>CM074720.1:59130582-61825582 GCA_037306005.1 Rhinophrynus dorsalis | reverse complement strand
TAAAATAAAGTTAAAACGAAGTATTACTATCCCTTTAATTACCTAAACAAATGGAGATACATTATGCTATTAGAAAGGAGATATTGATAAATACCTCCCATTAGAAGCCATTGGAACTTTTTTTTTTTTTCCCATAGAAACAGATTTGGTGTCAGGAGAACCAGCTGGCCCAAATTTTACATATCAGATTTACAATTAAGTAATGGAGTTAATCCATTGCACCATAGGGTACAAATAAAAATGTCTACAAATTTGGATTTAACCCTTTGAATGTTAGAGGTCTTCAATGAACTACAAATCAATTCAAGAGGTAAAAGCTCCATTTAAATCCATGGGCATTTGTATTTGTGCCCCACGATTCTGTTTGCTAACTTGAGTTCTTAGTACATCAGCTTCTTTATCTATAAAGCAGTACTGTTTTTAAACATTTGAGTGCCAGATATGTATACAATGCACTCAAAGAAAAAATAAACTGGACATGTAACCCCTTGAACGCTAGAGGTTTTCAACACATTGCTTTGCAATACACTGGAGTCCACAATCATTACAGGGGCTAAAACATGCATTTATGTAAATGAGAGATTATTTATCAGTCTCATATTGAATGTTTGACCAGAATTACTTCCCTTTTCCATTTTCATGAAGGATTTTAGTCTCAGATCATCCTCTATAATAATTAGCTAATGTATGTTTGTCAGAAGCTGTCATGAGCAGTACAGAAGGCTGCAGTGTAGTCACGCACAGTAGAGAGTGCCCGCGCCACGGCTGATAACGGAGCGGGGCGCTCCGAATTCAGACCGTAGTCCTCTCTGCGCACCTTTATAGATGTTAAAGGGAGTGCTGTGGGACACAAAAGAAAATAAATCGGTAAGAAAAATATCTCCCTTTCTTCTGTGTCCCTATCCATGGGATATACCAAAGCAGTGACAGAGAGTGGGAAGAAAGAATAGCCCAAACCCATAGATTGGAAAAACCTCTCCCAATTGTGTAGCTGCCCCTTGCCCCTTCCATGCAATTAATATAACAGATAACATGCTTAAAGGGGATCTATCACACCTAAACAAGCTTGTCTTAATACGTACTTTATAGAGTGATTATGTGTAATATTGCTTTTTTTTTTGTTTACAGCATTATTTGGGTGAAATCTAAGAAATAAATGTTGCCCTGAGCCCTACGTCCTGACTAGGGGTGCACCGAAATGAAAATTTTTAACCGAAACCGAAACGTCAGGATGCACTTGGCCGAAAACCGAAACCGAAAATGACTTTAATGCATATTTTAAAACCGTAACCCTGACTTTTAAAAAGTTTTCATAAACTTAGCCTGTTATATTATGTTTTTGTTTGTAAAAAGGAAAAAAAATATTTTGGCCAGGGTTGGGCAAACATAAGAATCTCATTTCTGGTAGTGGAGAAATGAGATTCTTATGACTGCCCAGCAATGGCCAAGATGTTTCTATTTTACAAACAAAAACAAGTTTTAAAAGATAATTTTGTCAAAACCGGTTCAAAGTCAGAGATAGGGTTTTAAAATATGCATTATGAATGTATTTAAACCTTGACTTTGAAAAAGGTTTTTATAAAATTATTTTTTCGATTAATTGGATAAAAAAAACAATATGCTAATTTTTCATTATTTAATGAACAAACTGAGTGTTAAAAACAAACAGTAGAATAAAAAACTTTACACAGTTAACATGCATCATTGTTATTATTTTACTATGGGGTCTATGCACCTCTCTTTCTCCCCCATGTACTTCTTTCTCCCCCTTGTGCCTCTCTTTCTCCCCCTTGCTTCTTCTTCTCCCTTGTGCCTCTCTTTCTCCCCCATGTACTTCTTTCTCCCCCATGTACTTCTTTCTACCCCTTGTGCCTCTCTTTCTACCCCTTGTGCCTCTCTTTCTCCCCCTTGTGCCTCTCTTTCTCCCCCATGTACTTCTTTCTCCCCCATGTACTTCTTTCTACCCCTTGTGCCTCTCTTTCTACCCCTTGTGCCTCTCTTTCTCCCCCTTGTGCCTCTCTTTCTCCCCCTTGTACTTCTTTCTCCCCCTTGTACTTCTTTCTCCCCCTTGTACTTCTTTCTCCCCCTTGTACTTCTTTCTCTCCCTTGTGCCTCTTTCTCCCCCTTGTGCCTCACTTTCTCCCCCATGTACTTCTTTATGCCTCTCTTTCTCCTCCTTGTGCCTCTTTCTCCCCCTTGTGCTTTTCTCCCCCATGTACCTCTTTCTCCCCCATGTACTTCTTTCTCCCCCTTGTACTTTTCTCTCCCTTGTGCCTCACTTTCTCCCCCTTGTGCCTCTCTTTCTCCCCCTTGTACTTCTTTCTACCCCTTGTGCCTCTCTTTCTCCCCCTTGTACTTCTTTCTACCCCTTGTACTTCTTTCTACCCCTTGTACTTCTTTCTACCCCTTGTACTTCTTTCTACCCCTTGTACTTCTTTCTACCCCTTGTGCCTCTTTCTCCCCCTTGTGCCTCTTTCTCCCCCTTGTGCCTCTCTTTCTCCCCCCTTGTACTTCTTTCTACCCCTTGTGCCTCTCTTTCTCCCCCATGTACTTCTTTCTCCCCCTTGTGCCTCTCTTTCTCCCCCATGTACTTCTTTCTCCCCCTTGTGCCTCTCTTTCTCCCCCATGTACTTCTTTCTCCCCCTTGTGCCTCTCCTTCTCCCCCTTGTGCCTCTCCTTCTCCCCCTTGTGCCTCTCCTTCTCCCCCTTGTGCCTCTCCTTGTGCCTCTCCTTCTCCCCCTTGTGCCTCTCCTTCTCCCCCTTGTGCCTCTCCTTCTCCCCCTTGTGCCTCTCCTTCTCCCCCTTGTGCCTGTGCCTCTCTTTCTCCCCCTTGCTTCTTCTTCTCCCTTGTGCCTCTCTTTCTCCCCCATGTACTTCTTTCTCCCCCTTGTGCCTCTCTTTCTCCCCCTTGTACTTCTTTCTCCCCCTTGTGCCTCTCTTTCTCCCCCATGTACTTCTTTCTCTCCCTTGTGCCACTTTCTCCCCCTTGTGCCTCACTTTCTCCCCCATGTACTTCTTTATGCCTCTCTTTCTCCTCCTTGTGCCTCTTTCTCCCCCTTGTGCCTCTTTCTCCCCCATGTACTTTTCTCTCCCTTGTGCCTCACTTTCTCCCCCATGTACTTTTCTCTCCCTTGTGCCTCACTTTCTCCCCCATGTACTTTTCTCTCCCTTGTGCCTCACTTTCTCCCCCTAGTGCCTCTTTCTCCCCCATGTACTTCTTTCTCCCCCATGTACTTCTTTCTCCCCCATGTACTTCTTTCTCCCCCATGTACTTCTTTCTCCCCCATGTACTTCTTTCTCCCCCATGTACTTCTTTCTCCCCCATGTACTTCTTTCTCCCCCATGTGCCTCTTTCTCCCCCATGTGCCTCTTTCTCCCCCATGTACTTTTCTCTCCCTTGTGCCTCACTTTCTCTCCCTTGTGCCTCACTTTCTCTCCCTTGTGCCTCACTTTCTCCCCCATGTACTTCTTTCTCCCCCATGTACTTCTTTCTCCCCCATGTACTTCTTTCTCCCCCATGTGCCTCTTTCTACCCCTTGTGCCTCTTTCTACCCCTTGTGCCTCTTTCTACCCCTTGTGCCTCTTTCTACCCCTTGTGCCTCTTTCTCCCCCATGTACTTCTTTTTCCCCCTTGTGCCTCACTTTCTCCCCCATGTACTTCTTTATGCCTCTCTTTCTCCTCCTTGTGCCTCTTTCTCCCCCTTGTGCCTCTTTCTCCCCCATGTACTTTTCTCTCCCTTGTGCCTCACTTTCTCCCCCTAGTGCCTCTTTCTCCCCCATGTACTTCTTTCTCCCCCATGTACTTCTTTCTCCCCCATGTACTTCTTTCTCCCCCATGTGCCTCTTTCTCCCCCATGTGCCTCTTTCTCCCCCATGTACTTCTTTTTCTCCCCCATGTACTTTTCTCTCCCTTGTGCCTCACTTTCTCCCCCATGTACTTCTTTCTCCCCCATGTGCCTCTTTCTCCCCCATGTGCCTCTTTCTACCCCTTGTGCCTCTTTCTCCCACTTGTGCATCTCTTTCTCCCCTATGTACTTTCTCCCCCTTTGTACCTCTCTTTCTCCCGGTCCCCTGCGGCTGGCTGGCTGGCTCTGAGCTCCCTCCTGCCCGCCCGCATCATCACGCGCCCCTGCGGGCCGTGATGACATACAGACAGAGAAGAGGGCAGAGGCACCGGAAGAGAAGCGCTTGCTGCCAGACAGTAACGATCAGTCTGCTGGCAGCAAGCGCTTCTCTTCCGGTGCCTCTGCCCTCTTCTCTGTCTGTATGTCATCACGGCCCGCAGGGGCGCGTGATGATGCGGGCTGACAAGGATTTTCGGCCATTTGTTTTATTTCGGCTTTTTGCCGAAAAGGCCATTTTCGGCCGAAACATTTCGGCCACCGAAATTTCGGTGCACCCCTAGTCCTGACAGACTGTGGTTACTAGCTCTGTACCGCAGTCTGTCACTGCCTCTGACCCCCTCCCTCTATCCAGCCTCCTCCAATGACAGAGGATTTCTGTCTGTAAGCTGGAGCGCTCTCTTTGTCAGAGATCAATATCAAGCCAATGGGACGGCCCCAGCTTAAAGGCAGAAAGCCTCCATCATCAGATGAGGCTGGATAGAGGGTGGGGGAACAGAGGCAGAGTGGCAGACTGTGTTACACTGCTAGTAACCGCAGTCTGTCCGGAAGTAGGGCTCAGGGCAGTATTTATTTCTTAGATTTCACCCAAATAATGCTGTAAACAAAAAAAAACAAAACAAAAAAAAAAAAACACTAATGCGATATTACACAATCACTATATAAAATACATATTAAGACAAACTTGTTTAGGGGTGATAGAATGCCTTTAAAGAAGAAAATAATCCACGCAATAGCCAGAACATATATGGAAAAGTCTTACTAGTCCTTAATGGGTAGCTGACTGAAGGACTTTTCTGCCAAACTTTGCCTCAGAAGAGGCATACACATCAATGTGATAATTTGTATAAAGTCTTTATGAAAGTAGATCTGGATGACCATGTTGCTGCTTTGCAAATATCATCTGCCGAAGCAGATGTCTTTGAAGCCCAAGAGGTAGTGATGTTTCTGATTAAATGAGCCTTGATCTAAGTATGTAATCCTAATGCCTTGTGTTATTCATCTAGAAATGGGGGACTTTGAGGCTGCTGAACCCTTAAATTTCCTCTGAAAATTGACAAAGTATTCTCTGTGATTTATGTGACATTTTAAAGCGGAACTACCACCCGACACAATCTTTAGCTTCACTAACTCCCCATCTGGCAACTAGCTGCTTAGTAGCACTAGTCGCCAGAATAATTACCTTATTTAATAGATTTCTGCTCTCTTCCCCAGCTGACAGGCAGGACGGAGCACAGACATCTTGCCATTGTGACATCCGCACGCCTGCGTCGTCAGTCCCAGCCGCGTCAAGGAGGAGTTGCTAGGAGCCCTCACTTATTTCGTCAACTATTCACAATTATTCTGCAAATATGAACCAGCTCTCAGTTCACTGCCCTTCAATGGGCTTATCTTTGATCATGAGTGAGCGTTTTAAAGAAGAGATAAAGCCAAAAGAAGGAAGTGATCAACCGAATTCAAAGGACCCAGAGATTCAGAAAAATATGCTGCTCGAGTCCACTCAAAAGCATCAAACGGTAACATCTCCCATGTTTTCATTCACTACATGGTACACCACTTTGTGTGTGTGAGTACTCACTGACTAGAGTTCTGACACTCGCCTAACTCGCTTGCTTTGCTGTAACTCTTTGCTTGTCTCCCTGCAATCTTCTCATTACAGACATTGAAATTAAAAGAGAAGTAAAATGCATTTATTAAAAACTATATGCCATAGGTCTTTTCCTGTTGAGTAGAACAAGGGTACTTCCACAGCTGGCAGTTTTACTCAAAAGTTTTAATAGCTCAAACTACCAGCAAGTTATGATACCGGGACCATCACATTCTATGGAGAACTATTGTCAGTGACTCACATATCCCATAGAATGCAACAAAGCAACTCTCTGAGGGGAACCAAACTGCACTATTAAGAAACAAAAGGGAAAGAGTTTTAACTATAATAACATTGTAAAGATACATCTCCCAGAAGTGGTAGTACCTTTATTTGCTCAGCAATACCATACAATGATTTTCCCCCATAAAAATGTTTATTGTTCCTTTAATAAAAATAGTCAATACAAAATCTAAGGGCTAAGTATTTGTAAGGCAGCCAAGGATTCTCTATTCCTTTAGCCACAGTTCACCACCCCCTTCACAAATAAAGTATATGAAGTAATAATACACAATAAAAAAAAAGGTTAAATACGAAAACAATCATACACCTTTAGAACAGTTTTAACCCCTTAAGGACAGGCCGCACACGCAACTGGCGGTCACTTAAAGACCAGAGACTGTTTTTTTTCTGTCAACTCCAATTCAGGACTCCCCGAATGGCGTGCAGCCATGTGGGGAGCTCGGAATTCCAGGACAGTCATGGGGCCTTAAGGGGTTAATCAGTAGACAGAGGAAAATCGCCAAGTAGTGAGAACACTCTTCAACTCATAATTTAATACATAACTAACGAGACATTTGCATGTTATGAGTTTCTCCTTAAGTGGTCCAAAATACCAATATAAATGCATTGTTACAAGAGAAAGCATTGACTATATAAGAGATGTGACAAATCAACATATGACAACAATCTAATACACAACATGCATTTATAAACCCAGCACTTTTTAGCCTCCAACAATCTTTACTTGTCTAAATGTATTTCCTTATAGCAGCTCCAAATCGCTTGACCAACAAGATAGGCTTCACTTCTATGTTTGGCTTCTTGTCAAAAACATAGCCTGGTGTGATTATGACTCTACAACTTTATGAAACACTTGTATAGGTTTTACACTTTAAGAACCAACATACTGCAAAGCAATGCATAAGCACAAACACACACCCAACCTTCCAAACCTTAAATTGTTAATATTTTACCATTTTCAAATTAGTGGTTATTGAACTGGATTATTGACAGAAATTGATCTTTAAAACTTAGTCTGAGCTTTCATAAATAAATATTTTATATCCTATCCTTTCACTGTCAGGGAGCAATCCTTATAGCACTGACATACCAGGGAAGTACCAGCGTTTGACCCAACTCTCCAAGCTGCAGAGTGAAAGGTACAATTCTGAAAGTGAGAGATCCGGTGTTGTCCATCACATGATCTGTACCAGCTAACCGTATCAAAAACCGCAGAAGGACCCGCTTATAATGTGTTCCAAAAGTGACATATCTTAGCTGCAGCACGTTCAGGCTTCCTTGAGAACTATCTTATCTGGGTTAAATCACACAGTGAATTATGGTTTAGATTCTACAGTATGGGGAACTTCAAGTTTTAATATTTCAAAGATCCCAGTGTCAACTTAGTTTGAACGTTCCATGGTATAACTATGGATCTGCATTCTGTCTCTGCAATTGTTGATGGACTACAACACATCATCCTCAGCTGACGGGTTAAAGATGACTGGTGCTGTAGGTCAACATCTGGAGAACAACAGATCCTGCTTTATAAACTGGCATCAGGGTCATAACCATACATCCTACTTGAAGGTCAGTGAAAGGCAACATCTTTTCACAGCCTTCTTCTAACATCCCCAATACGATCTCCAAAACCTCCCCTCACCTGTGGGTTATAGGCCTCCGACGGGATAGCTCCAACCAGTTTCTGTGTCAAGCCGCTAAATTTGTAATACATAGTGACGACCTCAGGCTCAGTACGGACGCCGGGCTGACAGGAAAAGAAGGACCTCCGGAGTGCAGAGGACGCAGCCTGATGACGTATTAGAGGTGTCCTTCACATTGCCTGTGTGTAGTGGCACGCTGATAGTTCAGCCAGTGATACTGTTGACGTCTCTCAAATTACACGATATGTGACCTTCATACTCATTGAGTGCGGCACACAAACCGTGATCGGAGCTATTAGTTATTGTTGGTGTCAGCAGAAGCAGGCACCATTATAACAAACGTGTGTCACCTTGGGGCTGTCAGATATACAAACCAATGGAAGACAAAATGTGGCTCCCAAGCTAGTTTTGGAGTCTGCCTGCCAACGCTCTAAAATATACAGGAAGAATTCCTTGTTTTGGCTTTTGAACCATATGTATGAAAGCAAAAGATGAGCAATTATGTGGGAGGCAGAAATGCAAATCTTTCCATTGTGTTTTTGAACTTTTAACCCCTTAAATGCTAGAGAGGTATTCAGCTCATGAGTCTTCTCTAGCATTAGAGGGGTTTAAAGCCACACTTAAATCAACTGAAATGCTTATATTTCATCCATGGTGCAGTTTACTTGACCCCAAATTGCTTCACTTTGCTTTTATACATATGATTATTCTTTAATTATATAGCACCAACTAATTCTGCAGCGCTTTACAATTGGGAACAGACATACAGAGGTATTAAATAGTACAATCAGCTGTGGAGACAGAAGGATCAGAGGGCCCTGCTCCTGAGAGCTTACAGTCTAGAGGAAGATGGGTTTGACACAGGGAGTAAGTGCTATTGGGTGTAAGTGCCTCCTTTCACATGAACTGCCAGTCAGTGGGTGGGAGTGAGAAGTGCTGGTGAGTCCTGTGGTCCAGGCAAGGGGTGATTCTTGGTGGTAGTGTTTATGGAGGCCTTTGTCTCATGAGTATGCTGTGAACTGTGTCACTTCTGAGCTGTCCAAAGCAAAGAGTATACAAACCAAGTAAGATCAGTATGGCTTTCCAGGCTGGAGGATATTGGACTGCATTTCTGCCAGCTATCCGAGAGATTCAGGGACTGTCTGTAGTTTTTGCTGTGTTCTAGTATCATGCTGTGACTACTTCCATATTGGGACTAGCAGTGGAGAACGGAATATAAACATGGGATGGGAAAAACGTGCCTCTACAATCGGTGTTGAATTGTACATCTGCCAACTGTCCCAGTTATCTAGGGTCAGGTTCTTGTTGCGGCTCCCTATGTCCTAGGGTTCCGTTTTGATTTGCGTCACCATGCGAGTGGCAGAAGTGAAAAGCATACTGACCAGATATTCGCTTACAACCCTAAAGGTTGCTCTTTGTCCCACAATTCTGAAATTACTTTTAAATAAAAATAAAAAAAAGATGTAATAAGATATGATTTATATTGCATTGGACTGGCCAGCCAATACAATAATATATACAACTGACAAAAGATATGATAGAAAGATCACATATCATATCTCATGTAACCACATTAATTTGTTTTATGAAATAGTTGTACTATGAACTTACTTAGGTAATTGTCCTTCATACATAAATCAGGTATAATTTTTTTTTTGCAGTGGAACACTGCTGTATATAGCTGGACATTATATTTCACTATCCAGTAATGCATATATGGTTCACAAGAACAATTGGATGGATTTTTTGTATTATCTTCTTCAGACTTCTTTTGTTGTGAGTGTTTTCTAGAAGCAGTCTAAAATGAAGCTCAGTAAATTCTGATAACTACAGATATGATGCAAAAATATATATTAATAGATGCACCAGATTATTTGTAAATTACTTCTAGTTATGTAAAGAACCACATATTAGTGTAGTATAGCTGCCTTTTAACTTTCACTCACATCTATTATTTATCTTGACGACCAAATATATTAAATTATTTTAAAGGCTCCTGTGAGAGCTGAAATATTGACTGGCACATGTTGCTAAGTTAAACAACACTTCCTTTAGTAAGTAACTGGGAGTGCCTTCGCCCCAGGATTGAGCACTAAGCAATGCATTGGTAAACTATTTAAGTGATTATTTAATCTTTATTTTTAGTAACGGGTTTTAAACCCAGATTTTATGTGGAAACTCCCCTGGAATTGTCCACTTGGCTTTAAAGTGGATTTGTCACTTTAAGACAAGTTTATTTTTCTAAAGACAAGTAAAATCTGTTTATAGGTTCTACTAGCCAATTGTATGCAAAATAATAGTTTTTGAAAAAAATAACCTTTTATGTTTTGTTGGCACTTGATTCTGACTGACTGCACAATATGCTAATTGGTTATGTTTGAGCTTAAACATATCTCACTCTGTGCTATTAGAAATTACCCCATTGTGTGGCCTCGTAGTAGATTCATTTACAGCAAAGTACATACTAATATTGACACAGAACATTAACAAATTAGCATAAAGTTCCAGACTTTGCCACCAGCAATTTGTTACATTATTCTAAATGTCACAAACTCATAGATAATACAGCATATAGGCAGTTTTGTGAGAAGTCCACTTGAATCTGCTATGTTTTTCCCAAATCCTGTTTTTATATGATTTTCTGCAGTATTTTGGTTTAGATAATGTCTGTTTTGGTATGAAAATGCAGATTTGTTCTACAGCCTTTTTGGTGGTGCAGTGGGCATCACGGATGTATGGAAGATAATCTGTAGGAATTTGTCTAGACAGTGGAAAATTGTTTGGAAAAACGTATTTAATTTTCATATGTATGTTAGACTACTACTCACACTGCCTTTAGCTGATTGACGATGAAGATAATTTCAGTCTAATAGCTGGGGAGCCACATTACCACCCCAGATATGATCATATTGGTCTAGAATAAAACTCCAGTAAGTTCCATCATGTGTAACTAAATTTCATTTCAAGAATATCTGAAGTGAATTGCAAGTGAATACTGTAGAAAAGAGGATCCCAAAAATATTTACAAACAGGATTAAAGTGCTCACAGAAAATATGAATAAGCAAGCATATCTCCATAACATAAGCTATCGGTCTGGTCAAGTTAGTGTTGCTTTCAGGTACTAAGTATATTATGTCATTAAAGCAATGCTTCAAATGCCATTGAGACAGCAGAAGAAGGCTGTAATGAAGAACACCTTGATTGAGGCTCACTACTTGGACGGTTCATAAGATAAAATGTTTAATCCTGGGATGGGTAAAAAAAAAGGGATGACTACATACATCTTAGGGTGTTGGCATATGAACCTATGGACCAAATGTTTAAACCAGTGGTTCTCAACCAGGGGGCCTTCGCACTTTGGTGTGCCAGGAGAATATCCCTGTACGGGCCTTTTCTTTTCTGTAAAGACACTGACAAAAATGTGAAGTTTGAGTTTCAAGTATATATATTTTTGGAAAATGTAATGCACAATATGGTTGTTTTTGTTATTCATATTGTAAGACCTAAAATAAATATATTTGTGTTATATAATGCAGTCGATTTGCCCTAGAATTGCACCATTTCCTTTGTTTTTTATACAGATGGTCCAGTCTGCCTGCATTATTCCAGATGGAACTATCATATTAATTACAACAACATCAGTCTGGATGCCAGTGCCAGTCATGGCTTTCTATCATGTCTGAGCCTTCTGTTCATTAGTCTTTGTTGCCTTAACCCCCAGTCTGGCCTGGCAGCCAATTACTGGTACCTGTCTGATCTATGTATCAGCTGATGGTACAATATTGGTCTGGCATAGGGCTGACATCCTTTATATTATCCTATGAAGATGGGCAAACTCTTGTGGGTTAATTCTGACTTTGGATGGTGTCAACCTGGAGACATCTCTAGGAGTCATGAGATTATAGTACAAACTGTCATAAAGAAATGGAGCTGCTATTATGACATTCTAAGGCAGTGCTGAGCAATGTGAGGCCCTCTTACTGCTGTCAGACAACAACTCCTCCCATCTCACGAGCAGGGCCCTCTGATCTTCTGTTCTCCACATTTGATTGCACTATTTAATACCTCTGTATGTCTATTTCCAATTGTACAGCTCTACGGAATTAGTTGGCGCAATATAATTAAAGAATAATAATAATTCCTTGGTAGGGAATGATGGGAGTTGTAGTCTGGCAACAACTGTAGGGCCTCATGATGCTCATTCCTGTTTTATGAATAACCAGTGCCTCACCTCTCCCATAGAATGCATAGAATTAAAGGCACAGTGAATGTACTCCTACCTCTGTTAGTTTTTTATTCAAATGTTAGACCAGGTCAGATTGTCAGCAAGAGAATTACAGCATTACCTACTAAAAGTTCAAACTGTCATTAACTGACTTAGCAGTTCCTATCACATTATCTGGATAACTATTTGTCATTGATTCACCTCTCTCATATAATGTAACAGAATAACTTATTGAAATATGATTACTAGAGGGTACTGTTAGTGAACAAAACCAAGAGTTTAAACTGTTATAATGTTGGAAATATTCAACTCTTAGCGTTGGGAGTGTTACTTCAGAAAAATCTCTCTGTCTAGCTGCTCACACACCTTTCCTTCTGATTGGTCTGTAGGGATATTTATCACCTGCCCCTGACTAACCTATTGCTGATTCTATAAGTCCATTTCTTCTGTGTCTCCAGAGTTGCCTCTTGTCCCTGTCTCTCCATGTTGACTTTGGTTTATTCCTGACTTCCTCCACTTTCTGCCTGCTGATTTGGCTCCAGATGCCTGCTAACTATCTGGCATTGACCCTCTGGCTGGGCTTGACTACAACTTCTGCTTGTTGATTTTTTTCCTGATGCTGCTTGACTACTGACAGTACTGACCTCCTGACTCAACATTGTGAATACTGCTTCTGCCTGCTATTCTTGTGCTAGATGCCACCTGACTATCCAGGTTTGACCCTCTGGCTTTGCTTTGACTACTGCTTCTGGCTGCCTATTTTGCATCTGACGGGGAAGTCTTCTGTTTTCTCCCTCCTAATCCAATGTGTCCTCCTTCTTGGTATCTGGAATTCTGTTCTATTGTGTGCCTCCCAGTTGTCTTGCAGTGAAAACTACAGCAGTATACCTCGACTTCTGACCTCTCTGCTCTTAAAGGAACTGTCTTCCATATTATCTTAAATATATACTTACCACATTACTATTTTTCTTAGCGATATCATACCACAAGATTTCTCCTCCGTACTGGTTATCTACTACCTTTTGCCTACCTGGCATCCTTCCAATGTTCGCAGGTCAGCACTGTGAATCCTATTCTATTCTCATGGTAACTTCTGTACTGATACCCAGGTGTGTTCATCCAGGCTGGCCCCGGCTCAAACTGAGGTCAGGCAATTTGAATTTGTGGTCAGAACTTTTACCTGTGTGCAAGCCTCAGCAAGGAAAAAATAGGGGCTGGCAATATTCTCACACTACTCACCCTAGTCTCAACTCTTTAGCTGAGCTTAGGTTGCCATCCAGTCATTACAGGGAGTACCCTAATTTTACTGAACAGGAAAAACCCTACTATATATTAATACTAAAAAGTTTACTACCCCTTTAACTGTATGGACACCAAGAGAACCATCAGGTAGCACTGTCAGTAACCATTTCATAAAAAATACATAGATATAGATATACTGACTTTAGAATAAACAATCTTCCAGCAGTATATGTACCTTTGTTTTACTTATCAGGATGTGTCTTAAAATATGTATTTTTTTCCTCATAAAATGTACTTCTCCTTTAACTGAAAGGGAAGTTTTCAGTCTGAGGAATTTGGGGTCCTGCAACAAGCAATCATTTCTGCCTCTGTGGACAACATAATTAGCACTAGTTCCAGATTAAGGGCTCAATCCAAATGTTGGAGACGGCTGTTTTTTCTGCCAATGGCATTTTTTCAAGCCCAGTAAGCTATTCAAATGCCTGTGCTGTAAAAAAATACCGGCAAAAAAGAGCCATCGTGTGATAAAGTTAAGAGGTGTTTTCATCCATAGAAAATTATGAAAACACTGTAAATATCAATTCAAATGTCTGAGTTAGCCTTGAAAACCTGATAAGGGACTCAAGTTATCGCAGGAAAGTTAAGACTGAAGGGTACAGAGAGGAGGTGTGTAATACTTGTGTTCGGCACCTATAGGGTTAATACTTACATTTGACTGCTTTGTAGTGTGTTCGGCACCCCTAGGGTTAATAGTTACATTTATATTTGACTGATTCTGCAGGAATCCATCTGCTAGGGAGGAAACCACCAAACTAGCTTTTTCTAGTTTTTATCTGTGTATTGCAAAAGCTGTTAGAATATGCCCAAGGTTGTTATGCTTGAAGGTACTGAATCTCACAACCCCCCCACGGGGGAGGAGATGGATGCCAGAGCAAGTTATCTCTGTAACCACTCTCTCCCCCCCCCCCTTCCTGTGAATAAGTTTTGCTTCTTTGTTTAGTTTTGCTCTTCTGTTTTTTTATATATAATTCTCTGTTCTATGTTACAAACTGTGTTGTGCACCGCCCCCCTCCCTTCACGTGAAGGGGGGCTGTGGGCCTATAAAGACTATGTGTGAGAAGAATAAAGAGAGAGCTTGTATTGGATACGCTGTTGTATGTGTCTTTCCTTGCGATCCATACAGGCCCCCGGTATACCGGTAATTGACATAGATATCATAGACAGACTGATAATAATAAGGTGAAAGGTATCCCTAACAGGCAGCGATCCAGGTAAAGATTCTCTAACAGTTTTTGGTGGAAGAATGCGGGCGATGTGCGTCCATGGGTAAGTGACTATATGTTGTCGCCGTCTCAGGGAGCACATTGCCGTGTTAAGGGTTGAGTGAAATAGGGAGATAGGGAGTGAGTCTCTGTTAGTCTAATATATAAGCGCGCTATATAAATGATTAAAGGTTCGAGGCACAGGTATAGTGCCTCCGGAACCGGCTAGAGTTCGAGGCACAGGTATAGTGCCTCCGGAACCAGCATAGTATTAAAGGTTCGAGGCACAGGTATAGTGCCTCCGGAACCGGCTAGAGTTCGAGGCACAGGTATAGTGCCTCCGGAACCAGCATAGTATTAAGGGTTCGAGTCACGGGTATAATGACTCCGGAACCAGCATAGTTATAGTTCGAATCCCAGTGCTCCGGAACTGTTGTTCGAGTCCCCTGTATAGTGGACTCCGGAACTGAAGTTCGAGCACAGAAGGTGAGGATTCCGGAACTACTGTAGTCAGGAATGTCCACAAGATTTGGCCCTTGGTAGTCTCGAAGGTCACCGTGGATGACCATCCGGAGACTGCCCGATAAAATAGTGGCATTTGACTACCGGTTATTAGGCAACAGAACACTCATTATCTATAGAATCTATAGAGTCCCTCTGTGAGTCTATGTCAATAATCTACTGTTCTGTCCTCTCTTGTCTGTCAAATTGTTTCGTGATACTATATGATTACTATGCACTGGTGTTGAGATATGGATGTTTGTAGAGATGTCAATTAAGTATTGTATCAAAGGATATTAGAGGCTGAGAATAAGTATTGTGTTATTGTGTGCTGTCCCCGGTTCAGGTGAAGGTAAGCACTGGGACCGGGTGTTATTCCAGGTGAAGGTGAGCACCTGAATTTTTACTCCTTTTCTTTTCCTCGTTTATTTGACATTGTGATTGCATTGTATTGTACAACTTGTTGTAAGATGGGTGGTCAAGAGAGTAAGACCCCAGAAATAGGTGAGGATTGTATACACTATGTAGAAAGACTGACAGGGGATTCCTATTACACTATTCCATTCGTGTCTAATCTGGTCCTGCAAGATACCACCCACTGACTTTCTCCCCCTGATCACTGGGAAAATTTACAACTGTCTCGTATTTGTTGCGCATGGCTTACCTGTTTTACATACATGTTATGTGTCGTTTGTCTGGGGTAGATACGTGCCCTGTTCCGGAGGGATATAGTAAGTGAGCACAGAAAGAGGGAGAGTGTACCTACATCACCAGAGAGAGAGACTTGAGGGACTAAATGGGGAAGTTATTCAGAGTGTGTGGATTATTGCTATCAAAATCAGGTACTAAAACATTATGCATTCATTTAGTGACAGCTAGGCAGGGGTTAAGCCGCCATGCTTGTAAAATGTTGATGCTATGAGAAAGTTAGCGCAGCTCTGATTCCCCCTCCCTTCTCTTCCATTCTACCTCTCCCCCTTGTTCTCTCTGTTCTTAGATAAGACACAAGTAACGGAATTTCAAGGTCATCAACGCTGCTGTTTTTCTAAAGGTCCTATTGTTAAGATGTTGTCTAGTAGCTGGGAACTAAGGGTTAATAAATATGATTGGGTGGAAATATAGATTTGTATTATGGTATAGACTTGCATTTAAATATCTATATACCGTTTTGTATTTCCTTGTTAAAAGGGGACCGTAATAACTCAATGATCCAAGGATTCTGACAGGGGCAGGTTTTTTTGTACATTTATGTGGATATGTATTGCCAGGGTCAGGTACTGGTTGGCCACCAGTCATAAGCCTAGACAGGCACACGGTATTGGTTCTGAGATAAAATGTTGCAACATTTAGGTAAATTCAATCCTAATTTTGTGTAATCAATTGTATGGATCCAAGCAAGTAAAAAATATGGATTTGTTAAAGAAATTACCAATGTGTTATAGATAATAGAACTGAAATTATGTTCTTGAGTGAGAAGAGGCAGGAATGTGGGGGCTGTCTTACTGGAAGTGTCTGAGGGGGTTTTGGCATTGGTCTTACCGGTTCAATGGTTCTCAGTGATCTAAGACCGAGTAGTCCAGCCAGTCCACCCGGCACAGTCACGGGCACCCCTTCCTCTCCTGGTTTTGACTTCTTGGGAAACATATATTTCAACTGAAGTGGTGCACCCAATGTATATATATATGTGTATATATGTATATGTTCAACTGAAGATTTGTTGAATTGTGATTTAGCCTCCATAAGAACAAATTGTAGTTATGTATATGTGCCCTTTGCAACCTGTTGTCTGTTAATTAGAGAAACAGTAATCCTGCTTTCCCTGAAAATGACAGGAAGGGGTTAAATGCCTGTGTGCTGATTCTCTGCCACTATGAGACGATCGCGCAGCATCAGACCCCTCCCTCTCCTGTGTAAATCCTTCCCAGTTGTAATAATGTTATGGGGGAATGAAAGAGAAAAGATTGTTGACACATATAAGAAATTAATTTCTAATGAAATTAGAGACAGATATGTAGGAACTGCAGATGCATTCCCTCTTAATGACGTGACTGATAATGTATTATTGTTTTACTGTTTTCTGATCCTGGGGTCCGTGCGGACATGTGGGGAACCTCATTTGAATCTTCCTGGGGTGCAGTAGGTTGTGCAGCAGAGGGATAAGTCCCTTGCCGCATCTTTGTATGGATTTAGGGAAACACTGAGAGTGTGTTGAGCAAGCCAGTAAGTGAAGTAATGGAGAAAGAAGGGACAGAAGTTATGTACAGAGATACAGAGGGAGACAAAAAGACTAGGCAGGTATTGAAGGACCAGGCAAAGTTTAGTGCTTTAGCAATTGCAAGGAAAGTTGGCACTGTTGAAGCAGGTAGAAAGAATAATGTAAGTGGCACAGCGAGATCTAAGCAGGTAGGAAAGAATACATGTTTTTACTGTAAGCAGGAAGGACATTGGAAGTGAAATTGCCCCAAGCTGAGGAATATAGATATACAGACAGAAATCCCCAGGAAGAAGGTGTATCTGTTAGTAGTGAGGCAGACAGAAATGACTCACCTCATAAGACAGAATAGGAAGGGATCAGGATCAGATTTTTTTTAGCATTATCTTATAGTGCAGGAGGGTGGAATTCATAGTGAAGAAAACTATCAGTATAGTAGGGGTGGATTGAATTCCCTCCTCTATGCCATATATACAACCTATGGAAGTTACCATAGAAGGGACTATGGTCCAGGATGGTTTTCTCCTATCAGAGTCATGCCCCATTGCACTGTTGGGAAGGGATTTGTTGACCAGATTGAGGACAGAGATAACTTTTGACGCTGACAAGATAGAGGTATATGTACCTGACTATTATGACTTGACTTTCCAGATGGCACTGAGACACACTTCCCAGGATAGTCATGATTCAGACATCCCGGAGGAGGTTCTGCGCTCAGTGCCCTCTGCTGTTTGAGCAGCTGGAAAGCCAGGGGTTGGTAGAGATGCCCGACCCGTTATTGACTTGCAGCCTAATGCAGGACCGGTCTAGGACAGATAGTACCCCATCAGCCAAGAGGCTAGGCAAGGGTTAAGCTAATAGTGGCCAATATTTTGACTGAAGGATTGTGTGACAAACTGACTATGATTCTCCTGATACGATAGTATGGGATGAACTGAAGCGGGTGCTGATGTTCGCCCCTGCTTTAGCTCTGCCAAAACCAGTTACCCTATTGACCGAGGACATAAATGATCCTCCAGAGCATGACTGTGTAGACGCCCTGGAGGAAGTGACTTTACCCAGACCAGATCTGTACAAAGTAAGTTAGAAATTGTTGGGATTTGTGTGATATATACTTGTAAATAAATCCTAAAATGTGACATATTCTAATCACTGGGGCCAGGCAATGGGCTTGGGTGTCATTTGAACGTCTCCAGATAGATTATATTGGGTTGTTTTGCAACCTGTACTGGGATTTTAGTATGCTGTTGTAATAGTTGATTAATTGTTTAAGTGGCTAGAGACATTTTTTTTTTTTTTTGAAAGGAGCTACTGCGGGATCAGTAGCTAAGGTGTTAATAAGAAAAGTAATTCCAAGGTTTGGTTTGCCTCGAGTCATTGAGTCAGACCATGGAAAACATGTTACAGCTGAAATTGTTAAAAGTGATTGTGTCACTCTAGGGGTGAACTGGAGATATCATACCCCCTGGAGGCCTCAATCCTCTGGACAAGTTGAGAGGATGAACCAGACTCTTAAGCGCTCTCTGACCAAACTATGTACTGAACTAAGACTCAAATGGCCAGAGGCGCTTCCCCGTGTCTTGACTCACTTCAGGGTGACCCCTTCCAAATCCTTAAAAGCTTATTCCTTAAGAGATCCTCTTCGGTAGGCCCTGGAATAGGATTGTGATGTATCAAAGATCTACCTTAGAGATTGGTAATCAGCAGATTATGGATTATGTAACTGCTTTGCAGCATACCCTTTCTTTTCTTCCCAGATTTTCTGTTCCACAGCCTTTGCTTTCGGCTGGCCCAGTGCAAGTTTCCAGATTGGAGAGTGGGTATGTGTACAGACATGGAGAACAGAGTGTTTGGAGCCCCAGTGGAAGGGTCCATTCCAGATTCTGTTGACAAGTTACGGCGCAATCAAGCTGCATAAAGGAAAGACCTGGATATACCACGCCAGAGTGACAGCTACACCAGAGCCTGAGCAGGATAAAGGCCCTGTGCCCTCCCAGTGCCCAGCAGATGCCCAGAGGGAGGCAGAACAGGGTGAAGGTCTGAGGCTTTTGTTCAGGAAATACCAGCAAGTAGGCTTATTGCATCGCCTACCTCCGTGGGACCAGTAAGCAGGCTTATTGCATCGCCTGCCACCGTGCGATCATCAAGTAGGTGTTTTGACGGGCATAATAATCCCTGACCACCTGCCTCCGTGGGACAAGACCATCATCAAGCTAGCACCCTCTGGCAGTGAAAGTGGCCTGCTTGAGGAGGTGCCCCTACAGATAGCAAATGATGGTCTAATGTGTATTAACATTATAAGTGTGGGGGGTGGAAGGCTGGCTTATGTATGCAACTTATGTCTCACCCTCACTCACGTAAGGACTTCTGAAAGGCCACCTCTGCACTGGGGTCAGATGGACTGCAGGGACACCCCAGAGACCCGTGAGAACTCCAATGTCTGAATCTACTTAGCACCAACATGTTATGAACATTACGAACTTTTGCTTGTGCAACATGGTCAGCCCTACTGACGTTATGACCATTTGCCTCATCAGCTTGTCTGTTTCGCTAGCTGTAATCCAAAAGTATTATTGTTCTTTATGTCCTATTTAAGTTTTTTGCTTTGCCTCATTGCCAAAAGGTGTAGTTCCCCTGGGTCAGGCCCTTACACCCAGTATTTAAGTCACCTCCACAGTACTGCACCACTATATGATGATGCCTTATCCAGGTTGTAAGATTTGTGTGAGTCCGGGTATGCTCGGCCTCAAAGAAGGGATTGAAAGGATTGTATAACATATAGAAGGGTTAAATATTCTTAGGGTTAAATTGTTTGTGTAACAAGTCATTCCATATTTGTCAAACAGGCCATGTTAACATTATAAAGGGACGCAGCAATACTAGGGTTACAATTGACTTCGCTAAGGTTTGCAGAAACTTGTGTGAAGGGGGAAGACATTACAAAGATAGTTGGCTATTAATTTGATTCTCCGGCTGGAAGGATATTCCGGCCAAAGTAGGCATTGTTCTTTTGTTCATTCTCCTCATATATCTACTTATTAAACTGCTGCTCTGTTGCTGTGCATATCACGCCCGTAACTCCCCTACCAATCCGTATGCCCCTTACTTGAAAATGTTATCCCGCCGCCCTACCTCTCCCACCCCTTGCTATGACGATGTCCAGGGCCCAATGTAATTCCCAGAGTTTAGTTTGGTGAATCAGTTTAGTACTGATTCAAAGAAGGGATTGAAGGGTACAGAGAGGAGGTGTGTAATACTTGTGTTCGGCACCTATAGGGTTAATACTTACATTTGACTGCTTTGTAGTGTGTTCGGCACCCCTAGGGTTAATAGTTACATTTATATTTGACTGATTCTGCAGGAATCCATCTGCTAGGGAGGAAACCACCAAACTAGCTTTTTCTAGTTTTTATCTGTGTATTGCAAAAGCTGTTAGAATATGCCCAAGGTTGTTATGCTTGAAGGTACTGAATCTCACAACCCCCCCACGGGGGAGGAGATGGATGCCAGAGCAAGTTATCTCTGTAACCACTCTCTCCCCCCCCCCCCTCCTGTGAATAAGTTTTGCTTCTTTGTTTAGTTTTGCTCTTCTGTTTTTTTATATATAATTCTCTGTTCTATGTTACAAACTGTGTTGTGCACCGCCCCCCTCCCTTCACGTGAAGGGGGGCTGTGGGCCTATAAAGACTATGTGTGAGAAGAATAAAGAGAGAGCTTGTATTGGATACGCTGTTGTATGTGTCTTTCCTTGCGATCCATACAGGCCCCCGGTATACCGGTAATTGACATAGATATCATAGACAGACTGATAATAATAAGGTGAAAGGTATCCCTAACAGGCAGCGATCCAGGTAAAGATTCCCTAACAAAGACCACTTTTTTTTTTTTTTTTTACTTGAGTCCCTTATCGGACCTTCAAACAGCTGACGCAGAAACTTGAATGAAAAAAAAAAAGTTACAAAAAAAAAACCTAATTCCTCAGTGGATGTATTGATATGAGGCCCTAAGCCCCATATCAATACATCCAAAGTATGAAAAATGTGTCAGACCTTAGAAGAATTAACCCTATGAGTACCATGGGTATAATTACCCCACCTGCATTCATAGGGTTAACCCGTCTAAGTTACAAAAAAATCCAATTAAAAGTAACAGTTACCATTAATCCTGATGTCCAGCGGAGTCCTCAGCTTCCTGGTCATCTTCTGTCCTTCTCTTCTTTCTTCTGTCTTCTGCCTTCTCTTCAGTCTTCTTTCTTCGCTTCCATCTGGCTGTAAAAAAAAACAAAATATGACTACAAAGCATTAACGATGACATTGTTTAACCCTTTGAGTGGCAGAGGGGTACGCAACGCATTGCAAAGTAATGCGTTGCGTACGTCACTGGCGCTCAAAGGGTTAAAACATTATTGTGCCATGAATGTGAATAAGTAAATGCCTCCATTTAATGCCCAAATACATAAAAATGCCTTGAAGAAATACTATAAATATAGGCCATGATGAAATGTCATGAATAAATGCAAACTATCTGAACTTAGCTTAAATCTTCATGTCTCCGCTGCTTGATGTGGTTGCGACAGCGTCAGAAACACTGCTGAGCTGCACGGGTCCTCCTCAGTTCTGTATGGGCCGATGCCCATAGCACACTGAAGGAATTGGAAGTGATCCTGCCTTTATATATGGGCAGTCTCACTTACATTTCCCTCACAGCCATTGGCTGAAATGTTCTTATGCACATCCCAGCCAATCAGATTTGAGTGGCTGTTCTTTAAACTGATTGGCTGTGATGTGCTTAAGAACATCCCAGCCAATGGCTGTGTGGGAAATGGAAGAGAGTCTGCCCATATATAAAGGCAGGCTCACTTCCAATGCCTTCAGTGTGCTACGGGCATCGGCCCATGCAGGACTAAAGAGGACCCGTGTGGCTCATCAGTGTCTCCGCCGCCTCCGCTGCTGCACCAAGCAGCGGAGACATGAAGATTTAAGCTAAGTTCAGATATTTTGCATTTCTTCATGATATTTCATCATGGCCTATATTTATAGTATTTCTTCATGGCTTTGCAATGCATTGCATACCCCTCTGCCACTCAAACAGTTAAACAACGTCATCGTTAATGCTTTGTGTTCATATTTATGTTTTCTTTTACAGTCAGAAGAAAGAAGACCGAAGAGAAGGCAGAAGATAGAAGAAAAAAGAGAGGACAGGAGAAGGACAGTGGATGATAGGTAAGTGTAACACATATAAGTTAACGATCGGTGCTTGGCAGTATGTCAGGCACCGATCATTAGTTTTTTTCCTGTTAAGTTCCCAATACTGCCATTATTTTGCAGCGTTTTGGTAACTTAAAGCACAAAATGGACGTTTGTCCACAAGACCATTTTTGTGGCCTAAAGTCCGTTGTGCTGTTAGCCAATAGGACATTTGAATACCGACCAAGACATTTTCTTTTTGTCGGTTGGTATCCATTTTGCCGTACCGACTTTTTTTCGCAAACGTAGATTGAGCCCTAAATTTGGAAAACCATTCATAGTGGTCATTAGGATTTCACACAGACCTATTACCTTAATAAATGTCTGGTTAGCAAAAAAAAAAAAAAGTCTGATTAGCTTTAAAGAGAATGAAAAGCTTCCTACAAGTTTTACTAACTATTTGCTTATAATGATTTAGTCTTGTTAAATGTATGTGTTTACTGTATATTGCCTATACCTTGTGCTTTTTTTGTTTTCAAAGAGGATCTATCATGTAGCATAAAATGCTGTAATATGATAGTATTGACCTATAATGTGCCCCACAATAGTATTGAAATTGTTCAATCAAATCTTTCACCTATAATAGTTTTTAAAGCTTGTTTTACTTCTTACTTACTCCAATAACGGTGCCATCTTGCTTGCACAATGGATCATCGGTAGCGTAATCCTTCCCTCTTTCTGCTTGTAAGCTGGAGCTCTCTCATTGTCTAGATATCGATCTCTGCCAATGAGAGTACTCCAGCTTACAGGCAGAAAGCCTCCGTCATTGGAGGAGGCTGGTTAGAGGGACGGGAGCAGAGGCAGAGCAGCAGTCTGTGGCACAGAGCAGGTAACCGCAGGTAAGTGCAGGGTACTCTTTAAACATTATTTTCGTCCAAATAGGGTGTTAAAAAAGTAATAAAGAAATCAAAATATTCTCTATATAAGGTAACATTTAAGACACACTTGTGTAGGGGTGATAGGTCTCCTTTAAATTTATTAGTGTTAGAGGTTTTTGATTTAGTAGTTGAGGAAGTTTAATGTCAGCAGAGCTTTGTTCTCTGACCTGTTTGATAAAGCTGTATACTTGTTTGAAGCTTATCAGCTCTGGGTTGATCAAGTTGGCTAGCACAAGGCTGACATTGTGTTGTGCCATACTGTGTGGGGGCAATATACTCAGCTACTCAAACCAGCTTGCTATGAATGACCAAGTTGAGTAGGCGTTAGTAGGGGAAGGCGGTGATTGCCTTATTGGTCTCCGTATTGATCATCTATCCTATTGGATAGGTGATCAATGCCAGGGGAACTTCAGGAGGGGCCCCAATGCCCCCATGAGGCCTGATTTTATTTAACAACAATAACACAAGATGGATCATTGTGCAAGATTAGAGATCCTGCACTATATGTATTTTTTTTAAATATTTACTTAGGGAGCCATTGTGTGAGGCAGAGTGTGGTAGCATATGCTGGATATTAACCTTTTGAGTGCCACAGGGGTACGCACCACATTGCAAAACAATGCATTGTATACCCCTCTGGAACTCAAAGGATTAACTGTGTGGGGGCAGCATATGTCGAATTGTCACTGTGTGTGTGTGGGGGGGGCAGCATATGTTGAATATGAACTATGGAGCAGCATATGTCAAATGGTGGACAGTTATGGAGTGATGGACTTACCGGGAGTCTGGGGGGTGCTGTCATCTCCTGTATCACAGCCGCCTTGGTCGCCCTCAACAGCAGTTGTGGAGAGGTTGTTTCAGAGCATCTCCTCCCAGTCATTTAAGGTGATATTCAAAGCTGGACCATCTCTTCCATGCAGGGCCAGGTCTCCCATCTGGTTCTTGACTTTGCGCTTGCAGTCTGTCCAGTGTTTCTTGATGGAGTCAGTGGTGCTCTTACACCTGGACACCACGTTGACTGCATTCAGTATTTGACACTAGATAAGCTTCCTAGCACCAATTCCTCTGGCCTTTTCAGTGGTGAACAGTATGTGCTTCCTGTCCACTATGCTCTGCACCAGGGCCATGTTCTCCTTGTGGGAGTACATAGGGTCCCCTAGTGTGACCTCCACCAAACCAGTCTGGGACTGAACTGTAGGAGGTAGTTTGGTGGTCAAGTCCTCCATGCACTGTCTCCGGATGTGTATATCCCTGTTGAAGATCCCCTTCACTTCCCACTGGTGTGTCAATCCCTAGCCTCTGTGTACCTGACCCCTCTACCCACCTGCTCTCCCTCTCCCCCTCCTTCCCTGGCTGGGGATCCTCTGCTGTTTTTTCTCCTCTCCTGTTCCTCTCCCATCCCTCCAGCCTCCATTCCTCTACCTGCAGTGCTCTCCGCTCCCCACTCTAAGTCTACCTGTCTTCAGTGTATGCTCCTGTCTCTCTGTTGCCCTCCTGATCACTGTGCTATAGTTCTGAGAACCACCAAACACAGGCAGTGTGTATCAGTTATTTTGGGGTATATATACGTTTATTTGAATGGACTTGTTACTTAGATATGTTGTAATTGGCTATGATTTTGAACTTGTTTTGACAACGGTTAGAGATAGAGCTGACTGTTAGCTTGTTTCCTTTGAAATTGACATATTGTGCATTATTTAGCTACTGAATGAACGCACCTTGATGTAAAAAAAAGGTGTGAATAGCTGGGCTAAACAGTTTTACCGTGCTTTATTGGATCAAGCCCTCAATGAGTACTGTTTGTCATTGTCTTTACTTTCAAATAGAATGTAACAGAATAACAGTTTGGAATCTGACCACTAGAGAGCACTGTTAATGAAAAAAAAAAACCCCAAAGCAAAAAAAAACCCTGTAAATGAAAAAAAACCAACAGCTTAAACTGTAATAACTCTGGAAATATGCATCTCTCACAGAGTCCCCTTATTTTATTAAACAGGAAAAGCCTAGCAGTATATATTTTTTCATAACAAAAGTTTACTACTCATTTAAAGGGTTACATTTCAATGGTACATACCACCATAATAAGCCTGCTATGTTTTCTTCAAGACCACCTGTAAAACCCACTCTATTTTTAAAAGGCAATGAATTAATAACATTCTTAAATGGAATTACTCTGCATGAAAGGAAACAGGATTACAATGACTTCCTTTTGAATAATATATACTAGTATATCATATTTCACACCTGTATAATTGCATGCTGACATCTGGGTAGTGAAGCTAAAAAGAAGCATGATAAGAATGACTCTATAAATCATCATTTGAAGTCTAGTAATAAAAATTAGACAAAAGGGGGGGGAGAAGAGCACAAAAATCTGAGAGCGACCACCTGATATCAAAACCATACTGCTATGATATAGTGCACTTACACAATATTTTCTTGCCTCAGTGTGATATAAAACATCAATATTGAATTCATAGCGATCCCTCTGGTCTGTACATGTTCTGGTAGAAAATCCTCTGCAGACTGGCTTGTCCTGATGTGTTTTCAGATCCAATATTGATGGATAGCCTTTGAATACAAACAGGAGACACTCTGTAAGGGTAACCCATATGGATAAGATCCCCAGACGAGCCCCGTATGAAATGTACTCTCCGGATCTCATTATGGATAAGCTTAACAGGATGCGAGAGCTAAGAACATCGGATGGAGGATCACACACAAGTAAATGATGTGGAGAGCAAAAATATAAATATTAATAAATAAATGGATATCCCTTCCTCACCTTAAAGGAGCAATAAAATTCCCCAAATTTCCATTGATTTACATGAGACTTTAACCCTTTGATTGCAATGAGTTGGCTACCTCCCTGGCACTCAAAGGGTTAAACCCTATTCTCCTATCTAAAGCACAAAAAGTTAAGGAAGGCCATAAATCTGAGTATTTTTTTTTTAACCCTCTGAGACCCATGGGGTGTCCAACTGTGGACGGGGCAATAAACCTACTGCAGTTTGGAGAGAAGCCCTCGTCTCTCAGTGACTATAACCATATGAGCGCAAAATAAATTGGACACCCCTTTGGCATTCCAAGGGTTAAACCTGCACTGAGAGGGGGTCAGCAATATATTGCAGATCAGTGGTTTGCTGCCTCCTTCCAGAAGTGAGTGTGATAACTAATAAATATAAATTGATAATTGAATTTGTCACATTTGATCAAGGAATCACTATCTAATAAGTCCTGTGACCTTTTCCTAAGAGAGGCTTACATGAGTAAGGAGCAATGAATCACAAAAAGATTATCTTAAAATCCACATAAAAGCACTTAATCCTGTAATACTCAGTTTTTTGTATTATTACAACTGTTCTAATGCACTGAGCTAAATTATTTTTATATTAAAAATGTTCTCTATCTCCTGAAAAGTGTGCAGAACCGGTAAGATTAATATTATAGTAGGTTTTCCTATATTTACCTTTTTCATCTTTCATTTGTTTAGTTGGCTTTGCTTATTGCTTCTCTGTGATCCATGTGCTCTGTCAATATGACTGGCAGTATTTGAATAAAACAAGACTGGTGCTCAAGCTGTGAATGGAAATCCATGTACAGTTTTAGATATTTTAAAATGTACAGCAGCACTCAGATCTGTGTTTGGATCATTGGTCCTGCATCTGTGATATAGTGTATACTAGTAGGTACTCACATGATGGCAGTAAGAAGGAAATATGCTCATCTCCTCCTTGCTGCCTGCTTCCAACATACAAGGGGCCACTCCTGTCAAAATCTCTGCAAGGAGTTTCACATCCGTCTTTGTTTCCCCCTACCTCAGATGTTCGCCTCTCCTCCCCTTCGCCTCATCACCTCCACACCCCATCTCCTGGGACCAGGCCTTCTCTCTCATTCACCACCTTCTCTTACCCTTTGGCATCCCATCCGCTCAACGCTTTGATTCTACCTCCCATCCATTTGACACTTCTCCTACCTGTGACATCCATTCAAACTTCTACTCCCCCTCCCATCCATTTGCACCTTTGACTCCCCTCCCATCATCTCTGCAACGAGTGTCACCTCCCAAGGAGTTTCAAGTCCATTTGTGTTCCCCTTATCGCATATGTTCACCTCCCCTTCAAACCCCTTCTCCTATGTCCATACCTTCTCTCCCATTCACTATCTTCTCTTACTTATTGGCCTTCCATCTATTCACTGTTTCAGCTTCTCCTGCCATCCATTTGCCTCTTTACCTCCCCCTTCCCTCCCTCTCTCATATATTCAATGATTCGACTCCTCTTCCCATACATTTGATACTTTGCCTATCCGTGTCATACTTTCTAGACTTTGCCTTCCTGTGCCATCCATTTGCCACTTTGACTCCCCCTCCCATCCATTTGACTCTTCTACTCCCATCCATTGAATGTTTACATTACTCATGCCAACAGCTCTCGGCCTTCCTCTACACCAGTCTATTCTTTACTCTACACAGCACAGTAGAGAAAGAGTGGAGGAGACAAACTGACAAAACTGGAAAAGGAACAGGTTAATGTTCTGTTTTATTTTGATTAATTCACGTGCAAAGTGTTAGCCCTATATTGGGAGTAAAGAAGATCTTTGACTTTTACAAAACCTCACCTCTGTTTGAGCATCCATCTTGATGGTGTTTGTATGATTATTTACTTACTAGTATGAAAGCCCATGTACACGGGCTAAAGTACAACCCAGCGGCCTTGGCTGCTGCTCCGCTCCAGATCAGCGCATTCGCCAGTCTCTACTGCGCATGACTGCATTGTTCCGCCAGTCTCTACTGTGCATGACTGCATTGTTCCACCAGTCTCTACTGCGCATGACTGCATTGTTCCACCAGTCTCTACTGTGCATGACTGCATTGTTCCACCAGTCTCTACTGCGCATGACTGCATTGTTCCGCCAGTCTCTACTGTGCATGACTGCATTGTTCCACCAGTCTCTACTGCGCATGACTGCATTGTTCCGCCAGTCTCTACTGTGCATGACTGCATTGTTCCATCAGTCTCTACTGCGCATGACTGCATTGTTCCACCAGTCTCTACTGCGCATGACTGCATTGTTCCGCCAGTCTCTACTGTGCATGACTGCATTGTTCCACCAGTCTCTACTGCGCATGACTGCATTGTTCCGCCAGTCTCTACTGTGCATGTGCGTGTTACGCACACAGGGAGCTTTGCAGCCTAGCAAATTATAGTATAAGATTATTTCTTTCGAAATTTTTTTTTACCAGAAAGAAGACATTGAGATTTCTATAGTTTGCATGTATTCCTCCCCATTTATTTCTTAATGAGTTGGATACCCCTCTAGAACTCAAATATTTAAAGATAAACCAGCATGTAATTTTTCTCCAAATATCATTATCAGACTAATACTCCATTCACATAAGTATAATGGTTTAAAACTTACATGTTCCTGTTTATTTTTTCACATTTTATCTAGCTAATAAATTCACAGTAAAAATTGACTGTCAGAACGAACTGAAGATGTATGAAAAGTGGGTCACTTAATGGCTTTTCTTTTGTTGCAGCAGTGACCCTCTCGGCCATGAACTCACCCCCCACTTCTTGCTACATTTCCTTGTTTATATTTACAGTATGTTTGGACAGATGAATTAAGGAATAAACAAACAAATTAAGTAATATATTGATTATAGCTCCACACGTGTACACATCTCTATACACTTTTCGGGTTTAGACAATACAGGGTTATATAAGTGCTTGACTGAGTGAAACATTCGGAGTGAGGTCCCTGCTTTAGCGCTTCGCCACTTACAATCTAAAGTTAATATGGAGACAGTTTATAAGGGTTAAGTGCAGAAAACTGTTTGAATTCTTGTCAGCTAAGGTTTTTGAGGCATGAAGAGTGGAGTGTCATCTAGTTGGTTGAAGCTTCATTGCAGGCATGTGATTTTAAGTGTGATATGAAGATAGTCAGAGAAGCACACTGGCGCAGGCTGAAAAGTAAAGCATTCTACAGATAAGAACCAATGAGGAAAAAGGGTTTGATACAAGAGAGCACTGTAGACACAAACAAAGCTGTCAGGAGTGTGTCCTTGTCTGATCATAATGGAGTAGATTGCGATTGGCAGTGAGGAGATGTAGGAGTGTGTAGAGGAGATGAGGCTCTTGATTGAGAGAAGCAGTATTTTATATGATATATAGAGTTTGATGGTCAACCATTGGAGAGATTGGTGGAGCTGAGGTCAGAAACAAACCTATGTGAAAGTAAGGTCATTTATGCTGAAGCATTTTGCACGAATTGAGTTGAGAGATAGGCAGACCAGAAAGACAGTAGTTCTAGTGAGAATGAGTGCTTGTATATGAGTTTTAGTTGTGTGGGAATAGAGTTAGGGACATCATTTTGCTATGTTATGTAGGAAAAAAGTGGCAAGATTTGGCAGAACCCTGATTATGAGAAGGGAGTAAGAGAGCAGAGTCATATATGATTCCTAGGCAACATGCTTCAGCAACCGGATTTATGATGATTCCATTTTCTGTGATCTGGAAGGGTGCTACTGGGACAAATGGAGCTGGAATGAGGTTTAACTCAATTTTAGGCTTGATAAGTTTGAGGTGCCTATGGGGAATCAAATCTAAAATAACAGAGAGACATAACATGGTTGACGATGGCTGAAAAAAGACATGACCTCTATCGAGTCCAGCCCATGCCAAAACACCCCTGGTGATCCAGAGGAAGGCAAGACGAAGACCAAACCCTGAAGCCATTTCCAAATTAACCCGAAGTGGGTAAAAAAATCCTTTCTGACAACACATGGCAGTCAGATAGTTCCCTGGATTAACAACCTACCTGCATTGAAGCCATCTGTCGTAATTTTCAATATTGTTCTGTGCTAGATAGGCATCCATTGCGTTTTTGAAAGCAGTTACATTATCTGCAAGTACAGCATCCCGAGTCAAAGAATTCCATAGTTTTACCATCTGTCAGGACTATTTATATGAAGGTATCCAAAGGGTTAAAACAAGAGAACCACTCAGGTTGGATTTCTTCACTTAAATAGGCAAATGACCATATAAAATAATATGAGAACTTTATACTTTATTATGTATTGACATGTTACTTCACAGTAAAGAATTGATGATAATAATAATAATCATCAATCCCTCATATTTGTACAAAAATATATATATTTTATTAAATACAATGTACTATATATATAACAAGTATCAGCAACAATGAAATATATGAGTGATTAGCAATTCAATAGATACATAATAAACAAACCACAATTAGTACCATGAGGATTACCAGCGGTGAAAGGGTTAACCACACATAGGTATATTCAGAGGTATTAAATAACAATAATTGCATTCAGTAGCATAGAAAAGGTTAATTGATCCTTACAATTAATATAATACAGTTGGCAGCAGTGTATATGAATACCTCCTGCCCAAAACTGTATAGACTATGCTAATTATGATGTAAGGGGGTATTGTGAAATGAATTAAATAATTCCTCTAACAATTCCTTGTACCATATATCAATAAAAATCAAATTTAGGGAATAACTAGAATAGAATCCCAGATTTAAATCACTATAATTTAATTATATACTGATTTCAAATATTGCTTACTTTTGAATAAAATATATAAATTGCAATTAATATAGTCAATGAAAGATTATGCCAAGAATCTAATTAGAATTAATCCAATAACATATGTTTAGCAAGTATACCAACTTCATGCAACATATATCATAATTTTGACTATTGCAACATATATAAAACCTATAGGCACTCCAAGGGTTAACTGATTTAAAATAGGTGCCACACCCAAAATTGTTTCTTTTGTCTGTTGGAAGTGAATACTTCTAATTTACAAAACACAAGCTTGGTACCTTCACACAGAACTTTAGAATGAACACCACAAATAAATAGACAAACAGCAGTTAGAGAGTTCCAAGAATCCCCTTGATTAAATGTTAGCTATTATAATTTTACCAGAAACACAATATTCTAGACATAACAAAATTTATATTAACCAATATACACAAGGATAAATATATCTCACTGCTATCACTATTTTATGATCTCTCTGGCACTTTATAACAATAAATTAATTAATTCTGTGTAATTTCAAAATTACTATGCTAAATATAATAATATTTGCTCTAATAAAACTGGCCAGGTTTTTACTTTAGCAAATAAATAAATAACTTTCCTCAATTATCAAGGAAATATATTTATTTTGAAATTCTGCAGACTTAAAATAATTAAAATATGGTTACCAGGTCAATCAGTGTGGATTCTTGAAGTTATCAGGGATGGAACCATGAACCAAGAGCACAGACAGGAAGCTCAGCCTTCTTCCAGGAAACCAAGAGAATGAATTCATCCTCTCTTCCCATTATATTAGGCAAATGACACCTAATCAGTAATCCCCACCTATTCCCAATGATTGGACAGAGATCCATCTCATTATACTGTGACATCATAAGTCAGACCTGATTGGATACTTATATATTATGCTAATCATATAAGACAAATACCCAATATGAGTACTGACGATATAAATGCTGCAGATGGCACCACTACGCTATATTAGAATTTTACATGTGGCACATAACATGGCATATGTCAAAATGAAGAGAGGTCATGGAGGTTATCAGAGACCCCATAAACCAGTAATTTTGCTAGGCTTTCCCATAAGATAATCCTATTGCTTGGCACCATGGTTGTCTGGCATTCTCTATTTATCACCATTACTGTCAGTTAGTTATTTTCCCCCAAAGAGGCCCATGAGTATTTCTTTGTCTTAAGGATGAGTTAATCTGAACACATTTTAAACAGAATTTTCAGGAACTTCTACTATTAGAGTTAACCCTCTATGCTCCACCAGGACAAAGTCTCTGACACATCCTTACTGTAAAAAATCCCTGCCTTTGTTTTATTCGAAAGGGCCTGTAGTCTTAAAGGATGACCTCTTGCTCTTATCTCAGCTCTTGGCGTAAATAATTAATTGGATAGTTCTTTGTATTGACCTTGAATGTATTTGTAAATGGTAATCATATTACCCCTTAGACATCTCTTCTCTAATTTAAAGAAACCCAGTTTGGCTATTCTCTCTTTATAACTCATGTCCTCCAATTCTTTTATCAGTTTTGTTGCACTTCTCTGCATTTTTTTCATTTTAACAATGTATTTTGTAAGAACTGGTGCCCAAAATTGTACTCCATATTCTAGATGAGGCCTAACCAAGGATTTATATAGGGGTAGGATAATATTGATACTATGGAGTCGGTGCTGACACCCGTTTTTCTCCCAAAAAATTTAACAATTTAGAAAAACAGCATAGAGAGCTACTTTATATCACCATCCTGCTTTGGTGGTCACTGACCAGAGAACCCTCTGGAAACAGATATCAAGGGAGCTTACTGTCGGGAACGAATTACTATAAAAAGCAACGATAGGTCAATATTTACAAAAATATAGGGAATTTATATTTACATATTATGCACTAACAAACATGTAAGTGAAAATAAAGAGCTACTCTCCCTAAAAGTATGAATATTTTAGTAGGTAATTTTAGATAACTATATTGATTTTTTTCACTTTACGTACAGTTCTATAAGGGATTGAGGTCTATGATATAATCGCTAAAATTACCACTAACTGATTGATATTTAATCCCAATAATTAAACCTGTTCATAATGATATACAGATAAGTCTTATTTAACTCCTTAACGACCCATGACGTGCCAGGACACTCATGGGTAAACTTCCCATAAGGACCCATGACGGTCCTAGCATGTCATGGGTTACATGATAGCAGTGCGCCTCAGTGCACGCTGCTATCCTGCTTTACAGCCTGAGCTCAGTCTCAGTGCTTCTCTCTTCTGCGGTACACGTTATCGCTCCAGGAGTGATCACATGTACCGGCATTTTTATTCACAAAGGCGATGTGTTTACACATTGCCTTTTTGATTGTTATCTGCCTCTCTCTTCCTTACTATGAAAGTAAGGGGGAGAGAAACAGAGAACAGACAAGCAAAGGATGAATAAGAGGCTAGTGATGGGGTCATTAACCCCTTCAGTGCTGGATCTGTGAGCAGCATGAAAGCAGGTCCTTTTATGACCTGCTAACAGCAACTTGTTGGGTTTTTTAAATAAATGTGAGCAAAGCAATCTTTTTATTTTACACCCACTAATTAAAAAAAATCTACTGAAGTTTAGGCACAAATGAATGGTAGTTTTACAGTTTTGGAGCAATGTAATACACTTATATACACTACACAATAATATCTCCAAAATTCTGAAAAATAGAGAGTGAAAAAGGGATATGGGCTTTTCACCCCAGAGGAAAATCCCCATGTCCCCCCCCCCTAGTTTCCACTTTTTTGCTTGATAAGACTTTGTGGTGTGTATAAGTGTTTTACGTTGCTCCACAACAATAGCATTGCCATTAATGCTTGTTTAAACTTCAGAAGATGTGGTGATAAAATAGTGTCTAAATAAATATTTTGCTCTGTTTAAGATTTATTAAAAAAAAAACAGCTATGGCCTCTAATGTTTCATTTTACTCTGTTCTCTCTCCTTAATCAGATGTGGAGAACAGAAGAATCAGAGGGCCCTGCCTGTGAGAGCTTACAGTCTAGAGGAAGGTAAGTTTGACACAGAAGGAGTAAGTGCTATTGGGTGTAAGTGCCTCCTGCCACATGAACTGCCAGTCAGTGGGTGGAAGTGAGAAGTGCTGTTGAGTGCAGTAGTCCGTGCAAGGGGTGAATCTGGGTGATAAGTTTATAGAGGCAGTTGGTAGGCTTCCCTGAAGAGGTGAGTCTTCAGGGAGCGTCTGAAGGCTGGGGGAGAGTCTGATGGGGCGGGGGAGGGAATTCTAGAGCTGAGGGGCAGCACAGGAGAAGTCCTGTAGGCGGGAGTGGGAGGATGTGATAAGAGCTGTGGAGAGCAGAAGGTTGTGTGCAGAGTGAAGGTGGCGGGTGGGAGTATATTTGGAATGAGAGATGAAATATAGGGGGGTGTGGTGTTAGTGAGGGCTCTATAACATAGCACCAGAATATTGAATTTAATTCTGTATGCTAATGGGAGCCAGTGTAGAGATTGACAGAGGTGTTTGGTGTCAGAGGAGCGATGAGTGAGGTAGATTAGTCTTGCAGCAGAGTTCATTATGGACTGTAGTACCGTTAGTCGGGTGAGAGGAAAGCCAAATAGTAATGAATTACAGTAGTCAAGGCGGGACATGATGAGTGTTTGGATTTGAATTTTGGTAGTGTCTTGTGTAAGAAAGGGTCGGATTCTAGAGATGTTGCAGAGGTGGAGGCGACATGAGTTGTAGATTGACTGGATGTGAGGAATGAAGGATAGGGCAGAGTCAAATGTGACCCCCCAGGCAGTGTGCTGTAGGGGTTGGTGTGATGGTAGTGTTATTAATGGTGAGGGTAATATCTGGGGTAAGGCTAGTTGTAGATGGAGGGAAGATAATTAGTTCAGTTTTGCCAAGGTTTAGTTTGAGTTGACGGGAGGACATCCGGGAAGACACAGCAGGCAGACAGACAGTCAAATACTCGGGACAGGAGGGAAGGAGAGAGGTCTGGGGATGAAATATATATTTGAGTGTCATCAGCATAGAGATGATGGTGAAACCCGAAGGAGTTTATTAGTTTTCCAAGGGATGCAGCGTAGATTGAGAAGAGCAAGGGTCCCAGTACTGATCCTTGCGGCACTCCAACAGACAGTGGGAGCGGTGGGGAAGTGGAACCAGAGTAGGAAACACTGAAGGAGCGGTTGCAGAGATAAGATGAAAACCAGGACAGTGCAGTGTCCCAGAGACCTAGGGAGTGGAGGGCTTGGAGGAGGAGCGGGTGATCTACTGTGTCAAAGGCTGCTGACAGGTCCAAGAGAATGATTAGGGAGTAGTGGCCTTTTGACATGGCGGAGAGCAAGTCATGGGCCACTTTAGTGAGGGCAGTGTCAGTGGAGTGATGAGGGCGGAATCTGGATTGCAAGGGATCTAGCAGGGAATGGGAGCAGAGGAATTTAGTGACCCGGTTATATGCAAGACGCTCCAGGAGCTTGGAGGCGAATGGGAGTAGAGAATTTGGCCTGTAATTTGACAGTGAGTTTGGGTCCAGGGAAGGTTTCTTTAGGATGGGAGTGATTAGTGCATGTTTGAAAGAGGATGGGAAGGTGCCGGTTAACAAAGAGAGGTTGAATAAGTGAGTAAGGATTGGGGTTAGTAGAGGAGAAAATTATTGAGTGAGCTGAGACGGGATTGGGTCAAGAGGGCATGTGCTTAGCTTTGAGCGAGTGAGGAGAAGTGAGACTTCATCCTCGGTAACAGGTGGGAAGGAGCTTAGTGTGTATGTGGGAGAGGTGACAGGGCTAAGCTGGCTGGGTGGGGGTGGGAGTGATGAAATGTCATACCTGATAGATTGTGGGTGGTGAGATCTTGGGCAGAGAAGTTAGTGGAAGGTGTTTGTGTTGGTGGGTGTAGAAGAGATTTGAAGGTTCAGAGAAGGCATTTCGGGTTAGAGGAAAGATTAGAGATTAGAGAGGTGAAGTATGACTGTTTGGCCAGGGAGAGGTCAGAGCTATATGAACGGAGAATTAATTTGTAGTGTATGAAGTCAGCTGTGGTGGGGGATTTCCTCCAGTGCCTTTTGGCAGTGCATGAGCACCTTTGGAGGTATCGTGTTTGTCTTGTGTGCCAGGGCTGTACTGGGGTAGTACGTGGGTGGCGTGGACTTGCTGGTGCAGCTGTGTCAAGGGCTGAAGTGAGGGTGCTGTTGTAGAGAGCAGTAGTTTTGCCTGGGCAATTAAGTGTGAGGATGGGGTTGAGAAGAGGTTGCAAAGATGTGGAAAATTGTTGCATGCTCTTCATTGTGGCGGGGGGATGGGTTTGCGTGGTATGATGAGGTTACCAGTGAGGAGGTGGTCATCAAAGAGGGGTAAGGAGACATTAGAGAAGTTGGAGACCAAGCAGAGGTTAGTGAAGATCAAGTCAAGGGAGTGACCATCACTGTGTGTGGGAGAGCTGGTCCACTGTGATAGGCCAAATGAAGTTGTTAAGGAGAGGAGTTTGAGGGCAGGGGGGTGTTAAGATTATTTAAAGAGATGTTGAAGTCACCCAGGATGAGAGTAGGGACATCAGAAGACATGAAGTGAGGGAGCCAGGAGGTGAAGTGGTCAAGGAATTGTGCAGTGGGACCAGGTGGCCTGTATATGACAGCAACACGCAAGCGGAAGGGAGAGAAGAGGGGAAGTGTGTGAGCTTAAAATGTAGGGAAGGAGAGAGAAGAAACAGTGGGGATTACCTGAAATGTATGGTTAGGAGACAGCAGGATGCCCACTCCACCCCCCTGTCTGTTGCCAGGCCTGGATGTGTGTGTGTAAATTGAAGGCCGCCATGTGAGAGTGCAGCAGTGGAGTCAGTGTCTGACGATGTGAACCAAGTTTCTGTGATGGCCAGGAGGTTTAGGGAGTGAGAAATGAACAGATCATGAACAGCTGTTAGTTTGTTACACACAGAGCGGGAGTTCCAGAGGCCAAAACAAAAGGGGGGGAAGAGGTTAGGTGACGTGGTACGGTTATTAGGTTGTGGATGTTGCACATGTGAGTGGGTTCTGCGGTACAAGAGAGAATGGAAGGGGGGCCTGGGTTAGGTGAGATGTCACCTGCAGCAAGCAGGAGGAGAAGGGACAGGAACATAAGGTAGGAGTGAGATTTGAAGCAGCTGGGTTTTTTTGCAGGGGGAGAATGAGATGGTAGTTATAGGGAGTGGAGGAATGAGAAAAGTTCATGGGAGCAGAGAAGTGGAGACTGAAGAATTGAGGGTGCAATGTGAATGGAATGACACAATGTGGACACAGGAGGAGGAGAGTCAGGTGAGAATGGTGATGACAAAGCAAGGAGCTAAAATTGCCATAGTGGGGTTAATGAATGGGGTAGTAGAGTTGTGTAACAGTCTGTGATCCAGGAGAGTACAGATGACTTGGCAATCTAGGGTCAATCCACGGAGTAGAGGTTGTAGGTGCCAGGGACGTAATCAAAATGCACTAAACATGGTTTTACAGGCTTATCAGACATTGCACTGCACTACTCTTGTCAGTGGATTTCCAGGAAAAGCATGCACTGCAGCTGTCCCAAGTGTCACTGACAGCCATAGAGGATTGCCAGATGCCCATGTGGACCAAGCAGTGATTGGATTGTTGTAGCTGTATCACAACAATTCTATCACTTATGAACAGAGTATACTGTGTCCAAATAGGCAGTCACACAAACCTTCTCTAATGCAACTCCACAGTGAACATCACTAGTCTCTAGTAATTTGTATTAGGAATGGGTTACTGGTAGTTGAAGTAGCCCCCTATGTTCACTACAATATAGTGTACTGTGCACCCCATTTGGGATGAGTGGTGTATTTGTGTTGTTTTTTGCTGTTTATTTATTTTTATTTTTTACTATTATTTATTTTTGTTTATTTTATTGTTATTTATTCATTCATTCATTCATTTATTTATTTATTTTGCTCCTGTATCTTTACCGATGTATCTAATGGTGCTTGGAGGTTCTTCCATGCTGCTGTGATGGTGTAGTGGGACACTGATCATTGCTCCATGAAATGATGACAGAGAAAGAGATGATCACAACTATATGATGATCACAAATCATATGCAAGAGATGATCACAAATCATACACACTGATCATGGTCCTCAAAATAATCAGACCTCAATGTGTGGGTATCAAGACCTTCCTGATGATCGGGGGGATCATCGAGTGGGGAGATGGGCTTGCTAAGATTATTTTAGTTACCCAGTCACACTAGGACCATGCATTGCCTTTCGCCAAAGCCAGCACTTGTAACCTCAGCACTTGATACCCTCATACCCTGTTATCTGTCTCCTATTATCCACTTAGACTGTAAGCTCCTTGGGGCAGGGACCTCTCTTCTAATGTTTCTATGAATGTGGCACTTATTTTATCCCCTCTTATTTAATGTAACTTACGTCTGTTGTAAGGAGCTGCGTGCACTGTGTGGCTCCATATAAATAATGATATATATACATACATACCATGCAGCTAGCACTAGGTGATCAACAGTGGCAACTGAAGGGAGCCTGAGTCCTCACTTGCTTCTCACTGTAGCTCAAACTTCCAGTTAAGGAGATTCAGAGATGCTGGCCACTTCATTGCATATATCATAGATGATATAGTCAGCATCTCCAAGCCCTCTCACACAAGCCAAAAGTTTGGGTTAAAGTGATAGGCAGGGGAGCGCTCTGTCTTCTTGTAGTCACCTAGTTGCTGTGTGATCAATAGTATGAAAGGAAAATAAAATGGCAATTGGGAAAAGCAAAAGTACAGTGTTCAGTCCTGGAATTGAAGGGGTAAAATGGGGCACTTAACACCTTGAATGCTATAGATTTCTCCAATGCATTACTACCTCTCTAGTATTCAAGGAGTTTAAATTAAAATACATTTTGGGAATTTTATTTGTCCCCAGTGATGCAGTTTGTTTGAGTCAAAATGACATCAGTTATTCTCCTTAGTTTTCTTTTGTGCATTCCTGATTCTAAATATGGCTGAACAAAAATCTGAATATTAGAGGGCTAATTTCTTACGATTATTATTTATTTGACTAGAGCAGAATAAAGTCAAATCTTCTATATATTTTATTATGTTTAACCCTTTTATTTCAAACAGTATGACTGCAGTATATACGATACCAGATTTTCTATATGTTTAAAGGAACAGCCGCACTCCAAGACTGACAATGACAATACTTCAGTATAAAACATCCAATTTATTGGTCATTATAAAAAACATATGTGAAAAATCAAGGTGAGGGGTGACCACAACAAAGGGAAAGGCCCCACATACCATCTTACGCGTTTCGCGCTAAAAGCAGTGCTTAATTTTAGACTCGTGTACAAACGGAACCACATAACTGTATACCCCAAAACGCCAAAATGATTTGTTAAAAACAAAGATACATTGTGTCGCCCTCCCCTTTCATCTGTCAATCAAACACAATCTAGTCAAACCCATACATGTGTTGATTGACAGCAGCTCAAACGAGGCATGACTAGATGAAAGCATACAACACCGAAGAGGACAACAAACAGATATCCGAGAAAAAAAGGGGGGGAAGACATGTATGTTATAGATAAAATATAAATCCACATACCTCTCCAAAAGCTCAAACTTGAAATTAAACCTAGAGTGTGGACCAATATTCTAGAGTGGTTAAACAGAAATCCCAATATATATATTTAAAGATGATAAAGGAACTCATTCTCAAAAAAAGAGAGAGAACAGAAGAATGGAAAAAAAGCCCAGAGATCACTGACTGGAAAGCCACAAGTGGCAAAAAAACTACTAGTTGTTATTATTATTTATATTTAAACTTTTCATAAAGAGGAGGACCCCACTGAACAGGGAAGACATAAAACCATGATAATATATTCAATTCCAAAAATATGATTAATGTCCCATTCTAAGTTCAAACCTCCTGGGACTCTTGTTTTTAATTGGAAGATCCAAAATGCTTCCCATTTAGTAATTAATTTTATTTTGTCTCCCCCGCACCATGGAAGCTTTACCCTCTCTATACCCTGAAACTCAAAACATGACATATTGCCATTGTGTTAATCCAGAATATGTTTTGCAATATCACATTCCCTCCAATCTCCTTCTACCTGGCAGTTATGCTCTCTTATCCTGCACTTTAGTGGACGGATCGTCAGCCCTACATATTGTATTGAACATTCTTTGCAGATCAGATTTCTGTAATGTGGGGAACACCACCATTGTGTGTTAGCCCCATATACACTGTCTGACACCCCCAGCCTTTTTTCCTTGCCCAGGCAGTGGCCATAGGGATTTGTGGCTAGCAGTGGGCAAGGGGAAAAGGCTGGAGAGGATCAGACAATGTCCATGGGGATCTGTGGTAACAAGCGTGGGGGCCAAGCAGTGTATATGAGGTTCTATGGCTACCACTGGACAAGGAAAAAACTTTGGGGGGACAAGTGGTAGCCACAAATCCCTATAGATGCTGTGTGACCCCCAGTCTTGTTCCCCTGTGAGTGCACAACCTGTATAATATATGATACATATGTTAGAGCATAATTGTGTAGTGCTTGGTGTACTATGTTTGTTTATTTTGACCCTTTGAGTGCCATGGGGGTGAACAATGCACATCCCTATGACACTCAGTGCTGTCCATGGTGCTGAAAACCTTCTTTTTATTCCCCTACTGGCCAAGTGGGGAAACAGAGAGAGAATGCTGTTCAACTTCAGAATTGTTTCAGTGTTGGAGATGTGTAAAGGGAGGACATCCCTTCCACATCGACTGCACTTCGATATTCCTGTATGCTAATAGGGACCTCCTCTACCCCTCCCCTTGCATCTGATAATTTTAGTGAATATGTCGATGTGTGTGTGGACCAAAATGTAGAAGTGTTTCAAACACATCGACAAAATCATATCTCCACAGAATTGACCTTTAATCTAAGCTCTGGTCACCACTGACTGTCATCCTGTTTTAGCTTTCCATAAAATGCAGTAGCAACAGCTCTATTTTACAGTGACTTTTTGTAACCTGAATTTGAATCCTTTAACCCTTTGAGTGCCAGAGGGGCGTACAACGCATTTCAAAGCAATGCATTACACACCCTTCTGGCACTCAAAGAACTGAGAACCAGAGGAGTATGCCACTCAATTCACATTCCTCTAATCCCTGTTTTTAAAACTGAATTTCAACCCTATACTTTTTGTGAATGTCATTAAAGGTTACGAGCTTATGAGCTTTGCCACATGATAATATTCTTTATTTATAGAATTTTTTGAATGATTGCTTATTTATAGTATTTTTTGTAGGTCTCCCTGTTCTACAGGGCTAGTACCACTTTCAGTCTGCTAGTTACACTATAGTGCTATGGGAAATTGGTGAATCAATGCATTACACACACCCTCTGGTTCTCTCAGGTTTTTAAGTCATGTTTGAGCTGCAATAACATTTAAATTAAGCATCTCCCACAGTGGGAGCCCCCATTGTTTTATTCAGAAAGAAAAGAACTACAATGCATTTTATTCATAATAAAATATTACAGTTCCTTTAGTGAAGCCTTGGAGGTAACTTTCGCATTCAGTAGGTTTAAGCAGCTGACAAAAGCATATCCTTCTGTTTTAAAAAAGGTCACATGGGTTACGTCAATAAATGTTAATGTATAGAATTAGCCACAGGCAGGACAGGCTGGAAACTATTCACTTGTCTTCTTTTGTCAACCAAAATAAGAGGTATGCAAGTACAAGTTTTGTGTTTATGCCATGTAAGAATGAATGTGCAAGAAATGAAAGTGTATTTGAACTGTAATCCTTTACTGTTTTATGAGGGCAGGTGACATTTTGTGTAATACAAGGCCTGTTTCCTCCGAAAGGAATGAGAGGCATTTTTGAAATTCAGTTCTTAAGAAGGCAGGGATGAATTATCTGTGAATTCCCCTGTGAGATTGCAAATGAAGAAATCTAATTTTATGTGTCTGTCAGATGTAGTGGATTTTCTGGTTTTGGCTCCTTGTCCCTGGATCCTGCTGTCCCTGATTTTTAAACTCAATATTCTTTGTATTTGCCATTAATCTGTTATACAGATATGATCTTCCCCACAAGTTAATATTCCTTATTGAAAGGATTTATGAAGGATTGGTTATTTAGGGAAATTTATATAGCATTTTGATGAATGTGATATCTGTGCTGCAGGGCTGGTGCAACTCTCAATCTGCATTTTGAGGTTTTCTTCTAGTTGCACTACAGTACTATTGGGAATTAGCAATGTTCTGTAACGTGGCCACCCAGAGGAAGTGTCTCTCGAAATTTACGTTGAAGTTTTGGATTTGTTTAATGTCTTTTTTTACTACTCCCCCAGAGATTCTCAAGGTTTTTACAGAGGAGGAACCCCTTTGTGGCAAATGAAAACCCTGAAGGCTTTAGCCACTTGGATGCTACAGATATGTTTCTAGCACACAACAGATTAATATTACACCAATATCAAATGTGTTAGGATGTAAACTTGTACCTGTAACTTCAGATTAAACTGGTTAAAATATACGTGTACAATATATTATATTTGATATTGTTGTTTTCCTAGAAGGGACTTGGTCATAGTGTTTATTGCAAAAGCAATCTGAAAGAAACAAAAACTGAACTGTATGAAATGTTTTCCCAGAAATCCAGTGGCAGTCACAGCTCCACACATAAACTTCTTATACTCTTTGTCATTACTTACAGTTGCTCAGGGGAGCACCTTGCACACTTTCAGGGAACCCCAGGGTTCTGTTGATTCCAGTTTTCAAACCACTGCTTAACCATACAGTTATTCATGAATAAGTAACCTCACCAAAGCATTGCTATGCAGACATCACTAGCATCTAAGGAGTAATTTAAGTGTTTTAAGGCGTTACATGATTTAAGTGTTGTGCCATGTGGTAATGGTTTTTGTCATCACTCACCACAGTTTACTGAGGCAGATGTACTAAGAAGAAATGTACAGAGAACACTCTAGCATTAAATCACTGTTTTTTATTTTTTCCCTACATTGGAGTTTGTTTCTTCCAGAATTGCTCTACAATAATGTTTTTTTGTTTGAAAGTGTTTTACCAGGAAGACTATATTTCATAAGTCTTCAAGTATGTCCTCACTACCATTTGTTTAGCTCAGGTTTTGTATGTCTTTGTAGGAATATGTTGGTGCTCAAGAAATAAAGGGTAATAATATACATTATGGGTGAAAACAGGCCCACACCATAACATCTCCTCCACCATCAACCCGCAGTGTTGTCTCCTGTTATGACAGATCCACTGATTAATGCTACTATTGCCATCCTATCGTTCTGCCAGTATCATGGAACAACTCATAATGAGATTTGACTGACCTTCATCCACTCTTCAAATGTCCAGTTTCAATGTTTCTGTGCTCATTGTAGCTAAAGCTATATATTTATAAGTGACAGGAGTAGGATCCAGTGATGTGGTTTGCTTCCATAAACTGTCTATGGTCACTGGATTTCTAAACTTACTGGATGTTGCACCATTCTCAGTACTATGTACAAATTTGTCAGTGTGTTTTGCTCCTCAATGTTTCAGTTTTAAAATGTTGTTTGTATGTTTTTCCTAACTTTGTTCCAGGAGCAGACAGACATTTTGTAATGCGTTAAGGTCCTGGCTGGCAGCAGACACACAAAGTCCATGTAAAAAACTATGATGTGTAAAAGCATGCATGTAGCATGTAGATTCCAAACAAGTTTCAGGAACAGGTATATAGGAATGAAAATACTATATCAGATGAAGAAATAAAGATCTGCTTTCTGCTACCAAAAAAAAACTTCAACTGGCTAATAATAATTGTGTATAACTGGTTATTATTTTGGATTTATATCCATTCTCAGATAATGCTGTAAGTTTGAATTAACTACATAGATCCAAAAACAGAGATTGTTGGGTAAGAACTGTAATTTATTACCAAGGAAAGTAGTTTTGGCATTCTGCAAAACAGAGTCTTTTGCAGGTTTCAAAAATGTGCTGGTTTCAGCCCCAACCTGGGCCTTTATCAAGATGCTTTACGAAAAAAGACCTGTGAGTGCATTTCTTTTGGATTTTCTATGACATGTTTATTATGAAAAAACAGGAAATTGTTTAAAAGGAAAGCCTGCAAAATATCATGAAAAAGGCTTACAGAGCAATGCGTCCCGTACCCCTCTGGCACTCAAAGGGTTAAAAGCTTAATTTAAATTAAAGTTAATTTTCATTTTTTTTCCCCTGTGGTGCCATAGGTTTGCTGAAGATTTGCACCACTTTATCTTGATAAATAGGGCCTTAAGCAATATTCCCTCTAAAATGAACTCAGTGAGCGACCCAGCACTGAAGGAGTTAAAAGAGTAGTTAAAACAGGTCAGGGGAGCATGGGTCATCTATTATTCCAATGCAGCTCTGCATAAAAACAACTTTTTGCCTGTGCTTACCTTTAGAGGGAACACTGGCCCTAAGTGATCAGGCAAACTTTTTCATGATATTTTGCAGGCTTTCCTTTTAAACAATTTCCTGTTTTTTCTATTATCAAAATGGGGTCAAGGTTGGATAGAGATTTAGAAGAGAATATTTGACTACTAAATCCATAATCTCATTATGCTAACAATCAAATACCTTCATTTTAAACTTCCTTACTCAGAAGCAAAGAAAATAAACTCTGAAATAATCCCTTGCAGATGAGTGAAATAATCTAAAATTTATCCTGTGTTACAAGAACAGATGAAGAAAATCTCTTCTGCATTCCAGAAGCATCATACAGATAACTCATTTGATTTTGTATTTTTCTTCTTATAATTAACACAATAATATTGAGAAATATTTGAAAAGTCAATAAAAAAAACAATGAAAATACTGCAAAAATAATTTAAAGGGATAGTAATTTTTCACAATAAAAGCAGCTCCAATTAATCTTCGTAGTATTTGGGCAATGGAGAGTATTATTTCATTACTGTCTGAGTTGTAGTTCAAGAGTAATTGAATGATATAGTATCCCCTCTCCCGCCCCTTTTACTGATGTAACACTTCTCACCTCAGAGCAGCAAAACTGTCAGAATGGATCACAGATAGGAACAATCTTCAGTGAGCATAAGGATAAACCTGTCAAGGAGGACAGGGTTTTCCTTATGCTCACAGTAAGATTGTCCCTTGCTGTGATCTGTCTGGTCTCAAGATCAGATTCCACATCTGAGGGGAGGCGGCTTACACTAGGTAAAAGGAACAGGAGGGAGATAATTTATCATTCGGTTACTCTTGAACTACAGCTCTGACAGTATTGAAATAACACTCTACATGGCCCAAATACTATGACGACTAATTGGAGCTGCTTTTTTTTTTTTGAAACATTACTATCCCTTTAAAGACAAAACGACATAAAGAAAATGGAAGTCATATACTTTTAACCCTTTTCATTGGATACCTCTTTAGAATTCAAAGACTTAGCTCAATGGAATGCTAGACACTTCTACAAATCATCGTGAAGCAATGCATTAAAAGTGCCAAGCACAAATTCGACATGGGAATGGCCTTGTATACCCAAATGGTCAAGCCCATATCCAGTAAATGTTTGGTAATTTCCCCTTTCTTCCTTTCATTGTTTATTTTTCAGTCAGATTTAGTATTGAGTGGAACAAGACTGGGGTAGTACAAATTGTATGTGTTGTTCTGTGGCTACCAGTGGTCCAAGGCTAGGGAAGAACCAGTAGAACAAAGTTTGTGAAGTAGACAGTGTATGTATATGGGTATGTGATTACCACTGAGATAGTTAAACAAGGCTCAGGAAGCAGACAGTGTATACAGTGCAATTCATAAGTATTTTAACAGCAATTAAAGTTTTTTGTTTTGGCACTGCAAAATGAAACAGCAATTTAGAGGATAATGTCCAGACTGTCAGCTTTATTTTGAGGGTATTTATATTTACATCAAGAAACCAAGACTCATGTAGGAATTACAGACCTTTTTATATTCTCCCTCAGTTATAAGGGACCAATAGTAATTGGACAGTTGGCTGCTCAGATTTTTCTTGGCTGTGTGTGTTGTTGCATTGCTAATTCATGCAAAGTGTGCTAATAAAAGGTGTAGAGGTGATTCTAGGTGTGACATTTGTATTTGGAGTCTGTTGCTGTTGTCTCCCAACATAAGCAACAATGAAGTACCAATGCCAGTAAATCAGGCCATCTTGAGGCTGCAAAATTGGAATAAAATTGGAATAAAGAAAAGAATACACCAGTATAACCATAGAGGGTTTACCATAAGATGCACACAATTGGTAAAGCATCAAGGACAGAAAATCCAGGTTATGGTTTACAGATTAGTTAGTAGACTTGTGAATGGCAAGAAGATATGTTTCGTCCAAATCATTTGCTCAAAAAGATGTTAACTTTCAGAGAAAATGAACTTCATTTGCCTTTATGTTTGATTAGCCATAAGTTTGTAAAAATTTTTATTTGCTGGACAAAATTAATTTGGCATTATTTTCAATGGGGAAGGTACCTACCACCTTCTCTGGACTGAGATTTGAATAAGATTAATTCAAATAAATTAAATAAAACTTAGCCATTCATTTCATCAGGGCACAAGAATAAGTGACTACCAGTGGCACCCGGTTTACCTTATGTTGTTCTTTGTACCTCCAGAAACTCAGAGGAGACTTTATAAAACAGGATTACAGTGCCAGGATTATGACACTCGGATATAGAAAGCTACCCAAATACCATGAAAAAATCTGTTGAGGTGCAAAGAACAACATGAGGCAAACTAGATGCCACTGGTGGTCACTAGGTACCACTCCCAGGTTGAAGTTCTACACAAAATATCAAGAGAACTTCAAACAACACTGCATACGGAGAGACTTAAGAATAAATTTCCACAGCCTCACTTACTCTCCTTCCCAAATCAAAACATCTGATTTAAGGAGTGCCTTGAATAAAGATACAAAACATGGCACATCTCCCTGCCTAAAAAGGAGGTGTGAAACTTGTGCACACATTTACATGACGGACATGGTACTTATACCAAAAACCCAGTTACACCACAAGATCAATGGTACCTTCACCTGCAGATCATCCAATGTAATATACCTCATCATTTGTACAAAATGCCCAACAGCTCTCTATGTAGGTGAAAACGGCCATCCATTACATAAAAGGTTTGATTCCCACAAATCCAGTGTCAACAACTAAAAGACAGAGACTCCAGTAAGAGAACAATTTTGCCAAAATGGACACAATGCCAGGGACATTAAACTGACTGTATTGATGGGACTGTTTGCACGCAGAGCGAAATAAACATATGTGAGGTTAAATTAATGCTCCAGTTTATACTGTAAATAATGGCCTGAACAGGGACAGGGAATTTCTGTCACATTATCACATTGTGGCTTAGCTGCACTTGGAGTGTAAATACCTTTGACACTTCCAGAGGATGACTACAATTTACATCACACTCCTTTACCATTAAATGATCAAAGAATAAGATTTATATTCTAAACAATGCAATGTGTAATTGTATTTAAGATAGATGTGTTAATATTTATCCATATAACATGCCTGAGGAAGAAACCTGAGAGGTCTTGAAAGCTTGCATTCTAAATCTGCTTAGTTAGCCAATAATGGTATCAACTTGACTATGTTTGCCTCTAGTAATAGCCTGACATGGAAGAGGAGACTGGTAACATTTGGTAAAAATGTTAGCTGAATTCCTGGTAGATATAATAAGGGTTACAATGGTACCAATACACCTAGAGACACAATAGAGAAATTTAGGTGAGACACATTCTAACACAGTAACATAGTTTATGAGGCAGAAAAAGATGTCTCCATCAAGTACAGCCCAGGCCATATCACCTTTATTGATCCAGAGGAAGGCAAAAAAAAAAAAAAAAACGATTGAAGACATTTTCAGTCAAGTCCAAATAGTTAAAAACATTCCTTCCTGACTCCAAAAGGTAGTTGGTTCTGATGTACTAAGAAAAATGATGAAATTATAAGGCTAACAAACTGCATCACAGGGAAAAATATAAACATTTTTAACCACCCTGGGGGCCCAGCAACGGTTCCCAGTGTGTGTCTCTCTCTGATAGGGTAGATTGGGGCTGATGCTGTCTAGTTCCCCTGGCACAAGAATCTTTATAATCCTTTCTTCAACAATTTAATTACAGCCCTATTACATGTGAATTCTCCACTATTATATGATCCTAGCATAATGTAACTCTAAATACCATACTGATATCCTAGTTATCCATTCACACATTGATGCTGGTCACATTCATGTCCTTTCATACAATGAGGTTGGTGGTCCTGTATAGTACCATTAGAGGGAGAGTTTGGTGCTATTAAGGGATTTTCTTAATCTTTTTTGTTTGTTCATGTTATTCTCAATATATCCCAGCACATTCCCTTATCCCTTTTTTGGGATACCCTAGACACCTATTAAGTGGTGGTGCAGCTATTTTCCTTTTGTACTAGTTATCCATCTAGCCAACATGTTCCTAATGATGACCATGATTGGAATTCAGAAGATGAATTCTTACCTAAGCTACGTTTGTTTGAAGGGACACACAAAATAATGCAATAGGAGAGATCCGCTAAGGCGGGACAAAGAGGTGATAAAGTGGAGATGATTTCTACAGTGATATCATTTCGCCGGTTCTTGTGTTATTCTATGGAGCCAATGCACTAAGATTTCTATAACTTTGTATAACTCCCTCAAGTGGGAGAGATCTTAGTGGATAGGCTCTTTATCACTCCTTATTGCATAACCCCCAATATGTTTAAAAGCGAAAAAACAGCACTTTTCGCTGGAAATTTTTCGCCAAGAGGAAAGTGCCATTATTCGCCGATTTCAGTTTGAGGCGAACATTTTTGCCCATCCCTAACTCTGGGGTAGTTGTAGAAGAATGCAAGAGTCATAGACTTCTCATACATGTTGCATCTACCTCCACCACCTCCTCTAGTCATGTTGCTAAAGCAATAAAGTTCCAGGGTTCTTCTGCCATGTCCTGCCAACCCACACTGACTGAGTTCCTGGGAAGGAGTCAAAAACTTCACAAAAATAATCCCAAAGTATGCCTGTGGAATGGCAGGGTTGTCAAGATGTGGGCAGTGGACATGCCGCCGTATTCTTTTGTAGAAAACTGAGGTTTCAGAGAAGTGATCTCATGTGTAGCTCCATGCTCCCAAGTCGCAGTTATTTTCCAGGATGGCTGCTACCATTTACCTCAAGCTATGACCAATAAGTAATGGGTACCAGTAATCTGAGAAGGATAACTTACATTTGGCACAAACTTGATTAAATGCATACACACACCAATCACCCCACACCAGTCCCCCACCACCACTACCATACACATCTGCCACATGGTAGGTTGTACTTTTTTTATCATCATCAAGAATATGTGCCAGTATCACTTAAGCAAGAAGTTAGTGTTGTGGGCTTGCTAACAAATTTTTCAAGGCATATGTTGCTGTAGGACTCACAACTTTGACTTTCAGCTATTTATTTCTCCTCTGCAGCCCTCAGAAGAAGTAGTGTTGTGGTGGGAAATGCAGCTGCAGAGAACATAGGCGAAAATTTGTTGTAATTGGCAAAAAGGAAAAAAAATTTGCATTGGCGTAAAGGAGAAAACTTTCACGAACAAAAGCGAAACATTTTAAATTTTTCGTGAAAAATCATGTGGAAATGTTTTCTCACTTTTCACCCTCCCCATTAATAAAATTATTTGAAAACCCACTTATAAAAATAATCTTCATAAAACTAAAGCGTTTAAGAGTTTTCCTTAATGGGGAATTTTATTACCAATTTGTACATGTGCTGATATTAAGCATGACACCAAATAGAAACATTACTAGTAAATTGTTAGAATAATAAAGCTGTTTTAATATCAATTGGTTATTAAATAAATAATAATAATACATTTTTTCATACATTTATTTTTGGCTTACTTTACACAGGATATACAGAATGCAATTAAAATTCGTGACTGAGCACCTTGAGTTCTCAGAAATACATTTATTTAAAAAGAAATATCTGTAATTAATTATCCTTTCAATTTCCTGCCATGATGGATTCATGGCATAAAGATTTCTAAGAAATACACCCAGCTGCCTCTCAATATGTGATAATTAGGTTTCCAATTAAGGATTCTTTGCATTATCTTTTAACAGCTCAAATGATCTTTTATTATTTTTTTCATGAATTGTAAAATTTGTGGAATAATGGTCTCAGATAAATTGACATTAAAGAATAGAAAAATATTTTATATATATATATATATAGAGAGAGAGAGAGAGAGAGAGAGAGAGAGAGAGAGAAACATGGATGGCAAAAGCACTCACTCTAACTTGCTTTGGTACCCAGGTGCACATTCCTAAAAGGATAGAAAAACAGAAATAAAGAGGGCAGCACACGTTGGACTTTCTCAAGACAACTGACAATACTCAAACCCAGATGTTAAATAGTCTAAAGACACCAGGAGGGTGTCCAAAAACATTGATGACATCATTTTCCAGCTGTCAAAAAACTGACTGCAGAAACACATCATCCTTGAGTGTATATGGTAGAGACTACTGTATTCACTCAGGAGTTACGTGTTTTCCTGCAGTCAGTTTCTTGAGTGTTGGAAAATGACGTTATCAGCTTTTTTGGGCGATGTAGACTATTTAACATCTTTGATATATATAGTAGACTATTTAACATATTTGATATATATATCAAAATTTCAAAAAGTAAACACTCACAGGACTTTTTGATAGATGGAAAAGATGTGCTAGTTTATTCCATCAACGTTTTGGCCCTTCTTTGGTCCCAAAGAAGGGCCGAAACATTGATGGAATAAACCAGCGCACCGTTTTCATCTATCAAAAAGTCCTGTGAGTGCTTTGTTTTTTGAAATTTTGCTATATGATTGCTTGTTTTTTGAAATTTTGCTATATGATTGCTTATATATATAGGCATAATATATATATATAGGCATAATTTTGAAATTTAAGTGAGTGCACACCTTGGGACATTTGTTTGTATATATATATATATATATATATATATATATCGCTTTTTGCCTCTCTCTCTTAAGAATAGATTTCCTCTAAATAATGATATATTTGACAATAACTCCCAGCACTAAATCTCCCCTCCCTAGTGGTACAATCAGGATTTACCATGGATCTCTCCATACAAATTTTCTTAACATCAGTATTGACCTATGATGGCTAAGACCACAAAGACTCGCTACATACAATAGATATGAATGTAGCAACATGTTATGATCATCCAGTATTGTCTACAGATTGATAATGGGCAAAGACTAGAAGTCCTGTGAGTGCTTTCTTCATATTGGACATATATATATATATATATATATATATATATATATATATATGTGTGTGTAATAAATCATGTAAAGTTCTTAACAGAGGAATGCAGGGGGAGGGGGAGTATGAGAGAGGGAGAGAGACAGATCCATAGTACATAAAAATAAATTGAAAAATAATACAAGAATGATGGATAAAAATACTAAAAATAAATGGAAGGAAATATCATGTAAAGTAATGTTAATTTGCGAGGAATCTCAAGTCCTTATTTAATCCAGTATGTTTGGTGTTGAAAAAACTGATCATCTTAATTTCAAATGTCTTTCTCTCCTGTGCAGTTTTGACGTCCCGTCTGAGTATTTTTATCTATTAGGTTATGGCTGGAGTGGTGTCCCTGGGTGAATTCATGACCGACTGGGGTATGGTTCTTCATTTATGGTATTTCTCAATAGATTTTCTGTGTGCATTCAGCCTTAGATTTAGTGGTATGTCTGTTTCACCAATGTAACATCCAGTTTCACATTCAGTGCATTGTATCTTATATGCAGCATTTGCTAATGTACATGAATATAACCCTTTATTTTTTATATATCTCATTGTTGTTGTGTTGTGCAGTATTATTTACACAAATGTGTTGACATGCTTTGCAGCAACACCATACTAACTCATTTGGCATCTATACCACTAGACTAACACAACTTTAGTAAATTATACATAGTATGGAATATTTTAAGGATCAGTTTATACTGACCAATGTAAATTTTTCAGCCAATGATACAATTATATAAATTAACCCAATTGATAATGAAAAAGATTTTGAAGAGCCTGTGCTATGATTAATATAGTGAATATATTATCTGTATTCATATATATGGTTTCCAATAATAATGAGCCGTAACATAAGCATGATAGCCTTAACTTTTTGAGTACTTGAGAGATACCCAATGCATTGTATATTTCTACCTATAAAAATAATTTTTTTGTACAAGTACCAAATTACTTAATTTCCACTGAAATTCATTGAGAGAGTGCCTAAAAAATGTGAAGCTTTTTCTCACCATTTGTAAAAACTTGCTTAACAAGTGAAGAGTCCCTTCCACTAAACCCCAAGCATATCATAAAAAGAATCACCCACAGTGGGTCATGCTCTGTAAAGTGCACACTCTGTGGTGCTCTGAGCATCTCCCACATTACTCCATAGAACTTACAATCTAAAAGGTATGACTCAAGTGACACTAGAGCCTACAACGTACAATGCATGTCCCACAGCATTCCACAGAGCTTACAGTCTGCAATGTTTGGCCCATATGACATCATAGAACTTGCAATTTAAAATTACTTATTTTCTGTGGATCAGTTCCTACATTGCACATCAGTAGTTCCATTTTGCAATTTATGATCCACATGATACCGCAGAGCCATGTATGACCCATATGATACCACAGACCTTACATTTTATAAAGAAATACCACTGTAGAGCATGTCCTGTGAAGTGCAATATTTTTTTTTTTTTGCCAGTACTTCCTAGCAGGAAGTGACAGTTAGGTGGGAGAGTGAAATGTTATTATCTGGCACATCAGGCTGCAGCAGCCAGTGCTCTCTAATTTGCCTACACTGAAAAATAATTAAAGCTGAACTACAGTTTTAAATAAAGAGTGGCTAACAGATGATTTTGAAAATCATTATAAAGTGTTAGTTGAACTTTAAGCATGCATTAGCCAAACATTGCAATTAAAACCTCAGCTTGTAATAAGTAAATAAATATGTGGGTGTTATGGTAGTAATGTATGCTACACACATTTAAGCAATGTGTTCTATATGAAACAGTTGGAAAAAATGTGTCAGCTGTGATCAGTGGTACATGAAACATTGGGTTGATTCTGTTGATGATTTATAGCAATTTGTCATTTAAATTTCAGAGTAAGTTAAATCCAGGCACCAAAACATTTTTAGTTGCTGTGTGTCCCCATTAAATTGGACGTTACCTTTAATTAAGCTTGCATATTTACAGATTGCATTCAGAAAAGCTAATGCATAATCTTAGATAAAAGACCAGCAGATTAGTAGCTAAGATCCTAATACTTTTATTTATAGTGATGTCAGTCAGTGCAGCACCTTATGTTAATTAAGCTCTGTGCTTCACAAACCTTAACTCCTGTAGTGAGAGAGAGGTGTGCGATGCAATCAGCAGGTTAGAGGGATAGTAATGCTTAATATGGCTAAAATATATATTGTAGGGTTTATTCTGCTGAGTAAAACAAGGATATTCCCACTGCTGAGAAATATTTTGTTCAAAAGTTTTTGCAGCTTAATCATTTAATCCCTTGAGTGCCAGAGGGGTATGCAATGCATTGCGGAGCAATGTGATGCGTACTTCTCTGGCACTCACTGGGTTAAGGACCAATGATGTGCCAGGATCGTCACAGAATTTGGGGTAAATTGATCAGAGCGCACCCCAGGACTGTAGCAGTCATTTTCAGCCTTTCCTTGGTGGCTCCACACATGTGATCCCTGCAACAATCACATGTGCTGGTGGAGCCAATGATAAAGGCAATGTAAATCATACATTGCCTTTGTCATTATTCTCTGCCTCTCTCTTACTCACTGAGAGAGAACAGAGCAGCCAGCATTTTAAATGGCTAAAGAGGGAGGCAGTTCCATGTCAATTGGTGGTGCTTGGGGTTAGGACTAGGGATAGGTCACTTGATGACCTGTTGCACATCTATGTGTTACTGAATAAATGCTTTACATCAAGACTGAATATTTTTTATTTACACAGACTAATGTATAAACTCATATACCGTAGTTAACCCTTTGTGTGCCAGAAAGGTATTCAACACATTGTGTTGGATACCTCTCTGGCATTCAAGGAGTTAAACAAACAATAATGTGACCTTTGTGATACACTAGAAGAGGACACAAGGGAGGGAAAGTGTAACATTGGGATTTTCATGTCAGATGGGTAGTACCTCCCTAAAAAGGGATACTTGTGAGGATTGAACAAATGTCCATACCTTTTATCCAGATAAAACCCTTCTGAGAACACATTATCTCTTTTCTTTAGTTTTCCCATTTTTTTATTATTGTCAAATTAAATGTTGGGTTATACATATAACTGTAATATCAAAAGAAAGCCAATTGTATGCTTACACGCGGTATATAATTTGTATGGGTATACTAAATTAATTAGAGGATAAATGTGCTTGAACAAAGACATACTAAAAATGCACAAAATTGTTCTGGTCGCTAAGGGGTTAAAGTTGCATATTTTGGGTGCAGTATCTCAGTGGCCTGAAATGTTACAGTGGCGCTATTGCTGCAGTATCCTATTGTTAACTGACCATATCTGTTCATAGACTCTTGTAGTAACAGAGCTGCCATAAAATTGAGTGCCATGGAAGTGCATCTGGCATTTTGGCTAACATGCTGTATTCGCAGTTCGGACTAAAGACTTCAAATATGTCAAAATGATTAAAGGGCCACTAATGTACCATAAAAATGTTTTCTTGTTTTGTACAGTTTTAAAAAAAATAAATTATATGGCACAAATCCTATCTCTCAAACCTTTACAGTTTGAGAGATATTGGCATGTAAATCTGGCATGTAAAGTTATTTTTAAATAATGTGATTTCAGCTCTGCTGAAGAGCCTTTTTGAGTCAGACGACTTGAATCTCCTGACATCAGGAGAGAGGGGAACTTTAGATGTGAATATCTATCAAACCATAAAGGTTTGAGAGATAGGATTTGTGCCACATAATTTATTTTTTGAAACTCTACAAAACAAGAAATATTTTCTTATGGAACATTACTGTTACTTTAAAGGGATGGCAATGTCCCACCAAAAATATTTTGCAAATATGCAGTCCTTAAAAAGTTGGCCAAAGAGCAAAAAAACGTATCTCTCAAACCGCTATGGTTTGAGAGATATCTGCATTTAAAAGTCTGTGATCTCCTGCTGTCAGCTGTAAACAAGCTGACACGATCTCCTGCTGACAGCTTTACAACTGACAGCAGGAGATCACAAACTTTGAATGCAGATATCTCTCAAACCATAGCGGTTTGAGAGATACGGCTTTTTGCTCTTTGGTCAACTTTTTAAGGACTACAATTTGCAAAATATTTTTTGTGGGACATTACTATCCCTTTAAAGGAGACATATCCATTTTTATATGGGATTTTATGAATTTTATGAATTATATGTTTGGAAAACTGTTGAGAATGGTATACTCTGAAAGACTGGAGCAATTCTGGAGCACACCAGTTGTACCATAGGGGACAAATAAATATTTCTTAAATACCCATTGATTTAACCCTAAGAGCTCCAGAGGGGTACGCAACGCATTGCAAAGCAATGCGTTGCATACCCCATTGGCACTCAAAGGGTTAAAATGTGTCTTTTGATGCTTTGCTGTGTATTTTGGATATGTCTAGCTTTCATTGAGTTAACCCTTTGGGTGCCAGAAGGGTGTCCAATGCAGACTGTAAGGTATCACGAGCAGGGCCCTCTGATCGTTCTGTTTTCCACATTTGATTTGTACTATTTAATACCTCTGTATGTCTGTTCCCTATTGTACAGCGCTGTGAAATTAGTTGGCGCTATATAAATAAAGAATAATAATAATAATAATTACAAGGCAATGCATTGAACACCCCTCTGGCACTCAAAGGGTACAAAGACCCTTTTACATATTAGAATTTGGGGAATGTTTAGGTACACCCTGTGGTTCTGTTGGTTTGTACTAGTGCATCAGCTGCACTGAAAATGTTTGTGGAGATCACACATGCATGTTCTGCAGGGTTCCTTCTCTTAACCCTTTGAGTGCCAGAGAGGTACGCAAAGTATTGCAAAGCACACAAAGGGTTAATAATAGATAAAACACAATTAAAATAGTGAATTTATAGCTGTACAGATGAAACCATCAGAATATGAAAAATGATGTTGACATTCAAAGCGACAACAAAGCATTTGCCTTTTGCAATCTATGAACCACATGTAAAAAAGCACTGTGCAAACCCACTGCACCATAGAGGTAGGGCACAAATACAAATCTCCAAAATGTCCACTGATTAAATGGCATTTTTAACTCCTTGAATGATAGAGAGGTCTTTAATGCATTGCAAAGTAATTCACTGGAGAACAAAATTATATGAGAGAGAGAAAGAAACAGAAAATACAGCACCACACCTACCCCAAATGAGGGGCAAATAGTAGAATTGTATTCCAGGATGGATCAACTTTTATTGTGTTTAAAACTAAAAAAACTCCAAAGAATCAAATTAAATAACAGTAAAACTGCATCAAAACTAGACCAAGAATTGGTCCATGTCACCCTGAGATGGAAAAAAATCATATTTGCAGCAATAGATTATTCAATGTATTGGTGATTATTAAATGAGGACCAAAATCAAAACATATCAGTAGTACTAATTTATTTATTGATAAGACGTCCTCAATCCTTAACAAAGATTGGTTGAGAGTCAACAGGCTTCATATTAATTAACCCTAGACATTCTGGAGTTCAGCAGTGTCTATGGTTGAGCTCCTAGGTTCTAGTTTTAACAGACGCTATAGTGAATAGAGGTTGGTGATTTATAGTGATTGTGCACAGGGGATAATTATTAGAGTAATAAGGAGAATATGGAGTCCTGTGGTGTTTGGAATTTTACCCTATAATTGTAATTGAGATAATTTTTATACATAGAAGACTGATAATGGCAACAACTGTGCAGAGGTGAATCACATTAATGATAAGCGCTAACACTAATGCTACTATTTGCCTTTCATTCTCCTATAATTTTGTTCTACAATTTATACAGAGTTAGCACATTTCCTTTGGTTTATCTACACTCAATCTTCTCTATAGAGTGGTGCACCATTTCCTCTAAAATGCACTGGAAGCCTGTCTAGCATTCATAAGGCCTAAAGCCCTACTTAAATGGATGGAATTTGTTATCTGTCCCCTATGGTACAGTTAGTTTGCCCTAGAATTGTTTCACTTTGCTTTTATGCATATGGCCCTAAGGACCTTAGGAATCTCAGGGCTGGACTTACATCCCAAGTGCCCCTAGGCACAGCATCCTCTGGCGCTTTTAGCCCTGCCTTGGTCCCACCACTAAATACCCCCCTCATTTAACCACAATCTCTTTTAAGGCCAAACCCATTTTTAAATTTATTCTTCACAGCGATGTGGTAATTTTCCAGAGGCAGATACCCATTGAGATGGCTCAGTTAATGCTGCAGCTGTAAAATCTGTTCCAACCACAAGGTCACAGGTTCTAGTCCCAGCAAGGTCAACTCGGCCTTTCACCCTTCTGAGGTAGATCAGTTGAGTCCAGGACATTCTTGTAATCAAGAGACAATTTCAGTGTTTTCTTCCTGGTAAAATACTTTCACAAAAATAAAAGATGTTACATATAGGGATGGTGAATATACAGAAACCATAAGTGGCCTTTAGTAGATATGTAGCCTTTCCCCATGTTTACTAACCAATGAATGGGAAGGTACAGATACCAAAGATCTCATCAAAACAATACTAAAAAATCAAGCAGTAAGCACTAAATAACCCAAAAGGCATATCCTTATGGCACTCAGGGGTCAAGGAGGGTAGCTGCTGTCTCTGCCATAAGCTACTGTCCTCTGCCTCCACAGAAAACTATAGGACGATCTCAACTTCAAAGACTCAGTTTGGAAAACTAGGGACTGTGAACTCCGACAGAATAGGCTACTATCACAACTTAGTGCCTGTGGCAAATTGCCACATTAACATATAAACACTCCCATCGGAAAACAACAATTGCTAATTAATGTGACCAACTCACTTTTAAAACTTCAAATCTCGCTATAGCCTTCATTAAAAAAAATTTACAGATTACTCATTAACTTTGTCGGAATATTACATAAAGGCAAACTTTTATGTAGGTGAGAGATCCCCTTTAAGCTGACTTTCAGTATGAGAATGAGCCATCGTAAACCTGGAGAAGGCATGGGAAAATCATGGCAATGTTGGTGTATTACAATTGATACAGTTTTTCTCTCTTGCTGTAATGCACTTTTAATACTTAGGGAAACCTTTTAGTGATTTTGCAATGTACTGGGTATAAGTAGACATTTACATTTCTTGTTAATTTACTAACCGGGTGACCACATTTCCATTCTGCCATTCAGGGACACTGCAGTGATGAGAGCAGCAGAGGACTTGTCTCTCAGCTCTAGTGCAGCTATGCGGTAGGGGTCACTATACATCACTGGACATTAGTGTGCAAACTCCTCTATCTCCATCTCACCACAGAGTTCTAAACACTAAAGGGAGAGCTGCCCATTGACTATTGTGTCAGAAAAAGTGATATCTGTGGTGGGCTACAAGATGATGTATGTCACGCCCAAAGCCTTAGACTAGAATCACACTACAACAAAATTGCACTGCATCTCCTGTTTGATATCAGGATCAAGTGTCAGTTCTCTATCTAGTATTTAGAACTCTGTCTGGAGGCCATTTTCTTGTAGCCCAGGAAAGGCACCACTTTCTGTCACAGTAGGTATTAGGCAGTTCTCCTTCTAGTGTTTAGAATTCTGTGCTTTGGAGTCTTCATTTCTGGATTTTGTATTTCCCAGAAGGGAGCTACCCGGGACATAGGACACACATTTAAAATCCAGGACTGTCCTGGGGAATCTGGGACACGCGGTCACCACATTTACTAGAGTAATCTCAGATTCAGCTCAAATCCTATTATTTGATACTTGGATTTAACCCTTTCTGATCCTTTGGCTCTTAGCCGTCCATTAGATCTTGTCTACACCCTATAGACACTCTAAAGGAATTTTGTATGCAATGGTGATATGTAAATAATTAATTAATAAAAATATTTCCATAAATGATGACACATTACTAGAATAAAATTCTATAGTGACATTATTTCTAGCCTAATGCTACCAGTACCACAACATCTGACTCTAAAGTAAAATACAATATATATCACTGGACAAGAATAAAAACACATAAGAACTAGTGAAAACTGTCACTCTCACCAGAAGATAGTATCTAAAATACATCAACATCTTCATAAAACATTCCAAAGCGTCCTTAAATACAAATAAATACTAGAAACCAACATGTGAGATTACATAAGAAGGGAAAACATTCTGAAGTGTGTAAATAATAATATAATAACATAGATATAGTGGAATAAGATTGGGCATCCACATTAACACCTTCAAAAGTGTCCAAATAGATAATATAGTGGGAAGGGTACATACACCCCAGCCCGTGATACACCATACACTGAATAAACTATTAAACCCCACTATAAAAAGAAAAAAAGAAGGTGAGAAACAAGGCCATAAACATTTAGAGATATCTTACGACTGGTACCAGGACTCTAAAATACGTATATGTATATCGTTTTCGCACATAACACATTACTTATCTCAGGTGTTTTCAATGAATAATGTAATGCACTATCTCTGATGATCAGCAGTACTCTATGCCAAGATGGACAGAGTTGTGTGCTGCTGCTTATTACTACATCTGCCTACAAGATTTCAGCAGGAGGTGAGCAGAGACTCATGGGGGGAGGCAGGGGGCCTGGGTGGTGCAGCCTTACTGATTACAAGGTAGCTGACTAGCTGAGCAGTGAGAGCACTTACCGCATCTCATTTTCTGGGGGTTCCCAAGTGGGTAGGCTGTGGGTGGGCCAGTGTGCGTGACAGGCCATTGCCAGGAGCACCTGAAAACCTGGCGCCGAGACCAGTGCCTAGTCTGCCTATTGATAAATCCGGCCCTGCTAAAGTGTCTTTGACATCATATCCCTTTCAATCAGAAAAAAATATGCCCACATGGACATTCATCCAGCATGCCTTCGACAGGTTTACACATTTTCAATGATCACATTGACAATGGGCTATTTCCATATGGAAATGCAGCATAATGAATCATTTCCGTATTCAAGGGGGTGTATTTATATGTTAATGTGGTACTTCACCACATGCACTAAACTCCAATAGCAGCCTCTGCTGTCGGAGGTCACAGTCTTAACTTCGCCTTCCTGAGGCTGTTGAAGTTGAGATCCCTCAATCAAGTCATAAGCAGGGAGGGTTGTGAAATGCTGTCGATGTGAAAGGGATGCTCTCCTTCACACAACACCAGCAGTATACAACATAGAGGTCTGAGAGCATACTCTCTGCTTTCCCACTTGCTTAGCAGGGGAGTGGAGAGGATCCTTTCAGCAACACACGAAGAATATATACTCCCTTAAACCTTTGCGTGCCATAGGGATGTGCATTGTATAAAAGAAAAGTACTCAAAATAGTACACAATCATCCCCTCAGCTCTGTATCATATTTCATGCATGTTGCACACTACTAGGGGAACATTGATAGCCACAGATTACCATGTGCACTCCCTGGCAAATGAACAAGTTTGGGGGTGCCAGTCAGTGTATATGGGGTTGACACACAATGGTGATGTTCACCATGTTGTCACACAACACTTAAGTTCAACATGCTGCCCCACAGTTAAAATTTGACATATGCTACCCCCACATAGTTAAAACGTTTCCCCCACCCCCCAGTAGAATTCAGTTAAACTTTTAAGAGCCAGAGAGGTACACAACAAATTTCTTTGTAATGCAATGCATACCCCTCTGGCAGTCAAAGTGTTAATATTTGACATACGCTGCCTTATTCTGCCGCACACAATGGCTACTTGTGTAAATATTTTAAAGGGAAACTTTCATGGCCAAGACCCTGTGTTTGATTTTTTTTGTACTCAGGTGCCCCTGCTGGCTGCCACACTTTTCTCATGCTCCTGACCTCTCCAGGAATTACCTCCATTATAACCTTCTTACTTTCAAAATTCACCCCAATCTTTTGAATGCTTAGCTGCTAGCATCTCAGTAGATAGAGGATTTCGGGTACTGTTAATATACAGACCCCCAGGAGATGGGAAGAGGTTTCTTCAAGAACTCTCAGACCTTTAGACTGGTTTAATCCTTGAACACCCTAGATGGCTTATATTGGGAGACTTCAATACTTGGATTGATGACACACTATCCCAAATTGGGCAGGACCTCCTCAGCCAGACGAGTGCGCTAGGCTTCATATAAATCGTTGCCACTTCCACACACAAAAAAGGTCATACACTTGATCTAGTGTTTCAGTCTGGACTAGAAGTGTCGCCAGTAACTGTAAATACAGTTGTATGGTCAAACCACCATTCCATACACTTATCCACTGTATCACAATCAGCCAGATCCCAGCCTCAGAACCTGGTCAAACACCGCTCATTAAAAGGGGTGATGCCATTGGATGTAAAATCAAATATGGATCTAAGTGAACTGATGGGCACTTGTGAAGACCCCCCAGCTCCTTAGTCCAACTCTACAACATAACCATGAGAGACACCCTAGAAAGCATTGCATTAATATGCATATGCACTCACAACAATGCACCTTGGTTTGAAAGCACTGTCAGAGAAATGAAGAAAACAGGCAGTAAACTCAAAGAGAGGGTGGTGCAGGACACATGACCCAGAAGACAAAACCGCTCTTACCAAACACTTCAATAAATATCAATTTAAGATAACTCAGAAAAAAATCATAATTTTTGTTGTGTGAAATTACACTCTTCCGCAACAGACCCAGACAACTGTTTTGCACAGTAGAAAGGCTCTGCATACCAGCATGCATGTATATACCCACCAACTTTTCTCAGTACAAGTGTGAACAATTTGCGATCTTCATAGACAACATTTCCTCCATCCGAGCTTCTATCACAGCAAGCCAACTAGTTACCCACCAGAACCACTACAGTGAAAGGCCAGATTCCCCCAGTTTATGGTCTACTTTTACAAATGTGGATATAGAGGTAGTTAAAAGAACAAAGTTTTTTTAAAATGTTCAAAAGTTGTGCCCCACTACGTGTGATTTAGACCCTGCTCCAATTTGACTTATATCTGCATACATTGAAACATTTGCCCCAGTCCTCACAAAAATAGTGCAATGTTCACTAAAAACTGGACACTTCCTGTCACGGGAGACTTGACAGGTACATAAAATCAATTCCACTTTATTAAGAATAATCACAAGCAAAGTAAATATAGACACTTCCCCAACCTTTCCTGGGTCAGGTGTGGGGATAGTGTGCAGTCCACTACCAGGAGCTGACACTAAACCTTAGCCAGACTGATGCACAAGCTAGGAGCGAATCAGAGCGAGAGCAGAACCACTGAGGTAGCGAAAGTGGTAAGCGTGCTCTAAAGCGGAGCGGACAAGGGAGGCTCACCAGGCAAGGAAACGACCACAATATCCTAGAACGCTAGAGCCACAGAACACCGTGCATTCTAGAACGCTAGAGGCACAACAAACCCCGGAGGACTTAGGCGCTGCTCCACTACTGACAGGACTTACCCGACCAAGGACTGAGAATGAGAACCTGCAAGGGGAAGCCAGCCCTCAGGGAGAAACAGAAACTAACCAGCCAAGGGTCAAATGATTTGGGTAGTCAGACAAGCTAAAGTACTTAGCACTGAGAGGAAAGTCAGACAAGCCACAGTACTTAGCACGGAGCGGGCAGTTAGCCAGGCCAGAGGTCATACACAAAGCGGGTAGTCAGACAAGCCAAGGTCAGCACAGAGTGGTTAGTCAGCCAGGCCAAAGGTCATACATGGAGCGAGTAGTCAGTCAAATTTAGTATGGAGCGGACAATCAGCTAGGCAAGAGGTTCAGGCTCAAATCGGTAGTCAGACGGAGCCAAGGTCATACACAAATCAGATTCAGTAGCCGGGAATGGATCACAACGGAGGACTAGAAATCGCTCACGAAAGGGCACTGAGGCAATGATAGATTGCAGCATATAAGGGCCTCTTCAGGATTTTCCCGGTCCTCAAGGGGTTAATCTGATAAAATGTTATATAGATTGGTGGTTTGTTATTTTTTCAAAAGTACATACTTTATTAGATTTTCACTCTAAGATTTAGACTTGATGTAGCCACTTCTACATTCTGCGGCATCATAACTTTGGCACAGCTCTGCTGGACTTCCCAGTCCATTTGTCATTATACAGAGCTTGCTGTTACAATATACTTACTGCACATCACTATGAAGGGAAGCATGAACGCGCTCCCATGGAGAGCTGGGAGGGATGTGGGAGAAGAATTAGAGGACTGGGCAGGGCTGGTGCAAGGATTTTTGCCACCCTAGGCAAAAGCATACGTGCCACTGTGTTTGTGTATTCCCTATATGTGTATAAGTGTCTGTGTGATTATGTGTTCCCTATATGTGTAAAAGTGTCAGTGTAATTGTGTGTTCCCTATATGTGTATAAGTATCATTTTGTGTGTTCCATATATATGTATATGTCAATATGTGTGTGTATTCCCAATATGTGTATAAGTGTGTGTGTGTGTGTGTGTGTGTGTGTGTGTGTTCCTTATATGTGTATAAGTGTGTCAAAATGTGTGATCTCTATATGTGCATCAGTGTGTATGTGTTTCTCTATCTGTATGTGTATCAGTGTGTCATTACATGTGTTCCATATATATATATATATATATATATATATATATGTGTGTGTGTGTGTGTATATGTCAGTGTTTTCCCTCTATGTGTATAAGGGTGTCAATGTGTATGTGTGTTTGTGTGTGTGAACAAAAGTATTTTACTGTAAAGAGTTGTCAGTGAAACACAAAGTCTTAACCCTTTGAGTGCAAGGGCGGATGGGGTTCAACACACTGCTTTAAAATGCATTGGATACTCCTCCAGCACTCAAAGGGTTGAATACCATATACATAAAGTAAAAGTACAGTATTCTTGAGGCAAACAAATTCCCCCAGTGAGAACAAAGAAACATTCACTAAATGTTGATTATTTATGTGGAGCTTTTCAGCAGGGAGAAGCCATTTTCATTTGCACTGCTCACTTTGTAGTCAGAACAGGAGGCTGCACTGTAGTGTGAAAGACACAACAGGAAGTGAGGAGTGCAAAGAAAAAATGCTTCCCCAATCTGTAGAAACACAGTACATCCAATAGCATATTTCATAAAGGGGCAATATCACGTTATACTAAGTTTGCTCCTATGGAAACATACTTAGTAAGGAGCCGTGGGTTGCTCCAAAAACAGCTCCTACCAGCCTTTTGTTGAGTTAGAAAACAAGCCCATTTGCCTTGAATGTAACCTGGAAGTATGTGTCTCTCCTTAGCCCATCTGCTTCAGGCTTTCAAGCTAGATATAGAGGGTCAAAGAGGATTGCATTGCTCAAGACACTCAACTGCAAATGGACGTAACTACTGAACTGCCCCATTGGTTGCTGCAACCTTATCAACTCATTACCACACCTTACTATATAACCCACAATGTTGTTTCTCTCATCAATTGACCACAATATTGGCTATGTAATTTCTTCTATACAAACACAACATTGAACCCAATGATAATCCTAACATTTCAATGTGTGTAATGTTTGTCTCCCTATCAGAGTGTGAATCACAGCCTATTTGGCTGCATGAACTATTTTGCATGTTATGAAGCTAAGTCAAATAACTGTTTGGTTAACCCCTTTAAACCACGACAATGGATGGAACTAAATATTGACAGTGTGGCACCTGTTAGGCTAATGGGTAAGTGTCAGTTGTTCATGTTCAACTCACATCATGGCCAGACAACACTGTCATGTTGTTTGGCTTTGGTAGATGGATTGTGAGTTGAAAGTGTACAACATTGTGTGTGCTGTGTGTGCTAACCCATGTTACAGCACTTTACAACCAAGTAACCTGGGCAGGAGGTGTGTTCACTGCATTGCTTTGCACTGCATTGGATACATCTTTGCCACTTAACTTTAACAAATTGGGCTTTTTATTTTTTTTGGGGGGGGGTTGGGTCTTTAGAACCACCTGAAGAGGGTCATGCCCTGGTTGACTGCCTTTTCACCCTGGGTATTCTGGCTGTTGGTGCAGGGGTCACACTGGAGGAGGAGGTGGTTGCAGTGGACCCCTCTGTGGATTGCTGTGCCCTCTCCATGTGCAGATTCTCCCTGTGATTCAGTTCTGTTAGTTCCACCAGCAGCTTCCCATCATGTCTATCATGCTAGTTCTGTACTAGCGCAGCTCTGTGATCAGCACAGTGTGTTGGACTTCCAGGGCATGGAGGGTTACTGTGTTCCTCAGAGAATCCCTTTGCAACCTCCTGTGAACTGCTGTTGGTGTGGAAGGGATGCTCTCCTTCACACATTACAAGCAATAGACAACATAGAAGTCTGAGAGCATACTCTCTGCTTCCCCACTTGTTTAGTAGGGGGGGGAGAGGATCAATTCAGCACCATAAACAACATCACTCCCTTAACCATTTGAGTGCCATATGGATGTCCATTGCACACCTCTGTGGCACTCAAAGGGTTAAAAAAAAACGTACTCCAAACAGTACACAGTCATCCCCTCAGCTCTGTATTATATTTCATACATGTTGTACTCTACCAGGGGAACAAAGCTGGAGGTCAGGCAACATACATGGGTATTTGTGGATACCAGCTTCCCCACTTGCTTAGTAGGAGAGTGGAGAAGATCTTTTCAGCAACATGAGGAACGTGACTCCCTTAACTCTTTGAGTGCCATAGAGATGTGCATTGTACACAAAAAAGAGTACTCCAGGCAGTACACAATCATCCCCTCATCTCTGTATCAGATTTCATACATGTTGTACGCTACCAGTGGAACAAGGCTGTGTGTCAGGCAGAGTACATGGGGATTTGTGGCTACCAGTTGCCCTTCATCCTTATTCCATGCCCACTGATAGCCATAGAACCCTATGTACATTGCTTGGCCTCCAGACCTTTTTCCTTGCCCATTGGTAGCCACGGATTACCATGTGCACTGCCTGGGCAAGTGAACAAGTCCTGGGGGGTATCAGTCAGTGTATATGGGGCTGACATACAATGGTGATGTTCCCCATGTTACCCCACAAAATTATCTTCAACATGTTGCCCCACAGTTGAAATTTGACGTATACTACCCCACACAGTTTAAAATTCAACATATATTGCTTTGCAGTGTGTTGCATACCCCCTGGCACTCAAAGAGTTAATGTCCAACATATGCTGCCTCATTCTGCCCCACACAATGGCTCCCTGTGTAAATATTTTAAATAATACACATAGAGTAGAAAATCTAATCCTCTACTATGCTGCGTTTTGTGTTCTTTTAAATAAAATAAGATCTTGCGGTGGAGCATCAGGACCCCCTCCTGATGTCCTCCTGTCATTGATCACCTGTCCAATAGGATAGATGATTAATGTGGTGACCAGTAAGGAGTTCACTGCCTTTCCTTACTACCGCCAACTCAAGCTAGCTTTCTACGAATGTCCAAGTTGAGTAGGAGGTTCCTCAGGGTAATTCATAGAAAGCCGGCTTGAGTAGGAGTTGGAAGGGGAAGGCAGTGATCGTATTATTGGTTTCCACATTGATCACCTATCCTATTGGATATTCAATCAATGCCAGGGGGACATCAGAAGGGGTCCCAATGCCCCCCCTCTGAGATCTTATTCCATTCAACAACAATAAGACAAAATGAAGCATAGTGCAGGATTAGCGATCCTGTAATATGTGTATTTTTTTTAACTATTTACGTATGAGGCTATCACGTGAGGCAGAATGCGGCAGCATATGCTGGATATTAACTGTATGGGGCAGCATATGTTGAATTGACACTTTGTGTGGTGGCAACATATCTCAAATATTAACTGTGCAGCAGCATAATGAATGTTTGTATTGTGGGGCAACTATTGTGTGTTAGCCCCAAATACCCTGACTGACACCGCCTAGTCTTGTTCCCTTGACCAGGCAGTGTCCATGTGGATTTGTTTCTACCAGTACAAAAGGGAATATGGCTGGGAGGTCAGACAGTGTAAATGGGGATCTGTGGCTACCAGAGGGTAAGGTAACAAGGCTGGGGGCAACTGGTAGCCACAAATCCACATGGATGCTACCTGGCCCCCAGCCCTGATCCCTTGGTAGTGACAAAATGTATGAAATATGATACAGAGCTAAGGGGATGATTATGTACTGCTTGATGTAAGTTTTTAACCCTTTGTGTGCCACAGGGGTGTGCACCTCTATGATAACTCAAAGGGTTAAGGGAGTGATGCTGTTCATGGTGCTGAAAGTACCCTGTCTACTACTCTACTGACCAAGTGGGGCAGCAGAGAGAATGCTCTTCGAATTTAGGATTGTCGTTCTGCTGGTGATGTGCAAGGGAGGGCATCCGTTCCACATCAGCAACAGTTAAACAATCCTGTAGTTTAATGGGAACTTTCTCCTGCCATTTCATCCCTAAATTTTAGTGAATATGGCGATATGTGTCTACATCTAAAAATAGAAATACTTTGAACACATCAACAAAATAATTTGTTGTTAGCAATGCTTTCTTGTCCCTGAAGCCGAGGAAGGGTTAAATACGATTGAAAAATAGAAAAAAATATCTTTTGCAAGTCTTCAAAATGTATATTGTATTACATTGTTACTTGATAAATTAACTTGAAGGAAGACATTTGAATCAAGTTCAACCTGTTCAAAAATGTATCGCTGGGAATGAAAACAAAATATTCCTACCAACATAAGATACCAAAAAATAATGCTCTAGAGAACTTATAGATAGATTAATCCTGTGATACCAGCTTTATAAAGAGAGAGGAAAATAATGATCTGCAGAACGTAAACATTAAATACTTAAATACAATAGAGCGATAAACCATACCAGGCAGAAATTATTCTTTTACATACTAATACGTATTGATCTTGCTCTGCATAGAAAATAGTCTAATGCAGTGGTTCTCAATCTTTTTTTGTTCGGGGCACCCCTAACACGTAATCTAGAACATTCGAGGCACCCCTAACATATTTAATGTACTTTATCAAGGGCATAATGAAGGTACTATACATAAATATACAGTTATTATTAGGTCTTACAATCATAATAACAAGATTAAACATAACATGCATAACAATTCATATTAATCTTTATTTAAAAGACAATTTTTGTTAGTCTTCATTGAAAACATGGGGCACCCTAAGTTGATGTCTGTGGCACACCAAAGTGCCAGGGCACCCTGGTTGAGAATCACTGGTCTAATGTTATTTAAGATAAAATCTAACACAGTGATTCCCATTCCAATCCTCAAGCCTCCTTAACAGTGCATGTTTCTTGATTCCCTCAGATGAGCACAGGTGAATCTCTCATTAGGTCTAGAGTATCTGTCAGAATGATTGAGCCACTGATTGATCTACTTATGATCATGCAAGGATAACCTAAGGATTTGCACTACTGGGGTGGTTTGTGGACAGGTTTGGCAACAGCTCTTTTAATAAGTAGGGGAATATGGGTTTAATATACTGATCTGTATACAGTAGACATTTATAAACACATACAGGTAAATTATGCTCTAAATCTTAAATTCTAATTTCCTTGGGAATTCAGATACTGTATTATGCTGAAGAAAAGGCTGCCCTGCAGAGCCTAAACATTTATATACAATGCACATGAAATATACCCGGCAAAGAGTTTACATTCTAATATCCTGGGTACTATCCTTACATCATAGGGCAGAATATATAAGCAATGTAGCAAGATCAGCCTGATAGCTGTATAGAATTCTCTTCTTTACTATGGTATGTATGAAAAACATTTTTATATAGCGTCAACAGGTTTTCTTTGCACTTTATGGTTTACATTAAGTATAGAGGGGATATAATAAGCGCAGAGATTTGGTGGTTACAGACATGTATGAAATATGATACAGAGCTGAGGGGTCGATTGTGTACTGCTTGGTGTAAGTCTTTGACCCTTTGCATGCCACAGGGTTGTGCAATGCACATCCCTATGACACTCAAAGGGTTAAGGGAGTGATGCTGTTCGTGGTGCTGAAAGGATCCTGTCTACTACCCTACTGACCAAGTGGGGCAGCAGAGAGAATGCTGTTTGACTTCAGGATTTACTTAGGTGTGAAGGAAAAATTATTGACATTATTCTGTTTATTAAAAGATCAATAGAAGATGTGGCATGAATTCTATAACTATGAAACGTACTATTGTCACATATTCTCTCCATTAAGCATTTAACACAGGTAAGTGCAGTCACTATTCAAAACTGTTTATATATATCTCAAGGACTTCTGAATGCCAGACTTCTACCCTTTAAAATTGTTCTGTTAAGCAAATTATGAGACACTTAGTTCCGTTTAAAGTTTTGTGTAAAACTCTGGATTTTTAATAGAATCTATTTGTCTTTTCCACTGGATATATTACTAAAGAATACCATATAACCTTTATACTGCCCAAAACGTATACATGAATTGTTTGCAATGCTTTTTTGTCCCTGGAATGGTGAAATACAATTGAAAATAGAAAAAATAACTTTCTGAACTCTCCTAAATAGAATATCATATTGTATGGTAACATGATAAATTAACTTGAAAGAGAACGTGCGTCTATTAAGTTCAACCCTTTCAAAAATATATCACAGAACATAAAAATAAAAATTCCTACCAACATCAAAATGCAAAACATTTTGTGGGATAAAGTCTAACACAGTTTTTCCCAAACCATTCGTCAAGCATCCACAACGTATAATGTTTTCTGGAGTTTCTCTGCTGAACACAAGTGAATCTCTCATTAGCAGAGGAGGATCTGTCAGAATGATTGAGCCAATGATTAATCTACCTGTGTTCTTTAGAGGAGATCCTAAAGATTTTCACTACTGGGGTTGTTTGAGGATCAGTTTGGCAAACATTTTTCTACATTTAGGTGGATACAGATGTAAAGTATAGGAAATACTGCTATGCAGACCTTAAACATTTATATACAGATAAAAGTAAATTATTCTCTGTAGATCTTACAGTATGATATTCATGGGAACACAGATAGTGTTAACATTTATATAAGATGAGAGTTGTTACCATAGAAATACAGGAGCTAAATATAGTCAAGTTGATACCTTTATTGGCAAACTAGGCAGATTTAGGATGCAAGCTTTCAAGACCTCTTAAGCCTCTTCTTCAGGCATGTTATGCAGATAAATATGAAAACATCTCTCGTAAATACAAGTACACACTGCATTGTTTAGAATGGAAATCAGAGATCAACTCAGTCCACACCCAGACTCTTTGATCAGTTAATGGTAAAGGAATGGGATGTACATTGCAGTCATCCTCCTGGAGGTGTCAAAGGCATTTACACTTCCAGTGGACTCAGGCTGTCTGTTGCACAGGCTAATCTACGTGATAATATGACAGAAATTCTCTATCCCGTTTCAGGCCATTTTTTTAAAGTATTTAACTGGAGCATTAATTTAACGTCCCATATTTTCCTCTACCTCTGAGTGCAGAACAGTCCCATTAATACAGTTTAATGTCCCTGACAATGCATCCATTTTGGCAAAAAATGTTCTTCCACTGGTGTCTCTGTCTCAGTCTGTGATAATTAATTTATGTAATGGTTGGCATGTTTCACCCACATTGAGGGCTTTTGGACATTTTGCACACGTGGAGGGGTATATTACATTGGTTGATTTGCAGGTGAAGGTACCATTGATCTTGTAGTGTGACTGGGAGTGTCAATATTCCTGGCACTGTAACTGTAACCCTGTTTTATTGACACTCAGATACAGAAAGCTACCCACATTCCAAGAAAAAAACCTGTTGAGGTAGAAAGAACAACATAAGGGAAACTGGGTGCCACTGATGGTCACTTATCTTGAAGTTGAAGTTATACGCAAGCCATCAAGAAACTTCAAACAATATTACATAGAAATGATAGACTTAGGAATATATTCCCATAGCCTCCCTTACTCTCCTTCAGACAGCCCCTCATTTTAAAACAATTGATGGTAAGGAGTGCCCTTAACAAAAATACAAGAAATGGCACATCTCCCTGCCTACCAAAGAGATGTGTAATCTGTGCACACATTTACATCAAGAATAAGGTACCCATACCAAACTCCACATTATACCATAAGATCAATGGTACCTTCACTTGAAATCATCCAATGTAATATACCTCATCATTTGTACAAAATGCCCAACAGCTCTCTATGTTGGGGAAACAGGCCAACCATTGCATTAAACCACATATCCAGTATTAACTACAAAAAGACAGACACACCAGTGGCAGAACAGTTTTTCCAAAATGGACATAGTGTTAGGGACATTAAACTGACAGTATTAATGGGGCTATTCTGCACTCGGAGAGAAAATATGGAAGGTTAAATTAATGTTGCAGTTTAATATTTTAAATAATGACCTGAACCGGGACATTTTTGTCACATTATCACATTGTGGATTAGCCTGTGCAGCAGACAGCTTGAGTCGCACTAGAAGTGGAAATACCTTCTCCAGAGGATGACTGCAGTTTACATTCCATTCCTTTACCACTGACTGATCAAAGATTCCAGGTCTGGACTGAGCTGATCTTATCTGCTTTCCATTCTTAACAATGCAGTGTGTACTTGTATTTAAGAGAGCTGTTTCCATATTTATTTGTATAACATACCTGAAGAAGAGACCTAAGATGTCTTGAAAGCTTGTATCCTAAATCTGCTTAGTTAGCCAATAAAGGTATCAACTTGACTATACTTGCCTCCAACATTTATATGCATATATGTATTAAATAATAACCTTGGTATTACTGTACCTTCACATCATGACCAGAATTTGCTAAGCAATGCAGCAAGATCAGTTTGTGGGCTGTATAGAATTTCTTGTTTACTACGGCATGAAGGGCAACGGCAGGGCTTCGAGAAAGCTTTGATCTGCCCTTGTCATCATTGGTCCCTTAAATTATTTCCTTGCTCTTCCGCAGTAGAAAAGCAGGTGCCTGCAGAGCATTCATCATGCAGGAACATATCTATAAAAGTTTTTTCTCGTTCCATCTTTGGAGTATACAGCAGTAATTTGCCATTGCAGTTTGCCTCACAGTGTGTTCATCATTGAAGCTGTCCTGGCCATGCCACATTTTTCTGCACAGAGGCCCATAAAGCAGTTTTTGCTTTTGCCCACTCTCAATACTGGAGGGAGCTGCTGTCTTCCTCCAGGGTATCTCTCTTTGTCTGGCACCTCACCATTGACCTGTTCGGCTTGGGATACCCTGCCAGTAGCTAAACTACTGCCGACATAGCTCTTGGGGTCATTGGTGCACACAAGCTCCACCACCACTATAAGGTGGAGATACCATTGGTGAAGAAAAAGGGAAAGAGTCCTAGCTTCTTAAATGCCCACAATATGGCAACATGGATTGTCAGATGTATGAATAGAGGAAAACTGGATATTGTAAAGAGGGAAATGAAATGCAGCAATATAGAAATCCTTGTTATTGTTTATTTGAGGTAGGTGTGAATGGGACATTGCCACACATAAGATCATAATGTATTCTTCTCTGGGCTCCAAGAAATGAAAAAGAATGGTGTAACCCAGTAAGTAACTAAGAATACAAGCTTGTTCTGTAAACATTACAGTAATCCAAATTTATACACTCTCCACCTCTTCCAGCTTTCCTGAATAAATATTATTTGGTTAAATATGGTTAACCTTCCTAATTATGTCGCCATGCCTCACCAATAGCACATGTTTCATTTCCTCAGCTAAGCACAGGTGAATCTCTTATTAGCTCTGGAAGATCTGTCAGAATGACTGAACACTGATGATCAGTGTGATCATGGGAGGAGATACTGAATACCTGCACTGTTGGGATAGCTTGGGGACAGGTTTAGTAAGCACTCTGTTAAACAAATTAAGTGCCGCATTTTCACTGAGCAATGATTGTCAATGTTAGACCTAGGGTAACACCAAAAGGTGTTTATCCTTGATCACAGTTGAGCAACCAGTTCATTTACCCTTGTGATTGATCTACATGTGCTTAATCAGAGTTCTCACAAAAACTTGATTTACTGGATTGCTTGAGGACTTGAGCTGATAATCAGTTCCCTAGAGTTCAATGCTCTTTAACAGGCTTGAGACGCTAGGAAATAGATCAATGACTAGTTAAAAAACAAGAAGGAATACAAAGCACAGCAGGCATTGTATCATCCCTTTGCCATCCTATAGCACTTGAACTGTTACATACAGATTCATATGACAAATGATCTTCACAGATTATAGTTACAATCTAAAATTCTTTGGAATACAGATACAATACAGGAAGGTGGGAAAGATGTGAAACCTGCCACATTTACACTTTTATGTAGAGATGAAGAATATCTTGATTTTGGAGGACACAGTCACAATAGAGAGGGGAACTGTGTCCTGAAATGTGTATCCTTTGTATACACATACATATTCATTATACTCTACTGAACATATAACATATATACAGATACAGTGTGCATCCTTGTATTCTAAGGAATACGAATACAACAGTGAGAGGAAAATGTGATGGTTCTGAGCTCCCTTGTGTATCCTCACAAAACATGCCCCAATTTGTGGGATACAAATTCAGTACTAAGAGACGGAAACCTGCCCCATAGGGCAATCACGCTAACATATTCAGGGGGGTATCAGCTCTGGTAACTCTAGGCAAGGCATCTTGGGTACCCTTAGCTCCATTCAAATCCACCCCCCACCTCTCCCCTAGCTCCTCGGACTCTTACCTGACACTGAATGTACTACTGTTTGTTCAGAAGCTAAGTGTAACAAATCTGGTGCACCCCAACTGCAATTAAGGGGTGGGGGCAAAATACAAAAGTCTACAAATATCCATTGATTCTAATGGAGCCTTCTTCATTTGAATGTTAGGGTGGTCCCCACTGCAATGTGATGGAGACTTCTATACCATTCAGTTGGTTAAAGTACAGTTTAAATCAGTGGAAATGTTTAATTGCCCTCTATAATACAGCTGGTCTGCCCCAAAATGACTGCAGTTTTCTTTTGGACACAGGCCTAGGCCTACATACCTACATGCATCCACACAAATAACGTGTAGCAATTCTGGGGCAAACCATCTACATTATAACGAAAAAATGCCATTTCCCAAATTAAAATTAATTTTAATGGGGGTTATAACCCTTTGGATGCTAGACAGATCTCCAGTACCTTGGGGAAAAATGTTAGTGCCCTCTCTGACATTCAAAGAGTTAAAGCTTTATTAAATTCAGCAGGCGTTTGTACTCACCCCCTGTTGTGTACTTGGTCTAACCAGGATCTCTCAACTAGGGCTCAATGTTCAACAGAAAATGGGAGGAATTCTGCAGCAAAACATTAGCATTTCAGGGGACAAATAAGGATTCCCACAATTCCCACTGACGTAAATGTTGGAAGGTGGTTTAATCCCTCTACTACTAGTGTGTTCTGCAATACAAGTAATTAAATCACCTAGTGTTCCCCAGAATTACTGCACTTTCCTTCTGAACACAGGGCCCATAAATTATATTTGTTGCTGAAGATGTGCTCCTTTCTATAGCCCAAGGGGTTAAATATTTGAGATTTGTCTACATTGTGCTACCTATCATTCAGTAAGACAAGTACTTTTAGAGAAATAATGCTTTATATTTTGATGGCCCAGTATGGCACTTCATGATAATTCCCTAAAAATATGATAAATAGTATTATGCAGGGTTAAACCTACCAATCACTGTGTTATTACAAACATCTCCAGTGTGTGGGCTCTGCCTAGATTCATGTATTTCACAGTGTGTGATAATAGTGACCCAGTACAGAATTGAATTAGCATGAAGTGCCACACCGTGCCACTGACAAGAAAATGTTAATGTCACAAAATACAGATAGTTCTTTTTTCTCCTTATAATGAATTAAAATTAACTTAGAGTGACGGGTCCACTAATCACTGTAAGGCAGGAGCTAGTGTCTTGTGAAGAGGCGTTAGGATTGCTCTCTCTATACAGACAACTCAGAATGTGGGTGTGGCATGTACATCTGAAACGCCCCTCAAAATCTGAAGCTCAGCTCAACACACTGATACTCATGTACGAAGCAGAACTGGAGTAATTGTGAGGTAAACCAACTGCACCAAAGGTGACAACAATTATTTCCAAAATTTCCATGTATTTAAATTGAGCTTTTAACTCCTTTAATAGTTTTTGAAACATTAACCTGGATGTTTTGATGGCAAAGTGTGGCACTTTATGCTAATTCCCTATTCAGTATGCTAATTAGTTCTGTTACAAAACAAATGTATCACTGATTTCACTATTAACCCTTTTCAGTACCAGAGGGATACGCAACACATTAAAAAGTTATGTGTTGCACACCCCTCTGGCACTCAAAGCGTTAAAAATACCTCACCGTGTGCGCTCTGCCCAGATTCAGACAGTGGGGCAAATATACTAATTCTCCAGTACAGCCAGACGGATGTTAGTGTCTAATGCCAGTAGCTGAACTCAAGGGTATGAACTACAGTACATGATTACTGTATTATATACCAGCAGACACACACCACCAGCATAGGACTTGAATGGCAGCCCCATATCATGTGTAGACTAGAGGAATGGTAGACACTAACATCATTTCCCCTATTCCTTGCTTAGCACACTGATTTAAAGGACCACCCCAAAAAGCCTACAGACTGCCGTCTTGCCCTCCCCTCAATGCAAACGGAGGACTGTGACCATATGTAGATTGGTAAATTGGTGTTACGCAGGTGGAGGGGCTCACAGTTAATTCATGCTCTTCAGTTAACATGGACTGGTTTTGTACATTCACCCTCCTGTGTGGTAGTATTGGCCCAGGACAGAAACAAATTAGTATAAAGTTCCATGCCATGCCAACGACAAATAAATGTCACTTTCTAAAAACAAATGGCTGGCATAACATACAGACAGTTTTACTCTTTAAACCCTTAAGGACCAGAGGGGTACACAGTGCACTGTAACGCATACAATCTCCAAAATAGCTCTTTTGCTTGTGATACTGAAGAGCTGTTCTGATCACATTTCATGTAGAACTGTAGCTATTGGCTCACATCTCCCATAGAATGCAATAGAATAAGTGTCTGGATACCAGCTGAACTGTCACCATGCAGCAACATAATGATTTAATACAAAAAGAAAATGTTTGAAGTGTAATAACATTTACATGAAAGAGCTCCATGCAATGAGAGTAACCCTGTTTTGTGCAGAAGGAAAAGCTCTACAATATGTGTCTTTTTTCATAAATGTTTTATGCTCAATACATTGCACACTGTTTTGGTATTTAAAGGAAATCTGTCACCATATAATGGTACTCTGTATTTTCTGTAGTAAAATCTGTATTACTGTATGGCATTTTCTTCATTCCTTGGATACAAAATTAATCTTTGGAGCTTTGCTTTACAAAGCAATGTGAGGTTTCTACCATTCATCCTAGCAAACTTGGACTCTCCATCAGTTGGGAACTAGAAACGCAGCCATTGGATGGTTAGGGATGATGGAGTTGTGAAATCCAATAGCTGAAATGCTGAAGGTTACCTACCTATGGGTTAATATATTTGCTTGCAATATCTAAATTATTTACACTGTAATATCTTCAGTTTTCAATGCCATTTCATGACTAATGGCTCTCACTGTATTCTTCAGTTTCTGTTGTTTCCTACTGCAGCCTCACTATACAGTCATGTGCCATTATGACAAACTGGAAAATTCGTCATTGCAGGAGAGGCAAATTATGGCTCTCCAGCTGTTATTGGAGTACAACCCCCATCATCTTTAGCTAATAAATGGCAGAGGACTGTAGGAGTAGGAGTAGCTCACAAGTGCTGGAAAGCCAAAACCTACTCTATGAAGTCAAAGCCAGACATATAGAGGCTGATGTACACAAAGGAATCACAGTCTTTTTGGAGCAGGCCAAGTTCATCATTGGGAACAAATACATACTCCAGATCTCTATTGATTTAAAAGGGCTTTTAACCTGTTGAATACTAGAGAGGTACCCAAGGCTTGTTAAAGTGAAGATCACTATAAAAATGTTCATTCTCACATCAAGGAACGTATTCATCAAGCTAATGGGGTGCAATTGTGGAACAAAGCAAATGGGCCAGAAGGCGCAATTAAACATTCCCCAAATTCTCATTAATGTAACTCCTAAAATTCTGAGTAAGGCATTGGCAACCTCTAGCATTCAAGGGGTTAAAGTCCAACTGAAATGGTAAACAGTAGAACAACATGTAGCACATTGTGGTTGCACTCACTCCAATTGCGGGTAATTGCTTAAGTGCATGATCCAGAGAAGAATGTAATGTCAAACAAAATGGCAGCACTTGTGGGACTTATAATAATAACGAGTTGAAGAGCCCGTTACAAGGGCCACAGTGCCACTGCCAGCCGGTCGGGGGGCAGTAATGCGCAGTAGAGACTGTGTATAAGTGTATCACATTGCTCCACAGCAATAAAACTCATATTAATATCTGTTTAAACTTCAGTATATGTGTTTATAAATTAGTCTGTGTAAACAAATTACTTTGGTCTTGTTCTAGATCATTCATTCAGGTACACAAAGATGGGTCGTGAAAAAACCTGAACATTCTCAGTAATGCCCCACACACCAGCCATGACCCCAGCAACACCACCTAAAACAAGTGTCCCTCTTTAGCCATTTGAAATGTTGGGAGCTATGTACGTGTTATATTAACCAATTTTTTTAATCCAGAAAACTAGTTTCATTTTTATTTAGATTTGTAAATTGAAACTCCATTCAGATTCACCAAAGTAGTTTAAGGTGATAGTTTTGATTGAATAAATGTATCTGTTTCGCTTTGCAAGGTGTTCCCCTCTGGAACTCAAAGGGTTAAAGGATTTAATACAGTTGAGGAGAGATACATTTTTCAGAAACGGAATACTAGAACAAGAGAACATGATCTAAAGTGGGAATGGGGATAACTCAGATGTAATCTAGATAGGAAATGGATAGACTGGGTGGTTTTCATCTTCTGTCAAAATCTATTTCTATTACATAAAACTAAAATTATTTTTTATGTGTCCCATACTTACTTTCATGATCAGACATTTCACATCCCTCTTCTAATCTATACCTGCCTTCAGGACCAGATTTACATCCCAGGTGCCCCAAGGTAAGGCACTCCAGGCTCTTTTAGCTCTGACCATGACCACACCCCCACATGACTCCACCCCCAGTCCCATTTACTGTTTCTTGTCACAGAAAATACCCTTGGCCTATAATATGCAAGATAAAAAAAAAAAAAAAAAGCTTTAACCCCTTGCTAAAGAGATCTCCAAAGCATTGCTTCACATCCTATGGGTTATATAATACCCTGTACAGGGGCAATGAGATTGCTTTGGGTATACCTGCATTTCAGAAAGTGGGTGTGGCCAACACCCCTCAAAATGTGCACTTCTAGGCAGTTGCATAAACTGCTCTTTGGGAAGTCCAGCCCTGATGAGGTATGTCTGTTTTAGGTGGTGTAGCAGGGGGTGTGGCTGGTAGAATGGGCATTTCTGAAAATAGATACATTACTTCATGACCTATTTACAACTGTTTATGTTACTGAATACATTTTTAGAACAAAACCAAAAGGGACAAAGGAAGTAAGAAAGTGGCAAACTGGCGAAGCAGGGGTGCGAAGGCAAAGGGTACAGAGGAAGGGTAAGAGAGTGATGCAGCAGAGAAGGAGGGGTGCAAATGCAAAAGGGTCAGAGGAAGGGTAAGAGAGGGTGAACAGGCAAAGGAGGGGTGCGAAGGCAGAAGGGACAGAGGAGGGGAGGAGGTGAAAGGGACAGAGGAATGGTGGCAGAGGCATACAAGCGGAGGAGGGGAGGGGAGGCAAAAGGGACAGAAGAGGAGAGAAGGTGAAGGGAGAAGAGGAGGGGAGGCAGAGTGGCAAACCAGCAGAGGCTTCCTTGATCCACTGGAATTCACATAAGCATTAATTAAGGCTGTAACATATTGTCACTCAGGGTGTCTTGATCCATTTTTGTTCTGTTTAGGGTGAGAGGCAAAAAGCAGAGACTGACTGCTTGGTGATACTCCACACTGATGTGTAGCTGTTTATTGGCACTCAGCAAATAAGGAAACAATATCCTACTGTCGTTAACCTCAAATCTTAGTGGAAGATGCCAAAATGACAATGTATTTAACCTTTGAGTGCCACAGGGGTGTGCAGTGCGCATCTCTATGGCACTTACAGGTTTAAGGGGATGATGCTGTTTGTTTGATAAGAGGATCTTCTCACCCCCCCTCCACACTGAGCAAGTGGGGAAGCAGAGAGGATATCCTCACACTTCAGGGTTGTCTGCTGGTGAGAGAGGGCATTCCTTACACATTAACTGCAGTATGACAACCCTCCATGCTTATGATTGATTGAGGGTTGTTACTGCCTTAGAAGCTATAGGGATATCCCAAAATCGCCACCTCAGGCAGGCGATATAGGGACATTAATAGGGACATTAACATATAAAAACACACACCCACATGAATACAATTGCTTATTAACCTGTATTTCCATATGGAAATGAGCCATTGTAGATGTGTACAGTCCCAAAATATCAACCTGTAGAAGGCACGGCAGATTGGTGGCAAAATTACGGGGATATGATGGCAAAGACACATTACTGCATACAGGCGATGTGCCTTTAAAACAGATCTGACACAACATCACTGTCCCTAGTCCTCATCTACTTTTAATGCATTTCCCCAAAGGTATTTCACTGTGATGATAACAAAGTTGTCTACTACATGTTAATACCTTTAGTACAAGTGACATGCCAGGGCCATCACAGAAATCCATTCTTTAAGAATGGATGGCAGTCTTGGAAGGTCAAGGGTTGATGATCACAGTGAGCCTGAGGGTGCCCTGCGATGATTGTGGGTAGGCTGTAACTGACTGCTCCATGATCACATGTGGAACCAGATGACAAATGCAATGCAAGTAAACAGTGACAGTGCCTTTGTCACTGTTCTCTTCCTCTCTCCTTCTCACTGTGATCGTGAGGTACAGAGAAGTGGTGATCAGAGCTCCCTGTGCCTCAAACTGCCAAAAATTAGGCACTTTTGATGTATTGGAAGCAGGACTGGTGCTGGAGTTTAGCAAAAAAGTCCATAAAATATTTACACCTCACTCAACAAATGATTTAGCGCAAGAAAAAAGTATTTTAGCTACACAAAATAATTTATAAATACATATACTGAAGTTTAAACAAATATCAATGTGGATGTTACTGCTGTAGAGCAATGTGATACACTTATATACGCACAACATAATCTGATCTCTAAAAAAGAGGGACAACAGAGTGGGAACGAGGGATATAAGGATTTTCATCTCAGAGGGATAGTTACCCCCCTAAAAAGGGACAATTGGGAGGTATTATAGCTTTTTACAGTCCCTGTGCACTAACTGAGCACAGATAGTCACAGAGAAACCTGTGTAAATGTTGGGGATTTTTTTTCAAATTTTTTTTTATATTATCGAAGCCCTATTTATCATTAAAATATGGTATATAATTTGTGTGGGTGGAGTAAATGAATTAGAGGGAAAATATGGTTGAACAAAGGCATATTAACAAAGCCAAAATTGTTATTGTCCTCTGGTGTAAAAAAGACATCTTCACCAAGGGGTTACTGCATGATGTGTATATTGGGGAATGAATAAAGGAAGCCCCAGAACATCCACACACTGTCCCATTGGTACAAGTGGTGTTAAGGGGCGGAATTTTGATGTATATAGATTAATTAGTATAGTGGTGTTAGGCAGCTAGAGGGACTTTACAATGATTCCAGAGCCATATTTAGACTGGAATTTCCATTAGATATCCATCCCCTGGTCTCTCTTGTATCCTCATATTTCTGTCTCTTTCCTTCTGACCTGTCTTTTCTATTCTGACCCTAAGGCTGACATATTACAAACTGGAGCACATTTGGGGCAAGCCAACTGTATCACAGGGGGACAAATATAAATCTCAAGGCAGTAAAAAGGTGGAAAGCACCTGGTCAAATAGTAGCAGTATCTCACCAGAGTAACTCTGTAACAGAAAAATCATTGAAGCTTTATTAAATACAAAGTAACAAATCCCAAGGCATACCTGCTACGCCGCATGGGTGGGGACTCCCAGGGGAGACTTATTGAGTGGTAAGATTTGGTGCAAATATGTTGGTCAATGCGTTTCGCACCAAGGGCACCTAATCATGACCACACAAAGAAAAGAGCTCCAAAGGACCGATATTAAAACACCAGTTAGCCAATCAAAAGAACTCTTTGAATGAAAAAAGGGAGGCAAACATAAAAATATAATAACAAACAAAATAAATAAATAAATAAATGAGTATATATATATATATATATATATATATATATATATGTAGATATGCATACGTATAGAGTATGGCAGCACTCACTGTTAGTAGTCCATAATATCGTCTGGGTGCTAATCTGGGAGCATGTTCATGTACAAAGTCTAATGTAGAAAAGCACTCTCAGGAAGATTCTTGTGGCAAAAATCACATCAAATATTTATTTAACCTAAATATTTGATGTGATTTTTGCCACAAGAAGCTTCCTGAGAGTGCTTTTCTGCATTAGACTTTGTATAGATAGATAGATAGATAGATAGATAGATAGATAGATAGAAAGCCTGGTATTGTTCAATAAAGGCAAACACATGGTAGACATTTTGGTCCGGCATGGATCTTTATCAAGACAATTTGTACCCATGAAAGGCATGTTTATAAAGGCTATGGTGAAGCATACATGTGTTCCCAGGGTGAGTGGTAATGTCACAATCGTGCAGTCAATATTGGGACTGCAGAAAGTTATGTCAGCAACCACCCACATAATACATCAATGTAGTAAACAGGAAAAAAGTACCATGAGGTAAAATAGTGAAAGAAAGTAACTGCTTAACCCTCAAAAACTAAGTGAATAAATATGTGTATGATGAAAGACAGCTATATGATCCCAATGGGCTCCCAGATGATTATCACAGAATAAAATGACACTAAACACAATAATATAAGAGTATGTAGGTATAAATTGTAACAATTGCTGTAAATCTGAATGCAGAAAGCGGTCTACCAATATTATAAGTGGTGAAGGTGACTGCTCTAATCAGATATCAAAATAATATTGGCTAGCAAGCTAATAATAGAGAACTTATTGCACTCCATAGTACCTAGGTGAAGGGAAGAATTAGACTGATGAATGGAGAGCTTGATACTGTTGCAAGCTCATGTTAATGAGATAATAAAGGGAAATGATGATGACCTAAAAAGGCCACTAGAGGCGATACACCAGAAAAGAGGAGAGCACAAGGGGTAGCAATATGCATACCTATCAAGGGTCGCTGAGAGAAAAAAGGAGAGTCAAAGACTGACCATTACCCACAGGGTGCCCCTGAACACAGTGCACTACACAAATAAAGACTTTAGAGAAAAATTTGGTGAAAGATTGAAATATAGCGGACAAAAAGAACTCAAAATCAAGATGATAACTCAAGAACATGCATAAAGCAAAAATATGAGACACTGGAAAATAAAAAATATGTAACATACAAATAGTGATAATGTGGAATCAAGTAGATAAAGCAAAGGAATCCAGTAATACAGGTGAATTGTCAAAGAATGAATGTAATCATGCATATATGTTGATGCTGAGATTGATAATTGTGGCTATGAGTGGATATGATACCATTAATGGTGCAAGTATGAAAAAAGAAGATGTCTAAGGCAGTCAGCTGTTTAAGTCCATAACAAAGATAACATGAGGTAAACCACAAGATCCGTTCCTATTGTGGGAGGGTGTTTGAAATAGCAGCACCCACATTGCTGTGGGATGTATGCCCACCCTACCCTGGAAGGATGTAAAACAGGCAGAATAAAATATAGCACAGGACAAAAGATTCAACACCTCTGCACAATAGAAGGGTCTACTGTCCCATGCTAATAAAGGTACAAGTGAATAAACAGATGCACAGATATGTGGAACAAAGGATTCAACACCTCCCTAAGTTCTGGAGGGTTTACTATCCCACAGATTGATAAAAACACGAATAGTTAGTCTTGTCGTTCAGCCCAAAGGGGACAAATGTGTATAGTCTGGGTATCCACCTTTCTTCCAGTTGCATATGTTTTTTATTTTTGTCTCCTCCTGTGGGGAATTTAGGTTTATGGTCTAGTAACATATATTTGAGATCTGCCAAAGTATGGTTCGCCTAAATGAAGTGCCGGCCACTTTGTTTAGTTTTTATGGCTTGCCTAATGGATGATCATGATTGGCCATACACTCTCTGAAAGGTGTGATAATTTTTCCAATGTAGAAAAGGCTGCATGGACAGATGATGTAGTATATTATATATTTACTGATACAGATTACACAGTGTTTAATAACATTTTTCTTGCTGGAATGTTGTGGATGTCTAAAATGTTCTCCTGTGACCAGATTTCTGCAAGTAGAGCAGCCAATACATTTATAACAGCCCTTCTTCTCAATAGGTAACCAGGATGAATAAGAACTGCTGTAGCAGTGTTTGGGATCTATTAGTACAAATATATCTCAGAGGTTACTGCTTCTTCTGTAACTGAACACAGGTTATTGGGAAAAAATCTTAAGTAATAAGGGATCACTAGCCATGATGTCCCAACACTTTTGTACTGCTTGCTTAATTGATATGGTATGTGGTGTGTACTTAGAAGTCTATCAGTCTGTAGTGTAAACTGCTTGGAGTATAACAACTCAGCTTGTGTAGAGAGAAATGCACAGTCAAAAACCTTTTGCAAAGTAGCAACTATGTATCCTCTTTGAAGAAAATGTTGATATAACTCATGGGCTTGGTGAATGGCTTGTTCTCTATCTGAGTTGTTCCTAATGATTCTTAGAAACGGCAAGCAAGGGACCCCAGATTTTATATTAATTGGATGGAAACTCTGATAATGCAGTAATGTGTTCCTGTCAGTATCCTTGCAGAAGTTGGTGGTACCTAAGCGATTATTGTTTCGAGATCTAGAAAATGGACCTCTTGTGGATTGGTTTGCCAAGAGAATCTAACAGGGCTGTTGAGTAGAATGAGATGTTCTGCAAAGGCTATAAAATACTGTAGGCTGCCTCTCCACAAGATGAACATATTGTCAAGGTATTGGCCATAAAAGAAGATGTTGATGTTGAACAGAGGAACAAAGTGCAGTGTTTCATAATCAGCCATGTAGAGGTTCGCAAATGCGGGAGCCACACTAGAACCCATTGAAGTTCCTGAGATTTGTAAATAATAATCAAACTCAAATCTGAAATAATTGAGAGTTATAAAAAATTCAATCAACGATCTCAGAAACTCAATGAGTGGTCTGTTTGTCGTTGATGGTGAATGTAATGAAGCCTGTGTAGTACTGCCATCATGTATAGGTATAATGGTATATAGAGATTTGACATCCATGGTTACTACACAAGCTTTATTGCATTCACCCTCCAGAACTTGGGGAGGTGCTGAATGCATTGTTCCACATATCTGTGTATCTGTTCATTCACATGTACCTCCTTCAGTACGGGATAGTAGACCCTCCTATTGTGCGCAAATGTCAAATCTTTTGTCCACTGCTGCCTGCTTTACATCCCTCCATGGTAGGGTTGGTATAGATCCCACAGCAATATGGGTGTTGCTATTTCAAACACCCTCCCACAATAGGACTGGATGTTGTGGTTTACCTCATGTTATCGTTGTTATGGACTTAAACAGCTGACTACCTTAGACATCTTACTTTTCATAGTTGTACCACTGATGGTATCATATCCACTCATAGCCATGATTATCTCTCAACATCAACATATATGCATGATTATATTAATTCTTTGACAATTCACCTGTATTACTGTATTCCTTTGCTTTATCTGCGTAATTCCAAATTATCACTACTTACATGTTACATATTTTTTATTTCCAGTGTCTCATATTTTTGCTTTATGCATGTGTTTATGAGTTTTCATCTTGAGTTATGACTATATACATTTCACCATTTTGTGTTCTTTTTGTCCATTATATTTCAATAATTCGCCAAATTGTTCTCTCTACAGTCTCTGGTGCAGTGTACAGTCCTCGGGGCACCATGAGGGTAATGGTCAATCTTTGACTCTCCGTTTCTCTCTCGGTGACCCCTGATGGATTTCCGCATTGCTACCCCTCGTGCTCTCCACTTTTTATGACGTATAACCTCTAGGTGGCTTTTTTAAGGTCATCATTATCCCCCTTATTGTCTCATTGATGTGAGTTTGCAACAGTATCATGCTCTCCATTCATCAATCTTATTCTTACCTTCACCTACGTACTACTGAGGGCATTACGTCCTCTATTATTGGCTTGTTAGCAAATATTATTTTGATATCTGATGAGAGCAGTCACCTTCATCTTATAATATTGGTAACCTGCTTCCTGCTTTCATATATACAGCAATAGTTACCATTTATACCTACATATTCTCATATTCTTGTGTTTAGTGTCATTTTATTCTGTGATAGTTTTCTTTGGTAGATCTCCTTTTTTAATGACAGCAATGCTATGTCCTGGCAATTGCTGTTCAGATGCTGTGCGAAGGAAGCTAAAGCAATTCCTGTGCAAACTAGAAGTACCATACAGAACAATTTAAAATTCTCCAAATTCCCAGTGATTTAAACGGAGCTTTTAACCTCACGAATGCTAGACGGTTGTGAGCGTGTTGCTTAGCAATGCAATGAGACATTTCCAGCGCTCTAGAGGTTAATAGCACTATCTAATTAGGACAGAACTGCACATCTTTAGATTCCTCAGTTACACTCTGGCCCATATTTAAAAAAGCAAAATGGACATATTCTGGAGTAAACCAACAGCACCATAGAGGACAAGTACACATTCCTGTTAAATTAAATGGGTCTTTTACCCCCGTGAATGCTAGAGTGGTCTCCAATAGTGTTGAGCGAGCACCCCGATGCTCGGGTGCTCGGGTGCTCTGACCGGGCACCGCCGGAGGCTCGAGTGCTCGGCCGAGCACCCGAGCCCCATTGAATTGAATGGGGCGACACGAGCATTACACCAGGCACCCCCTGCTCTGATGAGGGGAGGGTGCCTGGTCAATGCCCCCCTTCATCTCCACAATGCCCCTCTTCCACAATGTCCCCCTTCCACAATGTCCCCCTTCCACAAAGTGCCCCTTCATCTCCGCAATGTCCCCCTTCATCTCCGCTATGCCCCCTTCATCTCCGCAATGCCCCCTTCATCTCCGCAATGTCCCCCTTCATCTCCGCTATGCCCCCTTCATCTCCGCTATGCCCCCTTCATCTCCGCAATGTCCCCCTTCATCTCCGCTATGCCCCCTTCATCTCTGCTATGCCCCCTTCATCTCCGCAATGTCCCCCTTCATCTCCGCTATGCCCCCTTCATCTCCGCAATGCCCCCTTCATCTTCGCAATGTCCCCCTTCATCTCCGCTATGCCCCCTTCATCTCCGCAATGTCCCCCTTCATCTCCGCTATGCCCCCTTCATCTCCGCTATGCCCCCTTCATCTCCGCAATGCCCCCTTCATCTCCGCAATGTCCCCCTTCATCTCCGCTATGCCCCCTTCATCTCCGCAATGTCCCCCTTCATCTCCGCTATGCCCCCTTCATCTCCGCTATGCCCCCTTCATCTCCGCAATGTCCCCCTTCATCTCCGCTATGCCCCCTTCATCTCCGCTATGCCCCCTTCATCTCCGCAATGCCCCCTTCATCTCCGCAATGCCCCCTACCTCCAGTCCCTGGTGGTCCAGCGGAGCGTCTTCAGATCTGTGCCTCCTTCGGCACAGATCCCCGCCACCCGAACATGCCGGGCGAGCACATGGCGGTAGTCGACGAGTACCGCCATGTGCCGAGCAGAGCGATGCTCGAGCCGATCCGAGCATCGGCCGAGCATGCTCGCTCAACACTAGTCTCCAATTCATTGAGAAGCAATGTACTGGAGACCTCTCTAGTATTCAGGGGGTTAAAAAGCTATATTCAACTGCATGGGAATGTAGGAATTATTAATTTTTTCCCCCTATGGTGCAGTTAGTTGTCAAGGTATTGGCCATAAAAGAAGATGTTGATGTTGAACAGAGGAACAAAGTGCAGTGTTTCATAATCAGCCATGTAGAGGTTCGCAAATGCGGGAGCCACACTAGAACCCATTGAAGTTCCTGAGATTTGTAAATAATAATCAAACTCAAATCTGAAATAATTGAGAGTTATAAAAAATTCAATCAACGATCTCAGAAACTCAATGAGTGGTCTGTTTGTCGTTGATGGTGAATGTAATGAAGCCTGTGTAGTACTGCCATCATGTATAGGTATAATGGTATATAGAGATTTGACATCCATGGTTACTACACAAGCTTTATTGCATTCACCCTCCAGAACTTGGGGAGGTGCTGAATGCATTGTTCCACATATCTGTGTATCTGTTCATTCACATGTACCTCCTTCAGTACGGGATAGTAGACCCTCCTATTGTGCGCAAATGTCAAATCTTTTGTCCACTGCTGCCTGCTTTACATCCCTCCATGGTAGGGTTGGTATAGATCCCACAGCAATATGGGTGTTGCTATTTCAAACACCCTCCCACAATAGGACTGGATGTTGTGGTTTACCTCATGTTATCGTTGTTATGGACTTAAACAGCTGACTACCTTAGACATCTTACTTTTCATAGTTGTACCACTGATGGTATCATATCCACTCATAGCCATGATTATCTCTCAACATCAACATATATGCATGATTATATTAATTCTTTGACAATTCACCTGTATTACTGTATTCCTTTGCTTTATCTGCGTAATTCCAAATTATCACTACTTACATGTTACATATTTTTTATTTCCAGTGTCTCATATTTTTGCTTTATGCATGTGTTTATGAGTTTTCATCTTGAGTTATGACTATATACATTTCACCATTTTGTGTTCTTTTTGTCCATTATATTTCAATAATTCGCCAAATTGTTCTCTCTACAGTCTCTGGTGCAGTGTACAGTCCTCGGGGCACCATGAGGGTAATGGTCAATCTTTGACTCTCCGTTTCTCTCTCGGTGACCCCTGATGGATTTCCGCATTGCTACCCCTCGTGCTCTCCACTTTTTATGACGTATAACCTCTAGGTGGCTTTTTTAAGGTCATCATTATCCCCCTTATTGTCTCATTGATGTGAGTTTGCAACAGTATCATGCTCTCCATTCATCAATCTTATTCTTACCTTCACCTACGTACTACTGAGGGCATTACGTCCTCTATTATTGGCTTGTTAGCAAATATTATTTTGATATCTGATGAGAGCAGTCACCTTCATCTTATAATATTGGTAACCTGCTTCCTGCTTTCATATATACAGCAATAGTTACCATTTATACCTACATATTCTCATATTCTTGTGTTTAGTGTCATTTTATTCTGTGATAGTTTTCTTTGGTAGATCTCCTTTTTTAATGACAGCAATGCTATGTCCTGGCAATTGCTGTTCAGATGCTGTGCGAAGGAAGCTAAAGCAATTCCTGTGCAAACTAGAAGTACCATACAGAACAATTTAAAATTCTCCAAATTCCCAGTGATTTAAACGGAGCTTTTAACCTCACGAATGCTAGACGGTTGTGAGCGTGTTGCTTAGCAATGCAATGAGACATTTCCAGCGCTCTAGAGGTTAATAGCACTATCTAATTAGGACAGAACTGCACATCTTTAGATTCCTCAGTTACACTCTGGCCCATATTTAAAAAAGCAAAATGGACATATTCTGGAGTAAACCAACAGCACCATAGAGGACAAGTACACATTCCTGTTAAATTAAATGGGTCTTTTACCCCCGTGAATGCTAGAGTGGTCTCCAATAGTGTTGAGCGAGCACCCCGATGCTCGGGTGCTCGGGTGCTCTGACCGGGCACCGCCGGAGGCTCGAGTGCTCGGCCGAGCACCCGAGCCCCATTGAATTGAATGGGGCGACACGAGCATTACACCAGGCACCCCCTGCTCTGATGAGGGGAGGGTGCCTGGTCAATGCCCCCCTTCATCTCCACAATGCCCCTCTTCCACAATGTCCCCCTTCCACAATGTCCCCCTTCCACAAAGTGCCCCTTCATCTCCGCAATGTCCCCCTTCATCTCCGCTATGCCCCCTTCATCTCCGCAATGCCCCCTTCATCTCCGCAATGTCCCCCTTCATCTCCGCTATGCCCCCTTCATCTCCGCAATGCCCCCTTCATCTCCGCAATGTCCCCCTTCATCTCCGCTATGCCCCCTTCATCTCCGCTATGCCCCCTTCATCTCCGCAATGTCCCCCTTCATCTCCGCTATGCCCCATTCATCTCCGCTATGCCCCCTTCATCTCCGCAATGTCCCCCTTCATGTCCGCTATGCCCCCTTCATCTCCGCTATGCCCCCTTCATCTCCGCAATGCCCCCTTCATCTCCGCAATGTCCCCCTTCATCTCCGCTATGCCCCCTTCATCTCCGCAATGTCCCCCTTCATCTCCGCTATGCCCCCTTCATCTCCGCAATGCCCCCTTCATCTCCGCAATGTCCCCCTTCATCTCCGCTATGCCCCCTTCATCTCCGCAATGTCCCCCTTCATCTCCGCTATGCCCCCTTCATCTCCGCTATGCCCCCTTCATCTCCGCAATGTCCCCCTTCATCTCCGCTATGCCCCCTTCATCTCCGCAATGCCCCCTTCATCTCCGCAATGCCCCCTACCTCCAGTCCCTGGTGGTCCAGCGGAGCGTCTTCAGATCTGTGCCTCCTTCGGCACAGATCCCCGCCACCCGAACATGCCGGGCGAGCACATGGCGGTAGTCGACGAGTACCGCCATGTGCCGAGCAGAGCGATGCTCGAGCCGATCCGAGCATCGGCCGAGCATGCTCGCTCAACACTAGTCTCCAATTCATTGAGAAGCAATGTACTGGAGACCTCTCTAGTATTCAGGGGGTTAAAAAGCTATATTCAACTGCATGGGAATGTAGGAATTATTAATTTTTTCCCCCTATGGTGCAGTTAGTTTAATCCAGAATATAGTTTGCTTTTATAAGTATGGGCCTGTGTGTATTATGTAATCAAATTAAACTGAAGAAGTACTCATGTAGACCAACAGCACCTTAGAGGAGAAACACAGCATTCTAATATCCCTATTGATTTAAATTGAGCTTTAAACCTCTTGATTGCTAGATAAGTCTCCAGTATATTACTAGAGAGGTCTCCAGTCCATTACTATGGGTGTCACCAGTCCATTACTAGGGATGTCACCAGTCCATTACTAGAGATGTCTCCAATACATTACTAGAGAGGTCTCCAGTACATTACTAGAGAGGTCTCCAGTACATTGCTAGAGAGGTCTCCAGTCCATAACTAGAGGTGTCTCCAGTCCATTACTAGAGGTGTCTCCAGTCCATTACTAGAGAGGTCTCCAGTCCATTACTAGGGATGTCACCAGTCCATTACTAGAGATGTCTCCAGTCCATTACTAGAGATATCTCCAGTACATTACTAGAGAGGTCTCCAGTACATTACTAGAGAGGTCTCCAGTACATTGCTAGAGAGGTCTCCAGTCCATAACTAGAGGTGTCTCCAGTCCATTACTAGAGGTATCTCCAGTCCCTTACTAGAGATGTCACCAGTCCATTACTAGAGAGTTCTCCAGTACATTACTAGAAGTATCTCCAGTCTATTACTAGAGATGTCACCAGTCCATTACTAGAGAGAACTCCAGAAAACTGTAGAAATTCTAAGACAAACCAGCTGTGCAGTAGGAGACACATACAACTTCATGTTGATTTAAATGCAGTTTAAATCTCCTTGAATGGTAGAGTGGTCTCCATTGCATTGTTCTGAATGTGTTGGATACCTCTCTATCATTCAAAGGTTGGAGGTCTCTCTAGCATGCAATTTTCACTTATCTTCATATGCAATTCACAGCAAGTTCTTGTCCAGGACACAAACAAAAGCAAGACTGTACACTGAAGGACTGTACACTGTGAACTGAGAGGGACCAATACAGACTGAGGGTGAGATGTTCAAAAAGTGGTGGTAACTGAAATTTGTAATCAGAGTAAAAAAGTTCTTACACCATGGTCCATCAATCCTCAGACATGTTTCCATCATTTTTTGCATCCATTGCCACTATAAAAGGGGAAAAATCAGTCTTAAAAAGTGGTGTGGTTTCTATGCGACAATACTCAAACTGGAGTTGTATGATTCGATTTGGACTACATGGGTGTCGTGCAGTGGGGGACTGTGAACTACCTTGGGGTCCTCCCCCTCCCTTCTTCCCCATTCCTCCCCAACCCCTCCTCACCTTCATCTTCTATCTCTCTTCCCTTCCTTTTGCCTTTTTTTTCTCTTTCCTGCCTTCTTTGTTTTTCTGCTCTGTAGCAGTCATATCTTCAGAGGGGATATCCTTCTTCCTATTTTTAGTTGTTACTCTTGAGCTGGCTCTTTGAGATCCTGTTTTATTTTGCTAATTATTACATTTAAGTACAGTCTGACTTTCTAATGCACGATCTTAACTTTGAGTCATTATTTCTGTATCTCAGGTGCCATGTACAGATCTTATCTTTTCCCCTGTGTTTGTTTTATTGTTGGTATTGAGTCAAGATATGTATGGCTTCTATTTACTGACAAAACTCTCAATAAAAATCTTATTGCAAAAAAAAAAAAAAAGTGGTGTGGTTTAATCTACCAACATATTGTAAGGTATTTTCAGAAAAAAATATTTGTTTCAACCTGACTTTTTTGTCTGATTAACATCTTTTTTTCCCTGACCTAATAAAAATGGTCTAAATTCAGAGAAGACAATTTAAAGTAATGTTAGCAGAAATGAGAAGCAGTTTGTCATTTCAACGACAAAAAAATTTTTTCTTTGAAAACTTTCGTTTCAAAATCAAAGATATTTTTAACATCAGAATTTTTAAAGGTAACATTCATCAAGACCTTAACATCACTTTTAATTTTTTCGATGTGTTTTCAAAAGTGACAGATTTACTTCTGAAAATATTGTCCTTCATTTACCACCTACTCACATGGCCAGCGCCACCTATAGGCAAGGTAGGCGCCAGCCTAGGGCGCACATTACCACATTAAACGGCGGGAGCAGAGCCGCATGCACATTGGCGGCTGCTGTATGGAAAGTAGAGAGGCAGGTGCCGCTCTGAAAAGAGAGACCGCCTACAAAGCCTCCTCCTGCCACCCCAACGAGCGTTGCAACACCCGGCTGAGCAGCAACTCTGCTAAGAGGGGTCTCTTTATGGACAGCTGGTATCATTCCAGATAAGGAGGACTGTGAGTCTGAAGTCAGGATAGTGAATGGGAAGCCAAAGAAAGTCTGCAAGCCCAGGACAATCGATCCAGTTTTCATATGGCAGCCCTGCAGAGGTGCTTCCAGAAAACCCAGTACCTGGCACTGCCAGAGAGAGCTAAGCTACCAGCTTCTCTAGGTCTGACTCAGACCCAGGTGAGGGGGCAATGAGACTTCTAGGTCAGTGCTCTAGTACGTGTAAATGGAGCGCTCTTGTAAAGACAAGGACTTGTGCACAGAATAACAGAAGGGCAGAAATGAAACTCCCTATTGATTTATATGAGTCATTTAACCCTGAGAGTGCCAGAGGGGTACACAATGCATTTAGTACCACTTCTGGCACTCAAAGGGTTAACCCCTTGATTGCTAGAGAGGACAGCATTGGAGACCTCTCTAGCATTCAAGCGGTAAAAGACCCCATTTATTAAATGGAGTTTGGTACATTTATATTTCTCTCCAATTTATTATTAATAATATAGAATATCTACCTTTTAACGGACAGATTTTTTTTATCCATTTTAGAAATGCGTGCATGTGCATATTTATATAAAATAACCACTTTTAGAATGGAAAATTAGAGTGATGTATTACTCAACTATTTGGTCACAAATCTGATGTTCTGCCGACACAGATACACATTGAGATAAGCACACACTCAACACACATACAGACAAGCATGCACATTGACACACTTTTACACATATACAGAACATACATTCATACACACTGATACACATATAGAGAAGCATACACACACTTACATACTGATACCCTTACAGAGACTCACACACACTGACACTTATACAGAAATAGGGAACACAAACTGACATACACATATAGGGAACACACACTGACACACACCCATACATATATAAGGAACACATGCAATGACACACCGATACACATTCAGAGAAACACACACACACTGATACATATATAGACATCACACACATTCACACACACACTTATTGGGAACACACACTCACGCACACATATAGGGAACACAAAAACACACTGACACATACAGGGAACACACACACACATTTATACTTATACACATAAGGAACATACAAACACACACACTTATACATATACAGGGATGGGACACAAGGGGCGGAGTCAAGGAGGAGGCAAAATTAGGTTTTGCCTAGGGTGCCAAAAATCCTTGCACCAGCCCTGCTTACTCATGAGCTGACAATTTTTTTTGCATTATGACTACTTTTTTAATATCTCGCTCTGAGACTATACTCTGTGAGCTCAGTGGGACACACTGGTACTATACACCATGACCTGAGAGGGACTGATCCATAGTATAGAGCTCAAAGCGCGGAAGGTTGGTGTGACATAAATAATAATTAAAAATAAAATTTTTATATTCAGTTACATATTTTTAAATACAAAGAAGTGGTTATTTTTAGGGATTTTAGACTGGGAAAATATCCTATTTTTTTGTGTACGTTATTCTAAGTTTTCAGAGCTCTGTACCAAATATCAATTCTCAGTGTTTAAGAACAGCTTGTTTTTTTGTGATCCATCTTTCAGCTTCAGAGAAATCAACCTGTAGTACCCCCTCAAGTTGTGATATATTTGGATCTTTTGTGCAGATTATAGCGTTATCTGCATATATGTGCACAGAAAATGCTTTGCAAACTGCGGGTAGATCATTTAGAAATAGGGAAAATAGAAGAGTTTCAAGAATGGATCCTTGGGAACCCCCCTGTTACTTTGAGCAAAAGGGAAACATTGTCAGTAATAGACTTATTGCGTGAGATTCACTAAGCAGTGATAAAAAGGTGATAAAGAGGTGAAACAGTGGAGATGACTTCTCCAGTAATATTACTTCTTCAGTTCCTGTGTTATTATTCTATGAAGCCTATGCACTAAGATTTCTTCAACTTTGGAGATCTTAGTGCATAGGCTCTATAGAATAACATAGGAACTGGAGAAGTGATATCAGTGGAGAAGTCATCTCTGCTTTATCACCTCCTTATCACCACTTAGTGTATCTCCCCCATTGTGTAATGTCTGATAAATAGGAGCAGAATAATTTTAGAGAATGGTTACCCAATCCAGAATTTTGAGCTTATTTATCAGAATATTATGGTCTACTATATCAAAGGCCTTTGAAAGATGTATTTATTTATAAACTGTTTTACCAGGAAGAATGCATTGAGAGTTCTCTCATTTTCTAGTAAGATCAAGGAAAATATCTCTAGTAGATTCACCATTTTTTATACCACTCTGGATGTCATTGCATACTTTTAGTAGGGCCGTGACTGGTGAGTGATTTGGACAACAGCATGATTGAATCAGGTTGAAAAAGGTGTACATTTTAGTAATAGTTGCGTATGGACACATTTTTCCAGGACTTCAGATAATGTGTAGAGTAAGGATATTGATCTGTAAATTGATACCACATTTTTATCACCACTTTTGTGGGTAGGCACAACTCTGGCCACTTTCCAGACTTCGGGCAAATACCCAGGTGACAAAGAGGCATTGATTAGTGATGCAGTATGATGGGGAGTGACAGAGGCATTGAGTTCTAGTAACATTGATGATAGTTAGTCAGCCCTAGATTGTGATTTCATCCACACTGCCTGGCTCTGGGAGACTTTACTACTTAAAGCAACAACAGGTGTTGAACCAAAAGAGACACTGTATCCATACCCCAGAAAGGCCATTAGGGGAAGTCATCCTCCGTATGGGCTGGGGTGCCATCAGTCTACTGAGGACACACAGATATATGTCTCATTCGGCAGCAGTTCAGTAATAGACAGTAAGGCACTGAGTGGCTGTTTGCCAACATTGCCTCTTGGCTAGATTCTAATTGGCTGAGGTTGAACCCAGTAGACCTACTGTTTCCATATGGCTTTACCGAATTAACATGTTTTTATGCTTTTTTATTTTTGTGTAAATTATTTTGATAGTGTCATAGTTTACTATAAATAAATAAAGAATAATGATAATCGGAATCTTAGGAATTTTTATTTATCCCCTATGATGCATATAGTTTGCCCCAGAATTGCTCCAGTTTGTCTTTATACATAAGACCCTAAATACCCCATCTCTTCTCATGCTACGACTACATTCATTACAGCAGTCAGAGCCAGATGGAGACAGCTGAGCTTCTAGTCTGTTGTTCATCTTATCAAACATTTCTTTTAGCACTGAAAATAATTTAAAAACAACTTCTGCTACCACTTTCATCATGCAGTTTGATTTTGCTTGTTTATTTTTTAATAAAAATGGTGATATTGGACATTACGCATTGGAAGCAGTTGCTTTACTTGTTCATATAGAATGATTCCTCTTATGAATGTGAAGCCTTCAGTGTCTTACTAAAAAATACATTTTGCAAAAGTATTGAGCTCAAGGCAGAAAGTGAGAAAGAAACACTAAAGTCTTATTAAAATATTTATTAGGGCTCTTCCTATCGAGTAAGTCAAGGTTACTTCCAAGGTTGGGGGATGCATCATTTCAATGTTATTACAGCTGCAGTTTTTGCTATTTTTAAAGTGGAGCTATCACTTTATAATGACTTGGGTGATTTTGAAAACATTTAAAATCACCTAATGTTATGTTAGACAATCTTTTCTTAAATCTACAATTACTGTAGAGTTGTCACCATAAAACAAGCCAATTTTAAACCATCTTGCAGAATTACTTATATGTTGTGTTGTGTTTTTGTTATTAAGGTTGTTTTTGCCCCTTCAGGAACTGGCAAGTCAGGGGTGGTTTACCCTAAAGGAGCAGAGCAATTTTGGTATTTTTAGTATGCCTTTGTTCATCAGTATTTTCCCTTCAGGTCTTTTATTCCACCCACACAAATTATACACTGTTTTTCTAAGCCCACCTAGGCCTTTGTTTTGATATCACATATATATATATTAATAACCCACTATTTCTTGTATTAATAGTAAAGAAAATAAAACACATTTTTTTGTAGGTGTGGTAATTTTTTAATAAATACTGGTTAAAAGGTATGAATGGTCATTCATACCTCCAAAGTGTCCAGTTTTAGAGGGTTACTGTCCCTCTGGGGCCAAAATCTCCATGTCCTCTTTCCCTCCTTGGTGTCCCACTTTTTTGGAGATAGACGGTGTGCTATGTATATACATGTACATAATTACATTGCTCCACAGCAGTAAAATTCACATTAAAGGGATAGTAATACTTAAAATGTAAAAAAATATATGTTGTAGGATTTATCCCCCTGAGTAAAACAAGAGTACTCCCACTGCTGAAAGGTGTTTCATTCAAAAGTTATTAATTTTCAAAGTTGAATTTTTTAGGTGCAATATCACAGTGGCCTGAAATTGTACAGTGGCGCTGTTGCTACACCATCCTATGGAGATTTATGGTCAACTGACCAGAGTTGTCCATAGGATCATGTAGCAACAGCGCCACTGTACAATTTCAGGCCACTGTGATATTGCACCTAAAAAATTCAACTTTGAAAATTAATAACTTTTGAATAAAACACCTCTCAGCAGTGGGAGTACTCTTGTTTTACTCAGGGGGATAAACCCTACAACATATTTTTTTTTACATTTTAAGTATTACTATCCCTTTAATGTTTGCTTAAAGGGGAAATATCACCCCTATACAAGTTTCTCATAATTAACAACATATAGCGATTAGCTTGAATAGTTGTTTTAAATTCTTATAAAGTTCATGGTATGGCTAAATTTAAAGATGTAAAAATGATCTGGGTCCTTACTTCCAGACAGACTGCGGGTACAGCTCTGCACTGCAGCCTGTCAATCTTCCTCTGCTCCCCTCCCACATAGTGTCTCGTTCCAATCTCCACGTAAGCAGGAGTGCTCTCATTGGCCAGAGCTTTGTGAAGAGGCTATGATAACAAACCCCTACACAATCAGTATGTGAGCCGATCCCGCCTCTCCCCTTCTCTGTGTGCTTCGCTTCTCCCTGTCATTCTGCACGCAGAGAAGGGGAGAGGCAGGAACGGCTCACATACTGATTGTGTAGGGGTTTTGTTATAATAGCTTCTTCATAAAGCTATGGAAGGAGGCTGCCCAGCACAAAGGTAGCAAAAAAATCGAGCCAAACTCTTAAAGCTGAAACAGGAGGTGATTGAAAATAATCACTAGCTGTATAACTATGAAACAAGACCATTGACTAGGCGACGTGGCAATATTGCACTGTCATGCACAGCGAGATTGTCACGTTGCTATTTTTATCCAGACAACATAGAGAAAGAATTGAATGGTTGCATGCTCATCTGCGTGCGACCTTTCAAAAGGATACCAGGCAAGTCCAAGATACTGACAAGTGAGTAACCACCTGGTGAGTGGGGAGGAGACCATTTAAATCAGTGGGCATTTTTGGAATGTTTAGTTCTCCACCTATAGTTAAATGGGTTGTTACAGAACTCCTCCACCCTTCTTTTGAACATAGGGCCCTATGCATTCTTGTTCATTCTTTGATTCCAAAAGGACCAATTGTAAGTTAAAACTGACAGAACAAAGTTTCCTGTAACCTTTGTTGTTGAGCTTTGGGGTTATTTTATATATTTCATATCATTGGAATTATTTGAACTATTTATTCTATTTTAATTATCTATTTAGTCAAAATGACCTTAATTATATCTAAGGGTAAAGATCCCCCTTAAATGAACATATAGTTTAATGTATGCAAGCAATGCACAGTCTAGTCTTAAGACTGCTTAGGCCTCTAATCTACAACACTACAGAGAGAAGCTTTACCATCAGAAGCAAAAAAAAGCCTTGCATGGTGTAGCAGTGACTTATATCTTATTGACATTACTGCTTTTGATACTTAGATCCAAGAGCATTTTATATCTCAAATAAATTTCCAACATGCGGATGTTCTTTAAACATCATAATCAAAGGCATGCCATTTGCAAGTAATATATTACTTTCTTCTAGTTTGATTCAGAAAGCATAGCCAGCTTGTAATATTGTGAATTAGTTAATCATTTTAGGGCCAGATAGGCCGGCAATTAATCGTTTGAGTGATGCACAACTCTCTGGCCCTCAACTGGGTTAATTAAATGACAAATAACATAAAATATGTATATATGCTGGTCAAAAGCAGTACTATAAACTCAGCCCTCAGTATACATTCCCCGGCCTGGTCTTTATGGGGGAAATTTATAAAAGTAGAGTTAATGGAAAAAAAGCATTAAAATGGCTGTAAGAGTGTTACTGGTAGTTATAAAAGAATTAAGGAAAGTTTAGGAGGATGTAATGCTGTGTAGTACGGTTTTTAATAAAATGGAGTAAGGACATTTGTAAAAAGTGGCTTAGCGAATTTATAAAGAAATGTTGGTATTTGCTCCAACTTAGCAACATAATTTTCACCAAATACTTAAGGCCATGTCTAACCTGTTCTTATTCTTTACTGTCATCACATTTATAAATGTACCTAGAATACTTCATAAATACCAACACTCATGAAAATGAATAAGGACATTTTAAGGATCCGTTCACAAAAACGAACAAGAACACTTTTTATAGATCTCTCTCAATGTCTCCAGAGTAGGACTTTTAGATAGGTAGCTATATCTTGCACTCACATTATCTTGCACTCACATTATGTTGCACTCACCTGAACAGTCAATAGGAATGAGACTGCCATTACTAGTTCCAAAACTTGCAGGAGGTAGGGCAGGAAGAATTAAGGGAACCAGTACAATTGAGCTATATGTTTGTTATTCTACTAATCCAAGAGGTGGGATTTGTACCAATTAACTAGTAAAATACCTAGATTTAGCACATACACATTTTCCATGGTAGTTTCCCTTTAAAGACTTATAAGAACTAAAAAAACAAAAGGTAAAATTACAAAAAGTAGAAGGAAAAAACTCTCCCATTCCTCTCCTTTGCCTCTGACACCTAAAAACAGTATGTGTGAATCACTGATTTGTAGGAAATGTGCCTTTGCCATTTTGCCCAACAAATGTTGGCTTCCAATTGACATCAGTGTGCCCAAAATATTACTTCATTGCAGCATACTGATTACTTTCTTGGCATTCAGAACTTGCAAGCTGAAATTAATTACTTTCCTTTGCCAAATTTTCAACAGAAGTACTTATGTCAGACTTTGATGATTATCTTATATCCATGATACAAATGTTAAATGCCTCTATTTTAGGACTGCTCATTTTTAATTTCCCTAAAAGAATATTATGATCATACTTTTGATTAAATTAATGTTCTAGAATTGTGTCATAAACTAGTGAAGCACAGTTAATCTAAAGATGAATACAAGTTTGCTTTTTCATAACACTTTGGCAATAGCAGAGTGTAATGGTTCGTACAAATGAATACAGGACCGGTACTTATAGGTAACAATCACTTTATTGCGCACAAATAATAAAACAGTCAGGCACGTCTCAGCAGTAGACTGCAACCAGAGGAGTACGTAATTAACGGAGCTAGCGCCTCCTCTAGAGAGTAGGAGATTACCTCTGTAAGGAGCTCGATCAGTATGTCCCAGTAATTGTAACGTATGCATAATCTGCAGAGCCACAGGTCCACACCCGGAGGCCACCAGGCTACAGAGAAAGACACTCAGGAAGGATAACGGACTGAACTCCAGGTCCGCACCTGTAGGGAAATCAGACTTAATCGATAGGCAGCGGTAGTAAGGAATGTCTGAGCCTAGGTCCGCACCTAGGGGATCACAAGACAATTCCAGTAGCAAGGAATGGGTAGTCGGACAAGCCAGGTCATACACGGAGCGGGTAGTCAACCAGAGCCAAAGGTTTGCACCAGATAGGATATCCATTGAAGCGTTGGTATGCTGGATACACAGTGGACAGAGCCCCAGGTCAACACCAGAGTGGGTAGTCAGACAAACCAGGTCATACACGGAGCAGGTAGTCAGCCAGAGCCCAGGTTCGCACCAGAATGGTTATCGGACAAGACAAAGGACATGCACAAGGTGGATAGTCAGACAGAGCCACAGGTCAGCACCAGATCGGGTAGTCAGACAAACCAGGGTAATACACAGAGCTCAATCAATACAACTGCACTGTAACACCACAAAAGGGTAAGTTAATTAGTGTCCAGGCAGTTTAAATACTCTTAGCTCCACCCCTGGAAGGTGGAGCACCAAGTACTGTGCCTTTAAGAGACAGCATTCCGTCACTATGGAATCCCAGTGACGCACGCTTGACTCTGCTGGCCAGCAGAGGGAGCCAAAACGATGAGGCAGGAGCCACACGCACAGCCCAGAGGAAACAGCATCCGGGATGCCAAGGGGACCGGCTGCCGAACGGAGCACTAATGGCAGCCGGCTCCCTAGTAAAGGTAAGCGTGAATGCTTACACAGAGGTCTGCATTGCATTCTTGGATGATGAGTTGAACATCTCGCTAGCATCTGAAGAGGCTGAAGAGAATGTAAGCAATAGGGGATAGGGGTCAGTGGAAAGTCCATGTTTACACAATAATTTGTCACAGAAAAAGCACAATTTACCACATGTCCTGCATAAAAACCTATATTTTTTTTGCTTCCCCCAATAAAATTCCCATGAGAACTTTTCCAGTTTCCTCCTATGCTTTCTATGAAAGCAATACTTTTTTCTAGAATACTACTGCCATTGAGTGCTGAACTGGAGAAATCCACAGGTGGAAGCAAAATTTGTCAACAGACTGTATCCTACAGCATCATAAACCTTGGACATTTTGTTAGTCTGAGGCCTATGACAGCATACATTTGCATTGAAAAACATGCCTTCATATGACTTGAAAAAATTGTGAGTAGGTTGGGAGGGAACATCACTTTAAGCTGGTGATGGTGATGGGCAGGTGGTTATGCTCTTTCAAGGAATGTGGTCTTATGGCAAGATAACACAATTATCCGTGACAAAAGTCTCATAGGAGGGTTGAAATGATGAATGATTATTATTATTGTTGGATATATCATTATTATCAGCCTCATCACAGGCAGTCTCTACTGCGCATGACTGCAGCACGCATAGCAGTCTCTACTGTGCATGACTGCGTCGTTACACACTTTTTAGCGAATTATTATATAGGATTGTTGGATATATCATTATTATCAGCCTCATCACAGGCAGTCTCTACTGCGCATGACTGCAGCACGCATAGCAGTCTCTACTGTGCATGACTGCGTCGTTACACACTTTTTAGCGAATTATTATATAGGATGATTAAAATAACACCAAGTGTACTCTCGAAACATTAGAGGTGAATACTAAAAAATAATTGAGTCAGTGATCTACCTGAGGATAGTCACTAGCCCATACTTAACCCCATCCCGACAATGGACTTACCAGTAATGTCCCGCAAAAACTGTCACTTAGTGACAGAGGACGTACCTGGTAAGTCCCGGAAGTCCGGGTCTCCGTGTGGCCGCACGGAATCATTTAGAAAAAAAAAATGTTAGCCGGGCGTTAAGTTGACAGTTGTTTACGCGGCAAAGAACTCAGTAATTTGGCAGCACATTAAAGAAGAACTGTAAAATTTCATTTTTTTAACAATATGGCTAGTGGTGGAGGTGGTTGTAGTTGTTATGTCAAACTAACTTGGCCATCCTCCTCTGAACTTTGTATTTTCACAACATCAGTAGGGGACATTGGTGCTATTGTTACAGAAAAACATGTTGTGCCACTCTCTGATACATCCATAATACTTTCTGCCTTGAGCTCAATACCTCAAGCAAAATGTACTTTTAGTAAGTTACTAAAGGAATCATACTGTTAAGTACTTCTCAGGCCTGTACATCTAGCGCTGCTAGTCATCACACTCCTGACATGCTGATGGTGTGTCTCCCAATCAAACCTGAGGTGGTGCTTCTGATAACATCTCAATGAGGATGTGTATAGATGTAATCCCAATTTACCCATTCTCACATGTTCTTTACAGAGACAACATATAACAATGTGCTTAGCTTTTGGCTTGAGAGAAAAGTATCTCCTTACTGGAGATTTCGTAGACTGAGGTGTTGTGAGGGGCTGATACTACTAAATTACCGGGGCTAGATGTTGCAATGGTACTAGCAGTTGGCGTCAGTGTGGCACTGTACTTTGAACAACAGCAGAAGATAGGTTGTAGATGCTGACCTGTGTTTCTGCTTAGAGAATAATAGTGAGTGTGACTGGGTTGAAGTTGAACTTGGAAGCAGTGATGCTGATAATGATGCTCAAGATGATGCTTGTATATTTTTAGAAATGTTTACAGTATCAGATGTTCCAGTTCATCTCTCAAAAGAGTTTACAAACAGGTATATTGCTCATTTCAGTGGTGGAAGATTGAGTCTTTTTCTTTCAGTTAGTGTTTTGACCATATCGCCATTACTCTCAGTATCTACTTCATCTGTATCAGAGAAAGAGGACAGTGCAGGGAAGTATTCTAAATCAACAGCATCATCATTGTTGTCATCAATAATTAGGCCATCTGTAGCTTTATTAGAAACTTTGATTGCTTTCTATCCACTATGTTCATATTCTTGGAGATTTTTTATCTGAAAAAGATTCTTGTTACTTTTTACTTATAGAAAATTGACCACTAGTTTGCAGTGGGAGGTTAGTGTTACTGTCTGATGCAGCTTGGGTTCTCACTGCTAAATCCTCCTCTGTTATGGCATCAATGTTACAATGTACCTTTTCATCCTTTTTAGTGTTGTTAAAAGGTTTATTACTAATACTGGTGATGGAACTTTTCATATCACTTTTTCAAACAGCCTCCTCAGGAGGAGGAGGATCATCATTATTTAATGCATAAACCACATCAACCGTAGTTTCAATAAGTTATTGTAGCATGGTTTACTACCACAAATATGTTCACACACTCTTCCTACTCCTTTACCATTAATGGAAGATGTATGACTCTATCCTATTTGTAGCTTTCTGTGTCAGCTGAGGTGTAGGATCTTCTGCCCGTCTGCCATCTATTAATTACATTTTTTTTTTTTTGGTGGCGGTAGTTTTTTTTTTTTACTGTTTCTTTCTGTCACTGTCTACAAATCACACAAACACAGTCCATGCAAACACAAGAAACTCTAGCTCTGCCTTTTTGCTTGATTATGTCTACATTAGTAGCTAGTGTAGAAATGTCATCCGTTTCCTCTCACAAGCACTGCAGTGTTCCCTTTTGCAGTACAGGATAGATCTGTTGGATACAAAGATTTAGATCAAAGCACCTAATACAGAACCACCACTCCTCAGTATATGCTTGTCCCTCTTTTTCTTGAAGATGTAGAAATGAGTATGCCTAAGTAACATATTATGTCAAGTTGATTTTGTAACTGTCTGTTTGTCTTTTGAATGTATGATGGATATATCTCCAAAGCAAACAAACACAAAAGCGCCCAATAGTGTAAGAACATTCCACAGATCTTTCAAATATAAATTTCCAAATAAATTTACTCATATTTGGATGTGGTAAACATTTGGGGATAACCAAAGTTGATAATACAAACTCATGGAGATCTCCCATCGTCTCCACTCGATGATCCCAGAGGCTGCTCCATTCCCAGACAAACAGAATGATGCCAACAAAAGATTCCATATTCTTTAAAATGTAATGAGAACTCCACAAAAGCTAACAATATTATATACAAAAATATATATAAAACAATAAAAGTGTAAATAATTTCTGCCTAAGTGGTATTTTTTGGGCTTGATAAAGTGGTGTTTCCACTGCGAAAAGCGTAGCCAGAAAATATTTGCACTTTTATTGTTTTTATATATATTTTTGTGTATACTATTATTAGCCTTTGTGGAGCTTTTATTACATTTTAAAGAAGAAGGAATCTTTTGTTGGCATCATTCTGTTTGTCTGGGGACAGAGCAGCCTCTGGGATCACCAAGTGGAGATGGTGGGAGATCTCCATGAGTTTGTATTGTCAACTTTGGTTATCCCCAAATGTTGACCACATCCAAATGTGAGTAGATTTATTTGGAAATTTATATTTGAAAGATCTGTGGAATGTTCTTACACTACTGGGCACTTTTGTGTTTGCTTTGGAGATTGTTTGCCACTTGAAGAGAGTGCTATTAAAGCTGCCAGATAGCTACAACTGGAATTTATCGAGTCAGGCTATATACCCAGCAAGTGCACCAGCTGTTTATCATATATGTGATATAGCAGCCTTTTTTTTTGTGAGTACCCACGTGTGGGGTGAAATTTGGTGGTGGAGACGTGCATCTTGGTGTTTGATTGCACTAGGGCGCTCCCTTGTGCTCTTCCTTCTTGTTTTCTTTGCATTATGGATGTATGTCTGTCTGTTTAGTATCTGCCACTGAGTCTTACGTGAGTCCCAGGGTAAGCCAGTCAGCTCAGGTAGGGAGGATCACTTTCCTGCCTCTATCACTTATCAATCAAAAATATTTTTGGTATTTTCTTTTTTTCTTTTTTTTACTTTTTTTAAACACTCAAACCCAGAGAACAGCTGATAGTGGCTTCCACCAATATTCCTATCAAGCATTTCCAGCCCCACCTTTGCCTGTCTGCCTACAATAGCCTACATCAAAATGCATCTGCATACGTTCTCTCTCCCAAGCACAGACTTACAGACAACATGGGGTACACTGACACCCTCTTTCGTACTTTAACACAATAAAAATACATGGGGATCTCTAAACCAGGCTAGTTTCTCAAAATTATTCAAATAGTTGCATATATGTGTGGTTAGGAGAGCAGCGAAAACTATATCTTGGCTATATAAGTAAACAAAAAAAAGTCTGTGCATCAGATCCTAACTTTGACCAATAAATAATCAGTGATTTACCACAGATAGTAAACAGTGAGAATGTTTATGGCCAACACCATGTGACGCTTGCCCTCCCTTTCATTCAATGCGTTGCGTACCCTTCTGGCACTCAAAGGGTTAAAGGAAAGTATTTGTTCCACAAGCGAATAAATCTTATTTGCTACATACTGCTGTTTGGCGATCGTGTTACACTTGTATAAACTGCTCAGATTATACTTAAGCAGGGTTTATTCCTCAGTGTTAAGCAGTGCAATTCTGGGGCAAACCAACTACAATATTGGGAACAAATAAACATTTATCATTGATTTGAACAGGGAGTTTAACTTGATTGATTGAGAGGTCTGTGTCGGAGACCTCTCTAGAATTCAAAGGGTTAAAACCCCATTTACATCAAAGAGATTTTGTGAAACTTTCATTTCACCCTTATGGTGCAGTTGGTTTGCTCCAGAATTGTTCTTCTTTCCATTGATGACTAAAGCCCATAGTTATATCAGCAACTTGATACTGTACCCCAGGAAGAGGTGACATTTAGCACTTCAGCAGCTGGGGACTACAATTCCCATCATCCCCTATTGGATGGTTGGGGCTGATAGGAGTCTCCAAGAGTTGGAGTTTCATAGGTTGCCTACCCCTGTGTATTCACAATTAGATTCTTTAGAGGTTTATAGCATTATCTAAATATCAGTTTATTTTCAGTTGTTTTTAATTAACTTGTTGAATATGCATGCTCCTCCATGGATTTTCATATTGTCTTTTTATCTAGTGCTACATTATATTAAAATGAAAAAATGGAATATTTCTGAGGCCGAGTAACTGCATCACTGGAGAAAAATAAAGTTTTCAAAATGCATCATTGTTTTAAATGGGACTTTTAATTTCCTGAGTGCTAGAGAAGTCTCCAGCACTGCAATGAACACTGAAAATTGCACTGTAGACCTCTAGCATTTGAAGTATTAAAAGCCCAATTTAAGTCAATGGATTGTTTTAATTTCTCCCCTATGGTGCAGTTGATTTAACCCAGAACTACTCCAATTTTGTTCCTATCATAGGCTCAAAAGATGGAAATTTGATAGCTCCCTGGATCAACCTGCTTCATCTATTTAATATGTTTACAATAAATCAAATCTAGATACCACTGATTTTTAGAAATGCATTTAATCCTTACTTAAAAACACCTAGGGGACGATTCACTAAAAGTATGATATGATTTTTTTGATATGTTCAAAGCTCATTGAACATTCAGTATACGCACACATCGACATATTCACTAAAATTTAGCTATGCAAGGGGAGGGGACGAGGTCCCCATTAGCATACAGGACTGTCGAAGTGGGTATTCCTATACACGCACATATGTACATACTTGTATATACATGCTCTATACTTCCCTATCCCTCTACAGCACTACCATACCCCTTCTACCACCTTACCTCTTCATTGAGGCCAAAGGTCGTTAGCACATCTCCACCTCTTTGCAAAGGCCAAAACGTTCCACGGACTTTTTTCCCAACTAGGGGAGGGACAGTTGCACCCCCCCCCCCCCATCATTCCCATATCTTACCTCTTGGTAGAGGACTCAGGTACTTGGCACCTCACTGGTCCATGCACAGGCCATTCGTTTTCCCTTTACCTCTTCACGAGGCCTACGGTCACTGCCATCCCACACCCAAAGGTCAGTAGCACATACTTACCTCTTCACAGAGGCCGAAGGTATTAGCACATCCTTACCTCTTCACAGAGGCCGAAGGTATTTCCTTACCGCTTCGTGGGGGCAAAGGTAGTTCCTTACCCCTTCACGGGGGCCGAAGGCATCTCCTTACCTCTTCACAGAGGCCGAAGGTTTTTTCCTTACCTCTTCACAGAGGCAGAAGGTATTTCCGCACCTCTTCGCAGAGGCTGAAGGCATATTCAGATCACTTGCTGCACGTGGCATCACTCAATCACAGTAGTACTCACTTGCACACCCCCCTCATTCACTATCCCGCTTGTTTCACCTACAATCCCTATCCCCCACTCCCCCCCCATACCATTTATTCACTTAACCTTCATTCCATCATATGCTTATCTCCATCTCCTCAGGATGGCAGACGCCGAGCAACAAGCCCAGTCAGGATCTCAAGCTCCGGATGAAGACTCCCTCGCCACCCCCGTCAATGAGGTCCCAACCTCAGGGACTGGACAATTCCGACACTCATCAAAGAATTGGCCAGGAGAAACATTCCACACCCCTCCACTGCCAGCTGGTCAAGGGGCCATCATGCACAGTAGAGACTGCCCGCGCCGTGGCTGATACAGTGCCAGCTGGTCTCGGTGCAATCATACTAAGTAGAGACTGCCCGCACCATGGCTGATATAGTGCCAGACGGTCTCGGTGCACTCATGCAGCCCCACTCTGTATCAGCCTCGTCACTGGAAGTCTCTACTGCGCATGACTGCAGTACACGCAGCAGTCTCTACTGCGCATGACTGCATCGTTACACACATTTTAGCGAATTATTATATAGGATTTTAGACTGTTTAATGATATGCTCAACTCTTCTTCCATTTCATGTGAAAGTTTTTCTATATTTGCCTAATGCTTTGTTATCCCTCTAATCCAGCCTCTGATTTTATGGAGCATTAAAATATTGGAAACACTGTTGTCTAATTTTGATAGAAAATCTAACCTAGACACATTGCTTTGTTTCAACATTCCTCATGAGACATTGTTTCAAATACAAGTACAATCATCTTAGTTTAATATGCTAATACCAGACTACTAGTGTTGAGCGAGCATGCTCGGCCGATGCTCGGATCGGCTCGAGCATCGCTCTGCTCGGCACATGGCGGTACTCGTACGAGTACCGCATGTGCTCGCCCGCCATGTTTGGGTCTCCTCCCCGCACGTTTTGCGGCTGCTGCGCAGCCAATAAACGTGCAGGGAGGCTCTGACATCAGTCTAATGCCAGCAGCCATGTTGGCTGCTGGCATTACACTGATTGGCTGGCCAGAACCCGTGGTCTGGTGCTGTATAGCACCTGACCAGCGAGTTCGGCTCATTCTTAGCCAGGGAGAGATGAGGATAGGAAGGGAAAGTCAGTGTAGGGAGAAAAAAAGCAAATTTGTGAAAAAAAGAACCAAAAGTCCTTTTTAGGACTACTGTGTGTGGGGGCAGCAGTTTATTTTGTGTGGGGGGAAAAAAACAAAAAAAAAAAAATTTCATATATTCTGTTTAGTGTGCAAAGTTGCAGATTAGAGCACATTCTGTTTAGTGTGCAAAGTTGCAGATTAGAGCACATTCTGTTTAGTGTGCAAAGTTGCAGATTAGAGCACATTCTGTTTAGTGTGCAAAGTTGCAGATTAGAGCACATTCTGTTAAGTCTTCAAACTAAAATATCAAAGTCACATATTCCATTCAGTGTGCTTCGCCGCAGTTTAGCAGCATATTCTGTGTACTGTGCAGAGTTGCAGAATAGGAAGAAATACTGTTAAGTCTTCAAACTAAAATATCAAAGTCACATATTCCATTCAGTGTGCGTCACCGCAGTTTAGCAGCACATTCTGTGTACTGTGCAGAGTTGCAGAATAGGAAGAAATACTGTTAAGTCTTCAAACTAAAATATCAAAGTCACATATTCCATTCAGTGTGCGTCACCGCAGTTTAGCAGCACATTCTGTGTACTGTGCAGAGTTGCAGAATAGGAAGAAATACTGTTAAGTCTTCAAACTCAAATATCAAAGTCACATATTCCATTCAGTGTGCGTCACCGCAGTTTAGCAGCACATTCTGTGTACTGTGCAGAGTTGCAGAATAGGAAGAAATACTGTTAAGTCTTCAAACTAAAATATCAAAGTCACATATTCCATTCAGTGTGCGTCACCGCAGTTTAGCAGCACATTCTGTGTACTGTGCAGAGTTGCAGAATAGGAAGAAATACTGTTAAGTCTTCAAACTAAAATATCAAAGTCACATATTCCATTCAGTGTGCGTCACCGCAGTTTAGCAGCACATTCTGTGTACTGTGCAGAGTTGCAGAATAGGAAGAAATACTGTTAAGTCTTCAAACTAAAATATCAAAGTCACATATTCCATTCAGTGTGCGTCACCGCAGTTTAGCAGCATATTCTGTGTACTCTGCACAGTTGCAGAATAGGAAGAAATACTGTTAAGTCTTCAAACTAAAATATCAAAGTCACATATTCCATTCAGTGTGCTTCGCCGCAGTTTAGCAGCATATTCTGTGTACTCTGCACAGTTGCAGAATAGGAAGAAATACTGTTAAGTCTTCAAACTAAAATATCAAAGTCACATATTCCATTCAGTGTGCGTCACCGCAGTTTAGCAGCATATTCTGTGTACTCTGCACAGTTGCAGAATAGGAAGAAATACTGTTAAGTCTTCAAACTCAAATATCAGTCACATATTCCGTGTAAGATGAAGAAGGCGGGTAAAAAGGGACGGGGAAGTGGACGTGATCCTGATAGTTCAGGGCGCGGGTCAGGACGCGGAGAAACTGTGCCTGGTGCCAGAGCACAAGAAAGAAAGACATCCACCATACCTAGCTTCATGTCTCATTTTACAGGGCGTCGCAGGACATCACTCTCGAGGTCCGACCACTGCGAACAGGTGGTCGGTTGGATGTCAGCTGATACTGCTTCCAGTCGGTTAAGCACCACCCTGTCTTCCACCAAGTCCACTCTCAGTAGCCAAGAGTCTGGTCAACATAATCCTCACTCTGATCATCCTTCCTCCCACCATAGACGGTCTGGTCAAAGAAGTGATCCCACACTGGGATATAGTGAGGAGCTCGTCTCATCACCAATCCTTCATTTGAACCTCTCTCCAAGCACGCTTGCAGAGGAACATGACATCTTATGCCCTGATTCACAACCTCTAGAGGGTACCCAATCACAAGAAGATGACAGATGTGAACGGCATTTAAGGTCAAAGGAAGTAGTGGATGATGATGATGATGATGAGACACAGTTGCCATTAAATCAACCACTATTACTGTCTCAAGACCTTGTTGAGGAGGATGTTATACAGTTGTCAATGACTGAGTATGTGGTGGGATCAAGACATGAGGAGGATGATCAGAGTGAGGAAGTGGAGGAGGACTTGGTGGACGATGAGGTGACTGACCCCACCTGGGAAGGTGTAGAGCCGAGCGATGACAGCAGTCCTGAGGGTGAGCCATCTGCAGCACCGCAACAGGCTGGAAGAGGCAGTGGTGTGGCTACAGAAAGAAGGCGGACCGCACCAAACCGGCCCGCAAATGTTCCACGGAGCACCCCCTTGCGTAAATCTCCCTTGCCAAGCGGTAGGTGTTCCGCGGTATGGCGTTTTTTTAAGGAAAGTGCGGACGACAAAAGAATTGTAGTTTGCAACCTGTGCCACACCAGAATGAGCCGAGGCATGAACACTAGAAACCTCACCACCACCAGCATGATCCGACACATGGCATCCAAGCACCGTAATAAGTGGGAGGAACGCCTGGATCGCCCATCTGTGTCTGCAGGCCACACCACTGCCTCCTCTTCCCCTGTTTTCGGTGCCGGCCAATCGCCTGTCGAAGGCGCAGGCCCGCATACCTCCCGCCCTGCACCTGTACCATCTGAAGCACCATCAGCGACCACATCCACTTCCCTGTCCCAGCACAGCGTCCAAATGTCGTTACCCCAGGCATTTGAGCGCAAGCGAAAATACCCAGCCACCCACCCACAGGCCATAGCACTAACCTCACACCTTTCCAAATTACTGGCCATCGAAATGCTGCCATTTAGGCTTGTGGAGACTGAGTCCTTCCGCAGCCTGATGGCAGCAGCTGTCCCTCGGTACGCGGTCCCCAGCCGCCACTACTTTTCCCGGTGTGCCATCCCCGCATTACACCACCATGTGTCCCATAACATCACCCGTGCCCTGACCAACGCAGTTACTGGGAAGGTCCACTTAACGACTGACACATGGACAAGTGCTTGTGGCCAGGGACGCTACATTTCCCTGACGGCACACTGGGTGAATGTCGTGGAGGCTGGGAGCGACTCGGACCCTGGGATGGCACGGGTGCTACCCACGCCGAGGATTGCGGGCCCTACCTCCATCAGGGTTTCCGCCAGCACCTACGTTATTGGCTCCTCCTCCTCCGTTTCCACCTCCGAATTCTCTACACGCAGCGCCACTCCCCCATCAGCCGGTAGCTGGAAGCAGTGTAGCACTGCAGTGGGGAAGCGTCAACAGGCCGTGCTGAAGCTGATCTGCCTTGGGGACAAACAGCACACAGCCTCAGAGCTGTTGCAGGGGATTAGTCACCAGACCGAGCAGTGGCTCTCGCCACTCAACCTGCAACCAGGCATGGTTGTGTGTGATAATGGGCGTAACTTGGTGGCGGCTTTGGAGCTCGGCAAGCTCACACACATACCATGCCTAGCGCATGTATTTAATTTAGTGGTTCAGCGATTTCTAAAAACCTACCCCAATGTGCATGATCTCTTGACCAAGGTGCGCCGAGTGTGTGCACATTTCCGTAAGTCATCTACAGCTTCGGCCGGCCTGTTGAAGCTGCAGCAGCGCTTACAATTGCCAGCTCACCGGCTGCTGTGTGACGTGAGCACGCGCTGGAACTCCACCTTCCACATGTTGGCCCGGCTTTGTGAGCAGCAGAGGGCAGTAGTGGAGTACCAGCTGTTACACGGTCGTCGCCTCTCCGTTCAACTTCCTGTAATCAGAAGTGAGGAGTGGGAATGGATGTCAGACCTCTGTGAGGTTTTACGCAATTTTGAGGAATCGACACAGATGGTGAGCGGCGATAACGCTATTATCAGTGTAACCATCCCACTTCTGTGTCTACTGAAACGCTCGCTGCTCACAATTAAAACTGACGCTTTGCATGTGGAAGAGGTGGAAATGCGGGAGGAAGAGCTTACACAAGGTGATAGCCAGAGCACCCTCACTTCGTCTTCTCAGCGACAATTGGAGGAGGAGGAGGAGGAGGAAGACACGGTTGCCTCCGCTACAGAGGGTAGCCATGGAACTTTAGTTCCATCTCTTCAGCGTGGGTGGGCAGAAGAGGAGGAAGAGGATGAGGAGATTGAGAGTCATCCTCCTGGTGAGGACAGCGAAATCTTGCCTGTTGGTACTCTGGCACACATAGCTGACTTTATGTTAGGCTGTCTTTCCCGTGACCCACGCGTTATACGCATTTTAGACAACACGGATTACTGGGTGTTCACCCTTCTGGACCCCCGCTACAAAGAGAATTTCTCATCTCTCATTCCTCCGGTGGAGAGGACAAGCAAAATGGTGCAATACCAGAAGGTTCATGTTGAAAAATTGCTCCAAAATTTTCCATCTGACAACGCTGGCGGCAGAGTACGTGCTACCTTGGCCAACCGAGAAATGGAGAAAAGGGGAGCACACAGCAGTTCCGACAAAGGCAGGGCAACACTCTCCAAGGCGTGGGACACCTTCATGACACCCCGCCAGCACCCTCACCCTGATGCGCAGCCTAGTGTCACAAGGAGGGAAAAGTTTTGGAAGATGGTGAAGGAGTACGTAGCAGACCGTGTCAGCGTCCTCAATGATCCCTCTGTGCCTTACAACTACTGGGTGTCCAAGCTGGACACGTGGTATGAACTGGCACTCTACGCCTTGGAGGTGCTGGCCTGCCCTGCCGCCAGCGTTCTGTCTGAGCGGGTATTTAGTGCTGCTGGTGGCATCATAACAGATAAGCGTATCCGCCTTTCCACCGACAATGCTGATAGGTTGACACTTATAAAAATGAACAAGGCCTGGATTTCCCCTGACTTCTCCACTCCACTGGAGGAAAGCCCTGGGGGAACATAAACTCACTTTATATATGTTATTTACAATGATGGGAATACTCTGTATTCCCATTCACCCCTTCCACCCAAAAAACGGGTATATGGTTGACTCTCTTCCATATGCCCAGTGATATAATTTTTATATAGGGCCAGCTCACCAGCTGGCCCAGTGATATAATTTTTATATAGGGCCAGCTCACCAGCGGGCACTGTTTGACAATTTTTGTATAGGTCAGCTCACCAGCGGGCCTTCTCATATAATGTTTTATTGGGTCAGCTCTCTAGCGGGCCCTCTCATATAATGTTTTATAGCGTCAGCTCACTAGCGGGCCTTCGCATATAATGTTTAGGATGGTCAGCTCTGCAGCAGACCCTCACCCATAATGTTTTAGATGGTCGGCTCAGCGCACGTTTCCCTCTTAATCATGGCCCCAGTTCAGAAAAATCGAGGAAATTTTTGGGAGAATTTGCCTCTGCGCACGTTTCCCTCTTAATCATGGCCTCAGTTCAGAAAAATCAAGGAAATTTTTGGGAGAATTTGCCTCTGCGCACGTTTCCCTCTTAATCATGGCCTCAGTTCAGAAAAATCGAGGAAATTTTTGGGAGAATTTGCAGATGATATACAAGTAAATATACAGCAAATACTGTTTGGTAACAATTTTTCGCCTAAAGTCGTTTTTATTTTCCTTTTTGTGTGTTTTACGGTCAGTCTGTAAAAATGGCGTACTACGGGCGAAAGATCGTTCCCAGCACCGATGTTGGAGTCCAAAATGCATCCAGACATCCTCCCTATGCTGTCCCTGAACCATTTCTGTGGTGTTTCCATCCTTTTCTGCCCTTTTCCTATGGACCAGGCACCCTCCCCTCATCAGAGCAGGGGGTGCCTGGTGTAATGCTCGAGTCCTCCCATTGACTTCAATGGGGCTCGGGTGCTCGGCCGAGCACTCGAGCCTCCGGGGGTGCTCGGTCAGAGCACCCGAACACCCGAGCATTGGGGTGCTCGCTCATCACTACAGACTACCATAGTTCGACTTTATTAAATACGCATGAATATTAATGTTTCTCTCTTATGCAAAGACTGTACCACTCAAGGAAATTGTTGGTCATATGAAGACATTTCTTTTTGTTCAGGACCTGGAATTAATTAATATTTTGAGCTGATATGATGTGTCAAATAAAGTACATTTTACAAAGTGTAGTTTTGTTCACTCATAAGTAGGCTGTCAAATATGACAGCATAAATATATGAATCAAATGTGTTTATCCCTTTATGGCTTGATAAAATCTACTTTAGATTTACTATAGCAGAACAGTCGAAAATTCCTTTTTTGAAATAGCTTGTGACAATGCAGCATTTATACTCATCTACTGAAGCACAAATATAAGATTAGCTCATGAATTTAAACATAGTATATTCTTCTTCTCCTAAAAAGTCCCAAAATGGTAAAATGATAAAACCTCTGGCACACAGAAACACACTTTTCAGGGGAAATGTATATTAATTTTAAAGCAAATATACCTTCACAATAAAGAACTCTCAATATGTTTAACACATTAATCTATTCATCTATATATAGATATATTAACTATGTTTGTATTTTATCTGCAGATTCTTGTATACTGTAATCTCTGCTGAAGTATGCCTCTAGATCACATCATCTGACAACAAACAATAGGATTCAATAGACCCAAATGGCTCATACTACTATCAATCAGACTGTAAAGTGAAACAATTCAGAGTGGATTACAAAACCTCACCACAAACTAATAGTTATCATTCTATAAGTTCTCCTAAAGGAAAATATATAACGCAACTTTTTCAGACTTTAAAATCCTACAAGAACATAAAGTTAGTTAGGAGGAAAGGAATGTGATACTATCAGATGCTGATGCTGCTGACCTTATTGTTGATGATGTTTGATTTAGCATATCTACCTCCACTCTCCTCCTCCTCATTCTGATACAGATTAAGGAGAGAGATCATGATATGTCAAAAACATTAGATGTATTTGAAAGGAAAAGGCTCAAGCAAGCTTCCACAGCTGAAAAGGAACAATACGCATTTTATAAACTCTTTGAAAGGTTCATTGAAAGTCTAGATAAGTAAACATAACTAAAAATATGCAATCATCTCCGACATCATCATAACCATCACCACTTTCAAGTCTCATCAAAGAAATTCTATTTCCTGAAATATCTCTGTACATTTTAGCTGATTTTAAAGTATATTACATTCCTTGCAAGTGCGTAACCACATGACGCCTCCTGAGTAAGGGTGGGCGAAAATTTTCACCTCTAACTGAAATCGCGAATAATGGCACTTTCCGCTTGGCAAAACATTTCCCTCGAAAAGTGCAGTTTTTCTGCTTTTTTCTGCCATTTTCACCCATTGAAATCAATGGGAAGAAAAATATTTCTACACAACATGAAAGTTTTCTACAGCCTTATAAAAGGCTGTCAGGCTATCACAGCAGCCATTCTTTGTTTGTGAGAGGAGAGAGCAGCATGTTTTTGAGCTAGAGGTGATAGGCAAATAAAGGGGAATTGAAGTTTAGTTTAGGAAGTCATTTAGGTAGGACATTTGTTCTCTGTATTAGGGGATTCTGGGGGCACTATAGGGGATAAGAAGAGAGGAAGGAGGTTGACCCCTAAATACTCCAAAATTCCATGTGACTGACTGGCAAGACACAGGCAGCTAGGGACATATTTGCTTGCTGATCTTGCTGTTATTGTCCCTATGCTGGGTGGGGAAGTCTGGGGAAAAGACGTTGTTGATTTTGTTTTTCAGTTATAATTTGTTTGGACAGACTGTGATAAGACAACAGGGTGGACGACTTTAAAAAAATAAATAAATAAATAAAATAAATAAATAAAAAATATCTTAGGTGACAGTGACAGACAGCTGATTGGGCTTAGGCAAGTCATCATACAGCTGCATCAGTTGTGTTGTGTACCCTACAGTAAGAAAAACACAGTGTAGTTGCGTAATGTCCAGCAAATGCACAAGGCGAAGGGGGAGGGGTGGGGCAGCATATGGACGTAAGAGTAAAGTAGTAGTTAAAAAACTGACTGCAGCAATGGTTGCTGCAGCGTGTGCAATCAGTGATGATCCCTCTACTCCAAGGGAGGATAGAGTTTGTCAAGGCCCCGACAAAACTAATTCCAGCAACGCCAGTGCAAGTAGAAATAAGGAACCATATAAGAAGAACACTGAAGATGACAACAAGTCTCATTCAAGTGTTGATGATGCTGGCAGTAGCATAATAGAGGAAGGTGTAGCAGCTGAAGTGCCTGCTTCATCAGATAGTGAGACAAACAAGCACCAAAACACCCATCCTCAAAGTAGTAGGGAACTTTGTTACAGTAAAAGTAAAAAGAAATTGTTTGAGACCTCTAAAAGCTTAGAGGAATATAAGGGTAGTAGTAGACAAGAACTGTGAGTGAGGATGATGACAGGGCTATAAGATTAGCAAAAAGTCAAAGGCTGAATCTTCCACCACTTTTAAGTAACACTGTGTCTGTCTATAAACTGTTTGATAAAGCCATTGGAAAGTCTGACCCTGGACAAGCACAGATGTCTAAAAGCAAACAGGTACCATATCAGTCATTAACAGCATCATCGCCTCTTCAAAGTCCAAGTCCCACTCAGCCACACACACCTGTTTTGAGTACCCAGCAACAGCAACATAGGTTAACATCCACAGTGTTAGATATGAAGAGTACCTCTGGTGCTGCTGCTGTAAGTGCTGCACCTTGACACCTAGTAGCAGTGGCAGTTGAATTACATCAACATCTAGCTCCAGTAGTTGTAGTAGAAACCACACATGACAGACAAAGCCAGGACACATATATTAACAGCAGCACAGAAGAGGAGATGGAGGACAGATGGGACCACTGCTATAAGCGATAAGTAATGTGTGTCAGTAATGTGAGAAGGAGGATAGAGTATTACAATAGTAAAAATACATACACAAATCCCACCATGCCAGTCCTCCCCACCACCACTACAATACATATCTGCCACATTGTAGTTTGTACTTTATTTTTTTTATTACTTGATATCATCATGAATATGTGCCAGTGTCACTTAAGCAAGAAAGTGTTGTGGGCAAAGGACAAATGCATTCTGCATGCTAACACATTTTTCAAGCCATATTTTGCTGTAGGACTCACAACTTTGATTTTCAGCCACTTATTTCTAAACTTCAGCCCTCAGAAGAAGTAAGATTACAGTGGGAAATGTAGTATCTATAGGAAATATAGGTGAAAAATGTGTTAAAATATGAGAAAAATGTGTTAACATAGGAAGAAAATTTGTTAAAATAGGCAAAAAATTTTCACAGGAAAAGTGAAAAATCGGCACGTATTCACAAAATTTTTCACAGGAAATTTTTCACACTTTTCGCCCACCCCTAATCCTGAGCTTAAAATGGACTCCTACCAACTGGACGGGGTCTGGATAACTCAAAAAAACAGTTCACAGAAACAAGAGGATAAAATCTAAGAGTAGTCATTTATTATATAGAGGAAAAATACAGTAAAATATAGTTGCACTAACAACAGCCCATCTTGAGCTTTATGTGTATCAAGTTGGTCCCTGTCCTTTTAGCCAAATGGACTGTGTCTTCCTTTTCTACTACCTCCAGGGTAGCAGTGTTCACTGATGAGAATCCTGTCCTTGTTGGGATGTCTCAAGAAAGATGGCTTAGCGGTAAAAGGACATGAATGAAAAGGATAATGATACCTTTAAATTGCAACAGTTAGGTAACAATGCTGAGCATGGAGTTTGATGCAGCTCTACCAGCTGTGCCTCATGGAGAGGCATGATCGAGATGCTGGGAGCAGGTCTGTGAGGCTAGTTTGGGGTGGAGTGGGGGGGCACAGGGGGGCATGGACGGGGACCCTGACTAAACAAGTGTGAGCTGAATGAGAGCACAAATATTTTCACAGACTTACTGTCTGCTTATTCTGGGGCGTATGGGAAAATGAAATACATAATTGGCTGCAATAAACTTGTCAACAAAAATAAAGTGATCAAAGAAATAAAGAAAATAAACAATAATAGCATATACTAATAACAAATTAAAATGGTAAAATTATTAGAGACATTATCATTCAATCGAACTGCATTATGTGAAACCCTCATAATTAAGGGGGTTGAGACTTGATTATTTAATTATGAGTGAAGTGGAAAATTGTGAAAGCTATTTAAAGCAGTTATGTGATGTTCTGGGAGAGTGAAAATGCTTTTAGAAATGAACTAGTGTAAAAGCCCATGTACATGGGTCAAGGTTTGGGTAATGTTAACCTTTTGAGTGCCAGAGGGGTACGCAATGCATTGCTTTGCAATGTGTTGCGTACCCCTCTGGCACTCAAAGGGTTAAGAGGCTACTACCTTACTACTCCACCCGATGCAGTCTTGTGTCGCCTCACTCATGTGATGCAATCATGCTCAGTAGAGACTGCCCGAATGCGGGCAGTCTCTACTGCGCATCACTGCATCGTGACAAACATTCTAGCGAATTATTATATAGGATGTGCTGCTAAGACTCAGTGTAAAGTAAAAGTGGAAAGAAATGAAAAAGGAAAGATTACAAGATAAAATCTACTTACAATTGAATACTGAGAATAATTTTATTAAAAGTGATGGTATGGGTTATATAAACATGATCGAATATGTGGTGCTTATACTGAATGAAGAGTGATAAGGGAAACCATGCGGGTGAGTGATAATACACGATGGAGTGAGAGTTGGCTACTTTGGAGAGCTGGAATGGGTGGTGAAAGATAAGAGTGATGTGAAAGATGAGATTGATGCTGCATTAACTTGATGAGAATGTTTGAGAAAAGATGTCTTAGAGAGTGATTGAATACAATTGAGATGTGTTGGGTCACTTTGGTTGAGTTCTATTGATTGATGGTGACAGGAGTGTAAAATATTAATAAATCCAATAACATAACATGAAGAGTTGTTACATCTGATCATATACATATGATTTGCATGTCCCTGATTTATTCTTTGTTAAAGATACTGCTGTTTATTTGTATAAATTAATGAGGATGGAAAATAATAATTAGTGGATAAAATATTTCTCTACCTTTGTTTCAGGGAATAAATATCTAAAAATCAATCAGTGTGACTAAATGAATAAAAGAAACAGATTAGTGGCCTGACTGAACATGGCTACAGACATCTAACTCTTTAGCTCCGAACCGACGAGGACAGCTCAAAGCCTCTATCCGATTCTCGTCAGCAACCAACTTTGATATCGGAGGCCCTCCTCTACACCCCAACCAGCGCCGGAGTTAGTTGATGACGTAGCTGTACACACTGAGCAGGAAATAACTATGATGACAACTATGCAGTTACCTGAAACGGCACATCTTTTGGATATCTCTCCAGATACAATGTCGGTTGTCAATAATTCGCAGCCTCCTGGTATTTCTGCAGTCTTGGCAAGCATGCCTACTAAAGCAGATCTACAAGGCATAGTGTTTGAATTGAAGTCTCTCCTTCAAACAGAGTTCGCAAAAATGGCAGCGGAATTTACTCAGTTATCAGGCAGAGTCGCTCACTTAGAGGAAGAGAAGAAATCAGCAGATGAATACACTGCATCTCTTGAACTTGTCGTCCTTGAGCAAAGGGATACTATACACCATTTGTCACTCAAACTGAATGCAGAAGATGCAACTTACGCATCAAAAATTTACCTGAAACTGTTCAGCCACAGGATCTCAGATCTGTGCTCATATCTTTCATTAAATCTGATCAGACACTCCTCTACTGACCCCATCCAGATTGAAAAAGTACATCGCTCGCTAAAATCTAAAGATCCAGACACACCAAGAGATGTGATACTATGCCTTCATAGAATTGAATTGAAAGTCCTGATCATGAGAAAGAGCTTGAAGTAGATTATTGTCTAAGTGGTCTCTTTGAACAACTATATGATACATCACCATCTCTTACCACTTACTGCCCTCATGGCCATCTCACCAAAGTGGATTACACTTCATTTGGCGCTCCTTCTATTTTCCCACTAAAGATTAACAATTCCCCAAGGTACTGTCCTCACAGGATTTAGAGACACCCCTCCTTACAAACATTTCTACACATTCATTCTCACCCCCCGCCCATGGGCATTTTTCGTGTTACTGTTTTTAGGAACACTATTTAGAAACTTACACTACACGGCTAACCTCACTCTCTTCCTCCCTTCTCTAGATCCTCCCCTATTACCTATTCCACTTTTCCTCTCTTTCTCGAGCTTCGAACTCACAGGACCTCAACCAGCATTCCTTCTAATTCCATACAATGCACCAAAAGATTAAGGTAACATCCTTGAACGTCAAGGGACTAAATTCTTCTGAAAAGAGGTCTCTAGCATTAAGAGAATTTCACAGGACGAAATCTGACATAATTATAGTGCAAGAAACACATTTTTCTTTAGTCTCCTCTCCAAAATTTTCTAAAAATCACTACCCAACCTCTTATTTTGTGTCTGCCACCATTAAGAAAAAAGGTGTAGGTATACTCATTAGGAAATCCACCCCGTGGGTCTTTTCGGAACTATTAGCTGATGGTGACGGCTGGTACTTGATAGTTAAAGGTCAGTTATACAACAAGCCTTATGTAATTTGTAACGTATATGGTCCTAAAAAAGCACAAATCTTTTTACAGAAAATACTTTCGCTTCTGGACAATGAAATGTCTGGTAGGATAATATTGGGGGAGACGTCAACCTCACGTTGGATCCCTTAATAGATAGCTCCTCTGGCAAATCCCCATTCAAGCGGGCCCACCTCAAATGACTCCAACTCACTGTCTCTGATAGACACCTCATTGATTCATGGAGGTCATTTAACCCTCTTGTCAAAGACTATACTTTCTTCTCTTCTCCACACTCCATACATAGTGGATTGGACTATATTTTTATTTTGTAGTACTTGTTGCAACATTTGGATTCAGCAGACAAAGACCCAATATCCTGGTCAGATCACTCCTATACTTCCATTTCGCGTAATATGCCTCAAGGTTATGAAACTACTAGATCTTGGAGATTAGATATCACTCTCCTTAGCTTCCCTGATCTTGTGGCAGATCTCACCTCTAAGTTAACCTAATACTTTGACATTAATGCTAACAGAGAGGTCTGTGATGCTATGGTTTGGAAAGCACACAAGAGTGTAATGAGAGGGCATTTTCTTAAAATTGAAGCCTGCCACCAGAAGGAGCGCAGGGCAGCTATAGACGCCTTACTTTCTAATTTAAGATTACTAGAAAATACTCATAAATCCACTAGGTCCCCAGACACGTTAGCTGCTCTTAATAAATCTAAGACAAAATTAAATTTAATGCTCCACAGTCAGGTTATCAAACCCTTTATATGGAAGAAATACCAGCAATATCTAGCAGGTAATAAATGTGGTAAACAATTAGCACACTTAGTGTTGATTAAGCGAAGAGATTCAGCGATAGCACAAATAAGATCCACAAACAATGGTATAGTGTAACGGTTTTTTAAGACACTCAGACCAGGGGTGAGATAAAACACAGTTTTATTAAATTTTTATTAAAAGAAAAAATAAGGCAAATGATCGCCCTCTACAGGCAACACAAAATAATAGCAAAACAATAATTGATATGCCCCCACAGGCCCAGTATACAGAAATAAGAGTATTACATATACTGTCACAGGACAGGCACATGAGAGAAACCCCGATAAGGGTTAAATGTACAAATGAACAGTCTCAGTTGTGGAGTTTGGCACGCCCAAGGTGTTAATTGGAAGCAGTAAGTGTAGCTGGAATCACACTTATAGTAGTGAGAGATGCCACTGCTAGGCCATACATGACCAGAGGTAATATCAGCAACACAGTACCCAGAATAGCCCCCACGGGCGTAACCAAGGGTACGAATGACACTGCAAGTGCTTGAGTAGTTAGCCCCCACAGGCGTCACCACAGTATGACCTGAATTGCAAGAGCTGCAAATAGCCCCCATGGGCGTACAACGGAGACCAGCGGAACAGAGTTAATGAGCCAATAGCCGCCACGGGCGTAACATAGTCAACCTGCAAGAACTTTGAGCCAATAGCCGCCACGGGCGTAACAACGGACCACATATGCTGCAACGGAGAAGCCATTAGCCCTTCACCCTCAGTACATTAGCTTGTGCCTTCAGCCTCAATGGTGTTAATGTAACGTTAGAGCCAAATAACACCCTACCGGAATCGTTACCGACAGCACTACTCTGCAATGGTGTATTGAGCCGCCGACCAACCCGAGCATAAGCGACCAGCTCAGCAGAAGTAATGTAAGAGGGAGGCTCTATACCAGTGAAAGAGGCTAGCAAAAGATAATGCGGCACAGCTAGAGTTAAATGCAGCTTTTACGGATCAGAGGCCCAGAGAAGCGTGTAAGTTCTGCAAGCGATACGGAGGCTCAGGACTGCAACACAACTCTGCAGTCAGGTAATACTCAGCACTGGGAGCAAGCGAGCCTGTACAGGAGCAGGTCACACGAACAGCCAGGCCAGCGGCAGTGGCGGAAGTCAGAATGTCGCCACAGCGACAACTGGAGAGGAGAGCAGGAACTAGCTGGACACCGGAACTGTCCGTTAATAGGTCACGTAGCAGGAAGTCAGCCAAGCCGGGTCGGATCTCGGAGAGGGTACTCATACAAGCCAGGTCAATCATGAGCAGGAACGTCAGCCAAGCCGGGTCGGATCACGGAGCGGGTAGTCAGACGAGCCGGGTCAATCATGAGCAGGAACACAGGAACGTAGTCAAGACGGGCCAATTCGGTACATGGAACACAGGAACTCAGCAACAGCAACACTGGCTCTGAAACACCACGAAAGGGCACCTGACAAGTGTCACGGTCAGGCATAAAAAGGTCACCAGGGGCGGGCCAAACCAGTATAGCGAATCAGCATACACCACAAGCGAGAGTGACAGAAAGAATCACAGGCACTGTGATATATAGCTACCACATATCACGATATAGCCAACTAATTTAAACTATTCTTTGAAAACTTATATAATTTAGACCGATCTGATGGTGGAACACCATTACCAGACCCGTCAATCTTCTCTACCTTTTTGTAAATCACCAAATTTCCCAAACTCTCTGCTGAAACTGCATCACTTTTAGATGTGGCAACTATACCCTTTCACCTGGACTTCTTCTCACATTAAATATTTAGGTATTAACCTTTCCCCGGATATTTCTTCCATCCCAACATTGAATTTACCACCCCTGCTAAACAAATTGAAGACAGATTTTGAATCCTGGTGTCATACATACCCTTCCTGGATTGGACAGATACATTTAATAAAAATGATGGCCCTCCCGAAAGTCTTGTTTCTCTTTAATGCTCTCCCAATCTCTGTACCATCCCACTTTATAGTCTCTATTTCCTCTACCTCCACAGCGTTTGTTTGGGCCTCTACTGGGCCGAGATAACAGAAAGAATTTTTGACCAGACGTATTAAACATGGAGGCTTAGGCCTTCCTGATTTTCAGGCATACTATATGGCCGCAACATTGACTAAGTTATTTGATTTCTCTCCCAACTCCCCTAAATTTTGTACTGCTTCCATATCTGAACTTCTAACTCTGCACTGATTACTCCAGGTATTGTTTTCTAATTCCTTCTCCCTCCCTCCTAAACTCTCAAAACATCCAATTATCTGCTAACTGCTCTCAATTAAATGAGTTTTGAAATCACAGACAGACCTTTCACCTCGAATCTCTCCTTTAAGTTCTATTAAGGGAAACCCGGATTTTCCAATCCAGATACTTAAATCCCTTTTAACCCAACTTCAGGATAACGAATTAGATCACCTGAGCTCTTTCTTTAACACAGAATCCCTCCCTTCCTTGGCTGAGTTATCTAACATAGCAGCACCTCTCAAACCAGGTTGGTGGTTTCTATTACAATTGAATAACTGGCTTCGTCAGTCATGGACAAAAGGTTTTCGCCCAAGAAAATTGACGATCTTTGAGCAATACCTTTTGACCCAACCCCCTTGCTTCCGTCCTCCAAAATTCTGCTATAATATTTTAGTTAGCAAGGATATACAAACCAAGCCATATTTTATTTGTACATGGGAAAACAATCTTTCACTATCTTTGGACACAGAAACCTGGCTGGCCACTATGAGGCACAATTTTCAATGGTTGAGGGATACCACGTCTAGAGAGCTTAATTATAAAATTATAACAGGATGGTATAGAACTCCACAAAAATTAGCTAAAACTTCACCTGGTATATCCTCCAAATGTTGGAGATGCCTGGTCTCCATAGGGACAAATGCACATATCTGGTGGGATTGCCCGATGATTATATCCTATTGGACAATAATTCTACAGGCCATCAAGAATGCCACGGAAGTAGAGGTTCCCAGAGATCCAATTGTTTATCTCTTTTCATACTTCAACCTCTCAAATGTGTTTGTCCCCAAGAAATTAAAATCCCCACTATTAATAATGCTTAACACAGTGAAAGCACTGATTCCGCTTTTTTGGAATTCTCAGACAATTCCCACTCACCCGGCCTGGATATCTAGAGTAGACACAATCAGAATTTTGGAAAAACATCATGCAGTTGCTACAGGATAGTTGGATCTGTATCAAGAAAAATGGTCCTGGTGGTCTCCAATAGCTTTCCTTCCACCTGGACAGGTTTAATTGTAACAAACCCTTGATTTTCACTGATGTTTGTTAGTTTATAAAATATCTTCTTTCCATTCACTGTCAAGTTGAAGAAACTCATATCCAGAGGTCTTAGGTGAGTTCAGAGCTCGAGAAACACTCACATCCCCCCGCCTCCCTTCTCCTCCCCCACCTTTTTTCCCTCCCTCTCTCTCCCTCTTTTTATATACTAATGCTCCTTAAAATTCATAGCCTAATAAAAATATATTACACAGTATTAAATATATATCTATAACTCTGATGCCTATTACTGATGGATATCCTGTTACTAGGGGTGGGAGAAAAGTGTGAAAAATTTCCTTTGAAAATTTTGGAGAAAAAGTGCTGATTTCTCGCCTTTCCCTTGAAAAATTTTGCCTTTCTGCCTATGCAAAAATTTCTGTCTTTTCGACTATTTTAACAAATTTTCCTCCAATGTTAACACATTTTTTGCCTATAGGTACTACATTTCTCACTGTAATATTACTTCTTCTGAGGGCTGAAGTTTAGAAATAAGTGGCTGAAAATCAAAGTTGTGAGTCCTACAGCAAAATATGGCTTTAAAAATGTGTTAGCATCAGAATGCATTTGTCCTTTGCCCACAACACTTTCTTGCTTAAGTGACACTGGCACATATTCATGATGATATCAAGTAATAAAAAATAAAATAAAACCTACAATATGGTAGATATGTATTTTAGTGGTGGTGGGGGACTGGCATGTTGTGATTTGTGTATGTATTTTTACCATTGTCATACTCTATCCTCCTTCTCATATTTTTGACAAACTTTACTTATCGGTCATAGCAGTGGTCCCATCTGTCCTCCACCTCCTCATCTATGCTGCTGTTAATATATTTGCCTGGCTTTGACTGTGATTTGTGGTTTCTGCTGCTACTACTACTACTGGAGCTAGATGTTGATTTAATTCTACTTCCACTACTACTAGGTGTCAAAGGTGCAGCACTTACAGTAGCACCACCAGAGGTACTCATCATATCTAACACTGTGGATGTTAACCTATGTTGCTGTTGCTGGGTACTCAAAACAGGTGTGTGTGGATGAGTGGGACTTGGACTTTGAAGAGGCAGTGATGCTGAGGATGACTGATAGTGTGACTATGTGCTTTTTGACATCTGTACTTGTCCAGAGTCAGACTTTCCAATGGCTTTCTCAAACAGTTTATAGACAGGCATAGTGCTCCTTCAAAGTGGAGGAAGATACAGCTTTTGACTTTCTGCTAACCTTATAGCCCTGTCATCATCCTCACTCTCAACTTCATCTGTATCTGAACAAGAGAAGGATGCTTGAGGGATATATTCTAGATCTGCATCATCATCAGTCATCATTAGGTCATCCTCAGCAGCAGCAGCATCACCTGACAGTTCTTGCCCACTACTACCATTACATTCCTCTAAGCTTTTGGAGGTCTCAAACAATTTCTTTTTACTTTTACTATAGCAAAATTCACTACTACTTTGAGGACAGGTGTTTTGGTGTCTCATTGTCTGATGCAGCAGGCAGTTCAGGTGCTACACGATCCTCTATTATGCTATTGCCAGCATCATCAACACTTGAATGTGACTTGTTGTCATCTTCAGTGTTCTTCTTATATGGTTCTATATTTCTACTGGCACTGCTGGTGCTGGAACTAGTTTTGCTGGGACCTTGACAAACTGCATCCTCCCTTGGAGTAAAGAGATCATCATCATTGATTGTACAAGCTGCAACAACCATTGCTGCAGTAGTTTTTTGGACTACTACTTTACTCTCACATCCCTACACTGCTCCACCACCCCCTTATCCTTGTGCGTTTGCTGGACATTCTGCAACTACACTGTGTTTTTTTACTGTACAGTGCACAGCACAACTGATGGACCTGTATAATGCCTTGCCTAGGCCCAGTCAGCTGTCTGTCACTGTCACTTAAAATATTTTGTTTTTTATTCTTTTTTATTTTTTTAATTTTATTTATTTTTATTTTTTTAAGTTATAAACCGTGTTGTCTTATTGCAGTCTGTCCAAAAAAAATTATAACTGAAAAAGAAAATTAACAATGTCTTTCCCCAGACTTCCACACCCAGTACAGGCACAATAACAGCAAGATCAGCAAGCAAGTAGGTTGCCTGTGTCTTGCCTGTCAGTCACATGGAATTTTGGAGTATTTGGGGGACAACCTCCTTCCTCCTTTCTTATCCCCTAGAGTGCCCCCAGAATCCCCTAATACAGAGAACGAATGTCCTACCTAAATGACTTCCTAAACTAAGCTTCAATTCCCCTTTATTTGCCTATCTCCTCTAGCTACAAAACATGCTGCTCTCTCCTCTCACAAACACAGAATGGCTGCTGTGAGAGCCTGACAGACTTTTATATGGCTGTAGAAAACTTTTCTTCCCATTGAATTCAGTGGGCGTAAAAGGTGAGAAAAAGCAGAGAAACTGCACTTTTCGTGGGAAATTTTTCGCCAAGCGGAAGCTGCCATTGTTCGTCAATTTCAGTTTGAGATGAAAATTTTTGCCCATCCCTACCTGTTACATTACAATCTCATTGAGTTTTATGCCCCATCTTATATAATCTCTGCCCCTCACACTTTACATTAAACATGGATGTTTGACTTACATGAGATATTCTAAATATAATATTTTCAGTTCTCTTGAATTCAGTGTTTCTATAGCTCAATCTGTAAATTATGTGCTAAATCTGATCCCTGAATGTTTTATTTTGTTTTATATAGGTTTGCTTAAGTATACCTATTTTATGTATTGTTTTGACGATATGTATTTATGCATAATCTTCAATAAAGATATGTTAAAAAAGAAACAGATTAAGAAATGCTAAAGTGTTAAAAACACTAACATTTAACATTAAAAAAGAGTGAGATAGATTGTTTGGTGAGCAAGAACAACTCAGTGCCAAATGTATTAGTGAGAACGCCTACTTAAAAGTGAAACAGAGATGTTGAGGATTATTGGTGTAAAAATATTCAGATGGATGGATGGTCTAAAAAGAGCATATAGAATGAAAAGAGGTAGAAGTTGACTGATGAGAGGAAGCAAAATCCAAATCCAAGTTGAGACCTCTTGGGTGGCAGATGGAATTTCACAATGTACACGTAATTACCAGTTAATCATGCCATTGCAGGAATCCATAAGATACGTCCATTAATATATTTACTACAGAAAAGTAACTGCAGAGCATGGCCAAGGATTCCTAAAATAAAAACAACATAGAAATAGAACAGCTAGTGAATTCCATGTTAGCATGCTTTGAGTGGGATCCTTGGATGGTCTCCATTAAAAGCAATGACGAATACATCCTTACTACGTTGCTGGACTCCCGCTGTAAACATAACATTTTTTAATTTGTGCCAAGCATGAGCAGCAGCAGCAGCTGAGAATTTTGTGAAAGCAAATAAATAAATCATTATATCACTAATGGATGACTGGATTGAGGAAGATCAGGAGACTGGCGGAGTAAAAGTGATACATTTATTGGCTGAGTAACTTTACAGTTCAAGCTTTCACTACAACTTAAGTCTCTTCTTCAGGGGTTTACTACTGAAATGTCGCCCAACAAAACGGCACATTAAAAATGGCACCTGGTTAAAAAGGGCGATATTCTGATGTGTCAAAACATCAGAATGTTGCCCGCATAAGTGTCAACTAGTTAAAAAAAATTTGTGCAGCAGCTGGTGTGGTATAATGGTACTGAAAAGCAAAAGTCTAGCTAATTGAAAAAATTATATCAGACTGACAGAACTGGAGGCTCCCGGCTCCGATATACTGGATCTCCTGCTCCTCTCCAATTTCGTGGTTGTACCCCCCTGCCTGCAGCTGTTGTGGGTTATTAACCTCCTCGAAGCCAGCAGCAAATTGCTCCAGTTTGTTGGAGTTTTAGCACTAGGCAGACCACTCCAGTACCAATCTGCTCAGCCAGACACAGTGGACACAAATACACGAAATAAATATGTTCATAGTCTTATGTCCACTCACATGTCCTCTCCAACACGGCACGCAAACGGTTATTTGTGTCCACTGTATGTGACTGATCGATAATTTGTTTTGTACTGGCCTTTTCTCTGCCTGATGAAGCAATTTGCTACTGGCTTCAAGAGGGTTAATATTCTACAACAGCTGCAGGCGGGGGGTGCAACCAAGAAATTGGAGAGGAGCAGGAGACCCAGTATATTGGAGCCGGGAACCTCCAGGTAAATATGTAGCAATTTGCTGCTGCCTTTGAGGGGATTAATAATCCACAACAGCTGCAGGCAGGAGGTGCAAGCAAGATATTGGAGAGGAGCCGGAGATCCAGTGTACCAGAGCCTGGAGCCTCCAGGTCTGCCAGTCTGATATAATTCTTTCAATGAGGCAGACTTTTGGTTTTCAGAAGACACATAAGACACATAACAAATAACTTAAACATAACAACTTTAACAATGAGCATAACATAGAGTCACACCATAACACAATGGCTGCTGCACAACTTTATTTAAATAGATAATACTTATGAGGGTGACATTCTGATGTCTCAGCAGTTAAGCCTGCAACATCATAATATCGCCCTTTTCAACCAGGCATAATTTTTAATGCCCTGTTTTGATGTTCCCCCATTAGAGGGCGACATATCAAAAGAATACATTCTTCAGGGGTGTTTGGAATGAAGGATGAATACAAACTACATGACAGGCTATATATTTATACAAATTCCTTTTAAATTTGATTTCCAGTGGAAGTGAAACCCTTATAACCAGTGTATTTGTAACAATATTATTTAGACTTCAGCAGAGGCATCTCTTTGTAGCTGGCCAAGTGATATAAGATTTATTTCCCTTTAGATGTGTGAATAGCTCCAGTACATTTAGTTCATAGAAAGATTGTGACTGCAGGAAAAGTTGGCTAAACATATGGAATATATGGGTTAACCCTCAAAATGCCAGAGAGGTGCACAACACAAAGGGCCCAACTATGTTTATTTTGTGGAATATTGTAACAAACATTACCACAGTTCAAAGTGGTGAACTTGATCATCACTTTATACTCCCAGAACTTTCTATCTCTCTGTGTCTGAAAATATCCCATCAGGACTGTTACACTAAGATATTTAATACTGTGACCAGTTTTGCAAAAATGTTGACTATTTGGGGTGTTTCTTTTCTTGTCCAGAATGTACCTATGAGAATTTGTTCATTTTCACAGAGTTTGTCCTGCATCAATTACATATAATCATGTGTTGGGACACTTAACACACATGATGGCTTAGATAACATTAGATGATCTGCAGGAGAATTTGCCCTTGATGTTGTGGTTTTAGTGGAAATGTGCAATGGGCACCTTAGCTGTGGTACATACATGTGCACCGTTTCCACATCTCTTTTGTTAACAGGGAGTCGTTCTATTATCTGCTGCATTCATAAGGGAGCAGGCAATATTTTTTTAAATCTGCAATCTGTATGTAGTATTGTTTGAGCTCTTTTGAGATTTTGTGCAGTACTTCAAGCCTGGGGTTGTATGTGACTGCTAATGGCATGCTGTTCTCTTCCTGTAGTTGTTTGTATTACAGGAGATTTATTCTTGGTACATTTTTGGCTCTCTCAGTTTGGATGTCGTGACTTCAGCATTATATTCATTAATGATAAAATATATGAGAAGTCTCAGAGCATATGTGGGTATACCTTAAGACCTGGCTATAAACAAAAGAGCTTTTTGTGCGTTTGGAATGGAAACTGTAATTTCTGAGATAATTAGGCCTGTGTGTTGGTTTGTGGTACAGAGACATCTGGAAGGAGTTGTTTCTCATACTGATTGTGGGATCCAGAAAGTTAATTTATGTAGGTGAATGGCTGAGGTTTAGGTTAATGGTGGGATGGAAAGCATTGTAATTTTAATGAAATGACAAATGCTCATCTTCACTGACAGTCCAAATAATAAGAATATCATCTATATAGCAGAGGTAGACCAGATGCTTTATTTGGCATGTGGACAAGAACTCCTCCTCCAATTTCACCCTGACTAGGTTGGTGTATTATGGCACCATTTGTTTTCTACCATGGCAGTTCCCATCTTTTGTATGTGTAGTTTCCTGTAGTACAGCTGCAATATATTTTGCATGTCCTCTGCACAACTATCAGCAGTGTTGTTAGACTTACATTTTAAAACATGAACCAGCACAAGACTTAAAAAGAGATTTAAAAGAACAACAAGACTAGAACTGAGGGGGTTTTCATCACATATGAAGTCATTTAGTAAATAGTGTACAAAGGTGAAATCAATATGTAATAAGTCAAAAACTGTTTTCCAACAGAAAACATTTCATCATCAAGGTAATAAACTTCAATTACTTTGTAATGTCTCCTACTGCAGATTATAAATCTCTTAAAGGAAGTTAATTAAAAACAGATTCTGGTTGTAAAAATCAGGTTGGTAAGACTTCTCGTTAATCCTTTGAGTGCCAGAGGGGTAGGAACACTTTGCAAAGAAATGCGTTGCTTACCCCTCTGGCACTCAAAGGGTTTTAAAGGAACACTAACACCACACATACCTTACTATGGCCAGAAAATCCTAATAACCCTATGACTTTTTCTCTAATGCCTTCACTCAAGAGATAACATCTTTAATCTGTCCTGGATGTTATGTCCATGGAGGAAGACATGATAATTGGTGGCTGTTTTTTCATCCTGAAGTAGGAAGAGCGTAAGAGCTTATTAATGCTTTAACCCCTTAAGAACCCAAGGGAAAACTTGTGTAAAGGACCAGTGATGGTCCTGGCATGTCATGGAATTCAGAGGCATCTGTTCAGCTGCACTCTGTTTTGGGACTCCTGAATCCATTCACACACAAAAAAAAAAAAAAAAGCCACGTCGTCCTTAACTGCCAGCCGCACGACCGGTCATTAAGGGGTTAAGGCATGTGCATTACATTGTGATCATACTAGAAACTGTCTTGTCCTTCTCCAGAACATGACATCCGGGACTGATTGTTGATATTATTGTTTGAGCCATGGAGCAAGGGAATAATTAATAGGGGACAGTAGGATTTTCTGTCCAAGTAAAGAAAAACGGGGTTAATATTATTACGAGGTGGTAGTTCTCCTTTATTGCTTTGCTTCTGATGTTTGAGTGCTGTCTATAAAGGAAAGAACAGTCTTGTTTCTTGTGTTATATAAAAGGACTGACCCATCTGTGCCTTCTGTAAACATAAATGCAATCTTATTTTTCCAGTGTGTGTCGATGCACCCACTGGACAACATACACAAATAAAAGTAGAATAATTTTGGGGGTAAAACAACAGCATCTTTTGACAACAAATAACATTTCCCAACATTCTAAGTTATTTAAATGGAGCTTTTATCTTCCAACTCATTGCAGCACCTGTGTGAACAACCTGACAGGGGGCCAGAGTACAATTAAAATTGAAATAACACTTTATGACCACCTATACTTATTTAAAAGATTTTTCAAAATCACATTTATGTTACTAGAAAAAAGATATGGCATTAATACTAAGCCAAAAACATACATACACTGACACACAGATTTATACACACATGCACTGACTCACACACAAACACACACACAGACATGAATGTATATACACAAAGTCAGATGCACACAAACCCACACAGATGAACATACAATAGCAGATACACACAGAAACATAGACACATATATGCACACAGACACACACTCATAAGGAGAGATATACACTCAGATGCACAAACAGATATTAGAGGGCTTTGAGACATGGGGGAGAGTGTGTAAGCCATATGGGGGGAGTATGAGCCATGAAAGTGCTGGAATGTGAGACTTTAAAGGGATAGTAATACTTTGTTTTATCTTTATTTTATTTTAAAGGCATTAAAAAAACATGAAGAATGATATAAGTCATATCTCTCAAACCTTTATGGTTTGAGAGATATTCACAAGCAAAGTTTCCCCTCACTGACCAAAACGGTCAAGTCTGCCATCTAGCTGTCAGATTTGGAATCCAGTCCACAGATCAACCAGTGGCTCTTCAGCAGAGCCGAGATCACAAGTTATAAAAATAACTATTTCATTGGAACGGTCTAAAAAGTGTGCTTGCAAACCAGGCACACTTTGTAGACTATTCAAATTAAGTAGTTCTTCTTATAGCTCGCATTCTCGGCTATGCTGCAGAGCCACGCCCGGTCCGCTGACCGGATTCCAAATTTGACAGCTAGATGTCAGACTTGACCATTTTGGTGAGTGAGGGGAAACTTTGCATGTGAATATCTCTCAAACCATAAAGGTTTGAGAGATAAGACTTATATCGTTCTTCATGTTTTTTAATGCCTACAAAATAAAATAAAGATAAAATGAAGTATTACTATCCCTTTAAAGGTTTGAGCTATAATGGGGGGAGGGGCTTGTAAGCCATAGAGAGTGATTGTAAGTCATGTGGGTGGAAAGTGTGAGACTGGTGGTGGTGGGGAGCCATGAGATGGGGGAATGAGATATAAAAAGGGGTTTGAGCCATGAGTATGTGGGAGGGCCACAAGAAGTGAAGTGAGCATGGGGTGAGCTATGAAAATCAGGGTGCCTCTGTAATCAGGGGGAGATTTTAACTTGATCCCCACTGCTATGAGATAAGTAGTGTGATCCCTTAGGGTCCTCTCATTTGTCATTGTGATGTGGCTGCCTTGGTTGCCTTCCATCCTCTGTGCAGTTATGATGCCATCTATGTGTAAGGTCCCTTTCACCTCTCTCCCTTGGTGCTGCTTACTGAGCCAGGGGCCAAAAGCACATGTGACTGTGTCTGCCTGTAGACTCAGTTGATTCTGGTGGAGAGTCCAGTAACCAGAAGAATCACAAACTAACAGCCTCAGTCCAATTCCACCGTCCCACTGGTAGCCATAGAATCATACACTGACACCCCAGTTCTGTGGCTACCAGAGGGACAGTAGAACAAGGCTTCTGTGTCTCTGTGCAATACTATGCCAACACTTTGATTAAGTCATTTATATCTTTTTTGTATACATGCTAAGCACACACTATATGGATAATTCCGCTCACCCATCATGATACCACTGCTTCACAAGGATGACAATTTTTGGTGATTTTCGTCAAATCTTGGCTATAAAAGGCATTACTGGTTACACAATTATTCAGTCTTGAGGAATGTCAGACATTCTGATCAAAATATTGACAATAAATCTTTAATTTGTTATTTTTCAAGCCCTAATCCTATTATACTTCCCCTCTAATTTTTACAATAATGAAAATATACATCTGTATACCCACATAGGTGTCAGCACTCATTTAGAATGTTTAAATATGTGAATGTTGTGCTGCAAATAATTTATTCAGTTACACAAAGACGTGTCAATATGTTTAAACCCTTATACACTCTTAACTTGCATGGAAGTAATGTACAAGGGAGGGAGAGATGTCGGATGCCTATGCTACTCAAAAAGTTAACCCTTGGAGTGCCACAGGGGTATGCAACGCATTGCTTTGCAATTCATTCACAAACCCACTGCCACTCAAAGGGTTAAAGGGATAGCAATACTTTTATTAAAGTTTAACTCTGAGTCTTCTTTACATTTTTTTTAACATGTTGAATACTGCAGATATTCATTTCAATACAACATTGCAACCCACACAGCACTGTAAAGCTCCTACACTAATCCCAGGGTGGCCACAGCCAACACTTATGCACTCAGAAGCTACAGATCTGGGGAACCAGCAAGAGCCAGAAACTCCACACAACACACGGGGATGGCTATCACTGTGTCAGTGTCCCCTCTGTGTGTGTGTGCGTGTGTGTGCATCTGTTGCGTGTGTGTTTGTGCATGTATGTCTGTTGTGTGTGTGTATATCTGTTGAGTGTCTGTGTGTGAGCATGTCTGTTGCATGTCTGTGTATGCATGTCTGTTGCACACATTTGTGTAGGTACATGTCTGTTGCATGTGTACATCTCTGTTACATGTGTGTCTACATTTGTGCATCTCCGGTGTGTGTGTGTGTGTGTGTGTGTGCATGTCTTGTGCATGTTTCTGCCACTCACTGTGTGTGTGTCTGCTTGTGTGCTGCATATGTCTATGTTTATCAGTGTGTCTACATTTCAGACACGTACTCCCAACAGTCATAACATGGTGGGCAACACCGTCCCACATTGCTTGTACCTAATAAAATGTTAAATATCGTGTTTCTGTAAACTAGCATTTGTAAAGAGTGATGAGAGGTAATGCAACTTATTATGATTAGTATCCATTCATTTTATATTTATAAAAGATTTTACCTTATTTCAGTCCATTTACAGACAATGTAGCACTATCACTTCTGAGGGACCCTATAAAGATTGCTATGGTAATGAGTGTCATGCAGAAATGGATGCACCCACAAGAACACATGTATAACTAGACTGTACACATAGAAAACAAACAGAGACTTTTAAAAGATGCTAGCAGCCTGGAATATAGGGTATTTAGATTTACATAAATTCAGTTAATCATTTTTATAGGTCGGCATTCGTTTAAAGTGCACTGGCAGTCAGACTAAGGGCTTGAGTAAATTAAAAAAGCCATTAGGGCAAAATGGATATCGACCGACAAAAGAAAATGTCTAAGTCTGTATTCAATTGTCCTACCAGATAAAAGCACAACAGACGTTAAGCCACAGAAAAGGTCATGTAGACAAACGTCTGTTTTGTGTGTTAAGTTCCTAAAATGCCACTAAATAGGGGCAATATTGGGAACTTCACCTGAAAAAAGCTAATGATTGGTGCCTGACACACTATCAAGCACCGATCATTAACTTATCTGTGTTACACCCACCTGTTATCTGCTGTCTGTCTCCTTCTATCTTCATTCTATATTCTCTTCTTTGTTCTTTCTTGTATCTTCTTTCTTCTCTTCTGTCTTCTCTTCTTTATTCTATCTTCTTGCTGTAACAAAAAAGAAAAGTCTCACACATAGTTTAACACCTTGAGTGCTAGAGGGGTACGCAACGCATTGCAGAGCAATGCATTGTGCACCTCTCTGGGGCTCAAAGGGTTAAACTATGTATAAGTGTGAGGGTGATGATACAAAAATATGCCTCCAGTTAATAAAAATGTTCCCCTTTTGTCAAAATAAAATGATATTTTCCTATTTCTCCGCCGATGCGTGCGGCCATAGAGTTGGTGGATAAATCAAGGTGTAGCACAGCCCCCCTCGTCCTTCCCTCATGGGCCGATGCCCGTTCCACACTGAGGGAATTTGAACACAGACCGCCTATATAAATGGGCAGTCTCCATTCCAATTCCCTAATAGCCATTGGCTGGGAGTAAATCAGCTTTGAGCGGCGATGCTTGAAGTTTATTAACTATAGTGTGGTGAGCTTGACTATGCTCAGGGTAATTGTTCAGGGACTCTGGAAATGGTCACGAATAGAGTTTGAGCCTACTGTCAAGTGGCAACAAACAGAGCTAGGATAAATATAAAAGACCGCTAACTAGACTGGGCACAAGAAGGAGATACTAAAAGCTAGCTGCAGGTACAAGAACTGAACACTAGTGGAATGCTGGAGAAAGACTGCAGTACAGAGAATGCACTCAAGGTGGAATTGCTGGAGAAAGACTGCAGTACAAAGAATGGATACAATGCAGGATTGCTGGAGACAGGTTGCAGTACATGCATGGAACCACAGGTGGCAGAATAGAGGAACCCAGCAAGAGCAGCAAAATTGGAAAGCCACCTGAACAGGACTCGGCATCATGAGAGCATAAAGGTACAGAGCTATACATTACCTAAGCATACAATAGCAACTGACAAGCAGGGGAAGATATAAATGCATGATACAACTCTAAAAGTACAGCACACTAGAGACAATTGCACTAGGCTGAAGCACGTAAGGAAGCAGCAAAAGCAGAGTCAAGCAATGAAGAACTGGAACAGATCTAGTTCAGCAGCTACAATACATACACCAACAAGCACAGAGAAGCAGAGAAGACAGGAACAGGATCCGTGCAGTAGCTGCAGATCAGAGCAGGAACAGGAGATAACAATAACAAGGTGAGGAACAGGACTGGTGCAACAGCAAAGGATCAGTACAGGAACATGTATCAAATGATAGTGCGGCCAGAAGCAGGACTGGTTCAGCAACAAAAGATCAATATATGAACAAGCAGCAAATGATAGTGTAGTCAGAAAAAATGCTGGGTCAGCAACTGTAGCGCAGGAGCAAATGATATACACTAGACAAGGCAAAGACTGGAAGCTTTGGTAACATGCCATTGCATTGCAGATGTGCCTCTATAAAGGAGAACAGGTGACTACAAGAGCTCGACTGCAACACCATTTTAGGCCACAAATAAGGCAACAAGTAATTTCAGGACTGGACTATGACATACTACTATTATTATGTCCCACAAACTTGGTAGGGGAAATGAGTAGGAGGAGTGCATGGATGTGATGGTGGTAGTAAAGTTGTACAACATAAACTGACTGCAACCTAGGTTGATGCAGCTTGTACAGTATATGATGATGGTGCTGCTCCCCCCCTCATGAGGAGGTCATTTGTAAAAGTAATCAGAAAAGTTCCACAGCCAGTAGTAGTAGTAGTAGTAGAAGTAGTAGTAGTAGTAGTAGTACTAAACCTAAAGATTATGAGGGGTCACATTCTAGTGTTGTTGACATAAAGGAGGAGTATTTAGCAGTGTGACCAAGTACTACATCAGACAGTAACAGTTACACCCCATCACAAATTAGTGGTCAATATCTATAAATCCCCCAAAAGGGAAAATAAAGTTTTTAAAACCTTAAAAAAACCTATAACAGTATGGAAGTAGTGAAGATGGAGAGGAAGTGGATGACGCTTCTAATGATGCTGCTGCCCTAATTACTAATGATGATGATGATGTTGATTTAGAGTATCCCCCTTCTCTTTCCTCCCCTTCTTTAGATAAATATAAATTAGAGAGACTGATTATGTGACCCAAATATTAGCTGAAAGAAAGGACTCAGTTTTCCATCGCTGGAGAGGAACAATAATCCTGTTTATAAACTCTTTTAAGCATACCTAAAAATACACAGTCATCTTGGTCATCTCCACCAGTGTTACTCCTTCCAAGACCAAACCCCACCCAGTCAGATTTGTTACTATTGACTACTAAGCACCAACACATGTCAATGTCCACAACCCTAGCTATGATAAATTCTTCTGCTGCTGTTCAAAGTGTAGCACCAATGACCCCTGCTGATAGTACTATTGCAACATTTAGCCCCTGCAATAATAGTAGTAGTAGTAGTAGTAGTAGCAGCAGCAAATCATCTGTGGAATGACAAATTTACTAAAATGTTAGCAGCTGGCACTACGCCCTATGCTTTTGTTAAAAACAGTAGTTTTAAATAGGGGTGAGTGTAAACTGTCACTCCTCCCCCCCCCAAAAAAAAAAAAAAAAAAAAAGTGTACACTTTTCTCTTTCTGAGAAAGTTGCTGTTTTTCTGCTTTTTTATGTGGGAACCTTCAACCTTGTCTCACTGCACTGGTGTCCACAGAACCACACCTATTAACCTCCTGGTTTGTCCCATAGTATCCATAGAACCACATATACTGATCAACCTAAGGCCATCCAGCTGCTGCCAGACTACAATTCCTGTAATTTCCTGCCAGCCAAATGATGGGAGTTGTAGTCTGGCAACAGATGGAGGGCTTAATGTTGTCTATCACTGCATTACTGACCATCAGCTTCATCTCATGGTAGCCATAGAACCACATATACTGACACCCAGAAACACCATACCCCCATGGGAAATTTCATGTGGATAACAAAAAGGTGGACATTTTAGGGGTTTCTAGGTATGGGAATTTTCATATAAAAAATCTGCAGATTGATGGTTTTTCACAACAATAGGACATTTTGCCCATCCCTCATTTTATATCATATGTTCAGCCCAATGGCATATCCCAAGTTGCAGGTATTTTTCAAGGACTGCTGTATTAGAGTCGTTCAAGCAGGCTGTTTACCATTGGCAGCAGAGGAGTTATAATGCCCTCGGATTTCAGCCACACTGGAAGTAATGAATAGAATGCAGGCAGTCCTAGGGAGAGATAGGAGGGGTGGTGGGTGGACTATTTCAGAACAGTGATGAGCTTGCAGAGCTGTGTGGTACAGCTTGTACAGCATACAATGTTACAAGGTAGTTTTTTAAAAGGTTATTTCTTCAATAATGCTGAGATTTTTTTTTTAAAAAAGAATAAAAAACCTCATGACCAGTTTTAAATATACATTGATTTCAGAGATGTAGGTATAGTAGGATCCTCTTTACTACACAATTTTTACCCAGATGAAAATGAAGTGGCTTGTGTTGCTGCTGCAGCTGCTGCCACATCAGCAGCACTAACAGTAGTAAATGGAATGTGCACTTGTCCCAAATAACTGGTATGTGCTTCTGTTATTACCAACACGGTCTGTGGCAGGGATGATGAGCCCACTCTTACCAGTACTCACCATGCTGGACACATCTGACTGATCTTGCACTAACATTACATGATGCTGGTGGAACTGGGAGCAGTAGAACATAAGAAACTACAACTATATCACCGTTGAACAACACCGTGTCAGTGGTGGTGGTGAGACCCATTCCCATCATGTCTCTCCCGTTCCTACCCTACTCATGGCTTGTATAAGTCAGGAAAGCTATCATCTTGTCACCACTGGTACCACTACCTTCATCGGAAGCAACATGACCACCACCAGTTGGTGCTGAGTGTGGCATAGGTGTAGTTTGTTCCCCCTGGTATAAAACTCACAAACACAACAGCAGCAGGTCCAGAGACAAGCCACAGCTCTGTTCTGCAACTGCTGCATACTGTCTGCTGGTGTGGTGGGAGCACTATCAGTTGCTGCTGAGTCACTGGAGATGCAGTGGTGGTGTTGGTGCCAGAAGCACTATCTGCTGGTGGTAGTGGAAAACTGAAGATTTTTTGAATGTTCAGTGCATGGGGATTTTAATGGAAAAAGCGAAAAATTGTGGTTTTTCCATAAAAATTCCAATTAAAAAAAATCTGACTTTTCACAATTTCTCCCTAGTATATGCTTTATGTAGTGCAGTTATTTGACTGAATTATAGTAATTTTCTATATTAATGAGTAGTCCCAAATAGGCATGTTTAACCTCTTTATTTAAAACTATGCAATACAACTTACAATTTGAATTAATTATATTTTTGCAGGTTTAGAAAAGGAATGTGTATTCAAGTGATTTTGAAGAATGCAGATTAATTAATTTACAAAAATTAATTGAATCTAAAAGAAATTGAGTTTTACTTGTCAATTCAGATTTATATTGAACAGTAAAGTTAACCCTTTGAGTACCAGAGGGGTATGCAACGCATTGCAGAGCAATGTGTTGCATACCACTCTGGCACTCGAAGGGTTACATTCAGATTTATTATATATTTGATTCTTATATAGGGCAAAACATAGGGCCTTGTGTATAAAAGCAAACTGGTGTATTATGTTCCTGAGACAAACCATCTGCACCACAGGGTACAAATGATTGATTTAAATTAGGCTTTTAACCCCTTGAATGTTAGAGAGGTCTTTTGAATGTTGGAGACCCCTCTATAATTCAAGGGCTTAAAGGGATAGTAATACTTCTTTTTATCTTTATTTTATTTTATAGGCATTAAAAAAACATGAAGAACTATATTCACAAGTAAAGTTTCCCCTCACTGACGAAAACAGTCAAATCTGCCATCTAGCTGTCAGATTTGAAATACGGTCTGCAGATCAACCAGTGGCTCTTCGGCAGAGCCAAGATCGCAGGATATAAAAATAACAATTTCATTGGAAGGGTGTAAAAAGTGTGCTTGCAAACCAGGCACACTTTGTATACTATGCGAATGAAGTAGTTCTTCTTATATCTCGCAATCTCGGCTTTGCTGTAGATCCACGGCCAGTCCGCTGACCGGATTCCAAATCTGACAGCCAGATGGCAGACTTGACCGTTTTGGTCAGTGAGGGGAAACTTTGCTTGTGACTATCTCTCAAACCATAAAGGTCTGAGAGATAAGACTTATATCGTTCTTCATGTTTTTTGAATGCCTACAAAATAAAACAAAGATAAAATGAAGTATTACTATCCCTTTAAAGATCCATTTACAACAATAGGTTTTTTAAAGCACCCCATGGTGCAACTGGTTTGACTCATAACTGCTCCTGTGTTCTTCTGTACATAAGGTCCAGAATTCTACCATGCTATTCTTGGATACTCTGGATAATATTTTTACACTTTATGTAATGAAATATTTAAAGTAAACTTAAATATAAAACTTTATGACATTTTTTCTAATCTAGCATTATATAATAATAGTAGAAAATTGTATGAAAAGTACATATTTTGCATGATCCTTTATTGAAAGGAGCAGTAAAATTGTATTATGAAAAATACCTTTCCTGCTTTTCCTGTTGAGTAAAACAAAGGTACTGTTGGGAGATACTTTTCAAAAAGATTTTACACCTCAGTCTTTTTTTTTTTTTTTTTTTTTTTTTTTTTTTTACATTTTTTTTAACAATAGCACTGCCTGGTGTCTAGAATTGTGCATTCAGCTACTTACTGCTTACTTAACCCCTTGGACACTAGAGACTTCAGTAAGTGTTGGAGACATATCGAGCATCCAAGGGGTTACATTCTCTGTGCTAAATTCTCTTTGGCCTTTATTTTATACCTCCGTCATAAAGATGTCAGAATGTAGTGAAAAGCCTTAGGGAAAGACAGACCTTGTACAGAAGTTACAACTTTAGAGCACATAGAACTCACTTGGTTAACCATTTAAGGACCAGACAGGTGTAGAATTTATTGCGGAGTAATGCATTGCACGTCCCTCTGGTCCTTAAGGGGTTAATCATACAGCAGAAGATTGATTCTCAGTAGATTTATTTTGGAGATATTGGCAGGATACATTTCTTATCCACTAACTTCAACACTTTAAGATGTTTTTTTCCATATCTTTCAAGTCTCAGTAGAGATCTCTCCAGTGGTTTCTATTTTTGGCTTAGGCATGTAGAAAAAAAGTACTTGTTCTAGTTCCGTGTAAGGTTTCCTATCTTCATTATTAAAGGGACACCATTACCTAAAACATTTCGGGTTTATTAACCAGTTTTACTTAGAAAATATTTATTTTAGTTATTTGGATTAGTAGATTATACTAATTAAAGGGATAGTAATACTTTTACTATCTCCAATATTGTAGGTATTTGTAAAATAATTTAATAAAAATAATTTTGTAAAATAATAAATTATAAATAATAAATTATTTGTAAAATAATTTAATAGCCCCCAGGTTCATCTCTCAAACCTTTATGGTTTGAGAGATAACCGAAGGCAAAGTTCCCCCCTCCCTCCCCCTTCCCTGAAGTCAGAGTTGTGCTGACTGCAGGGGAAGTCTGTTGTATAACAGGCATGCGGCTCTGCAGCTGAGCCGAGATCCCATTAGTGAAAAAGAATTATTTCACTGACACAGTCTTCTACATGTACTTGGTTTGCAAGCACATGTAGAAGATCGTTTCAGTGAAATAATTCTTTATCATTAACACAATCACGGCTCTGCTGCAGAGCCGCATGATGAAAGTCAGACCGGATATCCCTGCAGTCAGCACAACGCTGACTTCAGGGAAGGGGGAGGGAGGAAGGGGAACTTTGCCTTTGGTTATCTCTCAAACCATAAAGGTTTGAGAGATGAACCTGGGGGCTATTAAATTATTTTACAAATACCTACAATATGGGGGATAGTAATAATAAAGTATTACTATCCCTTTAAGGAATGCCTTGCATTCACTTCCTGTTCTAGCCCTACATTACCTCCTGAATTCATTGACACTACTCAGGAATGCTTTGCACACCAACCCTGGCACTGAGAGGTTTAAAGGGATAGTAATGTCACCAGATAAAGTAATATTTGATTGTTCAATGTAATTTTATATAATGCACCGTATCATTTTGAAGGTCTTATCGTTATATCATTTTGAGTTGAAAATTTCCCAGTTCTGCCCCTTTTCCCTATGTCACTCATAATTCCCTCAGATCTAAAATCCAGTCGCTTAACCAGACAGATCACGAGGGACAATATTGTATGTGTCTATATGAGGAGATCGCTCCAAGAGAACTATGAGTGAAGTGTGTGGGAAGTAGGGAAGGGGTCAAGAGGGGGAAACATTCAACTCAAATTACAAGGAGAATACAACATTAAGGACCTTGAAAATAGTACAGTGCATTATATAAAATTATAATGAACAATCAAATATTAATTTATCTGGTGATATTACTATCCCTTTAAGTGTAAATGAGTGTATGGTGGTTATGAAGGGCTAATACAGGAAGTACCTGCACATCATGCCTTAATTAGCATAATATATAAATCAAAAGTTAGTTTCTAAATAAAAGATTACTAAAACAACATGCATTTTGAGAGTTGTTTTTAAGTGATAGTGCCCCTATAAATATCTAACGCTCAGCAAAATGCAGCAGCCAGTTACACCAGTTGCAACCAAATTGGGAGAAGGTTTGTGTAATGCTTCTGAAGTTTTGGAGATAGGGTTGCCACCTTTTTCTTTAAAAAAAATACTGGCTATGGCATTCCCTCCACAGACTTAACATTGGACAGAAGCCAATTTTTTATCGGCCTGCCGGTAAAATACCGGCTGGGTGGCAACCCTATTTGGAGATGATTGTATGATGTTCCTTGTAAGAGAGCTGGTACACAGAAAAAGTGAGAAGAAGCACAGAGATCAATGTTACTGCAATATCATGTAATACAAAGATTGAATCATCAACACAGTCCTTCTGAAAGCTGCACAAGATAGTATCATAAATGATATATGTGTTCGGTGTACTGCTTCACAAAGTGCCAGAGTCCTCTTCAGATTCATCTGATTTATTTTGCCATTATGCCACCTTCTGGATACTGATGTCAATGGGTTGTATATTTTGTGATTTGACAGATGGGATTCCATGTGAAGTATATCCACTTTCTGTGCAACATCTTTTATGCTGGCAAGTTTAAAAGTTAAGAGAGAGAGCTTCAATACTGCTTTCTCAGATATTTCTAATTGGTCAATTCTACAATCACATTCTGACCAGGGGTCATAATCAGAGGTTCTCAAACCATGCCCTCAGTGGCCAGGACTTAGGAATTTCCCTGCTAGTACACAAGAGTGTTGATCAGAGGCTCAGTTATATTGATTAACTCACCTGTGCTCTTACAAGGAAATTCTCAAATCCTGGCCTGTTAGTAGCCACTGAGTGCACGGGTTGAGAACCACTGGTCATAACTGTCTTCCTTCCTCATAAACACTCCAAAATGACTCCAAAGCAAGGCTAAGAAGCCCAAGGAAAGAAGCTAGATTTCATCCACTTTTTGGACTGCTCAAGCACACTCCCCACATCACCTCTATCCACAGTTAACCTCTCTGTTGGCAGATCACAGAGTTCACATTGTAGTCTGGCAAGGGAGAGGTTAACTTTGGGCAGTTCTGAAAAAAATGTTAGCCACACTGGCAATGGAGGGGTTAATGCATTGGCCCTCCAAATCAATATAAAAAAAAATAAAAATAATATGCCTTTATTCAGCCATATTTTCACTCTACTTCTTTTAGTATTTCCATACAAATTGTATAACATTTTTTAAGGATATATAGGGCTTTTTTGTCTACATTTATATGTATAACCCATCATTTAATTTGATACTAATATTAAAGAAGTGGCATAAAATCGAAAAAAATGACATCAATTAGTAAATTTTTTAACAGTGTCTGCATGAAAGGTATGAACCTTGTAGTGTCCTTTTTTAGGAAGTACTATCGCTTTGAGATTAAAATCCCTATGTCATTCTTTCCTACCCTGGCTTCCCTCTTTTAGGAGATCAGACAGACATTGTGGTGTATATATAAGTGTATCACATTGCTGCACAGCAAAAAAATCATATTAATGCTTGTGTAAACTTCAGTATATGTGCTTATACATTATTTTGTCTAAATAAAATACTGTGGTCTTGCTCCAAATCATTTATTCAGTTACACAATGAGGGGTCAATATTTCAATTTTTTTATAAGATCTCCCCACAAGGGATGGGCAAAAATTTTCGCCTCAAACTGAAATCGGCGAATAATGGCATTTTCCGCTTGGTGAAAATTTTCCAGCGAAAAGTGGGGTTTTTTTTCGATTTTTTCCGACTTTTCCACCCATTGAAATCAATGGGAAGAAAATATTTCTACACCACACAAAAGTTTTCTACAGCCATATAAAAGGCTGTCAGGCTCTCACAGCAGCCATTCTGTGTTTGTGAGAGGAGAGAGTGCCATGTTTTTTAGCTAGAGGAGATAGGCAAATAAAGGGGAATTGAAGCTTAGTTTAGGAAGTCATTTAGGTAGGACATTTGTTCTCTGTATTAGGGGAGTCTGGGGGCACTCTAGGGGATAAGAAGGGAGGAAGGAGGTTGTCCCCCAAATAATCCAAATTTCCATGTGACTGACAGGCAAGACACAGGCAACCTATTTGCTTGCTGATCTTGCTGTTATTGTCCCTGTGCTGGGTGGGGAAGTCTGGGTAAAGACATTGCTGATTTTTTTTTTTTTCACTTATAATTTTTTTAGGACAGACAACAGGGTGGACAACTTAAAAAAAATAAATAAATTAAAAAAAAAAAAAAAGAATAAAAAACAAAATATCTTAGGTGACAGACAGCTGACTGGGCTTAGGCAAGGCATCATACAGCTCCATCAGTTGTGTTGCGTAATGTACAGTAAAAAACCACAGTGTAGTTGCAGAATGTCCAGCAAATGCACAAGGGGAAGGGGGAGGGGTGGAGAAGTGTAGGGATGTGAGAGTAAAGTAGTAGGCCAAAAACCTACTGCAGCAATGGTTGTTGCAGGGTGTGCAATCAATTATGATTATCCCTTTACTCCAAGGGAGGATGCAGTTTGTTAAGGTCCCAGCAAAACTAGGTCCAGCACCACCAGTGCCAGTAGAAATATAGAACCATATAAGAAAAACACTGAAGATGACAACAAGTCACATTCAAGTGTTGATGATGCTGGCAACAACATAATAGAGGAAGGTGTAGCAGCTGAACCGCCTGCTGCATCAGACAGACACCAAAACACCTGACCTCAAAGTAGTAGTGAATTTTGTTATAGTAAAAGTAAAAATAAATTGTTTGAGACCTCCAAAAGCTTAGAGGGATATAAGGGTAGTAGTTGGCAAGAACTGTCAGGTGTGCTGATGCTGCTGAGGATGACCTAACGATGACTGATGATGCATATCTAGAATATATCCCTCCAGCATCCTTCTCTTGTTCAGATACAGATGAAGTTGAGAGTGAGGATGATGACAGGGCTATAAGGTTAGCAGAAAGTCAAAGGCTGTATCTTCCGACACTTTTAAGTAGCACTGTGCCTGTCTATAAACTGTTTGAGAAAGCCATTGGAAAGTCTGACCCTGGACAAGTACAGATGTCAAAAAGCACACAGTCACCCTATCAGTCATCCTCACCATCATTGCCTCTTCAAAGTCCAAGTCCCACTCAGCCACACACATCTGTTTTGAGTACCCAGTAACATAAGATATGTCGAGTACCTCTGGTGCTGCTGCTATAAGTGCTATACCTTTGACACCTAGTAGTAGTGGCAGTAGAATTACATCAACATCCAGCTCCAGTAGTTGTAGTAGTAGCAGAAACCACACATGACAATTAAAGCCAGGACAAATATATTAACAGCAGCACAGATGAGGAGGTGGAGGATGGATGTGAAGAAGGGTTGCCATCATCTATTCCACTTGGGACCACTGCTATGACCAATAAGTAATATGTGTCAATAATCTGAGAAGGAGGATAGAGTATGACAATGGTAAAAATACATACGCAAATCACACCATGCCAGTCCCCCCCCACCATCACCACCACTACAATACATATCTGCCACATTGTAGGTTGTACTTTATTTTTTTTTTATTACTTGATATCATCCTGAATATGTGCCAGTGTCATTTACGAAGGAAGTTAGTGTTGTGGGCAAAGGACAAATGCATTCTGCATGCTAAAACATTTTTCAAGCCATATTTTGCTGTAGGACTCAAAACTTTGACTTTCAGCCACTTATTTCTAAACTTCAGCCCTCAGAAGAAGTAATATTACAGTGGGAAATGTAGTACCTATAGGAAATATAGACGAAAATGTGTTAAAATAGGCGGAAAATGTGTTAACATAGGTGGAAAATTTGTTAAAATAGGTGAAAAGGAGGACATTTTTGTATAGACGTAAAGGCAAATTTTCACCGGAAAAGCAAGAAAATCTGCACGTTTTTGCGAAATTTTGTTGCAGGAAATATTTCACACTTTCTCGTCCACCCCTACTCCCAACCAGTCCTGCTCCCAGTAAATCAAAAGTACCACATCTTTGGCCACCTGAGACACTAGAAGCTCTTCTCACAATCACAGTGAGGAGGAGAGAGGCAGAGAACAGTGATAAAGGCAATGTTCACATACGTTTCATTGTCATGTAAACGTCTGGAACTGACTGCTCTGGTTCTGAAACAGCCAGTTACAGCTTTCCTACAATGATCACATTGTGCGCTGAGGCACACTGCGATCATTAACCTGTCACATGCCAGGACCGTCATCCATCCTCAAATTATGGATTTCTGTGACAGTTCAGGCACATCACTCATCCGTCAGGGGTAAAATGTACATGTCCTACTAATATCCTCCCATTTTTCTTAATATGGCTAAAAAATCTTAATGGCCCCTCTGACTACTGACTTTGTTCCATTGCTTAAAAGATTATATCTTCTTTCACCCCCAGATTTTATGTCCATGGAGGTGGATATGTTGATTTCTAGCATGACTAACGGACCTCCTACTCCGCACAGTGCACTGAGGGATGTACAGTATGTTACTTCTCAATGAGTTGTGCACCTCTATAGTGTTTAAAGGTTCATGCATTCTGCTATCTTGCATCTGTAAAAACTTTCAGCATCTGTCATGGCCGCCTCCATGGACATGATGTCCAGGTCTGATTGAAGATATTATCTCTTGCACCAAGAAGCAGGGGAAAATTCATAGGAGCAGTTAGTATTTCCTGTCAATAATATGTGAGGGTATTATTAGGAGATGCTGGTTTTCCTTTAATAATCCCTATGTTGACGCTCAGTGGGAAGAGAGTGAAATTGGGGAATGGGGGTTGTGGGATATGTTATAAGCACTTGGTAGGAGGGAGTGAGGGGAGCACTCAAAGGGTTGATGGTACTTAGAGAGTGGAAGTTGAAAGGGCAATCAAAGGGTGTAGACAATGTAACAAAGCAGCAGGGAATGCAAGAAGGGTGCTGGTTTGTATAGCTGGGGTATTAGTAGCAAAATGATGGAAGTGGTCTACAGATCTCTGCTTTGACCTCCCCTAGAGTATAGGATAGTACTGGAGACCCCAACTCCAGAAGCATATAGATACTCTAGAGAGAAGTCAGAAAGGGCTAATAAAATGGTTAATGGTTTATAGAATAAGAAATATCAGGACAGACTAAAGGATCTGAACATAGAGGATTGGAGGAGAGAAGAGAGAGAGGGGATATGATAGAAACATTCAAATACATGAAGGGATTCAACAGGAGGGAATTACATTTCAAAGGAGGTGAAATCTTAGGACAAGAGGTCAAAGTCTAAAACTAGGAGTACAAAAGCTTGGGTGTAATGTAAGTAAGTTTTATTTCACCGAGAGGGTAGTAGATAAGTGGAATAGCCTACCTGAAGAAGTGGTAAAGGTTAATACATAGATAAAATGTAACCATGTATGTGATAGGCATTGGGCTATCCTGAAAATAAGGTAAAACAAAGGGCCAAATAAGGATTGACATTTTTTCCAGTAGGAAAAATGGACAGTCTAGATGGGCCTAATGGTTCTTAACTGCTGTTAAATTCTGTTTTTATGTCTGTGTGTATGTTGATAGTTTATTAGTGATGTATTTTTTATTGTGACCTTGTGTTGCAAAGAAGGGGTTAAGATGGGTGTATGTTTGTGGGAGTTGAGCTTTGGGGCACTAGGGGACACATGGTTAAGACAGGGAAATGGGAAATGCCATTGCACCTTCCTGAGAAGAAATAGTTATATAGATTGCATGCTATCTCTAAATCTAAGTACAATCAGCATTGTGCCCTACTGAAAATGCACCCTGTAATTTTACCTTAGAATGCCCACTAGTCAACCTCCGGTGCAGATATTTGGAAGGTGAACTCAGATATAACATTATCCCACTGACTGCCAACAGATCACCTTGTTACATAGGTGCAAAGTGGGTGCAGCCTGTTTTGTACATAGGTCTAGGAAAATATGCCTGCAATCCAAAGCAAACTCCCTTAGTAATTGCTCCCAGTATGTGTCAATATTGACCCAACACATAAGCTAATTAGCATAATATGCCATACTGTGCCACCAACAAATAAACAGTTAATTTAACAAAAACTATCTTAGAAACACATTAGTAACATTTCATATAGGTAATGTTTCACTCCATTTAAAATTAATCATCTTTAACATTAATGAAACTTATCTGAAATTGACATGTCCATTTCAGTTAACCCTTTGAGTGCCAGAAGGGTACCCCTCTGGCACTCAAAGGGTAAAGGCTATCCAAAACACTGACCTGTTATGAGAGTTGAGACTTACTGTCTTAGAGTGTAAGCTAAAATGTAAGATTATATTTTGTTTTCTGTAATAAATTTGTCAGTGAAATATTGTACTATCTCTGAATTAAAGGGATAGTAATGTTTCATAATAAAAGCAGCTCTAATTAATCATCATAGTATTTGGACTTTGGAGAGTGTTATTTCAATTCTGTCAGAGTTGTAGTTCAAGAGTAATTCAACAACAAAATATCCCCCTCCTGCCCCTTTTACTGATGTAACACTGTTCAGCCAGATCAGAAGGGAGGTGCCCAGGTAGACTGCAGAGAGGGACAATCTTCAGTTAAGATAAGGGAAAAACAATATGATCACAAGTAACCTGTGTGCTTTCAGTTTACTTCTGGCTCCTAGTACAATTCTAACTTCCTGTTATACTGCAGCCTCACTTTACAGCGGTAACATTTTATCATTTGGAGTGTAGACTGACTCAAGCATGTGTAGCAATCTGTGTCAGAGCCTGACACACACACTTTCATTGTGGGGGTGGGTCTAGGAATACATGTTCTATGCACTAAACCAATGACCGAAAAGGTAAAGTAACAGGGATGTTGCAGCTTGTAACAAATGATGACAAAAAGAGACTGTTCAAAATCAAATAAAGATAAGTAATATACTTTTTTTAAGTTATACTTATTAAATCTATACTTTTAGCTTCATAGCAACTTAAGATGTTACAAAATATCATCCCTCCCAACATTTCAAATGGTAAAAGAGGGACACTTTTCTTTTAGGGGGTGTTGCTGGGGGAGTGTCTGGTGGGAGGGGCATTACTATTTTTAGGTTATTTCATGACCTGCGGACAATTATTTGTGTAGTTGAATAAATGATTTAGAGCAAGACCAAAGTATTTTACTTACATAATAATATCTATAATATATAATATTATAATAATAATTTATAAATTCATATAGTGTAATTTACATAAACGTTAATATGAATTTTATTGATGTGGAACAATGTTTACCACAAAGCCTGATCTCCTAAAAAGAGGGACATTAGGATGGGAAAGAGGGACAGAAGGATTTGGGTCTCAAAGAGGAACTGTTCCTTTAAGTGCCAGAGAGGTAGCTTTGCAATGCATTGACTACCTCTCTGGCACTCAGAGGGTTAACATCTATTTAATTTTCAGTTTTTTTTTTTGGTTTTGCTCATTTATTTTCATTATAGACATAAATATTGACAAGTACTTCTCATAATACAAGGAATTTTGTTTTATAAAACACTGACCAAATAATTATGTTAGCATAAATCAATAGCACAAATCAATGCATACCCATTATTACATCTATTAAAGATTAAATGTATACTGAGTAGATTTTACCAGCTTTCCTTAATGAACTGTATGCGTCCAAACCACTAAGATTTATATATAGACCATGACAAATTTGTTTCCTGGAAACTACAGGTCTCTAATGCATTGGAGACCTCTCTAGCATCCAAGGGGTTAAACTAAGTCATTAACTCACTTATAACAGCAATAATTAGGAGTGGAAAAAAAATACTGACACCAAAAGAAATATTATCAAAATTAAGACAGCTTCTGCCATGAACATGACATTTAAATTATGGGAAGTGAGTATGTGAATGTGCATGTATCACTCCAGTTCACCAAATGAACTGCATTGTATGCTGCTGGAGCCTCTGCATATCTACAGTACATTCATGTCAATCAAGGAGAATTATCCTAGGATTGAAATGGTTGTTGTGTTTTTTTTTTTTCTTAATATTTCGAACATTCTTATAGTACACAAACCAGTTGTAGTAGACATAAATACAGTGGGAAATATACACAGCACATAACACAGCAAAGAAAATATTGCCAAGTTCAAAACCTATATCCCCAAGGAATTCTGGAGAAAACCTTTTTATAGCAGTGATCCACAAAACTCTGATCCTCTGCAAACAACAACAGTTTAGGTTTTCAGGATATTCCTACTTGATAAAAAGTGGCCAATCAGTGGATCGGTAATTGTAAATATCGCACTTATACTTAAAGGGATAGTAATACTTCATTTTAACTTTATTTTATTGTGTAGGCATTAAAAAAACATGAAGAATGATATAAGTCTTATCTCTGAAACCTTTATGGTTTAAGAGATATTCACAAACAAAGTATCCCCCCCCTGTTCAACCAGATCAGAAGGGAGATGCCCAGGTAGACTGCAGAGAGGGACAATCTTCAATTAAGATAATGGAAAAAGCTGAAAAACTTGTCAAGGGGGGAAGGGCTTTCATTGTTTTCATACAAAGAAAATTGTTCCCTTCTGTTATCTGTACTGTCATACAACCAGACTCACATCTGAGAAGAGATGGCTTACACTAGGTAAAAGGGGCGGGGAGGGGAACTTTGCTTGTGAATATCTCATAAACCATAAAGGTTTGAGAGATAAGACTTATATCATTCTTCATGTTTTTTTAATGCCTACAAAATAAAATAAAGTTAAAACGAAGTATTACTATCCCTTTAAGCAAGCATGTAACACCTGACCTGTCAGTGTATCTCAGACCTCAGGACCTATCAGTTTTTCTTAGTTCTGAATTGAGAAACATATAGAGATTGAGGAGACATGGGTATGTACACCTTTATGGACTTTTAGAACATTAGTTTTCAAATATTGGCTCAGGGTCACTTACCAGGCCAGGATGTACGTACGTTCCTTACGAGTACTGATCAATGGATTGAAAATAATAGAGCAACTAGGTAACGCACTTTTATAGGCTCTTCTTCAGAAAAAAGAAATCCAGTAACCATACCTACCTTCAAGAGCAAGAAAGCCCATGGGACTCGCACATAAACAGCTGTAATCTGGAAGCAGAGAGCAAGCATAGCCACACAAAGCAGAGGTTAGACATAACCAGGCTGAGCAAAAGTCCTAACATGAAGTGAACAGCAGGTATAGTCAAAAAGATGAGGCAGAAAGCAGTCATTCTCAGAATCAAGCTGGGTTTAGCAGACAGAAGACAATCAGGATAAAAAGAAAACATTGCTAAATCACTGGAATAAGCTTAATAATCTAGCAAACAGGAACTGCATAGGACGGGCATAAAAAGAAAGTCAGTATGGAGCCAGAAGACTGTGGAAGATGCTACTGTTAGGGATATCCTAGGATTGATCATGATAACATTCCACTGACTGACAACAAGAGATCTGAGATGAAAGAACTTTACACTGACAATAGATGTGTGCATAGATCTGGGTTTGAATTCTGACACCTTCCTGAGTTTGTGTGGAAATCATTTACACTTTGAAAATTGAAGCAATGCATTGGACATCCCTCTGGCTTTCAAAGGGTTAAGTCCTGTCAAAGATCCCAGAGAATAATTTTCAGAACCACAGCTTTACCCCATTAGATGCTATTTAATGGAGAAGCCTCTAGCATACAAGAGGCTAAAAGAAGATGAAAAGCAGATGACTACTTTAGAAGGTGCTTAACCCTTCGAGTGCCAGGGGGTACACAAGATATTGCTTTGCGTTGAGTTGCGTACCCTTCTGGCATTCAAAGGGTTAAAGGAATACTGACACTATATAATAATAAACCACCACTTGTCTTATTCTGGGGCTTAATTGATTATGAATTATGAATTAATTATGAATTAATTTTGTATGGACTGGTTCTCCAGTGCTGCGTATCATGTTTATGGAGGCAGCCATGATTTCTTTTTCCAGGACTCAAGGATCCCACTCTTCCCACTGGAGTCTTAAGTAGGAAGCCTTGCCTTTTTAGGCAGTCATGCCTAGTCATGGATTCACGTGTATTTTGCTGTTACTACGTTCTACCATAAGCTTTGCAACATTTTGAAGATCTCTATAGTATCTAAGTAGTTGTTTAAGTGCTATTAGTATTGTACTGCACTTACCTGATAAGTCACATTGTAAAACCATAACATCCATGTGCATTTAGGACCATATGTAAAATTAAAAGTAGAGACATTCTCATGAAATCAACGTCATCATAAAAGACACATAAAAGGACACGTATTCCTTTTCAATAAATGGGGCTTTTAACTACATGAATGAGGTCTCCAGTGCATTGTGAAGCAATATGTTAGATACCTCTCTAGCATTCAAGGAATTAAAAATCAGTTGAAATTTGGGGACATTTTTATTTGCCCCCTATATTGCAGTTGGTTTGGCACATAACTGATTTAATTTTTCTTCATACATTTGCTACTTAGTATAACCTGACCTCCATTTTTACCAGAGACACATATGAAATATACATATTTCTGGGCTGTACTGAGATCAAAGAAGCCCTGTAATATGCACTTTTATGTGATACTAGTTGAAGAGCCCGTTACACAGACCACAGTGCCACTGCCAGCCTGTCGCGGGGCAGTCATGCGCAGTAGAGCGTCCAGCTCTGTATCAGCCGCGGAGTGGGCAGTCTCTACTGCGCATGACTGCAGCACGCACAGCAGCCTCTACTGCGCATGACTGTGGCGTTACACACGTTTTAGCAATTATTTTATAGGGTGAGTTTGGTCAGCTTACTGTAGAATCCTTTAAACTACTCATTCTAACACATAGTTAAACCTGAACGTGTAAGTTATTCCTTTAATGCATCATTGATAAAATTGATCCTTGTTGACTGTATTCAGTAACTAACATTGCTAAGACTTCCACTTCTACCCTCTTGAAATCTCATTGACTTGGTTAATAGTAGGTATTTTTATCTACCAAGAACTGATGCTCTTGCAAGACTTGTCTCATTCACAGTACATATTTCCAGTTACTCATTTAAGACTGTACAGTGATTGAGTCATTTTACTGCTGGCAGGCACACTAACAGCATTTTAGACATTCTCATTTACAGTGTAATTCTGTCAGTACAATCTGATATTTTATGTACTTTAGAAAGAAATGGTTTGATACCTGTCAATTTACTAGCAGAACCTACAGGCTATATAAAATTGACTATGATGATGTTACTAGAGTAGATTGTGATTTACTGTGGGACCTCGATGCACTGTAATTGTGACTCTTGAGAAACTGAATTACATAAGTAAGTGGTGGAAATGAAATGGGAAATGCTTTTTCTAAGGGTGACTAGAAGTTACATTTAACCCCTTGGATGGCACAGATATCTCCAACACATTGTGCATCAGTGCACTGGAGAAGTCTTTAGCATCGAAGGGGTTAATGGGGAGCTGTCACTTTGTGACAATTATGAAATTCTGAGAGAGATTTAAAAATCACCTATATTTTATGTTAGTCATTGTTTATTTCAAAGAATGAGATATTTAGCTTTATTTATTTGTCAGTTTATCCAAATGCGTAGTGTCGGATTTCCCAGTAGGCAGAACAGACAAATGCTTAGAACTCCGAATTTTGAAGGGCACCTCAGCTGTGCTGGCCACACCCACATTCTAAATTGTGGGTTTGGACAGAACAATCTCTGTGTCCTTGCACCAGTTTTATACCACTTTACAGGCTATTATTCAGCCCCTTTGATGCAACTGAGATTTTCAATACATTTCAGAACAATGCACTAGAGATCTCTCTAGCAACCAAGGTGTTAAAGTTTTTTTGTGCTTGCTTGTTATAAGCCAAGGGTATTTTTTGTGCCAGGAAATAGTAAATGGAACTGGAGGTGTGGTCATGTGAGTAATAGGGTTGTGGCCATGTTCAGAGGTAAGGGCACCTAGTATGCCTTACCTAGGGGCTCCTGGGATATAAATCTAGCCCTGCAAATGAGCAAATACTGGCTAAAAGGGAGAGGGAGGAAGAAAAGAAGCAATGTGGAATGTTAGTATCTGGCTGGCCTACCTTCCTGAATTGCCTAATGCGCACAGACAAGTAAATACAACGGCACATCTTATAGACTACTAGTTGAAGAGCCCATGTACACAGGTCACAGTGCCACCCAGCAACGGCCGCGGTGCAGTCATGCACAGTAGAGACTGCCCGTACCGTGGCTGATACAGAGCGGGGAGCTCCAAATTCAGACCATAGTCCTCTCTGCGCACCTTTGGTCTGAATTCGGAGCCCCTCTCCATTATCAGCCGCGGCTCAGGCAGCCTATACTGCGCATGACTGCAGTACACGCAGCCATCTCTACTGCGCATGACGGCTTCTGACAAACACACACTTAGCAAATTATTATATAGGATTGTTTTATCTAAAAATGGCTAGCATAAATATATGTAATTTGATATAAAATGATAGTTCTACTTTCTAATCTGTATAAAATAGACAGAAAAATAACATGATATACAAATTGTTCTTCTACTGCAAATAAGAATCTTTAGGATTGATTATATACATTAATCACACATTAAGATGCATGATGAAGCTTGTGATATGAATTGTGGATTCATCGTTGATGAGGCTGAAAAAAGACATACACCCATCAAGTCCAGCCCATGCCATATCAACCCTGTTGATCCAGAGGAAGGCAAAAAGAAACACTTAAGTCATTCAAGCCAATTAAGCTCCAAGTGGGTAAAAAATTCCTTCCTGACCCCAAATGGCAGTCAATTATTTACCTTTCTGCTTTGAAACCCATCCAGCTCTGTATGCATTTCCCAGCTATGTGTCATCAGCAAAGATTGAGACATTATTTTCAATTCCCACTTTTAGATCATTAATAAATTAAAAAAAAACATTGGGCCCAGAACTGAACCCTGTAGCCATAGCCTGCCATTGTTGCTTCCTTTTGTGTATACAGTAGAAAAGAATGTGTTTAAGGTGTTAGCCATAGCCTTAACCTCATTAATCAATTCACCAGTCTCAGCCTTGAGGACCAATATCAGCCTTAAACTTTTTGTTACATACGGTTGTGGTGCTACAATATAAGCAGAATAAAAGTCTGCCTAGTGCCCCCACTTGATCAGAGGGCCCCACGTCACTTATACTGTACTGCCGCCACATGTAAACAAAATAAGATGGCAATGTCTTATTACAAAAGCTGATGCAGGAATGGGGTGGGGGGTAAATTTTTGCTTATGCCCCCAAAAACCTAAGGCTCATCTCCCTGCAAACCTCTTTATTAAGCCACACTGGTATTAATTTGCTCCTCTTATACTTTTTCCACTGTGGTATATGCTGACATCTATATTTTTCTACGAGCACTTAAAACAAATCCCATGTTTCTTGTGCATTTTTATCTTTGAAGATTATATCCCACTGATTATATTTTAATGCTGCTTTTAGTATTGTAAAATTAGCCTTTTTAAATTCAAATGTTTTGGTTAAACCCTTGCTAATGGGATTCTCATAACACATTTCAAAGGATACCATATGTGTCCCTTACCTGTACACTGTGTATCATGTTAGAACTGTTTGGAAGCAGTAGGTCCAGCAAATCCTCTTTTCTAGTTAGATCCGCTACTAGTTGGCACATTCAATTTTCATTAACAATAATTAAAAATGATTTGCCCTTGTTGAGCTGGAAGCCCTATTTCTCCATTCAGTTTCAGGATAGTTGAAATCTCCCATCATGATTACACTTTGTGACCAAGAAGCCTTTTCCATCCTTTGAACTCCCAAATATTAGGTGGCTTGTAGCAAATCCCCATTAACATCTTTTTATTATGTAGGCCCCCAGTTGTAGTTCAACCCACAGGACCCTTCATTATATTTCCCCTAATACTATGTTTTAAGACATGCTTTACATATTGACATACCCCCCTCCACTTTTATTAACCCTATCCCTCATAAAAAGAGAATCACCCTCTAGACTGACTGTCAAGTCATATGTATCATCTAACCAGGTTTCAGACACACCAAGTACATTATACTGCTCATACACTGGAATCAATTCCAGTTACCCAATTTTTCCCATCCAGACTATGAGCATTTACATGCATGCATTTTATGTTATTGCCATTCTGAAAATGTTTTGAAATATGTATTTGCTTAGTAGCAGGCTGTAACATTGGCACCTCCTTATTAGATGAACTAGCCCATCCCCCCTCTCCACCTTCATGCCCCTTTTCTAATTCCACTTTCCTCACCACATTGCCTTTCCATCCTGTGTTGAATCACCCTCCCCCTCTTTTCCCAGTTTAAAGTCTCCTCCAACCCTCTAACAATCTTAAACCCTGGCACCTTAGCCCACCTTTTCTCTAAGGTGTAATCCATAGCGACTATAAATATTTCCCACAAAGGAAAATAATGCTGTAGGAACTCAAAACCCTCTGGTCAGTCATACCTACAAAATAGTAAGTTTTAAGTGGGCACTCTCCCTCTGGGGTGAAAATCCCCATGTCCCTCATTTACCCCCTAGTTTTCACTTTTTTGTTCAATAAAATTGTGTAGTGTGTATAAGTGTACTACATTTCTCCACAACAATAAAAGTACCATTTATGTTTATTTAAACTTCAGTAGATGTGTTTAATAAATTCTGTTTGTAACTGCATTATATGCTGTTTTTTATTTATTTTATAAAAAAAAAAAAACAAGCTACTCTTAGCAGGTCAAAAAAGACCTGCATTGATCCTGCCCATTGATCCATCGCTGGAGGAGTTACTACCCCCAACTTTTGCCTCTATTCTTTCTTTATTTTATCTGCTTCTCTCTTCCTTACTTTCATAGTAAGGAAGAGAGAGGCAGAGAGCAATCACAAAGGCAATGTGTAAGAAACACTGCCTTTGTGAATGAAACTACCGGTACATGTGATTGCTCCTGGAGCGATCACTTGTACTGGCAGAACAGACAAGGATTGAAGCTGAAGCTGACCAGAAGGGTGTGTGGTGAATTCTTCTGCAATACTTTCCACATCCCTCTAGTCCTCAAATGGTTAAGATCACCATGTACAGTGAGCAGAGTTTGAGGCCCTGTGACCCTGCTAGCAACTGTCATGTCTACCTCCACTGATTGAAGATTTTATTTCTTGAACCAAGAAGCAAGGGAAAAATCACCATTAGAATTTTCTGGCCATAGTAAGGAAAGTGGGGTTTGTTATCATAATTTGTTAATTCTCTGATGAATTACCTGCACTTGTAAGCTTTCAAATACATTTTATGCTGATAATATTTTAGCCACCTGGATTTTAGAGATGTCTCCAACATATTACCTCTAAATGAATGGTATCTAAACTCCAAGTAATTAAAGCACGTGAATGTTAGGGTTCCATTGTATTTTAATGTGAAACTATAGGGTCCTCCCACAGCAATACCCCTGAGAACCTCTGATATATAGAATTGTATGTACTGTTTATCAGCAGGCTGGGAAAGTGCTTACCGTTTGTACTTTTTACTTCCTGGTCAGGAGACTATGGGGTTATGCACTAAAGCATGGTAAAGAGGAGATAAGGTTCAGATAACTTCTCCAGTGATATCACTTCTCAAATTCCTATGTTATTCTATGTAGTGTATGCACTAAGATCTCCAAAGTTGTAGAAATCTTAGTGCATTGTCTCCATAGAATAACATAGGAACTGGTGAAGTGATATCACTTTATCACCTCTTTATCACTCCTTAGTGCATCTCGCCCTATGTGTTCTTCTATGTAAGATACAGAAAGGAAAGGCTTACTGAGTAAAACTGATTGTCCCAGGTATGGATGCTTTACATTAATGCTTTTTGAATGGAATAACAAACATACAATACCAAGCTGTAATTTTGGATTTATATTTCTCCCATATGGTGCAATTGGTTTGCTCCAGAATTGCACCTCACAGCAGGGACAATCCTAGGGCTTGTGAGGCTGTTTTATTTTGTTTGTTTTTGGGGGGGTGAGGTTTGCAAAAAAAAAACAACCCAAAACAATTACAGTTAAAATTGAGCTACACTAGTGATTTCATCGCCATCCTTGTCCAACTGACCACAGGCTTGTCATACTGCATTGGTAGTCAACAGAACCACACACACACTGATCCTCCTCCTAGCCATGTTCCACTGCACTGATATCCAATAGAACAGGGCTCAAAATTTCCACTCGCCACTAGCCAATGGCGAGTGAAAATTTAGCCCTGGTGAGTAGAAATTCAGCCCTGGTTGGTATGTTATGGCTTGCAGTGGCGAGTAACTTTTCAGGTCTGGCTAGTAGCAAAGGACTTCAAATTATAAGTCCTGCAATAGAACCACACATTTAGTCCCCCCCAACCATATCCTACTGCACTGGTAGCCATATAACCACACATACAGACCCTCAGCCATGTTCCAATGCACTGGAAGCCATAAAACCACACATACTGAGCCCCATCCCTGTCCCAACTGTAGTGGTAGCCTTACAGTCACACATACTGGCCACCATTCTTATAGGTCGGCTGCCATGGTGCTCCCAACCAGGCGCTCACTTATTATGCCAACTGTCAAGGTGCTGTCACCACTACCACATAGGAGGACTGAAGTGAGCTGCACTAAAATCAACTGCGGCGAGTTTAACATCAAAGTGCAGCTGGATTAGCTGGTGGAAAAAACGGTGGTGAAGGGGAGTATTTTTGGAAGTAAATCTGTTACTTTTGAAAATATGTCGTAAAGAAATTAAAACAGTGGTAAGATGAGTTTGATGAATAATGCCCTTAAATATATTTTGAATGTCAGAATTTTTTTCTTTAAAGGGATAGTAATGTTTCATAATAAAAGCAGCTCTAATTAATCATCATAGTATTTGGACTTTGGAGAATGTTATTTCAATTCTGTCAGAGTTGTGGTTCAAGAGTAATTGAAAGATAAAGTATCCCCCTCCCGCCCCTATTATTGATGTAACACTGCTCATCCAGATCAGAAGGGAGGTGCCCAGGTAGATTGCAGAGAAGGACAATCTTCAATTAAGATAATGGAAAAACCTAAAAAACTTGTCAAGGGGGGCAGGTCTTTCATTGTTCTCATAGGAAGAAGATTGTCCCCTGCTGTTATCTGTCTGGTCTTACAACCAGATTCCACATCTGAGAAGAGATGGCTTACACTAGGTAAAAGGGGCGAAAGGGGAAACTTTGCTTGTGGATATCTCTCAAACCATAAAGGTTTGAGAGATAAGACTTATATCGTTCTTCATGTTTTTTAATGCCTACAAAATAAAATGAAGATAAAACAAAGTATTACTATCCCTTTAAAACAACAAATTTTCAAAGTTAACCCTATATTACTACTTCCCACTCATATCCGCTAATATTACATTAAACTGTCTACTCCAAGTGTAGATAATTTTTATTTAGGAAGATTAGACAAAAACATGGCTGCCAGAAAAATGTTTTTGAAAATACCTTACATTATGACTTTAGATTAAACCATGTCGTGTTTTATGACTACATTTGCCTTTTGACAGAAATGGTTGAATTGAATGCATAAGAATTACGCTATTAAGTCTGAGAATTGATAAACCATGTCATAAAATGTTTTTCAGATTCACTACCGACAATTTCACTTACCATAATATTTAGAAAATTGCACCTTTTATGTTCACTTGCTGGATTCAATTAAAAGCAATCATTTTTTTTACAATAATTCTAGGATTAACTAAAACCCTCATCACCACATTGACAAAATGCAGGCTAATCTGCTTGGTTGAAACTTTAATTAATAATTTTAATCCTCCCTATCCCAAAACTGAGGAGGTATAGCGCTTTGAAATAACATGCAGACACAGGGTTCACTAGGTCCCCTATTTATTTGTAGATGTGTGTTTCAGAGTGGAATACATTGCTTATAAGATGCATTGCACAGATCCGAGAAAGACAAAGAGTCAAAGCTCTCACTTTGTCAACAAATACTCTGATAGGTACAGGGAAAGCTAAAGGAACACATTTTATCATCAATAGTTTCCTTAATATGATATAAAGTGAAATTTCTTTGCAACTTAGTACTTTTGGAGAGATTTTGGGATGTGTTCTTTCATATGTATCACTAGCATTCAAGATGTGTCACCTGACCTGCCATTTTTAACAAAAACATATTAACTTAATGGCTAGCACATATAAGCTACTAAGGGCTAACAACCTGCCTGCTGTTACTGTACAGTTTGAAAATAGTTGTCTATTAAATACTCATATTCTACATAATGTAATTAAAAGGACACATCTTTGATAGATCCCCATTAAACTGATTCTAGGTGAAACGTCACTGTGTGATTTAACCTAGAGGTGTGCCAATCGTTCATGATGGAATCCTTAACATGCTACAACATAGAGATAACATACAGCAGTACTCCTCTGTGGGCACCTGCTGAAATTTATTCAAAGGGGAGCAAAGCCAAAAAATTGCATTTGAAATTGACTTACAGTGATACCACAGAGCAATACCAGCAATACCCCAGTGTCTACGTCAGGAATGCAATCACCTTAGCAGCCCGACATTCCTGAGCTATGATAAGCCCCAGGCCAATCCACTCTGACCCTATATAAATTCAGGGTGGCAGTGTAAGGGACAACAAGTGCCCCCTCTATCTTTCTGGTAGAAATGACACCAATTTTAGAGACTAAAGAACAGTTCATTGGTGCACATCTTATAAGAGATAATACTTGACTCTCAAACAGATCATGTGGCACTTCACCCAGTGATCCAGAAATTGAGGTCAAAACCCTGAGTCTCTGCATTGATCCTGAGTGTTCCTACGTATGAAAATGTATCAGTGACTAGGTCTTTTACTGTACACGTTTGTATAAATAAAGTTGATTAAACGGTTTTCTTTTTTTTACTGCTAGAAAATAAATCAAATTTTAAGAGATGACATCCTGTAATTCTGCAATGCTATCAATAAAAAAATAACTGCTGCCCCAACACATATGGCTCTCTGGTCATATGACCCATGACTGGAAAATCTTGGATGCCGGACAGCCAAAATTTTCACATTCTTGTTCACCATGGAAAAAAAATGATTAATTATATCATTACTAGTTGAACAGCCCATTACACGGGCCACAGTGCCACTGCCACCCGGTCACGGGGCAGTCACGCGCAGTAGAGACTGCCTGCTCCACGGCTGATACAGAGCTGGACGCTCCTTCTCTACTGCGCATGACTGCAGCACGCGCAGCAGTGTGTACGGCGCATGTCACGGCGTTACACACGATTTAGCGAATTATTATATAGGATATCCGGTTCTATACATATGCATATGCATTTTGCAAATGTTACTACAATTTAGTAAAATAAACAGAAGAAAATGTAAAATAGAATTAATATACGACAAATGCATATGATAAAATATATCCAAATATATTATAGAAATTCTATCCTTTTGCCTTGTTAATGTGTATGTATGTGTGTGTATAAAATCTACACACCCTTATTAAAACTGCAGCTTTTGTTGAGATAAAGACAGAAATCAAGACACATCAGACTCTTATTTTCACCTTGAATAACATCTTGTAACCAAAAATATTTAAGAGAAACAAAAATATGGATCATGTCTTTGAAAAATAATTAAAACTGAAAAAACTGTTAATTTCTTTGTTATATAAGCGTGCACACTCTTTAACTGATATTTTGTGGAAGCACCTTTTTCTTTGTTAACAGCAGAAAGTCTGCCAGCAGGTTTCGATCAACTTTGCACACCTGGACTTTACAGGTTTATCCCATTTCTCTTTGCAGAAGAGTTCAAGCTGAGTCAAACTGTGAATGGATCATGTGCCCAGATCTCTTTCGAGCAGTACACACATTTGCTATAGGAGTCAGATCCAAGCTCTGACTGTACATTCTATGACACTGATCTTCCTTTTTGTAAGCCAATCCTTGATTTGGCAGCCAAATGATTTTCTAGGAAGAAGGCACCTCTTCTTCCAAGTTCTATATTTTAAGTTATTTAAACCACTTCTGGTACCATTTTGGTGGTTCTTCTTTCTTGATGTTCTTCTGGAGATGTGGTCTCCAGAAATGTACAAAGTTCTCTAGATGAGGTCTTACCATCTGTTTGAATGGCATTAGAACATCTCTCTTCCTGCTGCTAATGCCTCTTCCTATACAACCAAGAACCTGACATGGTTTTCCCACTGCTTTACTGCTTTTTTGGCTACCTTCAAGTCATTGAAGTAGTCCATCTCTAGGTTTCTGTGTCCTAAATGTATTGTCTTGCACTTTTCAGTGTTAAATTATAGATCACATACCTTAGACCATTCTGTCAGTTTTCCTAAATCCTCCTGCACTTCATTTATCCCTCCTGGAAAGTCCCTTGTTGCAGATGTTTGTACAATCTGCAAAACAGTTTGTGTTGCAGTAGTATCTGTGGTGTGTTATGTTTACAGGATGCAGAGTGTGTGTGTGTGTGTTATTTTGGGGTGAAGGAGGAAGGATAAGTGGGTGAAAGGGAAGGTGGCATGGAGTTATAATGGATCTGTGAAAGGGAGGATAGGAGTAAAGTTGAACAGAGGGTTGTACTGAGGGAGTCCTTGCAAGGAATGTTTTGTTAAATGCATGCTGGCTTCACCTACATGCATTTACCAAACCTTTCCCTGTTTTTACATGTATGGCCAAATGAAAGTTCGTCTGGCCCCGCAAATCTAACAATGCCCATTCCCAGTCCAGGGGATCAGCCTCTACCTATAGGAGAGGCAGTATGGAGAAGATTTCCATAACTCCTCCTTCCTATCACCCTGAGGTGTGACCAGCATGGACAGAGAATGTGTGTCACATGACGGTCTCCTCTTTTATAAACACACATGCACATACATACACATATAAACGTATATAATATACTCTCAGTCCTTCCTTTAAGTAAACATATTTTATAGGCAATAAGTATACGTACATATTCATATATCTTTTGCAACCATTAGTACAAATTATGAAAGCTGGAAACTAAACACATGAAATAAGGCAAATATAGACAGATGCACATGAAAAATATTTCCAACTTGTGAATTAGGACCAATTTCTCAATTACACTAATTTTACATTCATTTTCTTTTAATTAAACTGTAGGAAGAATGAGAAAACAAACCGACTTTCAATTACAGTTAAGGTCATGTTGAGCAGCAGCTGCATAACATAATGACATTACAAATAAAGTGTTCAGTACATAGATGTTCAAGGTCAACATTGCTGACTTCAGTAGTTTATAAAAATATTATATTATGAGTGCATTTGAAAAAATAGTGGTTACATTTAAACATGTACATAAGTAGTATGTTTATAGAGCCATATGTACAAAGAAAAGAGGATCAATTCTGGGACAAACCAACTGCACCATAGGGGTCAAAATAAAAATTTCAGAATTTCCATTGTTTCCCACAACCCCACTTCTCACTGAGAGCAAAGGGGTCCATGTCTGAACTATTCTTCACTCTTAGGGAGTATAACAAGCAAGGACAGAAAAGCTTTAACCACCCAATTGGTTTTCTCCCTATAGTCCAGTTGGTTTGTTCCCTCTAATCCAGTTGGTTTGTTCCCTGTATTCTAGTTGGTTTTCTCCCTATAGTCCGGTTGGTTTGCTCCCTTTAATCCAGTTGGTTTGTTCCCTTTAATCCAGTTGGTTTGTTCCCTATAATCCAGTTGGTTTGTTCCCTCTAATCCAGTTGGTTTTCTCCCTATAGTCCGGTTGGTTTGCTCCCTTTAATCCAGTTGGTTTGTTCCCTCTTTTCTAGTTGGTTTTCTCCCCATAGTCCGGTTGGTTTGCTCCCTCTAATCCAGTAGGTTTGTTCCCTATAGTCCAGTTGGTTTGTTCCCTCTAATCCAGTTGGTTTGTTCCCTGTATTCTAGTTGGTTTTCTCCCTATAGTCCGGTTGGTTTGCTCCCTTTAATCCAGTTGGTTTGTTCCCTATAATCCAGTTGGTTTGTTCCCTCTAATCCAGTTGGTTTTCTCCCTATAGTCCGGTTGGTTTGCTCCCTTTAATCCAGTTGGTTTGTTCCCTCTTTTCTAGTTGGTTTTCTCCCCATAGTCCGGTTGGTTTGCTCCCTCTAATCCAGTAGGTTTGTTCCCTATAGTCCAGTTGATTTGTTCCCTCTAATCCAATTGGTTTGTTCTCTATAGTCCAGTTGGTTTGTTCCCTCTAATCCAATTGGTTTGTTCTCTATAGTCCAGTTGGTTTGTTCCCCCTAATCCAGTTGGTCTTCTCCCTATAATCTGGTTTGTTTGCTCCCTCTAATCCAGTTGGTTTGTTCCCTATAGTCCAGTTGGTTTGGTCCCTCTAATCCAGTTGGTTTGTTCCCTATAGTCCAGTTGGTTTGTTCCCTATAGTCCAGTTGGTTTGTTCCCTATTATGTAATTGGTTTTCTTTGTATAGTGCAGTTAATGTGGTCTCTATGGTGCAATTGATTGTTTTCATTCCAGTTCATTTGATTTGCTCCCAGTGAACAGTTGTTTTTGTTTTTCCTTATGGTGCAGTTGTCTTCTCTCTATAGTGTTCTTGGTTTACTCCCTATAATCCAGTTGGTTTGTTCCCTTTAATCCAGTTGGTTTGTTCCCTATAATCCAGTTGGTTTGTTCCCTCTAATCCAGTTGGTTTTCTCCCTATAGTCCGGTTGGTTTGCTCCCTTTAATCCAGTTGGTTTGTTCCCTCTTTTCTAGTTGGTTTTCTCCCCATAGTCCGGTTGGTTTGCTCCCTCTAATCCAGTAGGTTTGTTCCCTATAGTCCAGTTGATTTGTTCCCTCTAATCCAATTGGTTTGTTCTCTATAGTCCAGTTGGTTTGTTCCCTCTAATCCAATTGGTTTGTTCTCTATAGTCCAGTTGGTTTGTTCCCCCTAATCCAGTTGGTCTTCTCCCTATAATCTGGTTTGTTTGCTCCCTCTAATCCAGTTGGTTTGTTCCCTATAGTCCAGTTGGTTTGGTCCCTCTAATCCAGTTGGTTTGTTCCCTATAGTCCAGTTGGTTTGTTCCCTCTAATCCAGTTGGTTTGTTCCCTATAGTCCAGTTGGTTTGTTCCCTATTATGTAATTGGTTTTCTTTGTATAGTGCAGTTAATGTGGTCTCTATGGTGCAATTGATTGTTTTCATTCCAGTTCATTTGATTTGCTCCCAGTGAACAGTTGTTTTTGTTTTTCCTTATGGTGCAGTTGTCTTCTCTCTATAGTGTTCTTGGTTTACTCCCTATAATCCAGTTGGTTTTCTGTCTGTAGTCCAAATGGTTTTCTATAGTCCACTTTGTTCACTCGATTGCAGTTTGTGTGATCCCTATGGTGCAGTTGGTTTGCTCCCTATGGTGTGGTTGGTTTGCTCCCTATAATCCAGTTGGTTTGCTCCCTATAATTGAGTTGGTTTGCTCCATAAAGTGTACTTGATCTAGTTAGTTTACTTTCTATGACACTTTCTATGACATCTAAAAGCTAATAATATATACAGATAACCTTATTAAACAAATGACACACAAACATTATGTTTTTGTCAATATTCACAACTGATTTAACTTTCAATATACATGTGTGAACCTTTATATAAACAACCTGTCCTAGAAGTTTTGGGGATCATTTATGTGATCTTTAGTGAACTCTAGTCCAGGCAACAAGAGCAGTGGTTTCCTCTTACATGAGCACATTCTTCTTCAGTCTTTTTCTGATCATTGATTCATGAATACTCACATTAGCTAAGGCAATAGTAGCCTGCAGATCCTTGGATGTTATCATGCAGTTCTTTTTTACATCATGGATGATACACCCAGTTGGTATTCTGGTAGGTAGGCTGACTACTGGATGATGTGACATGGTCTTGAACCTTCTCCATTTGTAAACTTAGCAATGGTTTTGTAGCCCTTTCTAAACCAATGAGAAGCAATAACAGCCTTTCTGAGGTCCACAGAGATGTATTTTGATCACAGCATATTGTGCTTACACAAAACTGTTTGATGACGCCCAAGCTCACACAAGTTTTAACCATTTTTATATGGGTGGGCCTCCCAAATTCACTGTTGCAGAGCTACCTAATTACTTAAAGGGACTGTAATTTCTAAGATATGTAAAAAGTAATATTGTAGAGAATAAAAAACGAAATCCATCAATGCCATTCCTATCTCTCATACCTTTATGGTTTGAGAGATAGAACGTTTTAAAGTTCTCCCCTGATGTCAGACGTAGAGCTGACAGAAAGAGATCCGTATTGGCCGACTCGAGGAGGCTCTTCGGCAGAGCCGAAATAGAGATATTTAAAAAGAACTACTTCATTGGAACGGTCTATAAAGTGTGCTTGCCAACCAAGTACACTTTGTATACCATTCCAATGAAGTAATTCTTTTTAAATATTGCTATTGCGGCTCTGCTGAAAAGCCGCCTGCTGGTCTCTGGACCAGGATCTCCTGCTGTCAGCTTACAGTTGACGTCAGGGAAAGGGGGACTTTAAAACATTCTATCTCTCAAACCATAAAGGTCTGAGAGATAGGAATGGCATTGATGGATTTCTTTTTTTATTCTCTAAGATATTGCTTTTTACATATCTTAGACGTTACAATCCCTTTAAAACCTGATTCTAATTATGTATTTAATTATTTCCTTTACTGGTGTAAAAGCCCGTGTACATGGGCCAAGGTCCGGGAGATGTTAACCCTTTGAGTGCCAGGGTGTACGCAATGCATTGTTTTGCAATGCTTTGCATACCCCTCTGGCACTCAAAGGGTTAAGAGGCCGGTCTTGCCCTGCATCCTGACTCCGACACAGTCATGCACCGTAGAGACTTCCCAAAAGCACACAATGCTTCCAGCACAGAACTCCCAGCATTCTGTGCGTTCGGGCAGTCTCTACAGTGCAGGACGGCTTCTGACAAACATCCTAGCAAATTATTATATAGGATTTGGGCTGATGGAACCAGAGGTTCACTTGCTTTTGCACGTACCCTGCCTTTTAAGTACTCATTGGTGGTTATGCACTAAGGGGTGATATAGAGGTGATAAAGTGGATATGACTAATCTTGTGATATAACATCTCCAGTTCTTAAGTTATTCTATAGAGCCACTGCACTTAGATCTCCAAAGGTGGAAAAGTCTTAGTGCATAGGCTTTATAGAATAACATAGGAACTGGTGAAGTGATATCACTGGAGAAGTCTTCTCCACTTTATCACCTCTTTATCACACCTTAGTGAATATCCCCCATTGTTTCCATAATTTATACATAATTCTGTATCCTAAGACACATTGTTGGTTAATATCAACCTTGTTGGACATTTAGACAAGAACTGGTTTTGATTGACAAAGGCTTTTGTTTTGTTTTAAATTTTTTTCAGTTTTGACCGTTTCATTGCTGTAGGGGGTATGCAATGCAATGCGTTGCATACCCCTCTGGCACTGAAAGGGTTAAGCATCATTATATTTGCTGTTATTTCAAATTAAAATATTAGCATTTTTGCTCATTATGTAATCAATATTGTTAACTGTCTTCTAGCACAAAAGATTTCCCGGGAGGTGTGAAAAGTAGAAACAGTGTTAAGTTGATTCATGCATTTTCTGCTCAGTGTGACTGAACTTTATCTAATCAAGTCTTGCTATTACTGCAAAGAAAGCTGTTATTTTTGGAACAGAGGGAAAGCTAAATATAGAGTAAAATGTCTGGTTTAGTACAGCAAATAAACATCAGAATGTTTCCCCAAATTCAGTTATTTTATGATTATATTTAAAGGGATAGTAATGTTTCACAAAAACAGCAGCTCCAATTAATCTTCATAGTATTTGGTCCATGGAGAGTGTTATTTCAATACTGTCAGAGTTGTAGTTCAAGAGTAATTGAATTATAAAGTATCCTCCTCCCGACCCTTTTACCTAGTGTAAGCCACTACCCCTCAGATGTGGAATCTGGTTGCTTGACCAGACAGCTCACAGCAAGGGACAATCTTCTTATGTGAGAACAATGAAAACCATGCCCCCCTTGACAGTTTTTTCAGTTTTTCCCTTATGTTAATTGAAGATTGTCCTTATCTGCAATTTACCTGGGCACCTCCCTGCTTCAGAGAGCTGAGCAGTGTTATAGCCATAAAACAGGCTCAATAACTCTTGAGCTACAACTCTGACAGAATTGAAATAACAAGGCCCAAATACTATGATGATTAATTAGAGCTGCTTTTATTATGAAACATTACTATCCCTTTAACAAGAAGACCAGGCAGTTGATAGGACATCAATTCAAGCATTGCCTCACCAGCCTCCAGTTTTTTATTAATCCCCATTTCAATGTGGGCTCTGAAGAAGCAGAGATGGGAGGCAACATTGCATGAATCAACCTTATGTAATATGAAGAGGCAATAAAAAGGACAACCAGTCAGCAGCAGTTGATTGTCCCTTTGATTGGTTGGGAAAGACCACAAGGGATAGTAGCCCTTCCTAGCAGCTTTAGGAATGGGCGAAACTAAAAAAAAAAAAAAAAAGCAATTTCCCACATTTCTGTGAAAATTCCGAACCATAGAAAATATATAACTTTTCCGCCTTCTCGCTACTGTCAATTAAATTTCATTGAGAACTTTGCTATTTTTCACCTATTTCCAAGAATTCTGCATCTGTGCAGACTAAGTGTGTGTGTGTGTGTGTCTGTGTGTGTGTGTGTGGTTTTATTGCTACTAGTGCAGTTGAACATGGCTGGGACTCCTGGAGGGCCAGCATATGTCGTCCTCTGGCTACTAGTGTAGTTGACAAGTGTGTGTAGTTCTATGGCTACCATTGCAGTGGAACAAGAATGGGTAGTCAGTATGTGGGGTTCTGTGCTATCATTAAACAAGGCTGGGATGAGAAACAATAAGAAACTCTCCTGCTGTTTCCAGTCTACAACTCCCATCATCCCCTGAGAGCCTAGATGCAGTCTAGATGTAGCAGGATGGCTGGGGAGCAGTTAGTGTTTCTACATCTACCAGTGATGTTTGACAAGGTTGGGGGTCAATATGTGGTTTCATAACTACCAGTGCAGTGGGACAAGGCTGTGGGGGCCATGTGTGGTTATATTGGCTACCAGTGCAGTGGGATATGGTTGAGGGGAAAGTATGTGCCTTTCTACAGCTACACAGGACAAATTAGTATATTAGTATTTTTAGTTCTATGGCTACCAGTGCAGCGAGTTTTGGCAGAAAAAAGCAGAAAATCTGCACTTTTCTGCAAGAAATTTGCTGCTGTCCGAGAAGTGCCATTTTTCTCCCTGTTTTGTTTATGAGGCAAAAAATGTTGCTCATCTCTACTTAGCTCAGCTTAAGACTGCACTCAGCGGAGTGAGAATTGCACTTGCAAAAAAGGAGAAAAAGTGACCTGCAGTCTGTAGGGCATGACAGTGTTCCTGTGGGTCCACTACCCCACCCATTCTACTTGAGTCCCAGTCTATTGACCAAGCTAAGTAAGGTACATATCTATACAAGGCCTATATAACTGTCATAAAGGAATCTACTGCTAAAATCTGAAAGACAGAATGCCCACAGTGCAAATACACATTGCAAAGCGATGTGGTGTACACAGTTATGCCATTCAAGGGTTTAAAATGTAAACAAAATCCTAATTACACTAAACAAGTCTAATATTTGTAATAGATAAATGTTGTTTCTGAACGTAATGATACTTCACTACTTAGCCTTTTCTCACTCACACACATTTTTCACACTTTTATTGCAGTTTACAACTAAATGACAATTTCTATTTTGTCCATTGTGGAACAAAAGAACCATGCAGTAAAGTATCAGGGCATTTTCCATAAAAAGTTCTGTGGCAGAGACTCCCTTCACACTACACTTTACACCACCAGACAAAAGTGACCTCATATGGAAATGATCAGGGTAAAGATTCTCTTAGCTAGCTTTTTTATTTTCTTAACTTACAAGGGACTGTTTGATTCTCCATTAGGCAGATTCCTATACCTGTGCTTCCTTAATGTGTATGGGCCAGGGTACAGACTTTTAGGGACTGGGGTCTGCTAGAGGATGGTTATCTCTCTTAGGCACTTTCCCCTTTGTCTTTCATTATATAGGAGCCTGAAGTCTCAGCTGGATTCCAGATAACAGAGTGCACAGGTCCCATGTCCTCTCAGTCTGACTGTCTAACAGCCACATTCTGAGGTATGTGGTGATTTGGCTAGTTTGGCACTCTGTTTCTTACTTGCATACATTCCTGTTGCCCCATCCTCATAATGGGGTGATCTCCTACATTTATTTTACTTTCTTTTTTTACTATTTTTTTTCTTTCAACATTTATGGGCTGCTGGCTCTTTAAGAACAGGTGCAAGGGCATCAGCTGCAATACTGGATCTCCTTCTACACTGGGTGAGCTCCGGTGCTCAGGAAGATGCTCCAGGAATATAGGGCTCAATCCAAATTTTGTAGTCGGCTGTTTTTTTCTGCCAACGGCATTTTTTCCAGCACAGTAAGCTATTCAAATGTCTGTGCTGTGAATAAATACCGGCAAAAATAGAGCCATCATGTGATAAAGTTAAGAGGTGATTTCATCGATTTAAAATGATGAAAACTCCATAAATAGCAATTCAAATGTCTGAGTTAGCCAAGAACAGGCGATAAGTGACTCAAGTTATTGCAGGAAAGTTAACACCTATTTTTTTTTAACTTGAGTCCCTTATCGCATGTTTAAACAGCCGACACAGAAACTTGAAGTTAAAAAAAACCTAAGTCTTCAGTGGATGTATTGATATGGGGCTTAGTATCCAAAGTATAAAAAATGTGTCAGACGTTAGTAGAATTAACCGTACTAGTGCCACTGAAGTATAATTACCCCTCCAGCATTCATAGAGTTAACCCGACTAAGTTAAAAAACATCACATTACAAGTAACACTTACCATTAATCCTGATGTCCAGCAGAGTCCTCGGCTTCCTGGTCATCTTCTTTCTTATCTTCTGTTCTTCTTTCTTCACTTGTATCTTCAGTCTTCTTTCTTCTTGCTGTAAAATAAAAACAAAAGTTTAAGTTAAAAGCATACATACTTTAACCCCTTGAGTGCCAGAGGGGTATGCAACACTTTGCAACGCAATGATTTGCAAACCTCTCTGGAGCCCAAAGGGTTAAAGTATGTAGTAGTGTGTCACTTCTTAAAATACAAATGCCCCCATAATAAAAATAAGTAATAATAATAAATGTTGTAAATATATTAAAAGTTAATGGTATTTCCATAAGTATAATAAAAGAATACTTATCATATATGTCGCTGTCTCCGCCGCTGTGTGAGGCCACTGGGGCAGCAGCAGAGACAGAATATTATGCAACACCCCCCCCCCCTTCTTCTCCACGGGCCGATGCCCGCTCCAGTCTGAGGGAATTAGAATTGAGGCTGCCCTTATATATGAGCAGCCTTACTACTAATTCTCTCACAGCAATTGGCTGGGATATGCTTACGCACCTCCCAGCCAATCAGCTTTGAGTGGCTGTGCTTTTAACTGATTGGTTGGGAGATGCGTAAGCATATCCCAGCCAATGGCTGTGAAAGAATTAGACGTAAGGCTGCCCATATATAAGGGCAGCCTCAATTCTAATTCCCTCACTGGAGCGGGAATCGGCCCGTGGAGAAAAAGAGGGGGGTTGTTGCATGGTATTCTGTCTCCGCCGCCACCTCAGCGGCCTCACACAGCGGCGGAGACAGCAACATATATGATAAGTATTATTTTATTATACTTATGGGAATACCATTATCTTTTAATGCACTTACAACATTTATTATTATTTTTATTATGGGGGCATTTGTATTTTAAGAAGTGGCACACTACTACTACATAGTTTAACCCTTTGGGCCCCAGAGAGGTACACAATGCATTGTTTTGCAATGCATTGCGTACCCCTCTGGCACTCAAGGGGTTAAAGTATGTATACTTTTAACTTAAACCTTTGTTTTTGTTTTACAGCAAGAAGAAAGAAGACAGAAGATACAAGAGAAGCAAGAAGAATGGAGACAGAAGGAGACACACAGTGGATGTCAGGTAAGTTTAACACAGATTTTTTAATGATCGGTGCTTGACAGTATGTCAGGCACCAATGATTAACTTTTTTACTGTTAAGTTCCCAAAACTGGTGTTATTTAGAGGCATTTTGGGAACTTAACGCAGAAAACGGACGTTTGGACAGGACACCAGTTTTGTGTCCTAACGTCCGTTGTGCTAAATGTCAATAGGACATTTGAATATCGACCAAGACATTTTATTTTGTCACTCGGTATCCATTTTGCCCAACTGACATTTTTTTACTCCAACATTTGGATCGAGCCTATAATTCTGAAATAGCACAGGTAGTATTAACTCTCCTTTTTCAACACTAAAATGAGTGTTTGTATGTGTATGCTTATTTTAAAGTAGATTATTTTCTAATTTCTCAAAGAGCATTTTGTGTCCATTAACGGAGAAGTAAACGTTTTTTATGAAAAAATATATATTGTAGGGATTTTCCTATTGAGTAAAATAAGGGTACTACCATTGCCGAGAGATTTATATTTCCAGAGGTATTACAGTTTAAACACGTTTTTTAACATTAGCAGTGCCCTCAAGTCGTCAAATTCTAATTCGATTTCCTGTTAGATTCTAATGGAGAGGAAAGTCAGGAAAGTCAGAGACATACAGTTCTCCATAGAATGTGATAGAAACTGCCTGTCACTTCCTGTCAGTTAGAACTATCAGGAAGTAAACACAGTAAATTCACTTCCTGGTTATTTGAACTGCTGTAAATTTTGAATAAAACATCTGACAGCGATCGGAGTGACCTTGTTTTATTCAGCAGGAAAAGCTCTATAAAATATGTGTCAAAAAATGTTTACTGCTCCTTTAACCTCTTAAGGACCAAAGACGTACATGTACGCCATGGAGTGAACGTCCCTAAAGGACCCATGATGTACATGTAAGCCATGGATTTCAGGGCTCTGAAAAAAAGAAAAAAATGCTCTGTGGTCCTTAAGTGCTGGCCACATCCTTAAAAAGATAGTAATACTTCATTTTATCTTTATTTTATTTTGTAGGCATTAAAAAAAATGAAGAACGATATAAGTCTTATCTCTCAAACCGTTATGGCTTGAGAGATATTCACAAGCAAAGTTTCCCCTCCCGCCCCTTTTACCTAGTGTAAGCCATCTCTTCTCAGATGTGGGATCCAGTCCATAGACCAGACACATAACAGAAGGGGACAATCTTCTTCCTATGAAAACAATGAAGGCCCTGCCCCCTTGACAGGTTTTTCAGGTTTTTCCCTTATCTTAATTGAATATTGTCTCTCTCTTCAATCTACCTGGGCACCTCCCTTCTGATCTGGCTGAGCAGTGTTACATCAGTAAAAGGGGAGGGAGGGGGATACTATGATGATTAATTAGAGCTACTTTTATTATGAAACATTACTATTCCTTTAAGGGGTTAAGGCATATCCACCAACAATGGTCCTACAAGAGTAAAAAAAAGTGCTATTCTGGAGCAATTCAAATGCACCCTAGAGGAAGGATGAAAAGAAAAATCCCTAAACTCCCACTGATTTTAATGAAGCTCTTAACTTTTCATTGCTTCAAAAGTCTCCAGCACATCCTTCTCTAGCACTGAATGGGTTAAGATCCCAATTTAAATGAATGTGATGTTTCACTTGCTCTCCTTTTACCTTTGTACATGAGGCCAGTGGAGTCATGATGATGAAGTGACTTGGGTAGGATAAACAAACACATTATGTTCTCAAAAAACTGGATCTGTTCTAGAAGACTATACATTATAGTATGTATCATCATTATTAGTATTAACATCCCACCATAGCTAAGCTAATTACACTAATGTCTGACTCATCTGAAATTGCTGCTTACTAAATTATTATGTGTCCTGCTTTTTATTGCCCTCAATATACAATTTGATTGCTGGCATCTATGCCTCAATTACATACTGTAATTGTATGTTAATTAAATGTAGATGCAAGGTCTGGTTCAGCAATCAGCAGGTTACAACAGATTTACTCATAGGGTTTTTTCATCCAAGACTGTAATTTGACATACATATTTTAATGTTTAAGTTGAAAAATGCCAACTAACAGCTTCTTCAATAAGTTTGAGTTAATTAAGGTTCATTTAAATTTTCTATAATTGGTTGTTTTGGGGATTATTGCAAATATCAATTAGTTGAAAATACCTTACAAAGAAAAGACTGATTCCATTACAGATGCTAATATATGCTGAATGGCCCTGAGCTACCAACCCTGGAACTGCTTGTACAGCAGCAATAGGAGGTCTTGCAAAGACAATCCTGCTGCAACAATGTAGTAGCAGAATAGCCATTTGCAATGCTACTTTCAGCCATTTTTGCATGTATCCCGAACTGCAGATAACAGGATACATACCAGCCGTAATGAAATGGCAAGACTGGGAAAAATGCTTAAACTGTTTTTTTTTTTCCGGACACTTTTGAAGGCCAAACTTCCATCCTGTTGGGATGGAATTCACCTCAATTTCAGGAATCAATACTTTAAAGCTTAGAGTCTCAAAGCAATATGTTGAATATATCTCTAGTACCCAAAAAGTTAATATATAATAACAGTTATTAGGGAGCCCACGGTAGTAAATTGTACAGCTGAGTGCAACTTTTCAAAATAGATTTGAGGATCTATTTGGTAAACCTTGAGAAATTCTGGTTATGTCAGAATGGATTCTGAATAAATCACAGAATCCAAAGAGAGGTAGAGTGAGATTGGTAAAGCTTTAGAGAGGAAGAGTGTTTGAAAGAGAAACAGAGGAAGCGAGAGAGGGGGAGAAACCTCCAGCAGTCATGTATTTTAAGAAATAGAAACCACTGAATTTCCCCTATGTTGTAAAGAGGAGTATTGACCCAGACAGATAACTATTTTGACTAACATTGTGGGTAAGCAAACCCACTCATTTTTTTAGAAGGGGGGGGATTACATGATTACTTATACTGTTACATGTTCGAATTTGAATAAACGGGATTATATACTTCTACCCGTTGAAGAGCCCGTTACAAGGGCCACAGTGCCACTGCCAGCCGGTCGTGGGGCAGTCATGCACAGTAGAGACTTCCCACGCTGTGGCTGATACAGTGCCAGCCAGTCGCGGGGCAGTCATGTGCAGTAGAGACTGCCCGCGCCGCGGCTGATACAGAGCTGGACGCCTCTTCTGAGCGTCCAGCTCTGTATCACCCGCGGTGCGGGCAGTCTCTACTGAGCATGACTGCATCGTTACACACGTTTTAACAAATTATTATATAGGATATCGATCCTCTTTAGTGCGTCTTCTTTTTCAAGATACTTATACTGTTATCTCATTAGTTCAAATGGCAAATGAAACGTTAATACACCTGTGTTACAAGAAATGTAGTATCTCAAAACAGCCTGTTTATTTACAAAATAATTCACTCATCGTCATCACTAGTAAATTGGCATAATATTGTTTGCATCTTTGTGCTTTTGTTTTTAATTTTAATTCTTAAAGCATCAAGAATGATGTTTGTATAAATTTTATGCATAATTAATTTTATCATTAGTTTTTTAAAGCCGCAAGAAAATTTTTTATAGATTTTAAGCATAAATGAATGATTTCTGAGTGCCAGAGGGCTGAGAAATGTATAGCTGATTTATGCTTTTTCCTTTCTTATGCCACTTCAAGGACTAATGGTAATAGGAGGTGTTATAATTTTTATTTCATAGAAGTAAACATTTTTATTTAACATGAACATTTTTATTAAAACTCATAAGTCACATTTAAAATACAGCTTTCCCACACATATACACTTGTTCCATGGTTCCTACCACAGTCAGAAACATTGCTGGAAGTCCACTTTGATAATCACTTTCAGAAGGTTTTTTATGTTGGATTTGATTATGTCAAATCACTTTCCTTCCTTTGCTTTTTCACTTTGAGGAACAGCCAGAAGTTGCATGTGCCATAAAGTAGATATGAGATTACAGAATGGATAAGTCACACTTGTCATCCCCAAGCAATCCCTCCACTACTACTACTAATACTAAGAAGGTCCAGCAGCTACAGACTCAGAGTGTTTGGAGTGAGGGAGGGGATGATCATCATGCTGCTAGTGAGAAGGAAGACTTAAATTGATGTGGTTGGTGTTAGTAGTAATAGTGGTGGCGGAGAAACTGGTGGGCCTAGCATTACCACAATAGATCCTCCTACGGATGGTGAGGTGGTAGGGGAGGTAATGTAGAGCAGCCAGGTATAGCAGTCAACAGAGCCCACAACATTCCCCCGACCCTTGGAGTACCTTTCCCTCCATGGCATTGACTAGATGGAACATGATCCTATCCTATTGCCTAGCAGCAATAATTACACCACCATGAGCACACGTCAGCTGCCTGTGCCTGCTGCTAGTGCTGCCAGTCTGCCCTTTTCAGCTCAACAAGAGATGGCATGTGTGACCGTAGAGGACACTCTGTCACATTTCTGACCACATCCAACTGGTGAGATGTCTGTAATAGAGCAGCAGCAGCAGCATGGAGAGATGGGTGGTGATGATGATGATGATGGAGAAGCTGGGGTGGAAGAGACATTAAGGGCTTTTTAGCCCAAACCATGAAGGAATGGGAGACAGGGATGGTGATGGGCATTACCACCACCAGCAGTGAGATTTTGGAATTTGCGGAGTTTGCTACTGGTAGCATTCCTGCTGCTGCTGAGTTGCAAGGGAAGCAGGATGCTGAGGAGCAGGCTAGTGTGCCACAGGCCACTGTGGAAACATTGGGAATGGGGTCCAGTGATGTGGGACTAGGACATGTTCCACTTGCCAGCAGCAAAACTCCTGGTCCTAGTTGCAGTGCTGATTCTGAGGCAATAGCATCAACAACATCAACATCATCCTGCCAGTCAAGGGGAATGTGGATGGAGGAGAAGAAGAGTCCATTCTTCTCCACCTTTCCACTCCCCCCTGAAGTCCTGGGTGTGCTGCTATTTTTATCTTGGGACAGGTACAGTGCAGTCTGAGGAGATTCCATCCCACAGAATATGCTAAGATGGCGCCAGGGAGGGTTTGTCATTATTATTAAAAGTTGTTGCGTGTCCTTAGTGGGAAGTGGACAAGGTGCATAGTGACAGCAGCAGTACGTGGGTTCTCGTGGGATGATTTCACATTGGGGAACCTAAGTATCATGGTGTTTGGTTACATTTATGCCAAGTGTTTGATGTGCGTGCAGATGTGCCCAGTTCTTCTCTTATTTTCCATGCACACTGTGCACATTGCAGTTGCTGATGAGAGGCACAGTCCCTGTTCTCAAGGGAAAAAATTATATTCTAACTCACCCATGATTTTGGAGGAGGAGCAGGTGGAGAAGCATTATTGTCCAACTTCTTTTCTCTACATATACCTGAAGTGGTGGGGGATAGTTGTGGTGCTGCTACTGCTACAGGCACATCACTGGAGCTAGTAGTTGCTGTAGTGCTGGTGTGGTTGATCCAATTCTCTTTGAGCTGTCTAATCATCCTGCTGCTTAAACAACTCAGCAGCAGCAGCAAGAACAGCAGTCTCAAATTCTGCAGTGCCCCGGGGGCATTTGACAATGACCAGTGGCCACTAGCCACCATAACACTAAGCCAGTAGGGCATATTTTTTTCTTTTTCTCAGGGCTTGTTCTTTATAAAAAACAAAAAAAACAGAGCCTACAAAAAAAGAATTGGCGGGTGGGCTTACAAATCACTGGTTCCTCAGGGTTCCTGATGCTTATAAGCCAGACTGATAAAAATTATCTGTGATTCCTCAGGGCCTGTGATGCTAACAAGCCAAAATCCTACAAATCAACAATTCCTCAGGGCTTGGGCCTAAAAATTCTGTCCTACAAATCAATGTTTCCTCTGGGTTTGGGCCTAAAAAGTCTAAGTCCTAGAAATCAATGTTTCCTCAGGGCTTGGGCCTAACACAAGTCAAAGTCCTGCAACAAATCAATGTTTCCTCAGGGCTTGTGCCTCTAATAAGTCTAAGTTGTACAACTCAATGTTTCCACAGAGCTTGGGCCTCTAACAAAAAGCCCTATAAATCATCTTTTACAAAATATTCTCTCAAGTCAAGTATCAGTCTGCCCTAGTCACAGATTATGTCAGGGGGTCCCTGTCTCTGTCAAGTTGCGTACCAGTTTTTATTTTATTACATTTTTAATTTATTTTTTTATTAACTGACCCCCAATACCAGTCAACAACCCCCCTCAAAACAAATTCCCTGTCTAAATTGTTCTTTCCCCAGACTCCAACCACCAACACAGGCACCCTCATCACACCCTTTTATACCATGTCTTTTTTTTGTAATTATTAACTGTCCCCCCAATCCTAGTCAACAACCCCCCAAAAAAATTCCCTGTTCAACTGATTGTTTCTCCACATTCTGCCAACAAAGGCACCCTCATACCCCTTTTACAGTATGCCTTCAGGAAATAAAATAACATTTGCTGTGTGTTGTGTGTAAATTCATTGTTCTCATTGATTTCAATGCAGTGAGATTGGAGAAAAAAGCAGAAAAATGGCACTTTTGTGGAAAATTATTCACCAAATGGGAAGAGCCATTATTCAACGATTTTGGTGTGAGGTGAAAATTTTTGCCCATCCCTAATTAGGAGATGTTTGTTCTCATATATATTTTTGCAATGCTTTTTAGCTGTCTAATGCTTTTTAACCACTTGAATCTTAGAGATATCTGTGTCACATTAAGGAGTTAAAAGCAGTATAACTGATATAACGCACTGCAACATATACTTTTATCAAAATATTTAACTGAATGAATGAATATACTTATTTTCATAGCGCCACAAGTTTACACAGTGCTTTACAATTTAAGGATTTGGACAATATAAGGTGACAAGTGCCTAGGAAAATGAAACATTGTAAATGGGGTCCATGCTGGAAAGCTTACAATCTAAAGTGCTAAAGGGAGACATATAGAGTATATAAGTGTGAGGTGAGGAATTCTAAGTTGTCTTACCCTCACCTGGTAACGTCACTCACTATCACCAACTTGTGTTATTGCTGCAAAAATCATCATTCCTTTTCAATGATTCTGAAAAGATGACATGATTAAATGGTTTAATATATAAAAGGTAATTATTGGTTGCAAGAACAATTTCCTCAGGGTATCATTATTATTACGTATATTAAACCATTTATTCATCTCAAGATTTGGTCATGGTTTGGAATTTTTAAAATATACTAAAATAGGGATGAGTAATATAACCATAAGATGTGTTTCGCCTGTGTCACAGTTACTTACCTTGCGGCCGGCAGCAAGGGAGCCGGCCGCATCCTAGCCTCCTTGTGGTGGGTCACGCCGCTTCTGGGCTTCCTTCCGGCCGGCATCTCTAGCAGGCACGTATCATATGGGAATCCTCTAGTTATGCGCACACTGCTCTTAAAGGGGCATTGCCCTTGTTATGTGCTCCACCTCCTCTCACTATTAGTTTTTATACTGACTGGACACCAAGCTCAGTAGCACTTATGTTGATGTCTAGTGCAGTAGTGTCCTGTGTTCCTGAGTTTGCTCCTTGCTTGACCCTTGGCTTGTCTGACCATCCACTCTGGTGCTGACCTGTGGCTCTGTCTGACTATCCACTCCATGTATGACCTCTGGCTCAGTCTGACTATCCAATCTGGTGCATACCTGTGGCTCTGGCTGACTACCCGCTCCATGCTTGGCCCTTGTTTGTTTGCCCATCCATTCTGGTGCTGACCTGTTGCTCTGTCTGACTATCCACTCCGTGTATGACCCCTGGCTTAGTCTGACTATCCAATCAGGTGCAGACCTGTGGCTCTGGCTTACTACCTGCTCCATGCTTAAACCCTGGCTTGTCTGGCCATTCATCCTGGTGCTGACCTGTGGCTCCGGCCTAGTAGTACTCTATACACCTGTGGGCATTATCGCTATCTAGTCTGGTTCTAGCGAGAGGCTGGGTCATATCCCCAGCTCCAGACTTCATTAGTGAGACGATCCGGAGCAGTCTTCTATTTCTGATAGGAGTCCCTTGCTCCGGGTTAGGGCTGCTCTCTCACTTTTATGTGTGCTCTGTGATATTTCCTATTATATGCTCCTATTTTAATAAAGTGAAGTTACATTACAGCACCTGTCTCTTGCCTCGTCTCTGATTCTGTGGCAGTCTGTGAGCAAGGTAGACTTTGTAAATCTGCAGATCTATGACATTCTCAATTTATCCATGTATATTTTATTGTAGCATCCCCATTGCCTACAAATCTTCTCTGGTTCTGGTTGTGGTAGTCTTTGTTTCAAATGATATTGATTGTTCTATACAGGAGAACAGCTGACTAATGAGTTGGGATGATCCGTGTTGAGGCAGTCTAAATATCCTCCACATGTGAAAATAGCGAGTTATTGTGTCCTGTAGCATCTACCAAGTGAGCGTATAATATTTTGAAAATTATGGAAGAGAATATCTGGACAGTACTACTCTATGAGGTGCCCTCTTGTCTTTCTGCTTTCAATGAGTCTTCCAGTAACCATCTGTTTATACTTCCTACTGCATACAGAGATAATGAGGCTAAAAAACTAGTAATCTGAGTGCCAGCGAGGTACCCAATGCATGGCAGTGGAATGCATTACATACCTGTCTGGCATTCAAAAGGGTTAAAGGATGAGTAAACTTTTTTTATGAAAAACATATGTTGTAGGGCTTTTTCCTGCTGAGTAAAACAAGGGTACCACTCAAGTGAGATAAATGGTTCCAAAATTATTATAGTTTTAACTATTTCTTTTTCTTTTATATATTAACAGTGCCTTCTGATATCCAGGAACTTTACCTACAGATATTCTGTTGCACTCTAGGGAGAGGCGAGTCACCAACTACAGTTCTCTATAGAATGTTATAGAATCTGGTTTATAGTGACAGTGTTAGATCAGTTTGTGACATGTTGATCTGTTATAACTTTTGAATAAAACAGCTGACATCAGTAAGAGCCTTATAACATACAGGTTCTCATTTAAAGGGGATGTTTACCCCCTTCACCACTTTGCCTAAATCGTTTCCTTATAAATGATAAATAATGGAATGTGTATCCTTTTAAAAAAAATATCTGCTCGTCTGGAGAAATTAAAAGATTAAATGTAGCTCTGTGCCTACTTCCGGCAGACAGTGTTGACTGCATATGTACCTCAGTCTGAGCTTCTATCTAGCCTCGTCCAATGGAAGGGGGTAAATATCCCCTTTAAAAAAAATGTACTGCTCCTTTAAGAACTGGAATAATTCATGACCATGCTAACTGAACTAGAGAGGAGAATAATCATTATGAAAATTATCTTTGAATTAAATGGTCCTTTTGGACACTCAGGTGGTATAGCAGTCTGAGAAGGTGTTGAAAGCCTCTCTATTCTCCAAGCAGTTTAAAGACCCGTTTAAATAAATGGTAACTTTTATTTTGTCTCTGTGGTACAGCTGGTTTTCCCCAGAATTACTCCAGAGGGGAGATGCACTAAGTTGTGATAAAGAGGTGATAAAATGGAGCTAATTTCTTCGTTGATATCACTTCTCCATATTCTATGTTATTCTATGGACCCAATGCTCTAAGGCCTCTCCCACTTGAGAAATCTTAGTGCATATGCTCCATAGAATAACATAGCAATTGGAGAAGTGGTATCACTGGAGAAGTTATCTCCACTATATCACCTCTTTATATCACCTTAATGCATAACCTCCCGGTTCTGCTTAGTGAATCAGCTTGAATATCAGTTGGAGCTAAGCAGGCATTATATGTTTTGCCTGCCTTAATGCAAAGTAGAAAACAGAGGACTCACATTAGGGATTAACCTAATAAATAAAAAACAATCAAAATATTTAACACTTTCAGTGCCAGAGAGGTATCCAACACATTGAGGGTTATGCACTAAGGTGTGATAAAGCAGTAATAATGTGGAAATAGCTTCTCCAGTGATATCACTTCTCCAATTCCTGTTTTATTCTATGGAGCCAATACATTAAGATGTCCAAAGCTGGAGACATGTTAGTGCATAGGCTCCATAGAATAACATAGGAACTGGAGAAGTGATATCACTGATAAAGTCATCACTGCTTAGTGGCATAACCCCCATAACGTTGCAATGCTTTGGATACCTCTTTGGCACTCAAAGGGTTAAATAAATATAGTGCATGTAGTTACACTGTGTAATAATCTGGAGCTTTGCATACAGTACCATTATTTACAGCCATATTGGAGAATATAAATTTATTTGTATTTGGTGTTACCTTTTAGTGAACCAACTTAATAGCTGCTTATACAGCACTTTCATAACCTCAGATATTTTATATACATCCTCCCAGCAGATGTCTGTTGCCATAAGGGTATTCCTGCTCTTAAAAGAAACAGCGTCCAAAGCTGGTGCAGGATTGTTCTCTGATCAACAAGAATCAGTGGTCTGAATGACTTCTGATTTTAGCAATGATTGCTACTGAACCATTTATATAAAGAAACTGGTACTGGGTACAAAAAAGGTGTTCTGTTGACCATGGGTATTCTATACTTTAGTTTGAAAGCTTTACTCTGTATGACCTTTGCTTTGACCTTCAATGAAAGCACTTTAAGGATACCATTTTGTTTGATAAAGCAGCGTTGTTAGTTGCAAAATGCATAAGAATTACAAAGTGGTTTTTTAATTGCTTTTATTAAAGATTTGGAGACATATATGAGCTTGCCGGCTGTTGGATTATTGTTCAGTGTATTGTTTGGAGGAGAAGGAGGAGACCTGGAGGAGTACCGAACAGAGACGGTAATATTATCTCTGTATGTTCATTCAGCTGTGTATAACATATGTTTATCACAAAACATTTTTTATATATTTTGGCTTCACAAGTGGGGCTTCTTCAGGGAGAGCAGCCGGTATTCTAGTCCTGTTATGTGCAATAGGCTGTATAGGGGAGCAGCTTACAGTCCCAGAGTTTGTTAGCTGGTTCATACATATGTATAGATCCAGCCACTATTTTTAGTGAGTACCATTTTTACGGTGGTGGTGTGGTGTGTCTTTAAAGGGGATATTTAACCCCTTTACAACTTTGCTTAAATCATTTGGTTATCTACTGCAAATAATGAAAAGTGTATACTTTAAAAAAAAAAAAAAAAAGTTTGTTTGGAGAAATTAAAGGGATAAAAGCAGCTCTGAACCTACTTCCGGACAGACTGTGTTAAACAGATCTGTACTGCAGTCTGACACTTCTATTCAGCCTCCTCAGATGAAGGAAGCTGTCTGTCTGTAAGCTGGAGCAGTCTCATTGGCAGAGATCGATTTCTGGCCAATGAGAACGCTCCAGCTTACAGACATCCTCCATCATTGGAGGAGGCTGATTAGAAGAGTCAGACTGTGGTACAGATCCGTTAAACACAGTCTGTCCGGAAGTAGGTACAGAGCTGCTTTTATGCTTTTAATTTCTCCAAACAAGAGTTTTGTTTTGTTTTTAAACATATACACTTTTCATTATTTGCAGTAGATAACAAAATGATTTAGGCAAAGTTGTAAAGGGGTTAAACATCCCCTTTAAACAGAGGATTTTGCAAAAGAGCTGCTTTCTCTTTTTGTCTTTAATGAGGCAAGTACCAGTGTAGTAGTGATCTGGTTTTTATCAGCAAGAAAAGCCCTAATATCAACACATTATGACTGCTTATTAACTTGGTCCACTAAAATGTGTCTGCAGCAGGTTAATTCATAACAGTGTCGGAAATAGCTTTCTGTATAATGAATCAGTTTTACAGCATTACATATTAATTGAAAATACTAAATCATCTGTTCAAATACATTTTCATGTATGATTGCAAATTGTAGCATGTTAAAAATGGGGATTTTTGTACCTAGAGTTAAATCGTTTTTTCTATGTCCTTTGAGAGGCACAGGGACTGGTGGATACAAGTTAACAGTACATTTTTTAAACTAAAAGTAACTCCTCCCCTTTGTTTGTCCAACAGAAGTCAGTTTACTTATAGTAAAGCATAAGGGAACCAAGTGACCAAAAACAGAATAGTTAGAAATGGTATGTCACCCAGGGCTAGAAAAGATTTACTCTGGTGGTGTGGCCCGTTAACCGCAATTGACTTATAGAAAAGGATTGAAAGGTAAGTACCCTTCTTCAGGCTTACACTTTCTATGTCCTAAGTTAGCCATTAAAAGGTATCACCTTTATATCACTCCTGTGAGTTTTTTCTGCACTGAATCCTACCTACTCTACTGGCTAACATGGTACCATCTTTTTTTCTGGAAAGGTAATTACAAAACACCACTTTTCCCTGACATCTAATGTGGAGCAAGGAGAGTGAGGATATCCCTGTGGGGGTCACAAAAACACAGGAAGTGGGGAAATTATCTTAAGGAGTTGCTGATTGTATCTTCTGAGGCAAGAACATTGACCTTATAGAACCTACTGAATGTGTGAACCTAAAACCATGTGGCGGATTTGCAGATTTGGTCAGATGAATCCTGATGTCTGAGAGCCCATAAGGTACTAAATAAAGAGTGGCTAAATAAAGAGAGGAACTGGTTTGGATCTGAGGGTATAGGCTACCTTATTTATTAGTAGGCAGATCAGGAAGGTCTGATAAAGACTAACTTATTTGGTAGCAGGAATGCTATAAAATTACTGGGTTATGAGGAGAAGGTTGAACTTGATGAACTTGTGTCTTTATTCAACCTAATTTACTATGTTACTATGACTCATAATCCATTTTATCCATGAGGATATGGTTGATTTAGAAGCAGGTTTACCTTTTGTAGGACCTTGAGGGATAACAAAGAAAGAAAGAATGGCTTCGTGTGAAGGCTTCAGAAACTTGAATGTAATGTTTAAGATATCAAATTGCATCCAGAGAAAATAGTTCTTCCCTCTTGTTAGAGGTGTCAGGATACAAAGTAGGTATGCTTGCTTCCTGGTTCATATGAAAAGCAGATATTACCTTCAGCTGGAATTCATGTAATTTGTAAAAACACTTTGTCTTAATGAAACATTAGATAAGGCTACCTGCATGACAAAGCACTGAGTTCTGATTCTTCTGGCTGAGGACATAGCAGCTAGAAAGGTCTTGCAAATATAATTCCTGAGGGATACCAAAGGCAATGGTGCAAAGGGATGTTTTTTTAAAGTCTTTAAAACTAAGGTCAAATCCCAAGGAGCTGCTGGATCCTTATAGGGAGAAACCATGTGAGGGGGATGTACTAAGGTTCATTAAGGGGCCAGGATGGATATGGTTGCATATTTGCGTCAATGACATCTCATCATATGCATTAAGCTGTATTTACCATCATATTTCTCTAAATAAGCTACAAATAAACAATCTTAGCCATTGATCTGCCATGCCTTTGCCATGTTTACGGTTTTGCAGTGACTACTTTGACATTGGCACATTTTTATATTCAAATTCAGCTTAATGATCCACTGTCATATCCATGTGGGCGTGTTTATATGTTAATGTGGCATATCGCCACAGGCACTAAGCTCCGAAAGCTGTGATATTCACAGCCCCAACTTCACTAGCCTGAGGCTCTCAAAGTTGGTATCTACCTATACTTCTCTCTGAAGCCAGAGGACTGGCAAAGCAGTAAATCTTAACCTTCTGGCACTCAAAGGGTTAACAGCCTGGACAAGGGAGCAGTTAATGAAGGAGCATTTGCCCATTTTTTCATATGACTTTGTGGGATGGAATGTAAGTGAAAACTCCAAAGGAATGATCAGTTTGCATTATGGATTTCTACTCATCCAAATGATTTATTCCAGAGGTCCTCATAGGGTTAATTCTACAAACGTTCACACATTTTTTCAGCACTTTGGATGCACTGATATGGGGCTTAGTGCCCCAAATCAATAGATCCTCTGGTGACTTTTTAATGCTTTTTTAACTTTCAATTCCTACGTTGGCACTTTGGAGATCTGTTAAGCGACTCTTCTCCCAGAAAAACTGGGCACATTTTCACATGATAAAGTAGGTCCCTTAACGGATCTTAGTGCCTAACGCATGGAACTGAACTGCATATTTAAATGTTTTTCTTTTTTTTCAGTGGGCGAAAACGCACGCATATTAATTGCTACAATGTGATATTTTTATCCTGTGTTTTTTCACAGCGCAAGTAATTGAATAGCTTTCCGTGCTCAAAACAATTCTATCTGCTGTTTTTTTTTACTTCCAGGGAATTGAATCAAGGTCTCAGTGTCTTAAACTCATATGAAAAAAACATCATAGCAGTAAAACCGCAAGGGCCTTATAGAACTCATATAGGAAGAAAACAGTAATTGAGGCAACAGATATACAATAGTATAATGTTGTCTTACCAACCCCCAGTTTCCCAGAAGGTTACTTACTACACCTTGGTTATTGGGATTCTTCTGGCATCCAGTCATCCAGGACATGTAGTCCAATATGGTGCAAGGCCTTATATGCAAAATACACCCAAACAGGATCACCCTACCCTTGAATAGAGTTTGTTGTTGGATAACAATTTCTCTATGGTGGTGAGGGATACCACTCTGGGCCCCACTCCAAGGCCTTCTGGGACTTACAGGGTAAAGAGAATAAAAAAACAAAAAAACTGTTGTACATCTTCAAGAATCTCCATAGAGAGATTGTTCTATATCTCCTATGAGGGCACAACTCTGTTGGAGGAAGGGGAGTTAAGTAGACCAGAGGGAAGGGAATATGTATATATTCTTCTGGTTTACAAGTTTACAGTTCAGAATCCTGCTTCCTTGGGGTGAATACTGTTACCCCACCGCGCCCCAATAGATGTAAGAGAAATATGGTTTTCTGCTGTATTTTTCATAGAATATTGAATATGTAAAAAAAAGAATCAAATACATTTTTTCTTCTATTAATAAAACATATCTATATGCAGACTCTCCTCTGCACAAAATCTAAATCTGATGTATTGAGAAAGTAAAGCCGTTAACTATAATTACAAGAAAAAAATAGTGTGTCTGGGCTTAGGTCATACTGTTCAGAATAATTATGTGTATGCTTGTCAGATGGTCTAGAAGGTACGAAAATGGCACAGATCATTCTGGAATGTAAGTTCCATTGGGAGCCTGGGATGAAAGCTTCTGGGAAATTCCTGTGGTTATCAAGTTTCATGGGATACATTTTTTCATTTCACATGCAATATAATTGACCTTGATCAATAAAAATAAATTATTTTAGAGTATCACAGATGACTAGTAAATACCATAGAAAACTCCAGCAGAGCTGTCTCATCCTATTTCTCAGTTACAAGGATTTGAAAACCAAAGTGGTTATCTTACTGACTTAAAGGAACACTAGCATCTCTCACAGATAACCCCACATTCCATAATTTGAAAGAAAATGGCTGCTATTCATCGATTCTGCATAGATTTCTTCCCCAAAATTAATTTTTAATTAGGACTGTGGTAGATATAATTTCCATTTTAAATGAGTAGAAAACATTTATTATCAAAAAGGAAAACTTTATATGTATAATGTATATACAGTTTGAGTGTGTGTTTGTGTATGTATGCGCATATATAAGTATATTGTAGGGTTTTTTCTGCTGAGTAAAACAAAAGAAATCCTAATGATGTTCATTTTAAAGTTATTTTAGTTCAAACTGTTCTTTCATATTAAGAACAGTTGTCCAGACAGTGCATCTAAAGTTTATCTGGTGTCTAGATAGATCTATTGAATTCCACGACCACTGACTGCAGTTGTCCATGAAACAGACATGTCAAACTCAAAGCCAATTGGTGGCTATATCACCACCATTTCCCAGGGGCGGGGGTGTGGGTTTTCTCCTTCAGCTCTGCCACTACAGAACTCTGTCTCTTCCACAATTTTCTTCACCTTCTTCACCTCCTTTGAAGTTCTGGCAGTTCAACTCTTCTCTCCAGTTCCTTTCCAGGTAGCTGAAATCTACCAGCTACCAGTTTATGACTTCACAGCTTCCCCCTTTCATCTCCCTGATCACCATCTTATCTACTTCACACTCTCTCACTCACCTTCTAAAACATCTTTTACCAGAGACCTACACTCTCTTAACCAATCATAGTGCATTGAAATGTATTCCTCCAACACTCAAAGGGTTAAACATAGTTACAATCAGCAACCCTGTAAGAGTTAAATAGTATTGTTTATGCAGGCTTGCATTGGAATAACAGGCGCACCATGCAGCCCTAATGAGTTTTAATTGGTCTTTTAACTCTTTCAGTGGTTGTTGACTCCTCACCTTGGAGGAAACACTAGTTATAAGGCACTATGTAACTATGTTTAACCCTTTGAGTGCTGGAGGAATGCATTGCAAAGCACTATGTTGCTCTTCCCTCTGGCAGTCAAAGAGCTAAGCTAACAGACACATAGACAAAAACTCACACAAATACCATACACACAAACACACACATTAACACAAATACAAATGCACACACACGCAGAAACCAGCTTTTGAGAGCAACACTTGCTTTATGAAGCCAAAAGCATTCTGTGTTTCAAAAATGAAACATACACATTAAATGCCTATCTAAGGAAAACACAAACTGATAAGCTTAAAATCCCATCAACTTCATAGCAAGTGGAATGTGAGTGCGGGCGGGGATGGCAGGCAAGATCAGAGAAGAGAGAGATGTTTTTCTCCCTTAAGGACCAGTAATGGCCCTGATGCATCACGTCCTTTTTACTTACAGTGCTCCCCCAATGAATACGGTGTCTGAAATTGACCATGCCAAGACAGGAGCGATCTCTCTCAGATCCACGTTCAGTGTGCTGGTACACATCACAGGTCATGTGTGCCGGCGCACTGACAAGGGGTTAAAGGGTTCAAATATTAGACATTAAAAATAATTTTTACTTTATAATAAAATTGCCACATCACCACTCTAATAGGTGATACAGGGAAGAAAGCACACTGCACTGCACATGTCTCACATAAAACTCTGTTCTGAAAACAGCAGTATAGACACTCTATTATTAACGTCCAAAATGTTCTTGGAAAAAGGCCTTTTTTTAGCCTCCTCAAATGTAAAATTCATTCTTCACCTATGCTGGGAAAGCACTGTACTTCTACCTGCTCATTATCTGATATACATTACAGGACTGCATCATGGGAAAATGGTGAGCACTGAATTGTAGCATTGTTTCATGCAGCCTTTGGAATAAAGCACATGCATTATATAATATCTGTATTATTGTTATTATTGTACATTATTGTTATATACGATTGATGTATATTAATATGTATCTAGTTATTGTAACTTTTTCCCAACTAATAATTGGCCATCACTCTGTTCCATTATCTCCATCTGGAAGAACTTCTTTCCTCCCTTCTTCTACTCCTCCTGTTCATCTCTTTGATTCCAATCTTCCATCTTCTGCTACTCTGCATACATCACCATGTTTCCTGCTACTCCTCCTATTACCTTCATACCTCCTCACCATATCACTTCTGCATCTTTTTATAATAAAATGGCTGCTTGAGTACATCCCTCCATTCATTTCAGTCACGTGATCACAACGTAACCATTTAAAGGGATAGTAACAGATACCAATAAGTGGTGCTCCAATTAATTTGCCTAATTTGTAGTCCAAGTAGAGCTGTGCATCAATACGATCTGATTTTTAGTTTTTGAGTAATTTCATTATAAAGTATCCCCCTCCCGACCCTTTTACCTTCCGTTAGCCGCCTCCCCTCAGTTGTGGACGCCGGTCCTGGGACTGACTTGCAGCAAGTGACAATCTTTATGTGGTAAGAATAAGGAAAACCCTGGCCCCCTTGACAAAGGAGGGCGGTATATTCCTTATGCTCACTGAAGATTGTCCCTCGCTGCGCTCTATCTGGACTGACATGAGAGGCTCATGAAGAGGGTAAAAGGGGAGGGGGATATTTTATAATTAAATTACTAAAGAAATACAAATTGGATAGTATTGATACATGGCTCTACATGGACTACAAACTAGGAAGATTAATCGGAGTGCCATTTATTGTGAAACATTACTATTGCTTTAAGGACCAGGGGATGCAAGGCATTGTCCTTAATCCTTTCAATGCAATGTGTTGCACACCCCTGGCACTCAAAGGATGAAAGGGTTAGCCACTAGCTGTGCATGTTTTAAAGATTGTTTCTTTAGTAAAGATGAACATGTAGTTTTGAACTACAACTCCTATCATCCTCAGCAGTCCTTTAAGGGTAATGGGAACTGTGTTCCAAAAACATCTTGGGGGCATTTATTTGTCCATGCAGCTTGTATAAATGATCACACTTATAAACAGAAATTAGCTATAGAAGATAGGCCTGGATAGGCAGTTGATAACTTTATCCATTGACTGGATGGGAATTTGTTAGAGAAAAACATTTATCAAAATCAATGTAATGCAGGTCATAATGTGTCTTCATGTGTAGTTTAAAATAAAATACAAGTAGAAATTAAACCCTTGAGAACTAATGCGGAACAATGCACCCTCAGGCTGGGCCACCAAAAGAGTCTTGTCAGAGACCATATTAGTTGGTCTTTCCCAACGTGCCCTGCAGCCTTCGAGGAATGGTGAGTCTCCAGCAGTTTGGTACGGAGAGATTCGGGCACAAAACATTTCCCATTAGTCTTATCCACCGGGGAGGAAGCTTGAGCAGCCAAAATCTCCTCACCCAACGGAGAAGTAATACTAGTACGTATCGTAGCTGAGATGCGGTTAGGAGGAATGATAGGTACCAGAAGAGACTCCTCCTGGGACTCAGACCCAAATTGTCGAGAAAGAGCATCTGCTCTAATGTTTTTTGTACCAGGGAAGTAGGAGACCACAAAATTAAACCTCGAGAGTAATAAGGCCCATCTGGCCTGATGTGGAGGCAATCTCTTATGTTAGGTTCTTGTGATCTGTCAGTATCAGGATAGGGACTGTAGTACCATCCAACAGATATCACCATTCTTTCAGGGCCAGGATGTTGGCAAGTAACTCCCAGTCACCTACATAGTATAAACTCTCGGTCTTAGACAGTTTCTTAGAGAAGAAACTGCAAGGTAGCAATGGTTTCCCAGGGCCCGCGCGCTGGGACAACAAGGTGCCCACTCCAGACTCTGAAGCATCAACCTCCAAGGTGAAAGGTAGGGTGGGATTTCTGGTGAGAGAATATCGGAGCTTTAGCAAAAGCTGACTTCAAGTCCTCAAATGCCTGTAAGGCCTCAGGTGACTAGTCTGAGGGATTAGCTCCCTTCTGAGTCATGTCCAGGAGAGGTTTGACTACAGTGGAGATGTTTTGTATGAACTTCTTGTAGTAATTAGTGAAGCCCAGGGACCTCTGTTTGGACCTTAGCCCCACTGGAAGTGGCCACTATAAGACGGCAGACAATTTTTGCAGGTCCATGGCTAGGCCAGAGGAAGAAATAACGTATCCTTGGAATATCACCTGGGATTTGTGGAATTCATATTTTTCTAGCTTGCAGAACAATTTGTTCTCCCTGAGCAGTTGTAGGACCCAGGATACGTCTACTCTATGTGCCTCCAAGGTAGGAGAATGAATGAGTATATCGTCCAAATATACCACAACACAACTCTGTAGTAGGTCTCTCAAAACATCATTAATGAATTCCTGGAAGACACTGGGAGTATTGCACAATCCGAAAGGCATCACCAAATATTCATAGTGCCCGCTCCGGGTTTTAAACGCTGTCTTCCACTCATGGTCTTCTTTAATTTGTACCAAATTGTATGAGGCCCACAAGTCAAGTTTAGTGAAAATAGTCAAGCCTATGATATGATCAAATAGCTCCGTGATCAACAGAATCGAATAGGTGTTCTTTACCATCAGCTTATTCAAATCCCTGAAATCAATTCATGGTCTGAGTTCCCCATCTTTTTTCTTAACAAAAAAAACCCTGTGCCCGCAGGTGAGTAGGACTTCCGGATAATGCCCCTAGATAAAGCGTCAGCCACATAATCCTCCATGGCCTTGTTCTAATCCACTGGCAAGGGGTACACTCGGCCCTTAGGAGGTTTGGCCTCTGGTACTAGATCAACAGTACAATCGTACGGCCTGTGTGGCGGTAATGTACTGGGATCTACCTTATTAAATACCTCTTTGTAGGACTGGTACTCAGCAGGTAAAGAGGTAGAGGTACACAATATCCTGGTAGGCTGCTGGAGGCAAGATTGCGTACATTGCGAAGACCACAACAGAATATCGCAAGTCTGCCAATCAATTCTTGGGTTGTGAGTCTGCAACTAGGGAAAACCCAGAATGATGGCATGAAGGGGAGAATGTATGACCTGGAACTGTTGTGTCTTTACATGGAGTGCCCCTACCCTTAGAGACAAAGGATGAGTCTAATGCATAATGTGTGCCGGCTGTAGGGGTCAGCCGTCAATGGCCTCAATCGCTAATGGCTCGGAGGAGGCAGCAAAGGGATAGCGTGCTTGGCCACAAAGTCTGCATCAATGAAAAAGCCCGCAGCCCCTGAGTCCAGTAGTGCAGAAGCCACTACCGATGACTCTGCCCAAAACAATACTACTTCAATTATAGGTTTGTCCTGAAGTCTTTCTGGGGACTGTGAAATTCCAACCAGGATCTGTCCCCTACCTGACCCTTGGTGCGAGCATTTCCCAGTCGGATAGGGCAAGCACGCAACATATGGCCCGGCTCCCCACAGTATAAGAAAAGGCCCCTCCTCCTGCGCTGAGCCCTCTCCTCCAACGAAAGGCGTGTAAAGCCTAGCTGCATCGGTTTCGTAATGATTAATCAAGAATGAACAAGGAGCCAGTTCAGTAATGAAACACCACCTTTATTGATTTAGATACAGGTAATAAAAGAACAATACCAGACAATACCCTCAGAGAGCAAGGAGATCCTTCCCTGGAGCAAACTGTTCATACCAGGAATAGGATGCTGCTCAGGAGAGGTCTCGTGAGAAGGAACCGTGCAATAGCACCAGAACTGGGGTTAGGACCCAGCTACGTAAGGAACAGGTCGCACAGAGGAAGGATAGCACCAGAACCGGGGTTGGGACCCAGCCAAGTTCCTGTACGGGAGTAGGACGCCACAGATGGAGATCAGACTGACAAGGCCTACGGTCAGTCTCAGAGGGGGTACTGGGCCGGAGCCACAGGTAACACCAAGCGAGTAATTGGACAGAACCGGAAAGCAACACTGGAGCTGGTAGTCAGCCAGAGCCACAGGTCTAAACCAAGTGGGTATACAGACAAGCCAGGGGTCAATAACAGAGAGGGTAGTCAGCCAGAGCCAAAGGTCAAAGCCAAGTGGGTAGTCAGACAAGCCAAAGGTCAATACCAGAATGGAACGAAAGCCAAGCCAAGGATCATACACAGAATCACAGGAGCAAGAAACAAATGACTGCACTAGAACACCATGTAAGGGCAACTCAAGTGGTGTCCAGGCTATACCGCTTCATCAAGGAGGTGGAGCACACAATTGATGACTGTAGCTTTAAGAGTGGAGCGCAACATCACCAGAGGAATTCCCTCGTGACGTGCGCCCGCTCAGATGTGGGCCGGATGCAGAAGAGACAGCATGAAGATGTGGCATGACAGCGGCGAGGAGAGCTGTCAGCCCTGGGAACCAGCTGCTCAGGAAGGAGCACAGAAGCGCCCGGTTCCCCCACTGCAGGTAAGCGCAAAAGCACTCACTCAGAAGAATCCTCCACATGTCCAACATGCCACTAAGCACATATGTGTCAGGGAGTAACCAACAAAAATGAGTGATTATACAATTGGCCTTTACAATTGATAACTGATAACCCCCGTATTGTATAATGTACAATATAATGTATAATATGGGGGTTCTGAATTATACCTCACCAAGATCTGGGGGCACACAAAGAAACCCCCTGGTATCCTAGTAGGCCAGTCCTACACAAGAGTACTACTATCCCTTTAATCCAGGAGTATCTTGTTTTGGTCCTCAAGAGCTATTACCTGTCCCTGCTGGAGCAAAAGCAGGTCAGTCAGTGGTTCATTCACACCAATTTAACTTTCTATGGTGAAACAAGCATATACTGAAAAACTACACTGTTAGTGGCTCTTGAGGACCAAAGCTGGCTACTCTTGCTGTAAAGTAATAAAGACAAATTCAAATAATAGCTTAGTAAATAAATGAGAACACCTGCATAATCTGTGCCGTTTTAACCCTTTGACTACCAGAGGGGGTAAAGAACACATTGGGAAGCAATGCAATGCACAACCCTCTGGCACTTATTAGGCTTCACAGTTTGTAGCTATTGAAGACCAAACTTTAGCTACTTTTGTTTTAACCCTCTGTGTACAATGGGAGAAAAGATACATACACAAAACTAGCAACCATATTAATGTATCCACTGGCACAACATAAGTTCCTCTTCAAGAGACATTACACTTAAAGGGGAACTATCACCTATGGACAACATCCCCATAATAGCTAGATTATATATCATAAACAATGAAAAGGTATTTATTTTTTTTATTTCAAGATTGCTTTTGTTTAAACTTAACTTCTAAAGTCTGGGCTTCAGCTACTTCCTTGTAGCCTGCGGTTCTCTGCGGTTAAACCACAGCCCGACGCTCTGCCTCCTCTCTCCTCCCTGCTCCGATGACGGCAGCTTCTTTCTGTAAGCTGGAGTGATCTCATTGGCAGAGATCGATATCTAGCCAATGAGATTACTCCTGCTTACAGACCAAAGCCGCCGTCATCGGAGCAGGGAGGAGAGCAGAGGCAGAGCGTCGGGCTGCAGTCTATGCGGAAGAAGCTGCAGCCCAGACTTTATAAGTTAAGTTTATACAAATCAAAACTTGCAATAAAATAAAAAAAAGCATTTTCGTTGTTTGTGAGATATAATCTAACAATTATGTGGATGTTGTCCTTAGGTGATACATCCACTTTAAAGAGTAAAGCTTCTGACTTATATATAGGTAAATATATAGGTGCCGTGTTAGCCACGGTCAAAGAAGGATACTAGCTGAGTTAAAGTGATAACTGAGTTGCTTAGAGTACAATATTCCTAGATCAGTCATGCCTTACAAGGAGACTTAGGTAGTATTGAAAGCTTGCACTCTAAAGCTATTTGGTTAGCCAATAACCAACTAGTCCTCTGAAATAAATTGATGAAAGACACAGGAGTAAGAGAAAATTACATGAGAGCACAATAAATTTCACAACACCCACTGATATTAAATATATTGGGCAGTTATTGTATTACCTTTTACTACATTGAATAATAATAAAGCATCAATGTAAAGAAATACCCATTCTGTATTTTATTTTAATCTGAAATGGTTTTGCTCTGGTGACATTAGGGGTGGGCATGTAAATGGGACTAGTAACTGTACTGTAAGGCCAATGCCATGTTTGCCATCAAACTTATTTGAGACAGTTACACACAGTGTGCTGAGTCTGCTGAGGGCTGTCCTGGCTGGCTGCCAGCTTGGTGAATTAGGTATCCTCCTTGCTACTCGGTTTCACGCGCTGCACTTTGTCCTCCTGCTTCCAGGCCCTGCGTCACCGCCCCACTCCGTGCCCATGACAATCTCCGACTCCAACCATGCGCAACAACACCGCATCACAAGCACAGCCAATGAGAGGGGAGTATCCTGTCTCCTCTCTCATTGGCTGGAGTGCGTTTGCAACATGGTAGGAAGGTACTGGATGGCAGGGCATATCTCTTGCCATCTGTACCTTGCTACTTGCTTCATATTGTATTTTTTAAGGGGAAATGCCACTGAGGCCAGCAATAGTAATACATTGTAGAATCTAGCCACAACATTCGGAGCTGCCCACAGCTACACTCGGGGCTTCAGCCCCCTTAGCCACCCTCTAGTGACGCCTCTGCAGCCGAGGTAGAGGTTTATGACCCTGTTCTTTGAATGAAGGCCTCTCACGGATTCTCGTATCTATCAATATGGTGACTGAGATTAACTCCTCCAGATCAACATGCAGGACTCGGGCTGCCATTTCGTCTTTAATAGTGTCACACAAGCCCTGGAAAAATGTGGCAACTAGGGCTTCATTGTTCCATTCTACCTCCGCTGCCAGAGTATGGAACTCAATAGTGTAGTCTGTACCTGAGATCTGCTGTATTGTCATAAGTCTTTTGGCAGAGGAGGTTGCGCACCCAGGAACATCAAAGACTGTCTGAAAAGAGGTCACAAATTCCGTGAAGTTATGAATTATGGGCTTCTCCGTCTCCCTGATTGGGTTGGCCCAGGCCGTGCCTTGCCAGACAGGACACATTACTTTGCTCAGTAGGAAATGAATGTGGTACCACGCAAAAAAAAAAAAATTCCCAGCTGACTGAGGAACCCCCCCCCCCCCCCCCCCAGCACAGTGAAAGTTCCCCATCATATCTTTGGGGTAAAGGAGCGGAGCCAGACAACCCTCTACTCATTCCAGCCTCAGAGGTAGTTGCCAGAACCAGCGCAGGTACTGGGGGAGCCACCGGTTGCTGAGCAAAGAGATCCAGGTGAGCCATGGGAATTTAATAGTGTCTGCATAGCAAAAGACAACTGGTTGATTCTCTGGTCCTGAAAATCCATCCTGGACAGGATGCTCTGATTAGGTGGATTGCCTGAACCTTCAGTAGACACACACTCAAACACACACACGTGAACATAGCATTAAGGCAGTATATTTATTATTTGGTATTCCCACAGGAGTGAATAGTGATTAACTAGCAAAAGATTGAACATTAAGATTTTTTTCATATTTGATGCGCTTTGACTAACCTGTGCTCAAGCATAGAAAGACTACCTGGCTCATTTAAAAAAAAAACATTGATAGTGAGATCCATTTAGGATCCTTGAGTACAGTTCTGCAATGCAGAATGCAGAGGAGTTAAGGGGCTTACATGTGTGGTGTGACTGATATAGATACATAAAATATTTTACCCCAGAGCAACAATCTACCACCTCACTGCATCTCTACACTGGCACAGACCTCTGTTTTTGACTCTCTCATTCTCCTCAATGTGCCCAATTATACAGCATTCCAGGAAGCCATATGCCAGTGCTCTGTTTTATTTGACTATGTGGAAGCTGGGTGTAGAGGTCTGTGCCAGACAGACCTCTATCAGCCAGTTATCATCCTAACTGGCACAGAGATTCCAAGGCACCCTTGGCACCTGCCAAAAAACAGTCCTACCACTGTTACTGTCGCTATCATAAAAAAATGGTGATGTTGCTCAATTATTTTACATTTTATTTTTATTATTTTATTTTTAATTGTCTCTGTCTGTCATGGTCACGGAACTCACACACATCCACACTCCCTACAACTGCAAGCAAACAGCTCATCTCTTTGATTCTAGACTAATAGATAGTATCACAGTTCTCCTTCTCTCCCAAGAACTACTGCAGTGGAAGTTTTATAGTACTGTAGATTATAGACTTGGGTTGGCTTCAGAAAACACAATATCTACAGCTTTCTGTAATATATAAAATCACAAAACCAATCACTGGTGCACCAGTGCAGCACCGCAATTCAGTTTATCCTTACTTGCTCCTCTAGTTCTTGTGGATGTGTAATGGGTGGCTATTGAATGGCACGTTAAGATGAACCACTGGCCTGTATTTGTCTTGATTGTTTGTCATGTCAGATGTATTGTTTGGTGGTATCTGTTAGTGTCATTTCACCCAGTCTGGCTGGCTGCTTGTTCTTATTCTAAAAGATTTAGGGGAGGGGATAATTCTCCCTTCTGCTCACCCACACCCAAAAAATAACTGACAGCAATGCCCCAACACTCCTTTAACCGCTACAAACAAACAGGTCACTTTATTGTTTTTAACTGGTAAACGTTGCTAGACATTATGGGAAGACACAGGTAAGGAGCGCTACACGGTCTCACCAAAACTCTATAGACCCAAAAAGGAAACTTCCATTCACTTAAAATGCCGCTTTATTGAAGTCATCTTTTAAAAGCATTTCAGAACAGACATGGAGTGTCACAGAATATCAATGGTGATGATCCGCATAACATGTTCTGTAGGAATATCCCACTTAATCATAGGATTGATACAACACCAAACAATACAATATTTTATAGAGATAGCGTGTTGGAGCAAACAGCTCCTTTCTCCTTCACTCCTGCGCGCAGGATAACGTGGGCTGCTGATGTTAGCACTGTGGGGAATTTTGTTCTACCATTGATTTCAATGCAATACATTGATGGAAAATGTGGAAAAATCTGCACTTTTTGTAAAAAGTTTCTGACTTGTAGAAAGTGCCATTTTTCGCCTGTTTCACAAAATGTTTATCCAATCTCTAGTTATGATAAGTAAATGAATTAGTGAGAACATGGTGCTGGAGAGGTTTACCTTCTTTTTCACTCTCTCCCGCCATTTCTTTTTATTTATATCCCTATCTTCAGTTCTCCCTTCCTCCTCTCCACATGATTCATTCAACATCTATTCAGAGGGAACCAGTTTTTTACAGTATCAGCCAAATGCATCCTTCAACCGAATTGTGGAAAATGTACTCATCTCAGCGCTATGCAGTCAGGGAGGGGTGATACATGCAATATATCTATTTACTAATCTGAAAAATATAGCAGAAACCTTTCATGGGAGTAGTCAAGCTTCACCAAAAGCAGTTGATGCATCAGTGAATTGATAGCTATACTGGTCACTCGGCAGCTTGTGAGTGGTTATGAGGACCATTTACCTGGCTTATCCAGTATAAGTTCTCAGTAGGTGAGTTAAGTTAAAGGGCAGCTATTATGTGATAGTTGCCGTTTCTGCAGATCTGATAGCTAAGAAACAGAACTGCTGATTAGGCCGGGGCTACATTGTGAGCTCAGACAAACCAAGAGGGTAGCAGGATGGAGTGTGAAAGGAGATCTCAATGTTCCCCCAGTGTACCTGTACTGCATCATTCTTTATAGTTTCATGTCCTCTGTGATGCTGTTGTGATGCTGTTCCCTACAAACCCTCTCTTTTGGCTTGAAAGCTAGACACAGCGGGTCTGTGGGGACTATGCATGTAACACAGGAGTTGTGGATGGGAACCACAAACCTCAAGGTTTCATTCCAGCTGAGTGAGCCATTTTGTGTCTGCACAGAGCAGCCCCAGGCTTTTGAACAAATGTAGTAAAATGTGATAAATGCTGATTAAAGTCAAAGGAAAACATTGAAAAATTGTGAGGTGAACTTAATATGAAATGGAGACATTAGCCTAAATAGATGACTTCCTCTAAGCATAAATAATCTATAAAAGCAATTTTTTTTAAATTAGTGATAAAAAAATATTAAGTAGCTTTTGCAAATGACTGAAAAGCATGGACATTTCCACTTAAATATTGTGGGATATCTTTCTCAGAAAGAGCTTGTTTACAAAAGGAAATACAGCTGCAAGCATGAACATTTTTTCATTTAGCTAAGCTTCTGCCTAGTCAAGTACATGTAACTGCATATGAATAGTTTATAATTGTAGTGAAGTGAGAGTGTGTGCACAGAGAGCTCAAAACGCATGTTTTGAGCTCTTGGACTGTTTAAAATTTGGTAAATTGGTTCAGTAGAAAGGAGTACACATTATCAAGACTTATTTAATTAGAAAAACAGCTTGCTTAAATTTTATAAACCCACTAGTTATAAAGCCCGTATACATGGGCTGATCCAGAACAGGGAGCTCTGGATGGCTCACAGCCTGTCTGTGCTCCTGGCTCCGGGGCAGCAGCGGAGGCGCTGAGTGACAATTTGTCACCAAGCTGCCTCCGCTGCTGCCCTGGAGCCTGGAGCACAGACAGGCTGTCAGCCTTCCGGAGCTCTCCTCTCTGAATCAACTCTTTCTGCGAGTCCCCACTGTGCATGTGCGGTTACGCACACGGTGAGCGACGCATTCTAGGACTTTATGTGATAAGGATGTGCCTTACTCTAGGTTGTTACTGGGTGGAAATGAATTGACTGTCCATGCTCTCCCACCATTACCATGCCATCACAATCCAAAGCAGAATATTATGAGCTTCTCAATCAATCATCCTCTAACACTATACACAATTTAGAGCTATAAATGTGTAATAAGCATACCAATTATGTGTTATTTATATCAGACAATAATACCAACAGCCTTCAACTGGTAATTAAAATCTATGGTATTTTGAGCAAATCACCTGTTGAAGGTTATCTCAGCTGCAGGCTATAGAATGTTATTATCTAATTGTATCATGAAAGGTCATGCATACTAATTTATATTTACAGAAAACATTAAAAATGTCAGAGATGTTTATGCAAAACAAAATCATGCTATAGATGGCTTACTGGTTGTTAAATTATTTAATTGACAATTATATCATTATGATTAGCTGTAATTACTATAAAGTATTTATAAAAGTAGGTTATATAGCATGCAAAAATCTATGAATTTGACTGGATAATTTTAAATACTATTACAATAATGATAAAAATACAATATTAGCTATTACTGTTGGTTGAGAGTTAAATGAGAACAGAGGTCTGAGAATAAGGTGGAGATGCACTAAGTGTTGATAAAGAGGTGATAAAGTAGAGGTGATTTCTCCAGTTTATCACTTCTACAGTTTCAATGTTATTCTATAAAGCCTATGCACTAAGATCTCCAAAATGAAGAAATCTTAGTGCATATACTCCATAGAATAACATAGGAATTGGAGAAGTAATAAACTGGAGAAGTTTATCACCACTTAGTGAATCTTTCCCTATGTGTCTTACCTAGATACTGTAGGCCTCCTTTACTAGTAGTTATACATGTTTATAAGAATGGAAGACGCTAAATACTTGAATATGTGTAATAACGTTCCCTCCTAAAACCCATCCACCAACCCCCTTCTCCATCACAATAGAAAACTCTTCCATACACTCAGTATCCAAAGCACGCTGTCATGGGGTCATACTTGATTCTAAATTAACCTTCTCCCCCCATATCCAAGCTGTCACTAGAACATATCGCTTCTTCTTAAAAAATATTGCAAAACATGTCCGTTCCTCTGCATATCAACGGCTAAAACATTATCTCAGGCACTCGTTCTCTCTAGACTTGACTACTGCAACATTCTACTCTCCGGTCTTCCTGCTTCTCATCTCTCTCCACTTCAATCTGTTATCAATTCAGCTGCAAGAATCACCACATTTGCTCCCAGATACCTTCCATCTCATTTCTGTCAACACTGAAAGCAGACCGTAGCCTGCAGGGAAGGGAGTGCTGGCGAGTGGCGCTGGAGAGCGGTGCTAGAGTCTCGTTGGCTGCCGGTAGAAGGCTGAAGAAATCTAGACAGGAGCCCCCTAACGACAGAGTAAACTCCCCTGCAGGGGGGAGTGAAGGCTAGGGTGCGAGGGCTGGAGTACGAGGCTAGGGGACGCTGGCCAATCTAGGCGTAACTCCCCAGATGAAGGGATGGAGGGAAACTAGGGACAGGAATAGCCCCGTAGGGGAGAGGAACTAGGAGATAGAGGGATGGTCTAAAGCAATGCCAGGGTCATACACGGACAGACTAAGACAGACCTAATCAGCAGACTAAAGAATAGTGAGTTCCGGAGCCAGTGGTCATTCACAGGTGGGCTAGCAGGGTAAAATCGGCAGGCAAGAGAGTAGTGAGTTCCGGAGCCAATGGTCATTCACAGGTGGGCTAGCGGGGTAGAATCGGCAGGCAAGAGAGTAGTGAGTTCCAGAGCCAATGGTCATTCACAGGTGGGCTAGCAGGGTAGAATTGGCAGGCAAGAGAGTAGTGAGATCCGGAGCCAAGGGTCATACACAGGAAGTCTAGGCAGAAAGGAACACAGGGGTTAACAGGCTACTGGACACAAGGACTGAAGGACTGGGCAGGTAGGAACAGCGGGCAAGGAACAGTACAGGAGCAACAGTAAAGCCTGGGACCAGGTCAACGCTCCCTGGGAACACTGTGTAAGTGCACCGATAGCTGGGGAAAGTTGCCAGATATAGAGGATGACGCAGTGATGTCATCGGGGAAGGACGCGGCGAACCCGGAAGAAGGCACGAGCGGAGGGGAGAAGAACAGACTACCAACCCGGACGCCGAATGAGAGCAAGAGAAAGGCGGCCGGTAGGCAGAAAGGTGACAATTTCCTCCTGAAATCCCTCAATTGGCTACCTATAAAGTATCGTATTTCATACAAGATTCTCCTCTTCTCCTGTAAGTCTCTCTGCTCCTCAGCACCCTCTTACATTTCTGCTCTTATCTCCCGCTACACCCCTTCCCGTCCCCTACGGTCTTCTCAAGGTTTCTTCCTCTCCTCTCCCTACACAACTCGATCCATTTCTCGACTACAAGCTTTCTCACTGGCTCCTCCTCGACTCTGGAATGCCCTCCCATCACCATTCACCAATCATCCACATTCATCACTTTCAAGTATCTCCTCAAAACCCACCTGCTCAGGGAGGCATCTCAATAGCAATGTCCTCCTCTTGCACACTGACAGTCACAGCAGAATCCTTCTGCACGTCTTTCACCACTCCTTGTATCTGCACTTACAATCCTCCTCCCACTGTGTCTGTTTGTCATTATGAATTCAGCTGAGATTGTAAGCTCCTTGGGGCAGCGTCCCTTTCCCAGTCTAGGATTCCCTTGCTGCACTTTCCCCCACAAATAATGTAATGATTGCACTTAAAGGGATAGTAATACTTCGTTTTAACTTTATTTTATTTTGTAGGCATTAAAAAAACATGAAGAATGATATAAGTCTTATCTCCCAAACCTTTATGGTTTAAGAGATATTCACAAGCAAAGTGTCCCCTTCCCACCCTTTTACTGATGTAACACTTTTCAGCCAGGGCAGAAGGGAGCTGCCCAGGTAGACTGTAGAGAGGGACAATCTTCAATTAAGATAAGGGAAAAACATGAAAAGCTTGTCAAGGGGGGCAGGGATTTCATTGTTTTCAAAGGAATAAGAGTGTCCCCTTCTGTTATCTGTCCAGTCTATGGACTGCATTCCACATCTGAGAAGAGATTGTTTACAGTAGGTAAAAGGGGCGGGAGGGGGAAACTTTGCTTGTGAATATCTCATAAACCATAAAGGTTTGAGAGATAAGACATATCATTCTTCATGTTTTTTTAATGCCTACAAAATAAAATAAAGTTAAAACGAAGTATTACTATCCCTTTAAGTTCAATGCTCTTAACCCTGTTCTGTATTTTTGTATTATATTATTTCAACTTTTGTTAAGTGCTGTGTACATGTATGGCGCTATATAAATAAAGATACATACATACATACATATTAACTTAAGCGCATTCATTCACCTACGCAAATTGTGCAGGTAAAATAATAACTATAATTGATGAATGCAAATATAAATTCAGTGCATAAACAATAAAAAATTAATCTAATGTACATAAGAATTCAACTGAAGGAGATGACAATAACTCTATGGGATTTAAGTGACCTTGTTACCTTAAAGGGATAGTAATGTTTCATAATAAAAGCAGCTCTAATTAATCATCATAGTATTTGGACTTGGGAGAGTGTTATTTCAATTCTGTCAAAGTTGTAATTCAATGACAAAGTATCCCCCTCACGCCCCTTTTACTGATGTAACACTGCTCAGCTTAGAGCAGAAGGGAGGTGCCCAGGTAGATTGCAGAGAGGGACAATCTTCAATTAAGATAAGGGAAAAACCTGAAAAACTTGTCAAGGGGGGCAGGGCTTTCATCATTCTCATAGGAAGAAGATTGTCCCCTTCTGTTATCTGTCTGGTCTATGGACTGCATTCCACATCTGAGAAGAGATGGCTTACACTAGGTAAAAGGGTCGGGAGGGAGAAATTTTGTTTGTGAATATCTCTCAAACCATAAAGGTTTGAGGGATAAGACTTATATCGTTCATCATGTTTTTTTAATGCCTACAAAATAAAATAAAGATAAAATGAAGTATTACTATCCCTTTAAGACTAGTTTGTTTTACAGATAAGAAAAAATTGCCTATATATTGGAGTTTTAATTTTTCTGTAAAATAAATAGTTTTTGAGAAAGTAACCTATTAATTTTATGGCACTTTATGCTAAATCCCAGGACAGTATGCTAGTTAGTTCTGTTTAAGGCCCACTGGGCTAAGAAAAATGCTCCCACTGTGTGGGCTCTGTCTAGATTCATTCATAGCACATAGTGTTTGGTAATACTGGTCATAGTGTTTGGTAATACTGTTCATAGTGTTTGGTAATACTGGAGCAGCATAGAACCTTATTGGCATTAAGTGTCAGACTGTGCCACAAATGAATAAATGCTCATTGATTTGTGGGACTTAAGCTTGTTTGGCACAAGCACTAAAGAAACATTTATTTATAGGACTTAGGCTTGTTAGAAACAAACCCCCCAAAAATTGTTTATTTTTTTGTAAGACTGGTTTTTATTTATTTATTTATTATTATCATTATTTATTATCAACGTGTTTCATGTGCATACATGCTTAATCATGATCACTCAGTGATCATGAGTAAGCGTGTATGCACACAAAACATATTGATCAGACTCTAATAGAGAGATCTACGTAGGGGGTGCCCACTAGTTTTCCTCTACACCTGCCGTTGTATGTAAGGTACTGTCCGTATGTTTGATGTATTGAAATAATAAAGAATTGATGTTTTTAAAATACACGCTGAAGTATCTTCGATGTATATACGTGGTGCACCTATGTATGTGTTTGTTCACAGATGAATGTTTGCTTGTGTCACCTCAGAAGCGGGAATTACAGCACCAGCAAACTCCCATTCCTTATTGCCTTCCCCAAAAAACACTCTCAAACCCTCCTCCACAGCAGCTGCTCCACCATCACATTCACTCTTATAACCACCACCACCAGTCTCTTGCTGATCTGTGGTACTGGTTGGGGATGACAACTGTGACAAAAGGTCTCCTGCAGGAATGTTAGTATTTGAAACACCAATGTGCAAGCATTTAGTTGATTGTGAACATTATTTCAAACAAACCTGTTGTCATGTGCACCTTACTTTTCCATATTTGTCCTAATTTACTTTACCACTGTCTCTGTGTTTCTTTTAACACAGTATATTTAAACCCCACTTGGTACTAGAGAGATTTGCATCAAATTGCTTTGCAATGCATTTGTGACTTATCTAGCATCTGTGGGGTTAAATGTGGAACATCAAAGAGCATGCATTTTGTTAGGATATGAAAATAAATAGTAAACAATAAACAGTAAACAAGGCATCCCACATAAAGGGAATACCGTGACATTTCATAAATGCTCTACAGTATGAATCTATTTCACTGCTTGTCAGATTAGTTTTTCCATCAAGGACATGAAAAACCCAGTGCAGGTTATAAATAGATCCATCTCCCTGACAACATAAATACTAGACTGGAAAGAAGACAGTAATGTACCTGACCACTAAAGCAAAATGATGAAGGACCTCATGAGTAGAATGTGTCTTTGATCAGTCTTCCTCTTATGGGTTTTTGATTAATTAATTATTAGGTACCCTAAGTTGTCTGACTCTATACATTATGCTTTCTATAAACCTTGTTTATTGACCATCACATTCCATAGTAGGGTTTAATGAAACAAAACGAGTTTAAAAAACAAAATGACATACAATATAAAAAATGATTTAACCTTCTGAGTGCCAGAGAGGTATCCAACACCTTGCAATGCAAGGAGTTGAATATATCTCTGGCACTCAAAGTGTTAAGGCTTAAATGTGGGCAAAACAGTTATCACTGGATTTTATTGCAGAAATCCCTGGGGAAAATTGTAGCTGAAACCAAAGAAACCTTGAATTTGATGTGAGATAAGAACCATTCATGGTGACTTGTAAAATTTCAGATATTACACGATTGTTCCTTTTTTGTGTTATAGAGCAACTATCATTAAGAAAGCTAAAGTTGAGTCTTCTGTTAGTTACATCTGTCTGTGCACAGGATCCATTAGATAGGACAGTCTACAGCAGGTAGGTGTCCAAACTAGGTCCCAGGGACATTTGTAACCCTTGGACATGCCTATGTTACATTATTTAGTAGTGTGTAGCCTTCTCTTCAATGTTCACTTTTCAGTGAACTTTTTGAAGAAAAAAACTTTAAAGGGATAGTAATGTTTTATAATAAAAGCAGCTCCAATTAATCTTCATAGTATTTGGGCCATGGAGAGCGTTATTTCAATACTGTCAGAGTTGTAGTTCAAGAGTTAATGAATGATAAAGCATCCCCCTCCCGCCACGTTTACTGATGTAACACTGCTCAGCTCAGAGCAGCAGGGTGATGTCCAAGTGGATTGCAGAGAGGTACAATCTTCAATTAACTTAAGGGAAAAACCTGAAAAACCTGTCAATGGGGGCAGGGCTTTAATTGTTCTCACAGTAAGAAGATTGTCCCTTGCTGTGAGCTGTCTGGTCTGTGGACCAGATTCCACATCTGAGGGGAGGAGGCTTACACTAGATAAATGGGTGTGAGGGGGAAACTTTATAATTCAATTACTCTTGAACTACAACTCTGACAGTATTGAAATAACACTCTCTATGGCTTAAATGCTGTGAAGCTTAATTGGAGCCGTTGTTTTTGTGAAACATTACTATCCCTTTAAACACCGTCAGTGCACTGACCCATCCATCAAGTCCCCCCACCTAAAACAGGTGAAGTTGACAGTGGAAACCTTGCTTTTAGCAGTATGCAAGGTGGGTGTAAATCACATTATTACAGTTTGAACAAATGTTAATTTGAATTATTTTGAGTCATGAAGTATGGATATGCCCTCAAGATTTTTCTGTTTGGGGTACCTTAAGATTTATCTGTTTATGGCCCCAAAAACCTAAAGCCACCCACATAATTCTAAACATTAGAAGAAGGAGAAATGCCCATTGACTTTTGTGACGAAAATAGATTAATATGCTAAACTGCAAAAAAATAGCTGCCAATCACCCCAAAAAACATAATTCCCATGTTTATGTATAAATAAATAATCTATCTGTACATACAAATGGAATCCACAATACAGTGACTTTACTACAATGACAGTTAATGACCGTGTGAAGCAATAGAAGACAACATGATTGCATCTAAAAGTTTGGCATCAGCTAGTAGGATTTAGTTCATTCTCTAGTGTTAGAACTCTGTGGCTCCATTCTTGACTGTGACATTACAACAACCAATAGGGATCATCATCTGCCTCTCTGGAATGCATAGCACATACTCTGGAGAGCAGAAACTCAGGGTGGAAGACCTGTTCACTGAGGTCAGTAAGTTTATAATGCTACTATAATGCTACTATTCCCAGAGGTGGAAATAGCAGTGAATAATTAATAAAATGATGAGCTTTTAACATATATTTTTATGTCATCGTGGAGTAAATATACCTCTTCATCAAAGAAAGATGGATGGGGTTTCACAAAAATCCCAAGAAGGTCAAAGCAATTTGAAAAATCTTACTGTGGTATTTTAAATAGTTTTAATTCATCAAAACATTAACTAACACTTGTTACATCTTTAATTGAATAAAATTGTTAGACGTGTATACCTCTGGCTGTGATTGCCCAACAGGCAGAGTAAGCAACTGCCTAGAGCTACAAATTTTGAAGTGCACCTTGGTTGTTCTGGCCATGCCCATATTCTGAATTGTGAGTTGGGCCAGAGCAATCTAAATAGCCCTGTAACACTTTAGATAGCACTTTACAGGCTATTACTAGAGATATCCAACACAATGCAGAGCAATGAATTGGAGAATTATCGAGCAATCAAAGGATTAAAGCTTTATTCATTCTTGCTTGTTATAGGCCAAGGGCATTTTCCCTGCCTGGAAACAGTGGATCTGACATGGGGCAGGGCCATATGAGGAGTGGGGGTGTGGTCATGGATAGAGGGAAGACCTAGGAGAGCCTGGATGTAAATCCGGCCCTGATAGAAGCTATGCAAAACATGTATGAATACATGTAAAGGAGGGCACCTGAGAAGCAAAGTTCAGGCAACACTTGGGTGTATCCAGTAATAACAGAAGAAACAGGCAACCAGCAGAGACACAGGAGATCTGCAGCAACTCTGCAGGAGTCTGTACAACAGGCTATAAAGACAGACTGATTTGTGCATAAAGGCAAAGCATAGCAAACCAGCTACACCACAGGGAACAAATAAAATTCCCCACGTTTCCATCAATTTTAAATGAGATTTTTAAAGACATGTATGCTAGAGATGTTTTGGATGCAAGACAATCTTAGACACTTCCCATGCCCTTGCACCCACTGTGCACAAGAAAAACCAGCCCAAATATCAAAAGAAACAGTTGCCATGATGAAGTAATGAAGAGAAATAAAGCAAAGCTGTCATATTAGATACAGGAGATAGAATATGTAGAAACGTGAAAGACCATAAGGAAGTGGAAAAAAGAAGAATGGCTTAAGTTCAATGGTGAGCTCATCAAAAGGACACTGGAAGAAAATCAAGGGCTAAAGAAAGCAAAATGAAAGATGGCCACACATATGAGCCAACTTGCAATAAAGCTTGAAGGTGGTACCACAGCAAAAACTCAACAACAAATAGTTAACCAAATTGAAGAATTGTATTCACATCTTTATAAGTAGGAAGTACAACAACTGAATGCAGTGTCAGATGCTGAAGCTGTGCCAGACATTTTGGTAGAAGAAGTAGAAGCTGCAATAAAATCAATGAAAAAAGGCAAAGCAGCTGAACCTGATAAGGTCACTATTGAAATGATGAAAGCCAGAGGTCAACCTTTATTCAAAGCCCTAGTTAAACAATTTTAAAAATACCTATTACTTGGTAAAGTAGCTGAAACAAGGAAGAATTCAGAAAGCACTCTGTTGCACAAAAAAGTGATAAGGTAGATCTAAAAAAAACTACTGATCAATTGGCCTATAGCCAGTCATCTGCAAGGTTTTCACAAGGTACTATCAAGGAGATAGTTTTTGGAAACTTGCTGAGGAGGCCTTCCTTATATATATATATATATATATATATATTTATACATAGACTAGCAATGTGGGACGGCGCTGCCCGTCAGGATATAGAGGGAATTAATGCACACACATGGATGTAAGACAAACACACAGAGAGACACACACGCAAATGCACACGCATGCACTGAGATTCATAAAGAGCGACACAGTCATACACACATACATGCAATGCACAACATGCAGACACATAAAGTGTGATACAGGCATGCAACACACACAGTGAGGAACACACAGGCACACACAGAGACACACACACACAGAAGTGAGTCATAAGGGGGTGACTTATGTGTCATTGTAATGAGTTTGTGTTTGTACTTATGCCTCCACTGTGGCATTCATTCATATAGTTGAAATGCATGTGGTAATTGCACATACTGTGGTGGAAGGTGGATCGTACTGGCTTCCGATGTGTGAGTGTGAGTGAGTGTGTGTGAGTAAGTGGCATTCATTCATGTAGTTGAAATGCATGTGGTAATTGCACATACTATGGTAGAAGTTGGATCGTGCTGGCTCCCGGGGTGTGAGTGAGTGCGTGTGAGTGCAAGAGTGAGTGAGTGCGAGTGTGTGAGTGTATGAGAGTGAGAGGGTGTATGAGAGTAAGTGGGTGTATGAGAGTGAGAGGGTGTATGAGAGTGAGTAGGTGTATGAGAGTGAGAGGGTGTATAAGAGTGAGAGGGTGTGAGTGAGAGGATGTATGTGTGAGAGTGTGAGTGTGTGTGAGTGTGTGTGAGTGAGTGTGTGTGTGTGTGTTTTTTGTCTGATGTGTTTGTGTCTGTGGTGTAGGAGCGAGTGGCAGCCATTTTGTTTTCTCAGTCACTTGGATAGTGGTGGGCGGGCTCGATAGTGGGGGCAGGCCAGCTTCTTGCATGATTTAAATCACTCCCCCATTGAATCACACAATGGGAGTAGTAACTCCTCCTTACTTAACCCTTTGATTGCCAGAGGGGTACGCAACGCATTGTCCCCTCTGGCACTCAAAGGGTTAAGTTGAGGTAACATAGCAATATAACACATGGTGGCTCTTCGGTTGAGGCAACATAACAATATGCTGAGGGAACAAATAGAAAGTGGTGTTTGAGGCTTGCCCTCTGTAACATACAGCAAAGCATCTCTCTCCCTTTAAGGAGAAAGGGCGGGAATCAGGAAGCAGGAAGTGAAGGAGTGACAGTTGAAAACAGACAGTTAGCGAGGTTGACTGAAGAGATGAAAAGAGTTAAATAAAAGAGTTGCTATTAAGTTTATCCCTGAGTTTGTATTTTATGGAAACATTACAACCCCGTACGGAAACAGAGTGTATGGAGGGTTACAATTATCCGTGGGAGGTGAAACAGTGTGTTTGTGGGGTCATGATCCTGAGTGAGAGTGTGTGTGGACCAGGAGAAGTTATTGATATCCCCTACTTCAAGAGCGAGTGGCAGCTATATTTTTCTTTGTCAGTTGGAAAGTGGTGGGTGGGCTGGAGGGGGTGGGTCAACTCGCTGTATGATAAACATGCCCCCTTGAATCACCCAATGGGAGCAGTAAAGTCCCAGTTGAATCACTCAATAGGAGTTGTGTCTCCTAATGAGACATAAATTATGTAATGAGGCATTCTGTTCAATGTGTGTTTGTTTTCTGAGGAGACATAAATTATGTTCTGTGTGTGAGGTACCATAAATTATGCAATGAAGCTTATTCTTTTTTTTTTTATATATATATATATATATATATATATATATATATATATATATATATATACTAGTTGAACAGCCCATTACACGGGCCACAGTGCCAGGCCAGCCGGTCGCGGGGCAGTCAGGCACAGTGGAGACTGCCCGCGTCGCGGCTGATACAGAGCTGGACGCTCCTTCGGAGCGCCCAGCTCTGTATCAGCCGCGCCGCGGGCAGTCTCCACTGCGCATGACTGCAGCATGCACAGCAGTGTGTACTGCGTATGTCACGGCGTTATACACAATTTAGCAAATTATTATATAGGATATATATATATGACATGCTCACTGTTCATCTAATAATTATAATGACCCCTGTGAATTTTGCCCTTGCTCCTTGGTTTAAGATGCTCAATCTGTCCTGGATATCATGTCCATGGAGGCAGGCATGGCAGCTGTTGGCAGTTTTTTAAGCAGACAGAATTCATGAGCCTACTTAACCCATTAAGGATCAGAAAGGTATGGAACAATGGAAAATTGTAATTTGCGGTGGATGGATCTTGTGTCCACAGATCCTGCTAGCAGCTGTCTTATCCACTTCCATGGACATATGAGACTGACTGAAAATGTTACCTCTTGATCAGGAGCACAAGGGAAAAGTAATAGGGACAATTACGATTTTCTGGCCATAGTGAGGTAAGTGGAAATATTATTAGGCAGTGTTACTTCTTGAATGAAAGCCTTACATCCCTCCAAAAGATATAGGAACCATGGATCACTTTACACTCACTCTACTTGGGAACAGCCAGGGCTTATCTATAAACATTAGGTATATTGTATGTAATACTTTGACTAATTGATGTTATATTTTGACTCACCGTAAAACTATCAGACTACCTGCCCTACTCCCCTTTTATTGTATTACCCTATTATGTCCATAAATAAGCTTAAAGGGATAGTAATGTTTCACAATAAAAGCAGTTCCAATTAATCTTCATAGTATGTGGGCCATGGAGAGTGCTATTTCGATACTGTCAGATTTGCAGTTCAAGAGTAATTGAATGATAAAGTATCCCCCAGTGCCCCTTTTACTGATGTAACACTCCTCACCTCAAACAGCAAGACTGTCCAGATGGATCACAGAGAGGGACAGTCTTCAGTGAGCATAAGGAAAGACTTGGAAAAACTGTCAAGGGGGGCAGGATTTTCATTATGCTCACAGTAAGAATATTGTCCCTTGTTGTGAGCTGTCTGGCCCCAGGACCAGATTCCACATCTGAGGGGAGGTGGCTTAAACTAGGTAAAAAGGGCAGGAGGGGGATACGTTATCATTCAATTACTCTTGTACTACAACTCTAACAGTATTGAAATAACATTCTCCATGGTCCAAATACTATGAAGATTAATTGCTGCTGTTTTTGTGAAACATTACTATCCCTTTGAAAATGCATTTCCCTTTTTATATGAAAAAATATGCATTGTAGGGCTTTTCCTGTTGAGTAAAATAAGTATATTCCAATGCTGAGAGATACATATTTCAGTATATTACAGTAGAACTCTTCTTTTTTTCATGAACATTACCCTCTAGTGGTCAGATACCATTTAGTTATTATGTTGCATTTTATAGGAGAGGTGAGTCACTGATAAATAATTATCCATAGAATGTGATAGATACTGCTGAGCCATGCTGTCAGATTGAACTCTCAGGAACTAAGCACACTGTAATTAATTTCCTGACCATTTGAACTGTTATACCTTTAGAATACAAGAGCTGACAGCGGTGGGAGTATACTTGTTTTACTCATCAGGAAAAGATCTATAGCAAACAGGGTTTCATTAAAAAAAAAAAAAGTTACTGCTCTTTGAAGTTAAAAAAATAAATTCCCAAGAGGACCGTCAAAAAATTATCTGAATTGCAACACTTATGTCAAAGCATTTGAAATATAATGGCGTTTTCGTGGAACTATTTGTGTGTGTTTTCACACATGCACACACTTTGTAAGAGATAATACATAATCATCTGAAATAGATTACAGTCATTAATTCTTTTGTTTATCGACATACCTGAGGTAATAGCTCTGGTAAAATTGAAATATCTAGAAGAATCCCTGTGACAGTTCCAAACAATTTTCTGTAGGTTTTTAAATTACTTTAATGAAAGCAATTTTCTATTGATGGCATGCAATTTCCATGACCAGCATAAGAAAAATCGCTATACTTATGATGAAAAGGTGACTATCTAGTATTTTTGTACCATTGAATGTCTGGACTTATAATCAATTCTTTTCTGAGAGCCATGTTTGAAAGTGTTCCACTGTGTCCCTCACCCCCAAGCTGGTATTTAAAGGAGCAGTAAACTTTTTTTTATGAAAACATATATGTTATAGAGCAGTGGTTCTCATATGCGGCCACCGTAGCAGCATGCGGCCCCCAGAGTGTTTTGGTGCGGCCACCTTGAGAAATTGAGAAATGGTGGCCGCATATATGTGTTTACGTTTTAGTTTTCTTTTGGGCGCATATGAGTTTAAGTTTTTTTTATTCCTGTGCTGTAGCTTCAGCCTGGGCAGTTGCTTGGCAGATTTGATATTTGTAACTTTTGACTGGCTGAGGACTCCCGCTTGAAGTGCCTCAGCCAGCCAATGATTGTTCAGCCCACCCAGCTGCCTCTTCATAGCAACGCATGCCTCTGCGGACAAGCATGCAGGCACAGAAGATTTGTGGCAGTGCTGGGGAGCTGTGGATCGCTGGAGCCAGCAATGGTAGGAGTGAAGTGTGGGGGTGCTTCATCTACTTACTATTTGTAAAACTTGAGTTTGCCTTGATAGCGATGCCAGCCTTTCATCTCCGCATGCTAAGCAGAGTTCCAGTTGAGGGACTGCTGGTGCCATATTTGAGGTGAGGGGGCTAAATATTGTCAGTATAAGTGTTTTGATGGATGGAGGGGATGTCATGATTAAGGGAAGACATCTTATGGCTTGTGTGGAGTTTTGATGGAGAGAAGGGATGACATGATTAAGGTTTGTGTGGGGCAACTTGATATTGTGTGGTGCAACTTTTGGCTGGGGCAGCTGGAGTGCTTGGATGATGCAGTGAAAGCTGAACTTGGCACAGAAGTGCTGTAATAATCATTATGGAGAAAATCTTGAATGACTGTTCCATATTGAAGCATGTTAAGAGAAAAAGCTGTTATTGAGCCTATCTGTTTCAAGAAATAATAAGTCATCACAAGGCCAAGGAGGCTGCAGTAAAGCTTGTTAAGCAAACATCTTGTGTAGTGAGTTTCCCACATAGACCCTGCAAATGTTATTGGGGCAATTACTAATTGCAGTATCAGATGTGGTGGGGATTGCAGAGGGCATTGTAGTATTTGGAGCTGTTGTGGAGGGAAAGTGGCTGATAGCTCCTCTGGGGAGAGGGTGATGATTATGGGAGAGGGTGATGATTATGGTTGAGGGAGTCTGAGTGGAGGAGTCTGATAAGGGATGGGGCTGATTGCCGTAACAGGGGTTATAACTGGGAGCGAAACAGTCTGGTGACTGATGGTTATGATAGCTGAGGGCTGTGATGTGTTATTGAGGGAGCTATAGGATTTGTGGTGCTGAAGCCCCAGATGGGTGGTGGTCTGGGGACATGGATGGGGTGAGGATTGCAACTTAGTTAAGGCCTAATTCAGCAAGTTAAATTGGTGCAATTCCAGCGCAGACCATTATGTACCACAGGGGATAGAATGAATTTAAATGGAGCTTTTTAACCTCTTGAATGCTAGAGTGGTCTGCAATGCATTGTAGACTGCTGTAGCATTCAAGGGGTTACAGTGATCATTTGATCCAAGGAACAGTTCATTTGTCCTTTTGTGTAATTGGTTTGCTCCAGAATTACACCATTTTAGCTTGCTGAATACCATTTGCGCATGTAATGTCATGGTGCGGCCACCATAACATGACTGTGGCCTCAGTGATGGCCACCAGAACATTGTGGTGGCCGCATTGGCGTCCACCGGAAAAATTATCTTGAGAACCAGTTATAGAGGTTTTCCTGCTAAGTAAATCAGAGGTACCCTCACTGGTATTAGTTGTTTTATTCAACATTTATAACAGTTCTAATTACTATGTGTTTACTTCCTGACAGTTCTACCTGACAGGAAGTGACTGAGCAGTTTCTATCACATCCTAAGGAGAACTGTATGTCACTGACTTTCCTCTCCATTAGAATGAAACAGAAAAACTAATTGTATTTTGACCACTAGAGGGTACTGATTATGTAAAAAAGTATGGGTTTAAACTGTAATAACTCTGGAAATATGCATCTCTCTACAGCGGGAGTACTCTTATTTTAGTCAGCAGGAAAAACCCTATATCAAATATTTTTTCATAAAAAAAGTTTACAGCTCCTTTAAATGCCTTGGTCTATTCCAGTGAGCTGATGTACTGTGGAAAAGTTATGCAGTTCCAGAGCAAATCACCTGCACAATATGGCAAAATATAAATATTCCCCATGTTTCCATTGATATAAATTATACTTTTTAACCCCAAGAATGCTAGCATTCAAGGGGTTAAACACCCCATTTAAATCAATGGAGATTTTTATTCCAATATGGAGCAGCTGATTTGCACCTAAATTGCACCACTTTTACTTAGTACATGAGCCACTGTGAATGTCTGTTTTATATGAAGGAACCCTTTAGTTTCATATAGAATCTCAGTAAAACCCTGACACTGGAACCGTTTAACCCCTTGAAAGCTACAATGGCCTCCAGTGGATTGCTTTGCAATGCATTAGAAACTCCCAAGAACCCAAGGCAATTGTTCTCAGCCAGAGTGCCATGGAATATTGGTGTGCCACGGACATCCAACTAGGGTGCCCACTTTTATTATGAAGACTTTGCAAAATGTGATCATTCAGTTTCAAATGAATATTTGTGTATTTATGAACAAATCCGATGCCCAACATGGGTTTTTTTTAACCATAAACAACAAAACACACATGCAGAGATATTAACCTGTCTCTGCTCAGGTATCTCAATATGTGTAAGGAGTCCAAAGGAGTGCTGTAGTCTTCAGTCCAAAGATGTATTCTGCAGATGTTATAATTCTTAACAAAAATTAAAAATTCTAATAAAAATAATCATCAAAATTTTAAAAACTTGAGTAAAGTGGCTTGGTATATAATTTTTCTTCGCTCCCTAGCTACTTCCTGGCTTTGTTTTATCTGAGGAAGTAGCTAGGGAGCCTTATTTCCTCATTCGGTTCCCAGTTCTTATGACTCTGGGAATGTAAAAATCCACCAGTGCAACCCCATTGGCGTTAGCTACCAATGGCAATACTTGCACTTAGGTCTATGCACTAGACTAGAGTGTATGATCACATTAGTGCATAGTCTATAGCATGCTCAGAGGAATTAATTAACATTATTCTATCTTGTCTCTGCTTTGTTTAACCTCTTAAGACTAGATGAGTGTGCAACGCATTGCACAACAATGCTTTGCTCATCCATCAAGTTCCTAAGGGGTTGTCCCTTTGAGTGTCAGAGGGGTATGCAACTCAATGCATTGCGTACCCCTCTGGCATTCAAAGCATTAATATATGGAGTTAAATAAGGGGCAAAATCATGTATATAGAATGGGAATTAACATGCTCAGTTGTTCATGTTTTCACAACTTTGAATAACTGATCAATACAGCACCGTAAAATCTCAGGTATAGTACGCACCTGTGTATAATACGCAGGTGTAAATTTAACCCAAGATTTTAGGGGAAAACAAAAGTGCCTATGTATAATACACACCCTTGTTTTCCCTTCAGAGGAGTCTGGGATAGCTGGACAGCGGGTGAAATGCCTGTATTTGCTGCCCGCTTCCCACATCCCCCTGTGAGGACCCGTGTTAATTCAAGATAATGGTAGTGCCCTTTGATGACTACAGTATTGACCTATCTATAGATTTCACATAAGGTGAAAAGTGGCAACATTTTGAGTATTATACATGAGATTTTAGAGGAACTAATGTTGTTTTTGATACAGAAGAAAACTTTGTAAAATGATGAGAAATGTCGATAAAGAACAGGGAGTACCAGTGGAAAATGTTTAAAGGAAACAATATTGTACTCTTAACTCTTTGAGAGTCAGTGAGGTATCCAATACATTATTTTGTTTTGTGTGTTCATATATTTCAAAAATTGGAGGATGCTCAGTCAACCAGTTTCTCCTGAGCTTGGAGGTAACTGGCTTTTTTCTGAGCAATACGGTCTGTCTTCTGTGCCAGAGACAATTTGGCCCTGTTCCACCTCTTCTTTTTTAACTTCTCTCCTGGGTTTCTTTTCATGTAATGGATTTTCCCAAATGGCAGCATGAGCCTTTTTATATAATTCTTCAATCTAGTCTGCTGTGATTCCATTCTTTAAGTACTGAAAGAACTGCTTCTTGAAGGCATCCTCATGTTCCTCCATCAGAAGGCGCATATAGCCTACCACGTTCTGTCCTAAAATGTGTTTGCCATGGACTTCAGCATTGAACTCTTTGCTCTCAGAGTCATACCTGGGGAAACGCTTTGTGCAGTGGGGAATGGACAAGCTTCCATCTACGGCTCCTTTAAGAGCACCAAAGGCTTTGTTTCCAGTGGTGGTTTGGGTCAGGACTGCATCAAGGTACGTGCACGTGAAAGCTCCCGGTTGATCATCGATGCTTTCCATATTGTATTCCTCACCAGTCACTTCCACTTGGCCTTCACAGACTTTATCAAGGCCAAACTTGTTCAGAAGCCTGCGAGCCAGAAGTAGGCAAGTGCAATAAGCTGTAATGTAGTTTGTCAGTCCAGCTTTGATACCATATGTGGGAAGTTCATGAGAGTATGCAGCACACATAATCATGTCTCCCTCAACGCTGGCATAAGCACTCTGGCAGATGATATCTCTGTTTGTGATACGTACAATCATCCTGTACTTGGAAGTACTGTACTTGTTTTTATCCTGGATCATCAAGCGCTTGTGGGCATTGTAGTGGGTCTTACCCTCTCTCCTTCTGTGGAACTTGACCTGGAATCTCTTAAAGTAAGCCTTTTTCTTGACAATCTTGACAAAACCCATTTTGGTGTATTTTGTTCCGTCTGGGAGTCTCAGCTCTAACGTAACGGCGCTGGAGCACTGGGAAAATCCCAATACATTATAACATAATGTACTGGATATCTCTCTGGCACTTATAGGGATGTTGAGGTCTCCACTTCATTTCAGAAAAATGCGCCAGAGATCACTAGCACATATACTGGGTTAAAGCAGGGACAGGCAAGCAGATTTACACCAAGGAAGCATATATAACCCTTAAGGCCACCAAAGGGCCTCAAAGTATATTTAATAATTCTAAACAGGGACTGAAATAGTAGACTATCCACTCACATGCTAGAGAAAATTCTACTCCACCTCAAGGCTTTGCAATACAATGAAGATTACTGTAGCAACCAAGATGAGAAAGCATGTTTTGGGGTAAAATAAAGAAATTGTGTGCTTCTTGGGGTGTAAATACAGTGTGTAACGTGGTAGAGGAAATTATCAACTCTTCCCATTTACCAATAACAGAGAGAAGCCCTGAGATCTGTGTGTAACCACAAGGCCACTTGTTGCACACCGCTGGGTTAAAGAAAAAGAACCATTTCAGTTAAAAGAAAACTACCTATATGAATATGTATTGTTCTTAATCTGTCTAACGGAGGGTTTCTTTATACAGCAATCTACCAAATCTATTGCATTTTTTTCTTTGTATCTACAGCTGAATGTATTTGCTGGTCTTCATTTCAAGTCTGTATTCAGTTCTTATTGCCACACAACAGGCAATAGGTATCCAAACCCTGAATGAGACAAACCATAGAGAAAAGCTCCATCCACATTTTACAGACTCATATAAGCAGTTTGGATATTGAATAAAATTCTGCAGCAAGGGACTCCTTAACTGTTGCATCTTCAGCTCTTGCGGATTACAATTCCCATCATCCCCAACCAGTCAACGGCAGGTTGGGCATGATGGGAAATGTAGTGCCCAAAAGCTGGAGGACAGATAACCAACTATACTGTCTACAGCTATTGACTGCAACAAAGTCCCAATGCAAAAGAAAAATAATAATCCTAATTTTAATATAAAGGACATCTGGTCAGTATTCCCTCTAATGTGAGCAAAGTAGAGTAAACCAGCAGGAATGCGTGGAAAGTTCATTTTTCATCCCACATAATTTATGTGTGAACATGACAATGCATTGTTTACCTCTCTGGTCCTCAAACAGCATCTAGCTATACCCCTGGTGAAACATACATTTTTGCAATCCTGCTACATTTTCAGTTGACAGTAATTGAGTTTGACTCTCCTTCATAGAACTCGATTCAGGCAAACTGTCCTAATGTTTTTGAGAATCCCACAGTAACCAGTGAGTTCAGACATACTACAGAGGTCTCTAATGCATGTGAAACCTTTCTAATGGCCAGAGGCTTAGAATGGATAAGCGTTATATGTGTTAATAATTGAAGAATAAGATAAATAAAGTAGGTTCGGTAACAAAGTAAATGTAAACACTAAGTGTGTTTGATGTGTTTGAGTTCCCCTTCTGAGTAGCAACCACAGGTAAATACATCATCAGCTCATTGACGTAACCATTTTATTGACCTGGAGACCAATAATTCACTTCTAGGCTTCGCAATGCTTTGCAGACCCATTAGGCAGTGAAAGGGTTAGAGAAACAGGTAAATGTTCATCCATTTCCAAGTCACATTTCATTAGTTTGATTGATCTGAAATTCCAATCCCTTTACCTATCCAACCGCATCATGCACAGATACACAGATCTAAAAATAACATTCAGTTGAAAGCTTTCAAACACTAAAAGCAGTATTCTCATTCCATGAATACTCAGAGTCAAAATCCTTCTTCTGGTTACCACAAACAGTCTTCAGAGTCAATGAAATGCTTTGCTTTGTTCAAACAATGAACATTGTCCGCTTTCATAATGCAACTTTCATTGTATATATAAAGGAGGGAGCATGAAATAATTGACAATTAACTATCTAGAAACTGGATATCTTTGCAATAATGACATTTATCATGTAATATTCCTATATGTAAGTACACATGCATGAAAACATTTTGAGGTTGAGTACAATTGCCACTCAAATTTCAAGATGATCCAAAGAAAGAAAAAATACTACAGTATATATGACTCAAAGAGGGGAATTAATGAATCCACCTGTACAGTTCCATTGGATTTAGCCTCAAACTCATACAGCTGCACTTTAGGTTATGTACAAGAGTGTATGCTTGCTTTGGTGCATACCAGCACACACATTCTGCTTCTGTTACTATTTTAATATCCTTTGAGAGGCGGAGAGGTATCCAATGCATGAGATGCAATGCACTGGATATCTCTCTCTGGCATTCACAGGGTAAATCTAAGCAAGTGCCAAGCTCAGGAAAATAGAGTAAAATTACTCTGATATCCTATGCACCTTATTAGGACATATCATGCAAGATGTAGACGAACAGAATGCCCTGAAATGTCAATTTCTTTCCTCATTGTCATACCACTGGTACAAGTAGAGTACTGAAGACCATTTTGTGTGTATTTACCTTAATAAACTAGCTTTAGGTGCAGCAATAAAAAAACTCAGTTCCAGAACCAAGTTTAACATTAAATATTTTTATTAAACCCATCATTATGTATTTAACTCCTTGAATTTTAGAGATGCCTCCGATACACTGGAGACACTGCTCATATCCAAGGCATTAATAATGTCATTAGTAAAAGACTGATATTCTTTTTAGTTTAATTTACTTTATTTATTTTGGGCTCTATGCCTTCATAACTTCAAAAGACATGTAGACCTCGGCAATAAGATAATTTAATGTACTAATCCAGTAATGTTTTCTGGGTTAATTTTAATTATTGTATGGTAAACCAGTTAGCATGAGTTTGAAACACTTGTAGGATCAATAAAATGTTTATCATGGAAAAAAAATGTGTATATATATATATATATATATATATATATATATATATATATATATATATATACACATACACACACACAGAAAAACTTTTCCTGTTGCATACAACAAGAGTGCTCCCACTGCTATCAAGTGCTGGGCTGTTAGCATTGCATTCTATATAAGATGTAGCCTGAGGCATACCTCTCCCTCTCACTCGAAAAAGTGTCTGAACCGCAGCTGATGGCACTGTTGCTGTTTAATATAAAAGAAAACAGTGTTAGCCATAGTAACTTTGGACTAAAGGATCTACCAGCACAAAAGTCTCCTTGTTTTATTAACAAGGACAAATGAACGCCAGGTTCTCTTAATTAATCAGTGAATAATTTTAATTTACTGATTAATAAATAAGCCTGGCATGTGTTGGTCATTGTCGATGGACTCATCTGAGGATGGCAGCAATTTGCAAATATCAAAGTCAAGGGCCTAGATTCACTAAAGTTTGAAGAGGGCTGACAATGTCGATATCCTGTTGGAGCAGTCTCGAAGGCACATGGATAGCATTCACTAAAATAATCTGCTCACATTGATATCCATAGCACATGTTTATGAATTTTTACTCTTCAAATGTACAGTGGCCTATTTCCATATGGAAATGAGGCATAATGACTAATTTCTATATGAAATGCAGGATAATGAGCCATTATCATATGCATCAGGGTGTGTTAATATGTTAATGTGGCACGTCACCACTTTCACTAAACTCCGATACCAGCCTCTGCTGGCAGAGTTCACATTCTCAACTTCGCCTACCTGGGGAGTCATACATAAGGAGCAACATTTGATGGATATTAATGGGGAGTCGTGCATAAGAAGCAATATTTGTTACATTTTAATTGGGAGGCAGCATATGTCAACTTTGAACTATGGGGCAGCATGATGGATATGAGTATTGTAGAGGAACATTACCAGTATGTGTTAACCTACATACACTTAAGGAATCTCCCCAGCCTTCTTCCTTTGCCCAGACAGTGCCCACAGTGATTTGTGGCTAGCAGTATGCAAGAAGAGAAGGCTGGAGATTGTCAAACAGTGTACATGGGGATATGTGGCTACTAGTGGACAAGGAAACAAGGCTGGCAGGCAATTGGTAGTCACAAATTCCCATAGATTGCCTGGACCCTAGCCTTGTTCCCTTGGGAGACCACAACATGTATCATATATGATACAGAGCTAAGGGATAACTGTGTAGTGCTTAGTGTACTTTTTTAACCATTTGAGTGCCACAGGGGTGAGCAATGCACATCCCTATAGCAGGGCTTATAATTTTAAGTCCTTTGCTACTAGCCAGACCTGAAAAGTTACTCGCCACTGCAAGCCAAAACATACCCACCAGGGCTGAATTTCTATTCCCCATGGCTAAATTTTCACTCGCCAATGGCTAGTGGCGAGTGAAAATTTTGAGCCCTGCCTATAGTACTCAAAAGGATAAGGGAGTGATACTGTCCATGGTGCTGAAAGTATTCTCTCCCATCCCCTAGTGACCAAGTGGGGCAGCAGAGAGAATGCTGTCAGACATCAGGATTGTCGTAGCGTTGGTGATGTGTAAGGGAGGGCATCCCTTTGACATCGACAACAGTTCAGCAATCCTGTATGCTAATGAGGACCTTCTCCTCCCCTTGTACAACTAAATTTTCATGAATATGTTGATGTGTGTACATCGAAATATCTAAGTACATCAAACACATCAATAAAATCATATCACCACAGCATTGAACTTTAGTGAATCTCCCCCAAGGTGTGCAGGAGTAAATTCTAAAGTACCCTTGTTTTACTTAGCCGAGAAAAATATGTGGTTTTCTTTTCATATTAAAGGTTTACTACTCTGTACAGATCTAGACACTGTGATTTATTAAGTTAGCTCCCACTTTGTGCCCATATCCCTTTGTCAAAATGGCAGAAATGCTACCTGTGAGCCAGGACAATGTAAACGGGGCAGCTGAGGAAATTACGGAAGAAAGTAGATTAATAGCATATTGAAATTTGGACATATATTTAGGAACAATTCTTGTAATTTTCCTCTTGGCTTTTAGGCAGGAGTTCAATAAAATACCTGGAATTTTCAGGAGGTGTCATACTTAGGATAGCATCTTTTAATCTACACAATGTAATTTTGGGTAAGGTATCTCTAATTAACAAAACAATCCATAAAATGTGAAGTGGGGTAGGCCAGCAAATATGCTGAGATTATGTATGGCTGAAGTTTGTCTCTAGCTTATATTTAGTACAGTTATATGCAAAAGCTTGGGCACTCCTGGACTTTTTGCTGATTTTCTAAGGGAAAGGAAGTTAACACAACCTCTGCAGCAAACAAACTTAAACTTTAAATATTCCTGTAAATCTGAATGCACAATTATTATTTATTAATATATAGTCAAGAGAAGCGCAAAGCTAGACAAAAACACAGAAGAAAGTAAAGTCTGATCTAAGTGTAGTAAATTTAAGATAAATGAATAAAAACAAAACACAATCAGTGCACTCATTTTGCACATCTTGGGTTTTATGCATATAAGAGGTCTCAACCTCTAACAGCCTTCGAACTGTGTCCCGAATGCAGGTTCCCTTGCTGGTCCAGTGTTTCTGCTGGTGATTAACCCCTTAACAACCACGTGCCGTGCTATGACTGTCACGAGTTTTTTGCGCTAAGGACCGGTGACGGTCATAGTACATCACGTACGTTTACTTAGGGCACTCCTCCAGGAGCACTATAAGTAAAAACGGGGAGTGAGATTGACCGGTCCAAGACTGGTGCAGTCTCTCTCAGTCCCCAGTGCGGCGTGCCGGTGCACATCACAGGTCACGTGTGCCGGCACGTAGGGATCTCCAAAGCGATCCTTAAGGGAAGGTTACTTCCCAGGACCACGGACTCCAAGGGGTTAAATCTGAGGAATCCTTTGGGCTGGTGCTGATGTTGATGTAGATACCAGAAACTAGCTTCTGTTACAAGAAAGGCACTGATGCAATTGCTAAACCAACAACATGACCCAAGTGCAATATATTCATGATGATATTAGGTCAAAGAAGAGTAGCGTGAAAACGCTAAACTCAGCATCCACATGGCTGCAGGCCAATGCTCTGTACACTGAGCAGTGTGACCGGCTCTAGGATGGGACCGGAAACCCACAGCGGGCATATGAGGGACCAATAAACATGAGTACAACGATGGGATAACCCTACTCATATCATGAAGATACAACTCCACTTCTTCAGGGGTTTTAGTTATTTGGTGAATTTAACTTCTTGTAGCCAGCAGCAACAGTAAGGGTGGGCGAAAGTTGTCGCCATGTTCCCGCTGGAAATGTCACGAAAACCACTTTTTATCCGCTTTTTCGCGTGAAAATCCGCTTTAAAACTAGCGGTTAATATTTTCGCATCTTTCGCCCATTGGCCAAAATCTTTCACCATTTTTTCAAAGGTTAAAAAGTTTCCGCTGATTGATTTACTTTGTTTTCGCACTTCCGCTATAAAAACGTGACGTTTTTGCTGAAGGCAGAAACAATAAAAGCAGCTACAGAGTGAGATAGATGTGCTGTGCTGTTCTCTTGTGATATTTTGCAAAAAGTGAGGCAGGAGAGGCTCATAGTGACTGTTATCACTATGAGCAGGGTTAAAAATAATCAATGGAGGAGCTGGAAGGACCATTATGTGTCCACTGAGTCTGAGGAGGAAGGGACCACTACTGTACCAATACTGTCCAGTCCCCCTAAATCACCCCAAGGGATCTTGGGGAATTTAATGGGAAGCAAGGGAGAAAAAGGAATGGGAAGGAAGGGAGAAAGGGAAATGAGAAGAGAGGGAGAAAAGGGAATGGGAAAGGAGGGAGAAAAGGGTAGTACTAGTGAGAGCAGGACAGGTCAGCTGCCTGTGCCTGCTGCCAGACGTGCTGCACCTGCTACCAGTGCCACCATTTCTGTAACTGCAGCCACTAGTGTTGTTACCTGTTGCCAGACATGCTGCCCCTGCTGCCAGTGCCAACTTTTCTGATCCTGCAGCCACTATTGTACCTGTTGCCAGACATGCTGCCCCTGCTGCCAATGCCATGCTCCTGCAGCCACTAGTGTTGTACCTGTTGCCAGACGTGCTGCCCCTGCTGCCAGTGCCAACATTTCCGATACTGCAGCCACTAGTGTTGTACCTGTTGCCAGACGTCCTGGCCCTGCTACCAGTGCCACCATTTCTGTAACTGCAGCCACTAGTGTTGAACCTGTTGCCAGACGTGCTGCCCCTGCTGCCAGTGCCACAATTTCTGATCCTGCAGCCACTAGTGTTGTACCTGCTGCCAGATGTTCTGCCCCTGCTGCCAGTGCCACCATTTCTGATCCTGCAGCCACTAGTGTTGTACCTGTTGCTAGTGTTGAACCTGCTGCCAGTGCTGAACCTGCTGCCAGTGCTGAACCTGCTGCCACCAATACTTTGCCTGCTGCTAGTGTTTCTTGTAGTACTCGGGGGGGGGAGAAAATTATGCCATGTGTGACAGCAGGGGACCCTCTGTCACATTGCTTGTCACCTCCTCCAAGCAGCAGTGAGATGTCTGGAATAGAGAAGCAGCACATAGGGACTAGTGATGGTGGTGGTTTTGGAGAAGCTGGGGTGGAAGAGACATTGATGGCCTTTTTATCAGAAATTGAGAAGGAATGGGAGACAGGGACGAGGATGGGCATCACCACCACCACCACTAGCAGTCAGCTTTTGAAATTAGCGGAAATTGCAACTGCTCTAACTTCTGCTGCTGCTGAGATGAAAGGGTAGCAGGGTGCTGAGGAGCAGGCTAGTGTGCAACAGACCGCCGTGGACACAGTGGGAATGGGGTAAACAAGCAATGCGGGACTAGGACAGGTTCCACTTGCCAGTGCCAGCAATACTCCTGGTCCTAGTTGCAGTGCTAAATCTGAGGCAGTAGCAGCAACAGCAGCAACATTATCCGCTGTCACAGAAAGTGAAGGGGAATGTGGAGGACAAGAAGAAAGAGGCCATTCTTCTCCACCTGTTCCCCATCCCTCCCCATAGAAGTCATGGGTGTGGGACTATTATTCTCTTCTGGCAGGCACAGTGCAGTCATCATCAACAATGGTACAGTGCAAAATTTGTGACAAGTTAGTGAGAAGGGGAAAGGAGGAAACCCACCTTGGCACAACTGCCCTGATAACACACATGAAACACAGACACCATGACATTTACTCCAAACATGTTAAAGCCAAACACCTGTTACAGAAATCTAGCACCGCTGTTACTGTACCCCCTGACTCTCCAGAAAGGTGGAGATCAAAGAGGAGGAAGAATAAAGAAACCCAGACAGACACTGGAAGTTCCATGATGAAAGAAACAACTAGATCGCCATCAACATCACCTTCTTCCTCTAGGGTAACAAGTACATCTCCTGCCAATCCACCTCATTCATCGTTACCTCCCCCGCCAAATGATAGTCACTCTGTTAATGTTAGGATATGGCAGTTCATCTCTACCCATTGCACACTGTGTGGTGCACTGACCACACATGCCATTGTGCTGGAGAAGAATCAATACCAGGTCATCAAGTGGCATCTGAGGAGATTCCATCCTGCTGAATATGCTGACATGGTGGCAGGGAGGGTTCATCACTACTATTAAACTGTCAGCAAGTTGTCATGTGTCCTTAGCGGGTGTGGAGAAAGGGTACAGTAACAGCGGCAGTACTTGGTTTCGGGTGTCATGGTGTTTGGATACAGTTGTGCCCCCAGATGTCATTTACCACACACATACTGTGCACATTGCAGCTGCTGAGGAGACCCACTGATCCTGCTCTCAAGGTAAAAAATATATATTCTAATAACAACACACCCATGATGATTTTAGAGGAGGGGCAGGTGGAAAAGATTTAATGGCCAACTTGTTCTTTTCTCCACAAATACTGGGGGCTACTTATTCTGCTGCTACTGCCTCAGGCGCATCACTGGAGCCAGTCGTAGCAAATGGAACCGTCATCATCCATCATCCATGTTACTGCTAATGTTGATCCCATTCCCTTTCAGCTGCCTAATCATCCTGCTGCTTAAATAACTCAGCAGAAGCAGTACGAACAGCAGTTGCAACTCTGGAGGAAATTTGACAGTGGCCACTTGCCAACATGACCTGCTGGCATTAGGCCAGTAGGGCATTTTTATTTTTTTCCCAGGGCTTGTGTTTTAAAAATAAATAAATAAAAACTAGTCTTACAAAAAAACAATTTTGGGGGGGTTTGTTTCTAACAAGCCTAAGTTCTACAAATCAATGTTTCCTTAGGGCTTGTGCCAAACAAGCTTAAGTCCTACGAATCAATGTTTCTTCAGGGCTTGGGCCTCTAAAAAGTCTAAGTCCTACAAAGGCCTCTAACAACAAATCAAACAAATCATCCTCCACAAAATACTCTATCAAGTCAAGTATCAGTCCACTCCAGTGGCAGTTTATGTCAGGGGGTTCCTGTCTCTATCACTTTAAGTACAAATGTCTTATTTTATGTTAATTTATTTTTTTATTAACTGTCCCCCCAATAGCAGTCAAGAAACCCCCCCAAAAAATAAATTCCCTGTTCAAATGATTCATTCATTCACCAACACAGGCACCCTCCTTAGACCCCTTTATACCATGTCTTAGGTTTTTACTTTATTTTATTTAGGATTTCTTTTTTATTAAGTGCCCCCCAATCCCAGTAAACAACTCCCCAAAAATCATCCCCTGTTCAACTGATTCTTTCCCTACACCCCGCCAACACAGGCACCCTCATGCCCCTTTTATACTGTGCCTTTGGGAAATAAAATATTATTGTAATGTGTTGTGTGTAACTTCTATGTTTCATTTGATTTCAATGGGCGAAAAAAGTGGAAAAAAGCAGAAAATCGTCACTTTTCGCGGGAAAATTTTCCCCAAGCGGAAAGTGCCATTTTTCGCCGATTTCAGTTTAAGGCGGAAAGTTTCACCCATCCCTAGCTAACAGTCTTTCTATTCTTGTTTTAGGCATTTTTTCAAACCTTTCTTTCAAGAATGCTTGTAGTTCAGAAATATTCTTAGGTTGTCTTGCATGCACTTCATGCTTGAGATCTACCCACAGCTTTTCAAAAATATTCAAGTCACTGGACTGCAAGTTCCTCCTGTGACAGATATGGGGGTTTGCTTTGCATTCTGGCACAGTCTACGAGCAGTTCTAGTGGAGATATTTCTTGGTCTCCCATATCTTGTCTTGACTTCAACATTTTCTCTTAACTTCCATTTCTTAATGACATTTTGAACAGTATAAATTATAAGCAGTGAGTGTTTAGATATCTTTTATAGCCTTCCCCTGCTTTGTAAGAGTCGGTCATCTGTATTTTCTCATCCTCAATCAGCAGCTTAGAGGAGCCAATGGCTGTTGAGTGTAAGAGCAACACACTGAGAGGTTAAAAAATTCAGGCATTTTATTAGGCTCTGGAATTGTCATCACCTAACTTAGATTAAGGCTTAATGATGAGTCGATTATGTTCTGAGACCTTACAAGAAATAACACTATTGGATCAGCATGAAGGGTGCCCAAACCTTTGCACATGTGGCATTTCCTGTTTTATTTTATTTTGTTCAATCTGTTGAATTCAGCAAATAAATAGTAACTGTGCATTACAAAGTGCAGAAATATGTCTAGTTAAAGTATGTTCTCTGCCGAGGTTGTGTTAGCTTCTTTTTATTTAGAAGATTAAAAAAAAAACATTTGGATACAACTGTACAAAGCCAATCAGAAGGTCAGTCTAGAAATGAGGGCTTCATCTGATGGTCACTGGAACATGATTTCAGATTAAAACAAACTACAAAATTAATATTATTTTTAATTATTTTATAAAACAGACTATATGCGGAGCCTACTCACCTAAAGAATTAAGGAATGGGGGTTAACTAGTGATCAATCACTCCAAAGCCAGGGAGTTAGGGGGAGGAACAGAAGACCTACTGAAATTATAATAAAGTTTCACCATCAAAATACCATATAATTTAACCCCTTGCAGTGGCGTAACTAGAAGCCACAGGGCCCTGGTGCAGAAATTGCCATGGGCCCCCCCAACCACATTACCTCCACATTACCCCCCCCCCAAAATTTTCACATTGCCCCATATCTATTGCCTAACTCCATCTCCTACCCGCTCCCATGAGGTTGTCAGTAATGCAGAGTGCTGGGAGATGATGTAATCTCCCAGCGCTCTGCATTACTAGACCGCCGAGAGATAAGCTGGAGTGATGGGCCCGGTCGCACGTGCAACCCCGGCAACCCCTATTGTTACGCCACTGACCCCTTGGTGGCAAGGACTTTTTTTACACTAGAGGGCAAGAGCAATTATGGCCTTTTTAGTATTCCTTTTTCAACCATATTTTCTCTCTAATTCATTTTGTACACAACACAATATATTGTTTCTTAAAGTATAAGCTGAGTTTTATTTTGATGCCATATTTATTTGTGTAAGCCATTATTTACTTTAATAATATAAAAAAGTGATAGATTAAAAAAAACATAATTTTTATATGTTTTTCTTGATATTTGTGATCAGTTAGAGCTAGTGTTGAGCGAGCACCCCGATGCTCGGGGGTTCGGGTGCTCTGACCGAGCACCCCCAGAGGCTCGAGTGCTCGGCCGAGCACCCGAGCCCCATTGAATTGAATGGGAGGACTCGAGCATTACACCAGGCACCCCCTGCTCTGATGAGGGGAGGGTGCCTGGTCAATGCCCCCCTTCATCTCCACAATGCCCCTCTTCCACAATGTCCCCCTTCCACAATGTCCCCCTTCATCTCCGCAATGCCCCCTTCATCTCCGCAATGCCCCCCTTCCACAATGTCCCCCTTCATCTCCGCAATGCCCCCTTCATCTCCGCAATGCCCCCCTTCCACAATGTCCCCCTTCCACAATGCCCCCCTTCATCTCCGCAATGCCCCCTTCATCTCCGCAATGCCCCCCTTCCACAATGTCCCCCTTCCACAATGTCCCCCTTCCACAATGTCCCCCTTCATCTCCGCAATGCCCCTTTCATCTCCGCAATGCCCCCTTCCATCTCCACATGTCCCCTACCTCCAGTCCCTGGTGGTCCAGCGGAGCGTCTGTAAGATCTGTGCCTCCTTTGGCACAGATCCCTGCCACCCGAACATGGCGGGCGAGCACATGGCGGTACTCGTACGAGTACCGCCATGTGCCGAGCAGAGCGATGCTCGAGCCGATCCGAGCATCGGCCAAGCATGCTCGCTCAACACTAGTTAGAGCATTTTTTTAATGGGAAATGGATAAAAAAGTATGACAGCTTGTTCATACCTCTCAAGTATCCCTTTTAGTGGGGTAATGTTCCTATGAAACATAAATTCCTGTGTCCATTCTTCCCACCATTTTGTCCCCCTTTTTAGAAGATCAGACTATGTAGTGTGTATATAAGTGTATCACATTGCTCCACAGCAATAAAACTCATATTAATGTCTGTTTAAACGTCAGTATATGAGTTTATAAATTAAATTAAATAAAATACTTTAATCTTGCACTTAATCATTTATTCAGCTACACAAAGGCATGTCAATAGGTCATGAAGAAAACTAAAATATAGTTTAATGTTGTACCCACCAGTCCTGCCTCCAGCGCCACCACCTAAAAAAAAAGTGCCCCTGAGATATATTGTGATTATTAACCCACGAAATGCCAAGACCATCATCAGTCCTCAAAGGATGGAATTGGGTTACTTTCCTGGCACGTCATGCAGCCGTAAAGGGTTAAAGGAGAATGAACATCCTAATAATAACCACCCACTTACCTTTCTGTTGTCATAAAATCCAAATAGCCTCTATGAATTTTGCCCTGTGACTTTCTTCAAAAGATGACATCTTCATTTGGATCTTAAGTTGAGATAAAAAAACAAGTAAAAAAAATCATTTTCAGAAGAAACAAAATTGTGGGAAATAAGATCCCCAATTAATAGTGTGAATATAAACACAGGGGAAGAGGTAAGGCTCAGACATTGTATATAGTAGCATTAACCTTTTAAACCTGTGTAGTATAACAGCAAATTATAGAAATAAGAATTCAACGTGCTACTGAATAATTTGCATACGTATCTTATAATTCATAGGAAAAAAGATGATACTGTGTTAGTCAGTAGAGTAGATGGGATTCAATGCATTTTGTAGAGAAACACTCCCAAGAGTTATACAAAGGTGATACCTTTTAATGGCTAACATAGGAAGTGCACAATTTCAGGACATTTTGTCAGGCATGGGTTAACAAATAAAGCTGGAATAGCACTAAATTTATGTTTACAGAGTATGACATACATTTGAAACAAATTATATTAGTACACAGTAGGGGCCAATTAACTTAGTAAACATCCAGTCTCCATAGTTTTGAAATTATATGAATAGGGTTAGATCAAAGTCCTGGCAACAAGGAAAGTTGCATTAACACAGAGGTGTGAAGTGCCTGTTTTCAGGGAGTTGGCAAGATACAATGGGGGTTATGCACCAAGGGGTGACAAAGAGATAAAGCAGAGATGACCTCTCCAGTGATAAAACCCCCTCTCCCAGTTTCCATGACACTCCATGGAGCTAATGTGCCAAGATCTCCAAAGTTGGATAAATCTTAGAACTGAAGCTCCATAGAACAAAACAGGAACTGGAGAAGTGATACCAGTAGAGAAGCCATTTTCGCTTCATCACCTCTTCATCACACCTAATTTAATGAGACATGAAGCCTACCCACTGGTTCAGGCCTTTTTTTAATGTGTCAAATGTAATCCTTTATTTGAGTTCCCAGATTTTTTTCCTTCATATATTGTAGGCTATGATTTAGACTGCAAATCTAGAAAACATGGACTGGATGTTTTACTAATTAATTGTCCCACACTGTGTACTCATATAATTTGTTTCAAATGTATGTCATACCCTGTAAATATAAAATCAGTGCTAATTCAGCTCTATTTGTTAATCCATGCCTGAAGAAGGTACCTGAAACATTACACTTTCTATGTCTTCGGTTAGCCATTAAAATATATCACTTTTGTATCACTCTTCTGAGTTATTTGCTACAAAAGCACATTGAATACCATCTTATATTTTATAAGAAAACTATATCTCCAGCATTTATTACCACACAACTCTAACAGTGAGAAGGCTTGCAAGCTATAACTAACAGAACTTTGTGTCTCAAGGTCTCGGTTTTAGAAAATATTTTTGAATCTACCTGATAATAGTATTGAAAAAAACGCAAAGAAGAAACATTAGTACCATATGCACTAGTGGAACCTGTGAGTCTAACTTGCTGAGACAGTCTAGTCTAAAACAAAGGTCGTTAACTGAGGTACAAGTGGATCAAACTTTCCGTTTGCAAAGAGCAAGGGTTGCAGGCCAATGTAAAGTTGTTTTTTTTTAATAAGGGCATTGTTTATGTTTCTTTGTAGGACTATGATTACCTGGTGGTAGATTCCTTAAAGGAAAGCAAAGTCCATCAAGCAGGGTAGCCTTTTCATCAGGATATGGACTTCCTTTCTTGGAGCCACTTGCTGGAGGCGACCAGGTTCGATTGTGTCTGCTGCTATAGCAGTATCAGAAGGGTAAAAGGAGGCTCATCGGGTTCCATTAGAAATATGTTAGGAAAATTGAGCACCTCACAAAGAGCTTTCACCTTTCCGGCATGTCTGATCATGGTGGTGCATCCCTGATATGTGCAGTGAGAAGGGAAAGCCCCACCAGAATAATACGTGGCACTCATGAAGAACATCTGTCAGTGGTTTAAAGGATCTTCTAAATTGACTGGGTCTCATCGAGAGATCATTGTAATGATTGAACTCATGACCTTCAAAAGATAAGATAGTGAGCTGCCTGGTTTTCCTCCTAAATGCCTCTTCATTACCAGTTTCTATCATAATCTCTTTATCTTGCAGATATTGTAAAATGCTGAAGAATATCACTTAGAGTAACTGCAAGATCCCTTGGGTAGACTCAGTCTCAGGCAAGTCCTTTAGTCTCTTGCATTGTTTCTTCAGTACCAGTTCTCCAGATAATCTATCTGGTTCTTTAGTTGTGAGGTATTTCCCCTGTGAGAGCAACTGTTATTGGAAGTTAATCAGATCTGGAATTTTCTTGAGATTCTTCTAAATCTTTTTAGACTGGATCCCAAACTGTGTAGATTACTTGTAAATGCCCATTTATTGGAAGTGCTTTGAGATCTTCTTTTATAAAGACATTGCTTGTATGCACTTGAGTGTTCTCTTTATCTTTACCACCTTTCACCATTTTCCCTACATGTGCCAACCAATGCAATACTGGTATGGAAGAGGTCTTCCTTTTGGTGTGGAGAAGCAATTAAAGAGGAAACTTTCTTCTGAGTTTCTTCCCTTTCTACCAGGTATAGTAGGTGTCTAGAAATTAGTTGTATCAGCCAGGATAAAGCAGGCTTCAGAAATCTTTTTTTGCTCAAATTATAGATAGCAGGATCAGACCCCTCCCAATGTATTTATTTTTATCAAGTTTAATCAGTCTATTCTTGGGCTGGTTAGAATGCATGGTTTGTAGTATATTCCCAGTGAATACAGCAATGGTTTGATTAATTCTTTTTAGGCAAGTCTGAGGTGTTGGGGTACGTTTATTGTTTGGGCAGTTAACACCTACAATGCCAGTTAGTTTCTAATGCAAGTTGCAAGCTGACTGATATGAAAGGGGTTAAGGGGGACTTTCGGCAAGCGTACGTAATGTTGTTGAGTGCACACAGGAACAGTGGTGGTGATATGGTAGTCACAGCTTTTTAACTCTGAATCGGCCTTTTCGATATCCAGCTGCAAAAGGGAGCATTGCAAAGAACATCCTGCTACAATGTAATACCAGAATGGATGTTGGCAGTGCTACGTTTAGCAGTTTTTCTACCAAATTGCCAAATTCATTATACATACTGGACCTAATGGAATAGCAAGAGTCAGAAAAAAGCTAAAAAAAAATATTTGGCTGAGTCTCTTTCTGTCCAGTTTGCCCACTGTCTGTATTAGAATCCAGCTTAGTGTAAACTAACAACATTGAATGCATATTCTGGCAATCATAGTCAGACTTTGGTAAACAGATTATTATTTAAGTTTGAAACCTATGTATTTTTAGTTGTGTTACATGGTGAGTGAATGCACATTTTAATTAAACAGTGAGTTTTCAGAAAATGATTTTAGACATTTTTTTCTAATGTTGGAAAATACACTAGGTGGAGCTCTGTCAGCATGTTTAACTCTTTCTCCTAGATTCACTAAAGCTTAATGTTGTGATATGATTTTTTTGCTGTGTTTGTAACACTTCAACATTTCGATGTACACACACATTGACATATTCATTAAATGTTCGGATTCAAGGGGAGGGGTGTAGAAGGTCCTTATTAGCATACAGGATTGTTGAAGTGCTGTTGTTGTGGAAGGGATTTCCTCCCTTCACACATTACCAACACTACAACAATTCTGAAGTTGAAGAGCATTGTCTCTTCTTCCCTACTAGAGGAGTCGAGAGGATATTTTCAGCACCATGGACAACATCACTCCCCCATCCTTTTGAGTGCCATAGGGATGTGCATTACACATCCTTGTGGCACTCAGTGGGTTAAAAAAGTATGCCAAGCACTACACAATTATACCCTTAACTCTGTATGATATATGATATATGTTGTGAACTCTCAAGGCAACAAGACCGGGGGAACAAGGCAGCATCTATGGGGAGTTGTTGCTACCAATTACCCCCCAGCCTTGTTCCCATACCCACTTGTAGCCATAGAACCCCATGTACACTGCTTGGCCCCCAAACTTGTTCCCTTTGCCACTGGTAGCCACAGTTCCCCATGTACACTGTCTGACCCTCTCCAGCCTTTTCCCATTGCACACGTCTAGCCACAAATCGCCATTGGCACTGCCTGGGCAAGGGAAAAAGGCTGGGGGTGTCAGGCAGTGTATATGGGGCTAACACACAATTGTGTTGTTCCCTATTCTTCCAAGATTCTAAACACCCAGCATGCTGCCCCCCAGTTCAATCTGACATGTACTGCCCCTCTCCAACATATACTGTCCCCTCCCAGTTCAATGCGACATATACTGATCCCTTCCGACATATACTGCCCCCCAGTTCAATCTGACATGTACTGCCCCTCTCCAACATATACTGTCCCCTCCCAGTTCAATGCGACATATACTGCCCCCCTTGTTCAATCCGACATGTACTTCCCCCCCTTGTTCAATCCGACATGTACTTCCCCCCCTTGTTCAATCTGACATGTACTGCCCCCTGTGACATATACTGCCCCCCTTGTTCAATCCAACATGTACTGCCCCCTGTGACATATACTGCCCCCCTTGTCCAGTCCAACATGTACTGCCCCATCTGACATATACTGCCCCCCTTGTTCAATCTGACATGTACTGTCCCACTCTGACATATACTGCCCCCCAGTTCAGTCCAACATGTACTGCCCCCATCTGACATATACTGCCCCCTTTGTTCAATCTGACATGTACTGCCCCCCTCTGACATATACTACCCCCCTTGTTCAATCTGACATGTACTTCCCCACTCTGACATATACTGCCCCCCAGTTCAGTCCAACATGTACTGCGCCCTCTGACATATACTGCCCCCCTTGTTCAATCGGACATGTACTGCCACCCTCTGACATATACTGCCCGCCCAGTTCAGTCCAACATGTACTGCCCCCCGTCTGACATATACTGCCCCCTTTGTTCGATCTGACATGTACTGCCCCCCTCCGACATATACTGCCCCCCCAGTTCAGTCCAACATGTACTGCCCCCCTCTGACATATACTGCACCCCTTGTTCAGTCCGACATGTACTGTTACCCTCTGACATACACTGCCCCCCTTGTTCAATCTGACAATGTACTGTCCCCCTCTGACACATATACTGCCCCACTTGTTCAATCTGGCATGTACTGTCCATGGTGCTGTCAGTATCATCTCCATGCCCCTACTGGCCAAGTAGGGAAGCAGAGAGAATGATCTTCAACTTCAGAAGTGTCGTAGTGTTGGTAATGTGTGAAGGGAGGAAATCCCTTCCACATCAACAACAGTTCACAACCCTTCCTGCTTTTGTTTGATTCAGGGATGGTACTGCATAGGAAACTACAGGGAGATCCCATCTTCAACAGCCTCAGGATGGCAAAGTTAAGACTGTGAACTCCGACAGCAGAGGCTGCTATCGGAGCTTAACCCCTTAAGGACTGGCCGCGAGCACACGCGGCCGGCACTTAAGGACTACAAACCTTTTTTTTTTTCTTTGTTTCCGATTCCGGACTCCACCGAACGGCATGCAGCCGCAGGGGGAGCCTGGAATTCAATGACGGTCATAGCACGTCATGTGTCGTTAAGTCAGATCTGCCCATGACGTGCTATGACCGTCAAGGGTCGTTAAGGGGTTAATGCATGCGGTGAAGTACCACATTAACATATAAACATACCCCCTTGAATACGATAATGACTCATTATGCTGCATTTCCTTATGGAAATAGGCCTTAATAGATGTGATAAGTGAAAATTCATAAACCTGACGGATGGATGTCGATGTGGTAAGAATTTTGTTGGACTGATGCCGAAGTGATGTTGAAGACACTTTAGTGAATACTGTCATTGTGCCTTCGACACTGCTCTGATAGGACATCAAAATTTTCAGCCCTCTTCAAACTTTAGTGAATCTAGTGAAAGGAAAAGTATCCAATGCATTGCAACTCAATGGATTAAAGGAACATTAACACTTAAAAGAATGATCTGGAATTATATATACGTATACGTGTGCTGCATGTAAACATTTTCTATTGGTTTTCTAAGAACTAAAATCTTACATATGCTCCATGGTGATAACCTGCTTTTTCCATGAATGAATGTAGGCAGATCTCACACACACACATTTCTAGTGGCACAATGAGTGGTAAATGTGGCCTCAAACTGAGCATACTGTACAGGGATGTAGCATACAATTAGAGATGGTCAGAAAGTCAAATTTATTTTCTTCTGAAATATTCATAGAAAATTAGAAATTTTCCACAAAAATTCCCCTGCATAGAAAATACATAACATTTCCTCTTTTTTCACCATTGCCAGCAGATCTTCTGTGAGAACTTTCACCAATGCTTTCTATAGCTACACGATTCCCTGCCATAAGACTGCTGTTGTTGAGAGCTAAACTAGAGAGATCAACAGCTGAAAGTACAAGTTGTTATTAGGCTGCATCCCAGAACAGCATATGCATAGAAAACATCCATTTGTCCTTTGCCCATGACACTTGACACTTGTACTGTTTGTACAACTCTGGCACAGTATCCTTGAAAAATAATTGCAGCTTGGGATAATTCAAGAAGAATAATAAGGTGAAGGTTATTGATAATGTGATAAGAAATACATGGAGGCTGAGGTGGAGAAAGTTATTTTATAAATATTTCTTCCTATAACTGTATCAAATCACTGCTTGGAGAGTTAGAAACCTCAAGGAATGGTCAGTACATTGCCATTTGAATATTTAAAGAATGAATTCCCTTTTTTAGGAAAAAAATATGTTATAGAACTTTGAGTAAAACAAGAGTACTTCCACTTCCAGCAGTTGCTTTATTCAAAAGTTATAACTGTTTAAAATGTTCTCTTACTATGACATTCTATGTATGACCACAGTCAGTGATTCAGCTCTGTCACGGAATACAGCAGAATAACTGGATGAACACCAGTGGGGAGATGCACTAAGAAGCAACAGGTTGGTAATATGGTGGTGAAGTGGTGTCAATGTCATATCTACATCATGCAATAAGGTGTCTTCTCTATCTCTGTGAGTCTGTGACCAGTCCAACACAATCAGCTGACATCGCCATGAAACTGAAATGCCTTCTACTGGATTACTTTTTGTTCAGCTTAGATATAGAAATGCAGGTTAATGAGCTTTTGGCATATTCATGTGGGTGTGTTTATTTGGTAATATGGCACTTCACCACATGCATTAAGCTCCAATAGATGCCTCTGCTGTCAGAGCTCACAGTGCCAGCATTGCCTACCTGAGGTTGGGATCTCCTTTTAGCTCTCTATGGAGTCAAAGGACAGTTTGCTGTCCCTACTCAGGAGAGAAGAGACAGCAGCTGCCATAGGGATGTGCATTGCATACTCATGGGGCACTGAAAGGGGAAAAACAGTTGTTTTAAAAGGTGAAGCTGAGAGGCTCGATTACGGACTCAGTGACATGCAGAGTGCACAAATGGGAGTCTCAGTAAGACAGGAATTCCACTTAAAGAATGCTAGCACTGTTTGCCTGTGAAATGTATTACTGTCCAAGAGAGATATGACTTGAAAATGCACATCCTGTCATATTTGTTTTGAACAGGCTGTGTGGATATATCATCAAGCTGCCAAGCTGGAATCCCCTCACATCACCAGCTTGCTGTTACAGCTTACCTTAGTTTCAGCGTCATCTACAGGCTCAAGGCTTCAAGCATGCAGCAGGACTCTGTTTTATGTGTTTGCTTCCTGTAGTCTCCTCCTACCTACTTCATCCATACCTACTTCCTCCCTCTGAGCTGCTCCTCCTACCTACTTCCTGTGGAGGGGGTTAAAAGGCAGACTGAGTCCTGATTCAGTTGCCCTTGCGTTGTTGTGCTTAGCAGTTCTCTTACCTTGGGCTCTGTGTATGACCTGGCTAGTCTTCCATCCAACCTGGTTCTATCTGACTATTCTTTTGCGTATCCCTATTAGTGGACATCCAACCTGGTGCAGACCTGTGGCTCTGGCTGACTACCTGAACTGTGCATGACCTGGCTTGTCTGACTCTCCCCTCTGGTGCTGACTTGTGGCTCTGTCCGACTACTCTTATGTTTGCTCCCTTTACCTAGCAGACACCCAACCTAGTGCAGACCTGGGGCTCTGGTAGACCAGCTCTGATACTGACTGCAGGCTTGAGTCAGTTATCTACTCCCTCTCTGACTGCAGGCTGAGTCAGAGTTCTCTCCTTACTGACGACAGGCGTGCATCGGTACATCTCCTACTTCGAATCAAGATCCTGTGTTCCTGTCCCTGACCCAGCTCCTGCTCCTGTTCTGTTCCTTATTCCGGTAGAGACTACCAGTGGCTGAGGCCTAGTCTCTAGCATTGTGGTCAAGCTTGGCAGCCTAATATTTCTGATAACTATGCTCGCTGGCTTGTAACCCTCTGCTTGTTTCTTTGTATATATTTGCCTACTCCCTAGTGTATATATTTGCCTACCACTACTATTAATAAGTTGCATTTAACTATACCATACTGACTCCTGAACTTCTCTGGGAACCGTGACACTTGCACAGTGCATCTGGCGATGTGAAGGGATGTGACTTCAGCAAGCGGTGCAGCAGCATAAACACATTCTCCTTCCCTGTCCTTCACCCTGCTCCCATTCTTCATTTTTGCTCGCCACCCATTCACTCATTCACATCCCCTTCCACTGAATCCTCCACCACTGCACCTATCCTCCCCCTTCCACCTCAATGTCTCCTTCTGCTGCATGTCTTGCCAGTCATTATAAGAATGATGTTATTGTAAGAATGTGACAGAGCGGGGGAGATGAGGAATTAACCGTTTGAGTGACAGATGGGCCCACAACACATTATAGAGAAATTCAACAGGATGATATGGTAATTAATTTATTCAACCCCCCTCCCCTTGCATCCCTAATTTTTAGTGCATATGGCGATTTGCATCTCTATCGTCAAAGTGAGGTATTGGCCACACATCAGTATAAATGTCCAGAGCTTCCACAGCCCCCTATATAATCATGGGAACTGTTTAATATAATAGTATTACAATAGTATAATATAGGCATGTTTCGTTACTAGGGTATACAAATTTAATAATAATGTGAAAAATGAAACAAATGGTAAAAATAAATAATAAGATAAAAAAGTGATGAAGCAACATAATAAAAAAATGGTCAACCACAAATTCTTCAGTCTGTTTTCTTTAAATGTCTCCAAACTCACATCACCATGACATCAACCCTTAGTGCATCTCACCCCATTTGAACTGTAGACGGACTGTTAATGGAAAAAAAGAATAGTTTAAAGTGTAATAATTTTGGAATTATGCATTTTCCAGTGGTAGTATCCTTGTTTTACTCAGTGGGGGAAGTCCTTTAACAGATATTTCTTCCACAGAAGTTACCTTGGGAACTTAAAATGGACAGAAATTGCTAAATGCTATGATTTCAACAGGGGACATGTCTGGAAAGGGTTCAGTGATATCATGTGATCACTTTTCCAGCATTCTAATTAAAACAAGAAATAAAACATCTGTTTCATGTAATGTATTTTGTGGGCTTGTGAAATAGCCTTTATTACACAAATACTAATCTTTACAGAATAGTTTCTTTCTTCTACATATTTCATTACTTTTAGAAGCAAATAACTCCTAATAATGCCCCATTTATCTTGCCATGGTACGGACATCCTAATGCCGCCTTTGAGCTTTGTATTTGTGCCTTTGTTCAATATATATCATTGTTAGTAAGTCCTGGATGTCATGTGTATGGCAGACATGATAGCTACTGGCAATTTTGGGAAACTGAAGTAGGCAAAGTGCATGAGCCTCATTAACACATTAAGGAGAAGAGGAGCATGCAACGCATTGTTAAGCAATGCATTGCACATCCCTCTTATCCTTAAATGGTTAAGATTACCATGTTCAGTGAGCAGTTATGCGGTCCTTGGTCCTGCTAGTAGCTGCCATGTCTGCCTCCGTGGACATGACATCCAGGACAGACTGAAGGTGTTGGGGTTAATGTCTGAATACAATTCCACTCTAAGTAAGGCACTAGCAGAGGAATGTGGGCACCCCTTGGTGGGCTACAGGGATATGCGATGGGGGAGAAAGAGAAGGGAGAGAGAGAGAGACGGATAGACTATGTATAACCTCTCTTCTTCTCCCCCCCCTTCCCGCCCTCTTTTTTCTAATACATAAAACCCTGGTCATTCACAGTTATATTTTCTTCACACTTGATGTGGTAATTGCATGATTTTATTTCTGTGAGTCTACGCTCTAACCATTTATGTACTTCATGCTATATGGCATTGTTTTTGTAATACATATACGTTGCAGTTTGTTTGATTTTGATGTGCTTTGCACTGTTTAAAAATGACCGTATGTACACATTTTGTTACTACCATATTTACTGTATTAACTGTGAAGACCTTCAAATAAAATTCTGTAATTTTTATGATTATATATTATATACTGTATACAGTATATATCATAGTACTATAACTGTTTTTTTTAACCCTACGCCTATGTATGCCAATATTTCTCCCTTTAATTCTGCTTGCATGAAGATGAAGGCAAATGGGCAGTCTATGGGCATGCTAAGGCAATCCTTTCATCTACTCATTGTGTAATGATGTGTACCAAACAACACACAGAAGAAACGTTATAACTTTACACCATTTCTCTGCTCATGTTATGGCAGTGATTCTCAACCAGGGTGCCGTGGCACTTTGGTGTGCCGCAGACATCAATTTAGGGTGCCCTGTGTTTTCTATAAAGACTAACAAAAATGGACCTCTAAATAAAGATTTATAGAAATTAATATGTACAATATTTTTAGTTTTGTTATTATGATTATAAAACCTAATAATAACTGTATATTTGTGTATTATACCCTTCATTATGCCCTTGATAAATTACATTAAATATGTTAGGGGTGCCCCGAATATTCAAGATTATGTGTTAGGGGTGCCCCGAGCAAAAACGGTTGAGAAACACTGTGTTATGGGGTAGGTGTAAAGGAGATGCTGGCATCAAAGTCCTAACAATGCAGACTGTGTCCACTGGTATAATACTCTCTAGTTTATACCCAAAAGCACAGACATTGGCATCAGAGGCTAATTGTAATGGGCCTGCTCTGGCATTTGTACATTCACCTTGCTTTCTTTTGAAGAAAGGCACAAGAGCAAGCTTCATGGGGTTATTAGAATTTAAAGGTCATTGTAAGGTAATTATTGGGATTATTTGGAGGTTTTAGACTATTATTATCACCTTTAAAGTGGAACTAATACTTTATAATGGGTGGTTTTGAAAGTGCTTTCCAAATCACAAAATTTACATTAACCATTCTTTATTTAAAACTATAGTTTAAAAGATACTTTATAAACTATAAGATATTTAGCTTTATTTTTTCATACATTTTGCAAATGAGTCAGTACTTCCTGGTAGGAGATGGCAGCTGGGAAGGAGAGTGTAATGTTAATATTTGACACCAAGCTGTGCCAGCCATACTGCCTAATTAGCATAGACTGACAAATGCATAAAGCTAAATATCTCATAAACTGTATTTTTAAATAAGGAATGCATAACAAATATGGGTGGTTTTGAAAGCTGTTTGAAAGTATAACATTCATGCCTGTCAGTAATCTTCAAGGCTGTTCACCTCTGTCATATACCATTTGCTATGTTTCCTAACGATTTTAGATTCTCAGGGAGCAGGGAAGTTGTAATGAATTACTCCTCTTTGTTGCAAATGGGTGGAACTATTTTTGCACTTTCCTAGTTAAATTATACACACTGCACATTCATTTCTCAAAGCTCAAGATTCCATAAGTAATATAGTTCCTATCTCTGTTTTTATTTTTGCAGTTGCAAAACAACATATTTGGATATATGTATTATGCAGCAAATACTAATATCTGAATTTATTATCATTTGCTAAATGAAAAGTAAAAAACACTATCTGAAATACTTATAAAATGTCAGTTCAAAAACTATTTGTTTTTGCATATAAAAATAATGAATACCTATCTTTGAACAGGGAAATTAAATAGCCATAAAATTCCATTTTAATATGTGTCTAGACATGAGAAGGATACAGTGCAGCATTAAAATATACATTATAATATAATATTTAATAGAAATGCTTACTTTCAGATAGTTTCATTTACATGAATAAAAATAACATTAAAAGGGTAAGAAAAAATATATTAGAAAAAAAAACATAGAGTACACAAACTGCTGGTGTTTGCTTACCTCCAACATTTTTACAGTTAAAACATTACTAACTGGCAGAGCTGTTAACCAGTCACTCACCTCTTTCATACTGTGAATTATCTTAACACCAGGTGGCAGTGTTGTGAATAAGAACTGAATTAAAACTGTAGCCACAGGGGCAAATCATTGGGACCCATCCAACTTTAGGGACCATTGAAGGTTGCAGATGGCAAATATTTAGGGCTTTTCAGTAATTTACAGGAAAGTTCCTCAATCACTAGTCTCACCATTGGTTGTGAACAATTTAAGCAAAGGGGTGTACACAGCATTGCAAAGCAATTCATTGCGCCCCTGATTTTTAAAGAGTTAATATAAAAAAACTGTTTGAGCTGTGATAAGTTTTGAATGAAGCATCCCTTTGAAGAAGTGCCCTTGTTTTACTCAAGTCCACAGGAAAAGCCTACAATATTTTTTTTCTTTTTCATTATAAAAATACATTATCCAGCATTATATTTTCTCCAAAAATAAAAAAATAACGTTATATAATGCCAACACCTTGAAAAAAATAGCCCTGCTTAAATATAATGTAAAAAAATTGGTACTTTTGAGAGAGCTTTCAAAATCTCTTATCTCTGCTAGCCGTTGTTTATTTTAAGCAATAGTTTCTGAGATATTTAGCTTTATTTATTAGGGAGTTTCAGCAAATTAATTAGTATAGGCTGGCAGGAAGCGACTGCAACGTAGGGCAGAGTGGAATGTTTGTGTCTGGCTGTTATGCCTGGAAAATTTGCACTGACAAACAAATAAAGTTAAATATTTTATAAACTATTGTTTAAAAAAAAAAAAAAAAAAAAGTCTGACGTAAATATAGCAGATTTTTTTTAAAACTATTTCACCTATTTTTTTTTCATTAACCCTTTGAGTGCCATAGAAGTACCCAACGCGTTTTACTTTCTCTCTCCTTCACTCTCTCTCTCTCTCTCTTTCTCGTATTTCTTCCACATCTGAGCTGCCTCCCATTCACCATTTACCACTGATTTCTTTGGTTCATCATTGGATCTGAGCACTATATGGGAATAGCTGCATCGGTGCAAGAAACGTATACAAAATTAACATCAGCACCTATAACTAGGCAGGAGATTAGGGGCAGTTCATGTGTTATTTTATATATTTTGTCCTTCACACTTGGGAGGTAGTTATAACTCCTAATACCCCCTAAAGAGGGACACTTTGGAGGTTGGTATAACTCATAATACCTCCTAAAGAGGGACACTTGGGAGGCAGGTATAACTCCTAATACATCCTAAAGAGGGACACTTGGGAGGCAGGTATAACTCCTAATACCTCCTAAAGAGGGACACTTGGAAGGTTGGTATAACTCCTAATACCTCCTAAAGAGGGACACTTGGAAGGTATGGGGAAGGGAAACTTAATCTCAGTTGTACTTCTCTACATGGAACAACGTTAAAACCAATAGAAATAACTCTCAAGTTAATATAAGATAAAGGATAATACAAAAAAGGGAGGGAGAAGACAATCTGTTACTATAATTTCAGATGGTCCACATGCTATGTAAACTTGTTATACAGGTGCCATAAATTTTAAGTTAAAGGGATAGTAATACTTCAGTATTACAAATCCCTATATTAAAACCCTAGTAAAAAAAAAAAAGTATTGCCCCCAGTGTCATCTCTCAAACCTTTATGGTTTGAGAGATGATCGCTTCTAAAGTTGCCCTCTCCCTCCCCCTTCCCCGTAGTCAGCGTTCTAGCTGACTGCAGGGAAGAGAGTCGTACAACTTTCAGGCGGCTCTCCAGCACAGCCTGATCGCGTTAACTAAAAAAAAACTTTCACTGAAATGGTCTTCTACGTGTGCTTGGCTTGCAAGCACACGTAGAAGACCATTTTAGTGAAAGTTTTTTTTTAGTTAACGAGATTGCGGCTCTGCTGCAGAGCCGCCTGATGATCTCTGACCAGATTTCCCTGAGTCAGCTAGAATGCTGAGTACGGGGAAAGGGGAGGGAGAGGGCAACTTTAGAAGCGTTCATCTCTCACACCATAAAAATTTGAGAGATGACACTGGGGGCAATACGTTTTTTTTTACTATGGCTTTAATATAGGGATTTGTAATACTGATGTATTACTATCCCTTTAATTATTGTTGTAGAGTTCACGTTGGTATTGAAGCTTGTGTCTTATATTTTGAATTATTCCCAGGATGTGTCTTTAGTACAATTGCAATGTACTCAGGGGCCGTATGTTCAAAGAAAGAGTGGACGAGTGAGTTCTGGGGCAAACCATTTGCACTATAGTGGACAAACATTTCAATTGATTTAAATGGGGAATTTAACCCCTTGAATGTTAAAGAGGTCTTGCAATGCTTTGGAAACCAGACTATAGCATTCAAGGGGTTAAAATCCCCATTTAACTCAATGGGAAGTCTGGGATTTGTTAGTTTTCTCCTACAGTGCAAATGGTTTGCCCCAGAACTCATCCTCTTCTTTTGATTCAATGACGGTCTTTGCTTTTCTCCAGATAACAAATCTGCCCCTAAAATATTAAAATACATTAAAACTACTTCACCTGCTGCACAGCATACAGTTGCACAGTTATAAATATCTGTATGCAGTTGAGAAAACAGACATTTAAAATTGAATTTTAGATTTACTTAAGAAAAACAAATGTCAGGTTCCAAACCAGATGTATTTCATTTTTCGATGGCTGTTATACAATTCAATAAGCAATTGTACAGAATGTGTTCTGCTGCATTTTAATTAACTGGTAATTGACTTTCATGAAATGCAACAGAATGTGCTTTACTCTTAATAAGATTACAAGGTTTCCTGTCTCTGCCTATCTGGCATCTTCTTAACAAACAATTAATACAACTGTCATATTTTTGGAGAATCAACCAGTTCATTGGTTTATTCAGCTATATAACCCTTTCAGTGAAAGATGGATGCCTGCTTAGGACACACTTCTGAAATTCAAATATTTAACTTATCAATATCGCCAGTACATTGCTTCACAGGCATCCAAGCAAACTGTGAGCCATTGTAACGTGGGACCACATTAGCATTTAAGGGACTCAAAGCCTCATTTAGAGGATTTGGAATTTAGGATTTAATTTCCTTCATTTTTGGCCAAAGGCCATACAGTAAAAATGACCTTGGTTAGAATTGCTTCTGTAAACTGATGATAAACAGTTCAAGCAATTTAATTTATTTAGAACATGCCCTTTCACAACTTTTATTACAGATTGCTAGTGGAGATGAGCAAAAATTCCATGACTCAATTTGCAGATCGATTCTGCCTCCAATAGATAAAAATGTCCTTTTCAGTGTAATGATTCAAACCAAACCCATGGAAGGAGGGAGAGATCCCTCCAACAGTCCTAGCTTGATTACAGTATACAAAAAGGACAAATATCAACACACTCTAAGAGCCATATGTTCAAAGAAGTAGCAAAATAGCTTTTTGTCGTTTGTTAGAACATTTCAAAGTACAGTGTCGTTGGGCTCATTAATATTTTCAGAGAGTGTCGGTGGTCAGAAATATGTCGTTTTGTCATTGAAGTATGATTCCTGACTGAAATTGTCATATGTAACCACAAAACTGTGGAAGGACTGCTCTAGTGTGCTGTTTCAGTCAAGTGTCAAGAATATAGGTATTGTAATTGTGCTTGTGTTGGTGATAGAAAGAATTTTAGCATTGGCAACGGTAATAGGTTATTAAAGAATGAAGGAAATGTTAAATGTGGTTTTGTTAATATGTGTGTTAATGTATATATGACATTTTCTATAGGAGTGTCAGAATTACTGAAGTTATTAGCAATATAGAAGTTATGAGTTAGTTGTTTGACACACAACATATATATATATATATATATATATATATATATATATATATATATATATATATATATATATATAAAGAGAGAGAGAGAGAGAAACAGATTCGCAACAGATAAATCACTATTTCCTTATTATAGGATTCTCACATTCAGAACTTCACATTTCCTCCACTTTTTCTTATCATACAAATCCTGTTGTTTGTACAACATTTTCTTGCCATTGTATATGCCAAATTTTCTTCACCTCTGTAAGATATTTATCTGTGCCCTTGCCCGTCCCTTTTCCCTGCAATTCGGGAGTTGTTTCCTACACAATGGAGATTAATAGTTTTTTGTTGTATATTCTATAGAAAATATAACATACCTGCATACAATTACTTATTCTTGTCAATCATACAACATTTTCTTTTGGATATCCCTTTGAACATATGGCCCTAAGTGCAGAAAACGTGCACGTTTTTGGCACCTTCGCAAATAAACACATCTCATTTTCTACTCACGACTGAGAAGTAATATTCTGCCTTTCAGTACATAGGCTGGCACTGGCTTATAGCTCAGGCCTGTGGCACATTGGTATTTCTTGATCTACAATTTCTGTACCACACCTCAGCTGTACAGGGTATCTTTCCCTAGACTTCATAGACTCTGATCCCTGCTTGATCAAAGTATACATTGTAGTAACACACCTGATCACACTATAAAATGGTATTTGTTACTGCTTTATCACAGTGTAAGTTGTAGTAGTTTCTTTGAACACAGTATAAGTTATAGAAATGCTCTTGTCTTGATCACAGTATAAGCTGGAGTAACTTGCTTGTAGAAGCTGTAATAGTTTGTTTCCTCACAGTATACATTGTGTTGATGTCTTTGATCAAGTGGAAGTTTTAGTAACCTGTTTGATTACAATACAAATTGTAGTAACTTGTTTGATCAGGCTATAAATTGTACTGTAGTAACCTACTTCTTCACAGTGTAAGCTACAGTAATTTATTTGATCACAGCTTAAGCCATACTAACTTGATCTAAATTACAGCTTAAATTGTCTTGTTTTATGACAGTATAAGCTATAATAAACTGTTTGATCGCTGTATAATTTGCAGCAATTCTCCTACCTGACCAGTACAGGAACTTTTATGAAAAACGTGCGAGAACCTGCTGTTTTTATTTTCCTGATATCAGTTGATATTTCCTGCAATCTTACTGGATCACATAGCAAATGAAACAAAAAATCAAAACCCATTTTGGAAAACCTGTTTTGGGTCTTGCAAAACTGGCAGTTGTGAACAATTACTACCTCTGAAACCCCTTAAATGATGGAGGCATTTCTAACAAATTGATTTGCAGTTCCTTGGAGATGCCTCAAACATCCAAGGAATTAAGGTAAAGGGATAGTAATGTTTCACAAAAACAGCAGCTCCAATTAATAGTCATAGTATTTGGGCCATAGAGAGTGTTATTTCAGTACTGTCAGAGTTGTAGTTCAAGAGTAATTGAATGATATCCCCCTCCCACCCCTTTTACCTAGTGTAACATTGCTCACCTCAGATGTGGAATCTAGTTGCTTGACAAGACAGATAACAGCAAGGGACAATCTTCTTACTGTGAGAACAATGAAAGCCCTGCCCTCATTGACAGGTTTTTCAGCTTTTTCCCTTTTCTTAATTGAAGATTGTCCCTCTCTGCAATCTACCTGGGCACCTCCCTGCTACTCTGAGGTGAGCAGTGTTACACTAGGTAAAAGGGGTGGGAGGGGGATATTTTATCATTCAATTACTCTTGAACTACAACTCTGACAGAATTGAAATAACACTCTCCAAGGCCCAAATACTATGATGATTAATTAGAGCTGCTTTTATTATGAAACATTACTATCCCTTTAAGGGAAGCCTATATGCCAATACAGACCCCAAACAGTTCTATGCTATAGACATGGCATGCTAAGCGGGTACCATTGATCTCCAAGTGTTAGTCACTTCAAGTCAATGCCAGTATTGATATGCTTTCCATCCCACTGTACTGAAGACAAATATTAAACCATTAAGAGTAGAGATCAACTACTTTATCCTTTAGTATGAGATATATGGACAAATCTGGCATCTCTTCAACATAACTGTACACTTGATTTACACTGTGAAAATCTTTGTTGTGTGTATGGATCAAACACTCATTTACTGCTAATGAACTGCATTAGTTTAAGCATCTTTTGGGGCAATACACACACTAGTATTCTGATGTATGTATGTATGTATGGGAGCCCTGATGTTGTGGATGCTATTGGAACTTTCATATTAGTAAAAATATTGTATATTTTGATTAGAAGACTGACCAGTCAGTTTTACTGTGTAATAATAATGTTTGCAATGTTTGTGAATTCTATTCCAGTCAGTGTTGTTGATTTCCTTTTGGAATTAGCATTATACTTTGCTAGGTGTGTATCAGTGGGTCATTTTATGGGAGGATATTATTTATACAGTTTTAATGCTTTGCTACTAGGATGTATCTACAAATATATAATAGCTCGCCTCAAGTGCCACTTTACATCCCAAAAAAGTCATACAAACATTTGACTACCCTGTTTACCATTAAAATGATAGTAACACTGTTGTAGGGATTATACCCCTGATACTCCCATTGATGAGAGAAATGTTACAGTGGTGGCGCTGTTGCTACACCATCCAATGAAGATTTATGGTCAACTGATCAGAGCTGTCTATAAAATGGGGTAACAACAGCACCACTGTACAATTCCAGGCCATTCAGCACCTAAAAAAAATCAGCAATGGGAGTATCCTTTGTTTTACTCAGGAGGATAAACCCTATAATATACAATTTTTTGCATTTTAAGTATTATTATCCCTTTAAGGGAGCCATAAAGTTATATTATGAAAAAAATGTGTATTTTAGGACTTTTCTTGCTGAATAAAGCACGCCTCCACTGATGAGAAATGCTCCTTTCAAAAGTCATTACAGCTCAAATTGCTGGTACTGACAAATTCTATGTAGTAGAGTAGTAAATGAAGTTCTCTTTCATAGAAAGACTAAAAAAAGATGTCTGGACATAAGGTGGCACTGTTACACTTTAATTAAAAAAATGTATTAGTAACTTTTCAGTTAAGCATTTCCTAGTGCTGGGATAACCTTTAATTTAGTCAGCAGTAATGAAACTTTATTGCTCCTTTAAATCTTTTGAGTGCCATATCGGTATTCAACACATTATGAAGCCAGTTATTGAACACACCTGTGACATTCCAATGTTTAAAGAAGCAGCACATTTTTATGAAAAAAATTTCATGATATGGAGTTTTTGCAGCTGCATAAAACAAGGGTAATTCCCCAGCTAGAAGATGCTTCATTCAAACATTATTAAAGCTCAGACTTATTTTATACAAGCTCTTAGCAACAGCACCACCTGGTGTCCAAAAGGCAGTTTTCGTCATAATCAGAGCATACAAAAGTGTTCTGACCTTTGTAGGATATATTGCCCTCAATTCTAAAATTAGTATGTTTCTCTGAAATCATTTTTTGAGTATTTTTTCAAATGTATTTCAATCAGCAAACAAATCCACTCAATTAAGAATCCTATATAATAATTCACTAAGGATGATTGTCAGAAGCTGTCATGTGCAGTAGAGACTGCCTGTGCCGCAGCTGAATTCAGATCGGAGCCCTCTCTTGGCCCCAGGAAGATGCGCAGGTAAGACTACGGTCTGAAGTAGGAGATCCCTGCTTCATATCAGTGCGGCGCATTCAGGCAGTCAGTACTGCGTGTGACTGCAGCGAGGTCAGTGACAAGAGAGGATCCGGCTACCAGCCGAGGTTGCTGGGTGGCACTGTGGCCCGTGTACACGGGGTTTCAACTAGTAAAATATATTTATAGACTTTGCTAAGGTCTAAATTAGTGATGAGCGAGCGTGCTCGGCCGATGCTCGGATCGGCTCGAGCATCGCTCTGCTCGGCACATGGCGGTACTCGTCGAGTACCGCCATGTGCTCTCCCGCCATGTTCGGGTGGCGGGGATCTGTGCCGGAAGAGGCACAGATCTGAAGACGCTCCGCTGGACCACCAGGGACTGGAGGTACGGGGGCATTGCGGAGATGAAGGGGGCATTGCGGAGATGAAGGGGGACATTGTGGAAGAGGGGCATAGACTCTATGCCCCTCTTCCACAATGTCCCCCTTCATCTCCGCTATGCCCGTCTTCCACAATGTCCCCCTTCATCTCCGCTATGCCCCTCTTCCACAATGTGCCCCTTCATCTCCGCTATGCCCCTCTTCCACAATGTCCCCCTTCATCTCCTCTATGCCATAGAGGAGATGAAGGGGGACATTGTGGAAGAGGGGCATAGCGGAGATGAAGGGGCACATTGTGGAAGAGGGGCATAGCGGAGATGAAGGGGCACATTGTGGAAGAGGGGCATAGCGGAGATGAAGGGGGACATTGCGGAGATGAAGGGGGCATTCGGAGATGAAGGGGGCATAGCGGAGATGAAGGGGGCATTGACCAGGCACCCTCCCCTCATCAGAGCAGGGGGTGCCTGGTGTCGCCCCATTCATTTCAATGGGGCTCGGGTGCTCGGCCGAGCACTCGAGCCTCAGGGGGTGCTCGGTCAGAGCACCCGAGCACCCGAGCATCGGGGTGCTCACTCAACACTAGTCTAAATCAGAAGTAATCAGTTGTTGGACTTCCAGCTGCTGTGGACTACAACTCCCATCATGTTCAACTAGCCAATGGATGGCTGGTGGGAGATAATGAGAGTTGTAGCTCCCAACAGCTGGAGGTCTGACTACTTCTGATTTAGACGTTAGCAAAGTCTATAAACATAATTTTGGTCTCGATGCTGCTAAACTGTTTTCCAAAGCTTTTGTGACTTTTCTAACATTTCAAAATTGCATTTGCTTTGGTTTTACGGATATGAGGCTGATCAATTCACATACAGATCTATTCATGTTGGGGAAATAGTGTTTTTATTCATTGAGATATAACCTTGCTTTATTGTGAATGCACAACAAAGGCTGGATTACTAAGCAGCACGATTCCTGTAGCAGCTACAGTTTTGGCATGAAGGTTATAGAAGAATTAATAATAATAACCCCCTCACTTACCTTACTATGGCTTGAAAATTTTAATGGTCCCTATGAATTTTGTCCTTGTGCTGTTTTTCAAGCGATAAGCTTTTCAGTCAGTGCTGGATGTCATCTGCATGGATACGGACATAACAGGCTCTGGCAGATTTTCTCAAACCTAAGCAGGTAGAGCACAGGAGCTTACTTAACTCTTTAACCCTCTGAGTGCCAGATGGGTACGGAACGCATTGCTGGCACTCAAAGGATTAAGGACCAGAGGGGCATACAACAGATTGCAGAGCTATTCAGAGTTTGAAATTCTGTGATCCTGATAGGACCTGTCATGTCTGCCTCCATGAAGATTCCATTAGGACTTTGCAGTCATAGGAAGGTAAGTTGTGGCGCTAATTATTAGGACATGTGAGTTCTCTTTTAATCCCAAATACGTTTAATTTCTATTTATGATTCAAGAAAATATGTATCAAACACAAGAAATAGCTAGTTTTCTGCTTTTTACGTCAAAATATGAGACTGATTTGATCGGAATTTCACCTTCATTACGACAAAGAAATGTTATGGTTCTATGTTCTAGTTATTTTGGTTCTTGCATGATTTTAATGTTGCATGTTTTCTAATGTGTGGATGAATTATTATGGTATGTTCACACAGGCAACATTAACGCAGTATTTCAATCTCTGCTCAAAGCACCCAAAAAAGAAATATTTAGCCATCAATGGTGTGTTTACACCCAACATAGCATGCTGCAACTTTGATGCATTCTCTAAGGGAAAACCCAAGTAGCTGCATACCTGATCTGCATAGAGGTCCATGGTGTGCTCTACACACACACACAAGAGATACTGGTGGTTGCAATGCTCATCTAAATCTCCCATAACTGCCCAACCCAACTGGGCTGAAATGCATGTGGGCTGGCTATCCTACAGCCCTCTTCTATGCCTTCCATGTGAGAAGATTGCTGGGGAATGCAGAAGATCATGCGTACGTAAACTAGCCTGGCTTGGGATGTGCTTGAATGGAACATACTCAAGTGATGGTAGCCTGGTAGCCTACTGGGTATTTCCATGAGTTTAATTGTCAAAGCAACCTGCACACGTGTGGGAAGGTATGTTAATTAAAGTGGATCTATCACCACTTTACAAGTTACATTCATTAGGTAGATTACTTAGTGAATGATTTTAAAACATTATTTAAAAAAAAAAAAAAAAAAACATTATTTGCACGAAAATTAAGGTCTAAAGTGTGCCCTACATCCTACTTCCGGGTAAACTGCTCTTGCCGCAGTTTGCTGCTCTGCCTCTGCTCCCGTCACTCCATCCAGCATCCTCCAATGACGGAGGCGTTCTGTTAGTAAGCTGGAGTGATCTCATTGGCTAGATATCAGTCTCAGCTTAATGAGCATAACTTGTAAAGTGGTGATAGATCCACTTTAAAAAAAAAAGCTTCGCACAGAAAGCAATAACAACTGTGCCATTTGGCTAGACCAATATTAAAAGCATGCTCCCAAAAACAAGATTTTCCTGTAATACTGTTTTGACTGAAGCATCTACCAGCAGTTGTACAACTTTTGTTTTATGTGTAGGAAAAGTCCATCAATAGTGTGACTGTACAATGGCAATACTGAACCAGATCTGCTAATTACTGAGCTACATATGCCAGAGTTCCACCCTGTAATGCCATTTGAATAAAAAGGACTATGGGTCAGTCGTGGGCATTTTCCTGTGATCTTTTCCTCTACACTCAACCAAAAAAAACCCCACTGATTGTTCACCATTAATACTAACCTCTAAACAAGTAAAAAACACAACAGAATGTAATAAATAGAGGGATGCATTCCTACAGAAATTAAATATACTTAAACACCAAAAATGCAATAGTAAATACAAAGTGCAAACCAGTCCAACAACTGGCACCCGTCAGTGCATGTCCGTGAGTAGCTGTATAAACACAACCCTATACGTGTTTCGCATCTAGATAATTCCTGTTAAATTAAATTGGGCTTTTAACCCCTTGAATGCTAGAGAGGTTTCCAATGCACTGCAAAACAATGCAATAGAGACTTCTCTGGCATTCAAGGGGTAAAGCTCTATTCATTTGCATGGGGATTTAGGAATTTTAATTTTTTTTTCACCTATGGTGCCATTGGTTTGCTCCAAAATAACTCCAGTTTTATTAACATGGGCCACTATTTTTAGCAGTAAATCTGACATATTTGAAAAAGTAAAGAATTTAAAATTGTGGTAAAATTAACTTAAAGTGGGACTATTATGCATATTAAAGTGCCCCCAAGTAATTTTTACCATAGGATTAACCCTTTGAGCATCAGAGTGGTATGGAATACCTTACTTTGCAATGCATTCCATACCCCTCTGGAACTCAAAGGGTTAAGCATATCAATACTTTTATTATTCTTAGTAAGTCCTGCATTATTTAGAAATCTAACTTCTATGGAGACTCAACGGCAGGCATCTTGCCGTAGAGGAATCTGTGCACCTGCTCTGTACATCCCTGTCTGTACCTTAAGGTACAATGCAACTTCCCCTGGCCAATCATAAAGGAGACAGGGGTGGACAGAGCAGGCACACAGATGCCTCTTCAGCAAGATGTCTGCTCTGTCGTCTGCCGGTGAGTCTCTGAAGAAGTTCTAAATGATGCCTGACTTAATAAGTATAATAAAAAGATTGATATGTTTAGCGCTATGGTAAAAATTAATTGGGGAGCACTTTAATATCCATGATATTTCCATTTTTATGAATATTGCCTTTTAACAGTCTGATGCTAAATGTGTCTTTAATTTGACTTTACAATAAGCCTTTACGATAATAAATGCGTTTACTTAACCGATTAACAGACTACTGCTTTTCTCTCCTATCCGCTAATAGTACTTTAATTTGCCTTCTCATAGTTTAGACCATTTTTACTTTGTCAGGGAAAAAAGATGGAAATCAGACAAAAACATGACAGCTAAAAGAACATTCTTTCTAAAAATACCCTATAATATGACATTATATTAAACAAAAAATACCTGAGATTGCTTTTTTCATTTGGCAGCGATGGTAGAATTGGATGCACTTTTTTAAACCAGTTTAAAAGGGATCTCTCACCTGTGTATAAGTAGTTAGAGCATTTAACCAAAACATTTAAAACGTTGTTCATTTAAAAAAAAAAAAAAAAAAAAACATTATCAGCTCAAAAATGTTTAAAAAGTGTTCGGCAGCCTACTTCCTTCTTGCAGCACTGCCTCTGCTCCTGTCCCACTCTCCAGGGTCATCCAATGACGGAGGCTTTCTTTCTCTAAGCTGGAGCGATCTCATTGGCAGAGATCGATATCTAGCCAATGAGATTGCTCCAGCTTAGTGACAGACAGTCTCCGTCATCGGAGGATGATGGGTAGTGGGAAGGGAGCAGCCTCTGTTTGGCAAGCTTCGGCAAACCAGAAGTAGGCTGATGGGAACTTTTTAAATATAAATTTTGCACTGATAATGTTTTTTTTTTTTAAAAATGAACAACATTTTAAATGTTTTGGATACATGCTCCAACTAATGAACATTACTTATATATAGGTGAGAGATCCCCTTTAACCAATTTAAACCAATTACAGACAATTTCATTTACCGCTACTTGCCCTTAAACTGCTTTTTCATGCATCAGCCTCAATGGATCTACTGCATCTCACCCTTATCCCTTTCAGTGACAGAGGGGTAAACAAAGCATTGCTTTGCAATGCTTTGGTTACCCTCTGGCACTGAAAGGGTTAATAGCCCTTACCCGCTAATCCCTTGAGTGAGTAGCAGATCTCTGTATAGGTCATGCTCTACTCTTCTAGTATTAAAGGGATATTAATGTTTCAATTTCAAGAACGCTGCAATCTTCTCTTATACTGCATACAACCGGTCCGTTATGTTAGTAATACTGCATTCACTATATATCTTGAGAAATAACATTATGAATTATCCCCCTCAAGCCCCTTTTTATGAATCCAGGCCACCTCCCCATAAATCTGAAGAGTGGTCTCTTGACTGGACAGAGATCTGAGAGACACAAACTCCATCAAATCAGTATATGGAAAACTCCGCCCCCTTTGACAAGGGAGGGCAGAGTTATCTGTATACTGAAGGAAGATTGTCCCACGTCAGCATTTACTTGCAGCTCTGAGGCTCAAAGGATGATGTGACTAGTAGAAGGGGCGTGAGGGGATCATTCATGATATTATTTGTCAAGATATATAGTGAATGCAGCATTACTAACATAATGGATCTGTTGTATGCAGTATAAGAAAGGATTGCAATGTTCTTGAACTTGAAACATTACTATCCCTTTCACATTAGGACACCTTGCATTTTGAATCTTGTTCAATAATTAAATAATTATAATATTGATAATATTTACAGCAGTACGTGATATATTTCCCGTTACAGCTACAGTGTAATGGGCCTTATATCCCATTGTCATTTGATGCAGTAGTTCTTAACCCTATCATCAGGGACCACTAACAAGGCATGCTCAAGCACAGGTGATTTAATCAGAGGCAATGTCATTTAACTAACTCCTCTATGTACAATTAGAGAAATTCTAAAGGCGTGGCTTATTAGAGGTACCGAAGAATAAATGTGAAAATCACAAACTGATTGTAAATAAAACAGAAGGCATATTCTTCTAAATGTGTATGGTCATTGGTACTATTAAAATCCGAATTAATGAAACTTAAGTTAGCTTTTTAGTTATAAATAAAAATCATGCCATTATTTTGATTACTTGTTTTTTGTTAATTTTCAGTACTTTGCTTAATGCCAGTAGAAACTTAATGTAGTACAATCTACAGAGGCGTAAGTAGAAGCCTCCGGGCCCTAGTACAAGAAGTGCCACGGGCCCCCCTGACCACAATGCCCCCATCTCCTGCCTCCCACCTGGAGCTCCCGCGTGGCCCTTTTAGTAATGCAGAGCGCTGGGAGATGATGTAATCACCCAGCGCTCTGCATTACTAGAGCACCGGCGGGAGATTGCGGGCACCAGGCAGAGGGGTCGCAGGGGGAGGCCGGGCCCATGGAGTGCACGGGCCCAGTCACAGGTTCGACCCCTGCAACCCCTATAGTTACGCCACTGACAATCTATTATATATATATTTTTTTTTTTAACAAAAACACTGTATGTGATCAGATGCTTGTTCTGCTAATGACATACCTTTCTAGTTATTGCCTATTTCTTTGCATGGATAAATGGCTCACAGGAATTACTTTTTTTCAGTTTACATTATTATTTTCCTCAAATGACATACATTTTTCTAAGCAGAAATACAGTGAAGGCAACTAGCGAATGTTTGACAGTGAATGATATTGTATGTTTCTTTCTTCATATATCACTAGTAAATGCTGCACTACAAAAATCACAATTTTCACTACATTAACCCTTTGAGTACCAGAGGGGTACACAACGCAAAGCAATGCTCTGCTGACTTCTCTGGCACTCAAAGGGTTAAATGATTTATAGGTTACCATAGATTAGTGGTTCCCAACTATATTCTCAGGCCATTAGGATTTCCCTTTTGTATTTAGGTGGATTAAAGGAACAGTAATGTCCCATAAAAAATGTTTAGGGTTTTGTAGAGATTCAAAAAATAAGTTAAATGCCACAGATCCTATAACTCAAACTGCTATGGAGAGATATCCTCCGTTAAAGTTCCCCTCTCCCTCCTCTTCTCCTGACATCAGCTGTAAGCTGACAGCAGGAGTTCCGGGTCCGGGACCGACAAGTGGCTCTTCAGCAGTACTGCAATAGGTCGATTTAAAGGGGAACTTTCACCTCCTCATTATCATTGTTGTATCCCTTCCTTTGTGTCCCCTCTGTACATTGCGGTGTTTCTTTTTGCCTAAAAATCTGTTTAAATGAAGCAAAAAGATACTTGAATTGTGTACCTGATGACGTTAGCAGCCGCACAGCCGCACAGCCGCGCACCGTATGGTACAGAAGACACTCCCACAGCCTCAGCTCCTTTCACTTGCCCCAGCATCCTCCGATGACGGAGGCGTTCTGTTAGTAAGCTGGAGAGAGATCTCATTGGCTAGATATCCCCTTTAAAAAGAAATACTTCTTTGGAACAGTCTACAAAGTGCGTCTGGTTTGCAAGCACTCTTTTTAGACCGTTCCAAATAAGTAATTCTTTTTGACTTGTGCTATTGCGGCTCTGCTGAAGAGCCTCCTAGTGTCGGCCGACATGGATCTCCTTCTGTCAGCTTTACAGCTGACATCAGGAGTGGAGGATATCTCTCAAACCATAGCAGTTTGAGAGATAGGATTTGTGGCATTTAGCTTATTTTTTTAATCTCTACAAAATTCTAAACATTTTTTATGGGACATTACTGTCCCTTTAATTACAGGCTCAGACATTTAATTAACTGTTTGGTGTCCCTGGTGATATGTTTGGGAAGACACTGCTTTATAGGAAAGGAAACTTTGGACTTTCTGGATGCTGGCTTGTTATTATAAAGGTTATGTCTCTATGAAGACGTGAGCTGGTATTTTAATTGAAATATCTTTGTAAATTGAGTTTGCATACCTCAGGCTTGGAGAAAATCCCTTAATCACTTGTGTTGCTTTGTGTAAAGAAGCAGTAAATCTTTATTATGAAGAACAATGTTACCGGGTGTTACCTACAGAGTAAAACAGGGGTATTCCCAATACGAGGAGATTTTTCATTCCAAGTTTTTACAGAGTAACTCTTTGATTGCAAATTTAAATAACATCACTAACTAGTGTCCCAAAGAAAATATTTTCTTTCCTAATGTAAAAGCCTGTGTACACGGGCCAAGGTTCGAGTGATATTAACCCTTTGAGTGCCAGTGATTTTCGTACCCCTCTGGCACTCAAAGGGTTAAGAAGCTGGTCCTGCTCTGCGTCCTGCCGCCAAGTCATGCACTGTAGAGGCTGCCCGAAAGCACAGAATGCTCCCAGCACAGAACTCCCAGCATTCCGTGCTCCCAGCATTCTGTGCATTCGGGCAGTCTCTACTGCTCATGACGGCTTCTGACAAACATCCTAGCAAATTATTATATAGGATAGTTCACTCTGTGGGAGAGCTTTTGTCATGGACTGTGGCACCCCATAGTAAGTGGTAGGAATACCACAATAATTGACCAGTAAGATAAAGAAGGAGAGAAAAAGAAGACGCTCCTAGTGAAGATCAAATGACACTCTAAACCAACACCGAAAAACACATTGTGAGTAAATACTCAGAAAAATTACGACTGAGATCCTACTTATGTTGGTCACAGTTGTAAATGCCTCATGGGACTGTATACTGCCCCAGTAACAGTAAATCTTCAGAATGTATGTCCAGACTGCTCCTCAAGAGCTCGCTCTGCCCAAGCGGAAAACCACAACAGACACAAAAAGAAAGAAAAGAGGGCGCTCAGTAGTGTAACCCAGTGATAGGCAATCATAAAAGAAAACAAAGAATATTACTCACGAGTGTGATAGTCAGTTGTTGGTTAACCTGACTATAATGCAGTCGGAGGATATAACTGTCTATGCTTGGGATACGCCGGAGTTTCTTTGCTGTGTTAGCTACACCGTGAGATGCGCTAGATAGATACATTTATACCGCATACATGTGATTTTCCATTTCAACACATTCAGAGCCATTTTTATTGTATGTAATTTATTAAACAATTTTTCTTACACATTAAAGCCACCATTCCTCATTATCTTCCACATACTTATGCTAAAGCAACTGTTACCAACACAGCAAATAAACTCCGAAGTATCACCAGCGGAGACGGGTTATATCCTCTGACTGCATTACAGTCAGGTTAACCATTACCTGACTATCACACTTTGTGAGTAATATTCTTTGTTTTCTTCTATGATTGCCTATCACTGAGTTACACTATTGGACACCCTATTGTCTTTCTTTTTGTGTTTTTATATAATGGGGTAATGATTCAAGTAAAGACACGTATAACTAAGTATGGGTTTAAATCAGGTCACAGCTTTATTTAAAATTACATGATAACCTTTTCCAACACGAAACTTTAAGCCCTTGCCAATCACTCAATTTGATAGGCCAAACTTGCCTACCCCACTTTTGAGCCTTAAGCTCATCCCAATCTTTTTCACCTTGCCGCACCCTATTAGCTGGTCAATGCAGCTCAATGAGGCTGGTGTCTAAACCCACAAAATAGTCCTGGTGTCAATTACCCATAGGCTGCTGGCCTAACATTTTCATGTTATCATATCCAATTTAATGACCTTCTCCACATTGGCAAGGGCCCAAAGATCCCATCAAGCTGTGACTAGTAAGACAAATAACCAAGAATATGCCATGAAAATGTTCTATGTCTGCATGACAGCTTTTTGTCAGCACATGCCAAGCCAGCCAATGCACATACCAACGTATTTATAAGTACATGCCAGGCCAGCCAATGCACATACCAATGTATTTATACATGAACCTTATGTGTCAGCATATCTGGGAACTTTACGTTTTGCTCTCCCCAGAGGGGGACTACTTTGGTGCCGCTGAGAAAAATCTATGACACGTTCTGCGTCAAAAAAGGGGGATGGCTTAATCGTGAGTGAGGGCAGGGCTTCACAGACCTGCAAAAATCACCTGGGGTAGCAGAAGAAATGGGACAAACAGACAGGGAAGGAGCAGATGTGGGTACAGTTTCAGAACAAATTCCCCACATCCGGAGAATCACTTCTGCCCTGGAGACCGGTAATACAGAGGCAAATCTGGAGCCTCTGAGGCAAAACCGCAGACTTCCCAGCTGTGTTTATCAAGCTAAAGAGCAGCAAGTCAGGAGAGTACCAGTTGCACCATGTGAGGGTGGGGTGTCAGAATAAAACTTCAGCGAATTCCCATAGCTTTAAATTGAGCTTTTAACCCTTTGAATGCTAGACAAGACTCCAACACATTGCTTGGCAATGCATTGGAGAACTCTGGAATTCAAGGGGTTTAAGGCCTGATTTAAATCAATGGGAATGTTTATTCCCCCCTCCCCCAATGATGCAGTTGGTTTCCTTCCATTTAAAGGGGAACTACCACCCCGCAATAACTTTACCTTAAATCAGTCTTCATCTGGCGACTAGCTGCTTAGTAGCGCTAGTCGCCAGAAATATTACCCGGTTCAAAAGATTTTTGCCTTTTTCTGACGGTCACAGGAGCAGGAAGCACGGACATCTCGTCACAGTGACGTCCGTGCGTCTGCGCTGTCAGTCCCTTTTGAGCCGTCCCTTTTGAACCGGGTAATATTTCTGGCGACTTGCGCTCTAAGCAGCTAGTCGCCAGATGAAGACTGATTTAAGGTAAAGTTATTGCGAGGTGGTAGTTCCCCTTTAAATCAATGGGAAATGTTATTTCCACTCAGTGATGTAGTTGGTTCCCTCCAGAACTGCAGCTCTTTGGTTTGATAAATAAGCACTACATATTATTTGTACTCTTATAACTAAACTAGGACTTTGCAAGCAGAATTGTCTGTTTATGCTGACTGTGTACCCTAGAAAGGGAAATATGCTATATCATTCATAAACTTCAGAAGGGATTTAACCCCGCGAAACCAGAGCCTTTGACTAGTCTTCTCAGAAATAATTTTATCAGTAACAATATGAGTACCCTTGTTTTACTAACCAAGAAATATATGAGCATTATTTAAGAAGGAAACAAAGTTGCAACTGTAAAATAAAACTGGTCACTCATGTGAACATAAATAATGCACATTAATGTGTGCAGTCACATTGGCCAACATCATATAAAGATTCCTGCAATTTCATAAATACTGCCCTAAAGGAACATATGCCCCAAAAGTCACAGAATGGATACTGGATGCATGCCAGGCGTGCCCCAGAATGCCTAACAGTGCCCATTGCAAGAGGGACATTCACGTGTCATCAAATATGTAGCGACAGGGAATGGTTTCATAAATACATGTAGGGGAAGCTTGCATCCATCTATCAAACCGTTCCCTGCAAGGAGGTACATTACAGCCACAGAGGTCGGGGTCTAGTGATTCTCCTCTCTCTTTTTCCCTGTGTCCTTTTTGTCCTCACTGATACGTCCCAACTGTCTCTCTGTTTGAGGGACAGTCACTTTTTGAGACCCACATCCCTTTGTACCTCTTTCCCACTCTGTTTCTTTCTTTTTAGGAGATCAGACTATGTGGGGTGTGTATAAGTGTAGGACATTGCTCCCAGCAATAAAGCTCACAGTAATGTTTGTTTAAAAGGCAGTATATGAGTTTATACATTAGTCTATGTGAACAGAATACTTTGGTCTTGGTCTAAATCATAACATAAAATTCCTGGTAATGTCCCGTCCTTCAGCAACACTACCAGCAACACTACCTAAAATAAGAGTCCCTTTTTGGCCATTTGAAATGTTGGGAGGTATGCTCCCTACCTCCCTTACACCCTCTTCTCTATGACTGGAAGAGGTGGGGAGAGAAGCTAGAGGAGCAGAACAGAGGAGAGAAGTTCTAGAATCATAGCCTTCTGTCTTCTCTCATTCCCTCTACACTCACTTCCCTGCTAATTATAGATGGGTATTAATTTTCCTTACCATCATGAAAAAATAAAAAAAATACTATGTTACTATGTTACTGACTCCCACTAGCACATAGAATTAAATTCAAAATTCTGGTGCTAACTTATAGAGCCCAAACTAACACCTCACCCCCCTATATCTCATCCCTCATTTCCAAATACTCTCCCTCTCGCCGTCTTCGTTCTGCACACGACCTTCTGCTGTCCACAGCTCTTATCACATCCTCCCACTCCCGCCTACAGGACTTCTTCCATGCTGCACCCGAGGTCTGGAATTCCCTCCCCCACCCCATCAGACTCTCCCCCAGCCTTCAGATCTTCAGATGCTCCCTGAAAACTCACCTCTTCAGGGAAGCCTATCAACTGCCTCCATAAACATTATCACCAAGAATCACCCCTTGCCTTGACCACTGCACTCAACAGCACTTCTCACTCCCACCCACTGACTGGCAGTTCATGTGGCAGGAGACACTTACACCCAATAGCACTTACTCCTTCTGTGTCCAACCTTCCTTCCTCTAGACTGTAAGCTCTCATGAGCAGGGCCCTCTGATCCTTCTGTTCTCCACATATGATTGTACTATTTAATACCTCTGTATGTCTATTCCCTAATGTACAACACTGCGGAATTAGTTGGCACTATATAAATAAAGAATAATAATAATAAGTGGCAGTCAGCCATTACATTTTCTGCAAATGTAAACTCAAGCTGCCTGTAATTTTTGTTTTTATCTGCACCTATTTTTTATAGTTTTATGTCCCTGAAAGGGAGCTCCCTGAATTCCTGCTGATAGAGATCTTTCTGTAAGAGACTGGGCTCTGTATGCTGTAGTAGAGGTAGGTGTTTCTGATTCAAGGATAGTGTTACATTGTATTAATTTCACTGCTTTCACAGTCCCTGACAGAAAGCTCTCAGCAAATAGAAAATCAATGAGCTCCTTGTCAAGGACTTAAAAGTGCAAAAAAAGGAAAAAAATGTGATGGTTAAAACAAAAATGTAAATAAAAAGTAAAGGCAATGTCTCTTTTTATATTATGCAAACACACAGAATATGTAATAAGAATGGATGGTAATTGTTCCTTCCTTAGGCTTTGGGTAAATTGTTAAGCATCAAACCAGAATTAACCGTTTGGGTGCCAGATGGGTATCCCACACATTGCAAAGCATTCAGATAACTCGGTGAATGCACAGTAATAGTTGCATAGTTTATTACAGTTGATTCTCACACTATTTGCTCTGGAGAAACCCTTTTATTTCAAATGAAATCCCTGTGGAACCCTAGCAATCAATCCCTTACCTCGTTGGATGATAGAGAGATGCCCAAAATATTTTGAAAAAAGACATCTCTGGCAAACAGGGTGTTAACATAGTGTCAGTCTCCATCCTTGTTGTTCCCCTGTCTGCTATTACTACTAGTTGTTCCATGGAATCCCTTGTCCTTCTGCATGGAGCCCTAAGGTTCCAATCAACCAAGTCTGAGAACCACTGATTTAGTTGTATTTATTAGTTTTTTTTTGCCTGATGTATTTCTTTTTCTCTGTTTCATTGTTACGTTGAATAGCTATTCCAGATATTTTCTTCCTTCCCCATTCGGAGATGTGAGTGCTCTCTATGTCCAGTAAATAAAAGAGTCTGCAACTCAGCTTTAACCCTTTGAGTGTCAGAGGGGTACGCGACGCATTGCTTTGCAATGCTTTGCGTACCCCTCTGGCACTCAAAGGGTTATATGCAAAAGATTACATGAGCTTTGAGGCTTTTGGGGAATTGGTATTTGTCCCCTATGGTACAGATAGCTTACCCCAGATTTCTTCCAATTCTTCTTAGTACAGTAGGCTTAGAGTTCATATGATCCTTTGTAGATAAAGATGAATTGCAGACCTTTTTTACATACTGCAGATAGAGGGCATAAATAAATAATAAATACAAAATTGACAGGGGACAGGGACCCTGATGTAATCTGTAGGGATGGACAAACATTTTTACATCAAACCAAAATAAACAAAAATGGCACTTCCCGCCTAGAGAGAAATTTCCCACAAAAAGTGCCATTTTTCCACACAGCAAAATTGTATTTTATTTCCCCAGGTGTAGTACAAAAGGGGTCTGAGGGTATCTGTGTTGGTGGAGTCTGGGGAAAGAATGAGCTGAACAGGGAATTGTCTTGCTAACCATATTACCTTCTATTGTTCTAACAAGAATATTTTGTCTTCCTGCCTCAGTCTGTTGCCGCTAGCCAAACTGCTGTTTTCACTTGTTTAACCATTTTCTGTTGTGCTCATAAAAAGTCATGTTTTTTTAATAAAGTCAGTTTTTGCTCAACCATAAGCTCTCTGCATTTGGGTTGTTCTAGCGGGGTGGACACATGCTTACACAGTGCTACGATGCCCTATGCTCCTGTTCTGTACCTGTGAATGGTGAGTAGAAAGTTTGCGATATTTACATTTACCTTTTTTTTTCAGTTAATGAAAAAATTGTGCACATGCCTGACAAATACTTCCTTCTACATTGCTCCCATTCCATCTATCACTCCCCAAAGGTTAGTACCATCTCATCTGCATAAAGTGGAAAATAAATAAAAAAATAAATCCAAATATCTGATAAACGATTGTTTGACATTAAAAAATGGCTGACATAGTTGATTTTGAAATCTCTTTCAAAATCACATAATTGTTACAGTAACATAGTAACGTAGCTGATGAAGCTGAAAAAAGACATGCATCCATCAAGTTAAGCCCATGCCAAATCACCCCTGTTGATCCATTAAAGGGATAGTAATGTTTCACAAAAAAGCAGCTCTGATTAATCCTCATAATTTTTGGGCTGTGGAGAGTGTTATTTCAATACTGTCTGAGTTGTAGTTCAAGAGTAATTGAATGATAAAGTATCCCCCTCCCACCCCTTTTACTGATGTAACACTACTCACCTCACAGCAGCAAGACTGTCCAGATAGATCGCAGAGAGGGACAATCTTCAGTGAGTATAAGGGAAAAACCTGAAAAACCTTTCAAGGGGAGACGGGTTTTCCTTATGCTCACAATAAGAAGATATTTCCTTGCTACGAGCTGTCTGGTCAAGAGACCAGATTCCACATCTGAGGGGAGGTGGGTTACACTAGGTAAAAGGGTGGGAGGAGGATAATTTATCATTCAATTACTCTTGAACTACAACTCTGACAGTATTGAAATAACACTCTCCATGGGCCAAATACTATGAATATTAAATGGAGCTGCTTTGTTTGTGAAACATTAATATCCCTTTAAAGGAAAAAAATAAAACACATTGAAGCAATTTCCAATTAAGCTCTAAGTGGGTAAAAAACTTCCTTCATGTCTCCAAATTGCAGTAGGAAATGTCCATTTTTCTACATGCTATCTGTTGATAAACCAGCTGTTATAATTCTCAATATTGTTCTGAGCAAGAAAGGTAGCCATTACTTTTTTGAAATTATCTGTATCCGCAAGCACAGCTTCCTGAGGCAAATAATTATTTAACTTTACTACCCTTACTGTATAAAAAAATCTGCCTTTGATTTAGTCGAAACTGCCTTTCCTCTAGTCTTTGAGTAAATAATTCCTTAGCTCTTTGGATTGACCTTGAATATATTTGTAAATGGTAATCATATCACTCCTTAGAAATCTCTTCTCTAATATAAACAAACCCATTGTAGCTGGCCTCTTTTCATAAATCATACTCTCCAACACTTTTATCAGTTTTTTGCACATCTCTGAAATTTTTCCAGTTCAGTAATTTCTTTTTAAAGAATTGATCCCCAAAACCGTAGTCCATATTCCAGATGCAGCCTAACCATTTATATGTAAGTAGAATTATATTTGCATCTTGTGCATCTATACCTCATTTTATACAGTATAGTATCCTAATGGCTTTTGCTGCAGCTGACAGACACTGCATACTGCTGTGAAGTCTATCATCTATCATTACAGCTGTATACCTAAATCTTTCTCTAAAGTGTATATGTAGAGTGTTTATCTCTGCAGGCCAAATGCTTAACATTACATTTATTTATATTAAACCTCATCTTCCACATTTCCCCCATTCACTCAGTTTACCCAAATATTTTTTCAGAGAAAAAAAAAACATACTGCTGTATTAGAAGTGTGGGGCGGTGTTGGCCCCCTCTTTTTTTCTTTTTTTTTTTAATATTTGTATAGAGTTATGTAAAGTGAAATTTGTGGATACAACTGTGTTGTGAAGGGTGGCTTACTGAACAGCAGTGGTATTTGTTAAATTATTGACAATTAGCAATGTAGCTGAAGCTGGCTGCATTGAAGGTAAAAATGATACAGCGTTGGCCGTAACACACATTCACATACAGAGAGGCATAGCGTGTTACAAACCTGTGTGGCTGAGACCTGTGTCACACACACACAGACACTCACACGTGTTAAAGAGAGACACAGATAGCTATGTTACACACAAACATGCACGCACACTTGCATACACATGCCTGCAGACATAAGCACGTGCACATACATGCACATTGCAAGTGGAGTGTGGACCCGATTGTTGTTTGTTATGTGGAACATGTTCTTTACTTCCTATATTTTGACACTGTACTGAATGTATAACTCCTGTATGTGCATATTGAATGAAAATTGTAGAAAAAATGTATTCATAAAAAAAAGGAATTATGAAGGAACCAACTACTGAAAGAAGGGAAAAGTAAAATTGTGCAAATACCCATGAATGTAAATGGGTCTTTTAACCCCTTTAATGGTAGAGAGGTCTCCTTGTGAGAGCTCTATAAAGTTCATGGGGTTAACCCTTTGTGTGCCAGAGGGTAGGGAACGCATTGCTTTGCAATGCATTGCCTACCCCTCTGGCACATAAAGGGTTAAAATATGCCTTAAAATGAGAATGAGAATTTTCAGAATTGTATTTTCCCCACTTTTAGTATTTGATGTATTCAGAATTTAACCTCTTCAAGATGATGAAGGACCCATTTTCTCTTAATCTGAACACCTCTGATTTTAACCCTTTGCATGCCAGAGGATAGCCAAGGCATTGTTTTGCAATGCAGTGGCTATTCCTCTGCCATTGAAAGGGTGAAGTTGTCCAATTAAAATATCACGAGTGAACAAATTTCAGAGGAAAAAACAAAGATAAGTGAACTTTATGTGATTGATATAATGTTTAACCCTTTGGCACTGCAAGGGTTAATGCCTGATGGAGGATGGGAACAGGAGAGCGAGTCCAACGGAGAGCAGCAGGGCAGGCAGAGGAAGAGTATAATATTGTGACTGAAAAAATGTTGGACAGCAGAAAGAAAAGTGAAGGTTATGTGAATTATATAGTTAGTGATTAATGGCTGAGGGAGGACTGCAGAAAAACAGACTGAGTCCCAGGAAGAGGAACAGGGCAGCAGCAGCACAGGCAGGGACGGATTTTCCATAAGGCACAGTAGGCATCTGCTTACAGGTGCACCCTACAGAGGGGCGCCTGCCATTGCAATCGATTATATATATATTTTCTTTTAAGTGGTGTGCGCACCACCCACCGCATAGTAAGGTCTGTGCCTTCTTTGGCACAGACCTGTAGCTGCTGAGGTCCCCTGGCTCTTTAGTAATGCAGAGCGCTGGGAGATTACATCATCTCCCAGCGCTCTGCATTACTAAAGAGAAGACTGCGCGGGAGCTCCAGCAGCTGCACTGGACCACCAGGGAGGTAGGAAACGGATGGGGGGCAATGTGAGGCTTAATGTGGAGATGATGGGGCAATGTGAGAGCAACATGGTGATGATGGGGGGCAAGTTGAAGCCGATGGGGGGCAATGTGAAGATGATGGGGGCAATGTGAGCTGATGGGGGCAATGTGGAGGTGATGGGGGCATGGAGCTGATGGGGGCAATGTTGAGATGATGGTGCAATGTGAGGGCAATATGGAGCTGATGGGGGCAATGTGGAACTAATGGGGTAATGTTGAGATGATGGGGACAATGTGGAACTGATGGGGAAATGTTGAGGTGATGGGGCAATGTGGAACTGATGGGGGCAATGTGGAACTGATGGGGGCAATGTTGAGATGATGGGGGCAATGTTGAGATGATGGGGGCAATGTGAGGGCAATGTGGAGCTGATGGGGGCAATGTGAGGGTAATATGGATATGGGGGTAATGTGGAGATTTGGAGCATTGTGGAGATGGCCAATGGGGGAGGGGGGACTTCAGATTTCTGTGCCTACAGGCCCCTGAGATGTAAATCCATCCCTGAGCACAGGCAGAGGAATCATGTACTTGCCCATATGAGTGACAGAGGTAGCAACACATCGCTTTGCAACACCTTGTGTACATCTGTGGCATTCATTGGGCTAACTCCTTACATTAGAGAGGAGCATCATTCAGTAGGAGGAGAGTGAAGGAGTGGAAGTTTGTAAACACAGAGGAGATAATAAGAATTCAGGGGTAAGTGCACTTATAGCTGGAACCACTGGGGATCTGTAGGACATGTCTGTGAAAGACTCCTGCCTACTTTGTGTGTGGGAGGCAGCACAGACATGCATGGGGGAAACAAAAGAAAGAGAGCAACAACCTACTAAGTGTAGTATTGAATGATGGACTTAACAATATGGTGAAATCAAATGAGGCATAGTAAGTGATATTAATGGAAATAAGTAAGAAAGTAGGTATATTTATTTATCAACCTGTTAAAACATGGGATATAGGGGGGAATGCAAGAAAATGGAGCATTTGCTGTTTTATAAAAGCTATAAATGTATGTGCTGTTTGTGATTGCTCGCGTTTTGATGCAAGAAACCTATTAAAGTGATAGTAATGTTTCATAATAAAAGCAGCTCCAATTAATCTTCATAGTATTTGGGCCTTGGAGACTGATATTTCAATACTGTCAGAGTTGTAGTTCAAGAGTAATTGAATGATAAAGTATCCCCCTCCCGCCACTTTTACTGATATAACACTACTCACCTCAGAGCAGCAGGGTGGTGTCCAAGTGGATTGCAGAGAGGGACAATCTTCAATTAACATAAGGGAAAACCTGAAAAACCTGTCATTTGGGGCAGTGCTTTCATTGTTCTCACAGTAAGAAGATTGTCCCTTGATGTGAGCGGTCTGGTCTGTGGACCAGATTCCACATCTGAGGGGAGGTGGCTTACACTAGATAAAAGGGCGGGAGAGGGATACTTTATCATTCAATTACTCTTGAACTACAACTCTGACAGTATTGAAATAACACTCTCTATGATTCAAATACTATGAAAATTAATCAGAGCTGCTGTTTTTGTGAAACATTACTATCCCTTTAACGCCTTGATACTGAATAGCACATGCTCCAGAATCAATTATATTAGCCAGACGTATGAAAATGTGTGCTAATTGCTTTGCTGAATTAGGCTCAATTGCTGATGTTCTCTCAAAACGGCTGACATTTTAGCCACGCCCACTTTTTGAAGAGCGTTTGATAAAAAATGAGCAAACATTTGCTAACTGAGAAAAAATATGCGCAATTCAGTAAGATTTTGGTGCTAATCATTTTGCATCAATAATATACTCTGTGAATAATGATTGCGTACATTTCTTGCATTCTGCCCATAGTCCCATTAAAGAAGTACAAAACAATGGCTGGAATTTACCGTAATGTGATATAGGTGTACCCTTACATCAAAATTCAGCTGAACTTGGATGGTGACAATATACAGAGGCAGTGGATACGTGAATAGAAGATAGATAGCAGAATGTGGTACAGGTGCAAGTCAGATGACCGTGTAGTGAGGCCAGAGGGGTTAACCCTGTGGGTACACAGCTTGGCAGGAATGATTTGGACAGCCCTTGTTGGTCCTTAGAGGGTGAAATGAGACAGTTTGTAGGTTGAGTTTTAGAATGGCAGTTAGCTGTTAATATATCTTTTTGGAATGTGACCCTTTGCATGCCAGAGTGGTAGCATGTGCTGGCTACCTCTATGACACAGAAAGGGTTAAGTACAATGCGTTTATTATCTGTGGATTTGTAATCCTGCATTTTGTGTATGAATACAAAGACATAACAGCAATGTAGAGAAATTGTGATTTGTGATGCATACGAGTGAAGTGTGTAGCTGAGTGAGTGCCCTGCTTGTGTGGTAAGGGGAGGTGGGAGGAGGCTAAGCAGATAGACAAGATGGTAAGAGTGGTGGCGCTGTAAGTGGAGCATGCTGTTTTATAGTAAGGTTGCAAAGGGTCGTGGCAGTGTAATTGGGGCACGCTGTTTAATTTTGTAAAGAGGATATAGTGAGGAGGCAAAGGCTCTTGGCGTGTAAGTCGGACATTTTTGTTTATTTTTTTGAAAGGAGAGGAGCTAGTTGGGATTAAAAAATGTGCTCTGAACAATAGTTTGAAAGATGTTTTTTGTATGAGAGTGTTTCTAGAGGTTTTCCTTGTAGCCATACAATAGGAGGTCCAGTCATCAGTATCACTATCAGATGACAGATCCGTTCCCATAACAACATGTAAGCTGTCTTATGCTAAGAGGAAACAGAGAGAAAACTAGAATATGAAAAATGTAAAAGTCTAAATTTATTATCATAATTGATATATTTTAAAAGACCAGGGACTGACTACAAATTAAATATTCCAGTATACTCAGATTTAGGACCATAAACACAAAGAAAATGGAGCAGGCCCCAGGCAAGTCAACTAAACTTTAGGGACCAATAAAAATTGAAATTGACTTAAATAGATCTAATAACACTATGGGGGAGATACATTAAGGCATGATAAAGAGGTGATATAATGGAGATGACATGTTATCATTTCTCCAGCTCCTATGTTATTCTATGGAGCCTATACTCTAAGATTTCTACAACTTTAGAGATCTTAGTGCATAGGCTCCGTAGAATAACATAGAAACTAGAGAAGTGATATCACTGGAGAAGTCATCTTTGATTTATCACCTATTTATCACACCTTAGTGCAGGACTGTCCAAGTCTAGTCTTCAAGGGCCAACAACAGGCCAGGATTTAAGCATTTTCCTGCTTAATCATAGGTGAGTCAGTCAAAATGAATGAGCCACTGATGAACTCACATTAATCATGAAAATCCTTACATTCTGCCCTGTTGATGACACTTGAGGACTGAAATTGAACAGTTCTGCATTAGTGTACAATACTAGAGAAGCATTATATACTGTTCAATGGATTCAGATCCTCATTTATAGGGTCAGTAAAGTTTGTTATGAAAAAAAATCCATATATTGTAGGTTGAGTACATCAAGGATGGTCTCAAATCTGTCAGTTGCTTCATTTATAATTTATTACAACTCAGGCTGTCACAAAATGAGGACACTGTTGCTAGCACATTTTATGGAGAACTGTAACCACTGGCTTACCTTTCCCAAATAATGAAGTAGAATAATTTAGTATATTAGTTTTACTGATCCTGTAAAACCTTTATTGGTGGTAGATAGTGTTACATTCTGTCCTATGCCTTCCATGTTAACAAGGGGAAATTAAAAGGTGGATTCCATTTTTCTAGAAATTCTCCTTTTGTCTCTATCAGATTAGAGCAAAGCCCTCAACTGATGGACTTTCAGCTGATGAGAACTACAGCTTCCATTATCCCCAACCAGCCAATCTCTTGAGGTCAGCTAATTGACTACCCATATATTAGGGAAAGAAAGCTTTAGCACCCTATTAATGCAAGCAAAATTGCAGAAAACCATTTCTAGATTTTTATTTTTGTTTATTTACATTTTGGAAATCCCTTTCTGGAAATTCTGGTTGCATTCCTTGTAAATGTAATAAATCATTACATAGTGTAAAAACTAAATAGACTGTAAAATATGTTTTACTGTGGTCTCATTAATGATGCTCTCTATCAAATTAGTCATCAACGGCTCTGCCCTGACCTCTAGCCACACATCCCTAAAATTCCTCTGTGATAGGCTGACTAGATCTCACCTTTAACCGGAGACACATAGGAAATAGCCATTTTTCACTACTTTACTGAAATCAAAACAGTCCTGCAGTATGCATTTTTTCTGTGCGTCCCCTGGTTAAAGGTGAGGTCTGGTCAGCCTATCCTATGAGGTTGTTAACACTTTTTTTTTTCTTTTACTCCATCAAGTTCTTGGTCTCACAGATTTGACATTGTCTTGCTGAATTCCTAGGATGCAAGATAGGTCTCCAAACACACTGCAAAGCAATGTATTGGAGACCTCCAAGGAGATCAACAAACCAATTCAGTATGATGTAAAAATCTCCTCTGCTAACTCTTATCAGATTCCAAAAATACTATACCATTGTGCCTTTTTTATTATTCAAAGTGATAATTTGGCTTGCATTGTATGTTGGTTATATGAATTGAATTGCAAATCTAAGATATCTTTGGGAGCATCAATAAATTCATCTTGAGAAAAGGTTAAAGGAAGCATATATATATAATTTATACATGAGTAGGATCCCAAAATACATCATCAGTAGTTCAGAGACCTTTATAATGGAATAAAGAGTTCAGTGTGGAAGAGCTATGTCAATTAAAGTTGAAACCATTGACGTAGCTCATTTTTACTTAAGGTCTAATAGATATCAATTTTGAGTAACTTAATTTTATATTTACTTTTTTTCATTAATATCTAAAATATTATTTTTACAGTTTAGTCTTGGCTTTATCTGTATCTCTAGATGAAAGAAAAGTGTTACCTTAAAGGCTTTTTTTATGGCATGGCTTCTACTTGTGATATATAAGAAAGAGATGTTTGGCTTGTCAATCAATCACAGCTGTTTTCTGAAGTGTATATGTCATATGTCTATCATGTTTCTTCAAGTGGTTATGCTAAATAGCCTTGCCTGACTTGAAGGTTTATTTTAACCAAACAAACATATAGAATGTGAGAGGCTTCTGGGAACAAACAACAGCACAATGGCCTGTTCTACGGCTAATCACCACCCAGAAGCATCACGTTTTAGCTCTCTAGGGCCATTACAGAGTAGAAATTTCCACATATATATTAGACTAATCCCGCCCAAAAGGGCAGTCCAGTTCCAAAAATGTGGGTTAACTCTTGGACCCCTTGCTCTCAGTGCCTAGGGAATCCAGCGGCATCCTCCTTACAAGGCCGAAATATATGTTGGGGGTTAGCTGGTGTTCCCGTGCAGGGGGGGAACTTGCCTGTCATTTTGGAACTGGACTGCCCTTTTGGGCGGGATTAGTCTAATATGTATGTGGAAATGTTTCCTCTGTAATGGCAGTAGAGAGCTAAAACGTGATGCTTCTGGGTGGTGACTAGCCGTAGAACAGGCCATTGTGCTTTTGTTCATTCCCAGAAGGCTCACACATTTTGTATATTTGTTTTGAATATTCTTAAAGGGATAGTAATACTTAAAATGTAAAAAAAAATATGTTGTAGGGTTTATCCCCCTGAGTAAAACAAGGGTACTCCCACTGCTGAAAGATGTTTCATTCAAAAGTTATTAATTTTCAAAGCTGAATTTTTTAGGTGCAATATCACAGTGGCCTGAAATTGTACAGTGGCGCTGTTGCTACATGATCCTATGGACAGCTCTGGTCAGTTGACCATAAATCTCCATAGGATGGTGTAGCAACAGCACCACTGTACAATTTCAGGCTACTGTGATATTGCACCTAAAAAATTCAGCTTTGAAAATTAATAACTTTTGAATGAAACACCTTTCAGCAGTGGGAGTACTCTTGTTTTACTCAGGGGGATAAACTCTACAACATATTTTTTTTTACACTTTAAGTATTACTATCCCTTTAAGGCTCTCCCTAAGAGTGAAGGGTAATCCAGACATGGACCCCTTGCTCTCAGTGCCTAGGGAATCCAACTGAACCCTCCTGACGAGGCCCAACAAGGCCGAAACGTACGTCGGGGGTTAGCTGGTGTTCCTGTGCAGGGGGGGCTTGCCTGTCATTTGGGAACTGGACTGCCCTTTTGGACTGGATTAGTCTAATATGTATGTGGAAATTTCTCATCTGTAATGGCACTAGAGAACTAAAACGTGATGCTTCTGGGAGGTGACTAACTGTAGAACAGGTCATTGTGCTGTTGTTCATTCCCAGAAGCCTCTCACATTTTGTATATTTATTTTAAACAAGCAAAGTCATTCATAGGAGAGACTGCCCGCGCCACGGCTGATACGGAGCAGGGCGCTCTGAATTCAGAACGTAGTCCTCTCTGCGCACCGGAGACCCACTCCATTATCAGCCACTGCGCGGGCAGTGTGTACTGCGCATGACGGCTTCTGACAAACACACACTTAGCAAATTATTATGTAGGATATATATATATATATATATATATATATATATATATATATATATATATATACAGAGAGAGAGAGAGAGAGAGAGAGTCAAACTGAAGAAACAGAAGCACACTCAAGATATGAAGTAAAATATTGAGGTTTATTGATCAACGTTTCGGATGCCAAGTGGCAGTCTTCGTCAGGATGCCTTGACACTAGCACCCAGGCAAACATCCACCTTAAGCCTGACTGCAATGTCCTAACTCCTGTGTACAAGGCATTTTGTGGAGGAAATGGCTGCTTTCTGCTGCTTGCTCCAAGCAATGGGTAGTGTGCAAGTGTGAGCATTTTGAGGCATGCTGATTGTGTACACCCAGGTACGAACAGTACATGTGAAACTAGAGCAAAACACTTCCTTTCCCTTACACCAGCTACAGAAGTGGTGTTAAAGGAGAAGTAACACCTCTTAATAATAACCCTCCACTTTTTTTACTATGATCATAACTTCTAGTGAATTTTGCCTGTATGTTTTTGGTCAAGAGATAACATCTTCTATTAGTCCTGCATGTTTTTTCCATGGAAGCTTTTTAAACGAAAGCAGGCTAAGTGCACCAGTCTACTTAACCCTTTAAAGACCATGCGTGTGCAATGCATTGTGAAGGCCCTCAGGGGTTAGACAGAATTCCATGTGCAGTGGGAGGAGCTTGTGTCCTGTGGTCCTGCTAGCAACTGTCATGTCCGTCTCCATGGACATGGCATCCAGAACTGATTGAAGATATTACCTACTGAACCTATGAGTAAGGGAAAAATCCATACAGGTCATTAGGATTTTCTCTCCAGAAAAGTGGGAGGTTAGTATTAGCAAGTGTTACTTAACCCTTTGAGTGCCAGAGCGGGATCCAACACATTGCAACTCTCTGGCGACCAAAGGGTTAATAGCACATTATTAGCCATGTCATGCTTAAGCAACAATAACATCAAGAGAGATGGGGTAATGGCTGGAGCTGAAAGGGTTACACATGTATAGTTCATCAATGAGCCTTATGTATATAAGCAAAGAGCAGCAATTCTGGGACAAACCAACTGCACCAAAGGAGACAAATATACATTTCCAAACTTCTCATTCATGCAAATGGGACTTTGTAGAAGCCCATTTATACCCATATGAAAGGATTATTTGGTGCTGTGGTTTGCCCCAGAATTGCTGCATTTTGTTTCTATACATGAGGCCCAATGCAATAAAGTAGATGTCATCTGAGATTTTGGACTGATAGACTGAAGGTGCGTTATATACTTGCAGGATCCGGTATAATAACCCTTTGAGAGCTAGGGTGGTAGCCAATGCAATGCACTGGATATCCCTCTGGCACTCAAAGGGTTAAACTCAAATCTAGTTGAGGGCTGCCTACTCAATGACTATCAAAACAGGACAGTCGCTCAATGGGGGTTATGCACTAAGGTGTGATAAACAGGTGGTACTGTGGAGATGATCTCTCTACTGTGATATCACTTCTCCGATTTATATGTTATTATGTGGAGCCCATGCACCAAGATCTCCATAGACAGAGAAATCTTAGTGCATCGGCTCCATAGAATGACATAGGACTTGGAGAGTTTAGAACACTGGAGAGGTAATCTCCACTTTATCACCTCTTTATCATTCTTTAGTGCATCTCCCCCAATGTAACGCAATGCCTGCAGCACCAAGGGGGAGATGCACTGAAGTGTGATAAAGAGGGGATAAAGTGGAGGTGACTTCTACAGTGATATCACTTCTCCAGTTCTTATGGTATTCTATGGAGCCAGTGAAGATTTTTCAAGTGGGAGAGATCTTAGTGCATAGGCTCCTTAGAATAAATTGGAGAAGTGATATCAATAGTCATTTTCACATTATCAACTCTTTATCACACCTTAGTGCATAACAACCCTAAAGTGGGAGAGATCTCAGTGCATAGGTTCCATAAAAATAGAATTTGGATTGAAACATTGAAAATGAGACATCATCTCCTTATGATCACCTCTTTATCATCCGTAGTGCATAACCCCCTCACTGTTCAGTATGCTGCTTTTTTTTTACATTGCATCTCTGCAGCATTAGAGATCTCTCAAGTACCCAAAGGATTAAAGTGTAAAGATGATATGATTTTTGGAGTGAAAGTAAATTACATAGAAGTATCTTAACAAACTGGAAGGGGGCCACAGGGTCACCTATTTCTAGGGTTGACAAATCATCCCTTTAATTAGGGGACACATGAAAAATGAATACTGCAGGGCTGAATCTAATATTACTGGGCTGCATTAGTTCCCATGAATCCATGCGGTGTCCCTTTTTAAAAGGAGGATCAAGCAACCATACCTATTGCCCACCTTTGTGTTAATCCTTTGAGTGCCATGGAAGTTCCCAACAATACCTCTCTAGTACTTAAATGGTTAAAAACCTTTTAAAACCACAGGTCCTAAGCATTGTGAAGCAAATGTTGGACATTTGTATGGCACTCAGAGGGTTACTGTCTTGGTACTGGAATATTTTTGATTTGGATTTAGATGCTGTGTTTCCCTATGGCTGAAGTTTGACATATTTGGCTCAACACTCAGTGGGCCAAGATATAACTGAAGCTTATCCTAGCTTCTGTGAAGAGATAATCTGAATTTTAATAATGACAGAAGGTGAGTTTTTGCTTTACTTTCTTTACTTCACCTCCAACAGCAGCAAAGGATAAAACAGTAACAACCAATGAGAAACAAAATACAGTCTCAAATAGTCTTGTAGATGACACCACTTCCTCTTTCTAGAAGCGAACCGAAAAGAAATAGGAGTCCCCTGAAGGGACGAACTGGAACTAGAACTCCAACGGGCGTAGACAATATCTTCAGTACCTAAACACAGGAGATGTCTTCAAAGATGTTTAAACTGGCAAAAAACATAGCTACTCGACACTCAGAGATGTGAATCAAGCTGAAAGACAGGAAAAGAAAAGAGACGTCATAGTAACTTTGTAATGAACTGAAGTACAACATATAAACAGCACAGAATAAAAAACAGTATTCCCCAGTCCAAAGCATCAAGAAAAATAATAAAGCATAGGAAAAGCAAATACAATATTTTAGTAGAGAGGAAAAGGGTAGAGGAGAGAAAAGAATGTATCTCAAAGGGAGGGAAATACCTCCTGTCATTATTAACCCCTTAGTGACGCCCGTCTAACAAATTTTTTTTTTTTGTAAAAGAATCCGGAGTCCCCGAACGGCGTGCAGCCGCGCGGGGAGCCGGATTTCCGGGACGTACATGTACGTCCTCTGTCACTAAGTGACAGCCACACAGGACGTACATGTACATCCTGTGTCGCGAAGGGGTTAAAATTCAGATTATTTCTTCACAGAAGCTAGGATAATCCTCAATTTTAAGACATGACAGGAGGCTCCTATTTGCAGTTTTAATGCTCCTATAGCAGGAACGAACCAGGATGTACTGAGGTTCAAAAGTAAAAAACACAAAAGGTGTTCTCACGAGACCAGTCCACCGCATGGAGAATATCAGATAGCGATGCTCCAGAAGAAAAATTCGCTGACACTGCGGCACCTCTGACTGAGTGAACACCAAAAGATATGTCAATACCGGCCAATGATAAAAATCCATCGTACCCAGCAAGCCAACGTGGGAGCAGAGACAGGTTTGAATGGCTTGACATAAGAAATTAAGAGCTGAATGGAAGAAGACAAGAGCCCCACGATCTGAGCCAGAAGATGCAAAGGAACCATTGACAACCAGAGGAGAGGACTCGTCTGAGTTCCTGTCTGATGGAGCCAATCTTTAAGTGAGGTAACCTGAGAGTACAAGACATTGAGTCTATTTCAAAGCAAAGGAATTGAATTGTCTGTGCAGGAATCAATACTGACTTGTCTCTGTTGAGCACTAAACCCAAGTTCTCTAAAAGATGAACGTCGAAGTCTGTTTGAGAAGATAACTGATCTTTGTCCATGCCGAAGAACAGGATGCAATAAATCCCAGAGGCCCGAAGGTGTGCTAACACAGGTTTGAGTCATTTTATGAAGCACCAGCGGTTGGAAATCCACCATAGTCCGCCACCCTTTGAATTGCGCTTTTGTCCCAAAGAGGTGCAAGCTCGCTGTGAAGGAGGGTCTGAAAAGATGTTGACAAAGAGGTGGGAATCGGTCCAGCATCTTGCTGAGGGTTCGACATGAATTCGATCCTGTAGCCCTATTCTGTTTGTAGGATCCAAGCATCCGAGGAGATTAGCATCCAGTTCCAGGAAAAAAGGAAGTCTGCCTGCAGTAAAGTGAGGGAAAGAAGGGTTTAACACAGTTCGACTTACCTGAGTGGAATCTGGAACGACCTCAAGCTCGAAATCCTTGAAAACCACTGGAACCTCTCTGCTGAGGAAACAGAGGCTTGGTCACTAAAGGGTGATAGATGGTTTGAGTGGGGTAATTTCTAGAGCCTGATGGCCAGAAACGGCTGGTGACATGGCACCGCTGTCTACCAGCCCTGCCAAAAACACCCCTCGGGGAGGGAGTTCGCAATACCTTCTTCAAGGATAACTGAGCCTTATTTAATGAAGAGAAGATATTGTCATGTTTCTGTAATTGTTTCAAGAAAGGTTCGCCAAACAGCATTTCCTGGGCGGAAGGGCCAAGTTCCTTGCCGCTGAGGTCCTCCAGTTTAGGATCAATCGGAAGGAGTGCAGCCTTCCGTCTCACATTGGAAATAGCCACGTTAGCATTTCCCACCATGAAAATACAGTGCTGAATCCATTCACGGACTGAGTGGGCATCCAACACAGAGTTGGAGGAGAGGGCTGAATATGCCAAATATAAAATCTGTGCAATAGGACCAATCACATCCAGTAGAAAGGGAAAGAGGAGCAATGCTGAGACACGGGAAGCAGAAGAGAAAGACAGCTGGTAGAAAGGTGAAATTGGGTAAGCGGCAAGTCATAAAAATTAAAGGTTTTTTCATGGTGAAATGGAGAAAACGAAGGGGAGAAAATAAAAAATAGATAAATGACTAGAAGCGGTTGCCAGAGCCTTAGGAGGAAAAAGGAAACAGAATACAAGTGGTTTGGGAGTCTACCCCAAGAAGGGGTCCACACCAAATTTCATAAAGCAATTTGAAAGATGATTTTAAAATAGACAATCATATGGTAAAGCAACTCTGACCTGTTCCTTGGAGGTGAGCAGCAAGAAAGAGGAAGTGGTGTCATTTACAAGACTATTTGAGACTGTATTTTGTATCTCATTGGTTGTTACTATTTTATCCTTTGCTGCTATTGGAGGTGAAGTAAAGAAGGGAAAGGAAATAGGAGCCTCCTGTCATGATTTAAAATCTGGATTTTCTAAGACAGTATAAAAAATATAATGGATACCAGCTGCCTAACAAGTTCAGCTAGGACATCCACAAAACCCCCTTGGTTGCTTCACAATGCATTGGAGACCTCTCTACCATCCAAAGGGTTAAGATATATATATTTGCCCTGAGGAAGGTCCACAATAGGACCGAAAACGTTTGGTTACAAATGATGCTGCAATAAAAGAATCATATGCTACTGAGAAGTTTTGAAGTGTGCTGTCTCCTACCACAACCCGGGGCTCCCAGGCTGAGTACAGTTAATATACTAACACCTATGGGACGTGCACCTCCATTTGTATTAACTAGATTAATGTGATTTTTCCTTTCAGTGTGTGCCATTACCTTATGATTATATATATATATATATATATATATATATATATATATATACATATATATATAAATGTACTCAGCCAAGGTATATCCATGGACCAAGGAGACAGCAATCAGCATGATAAATGAAGTGTTCTTTATGGACTGAATAAAGAACACTTCATTTATCACTCTGAATGCTGTCTCCTTGGTCCATGGATATACCTTGGCTGAGTACATTTATTTATCTCTTAATTTTCTTGTGGGACGTGCACCAACTGCGAATTATGAAATTTATGTGTGCCACTGTGCTTTTGTTTTTCATATATGTAGTGCAGTCTGGGGACCTGCTGGACTGCTGTGAAAATTGCCACCAGTGATTCACTGCCTGCCACCGATCTCCTCTCTCCTGCTGTCCAACAGCAACCCTTAGACTAGATAGATAGATAGATAGATAGATAGATAGATAGATAGATAGATAGATAGATAGATAGATAATCTTGTCAGTGAATAGTTTCCTTAAAGCTCTCTTCCGCAAATGGCACTGAAATATCTGAAATGAAGCAGAGCATTGCCTTAAAAGATGGTTCTATATCGTTCCTTGAAGTTATGGCAGTTACATGTTCTTACTCATTTAACTTTATTCCTTTTTCTTTTTGAAAGATTAGATTATTAGACTGTAAGAGATCTGAAAATTGCATTTATTTAATCTAATACTTTACCGCCACCTAGTGTTTATACAAAATAGATGAACTTGGCCATTCCAGACTTTAAATGAACACTAACGTCAAAAAATTAACTATGTTCATATAACTTGAAAGATCACATTCTTATAGCTAGTGTATGTAAAAAAAATAATTATTCATATATTACATCATTAAACTATATTCCTAAACTCTCTTTTAACCCTTTGAATCCCAGCGGTTTGGATACCCCTCTGGCACTCAAAGGGTTAATGTATGTGTTGAGTTGCCTTGCTGAGAGTACATTTATTTATTATTGCTTGAATAGAGAGATAAGAACTACTGTCAGTTTATTGCGTATGATTAGTGCCCGTTGCTTTTGTACTGTTACCTTCTCAGCACATTCACAGATGATCCTGGACTATGAATGGGAATCATGAGTATAGCTAAGACTCAATTATAGGCCTCAGGAAACAAATGGCAGAATTTCACAGTATGGAGTACATGGGATTTAAGTGTATATAACCCATACCTCCCAAGTGTCCCTCTTTAAGAGGGATAGTCAAATCCCTCTGTTCCTCTTTCCCACCCTAATGTCCCTCTTTTTAGGAGATCAGATTGTGTGGTGTGTATATAAGTGTATCACATTGCTCCACCGCAATAAAACTCATATTAATCTTCATTACATGGGTTTATAAATTAGTCTGTGTAAATAGAAAACCTTTGGTTTTGTTAGAAGTCATTTATTAAGTTACACAAGGATAGGTCATGAAATAGCCTAAAAATTATTGGTAATGCCACACTCACAGCAATACCCCTTAAAACACAAGTGTCTCTCTTTGGCAATTTGAAATGTTGGGAGGTATGTATAACCCCAGTTCATTTTTAGATGTTACTGTCCCCTTAAAGATTAAGAAGAGATCAATGGCCACCTTAACACTAGCCACGTGAAATGCTAAAAAAATCCCAAAAGAATAATAGTATTAAAACATATAAAACAAGCTGTGTAATTGTTCTAAATGTATTAACCCAGTGGATACTAGCTTTGATGCAATGTGTTGCAAAATGTCTAGCATCTAAGAAGTTAACCCTTTGGGTGCCAGTGGGGTACACAACGCCTTCTTCTGCTGAAGTCTAAACCTCCTTTCCAATAATCACAAGGGCTGTCCCTTGGTCACCTGATCAGGCCTTGGAATAAATAGCTCACCACAGAGATCCTTGTATTGACCCTCATATATTTGTACAATGTGATAAGGTCTCCTCTTAGTCGTCTTTTCTCTAGCGTACATAAACCAAGTTTGTCTAGTCGTTTCTCATACGTCAAGTCCTCCATTCCCTTAATTAATTTTGTTGCTCTTTACTGTACCCTCTCTAGTTCTAGTATATCTTTTTTCAGAACTGGTGCCCAAAACTGTACTGCATACTCAAGGTGAGGTCTTACCAATGATTTGTATAATGGCAAAATAATGTTATCCACTCTTGCTTCAATACCTCTTTTTATGCAAGACAGGATTTTGTTTGCCTTTGCTACTGCTGTTTGACACTGGTCACAGTTTCCAAGTTTGTAGTTGACAAGGATACCCAGGTCTTTCTCTAGCAATGAGTCACCTAAAATGATTCCATTAAGTTCATAAGTAGCCTTGGGATTATTTCCTCCCAAATGCATGACTTTACACTTCCCCACATTAAACTTCATATTCCATTTGTTTGCCCAATCTGCCATTTTATATAAATCCCTCTGTAGAGAACAATTATCTTGTTCTGAATTAATTACCCTGCATAATTTTGTGTCATCTGCAAATATTGATAATTTGCTTTCTATATCTATTTCTAGGTCATTCATTTCTTCTTTTTTCTTTCTTTTTTTCTTCTTATATCCATCATTACTTTCTATTCATCTATATCAGAAGTAGATAAGAGCATGGACGGGCATATTCTACAATCATCAATAAGGTCAGCAGCATCAGGATCAACAGCATTGTCTGACAGTACTAAATTATCTTTCTTCTCACTACTTTCATATTTTTACAGGTTTTTAAGGTCTGAAAAAAGTTTATTTTTACTTAGAAGGATTTATTAATTTTCAGTGGTGGGCCACTGATGTAGCAGGTGTTCTGATTATTGCTATATCCTCCGTCACTATGGAAACAACATTAGAAAGTGACACGTTGGCATCTTTATTGTTACAATGTTTAGTGGTAGTGATGGAACTTTTCATATCACATTTACAAAACAGCCTCTTCAGGAGGAGGAAGATCATCAGCATTTACTACACAGGCTCCTTCAACCATGGCCACAGTCAGTAGTTTTAGTACAACCTACTACCACTAACACATCTACGTATTGCTCACTGTCTTTTCCTTTTACCTCATCCCCTACCATGTATGGTAGAGATAATGATAGTAGTGTTGATTTTAACTGTAAAGTACACAACAGAGTTGTTGTTTCAACGTGTCTGCAGTATGCAGTTAGTTGCAAAGAACAACAGCACAGCAGCATCACCAGTATATGCCGGTTTTGTCAACATATGTGTGAGTGATGTCTTTTCTGTTGTATGTCTGAAAATAATGTATGATTTATGTTTCTATTTCTAATATCTGTCACCCTCAGTCACAGCTCTACATTCCCTGACTTTCACTGTCACCTATATATCAAAAAGTGTTTTTTTTTTTTTTTTTCTTAATTCTCTCATTTCTCCCTTCATAGTCCAAATAAGAACTGGCTACTGCCAATATGCCTACATCAAGCACCTACAGCTCCCTCTCTTTGCCTGTTTGTCTCTACCCTAACTATTCAGCAACTTTCTCTCCCCCCAAGCACTGACACCCCTTTTATACTAGTGAATTAGCACAGTGGGAATACATGGGGGAAACTTTTAAAATGGGGAGAAAATTAAAATATTAGCATTATTTTCAAAGCAATTAAAAAAGTTGAGAAAATAAGAATGAATTTTTCATTGGAATTACTGCAGAAGGAGAGAATTACCGTTATTTGCATCTTTCATGGGAAGGGTGTTTTATGGTCATTGGCTGACATCAGGGTTGGTTCGGGTTACTCGCTCTCATTGTTTCAAGGGTGTCATGAAATAGATGCATGATTATCTGGCCATGGTCAAGGAGAAAGTTTGGGTTGTTCAAGAACCTTTCCTTCCTGTTGTTTCTGATAGTTGTGGTGGTTTTCTTGTGGGGTAATAGTTGCAGAACAGGAATGTTTGTTTTGTTCTGACAACTTGGCTGTAGTTCAGGTAATTAGTTGGGTGTCACTGTCATCTCCTCCTATGCTAGGTTTGCTCAGCATTCTGGCTCTCAGGTGTTTGGAACTGAAATTTTGGTATAGTATGAGGCATGTACCTGGTTACATGAATGTAAGTGCTGAATCCTTTTAGCTCTTCTAGTTTGATCGTTTTGGAATTGTGGCTCTGGAGGTGGCCGCAGTGGGAGGTTTACCCAGACCATCTGTGGGAGGAATTTGTTACCATACAGGTATGTTGACACTCACTCCCATGACCTTATTGGTGATGTGGATTCTGATGAGGGGAGGATGGAGGTTCTGTTGCGGTTTCTAGCTAAGTTTAGTGAGAAAGGCTGATTCCTGTTGTTGGCAGATCAGCTTTGGCCCCCTTTTTAGTCCAGGTTCAGGGCTGATGGGAGAGTACTAAAGATTTTGATTAGGTAGGCACTGAAGGGTTTGTGTGAAGCTATCATTTTGAGAAACTCTCATCAGCCAGTGGCTCTGGGTACTTTAAGGGGTGTTCTGCACATTATGAGACTATATATTCTTCCCTTACAAAGGCGGTGCTTTGTCTGGCAGTTTTTCTCTGGCCCATTTAGTGGCCTTTCAAATCAGGGAACTTGTTAGTGCCAGTGAGTATGTATCTTGTGAGCTGGCCTATCAGAAAGTGGTTTAATTGGTCTGATAGCATCATATGTAAGCTGAGGTGCTATAAGATGGATCGGGCAGGCCAGGGCATTCTAGTCCTCCTGTTGGTGATGACTCTGCCTGAATGCCCAGGGAGTAAACTTATATGGAGGTTCAACCACCTAGAAGGTCTTCTTTCCTGGTCCATTTGGATGGGATTTTATTATCTCACATTGCAGTTCATTAGTGCTTTCAGGGAATCATTGCTGCATTTCAGCTTGCTGAAAGCAGAGTTCGGTCAGCATTTGTTGATCTGTGCAGTGATGGAGGCATGGCATTGAAGGATGTTGTTCATAGGCTTGGCCAGTTGGAGTTGAATATTTTTCGATCGAATGTGAGGTTGGGTCTTTTGCTTTGAATTGCTACTTATCTATGTTTTTTGTTTCTGTTTTTCTTGTTCCATTTTGTGGGGAGAAGGTGATTTGGTTGGTGGGCCACTCATGCATCTGTCAGCCCCAGGAGAGAGCTGCAGCCCAGTGAGCTGGAACATGGCTGGGTTTTCCTGGGGGTCAGTATACTGGCTAGAGTTAAGGAGTATGACAATAGGAACTGGTTCTTTTATTAGTGGTTAGAATGTCTGTGGTTAGTTTTTCCAGCTGTAGTGATAGTTACACACTCTGGAGGAAACCATTTAAGACAAATTATTGAGGCAGTCAAAATGGTTGGGGGTGTTTTACAGGGAACAGTCTTAGTTTGGTCTGAAATTACTCCATGCTTATACTGGAAGGAAACGAGGTAACATGGGTGTACAAAAAGTGGATAAATGTTTCTCTATTTTTGATGAAGGGTGGTTCAGGGTTTATACATAAACATTTAGAGGGTGAAACTAGACTATTTCTTTAGGATGTGTCCATCTCAGATATAGGGAGTTGAGCTTTTTCTAGCTGAGCTGTAGGATGGTGTTGAAAGGGAGTTCTCCGCGATCTGTAGAAGGGCATATCCAACTTAAAGTTTCAAGTATCTTTGCCTTGGCGAGGTGCTTTCTGAGTGAAGCATGGGGCTTTGTGGTGATGGTACAGGATCATGGCTTTTAGTCTTGGTCTTAAGAGTCATGGGTATGGTTGTTGGGCTAACACTTGCCACATTCAAATAGTTCATGGTTGGATGGTGGCATGGCCCTCAGTCAAGTAGTATTAATAAAGTCTGGGTATTATATTGTTCTACTAAAGTAATGACTATGTGTTAGCAATCATTAGGGGTTTAAGTTTACTGGTTATGTATGCATTAGGCTTGTACCGATACCGATACAGTAAACTTAAACCCCTAATGATTGCTAACACATAGTCATTACTTTAGTAGAACAATATAATACCCAGACTTTATTAATACTACTTGACTGAGGGCCATGCCACCATCCAACCATGAACTATTTGAATGTGGCAAGTGTTAGCCCAACAACCATACCCATGACTCTTAAGACCAAGACTAAAAGCCATGATCCTGTACCATCACCACAAAGCCCCATGCTTCACTCAGAAAGCACCTCGCCAAGGCAAAGATACTTGAAACTTTAAGTTGGATATGCCCTTCTACAGATCGCGGAGAACTCCCTTTCAACACCATCCTACAGCTCAGCTAGAAAAAGCTCAACTCCCTATATCTGAGATGGACACATCCTAAAGAAATAGTCTAGTTTCACCCTCTAAATGTTTATGTATAAACCCTGAACCACCCTTCATCAAAAATAGAGAAACATTTATCCACTTTCTTTGTACACCCATGATACCAGCATTTGCGCGAGTACTTGTACTCGCGCAAATGCGGCCGATGCCAGCACCGATACCCTGTGTCAGGGTCGGTGCTGCAGAGAGGGAGCCCGGGGAGCTGCTCACAGTGCTCCCCAGTCACCTCTCTCACTCCTGCAGCGTCGGAGCATTGCCGCGGGTTACCATGGCAATGCTCCGACGCTGACCTCTGCCGGGGCTCGCGAGAGAACAGCGAGCACCCGGCAGAGGAGAGTAAAGGAGGCAGGATGGGGCAGGGGGTGGTGAAAGAGGCAGAGAGTGGGGTCAAGAGGGAGAAAAAGTCAAAAGGAGGAAGGATCAGGAGACCAAAGGAGGGGGGCCAAGAAGAGGCAAAAGGAGGGGTGATCAGGAGGGAGAGAGAGGCAAAAGGGTGAGTAAAGGAGGAGTGGGAGAAGGGGGGATCAAAATCCAAGACAAAAGAAGGGGGCTCAAGGGGGCAGAATGAAGCAAAAGGTGGGAATCAAGAGGGGGAGAAAGAGTCAAAAGGGGAGAATCAAGAGGTGGTGTGTCTGTGTGTGTGTGTGTGTGTGTATATATATATATATATATATATATATAATATTTTTCAAGTACTCACCAATACAAATTACCAATACTTTTTTTTTTGTGGTCATTTGCCAGTTTTCCAAGTACCTAAAACATGTAGGTACTTAGAAAACTGGCAAATGACCGCAAAAAAAAGGTATCGGTAATTGGTATCGGTGAGTGCTTGAAAAAAGTATCGGTACTCGTACTTGGTCTTAAAAAATCGGTATCGGTGCATCTCTAGTATGCGTGATTCAATTGTTAATACATTTACTAACTGTTCTTAAGTATTGTTTTATCCTATGTGTCCTTTTATGTTTTAAAGAGGTAATATTGGAAAAAGGGGTGGATGACTTGACGATGCCCTGAAATTTGACAATTGTGCAAAAAATAAAGGCATTTTCAATTATTAAATCCTAACGCCAGGTATATCCATGCTCTTATTGGAAGTATATATTGATAGTTATATATGAGAAAAAATATTCTCATTTGCAAATTTTCTCAGAATATTCTCACTCAGAGACATACTTATAAACTCGACTAATTCTTCATAAATAGGACCCTTCATTGAGAATTTTAGCGACAATTCTTAAACATACACCAAGACGGCTTTTTATACAACTCCCCCCCAAAGTGAAATAAATATAAGTGTTTAGTGACATTTTCGCTAAATGCTAACTCCAGTCAGCTGAGTGTTTTGACAAGTGGCGTAGAAATGGTCTTGTCTAGTGTTGAGCGAGCATGCTTGGCCGATGCTCGGATCAGCTCGAGCATCGCTCTGCTCGGCACATGGCGGTACTCGTACGAGTACCGCCATGTGCTCGCCCGCCATGTTCGGGTGGCAGGGATCTGTGCCGAAGGAGGCACAGATCTTACAGACGCTCCGCTGGACCACCAGGGACTGGAGGTAGGGGGCATTGCGGAGATGAAGGGGGCATTGCGGAGATGAAGGGGGACATTGTGGAAGGGGGGCATTGCGGAGATGAAGGGGGCATTGCGGAGATGAAGGGGGACATTGTGGAAGGGGGACATTGTGGAAGGGGGGCATTGCGGAGATGAAGGGGGCATTGCGGAGATGAAGGGGGACATTGTGGAAGGGGGACATTGCGGAGATGAAGGGGGCATTGCGGAGATGAAGGGGGACATTGTGGAAGGGGGACATTGTGGAAGGGGGACATTGCGGAGATGAAGGGGGCATGAAGGGGGCATTGCGGAGATGAAGGGGGACATTGTGGAAGGGGGACATTGTGGAAGGGGGACATTGTGGAAGAGGGGCATTGTGGAGATGAAGGGGGGCATTGACCAGGCACCCTCCCCTCATCAGAGCAGGGGGTGCCTGGTGTAATGCTCGTGTCGCCCCATTGAATTCAATGGGGCTCGGGTGCTCGGCCGAGCACTCGAGCCTCCGGCGGTGCTCGGTCAGAGCACCCGAGCACCCGAGCATCGGGGTGCTCGCTCAACACTAGTCTTGTCCAAATAAGTATTGTGTCACAACTTGTAAATCCAGGTCTGACGTGTTCTTAACCCGTTAAAGCGGAACTACACTAACATAGCGCCTCAAATGATTATTACATTAGCGCTATGCACACACATTGTTATTTTCAAGTATAATTGCTGCTTTAACGAAAAATATAACATTTTATGCAGGCAGGCACCGGGAACAGCTCAGACATCTTGCAGAGCTGGCATCTCTGCCTCTGCACTGTCCGTTCCCTTCAACTCCTCGATTGGTGAGTTTAAAGCCTTTGTGCCGAAAGGCACCATAAGGGACTGACAGTGCAGGCACAGAGAGCGCCTACTGCAAGATCCCAGCTGGTGCCTGCCTGCATAGAAGGTGTGCATAACTGTGTGCATAGTGCTAATGTAATAATCATTTGCAGTGCTGTGTTAGTGTAGTGAAAGTTCTGCTTTAAGGACCGGCAGTCCGGGGAAGTTACTTTACCTTAAGGACCTCTTTGATCATACGCACCGGTACACGTGACCTTTTATAAGTACCAGAGCTCCACGTTAGAGTCTAAGAGAGACCTCTCCAGTCTTGGACCAATCAATTTTAGATGCCGTTTCTACTTACAGAGCTCCTCCGGGATGTACGTGACGTCCTATGACTGTCACCGGTCCTTAAGGGTATAAGGTCCATGACGATCATAGCATGTCATCTGGTCCTTATGGGGTTAAAGGAAGTAACTAGTGATAGTTATGTGTGAGAAAAAATATTCTCAGATAGACATATCATAAACTTCACCCCTTTATAAATATGTAGCATTGTTGCAAACTTTAGCAACAGTTCTTATAACCCTCATGTAACACATTGCATTACTCTCTGGCACTCAGAGGAGCAAATATACACTAATAAAGTTTTTTTATACATCTCCCCAAGAGGGTCTTATCTAAAAGAGAAACAGGGAGCAATTCTGGAGCAGGCCAACTATGCCATGGGGAGAAATACAATTTGCCATTGATCACAACAATGCTTTTAACTCCTTAAATGTTATCCCCTTGAATGCTTTTTAGCATTAAAGGGGTTAAAATACTGATTTAAATGAACAATTTAATGGATATGTATTTCTTCCTTATTGTGCAGCTGCTTTGCTCCAGATTTGCTCCTCATTTGTTTTGTGAATAAGACCCAGAACGAGGTTAATGTACTAAGAAAGGAGGCATAAAATAAAGTTGCCGTGTCATCCCCTGAAAACTGAACACATAAGAAAAATGCACTCTGCAGGGCTGTAATGATTAGTACAGGCTCCAAATGGCCTCCATGCAGCCCTGCAGAGTGCATTCTTCATATGTGTTCAGTTTTAATGGAATGAGATGGCAAACTTACCATAAAAGACAACATTCCAAAATGTATTAAAACTAGACTGGGCTTTTAACTAGGGTTGACAGATCATCCCTTTAAGAGAGGGCACATATGAAAAATGCTTGCTGCAGGGCTCCAGTGGTAAATTATTAAGTTGAAATTGTTCCCATGTATAAATGCAGCCGACATTTTTCATGTCTTCTCTTTTAATGATCTGGCAACCCTATTTTACCCCTTTAATGATAAAGGGGATCTATCACCCCTATACAACTTTGTGTAAATAGTTTTCTTATATAGCGAATATGCTTTAAAGTAACAGATGAGAGTTGGTACCGTGTTAGCCGTATAAATACAGGAGGCAAATATAGTTTTTGATACCTTTTATTGGCTAACTAAGCCAATAAAAGGTATCAAAAACTATATTTGCCTCCTTTGCTTTAAAGTGTATTCTTTTTTTTTTTTAATCGCTTGTTTGCAGAAATGAAAAGAAATAGATCTCTGCCAATGAGCTTACAGACAGAAAGCCTCTGTCATTGGAGGAGGCTGGATAGAAAGAGGCAGAGCGGCAGGCTGCGGCAAGGATCGGGTAACCTCAGTCTGCCCGGAAGTAGGCGAGGGAAAAGAATACACTTTAAAGCATATTAACTATATAAGGAAACTATTTACACAAAGTTGTATGGGGTGATAGATTCCCTATAATAAGCAATGTGTTGGTGACCACTCTAAAATTAGTGAAAAGCCTTACCAAAATCATTCGGAGTGTTTGTGTCTCCTGTAGTGATGCGTTTTGCCCATGAATAGTGGTTCTCAATTTTTTTTTTTGTTTAGGGCACCCGAAACACTCAATCTAGATTTTTCAGGGTACCCCTAAAATGTTATGTCATTTGTGAAGGGTGTTATGAATAAGTCTGCCACAGATATGAAGAATGCACTGAAAGGGTTAAATGAGTCATTGTGCAGGGTTGCATGATGCATGTGTCATTCCAATGGCATCCTGCATAACTAGGCTGACCATACCTCACCTTCAAAATGGGACACATAAGAAATAGGCATATTTCAGGAGTGCACCAAAATCAAAGCAACCCTGTAGTATGTATTTTTCATGTGTGTCCCCTTTTTAAAGGTGAGGTATGGTCAGCCTATGCATAACTCTTTCAATGCAGGTCGCTCACCTTACAGGGAACACTGAATAAGTGGAGGTCCACAGTGCACAAAAGTACCACGGCACCCTGACTGAGAGACACTGTCCCCAGAAAGTCTCCAGTAGTTTTACGTATATGAACCTCTATGTTAGGATTTCCAAATCAACCCTTAATGTCTGCTGCATTGATACATGGGAACAATAGAAACCTAATAATTAACTACTGGAGCTTTGCAGCAGGCATTTTCTATATGTGTCCACTTTTAAAGGGATATTCTAGCAACCCTAACTATGTGTAATATACATATAATCACAAAGACATTTCTAAGTAGCTATGTTATCTTTTCAATATGCAAAATTCCTCTTTATCTAAACTTAAAGTCACTAATGTCCCATAAAAAATTCTCGTTTTGTAGTTGAAAAAAAAAAATATTTGAACCAACTCCCATCTCTCAAACCGCTTTGGTTTGAGAGCTATTCGCATTGAACGCACCCTCCCTTCTCTTGACATAAGCGCTGTGCTGACAGCAGGAGATCCCGGTCTGGGGACCAGCCAGCGGCTCTGCAGCAGAGCCAAAATAGTCAAGGCTGGATTTACATCTCAGGAGCCAGTAGGCACAGAAATCTGAAGCTCAACCCCAAACACACACAATTGGCCATCTCCACTGGACACCTCCACAATGCTCCTAACCTCCACATTGCCGCCCCATCTCCTTATTGCTCTCACATTGCCCCCATCAGCTCCATATTGCCCCCATCAGCTCCAACTTGCCCCACCAGCTCAATATTGCCCTCACACATTGCCGCCATCATCTCCATATTGCCCCCATAAGCTCCAACTTGCCCTCACATTGCCCGGCAGACTGATCTCCTAAACACAGGGACACCAGTGTGGGAAAGAAGGATTTTGGTCTCAAAGAGGAACTGTCTCTCCTAAAGAGGGACACTGTACGTTATGGGTGCCTTGAGTAAAAGAATATTGAGAACCACTGCTTTAAGGACTAGAAGTGTAGGCAAGACATTGCAAAGCAATGCCATGTCCACCCTTCTGGTCATTGGATGGTTAAACTAATGAGAATGTGTATTTGTTCCACAAAGGCTAGAAGGGTTTTGTCCCAGAATTTCTCCAGTTTTCTTTGGTTAAATGGTTTAGATCAGGTTTGGACAACCTACAGCCCTCGGGTATTCAGAGCTACAATTCCCATAATCTCACACTGGTTCAGTTTGACCATCACTGATTTAAACGGCTTATGGCATCATCAATCAACCAAACTCAATTAGAAATAGTCCTAAATTAATATACAGTTTCTTGAAGGAGTAGTGATTTGCTTTACTACTACTAATTCTGTTATTAACCTGTCACTCACTTGGGAGTCGAACTTTCACAACAGCTGGAGAGCCACATATTGCCCAGCGCTCTCTCTTGTCCTAACTATACAAGGGTTTTTTCTGTGACAAACAGTGAGACTAAATGTGGACTACATATCACGACAGGCTTTGCGCTCTTACCGTTCCTATCTCATAGGCAACTGCATTGTGGGATGTGTAGTCTTCTGTAGCTGGTGGCTGGGAAGCGATTATTTCATGCCGTTTAATGTCTGCCTCCGATTGGTTAAGCAGTTGACAGCTCTGTTCCGGGTCTGTGCAGGTTGGTGCAAGGGTCAGTACATGGGAAGATGCGGGCAGCGCTGCAACCTGGGAGGATATATAAAAAAAAAAAAAAAAAATAGATTCCAATGACAGCCACCCCTCTGTAGGGTACGCCTGTAGGCAGATGCCTACTCTGCCTTATGAGAAATCTGGCCCTGGAAATAGTGTTATTTAAAAAGAGTTTCTTCATTGGAAAGGTCTACAACGTGTGCCTGGTGTTCAAGCACAATTTGTAGACGTTCCTATGAAGTAGTCCTTTTTAAAGATCGCTATTTTGGCTCTGCTGAAGAGCCTCCTCGAGTCGGCCGACTCGAATCTCCTGCTGTCAGCTTTACAGGAGAAGGGGAAGGAGGGGGAGCTTTCAATGCCAATATCTCTCAAACCATAGCAGATTGAGAGATTGGAGTTGCTTCAAATAATTTATTTTGCATTGCGTTGCAAAGTGTTGGATACCTCTCTGGCACTCAGAGGATTAATCCCATCCCGAAAATGGACTTACCAGGCACGTCCCACAAAAAGTATGACTTAGTGACAGAGGACGTACCTGGTAAGTCCCAGAAGTCCGGGTCTCCGTGCGGCTGCACGCTGTTCGGGGACTCCAGAATCATTTAGAGAAAAAAAAAATGTTAGCCAGGCGTTAAGGTGACAGCCACGTACGCACGCAGCTGTCACTAAGGGGTTAAACAGAGCAAGCAACTTGGGAAATCTCTGCACTGTAAGCCAAACAGTGCAATGAAATTATCTGAATTCCAGTTAAGGCTTTAATGCTTCACTGAAAAAAACCCTTTATTATTCATAAAAGGTATGTGCATTGAAAACATTTTTTTCCCAAAGTCAAGCCGCGACAAGGTTTTTTTTTAGATTTTTGATTCAATAATAATGATCATTGGGCACGTTTCCAAAATGTTCTTGTTCAAGCAGAAATCTAGTGATTCCTGGAAGCTGTTTCTTTGTGACGCGGAGTTAAGTCACGCTCTATAGTTCTGAGCATCTGATTTTCATTTACTCTAATTATTTTCCATTGTGCACTATAGATTAAAAAGAACATCTGCTCTGAAAGGTTAAAATAAATGTGTGATAAATGACACTGATCCTTCTTCACTGGCATTAACACTGTAGTAGCAGATTATTTGTATAATAAATTGTATTTCCATCTGTTAACAGAGGAGGTAACTTTATAAAACCTTGAGAACTAGAGAAATTGTGGATCAAGCCAACTGCATCACAGGTGATACATTTCCATTTGATTTAAATGGGACTTAACAGTTTCAGTGCCAGAAGGGTATGCAACGCATTGCAGAGCAATCAGAGGCGTAACTAGAACCCTCCAGGCCCTGGCACAAGAAATGCCATGGGACCCCCCACCCCACAACCACATTGGGCCCCCCCACCCACATTGGCCCCTGGGCCCTCTACAATGCCCCCATCTCCTAACTCCCAATCCCTGGTGGTCCAGTGGAGTGGCAGGAGAGACGGGTTGGCACATTGAGCTCCCGCGCGGTCCTCTTCTGTAATGTCATCTCCCAGCACTCTGCATTATTACAGCACTGGAGGGAGATTGCAGGAGCCAGGCAAAGGGGTCGCAGGGGGCGGCTGGGCCCCTAGGGTGACGGGCCCAGTCGCTGGGGTGCCCCCTATAGTAATGCCACTGAGAGCAACGCGTTGCGTACCCCTCTGGCACTGAAATGGTTAAACCCTTGAATGCTAAAGATGTCTCCACATCAAGTTCAGCCCATGCCATATCACCCCTGTTGAAGCCATTACCATTTAAGCCCCAAATGTGTAAAAACAATTCCTTCCTGACTCTGAATAGCTGTCAGATAGTTCCCTGGATCAACATTCTCTCTGCATTGAAGCCATCTGTTATAATTCTCAATATTATTCTATGCTAGATAGGACATTCCCTGTCAAAGAATTCTATAACTGTACTGAGGTTTCTGTAAAAAACATCCCTGCATTTGTTTCAGTCAAAAGCACCTTTCCTCTATTCTGAAAGTATGACCTCTCCTTCTTTGCTTGACTCTGAGTAAATAATTCATTGGATAGTTCTTTGTATTGACCTTGAATATATCTGTAAAGGATAATCATTTCACCCCTTCTTTAATGTAAAAAACCCAGTCTGGCTAGTCTCTCTTTATAACTCAAATCCTCCAGTCCCTTTATCAGTTTATATATATATATTCCAAAAGATATAGTTTCCTTTTAAGAGTCACAGTTTGCATTCGAGTTGCTCTTACACTGCATATAACCCTTTGAACTGGATAATTCTCTGGAACGCATGAGGTTAAATCTAGTGATGAGCGAGCACCTCAATGCTCGGATGTTCGGGTGCTCTGACCGAGCACCCCCTGAGGCTCGAGTGCTCGGCCGAGCATCCGAGCCCCATTGAAGTCAATGGGAGGACTCGAGCATTACACCAGGCACCCCCTGCTCTGATGAGGGGAGGGTGCCTGGTCCATAGGAAAAGGGCAGAAAAAGATGGAAACACTACAGAAATGGTTCAGGGACAGCATAGGGAGGATGTCTGGATGCACCTTGGACTCCAACATCGCTGCTGGGAACGATCTTTCGCCCGTAGTACGCCATTTTTACAGACTGACCATAAAACACACAAAAAGGAAAATAAAAACGACTTTAGGCGAAAAATTGTTACCAAACAATATTTGCTGTATATTTACTTGTATATCATCTGCAAATTCTCCCAAAAATTTCCTTGATTTTCAGAACTGAGGCCATGATTAAGAGGGAAACGTGCGCAGAGGCAAATTCTCCCAAAAATTTCCTTGATTTTCAGAACTGAGGCCATGATTAAGATGGAAACGTGCGCTGAGCTGACCATCTAAAACATTATGGGTGAGGGTCTGCTGCAGAGCTGACCATCCTAAACATTATATGCGAAGGCCCGCTAGTGAGCTGACGCTATAAAACATTATATGAGAAGGCCCGCTGGTGAGCTGACCTATATAAAAATTGGCAAACAGGGCCCGCTGGTGAGCTGGCCCTATATAAAAATTATATCACAGGGCCCGCTGGTGAGCTGGCCCTATATAAAAATTATATCCCAGGGCACGCTGGTGAGCTGGCCCTATATAAAAATTATATCCCAGGGCACGCTGGTGAGCTGGCCCTATATAAAAATTATATCCCAGGGCATATGGAAGAGGAGGAGGAGGATGAGAAGATTAAGAGTCAACCATATACCCGTTTTTGGGGTGGAAGGGGTGAATGGGAATACAGAGTATTCCCATCATTGTAAATAACATATATAAAGTGAGTTTATGTTCCCCCAGGGCTTTCCTCCAGTGGAGTGGAGAAGTCAGGGGAAATCCAGGCCTTGTTCATTTTTATAAGTGTCAACCTATCAGCATTGTCGGTGGAAAGGCGGATACGCTTATCTGTTATGATGCCACCAGCAGCACTAAATACCCGCTCAGACAGAACGCTGGCGGCAGGGCAGGCCAGCACCTCCAAGGCGTAGAGTGCCAGTTCATACCACGTGTCCAGCTTGGACACCCAGTAGTTGTAAGGCACAGAGGGATCATTGAGGACGCTGACACGGTCTGCTACGTACTCCTTCACCATCTTCCAAAACTTTTCCCTCCTTGTGACACTAGGCTGCGTATCAGGGTGAGGGTGCTGGCGGGGTGTCATGAAGGTGTCCCACGCCTTGGAGAGTGTTGCCCTGCCTTTCTCGGAACTGCTGTGTGCTCCCCTTTTCTCCCCTTCTCGGTTGGCCAAGGTAGCACGTACTCTGCCGCCAGCGTTGTCAGATGGAAAATTTTGGAGCAATTTTTCAACAAGAACCTTCTGGTATTGCACCATTTTGCTTGTCCTCTCCACCGGAGGAATGAGAGATGAGAAATTCTCTTTGTAGCGGGGGTCCAGAAGGGTGAACACCCAGTAATCCGTGTTGTCTAAAATGCGTACAACGCGTGGGTCACGGGAAAGGCAGCCTAACATAAAGTCAGCCATGTGTGCCAGAGTACCAACAGGCAAGATTTCGCTGTCCTCACCAGGAGGCTGACTCTCAATATCCTCATCCTCTTCCTCCTCTTCTGCCCACCCACGCTGAAGAGATGGAACTAAAGTTCCATGGCTACCCTCTGTAGCGGAGGCAACCGTGTCTTCCTCCTCCTCCTCCTCCTCCGCCTCCTCCAATTGTCGCTGAGAAGACGAAGTGAGGGTGCTCTGGCTATCACCTTGTGTAAGCTCTTCCTCCCCCATTTCCACCTCTTCCACATGCAAAGCGTCGGTTTTAATTGTGAGCAGCGAGCGTTTCAGTAGACACAGAAGTGGGATGGTTACACTGATAATAGCGTTATCGCCGCTCACCATCTGTGTCGATTCCTCAAAATTGCGTAAAACCTCGCAGAGGTCTGACATCCATTCCCACTCCTCACTTCTGATTACAGGAAGTTGAACGGAGAGGCGACGACCGTGTAACAGCTGGTACTCCACTACTGCCCTCTGCTGCTCACAAAGCCGGGCCAACATGTGGAAGGTGGAGTTCCAGCGCGTGCTCACGTCACACAGCAGCCGGTGAGCTGGCAATTGTAAGCGCTGCTGCAGCTTCAACAGGCCGGCTGAAGCTGTTGATGACTTACGGAAATGTGCACACACGCGGCGCACCTTGGTCAAGAGATCATGCACATTGGGGTAGGTTTTTAGAAATCGCTGCACCACTAAATTAAATACATGCGCTAGGCATGGTACGTGTGTGAGCTTGCCGAGCTCCAAAGCCGCCACCAAGTTACGCCCATTATCACACACAACCATGCCTGGTTGCAGGTTGAGTGGCGAGAGCCACTGCTCGGTCTGGTGACTAATCCCCTGCAACAGCTCTGAGGCCGTGTGCTGTTTGTCCCCAAGGCAGATCAGCTTCAGCACGGCCTGTTGACGCTTCCCCACTGCAGTGCTACACTGCTTCCAGCTACTGGCTGATGGGGGAGTGGCGGTGTGTGTAGAGAATTCGGAGGTGGAAACGGAGGAGGAGGAGCCAATAACATAGGTGCTGGTGGAAACCCTGATGGAGGTAGGGCCCGCAATCCTCGGCGTGGGTAGCACCCGTGCCATCCCAGGGTCCGAGTCGCTCCCAGCCTCCACGACATTCACCCAGTGTGCCATCAGGGAAATGTAGCGTCCCTGGCCACAAGCACTTGTCCATGTGTCAGTCGTTAAGTGGACCTTCCCAGTAACTGCGTTGGTCAGGGCACGGGTGATGTTACGGGACACATGGTGGTGTAATGCGGGGATGGCACACCGGGAAAAGTAGTGGCGGCTGGGGACCGCGTACCGAGGGACAGCTGCTGCCATCAGGCTGCGGAAGGACTCAGTGTCCACAAGCCTAAATGGCAGCATTTCGATGGCCAGTAATTTGGAAAGGTGTGAGGTTAGTGCTATGGCCTGTGGGTGGGTGGCTGGGTATTTTCTCTTGCGCTCAAATGCCTGGGGTAACGACATTTGGACGCTGTGCTGGGACAGGGAAGTGGATGTGGTCGCTGATGGTGCTTCAGATGCTACAGGTGCAGGGCGGGAGGTATGCGGGCCTGCGCCTTCGACAGGCGATTGGCCGGCACCGAAAACAGGGGAAGAGGAGGCAGTGGTGTGGCCTGCAGACACAGATGGGCGATCCAGGCGTTCCTCCCACTTACTACGGTGCTTGGATGCCATGTGTCGGATCATGCTGGTGGTGGTGAGGTTTCTAGTGTTCATGCCTCGGCTCATTCTGGTGTGGCACAGGTTGCAAACTACAAATCTTTTGTCGTCCGCACTTTCCTTAAAAAAACGCCATACCGCGGAACACCTACCCCTTGGCAAGGTAGATTTACGCAAGGGGGTGCTCCGTGGAACATTTGCGGGCCGGTTTGGTGCGGTCCGCCTTCTTTCTGTAGCCACACCACTGCCTCTTCCAGCCTGTTGCGGTGCTGCAGATGGCTCACCCTCAGGACTGCTGTCATCGCTCGGCTCTACACCTTCCCAGGTGGGGTCAGTCACCTCATCGTCCACCAAGTCCTCCTCCACTTCCTCACTCTGATCATCCTCCTCAAGTCTTGATCCCACCACATACTCAGTCATTGACAACTGTATAACATTCTCCTCAACAAGGTCTTGAGACGGAAATAGTGGTTGATTTAATGGCAACTGTGTCTCATCATCATCATCATCATCATCCACTACTTCCTTTGACCTTAAATGCCGTTCACATCTGTCATCTTCTTGTGATTGGGTAGCCTCTAGAGGTTGTGAATCAGGGCACAAGATGTCATGTTCCTCTGCAAGCGTGCTTGGAGAGAGGGTCAAATGAAGGATTGGTGATGAGACGAGCTCATCACTATATCCCAGTGTGGGATCACTTCTTTGACCAGACCGTGTATGGTGGGAGGAAGGATGATCAGAGTGAGGATTATGTTGACCAGAGTCTTGGCTACTGAGAGTGGACTTGGTGGAAGACAGGGTGGTGCTTAACCGACTGGAAGCAGTATCAGCTGTCATCCAACCGACCACCTGTTCGCACTGGTCGGACCTCGAGAGTGATGTCCTGCGACGCCCTGTGAAATCAGACATGAAGCTAGGTATGGTGGATGTCTTTCTTTCTTGTGCTCTGGCACCAGGCACAGTTTCTCCGCGTCCTGACCCGCGCCCTGAACTTTCAGGATCACGTCCACTTCCCCGTCCCTTTTTACCCGCCTTCTTCATCTTACACGATATATATGACTTTAATATATATGAGTTTGAAAACTTAACAGTATTTCTTCCTATTCTGCAACTGTGCAGAGTACACAGAATAGGCTGCTAAACTGCGGTGACACACACTGAATGGAATAAGTGACTTTAATATTTGAGTTTGAAAACTTAACAGTATTTCTTCCTATTCTGCAACTCTGCAGAGTACACAGAATAGGCTGCTAAACTGCGGTGACACACACTGAATGGAATATGTGACTTTAATATTTGGGTTTGAAAACTTAACAGTATTTCTTACTATTCTGCAACTCTGCAGAGTACACAGAATAGGCTGTTAAACGGCGGTGAAAGACACTGAATGGAATATGTGACTTTAATATTTGAGTTTGAAAACTTAACAGTATTTCTTACTATTCTGCAACTCTGCAGAGTACACAGAATAGGCTGCTAAACTGCGGTGACACACACTGAATGGAATATGTGACTTTAATATTTGGGTTTGAAAACTTAACAGTATTTCTTCCTATTCTGCAACTGTGCAGAGTACACAGAATAGGCTGCTAAACTGCGGTGACACACACTGAATGGAATAAGTGACTTTAATATTTGAGTTTGAAAACTTAACAGTATTTCTTCCTAGTCTGCAACTGTGCAGAGTACACAGAATAGGCTGCTAAACTGTGGTGACACACACTGAATGGAATAAGTGACTTTAATATTTGAGTTTGAAAACTTAACAGTATTTCTTCCTAGTCTGCAACTGTGCAGAGTACACAGAATAGGCTGCTAAACGGCGGTGAAACACACTGAATGAAATATGTGACTTTAATATTTGAGTTTGAAAACTTAACAGTATTTCTTACTATTCTGCAACTCTGCAGAGTACACAGAATAGGCTGTTAAACGGCGGTGAAAGACACTGAATGGAATATGTGACTTTAATATTTGAGTTTGAAAACTTAACAGTATTTCTTATAATTCTGGAACTGTACAGAGTACACAGAATAGGCTGTTAAACGGCGTCGAAACACACTGAATGGAATAAGTGACTTTAATATTTGAGTTTGAAAACTTAACAGTATTTCTTATAATTCTGGAACTGTACAGAGTACACAGAATAGGCTGTTAAACGGCGTTGAAACACACTGAATGGAATATGTGACTTTGATATTTTAGTTTGAAGACTTAACAGTATTTCTTCCTATTCTGCAACTGTGCACAGTACACAGAATATGCTGCTACACTGCGGCGAAGCACACTGAATGGAATATGTGACTTTGATATTTTAGTTTGAAGACTTAACAGTATTTCTTCCTATTCTGCAACTCTGCACAGTACACAGAATGTGCTGCTACACTGCGGCGAAGCACACTGAATGGAATATGTGACTTTGATATTTGAGTTTGAAGACTTAACAGTATTTCTTCCTATTCTGCAACTGTGCACAGTACACAGAATGTGCTGCTACACTGCGGCGAAGCACACTGAATGGAATATGTGACTTTGATATTTTAGTTTGAAGACTTAACAGTATTTCTTCCTATTCTGCAACTCTGCACAGTACACAGAATGTGCTGCTAAACTGCGGCGAAGCACACTGAATGGAATATGTGACTTTGATATTTTAGTTTGAAGACTTAACAGTATTTCTTCCTATTCTGCAACTCTGCACAGTACACAGAATGTGCTGCTACACTGCGGCGAAGCACACTGAATGGAATATGTGACTTTGATATTTTAGTTTGAAGACTTAACAGTATTTCTTCCTATTCTGCAACTCTGCACAGTACACAGAATGTGCTGCTAAACTGCGGCGAAGCACACTGAATGGAATATGTGACTTTGATATTTTAGTTTGAAGACTTAACAGTATTTCTTCCTATTCTGCAACTCTGCACAGTACACAGAATGTGCTGCTAAACTGCGGCGAAGCACACTGAATGGAATATGTGACTTTGATATTTTAGTTTGAAGACTTAACAGTATTTCTTCCTATTCTGCAACTCTGCACAGTACACAGAATGTGCTGCTAAACTGCGGCGAAGCACACTGAATGGAATATGTGACTTTGATATTTTAGTTTGAAGACTTAACAGTATTTCTTCCTATTCTGCAACTCTGCACAGTACTCAGAATGTGCTGCTAAACTGCGGCGACGCACACTGAATGGAATACGTGACTTTGATATTTTAGTTTGAAGACTTAACAGAATGTGCTCTAATCTGCAACTTTGCACACTAAACAGAATGTGCTCTAATCTGCAACTTTGCACACTAAACAGAATGTGCTCTAATCTGCAACTTTGCACACTAAACAGAATGTGCTCTAATCTGCAACTGTGCACACTAAACAGAATGTGCTCTAATCTGCAACTTTGCACACTAAACAGAATATATATATATTTTTTTTTTTTTTTTTTTGTTTTTTTCCCCCCACACCAAATAACCTGCTGCCCCCACACACAGTAGTCCTAAAAAGGACTTTTGGTTCTTTTTTTTTAACAATTTTTGTTTTTTTCCTCCCTACACTGCCTTTCCCTTCCTATCCTCAGCTCTCCCTGGCTCAGACTGAGCCGAACTCGATGGTCAGGTGCTATACAGCACCTGACCACGGGTTCTGGCCAGCCAATCAGTGTAATGCCAGCAGCCAACATGGCTGCTGGCATTACACCGATGTCAGAGCCTCCCTGCACGTTTATTGGCTGCGCAGCAGGCGCAAAACGTGCGGGGAGGAGACACGAACATGGCGGGCGAGCACATGCGGTACTCGTACGAGTACCGCCATGTGCCGAGCAGAGCGATGCTCGAGCCGATCCGAGCATCGGCCGAGCATGCTCGCTCAACACTAGTTAAATCCTTTAAAGATGGTATACAGTTACCAATTTTAGTGCACAATTAGTCCTGTGCCTGATTCTGTGAAGCAATGCCTTGAAGACCCCTCTAGCATTCGACTGGTTAAAACCCCAGTTTAATTCAGTTGGAAAATGATTTTCTACCGTATTGTAAATGGTTTGCCCCAGATCTCCTCCACTTTTCATTTGAACATACCTCCCTAAGGGTACATAATACCCCCATTGCGGCTTTCCATGAATGTGCGCTTTGATCCTTCTATTCCAGAGTAGGAGCTCATTCATTTTAATGAAAGAGCTCCTGAACTGGCTTTCCATGAATGGGGACTTGATCCTCCACTCAAGCGCTCATTGATAGAAAGCTACAAGGAGAAAACTTTGTTCTCCTTCCTGGTTGCAGCACTGATCACCTATCCTATTGGACAGGTGATCAATGCCAAGAGGATATCAGGAGGGGTTCTGATGCACGCCACGAGGTCTGATTTTATAACACACAAAAGGACATTTTTTCTTTAACAGTTACCCTTTGAGTGCCAGAAGGGTATGCAAAGCATTGCAATAGGTTGTGCACCCCTTTGGCACTCAAAAGATCTAATTTAATGAAACAAAATATAGACAACATATGGTTTTCGACATTAACCCTTTGAGTGCGAAAAGGGTACGCAATGCGTTGAGTGCCCCTCTGGCACTCAAAGGATTAACAGTGTAGGAGCACCTTATGTCGGATTTTACTGGGAAGGCAGCATCCCTTTGACAGCAGTTCATAACCCTCCCTGCTTATGTTTGATTGAGGGCTGGTACTGCTTAGGAAACTACAAGGAGATCCCAACTTCAACAGGCTCAGGAAGGATAAGTTGAGACTGTGAACTCCGACAGCAGAGGCTGCTATTGGAGTTTAGTGCATGGGCGAAGTACCACATTAACATATAGTACGATAATGACTCATTATGCTGTATTTCCATATGGAAATAGGCCATAGTAGATGTGATAAGTAAAAATTCGTAAACCTGTTGAAGGCATGTTGATGGATGTCGATGTGGACAGATTTTTCCCTGTTCGATGGGGATATGATGTTGAAGACACTTTAGTGCATACTGGCAATGTGCCTTCAACACCGATCCAACAGGACATCACCATTTTGAGCCCTCTTTGACCTTTAGTGACTATCCCTCTTTGATGGAAAAAAAGAGCGACTGCATAAGCTTTTTCCAAGTAATTTGCTTTTTTTAAAAAAAAAACAAACCTAAAGATCAGATTTGTATGAATTTGGTTTATTGTGACTGGCAGTGCGACCTGAAATGGAAAATAACAGCCAGCTTGGTCATTCCATTCAAAGGTTATAAGAATATGAACCTTCAAATAGAACTTACGTGTAACTTTAAATGAACAGTAAGCTGCTGAGTAAAACATAAGTACTCCCACTGTTGTCTGTGGGTTCCTTCAAAAGGTATACATACTCAAGCAGTAAGGAAGTGAGTAAAAGCGTCTATACTTCCTGAAAGTCCAATCTATCAGGATATGACTCAGCAGTCTCTACCACATTCTATGAAGACGTGTTTGCTACTCTCCTGTAGAATGTAACAGAATAACTAATTGAAATCTGACCACTAAATCGCAGTGTTAACAAAAACAGTTTAAAATGTAATAACTCTGAAAAGATTGCTGTATAGGTCATGAAGTAGTGCTAGTGTAGCTTATAATATATAAAAATACTCAGGGACCCCAAAAAGTGGGAGACAGAAACATGAAAACAGAAGCCGTATGACCACCATATGCTTGATAAATGTGAACTGAAATACTGTAAGGGGGAATCCTATGGGTATGTAATTATTTTATTTCTTTGAGCACTGGAGGTTTGCACATCACATTACTTTACACACCCCTCTCACATTCAAAGGTTTAAACATATGAAGAGTCACTAATTCCTATAGATACAATTCCACTTTAACCCCTTGAAAGCTAGAGAGGTATCCAATGCATTGGGAATCTCTAGCATTCAATGGTTTAAATAATCAGTACATTTTATATTGAAAAAATATGCTACAGGGCTTTTCTTGCCAAGTAAGAGTACTTCCATTTTTCATTCACAAGTTTTCACAGCTATTTTGTGTTTTATTAGACTGCCATTTCCCATGCTGGCCACCAGATGGACCTGTTCCCATCATTTACTATGGAGAACTATCATTTATAGCCCTGTGTAAAGATACATTTGCCTTTTAGACCTTAACTGGATAGGATTTTTTTTTTTTTTTTTTTTTTTTTTTTTTTTTAAAGCTTGAGCTATAATAACCTTGTAATGAAGACTTTCCCAGCAGTGGATGCATTTTTTTTTTTTGCAAACAAAAAAGTGTATTACTCCTTTAACCCTTTGAGCGCCAGAGGGGTATGGAACGCACTGCTTCGCAATGCGTTCCATACCTCTCTGGCACTCAAAGGGTTAACCCGCTGAATGCCAAATGGGTGTCCAAACCATGCTGAAAGTCATGCAAAGGGTTAAGCATTATTGTATTAACCCTTTAAGGACCAAGGATCATTAAAGGGTTAAATGACAACATGAATCCCAGTATACATTTTGGTAAAAGTATCCCACATCCGTGGTGCCTGTACAGGAGTCATAGTACAACGTGTACATGCCAAGGAAATGGAATAATCATTGCACTGTGTTCTTTTGTGCAGCTGCCAGAGAGCTTCAGTTCTAAAAAGCCTTTACACTCCACATTCAAGGTTATAAAAAGGGAAGATGATTAGCGGAGGACACACAGAGATTTGTTGATCTTGTAAGGGAACAAAAGATGCGCTACGGAAAATGGAGAGATGAAAGGCCACTAGAGTGCGATTAGATTGCCTCTCTTATAAACGGTACACGAGCATCTTCACAACCGCTAAAAGGCCTTATGTTCAAAGAAAGTAGGACATGCCAGCTACACCACAAGAGATAACTACAGATCCTTACTGATTTAAAGGGGATGTATCAACTAACCAGAAATTTGCCTTAAAGGGATAGTAAACCCCCCAAAAAACTTTAAGCCAAATTTTAGGAATAATAAAAACATACTTAACGCCCTCATTCCCATTTTTCAAACCGTTATGGTTTGAGAGATGTAAGAAAATAAAGGCCTGCGTTCCCTCCCCTTTCTGCTTGATGAGCTGTAAAGCCGTCAGAGGCAGAATCCAGTCGCCCGACTTTAGGTGGCTCTTCATGAGTACTGTCATCGAGATATCTAACTATAATTACTTCATTGTATGGTCTACGTGTGCCTGGCTTGCAAGCACACATTGTAGACCGTTCCGATTAAGTAATTATAGTTAGATATCTCGATAACAGCGCTCCTGAAGAGCCGCCGTCTGCTCCCGGAAGCAGGATCTCATGATGTCCGCTATACAGCGGACGCATGAGAAGGGAGGGGGAGCAGAGGTCTTTATTTTCCTTACATCTCTCAAACCATAACGGGCGTTAAGTATGTTTTTATTATTCCTATAATTTGGCTTAAAGTTTTTCGTGGGGTTTACTATCCCCTTTAATCTCTTTACTTTAGCTATTCTAACAATGCTGTGTTCGATATCTAGCCAATGAGAGTGCTCCAGCTTACTGACAGACCAGCAGGGAGGCGGATCTCTCCTTTATTCTCGTCAGCACGATGGTGCCGATCAGAATGAGGAGAAGACATCAAGGGGAAAAGTAAATTCACAAACTGCATTTCTAGCACATTTTTTTTTCTTTTAAAACAACAACACAGCTTTTGAATAGCTAGAGTAAAGCAATTAAGGCAAACTTTTGGTTAGGTGATACATCCCCTTTAAATTAGACTTTAACCCATTTAATGTGTGTGATCTCCAAACACAGATTTGTAATGCATTGTGAACCTCTCTAGAATTCAGGAAGTTAAGTGTCATTTGCATTAATTGGCATTTTGTGGATTTTTGCCACCTACGATGCAGTTGGTTTGTCCCAGTATATTTCCATTTTTCATTTAACCCTTTGAGAACAAGAAAGGTACACAACGCATTGCTCTACAATGCGTTGAGTACCCCTCTGGCACTCAAAGAGTTAGACATAGGGCCTAAAGACTCCTAAAAGGAGACGAGAAGAATGGAGGCATATACTTTAGACAAAAAGTCTTTAGGAAAAGAAACTTTCTTATCTTTTTCCAAACCAATAGCATTTCTTATTTTAGATGTCTGAATATCAAGAAGGGAGATCTTTTTAAAGGGATAGTAATGTTTCACAAAAAAAGCAGTTCCAATTAATCTTCATAATATCTGGGCCATAGAGAGTATTATTTCAATACTGTCAGAGTCGTAGTTCAAGAGTAATTGAATGATAAAGTATCCCCCTCCCTCCCCTTTTACCTAGTGTAACAATGCTCACCTCACAGGAGCAGCAAGACTGTCCTGATGGATCGCAGAGAGGGACAATCTTCAGTGAGCATAAGGAAAAACATGAAAAACCTGTCAAGGGGGGCAGGGTTTTCGTTGTTCTCACAGTAAGAAGATTGTCCCTTGCTGTGATCTGTCTGGTCAAGAGACTATATTCCACATCTAAAAGGGGAGGGAGGGGGATATCATTCAATTATTCTTGTACTACAACTCTGACAGTATTAAAATAACACTCTCCATGGCCCAAATACTATGAAGATTAATAGGAGCGGCTGTTTTTGTGAAACATTACTATCTCTTTAATGCCTTGGATAAGAAGGGTTGTATGTTCAAAAGAAAAGTGCAAGAGTTCTGAATCAAACTATTTACACTATAGGGGAAGATTAAAAATTCCAAAAATTCCCATTGACTTAAATGTGGATTTTAACCCATTGAATGCTAGAGAAATGTCTTTAAGGCACGTGAAACCTTTGGAGACTGCTCTAGAATTCAAGGGATTAAAACTCCCATGTAAATCAATGGGGGTTAACTACTTGTCAAAATATGATGCATGGTGCAACAGTTTTATTGTGTTAACCCTTTGAGTGCCAGAGGGGTTAACAACGCATTGTTTGCAATGTGTTGCATACCCCTCTGGCACGCAAAGGGTTAAAACACAGCTTATTTCTTTTTATAAGAACGTTGTCATTATCCTATATTTATAAAGCGCCAAACGATTTCATAGAGTATAAAAGTGATCCAGACATTGCGACAATGTAGAGTGGAGTATAATATACAGGCATGTTTACAGTAAAACCTGAGGCAATGTAGAGTGGAGTATAATATACAGGCATGTTTACAGTAAAACCTGAGGCAATGTAGAGTGGAGTATAATATACAGGCATGTTTACAGTAAAACCTGAGGCAATGTAGAGTGGAGTACAATATACAGGCATGTTTACAGTAAAACCTGAGGCAATGTAGAGTGGAGTATAATATACAGGCATGTTTACAGTAAAACCTGAGGCAATGTAGAGTGGAGTATAATATACAGGCATGTTTACAGTCAAAACTGAGGCAATGGAAATGGAAGGGATAAGAGGGCTCTGACATTGTACACAATTGCTAGTCAGCAGTTAAAATAGCACTTAAAGGGATGATTGACCACCATATTTATTTACCACTTCAGTGAAAAGGTAATATAAGTGTTAGATTGGTAAAGCCTTATGATGTTAACCAATGCCGTACCACAGTAAGGCCTAGTTCACACAGGTAACTGAATTACAAAGATTTGATACATATGAGAATATTCATGAAATTGGTATAACTGTGTTGCATGAGGCAGATCACACTGCTGAAAAACATTGTGGGCTATGCACCCTGTCTTTAGGCACCTATTCACAGTGTCAGTTTTTCTGCAGTACAGTTGCCCATGTGAACAAGCAGTATAAAAGCATACATCTACATTTTATAAGTACTTCATAGAGAATCATACACACTGTATTATGTGCCATCTATTAAAGGGATAGTAATACTTATAATGTAAAAAAATATATGTTGTAGGGTTTACCCTGCCGAGTAAAACAAGGGCACTCCCACTGCTGAGAGATATATTATTAAAAAATTATAACAGCTCAAACTTATATTTTTTAGGTGCAATATCACAGTGGCCTGAAAATTTACAGTGGCGCTGTTGCTACACCATCCTAATGACTGCTCTGGTCTGTAGACCATAAATCTCTGTTGGATGGTGTAGCAACAGCGCCACTGTAAATTTTCAGGCCAATGTTATATTGCACCTAAAAAATTCAAGTTTGAGCTGCTATCATTTTTTCATAAAATATCTCTCAGCAGTGGGAGTACCGTTGTTTTATTCAGGGACATAAATCCTACAACATATATTTTTTTACATCTTAAGTATTACCATCCCTTTAACCCCTTAAGGACCAGCGGGGTACACAACGCATTGGGAAGTAAGTGTAGCACAGCCCTCTAGGTAAAGGACAAATCCTAATAATAACCTTTCACTTACCTTACTATGTCCAAAAGGTGGTCCCTAATAACTATGCCTTTTGCCGTTGTTGAAAAGATGAAATCTTTAATCAGTCCTGGATGTCATGTCCATGTGGACGAACATAACAGAGCATGATAGTTTTCTCAAAATGAAGCAGGCAGAGGGCATGAGCCTACCTGACCCTTTAAGGACCATTGGTTTATGATTATCTGCTCAATAAACAAACGTCACGTCTGCTACCATGGGCAATGACATGCAGGACGGATTGAAGATATTCTCTTGATCCAAGGAAAAAATTTATAGAGCCATTAGGATTTCATGGCCTTAGTAAAGTGTGTTGGGGGTTGTCTTTATGAGTTGTTTATTATAATGTACATACAAGATATTCAATAAAAATTACTGTATATTTGCAGTAGGTTAGAAGTTTATCAGTAATTCTGAGCACTATACTTTATTTCTACCCTGTGAAGGTGACGTGACCAGATGACCACAGGAAGCTTATGGAAATATATTTCTTCTGGAATCAGTGCAACCCCTGTGGGTTTTTCTTACATATCCCAAATAAAATGGGAGGTCTGGTCAACATCAGGATTAGTGCAGTGAGTTATTTGTACAGAGATACATACAATTTGAGGGGTCTTCTGTGTTATTTATTGATAAATCAGGAAAAGCAGCAGAAAGATGATCAAGTGTAGAGGACCCCATGATTACAAAAAAATTGAATAAATGACAACCTTTCAAGACAAAGTAGAAGTCTTTTCAGTCACACGATATTGCTATTGAGTTAACACCTGTTTTGTACCATGTCCAACCGGCCATCGGAGAACATCTGGAGACAGTATCCTATATAATAATTTGCTAATGTATGTTTGTCAGAAGCTGTCATGTGCAGTACAGACAGCTGCACGCTCTGCAGTCATGCGCAGTACAGACAGCTGCACGCTCTGCAGTCATGCGCAGTACAGACTGCCCGCACCGCAGCTGATAACGGAGAGGGGAGCTCTGAATTCAGACCATAGTCCTCTCTGCGCAGACCACGGTCTGAATGCGGAGTGCCCCGCTCAATTATCAGCTGCGGCTCTGGCAGACTCTACTGTGCATGCCTGCACCGCGGCCGTTGCTGCCTGGCACTCTGGCCTGTGGACCGGGATCAAACTGTATTACCAGGTTAAACATAGCTAATCCAGCTTACTTTAAATCCTTTACTATAACGTGTTGCCTTCTTTGCCAAAGAAAGTGCAATAAGCTTTTGATTCTCTTGACTGGAGGATGCATGACAGTGATCCTAAACACCAAAAATGGCTGATGTGTATGTGGCTACCAAGAGAATGCCTTGTACCTTTTCTGGTAGTCTGGTTCCAGGAACGTAGCGAACACTGAACAGCAAGCCTCTATCAAGTGCTTTATTAATAGAAAATATTTCACTGGCATTTGGCACAAAAATTAATTTCTAAAATGAAATAGTAAAAAATAATAAGCCTTGTTCATGCAGATGGCTTGCTTAAATGTAATGTGCCATTTCTCGCAAAACTACAGCTGGACTAAAGTCACTGTTTCCTGGACACTTAGGGCCATATAAACAAACAAAACTGGTTAAACCAAACAAATAAAAAAAATGTAAGTAGTTTAAATGCCTTCTGACTAACTAAAGCTCAATAAGTGCACACAATACATTAAAACTGCTCACACAGGGACAAATGTATTTGTGTGAATGAACCATTTGATCTGCAAGGTCCACCCATTTTCTTCAGACCAAGCTGATGTAAGGGAAAGTTCTAGGAATCTTATGCATTAAATGAGTGCAATTATTAAAATGTGTGACTGACAACAATCACACTTTATAATACTGTGCTGTACAATAACAAACATTTGCATATCATTGCTATTTCTTTAAATGGCGCTTTTAATCGCTTCAGTTTTAAAGAGCACTCCAACACATTTCAATATAATGCAATGTAGATGTCTTTAGCATCCAAGAACTTGTTTTCCCCATCTGAATCAATGGACATTTTTTTCCCTATTGTGCATTTGGATTGATGCACAATTGTTCCACTTTCGTCTTTCTACATACATTTCTTAAAGTGATAGTAATGTTTCACAAAAAACATAGCTCCAATTAATCTTCAGAGTATTTGGGCCATGGAGAGTGTTATTTCAATTCTGTCAGAGTTGTAGTTCAAGAGTAATTGAATGATAAAGTATCCCCCCTTCCACCTAATGTAAGCTGCCTCCCCTCAGGTGTGGAATCTGTTCACTTGACCAGACCATTCACAGCAAGGAATAATCTTCTTACTGTGAGCATAAGGAAACCATGCCCCCCTTGACAGGTTTTTCCTTACGCTCACTGAAGCTTGTCCTTCCCTGCAATCCATCCGGACTGTCTTGCTTCTCTGAGCTGAGCAGTGTTACATCAGTAAAAGGGGTGGGAGGGGGATACTTTATCATTCAATTACTCTTGAACTACAACTCTGACAGTACTGAAATAACACTCTCCATGGCCCAGATATGATGAAGATTAATTGGAGCTGCTTTTATTGTGAAATCAACTATCCCTTTAATGTATTAGAGGTGTTCCACCTTTTATATCATGTATTATTTGTAACTTAGACTTGTGCGCCCACATAGGAATTACAAGAAATGGAATTGCTGTCAGTCTTTACCACTATACAAATACCTATATCTTTTATATATAAACTAGTTGAACAGCCCGTTACACGGGCCACAGTGCCCGACTGACTGTGATAAGACAGAGCAGACAAAAAAAAATTAAAACAATACATAAATAATTAAATATATAAATATATTAGGTGACAGCTGACTTGATATGAGCGCAGCAGACGGCATTTAGAATTTTGCATAAGGCCAAGGCAAGACATCACACTGCATCAGTTGTGTACTTAGAGATTAAAAACACACACAATAGGTAATGTCCAGCAGATGCACAAGGGGAGGGGAAAAGGCGGAGCAGTGCAGGGACGTGGGACTAAAGTGGTACTTTAAAAACTGACTGCAGCAATAAAGGATGATGATCCCTCTCCTCTCGGGGCGGATGCAGTTTGTCAAAGTCCCACCAATCACACCACGTCAGTCCCCCACCTCCACTACCATACACTTCTGCCACATTGTAGGTTGTCCTTTATCACTTGGCATCATCATGGATATATGCCAGTGTCAGAAAAGTTAGTGTTGTGGGCAAAGGACAAATTTACTCTGCATGACAACACATTTTTCAAGGTATATGTTGCTGTAGGACTACCAACTTTGACTTCCAGCTACTTATTTCTCCACTACAGCCCTCTGAAGACGTAATATTGTGCTGGGAAATGTTGCACTATAGGAAACATAGGAAAAAAAATGTAATCGCATATGAGAAAAATGTGTTGGAATAGGAGAAAAATGTGTTGGAACTGGAGGAAAAATAAGAGTAAAATGTGTTAGGAGAAAAATATGTTAGAACAGGAGGAAAATTTGCTGGAATAGGTGAAAAGGAGCAACATTTTGCATTGGAGAAAAGAAGAAAACTTTTGCGAAAAGAGAGAAAAATCTTCCTTTTTTCGTGAATAGTCATGTGGGAAATCTTTCTCACTTTCCTCCCACCCCTAATCACCACCATCACCACCAGCAGAGAGTTTTCAGAGTTTGCTATTGCTCAAATTCCTGCTGCTGCTGAGTTGCAAGGGCTAGGTTTAATACAGTGTACCCCTTCACTTTCTGTCCCAAAACATCTTCTCCCCCCAGTGGTTGCCATTCATTACTTAGCCACTTACTACATTTTATTAGTCCCCTTCCACTCTGGAGTTCCTGAAGACTGGGTCAGCCTGCTGTAGTGTTTGAAGCATTCCTTGTGTGCCCCCATTACCTAGTTACTCATCCGGCTTGAGCCAGCTACTACCTCCCTCCCCACTAGTAACTTTAGGGTCTCACTGGCTGGTTTTGGGTTTGTATTTTTCCCAGAGCCAGCAGCTAGAGGTAGTCATTTGCTTTTATTTCTTTACTATACAGAATTATGCTCCCAGTCTAAATCTTACAAGTTATATAATGAAATTATTTAATTTTAAATATTTTATTCAGCTTTCCTGCTTTCCATTTATCCACTCCACCTTCCTTTACACAATTTCTACCCTTATCTTGCATCTTCCATTGATGCAGGTTGCATTGTCAGTCTTTTTAGCAAGGTAGTTTTATGATTAGCTCCACTTCTTTACTTATTCATTTTCCCCTTATTTTCCTTCCACATAGATATCAGAGATTGCTACCTGCCTCCCACTCCCAGGTTCAGACTCCCCTTGCATGTCTCCCAGTTTCAGATTGTGCTCCAACTTTCATTTTTCAATGGCAGATTTGTCACAACCTATTCAGTCACTCTAGATCTCTACTTCATTAATTTTCTTATCTCTTCTTAGAGACCAAAGGACTTGTACACGCGACTTACCTCCTTGGAGTATAAAGACTAGTTCACACTCCTCACTTCCCCATAGAGATAAAAAGACTAATGCACATTTCCTTAGAGAGATTAAGACCTTAGAGACTGAAGAACTAGCCTACATATTTTATTCAGCTTACCTGCTTTATATTTATCCACTCCACCTTCCTTTATAGTTCACCACTTCCACCCTTATCCTACATCTTTCATAGATGCAAGTTGCACTAATAATGGATTAACATATACTACATACCACTTCCTAGAAGCCCAAAGACTAACTCATGCTTCTTACTTTCGAGAAGGCCAAAGGATCATCACACACTCCGTTTCTTTGAATAGGCCAAGAACTAGTACATGTTCCTTACTTCTTCATAGAGGCTAAAGAACGAACATGCACTCCTTATCTCTATGTAGAGACAGAAGAACTAGCACAATACTTACCTCCATTTTCATTGTCCTAATGAATTCTTCTTCATCCTCTGTTTATCTACTGTATGAGAGTAATGGCAGAATCTAGACAGCAGCCATGCAAATCTCAGGGCTTGGACTTTCTCCAAGACCATGAAAAAAATGTGCTTAGAGAGGTAAAAAGTCTGTCCAGCCTCAGACAGGAAAGCAGAGTTATTCAATCTACTCTCTCTTAATCCTGCCTTCACCTGTACCAGTTCTTGCTTCTCTCCTTCAGCCACCACAATGTATTCAAATCAGTTAATTTACCGCCTTGTCCCCAGCCATCATCTCAAGAACTTAACAGAGGGCAAGTATATCTATCAACCACCTCCCTTCTCACCGCATCCCAGTACCTCACAGAAAACAAAGTGTCCTGCAATGATATTTCCATTATGCTTAAAGCCAAAGATCATAGTCTTTCTAAAAAGCTCTCAATTGCAAAATTTTTTATCAGAGACATAGTTTTCTCAGCCCACCCACACTGTAGACAAGAAATTGACCATTTACTTTTAGTAAATCTTGGTACAAGTACAGACTATGCATTCTACGACTATCATCAGTCATTCTCCTCTAAAGCCACAGTTGTCCTAGCTCAGGTTAACTTCACTACATACTGGAGCTCCCTTGACATAAGGCTGCAAGCATTTTGCTGGACATAAAGCACTAGTATGCCAACACTGACAGTCATCCTATCTCTATTCCATTCTGCAGCTGCCCCAGTACTTTCACTGTCTCAGGCCCTTTCCCCCTCTCCTCCATCTCACGTTCCATCTACCACTCATTCATGATAAATTAGGTAGACAAATTCACTCCTTAGGCAAATCACCAATGTGGAATAATTATCATGGCTGTTTCTACAGTGGTTGTTGGTTCCCGCACATCTGCTCCCTAAGCCTCAAACCTCACTAGGTCAATCAGTTTAAAAACCACCCCACATAATAAATGACTATCCCCTGTCAACCTTTCCTTTCTTCAACTTTATGGCTTTTTTTCTAGGTTGGATTCGCAGTACTCTCTTTTCTATTTTGTTTTTTCTAAATGGTTTCATACAGGCTTAGAAGACTGCCCACCCTGTTCTTATTAATGCCCTAACCTCCAGTCAGGTAGAAGTACACAATCTACTGGCTAGAGAATTATATAATGGCTTCATCTTAGATCCCTTTGTATCTCCCCCACTTCCCAGTTTCTTTTCCCCCAAATATTGATCCCCAACACAGCTCAGTACGGTGTTTGCTTAAAGGAGACCTTCCAAAGCATTTTCCAGCCTCCCTCCTAGTTAAAAAGGACTTGTTTCTAACAACCATCCATATCTGGACTAAAAGAGGAGACATAACACCTACTCTTCTAGTGCATGGGCATAGGTGGTCATCTTAGCTCATGTAAGTTTTACTTCTCTGCTGCTTCTTCCTAACAGGAATAGAGTTAATCCTATTGCTAAGTTTCTGAACATGCGGTTGACATTTTCCTATTTTATCATGGTTTATATACAGTTTTATCACATAAGTGCCAAATAATACACTTTATAGATTTTTCCTCACTCCACCTTATATTCTTCAGTAGTGTAACTGGGGAAAATGGGGGGAATGTATAAAAATTAAGTTATAATGTAAGTGTCTGTAAAATTGTTGCAATGCGACATAAGTATGTATATAAATGTTCAGAGACATTTTTGCTAAGTGCTAACTCCAGTCAGCCAACTATTTGAAAAGTGGTGTAAAAAAAAAAGGTCTTGTCCAAGCAAGAAATGTGTTTCCATATATTTATAAAGTAACTAAAAAGATATGTGTTGACTGTAACTGTGTCAGACATATACAAAGAAAGACAAACACACACAACACACACATGCACAGAGACACTGACACACCAACACTAAGCAATGTGTATGTGAAATATATTATAATGTACCTTGTAGAATATGTAGTTTTGGGTTGAAGTTAACAAGTGAAATGTGTGTATTGTAGGTGAATGACAAGGGGTCTGTTAAGTGCTTGCTGGCAGAGATAGAGAGTGATAAAATATAAACCCTGAGGTACAGAACTGATTAGAATATGTTTAACAGCACTGGATTACCTGTCAGTCATGAATGGCCTCCCCCAGCATCACTTACTATGATTGATGATAGTGAGTCTGAAATGGAGGGGACAGAGTGAAATTGAGGGAGAAGGGAAGGGGGTTGCCAGAGCATGCAAGAGCAGCACCAAGAGGGGAGGTGGGGGAGTGCTGACAGATTAGTTTATTCTGTTACTATAGGGAGTGAATGTCTTAGTTATTAATTGCAGTGCCGAGGGTAAAGGAAATTTGCTTACTACTGATATGTTCGACCCAAGGAGCTAATTCATTCCACCCACTGCTTATTAATGACATTCTCATATACTTCACATTTAATGTTTACCATCTGGATGCTAAGACCACTGCCCCAAGTCAACAGTGGAGAGTAATAACCAGGCCAAAATATTTTGTCTTCAGTTAGTTACACAGTAGCTTCAGGCTCTGTGGCTCAGCACTGGTAACATTATTTAGAGAGGGGAAAACTATTCCTGTGAACTACTGACATGTAAGCATAATGTCAATAGCAGGGAAATTAATGTAAGTGCTAAAATGCAGAATTGCATTGTTAAATCACTATGGATTTATGACAATTGTCATCTTTTGTTTTTGCAGCAGGCTCCCTGAAGTATATGGTCATCATGTTAGAGTGGATCAGATAATACTCTGTTCAGTATAGTGAGAGTACATACAGGTAGTATGGTGTTATCACTATGTATCTGTACTGTGCATTTCCAGCACAAAAGTGAATGCAAAACTGACTGCAGATAATAAGAAGCACTGGTTAATATGTATACATGTCCAAGTCATGCAGTGCTCACCCCAAGTATATAAAGGTTGTTTCCAGAGCAGTGGACTGGGAGGATATGTAGCCCAAACCTATTAAAAGTATGAGGTTGGGCTCAAGCTAGAAAAGGTTAATTTGTGGACAGGGAGAGGGGGAGTGGGAAACTTCAGATGGAAGAGTGCAGTAAGATGGGCAGCTCTAGCTTTCTACATTACTGCCAACTGTGAAATGGGCAGAATAACAACATTCAGCCTTGCAAAGTACAGCATAACACAAGGTCAGTTTTAAATAGTGGATCAAAGGGTAATGAGTATGGGAGAGGTGGGCAAAGAGGTGACAGTGTGAGCGGGCAACATAGAGGTGGAGCTTCACATTGGCCATGGTTCATGTTCATACACTGGTGAATGTTCAACAATGAATAAGAGGATTTTAGTGTTATGTGTTAAATCCTTTTCTCTTAGTCCATATGACATACAGATACCATGAGGGGACCACAGCTCCTCCCAGTAGATTGGAACATTTCTAGAAAAAAGTTGTGGGTGGAGCCTCCCTTCTTCCTCATCAGGCAATCCCCTAGCCCCACCTTCAAGGTAGAACAAAAGGTGAGAGATGCTCAACTAGGCTCATGAGCTAGCAAATACTTGCAAGAAGCTCACTGGGACTGTGTCCTCGCGCCCAGGGTGCAATCTCTTTTAGCTCACCAGTGCCATACACAGAGAGGAAATCTTCTGAAGCATATCATACTGGTGCCTAGAGGGATCAGCTGCACCTCACCGACGAGGCCCAAAAAGGCCGAAATGTATGTCTGTAGTTAGCTGTTTCCCTTGTTCAGAGAGGAATTGTCTGGCATTTCGTGGCTGGACTGTCATTTGACGGGACCAGTATGATATGTTTCAGAAGATTTCCTCTCTGTGTATGGCACTGGTGAGCTAAAAGAGATTGCACCATGGGCGTGAGGACTCAGTCCCAGTGAGCTTTTTGCATGTATTTGCTAGCTCATGAGCCTAGTTGAGCATCTCTCACCTTTCTTTCCACCTTCAAGGTAGACTTGAGACAAGCTCACTAAATTGGATAGCGAGAAAGAATAAAAGAAAACTCATGTGAGCAGCAGACCCAAGAGGACTTCTATATGCAGCTAAGTGAGACCAAGCAAGGTCCTTTTCAATGGGTGGGAGACCTGTATGTCATATGGACTAAGAGAAAAGGATTTATCAGGTAAGCCTAAAATCCTCTTTTCTTTGTGGGCAATATGACATACAGGTACCATGGGGATATAGCAACATTAAGCTCCCAGGGTGGGAAGAAGAAGGAAAGGACCAAGCGCCAGTCCTCATGATTTCCCAAGGACTATTCAGGATGAGAAACTGCCCAAACATAACTGTCAATGACACTGAACAATAGCACAGCACACAAGAACAAGAGCCCGCCAGGCTCAAACAGTTAAACGGTAAGGCACATGAAGGATTAGTACTTTGACAGGGAAAACTGCCTGCAGGACCTTCCTGCCAAAGCTGGCTTCAACTGAAGCCAGAACATATACATTATAGTGTTTGGTGATAGTGTACACTGAGGACCAGGTTGCTGCCTTGCACAGCTGTTCAGCAGAGGCCTGATTCTTGTAAGCCCAGGAGGCCCAAACAGACCTGGTGGAGTGTGCTGTTATACTGAAAGGAACTGGTTTCTTTCAGAGTTTGTAAGCCTTGCGAATGGCAGACTTAATCCAGGACCCAATAGTGACCTTGGACGCAGCAATACCAGCCCTAGGACCCTCAGGGGTAACAAACAAGGCATAAGTCATACGTAAAGACTCTGTATGGTGCACAAAGAATTTGAAGCAGCGTACCACAGCCAACAAGTGGACATCCCTCTCCTTGTCAGATTTGGGGTCAGGGCAAAGTGAAGGCACAACAATCTCCTGATTGATGTGAAACTCAGAGACCACTTTAGGAAGGAATTCCTGAGAGGTACAAAGAACAGCCTTATCCCTGTGAAACATTAGGAAATGTGGTTTGCAGGACAAGTCCTGCAGTTCAAAGACTTTGCGGACAGAGGGCCCCTCCAGAAGAAAGATCATCTTCAATGTCAGAAGAAGCAGAGGAATGGTAACCAAAGACTCAAAGTGAGGCCACTGCAAGACTCCCAACACCATATTACTGGGGAGTGGGAGCTCTATGTGTAGATGTTAATAAATCTTTTTTACCTTTATACTATATTGGTCTACTGATTTAGAGTGCCTTAGTTAAGATCCTGGCTTTTTTCTTTTTGAGTTATATATTGATTTAAGGATCAGACACATGATATGTATGATAAGGTTATGCCATATTTAGGGATATTATTTGTTTGCACCTCTAGACTAATTCTTTCTTGTGGTGACATTGTGGAGACAGACTGACTATGTGGTGTGATCGACAGTGTAGAGGTGGTGGACAATGGCTAAAATTTGAAAGTGGACAATGGGGGCCAAGGCTGAGATGGACAGCGGGGGACAGTGTGGAGTTGGACAATGGGGCCAGAGTGGGGCTGGAAATTATGGAGGTGGTGGACATTGGGGGCCAATGTGGAGGTGGTTGACAATATGGAGCTGGACATTATGGTGGTGGAGGACAATAAGGGGCAATGTGGAGGTGGACAGTGTGTGTTGAGGTGGACAGTATTGACAATGTGTGGACATGGACAGTGTAAAAAGGTGTAATTTTTATTTTGCTACTTGTTTATGTCACTACTATTTCCATTACATTCAGTTATATACGGGAATTCTACAAAAAACATTACTGAGGATTCTTCTATGGCATGTTACGGGCGGAGATCCAGGGGGGTGACAGCGTGAGTTACTGCACCAGGTGACACCAACCTTAGTGACGCCTCTGGTCTGCTCCTGGAATGTGCATGGCAGAAATTGCCAGAACATGATCTTCTGCCTAGGCCAAGTCAGACCTCTGAACAAGTGTGAGCGCTTCTTGTGCCTCCTTGCTTTTTGATGTATGCCACAGCCATGGTGTTGTCTGACTGGAAGAGGACTGGATAACCCCTCAACTGAAAGGACCAGTACAACAGAGCATGCAGAATCACCTTGAGTTCCATAACATTGATGGACTGGAGGGACTCCTCCAAGGTCCACCTGCCCTGGACTCCCAGGTCACCCAGGGCAGCACCCCAACCCCTCAGGCTGGCGTCCTTCGTCACGAAGATCCAATCCTGGATCACAAAGGGTTTCCCTTTCTCCAGGTATGTTCTGCCTGACATCCGAAAGAAGAGAGACCCTGAGATCCAAGAGGCCTGTGTTCCCATGCCAAGAGCAAATAGTGAGTCTGTAGCACTCCCTGGTGTGGAACATGGACTATGGAATTGCCTCCATGGTGTACACCATGCAACCCGCAAGAGTCAAATTTGTGAACTGGAGGGGAGGGCCACTCCAGAGCTTGGGACACCAGATGCATGGTTTGCTGAATGGAGTCCTTTGTCAGAAAGACCTTCCACAGACTGGTATTGAACCTGAGTCCAAGGAAGACCAGGACCTGAAAGGGGATCAGAGCGGACTTCTCCATATTGAGAATCCACTCATGGTGGAGGAGAATATGAGCGCGGTCCTGGACATGTTGGTCCTGGAGTTCCCTGGACAGAGCCTTCAGCAGAAGGTTGTCCATATAGGGAGGAGTCACCTGAATCCCCTGGGTATTCAGGAAGGCAATCAAAGCCCCCAGGACTCTGGCAAACACCCAAGGAGTGAAGGTAACCCCAAAGGGGCGAGCGATTAACTGGAAGTGCCCCAAGTCATAAATGAAACTGAGGTACTTCTGACTGTCCGGATGAATGTGGACATCCTGCAGATCCAGAGATGCCAGGAACTCTCCTGGACACATAGCTGTGATGACAGAGCGCAAGGACTCCATCTTGAAGCGTTCAGTCTCAACAAAAGAATTGATGTCCTTGAAGTCCAAGATAGGACAACTGCAGCCGTCCCTCTTGGCCACCACAAACAGGTTTGAATAGAAACCTGAACCTCTCTCTTGAGGAGGAACTGGAATCAGGACTCCCTTGTCCAATAAAGCCTGGCAGCGGGGTTCTTTGAGTGCCACTGCTGTCTGGGCTTGGTGGTTGGATTCGGGGTGCCGTTTGAGACACTCTCGGATTTGGCCTTTGCTCCTCCTTTTGGTAAGGATGAAAAATACACTGTTTTATCACCATGTTAGGGCATTTGGAGACTTGGGGCAACAGAGTGCTTTTGCTTCCAGTAGCATTACTGATAATCTGCTTCAGTTCAGGCCCAAAGAGAGACTTGCCCTGAAAAGGGAGTGAAATGAGTGACTTCTTAGATGAAAGGTCAGCAGGCCAAATCTTGAGCCACAATGTGCATCTAGCAGTGACAGAGAAGGCAGAAGCCTTAGCTGAAAGTTTGACAGCATCAAAAAAAGCGTCAGTGACATATGTCTGAGCCTCAGACATGTTGGCCAAGAGGGCTAAAAGGTCCTCCTTAGAGGTGCCATTTCTGACAGCATCAGTAAGTTGTTCACCCCAGATGGCAATAGCTCTGGTGACCCAAGCAGAAGCCAAAGTAGGTCACAGGGTGGCTCCAGTGGCAGCACAGTTAGACTTGAGAATAGCCTCCAGCTTCCTATCAGTCATATCTTTTAGAGCCGTAGCATCAGCATCCAGCAGTAGAACTGGAATGTCTGGAAATAGGGGGGTCAACTGTAGGAGGTGAAGTCCACTGGGACAAAGCTGCCTCTGAAAAGGGGTACAGCTTGGAGAATCACTTAGAAAGAGAAAGCCATCTGTCCATTGTCTTCCACTCATCCCGGATAACTTGGTCCAGAGTGGCACTGGATGAAAACATAGGACTTCTTGCGCCATTGAAAGACGTCAGAAGATGACTGGCCCTCATCAGGTGTATTAGTGAGCTGCAGGGTTGCCCAAACCTCCTTAATGAGACCCTCAGCAAAGGGCATGGGGTCAGCCTCAAAGGGGTCAGCAAAAGCAAATGCAGAGTCCCCTTCCTCCATATCACCTTCAAAATAATCCTCCTCAGAGGTTTCAGTGAGGTCAGGAATGCCTGGGGCCTTAGGGGCCACAAAGCTGAAAGTGGTGGGGGGTTCCAAGAATGGATGACCCCCTGGAGGGATAGAGGAAACTGTGCCATAGAGGACTTTAAGTTCTTGACCCAGAGTGGCTCTGCCTTGACCCAGAGTGGCTCTGGGTCAAGGCTGGAGGGCCCAGGTGGTGTAATAGGGGCTACAGCACATGAGGTGCATAAGCGTTCTGAGTATTCTCTAGGGAGCTGTGTTTGGCATAAGGAACAGTAAGCAAAGAGGGGTCAGAGACGCCCCTGAGTCCTTTGTCTTAGGTCTAGCCCCATGTCACTTTGGATCCGACATCCTAACAGGAGACGTGTCTAAACAGTATAAGAATCCCAAATACTGTGACCCAGATTAATAAATCACCTCAGAAAGCCAAAGAAAGTATTTATCTGGCAGGAAAAGGGTTAATCTAAGAAAGCAAGGAGAGACAAGCCTCTACACAGGATACTCCAGTAAAGAGAGAAAATGGCATCTGTAAAAGCATCAGCCAATCAGATGCCCGTGGAATGGGAATTTTAATCTTTTCTCTATACTGTAACCTAGCAACTCCTGAACTCACACTCGCAGGGCCCTAGGATCATAGGGCAAGAGGAATGAGCCCTCTCTCAACTCTGTATCTCAAACAATTGCAGAGCTATGTCCCAAAACAGTTTGTCCCTTAGAAGTCAATGGAGCAAGTGAGGCAGTGCGGTAAACACGCCTTAAAGGCAAAGAACACTAAAATTACAAAAAATTTAAAAAGTGTCTAAATGTACCCAAGGGAATATGTAGGGATCAATAAAAATGGACAACCTTTAAGGAAAAAACCCAAAACAAGTCCCAAAACCTAGTGAAAACAGCAGAAAAGTGGTTAATGAGATAAATTGCAGACATCCAAGCTCCAGAAACCCAAGGATCAAACTGAATAAGATACCCAACATGAGTGCAGGAGTTTTAGACTCCAAGAAGACCCCTGTATGGAGGGGAGCATTGGGACAAGTGGACCATGGCACTCAAAGGGTTAGTCACCAAACTTGATCTTCTGTCTTCAGATTACCATTATGAGAACAGAGTCTCAGAGGCCCAGTTAGACTAGAGAAACATGGGCTGCATGATTCTCTCCACAAGGCTGCAAGGGTCCACAACAGCACCTGTCAGCTGCACAATCCTCCAGAGGAAGCCAGGAATGCTAATCCACTCAATGGAGGAATTGTGATACCCCATATCTAATACAGAAAAATAATAAATAAATCTAAAAACTGAGCAGAAAATTTCTCAGCCTTCATACAGGTTCTGGAACAAGTCTAACTGGAAGGTGGGGCTAGGGGAAGCCTGATAAGGAGGAGGGGAAGTGCCACCCACAACTTTTTTCTAGAAATGTTTGCAGCCTACTGGGAAGAGCTGGTGCGTCCCCGTGGTACGTGTATGTCATATTGGACGACAGAGAAAAACAGTAATGCAAAGTAGGTGCTTAGTGAGAACAGCAAATGATTAGCCCCTTCGGTGCCAGATACTTAGGGTATTTTCTGTACACTGCAGGCCAGACAGATTTTCAGCATTTATGCTATTTATTTCGTATGCATGATTTTTGCTGGTAACTTTCTATGTGGAAAACGGTAGATTTTTTTTCAGAACAAATTAGCTTTTTTATGGCACCTTACAAGAACTAAATTTTGCATCTTGTGACCAGCTTTGATGTCAAATTCCAATTTTTTTTTTTTTTTACAAAATTACCTATTTTGCTAAAATCGCACACTACATATGAAGAAATTGGAAAAGCCCACAATCCTCCAAGTAAAAAAAAAAAAACATCAAATATGTAAAGTTTTACCTTTGTTGATGTCCTGCTCAGACCCCTAATTACCAGGAGCGCAAACTATATATTTTCTGAAAGTAGATATCCCACTACATCAAATGAGGGTTCATTTGCCTGGTGTGCATAAATGTTTCCAGAAGGTGGCACTAAAGAAAAAAAATAGGCATTCTTATTACATTTCAACTACTTTAAATGTTCTGAAATCTTTGAAAACTCTGGGTTTTCCTCAAGTAAGTAGCTACTGAAGTTGAAAAATGGCACCCCACTGATATGAGTTGACTTACTATAGGGGGTACCAGAAGCACAAGCAACTACAAGCTCTCATTTTTCTTACTTTTTTTTTTTTTTTTTTTTTTTTTTTTTCAAACATGACTTACCTGTAGTAAAATGGTTGTCTCAACTACAGAAATGAAGAAAATGTAGACAACGCATACCATTTTGGAATGAAGACAATCTTCCACATCAAATGAGCAGTCGTTTGCATTTCTACCCCTAAACCAGTGTACACAAATGTTTCCAGAGCTACAGGGAAAGAAAATGGGCATTTTTTTTCCACCCTTTCAAATATACTAAAATCTTTATAAACTATATAATTTCCTACTGCATTTATTAGCAACTATTCCAAGAAATATGGTACCCCACCGGTAGAGTGCGCCAGAAGCACGAAATGGCACCTATTTGTTTTCTTTTTTTTAAATAGGCTGCCTGTACTAAAATTGTCCTATGAAGGAAAGGTATGCAAGTCATACATTTTGTAAAGTAGACATTCAACCACATCAAATGTGGCTTTTTTTTTGCTTTCTGCCTCTAGACCGGCATGCACAATTATTTCCATAAATGGTGCAATAAATTTCCACCACTTCAAAGATACTAAAATCTTTGAAAACTATGGAATTCCCTACTTTTTCTTTTGTTTTTAACCCTAAGAGTGCCTGAGAGGTATCAAATGCATTGGCTGCCTTTCTGGCAATCAGAGGGTTAATTCAGACCTCATGGGGGGGGATCAGGACCCCTCCTGATTTCCCCCCCAGTTATTGATCACTCAGCCAGTTTGGCTGGGTGATCAATAAAGGTGGCCCAGGGGAGCACAGTGGCTCAACTGCTTCCTTCCTACCAGAATTACTAGGTAGGAGTGGATGGGATTGGGGGAAGCCATGTTGCTGATGAAATGAATTGTAAGGTTTTCTCAGTACCTGTTCACTTTTACACATTATTGACCTCCCAACCAAATCCGCTGAGAGATATATAAAAGTGGGAGGACATCAGAAGGGGTCCAGATGTCCCCCATGAGGTTTTTTTTTTTTTTAATGTGGTCTTTCATACTGGTTTTACCGACTTATGCAGTGACTGCATTTCGGTCATACAATGTATGGGCTTGGAACAGCAGGTACAACTGTCTAAGCCTGTACATTGTACTGGCCTAGAACTCTACAGGTTAAGCGGCAACTACAACATATGTGCACTCTTTCAGATCTCTGCTGTGAAATATTATAGCACAAGCTTTCTATGCTGAAATCGGTTTGCGTTTTTTAGCAGCAAAGTGTAAGACTACTACTCCACCCCCCCCCCCCCCAAGTGTTTGTTGCACTGATTACAGTACAATATGTTGGGAGGGTGAGCATTCTTCTTTAGTGCGATGGAAGGTGTGTTGTGGCAAAGAGATGCTGTTTGTATGGTCCGAAGTGTGGCGTGCAACGAGCTTAACTCTGAGTAACAGAATGATATGAAACGCATTGCAAAGCAATGCCCTCTGGCACTCAAAAGCATTAAGTTGCACAGTGCTGCAACAAACCCACAGGACATAGCCAGGGCCAAAATGATGGGGTACTGTAGTACCAGTCCTTGGAAAGAAGTAATGGTTTGTGAAGGCCTCTGGTTCTCATGGATTTAATCCCCAGTCACAAGTCAGTGAAGAAATGTACAATTATTCTCCACGTATAGGGATATAAGCACCATAGGGAGGAAGATAGACTTAATAAAATAAATGGTGGGTTATCCATACAAGTGTGGTATCAAAAGAAAGCCCTACTTGTGCTTAAAATAGTGGTATATAATTTGTGTGGCTGGAATAAAAGACTTAGAGGGAAACCACTGTTCAACAAACACACTCAAAAAAGTCAAAATTGCTCCGGTCCTTAAGTGCAAACCACCCCAGATTTTCTTGGTACTAAAGACGACAGAATTGATGCAAGTTGCGGGTGTATAATCATTTTCAAAATGACTCCCTTCACACACATTGTCAGTTTCAGGTGTTTGTAGATGCCTCATTAAAGAAATCAGTATTCGTAGCTATGACATCAGAAATGGAAAAAGGTTCAGAATCCCTAATGAAATGAATCTCCATTACATCAGTGTAAGATCCCTCTTGTGGGGAGTGACAAGTGTATGACTCACAGACCTTTTGGACCACAGAAGGATCTGAATCAGTGGAAGAGAATGAGGATTTACACTTTAAAAGGTGTAAAAAGGAGCAGAAGCACAAACATTTGGAATGTAAAAATTCTTCAAAGGGTAGCAGGAAAAAAGTGTCCTCTTATGATAAGATCTTACACAGATCATATATGGCATTGCAAGTTGAAAGCAATCACCTTATGGGGATGTACAAGGAAGGAAAAGATTGCAGAAATGGTTAAAACCAGATTCATATTGCTCCTCCAGGAGTCAGGGGAGTGACAAGATGAAAGATCAATATGTGAATTTCACCTGTGTGATTCATGTTCAAGGACAAATAAGTGACCCGGACCATTCATACCAAATACAATAAGTGAAACCGCAGAGCTCGACCCCAGAATTATACAATTTTCTAAGAAAGCCTAGGAAATATTTATAAATCCCTAAAAGCTTGTAAAGACAAGATATTAGATGTTATGGGATGTTTTACCAAAAGGCATCTAGTATAACCATTAATATTGACAGCTTAATGGATTGGAATCAGAGAGCTCTATGTTTAATGGGCAATGCCAACAAATCATAGTCTCAGAGATGAAAAGCAATTGCTCTAAAACAGACCCCATGTTAACCGTCATGGCATCATGTGAAGAGGGCTCTTTGGTCCATGGCCAACTTTTTGCCACCTCCTTCCAAACCTCTGAAGCATATCTTTGTAAGTATAGCTTTTGGGAAGGCCAGAAGAGACAGAGGTCACTTTTCTGGCAAATGTTATCAGAGATCACAGAGATACCAACAATGTTATGGAAAAAAAAAAAAAAAAAAAGCAGATTGCAGGCTCTCCCATCTTTTCCAGCATTAGCCAAATATTACTTCAGATCAGAGGTTCTGCAAACTATAAAGGTACATTGAATATATTATTCAATCAGCAGTGCCCGGATCACAGGATGTTGGTGAATTAAGATGTATACAACTGCTTACAAAAAGAAGCCAGTTTCCAATATAATCCCCAGGTTTTGTAAGGGATATTTTCCTGGTCCAAAAGAAAGGTTCCAGTTTTAAAACGTGATCAGCCTTCTTACGTTCAATGCATGGGTCCTATACAAGCATTTCAAAGTGGAAAGAATCCATTGACAAAGAGATCTTCATATCCCATCTGAATGGAAACCCAAAGTGCTAATGTCTACTATCCACTAACCGTTACTTCAATTGATATAGGGAGATGGAAAATTGAAATTCACTTGCCTACCTTTTGGTTTGTCTTGCTCACCTTGGTGTTGGTGATGAAACCATTTGTGACTTTTTTGATAAGGAGTGGGATTCGCATGCTATTTTTTTAGAAGAAATCAGAAGCGTAAGCAGATGTAGCAAAGGAATTTTGTCAATTCATTCTGCTTACAGAGATATTACAGTTCAAGCAGAGTACTTACCAGGGCTTTACAATATGGTAGCTACTTGGAATTCTAGATCCATGCTAGATCTCTGTAACTGGATGTTACAAAGATATTTTTTTCTCAGATGCAGGAAAATCAAGGGTCCTTCACATACACATTTGGATTCATCTGAATGCACAGCTCCAAGAATTTTTCAGTTGAAGATCTGACTGTAAGCAACAGTGGTGGATGCTTTCTTGGAACACTACGGGGAGGGTAGACATTTTGACTGTCCACTATTTACTATGATCTCTGGAGTAATTCAACAAATCAGGAGGCAATTGGTAACAGTAGTCTTGGTTATGCCTATGTCACAAGTATAATTCCGCTCCCTTCTGGAGTTAGTAGTATATCATCCTCACCAGATTCCACCCTTGCTTTATATTCTGACTGATGCATTAGTCAATATATGCTACCTGTTGTTATCAAACAACCTACAGGTCATGGCATGGCTCATTTTTGGGGAGTTCACAGTTAGCAAAGCAATTTAGCAGTCATTCAGTTCCTTTCATCAAAGTCTTAGGCACTGGGTAACCGTTTCTGCACGGGGAGGCTGGACTAGTTGGTGCATGGAACACAATCTGAATCCTGTACTTACTGATCGAGTTGCAGTGACCAATTTAGTTTCAGATCTTTTGATCAATAGAAAATCCTTTAGAATGAATTACGTCTCATTCGGCCAGATAAGCAATCCATGCATACCTATATGTAGACATCAGTGTACAGACTCATGAAAGGAATTGGACTATCCAGACCTCACCCCACGTACAGTTCCATATGGTATGTTAATGATGCTCTTGATCTTTTTAATTCATAGCCAGCTAATGATTATTTATTCTTAAAACAATTGTCAGTAAAATTAACTATGCTTTTATCGCATTTCTTTTAAGAGAGTCAGATTTAAGGGCTTTACATTTACACAACAGATAATTCACCAGTTCCGGGGTAAATTTCATAATGTCTAGATAGACCATCTTTCTTTAGATCCGCGTTGTATCCGGTCTTTCTAAACAATCCTCCGCTCTGTGTTATACAGGGTTTACAAACCTATGAGGCTAGGAATACAAATAGACACAGTATCAATTGCCCCCAACTTTTGATCTCCTGTGCATCACCATCTTCCGGTCTCTTCTCCGACCTTTGCCAGTTGGGTCTGCTGGATTATGAAGACAGCTGGTATGGATATGAGCATTTTTGGGGACATTACTCTTGCGGCGCTATGGGCTCAAAAGGCTTAATATCTGGTGGTCGACTGAAAGATATCCTTAAAGGCATAGTAATACTTAAAATGCAAAGAAAAAAAAAGTGTGTATATATATATTTATTAAATATATTTATAAATGTTGTAGGTTTTATCCCCTTAAGTAAAACAAGGGTACTCCCAGTGCTGTTTTATACAAAAATTATTACAGCTCAATCTTTAATTTGTTTAGGTGCAGTATCACAGTGGTCTGAAATTGCACAGTGGAGCTGTAGCTACACCATCCTATGGACAGCTCTGGTCAGTTGATCATAAATCTCCATAGGATGGTGTAGCAACAGCGCCACTGTACAATTTCAGGCCGCTGTGATACTGCACCTAAAAAATTCATGTTTGAGCTATAAAAACCTTTGAATAAAACACCTTTCAGCAGTGTTTTACTCAGGGGGATAAAACCTACAACACATTATTTTTTTACATTTTAAGTATTACTATTATTAATACCCATTTAAAGTGGCAGATTAGTCTAGGGAATCTATTTTCAAAACGTTGTGATTGAAACCCATCACTCATGTCTCTATGAATATTGTTCATCCGCTTTAAACTTGCATAATATGAAGCATCTGTTCTTGTAATAAATTTTAAGGATTTTCCTAACCTAGATGAGGGACAGTTTGGAGTTTATTAAAGACACAGAGGTGAATATTATATCCCCCTATCATATGTTTCTCCTCCACAGTTTGATGAACTTCCCTTAACAATCAAGGAGGACCAAGAGTTTCTTCCCCCTCGCTGTTATGGGCATGAAGTTTCCATTTATGCTAAATACTGCTTGTAGTGCAAAGGAAGAAGAGATAAATGGCAAATAGCTTATCAAAGGAGAGTGCGACCACCAATTGGCTGAAAAGAACATAGACTAAGTTTTGTTTCTTATGTTGTAAAACAAGTTTCTTTGATGATGTGGGTTCAATAAAGAAAGGGTTAATGAATAATATTCACCTCCATGTATTTAACACAATCCTGACTGACACTTAAGCGAGGTGAAATTCTGAAGCAAACCAACTGCCCCACTGGAGTAGGGGAGGGATGAAAATTTGATTCAAAGGGATAGTAATATTTCAATTATACTTTATAGTTTTGGGGCCATGTAAAGCAGTATTATCATTCTCTACAGTGTGTAGTTCAAGAGTAATTGAATTATAAATTTTGCCACTCCTGCCCCTTTTACCTAGTATAAGCCGCCTCTCCTCAGATGTGGAATCTGGTCACTTGACTGGACAGCTCTCAGAGAGGGACAATCTTCTGGATGACAGCATAAGGAAAACCCTACCCCCTTTAAAGGAGGAGTACAGAATTTTCCTTATCCTAAAGGATTGTCCCTTGCCAAGATCCATCCAGACAGTCTTGATGTGCAGCTTTACACAGGTAAAAGGGGCAGGAGGGGGACACTTTATTATTCAACTAGTTGAAGAGCCCATGTAAATGGGCCACAGTGCCACCCAGCAACGGCTGCACTGCAGTCATGCACAGTAAAGACTGCCCGCACCATGAGCGATACGGAGCGGTCGCTCCGAATTCAGACCATAGTCCTACGGTCTGAATTCGGAGCCCCGCTCCATTATCAGTCGCAGTGCGGGCAGTCTGTAGTGCACATGACTGCAGCGCGAGCAGCCGTCTCTACAGACATGACAGCTTGTGACAAATGCACATTTAGCAAATTATTATATAGGACTACTCTGGAACTACATACCGTAGAGAATGATAACACTCTACATTGCCCAGAACTATAAAGAATAGGAGGAGCTGTATTTAATTTGAACATTACCATCCCTTTAAATGAGGCCTACAATGTATTATGAAGAAAAGTGCTGATGACATTTCTAACGTATAAGGGAATAAAACCCCAAAATAAATCAATGGTGATTTGTGGAATTTTTACTCCATCCTATGGAGCAGTTGTGTTGCTCCAAAACTGCATCCCTTTCGCTTTATGATTGAGGGCCTTCATGTCTAAATTTATAATTATTTATGTTAAAGATTTGCTCATTCAATATGCAAGTTTTCTTTTCTAAATAAGAATACAACACTTACTAGAAATCAAAATGCATGAGACATTTTTTTTTTTAAATGTGCAGTGTTTGTGCCTTAAAGGGACAGTAATGTATCATAAAGATATGTTCTTGTTTTGTATAGTTCAAAATTATATGGCACAAATCTTATCTCTCAAACTTTTATGGTTTGAGAGATTTTCACACGTAAAAGTTCCCCCCTCACTCCCCTTCTCCTGACATCAGCATCTTGCTGACAACAGGAGATCCCAGTCCGGGGACCAGCCGGCGACTCTGCAGCAGAGCTGAAATCTTGTTATTAAAAAAATAATTACTTCATTGGAATGGTCTACAAAGTGTGCTTGGTTTGCAAGCACACTTTGTAGACCGTTCCAATTAAGTAGGTCTTCTTAAATATCGCTATTGCGGCTCTGCTGAAGAGCCTCCTCGAGTCGGCCGACTCGAATCTCCTGCTGTCAGCTCCTTGCTGTCAGCAACTTTAAACGTGAATCCCTCTCAAACCATAAAGGTTTGAGAGATAATATTTGTGCCACAATTATTTTTTTAAACTCTACAAAACAAGAAAATGCCGTTATGGGACATTACCGTTACTTTAATGAAAAATCTAAAAATGATTAGGAAATCTTCCCACCTTCACTTCTAAAATCCCTTTTACAGTGTATGAGTCAAATTTAAACAAATTACTGTGTCCAATGCATAAATCCTATTAGTAAAAACTGTACCACACATTCTGATTTTACAGTTCTCCACAAATACAATCAGTTGGTTCCCTTAGTGCTACTTATTAGCATATCCAGCAAAACAATTCAAAGTGCTGTTCGCATCATCATTTTCTCAAACCTTAGCACTAAGCTCAGTGCAGGGAGACAACAAATCTCATATTAATGGATTAGGATTCTATATTCCAGAATAAAAGTACAGCAATTCTGGAGCAAACCAACTTCATCATTGAGGGAAAAAATAATTCCCCAATTGTCCACTGGTTTAAATAGGGTATTAACCCTTTGAGTGCTACAGGTCATCAAAGCATTGAATTGCAATGCATTGGAGACCTCTGTAGCATTCAAGGTGTTAAAAGCCTTGGTTTAACCCTTTGAGTGACAGAGGGCTATGCAACGCATTGCTCTGCAATGCGTTGCGTACCCCTCAGGCACTCAAAGGGTTAAATCATTAGGAATGTTAGGAATTTTTAATTGATTTGCTCGTGTGTGTGTGTATATTATATATATATATATATATATATATATATATATATATATATATATATATCTCTATCTATCACACACACAAGTTTTAGAACACCTCAATTTTTGCTACTTTTAGTTATGCCATATAACTTGGCAAAAACATTAGAAAAAAATGTAAGCATTGGGTATTTCTAAACTCAAGACAAATATAATTAATTATAATATAGTGTTTGTAAATGTGTGAAAGATTTTTTTGTGTAAAAGCTAAAAAGTGCTTTTTTCATCATATTCTATAATTTTTTTTATAGTAAATTATATGATACTAGTTGAAAACCCCGTGTACACAGGCCACAGCACCACCCAGCAACTTCGGCTGGTGGCCGGATACTCTCTTCACTGGTGGCACTGCAGTCATGCTCAGTAGAGAGTGCCCACGTCGCGGGCTGATACGGAGCGAGGCGCTCCAAATTCAGATCAGAGTCCTCTCTGCGCACCTTCCTGGGGCCGCGCTTGGTCCCAGGAAGGTGCGCAGAGAGGACTATGTTCTGAATTCGGAGTGTCCCGCTCTATATCAGCCACGTCGCGGGCACTCTCTACTGAGTATGACTGGAGCGTGCGCAGCAGTCTCTACTGCGCATGGCGACTTCTGACAAACATACCTTAGCGAATTATTATATTGGATGATGATAAATAATGGTATATTTAGAAAGCCCATCTTATGGCAAGAAAAACAGTATATAATACAGGGCTCAAAATTTCAAGTCCTGAGCTACTAGCCAGGCCTGAAAAGTTACTCGCCACCAGTTTCCATGCTTAGTCACACACACACACACACACACACACACACACACACACACACACACACACACACACACACACACACACACACACACACACACACACACACACACACACACACACACACACACACACCAACATTAACCCTTTGAGTTCCAGAGGGGTACACAAGGCATTGCAGTGCATTGCGTGCCCCCTGGCACTCAAAGAGTTAAAAAAAAATCCAGAATTGAACTTCATGGACTTGTCTTTTTCAACCTAATTTACTAGGTAACTTTTCCCCTTGGAGTCACTAGAGATACACGGCACAGTCATTTTATAAATGCAGAAAACCTTATACAATAGACAAACCTGCAGTGTGCACTTGTATTTGAACTTATATAAATAAGTAGAGCATTAGTGGCACACTGGCTATAAAGGGAACAAATACACACATTTCCATGGGTGCTTGCCAGTGCCATTTTTTCCATTCACAACACATTACCTACATTAAAAAAAAAATGACCAGCAACACCAACCCACATTAACAGTTAATTACAAAAAGAGAGCTACTAGGATACTTTTGGAGTGAAGACTAACCAAAGAACAAGCTCACTCACTTGGTATTCACCTCTTTGAGATTCACAACTACAGTGGAAAGTAACATGTTTCACTCATGTTGTCAGCGGTTTCAATTCCTTTTCATTGAATAATTAAGGCCAGGAAGGCTAAGCATTCCCAAAAGAAACAACCACAACAAAAAGTAGTAATGGAAGTATGTATCTGATTTGAAAGTATTATTGTAGCCTATCCAAACACAAAGGTCACTCTACTACTATGCTCCTTACATGTGGAAAATGTACATTCCTGAATGCAGGAAAACAATATACAATTATGAATGTATTTATGTCAGGTACAGTGTAACACGCTAAACAGGGCTTCAACGTGCCCCTTGTTGGAAACCAGTGGAAGTGGAGGAATAACACGGCCATAAAAACCACTAATAAAACGCAATGACTATTGTCCAGGAATTTGCATCAGCATTCTCACATGTGATGCCATTACTTAGTACTTTCAATCAGCACTATTCTAATCCGATTACAGGAATTTGGGATGAATGGTAGGTACTCAGGCTGTTCGTGCAATACAATTCCCAGCATCATATCACGAGAGCTGTAGTCCACCAACTGATTTAACAAAGCAGGATGACCCGCAATTACTACTTATTTCCTTTAGGCAGCGTTGGCTCTATATCCACCAAAACTAGTACCAGTAGGTAGCATGGCCGATGTGCTTCATGCCCTCACATGAATGTAATAGTCCAAACCTTCACATTCAACGCTGATTTCTCCTTACGCTGTACTCAATCTCACTCTACCAGCAATGCCACTCTACTGATCCTGCATAATGATATATTGCCAGTAAGAATGATATTCCCTACAAGTAACACAAACAAAAGAGGAATCGCACCAGTAATGTAAAGTATACCTAACAAAATTCCAAAACTGAGTAGTCAAGGTGCACTCTGGGTTGAAACAAACTGACCAAAACTAATGAGGGGAATCATGGGACTGAAAGACCATATTAACCCCCAAATAAAGAAACCCAGTATACAGATAGGGTTGCCACCCAGCCAGTATTTTACCGGCAGGCCGGTAATAAATTGGCTTCTGTTCAACGTTAAAGGGATAGTAATGTTTCATAATAAAAACCGCTCTAATTAATCATCTAAAAAAATTCAGTGTTAGAGCTGGTGTTGAACTGACAAAGGGTGACGATTAAGTATACCCGTTTGTGATTATCAGGTCATATAGTTCCCGGATGTACTGGAGTGGCTGCCTCTCTCAGAGACAGTACAGAATAATACTGCATGCACAGTGAATAGGCGTGACTGACTCTCCGCTCAGCAGAGCAGTGTGGCAGCATCACAGAGAGTGTGGTGCTGTGCGTCTCAATCTGTAGGCTGCTGGAGCGGTGTGCGGACACTTTCATACAGGGCTTCAATTTCCACTTGCCCTCACTCAATATCTCCTTGTCAAATGCGAGGAGGCAAGTGGAAATTTTGAGCCTCGTATAATATACTAGTGTAAAAGCCTGTGTACACGGGCCAAGGTCCAGGTAATGTTAACCATTTGAGTGCCAGAGGGGTATGCAACTATCGCAAAGCACTCTACTTCACTGTTCCACACGATGCAGTCTTCCGTCGACTCACTCACGCAATGCAATCATGCCCAGTAGAGACTGCCAGAATGTGGGCAGTCTCTACTGTGCATGACTGCATCGTGACAAACATCCTAGCGAATTATTATACAGGATGTGGGTACATTAAATGAGTAAGAGGAAAATTACAGCTAAATACAAACACAGTAGAAGTGTTAATACATTCAATGCCCAGAAAGATAAAAAATGTTCCAAACCTTCAGTCCTTAAGGGGATAAACAAAATGATTCAAAGCTTTTTTCCTTGAGTTTGTGTTTAGCTGTACTTTTCCTCTTACTCATTTAACCCCTTAAAGACCCATGACGGTCCTGAACCGTCATGGGTTGCTATCCCCTTAAGGGCCCATGACGGTCCTGAACCGTCATGGCTTAAATGATAGCAGCGTGCCTCCGTGCACGCTGCTATCATTAATTCCAGGCTGAGACTGAGCTCTCTGAGACCGGGGCGTTCAGTCTCAGTCCTTCTTGCTTGTGCCAGTTCATGTGATCGCCGTAGTAGCGATCACATGTACCGGCATAGTGACAGACAGAGGCAGCATGCAAAGTAAGGGAGACAGATTTAGACGGGAGACACCTAGTGGTAAAAAAAAATACAGCAACTGGGGGTATTAACCCTTTCACTGCTGGTGCAGGAGGCTGGCTAAATGCAGGTCAGTTTTTGACCTGTAATTATATACTTTTAAAACAAAAAAACAAACAAACAAAAAAAAAATACTTTTTTTTTTAATAAAAAAATGTTATTAAAAAAACCCAAAAAACATATAATTAAACAATATTGCAAGCGTGACTGTTGTGGAGCCATGTAATACACTTATATAAACCACCAAATGCCAGGGATAAAAAAAGTGTCAAAATAGGGTGGGAAAAAGGGACATGGGGATTTTCACCCGGGGGGACAGCGGCTACTTTAAACTGCGCGTTTTGTAGGTATGACTGATCGGTCATACTTTTCATGCAGTTTCCATAACAATTTAACCCTTTGTGGCCAATTGATCCCAAGAGAAAAATCAAAAATTGGGTTGTTTTTTTTCTTTTTTTTACTTTTTTTTTCATTTTCATAAAGTAAATGGTGGGTTATCTATATATGTGGGGTATCAAAAGAAAGCCCTATTTGTTCTTAAAAAACTGTATATAATTTATGGGGGTGGAATAAAAGACTTAGAGGGAAAACACTGTTGAACAAAGACATAGTCAAAAAGGTCAGAATTGCTCCGGTCCTTAAGGGAAAACAACCTCAGATTTTCCCAGTCCTTAAGGGGTTAATGTACCCACATATATTATACATATATTTACTGTTTTTCTTGCCATAAGATGGCCTTTCTAAAGATATCATTATTTTCATCATATCATATAATTTACTATAAAAAAAATAAATTATGAAAAAAAAAATCAAAAAGCACTTTTTTTTTTTTTTTAGCTTTTACACGAAAAATCTTTTACACATCTACAAATGCAAACAAAAAAAACAAACAAACAAACTGCTAAATAGATTATATTTGTATTGATTTTAGAAATACCCAATGTTGACATGTTTTTCTAATGTTTTTGTTGTTATATGGCAATAACTAAAAGTAGCAAAAATTGAGGTAACAAAAAAAACAAAACAAAACAAAACCTTTTGACCAGTAGTGTATATATATATATATATATATATATATATATATATATATATATGGCAAGCTGGTCTGGAAGCACTCGCAGTTCAGGAGTCAAATGCCTGGGTGCAGTCAGTGTTGCCAAATTTACAAAATAAAAAGATCAAAGCACACCATATGGTGTGGCCGAAACGTTGCCAAACTACTAACTTTGTATCAAGAAGTTCTGCGTGTGCTGCCTTGATCTTTCTATATTATACATACATACATAATATATATATATATATATATATATATATATATATATATATATATATATATATATATATATATATATGTGTGTGTGTGTTCTAGTATTACATGTAAAACTACGCAGAATGTAAATTATATCACCTACAATTCCGCATCTCATATCACAGAATGTGTTGCAATAACTAAGAATATACATCTATGTATAAGGTATGTATAAACATTTGTCTTTGGAAGTATTTTAATTACGTTCTCTTCACATGACATCAGTGCTAGTTGTTGAAAGACGGTGGATGCTAAATCACTGCAAAAACCAGGAACGTGCAAAGAAATGTCACACATCAGAGTTGTAAACTCCATAATTTCTAAACATTTCAGCACGAAAAAAACAATTTAATCACAACGTATTATGTGCGTGTCCTCTTGAACACATTTTCCTATGGTGAACTGTCAAATATAATATACTAATCACACCTGCTAGTCTAGTGCGAGACAAATCTATGTATGAGCATTTTTGAAAGGTCTCTCTTATCTAAGCCCAGCCATGAGATTGATTTAACCCCCTCTTGACTTTCAGGATCCACTTCTTCAACCATAACAATGGTATCTACCCTTCTATTCCGTGTGCAAAGAAAAGGGACATAATACTTTAACTTAATTTCCCACCTCATGTCACAGGAAGTGGCTCTCATGGGAATATATGCTTTAAAGTCTTAACAGAGGAGTGTGTATGCTGGTATATACTAAAAGGATTGCATGGCCTACTACATGCCCTGAAGTGCAAGTATAGGATGCCAAGGTCCAAATGCAGAAAATAAGCTATACCAGTGGATTTGTACATCCATCTCCATGTGATTTACTCATGATTCACTCATGTTTTTACTTCAGGGTGTTATTTACAAAAAAGAGGCAAATGGGACAACTCTCTCTATTGAGGGAAGGTATACATCTATTTTACTCCACTGCACCTCATAATAAGGTTGTGCATAGGTTATACAGAAATACATAGGAGTTGAGGAATTCATTCCCCGCCCCCAAGAGTAGGAAATCTGTGGGTCTGTGGCAAATTCCAAACTCTTATTTTGAATAACCAAGGTAGCCCACATCTTGTCCACATCCCAAGCTCTTGCAGAGTCATGGCCACTACACTTATACCTGTTCATAATTTATGCTTTGTGTTCATTATTCAACAATTGTGCAACTCTGTGTAAAATGCTGGTCATTTGTAAACAATACAATTATTTAGGTGCCTTTCATGTACATGCCAAAGTCCAGAAAGCTAAAACTGTATGCACTCAGTCAGAAACATATTAAAGTGATAATAAAGTTTCACAACAACAGCAGCTCCAATTCATCTTCATGGTATTTGGGCCATGGAGAGTATTATTTCATTACTGTGAGAGTTGTAGCTTAAGAGTAACTGAATGATATAATATCCCCTTCCCACCCATTTTACCTAGTGTAAGCCACCTCCCCTCAGATGTGGAATCTGGTACCTTGACTGGACGGTTTGCAGCAAGGGACAATCTTCTTACTGTGAGCATAAGGAAAACCCTGACCTCCTTGACAGGTTTTTCAGGTTTCTCATTCTGCTCACTGAAGATTGTCCCTCTCTGCAATTCATCCAGACAATCTTGCTGCTCTGCGGTGAGTAGTGTTACATCAGTCAACACTAAAAACCTATTTTAGAAACTGAAGAAACAGTATTGTACCCGTTGGACAGCAGACTGTGTTTAAGTGTTCCTGGTTCTGTTATTGAACAGACGGCAGGGCCAGTGGGTATGATGCTGCTTCTTCAGTCTCTAAAATAGGTTGGTCCACGGCGTGGGACACAGGCCTCCACTTAACTTTCTTCCTGCAGAAAAAGACTGCAAGTATAAACGTGAAAAGATTGACACGCTAAAGCCTATGCTTGCTAATATAACACCTTATTTATTCCTGTCTTGTGTGGCGGTTACATGGAAGGAGGGGGCTACAGCAAGATCACGCTCTCTCTCCCTACCCACAGTCCTTGGGGATGTATGGCAGTAGTAGTCAGCAGGGTGCGACAATCAAAACAGTCACATGCGGGCGATATTCTGATCTCACCTGCGTGGTGCAGGCAACATTATGATCTCGCTGTTTTGATGCTTGCTAAGTAGAGGGTGATATTTCTAAAGAATACCTCACAGGAGCAACCATAGAGTTTGTGATGCTCACAGACATCATTCACCAATATCTGGCTGATTTGGACTGGCAGCCATGACTCCTCCCACCTCCACACAGGATTTCTGAGGGGCACAGGAGTCGAGTTCATAACAAGTGACAGGACTAAAACAGTGGGCCTGCTATATTTCTGTCACCCACATGACAGAGTCCTTACAGTATCACTTATTTACATTGTACATTTCTCATAATCAGAACCAGTAACAAGCAAACACATATCAAAGGTATTTTTATTTTGCTTTTAATCTTCAAAAAAAAAAAAAAAAAATTACTGTCATGAGACAGGAATGCATGAGATAGAAATGGCTCAAACATTTTCACATGAAACACGCTTATTCAGATTTCATTCACAATTTTCTATTTGAAACATCTACAGTTACATATTTAATCTTTTTCCCATCCAAAATCACATATTTAATTACCTTTAAAACAGTAGTTGCCAGTATTTTAAAAGATGTAAGGCTTTTTTTGCATATTGGTATTTTCATAAACCATACAAAAACTTGTTTTCATGGCAACCATTACATTGATTTTATATTTCCAAACAAATGTGTTTGTACATATCTATATTTTACGAATATTTATGAACCTACATTTTTTTCTACATCATTATCATCTGATTGCCATTTGTTTCAGTTCAATTCTTGAACACTAGAAAAAGTTCACCGATAAAATTCAAAGTACATAGGGAGATTTGTTCAGATGAACAGTGGATTAATCTAACTGCACCACAGAGAACAAAATGAAAATTCCCATTGATTTAAAGGAGCAGCAAACCTTGTTAACTCTTTACGTGCCATTGCGTTGCAATGCGTTGGATACCTCTTTGGCACTCAAAGGGTTAAAGGGTTTATCATCTTGCAAGTACAACAAGGGTATTGGAACTGCTGGGAAACTTCTCATGTAAATGCTATTATAGCTCAGACATATCGCTTTGCTTTTTTTTTCCTTTAGTCAAATCGGTTGGCTGAAGAAAACACGGTTGACCATAAGGCAGCCTTTTTTTTTTGTTTATATACAATGTATCACATCACAATACATTGTAGACCTTTCTCGCATTAAAGGGGTTGAAAATCAATGTAAATGTTACATTTTTCCCATGGTTCAGTTGGCTTTGCCCAGAATTATTCCACTTTTCTTTTGAACAGAGAAACCCTAACCCTTTACGCCAAAGGAAGGTCTCCCATTTTTGACATGTCTAGTGTCCAAGGGCATTAACCACGCATCTAGCATGGAATCTAGATTTCCTTCCTCTACGTGTTTTGAGGCATTTAGGAACTTTGTAAACAAGAGAATATGTCTGTGTAAATCTTAAGATACTTGTATGTGTACACATACATACAAATATGAAGATATACATAAATCTATATACACATGCACACATAGCCATATAACTACTGTAAATATGTGTGTGTACGGTATGTCCTTTGGGCATCCATTGTAATCTCCTTACGAAATGATTAAAGGGACCCATCACTTAAAATCAAATCTTGTGATTTTCAAACAGCTTTCAGTCACCTATATGTTGTATTAACCCCTTAACGGCCAGCTGCGCGGCTGTTCGTTAATTATCATGGAAGTTTTTGTTTTTTTTGTGCAGTGAATTCAGGGGTACCCAAGTGGCGTGCAGCCCCATGGGAACCCCTGAATTCCATGACGTGCCAGGACCGACCCGAGTCCTTAATGCAAGTTTACCCATGATGGTCCTGGCACGTCATGGGTCATTAAGGGGTTAACTTTTTTTTTTTTTTTTTTTTTTTAATTCAGAGAACCATTTTTGGTATAATATAGAGTGTACTAATGAAGTCATGCTGTGAAGCACTTCTCATTTTATCCCTACATTATCTCCCCTACTTACTGTTAACCCACTACATTATATATATCCAAATAACTCAAAAACTTGTCTTCTAAATGAAAAATGGCTAACATACAGGTAGTTTTGAAATCGCTTTCAAAAACACCCAATCTGTTTTAAGGTGACAGGTTCCCTTTAAATACCTGATTGATAGCAGTACTCCTGAGAAGTGACTAAAAGGGAATGACAGTTTTGATGCACTTTGGAATGGCGCCATCACGTAAACGCTTGCACACTTAAGACTTATGAATTCAAAAAGTCTAAAATTAACTAAAAATGTTAGAACAATGCAGAAAGTTACATAAACTACGGTGTGTGATCAGAATACTCACACATACAAAGGAAAGATATTTCTAAGGAGATCTGTTGGGTGTAAAATGTAATTAATAGTTGTATTTTCCATATAGCTTTGTAAATAAACCTTTCATCTCAACTAATTATCGTTTCAACGTATTCTAATTATCTTTTCCTTTTATTCGTTTACTGCAATTGCAAAGAAATGGTTTAGAAATGTCAAGCACCATTTTAACACTGAGTGCCAGCTGGGTATCCAACACATGCAATGGACACCCCTCTGGCACCCAAATGGTTAATGAACAGTGAAATTCATGTGTTTTCATTATTTGACATTTTTTTTTTATGGAAGGCTAAATGCCTTAGGAGAGAGAACCTCTGAGAATCAATGCATTGGACACTGCCTCTGGCACTCAAAGGGTTAAACTGTGTTCTCGAACATAGATTACCTTCATTTCACATCGATATGAATTAAAATGATATATGAGGCATGCAAATTAGGATCCTCTTAAACCCTTTAAATGCCACAGGGGGTAACAAATCCACTGGTCCTCTGGCAAGCAAAGAGTGAAGAAAGGCTTGGTCAGAATAATGCTAGATCACGATGAATTTGCTGTTAGCTATACAGTTGTTACGTATTGTAAACAGTTCTTCACCCTTTGAGTGCCAGAGAGGTATCCAGTGCATTGCGTTGGAATGCGTTGGATACCTCTCTGTCACTCAAAGGCATAAGGACCAAAGTGGAATGCAAAGCATGGAGAGGCAATGCAGTACACACCCCTCTGGTCCTGAAAAAGGTTACGGCAGCTAGCAGCACTTAGGGCAAACTTCATATGGCAAATGCACCAAGGATTGTAAGAAAATTGCATAATTGTTGACCAAAGTAGTGCCCACAACATGGCACAATGGGGCGTACAACGGCAAGAGTGGAGCATTTTCAGGGCACAAACCAGTTCATCAGATTTAACATTGCTTCACAATGTGTTGGAGACCTGCTCAATAGAGTGCCGTTGTTTTTTCCTAGAATTCTTCCCTTTTACTTTATACGCGTGCCCCACTACTGAGGACCATATGCAGAAAGCGAAAGAGGAGCAATTCTATAGCAAAGCAATTGCAGCATGGGGAGGAGAGAGAGATAAAAACACAATTTAAATCAACTGAAATGCTGGGAATTTGTACCACCACAAGTGCTGGATGTCACCAAATAATTTATTCTCCAAGAATTGGGGACCTTTCTAGCATTTACAGGTATAAACGTCCCATTTAAATTAATGGGAAATGTAATCCCCCATTCCCCCATGGTGCGGTTGTATTTTTCCTCTCTTGCTTTCTGTAAAAGGCCCTCAACCCTTTAATTACCAGATGCAAAGCAATGTGTTGCACGCCAGGTGCCTAAAGGGTTAATGATTATCTTTTCTTTCCTATAAAAGCTCCACATTGGATTAGCATTTGGCCTATATGTTATATGCACCTAGAAATTACCATTTATTACACGCAAAAAAGTACTCTGCTATGAAACATTCTGTAGTTTGTTTTTTTTTAACCACTTTTTTTATTGACCCCAGTTTGACCCTACAAAATATGTACAACAAACCACTGTGTGTGACATCAGTTTCTGAATTCTCTAATCTACAGTTTTGCCCCACCTTCCACCTTTGGCTAGTTCTGGACACGGGCTGCCCCGGAGCCCATGGCAGTGCTTCTTCTCTGAAACCGTCTATAATCACGCAGGTCTAGTATTCATTTTCAGCCACTTTACTCCCTTTCTAGTTAAACCCTCTTCCCATTACAAAAGCTCACACCAGGTAAAAAAAAAAAGTACCATCAAAATTTACGCTGTTAAGACAATGGTGAATTTTCATCCTGGGTTTCATTTACGGTAGGCGATTCAACTTGTTCCTCAATTATCTCACTTGAGGGCTCTTGACCATTGGTCTCTCCGGGTTCCTGGCAGCTCACTTCACTTTGCACTTCCTTCTGAGTTTCAGCATACTCCACCGCCTCCTCAACGGTGGCCTCTGCTGGAGCTGGAGAGTCTGCTACTGGAGAATCTACTAGAGGTTTCTCCTCCACCTCCACCTCAGCTGCCTCACATATAGATTGAGGCACAGAAGTGGGTGTGCTGGGCTCCAAATTTTTTTCACTTGTGACTGGTGAATTTACAGCACTGATTTCTAGAATATTGTCATTCTGAGTGAGGGAAACTTTTTCTATAAGTCTCCACTGCATGATGCTCATGTCCTTCCCTCCTGTTGAAATCAGATGGCCATCACTATGTGTAAAACTGACGTTAGTAACATGACTACTGTGAGCACTGTACTTGTGACTTGGTGCCTGTAGGGAAAAGAAACAGAAAATTAAATATTCAGATGTTGAAAAACCAAATGGAAACAAGTAATACCTGTAAATCTTAGCAATGCAAAACCTCTGTCCATTACAATAGCTCAGTGGGGCTGAACAAGGCACACAGCAGCAATAACAAGATATTCAATACATTCATCAGGGTATCCAATCAAAATTACAAAAATGATACAACTAATAGGGCCATATTCCTTATGCTAAACAGGTGCAACTGCATTACAGAGAAGAAATGAATGTGCCTTAATAATGAATATAAACAAAAGAGCACTGGTCCAACTGGTCCAAACCAAGTATGTGGTAATCTGATTTAAAGGAGCAGTAAACTTTTTTTTATGAAAACACATATTTTATAGATATTTTCCTGCTGAATAAAACAAGGGCACTCCCATCACTGTCAGATATTTTATTCAAAAATTATAGCAGTTCAAATAACCAGGAAGTGAATTTACTGTGTTTACTTCCTGATAGTTCTAACTGACAGGAAGTGACTCAGCAGTTTCTATCACATTCTATGGAAAACTGTATGTCTCTGACTTTTCTGTCCATTAGAATTTAACAGGAAATCTAATTAGAATTTGACCACTAGAGGGCACAGCTAATGTAAAAAAACATGGGTTTAAACTGTAATAACTCTGGAAATATAAATCTCTCTGCAGTGGGAGTACCCTTATTTTACTCAATAGGAAAATCCCTACAATATATATTTTTTCATAAAAAAAGTTTACTGCTCCTTTAAAGGAGCAGCAACCAGACAAAACCACAGCAGAGATCTCCACTATCTGTGTGGGGGCAGTGAAATATCCCCTATGAGCGCTTATCACAGTTAACTTACGTGGTAACCTACCTTGTGTGTGTTCATTTGACTTTTTCCATACCTCTCTAACATTTAAGGCAGGTATGTCAAACTGTAATACAGTTGAGAGTTGCACACTCAATACTTCCCTCCATGAAAAGCCACAACATTGGCTGCTATGGTTCGGGCACACCTACCAATCTAGTTTCAATCAGTTGCCATTTATTTAGAAAATGTCAACATACTGATCCTCACTCATCTCTCATAGTGCACACTACACTATTGAATACTCAGTACAGGAGAGGAAAAACTGCCAAAAATGTTCACAGAAAGTAAAAAATCAAAATAAAGTCACATTACCATAGTATGTAAATCATTATCTAAGGAATAAGTGAATAAGTGCATAAAACATCTAAAAGTAATACGTGAAACAATCACTGTGTGCAAAGTGGCCGCTCTATTTACATATTGCCAACAGGGCAGACATTTTACATATTGCCCTTACAGATATACAAAAGTAACTTGTTCATTGGATAATCGAAGGTGTTTTATATTTGCACATGTATCCTGGTGAACTGTTATATGACACCTCTTTGGCATTCAGAGTGTTAAAGTAACTGATGAAAAAATCCTATTAATCTAAACTGGGCTTTTCATCCCTTGATGCTGGACTGTAGGGCACTTAAAGGAGCAGTAAACTTTTTTTAATGAAAAAATATATATTGTAGGGATTTTCCTATTGAGTAAAATAAGGGTACTCCCACTGCCAAGAGATTTATATTTCCAGAGTTATTACAGTTTAAACCCATGTTTTTATACATTAGCAGTGCCCTCTAGTGGTCAAATTCTAATTAGATTTCCTGTTAGATTCTAATGGAGAGGAAAGTCAGAAAAGTCAGAGACATACAGTTCTCCATAGAATGTGATAGAAACTGCCTGTCACTTCCTGTCAGTTAGAACTATCAGGAAGTAAACACAGTAAATTCACTTCCTGATTATTTAAACTGCTATACATTTTTTGAATAAAACATCTGACATCAATGGGAGTGACCTTGTTTTATTCAGCAGGAAATGCTCTATAAAATATGCGTTTTCGTAAACAAAAAGTTTACTGCTCCTTTAAAAAGTCTTGTTGCACAGAGGGACTCCCACAGCTGGCCACTGGGCCACGTTTTTGACATACCTGATTTATGGGGTCAAACACCCAATTTAAATCAATGAAAATGTTGGAAATCCCCCCCACATGTTCAGTTGGTTCACTGCAGGACTGAACCTCTTTAGCTTACTGGGATTGTGTCTTATTACTGGTGCGTGTCTGCATTATTCAGCCCCACAGAGTTACACAGATATGACTCCTGTGAAAGAAGTAACACCGTAAGGTAAACACTAAGGGTTGTATGTTCAAAAGAAAAGCGGAGGAGTCCTGGGGAAAACCATTTGCACTATGGTTAATGGTGTTAAATATGTATTTTAACCCCTGAATGCTAGAGAGGTCTCCAAAGCAATGGGAATTTGTATTTGTCCCCTATGGAGAGTTTGTTTGGTGTCACTTCTTTAGGTTACCAAAGACATCATCACTGACCAAGTGCCAGACAGATATGCCAATCAAATCCAGCCATTTCTGTCTGGAAAATGCCAGAGAAACCTACTGCAACTGAAAAAAAGCATGTACACACATGCACACGTGCACACAACACACACACACACACACACACACACACAAGCGCGCGCACACAAGGAATGCACTGTAGGAGTGTTGGCATCTCTGCTAGTTTTTCATTTTATATCCCTTGCTTCACACACATTAGGAAATATGATCGATAACTGCTAAACACACAGATGTATTTGTCACCGATTAAAGTGAAGAGCAGCATACTCCATATGTAGGCTTCTAACCTGCTTCAAAATGTGTTGGAGATGTTTCTGGAACCCAAGGTGTTAAACATCCTATAGGTTCTCACTTCTAGTGTTTTTCTTGTATCAGGAATTTTACTTTTCATTTATAATGAGCAAATAACATGTCTAGTAATTTCTGAACCAGTAATATTACCTTTGGTTTGGAGCAAGGATATTGAAATAGGTGGACCTTGCAAAAATCATCAGCAAGAGCAATCACTTTCCTGTTATGGGATCGTACTAGAGCATTTATATCGGTTCCATCGGATCCTTCTGGCCAAACACCTAAGAAGAAACAAAATGTATTTGTTTTAATAGCATCTACACCACATTTGCAGGTGTTGTATGATCAATAATTTATCATTTGAAAAAAATAATAATAATAATAATGCAGAAATAGGCAGAAAGCCAACAAAAAAAATGTACTATAAGCCTGCACTTACTAAAAGATGTCAAGGGCTACATAAAACATGTTGCCACCCTTTACATAGTTCTGTGTACTGACTGGTGAAAGAAATGGTGTGCTACACATGTTAAAGGGACAGTAATGTTTAATTTTTCAAGTAAAATCGAGTATTCTGTATTATTTTTTATAACGATGTGTAGCAAGAAAACGTTATTAAACGCTGCCGTTTTTTGTTTACAGTCTAATAAAGTTTCCCCCTCCCGTCCCCTTCCACTTACTTCTGCAGCCTCCCCTCAGATCTGGAATCTGGTCCGCGGACCGGACGTGCTGCATCGAGGGACAATCTTTCCGCTTTCAGTATAAGGGAAAGTCTGCCCCCTTGATGAAGGAGGGCAGGTTTTTCCTTATGCTGGAAGAAGATTGTCACTCATCGCATTCTGTCCAGGCTGGCTTGCTGAGGCTGCTGAGGTAAGTGGAAGGGGCGGGAGGGGGAAACTTTATTAGACTGTAAATGAAAAACGGCAGAGTTTAATAATGTTTTCTTGCTACACATAGTTATAAAAAAAGAATACAGAATACTCGATTTTACTTGAAAAATTAAACATTACTATCCCTTTAAGTAGTAAATCTCTTTCAGGACCCCATTTAATGACAAGGCACACAAAATATTCTAATAGGCCGCCATTCTTTTTTGCTTCAAAAATGCAAGCAGAAATCATGCAAGTCTTGGCTTATTTGCAAAGAGTTTGCAAATCAAGCAAAATAAGAAATTACAAAACAAATATTCACCCCCCTACATTTCTTCTAAATAACCAATTTTTCCTTTAGTAAATCCAACAATAATATACTTAAAATATCCAGTTTAGTAAAGGATTCATATGTAACGGAGATGCTTCATAAGCAATTTGGTATGGTTTTTCTTTACTCTTCACAAGACATGAGCAACTTGTGGCCCTCCAGAGTTTGCTGAAAGTAGACTGTAATCCAACAGTAGCTAGAGGGCTGCAATTTGCCCACCACTGCACTCCCCAGAGTGCTGTAGTTAAAATGCATTCCTAGACAAGTACAGAACAAAGGGTGTCTGTGTCACACTTCATTCTCTTAAACCCTTTAAGGACCAGAGGAGTGTTCAATGCACACCCTTATGGCCGGTAAAGGATTAATACTCACCTCTGTCAACCCTCTATCAATGCCTAATGCAGTGGTTCCCAATCTTTTTTCACTCAAGGCATCCTCAACACGTAAACTGGAATTTTCAGGGCACACTTCACATATGTTATGTAAATTATCAAGTGCATAATGAAAGGTACAATATATAAATATGCAATTATTATTAGGTTTTACAATCATTTAACAAAAGTAAACATTTTATGCATAATAGTATAAATACAGTTAGGGAAAAAAATATTTGATCCCCTGCTGATTTTGTATGTTTGCCAACAGACTAAAGAAATAATCAGTATATAATTTAATGGTAGGTTTATTTGAACAGTGAGAGACAGAACAACAACTAAAAAAAAAATCCAGAAAAACGTATTTCAAAAAAGTTATAAATTGATTTGCATTTTACTGAGTGAAATAAGTATTTGACCCCTTTGCAAAACATGACTTAGTACTTGGTGGCAAAACCCTTGCTGCCAATTACAGAGGTCAGACGTTTCTTGTAGTTGGCCACAAGATTTGCACACATCTCAGGAGGGATTTTGTCCCACTCCTCTTTGCAGATCCTCTCCAAGTCATTAAGGTTTCGAGGCTGACATCTGGCGACTCGAAGCTTCAGCTCCCCCCACAGACTTTCTATGCGATTAATGTCTGGAGACTGGCTAGGCCTTAATGTGCTTCTTCTTGAGCCACTGCTTTGTTGCCTTGGCCGTGTGTTTTGGGTCATTGTCATGCTGGAATACCCATCCACGACCCATTTTCAATGCCCTGGCTGAGGAAAGGACGTTCTCACCCAAGATTTGACAGTACATGGCCCGTCCATCGTCCCTTTGATGCGATGAAGTTGTCCTATCCCCTTAGCAGAAAAACACCCCCAAAGCATAATGTTTCCACCACCATGTTTGATGGTGGGGATGGTGTTCTTGGGGTCATAGGCAGCATTCTTCCTCCTCCAAACACGGCGAGTTGAGTTGATGCCAAAGAGCTCGATTTTGGTCTCATTTGACCACAACACTTTCATCCAGTTCTCCACTGAATCATTCAGATGTTCACTGGCAAACTTTAGACAGGCCTGTATATGTGCTTTCTTGAGCAGGGGGACCTTGCAGGAGCTGCAGGATTTCAGTCCTTCACTGCACAGTGTGTTACCAATTGTTTTCTTGGTGACTATGGTCCCAGCTGCCTTGAAATCAATTACAAGATCCTCCCGTGTCGTTCTGGGCTGATTCCTCACCGTTCTCATGATCACTGAAACTCCACGAGGTGAGATGTTGCATGGAGCCCCAGACCGAGGGAGATTGACAGTTTTTTTGTGTTTCTTCCATCTGCAAATAATTGCACCAACTGTTATCACCTTCTCACCAAGCTGCTTGGCGATGGTCTTGTAGCCCATTCCAGCCTTGTGTAGGTCTACAATCTTGTCTGTGACATCCTTGGACAGCTCTTTAGTCTTGGCCATGGTGGAGAGTTTGGAATCTGATTGATTGATTGCTTCTGTGGACAGGTGTCTTTTATACCGGTAACAAGCTGAGATTAGGAGTGCTCCCTTTAAGAGAGTGCTCCTAATCTCAACTTGTTACCTGTATAAAAGACACCTGGGAGCCAGAAATCTTGCTGATTGATAGAGGGTCAAATACTTATTTCACTCAGTAAAATGCAAATCAATTTAGGACTTTTTTGAAATTAGTTTTTCTGGATTTTTTTGTTGTTATTCTGTCCCTCACTGTTCAAATAAACCTACCATTGAAATTATAGACTGATCATTTCTTTGTCAGTGGGCAAATGTACAAAATCAGCAGGGGATCAAATAATTTTTTCCCTAACCATATACATTTAAAGGGTTAGTAATGTCTAAAGATTAAAAAAGGTCATATTGAAGTTATTAGAAAATTAAACTAAACAACCCCAGTCTCATCTCTCAAACCTTTATGGTTTGAGTGACATAGAAGGCTAAAGTTCCCCCCTCCCTCCCCTCTTACTGACGTCAGCTGTAAGCTGACGGCAGGAGATCCTGGTCCCGGGACAAGCAGGCGGCTTTTCAGCAGAGCCGAAATAGTGCAATGTAAAAATAAATACTTAATTGGAACGGTCTACAAAGTTTGATTGCAAACCAGGCACACTTTGTAGACCGTTCCAGTGAACTATTTCATTTTACATTGCACTATTTCGGCTCTGCTGATAAGCTGCCTCGAGTCGTCCGGCATGCATCTCCTGCTGTCAGCTTTACAGCTGACATCAGGGAAAGGGGAGGTAGGTGGAACTTTAGCATTGTATATCTCTCAAACCATAAAGGTTTGAGAGATGGGACTGGGATTGTTTAGTTTATTTTTGTAATAGCTGCAATATTACTTTTTTTATATAAAGACATTACTAACCCTTTACAAATTAATACTTCCATTTTTATCCAAGGCTTCTTACAAAATAAGTGGCATCCTAAATGAATATCCATGGCACACCAAAGTGCCACCGCACAATGGTTGAGAACCACTGGCCTAGAGAATCAAGCTACACCTCACTGATAATGTTTGAGGTTTGCCGGTATTTTTGCGCAGAATGGAAGTGCTCTGTATTGGGCCTGGGCTGCCCTAGCGAGTGAAATCATTGAAACATGTAAATGGAGAATTTCTCATTTGTAAGAGCACAAGAAAGAGCTACATAGTGATATTACTGAGCAATGAAGAACAAGCAAATGCTGTGCTTATTCACTGTGCTCATCTAGACCCCCTATCACATTAAACACCCCACCTACAACAATTTAGGAACAGTCAGCCACACTAGATGGCCAGATGAAATCAGACTGAGGCCCATATTTCACCTTCAGGCTTTATTTTGCCTGTATCTGCTACAGGCTGTAGTCCTCCCATGCCCTTGTAAACAGTTCCCAAACACCCTATCCTTGCTGCTGGCCTAAGTCGGGGGTTCAAAGTGTGAGGAAGAGTATGGACTGTCTTTGCGGACTGGAGTGTGTGCTTATTGAGAGAAGGACATTGGGGACATCATCACACTCTTCTGCTGATGAGAAATTAAAAGTCCTCATGTTTAAGAAAATGCTGAAAATCTTTTTTTTTTTTTTTTTTTTTTTTTTTTTTTTTTTTTTTAACATTCTCATAAACGGATTAAAAACAGTGTCAGCCTTGACATGGAAAGGAAAATTACCAGTTTTAAAGGAGTGATTCAGAAATATTTTGCTTAAGTGGAAACCCTTTCATTTCAAAGGGTTCCCAGGAAACCATAGCAATCAAACCCTTTAATAATGCTAGAGAAATCTCCAATCGATTGCAAGGCACTGGGGACTTCTTTAGCATCCAAGGTGATAACATAAGGTGACCGTCAGATATTTTTTTCCATACAGTGTTGAGTTTATAGAGAACTCTTAAAGCAGATGACAAGAGCCCAAATAGCACCTATAAATGTTGCCCCTGTTCCTTTCTTCAAGAGATACGCTCTTCAGACAGTGCAGCATATCATTATCCATGGAGGTGGACATGACAGTTGCAAGCAAATTTCACACACATTGTAATAGTAAACCATTTAGTTCCAATGCACATTCCTCTGGTCCTTAAAGAGTTAAGCAGATCCATGCACTCTACCTGCTTCATTGCTTAAAAAAAAACTGCAGGCAAGCGTTAAGCCTGCCACCCTGGAATTGGCATCCAGGACTGAATAAAGATGATCCCTCTCTTAAACAAGAGCACAGGAGAAAAAGTCATAGCGTCCAACAGAATGTTCTGGCCACAAATAAGGTAAGTGGAGTGTTATTAAGAGTTGTTTCTTTTCTTACAAAGAAAACAAAACCGCACGGTTTGAAATGTTACTTTCTTCTACATGTCTGCTACTAGTCAAAGAACCACACACTTACTCTAGCCTTGTTCCACTGTCCACCATTAGTTACCTACATTCTGAGGAACACCTTGTACTTTTTCATGACACTTTAAGGTTACAAGGATTCCAGTGTGAGAACCACTGTTTTATAGCACCATGGTACAACACAGATGCCAAACCACACTAAAAATGCCATGCATGAATTAAAAGGATAGCAATGTTTCACAATAAAAGCAGTTCCAATTAATCTTCGTAGTATTTGGGCCCATGTACTATCAATACTATCAGAGTTGTATTTCAAGAGTTATTGAATGATAAAGTATCCCCCTCCCACTCCTTTTATTGATGTAACACTGCTCACCTCAGAGCAGCAAGACAGTCCGGATGGATCATAGAGAGGGCCAATATTCAGTGAGCATAAGGAAAAAACTGAAAAACCTGTCAAGGGGGGCTGCAGAGTTTTCATTTCGCAGTAAGAAAATTGTCCCCTGCTGTGAGCGGTCTGGTACCAGGACTGGATTCCACATCTGAGGGGAGGTGGCTTATATTAGGTAAACGGGGCGGAAGGGGGATACTTTATCATTCAATTACTCTTGAACTACAACTCTGACAGTACTGAAATAACCATCTCCGTGGCCCAAATACTATGAAGATTAATCGGAGTTGCTGTTTCTTGTGAAATATTACAATCCTTTAAATAATATTGGAATAATAAAGATTTACTGACCGAATACTTGGAATCCAAGCACACAGGTGTAAGTAGCCCAGTCAATATCCTTGCAGTCTGATCGATTCCGAATGAGTTTACAACCACTTGGAATGTCCCCTGGAACAAACAGTAATATATAAAAAGTTACGTCATTACATTTACACCACAGTTTTATTGAGTTATTGGTCCTTATGTTTAAAGGCAGAGTGGAATAATTCTGTTCCTGGGAGTAACTACCCATTGGGCTCTGGGGTGAAATCCGAGGCCAACAAAGACCTCAAAATGTGGACAACTGTTGCTCAAAGGGTTAATGAAGAAAAGGGAAGGGGTTTATCAATATTATTCTCATCTTGCTGCGTGGCAACAGGTGTGCGTGCGTATGTGTGTGTGCATGTCCTGCAACTCCATTGTGTATATAGTATTTCCCTCCTAATCGAATAACTGATTCTACAAATAGCTCCTGAATTTCATTTTTGGTATATACTGCATGGCTATTAGCAAGAGGTGCATTATAAATGATGTATTGTGTAGGGATGGGCCTCAAACTGAAATCGGCAAAAAATGGCACTTTCCACTTGGCAAAAAATTTCCTGTGAAAAGTGAAGATTTTCTGCTTTTTTTCGCCCATTGAAATCAATGGGAACATAGAAGTTACATACAACACATTACAAATAATATTTTATTTCCCAGAAGCACAGTATAAAAGGGGCATGAGGGTGCCTGTGTTGGTGGGGTGTGGGGAAAGAATCAGCTGAACAGGGGATGATTTTTGTTGGGTTGTTTACTGGGATTGGGGGGCACTTAATAAAAAAGAAATCCTAAATAGAATAATGTAAAAACATAAAACATGGTCTAAAGGGGTCTGAGGAGGGTGCCTGTGTTGGTGAATGAATTAATAATTTAAACAGGGAATGTGATTTGGGTGGGGTTTCTTGACTGCTATTGGGGGTGACAGTTAATAATAAAATAAGACATTTGTATTTAGGATTGTTAGAAACAAACCCCCCAAAAATTGTTTATTTTTTTGCAGGACTAGTTTTTATTTATTTATTTTTTAAAATACAAGCTCTGAGGAAAAAAATAAAAATGCCCTACTGGCCTAATGCCAGCAGGTCATGTTGGCCAGTGGCTACTGTCAAATGTCCTCCGGAGCCCTGAGTTGCAACTGCTGTTCATACTGCTGCTGCTGATTTGTTTAAGCAGCAAGATGATTAGGCAGCTGTAAGGGAATGGGATCAACAATAGCAGTAACATGGAAGATGGATGATGAAAGTTCCATTTGCCACGACTGGCTCCAGTGATGTGCCTAAGGTAGTAGCAACAGAATAAGTAGCCCCCAGTATTTGTGGAGAAAAGAACAAGTTGGCCATTAAATCTTCTCCACTTGACCCTCCTCCAAAATCATCATGGGTTTGTTATTAGAATATATATTTTCCCTTGAGAGCAGGATCAGTGGGTCTCCTCAGCAACTGCAATGTGCACAATGTGTGTGTGGTAAATAACATCTGGGGGCACAACTGTATTCAAACACCATGACACCAGAAACCAAGTACTGCCGCTGTCACTGTACCCCTTTTCCACACCAGCTAAGGAGACATGACAACTTGCTGACAGTTTAATAGTAGTGATGAACCCTCCCTGCCTCCATCTCAGCATATTCTGCAGGATGGAATCTCCTCAGATGCTGCTTGATGGCTTGATATCGATTCTCCTCCACCACACTCTCATGTGTGGTCAGTGCACCACACAGTGTGCAATGGGTAGAGACGAACACGCCACATCCTAACATCAACAGAATGGCTATCATTTGTCGGGGGAGGTAATGAACGAGGAGTATTGGCAGAAGATGTAGTTACCCTAGAAGGTGATGGCGAGCTAGTTGTTTCACTTGTCCTGGAACTTCCAGTCTCCGCCTGGGTTGTTCCTCCTCCACTTTGATCTCCACCTCGCCTCTTGTTGCCTTTCTGGTGAGTCAGGGACAGCAAAAGCGGTGCTTGATTTCTGTGGTGGTCGTTTGGCTTTAACATGTTTGGAGTAAATGTCATTGTGTCTGTGTTTCATGTGTAACATGAGGGCACTTGTGCCAAGGTGTGTTCCCTCCTTTCACTGACTTATCAGCAACAGTACTGTGTGCAATTTGTGACAACTGTACTGTGCCTGCCCTAACAGAAAAATAGTCCCACACCCATGATGACTTCAGAGGGAAGGGGAAAGGTAGAGTAGAATGACCTCTTTCTTCTTGTCCTCCATATTCCCCTTCATTGTGTGTGGCAGTGGATAATGTTGCTGCTGTTGCTACTACTGCCTCAGAGTAAGCACTGCAACTAGGATCAGGAGTATTGCTACTGCTGGCAAGTGCAACCTGTCCTAGTCCCGCATCGCTTGTTGACCCCATTTCCACTGTGTCCACAGTGGTCTGTGGCACATCCTGCTGCCCTTGCATACTCATTCCAGTCTCCCATTCCTTCTCAGTTTCTGCTAAAAAGGCCATCAATGTCTCTTCCACCACAGCTTCTCCAGCATCATCACCACCACCACCAGTCCCTAGGGACATGTTGGCGTTGCTGCTGCTCTATTCCAAACATCTCACTGCTGCTTGAAGGAGGTGACGAGGAATGTGAAAGAGGGTCCCCTAATGTCACACTTGCCATTGCCTTTTGACCTGAAGAAGTAGGCAGACTAGCACTAGCAGAAATAGCAACAAGCACAGGCAGCTGATCTGTGCTCCTGCTGGTGGTGGTGGTGGTATTAATTCTCAGCCTGCTCTCCTCCAACAACACCAGTTCTGGCCTCTTCAGGTTCATGTTCCACCTGGACACTGTAGTGAAGAGAAGGGGAGGACTCCCAGGGTCAGGAGAATGGTGTGGGCTCCTTTGACCGCTAGTCTGGATGCTGTAAAATGTTTCCCCTACCACACCAGCTGCTTCACCATTACTGCTACTACTAACTCCAACCACATCAAGTTCAGCTGCAGAGTCTTCCTCCTTAGTCTCACAGTCACTAGTAATATGAGGATATTGTTGATTACCCCCTCCTTCACTCCTAAGGCTAAAAAGCTACTGGACCTTAGTAGCAGTAGTACTAGCAGGGGTAGGACTGCTTGGGAATGACAAGCGTGATTTAGGGTCCCTTGCTGTCACACTTGGCATCATTCTCTCCTCCCCACCCCCTGAGTACTGCAAGAAACACTAGCAGCAGGCAAAGTATTGGTGGCAGCAGGTTCATCACTGGCAGCAGTGTCAGCACATCTGGCAACAGGTACAAGACTAGTGGCTGCAGTTACAGAAATGGTGGCACTGGCAGCAGGGGCAGCACTAGTGGCTGCAGGGTCAGAAATAGTGGCACTGGAAGCAGGGGCAACACGTCTTGCAACAGGTACAACACTAGTGGCTGCAGGATCATAAATGGTGGCACTGGCAGCAGGGGATGCACGTCTTGCAGCAGGCACAGGCAGCTGACCGGTCCTGTTCTCACTATCCTTTTCTCCCTTCCTTCCCATTCTCTTTTCTCCCTCCCTTCTTATTAAATTCCCCAAGATCCCTTGGGGTGATTTAGCGGGACTGGACAGCACTGGTTGAGTACTGCTAGTCACTTCCTCCTCCTCCTCAGACTCAGTCCTTCCAGTTCCTCTTTTTGCTGCTCATAGTGATAGGAATCACTATGAGCCTCTTCTGCCTCACACTTTTTGCTAAATGTCACAAGAGAACAGCACTGCACATTTTTCTCGCTCTGAAGCTGTTTCTATTGTGTCTGCCTTCAGCGAAAATGTCACTTTTTTATAGCGGAAGAGCGAAATCAATGTAAATCAATGGGCGAAAACTTTTTAGCCGTTGAAAAAAATGGCGAAAGATTTTGGCCAATGGGCGAAAGATGCAAAAATTTTAGGCAATGTGTTGGATACTGTTTTGGCACCCAAAGGGTCAAAGTGTTAGTAATGCTTGAAATCAAGTGAAGCTATGATCTGCTGTTATACTGAATACTAAATGCTCTGTTACAATCCTAATGCGGACATCTCTATATATTCTTAGAAATTATATTATTAAGTGTCCTCCCTCACATCCCTTTTCATGTGTGTAAGCCAACTCCCCACAGATCTGAAGTCTGGTTGCAACGTGGGACAATCTTCCTTCATCCCTTATAAGGAAAATCCTGCCCTCCTTGATGAAAGAGGGCCGGCTCTCCCTAATACTCAATGAAGATTGTCCCTTGACGCTATCCTCCGTCAGTTCACGGCAAAGAATATGTTTTAAGTATAAGGGACGTGTCATCAATGCGGTTAGTTGGGGGCCAGATCTTTCAAGAATTACGGAGATGGGGAAGAGAAAGAGGCAAGGTTGGTGAAAAAGCCATGGGGGGGCAAAAGGGTTGTGAAAGAGGCATGGGGGGGCAAGAGAGTTGTGAAAGAGCCTTTGGGGTGCAAGAGGGTTGTGAAAGAGGCATGGGAGTGGCAAAAGAGGTATGGGGAGCAAGAGGGTGATGGAAGGGGCAAAGGGATGGCAAACGAGGCATGGGGGCAAGAGGGTAGCAAAAAAGGCATGGGGCAAGAAAGGCATGGGGGCAAGAGGGTGGCATAAAAGGCATGGGGCAAGAGGGGCAAGAAAGGCATGAGGGGCAAGAGTAGGGAGAAAGGCAAGGGAAGTTAGAAAGAGGCAAGAGGGGGTAGAAAGAGGCAAGAGAGGGAGGAAAGAGGGGTAGTATGGTACTTCTCCCTCTCTTGCCTCTATCTGTATTCCATTCTTAACTCTCACATCAGAAAGACGCCAGAGAGCAATGTGAGTGGGAGAGGAGTGATGCATCGTCACATAGAACAGCCACAGCCCCAGATAGTGGCAAGGGGGGGCAGGGGATTGTGGCTGGGTCAGAGGAGGGGGGGGTGGGGGAATTGGCGGGAGGGGCATCAAAATGCACCTTCGCCTGTGTAGACAAAAATCCTTGAGCCGTCCCTGGGTGCAAAGCAATGTGTTGCGTACCCCCGGCAATCAAAAGGTTAACATTACCCAGACCTTGGCGGGCTTTTACACTAGTCTAAGAATATATAGCGATGTCAGCATGAGGAATGTAACAGAGCAGTAGTACACGTGGATCGTAGCCTCCCGTGATTTCAAGCATTACTGACCCCTTAAACCCAGACAGGCAGAACACACATTCAACTTCCAATCAGTGAGTAACTTCATGTGCAATGCCTCTCTCTTCTATAAATACATCCTGCAAACAAAATAAAATCATGTTTAAACGGACAGGCAACCTTTTGTGACTAAGATGTAAAGTCAATTTGCCTATCCTTTTATTACTTTGTTTCCATCTTCAACGATAATATTTTACACTTATGTTCGTGATCGTAAGTTCCATGGATTTCTCTTTCCAGAGAGCTGTCAGTGACTGCAAAAGCAGGGATAATGATACAATGTAATGTCACTTCAGCAGCAATATCTGTCTTTGGTCTGTTAACCTCTGAATGCCAGAGGGGTATCTGGCACTCAAATACAGCATATGGTGCATTTGGTCCTTCAGAGATAGTGTTATACTGTATCATTAGCACTACTTCCCTACAGTCCCTAATAGAAATATCTCTGAAAGAAAACACTCGGGGAGGTCACTGATGGACACTCGGGGAGGTCACTGATGGACACTCGGGGAGGTCACTGATGGACACCACAGCAATAAAAGCAATGTGATGTATAAAAATAAAAGTACAGGCAATGTGATTTTATATATTATGCACCTGCAACATGCGAAAAGCAGGCTGACCTCTACTTTAACCCCTAGAAAGCTAGAGTGGACATCGATGTACTGCAAAGCAAGCATTTAAGGGGTTAATTGTGGCTCTTTGATTTCATACTTACAGTATAGTATTTCATAGTCTCCTGAGTTAGACATTATGTACTTGTTATCTGGGGACCAGTCAAGGTGGGTAATGTAACTGGAATGTCCCTAGAAAAAAGTTGAGGTTTTGAAAACAAAATCAGAATGCGTTGCTCATCAAGCAAAGGGGAAATTAACTCATTTTTATTGTGAAATTTACAGTTTAACACAATATAAATCAGCAGGTCAAGTAAATCAAAGCTCTGAATTTCCACAGATTTTAAATGGAGCACTGATCTGGAAAATCTATTATTTTTTTTTACTCTCTTGGAACTAAAGTTTCCTGCAGAGCATGAAAAATGTCTATCTGTACTGCCTTCTACTGGAGATCGCTGGAATCACAGCTCACAGCAACTTCACATTATAGTCTCAAGGAGGTACTGTTCCCATCACATACAATGGAGAGCAGAGGCCATTAGGTCCCATGTTTAGAAAAAGCATGAGAAATTTGGGGGCATACCAAGCACACCATAGTTGACAAATTATATACATATTCCCCAAATAACCATTAATTTAAGTAAGGCTTATAACACACCTTGAATGCTAGAAGTCTCAAAGGCATTGCTTCACAATGGGCTGGAGACCACTCTAGCATTCAAACAGTTAATCCCTCATTTAAATCAATGAGGATACTTTATTTGTGCCCTATAGTGAAGCTGGTCTGACCTAGAATTAACCCATTTTTCTTTTGAACACACTGACCACTGACTAAACCTCTCATACTGAATGAATTCTAACAGAAATGTAATTGGACATCTAGAGTTGATGCGAACAGCTTGATAACTTATAATAACGTTTGTAATAACGTTTGAAGAAAAAAACAATCCACCAAACATCGGAGTACACTTGTTTGAATCGACCCCCCCTCCAAAAAAACAAAACAAAAAAAAACCTTTTCTATTTTTTCCTCAGAAAAAAATAAAGGTAGCAACGTTTAAAGGGAAAGTAAAAATAACCCACCACTTCTGATAGCCCAAAAATCTTAAATGCCTTCTTAAAAGGATAGTCATTTTTCCTAAACACAGCAGTTCCGATCAATCTTCATAGTATGTGGGCCATTTAGCTCTTTATTTCAATACCGTCCATGTAGTAGTTCAAGAGTAATTGAATCAGAAAGTATCCCCCTCCCATCCATTTTACCTCCCCGTAGCCTCCTCCCCCAGTTGTGAAATCTGGTCCTGGGACCAGACAGTGCACAGCAAGGGACAATCTTCATACACTGAGTAGAAGGAAAACCCTGCCCCCCCCCTTGATGAAGGTGGTCAGGTTTTGCATTATGCTCAGTGAAGATTGTCCCTTGCTGAGCTCCATCTGGACCAGTTTGCAGAGAAGAGTTACGTCAGCAAAAGCGCCGTGAGGGGGATCCTTTCTCATTCAATTACTCTTGAACTACTACATGGACGGTATTGAAATACAGCGCTACGTGGCCCACAAACTATGAAGATTAATTGAAGTTGCTGTGTTTGGTAAACATTACTATTGAGTTAAGTTTTTCCTTGATTCAAGAGATAACATATTCAATCAGTCCTGGATGTCATGTCAACGGAGGCGGACATGAGAGTGTCTAGCATGACTAGACGCAGGGCTCAAAATTTCCACTCGCCACTAGCCAATGGCAAGTGAAAATTTAGACCTGGTGAGTAGAAATTCAGCCCTGGTGGGTATGCTATGGCTTGCAGTGGCGAGTAACTTTTCAGGTCTGGCTAGTAGCAAAGGACTTAAAATTATAAGCCCTGCTAGACGTATAGTAATCTTAGCCCTTTAAGGACGAGGAGTGTGCCCTCTCCCTCAGGTCCTCAAAGTGCTAAATATGCTCACATAATCTTTCTGCTTCATTCTAGGAAAAACTTACAGCAACTGTCATGTCCGCCTCAATGGACAGCACATCCAGGGCTGAATGACAAGTTATCTTTGGGTAAAAGGCACAAGAGAAAAATTCAAAGGGGTCATTGCAAGTGAGTATGGGGTGATTATCATTAGGAGCTGTTGCATCCCCTTTATAATTCACTTCAACAGATCTTTTTATGTAGACAGACAGGACGTAGAGTATAAAAATACAACTCTACAGTAATAGTCAGGGGAGTTTATGAATAAATCCAAAATGCAGCAATTCCGGGGTATGAGACGTAACTGCAACACAGATGATAAAATCCTCATTGATTTACACAGGGATACAAGCAAGGTCTCCTACAATGGTTAGCAATGCATTGGGGACCCCTATAGCATTCAGAGTTGAATCCCAATTTAAAACCATGTGGAATTCTGTCATCTATGGAACACTTGGCTTTCACTAGAATTTCTTAACCCTTTGAGTGCCAGGGGGAACGGAACGCATTGCAAAGCAATGCGTTCCGTACCCCTCTGGCACTCAAAGGGTTAAAGGGATAGTAATACTTAGAATGTAACAAAAATATGTTGTAGGGTTTATCCCACTGGGTAAGAGAATGGTACTCCCACTGCTGAATGGTGTTTTATTCAAAAGTTCTTACAGTTCAAACTTGACTTTTATTTAGGTGCAATATCTGTGTCCTGAAACTGTACAGTTTAGCTGTTGCTACATCATCCTATGAAAAGTTCTGGTCAACTGACCACAAATCTCCATAGGATGGTGTAGAAACAGCTAAACTGTACAATTTCAGGACACGGATATTGCAGCTAAAAAATTCATGTTTGAGCTGTAATAACATTGAATGAAACACCTCTCAGCAGTGGGAGTACCCTTGTTTTAATCAGGGGGATAAACCCTACAACATATATTTTTTTTTTTTTTTACATTTTAAGTATTACTATCCCTTTAATTTTTGCCTTCATTCTCAGGGTCTTACACATAAAAGAAAAGACCAGCGGTTGTGGAGCAAACCAACTGCACTACAGGGGAGAAATAAACCCCCCCCCCTCCAAACGTCCACTGATTTAAATTAGCTGTTGAACCCTTTGAATGCAAGAGAGGTTTCCAATCCATTGAAAAGCAAAGCACTGTAGTTCTTTCTAGAACTAGAGGCATTAATGCATTGTGTATCCCTCTGGCACTCACAGGGTTAAAATACCCATTTAAATCCATGGAAAAATTGACCCTTTGAGTGCCAGAGGGGTATGCAACAAATTATTTGCAGTGCGTTGCATAACCCTTTGACACTCAAAGGGTTAATTTGTCCACAATGCTGCAGCTTGCCTACTTCAGAATTGCTCCTCTTGCCTTTTGTGCATTAGGTCCCAATCCTGCCTGTTCCCCAGTATAGGCGTTAATCATCATGCAAGGGTGTGACGTTTGGTCATCAAGGATGGCAAAAAGGCTAGGATCCATGTGTTTCTCTACTACAGTACATGCAGGTTATTCAAAATAACTGGTGCTTATTCAGGAACTTCATTAACATCTTGAAAACCAAATGGGATTGCAGCACATTGTTTCATAATGAATTGCATACCCCTCTGATCCTCAATTGGTTAAATTTTGACCTGTTTGCAGGACTTTGGTACCAACTGTATATGCTATTTAAAGCAAGGCAGTTATCTCTTGTTTACTTTGGGCATCGACCAATATTAACTATGCATTTGTTTTATTATTTGCATTGTATATGCAGTTATCTGTATTTACCAAAGTCATTTGTAGCTCTTCTATATAGACAGAACATTTTCTATTTACTTACAGTGCACTTTCCATATCGGCTATACTTTCTTCCATTTTCTGACACAGTGTAGAGGTAAATAAAGTTATCGTGTGAACCCACTGCAAGCAGACTGCCATCTGATGAGAGAGAATGAGATATGAAACAAGGATCACTGCTAAATGGGAACATTACACTAACTTTAATGATAACACATATGTCAAAAAATGACTCAGATGGATATTAAAGGATTCACACAGTTTTACCATCTGTTCTTAGAAAGCGCATTATTAATATAATCACTGAATTTGGTTATTAAAAAAAGATTTTCTGTGTTTCTGCTCTTGTTTTTTTTTTTTTTTTTTACATGTTCCCAATGGTACAATTAGTTTGCTCCATTTATGTCTTTATACATATGCTCCACAAGGGCTTTGCTCACATAAACTGTATCAAAAGCTATGGTACTGAAGGGTTCTTTGGTTCCCACCCTAGTTCAAAGAAATGAAAACAATATACAGTGCAAGCCTCACTCCTACACAACCCAGACCACGGAATGCTAAAATATTCATTTTATTCTGAAACTTTCCATTTTATAAGGGCATTAATGACTGAACACAAATTGATCGTAACATTGCTTAAATAAGTCTGAATTTTAGAAGATGCAGATGAAGTCAGTTATTCAATGTATCTCTCCAACCCAGACACCAGTCTTTATTTATATCTCTAGTGTGATTGGTTCATAAGACCAAAAAAGCCAATAGGATTATACCTTTGAATTAAAATCAGTGTACGTGGCCAAAAAGCACGGAGGAGAACTGAAATAACCCATCCCTTCTAAAATACTGAGGCTGATGTACAGACAAGAACTTGAGTAGTCCTGAAACAATACCTACTGCATCATAGGCAACAAATAAAAATCCCAAATTTTAAATAATTGAAAGGAGCAATTAAACTCATTTTTGACTTCTCATATTATTTGCACTTGTAGAATATGTAATTTCATATTGCCTATGCTTTTAATTTTCACTATTTTTCTGACGCTTTTAGCTCAGTCTTCATGCCTCCGAAGCTCTGCTCCAACATCTGGTCAAAAAAGCAGGGATGTATCACTTTCTCCAATAGAAAAAGGACTGAAGGAAGATAATTTAAAAGAACAGTATACTTTTTATGAAAATCCTATGCTATAGAGCATTTCCTGCTGTGTTTTAGTCAAATGTTTTAACAGATAAAATTGTCAGGGAGTGGCAGCATGATTACTTGCTGAAATGTCAAACTGACACTCAGCAGGTTTTTTTAATCATATTCTATGGAGAACCGTTTGTCGGTGACACACCTCTCCCATAGAATGCAGCAGACAAACTAAAATCTGACAACTAGAGGGCACTATTGATTATATTTAAAGTAATACAAATCTGTTTGTTTACACTTTGTGACATGGATGGGAATAAAATCTACTTACCAACTGAGTATCGCATCACTGAGAGCTGTTCATTGCCATCTGTATGTATTGAAACAAGGTCTCTTGTTTCTGCATCCAGAACAAACCATCTATAAAACAGAAGGTCCACAAATAATTTGATTTATCTAAATGCATCAGGCTCTACTACCAGAAACTCCAGACATATATCATTTATTAATTACTTGACAGACAAAAAAACTTTATGTGCAGATAGCTGAATGCTGTTAACTTAAAACATAATAATTATATAGGAAAACAAGAAAGCGAGAGAAACAGGAGGCGCTCCCTGAGTTGAATCTTCAATGCAATAACCGCCACCAAACCACCACAGTGAGTTATACTCACAAAGGAAATATGATGTAAATACGCTTATGTGTAAAACAGCTATAAAGCAGCAGAGGGAAATATAAATCTGCCCTCAATATCAGCTAGCTTCAAGACGATGAAGTGAATGAGATACACATCAGGCTGCACCTCTTATACCGTTCTCTCCAAACGTACACATAGAAGACACCAATAGTGTGATACGTTTAAACCACCAATATAAATGTTGTAGATATAGATGTGTACTCACAAGTGGAATGGTCAGCCAAAGGTAATGCTGACTTAAGCCAAACAGAAAATGAAACCCATCTCCACCTGGGTATCAGCAAAGGATCACTAGGTTTTCCAATACAGTTCAAGAAGATACAAAAAAACGGCTTCCAAGTGAAAAAATGTAAAATGTATTTATAAATAAATAAAAAAACAAACAAATCTTATATAATAATTCGCTAAGTGATTGTCAGAAGCCGCCATGCGTAGTAGAGACGGCTGCGTGCGCTGCAGTAATGTGCAGTACAAACTGCCAGCGCAGCAGCTGATAACTGAGTGGGGCTCCGAATTCAGATCGTAGTCCTCTCTGTGCACATTCGGTGCGCAGAGAGGACTACAGTCTGAATTCGGAGCTCCCCACTCCGTATCAGCCGTGGAGTGGGCAGTCTCTACTGTGCATGACTACACCGTAGCTGTTGCTGAGTGGCACTGTGGCTTGTGTACATGGGCTCTTCAACTAGTATAAGTTAAAAGCAAGTAATTGCTCTAGATGACATAAATAACTCTATCCTCTTTTGTGTTTCACGGCTACAACACTCCACTTTAACAAAGAAAATAAATGGTAGAGTTGTAAGCGATCAACAAAGAAGCCATTATAAAAGACATAATTTGAATAGTGAACAGATGAATTCCCTTGAAATAATCGCATCCAATTGGTAACTTGGACAAACTTACCCAATCGGACCATCCAAACCATCCACGGTGAATCACTTGCCAAAGTAAGTCAGAGGTACGCAAAATGTACACAAAACTATATGACATTCTCCAGATCAGTCAATACGCAGTCATCAAAGACAAAATATAAAGAGAGTATGGACTGATCTGGTAACAGACTTACAGTGAACAACTGGTATGTAGTAAAAATGGGATATGGGATGCCCAAATAGTAGCAATATAATCAATCCATATGCAATATAATCAATCCAATGTGTGCTTACCTACAGCCACATCCAAAAATGACCATGGAGGGGAAAGAGTTAATGTAAGCAGTGAATGTGTGTGAATATGATGATGAATAATTATAAACTGAAATAAAATTAGAATGTGATGTGTTTGCAAGCTTGTGATGAAAGAATAAAAATACATGAGAAAATACATATATTCAAGTAATCCCTTGGCTCCAAATTAGGTCTAAACCAAAGGAATATGAAAACAATACATTGGGAATGGGGGAAGTGATGTGTATGTGGGATGGTGATACGTACGGATGTGAATGATCTTTGTATTCACAAAATTGACTTTTAAATTTAGAGTCCAGTTTGTGAATACAAAGATCATTCACATCCGTACGTATCACCATCCCACATACACATCACTTCCCCATTCCCAATGTATTGTTTTCATATTCCTTTGGTTTAGACCTAATTTGGAGCCAAGGGATTACTTGAATATATGTATTTTCTCATGTATTTTTATTCTTTCATCACAAGCTTGCAAACACATCACATTCTAATTTTATTTCAGTTTATAATTATTCATCATCATATTCACACACATTCACTGCTTACATTAACTCTTTCCCCTCCATAGTCGTTGTTTTTTGATGTGGCTGTATCTAGCCACACATTGATTTATCTGGTGGATTGCACAGCTTTTTTTTGACATCTGTCGCATCTGTGACGCCACACAATCATATGGATTGATTAAATTTCTATTTGGGCATCCCATATCCCATTTTTACTACATACCAGTTGTTCACTGTAAGTCTTTTGCCAGATCAGTCCATACTCTCTCTATATTTTGCCTTTGATGACTGCGCATTGACTGATCTGGAGAACGTCATAGAGTTTTCTTTATGTATGTTGCCCTGACTACTCCCTGTTGCCATGTGGAGGGTTTATAATATTGCCATTACCTTTATTTATGTTATTATATGTATATATTTTTGCTATTTTGAACATGTATGAGCTGTATTTTGTGTTTTTTTTTTACAATGATTGCATCTCTACGTATTTCCCTTTGAGCTATCCCTTTGACTAACTGATTTTTTCCTTGTGATCACATGTGCCCAATGACGACGCTCCAGTGACTTGCATGTTGCGCGCCTCTGGCTTAGTTGCTGAGTGATTCACCATGGACGGTTTGATCGTCCGACTGGGTAAGTTTGTCCAAGTTATCGACTGGATGCCGTTATTCCAATGGAATTAATCTATTCAAATTTGTCTTCATTGTTGATCGTTCACAACTCTTTCTTTATTAAAGCGGAGTGTTGTAGCCGTGAAACACATAAGAGGATCGATATATATATATATATATATATATATATATATATATATATATTTTTTTTTTTTTTTTTTTTTTTTAATTCATTTTTTATAAATACATTTTTCACTTGGAAGCCATTTTTTTTTTTTTTTTTCTTTTGTATCTTCTTGAACTGTATTGGAAAAGTTGGTGAACCTTTGCTGATACCCGAGCGGAGATGGGTTGCATTCTCCATTTGTGCTTAAGTCAGCATTACCTTTGGCTGACCATTCCACTTGTGAGTACACATCTATATTTATAAAATTTATATTGGTGGTTTAAATGCATCAACTATTGTCGCCTTCTGTTTGTAGTTTTTTTTTTTTTTTTTTAAACATATTAAAGCCAAGAGAGACAAAGAACAAAATTTAGGAAGTTGTATGGAGGTGTATGTATGTATGTATGTATGTATGTATATCTTTATTTATATGGCGCCACTCAGTGTATGCAGCACCTTACAATAGAAGTAAGTTACATTAAATAAGAGGGGATAAAATAAGTGCCACATTCATAGAAACATTAGGAGAGCGGCCCCTGCCCCAAGGAGCTTACAGTCTATACTCTTCTAACTACAATGATCAATCACGAATAGCCTTACGGCAATAAATAATGGTTGTGTGTTCTTCCCTGCCTTGGATATGCAAGTCCCACTTATACCTTTAAGTGAAAGAGACATGTCCCATACATTGCAAATTGTTCTCCCCCACTGCAGTTGTTCAATGCAGTTGTCGCATTTCAGGGAGAAATTTGACAAAGTATTCACTTTTAGTTTAGTTTTTGCATGGTGTATTTCACTAAAAACATTCATAATGTGTTCATTATTGATCCGTAAGCCTTTTTTTTTTTTTTTTTTTTTTAAACCATCTACAGAAATTACCTTCCAGAGTGTGTTCCAATTGCTACTACTATCCCGCTTGGATGGAAATCTGCACAGTGTCCTGGCTCCTGCAGAAGGTATAAGGAATGTGGTGTCAATTAGGTATGGTTTGGCATATACTCACAAAGGCTGGGATTCAAGTAGTGTTAAAAGAAGTGCATCATACATGCCACGTGCTCACAGCAACAATTTATGGATACTTTTGGGTATTCAACACCGATAAAACTAATTCCCCAGACTTATGCATACAAAGCAGAGATATACATTGATAATCTGGCAAAACTGAGCCTTTATACAAATACACAGAGCAAATGTGCATGCAATTTTTTTTACCCACTTACGGCTAAATTGGAAACGGCTTCAGGGTTTGTTTTTTTTTGCCTTCCTCTTGTTCCACAGGGGTGTTGTGGCATGGGAGGGACACATGTCTTTTTTTCAGCCTCATCAACTATGTTACTATAGGTTTGCTCCAATTATTACAATGGGATCAACCAGCCTGAAGCTGGATGATGGAATCTGCTGACCTATCTAGACATCATTCATTGATGAATGGTGAGTACTATAAAGATCTGGCCATTGAAAACAGGTGAAAAGCTATTGCGCAGGAGAATCCTCTGATGTACAGTGCATTATGTCATTCTCCTCTTGATAATTTCCCCTTAAGTCGAACAAGAAATGGAGCAATTCTTAGGCAAACTGACTGCACCATTAGTGACAAAAATTCCTAAAATTGCCTTTGATTTAAAGGAGGCTTAGGACTCCGTGAAAACTAGACATGTCTCCAATGTCTTCTAGCATTCAGTGGGTTGAAAGCCCCATTTAAATCCATGGTGATTTAGCTCTCTTACTTTAGTGCAGTACCTTTTCCCAGAATTATTCCTCTTTCCTTTGTGCATATGGCATAGGGTGTGAAAATATGTTCATAATTAAAAAAACACACCAGACAACAGGTGAATTTGGGAAGGCAAGTAGACTAACCAGTTTCATGCTAGTAATAGCACTTAAAGGGATAGTAATCTTTCACAATAAAAGAAGCTCTGATTAATCGTTATAGTATTTGGGCCACGGAGAGTGTTATTTCAATACTGTCTGAGCTGTAGTGCAAGAGTAACTGAATAATAAAGTATCCCGCTCCCACCCCTTTTAGTGATGTGACATTGCTCACCTCAGAGCAGGAAGACTGTCTGGATGGATCACAGAGAGGGACAATATTCAGTGAGCATAAGGAAAAACGTGTCAAGGGGGGCAGGGTTTTCCTTATGCTCAAAGTAAGAAGATTGTCCCTTTCTGCAACTTGTCCAGTCAAGGTACCAGATTTCATCTGAGGGGAGGTGGCATCCACTAGATAAAAGGGGCAGGAGGGGGATACATCATCATTCAATTACTCTTGAACTACTACACTGACAGTATGGAAATAACCCTCTTTGTGGCCGAAATACTATGAAGATAAATTGGTGCTGCTGTTTTTGTAAAACATTACTATCCCTTTAAGGATGAAAAATGCTTATTTAAACCAACGGGAAATCTAGGAATATTTATTTTATCCCTGTTGGTTTGCCCCATAATGACTCCACTTTGTTTTTTTAACACAAAAGGCCCACATTTGCAAGTCTAACTTTTACCAAATTAAAGTGTATGAAGTCAGAGGGGGACAAATATAAAATAAATTGTAACTTAAGAAAAAAAAATAGGAAACACTTGTGACAATTCAGTAGCAAAGGCCAATTTATAAATCATACTAATCCTGCTTCAGCTTTTGGGTCAAATCCCAGACACTAACATCCAAATCTGGTGTATTTTTGGAACAAGGGTAGACAAAAAAGTCTCTAATTTCCCAGTTCAAATGGTGATGAATCCTTATAATCCCTCTGAGAAAGCAAGATAACTTGTAAACAGCTTTAGGACTTGAAAGCTCCTCACAATATAAATCTACCCGTTCACTTTTTCCCTTCTTTCCTTAACGGAACAGCAGCCCTTTATTGTGACATTCAGCAAGTGCACAATATGAAACATCAAATTGCTTATACTTTGTTTATGTCAGCTTAATTTTTGTATTGCTTTATGTCCATGACAGGCAGCAATCTCCATTTTTTTCAGAATGCGTGGGACTGTGAAAGCAGACAGAGTGCAACCATTTTAAAAAAAAGGTACTAAAACCATGAAACAATCCTGAAAAGTCTGCTACTACAGAATGTCAATCAGAGCTGCAGGGAGACTGCAACATTGTATAAATATCATGCTTTCACTGTGAAAGACTGAAAACTCTCTGGGTACAAAGACAATGACATGTAAGACACATATACAATTGTAAACAAAAGGTGATGATGGAAGTAAAAACCAAACAATATGGCTTTATATATTAGGCACTTTCAGAATATGTAAAGTCAAAATAAAAGGCGATTTTGAAATGGCTTTGGAAATCAGTTTAATAAAATAATAGTTTAAAATATTTAGATTTACTTATCCTCTTAGATACATTAGCCAGTACCGGCCAACAGGAATTGGTAGGTGGGAGGAATGTTAATATCCATCTCCATCTTGAGGGAAGGAGAGCAGTGCAGCAAATTAACCATTTGAGTGCCACAGGCGTGCATAAATTGAGATGCAATGTGTTGTGCACCCCTCTGACACACAAAAGGTTAATATCTTACTGGTTCGACAGCCACTGCTAGCTAATTCTCATAAACTGCCAAACAAACAATGCTAAATATCTCAGACGACTGCTTTAAACTAAAGGAATAAAATGACTAACATATACTGTGGAGTTTGACATTTCTTTTAAGAATTACCTAAGTTGTTATAAAGTGTTTGCTCTGGTACAAACACATTGTTCATGTTCAAACACATACCTCAGTATGCCATCTGCTTGCAAGGTCTCCATTAGTCTTAGATTGCATTCCTTTTATTATTGTTGCTAGAATTTTTGTGAATTTCAGTGTTAGCCAAAATACATTTATACCTTGATAAACTGATTTTTGGCAACAAATAATCATTTATGTACAGCAATTCTGACTGTGTTGGAGCCCACATAGAAGACCACCATATGCATTTTAAAGCCAGTATAAACATATAGTCTACAAAGATTCCAGAGCTGAAAGAACATTTATCCAGGTCTGAATAGGAATTTCACTGTATCGGGCTGCTAAATCTCCAGTGCTTTAGCAGGACATATTTGAGAACTAAGTAAAGACAGATGCACTTATAATCCATACCATGTGAATAAAGTTTAGAAAAAAATGAGATACTTACATCTAAGAGCCTGGTCCATTCCAATGAGTGGTCCACAGAGTTCCACAGACAAACTTGCTTGTCTTGAGCGCACGTTAAAAGCAAGTCTTTGAAGGGATGTGTTGCCAGCCCCCAAAGTTCATCTGTATGCCCCTTTAATAATAAAATATTTATATCATCAGTGTTGGTAATACTTTCAGAGTTTGGAATAAAATCTAATTAATTTAAAGAACCCCCCTCCCCCAAACATGATAAAAAAAATAAATAAAGATCTGCAGAAGATTACCTGAACTTCCACTTGGAAGCCATCATTAAAAGTGCCACGCAAAATAAAATTACGGGATGTTCCAACTAAGAACTGGTCTGCTTTTCCTTCAGCTACTGCTCGGATAGTACCATATTGATCAGGAACCTGTCAAAGTAAATACAGAATGTTAACACTTAGGCTGGGATTCATCAAAGTGCGAATGGCTTAATGAGCAAGAAAATCTAAGGATTTCTTTGTGCATTAACCATTCGCCCATTCAACAACTTACGGATTGTAAGTGCAGGGCTTAAAATGTGAAGTCCTTTGCTACTAGCCAGACCTGAAAAGTTACTCGCCACTGCAAGCCAAAACATACCCGCCAGGGCTGAATTTCCACTCGCCAGGGCTAAATTTTCACTCGCCATTGGCTACTGGCGAGTGTGAATTTTGAGCCCTGGTATGTGGACATCGCTTATTATTCAATGAGTGATGGACACATTTTCTCTTGTGTTTGCGTGGGTTTTTCCCCTGACTGGCCAATTTACACAATTTTCCCTGCATCGCGTCCACAAAGCAGGGAAATACTCCAAACAATTGATGAATACCCGAAGGTATCCATCAGTGATCTCGGCTGAAGAGCAGCAGACATGATACACTGCTTTTTCCCATAGTTTGATGAGTAATAGGACATGAAGTGATAATCAGTTCTTCAGACTTAAAGGAGCAGTAAACTTTCTTAATTTAAATAAATAAATGATAGCGTGCTTTCTTTTTTAATAAAAAAGTACTCCCACTGAGATTATTAATTTAAAAGTTATTAGTTTAACCCTTTTAATGCCAGAGAGGTACGGAATGCATTGCAGAGCAATGCGTTCCGTACCCCTCTGACACTCAAAGGGTTAAGCTAAACTTTTCTTTAATCAGATTGATTGTAAAATACATACTGTAAAATCTTGGGTATAATACTCACTTTTCTAAATGTGCGATGTGTATTATACATGGAAAGGAAAAAAACAAACAAACAAAAAAAACGCAGGTGTCTGATCCCCCTCTGTAAGCGGATTCCAACTGAGAAAACAAAAACCTGTTTCCACAAAGCCTCACGTCTATCATCTGGAGTGCAATATTTTTTTAGTGGCTGCCGTTTTACATTTGTATTTTCTTTATACCCATTTTGATTTGTAACTTTACAGCTCAAAAAACAAAGATGCAGAAGAAAAAAAAAAAAAAACAGTATCAGTGCCACCGCTCCCTTCCCTACCCATCTCATCCCAATGACCCCCTCAGAATGCATGTGGGAGATCCATCCAGCAGATGGCATGCTTCCATTTGCAGCCCACTGTCTCTGTCACCCTGCATAGATCCAAAAAGGTCCTGAAAGCATGCTACCATAGCTTCAATGTGTACTGAAGCTACGGAAAATCATGTGTGTGTTTTATACACAAACTTAAACACACCCCTAAAAAGTTGGGTATAATTTTATAGAACACATACATATTTTTTATGAATAGGCTCATAATGTAATTAACCTGTTCAGGACCAGAAAGGCACACAACATATTGCTTTGCGATGAATTGCACTCTGCTTTTCAATAATTTAAGAATTCAGCATGCTGCTGGTACTCAGTACTCATATACAAACACATGTATATACATGGCCGGCTCAAATTCTTACCTCTATCTCTCTTTCTGGGTTTAGATCATGATCCCACATTATTATTTTTCTGTCTTTTCCCCCACCGGTGAGTAGCATTCCATTTCTCATCTGACAAAGTGTGAACACGCTGCCGTCATGAGCTTTGATTTGTCTACTGATTTGGTAGACACCTAAAAAGCATAGGATATGATGCACATATATGATCAGAAGAAAGAACAGGATGCTAGCTGAGTAAACATGATACCTTTATTGGCTAACTGCGTAACTATAAGATGCAAGCTTTCACTAGATCTTATTATGCTTGGAGAAGATACCTATTGTCTTGAAAACTTGCATCCTAGGCACTCAGCCAATAACGGAATAATTTTTACTCTACTTTGTGTTTTGCGCACCCATTGGACACTCAAATGGTTAAAAGTAATGAGGCAGATAGATGAAAAGCGAGTCAAGGCTAGAGGAAATTAATTGCAGCAAAGGGCACAAAGAAAATGTTATATTAATTTAAATAGGGCTTTTTTAACACTTTGAATGCTAGAAAGGTCTTCAAAGTATTAGGAAGCACGATGACAGTGTGCTGCAGTTGGTTTGCCCCAGAAGTTCTCCCAATGTTGCTACTTTAGAGAAACTTGGCTGTGAGAATACATATACTTATATCAAATCGTGTCATGCTAGGAATGAGGCATAATTAAATTCTGATATCAAAGGAATCAATTACATTTTTTCTTAACCCCCTGACTGCTACCGACATCTCGAACATGCTATACAGCAGATAGGGTAAGACTTCAGTGAATATTGCATGCCATTTATGGTTTTTCCCATTACAATTTTATTGCGGACAACTCCAGACATCTCTGTTCCAGTTTCCGGAAAACCCAGACAATAGATGTGGGTTTTTTTGCATGGGAAATACAAACATTTGATATTTCTTGATTAAATTAGTATTAAAAGGAAATCCATAGAGATTTTTGAAAAATTACTGGACCTCAATATGGTTTTTGAATGTTTTGATTTCATATGTTTTACTGCAAAACAGGAAGCACCAACATTCTGAAAATTCCTTTGGAAGTGACTAATCATTTTCAGTTCCCTGTTCTCTGTGCAGAGAGCAATTAAATGCATGGGGGACAGAGTTGCCTTTATGCTGTTGGGACTGTGCCCAAAGCAGTCTTTCGAATGCAGTAGTTCACAAACATTTTACTGTGGTGTAAACATTTTGGTTTTAAATGAACCCTTTAAGGACCAGAGGGCTGGACAATGCTAGAGGAAAGCAATGCGTTGCACACCCCTCAATGCATTGTAAAGCAATGTGTTGGAGCGCTTTCTAGCAATTAAAGTTAAAGTGGAGAAGGTTAGTTTGTTCTCTGCCTTTTGGCCAAGATCGAGTGTAGTATCTGTTCTTATCTGTCGGGAACGGATGGGGTGCCCGACTGGTGAGCAGAAAAAAACATGGTCTGATGCCTTGGGCTGGCCCTTCAACACTGAGCATTTGTGGAGTACTGGACACGCACTTGGACTTAACGGTTCCCCTCACTTCTGCTGCCCTGGCCTCCTGGGCAGGGCACAAATCATTTTTAGGATGCCAGCAAGGAGGCTGGGTCTCAATAAGCACTATTTATTTATGCACAGAGTACTTTTTTTTTTTTTGCACTGTCAATTTGTATGATTTTTTTTACTATTTATTTTGGATAGCATTTACACCCATGGACACTCAGCACATATTACACTGGAAATTGCCTCAGTGGGGCAGGGTCTGAAGACTTGAGCTTTGGGGGAGGGGGGGGGGGTCTGGTTGATGTGCCCTAGCCCCCCCCCACCCCCCGAAGACTCGTAGGGTCCTCTCCCCGAAGGGAGCTATAGAAAGAGGCCCTGGAGTTGGACGCTATACTGCCGAAGACCCTTCTCTCCCTCCAGGGGAGGAGGAGAAGCTAGAGGGTCCCCCAATCCTTCAATGTTGTGGGGGGCAGCTGGTCCTCTTCTTCAGACAGGAATGACTAAGCACTAATCATGGCTGGATTGTCATCTGGGCAGGATCAGTATGATGTGCATCAGGATAGTTCTTCACTGAGTATGGCACTTGTGAGCCAAAATATATTGCACTCTGGGAAGGATAAGTTCCTCTATAGTCTGATTTTATATTTATATCTATATATCTCGCTCTATTTTATTATATATATACATACATATACACATACATATATACATATACACACACTAGTTGAAGAGCCCGTGTACACGGGCCACAGTGCCACTCGGCAACGGCCGCGGTGCAGTCATGCACAGTAGAGACTACCCGTGCTGTGCCTGATATGGAGCGGGGAGCTCTGAATTCAGAGTGTAGTCGGTGCGCAGAAAGGACTACGGTCTGAATTCGGAGCCACTCTCCGCTATCAGCCGCGGCGCTGGCAGTCTGTAGTGCACATGACTGCAGCACGCACAGCCGTCTTTACTGCGCATGACTGCTTCTGACACACACAGAGAATTATTATGTAGGATATATAGATATATATCAGGATCGCTCCTAATTCAGCATTTCTATTTATTTAAATTGAGCTATTCACCCTGCTAGAGAGGTCACCAATGCATTGCTTATTCTTTATCATTCATTTTTTTTTATTTGAACCCTACAGTGCAATTTATTTGATCCAGAGTTTTCTTTTGTGCATTAGGCCATGTATAAATCAAAAAATAAATCTACTGATAAAAAAATTATACAAAGGTTTATGTCTGCAGTGTAAGTGTACTGATCACACAATGTTGCACAATATTTTTATGACATCTCATCTCTTATATAAAAATTAAGATTTGGGTTAAATTACAGGATAGCCTGATTGCCTGAAAATACACAAAGTTTATCCCTGAGTGCCCCAGGCATGTCAAATGCATTCACCACTAACACGCAAATGGATAATTTTCTTCCATTTTGTTTGCATTATTTCTTTTGCATGTTTAGGCAATTGTACTACTCTGAACATATGCCAAACATATTAATTAAATTAAGCATTGAATATACCCAATGAATTAACAGTTCTACTAAAAACAGATTTTACGTTTTAGTGCAATTCTAAAGCCTTTAGTTCCAACCAGGGAATTAGGAGCAATTACAGTGGTAGGAGTGGTATTGATTAACTTGTAATATCATGATAATTCCTCACCCCACCTATTTAATTAGTACCATTCAGTAAAACCATTAAGTGGTCACAGTAATCTTTGTCTTTTTTAAGCATTTGTGCTCCAGGAAAGAGCTTTAAAATGTACTGCACAAACTGTGACTTTCCATTTGTTAAAGGCAAAAACAATATTAGTCAGTGCTCTCCAAGTAAATGGGTCAGCTTGATTAGATCAGACTGTCCAGATTGGTCACCTGTCTGAAAACATTGATCATCTTTTATTAGATCGCTGTGTTTGGGTTCAAAAGATAAAACCAAAGCAGTCTCTCACATGAGGCTGTGAGACTGGATCATCTGAACACGTAAAGCGTATTATACATAGGCAGTCTTGTTTCCCCTAAAATCTTAGGCATAATATACACCTGCGTATTATACACAGGTGCATATTATACCTGAGATTTTACGGTATAATATGCATCCTTCTGGAGACCTTGAGCCAGGCTACAGTTCTTCAAAGAAAACAATAAGAACCATAGAAAACTGCAGTATAATAATAATATTAATAATAATAATAAAAATGAGCAGTAATAATTAAATGTAAAGTCTCAGCAGTGAAGGTATCCCTTATTTACTGAAAAGGGAAAGTATACTGCTCCTTTAAATCTTGTACTGTGATTAATGATTTGGAATTCTGGTGAGTGTAACAATGACTAGCCCATTCAGTAAAAGAAAGGATCTCCAGCAGGTGCTGAACACCACCCATCATCCTAAGCAGACTACTGACAACGTTTTAGTCCAACAAGCGCTAGAATGTTAAAGACTGTCCCCTTCCCTGGTACACCCCAATCTAATAAAGCCCATTCATTCAGTGATGATTTTTACCTTTGGCTCCTTTGCTAGCTGTGGACTCTACAGCTGTTTTACTCCATATCAGCATTATTCCACCGGAATCTCCAGCAAGTACATCCCCATTTGCTAGAAATGCTAAGCATTGCACAAATTTTGGTTTCTCATATTTCTGGGGAAAGAAAAAGAGAACATTTTATTATCTGAATGCATATGGTCGGAATTCTGTGTAATTTATCATATGAAATTACTTGAGCCCCTGCAGTTTATGAAGAGGATTTTAGTCTTACCTGTTAAATCCTTTTCTCTTAGTCCATGCAGGTTAATGGTAACTTTGGGTAGGTGATCTGTCCCTTTAATTGTAGACAGGAACAATTCTAGAATTGTATGCAGGGGGTGGAGTCTACCTTCCCTCCTTGGCTGTAGCTAGCAAAACCAGCTCCAGAAAGATTTGAGACACTAATTATTGACTAGATTATGGAAGGGAAAGAAGATTCCTGTGAGCATGACCCACTGTCTGCCACAGGAGAGCCAAGCATGGTCCCTGGACAGGGTGGGAGACGAGTAACCTGTATGGACTAAAAGAAAAGGATTTAACAGGTAAGACTAAAATCCTCTTTTCTCTGTCGTCCAATACAGGTTACTGGTAACTTTGGGATGTCCAACCATTGAGTTTCCCAGAGTCAGGAAGTAAGGCAAGGACCAGGCGCAAGGCCCCCAGAGTCACCAGAGCAGATATGAACCATCAGATCAGAGATAGCCCAACAAACAACTGAAGTGTCAACGGACACTGAACAGGGGTAACAACACCCCAACTGTTACACAGCACAGTGAACTAGAGCCATCGGGGCTCAAAAGTGAAGGAAGCACCAAGAACCAAAGAAAATCCTAGACAGGCAAAACTGCCTCCAGGATTTTCCTCCCAAAGCTGCCATCAGCCGATGTCAGCACATCAAAAGGGTAGTGCTTCGAAAAGGTGTGCACAGACGACCATGTGGCAGCCTTGCACAACTGATTAGCAAAGGCCTGATTCTTGTAAGCCCAAGAGGCCCCAATAGATAATGTAGAATAAGCCGTGACCCTGAAGGGGACAGGCTTCTTCCTCAGCTCATAAGCCTTATGAACAGTGGACTTGATCCAAGAAGCAATAGTCACTTTGGATGCAGGTTTTCCTGCCCTAGGACCCGCAGGAATGATGAACAATGCATCAGAATGTCTGATAGACTCAGTGCGATGTACATAAAACTTGAGACACCACGTCTAACAAGTGAAGATCCCTCTCCTAGTCAGAGGTGGGATCAGGGAAGAAAGAGGGCACCACAATCTCCTGATTGATGTGGAACTCCAAAACCACCTTGGGGAGGAACTCCTGAGAGGTGCGAAGCACCGCCTTGTCCTTGTGAAACACGAAATAGGGTGGTTTACAGGACAGAGCATGTAACTCCGCGAAACAGCGGACAGACACAATCACCAGGAGATGGGCCATTTTCCATGTCAACAGGCATAAAGGAATAGTAGCCAAAGACTCAAATGGAGGGCACTGAAGAACGCCCAAAAACAAATTAAGATCCCACGGAGGAGCGGGATTCTTGAAGGCAGGACGAGAATGATCAACGCGTGGAAGAAAACCTTGACATCAGGAAGGGTGGCAATGCACCTCTGAAAGAAAACAGAGAGAGAAGGTGTCTGAACCTTAAGGGAACGCAAACTGAGGCCCTTATCCACACTGTTCTGCAAAAAGGCCAGGACCGTAATCAGATCAAACTCCTGAGACAGGTCCTTATCGGCACACCAAGATAGGAAAGTCAACCAGACATGATGGCAGATCTTGGAAGAAACAGGCTAGTGGGCACTGAGCATAGTAGCCACCACACCAGAAGAAAACCCTTTCTTCGTCAATATTGAGGATACAATTTCCAAGCCATCAAAGTTAGCCGATGAACATCCTCCTTCCACAGGTAACCCTGTAGAAGATCCGGACGGCAAGGGAGCCAGAATGGCTCCGCCACTGACAGATCCAGAAGCTCCGGAAACCAAGCTTGGCGAGGCCAGTACAGAGCAATCAGAATGACTGGACAACGCTCCAGTTGTAATTTCCATAACACCCCGTGCAACATTGGGAGTGAGGAAAGATGTAGACCAGAGGAAATAACCAAGGAATGGACATGGCATCCACCGCTAGAGCTAGAGGGTCCCTCCATCAAGAGCAGAACCTCGGAACCTTCCTGTTGTGTCTTGTCGTCATCAGGTCGATGTAAGGAAGACCCCACTTCTGAACGATGAGGGTGAACACCTCTGGGTGCAGTTCCCACTCTCCGCTGTCCACTCTGTGACGACTGAGGAAGCCCAGCATGACGTTGTCTACTCCGGGAATGTGCACTGCGTATATGGCAGGAACGTGTTCCTTTTCCCAGGACAAAATAGCCTTGACCTCTAACCAAGTGGCGACACTTCTTGTTCCGCCCTGCTTGTTCACGTAAGCCATGGCCGTGGTGTTGTCGCACTATACCCAGACTGGACAGTCTTCCAGCTGAGATGTCCAATGATGAAGGGCATGGAATATTGCCTGAAGCTCCTATATGTTAACGGGAAGGAGAGATTCCTCCGGAGACCATCGACCCTGAGAGCTCAGACGACACAGGACCGCTCCCCAGCCGGAGAGGCTGGTATCTGTCATCACAGTGGTCCAGAAGGATACCAGGAAGGACTTGCCCTTCTGCAGATTGGATAGGTGTAGCCACCATGACAAAGTCAGTTCCACATGAAGAGGGAGGGACACAGACATCTTCAGAAGGTCCGGCTGACCTCTGCACACCTGGATCACAAACTGCTGGAGTAACCTGGTGTGCACCATGGCAAACGGGATTGCTTCTATGATGAAAATGAATTTCCCCACTAGAGAGGACTTCTTGGCTGGAACTGGATCCTGAGACAGGACAGCAGAAACCCTGTGGGCGATCTGGTGAGCCACCTTGTCTGAGAAACACCATGCTCTTCTGGGTGTTAAAAAGGAGGTCCAGGAAGACCAGATGCTGGGAAGGAACAAGATCTGATTTGTCCAAGTTGATGATCCACCCGTTATGGGTGAAAGCATGAATTAATTGATGAACCTGCTGATGAAGAAGTTCCGCAGAGGGGGCCTTCAGAAGCAGGTTGTCCACGGTGGAGGACGGACACTAAGGCTCCCAGGACACGGTTGAAGACTTGAGGAGCTGTAGTTAGACCAAATGGAAGAGCTGAAAACTGAAAATGCCCCCAGTTGCAGTCAAATCAGAGATACTGCCGGCTCTCTGGATGAATGGTGATGTGTAGATATGAGTCCTGAAGATCCAGCGAAGCAAGGAATTCCCCCGGGGACATAGAAGCAATAACACTCCTTAGGGACTCCTGGTGATAATGAGTTTTGATCACAAAGGAACGGAGATCTTTCAAATCCAAAATGGGACGACAACCACCGTCCTTCTTGGAGACCACAAAGCAGTTTGAGTAAAAACCCATACCTCTTGTCCTGAACTGGAACAGGCTCCAGAACATCCTTGTCCAGAAGAGCCTGAATAGCGCCGAACAGACCGCGTTTCTCTGTGCCCTGAGGCGTATGAGAAGGAAGGGAGAACGACGAAAGGGATCCTGTACCCTTCCGTCACCACCTGTAAAACCCATGGGTCCGCCACTGAATCCTCCCAAATGCTGGGCTAGTGGTGCAGACGACCACCCACAGCAGAGTGGGGACCTGGGTTCGGCGAGTCATGCCGAAGGAGGCTTGGAAGCCTTGGACTTGGAGGAGACCTTGGGCTTCCATTGCTGTTTGGGTTTGGAGGAGGTACGCGGAGCTGAAGGAACTGTCTGGTTCGACGGACGTGTCTCATTCAGAAAGGAACGAAAATACCGGTTACACTTAAGCGACGTTTTCTTCCTAGGGACCAAGGGTAGAAGGGTACTCTTACCCCCGTGACCTCACTGATCAGATCCTTAAGATCTGGCCCAAACAAAGAAAAGCCTTGAAAAGGTAAGGAGAGCAATGGTTTCTTGGAAGCAGTGTCATCAGACCAGATCTTGAGCCAAACAGCCCATCTGGCAACCACAGACATGGTGGAAACCCTAGCCACCAAACGGATAGCATCAAATCAGGCAGCAGAAACATAGTGCTGAGCCTCCGAAATGTTGGCAAGGAGGTGCAACATATCCGAAGTACGAGCACCCTGACGAACAGCAAGGGTAAGCTGTTCAGTCCAGACCGCAATGGCCCAGTTCACCCATGCTGCAGCGAATGCTGGATGCATGGCAGCACCAGCAGTGGCAAAGATGGACTTGAGGGAGACCTCAAGTTTCTTGTCAGTCTAGTCCTTTAGAGCAGACGCATCAGACACTGGCAAGGCAGTGGACTTAGATAGCCTGGAGATAGGAGCATCCACTTTGGGGGGGATGAACCCACTGAGCAAGTGCAGCCTCAGAGAAGGTATAAAGCTTGGCAAATTTCTTGGAGACAGTTTTCTGTCTGGAGACTTCCACTCTTCAGACACAAGGCGGTCAAGAGTGGGATTAGGTGGAAAGCAAGTAAGGGGCTTTTTAGGCTCCTGAAATACATCAGAAGGAACCTCCTGCACTAAGGGAATGTTTAGGGTACTTAAAACAGCCCTGATCAGGCCCACAGCTGAGGGCTCAGGATCAGCCTCAAAAGGGACCCCAAAAAACCAAGAGGAGCCTACCAAAGAACATTCCTCAACATCTGAATCCACCAGCAGTTCCTTCTCAGAGGAATATGACACGTCGGGTACACCCTGAGGTTTTTGCAGGGAAGACTTGATGGAGGAGGGGTCCTGCCAAGAATGGAAGACCCCCTGTAACAGGGATGGAAACAGTTGCAATGTGGACCTAAGGTCCCTAGCAGCCTTGAACTCTTGCACCCAAACAGGCTCTAATGCATGGCTGGAGGTCCCTGGAAGACTCTCAGGGACATCAGAACATGCTGGGCATAAATGACCTGAGAATTCTCTAGGTAACCCTGAATGACAGGAAGAGCAATGCGCAATAGGGGATACAGAGACCCCAACATCCTTAGTCTTAGGTCTAGCCCCAAGCTCCAAAGGTATAGACATTCTCACAGTGTCAATAACCTTAAAGTATAATAAATCACCCAATTACAGTATGTAGGATTAAAGCTTCACCCCAGAAATTGTTAATTTAGACTAATCGGGCAGGCGAAGGGTTAATCAGCAGAGGAGAGAAGGAGAGTCCAAGCCCTGCGTAGGATACTCGTTCTGAAAATAGCACAAAATGGCTGCCGCAGCAGGAGCCAATCAGAAATGAGAGCGCGAAGCAAACGCCCATGGGAAATGTAGTTTTCCCAGAAGAAGTACCCCAACAGTGCCGAAGCCCCCTGAGCCCCCCCAACACACTGGAAACATGAACTGGATGATAGAGCAAGGGCAGACAAGAAGAGCCATCTTTGAAGTCACTAGGTTAAACGGTTGCACAGATATGTCCCAAACTGTACAGTTCCATAGGAGTGAATGGAGCAATGGCACCTATGCAGTAAATTGAAGGTATAATATTAAAAGACATGAAACATCACTTGAACATGTTAGGATATTGATTAAATAGCGGGAGCACACCCGGCTCTGAAGCTGTACTGATTTCAACACGGAATACACATACAACAGCTGCTAAAAACCATCTCCTTTATTAAAGCGTGTTAAAAATGTAAATAGACATGGATACAGTGATACCACATTCAAAATTCGGTATTTAATCAATTTTCATCTTGTGAGTGATTGTGGAGGACTCAAGAGGATTGTGGCACCCCGAAGCCATGTGGGTCATCTCCAATTATCCTGTAAGCCAGCTGGGGTAGATCATGTACTACAGTGCCGTGTAGCACTTTGTCTCGTTAAACATGTTAGGATACCCAAAAAAACACTGAACCAGTAGGAAAAGTGTCAGAAACCCCCCCCCCCCAAATGAATGCCAAACCAGCAGCTAAAGGTTTAAATACTACATAAACCTGCTCCAAAACACCCAACAAACATACAGATAGTCCCAATGAGTGCAGGAGTGTGCAATAGGAACCCAAAGGATAAAAAAACCCTGTGCGGAGGGGCACCGTGGGACATGTGGACCTGCAGCACTCAAAGGGCTGCTCACCTTTCCTGCAGATCTTCTGTCTTCAGACTACCATGTATTAAGAAGAAGCCTCGGAGGGCAACTCCTGAGGAAAGAACTTGTAGCCAAGATTTTCCCCCCAGGGCTTAAGGTCCACAAAAAGCACCTGGTCACTGAGCTAGCCACATTTAAGGGCATTGTCAGTTATGGTAATCCGCCTAATGGTGGTATTCCATTTCTAACAGAAAAATAAAAAACTTCTAAAGCTATAGCGGAACTGTTCTCTTGCCTTGTTTTATCTTCACCAAGGAACAAATCTTTCTGGAGCTGGTTTGGCTAGCTGCAGTCAAGGAGGGAAGGTAGGCTCCACCCCCTGCATACAATTCTAGAATTGTTCCTGCCTACAATTACAGGGGCACTGTTAAAGGGACAGTAATGTCCCAAAAAAAAAAAAAAATCCAGTTTTGTAGACTTTAAAATAAACATGTTCCAAACCCGATATAGGGATTCAAAGTTTCCCCCTCCTTCCCCTTCTCCTGATGTCAGCTGTAAAGCTGACAGCAGGAGAATTGAGTCGTACGACTCGAGGAGGCTCTGCAGCAGAGTGGAGATCGCGTTATCTATAAAGAATTAATTCATTGGAAAGATCTACAAAGTGTGCCTGGTTTGCAAACACACTTGTAGACATTTCCAATGAATGAATTCTTTATAGATAACGCGATCTTGGCTCTTCTGCAGTCGCCTGCTGGTCCCCTGACCTGGATCTCCTGCTGTCAGCTAGACTCTGACGTCAGGAGAAAGGGAGAGAGGGGGGAACTTTGAATCCCTGTATCTCTCAAACCATAGCGATTTGAGAGATCGGGTTTGGAGCTTATTTATTTATTTTAAAAGTCTACAAAACTGGAGATTTTTTTTTTTTTGGGGGGGGGGCATTACTGTCCCTTTAAAAGGGAAGACTCCCCCTTTCTAAGATGTGTCTATAGGAACTGCTGGGCCCAGATATGGCCTCCTATGTAGGGTGGGGATTCCAAATGAAGTAATGTGTGTCAAAGTGGATGGGGCTTGATTGGGTTGGATGTTATTTCGAGGTAGGTTTACCTTTAAAATGTATGGAGTCTGGGAAGACCAGGGAGGAATATGCCTGGAACCGGCAAGGGAACTCACTGAGCCTTCAGAATCAGCTTTTGTCCCCAGAGATCCAGTAATTAAGTATAAAAACTGGAGTCTCTGGGTGAGAACCGGATAGTTTCCAGACATGGGCAGACCCAACTTCCCTTACTCTTACCCAGTGCAGATCTCAGATCCCTGGTGACATCACTGAACAATGACGTTCTAAGATAGTGCCCAGACTAGGGCATTATTTGGATGGAGGATTGGAAGATGGATATCCAGCAAAGTATAGTTCCCACAAAAATAAATGCCAGTTTCCCCTCTGAGTGCCCATGCCACCTTGGGAGAAATTAGCTACATTCAGGAATAAAAAAGAGCCACAATGTCACCCAAGACATCAACATCACTCAAAGGGTTTAGGACCAGATAGATGTGTAACACGTATAAAAAAAGCAATGTTTTGCATACCCCTCAGGGATTAATGGGTTAACCTAGATACTTGTGACATTCCACAAATTAAGCAAAGAATACCATAAAAAGGCAATGTTATTGCAAAATAAGAGGTCTTTGCATTTTTCCTGAATTAAAGATATTTTAAATGTCACAAATAATTTAGATAATTTTTAGTGAGTCTGAACTTCCTGAGAGCTGGCAATACTGCTTATTTTGCAATTAAAATTAAATGTGTATGTGACACAAACAAATATACACTCCCACACGCAAGATGGGCAAAGTGAAACAGAGAGTCAAAGGCCACAAGCAAAACTGACAGAGTGCACACAAGACAGAGCTTTTCGCATACAGGAATGTACTGAGGAGGATATAAAGGAACTGGATCAAATCAACTGTACCATAGGTATATTACAAGTCAGAGATGCTCAGCTAGGAACGAACCTGCAATATAAATTTGCAGGCTTTATAGGAATGGTGTCCTAGCCAGGGTGCAATCTCTTTTAGCTCACTAGTGCCTTTCACAGAGAGGAAATATCCTAAAGCATATCATATTGTTCCTGCCATTACAGCAGTCCAACCACAAAATGCCAGGCAAATCCTCTCTGTACCACAGGAGACAAACATTACCATAACCCCGATTGATTTGAATGGGACGTTTTATTTCATGAATGTTAGTGACACCAAGTGTATGTGTGAACTCTCTAGCATTCAAGAGGTTATGGACCTTTTGTTTAGAAGGACAGAATTTGAAGGCAGATAAGAACTATTCGGCCCATCTAGTCTGCCTATTTTTTTTTACTGTAGAAACCTTAAGCCTTATTTGGTTCTTCGCCTAGTCTTATGTTAAGGACAGCCTTATGCCTGTCCCATGCATGCTTACATTCCCGCATTGTATTAACCACTACCACTTCTGCAGGTAGGCTACTCTACTTATCTACTACTCTCACAGTGAATTATAACCTTCTCACATTACATCTAAGCCTCTGTCCCTCTAGTTTTAGATCATGAGCTCTTGTCCTAACATGTCTACTCCTTTGAAATATACGCCCCTCCCACACTTTGTTGAATCCCTTTATACATATGAATGTTTTTAGCATGTCCTCTCTCACTCGGTCTCACACAAGCTATACATGTTCAGATCCTCTCTGATAATTTGTCCCCTATGGTTCAGATGTGTGCCACACAACTGCCCCAGTTCTTTCAAGTACATTAGCCATGTTTTCATGACCATAAAGTGCAGTTATAATGCAGTTACATGCAACTATCTCCATAGTAATGATATTAAGTGTAATGTTAACAAGCAATAGACTTAAATTTAGTAAAATTATCTACCCCAAAAATTCCCTGTTTCCTAGTTAACGAGTTGCCATTCCAGGTCCAGAAGAAGATGTGCGACTTTCCACAGGTCACTATGGTGTTTGGATCGGTCGGATGGAATTCCACAGCAAGTACTACTTCATTTGTTGTCTGTTAGAGAGGACAGGAGAATATTACAGGTGAGATACTGAGGAGACGTCACATTAGCAATTGTAAATTATCCCCTTTGATGCAAGAGGTCTCCAGCACATTGCATTGCCCCCATGTTTGACACTGCACTAGCATCCGAGTGGTCAACTATTACTTTGTGGCAAACAGATTAACTGAAATTTATATATATAGATATATATATATATATATAAAAAAAAAAAAAAGTATCATCTTTCCATGTTATAATTAATAAAGGAACCTAACGAACAGTTTAAGGACCAGAGGGGTAAGCAATGCATTGCCAAGCAAAATGCTGAACAGGACTCTGGTTCTTAAAGGGTTAACAAGTTATCAGACAATACTATTATACATTTGGAAATGTCGAACTGAGTAGAAGACTGAATATCCATCAGAGAGAAGAGAATGTTTATTTTGCTTACTTTTACTGGACTTAAATGAAAGACGTTAAAATAGAAACCCTCAAAAACTTTATGCACTAGAAAAAGGGTGGTACAAGACTGCACCCCAATACATAATTGAATGTATAAAACTCAGACATTTTAGTATATTCTGTACTAACAGATTGTAAGCCCCCAAACAGTCATTTGGGGCCCACCTTGCAGTCCACCCTCCCAATCTGCTCCATCATGAACTTGAATACTCTGAAGAATTTTACTGCAATGAAAGGATTAAATCAATGATGAATCACTAGGTACAAACTGGAAGTGAACTGACAGGGTATGGTCACTCTATGCTGTATTGAGAAAGCTAGAGAGGAGCGGCAAATAGAAGATTCTGAACGGTGCATATCTGAGTTTTTTACCTAGTCTGGTCCCTTAAGAAAAGGCTTAGTAAAACAGAACTGCCCTTTATACAGAGCTTCGAAAATGACACTGACACATATATGAAACTGAATTATAGAACCTGAAATATCAGGTACTTCCAGCTAGCATTTGTTTAGACTATTCTATATAGCACAGGGGCCCAACATAAGGCCAAATGTAGACCAGTTGACCGTAGTTTGTGTGGACCACCTGAGGATATCCCTGCACGTACACATCTGGATGAATCAGTGATCATGTAGAAGGGGCCATTGCCTTAGCCACTTTAATACACATAAGATCATGGAGGAATAAAACAAGCACTGTTGAAGTGAAGAACAGGGTTTGCTACCCCAGGCAAAATTGTTAGCTTTGCATACATTTTCAAGGTCGATTTAACCCTTTAAGTTCCAGAAAAGTGTGCAAAGCGTTGCACACCCCTCTGCTTCTTAAAGAATTAATCATGCATACCAATTTTTTTTTTTTTATTAATACCAAGGGTAGGCAAACTTAGGCTCCCCTGGCATTGAAAACCAACTCCTATTAACTGCAACAAGCCAGTGGCTGGTTGACAACAGAAGTTGTAGTCACAAACAGCTGGAGAGCCATAGGTTGCCATAAATTGTTTAATTTGAGTTTATAAAGAAAAATGAAATAAATGAAAATGTAAAAGTGCTCACCTTAATTTCCGCAACTTTGGATTTTTTCTGCCAGTCCCACACTGTCAACATATGTTCATTTGAGTCATCAATCACAGACAAATGTACCCCGGAATCCTTCAATAAAAACACAACACCATTTAGGAAAAAATAAAGCATAAAAAACAGATTAAGGGCCAGTTTATAGAACCTGTGAAACAGTTCTCCGTTTAAATGTTTTTTTGGTTTTTTTTGTGAAAAAGAGATAAACTGGAAATTCAGGGAAGAGAGCTTATACTCCTTGGATGCTAAGCGTTGGGGATGCCTTTAGCATCCAAAGAGTTTGCATAACTGGACAAAGATTTAGGGCAGGGTTACCAACAGTGGACTGATTAGTGGCTCAGTCACTTCATTTGGTCTGTCTTCATTCAGGGATACCTTGAAAACATGCACTGTTAGTGTTGCTTCAGGAACCCCCCTGCTTTAGGGAACTGTGGGTGTTAATTTAGGCATACATGTATATGCTTCATATCCGAATCAGAAACGTTAACACTCCGGGTGGGGGGAGAAGACATGCACTAAGGGGTGATAACGAGGTGATAAGGTGGAGATCAATTCTCTGGTGTGATTAAAATCTTTGCATCCTATGTTATTCTATGGAGCCAAGGCACTAAGATATCTCGAACTTGAGATATCTTACCGCATAGACTCCATAGAATAACTCAGGACTTGGAGAGTATAGGACACTGGAGAAAGCATCTCCACCTTATCACCTCTTTATCATGCCTTAGTGCATCTCCCTCATGCGTTGGGGACTTCAACTCCTATCATCCCCTGCCAGCCAATAGCTGGTGGGGGGATGATGGGAATTGTAGTTCCCAACATTTGGAGTGCAAAAAGTTGCCTACCCCCGCTGTATATTACCTGCTTAAAAAACATTTGTGAACCATTAAAGATAAAGGTCAATTATTATTAAAAAAAAAATACATACTTTAGGACATTTTTGCAGACTAATATAATGATACTTCCATGAACACAAGTTGCTTCATTTAGAATTTATTACAGTGCAAACATTCACTTCTCTGGCATTTTTAATGAAACATTTTAGAGAGTGGTCAGATGGAGCTGTGGTATTGCTGTCTATGGAGAGCTTTGGTTGCAGACAAACTACCCACAGAAAGAAATAGCAACAGTACTATCCGGCCACATACATGAAGTGTCAACACCAAATGAACAGAAAAATGCAACTTAAATACAACTGAGAACAAGTTCCTCTTAGCTTGTTTATTAACCCCCTTAAGGACTGCTCGAGTGAGGGTCTGACACTAACTTCTCCAGTCTCTGAGTGGTCAGTTTCAGGCTCCGGCAGCATTTATAGCGATGCGAGCAAAAATCCCATGACGTGCCAGGACCGTCCTTAAGTCATATTCACAGATAACTGTCCTAGCACGGCATCAGTTGTTAAGGGGTTAACAAATTAACTTAACCAAGGTAGTTGTAGTTTATATAGCAATCAGGTGTATCTATTTTTTTGCATTACATCTGCAGTTTCCTTTATATAGTGATCTCTTTTGATTGTTGCCTTCCTCAAAACAAACAACAGGTTTCAAAAGAAGTAAATGACTTGTAAGGGACACTAGTCTTTATCAGATTATTAACTGCAGACTAAAAGATCAAAAACCAGCTAAAAATGGCATATAGGTATAACTAGCCACCTTTTGAAGCATATTCATCTAGGTAGGTCATTCTGTTAAATTAAAAGTCACTTATTCCTAGGGTATGATTCCCCTTTAAAGGGACAGTAATACTTCGTTTTATCTCTATTTTATTTTGTAGGCATTAAAAAAAAAAACATGAAGAACGATACAAGTCTTAAAGGTTTGAGAGATATTCACAAGCAAAATTTCCCCCTCGCTGACGTCACCGCTGTAGCTGTCAGATTTGGAATCCGGTCCACAGACTGGCCGCGGCTCTGCAGCAGAGCCGAGATCACAAGATATAAGAACTACTTCATTGAAATGGTATACAAAGTGTGCCTGGTTTGCAAGCACACTTTGTAGACCGTTCCAATGAACTAGTTATTTTTACATCTTGCGATCTCGGCTCTGCTGAAGAGCCGCTGGCTGGTCAGTGGACGAGATTCAAAATCTGACAGCTAGATGGCAGACTTGACCGTTTCGGTCAGTGAGGGGAACTTTGCTTGTGAATATCTCTCAAACCATAAAGGTTTGAGAGATAAGACTTACATTGTTTTTCCTTTTTTTTAATGCCTACAAAATAAAATAAGATAAAACTAAGTATTACTATTACTTTAATGGTAACAGTAACCCTTTGTGTGTGTTGAATACCTCTCTGGAACTCAAAGGGTTAAATAAATTATATATAATGACTACTTACTGCTTTTGAGAAAGCCAAGCACCCCACACCACGCTCAAAGGTCCCAAGGCCAATAACTTGCAGTGTTGACAGGCTCACCGAGTCCCAGACCCTCACGTGGGGCTGCAAAGGCTTCGTGACAAGAACAGAAGTCAAGATAAGATAAAAAAAAACAAAAAACCCAACACACTAAATAAAATAGAATCCTACATTACAGCCAACCTTTGTAATAAAGAATATGATCAGCAAGGTTTACATATACTGAATATAAGGTGTCATTTTGTGTTTTAACCCTCGTCACAGCAAGGTTAGTCTGTGCAAAACTGCTTGTGGTGACTCGTAAATCTGTCTAAAGTAGTAAACAGATGGTTTGCTGGTCTACGTGATATACAATTTGTATGAATTTGTCATAGGCTGTTAAACATTTATTAAACTAGCTTGAATGCTATTCCCAGTTTAAACAGAACAGAGCATAGGAAACTGCATGGATGTAGAATTTCAGTTGTGTCATGCTAGTCAACTCACTGACAATACAATCCATTACAAATTTACACATCAGTGGCTGTGTTCAGGAAGCTAAATATTAGCAATTCCAGAGCAACTCAACTGTAATACATGAGGAGGGAGAACAAAAAATCCCATTGAGGTTAATGGTGCTTTTAACATATTTGATCAAATAAGGTATGTAAAGCTACAAAGGTAGGGGCTGGAAGACACTCAAACACTGAAGGGTATAAATAATTAAAAATCATTAGTCATTTCTACTTCTCCCCCATTTGATCCAGAATTGTCTCTCTTTAGCTTACTGAATGTGTTATTTAGAGCCCTATGAACCTTATGTATAAAAGCATACTGGGCCACACCATCTACAGCATACACACATGACTTCTGGATTTTCCACCCTCTATCTTGAGATCATGACCTCTTGTTCTATTATTCCTACTTTTATGAAAAATCTAATCCTGAACTATATTAAATACCTTAATATGTTTTAAATGTTTCTATTGCACCACCCTTCTCCCTCCATTCTTCCAAGATGCACATATTAAGTTCTTTTGAGTCTATTCTGGTACTCTGTGTCATGAAGGCCCTGCACCATTTTGGTGGCTCTTCTTTGAACAGCCTCCAATGCATTAATGTTCTTCAGGAGATGCGGTCTCGAGAACTGTACTCCAGGTGAGGTCTTACCAGCGATCTATAGAGTGACATTAGTACCTCTCTATCTTCCTTCTGCTAACTGAACCATAGGACAAATATACAAAATCTTCTTTATTGGGTTAAATGGGAATTTGAACCCCTTGAATGGCAGAGAGGTATCCAACATAGTTCAGAAACAGTGCTGGAAACCTCACTAGCATTTAAGGTGTTAAAAGCCTCAGATATAACAATGAGCATTTTAACATTTTGATTTTGCCAATACAGCAATTATTACTCCACTTTTCTTTGGAACATGGGCTCTTATTATGACATGGAGTCATGCAAAATAACTAAACAGATGGATATAGTATGGGGCGTCAGTCTGTGGAAATTAAATATGTGGCTTCTAAAGCTATCCATGTTAAAACCCAACCAGTAAATGCACAAGCAAAGAAGGTTGGGGCAAAATAAAAACAAAAGAAAAAAAATCCCCAAACCCATGACATTTTGCAGACTGATAAATTACGCACTAGACATGCACTGAGAAGATGTCTGTGATAATGAGGTCACGCATAAACCCTCAAATTAGAACATTTGGCAAACAGTCCTAAATTACATTGTAGATTATCTATCAGATTACATTGCAGATTATCTATCAATTTCCCATTGAAGCCTAGGAAAAATTTGAAGACAAAACCATTGACAACGTTATCAACTGCAATGAAATACAGACCATAATTAGGCTGATGCACTAATGTGAATTAACCCTTTAATTACCATAGAGGAAAGTAAAAGCATTGCAGTGCGATGAGTTGATAGCTCTCAAATGGTTACAGCAATTCTGGAGCAAACCAACTGAGCCGTACAGGACAAACAAAATCCCAAATTCCTAATGATTTGAAACAGGGAAATGTGTTGGAAACATACAGCTGGTTTGCCCCAGAACAGCTACAGTTCATCTTAGTTCACCAGCATCCAGCTCTCCCAGCTAATTCGGTGAAGCAGGTCTCTAAATAGAAGACATTTAGAGACTTTCAAAAAACCTGAATGGACAAGCTCCATGCTTAAAAACACCCGCTCAAAAAGAAATATTTTTGACAGCTGAACATAAAAATAAATTATAAGGCAGAATTTGCATTCTTGGAAATTTTGTTTAACCAATTTCTCAAGGAGAAATGCATATAAAAATCATAAATCTTAAGAGACAGAATACAGGTGGGGCAAAAATGTAATAATTTTTTACTTTTACAGCAAAGTGAACATCTGCTAAGAGAAAGACTAGATCATTCACCTACTCACCCAAAAGTACATTTTCTATCAAAATACATATCAAGATAAAAAAAATGAACAAGTTGCAACATATACATTTAAACAATTGTTGGCTTAATTTGATTTGATATTTACTCTTCCATCTTTGTCTACTCCTGCAATTTGTCCGGTTGCAATTCTGATTTTGTCAGGATGGACAGCAATGCTATAAGAAAACAAAGCATAAGAAACTCTTATAAAGACTAGTAATACTTTTATCATATCTATACACACACAGACTAATTTACTTGCATTTTACCAAAGAATAAGTAGTAATTTGGACAAGGGAATTGTGGTTGCTGTCGTATACTTGGATTTTGAAAAAGCCTTTAATACAGTGCCTCACAACAGGTTACTACATACATTAAAAGGCTTCGGTTTGGGCGGTGTTGTCTGTACATGGATTGATAACTGGTTAAATGATAGATGGCAGAGAGTTGCTGTAAATGGAACTTTTTCAAGCTGATCTAAAGTTGTAAGTGGGATGCCACAGGGTTTTATTTGTTTATTAATGATCTAGAAATGGGAATTGAAAGTAGTGTTTCAATTCAATCTTTGCTAAGCTGTGCAAGGAAATACATACGGAGCTGGAAGTTTTTTCTCTGCAGAAGGATTTAGATAAACTGTGTGAATGCAGAGAAGTGGCAGATGACATTTAATTTAAATAAGTGTAAGGTTATGCATTTGGGCTTTAGAAACAAACTTGCTACATATACACTAAATGGGAAACAACTTGTGGAATCCTCATTAGAGAGATTTAGGAGCACTTTTAGACGATAGACTTCACAGCAGTGTGCAGTCACTCAGCTGCTGCATGAGCAAATAGAGTACTAGCCTGCATAAAAAGAGATAAAGATGCACGGGATGCTAATATTATTCTACCTCTGTATAAATCCTTCATCTACAATATGGAAGACAATTTTGGGCACCAGTTCTTAGATTACTGAAGTAGAAAAAGTGCAACAAAACTGATAAAGAGATTGGATGATTTATTAGCAAGTATATAAAAAAACCCTTTTTCCCTTACATCCTATATGTAACACAGGAAACATGGTGATATATGAAAGCATTTACCAAGATTCCAGGAAGGGAAACAGAAAAAAATCTCAACACACAGATCAGTTCTACCAGAAAAACTGGTACAACATGAACATCAGGTGTCAACGCACATAAACACTGCAAACTAAAGAACAAAAATTTTCCCTGAAGGAGCTTCAAGCCAAAAATTGTGTCAGCCAAAGCCACTACATTAACATGATAGTTTGTGACAAATGTATGAAGGGGTGACTATGTCCCTGCATTACACAGCTGCTCTGCAAAGGCCAGATTCTTGTAGGCCCAAGCAGCACCCACCAACCTGGTGCCCAAGGGTTAATAGCTTCTTCTTGAGAACATATGACTAACAAAACTGTCGCCTTCATCCACAAAACCACTGTAACATTAGACATAGCCAGGCCTGCACAATGGATGACAAAGGTAATCAGATTTCCGAGAAGGCTGAATGTGATGAACACAGTACTTCAAGCACCTCACGGTATATAAATAAAGATTAATAATAATAAATAATAATCTAAAAGATGAAGCTCCTACTTGGGTGAATCTGCTTTGACAGCATTCAAAATCCAGTCTTCCCCAGGCAGCCACAGCTCTAGTTAACCCATGCAACGACAAAAGGTAGGGCATTAAGTGGCAGTAGAAGAGGAACCACAATTAGATGCCACTGACACCTTTTGTGTCTAGGACAGTCCAAATAAGACCTTCAGTGGAAGAACTGGGGCCTTCTCATAAGAGTTAAAAACAGAGAAGTACAACTCTAGATGGTCCACATCAGTTTCCCCTTCCTCAGCAAAGGAATTCCCAATAATGGAGGTATCAGCGTCTATAATATGGCTCCAGCGCCTTTGTGGGGCAACAATGTCCCACGACCCAATAATCGAAAACCCCTTGAATAGATGAGGAGATAGAACAGAGGAAATGAAGGTCTTAATCCATGCAGAGTAGGGGCCACACAGAAATAATGATAGAGTACAAGAAAATTCCCTAGGATGACCAGTCTGGACACTAGAAGCCTTAACAGCCTCAGACTTGCCAATATCTCCCTTAGGCTTTGACACATACAGGGGATCCCCTAATGTATACAGTAAAAGCAGTAAAAGAAGTAGTATAAAAATACTAAAATAGTTTTACATGCTTATCTAACTGCAAGGGGTTAATGCGGCAAGCAAACTCCCAAAAGGAAGCACGTCAGCCTAGGACCACTTCTTCCACTGCCAAAAGCTCTCTGGAAGAAACGGATGCTGGGAAATATACATTACCAGTTTTAAAAATGGCGGGGTGGTCTCCAGCCATTGCTAAAAGGCTCCCTCTGATATTGGGGTGTCCCACAGGGCTTCAGTAACCTGTGTGGAAAGAATAACCACTAATATCCCCTCACAGTCCAAAAAATACATGTAAGCAAGAAAAGTCCCAGATAATAACTTTATGTTCCATCCAATATGGCAGAGGCAGCTGTGCATGCCAGTTGTTAAAAGGACCGCATCCCATAAAATAAAAAAGTTTAGAAAAACTAATGAAAGTTGCCAAAAGTAAAGTAAACCACATAGAACAGATAAATACTGACCAAAATAAATAGAGGAGTCCCATAGATCCATTAACAAGGCAGAGATGCCTACAAAAAGGCAGTATTGGGGTTAAACAAAGAATAGCAACATAGAAGCTTTCATGGATGTACTGTACAAGCAAACCCATATAATAATGTGCAAGGGAAGCTCCCAAAGCACAGAAATGTGACTGCCAGACACAGAAATAGGGACATACTCCCAGGACCTGTGCACTTAGGAGAGAAAATCCAGTTTCTTCATTCATCGGGTTCCTTTGCATGTAAGAAAGCTTCAGAGAATGGGGTGAGGAAAAGGGCTGATAAAATAAGCCATCTTCCACAGACTAAGGTCCTGAAAGCCTTGCTCTGGTCAGCCCTTCAAAGGAGGGTGTCTATTGGGGGATTAGACAGCTCTTACATCTAGTCTGTTTGAAGGCCACTTAAAACTGCGCTTTTCCAAGCAGGAGTAAAGTGGAAAGAGGAGGAAGTCTGCGTCTCAGACTTTTTTTTTTTTTTTTTTTTCTTCAAGTGCCAAGCCCTACCGATAAAGAAGATTATTCCCACTGCTGGGAGGTGCTCTGTTCCAAAGTTAGTTTTTATGTATTATTTGTTTAGGAATAGAGACACCTGGTGCCATACTGTTCACCATATTGTCTAGAGAGTTAAATTACTTCTGATTCTAGAGGTGAAACACAGTTCTCCACAGAATGTGATAGTGACAGGTCCACCACTTTGTGACAGGTTGAGTTTTTATAACTTTGCAGAAACTAAATGTCAGACGTGAGGTTACCTCTGTTACACTGTAGGTCTGTTCCCTCTAAGTACGTATTTTTCTTAATAAAACTGTACTATTTTTTCAGATTATTTGAAATATAACCAATATGATGTGTACAGATTTTAAGCTGACAACATTAGTCAGTTTTTCTAGGATCAGACCGATATCTTATCCAACAGTTCATGAATAATCCCCTAAAACATAACATCTTTCATAATTATTGTTGACCTATATGGCAAAGGAACATCACAAAAATGCAGCAAAGTCCAGAGATATTTAATTTATGGGGCCCAGGGAGAGATTCCCTGGGTCTCTCTGCACATTCTTCACCAGTTTAAATAAGAATATATAAAAAAAATTGTGTAGATGAACAAGAAAAACAAACATAAAATTGTATGCATGCTGGATATACCAATAGGAATTAGGCACCTTCATTTGTTTAACCCCTTGAGTGCCAGAGATGTGTAAAACACATTGACATCTCTGCCACTCAAGGGGTTAACCCTCTGAATGCCAGAGGGGTACGCAATGCATTGCAAAGCGCTGTGTTGCATACCCCTCTGGCACTCAAAAGGTTAACAGGAAGTCAGCAGCGAGGTATATTTATGAATATCCTTTTTTTAAGATTCCCATTTTAGCAGTTTTTAGTTCACACTTCCGCAGACCAATGGCAGGCAATTTCTGGATCCGTTGCTTTTAAAACAACTCTTATTATATCCAGCTAGTGTACAAGCCCATGTACACGGGTCAAGGTCCAGGCAATGTTAACCCTCTGAGTGCCAGTGGGGTACCCAAAGCATTGCTTTGCAATGCATTGTGCACCCCTCTGGCACTCAAAGGGCAGTCTTGTGTCACCACACTCACGCGATGCAATCATGTGTAGCAGAGATTGCCCCGAACGCAGGCAGTCTCTACTGCGCATGACTGCATCGTGACAAACATCCTAGCAAATTATTATATAGGATTTGCCAAGGACTAGAGGTGGGGGGATAGGAGCTGTAGTCCTCAACAGCTGGAAAGACTAATAATAATAATAATCTTTATTTATATAGCGCCAACTTATTCCGCAGCACCTTACAATAGGGGATAGACATACAGAGATATTAAATAGTACAAATCATACGTGGAGAACAGAAGGATCAGAGGGCCCTCCTCGTGACCGCTTACAGTCTAGAGGAAGGTGGGTAGGATACAGAAGGTATAAGTGCTGTTGGGTGTAAGTGTCTCTTGCTACATAAGCGTCCGGTCAGTGGGTGGGAGAGAGAAGTGCTAGTTCAGTGTAGTGGTCCAGGGAATGGTTGGTTCTTGGTGATAATATTTATGGAGGTAGTTGATAGGCTTCCCTGAAGAGGTGAGTTTTCAGGGAGCGCCTGAAGGCTAGGGGAGAGTCTGACTGGGCGGGGGAGGGAATTCCAGAGCTCAGGTGCAGCACAGGAGAAGTCCTGTAGGCGGGAGTGGGAGGATGTAATGAGAGATGTGTAGAGGAGAAGGTCATGTGCAGAACGAAGATGGCGAGTGGGAGTGTATTTAGAAATGAGGGATGAGATGTAGGGGGGTGAGGTGTTAGTAAGGGCTCTATAGGTGAGCACCAGGATTTTGAATTTAATTCTGTGTACTAACGGGAGCCAGTGTAGGGATTGGCAGAGGGGACTAGTGTTGGAGAAACAGTTGGTGAGGTAGATTAGTTGTGCCGCTGAGTTCATTATGGACTGTAGTGGGGTTAGTCGGGCAAGAGGAAGGCTAGTTAATAGTAAGTTATAGTAGTCAAGACGGGACATGATGAGTGTTTGGATTAGAATTCTAGTAGTGTCTTGGGTAAGGAAGGGTCGGATTCTAGAGATGTTGCGGAGGTGGAGGAGGTATGATTTGGAGATTGACTGGATGTGAGGAATAAATGATAGGGTGGAGCCGAATGTGACCCCCAGGCAACGTGCTGTAGGGGTTGGTGTGATGATAGTGTTGTTGACAGTGAGGATAATATCTAGAGTAGGACTGTTAGGAGAGGGAGGGAAGATAATTAGTTCGGTTTTGCCAAGGTTAAACTTGAGTTGACGAGAGGACATCCAGGAAGACACAGTGGACAGACAGTCAGATACCTGGGACAGGAGGGAAGGGGAGAGGTCTGGGGAGGAAAGATAGATTTGAGTGTCATCAGCATAGAGATTATGGTGAAACCCAAAGGAATTTATTAGTTTGCCCAGGGATGCAGTGTAAATTGAGAAGAGCAAGGGGCCCAGGACTGAGCCCTGAGGCACTCCAACAGACAGTGGGAGGGGTGGGGGAGATGGAGCCAGAGTAGAACACACTGAAGGAAGTTAGATTGCCTAATCCCACAAAAGACAACTGGCTTTATCACTGTGAATGAGAATAGCCATAGAAAAACAGCTCGCCCTTGGTTCTTTAGAACTACATAAATTATCTCAGATCTTTTTCCTTTAATATATCTACAGATTTTGGAATAATGCATACATGTTTTTTGCAACAGTTTCTTACCCCTTAGACAGAAAAAAAATGTATAGCAATAGAAACTAACAAGCAGCAGTATATTCTTACCATTTGACACAATCTGTGTGACCCAGGTAGTGACGTTGCGTTCTTTCATCATAATTGAACAGTACAACTACGGAAGCTATGAAATATACAATTTCACCAGTAGGTAAGAGGAAAACATTGGCTCGGCAATCTCTTCCGCGATAACCGTATCTTCAGCAACCTCAGTCAAGGCATTTTGCACATTTCTTTATTTGACCCAGAACGTGAATAATGTGGTATGTGCAGACACCAGGACAAAGTACACAATATAATGTGCATTTATTTAAGCATGTATATTGTGGTAGCAAAATCCCACCTGCCTTACATTTTTTATGCTCATTTTTAAATAAAGATAGAAATTTACTTATCAATATTTCCTTTTGTTCTATGTCCTTCCACAGCTATAACAATGGGGCATTGTCTCCGTCCATCTGCTGGGGTAGGACCAATGGAAAACAGTGATATAAGGGGGCCCTCTCACCGGAGTAGACAGTGTCACTTTTGTCCAAGTTAAAAAACATAACAGACACAGGTTAAGGATAGGGTGAGCCATGGAAGGACACAGAAGAAAAGGAAATATTGTCAAGTAAATTTCTATCTTTCTTCTGTGTCTATCTCCGGCTATAACAATGGGATATACCATAGCAGTGTGCCCCATAATAAAGGGTGGGAGAGAAAAACAATTACCAAGAAATTAGATTAGTAACTGAATAAAATACAGATGGTGAGAGGAATCCCAGAGTGAATAATAAATGAAAATAAATGGACCTTTCCTACTATATTAGTCAGGGATAATAGCCTGGAGGACTTGTCTCCTGAATCTGCCATCAGCCGAGGCATGGACATCAATCCTATAGTGCTTGAAGAAAGTTGCCAACAAAGTCCAGGTTACAGCCTCGCAGATGTCTTCCGGGGAGGTTAAAGCCTTACAGGCCCAGAAAGTAGACAGAGACCTTGTGGAGTGGGCATTAATTTTAAGAGAAGAAATGTTGGCTTCTAGATAAACTAATCTAATGCACTGTGCAATCTACCTAGCTATGGAGGACTCAGAGGCTGGAGTTCCTCCAAATTTACCAAAAATGTGGATAAACAAGGAGTCCATTTTCCTAAACTCCTTAGTTCTGTTCAAATAGGAGGCAATGCATTGCACCAGATCTAAATTTTGAAATTTCATTTCCTTCTCATTCAGAGGAATGTGACAAAAAGAAGGGAGAATAATATCCTGGTTCAAATGACAAGAAGAAACCACTTTGGATCTAAAAGGATGGCTTAAATCTGAGGACTACTTTATCCTGGTGCAAGATTAGGTAGGGAGATTCACATGATAAAGCCTGAAGTTCACACTCTTTTGGCTGAGGTTATGACAGTTAGAAAGATAGTCTTAGAAGTTAGAGGTTTGATGGATACTGAAAATAATGGCTCAAAAACAGGGGAACTAGCAAACTGTTCCGGGACTAGATTAAGGTACCATAGTGGAACGACGTCCTTAATACGAGGTCTAGATTTTTCAGTCACCCTGATGTAATTTCTGACCAGGAAATCATCAGCAAACTGCTTACACAACAAAACTGAGAGGGATGACAGTTGTACTTTGTTACAGGATGGCCTTAATCCAGCCTCAAAACCCTTATGAGGTTTTTTCTGCCTGCACAAATTTCTGAAAATCCTCCATACTCTACAGTACACTGATGAGTTAGAGGATTTACTGCCATAGGCAATAAGGTCAGCTACCGGGACTGATAGTCCTATTAGTAGTAGTATTTGCCATTCAACCTCCAGGCCTTCAACTTGAAGAAGGCCGGATGGGGATGGAACGGGAGACCCTGGCAGAGCAGGTTCTGAGAGAGAGGAAGAGGTATGGGATGATCCACACATAGTTTGATCAGAGAAGAAAACTAGGTCCTCCTTGGCCAATGTGGAGCAATGAGTATCTGCAATTATTTTCCTCAATACCTTAAGATATTGGAGGAAACACATAAGCTAGAAGAAACACCCAATTCCAGGCTAGGGCATTCTGTCAAACGACCCCTGCTTCGAGCCACAGGGAAAAGAACTTGCTGTGCTTTTTGTATTGCTTGGTCGCCATCAGATCTATTTCCAGCATTCCCCATTTGCTGGCAATCCAAAGGAAGACTTCCTGATTTAGGGACCACGTCCAGACGTGTTCTACTTAAAGGGATAGTAATGTCAGAAAAAAAGTATTAACTATATGGTATATACAATTAAAAGAGTACTTGCACTTATTCGTATCTCTGGTCCCTCCCCTTTCTGCTTGACGAGCTGCAAAGCTGTCAGAAGCAAATTCTGGTCGCTTGACCAGATGTGGCTCTTCAGAAGTGCCAATATAACGATATCTAAAGATAAATACTTAATATGGAACGGTCTACAAAGTGTGCCTGGCTTGCAAGCACACTTTGTAGACCATTCCAATTAAGTATTTATTTCTAAATAGCATCCGTCTGGTCAAATGACTGAAATCTGCAGCTGTCAGACTTGAATAAAACAGCCAGGAAAAGGTAACTTTAGCAAGTTATAGCTCTCAAACTATAAAGGTGTGAGAGAGAAGACTTACATTGATGTTAATCTTTTTTTTTAATGTCTACAACATTAAATTAACTTAAAATTAACCATTACTATCCCTTTAAGAAGTCTGCCTGCTGATTAATTCTTCCTGCAATGTGACCAAAGAAAGATCTTTTCCACTTCTCTTTGCAGGTTCCTGCTTCTGTTTCCTCCTTGATTTTTGATCTAAAGGACCGCTGCGGTATTGTCTGAACAAACTAGTACCGCTTTCTGGCATATCAGGTACTTGAATCATCTGAGACAGTTGGCTATTACTTTTAGTTCTAGAACACTGATGTGCATTCATACCTCTGGTTGGGACCATGTTCCTTGTGCTGACTGACACCTGCAGATGCCTCCCCAACCTGTGGGACTGGCATCTGTGATTACTACTTCCCAAGCTGGTTCCTGCAGAGGAAGACCCTTTGTCAGGTTTTGAGTGTTCGTCCACCAAGACAGTCTTTTCCTGATATGACCTGGCAATGGTATTTTCTGCGTCTTGTTCTTGGCATCCCTGTGCCAGATGCTTAGAAAATAGTTTTGCAGCGACCTCTTGTCAAAGATATAACCTGGGTTGAATAATTCAGCACTCCTAAGAGACTCATATAATCCTGAGCAGTCAATAGGAGTTCTTGTCTGAAATTCCTGACTGCAGACTTGATTCTTGAAATCCTGTCCTCTATCAGGTACAGCATTTCCTGTGAGGAATTTATGACCATGCCCAGAAAGGGGATGCTCTGGGAGGGGTCCAACTGTTTTTTTTTGATAATTTTTAACCCAGCCTATGTTTTGAAGATAACAGAGTCTGGGAGGTATGATCTAGAGCCTGATTTCTGGATCCCGCAATGATCAGCAGATCGTCCAGATATGGTAAAATCGATATTCTCTTTAACCTTAGCGTCTGAAGGGAGACGGTCAGGACTTTGGTAAAAACCCTTGGAGCTGATGGTAATGGTGATTGTCTAATTGAAATCTTAGGAATCTCCTGTGTGAGGCTTTTACTAGAACGTGATGATATGCATCCTTGAGGTCTATCGTTGTCATAAACGAGTTTCATGGAATTGCTCTTAGGACTGAGGTCATAGATTCAATTTTGAAATGACGGACGAGTTCAGGAATTTTAAATCCAGTATTGCTCTCTAGTGCCAGAAACTTTGGGAACTAAGAACAAAATGGAATATATTCCACAGTTCTTTGGCACAGTGGTACAGGCTATCTGACCTTCATCAGCAAGCTCTGTACTGCCTTCTTGTGTTCTACAGCCTTCAGAGGATTCTGAGGAATACTGGAAATTCTTGAGAAATTCCCATGAGGAAGAGGATAAAACTCCAGCGGATAACCTGTCTCCAATATCTGTTGTACCCATTGGTTTTGAATTGGGTCCAATGGCCAGAAGTGAAGAAAGAATCCCAGCCGACCCCTCACTGGGATTGGAAACAGGGCCTGTTCTTCATTGAGGATCTTTTTTGAAGTTAAATCTTTGGGAGGGATCTTTCTTGAAACCTCATCTGGACGACTGGGATGATGTCTGCCTCATCTGATCACACCTTCCACTCTGGAATATTCTTGAGTCACGAAAATGATGTCTTCTGGCTCTAAAACCCATTGATCTTGAAGGAGAAGATCTTGGTCTCTTATCCGGCGGATAAGTGTTGACCGAAAAGCATCTGGCCTGAGATGGAAAAGCCACCAGCCCCAAGAACAAAGCCATAAAGCTCACCATGCGGTAACAGATAAGGCTGAGGATCTAGCAGCCAGCCTAATAATGTCTAAGGATGTGTCGCAGGAGAAACGGACTGCTTCTTTGATAGCTGTGACCTTCTTAGTTTAGAGCGAGAGACAGATGAATCAATTTTCTCTTCTAACACGTTCTGCCATATCCTAATAGTATGGGTCAAGGCTGTAGCAGATCTTAGATCCTGTCCTATGAAGGAGAATTGCTTCTTAAGTGCTGACTCCATTTTCCTGTCCATAGCGTCCTTTAAGGATGAACCATCTTCCATACGATTGTATTCCTTGCTAAGTTCGCTACAGCAGGAGCCAATGTTAGGAGGGAAATACCAAGTCTTGATGCCCTCCTCCTTAAAGGGATAGTAATGTTTCACAAAAACAACATCTCTAATTAATACTCATAGTATTTGAGCCACGGAGAGAGTGTTATTTCAATACTGTCATAGTTGTAGATCAAGAGTAACTAAATGATAAAGCATCCCCCTCCCGCCCCTTTTACCTAGTGAAGCCACCTTCCCTCAGATGTGGAATCTGGTCCACAGACCAGACAGCTCACAGCAAGGGACAATATACTTACTGTGAGAACAATGAAAGCCCTGCCCCCATAGACAGGTTTTTCCCATATCTTAATTGAAGATTGTCCCTCTCTGCAGTCCACTTTGACACCACCCTGCTGCTCTGAGTTGAGCAGTGACATCAGTAAAAGGGACGGGAGGGGGGATACTTTATCATTCATTGCTCTTCAACTACAACTCTGACAGTACTGAAATAACCCTCTCCATGGCCCAAATGCTACAAAGATTATTTGGAGCTGCTTGTATTATGAAATATTACTATCCCTTTAAATGGATACATCCTGCTGAATCTTTTGGTTAGTCGTGTTCTTTTGTCTCCTTTCTCCCTTTCAGCTTTAACAGGGTCAGAAATAGTATGATGTACCAGAAAAATTGGGGGTGTTTTGCGGTTACCCATAAAAGCTGTATCCAGGACTCCTAACTCCTGCTGGGAGTCAGAAAGGCTCAAGGTTTTTCACATATTTTTTTAAAAACGAATCTATGCAGTTTAAGTTAAAGGATCCTGATTAGTCAGGGATTTCTCATTCCTTATTAGAAGGATATTCAGAAATCAAGTCATGCAGACTATCGTGATCTTCAGGGACATCTAATCTAGAAGATGAGCCCCCTCCAGGGTCCACCGGACGAGGATGCTTTTTGGGAGCTGAGGCTTTCTGCATAGCAAAAAAAGATGTCCGGCATGGACAGCTTCATCCAGGCTAAAAAAAGATTCTGGATCTGCATGGGCATATCTTGCCCAGCAGCTTTCTTGAGACATTCCTGACATAGTTTAGACTTTCTTGTCACAAGGAATGCATGATCTAGACTTTAGAGCGGATTTGTCTTCCTTGCCAGAAACCTCAGGAGGTGGCTCGTCTTTGCTGGAGGACTGATTAGCGGGGTAGACATGCTAATATTAAAACAACTAACCTTAACAGAACAATTTAAAAACCTATTCTGAAACACTATCTAACCCCTTCCTGATAGGGAACCACTGTCCTGGAAAAACAGCATTTAAATAAGGAAGATATGACCCTCCTTTTCCTGTGAGAAATTAATAAAAACGTCACTTTCCTTCCTCCTTGAGATGATCACTTTCTTTTCCATGCAGCAAACGAAATGTGTTCCAACAGTGGAATGCAAAACCACTGGGCATGCGCTACAGCTCCAACCAAACTTCCTGTTCCTGCGGCAGCTTCAGTCCCAGCACTCAGGATGCCAGGAAAACTCATCCCCGCTCGATAGCTCAACAGACGATAGTAGCGGGGCTCTTTGGGGTGCATGATCTTGCTCCCCCAGTTTGGAGGCAAAGGCTTGCGGCCATAAAATAAGGTACATAGATAAAATAAGATAAAAATGCTGAAATATTTTGTCCTACTAAGCGTAGAGCAAGAGACCTACACCCAGATTGTTAGGACCAAAGAGACTGTTGGTTCAGGTGAAAGGGCTCCCTTATATCACTGTTTTCCATTGGTCATACCCCAGCAGATGGACAGAGACAATGCCCCATTGTTATAGCCAGGGACAGGACACAGAAGGAAACTGGAGAAACCATTAGGGTCTGTAGGAATAAATAAATGAAAAAATATATAAAACAATAAATAATCTCAATGTAGAAGTGAACAGACTGGAGACTGCATGATCTCACACATACACACACACACACTTTGCAATGCACTGCATACTCCTCCGGCACGCAAAGGATTAACACTTCAAGTAAAAAAGCCCAAAATATAGTCTCACAGAACTGCCATCAGATCAAGGATACACCCATTCCAATTTTAATTTCTCAGGTGGTAGTTCTGTCCTAATGTCATCGTAGTTTTCCACATCCGAAGGAATGAACATTGTGATTGGTCGACCTCTCATGAACATCTTTATATATTCTCCTTCTGTGGAAACACAATGTATCACTTCACATCAGTAACATGTGTTATCTACATAAGCAATCAAAACACTACTTCACAATGACTGTTGTAAGCACATCTGTTAAAGCCAAAAGAACAATGATATTCATGACAGGCCAGATCTAGACATCAAATACCCTAAGGCAAGGCATCCTCTGTGTCCCTTAGCACCTCCCATGGCCAAAATCTCACTCCTCAAATGACCCCACCTCCAGTCCCACTCCTGTTCCCTCACATAGGAAACCCCCTTCACATATAACAGAGCTGTACAAAAACAAGTCTTAACCTCTTAATTTACTAGAGAGGTCTCCAACACATTTTTCTGCAATATGCTGGGATGTCTTTCTAGAATCCAAGAGGTTAACTGCAGTACTTCTGAAGCAATTAACAAACACATATTAAAATTCATTTTCTGCAAAACATTGTACAGTGTCCTGATCACCAGATGTGTTGTATTTGTTGTTCAGAACAAGTAAAAACTCAGAGAAGGAATTTAAGTTGTGTGCTCTACTGACAATCATTTTTTTCACAGCTGAAGGAATGTCAGTGAAAATAAAACATTAGAAAAGCTGCATTTCAGGCAGGCAATTAAGGACCATGGAGTTTTTTTTTTCCAAAAAAATTAATTTGGGAGTCCCAGAGCAGCGACCAGCTGCACTGGGACCCCTGAATCCATGAAGTGCCAGGACCATCATGGGTCCTTAATGCAAGTTTACTCATGATGGTCCTGGCATGTCATGAATCCTTAAAGGGTTAAAGGGATAGTAATACTTCGTTTTAACTTTATTTTATTTTGTAGGCATTAAAAAAACATGAAGAATGATATAAGTCTTATCTCTCAAACCTTTATGGTTTATGAGATATTCACAAGCAAAGTTCCCCTCCCCGCCCCTTTTTCCTAGTGTAAGCCATCTCTTCTCAAATGTGAGTCTGGTTGTAAGACCAGACAGATAACAGAAGGGGACAATCTTCTTTGTATGAAAACAATGAAAGCCCTTCCCCCCTTGACAAGTTTTTCAGCTTTTTCCTTTATCTTAATTGAAGATTGTACCTCTCTGCAGTCTACCTGGGCACCTCCCTTCTGATCTGGTTGAACAGGGGGGGGGGATACTTTGCTTGTGAATATCTCTTAAACCATAAAGGTTTGAGAGATAAGACTTATATTGTTCTTCATGTTTTTTTAATGCCTACAAAATAAAATAAAGTTAAAATGAAGTATTCCTATCCCTTTAAACAGCGTGAATGACATCAGTCACACTCTTAAATTTTAAACATTTAAATAGTTATTTCAAGAATTACTAACCCTTTATATAATAACCTGTGAAGAGTTATATACACTGGAATGCAGCAGCAATGCAGCCGAACTTTGTCCATCCTTTGAATTACCTGTGACATACCCTGGTGATCTTGTCGCTATAGGGAGGGGTAGTGGTCAATGGCTGGCACCAGTCTGCATCAGTTATGCGGGATTAGCGGATACACATATTGGTTTGCTAATCATTGAACGATGCAGTGAACACTGCAACTTTCACTGTTGTCCATGTAAACGATCTACACGGAGGCCCCCAAGTTTAGTCAGCAAATCTGCCATGACCTCAGTAAAGAAGCAGCATGTTGCAAAAGTCACCTGGGTTATGGGCATCGTACAACACAACACTGTTTTTGCATGGGTGACATTGGACACACTTCATTATGAAAAGTGCCTAAAGAGGGGTTGCCTATTTTATTTCCAACTGTCAACAGCTATTGGCTGTCTGGGGATGATGGGATTAGTAGTCCAACAGTTAAAGGTCTGAAAACTGGCCTCCCCTGGTAAAACCCTTTATGTGACAGAGAGGTATCCAATGCAATACCCTGGATAACTCTCTGGCACTCAAAGGGTTACATTTTATGCTGCAAACAGGATAAACCATTGGGGAATCATTTTAACCTGGATGTTAACATTGTTGAAAACAAATACATTTTTCAAATTTAATAAAGATTTTTAAGAAGAATAAAAAAAAAAAAAAACTCAGTTTGAAAAACAAATATTGAAAACGATGGTACTCATACAGTTGAGAGATGTTGCATTCAGAAGTTATTACTGTGAAAAATAGTAGAAGTTTCTCTAGCGCCGCTATCTCCTGTAATAGTGTTTGGGATTTGTGCATAAGGCGTTTTTTGCATTCTGCCCCAAAATTGATCAGTAGACCCCTAATATAGCACTTGTGCGTCTCCCAGATCACAGGGACAGACACATCAGGGGTATTATTGCGGTCAAAGTACAGTAGAATTTGAGACAGGAGTGAATCGTGAGTACTCTTATCCTTTATGAGAGCATCGCTAAGTCACCATTGTGGGCTGCCAGTAACTACAGAGGGAGAAACCAGCTGTATACCAACTGGACTATGGTGAGAAATTGAGAGCAGGTGTATAGTTGTGGCAGTCACATTATGTAATTGGAATTGTTAAAATATATAGTCCAGTCTGGAATAGGAGTTGTGAGGTTGCGAGAAGTAAATATAATCTCTAGTAGAGTGATGGATAATACAGCAAACATCCAATAATTGGAGATTCAGAATGCTTCGTTTGATCGACCTCAAGGCTTTGAAAGTATATTGAGATTTGCCTCAAGAGGAATCCAAGTGCACATCCAGAGCCACATTCAGATCACCTCCCAATACCAACCTCCCCACCTTGAAATCCTCCAACTGAGACAGAGTCTTGGCCAGAAACTGCGGGACCCCTGTGTTGGGAGCGTAGATGCATGCTAGAGTAAAGGGAGTATTAAAGAGCTTCCCCTTTAAAAACAGGTATCGACCGTCAGGGTCGCATAGTTCCCCGTCCAGGGACCAAGGGGTATATTTGTCAATCAATATAGCCACACCTCTTTTCAGGGGCCGAAGCTTGCCTAGAGAATGGGTAGAAAGAGCTGCTAAAGGTTACAGGCCGAGTGGAGAGGAAATGGGTCTCTTGGACAAAAAAGATATTAGCCATGAGTCTCTGACCCTCCTTCAGTACCATAGATCTTTTTCTGGTGAATTCAGCCCTTTAACATTGAGAGACACCAGAGTGATCTGTCTGTCTGACATAAAGAGGGAGCTCCTAGAGTTCTAACTGTTAACAAAAAAAAAAAAAAAGGTAGTTATGAGCCCCGGAGAGTCACACCTCCTGAGGAAGTATATTTAGCAGCCAACTCTCTGTGCCAGGAAAGGAGGAGAAAAGGGACACACAAGGAAGGGAGAACGATAAAGTAGAAAGAGATAAAGAAGAACCTGTTAACTGTGAAAACAGAGAATACCGTGAGGTCCCCCCTCAGGTGTTACAATGCGACAGAGGGGGGAGATTACACGGGAATGCCCAAAAGGGAAGGGAGGGAGAGCGTAATCTCAAAGGCAAGAAAGTGTTGCCATAAGAGATAACAAATGAGTCAGGATGTAGAACAGGACCCGCAATAAAGACTGAGAGAAACCGAACCATATCTAGGGCAGAATAGGAGGAAATAGCTAATGTGTTGGTGGAAGATGGCAAGAGTCTAAATCAAATGGCGCGGAAGGGAGTCTACTGGTGTTAGGATAGACTGGTCTGTGGGACTAGGATTGCTAGTGCGATGCTGGTACCGGGCGGTCCGCCAGTGGACGTGTCCGCAAAGGAAAGCGGATGCAGCATTCAGCCGTCATATCTACATAGTTAGTCCCCAAATAAAGGACCAGCACTCCCAGTGCGCCACCATCCAAGCTATGCAAAGTGAATGCCAGTTCCCCCAGGAATTGGCACGCAAGGACAACCTCTGGAGGATGAGGAAGTGTAGAAGGTCGCTGCAAGGCAGATATTAGATGTATGGAGACATGCGGGAGGCTAGGACTGTATAGGGGCACCCCAGAAAGAAAGAAAGAAGCAAAGTAGATACTTAAGCATAACAATTCCATGTTAAGCAAATAAATAGCAGAAGAGGTATAGATTAACCCTGTGACACTGCCGAACCAGCCGCTGCACATGGGGTGTCCATTCCTATATCAGACAGTCCCATTGTGAGCAGGTGAGTCAGCGACCAGCGGGCGCCACTGTCCATCACTAGAGGTCCCTCCAAGCAGCCTATATTACATTCACATGTCAGTACCCTCCGGCCAGGGTCTGCACATCCATATGCCCCCAGGAAAGAAGAGGTACAGAGGGAGAGCAGACCAAGGGAGGCAGAAATGCCCTGGCAGCAGAGAACCAGGTCAGGAGTGGCAGAGGGGGCGATCTTACAGAAAAAAACAAAAACAAGCCACTCCAATGCTAGAGTAGGATAAAAAGTCCATCGTAGGCTAGGCCCCATGATGAATCAGGCTGAGTAAACAGCAGGTGTAAATGAAGAGGCATAAGCATCCCAGGACATTTCGGTTCGACAAACACAATCATTTATTGAGCCTGGGGACACATTATGACCCACTCCAGATAAGACAACGCACTGCTGCGCATAATCAAATAACAATAATTGAACATACAAAACTACCAACACGGGTGTAAGCAAACAGTATAATTAGAAGAAGTGAGATCACACAATCTGACTGCACTAGATTAATTGCTCCATGAGGGGAACTCAACAGTTAGGCAGACTACCCCAAAGGGAGCAAGCGATACCGACCACGTCAGTGAAACAGCAATATAATCAGATCCCCATGACTCCCCCAGTCAAGCCATGATAAGGCCTGAGCTGACCGAAAATGCAGATAGCAAAAAGGGAGTAATATTGTCCATAAGGTGGCTTCAAGCATAAAGTGGGTAGTCCCCTGAAGTCAAAAACTGTAAAACGGGTATAAAGTAAGATAAACACAGAAAAGGTTGGCAACCATAACCTGAGTAATACTCAAAAGTACAGGTAACTCCATTTGTCCCGGCAAAGTTGACCATGTAGGATCGTCAGTGAAGCCGTCCACCATCAATTCAGAAAACCGAACGGATCAAGTCCATGCACAACGAACAGGTAGGCACAGGGAAGTAAAGGTCCCAGGGGGGACATACAGGTGTCATACAGCAGCAGAGCACAGTCAAGAGGTATCGGGTAGTGTCCATCTAGGTGGAGAAGTAATCGCTGAAGCAGCCGCAGCACCCGGGCTTTTTTTGAAGGAGGGTCCTGTAACGACATTCCATCTCTCTCTCCTCTTCTTAGGCAATGTCGATTCTCTGGGAGTCGCCCAACCATGTCCGGCTGGTAGTGTAGGGCAAGTGATGTTAAGTGCCGAACAAAAGTCTGGAATATTTGAAGGAGAACGTATCTGTGCAGAGGCACCGTTGTGGAGTGCGGAGAGGGAAAAGGGGAAGCTCCAGCAATACTTCACCCCTAAATTCCTCAAATGATCCATAAGAGGTCGGAGAGCCCATCTCTTCTGAAGCGCTGTGGGCGACAGATCATTAAACCGTTGGACCTCGGAGCCAGTGAAGTGTATGCAATCCATGACCCTAGCTTTCATCATTATCCGGTCCTTATCTGTGAAGTTATGCAGACAGGCAATCACGTCCCAGTGTTTAGATCCAGGAGGGCCTCTAGGCCACAAGGCACAATACGCCCTGTCCACCTTGGGAGCTGGCCCATCTGTGTCACCCAGTATCTCTTTAAATAATGACCGTACCGAGTGCAGTAAGTCCTTAGGTGGTACCGTCTCAGGAAGGTCCTTAATGCAAAGATTACACCGTCTCGAACAGTTATCCAATCTGAAGGACAGAAGATCAATCGTGTCATCTTGTTGTAAGACGTATTGCTCAAGGTTATGCAATTGAGACCATGAGGCTTCAAGCTCATCCTCCAAAGTATGGATCCTCTGTCCCAGTTGGGCCAAATCCTTCTTTAGTTCAGCTAACTCAGCTTTGACCGTGGATTTCATGTCCATTCGCATCTCCGCCATGAATTGTTTCATGTCGGCCTTAGTTAAGAAGGGCGCCAGATCATCTCTGGTAATCACAGGTGAGCGAGCAGCCATTGCCTGGGTGTTCTCCTTATCGCTGTCCCCTAGGGAATCAGATGGGAGCCGCAGCGGGGTAAACGCCCTGTCACTGTTGGGCGAAAGGCACTGGGGGTGGTTATCCTCACGAGGCCCCAATGGCGTCTTGTCTGGGCTCGTACCCTTCTGTTTGAGGGGCAGAAAGTCAGATATTTTCTGGGAATCGGGCCTCCGTTGCCCTCGTTTCCTCGCCCCAGTCATTAGACCGTTATAAAGATGATGGAATTTTAATACAGATTTTCATATTATAAGAAGAACCGTGAGTGCGTTTTTGCTGACACTATGAAATGAATAATTACTAAACAGCACCTGGAATTGGAAGTTGTAGTTTATATGATGAAGGTGTGAGTGTTAGTTTGTTACAGATTTTATATATATTTACACATTAGAATTTTATTTCTGTGGATGTTGTACCCTGCACTTAAGTTAGCCAGCTTGCACAACTCCTATATATGATATCATTATCCACATCCTAGGAACAGTCCAGGCTTTTATCCCAATTTTTTAATTCCATACATTTATGTATTTTCTTTCATGTTCTTTTATGCCTGTCCCATTTCTTCTTGACAAGCAATATTTTTTTTTCTTCCAGAGAGTTTCTTCCATGCTTTGGCTTTATTTTGAAAACCCTTAGAGTATCAGGGTCGACTTGGACAACTTGCTCTCATCGCCAACAAAAACAAACTGCACCTGAATGATGAGGCCAGATAAGGCAGATATATAGGTATAGGGTTCAGGGCCGGATTTACATCCCAGGAGCCTGTAGGCACAGAACTGTGAAGCGCCCCCCCCCCCCCGATTAGCCAACTCCACTGGACACCTCCACAATGCTCATCAGCTCCATATTGCCCCCCATCAGCTCCAACTTGCCCCCCATCAGCTCCATATTACCCCTCACTTTGCCCCCATCATCTCAAAATTGCCCCTTACATTGCCCCATCATCTCCATATCCCCTCACATTGCCCCCAACCCCATCAGCTCCAACTTGCCCCCCATCAGCTCCACATTGCCCCCACCATCTCCATGTTGCCCTCACATTGCCCCCCTTCGGCTCCAACTTGCTCCCACCATCTCCATGTTGCCCTGACATGGTCCGTTTCCTACCTCCCTGGTAGGAGATCTGTCATCTATGCCTCCTTGGCACAGTCCTGTAGCTGATGAAGCTCCCTCGCGGTCTCCTATTCAGGAATGCAGAGTGCTGGGAGATGATGTCATCTCCCAGCGATCTGCATTCCTAAAGATGCGACGAGGGAGCTCACCACCTACAGGACTGTGCCAAGGAGGCACAGACATGTCCTGCCGGGAGGTAGGAAATAGGGAACGGGGGGGGGGGGGCAGCGCCAGCGAGGTGGCTACTTTTTTTTTTTAATTAAAAAAAAAAAAAATCCCAATGGCAGGCGCCCCTCAGTGGCGTGCGCCTGTAGGCGGGTGCCTACTTTGCCTAATGGCAAATCCGGCCCTGATAGGGTTAGTTGTTACTCCAGATCAGTGGGACTTGCCATTTCTGAACTGTACTGCCCTTTTGGGTTGTATTCATCGGATATTTGAAAGGACATTTCTCCTCTGTAATGGAACTAAAAAGATAAAATGTGATGCTTCTGAGTGGGGATTAGCCAAAGAACAAGTAATATTTATTTCTCCTTGAAGTCTCTCACAGTTTGGCTTTGCATTGAACCAAGGAGCAAAGAGAACATTCATTAAGGCTATTATAATTTTTTGGCTACCATAAAGTAAGGAAGGGAAGAAGTTATTAGGAGGTGTTCGCATTGCTTAAATCAATAGAGAAAAGGGAGAACTTCTTAATTTTTTTAACCAATGCCCTGCGTCATGGAAGAACTATGGTAATCGAGCAATAATCCTCATTGTTTCAAGACTCAAGGTTAAACTGGAAAATACCTCCCTAGCCCATTAGAAGTTTCTTTAAATAGTCTGAACTGGTCGAAGCATTAAATATATGAAAGAACATTTCTATTAATGTCTCCAAACATGAGGTAAGGGATTATAAAGATGTTTTATGGGTTATACATTTTTTTCAAAAGTAGTTATACATTGAGATGCAATCATGTTCGTATGGAACTTGCTAGTAGCAGAGTAAAATAATATATAGCACAGCTCTCCTACTCCAATATATTTTATACAACTGGTAATGTTTAATTCATAGCTCATGAAAAAGTTCAATTGTACTTGAAAAATCCAGGAAAGTGAAGTAATTCTGAGGCCAACATTCAAGGGGTTTAAATAATTGGAAATTTAAATGTAAGCCCAATAAAATCATTAGACATTTTTGTTTGTCCCCTATGGTGCATATTGTTTGGTCCAGAATGACTCATTTTGAACATAAGGCCCTCTGTGCCTAATTCAGCAAGATAAATGAAGCAATTCTGGAGCAAACCAGCTGAGAAAATGAAAATCCCCAAATTCCCATGGATTCAAATGGGGTTTTGAACGTCTTCAATTATAGAAGTCTCCATGCATTCCTTTGCAGTTTGTTGAAGATCTCCCTAGTTTTCAAGGGGTTAAAAGTCCCATTTAAATCAATGGACATTTTCCAGAACTGCACCTGTAATTAAAAAAACCAAAAGAATAGGCCATGTTACTGTTCTAAAATTAGGCTTATATTTACCATAAAAAAAAAAAAAAAAAGAGACCTTCGTACCCACAGTGTACCAGGGAGGTCACGAACAATCAAGGGGTTAATGCTCTGGCACTCAAAGGGTTAAACAGTACACCTAAAAACAACAGATGATTTTGAGAGAGCTTCAAAAACCACCTGTTATATTGCATTAGCCACTTTCTATACAGAAAATGAGTTTTTACATTAATTACCTTTATAGATTATGCCAATTACACTGGAACTTCTTGTCTTAGCCCTACATTACCACTCCTACTTTCTGCTCTGGTGCTGAAAGGGTTAAGAGCAAGTGAAAGGGGAATGTTACATAATAGTTTAGGTTTAAAAAAAGACTTGCATCCATCAAGTTCAACCCTTTTCCTATTCCTGTTTACCGTCGTTAATCCAAAAGAAGGCCCCCCCCATTACAGCAATTTCAAATCCTGCTTTGAATTGGGGGGGGGGGGGAGATTCCTTCTAGACTCCAAATAATAATCAGATTTCTCCTTGGATCAACAAGCACTAAATATTGATCCCAATACTAACAAACATAGTCCTCTATGTTCTGCTCTTTTAAAAAAGTATCCAGGCTTCTAATGTATTTGATAGCACCACCTCCTCAGGCAGTGAATTCCATACCTTTATTGTCCTTACCGTAAAGAATCTCTACTGCTGTTGTAGATTAAATCTCCTTTCCTCAAGCCTAAGTACGTGACCCCTTGTTCTTTGTACTGCTCTGTTAATGAACAGGTACAGTGCCTTGCAAAAGTATTCACTCCCTTGGCATTTTCCCTATTTTGTTGCATTACAACCTGGAATTAAAATGGATTTTAATTTGGATTTTATGTAATGGACATACACAAACTAGTCCAAATTGGTGAAGTGGAATGAAGAAAATAACTTGTTTTAAAAAATTCTAAAAAAATAAAAAATGGAAAAGTGGTGCGTGCATATGTATTCACCCACTTTGCTAAGAAGCCCATAAATAAGATCTGGTGCAACCAATTACCTTCAGTAGTCACATAATTATTTAAATAACGTCCTCATGATCTGTCACATGATCTCAGTACATTAATTATATATTATATATAATGTATATATATGTATAATATACACATACACACACCTGTTCTGAAAGTCCCCAGAGTCTGCAACACCACCAAGCAAATGACACCATGAAGACCAAGGAACTCTCCAAACAGGTCATGGACAAAGTTGTAGAGAAGTGCAGATCAGGGTTGGGTTATAAAAAAATATCCCAAACTTTGAACATCCCACTGAGCACCATTAAAAACATTATTAAAAAAATGGAAAGAATATGGTACCACAACAAACCTGCCACGGACCAGGCAAGAAGGGCTTTAATCAGAGAGGCAACAAAGAGAACAAAGATAACCCTGAAGGAGCTGCAAAGCTCCACAGCGGATATTGGAGTATCTGTCCATAGGACCACTTTAAGCCGTACACTCCACAGAGCTGGGTTCACAGAAGAGTGGCCAGAAGAAAGCCATTGCTTAAAGAAAAAAATAAGCAAGAGCATTTGCTGTTCGCCAAAAAGGCATGTGGGAGACTCCCCAAACATATGGAAGAAAGTACTCTGGTCGGATGAGACTAAAATTGAGCTTTTTGACCATCAAGGAAAATGCTATGTCTGGTGTAAACCCAACACCTCATCACCCCAAGAACATCATCCGCACAGTGAAGCATGGTGGGGGCAGCATCATGATGTGGGGATGTTTTTCATTGGCAGGGACAGATGTATTGCGCTAAATACAGGGAAATTCTTGAGGGAAACCTATTTCAGTCTTCCTGAGATTTGAGACTGGGACTGAGGTTCACCTTCCAAAAGGACAATGACCCTAAGCATACTGCTAAAGCAACACTCGAGTGGTTTAAGGGGAAACATTTAAACATCGTGGAATGGTCTAGTCAAAGCCCAGACCTCAATCCAATTGAGAATCTGTGGAATGACAAAGATTGCTGTGCACCAGCGGAACCCATCCAACTTGAAGGAGCTGGAGCAGTTTAGCCTTGAAGAATGGGCAAAAATCCCAGTGGCTAGATGTGCCAAGCTTATAGTGACATACCCCAAGAGACTCGCAGCTGTAATTGCTGTAAAAGGTGGCTCTACAAAGTATTGACTTGGGGGGGGGGGGGAATAGTTACGCACGCTCAACTTTTTTGTTTTCTTGTCTTATTTCTTGTTTGTTTCACAATAAAACATATTTTGCATCTTCAAAGTGGTAGTCATGTTGTGTAAATCAAATGATACAATCCCCCAAAAAATCCATTTTGATTCCAGGTTGTCACACAGTAGGAAATTGGGCAGACTAGATGGGCCGAATGGTTCTTATCTGCCGTCAAATTCTATGTTTCTATGTCATGCAACAAACTGGAAAAATTCCAAGGGGGGTGAATACTGTTGCAAGGCACTGTATTTGGAGAGTCCTTTGTATGGACCCTGAATATATTTATATAATATATATAATGTTATCATATCCCCTCTAAGAAGCCGTTTCTCTAGTGTGTACAAGTTTCACTTTTCTAGCCTTTCTTGATACCTAAAATTTTCCATTCCCCTTATTAGTTTTGTAGCCCTCCTCTGCACTTTCTCCAGTTCCATAAAGTCCTTTTTCAGAAAAGGCACCCAGAATTGAACTGCACATACCAGTATCTTATTGGCCTTTGCAGCCGCCAGCTGGCATTGAGCACTACTGCCACGTCTATTGTCTACCATTACTCCCAAATGCTTTCCATTAGTAGATTTCACCAAAGAAACACCATCTAAATTATATGTTGCATTTGCACAACATTACACTTGTCTATAATGTAGGCCTCAGACAGGAAGCTCCTGTACAGCATGCCTTGATTAGCATTATCTATACATTTAATTAACCAAACATTTTGTTTTCTAAATAAAAAAATGCTAGCTAAACCATATAAATGATTTTAAAAGCTCTTTTGAAATCTCACTTAAGCTGTTTTTAGGTGAAAGTGCCCCTTTTAGGAATTTGTCCCCCAGCAACAAATTTTGTGCTGACTTGTACATACAGATTATAGCAATAAGAGGGCATGCAAACTATTTTTAAAATGCTCATAAAAATGGATGCACTTTCCTGCTCCGTGAAATCAAATTAAGGGTGCAATGTTCAAAAGGTGACAGTAACACAAATTGTCTGTAATTAGACTGGAAAAGTATTTACACCACGCTCTGACAATCCTCATTACTTTATTCTGCATTCAATTCCACAGTCTCCATCAAAGGGGAAAAAAAAACAGTCTTAAAAGTGGTTTACGCTTTCATCAGATCATAAAGTATTAATTAAAAAATATCTTATGGCCTTCATTTTCATTTGTAGTTTAATTTCCATAATTTATTTCCAGATTAAACTGGTCTAAAGTTGGATAAGAAACTAAATAAAAAAAAAGAACCCTATGAGTGCCAGAGATGTATCCTGCTGAATGTGATGGACACTCAAAGAATTAAAACAATATTTATTAGAAAAGTTTATTTTTTATGGACGAATCTCAACTCTTCACTCCGTTACTTTACCACAAATTTTATAGTGACAGATTTAGTTCTGAAAATACCATTCTTCTTTTACCATTGACCCATGATTCAACTTTTTTTTTTTTTTTTTTTTTAATGAAGACTTTTGAATATTACACCCTAATTATGTAGTGACCCTGAATTTTGTTCTCATCTTACACCAAAATGTAAATTTCCATGGATTTAAATGAGGCATTTAATCCTCTGAAGGCTCGTCTCCAGCATATTGCATACTGGAGGATTTAAAAGCCCCATTTAAATCAATGGGAACTTGGGAAAAGGAGGAAATTTTACTCACCAATATTTCTGTTTCTTCTGTGTCCCTCCACAGCAGTAAAATAGGTATTGTCTCCGCCCCCCAGCTGGTAGGACCAACCAAAACTCCTTAAAGTCTCCCCTCATGACTTGCCCACCAGTTATTTTTTAACAAAGCTGTAAGATAGAAAAAAAAAGTACAGGTGAAAAGGGTCGGTGTGCCTTGGAGGGGCACAGAAGAAATAGAAATATCTGTGAGTAAAATTTCCTCCTTTCTTCTGTGTCCACTCCACGGCAGTAGAATGGGACATACAAAAGTAGTATGACAGAAGGGAGGGGAAACTTAGTTGAGATAGAAAGCATATTTCCCAAACACCACCTCAGTGTAAAATAGGATAATAAATTAAAATATACTACCATTACAATAGAACAATCGCCTGAAGCCCCTTTCTTCCGTATGTTGCATCAGCTGAAGCCTGCACATCCAACTTATAATGTTTGATAAAGGTGGAAATGGAAGCCCAAGTGGCTGCTTTGCAAATTTCCTGTGAGAACACCTACGCCTTACTGGCCCAGAAGGTCGACATTGCTCTGGTAGAATGCGCCTTGATCTTTAAGGGAGGTTGTTTTCCTGCATCCTGATAAGCCAGTTTTATGCATTCTTTAATCCATCTTCTGATAGAAGGTTTTGAAGCTGCTTTTCACTTATATTTGCCAAAGTGGTGGATGAAAAGGGAGTCTGAAGACCTAAATTCTTTGGTCCTGTCCAGATAGTAGGACAGTCATCTGACAAGGTCTAAATGATGAAATCTTCTTTCCTTATCGGATGAAGGATTTGGACAGAAGGAAGGTAGTACTATTTTCTGATTGATGTGAAAATCAGAAAACACCTTGGATCTGAATGAAGGACAAGTTCTAAGTACTCACTTATCTTGATGGAAAATAATATAAAGATTTACAAGGTAGAGCCTGCAACTCTCCCACTCTTCTGGCTTAAGTAATAGCCGTAAGAAGAGCTGTATTAATAGATTCTTGACAGGAATACTATGCACAGGTTCGAATGATTTGGAAGTAGAAAAGCTGATCAAGAACTAGATTCAGGTCCCATGGTGGAATAACTTCTCGAATGGTAGGCCCAGGGCCGGTGCAAGGATTTTTTTATACATAGGCGAAGGTGCATTTTGATGCCCCCCCCCCCCCCCGACACGGACACAATCCCCTGACCCTCCCCCCTTGCCACAATCCCCTGCCCCGCCCACATATTCACCTCCACACTCTCCCCACCTCCAAATTGCTCCTTCCACAATGCTCCCTTCATCTCCACAATGCCCCCTTATCTCCGCATTGCCCCTTCATCTCCACAATGCCCATTCCATATTGCCCCTTTATCTCCACAATGCCCCTTCCACAATGCTCCCTTCATCTCCACATTGCCCCCTTCATCTTCACATTGCCCCCTCATCTTCACATTGACCCATCCACATTGCCCCCTTCATCTTCACAATGCCCCTTCATCTCCACAATGCCATCTACATCTCCACAATGCCCCCTCCACATTGCCCCTTCATCTCCACATTGACCCTTCCACAATGCCCCCTTAACTCCACATCGCCCCTTCATCTCCACATTGACCCTTCCACAATGCCCCCTTAACTCCACATCGCCCCTTCATCTCCACAATTCCCCTTCACAATGCTTCCTTTATCTCCACAATGCCCCCTCCACATTGACCTTTCCATAATGCCCCTTCGTCCCCCTACCTTGAGTCCCTGGTGGTCTAGCGGCGTGCCACAGCTTAAAGCTCTGTGCCTCCTTCGGCACAGAGCTGAGGCTCCCGCGCGCTGCTCTCAGTAATGATGTCATCTCTCAGCGCTCTGTATTACTACAGAGCCTGGGTCTCTCTGCGGTATGTAAGAGACGCTGCGAGGGAGCGCTGATTTACACTACTAAGCGCTCCCTCGCGGCATCTTTGTAACACACCGCAGAGAGACCCAGACAGCTATATTTGTAATAAAAAAAAAAAAAAAAAAACTTACCTCTTTCGGCGCCCCTCCATTGCGGCGCCCTAAGGCAGCTGCCTGTTCTGCCTTAATGGCAGCGCCGGCCCTGGGTAGGCCTAGTTTTAGATATTACAGACATGTATCTCCTTACTAGTGGGTCGTCACTAAATGGAGTTGCCAGAATAGCTAATAGAGCAGACAACTGAGCTTTTAAAGATGAAGGTTTTCATTCTGAATTAAACACCTTCTGTAGAAAATCAAATACCTTGGCTGAAGAAATGCTTTGTCTTGAAATATTGTTTTCAAGACACCAGGATGCAAATGTTTTCCAAGTTCTGTAATAGATTCTTGAAGTAGACTGCTTTCTTCCTGCTAATATAGTACTGATTACCTCAGAGGATAATCCTTTTGACAGTAACAAGTGCCGTTCAGCCTCCAAGCCATTAATTTTAAGAAAGTCGGGTTCGGATGGAAAACTAGCCCCTGAAACAGTAGGTCATGCACTACTGGAATCGCCCAGGGATGTACTATTGACATTTGTAACAGATGGGAATACCAGATTCTTCTTGGCCATCTCTTTGGAGAGATGATTATTACCTCTGCTCTCTCTTCCCTTATCTTCCTGAGAAAATCCGGGATGACCAGTATTGGGGGAAAGATGTAGGCCAACCTGAATGTCCATATTTGTTTTAGGGCATCCTGTCCCAGTGATGTCTTGTCCTTCCAATGAGCAATGTACCGGGTGCATTTTGTGTTGACTGCTGAGGCCATGAGATACATTTCTGGCATTCACCACACTTCTGTGATCGCCAGAAAGACTGGATGCCTTTAGAGACCATTCCCTCTGATCTATCACTGTCCTGCTGCAGTAGTGTGCTTGTATATTGAGGTCCCCTGATATGTGAGATGCTGATAGGGCTTGCATATTCTGTGCTGCCCAAGCTAGAAGCTTTGCTGTTTCCTGCATTAAGTACCTGCTTCTTGTGCCCCCTTGATTCCTTAAGTATATTGCAGTAGCTAAACCGACTGATCTGACAAATACTGCTCTCTGCAAAAAAAAAGGATTTTCATCTGGATTAGAGATCTTCTGACTGCTCTCATCTCTAAAACGTTTATGTGCAGGTGTTTCTCTTGGAGACAATGCCTTGTACTGAGGTTGTCCCGCAGACTGCTCCCCATCCATTGAGACTGTCGTCTTGAGCTGTAGGATTTTTCTGAGTTATGAAGACCATGACTCGATTTTGAATCCTCTGTATCCTGTCATGTGACAGGTATGCCATCATTCTGTTTGTATTAAATCGAATCCCCAAAAACACTAGTTGTTGGTACTAGATGGCTCTTTTGCAAGTTTATCATCCACCCCAGTTTGGAACGATGTTCCAGAGTTTGCTCTGCATGCTCCTGCACAAGAGGATATGAAGGGGCCACAATTAGAATGTCTAGATAAAGGTATAGCTGTTATCCCTTCCTGTCTCGACACCAGAAGGGAGGCTGCTAGGATCTTCGTGAATGCTCTTGGAGCTGAGGAAAGTCCGAAAGGCATGGCCCTAAACTGATAGCGATTCTTCCCTATTGAGAACCTCAGGAACTTCCTGTGGCAGGGTTTGATTAAAATGTGATAAGCATCCTGAAGATCTATAGATGATAGGAAGACCTGAGGTGGAATGGCCTTCATTACTGAGGCTGGTGTTTCCATTCTGAATGAAGAAGTCTTGATAAATTTGTTTAGAAATATTTTAAGTACAAAATCGTCCTGTACCCTCCTGACACCTTTGGAACTAGGAACATAATAGAGTGAATTCCTTTCTTCCGCTGGCTTTGAGGTAGTTCCTGAATGACTTTTGTCTTCAGTACCTACTCCACTAACTTGATCATTTCTTTCGCTTTGGTAGTGGATGTGGGAATCTTGGATGTCTTGAATATTATTCTGAGGGACAGCTGAAAACTACAGTGGATACCCCATCCTTACTGTCTGTAGTACCGGATGATCTGGACATGAGAGAGTCCAGACTGTGGAAAAATGGGTTAGCCTGCCCCCTACCAACCCAGTGGATGGGGTCCACTGACCTTCATTGATATTCCTTTTTGAACTGAGACTTCTTGGTGAAGTCCCTTCTTTAACCACCTCTCTGCTGATTAGATTGCCTTGGTTGATGAAAGGAACGCAGAGTCTGAAATCTTCCATCTTGAAAGGAAGTTTTCCTAGTGCGAAAGGAAGGATTACTAAATTGCTTTGGAGATCTTCTTTCCTGAGGCAGAAAGGAGCTTTTGCCTCCAGAAGATTTTTTAATTAATTCCTCTGAGGGCCAAAAAGCAGATTACCACAAAAAGGGAGAGAGGCTAGCTTGGATTTGGATTATGTATCAGCACCCCAGGATCTGATCCACAGTGATCTTCTAGAAACTACAGACATAGCGGAAGACTTGGCTAGTAACTTAATCATATCCAAAGAAGAATCACGTGTATAGCTAGTGGCTTCTTTGATGGCTGCCACTTCTTTTAGCAAGTTTGATCTGGACATTGGTGAATCTATTTTCTCTTCCAGCTCAGACAACCATATCCTCATTGCTCTGGACATACAGGCCATGGCAGTAGTGACTAATATTTTGACCTAACAAGACAAATTGCTTCTTAAGAACTCTCTCCATTTTCTGTCCATTGGGTCTCTTATGGAAGACAGTCTTCCACGGACAGAGTGGTTTTCTTCGCTAACTGAGCCACAGCAATATCCACCTTAGGTGGGGACACCCAATCTGGAATTTCAGTATCGTCAAAGGGGTACATCCTGAGAAAACGTTTTGTCAAAGAGAACCTTCTATCCACTTTACTCCAGTCTGACTTGATTAATGAGTGAATGGAGGTATGGATTGGAAACACAGGTACTTCTTTTTGATTACCAATAAATGCTGTGTCCATGGCGTTCAACTGTTTTTGAGTATCAGTGATACCTAATGATTTGCACATTAACTTTATTAGGATGTCAATTTTGTCCATATTAAAAGAAGAAGATTCCTCTGGGGCTTCACCCTTTTCCTCAGAGGAATAGACTAAATCTAAATCTTGAATATTGTAAGCATCCTCTGGAGTTCCTGGCCGAAGTGAAGGACCCTCATCTGGATCATCCATACGGGATCTCTTTCTAGAAACAGAAGACTGCTGAATGGATGAAAAAGTCTCTATCACAGAAGACTTCATCCAGGTTAAAAAAATCTTTAAATTGTGCAGGGATATCCTGACCTGCAGCTTCTCTGAGGCATTCAGCACAAAGTTTAGTAGCATCTTCAGAAGAAAGAATAGAATCACAGGCAGAGCAATTTCTAACTTTCTGGACTTTGTCATCTTCAGAAGCAACTTTGTCTTTCCCCCCAGACTTAGACATGATAGCGTCAAAGATATATGGACAAATAAAATTAAAATATATATAGTTTTGAAAAGGTATTTATAAAGTTAACAGACCTGCTCCAGATGTCTTCCCCCATGGCAACCTTACGTATAGGCCCGGTAATGGCGTGTGTTTCATTGATGGAACGCATCGATGATATCATCTTTCTGGGCGCATCTTGCGTAAACACGCGATCCGAGATGATAAAGCTGTCTTGTAATACACGCCGCCGAAGCACAGTGCTGTCCAGCAAAAGGGATTCGGCAGGGTAGAGATGACTGAAGAAACAGACTCATGGTGAAGGTCTAACCCTTGGGACAGCATCCTGATGCAGCCGAAGGGAAATAGGAGCAAGGTAACGGGAAAAAACAATCAAGAGTGTGGGAGGAAAGATCTTCGTCCTCCAGCTTGTAGGACCAAGAAATAACTGGCAGGCAAGTCATGAGGGGAGACTTTAAGGAGTTTTGGTTGGTCCTACCAGCTGGAGGGCAGAGACAATACCAATTCTACTGCCATGGAGTGGACACAGAAGAAATTGTATTTGTCCCTCGTGTGTTCTAAAAATCTCATACTTGTTTTTCTTTACATATGAAAAGATCAGTGAAAATTCTGAGTGCACCCTTTCTCCAATCTCCCTATTAATTTAATTTGCTCCAAGCTTAAGCTCATTGAGAAATTGTAGTAATAATATGATTGTGCCTCTCCTTGGCCTACAAATCACAGATCACAAATGTGCATTGGGACAGGTTGATTAGAAATATGGAAGCATGGAGAGATCACTATACCCTGTACACTGTGTGTTCTCTACCTTTGGCGACTATATTGTAAGTTAAGACTCTACTCCTGTGACTCGTTTGTATGTGTATATATATATATATATATATATATATATATAATGATTACTCCTTTAAGAACAGTTGTGGGATATTTGTGGCTGATCAACTCTTTTCTGTAATGAGAGCTGCTATGCTCATTTAGGAACTGTGATGTTTATGCCAATAGGGCTACTGCAGTGTGCTGCAATGTGATTCCTTCATTGGTCAGCTCTGCAATGTGCCCTTGTGCTACACTAGCTGATGCTTCCCTCCATGCTGCTGAGACACCACAGGATGGACTTTGAAGTGTCAATGTACCTACGTTGGTGATGAGTGCTTTTAATGATGCAACACTGCTCACCTCAGAGCAGCAAGACTGTCCTGATGGATCGCAGAGAAGGATAATCTTCAACATAAGGGAAAAACCTGAATTACCTGCCAAAAGGGAGAGGGCTTTCATTGATCTCACAGTAATAAGATTGTCCCTTGCTGTGTGCTGGCTGGTGTGTGGACCAGATTCCACATCTGAGGGGAGGAGGCTTACACTAGGTAAAAGGGGCGGGATGGGATGCTTTATCATTCAATTACTCTTGAACTACAACTCTGACAGTATTGAAATAACAGTCTCTATGGCCCAAATACTATGAATATTAATTGGAGCTGCTGTTTTTGTGAAACATTACTATCCCTTTAATCTGACGTATATTGTATAACTGTAAAAATCTGAACAGTAACTAAATATCATTTATGGTGATAAACACTTTGCAATTAACTATGCCTCCAGGACATACCTGAGAACACTTTCTAGATAAATACATTATACCACTTTTTTAGGCTTTTGATCATCTTGTCTAGAACACCAACATCAATACATGGTAAGTAGGTTATGCAAATTAAGTATTTGCACCTTTTTTGAACTTTCACTGTGGGGCAGGGTATGTGCACCGTTTGTCTCGATATTCGTCACAGAGGTGACCAAAAGGTTGATCACAACAATATGTATATATTTTACACATACACTATATATATTAGTCTTTCCTATTAAATATGGGAACTACCACTGCTGTGGGATGCTTCATTCAAAAGTTATTTCAGCTTGGGACAACTACAGATCTAAATTAATCAAAGGTCTTGTTCGTGGGGAGAAGGTGCATACATTATTGAGACACACAATCAAACTATTTCCACAATTACTGTATCTGGTGATGTTTGAAATAACTGAATGGTATATGAAGTTTTGAGAAAGGCCACATGCGGACAGGTTTATTCATTCAGTCAGCTCTTTCATATTTAAAGAGAAAGGCACTCGCTGGAAAAGCGGCAACATTATATTGCTAACCATTCACAGGTGTGTTTACAGCATAAAAATTACACCATCTGGAGCTACCATATTAAATAGATTTTATATGTTCTTTTTAAACAAAAGGGAAATTGTGCTTTTTACAATGGAACATGAAAGTCATGTTTGTGGTGAAATGAAATAAGCAAATCTAGCTTTGTTCTTCTGGAGCTAAGTGATTTACCAAACCATTATATTGGAGACACAACAAATGAGGTACGTCTGTCTGAAAAAAGGATACTGCAGGCTGTAGCGTTCCCAGATACTTATGTAAGGATTTACATATACAGATAGATTTTTAACCTTTTGAGTCCCAGAGAAGTATGCAGTGCATTGCTACACAATAAAACAAATAACTTTTGTATAGTGCTTCAGTCCTCGCATTCACAGTTCGTCTGTTAGGATCCAAAATAAAATTCCAATCTAAGCACCCAGATGAACTCCCCGCTGCTCCATCCCATGTACAAGACGTGCTTCCTTGTATGTAGTATAAAAACTGCAGTGTATAGAAAAAAGGGAGAGCAGAACACAAGACAGCCCAATCTAAGCTCAGTAGCCAAACTATTATCACGTACAATTAAAAATCCCCACAAAAACCCCTCAGGGTATCTACTCACAAGATAGAAAATAAGAATAAGCCCACAGAATCACAAATCCTCTGTCTGCGGCTGAAGAACCATCCACCACACCCGTCCTGGCGTCCGGAACACTTCCACTCCTGTGAAGAAGTGATTGAATCACGGACTTTGAGCTGCGAGATCCACACTAAACTGAGGCTGTGAACGCATGATCTAGCGATCCCCTGGAGTGATGTCACCGGAGGGAGTCGACTTTGTGGAAGTGTTCAGGATGCCAGGATGGTGTGGTGGATGGTTCTTCGGCAGCAGACCGGGGATTTGTGATTCTATGGGCTTATTCTTGTTTTCTATCTTGTGAGTAGATACCCTGAGGGGGTTTTTGGGGATTTTTAATTGTATGTGATAATAAAGTTTGGCTACTGCGCTTAGATCGGGCTCTCTTGTGTTCTGCTGTCCCTTTTTTCTATACATTGGTACACAATATGCTGAACTGTTCGCTAGCAGTCAAAAGGCTAAACAGAAATTGCATTTAACATTTTGCTACAAACTGGGGGAATACATTTTCTTTCGTACACCTCACTTCCTGGTCAGGAGGCTGTAAATGTTGAAGTAGCCAACTGATGGATCACCAGGTGCTGAGGATTACAACTTCTGGATGGGAACAGCAGTCAGCAAATGAAGGGCTCTACAGTGTAAGTCAGTGCAGGGCCCAATTTTCAGTTAGGTACAGAAGGCAACCCACCTAGAATTCCAATTTCTGAGGGTAGTTACAGCTCTGCTGGCAATACCCATGTTCTGCGTTGTAGGTGTGGCCAGAGCAATCCCAGAGACCCAGACCAGATGCCCCTTCCTGGTGCACAACAGCATTTACGTACTCCTTTACTGGCCATAATGTAACCCTTTTGGTGCTAGACAAGACTGCTCAATGCATTGTGAAGAAATGTTTAAAGTTACCACATACAATCAGCACTAGAACCCTCTCTCTAGCAGCTATGAGACGAACAGCTGTTCTACTGTATTTTATAGGATAAGGGACCTTTGTTCAAAAGAAACTGCAGTAACGCTACATACAATAAACTGCATCTTAGGGAAAAAATACAAATTCTCACCGATTTAAATATGACTTTTAACCCTTTGAATACTAGAGGTCGCACACCCACTGCAAGCACTTTTAGGGGTGATTTGCTCCCTATGGCGCAGTTGGTTCGACCCAAAATGACTCCACTTTCTTTTAAACAGGGCCCAAAGTGTATTTTCTGTGCTGATTAACAGTGGATGGGGATAATAGTGGGGTCATGTGAACAGTGGGGGAGTGACCATAGATTAGGATAAGTGTGTCTGGGATGCCTTGTCTGCAGATGAATGTCAGAATGGTTAATATGGATTCTAGGAAGTTAGAAGGGCAAAGAAAACTGTCCTCTAGCCTGCTCTAAAACTGGACTTACAATATGGAACACTGTGTATTACCCATTTGAGTTGAATGCGTACCCCTCTGTCATTCAGATGGTTAAAGGGATAGTAATACTTCGTTTTATCTTTATTTTATTTTGTAGGCATTAAAAAAACCATTTACGGTTTGAGAGATATTCACAAGCAAAGTTCCCCTCCCGCCCCTTTTACCTAGTGTAAGCCATCTCCTCTCAGATGTGGAATCTGGTTGTAAGACCGACAGATAACAGAAGGGGACAATCTTCTTCCTATGAGAACAATGAAAGCCCTGCCCCCTTGACAAGTTTTTTAGGTTTTTCCCTTACCTTAATTGAAGATTGTCCCTCTCTGCAGTCTGTCTGGAGACTTCCCTTCTGCTCTGGCTGAGCAGTGTTACATCAGTAAAAGGGGCGGGAGGGGGATACTTTGTCATTGAATTACTCTTGAACTACAACTCTGACAGAATTGAAATAACACTCTCCAAAGTCCAAATACTATGATGATTAATTAGAGCTGCTTTTATTATGAAACATTACTATCCCTTTAAGTACAATCAATGCATGGGACATTATATATATATATATATATATATATATATATATATATAAATATATATATATATATATATAATCTGTGAACAACATGTTGGGGGAGATTCACTAAGCGGTGATAAAGTGGAGGTGACTTATCCAGTGATATCACTTCTCTAATGCCTATGTTGTTCTATAGATCCTATGCACGAAGATCTCAGAAGCTGAAGAAAGTGTATATAGTGCATAGGCTCTATAACTAGGAACTGGAGAAGTCATCTCCACTTTATCACCGCTAAGTGAATATGCCCCAACATACTTTTATTTGATACCAACTATTTTAGGGGTTTTAAATAAATTTAAATTTGCATTGCCTGGTCACTTGCTGCAAAAGTACATTTCACTGTAATTGGAAAGGTTATGTTTAACCAAAAGAAAAACCTTGTCTGTTGTCATGCCAAAAATGCATGTGATTGTGTAAGACAAGTCAATTGTGCGCAAGTTCAGTAATCAAGATGTGTCAGCAAAGCAGAATGTTCCCCTGACATGTAACATCTTCCAGACGTAATGAGAGCTAGGTTAATCACAGACTGAGTTATGTTGCCTATTAAGAAGACTCAGACATCACAGTATTTGGGGTTTTGATGGTTTAGTGGCAGCAGAGTATTCCACAAACCAGAGTGAAAATGAAAAGGGTAGCATTATGTCAAAAGCTTTGGAAACCACTGATTTACAGTTTTCTTTGGAAAAAAAAAACAAAAAAAAAAACTGACTATGACTTCCCATGAAAGCAGGTGCTATTTCAGGGGTGGGACACCTGTGGCCCTTTAGCTGTCTTTGGACTACAACTTCCATCACATTCAGTGAATGAACTGGCCAGCTGACTTTGATTTGAGTTGTAGTGCTGAAGAGTTTAAGGGTGTCCACCCTTGTGTTAGGAACACTTTAACTGCCAGAGGGGTACACAACACATTGCCTTGCAATGCACTGTTCACTCTTCTGGCACCCAAAGGGTCAATAAAGCACAAGTGGGTGACCCAGGGCTCCTTAGCTGTGGACAACTACAATTCCCATCATCCCCAACCAGACAGTGTCTGGAGTTTCCCCATCCAAGCGAGAGAGTCAGTACCAGCAGTAGAAATCTGAGCATGCCTTCCACCAACACTGTATTCCAAAGCAGAAGGTTAGGATACACCTGATAAGTAATTATACTAGGGCACTCAAGACAGGATAATGTTGTAAAAGGATCAATTAAACTACGAAATGGATGACTGCACCTTACCTGATCTTGGATATGTTTTAACCTGGCTCTGTCAGTCAAAAGGTTAATGTGTCTACTGGAATCTCACACCAATTTTAAAGCTGGAAACTCTTACACAATTTTGATATTCACAGAATACACATAATACTGTTAAAATTATGTATTAACCAGTTGCATAGTAATGACATCTTGAATGCCTTGAGAATTTTGAACTACGATTGTCTTGCTGCATGAAAAATATACAACCACTTATACCATAGTAAGATACTAAGGCAAAGGTGTGCAAGGGTGGGGCTCTCCAGCAGCTGTTGGACATCAACCTCCATCATCCTCATCCAGTCAATGGTTATTTCAAAGCAATCGCAGTGGAAAGGTTAACATGTATAACCCATCACATATAACATAATGGACAGAAAAGCATTACGAAAAACTGGCAATTTGGCAAGATTATGACAGTTAACAGGAAGCATTTAGCATGCATAAAAACTGCATGCATGGATTATAATAGGATTGCATGCTATAGCAGAGTTGGCAAGTAATAGGAGGAAGAAAAAATGTATAAATAATTATAATTTGAGTAATCTATTAGAGCAAGAAATATTGCAGGAAGTTTGCTTTTTTTCTGTCAGTGGAAGCCAGCAGGTAGCCAAGGCAGCAGAGATTTATGCAAAGAGGAAATGTTTTACTAGAAGACTTTTCTTATGTTCTCTGGTTTTGTCTATCATAATGGTGGCCAAGCTCTCTGGATTTGTCTATCACAATGGTGGGCAACACAAGGCTCTCCAGCTGCTTAGGACTACAATTATCATCCCCAGTCAGCCAATGGCTGGCTAAGGACAATTGGCATTGTAAGCCTGAAAATCTGGAGGCCCTCTGGCTGCCCATCCCTAGACTATTACTGTGGTTGTTGCCGCTGATAAAGACTCAGCATACCAGAACAATCACCTGCTGTATGGATGGGTAGGATGAATGCACTATGTACAAAAGAAAAGTAGAACAATACAGGTGCAAACCAAGTGCACTGTAGAGGCCAAATCATTTTCCCACTGAATTAAATGGTGTGTTTATCCTCTTGAATGCTAGCCTGCTCTCCAAGAAGCGGCGTTGCAATGCGTTGTAGACCTCTCTAGTATTCAGTGGGATAAAAGCCCAATTTAAATCAATGTGAATGTTCCATTTTATCCAGTGGTGCAGATGCTTTGCTTTATAATTGCACAACTGTAGCCTCCTACTGAGGATGGGTCACCATTTGTGTTTTGCAATGCACAATCAAAATACAAGTTGCTCTTACATGATAAAGTCTATTTTAAAATTGCAATCATACTCCTTTACAAAAATAATATGTATAAGTTGGTGGGAGGGAGGTAGATAAAGTTCCTTGTGCTCCTTGTTTCCTGTTGTGTCGTGCAAGGAACAGTACAGCCCCTTGAGCAGGAACAAAAGAGTGTAAAGGTAAACTGCTTCTCTTGCCTGCTGAGAAACCGCACAAAGATGGAGCAGTTCTGGGGCAATTGGGGAGAATGAAGAAAAAAAAAAAGAAAAGAAAAGAAAAAAAAACAACCCCTCTATGAGATGGCGCAATTCTCAGCCATTTGCAAAATTGGGGACAAAAATGCCAGCTGCTTTCTATTGGGGTTTTAACCATCTGAATGCTAGAGTAATACAAAATATTGTTTCTCAATGTGTTGGAGGCCTTACTAGGATTTAAGGAGGGGTTATATACTAAAGGGTGATAAAAGAGGTGATAATGCAGAGGTAACTTCTCCAGTGATATCACTTCTCCTGTTTCTAAGTTATTCTATGAGCCTATGCCATCTCCAAAATTAGAGAAATGGTAGTACATAGACTGTATAGAATAACATAGGAATTGGAGAAGTGATATCACTGGAGAAGTCATCTTAGCCTTATCACTGGTTAGTGCATTACCCCCGGAATTAAAAGTACCAATAAAATCAATGGGGATGTTTATTTTTTCCATATTTGCCCTAGCATTGGCCCAAGTCTGTATTTTTGCACAGGCCCACTTAATCCTTTTGAGTGTCAGAGAGCTTTGCAATGCATTGTGTATCCCTCTAGTACTTAAATTAAAGCAGCTAACATTTTAATGGAAAATAATTGTTGTAGCACTAGTTCCCAGAGTAGGTTCAGTGGAAGCCCATAGTTTCCTGAGGTAGTGCAAGAGGTTCCTACAAGAGGTTCCACAGGCTGAGGCAGTACAAGAGGTTCCACAGGCTGAGGCAGTACAAGAGGTTCCACAGGCTGAGGCAGTACAAGAGGTTCCACAGGCTGAGGCAGTACAAGAGGTTCCACAGGCTGAGGCAGTACAAGAGGTTCCACAGGCTGAGGCAGTACAAGAGGTTCCACAGGCTGAGGCAGTACAAGAGGTTCCACAGGCTGTACAAGAGGTTCCACAGGCTGTACAAGAGGTTCCACAGGCTGAGGCAGTACAAGAGGTTCCACAGGCTGAGGCAGTACAAGAGGTTCCACAGGCTGAGGCAGTACAAGAGGTTCCACAGGCTGTACAAGAGGTTCCATAGGCTGAGGCAGTACAAGAGGTTCCACAGGCTGAGGCAGTACAAAAGGTTTCACAGGCTGAGGCAGTACAAAAGGTTTCACATTTCCTGGTGCATAAAACAAAGATACTCCCACCGATGGGCGATGCTTCAATTCAAATGTCATTATAGTTCAAATGTATTATTATTTCTAATTTAAATGATTAGCAACAGCGCCAACTGGTATAAAAAAAGAAAGGACAATATGGAGAGCTTGGATCATAGACCACAGTCCACCATCGTAAGTGAGAGAAATGGTACCACCTTGGGCCACATTATAAAATGGCAATTTACAACAAAATAAGAATAATCTTCACCTAGCAGGGAAAGCACTCTTGTATTACTCAGCAGGAAAGCAAATACAATAAATAAAATTCATAAAGAATTAACAGCTCCTTTGAGTTCTATCAAGGAAAGAGGACTGTATACTCATTCACATAAACATTTACCCCTTTAGGACCAGAGCAATGTCCAATGCATTATATACTCTAGCCCTGAAGGGGTTAAAGACATACAAGAGCAACTTGGATTTAACTGGCTGCCACCAAGGTGTAACTTGCATTGCAGACCACTGTGTTGCCCACCCCTCTGGCATTCAGAGGACTAAGCATTTGTTTTTTGTTTTATTAAAGGGGAATTTAGCAGAAAAGGAAAAGCCAAATAATAAAAAAGGAATCAAGGACAGAGATTCAGGAGGGTAGCCAAACTGTAGAATCTTAGATTTAATCTTACCTTGGCTGTTTTTTTCTCGTGTGGACATTTTTGCTGGTTTTGAGACAGAAGTAAAACAACTTAAACTACTAGATGTAAAATATGATCTGCTTAGCATGTAATCTCAAATAATTTTAGTACAAAACAAAAATGATCAAAGCACAAACGATGAACACTGGTTGTTAAAGGAATAGTACAGGGTTTATGTTCATTTTTAAATTATTTATCCCTTTGAGTACAGAGATGTATCCAACACACTGCAGCATATTCAAAGAATTAACTAGTATACATTCATTTATTTTACCTGCTGCTATAGCTCCAAATCTTTGAACTTTTGTTAAATTGACAATTTCAATTAATTTTCTACTTCCCAGCGCCCCCTATGTGCAGTATGTAAAGAGTCAGTGACTGACCTGTATCTGCAAAACATCTTAAAGGGTTAGTAATGCCAGAAAAACTTTATTCAGTATGGTAGATTTTACAAAAAAATAAAGTATTTGAAAAAGTCCTCTCTCAAACCTTTACAGTTTGAGAGATATTCGGTGCTTAAGTTCTTCCCTCCCCTTCTCCTGACATCAGCGCTCTGTTGACAGCAGAAGATCCCAGTCCTGGGACCAGCCAGCGGCTCTTCAGCAAAGCCGAAATAGTGATCTTTAAAAAGAATTACTTCATTGGAACGGTCTACAAAGTGTGCTTAATTTGCAAGCACACATTGCAGACCATTCCAATTAAGTATTTCTTTTTACATATCGCTATTTAGGCTGTGCCAAAGAGCCTCCTCGAGTTGCACGACTTGAATCTCCTGCTTTACAGCTGTCATCAGAAGAGAGGGAACTTTAGCGGCGAATATCTCTCAAACTGTAAAGGTTTTGAGAGACAGAACTGTCTCCAAGTACTTTATTCTTGTAAAATCCACCATACTGAATAAAGTTTATTTCTGTCATTACTATCCCTTTAAGAGTCTGACATACACTAAAGGTGGAAGATGTAAGAAAGACAAGTGGAGCAATTCTGGGAGAAAAAGTGAACTACATAATAAATAAAACATGCCAAAAGATACACTGATGTAAAAGAGGATTTTAGTCTTACCTGTTAAATCCTTCTCTCTTAGTCCATACAGGTTACTGGTAACTCTGGGTAGGCAATCCACCCCTTTAAGTAGGCAGGAACAATTCTAGAATTGTATGCAGGGGATGGAGCCTATCTTCTCTCCTTGGCTGCAGCTAGCCAACCAGCTCCAGAAAGATTTGAGACACTATTGACTAGATAGTGAAGGGAAAGAAGACTCCTGTGAGCATAACCCCGAAGGACCCCCACAGTCTACCACAGGAGAGCCAAGCATGGTCCCTTGACAGGGTGGGAGACCAGTAACCTGTATGGACTAAGAGAAAAGGATTTAACAGGTAAGACTAAAATCCTCTTTTCTCTGTCATCCAATACAGGTTACTCGTAACTTTGGGATGTCCAACCACTGAGTTTCCCAGAGGCGGGAAGTAAGGCAAGGACCAGGCGCAAGGCCCACAAAGTCACCAGAACAGATATGACCCATCATATCAGAGATAGCCCAACAAAACAAATTAAGTATCAATGGACACTGAACAGGGGTAACAACACCCCAGGAACTGTTACACAAAACACTGAACTAGAAGCAATGGGGCTCAAAAGTGAAGGAAGCACCAAGAACCAAAGAAAATCCTAGACAGGCAGAACTGCCTCCAGGATTTTCCTCCCAAAGCTGGCATCAGCCGATGCCGACATATCAACACGGTAATGCTTCGAAAAGTTGTGCACAGACGACCAGGTGGCAGCCTTGCACAACTGATAAGCAGAGGCCTGATTCTTGTAAGCCCAAGAGGCCCCAATAGATCGAGTAGAATGAGCCGTGACCCTGAAAGGGACAGGCTTCTTCCTCTGCTCACAAGCTTTACGAATAGTGCACTTGATCCAAGAAGCAACAGTCACCTTGGATGCAGGTCTTCCTGCCCTGGGACCTTCAGGAATGACGAACAACGCGTCTGATTGCCTGATGGACTCGGTGCGGTGTACATAAAACTTGAGATAACGCACCACGTCTAACAAGCGGAGATCCCTTTCCTTGTCAGAGGTGGGGTCTGGACAGAAAGAGGGCACCACAATCTCCTGATTGATGTGGAACTCTGAGACCACCTTCGGGAGAGACTCCTGAGAGGTGCGAAGCACTGCCTTGTCCTTGTGAAACACCAAATAGGGTGGTTTACAGGACAGAGAATGCAACTCCGTGACACGGAGGACAGACACAATCGCCAGGAGAAAGGCCATTTTCCACGTCAAGAGACGTAGAGGAATAGTAGCCAAAGACTCACATAGGGGGCGCTGAAGAATGCTCAAAACCAAGTTAAGATACCACTGTGGAGCAGGAATCTTAGAAGGCAGGACGAGCATGAGCAACGCCCTGGAAGAAAACCTTGACATCAGGAAGGACGGCAATGCGCATCTGAAAGAAAACAGAAAGCGCAGAAGTCTGAACCTTAAGGGAACTCAAACTGAGGCCATTATCCACACTGTCCTGCAAGGCGGCCAGGACTGTAGGCAGATCAAAATCCTGAGACAGGTCCTTGTCAGCACAATAAGACAGAAAGGTCAACCAGACACGACTGTAGATCTTGGAAGAAATAGGTTTGCGGGCACTGAGCATAGTAGCCACTACACCAGAAGAGAACCCTTTCTTCTTCGATATTGAGGATTCAATTACCAAGCCAATAAAGACAGCCGATTAACATCCTTTTTCCACAGGTAACCCTGTAGAAGAAGATCCGGACGGTAAGAGCCAAAATGGCTCCGCCACTGACAGATCCAGACCCTCTGGAAATCAAGACTGACAAGGCCATTACGGAGCAACGCTCCAGTTGTAATTTTCATAACACCCTGTGCAACATTGGTAGGGGAGGAAAGATGTAGGCCAGAGGGAATAACCAAGGAATGGACATTGCATCTACCACCAGAGGCAGAGGGTCTCTCCACCGAGAGCATACTCTCGGTACCTTCCTGTTGTGTCTTGTCGCCATCAGGTCGATGTAAGAAAGACCCCAATTCTGAACAATGAGGTTGAACACCTCTAGGTGTAGCTCCCACTCCTCTGTCCACCGTGTGTCGACTGAGGAAGTCCGCCATGACGTTGTCTACGCCAGGAATGTGCACTGTGGATATGACCGTAACGTGTTCTTCTGCCCAGGACAAAATAGCCTTGACCTCTAACCAAGCGGCGAGACTTCTTGTTCCACCCTGCTTGTTGATGTAAGCTACGGCTGTGCTGTTGTCTGACTCTACTCGGACCAGACAATCTTCCAATTGAGATGTCCAATGTCCAAGGGCATGAAACACTGCCCGAAGCTCCAATATGTGGATCGTAAGGAAGGATTTGTCCGGAGACCACCGACCCTGAGGGCTCAATCAACCCAGGAACGCTCCCCAGCCAGAGAGGCTGGCATCCATTGTCACAGTGGTCCAGAAGGATACCAGGAAGGACTTGCCCTTCAGCAGGTTGGAAAAGTCAAGCCACCATGACAAACTCAGTTCCACATGAAAAGGAAGAGAAACTGACATCTTCAGAAGGTCCGGTTGACCCTTGAACACCTGGATCACGAACCTCTGGATCTCCCTGGTGTGCCCCATGGCAAACGGGACCGCTTCTATGGTGGAGATCAATTTCCCCACTAGAGAGGATAGCTTCATGACTGAAACTGGATCCTGAGCCAGAACCACAGAAACCCTGTGGGCGATCTGGTGAGCCACCTTGTCCGTGAGGAACACCATGCTCTTCTGAGTGTCGAAGAGAAGGCCCAGGAAGAGCAGACACTGAGATGGGATAAGATCTGACTTGTCCAAGTTGATGAGCCACCCATGATGGGTGAGAGGATGAATGCATTGCTGAATCTGCTGATGAAGAAGGTTTGCAGAAGGGGCTTTCAGAAGCAAGTCCATGTATGGAGTAAATCTGATGCCATTCCGGTGGAGGACGGACACTAAGGTTCCCAAGGACACAGTTGAAGACCTGAGGTGCTGTTGTCAGACCAAATGGAAGAGCTGTGAACTGAAAATGTGCCCTGTCGCAGGCAAATCGGAGGTACTGCTGGCTCTCTAGATGAATGGCAATGTGCAAGTAAGTATGTGTCCTGAAGATCCAGCGAAGCAAGGAATTCCCCCAGGGACATGGCAGCAATCACCGTCCATAGAGACTCCTGATGATAATGAGTCCGGGTCACAAAGGAATTGAGATCCTTCAAGTCCAAAATGGGATGACAACCGCCATCTTTCTTGGAGACCACAAAGAGGTTTGAGTAAAACCCCATAACCCTGTCCTGAACTGGCACAGGCTCTAAAACATTCTTGTCCAGAAGAGCCTGAACAGATGCACCTGAGGTGTGTGACAAGGACAAGAACGAAAGGGATCCTGTACCCTTCTGTCACCACCTGTAAAACCCATGGGTCCGCCACTGTACCCTCCCCAAATGCTGTGACAGTGGCGCAGACGACCACCCACAGCAGAGTGCGGACCCGGGTTCGGCGAGTCATGCCGAAGAAGGCTTGGAGGACACCTTGGGCTTCCACTGTTGTATGGGCTTGGAGGAGGTACACAGAGCTGAGGGAACCGCCGGATGTGTCTCATTCTGAAAGGAACGAAAATACCAATTACATTTAAGTGGCAATTTCTTCCTGGGAACCAAGGGTAGAAGAGTACTCTTGCCCCCTGTGGCCTCACTGATCAGATCCTTAAGATCTGTCCCAAACAAGGAGGTACCCTAAAAGGGTAGGGAGAGCAATGCTTTCTTAGAAGCAGTGTCAGCAGACCAGAGCTTGTGCCAAAGGGCTCGTCTGGCTACCACAGACATGGTGGAAACCCTGGCCACCAAACGGATGGCATCAAATAAGTCAGCAGAAACATAGTGCTGTGCGTCAGAAATGTTGGCGAGAAGGCTCAATATATCCGAGGTAGGCACATCCTGACGGACAGCCCAGGTGAGCTGTTCAGTCTAGACCACAATGGCCCGGTTCACCCATGCAGCAGCGAAAGCTGGCCGCATGGCAGAACCAGCAGTGGCAAAAATGGACTTGAGGGAGACCACAAGTTTCTTGTCAGTCCAGTCCTTCAGAGCAGAGGCATCAGAGATTGGTAAGGCAGTAGACTTAGATAGCCTGAAAACAGGAGCATCCACTTTTGGAGGATGAACCCACAGAGTAAGTGCAGCTTCAGAAAAGGGATAAAGCTTGGCAAATTTCCTGGACACAGAGGGTTTCTTGCCCGGGGATTTCCACTCCTCAGACACAAGACTGTCAAGCGTGGGGTTAGGTGGAAAGTAAGTAAGGGGCTTTTTAGGCTCCTGAAACACATCAGAGGGGCCGGAAGGAACCTCCTGAACTAAGGGAATGTTAAGAGTAGTTAAAACAGTCCTGATCAGGCCCCCTCAGCAGAGGGTTCAAGATCAGCCTCAAAAGGATCCCAAAAAAAACTGAGAGGAGCCCAACACAGAACATTCCTCAACACCCGAATCCAACAGCAGTTCCTGATACGTCAGGTACTCCCTGAGGTTTGGGCAGGGAAGACTTGACTGAGGAGGGGGCCTGCCAAGAATGAAAGGCCCCCTGTAACTGGGATGGAAAATTTGCAATGTGGACCTAAGGTCCCTATTAGCAGCCTTGAACTATTGCACCCAAGCTGGCTCTAATGCATGGCTGGAGGTCCCTGGAATGCTGTCAGGGACAATAGAACATGCTGGGCATAAATGACCTGAGGATTCTCTAGGTAGCCCTGAGTGACAGGAAGAGCAATGCACAATGGGGGACACAGAGATCCCAGCTTCCTTAGTCTTTGGTCTGGCCCCAAGCTCTAGTGGTATAGACATTTTCACCCAATTATAGTGTGTAGGATTAAAGTTTCACCCCAGAAAATGCTAAAATAAACTTATCTGGCAGGTGAAGGGTTAATCAGCAGAGGAGAGAAGGACAGTCCAAGCCCTGTGTAGGATACTCATTCTGGAAAAATCACAAAATGGCTGCCGCGGCAGGAGCCAATCATAAATGAGCGCGTGAAGCAAGCTCTCATGGGAAATGTAGTTTTCTCAGAAAAGTACCTCAAGCAGTGCCCGAAGCCCCCTGAGCCCCATAACACACTAGAAACATGAACCGGATGATAGAGCAAGGGCAGACAAGTAAAATGAGCCATCTTTGAAGTCGCTAGGTTAAACGGTTGCAGACATATGTTCCAAACTGTACAGTCCCATAGAAATGAATGGAGCAATGGTGCCTATGTGGTAAAGCACACCTTAAAGACGTGGAACTCAATTTTTACAGTATTGAAGGTATAATATTAAAAGACATGAAACATCACTAAAACATGTTAGGATACCCAAAAAAAACAATGAACCAGTAGGAAAAGTGTCAGAAAACCCCCCAAATGAATGCCAAACCAGCAGGGTTAAATACCACATAAACCTGCTCCAAACACCCAACAAACATACAGATAGATAGCTGGAGTGTGCAATAGGAACTCCAAATAAAAAACCCCTGTGCGGAGGGGCACTGTGGGACATGTGGACCTGCAGTACTCAAAGGGTTGCTCACCTTTCGTGCAGATCTTCTGTCTTCAGATTACCATGTTTAAAGAAGGAGCCTTGGTGGGTGACTCCTGAGAAAAGAACTTGTAGCCAAGATTTTCCCCCCAGGGCTTAAGGTCCACAAAAAGCACCTGATACTGAGCTAGCCACATCTAAGGGCATTGTCAGTTATGGTAATCCGCCTAATGGTGGTATTCCATACCTAACAGAAAAATAAAAAAAAATTCTTAAAATATAGCAGAACTGTTCTCTTGCCTGTGTCTTCACCAAGGAACAAATCTTTCTGGAGCTGGTTGGCTAGCTGCAGCCAAGGAAGGAAGGTAGGCTCCATCCCCTGCATACAATTCAAGAATTGTTCCTGCCTACTTAAAGGGGTGGATTGTCTACCCAGAGTTACCAGTATTGGACGACAGAGAAAAGGGGCTTTTAACTCCTTGTGTGTAAGAGGGGTACGCAATGCATTGCTCTGCAATGCATTGAGCACCCCGCTGGCACTCAGAGGTTTAACCAACTGAATGCAAGAGAGGTCTCCCACACATTTCTTTTACCATTCAAAGGGTTAAAAAGCCTCATTTACATCAAGGTGAATTTTTCTATTTCTCCTACAGTGCAGATGCTTTTCTCCAGGATGAATCCACTTTTCCTAATGCATCAGCCTCCAGCCTATGTACATCCATTTCCGGCTACAGCTCAGTCACAGACTCTTTTCTTACTGACTTCCATTTCCATTTCATAAATAAAAACAGAAGGGAAAGAACTTAATTAGCAGATTCAGGCATTTCCGGGGAAGATTCACTGAGCGGTGATAAAGAGGTGATAAAGTGGAGATGACATCTCCAGGGATATCACTTCTCCAATTCCTATGTTATTCTATGGGGCCTATGCACTAATATTTCTTCATCTTTGGAGATCTTAGTGAATAGACTCTAAGAATAACGCAGGAACTGGAGAAGTCATCTGCACTTTATCACTGCTTAGTGAATCCCCCACCCAGGCCTTTACTTTCAGGGATGCTACCTCTCTCTGCCTGATGGGGGAGATTCAGTTAGTGGTGATAAAGAGGGTATAATGTCAAGATGACTTCTCCAGTTTCTCTCTTCTCCAGTTCCTATGTTATTCTATAGATCCAATGCACTAAGATGTCCAAAGTTGAAGAAATCTTAGTGCATAGGCTTCACAGAATAACACAGGAACTGGAGAAGTGATAAACTGGAGAAGTCATCTCCACTTTATCACCGCTTAGTGAATCTCGCCCAAAGTCTGTTACAAAAAAAACTGCAAAGCATCCCATTGGCTCAGTGTATCTCACTGTCTGTTCAGCTGAAGAGCGGAAACAAGAGAGCGGATAGTGAGACACACACAGAGCCCTCATGGCTGCAGTTAAAGGGAGCTCATATCAATAACATTCATATGAAAACAACTGAAACTGCATATTTACCGTAAGGACTCCAGATAATAAAAACCAAACAGGTAAAATAAGTAAATATTTACTACTAAAATAATAAAAGTTAAAATAAAATTACTCTCTCATTAAAATGTTGTTTTATGGGGAAGAAGAAAAAAAAAAAAGGAATTACAATTTTGGTTCCAAGGAAAAAATAGCAATATATAGTAATCACAATAAAACAAGAACTACTGCACAGTCTGAGTTTAGTGTTTACCTGGACTGATGACAATGTCTTTATGCCTGAAAATAAAAATAATTATGCATTACTTCACATTAACTCAGTCACCGCAAACCTGGCTGTATGAACTGCTAAAATAACGTCACACCAAATACAGCCATCTTGCTTTTCTTCAGGAACAATATGACCAGGAACAATATGACCAGGAACAATATGACCCATACCACAGGGAGGAGAACATTTCACTAAATTCTCAGAGTTAAATGTGGCTTTTAACCCCATGAATGCTACAGAAGTCTACAGAGAACTGCTGCTCAATGCATTGGAGACAGGGTCAAAATCTCCATTAAAATGAATGGGAATCTATATTTCCCACCCTAAGTCACAGTGAGTTTGAGCAGGAACTGTTCATCTTTTGCTCTCTGCCTAAAGCCTCCATGTCTTGGAAACACTGTATCCTCGGTGCACAGTTTTATCATGTAAAAGTATAATGCAAAACAGACCCCAAATCAGACATCACAATTCTGATTGAGAAGCAAGACGAATAATGTACGTGTTTTGACATCAACATCCATCTTCCCTTGCTTTTGTATCATAAATAAATGCAGCTGTGGACCAGGGGTGGGTCTAATGAGGGTGATAGGAGTGGTTTACTATCAAAATGTCAGACACTATTGTGCGAAAAACTAAACGGCGCAATAACACGTCGCCGGGAAGAAAAGGGTGACATGAGAATCTCGCCCACATCAAAAGGGCAAGATTCTCATATCGCTGGCTTAAGTGTTACAGCAACAGACACATACCTTGCTTCACTTCATATGTGTACTCCCGCTCTCCTTCCCCTCACCATTCATTAACCTTTCAAAGTAAAAATTTGATTGAATGAATAAACATGCCTTGGTGATATTTGAGTGCCCGCATCAACACTTCACAAATGGACTATAAAAATGTCACCATCAAGCGGGTGAATTGCGCTGTTCAACTAATCAATGTAAATGCACTATTCCTGTGTGTCCTCAGTGTCTGCGGGTCTTAATATTCCCTCATGTTCGTGTTCTAATGCAGTTTGAACGTTCATAGGCATATTTAGTCATTCAATCACATTTTTACTTTGAAGAGTTAATGCAGATGGTGAGGGGAAGGAGAGCGGGAGTACACATATGAAGTGAAGCAAAGTAATGTTTATGCAACACTTAAGCCTGCGACATGAGAATCTCGCCCTTTTGATGCGGGCAAGATTTGCATGTCGCCCTTTTTTTCCCAGCGACATTGTTAATGCGCCGCTTAGTTGTTTGCATAATAGTGTGCAACATTTCAAAATGATACCACAGGAGTTTAGTACAACAGCATCTTTAGACTCACTAGTTACCTAGCCCTAACCTAGAGAAATGCAATTAAAGATCAAATAGAATTTCTGGATACATAATGCAACTTCTAAGGATTCATTTATCCCCTAGCTCACCTAAAAGATACGCATCTATCTTTGTAGTAAGATCTTATAATCAGTGTTCTGTATCACTATCTGCATGAAAGCCAAGTACTTACTTGTCTGCTCCTTTGGTAACTTTTGATATTAATTTTGACGTTGATGCAGCTCTCATTAGTTTGTTTCGACTATCATCCGCATTATCCCAAGCGTTGTGCGATTTCTCCACAGTAGAACTCCTTTTTACACTGAAAGAGTAAACATCGCATTAGCAATTTTTGATGGGAGCCTTTAAAAACCCCAAGTTGGAAGGAGGAAACATCAAGCAGGCGAAGAAAGAAGGTAGTGTTAGGACCCCAGTGCATTAATCCAAAAACACAGAGGAATTATGGATTAGTCAAAAAAGCCCAGACAGGATTAATGTTTATTGAATTACTTTGTCAATATGATGGGATAACGTGCAACTCTGAGGAATATACTGAGGGCAATCGCAAACCAACTGCACCACAGGGGGCATAGGGGGTACATGCAAATTACCATGGATTTAAATGGGGATTTTAAGCTCTACTACATTGGAGACCCCATTAACATTCAAGGGGTTAAAAGTCCCATTTGAGTTAAAGGGAGTTTAGAGAAGTTTATTTGTTCCATATGGCGCAAGCTGGTTTGCTGTGGACTTGCTCCAGTTCTGCTTTGTACACAAACCTCAATGTGTCTTGTATACAATAAAGGCCTCCAAATCAAACATTTTAACTCCAACACCTCGTAACAATACACCTCCAATTAACAATCCACTAGAACATCTAAATGGCCACTATGAATCTATTCTGTGTAGACTGCCTCACCAAAGTTACTCTGTAATTGGTATTGGACATGATGCCCATGGAAGTGGACAAGATTTTTTATTGTTGGACATAACAATTAATCATGTCTGTCTCTCTAAAAATGATAACCAGTCAACATATTTTGGCTATAAACCTTGATAAAAGAGCTTAGCTAATAAAACGTATCCGCTTTTAGCCAATATTTTATACATGTGTTATAAGACTTTCACTTAGTATTTTATACATACATACAACATTTTAATATAAATAAATTAGTTCTCTCTTTATTCCCTTACTCCATTACATATTCCAAGATTAATGTTGTTACCTGGACAGGGACAGGATTGGTATCCCCTGAAGCCTTTAACCAGGTTGTGAGGCGTACAAACCAGTAGACAACTGTGAATATAACTCCATTTTTTTCCTGATCCAATCTGATTTTAAAATTGAGTACAACTACTGGTTATCATTTTTGTACTGGTTTTGTCCTGTCTGTCTCTTGAATATGGATATCGTCCACTGTGGTGAGGAGCCGCGGTATGAACATATTCATCTGTGTGGGGGACGTGGAATATCCTCCACAAGTTGTACTGCTACAGTGCTATAAACAAGTGGCCACTATCAAATGTGAGTAGGACTAATATTCTACTTTTACAGTTAAATCATTTTGGACGTTATCACCCTATGAGGTACCCTCTTTGCCTCTGTGGGCATGATATCAAGTACTAATTGCAAATTAATTCTGGTGACCCAGTCCACACATAATTATTCGATTGCAGCCATTAAGATGCTCTGCCTAGATTAAAGGTAATGTTTTATGATGAAAAAAATATATATGTAGGGTTTTTTCTGTTAAGTAAAAAAAAAGGGTAGCCCCATTGCTAAGACATGATTAATTCAAAGGTTATAACAGCTCATAATTTGAATTAAAAAACAAAACAAAACAAAACAAACAAAAAAATATATAAAAGTGACCACTAGGTGGTGCTGCTTCATATTACACCCTATGGAGGATATCTGTCGATCAGCTGTAAAGTTTTCCAAATAGTGAAATAGGATGGCATATACTGAGCTGTAATGATGAAGAATATCTCAGCAGTGGGAGTATCCTTAATATATTATTAATATATATTGTTCCATAAATAAATTACTGCACCTTTAATGTAAGTGGGTTATTACTATTACGAGGTATTCATGTTCCATTAATATACAGATATACATTTAAATATGTAAATAGGGCAAGTCCGTGTATAACCCTTTAAGTGCCAGTGAGGTGTGCAACAAATTGTTCTGCAATGTGTTGCTGCGCACCTCTTAACTCAGGGTTAACTGCCCATCATTTACTTGCAGTATATTTTCATTTTTGTACATACATCCTGCCTGGAAGGCTTTTTGGAGATTTTTAAAAGGGAAAATACCTGCAGTTTTGCATTCAAAGGATAAATTCCACAGGAAAAATAAAAAGCACCACTCACAAAGAATCTATTTTAATTAAGTGAAAAATCACAATTGTATATTTAGTAACCGAAAATATGAGCAGACATCTGAAACAAACCCAGCAGAGCGATAGGACAAAGTCCAGCACAATGACGCTGCACAGCAGTTAAAGCAGGACACAGAGAGAGCAGACATTTATACGGATTATACATGCAGTAATTATATTTCAGTTGACATTAAAGCAGTGAATTTAGTTTGCAGGAGGTTGCTTCTCGGCCACATGTGAACCAGTGTTCTAGTAATATGTGCCTCAATCTATTTGTTTAATGAGAAAACCTGTTTTGCAAGCCCACACTATTTGATGAACGTTCAAATAGCTAACAAGTGCTGTCAGACATTTAGTGGGGTATCCTCCAGTTCGGTGGAAATTTAGTAGCTGCAGATTAGTATGAAGATTTGTGACATCACAAAAGCAGGATATATTTTGACACCCAAGCAAAGTTCCAAAGCAGCCATTTTGAACCGAGAGAGTAAAGTTGCATTAAGGCACAGATGAAGAGCGCCTGACAAGAGTTGTAATGATACGAGTGAAAAAAGATTTTCAAATGAACAAGAAAAATAAAGTATTTACTTCTGGCGTGATCCCTTACAAGTGTTGCACTGAAAATGTAACCCCGTGTAGGCCAAAGTGTTGTGCATCTCTCTGGACCTCAAGGGGTTGGCATGATGTCACTTGTGCAGACAGTGTAGGTTAGGACAGGGCAAGATATTGAAGGACAAAAAAAGCCACAAAAACTAAAGTAACACTAACACCTAAAATTTAACTGGGGTTATATATACACTAAATACCCCATATGTCGGGCCAGCATCTGTGAGAATAATTTACTTGTTTTCTAAGGCCTAAATTTAACATATATTTCAGAGAGCAGATATTCCTGCCTTTTCAAGGGCTCCAATGCTCCCATTGATTGTCCAGGATTATCTATGAATGGGCTCAAAGAACTGAGCTAAGAAAGAGAGGTCATCCATTAAAAGCTAGCTGATAGTAACTGCTTTCAAAAAAGCAATGGATACCTACCTAGAACAGAACAATGTTGAGAATTATGACAGTTGGTTTCCATGCAGATAGGTTGTTGATCCAGGGAACTATCCGAATGCCATTTGGCGGAAGGAAGGAATTTTTTTTAACCCGCATGGAGCTTAACTGGAAATGGCTTCAACTGGAGGTTGCCTTCCTCTGGATAAACAGGGTGATTTGGCAAGGACTGGACTTTCTTCAGCCTTATCCACTATGTTACTTTATTGTGAATGCTAAGTGCACTGAATTAACCCTCTGGCACTCAGAGGGTGAACAGATGTTAGCTCTTCTCTCATAAATAATATGAAATACATGTTCACTGAACATGATACGTTTAGGATTATATTTTAGGGACATTACATATGAATAATTATTTTGATATATGTTTGTTGTAAGTACATGATATTTTAAGATATATTAACTTATTGACAAATCAGTGAACATGAATATAATACGGAGACAATATGTAAGAACGAATTAGTGCTGTGCATGAAAAAGTAACAAGTGCAGTCGTTCTGAAGTTGTGTATGTTCAGTGTATTTTCTGAAAACCTACATGGCGATGGTCTAATGCATGGCTAGCCAACTAGCAGACCACAAGCCATTTTTCTTGAGCTACAGTACACATTTCCATGACATGCTAACAAACAAGGTTACAGTTTACTTGTGTGACCTTTGTAAAACCCCATGGTGGGGATGGTGGAAAAAATGGCATATAGGTCCACATTTTGACCATTATCTAATAACCGACTTACACCAGTCTAAAAATGACTAACCCTGAAAATATTTATGGCCTTCGGTAGAAAGCAAACTAGGAGGCATTCTGAAGCAAATCATAAGATATTTCAGATTTCCCCTTGATTTAAATGGGGTTTTTAGAACTTGAATGCTAGAGAGATCGCCAGTGTACTCTACTCAAGCAATGCACTGGTGACTTCTTTAGCATTTTTGTGTTAAAAGCTAAATTTAAATCAAATGATAATTTCTCCCGTTGCTTTGGAATTGCTCACTCTCTATAGTATATATTAAGAATAAAATGAAATTCAATAAAAATGTTTCTTCTTTCTGATTTTGTACCTTGCGACAACTTACAATGTCACACTAACAGAATTACAGCACAATCTATTCATATCAATACATTGACTGTTCACCTACAAAACATGTAAGGGAAAGGTTCAAATTCCTTTTTAATCTGCACATGATGCAGCAAGTATTATAGCGTGCCACTGTATTTATACTACAATGACATTGCTATTATTATTAGTATAAATAACTATGAAGAACTGCAGCAACTAACAAACTTCTGACAAGTTAATATAATTGCTGTAAATGTCATGGAAAAGGATGTATGTTTAATCAAAATAAATATAATCGCTATTTACAAAAGTATATGAAACATATTAATTTCACAATGCCCATAAAACAGTATGGATGTCAGCACTGGAGTTTAGATTGCCTATATACTATGTACTTGGTTTAGAATCTGATCTATAATTTAAGGGAAATTGCACCATCCTATTCGTCTAATAAAATTGGTAAGTGCTATGGTTTTCCTGTTCATTTAGGCACCCCCCCCCCCCCGTAGATATAATTCTATGTATATTTGAGCGCTGAATTAATGTGGTCAAGAGTGCTATTTTCTTTGGAGTTTCAGTCAGATAACAGTTGAGAAATTTGTGGTGAATGCAATAGAATCGAAGGGTATCTGACATGTTGGATGGACTCTAAAGCACAGGAGAGCGGTCACACAAAGTTCAACTTTCAAAGGTTGAAATTAAAGAAAATGGGGCATTTTGGGGGGAAAAATATAAAACCACATTAACTACAACTTCCCTTTAAGAAAAAAAAATATTGCATTTAATATAGGCCTATAAAGTGGACCTGTCTCCTAAGACAAGTTTTGCTTGTGAAATTTGCCTATATGTTGTACTAGTAATTTTCCTGTAAAACAGTCTGTGTAATTGCCAGGCTGGCACTGGAAGGGTTAACCTGTTTTGGAGGGCATAGTGTAGAACTATATACCAGTCTCTGCACAGTGTACAATTTAATTCTGTTTCAGGTCAAAATTACCAATAGCTGTCCTATTAGAAATCCCCCCCCAGGTGTCAGGGTTCTGTCTATATCCAGTCATAGCACAAAGTGCAATAATATTAAGGACTGAATTTACATCACAGGCACCCCTAGGCAAGGCACTCTAGGAACCCTTAGCTCCACCCATTGCCACACCCCCATTCCTCTTCATGGCCCTGCCCTAGGCCTATCAATTATTTCCTTCCACACAAAATACCCATTGGTCTATAACAAGCAAGTGCAAAAAAAGGGAAAAGAAAAACCTTTAACCCCTTGGTTGCTAAAGAGAGGTTCAGCACATTGCTCTGCAATGAGCTGGACCTCTCTAGGTTTTAAGGGGTTAAATAATAGCTGCTAAGGGTATAAAACGGGCAAGCTGAGATTTCTCTGGCCACACCCACAATTCATAATGCAGGTGTGGCAGTTGCCTACCCTGCCTACTGGAAGATCCGGTCCTGAAAATGCTGGCCCTGCACATAAACTAATCAACACAGCAATGTGTTGCAGACATTTCTAGCACCCAAACAGTTAAACTTAGGGCTAGAATATCAATCAAAGCTTTTGAGACTGTGCTGCATGAGGCTTATGGTATCATTACAACTCTTGTTGTCTGTGCACTCGGCAGCTGATAAAAGAAACCTTTTTGTGGACGCAGGGTTCCTGCTTTCCTGATTTTGCCTGTGTGTCTGGAGAGGCTGAGGGGAAGGTTGGGGACAAGGAGATGCTTGATTTAATGGATTTTGCAGATTTTGATCATTTGTATTTGATTCCTCTTTCTCTTTCACTCCATGGGATTTCTCTTTCTTTTTCTCTGAACTGCTGCAAAAAGAATATTAAAATTAAATAAACAAAATAAAGAAAATTAAAAAAAAAAAAAAAATTATACAAAAGACAAAATTAAAACAATTCAGAAAGTAATGATTTCATTTGAGTTGATCATAAGAAGGGGTATTCCAGATGTATTTATATTACAGTATTTGATGTCAGCAAATGAAACAAAAGTTACATTAACAGACTTTGCTTAGAAAGAAACATAAATAAGGTTCAAAAAAGAAAAAAAAGGACATGCATATTAAAGAATTTGAGATGGACATTGTGTGGCTCCCCAGATGTTTCTAGAAATAACCTTTGTCATCCACCTCCAGACAACAGGAACATTAAAATGACAGTCAACCTCCTTTTTCACACTACATAGTTGGCAAGTGCATTACATGTGAAGTAAAATTTCTTATAGTTTTTATTATTTTTTTTCTTCCCTGAGCTCACTGGATGTCAGTTTCCAGAAAGCTTTCTGTTAGGGTCTGTGAAAGCAGAGAGGTTGATACCTGTAACAAAGTGCTCTGAGGCTTCTTTATACTATTTGTCCCACAAAGAGCTGCATTTCAATACCATCAGGCTTGTAGTTCAACCGCAAAAGAATGAGAAAGGATTCCCCCCCTCCCGCCTACCGTGAGATGTAGAATCTAGACCTGGGACCGGACAGATCGCAGTGAGGGAAAATCTTCATGCAGTAAGGATAAGGAAAACCCTGCCCCTTGACAAAGTAGTGCAGGATTTTCCTTATGCTTTCTGAAGACTGTCTCTCGCCATGCTCCATCCGGAATGGCTTGGAGAGGCAGAGTGATGCAGGAAAAGGGGCGGGAGGGGGATCCTTTCTGATCAAATTGAGTTTAAAATACAAGCCTGATATTACTGAAATACACAGCTACATGCAACAAATAGTATAAAGAAGACTCGGAGCTGCACTTGTGCTACAAGTATTACTACCCCTTTTAACACTCTCCCTGCTGCACTAAATAATTGTATTATTATATTATTACTATTTCTGTAAAGAGCTGTGTAAAATGTATGGCACTATATAATGACAGTACCTTCAACATGGCCATTAATCCCATGGTAGTTAAGGATGTCTTCATCACAATACTTGGAGACCTCTCTAGCAAACAAGAAGTTTAAAGGAAGTATATCCCAAGAGCAAGTGACAATTAGCATTAAGATAGCACATACCTAGGTAGGTGTCCCTCAATCAGCAGTTACGTCTATATCATTTTTTATTTTTGCATTTGGCCTCTGTGGTGATTACTGGTAGCTGTTTAAAGCTCAAAGACAAATGACCCTTACAAATCACACTTGACCATGCACATTTATTATTTGTAGTGAGGAGGTGTAACCTAAAGGCAGATTTCATCAGGGATCATAAAAAAACAGGCACATAATACAAAAATATACATATTTTAACAGGTATACCATAGGGCTATATGAAGGACACCTACCTAGATAAGTCCTTGTGTTATACAAATTCGGACTAGCAGATGATAGTTGGTACAGTGTTAGCCGTAGAAATACAGGAGGCAAATATAGTTGTTGATACCTTTATTGGCTAACTAAGCAGATTTAGGATGCAAGCTTTCAAGGCCTCTTAGGGATCTTCCTCAGGCATGTTAACATGCTGAAATTCGTACTAGGGCATAGTTCATCTTGAAACACTAGGTAGCATCAGTATACTTTATTACTATCTTATTATGAATTCCATACTATGTGTGGGCAATGGAACTACAGCAAGAGCACAAAACAGTCTCTTTCCTTTTACACCTGCAATACTTTATTCAGTGGAATTTTTCTCCATAGTGCAAATTGGTCACCTCACAATTTGTAACAGTCAATGAAAAAGATTCTGCAAAAAAGCTGGAAAATTTAAAAGGTGAGGATAAGACAGAAGGAAGGAGTGAAAGTAAGGATTGTAAGACTGATGGAAGGGATTAAAAAAAAAAGAGTAAACTAAAGTAAGAATGAAGGAACAAGAAGAGTGAAAGGAAGACAAGGAAAGAAGGAAGATTAAACTGGAGGGAAAACTGAAAGAGGGACACGGAGACTGCAGGCAGTAGTGAATTAAGATGAGACGGGGGAGAGGAGAAAAAAAAAAAAAAAAAGAGTAAAAGAAGAGCCTGACTAAAAATGTGAAAGAAGATTTGAAGTAATAAAGAGTGAAAGGAAAAATGGACTGAAGGAAGAACTGAAAAAAGGAAAAAGACTGAAGGAAGAAATATGAGTATTGGAGAATTATTTACTGGAATATAAGAACAGATGTATCTGTAGAACAGCTGTATCTCACAGGTCACTCAGAAAATCAGACAATGGTTGTTGTGTGATACTTTTTCAAACACTTAACGGACAGAAAAAGAAGGAAGAAGTGAAAGTAAGAAGAAGGGTGAAAGGAAGAAAAAGGGAGGTGTTTTGGGGACATTTTGTTTATAGCAAAACCGAATATTTCTGTAGAGCAGAACCACTGAATTTCACTGGTCACAAACGTCTTCACTAAACCAAACAATTCCTTTTTGTGTAGAACGATGTTGGAAATATATGTCGCTCTCACTTCACTGAACTGTAACGCAATGTTGCTTTTGAACACAATTTTAAATGTTGCTTTATGAAATTCACACAAAATAGAGCAATTGATCATTTGAAAATGATTGTCCTAGACTGTGCTAGATTGCTGTTCTGAGGCATGCATTTATTTAATACTAGTTGAAGAGCCCGTTACACGGGCCACAGTGCCACTGCCAGCCAGTTGCGGGGCAGTCATGCGCAGTAGAGACTGCCCACACCGCGGCTGATACAGAGTTGAGCGTCCAGCTCTGTATCAACCATGGTGCGGGCAATCTCTACTGCGCATGACTGCGTCGTTACACACATTTTAGCAAATTATTATATATTATATAAGGAGGATGGACATCATAACAGTTGCTAATCTGTTATTAACTCTTTGAATGTCAGAGGGGTATGGAACGCATTGCGTTCCGTACCCCTCTGGCACTCAAAGGGTTAACATAGTCACATTCGTTTTCTCCAGCCATGGACTACATTTATGTGAGGGCTATATTCCTTTTAATTGATAAAAAAAAAAAACAGTGAATTATAGCAAGTTTACATTTAAGAAAAAAATATATATGTTGAACACTGTTGACACAAGATGACATCATTATAGGCTTAATGCTGGTACTTATAAGACCAAACTGCTCTCAAGAACATTCAAAGAACTAAAGACAAAATGGGCCAAAGGCATTCACACAATTCAATGTAATAAGAACTGGAGCAATTCTGGAGCAAACCAACAGCCCAATGAAGAAAAATAAAAATCATCATTGATTTAACTGGGGCTTTTAATCATTTGAATGCTAGAGCGGTCTCCAACATATTGAGAAGCAAAGAGTTGTAGATCTTCCTAGCATTCAATGGGTTAAAACAAAGGTGGAAGAAAATAAAGACCTTTGGAGTCAGACACAAAATGTAGGATCCAGGCAGTGAACTTTTAAGAGCTCTGCAGGCTCCCATAGCTTTATACCCCTAGGTTAGACATCCCATTTAAACTAGTCCCCCATAGCAGAGGATTAAAGTACCCATTTTAATCAACGGAAATTTGATGAATATTTATTTGTTTCCAGTTGGTTTGGTTCAGAATTGCTCTTAGTACAACATTCTCTCAGTGACAACTCCCATGGTACAGTTACGTTATTGATGCCATTTAAGTTTATTATTGAGATCCTCCAGCCTAGTTTCCCATTGTGAGATCAGATAATTCCCATACTACTAGAAATACCTTTTGGCAGCTGATGCCAATGTATCTTTCCTAGCAATCAACGCAGTATGGCTTGTTTTTCTAGTGCCGGCACCTCCATTGGTTATACAAGACATAGAGAGGGCTTCACGTAAGGTTGGTGGACCTGAAAAACAAAAGCAAATCACAATGTCACTTCATGGACACACACACTTTCTTTAGCTTTCAGAATGTTCAAAGCTGCATGTGAACTTTGTGATTTTGGTTTCTTTGGTACAGATTTATTTGCTCCAGGATTGCTCTGCTTTTCTTAGTACAACAGCCTCGGTGAGGGTACCTGGGCTTCATACCCCACCTGGTATACATATCATCACTGAACCTGACTTCTTCAGAAGTCACCAATAGTATTGTGTTGAGGTCGGACTTAAAGGGATAGTAATACTTCGTTTTAACTTTATTTTATTTTGTAGGCATTAAAAAAACATGAAGAATGATATAAGTCTTATCTCTCAAACCTTTATGGTTTATGAGATATTCACAAGCAAAGTTTCCCCTCCCGCCCCTTTTACCTAGTGTAAGCCATCTCTTCTCAGATGTGAATCTGGTTGTATGACAGGACAGATAACAGAAGGGGACAATTTTCTTTGTATGAAAACAATGAAAGCCCTTCCCCCCTTGACAAGTTTTTCAGCTTTTTCCCTTATCTTAATTGAAGATTGTCCCTCTCTGCAGCCTACCTGGGCACCTCCCTTCTGATCTGGTTGAACAGGGGGGGGGGATACTTTGCTTGTGAATATCTCTTAAACCATAAAGGTTTGAGAGATAAGACTTATATCATTCTTCATGTTTTTTTAATGCCTACAAAATAAAATAAAGTTAAAATGAAGTATTACTATCCCTTTAAAACGGTAGCCTACCTAACATATAGACTGTCTTGTAATTAACAGACTAGCACATTATCAAACTGCATCATCTCATTTACGGAGAGTCATAAAAGGCTGTAACAGACCCTCTACCTAGCTAAAACGTCTGCATGTGTATTGACTGATTGCAAAAACAGTTTTCAGTTATACAGTTGAAAGCAAACTAGTGTTATATTGGATCTATCACCTTGCATTTTTGAAAACCTAATTAAATCTATCATAGCAGACAAAAGATCAGCAGATGCATATTCCAGGAGATTTGCATCCATTTATTTATAGGGAGCTCTGAGTGTGCTGCCATATGTTAATTTAATTTATGCTACTGAAGCTCTTAGTGCAGCCCACAGTTAGCATATGATACCCCCACAGAGAGATGCTCTTTTTCAGAAATAAAAGTATCAGTACCTCAAACTGTGCATCTACTGGACGTTTGTCTAAAATACCCTAACACACAGGCAATTCTGAATGACTTTTTAGATAAAAAAAAATATTAAAATCAAGATTATAGATCCACTTTAAATAGCCTTCTGCCCAGAGAACTTGTAAATGAAGCCCAATGTTGATATTAACAAAGGGTTTTATGCAGAAAGCAAGATATTACCAATTCTAAAGCATAGCAACTGCACCATATGGGGCAACTAAAAATCCCCCAATCCAAAGCATTTAAGGTGTTAACAACCCCATCTAAATTAATGCAGATTTTTATTTTCACCCTTCTGGTGCAGCAGGTTTACCTGAGAATTGTTCATATTTTGCTTTCTACATAAGGAATAAAATGCAAAATCTACCCTTCTTGATGTAGGATTTAATTTTCTAATCACAACATCAATAACAGAGTAATACAATGTCGGAATAAACATTTTTGTATCTCTATTTTAGAAGTAATTTGTAGGTTTGTCAATAGACAAGACAGTTAATTCTCAGCTACTTCACACCATTATCATTCTGCAAAAAACTGATGATATTTATCTGATCTATCTGGTTGCAGCTTTATCACAAGGCTTTGAAGATATATGGTCTATTTGTCTCCAATCTTTGATCTGTTATGACAACTTAAGTACAAAAACACCTTTGTGCAACAAGCAGAAACCTTGGCAGGGTAATGCAACATTATGTTTGGTTTGGAGCATACATTGATTTTCAGACATAAGATTAATCACCTGAAATGGTAGTTTTCATCCAGCAGGCAAACTGCACATTGCCTGCCAGTGCCACATCATGTGTCAATTACCAATGTAAACAGTCTGAAAAATTTCAGACTGAATAGCACTCCGCTTTATCTTTTGGATCCGGCCAATGCCCAGATGTGAAATTAATGTAAAACAAGACCTGGTGTTGGGGTATCAGAATTAGAGCCAAATTTATCTTTCATGCACAATGGATTCTATTTTTATTATTATTTTTTTTACATATAATTTTAGTTATATCAAATGTGGGTGATTCAAGCAATGCATTAACCCTTTGAGTCCCAGAGGGGTACGGAACACCTTGCTTTGCAATGCGTTCCGTACCCTTCTGGCACTCAAAGGGTTAACTGTTTGCTACCAAATTTGACTGCACTAGACGGATGAAACCTCTTAAGTCCAAAGCTTCGTGTGTTTGTGCGTGCGGCTTTTCTTTGTCACTTCGAAAGATGTGGCCACGATTCTCTATTTGCCCCACTTTACTTTCCATTTAACTTGGTGATTTTTTTTTTTACATTTGTTTAACCCTCTGAGTGCCAAAAAGGTAGCCAACCTGTGGCATTGCCATGCGCTGGTCATTCTCTGATGCTCAGAGGATTGCGTGAATGGTCACTCTTACAGTAAACCAACTGAGGGAATGACAATTCCCATGGAATTAAATAGTGATTTTTATCCCTTGAATGCTAGACGTTTCCAGTGCATTGCAAAGTGTTAGAGACATAGCTAGCAATAAAAAGGTGGTTAAAAAAAAAACAAAAAAAAACATTTACATTAATGGGAATATATCTAATTTTCATGCAAGCCCTATGTTACAAATAGGTTACTCCAGAACTGAATCATTTTAGCATGATGAAAAAGGCCCATGTAACGTTTTATGGAAGTTATTTTACTGTATATCCTTGGGGTGCATTGGAGCTGTGAATGTTTCCTTACTCCTCTGATGAAACTTATGATACAGGCTGTCATGTGCTGGTTTCCAACAGGACTGGGGAAGCACCCCTCACGTCTGGACAGAAGAGCACAGCCCCCCTATACTGGAAGTAAACAAGCAACGACCAAATAAAGTGGATCTCTCAAACCAAGAACAGTTTAGTTTGTTTTAATGAGAACTAGATTCTGCTTATTTGCTGTACTAGCCTTTTTTTCTGTTTAATATTCTATATGAGAAATGAACCTTTATTTTGATGGCAATGAAATTGTCTGTAATCAGAAATATTAAAATCTTACGTCATAGCCCATCAGTTTTCAGACATATTGCCATAATTGTTTACGTATAATTCCGCTATCTCCGCCAAAGGGAAAAAGTGGGCGTGGTTTAATCTATCATATTATAAGGTATTTTCAGGGAAAAAAAAAAATACTTTAGCCGCCACTTTTTTGCCTGATTAATGTAATTTTCCCCCAAGCAAATAAAAATGGTCAAAACATGGAAAAGACAAATAAACATACTGTTAGCAGGATTACGAAGCGGTAGTAAAGAGTTAATGGTTTGGGGTTCTTTTTGTTTTTTAAAAAAAATTTGTTGTTTTAAAAACAAAAAATATGTCCTTTTCTTTGAAAAATTTCATTTCAAAGACAAAATGAATGTCTTTTTTTTTTTTTTAAATACTTTATTGAAAAACTCAAGTTAAATACAGCAAAGTTAAATGAGAAACATTGCATTAACATCTGTTAACAAGCGAAATAAATTTATCACGAGTATAAACTGAGAAAACATATGAATACAATAATTACTGGTTAGGATATGTTATTAGTTTAAAAGAGTCATAGAAGAGTCGTATGGCCAGATAAGAGTTACATCGATGAGAGAGACTGGTAACATAGGTTCATACCGCTGGGTAAAGATATGAATAATAGCGATGGAACTTTGAGTATGTGAGTGAGGATGGAGCAGATAATTCATGAAGGACAAGTGTAAGCGTCCATGTATAGGAAGTTAATAAGAAGCTCAAGGTGGACTTGAAGGGGAAATAGTACTCCCACAAGTAGAGAGGAATCTATTATGAGAGAGAAGGGAAAGAAGGAAGGGGGGGGGGATTGTGTAAGAGAGGGAAGAAAAAAAAAAAAAAAAAAAAAAAAGAGAGAGGGAGGGGGGTTAGTCCAACGTCGGCACATCCAAGGTCCAAACCGAGCCCAACAATATGTAAAGCAGTGTGACGTGATCCCCCAGACAAATATGGGGAAAAACGTCTTAGAGATAGCTAGGATAGAGGATGCTCAACGGAAGGGACCTAAAACACAGAGTTAATCAATCCCCAGCGTCCTAAGCAAGTGGGAGAGATGTGACACCTGCTCAAAAATATGATCTGTAGGCGTCAACCTATCTCCAAAATGCCTACGAACCTCTGCAGATTAGAGTTGGTTGTCCATGACATGCTGGATAGGGTGAATATCGATCCACTTGGACCAAGTTAAGGTGAAAGAATCAATCGTGGCATTTGTCAATGCATGACATTTTTCCATGATTATCAGTGATTGTACTTTGGACAACCACATCTGTAAAGAAGGCTCTTCCTGTGTGCCCCAGAGTAACTGTATCAGAGAGTTGGCAGCATTTAAGAGGAGCGGAATACAGCCCCACTCAGAGGAATGGGTTTTAGGTTTGGAACAAAACGCCGGGAAAAATAAGCATATGAATGGATCGAGCGGAAGGTGTATGCCGGTTGAGTGACGGATGTGATTCACCACTGAGGACCAAAAGGAAGTGATACAGGGACACAACCACCAGATATGGAAAAGGGAGCCAATATGCCGAGAGCATCTCCAGCAGGAGCCTGATTCATTACGACTGAAACGCGCAACGCGAGTAGGGGTAAAGTACCAACGCGAGAGTAATTTGAAATTTAGCTCCTTAGTTTTAACATCGCGTGCATGCTTTAATCGGGTTTTAATAATAGAAGACCATTGAGGCAGGGTAATGTCTCGTTCTAGGTCTGCTTTCCAAGCTAACAAGTAGTAAGGCATAGAATCCGAGGACGAGAGCCCTATGAGGGAATAGCATGTAGATAAAGGGCGTAAAGATGATGGTTGAGTTTTCACGAGGGTTTCCAGGGTGGTCAGACGTCTAAGGGGAGAAGTGCGTAGAGAAGAGTTATACCAGTTCCTAACTTGGAACCATTGCCACCATGGGATTTTAGGAATTTGTAGGAGTCTTTGAAGCGACTGGATGGAGAGAAATCCAGAGTCGTCCGTAAGGTCTTGAAGGGTGGTGATATTCCTTTCTTTCCACACTTCGAAAGCACGGTGCTGGAGACCTGCAGGGAAATCCGGGTTTCCAAGAATAGAAGAAAGTGGCGAGGGATAGGGCGCTAACTGCAAGGCGTCGTTTGTGCATGACCAAGTGTGGAGAATATGCCGCAATATAGGGTGGTCTAGGGTCCTGGCAATTTTCCCAGTTCTGGAAGTCCAACACATTTGAAGGAAATCCAAGCCGTCCAGGGCTGAAGATGTGGTGAAGGCCCATAATTTGGGCGGGTGAGAAGAAAAGTCAAATATTTTAGCGATAGCCGCCGCCCTATAATATCTTTGTATATCAGGCATAACCAATCCCCCTGTAGCTTGAGATCTGGATAGATGAGAAAGACTCAACCTGGGCGTTTTACGTTTCCAAATAAATGTAGACATGGATGTTTGCAGGGAGTTAAGAAGATACTGCGGTATAAGAATAGGCATAGCATTGAGGACAAATAAGATTTTGGGGAGGATCATCATCTTGACAACATTGATTCTGCCCATCCAGGAAAGGCGTAGACAGCTCCAGGCATTTAGGTCATTAGAAATGGAGGAAGCAAGCGGCTCAATATTGAGGGTTGGTAGTGAAGACAGGTCCGCTGACAATTGGATCCCCAAATATTTAATACTTTTGTCTGCCCAGTGGAATTTAAAGTCCTGTTGTAGCGAAGTTACAGTACGGGAAAGGGAATTAATATTTAGAATCTCAGATTTAGAATAGTTAATTTTTGCCTGGGATAAGTAAGAGTATTCTTCCAGTAGAGTGACCAAATGTGGGATAGACTGTTGAGGTTTGGTAATATAATATAAAACATCATCCGCAAAGGCACTCACCTTAAATGTAGTCGCCCCAACGGAAATGCCCAGTGGATCATTACGTATACAACACAGCAGGGGTTCCAAGGTAAGTATGAATATTAACGGAGATAAAGGGCACCCTTGCCGAGTACCGTTAGATATGGGAAAAGGGTCCGACAGCATACCATTGACCAGAATTCGTGCTGAGGGATTGGTGTAAAGACTCGTGATAGCCGAGAGCATATGCGGGCCAATGCCAACATATTTGAGCGTTTCTGTGATATAATGCCAGTGCACTCTGTCGAACGCTTTCTCCGCGTCCGTAGAAATAAGAACTGACTCAATTTGTTTTCGGATGGCAGCGTGGATAAGTGAGATTGCGGAGGCGGTGTTATGTCTAGCTTCTCTGCCTGGGACAAATCCCACCTGATCAGGATGAATAATGGACGGAAGGACGTGTTTAAGAGGATTTGCTAAAATTTTGGCGAAGAGTTTAAGATCTACATTCAAAAGTGAGATCGGACGATAATTGGCACAGAGGGAATGATCCTTATTCGGTTTGGGCAGAACCACTATGTGGGCTTGCAGTGCTTGGGCAGGGAACTTTTGACCGGTCAAAACCTCATTAAATGCCATAAGCATATGAGGTGTAAGCAGTTGGTGAAATTTCTTATAGTATGGAGCGGAAAATCCATCAGGACCAGGGCTTTTTCCTGGCTTCAAGTCCTTAATCGCAGACAGGAGTTCTTCCCCAGATATGAGATTTTCCAATGCTTTAGATTGTGATGGATCCAGGACAGGGAGTTTGGATTTTTGAAGAAAGGAATCGAGTCTAGCACGCCAAGCAGCAGAAGGGGTCCCGCATTGGGGTCAAGATTGTATAGAGATTTATAGAATTCTTTAAAAAGGTTTGCAATGTCTGGAAATTTATGTAGAACCGAGCCGTTTGGGTTACGCAATGAGGTAACTAGTCTCTGTTGTCGTTTATGTTTCACCAGTCTTGCTAGGGATTTGCCTCCCTTGTCAAAGGAAACATATTGGTGGTATTTGTACCACATGTAGGACCGAACAGAGATCATCCTGAGCAGTTGATTTAGTTCCTCTCTGGTAGCTTGTATGGAGGTTAGCGTCGAAGGTTTATTCGAAGATTTGTGTGTGAGCTCCAATCTTTTCAGTTTATCAATAAGAGTTTCAATATGAGACCATTTCGCTCTGCGCTTAGAAGCCCCTAGTTTGATAAGAATACCTCTGAGCACACATTTATGAGCTTCCCATACTATTGTGCCAGATGTATCAGGAGTAACATTAAGGCTAAAATATTCAGACAAGCTATCCGCTATTGTTTGTTCATCTTGCTGGTTTTGTAGTAGCCGTTCATTAAAACGCCAAATTTTAGGGTCTGTGGGGGATTCGGGAGGAGTGAATGTAAAAGAAACGGCAGAGTGATCTGTCCATGAGACAGGGTCAATGGAAGCAGAGTCTAAGTGATGAAGTAGAAATTGCGAAAGAAATAAGTAGTCGATTCTGCTGTAAGTAGAATGTGGAGGAGAAAAGAAAGAGTAATCTTTATCCAATGGGTGAAGTGTACGCCAAGTGTCAATAAGGGTCAGGTTGGCGAATCTTTTACGCAAATTTCGTAGATGGGAAAGTTTAAAGGATGATTTACCTGCCGATGAGTCAAGTGAAGGGTCAAGAGCTAAATTGAAGTCGCCCCCTACTATTAGTCTACCTTCGGGTAGATCAGTCACAAGGTCAAGAACCTTAGATAGATATGAGATCTGATTAGCGTTTGGGCCATAAATATTAAGAATGGCGTATGGTTTATTGTAAAGCAGACCTCTGAGGAGGATATAGCGACCATCAGGGTCCGAAATGACATCAGTTGTGGACCAAGATAGTGAAGCCTTTAAAAGTATGCCCACACCCCTCTTTTTTTCCGGAGCTGATGCAAAAAAGGTGGTGGGATATTTGGGATTGGAAAATTTCGGGGCTGCCGAAGCCAGAAAGTGAGTTTCTTGAATAAGTAAGATATCTGGGGCTAAACGTTCAATGTCACGTAGCGCTATGGACCTTTTCTCTGGGCTATTGAGTCCCTTAACGTTGAGCGAAGTCACCTTAACAGGAGACATGATGGGAATGGATCAATAGCAGTAAAAGTATGAGCACAGGAAGGATCCCCGGACTGCCGGCGTCGGAATGGAGGGAGAGCGAGGGGTAGGGAGGGGAGGGGAAAGAGAGAGAAAAGAAAAAAAAAAAGGGAGTACAACAAGTGGCAAGCAAAGGGAGAAGAGGAATTGAGAAAATGAAGAATAGTATTGAAAGTAATCCATACCTGGTGAATATGTATGAACCCGGTTTAGCCCGTAGGCTCTGGGGGTGATAAGGTGTAAGTATCAAGGAGAAGAGACGAGTGTGTCTTGTGGAGTGAGGTGAAAGGTATGGCAATATGTGATGCAGAATACTGGAATATTGTTGTGGTATTGGTTGATATCAGGAAATTTTTGAATGAGAGAGGGAATACAGGGATGATGTTTGAGTAGGAAAGGGAGTATATCTGCAATCTACCTGTAAACCCAAAATGTTAAATATAATGGGGTATGTATGAGATGAAGAGCTGTGTATGATGTTAGAGATCTGGAAGTGTTAGGGTAATGAGTGATGCAGAGAGACAACCTTAAAATAAAGATCCACAAATATGAAAGTACCAAATCTGGAAACAGATATTAATAGCAGAAGTATGTATTAATGTGAATTGGAACCTGTAATCAAATTGACATACATGTAGAGGAAGTACATTAAGTGTAGGACATAATAAAAGATGAACAGAATGAATGTAGAACATTTGAATGTAGAATATATGGTGCAGGCCCCTAACGCCAGGATAAGATGGGTATCAATATAAAGCTAATACGGTGGGCAGCGAAGCAGCGGGTTTTCCCACAGTGAAGCAAAGTGTCTAAGCCACCAATAGCTGGGGATAGAAACCTGCACCACAGAACAATGTCCAGTTGGACTTTCCTTAGCAAAACAGCTGAGTATAGAAGTACTCCAACTTAACATGAAACAACAAACCCAAAGTTAAATGACATTAGAATTAAGGGTCTTGTTGAACTAAACATCATCTAGCGTAATAAGAAGGCATCAAAACATGTACATATTCCTCCGAACTCACACCTGAACGTGAGGGGCACGGTGAGGGTCACCACCCGCCGTCCGGCCTTGAAGCCTGAAGTCCGGGTGGCGAGCCCCAACACACCCCTAAGAGATACAAATGAGAGGGCTCCCAATGAAGGGATACGTGGAGAAGAAGAGCCACTGCTTAGGATATGTCATATATGAACAAGACAATAGTTTAGGAGTCTCGAGAAAATACCAAGACCACTGTGAGAGCCGTGATCAAAATCTACCACATTTCACACAGGGAACTACAAAGTGCTAAAAGTATATGATGACATACCCGCCTAATTGTCTTGGCTATCACTAATACGTGTATTTAACCTGGGACAGGAATATAGGAACCTGGAGCATACTTCAGATCTCTAGGGAAGAGCCGAAGTAGCACCACAGCATGTTTTCCAGGCAATCTGGCATTGGCATCCCACGTTACTCAAATACAAAGGCCTAAGGGGGCATAAATATGAGGAGTGAAGTATAAGAAACAACAAAGTAAACACACATATACTCCTATCAGGTAGATATCTGAAACAAAAAGGGATGGATAGCAATTATCATCCAGGTAAGGTGATCTAACGAATCCCTATAGGAGGGATCGTGGGTTACAATGCCAGATAGCTAGAATCAGGCCAAATTAAGCATTTCCTTATATATTGTCAAAGCAAGTAACATATTAATAATATACAATATATAGTGGAGCAAATAAAGGAAGAGGAGAAGGATAAGAACAGATTTCGAGATCATGCAGCAAGGAAAAGGAAGTAAAAGTGGGAAAAGAATAGGGAAAGCCACAGTAAGTCGGAGACAAGGTTGTTTCCAGAGAGCGAGCGGGAAAAGTAAAGCAGAAACAGAGTCGTGAGAAGAAGAGGAGATGAAAAAACATATTACAAAAACATTGTAACCTTTAGGTGGTCAGTTCGTATTTGAGTGTCCTGTTATGGCCCGCACAACTCAAAAGGAGAACGTGGACCGATAGGGTCCCATCTGGGAAAGAACAGTATCAAGTCTCTCACGACCATGGCACCATCGGAGGAGAAGAAGGCCGATCGTCAGAACCCCCAAGTCTTCGTTGCTTTTTCTTGGAAGACACAGATCCAGGTGACCACTCCAAGCGTCGTGGGAGTTTGGGTTGAGCAGGTAGTATTGGAGGTTGTTGGGGTAGAGATATGCCTAACATGGAGCAGAAGGCCTGGATCTCTTCTGGATGTCGTAGTGTTGCGGTGTTTCCATTAAGAGTTGCCGTTAGAGAGAAGGGAAACCCCCACTTATATTTTATGTTCAGTGTGCGCAGATGAGTGGTGAGGGGTTTGATTTCTCTTCTCAGTTGAAGAGTATGCGGAGAGATGTCTTGGTAAAGGGAAATTGTAGAACCTGCGCATAAGGGTAAGTTGCCCTCTCTGCTCTTCGCCATGATCCTGTCTTTCTGGTCAAATCTGTGAAAACAGACGATGACGTCTCTGGGGAGACCATCTTCTCTTGGGCGCAATGCCCGGTGGGCTCTGGCTAGAATGACTTTCTCCCGGCCTTCCGTATCCAGTAATGAAGCAAAATAGGTGGAGAGCGTTGTAGGTATGTTCTGGGCAGGAACATTTTCAGTGAGGCCCTTCACCCGCACGTTGCATCTCCTTCCTCTATTATCAATATCGTCAAGCCGCAGGGTTAAATTGTTGATGATATCTCTGCTCTCGAACAGAGCCCGCTCCAAATTAGCTACATGCTCGGCCGCCGCATCTTTCTCGTCTTCCAAATATGAGACACGGTGTGTCAGTTGAGTGAGGTTATCAGAGATCGCGGCTAAGTCAGCTTTAACCGCGACTCTGAAATCTTCTAGCATCTTTTGAATATCAGTCTTAGAAGGGAGACTTTGCATCAAAGTCAAGAGCTCAGCTCTGGTAATAGGTGGATCAGAGTCTCCAGGAGCCATGCTTTTAGGTGCACTCTCGGTATCCAGGGTACACTGAAGTGGCGCAGTCACAGCACTGTCACTAGCAGAGGTAGAGACCCGCCCCTGAGAAGTTTTCGCGCCTTCCGCCTGTAGGCCTTGCGGGAGAGTATCGGATGATTTAAAGTAATTGTTGATATGTTTCCCTCTGGCAATCGACTTGTTCTTGTGACCTCTCATTCAGCCACTCGTAGGGTATAAAATCGAGGTGAAATTCCAGTTGTAGAAACGCTCTGAAAGCTAAAGAAACTCCTTCAGACACGGAGCTCACGGACTAAACATCCAGCGCCATTGGACGTCAGGTCACGCCCCCATGAATGTCCTTTTTAACATCAAAATTTTTAAGAGCAATATTCGTCAAGATCTTCTGTCATTTTTATTCTTAAAGGGATTGTAATGTCCCTAAAAAAGTATCTTCTAAATGGTAGCTGCACTAAAAAAAAATTTAATGCGCTTAATCCCTTCTCTCAAACCGTTATGGTTTGAGAGATGTAAGAAAATAAAGACCTCCGCTCCATCCCCCTTCTCATGCGTCCAGTGTATAGCGGATGTCATGAAATCCTGCTTCCCGGACCAGACGGCGGCTCTTCAGGAGAGCTGTCAGCTAGATATCCAAGTATAATTACTTCATCAGAATGGTCTACAACGTGTGCTTGCAAGCCAGGCACACGTAGACCATACCGGTGAAGTAATTATACTTAGATATCTAGATGACAGCGCTCCTGAAGAGCCGCCTAAAGTCGGTCGACTGGATTCTGCCTCTGACAGCTTTACAGCTCATCAGGCAGAAAGGGGAGCGAACAGAGGTCTTTATTTTCTTATTTCTCTCAAACCATAACGGTTTGAGAGAAAGGATTAAGCGCATTACGTGTTTTTTTTAGTGCAGCTACGATTTACAGGATACTTTTTTTGGGACTTTACTATCCCTTTAACAACACATTTTCGAATGTGATGGATTTACTCTGAAAATATTGTTCCCTTTTAATCCCAACCCATGATCCGACAATTTTTTTTTTTTTTTTACATTTTTCCCTGTGTGTTTTGAAGCTGGGCCCAACACATAAACTAAACTAATCATCATAAAGTGCCATACTCTACCACAAACAAATCAAGGTTCATTTTGCAAAACTATTTATATTACAAACAAATAGCACAACATATAGGCAGTCAACTAATCTTAAGATGCGAGGTCCAATTTGAGGTTTGTCAAAATATAGGGACATATAAAAATATAGAGCATCAGGTAGTTTAGTATTAGTGATCCAGTTACACACAATTGTTGTATGTATTATTCATTGAGCTGTTTACAACAGTTAATAATGAAAAACAGCAAATGTGATAGCTAAACATATGCAGGGTGGGCTTTAATTCCACTCACACATCAGTGGTCAGTTCATAGCATTATTCTGTATATATGATATTATGTGCATCAGCTGGTTATTGACCTTTGCAGGGAAATGACTACTATTGGGTTCCATAGTAATGTCAAGAGACATCTTAGCTTCTCACTTGTAATGCTGTTGACAGATAAGATCATTTGTGCGGATAATGAACATTTTTGCCATTCCCAGCTTTTGGGGCACACTTGTTTTTTTAAACGATTCAGGATGACTTATTACTGATAAAGTTCGAAGTCTTGCGTCAGCATTACATATGGAAATGCTTAACTCTGAATGATTCTTCAGAATCTGAATAATTTAACAGTGATCAGGGTGTAGAACAAAAAAATATTTATTTCAAGAATAAATGTACTGAGCAAGCCTTTGGTTCTCCATGTTAAAGGGTAACTATTCCTTAGGAATAAGGGACCTTAATTTACTTAACACAAAAGACTTGCCTAGGTAGGTGTCCTTCAACACCAATTGTCTATATCTATAAATCTATTTTATTTGCATTTGATCTCTCTTGTCGTAAACTGTTAGTTGTTACAGTTTACAATCTGATAGCAACTCATAAGAGCAGGGTTATTATTTTGGGGGAAAAACATTGCTGTAATTAAATAACTCCACAAAAACGACCACCATTAATTTGGGTTGATTGACGCTTACAGTTTGCTGTGATGAGGCATGATTTAGAGGCAGCAGAGCGCAGAGCATACAGGAACTGCAGATATTTAATACAAAAAAATGAAACAGATGGCTTTGTGACAGCTGTATAAAGGACACTCACCGGGGTACATTATTTATCTGATAAAGTAAGAACCAGTTATTTTTAGGGTACATTTCCCTTTTTAAGATGTCACAGTGGTATAAAAGGTTTGAGATACAAAATATTTTAATTAAGTTCTGCCCTCCAGAATGTCAAGGCCAGTACAACAAGGATGCAGCTCTACTATAGAATTCCTTACCCCTTTGCGTGTCAGAGGGGTACACAATGCATACCCCTCTGGCACTCAAAGGGTTAAGCAGAATGTTGTAGTAATAGCATGTAAAATGATGTCACGAAATGGATCAGTAGCCAATTAGAAATAACACTATTTAGATGTCTGGAAACGATTAGCAACAGACCGAGAACACTTGGCATTTCTTCTCTCATATTTTGATGTCTAAATATTACTACTGACCCTGCCACCGGATTTCAGGTTAACTAAAAATATTAGAATCTATCACTATGTTAATTCTCAAAGGGTAGTATTCAGTGGTCTAAAACCAACTGCATCACAGCCACAAGTGAGAATTCCTGTGGACTTAAATGGGTTCAAGAGAGGTCTCCAAAACATTGCTTCCCAATGTGCTGGGGGACCTCTCTAGCAGAAAAGGTAAAAATCATTTAAATCAATGGGAATTCTGAGAATTTTTATTAAATCCCTATGGTGCCGTTGGTTTGCCCAGAAATGCTAATTTGCTGGGCCAATATCCTTTGAAAAGCAGACCTGGCAAATTAAAGTCTACAAAAGTATGGCCCATTTCACACTGGTGATATAGTTGCATTGATTGCAACTTGTGAGGGAAAAATGCATGAGTTACGAATCATTGGGGCATATGTAGCAAAGCAATCACTCATTTTTTTTTTGTTTTGTTTTTACTAAGTTTAGCGACAAGACATACATACCTAACCAGATTTTTTAAAATCATGAAAAATAGGTGCAACTAGCAAACAATCTCTTATTCATACAGCAAACTGCAACAGCCCTGGCTGTTCCCATGTTGCCTTCAGAAAGGTGTTAAATGTTCACTAAATGTGTCACTAAATCTTCATAATTATATCTTTACCTTTCACTAAACCTTTTCAAGCCCAGCTATCCCTAATTTGTCTTTCAGGACACTATATTCAAAGACGTTCACTTTTCACTGATAATTAGATACTAAGTTACTAATCAGATTATTGCCATAACTTGCTAATAGAGAGACACAGATACACATGACCACTTTCACATGGGCAACATGTGCTGCGATTGCCACACAGAGAAGGAATATGGAGCAAGTTTCCTCTGACACTGAAATAAACTCTGTTGTCTACAGAGAGAATAGGTTAGCCATAGAAAAAGCAGGAGACTGTTACAATAGAAATTATACCTTTACTGGCTGAGTGGCTCTGGGATGCAAGCTTTCAAGACATCTTAGGTCTCTTTTTCAAGCATATTATTATTATTCTAGTGTAAAAGCCAGAGTACACGGGCCAAGGTCTGGGTGATGTTAAGCCTTTGAGTGCCAGAGGGGTACGCAACGCATTGCTCCCAGCATTCTGTGCGTTCGGGCAGTCTCTACTGTGCATGACTGCATCGGACAAACATTCTAGCATCCTATATAATAATTCGCCAAGTTGTGTGTAACGTCCGACATGCGCAGTAGACACTGCTGCGCGTGCGGCAGTCATGCGCAGTAGAGACTGCCCGCACCGCGGCTGATACAGAGCTGGGCGCTCCGAAGGAGCGTCCAGCTCTGTATCAGCCGCGGCGTGGGCAGTCTCCACTGCGTGTGACTGCCCTGCGACCGGCTGCCTGAGGCACTGTGGCCCGTGTAACAGGCTGTTCAACTAGTTTTATTATATAGGATTATGCCTGAGGAAGAGACCCAAGTTGTTTTGAAATCTTGCATCCCAGAGCAACTCAGCCGATAAAGAGTACTGGATACAAGAAAACACTGATACATTGTAGCAGTAAAAACACACCAACATTTTTAAATGCAGGGGGGATTTTCAGTTCAAGGGGAATGGCGCAGTTGGTTTGTTCCTGAACTAAAGGTTTCTTTGTTTTGCATAAGGTACAGAGTGCTACAAACTGCAAATTTATTTTCTCTGTTTACTATACATTATTCCATCTCGACTCTGTGAGGAAAAACATTGTGTACTTTTGAATAAATGGACATTATGAGAAGGTGTGCCACACATTGCACAATTTGGTGATCTATATCCCATTACAGTAAGTGTGTATTTGAAGAGAAATGAAGTACAAGCACCCTTGTGTCCACAGTAGGGTGCATTTGGTAGCTGCTGCTGGCTCAATAAAATCATCATGCAAGCATAACCCGAGGCACATGTAGTTAATGAAGGGTGTTAAGAGGATTTTAGTCTTACCCGTTAAATCCTTTTCTCTTAGTCCATGCAGGTTACTGGTAACTTTGGGTAGGCGATCAGCCCCTTTAAGTAGGTAGGAACAATTCTGAGCAGTGACTGCTGGGTGGAGCCTACCTTCTCTCCTTAGCTTGCAGCTAGCCAATCCCCATCCAGTAAGATTTGAAAACTATCGACTAGGTAACGAGAAGGTAAAGGAAGACTCCTGTGAGCATGAACCCGAAAGGACCCCCACGTTCTGCCACAAGAGAACCAAGCTTGGTCCCTTGACAGGGTGGAAGACCAGTAACCTGTATGGACTAAGAGAAAAGGATTTAACCCTTTGAGTGCCAGAGAGGTACAGAATGCATTGCAAAGCAATGCATTCTGTACCCTCTGGCACTCAAAGGGTTAACAGGTAAGACTAAAATCCTCTTTTCTCTGCTGTCCAATACAGGTTACTGGTAACTTTGGGATGCCCAACCATTAAGTTCCCCAGAGCAGGAAGAAAGGCAAGGACCAGGCCCCCAAAGCCACCAGAGCACCAATGAACCAACAGATCTTGAACAGCTCAACAATAACCACAATGTGTCAATGGACACCGAACAGGGGTAAAACAGACCCCAGGAACTGTTACACAGCACACTGAACTAGAGCCAATAAGGTTCAAAAGTGAAAGAGTACTGAAGAGACTATTAAGATCCTAGACAGGCAAGGCTGCCTCCAGGATCTTCCTCCCAAAACTGGCATCAGCCGATGCCAGCACATCCACATGGTAGTGTTTCGAGAATGTATGCACAGACGACCAAGTGGCCTCCTTGCACAACTGATCAGCTGAGGCCTGATTCTTGTAAGCCCAAGATGCCCCAATAGACCTCATAGAATGAGCCGTGACCCGAAAGGGAACAGGCTTCTTCCTACGTTCATAAGCCTTATGAATAGTGAACTTAATCCAAGAAGCAATGGTTACTTTGGAAGAAGGCTTCCCTGCCCTAGGACCCTCAGGAATGACAAAAAGAGTGTCTGACTGCCTCAGTGGCTCAGTGCGATGCACATAGAATCTGAGACAATGCACAACATCCAACAGGTGAAGATCCATCTCCTTGTCAGAAGTAGGGTTAGGGCAGAAAGAAGGAATCACAATCTCCTGATTAATGTGGAACTCAGACGCCACCTTCGGGAGAAACTCCTGTGAAGTGCAAAGTACCGCCTTGTCCTTGTGAAACACCAAAAAGGGTGGCCTACAGGATAGGGCATGCACCTCTACAACATGGAGAACAGATACAATTACCAGGAGAAAAGCCATCTTCCACATCAGCAGACACAGAGGAATAGTTTTGAACCTTAAGAGAACTCAGACTGAGACCCTTATCCACACCATCCTGGAGGAAGGAAAGGACCGTAGGAAGATCAAAATCCTGAGACAGACCCCTATCAGCACACCAAGAGAGAAAGGTAGACCAAATTCGATAGTAGGCCTTAGAGAAAACCGGCTGAAGGGCACTAAGCATAGTAGCCACCACACCAGAAGAAAATCCTTTCTTCTTCAAAACTGAGGATTCAGTCTTCATGCCATCAAAGCCAGAAGATGAACATCATCCTTCCACAGGTAACCCTGTAGAAGAAGATCCGGAAATACACCACAGAGAGATCCAGAGGCTCCAGAAACCAAGCCTGTAGAGGCCAGTACGGAGAAATCAGAATGACTGGGCAGTGCTCCAGTCGCAGTTTCCGTATCACCCTGTGCAACAGGGAATGGGAGGAAAGATGTATGCCAGAGGGAAGTTCCATGGGACCAACAAGACATCCACTGCTAGAGCCAGGGGATTCGCCCAGAGAGAGCAGAACGTTGGAACCTTCCTGTTGTGTCTTGTTGCTATCAGGTCGATGCACGGAAGACCCCACAACTGGACAATGATGTCGAACACCTCTTGATGCTGTTGTCTACACCAGGAATACGAACTGTGGAAATGGCAGGGACATGCTTCTCTGCCCACAACAAAATAGCCTTGACCACTAGCCAAGCTGCAAGACTTCTTGTGCCGCCTTGCTTGTTGATGTAGGCTACTGCTGTGGTGTTTTCCGACTGGACCCTGACCGGGCAAGTCCTACAGCTGTCATGTCCAGTGTCGCCCGACGATCCAGGACACTGATGGGAAGGAGAGATTCATCCTGGGACCACAAGCCCTGAGCATTCAAGTGCCCCAGGACCGCTCCCCATCCGAAGAGGCTGGCATCTGTCATTACTGTTGTCCAGAATGACACCAGGAAGGGCCTTCCTTTCAGAAGATTGTTCAGGTTGAGCCACCACGACAGGCTCAGCTCCACGTGAAGATGGAGAGATAGGGACCTCTCCAGGAGATCCTGTTGACCCCTGCATGCCAGGATTAGAAACCTCTGGAGTTCCTTGGTATGAGCCATGGCAAACAGAACCGCTTCTATGGTGGAAATGAACTTCCCCACCAGGGATAACAACTTTGTGGCTGGAACCGGATCCTGAGACAGGACAGCTTGGAACTTCAGTGCTATCTGATGAGCCACTTCATCTGTGAGAACACCATCCCCCTATGGGTGTCAAAAAGGAGGTCCAGAAACACCATCCTCTGGGAAGGAACAAGATCCTACTTTTCCACATTGAGGATCCACCTGTGACGGGACAGAGCATGAATTGAATCCTGTACCTGCTGATGAAGGAGTTCTGGAGAAGATGCCTTCAGAAGGAGGATGTCCATGTACGGGGTAACTCTGATGCCATCCCGATGGAGGACGGAAATCAATGATCCCAGTACTCTGTTAAAGACTTGAGGAGCTGTGGTCAGGCCAAAGGGCTGAAAACTGGAAATGCCCTCAGTTGCAGGCAAAGCGAAGATACTGCAGACTCTGGATGAATGGTGATATGCAGATAAGCAGCCTGAAGATCCAGCAAGGTCAGAAATTCCGCAGGGGACATGGCAGAGATCACCGTGCGCAGTGACTCCTGGAGATACTGGGACCTAACCACAAAGGAGTTGAGAACCTTCAAATCCAAAATGGGATGGCAGCCGCCATCTTTCTTGGAAACCACAAAGAGGTTGCAGTAGAATCCCAGCCCCCTTTCCTGAGGAGGAACTGGTTCTAACACTGCCTTGTTCAGAAGGGCCTGAATGGGTCCCTCGAAAAAGGCAGAGCTTTTCTGAACCCAGAGGAGAGAAGAGAAGGTCCAAAAAGGAGGAAGGGAGGTGAAGGGGATCCTGTACCCCGAAGCCACCACCTGCAAACCCACGGGTCCGCCACAGAAGCCTCCCAGGCCGAGAGGTAGCGGTGTAAGCGGCCACCTTCCTGCGGATGGGGACCCGGATTCGGCGAGTAATGCAAAAGAAGGTTTGGAAGCCTTGGGCTTAGTGGAAGACTTGGACCTCCATTGCTGCTTAGGCTTGGATGAGGAGTGTGGAGCTTGAGGCACTGCCTGGGTCGCCTGGCTCGAGTCAGCCTGAAAGGGACTAAAATGCTGATTCCTTTTGACAGGTGCATTCTTCCTCTGGTCCACTGGCAGGTGAGTACTCTTCCCTCCAGTGGCTTAACTGATCAGATCCTTGAGATCAGGCCCAAACAGTGAGGTGCCCTGAAAGGGCAAGGACAGAACAACACTCTTGGAGGCCGTGTCTGCAGACCACATCTTGAGCCAAAGAGCATGTCTGGCTACCACAGACATACCTGATGCCCTGGTGACCATATGCACAGGGCAGCAGAAATATAATGCGGAGCCTCAGAGATGTTGGCAAGAAGCCGCAAAATGTCAGTAGTAGAAGCCCCAAACAGCCACAGCTCTACTCACCCACACTGTAGCAAAAGCGGGTTGCAGGGCAGAACCAGCCGTAGAAAAAATAGCCTTGAGAGCAGTCTCAAGCTTCTTGTCAGTCCAGTCTTTCAGAGCAGATGCATCAGCCACAGGCAAGGCAGTGTACTTAGAAAGCCTGGAGACAGGGGCATCCATTTTTGGAAGATGAACCCACTGAGTTAGGGCCGCTTCAGAGAACGGATAAAGCTTAGCAAATTTCCTAGAGACAGGTTTGCGGTTGCAGAGATATGTCCCAAACTGTAAAGTCCCATAGAAGTGAATGGAGCAATGGCTCTATGCAGTATATGCGCACCTTAAAGGAGCAGGACACAAAGTTAACAAGGTGAATACCAAAATGTAAAACCACTCAAAAGCCCACTAGAAGAAGTCAGCAGACACAACACCCCAAAAGATGCAAACCAGCAGCAAAACGGTTGCTACCACAGAAACTTGGTCCAAACATCCCAGACATACAGATAAACCCAATGAATGCATAAGTATGTAATAGGGACTCAAAATGAGACCCCCTGTGCTGAGGGGAAGCATGGGACATGTGGACCTCATCAGTCAAAGGGTGCTCACCTTTTTCAGCAGATCTTCTGTCTTCAGATTACCATATATGAAGAAGAAGCCTCAGTGGGCAACTCCTGCGGAAAGAGCTTGCAGCCAAGATTTTTCCCCCAGGGCTTAGGTCCACAAAAGCACCTGGTAAACTGAGCTGTCCACATTTGGGTGATGGGAGTTGTCAATGATGGTAATCCGCCTAATGGTGGTATCCCATATCTAAGAGAAAATTTAAAAAAAACAAAACAAAACACAAAACAAAAACACAAAAACAAAACAAAACTAAAACTACAGCAGAACTGTTCTCTTGCTTTATGTCTTGACCAATGAACAAATCTTACTGGATGGGGATTGGCTAGCTGCAAGCTAATGAGAGGAGGTAGGCTCCACCCAGCAGTTACATCTCAGAATTGTTCCTGCCTACTTAAAGGGGCCAATCGCCTACCCAAAGTTACCAGTAACTTGTATTGGATGACAGAGAAATAGAGATATTCTGGTGCTCTCATATAACTTTCTTTTATTAAACAAACTTTGCCAGTCAATGGCAGTGGAATATGACTACAGAGCAGGGGCGGGCAAACTACTTTTTTCAGCTGTTGTTGGACATTGGCAAGGAAAGGATGATGGGTCCAACAGCACCTGATGGACAATAGGTATCATGATGTATGGGGGCTATTCACATGAATGACTATCGCACCACATAGCCGACCAACACAGTGCATTAATGCACCTGCAAATTTTGTTATTATGGGATTCAACAAGATCGCAGTGGGCTTGAACAGACACTGCTATAAAAGTTACTCGTGTGAACCTAGCCTAAGGCCCAGTTAATATTGAGGACTTGTTACAGAAACCTTGTTGCTACATCAAATTTCACAGAATATATATTGTTTTCTATGGGGGCAACGCAAATGAGAACATACAGCTTACAGTAAAGATTGCAACCCTGCATTGCTATCCAAAGTAATGGTCAGAGATGTTAGTGTGTATATCAAGGACTATAGGACCATATCCTTACCCAGGTCTTATCTCCCAAGTACAATACACAGGAGGAAATATCCTAAGCACATCATACTCCTCCTTTACCACATGATAGTACAAGCACAAAAGTATCAGGAAATTCCTTCCTAAAGCAGAGAAGCAGTTAACCCCATATGTACGGTTTAGTCTCCTTGGGCCTTCTGGGCGAGGTGCAACTGTGAGCATCTTCCAAAGAATTGCCTATGTGAATTAGATTCTCCTTCCATTATATGTGCACATTAATATGAAGAGAACAGCAATATCCACTGCAATTAAATTTCAGTTTCACATAATAAAATAAAAATGTATTTACAAAGCTTTAGTGTCAAGTGTGCAGGAATGAAGAATGTATTAAGCGTTGCAATGTGAAGGAGCGATGCTAGTAGCGTCACACTACCACACTGCAGCGCTTAATGATCGAGGCAAAATACATATTTCACACACTACATACTTCACACACTATCCACTTCACCAGTATGTATTTTGCTTCGATCATTAAGCGCGGCAATGTGATGGTGTGACACTACTAGCATCACTCCTTCACATTGCAACGCTTAATACATTCTTCATTCCTGCACACTTTGCACTAAAGCTTTGTAAATACATTTTGTTTTCATTATGTGAAACAAAAATTTCATTGCAGGGGAGCTTGCGGTTCCATTATATGTGTACATCAATATGAAGGGAAGCGTGAACGTGCTCCTAGGAAGAGCTGGGAGGTAGTGGGGTGGAAGGAGAATTTGAGGATTTGGGACATCCAGCAGAGCTGTGCCGCACAGATCTTTTGGTACCAAAAGCGAACTGGTGATGTCGCAGGGAAATTTTATAGCCAATATCTAATAAGTTATGTATGTTTAAAAAAAAACAAAAAAAAAAACCCTGATCTAAAGACCAGCTTAGTACATACCTCATATAACAGTGTCTTGGGGGTGAAAGTTTCCCTTTAAATCAGTGGGGATTTTGGGGAATGCTCATTTGTCCCTTATGATTCAGTTGGTTTGCTCCTGAACTGCACCTTTTTAGCATCCTGGGAACAAGACTAAGTGCTGTATCTTCCAATGAAAAGTGGAGGTGTTCTGGGGCAGACTATTCCCACTATAGGGGAGAACTAAAGACTGCCACCGATTTAAATGGGGATTTAAATCCCTTAAATGCTTCTGAACTGGGTCAATGTGCATAACTAGGAACTGGTGTTTATATATATATATATATATATATATATATATATATATATATATATACACGCGCACACACACACACACTACAGTAAAAGCCTGTGTACACGGGCCAAAGTCCGGGTAATATTAACCCTCTGAGTGCCAGAGAGGTACACAACCCATTGCAAAGCAATGCATTGCGTATCCCTCTGGCACTCAAAGGGTTAAAAGGCCGGTCCTGCTCTGCGTCCTGCCACCGACGCAGTCATGCACTGTAGAGACTGCCCGAAAGCACAGAATTCTCCCAGCACAGAACTCCCAGAATTCCGTGCATTTGGGTAGTTTTTACTGCGCATGACGGCTTCTGACAAACATCCTAGCGAATTATTATATAGGATATTCTCCATCCTCCCCTTTCGATCTTTCCCCTCTCCTTTACTTATTCTGAATCAATTTGCACAGAAAAAAAAAATTGCTCTAGGAACCCTGAATCAATCTGCAAAATGAATCACAGATGTTTTGCTCACCCATAATCAGGCCCCTGGGAACAGGTGTGGGCACCATAGACTCTGATTTCTGGGTAAAGCGTGGTACCATGTTAGCCATAGAAAATTCAGGAGACTGGTAGAAAAAAATTATACCTTCATTCTTTTTATGCCTGAAGGAGACCTGGTTGTCTTGAAAGCTTGCACACAAAGCCACTTGGCTAAAAATAAGACCTTTATTGGCTATTCTACCAGTTTCCTCTAGGACTTCTGTGGTTATGTGATTTTACATGACATTTCACACAGGTCACACTGCATTACGGACATCTAAATTAGCACTTCTCATTTTTGTATTGCTCTAAAATTATTGGAGGAACTTTTTCTTTGCTTTACAAGAAGCAGCACAAGTTTCAACTCTAAAGTGTGTTGCAAACCAGAATAGAAAGAGGCTTACTTATCTGGCTGGATCATCAATTCCACTGAAAGGAGGATATAAAACATGTGAAATATTGATAACAATACTGTGAATATACTTCATTCCAGTCATACCAATGCGTATGTGAAATGCATTATTTCTAAGAACTCAACTTGCATTTAGCCTAACTTCTGAAAGCAAGACAAAATGAGATGTACTGCTTAAAGATACAAGTCCCTTATTTAAAGGTGAACTATGACTCTTAACAATAAGCCTCTAACTATACCATGGCCAGAAAATTCTAATGTCCCCTCTATTTTTCCCCCTTGCTCTTTGACTCAAGAGATAACCTATTCACACAGTCCTGGATGTCATGTCTATAGAGGCAGACATGACAGTTGCCGGTAGTTTTTCAAGCTGAAGCAGACAGAATAAATAAGCCTAAGTAATCATGTAGAACTCTAGAGGCTGGATTCTATTGCAGGTGGTAAATGTTAAAACCCATTTGATACAACATTTTCCTATTGATGTCTATGGAGAAACCAGGAGATAAAAGCAGTGGTAAAATTAGCACATGAAATAGAATCCAGCCCTAGTTCCATTGCAGAAGAGAATTTTCCCCCTTATACATTAGACTAATCCTGCCCAAAAGGGCTGTACAGTTACAAAATGTCGGGCAAGTCTCACCTGCAGAAGAACATCAGCTAAAACCAGGCCCTAAGAGTGAAGTGTAATCTAAACGTGGATCCCTTGCTCTCAGTGCCTATGGATCTTTACACATCATTGATGAGGCCAAACAAGGCTGAAATATACATGTGAAATTAGCTGGTATTCCTGGGCAGGGGGGACTTGCCCGTCATGTTGGAAATGGACAACCCCATCGGTCAGAATTAGTCTAAAATGTAAGTGAAAATTTATCTTTTGTAATGGTACTAATGAGCTAAAAAATGATGCTTCTGAAAGGTGACTTTTGCCTGTACTCAGAGTCTCTCACATTTTGGTACATTTAAAACTTATAGTACAGTTGGTCTGGCCTAATAATTGCTGATCTTTCCTTTGTGCATATGGCTCCAGACATGTTGAGATAAAGAGCAGTTTGTGTTTGGTGTAACCTTAAAAGGGGTTAAGAGGAAACAGCTTACTGTACTGTGCACCATTTAGCTAATTTCTCTTGCATCCATGCATTGGTCCATCTGATTTCAAGAACCAACCGAAGAGAGAAAGTGCTCATCTACAAAGGACACATACTACAGCACACAACAATGCCTTGGACACCCCCCTCTGGCACTCAAAGGGTCAAAGGAGAAGTAAAACCTCCTAATAATAACCCCTACCCCATCCACTTACCTTACTCATACCTGGGAACTTTGTCTTCTAGAGTCCCTGGCGAGGACTCGTATGGTACCGGTGGAAGGATACAGATGATGCAATTTGTGTCAACAAGAGGTGGGGCTTAATCACAGGTGGGTGTGGCTTAACAGGCTGTGCAATAAAGTGGGCGAGAAGTGGGCAGAAAGAAGAAAAAGTGGGAGGAAAGTGGTAGGAACAGACTGAGAAGGAGCAGAAGTGGTCAGAGTTTTGTAAGAAACTCACCACTACCGGATAATCAGCCTCCGTCCCCAGACATCCAGTAATTCACTACAAACAGCGGAGTCTCCTGGGCAAATCTGGAGAGCTCCCACAGATAACCTTACTATTCCCAGAAAATCCTAATGGGCCTTATGAACATTGTCCTTTTCTATTTGTTCACTACATAACATCTGCAAATCAGTCTTGAATATCATGTCCATGAGGCAGGCATGGCAGTTATTAGCAGCACACACAACTTAAGCCTTTAAGTGCCAGAAAAGTATCCAACACACTTCAACACAGCGCACTGGATACCTCTGACACTCAAAGGGTTAAGGACAAACTGGGTGTGCAGCTCACTGCTTCACAAAGCTTTGAGCACCATTTTGTTCCTCAAGTAGGCTCATGCTCTCTACCCTGCTTCAATTTAAAGGGACATGATTGTAATGGAAACCCAAGACGCCATGTTGTCTCGGGCCGTCATGCTGGGTTTCTCACTCCAGAAGGCAGATGCAAGTGGGTAGCCAGGCCAGTAATCTTGGATCACTGCATGGAAGACTGGAACTCAGGGTCCTTGAATCAGGGTGAGAGGGGACCCTTTAGACCATCCAGGAATAAATGCACATCTAGTCCAAAACGACTACTGCTTTACTGAAGGAACAGGGGACATTTTATAGTAAATCCAGGTACAATACACAATGGTGGTGGTGTAAACATGTCTAGGAGTTTCTGTAGACATGGATTATATCTATTGTGCTGAAGAAGTCATGTTTTAAAATAAAAGTAAAAAATCCTAATAGCTCCCACTTACTTACCATACTATGGTCAAAAAACCCAAATGGCCCTTATGTGTCTTTGTTCAAAAGATATCATCAGGTTTCAGTCCTGGAAGTCATGACCATGGAGGCAGATAGGACAGCTACTGGTAGGATCTTGTGAAATTCTGACATTTTAATCTTAACCCTCTGAGAACCAGAGGGGTCCGCAATATATTGCTCACCCCTCTGGTCCTAAACGGATAAGAAAGTGTATGCACTTTGCCTGCCTCAGTTTTAAAAAGGGTTTTATCCGCCTCCAAAGGTCTGACATCCAGGACAGACTGAAAATGTTATATCAAGTTGTGAAGAAAAGCTCAAGGGCAAAGCTCATGGCGACATCAGGATTTTCTGGTCATATTAAGTGTGAATGTATTGTTAGGATGTGTTCTTCTAGAATGTTCTCTGTTGGCATTGTGCTATCCAGTACTATGGACAACTTGTGACATTCTGTAATGTGACTGTCCAGGCCAAGAGTCTCTGGATTTTTATTTGTGTTATTTTTTAATTTTGGCAAGTATGCGTGAACTGAAGCTACAGGATGGATGACAAGGGGTGTGATATATTAAAGTACTACAGAACTGAATGGGTGTACATTCATGGAATAGTCCCTCAATCAACATGTCAATGGCCAGTATAGTGAGGGAGTTTATGAACGCCTGTGACAGATTATGTAAGACTGGCATTAGTAATAGTCCAGATAGGCCAACTCATCAATGTAACTAATCATTACAGGGGTCTTAATGCAAAACGTTATTTTGGGCCATCAACACAGATATGTTTTCCTAATTGAGTAAGTAAAACCAATTAGGCCCTGCGTCTTATGGGAACCTTTAAATGCCAGGCCCGGGTACAGCTGAATCCTCTGTACTCCCTGTAGTTAAGACCCTGGACCAGCTGGTTCTTATCTGCCATTAAGATATAAGTTTCTATGCTTAACCCCTCAATGATTGACCCACCCTTCCACAAAAACGCAGTGAGACAAACCAGACTGCCGGGTGCACAGGAAAGTCCACAGAGGCCCTAATGTATAAAAGTGTGATGATGCAATTCTGAAGAAAACAACTGCATTCAAACTGGCCACGGATTGAAATGGAGATTTTTTAACTCCTTCAGTGCTATAGAATTCAACAGGTTAAAAGTCCCAGTTATAGTCATAGGATGTGCATTTACCCCCTGTGGTGCAGGTAATCTGCTACAGAATTGCATCACTGCACTTTTATACAGAGGCCGAGAACTGGATGAATTCCAGGGCAAATAGGAGACAAATAAGAACACCAGCTGATTGAAATGAGGATTTGTAACTCCTTCAATGGTAGGGAGGTCTCAAAAGAATGTGTTGGGAGACTTCTACAGCATTCCAGGGATTAAAAGACACTCGAAAATCAATGGGAATTTGTTTTTTGTTTTTTTTGTTTGTTTTTTTAATATAAGAAGCACGGTCTACCCCAAAATTGCACCATTTCATCGGAGTGCATTCTACTCAAAGAAAGAAAGCAGTGAGAGAAAAGAGGATTTTAGTCTTACCTGTTAAATCCTTTTCTCTTAGTCCATACAGGTTACAGGTAACTTTGGGTAGGCGATGAGCCCCTTTAAGTAGGCAGGAACAATTCTGATAAGTGACTGCTGGGTGGAGCCTACCTCCTCTCCTTAGCTTGCTGCTAGCCAATCCTCATCCAGTAAGATTTGAAAACTAACTAGTGACTAGGTAGTAAGATGATAAAGGAAGACTCCTGTGAGCATGAACCCGAATGGACCCCAACAGTCTGCCACAGGAGAGCCAAGCATAGTCCATTGACAGTGTGGGAGACCAGTAACCTGTAAGAGAAAAAAATTTACTTCCCCACCAGAAAACTGGAAATACCCTCAGTCACAGGCAAAGTGGAGATATTGCCCACTCTCTGGATGAATGGTAATGTAAAACTATGCATCCTGAAGATCCAGTGAAGCCAGAAATTCACCAGGGGAAATGGCAGCTATCACCGTGCGCAGTGAGTCCTGGAGATACTGGGACCTGACCACAAAGGAGTTGAGATCCTTTAAATCCAAAATGGGACGACAGCCGCCATCTTTCTTGGAAACCACAAAGAGGTTGGAGTAGAATCCCAACCCCCTTTCCTGAGGAGGAACTGGTTCTAACACCGCCTTGTCCAGAAGGGCCTGAATGGCTCCCTCGAAAAGGCGGCACTTTATTGCGCTCAGAGGAGAACAAGAAAAGAAGGTCCGGGAGGGAGGCGAAGGGTATCCTGTACCTCACAGCCACCACCTGCAAAACCCACGGGTCCGCCACAGTGGCTTCCCAAGCCGATAGGTAGTGGCACAAGTGGCCACCCACCGGCGGGTGGGGAAAAAGATTTGGTGAATCATACAGAAGAGGGTTTGGAAGCCTTGGGCTTAGCGGAGGACTTAGGCTTCCATTGCTGCTTAGGCTTAGATGAGGCACATGGAGCCTGAGGTACCACCTGGGTGGCCTGGGGCGATCCAGTCGGAAAGGGACGAAAAGAGGATTTTAGTCTTACCTGTTAAATCCTTTTCTCTTAGTCCATACAGGTTACTGGTAACTCTGGGAGGCGTCAGCCCCTTTAAGTAGGCAGGAACATTCTCCAAATGTATGCAGGGGGGTGGAGCCTCCCTTCCCTCTCAGGCTGCAGCCCAACTAGCCACTTCCAGAATTGTTTGAGAACTAACTAGACTAGATAGTAGAAGGGAAGAAGACTCCTGTGAGCATGCCCCGAAGGACTCCCACAGACTTCCACAGGATAGCCAAGCATGGTCCCTTGACAGGGTGGGAGACCAGTAACCTGTATGGACTAAGAGAAAAGGATTTAACAGACTAAAATCCTCTTTTCTCTGTTGTCCAATACAGGTTACTGGTAACTCTGGGATGTCCAACCACTGAGTTTCCCAGAGACGGGAAGAAGGCAAGGACCAAACGCAAGGCCCCCAAAGTCACCAGAACCTCTATGAACCAACTGGTCAGAGATCCCAACAAAACTGGAGTGTCAACGGACACCAAACAGGGGTAGAAACACCCTAGGAACTGTAACACAGCACACTGAACTAGAGCCAACAGGGCTCAACAGTAAGGAAGCACTAAGAACCTGAGAAGAAGATCCTAGACAGGCAAGACTGCCTCCAGGACCTTCCTCCCCAAGCTGGCATCAGCCGAAACCAGCACATCCACATGGTAGTGCTTTGAAAAGGTGTGCACAGAGGACCAAGTGGCCGCCCTGCACAGCTGATCAGCAGATGCTTGATTCTTATAGGCCCAAGAGGCCCTAACAGACCAGGTGGAATGAGCCGTGACCCGAAAGGGGACATGCTTATTCCTCAACCCGTAGGCCCTATGAATAGTGGACTTGATCCATGATGCAATAGTCACTTTGGATGCAGGTCTTCCTGTCCTAGGACAGAGCGTCGGACTTCCTGATAGATTCAGTGCGATGGACATAGAACTAGAGACAACGCACCACATCCAACAAGTGGAGATCCCTTTCCTTGTCAGAGGAGGGGTTAGGGCAGAAAGAGGGCACCACAATCTCCTGATTGATGTGAAACTCGGAGACTACTTTAGGTAAGAACTCCTTAGAGGTTCGAAGCACAGCTTTATCCTTATGAAACACCAGATAAGGTGGTTTACAGGATAGAGCTTGCAACTCTGCCACTCGGCGAACGGACACAATCGCCAGAAGGAAGGCCATCTTCCACGTCAAGAGACGTAAAGGAATAGTAGCCAAAGACTCAAAGGGAGGACGTCGGAGAACTCCCAAAACCAAATTAATGTCCCACTGAGGAGCCGGACTCCGAAAGGCAGGACACACATGAGCAACGCCCTGGAAAAAAACCCTGACATCAGAAAAGATAGCAATGCGTTTCTGGAAAAAGACAAAAAGCACCAAAGTCTGAACCTTAAGAGAACTCGGACTGAGTCCCTTGTCCACACCACCCTGCAAAAAGGCCAGGACAGTGGGAAGATCAAAGTCATAAGACAGATCTCTGTCAGCACACCAAGACACAAATGTCGACCAGACACGGTGATAGATCTTGGAAGAAACAGGCTTACGAGCACTAAGCCTAGTAGACACCACAGCGGAAGAAAACACTTTCTTCCTTAAAATCGAGGATTCAATCTCCAGGCCGTTAAATTGAGCTGATGAACGTTTTCCTTCCACAGGTAACCCTGCAGAAGAAGATATGGATGAGAGGGGAGCGGAAAGGGACTCCGCCACTGATAGGGCCAGAAGCTCCAGATACCAGAACTGACGAGGCCAATTGGGAGCAATCAGAATTACTGGACAACGTTCCACTTTCAATTTCTGTAACACCCTTATCAACATTGGAAGAGGGGGGAAAATGTAGACCAGGGAGAATGTCCAGGAAATGGACATTGCGTCGGTAGCCAGAGCTAGAGTCTTTCCACCGAGAGCAAAACGCCGGAACCTTTCTGTAGTGTCTCGTAGCCATCAGATCCACTAGGGGCATCCCCCATCTCTGAGTTAGGAGTTGAAACACCTCGGGATGTAGCTCCCATTCTCCTCTGTCGACTGTGTGACGACTGAGGAAGTCTGCTATGACATTGTCTAAGCCTGGAATGTGCACTGCTGAAATGACAGGAACATGAACCTCTGGCCAGGACAGAATGGCCTTGACCTCTAACCAAGCGGCGAGACTTCTTGTTTCGCCTTGTCTGTTGATGTAAGCCACTGCGGTGCCGTTGTTGGACTCTACTCGGACTGTACAGTCCTCCAATTGAGATTCACAATGACGGAGAGAATGAAATATTGCTCGAAGTTCCAGGATGTTGATAGGAAGAAGGGACTCTTCATGGACCATTTCCCTTGAACGCTGTAGAGACCCAGAACAGCCCCCCAGCCCAAGAGGCTGGCATCCGTCGTGACCTTGGTCCAGTAGGGAATCAGGAAGGATCTCCCCTTTAGGAGATTGGGAAGGTCCAGCCACCACTCCGAGCTCAACTCTACATGAGGAGGAAGAAGACCGACAGCTTCTGATGATCAGGTCGATCCCTGCATGTCTGTATAACAAACCCCTGAAGTTCCCTGGTGTGTGCCATGGCAAATGGAACCGCCTCTATCGTGGAAATGAACTTCCCCACCAGAGAAGACAACTTCAGAACAGGGATCCGATCCCGGGAAAGAATCGTTGAGACTGTGTTGGCAAATTGATGAGCTACCTCATCCGGTAGAAACACCATGCACTTCTGAGTATCAAACAGAAGACCCAGGAAGATCAGTTGCTGGAATGGGACAAGAACTGACTTGGCCAAATTGACAAACCAACCGTGATGGGCAATGATTCGAATGCAGGTTTGAACCTGCTGATGAGGAAGGTCCGCAGGGAAGGCTTTCAAAAGCAAGTAGTGCAGGGAGTCACTCTGATGCCTTCCCGATGGAGAATTGATATCAAGGCCCCCAGAACCCGTTGGAAAACCGGAGGGGCCGTTGTTAGACCAAATAGAAGAGCTGAGAACTGAACATGACCCCTGCTCTATTGGAGACAGTGTCAGCAGACCAGATCTTGAGCCAAAGAGCACGTCTGGCTACCACAGACATGGTGGATGCAATGGCTACCATGAGCACAGCGTCAAACAGGGCAGCAGAAACATAATACGGAGCCTCAGATATGTTGGCGAGAAGCCGCAACATGTCATTAGTAGGAGCTACCTGACGGACAGCTGAAGTAAGCTGCTCAGTCGAAACAGCCACGGCTCTATTCACCCACACTGCAGCAAATGTGAGGCGTAGGGCAGAACCAGCAGTTGCAAAAATGGCCTTGAGAGAGGTCTCAAGCTTTTTGTCAGTTCAGTCTTTCAGAGCAGATGCATCAGCCAAAGGCAAGGCTGTGGACTTAGAATGTCTGGAAACAGGGGAATCCACCTTAGGAGGATGAACCCACTGAGCTAGGGCTGCTTCAGAGAACGGGTAAAGCTTAGCTAGAGACAGACCGTTTTCTGTTTGGAAACTTCCACTCCTCAGACACCAAACGGTCAAGGGTAGGGTTAGGTGGAAAACAAGTATGGGGCCTGACAGGCTCCTGAAACACATCAGATGGGTCAGAGGACACCTCCTGTACCAAGGGACTGTTCAGGGTGTTCACAGTCCTGATCAGGCCCTCAGCTGATGGAACAGGATCAGCCTCAAAGGGGTCCCCAAAAAACTGAAAGGAAGGGACAGCAGAACAGTGTTCATCATCAGAGTCCACCAATAATTTCTCCTCAGAGGAATCAGACACATCAGATACACCCAGCGGTTTAGGCAGGAAAGATCTGATAGGGGTGGGGGCCTGCCATAAGTGGAAAACTCCCTGCAAGGTGGATGGAAGGAGTTGTAAGGTAGACAGGAGGTCCCTGGTAGTGGCCGTAAATGCTTGAATACAAATTGGCTCTAGTGCATGGCTGGTGGTCCCTGCAGGGGACTCAGGGGCAGAAGCACATGCTGGGCAAACATGACCAGAGTATTCTCTAGGTAACACTGAGTGACACGAGGAGAAATGAGGGACACAGACTCCTCAGTGTCCTTAGTCTTAGGTTTAGCCGCAAGGTCTTATGGAATAGACATGCTCACAGAGTCAAACGGTCAAAGTATCAAACACCCAAAAAACAGTGTGTATGATAATAAAAATCACCCCAGAAACCCTAAAATAGACTTATCTGGTAGGCAATGGGTTAAACTGTTGAGGAGAGAAGGAGAGTCCAAGCCCTGCGTAGGATACTCGTTCAGAGAAGGCACAAAAGGCTGCCGCGGTGGGAGCCATTTGGAAACGAGCGGGCGAAGCAAGCGCTCATGGGAATTGTAGCTTCTCTTAAGAAAAAAAAAAAGTACCCCAACAGTGCCCAAAACTCCCTGAGCCCCCCAACATGGCCAGAACATTGACCGGAAAACAGAGCAAGGGCAGATCAACAAAATGAGCCATCTCTGACCTCGCTACGTGGGGCAGTTGCAGAGATATGTCCTAAACTGTAAAGTCCCAGAGAAGTGAATGGAGCAATGGCGTCTATGTGGTAAACGCTCACAAAACACAAATTGCACAAAATGAATACCAAAATGTAAAATCACTCAAAAGCCCACTAGAACTAGTCAGTAGACCCAAAGAAAACACAGATCCCAGCAGGGAAAGTGCCCACAACCCCCCAAGAGATGCTAAACCAGCAGCCAAAGGGTTATGTTACCACATAAACTTGCCCCAAACACCCCACAGACATACAGATAAACCCAATGAGTGCAGGAGTATGTAATAGGAACTCCAAATGAGAACCCTGTGCAGAGGGGAAGCATGGGACATGTGGACCACAGAACTCAAATGGTGCTCATCTTTTCAGCAGGTCTATCTTCAGATTACCATAAATCAAGAAGAAGCCTCCATGGGCAACTCCTGGGGAAAGAACTTGCAGCCAAGATTTTCCCTCCAGGGCTTAGGTCCACAAAAGCACCTGGTAAACTGAGCTATCCACATTTGGGTGATGGGAACTGTCAGTGATGGTAATCTGCCTAATGGTGGTAACCCATATCTAACAGAAAAATAATAAAGAAGCTAAAACTATAGCAGAACTGTTCTCTTGCCTTGTGTCTTCACCAAGGAACAAATCTTACTGGATGGGGATTGGCTAGCTACAAGCTAAGGAGAGGAGGTAGGCTCCAACCTGCGCTCACTTCTCAGAATTGTTCCTGCCTACTTAAAGCGGCTGATCGCCTACCCAAAGTTACCAGTAACCTGAAATGGATGACAGAAAAAAAGATCGACACTGATGGAATGAGAGAGTGTCTATCAGTGACTCAGCTGGGAACAGACAGACATGGAAGCAACTGAATGACAGACAAAGATATAATGGTGCTGTGGCTCTTCAGTCATTTAGCTTATTCTCTGACCTGGGGGAGTCCGTAAATGTAGTAAAAGGTAGATGAATGAGCCCTGTTGTGCCCGCAGGAATGCCCATGGTGCGGCAGGAATCACAGCTTTACTGCTGGTACACCATCCAATATGGCCATCATGTCATGAGCGTTTTTTTGTTTTGTTTTTTTTATTTTAAAGTCACAGCTGATATGTAAGGAAGACTTAAAGGGATAGTATTACTTCAAAATTACTATCCCTCATATTGTAGACCTTAATAAACTGAGTTAAATGACACCAGCGGCATCTCTCAAACCTTTATGGTTTAAGAGATAGCCGCTTTCAAAGTTTCCTCTCCCCTGCTGTCAGTGTTCTGCTGCCAGCAGGAGAATCCGGTCTCTGAATCAAGAGGAGGCTCTTCAGCAGAGCAGATATCTCGTAATGGAAGCACGAGAAGACTGTTTCAATGAATCACTTTTCCTTCCATAATGAGATTTCGGCTCTGTTTAAGAGCCTCCGCCGGTCCCAGGACCTGATTCCTCTGCTGGCAGCAGAATGCTGACAGCAGGGGAGAGGAAATTTTGAAAGCGGCTATCTCTTAAACCATAAAGGTCTGAGAGATGCCGCTGGTGTCATTTAACTCAGTTTATTAAGGGCTACAATATGAGGGATAGTAAATTTGAAGTAATACTATCCCTTTAATAAAACAGAGTTTTGGGATAGGCCATCATTGGAAAGAAAACGGACAAAAATAAGTGCAGACTGCAGAACTAGTGATCTTACCATATACTCAAAAGATCTGCACACTCAGAACTGGAATTTTCATCAATCTCCTACATATATATATATATATTATATATAATCTAGCAACTGCTGCACGGTGTTGCCCCCAAAAGAGCCTTTTAAGGCAAGTGCCCTGCCCTCCTGGCCAGATGAGACTTATCCCTTGGTTCCTGTGTTCCACAATGGCCTAAAGAGAAAATAGGCTACACATGAAATTGTGATAGAAAATGTGACTCATGAGACAGAATAAACATGAATTCCTAGAAAATGTACCAAATAATGCATCAAAATAGCGCCAGAAAGACACAAAAGAGTGAATATAAAAAAATATATATATTTATTCACAATAAGCTGACAAGTAACATGATATAGATGTATCTGTATATTTTACAGTCTCAGATCCTGTTCTATTTGCACATTGCCACTAGTTATTAACACATGTAAAAGAATGATACATATGGACATCACACAGTCTCAAAGTCCAATAGTCTGTGCACCTTTAGTGACATGTTTATACATTCACTCCTTAGTATTGAGCACTTCTGGAGCAAACCAACTGCACTTTGGGAACAAATAAAGTCCCCACACTTCTACAGAGAAGGCGCTTTGAAGTACTTAGGAGTTTGTATAGGATGTTTTATAAAAAAAAAAAAAAAAAAAAAAAAAAAGAAAAGGAGGAGCAACCCAGGAGCAAACCAACAGAACCATAGGGGGTAAATCTTCTCTAGAACCCAAGAGGTTAAAGTACAAAATTACTCCTCTGAACTGGTAGGTAACAAAGTGGGTATTGCAATCTTTATAGAAAAATGTGGTATGAACTGTGGATGTCCACTGCACATCGAGCTGTCACTGAACTGTGCTGGCCAAGAACTGGATCAGACATTCACCAAGTGAAACAATATAATCAAGGGGTTTGCAATAGGAACCCTTCAGCTGTTACACCACAACTACCATCATTATGTTAGCACACTAAGCATGATGGGAATTGTGTGGAGGTTCCATACTATGCATACAGAGCCTGTGTGATCCAGCTTAAAGGGATAGTAATACTTAAAATGTAAAAAAAAATATGTTGTAGGGTTTATCCCCCTGAGTAAAACAAGAGTACTCCCAATACTGAAAGGTGTTTCATTCAAAAGTTATTCATTTTCAAAGTTGAATTTTTTAGGTGCAATATCACAGTGGCCTGAAATTGTACAGTGGCGCTGTTGCTACACCATCCTATGGAGATTTATGGTCAATTGACCAGAGCTGTCCATAGAATCGTGTAGCAACAGTGCCACTGTACAATTTCAGGCCACTGTGATATTGCACCTAAAAAATTCAACTTTGAAAATTAATAACTTTTGAATGAAACACCTTTCAGCAGTGGGAGTACTCTTGTTTTACTCAGGGCGATAAACCCTACAACATATTTTTTTTTTACATTTTAAGTATTACTATCCCTTTAACTCCTCCACCATAAGGAGTGGTCCATTCCAGAGGTGGTTACCCATGAGCCTCATATGACACTAACAGTGAGAGTTGTCATGAAACCCTCGCTTTATTACAGGTGGATCAGTTAACCCTGTACGGAGGGGTGTACAGAGTATTATCACATTGCTCTAGTCCCTAAATGGACATTATTGCTTAATATGAAATATATATATATATATATATATATATATATATATATATATATATATATATATATATATATATATTTATATAATATTTATATAATATATTTTTTTTGTGGTGTTTTTCTGCTGAGCAGAAATGATTAAGTTACTGCAGTTCAAAGTTGCATTTTTTGGGTGCAGTACCTCCATAGCCTGAACTTTTGATGGTGGTGCTGTTGCTTCAACAGTTTATGGGCCACTGTTGTCAGGCATAGACTACAGTAGCAACAGCACCACCATAAAAAGTTCAGGCCATGGAAGTACTGCACCCAAACCCAAGCAAGTCTGAGCAGCAGTGACTTTTATCCCTTTGAGTGCCAGAGAGATATCCAACGCATTGCATACCTCCCTGGCATTCAAAAGAAATAAAACCCAGTCAGTAGTGGGAGTATCCTCGTTTTATTTAGCAGGACAAACCCTACATTACAGATTTTCTCCATATTATGCAATACTATCCCTTTAATGGGATAATCCATTGAGCGCCAGAGGGGAGAGAAACACATTGCTTTGAAATGCATTGCACATCTTTCTGGCATTCAAAGGGCTAAAACATTGGTGTGCAACCCTAGGTCCTCCAGCTGATCAGGACCGCAACCTCCATTATTCCCAGCCGGCCCTTGGCTGGCTGTGGATGATGAAAATTGTCTTCCTTAACCCCTTAGTGACAGACGACTTACCTGGTAAGTCCAGGAAGTCATTCACTATAATGGGGAAACAAAACCCTGTCTTTAAGGGGTTAACAGCTGAAGGGCCTCCGGTTGCTAAGTCCTCTGTTAAAGTGACTGATCTACCTGTACTCAAGCAGAGATATCCTGAAAATCACTGTTAGCTGTCCCTGATGTCCCCAGCTGCCTATTCCTGGGGCATTCACTTGTCACACAAAGAAACAATTACTAGTCCATAATAATTTGCTTATAAATAAATACAAATGATGTTATTTTTAAGCCTTACATCCCTTCCACACTTATTTTGGTTCTGTAATAGTGTAATAATAAGTTTAGCACTTCCTATGAAGGCAGTCACACCACAAGGGGAACGAACCTGGAAAGGAAGAGGAAATCGGATGGACTATACAAATGAATAAATAGTCGGAGGTTCCCTAGACCCTAAACTTTCTGCTAAAAAGAGATATGGGAAATGTGCGCACTCATAAAAACAGAGACCAGATTTTATTTCCATTACACATAAAATTTATATCCATTGCAGGCATCCTTCCTATTTGTACTACAAGAGGAAATCCTATAAAAAGTCAAACATTTATGCAGGGTTAGTCTAAATCGCTGCTTCATATGTCAATAAGTACATTAGGAGACAAGCAGAGTAAAAGAGATACCTTTATTTACTAAACAAGTAGCTTTAGGCTATGTTCACATGGGTGGCTTGGCTGTACTCCGGTTTAGAGCATGCAAATTACCTGTGCTTAATCACCTCCAATACCCTGTGTTTCCTCTGATTCACTCACATGGGGGATGTAGGGTGAGTCAAAAGGCAAGCTCACATAGGTGTTGGCCAACTCTTATTGACCAATAAGGGTCAGCCAATCAATGGAAGATGCGAATGGCATTTTATCTTCCAGAGTGACCTGTATGAAAGATCTCTGTAGTGTCTCACAGGCTGCCATGCAGATAAGTATACCTGAAGCTGGATGTGGCCAATGCAAGAGTGCATCCAAGCTGCAGCATGCTGTGTTCTGGTGCATTCTACAATACATAAATCTCCTGTGTGAACACCACCACTGAGAGCAACCTGTTCTACACAGGGGAGCTGATAAGTCTAAACTAAAGTTACTCATGTAACATAGCTTTAGAGTACACGCTTTCAAGACTGCTTAGGTCTCTTATTTTAGAACATGCTTGAGGAAGAGACCTCAGTGGTCTTTAAAGGGATAGTAATGTCTGTGTTCAAAATTAAACTAACTGATGTAAGTCCCATCTCTCAAACCTGTAAAGCTGACAGCAGGAGATTTGTTTTGGCTGACTCGAGGCGGCTCTTCAGCAGAGCCGCAACAGCATGATCTCAAAATAAATATGTCATTGGAATGCTCTACAAAGTGTGCCTGGTTTGCAAGGACACTTTGTAGACCGTTCAGATTAGTATTTGTTTCTAGATAGAGCTATTTCTGCTCTGCTGAAGAGCCGCCTGCCGGTCCCCGGACCAGGATATCCTGCTGTAAGCTAGAGCCTGGCGTCAGGAAAAGGGGAGAGAGGGGGGAACTTTATCTTCGTATAGCTCTAAAACCATAAAAAGTTCGAGAGATGGGACTTACATCAGTTAGTTTAGTTTTGTAATAGCTGCTATATTACATTTTGGTGAACACATTACTATCCCTTTAATGTAAGAACTGTAAAGGTCCTGCGATAGTAAATAAAGGGACGACTTTTGAACAACTTGACATATGCTTTATTGATCACTAACTGTACCGAACGTCACTAGTTTAATTTATTACATTGTCTGGTCTCTGCTTCTACTTACTGCAGAGACTATTCATTTGCGTTGAAAATGTGCTTGACATTACCTCAGTGCAATACTTTGGATATCTCTCTGGCACTGAAAATGTTAATAAGTCATATTTCGACAATGGCAATGTTTTGGGCTGAATACAAGAAACAAAAGCCTAGTTCTGTAGTAAACCAACTGTAGTATGGGGGGGGGGTGGAGGGGAGATAAATGTCCAGTGTTAATTGGGCTTCTTTTGAACATTTCAGCTCCTAGACAGGTCACCAGTAGATTGCTTCACAATGATTTGTAGACATCTCGCATTCAAGTCGCTATAAATCCCATTAAACCCTTTGAGTGCCAGAGGGGCATGCAACGCATTGCTTTGCAATGTTTTGCGTACCCCTCTGGCACCCAAAGGGTTAAGTCTATGGTAATTTGTGGAAATAACCTCCCATGATTTAGTTGTTTTGCTGTAGAAACAATCACTGTTTGCTACATAATGCAGCAGAGGGGTACGCAGTGAATTGTAAGTTGTAAAGGGCTTTATGAGCAGATCTAATGTTCAAAGTCTGGCCAGATGCAATAGTCACAAATTAGAGTACAGTTAACGAGCAAAAACACTTCAGTTACCTTTGCTGGGGGCAGCTTTTCTTACTGTGGCCACTTGATCTTCAGAAATCGCCAGGCGTCTAAGTACATCAGCCAAGGCTGCTTTAAGCACAGTGATTTCATCCTCCTGTTGTTGAACTCTTAGTTCCAAAGCAGACAGACGGTCCTGCACATCAGAAGTACTTGCAGCAGAAACGCTGTCATCTACAAGACAAAGTGGGAAAAAAAGGATATTAAATTATAAACAAGTGGAAAACCTGCTGAAAGGGATCGGCAACTAGTAATTTATCTCCTTTTTCAATAATAAGAACGATTAGCACTTTAAGGACCAGAGGGCTGCCCCTCTGGCATGGCAAAACAATGTGTTGTACACCCGACATTAAAGGGTGTAGAAGTTTGCCTCATAAAATACTAAGGAAAGTGGCAAACTTCTAGGAGAAACCAACTGCACTATAGGGAACAAATACATATTCCAAAATTCTCAATTTAAATGGGACTTATCTCCTTGAAGACCAGAGTGTCTTCACCGTATTAGGAGACAAAGCATTGGACACCTCTAGTATTTAAGGGTCTAATCTAAAAGCACTTTAAATGAATGGAATTTTTATTTGCTCTCTATTGTGCAGCTAGTTTGGAGCATTACATTTTAATGAAAATATATATGCAAATACATAAAGCTTTCAACAAACTACAGGAGGGAATAACTCTTCACAGGAGTAGAAATATATATTATGGTGGCAGGTTCTAGTTTCTGGCAAGGTCAACTATCTGCCAACCCGCAGTGTATAATCTTGGAGAAGCCCGGCACTCACAAAAGGATTGGAACATTTGCAAAACCTCTGTTACTGGATGATGGTAAACCTTTCTGTTTTAACATGATCCTTTATCTACTGGTCAAGTTCTAATCCATTAGATCATGAATGTATATTATATATACACACATGCAAATGGTACGCTGGGCAGGTTATTCTGGAATTTTTTTTTTTAAACACTTTTTACTTGAAAGATGTCAACGTTTCAATGTGAAACATTGACATCTTTCAAGTAAAAAGTGTTTAAAAAAATTCCTGTGTATATGTATGTATGTATGTATGTATATATATTATATCCTATATAATAATTCGCTAAAACGTGTGTAACGACGCAGTCATGCGCAGCAGAGACTGCCTGTGGCGCGGCTGATACAGAGTTGGATGCTCCAGCGTCCAGCTCTGTATCAGCTGCGGAGCGAGCAGTCTCTTCTGCGCATGACTGCCCCGTGACTGGCTGCCAGTGGCACTGTGGCCCATGTAACGGGCTCTTCAACTAGTATAGATATAAAAATATAATTATAAATAGGGCCAGCAGCATTTCCTATTCAGCAAAACAAACTGCTGAAAAATTTGTTTAACTTAACAATTATTTAACTCAAACTTGTCTTTGCAGTTTAACGTAAATTTTTAAATATTGATCCACAGAACATGTTTTTATGCACCACAAGCTATACAGCAGCAATAGGGATCAAGATTAAACACAATGGCTGCATATGTGGCCGTCACAATCTCCAAACAGTCTTGTGTTAGAAAATATAAATAGGATTAGAAAAGAAAAAGCAGCTTAATCCGTTGGTTGCTAGGAAGGTCTTCGAAGCTTTGCGACAACTTCTCAAGCAACAAAGGAGTTCAACTGGAACATTGTGATGTTCACCCTAAGGCAAGGGTCCTCAACTGCTGGACCTACAGCTGTTGGAGACTACCTCTCCCATCACTCCAGCCAGCCAGCGGCTAGTTGCGGTTTATAGGAGTAGAGTCTATAACAGCTTAGGTACAACAATTGGCTACCCCTGCTATAGGATTAGAGATTGAGAGGATGTGCCATGATGAAGAAGAGGGGGTTTCTCATCTTCCTGCTTTGCCACAAAACTGACTGGGGCCGCAGGAGAAGCCTCTAAGGGCCACATCTGACCCATCACTGCTATACACACTCTGTGCAGAAGTATATTTGTATAGGATCTGCAAAATTTTAACAAGGCACAAGGGAAATGAGGGACAGTTTTATGTTGAAAATAGAGTAATTTTACAGTCACTCGTGTTCCCTGCTATCATCACTAGAGCCTTCGTTCCAAGAAATATTCTACGTTAAGACATTTGGCAACAATAAGAGATGGACTGAGACTAAAAAAAAAAAATATAATATTGCAAGGAATCCAAAAATCTGTTTGGCCACTTAGACACAGATTAGTAGAGAAGGCCCTAGTGCAGCCAAAGCTATTCTACAGGGGTAACAGAGGAATTACTGCTTCTGCATCTTCTCTCTCCTGATGTGCTGGCTTTTCGTAATGACTCCTGCAAGCTCACTTCAAGAAGACACAACACCCTCCCTCATAATAACTCTTTGTTTACCTTGCTATGGCTAAAAAATCCCAGTGGCCTATGTGGATTTTTCCCTTGTGCATTTATTCAAGAGGTAATATCTTCTGTCCTGGATGTCATGTCTAATGAGAAGGACGTGACAACTGCTGACAATTTTTCCAAACTGAAGCAGGCAGCATGAATGAGCTGGCAAAGTAATGCATTGCACACTACTCTGGTCCTTAACCCTTTCAGTGCAAGAGGAGGCTCTTCATGAGACCCGCAATAGAGTGATTTGAAGAGAAATACTTCTTTGGAACTGTCTACAAAGTGGGCTTGCAAACCAGGCACACTTTGTAGACTGTTGAAAAAGAAGTATTTCTTTTTAAATTGCGCTATTGCGGCTCTGCTGAAGAGCCACCTATCAGTCCCCAGGCCGGGAACTCCTGCTGTCAGATCACAGCTGATGTCAGGAGAAGAGGAGGTAGAGGGGAACTTTAACGGAGGATATCTCTCAAACCGTAAAAATAACTTATTTGGAAAAGACCTAACAGAGAGAATCAACTTTAATTTGGGCATTACTAATCCTTTAATGTACTAAGAATTGATAATTCTGGAGAAAGACAATTGACCCATCAGAAAAAAGCTACAAATTCCAAGATCTGCTGACATGAAAGGGGTTTTATCTTTATGAATGCTACAGAAGTCTCAAACACATTGCTTCTCAACATGTTGAGACCGCTCATGCATTCAAGGGGTTAATTCTTCATTTAAATGAACAGAACCTTTTATCCATTTGTCCCTCCCAAGGTTTGCCCCACAATTAGTCCGGTTCAGCCTCACATTATTTTCTCGAGACTGGTGATAACAAAGACACAAATTCCAACCAAACAAATCACATTTTCCCAACACAACACTGGTGTGATGAATATGATCTCAAACATAGATCTATCTTTTTTGGCATCATGAATTGTCACAACCAAGTTACAGCTGCACTGGAAAACACAACAACTATTTAACCCCTTGAATGTTAATCGATCATGACGATCTAAAGCAAAAGATGCAAGTCAGTCCTCAAGGGCAGCATCAGATCAGGAATTAGGGTTCGGTTGCATGTGCAACATAATTTACCGAATTATTTTCACTCTTCCTAATCAAACAATCGATAATTATTCACTACAACTCTGAACAGAGGACAGGATGCCAACTAGCTGTGGGCAGAGGCAGGATGACACTGGCCAGATAGGATTTGCTATGCAGCCAACAGAGATTAGTCATGTTAACGCAAAGTTAGAGTCTCTCCTATGGTTCGAAGTCGCACATTGGTGGTGCAGGACTACTGCCAGTTTAGGGAAGTTGCAGCATGCTCCCTTTATCTGGTTTACACACTGGGGAAAGCAAACATTTTCCCTGTGACTTGTTGCTCCTATTTATTTGCAGAATCAGTCACTCATGTCAGTTTCTGCCCAACAGAGATTATCGGAGGTTCAGTCATTCTGATTGACCTTAGATAACCTTTAAAACCATCCTGCTGCAGCCCTTAAAGATAAGCACATTTGGGGTCATATGATCACAAAAAGTGGAGAAATCCTGAGGCAAGCCAAATGGATGATGACGGGAACTTTTAAAGAGCTTGTAAAGCATGATAAACATGTTTATTAAAGGGATAGTAATGTTTCACAAAAACAGCAGCTCCAATTAATCTTCATAGTATTTGGGCCATAGAGAGTGTTATTTCAATACTGTCAGTTGTAGATCAAGAGTAATTGAATGATAAAGTATCCCCCTCCCGCCCCTTTTACCTAGTGTAAGCCACTTCCCCTCAGATGTGGAATCCTCTTACTGTGAGAACAATTAAAGCCCTGCCCCCATTGACAGGTTTTTCCCTTATGTTAATTGAAGATTGTCCCTCTCTGCAATCCACTTGGACACCACCTTGCTGCTCTGAGTTGAGCAGTCTTACATCAGTAAAAGGGGTGGGAGGGGGAGACTTTATCATTCAATTACTCTTGAACTACAAGTGCCAGTACTGAAATAAGTCCCCATGGCCCCAATACTACGAAAATTAATTGCTGTTATTATGAAACATTACTATCCCTTTAAACACTGCACGGAATTAGTGAGTGTGATGGATTACAGTCACACTCCTTTAACCTGAGCACTTTCAGTTACGTTAGAAGGCTAATATTCAGCCAGCAGTAATGAAAGGACTAACGAAGGGTTTGTTTGCCGTGCCACCCCAATGAGTGCTCACTAACAGACACATTTGCCTCTGTGTGAGCGGTGTTGTAGTCTGCGTTTGGAATGCGTTCTAAGAGCTCACACACAAGTAAATGCTTCAATATATGAATGCAGCAGGTTGCTATAGAAACACAATCCCAGCTGACCAGGTCAACCCATTCATTTCAGAAGGGACGACTTTAAAGAATAGGTGGGATGGTTAAAATTAGAATACCAATATATTTTAAACCACTCAGTCACATACCAATTCTGTCAAATATAGAAATAAAAATGTTTTAAGTATTACTATTTCTTAAACAGCAACCACTAGCAAGGTCTCAAAAGCAATACTTCATTTGCGCCCTACTGCACAGATGGTTTGTTACAGAAATGATGTAGTATTACCTTTATTTGTATGGACCTTTGTATGCAAATGTATGTTACCCAAAAGTCATCATTCTGATCAAATTTCTAGATAAGAACATGTAAAATCTTAGCTGTGTAAAGATTAAATATCAGTGATATCTTCAAAGGAGATTAGTGTGAGAACCCTTCATAAATGACATGGCGAGTTGAACATGGTTGTTGGACACGTCCAGAAAGTAAAATGACAGTGTAGCGTGATTGTAGGAGATGTAATGTTTCAGTCAAGTAGCTCTGAGAAGCTCTTATGCTAGTTACACATTGCATGGAATCTTGGTAAAGTATCCACCGACAAAATTATCAAGCAACTCAGAGACGCCAATCTGGACTACAAGTCAACCAAGAAGAACCAACAAATAAGTGTCCCATTGATTTTAATGGGGTTACGTGTTGTGTTGCAGGCTTCTCTAGCATCCAGCAGCTTAACACTTTGAATGCCAGAGGGTTACGCAACACATTGCTTTGCAATGCGTTGCATATCCCTCTGTCACTCACAGATTTAAAAGCCATTGTAATCCTGTATATATTTTTACTAGTCCACTATGGAGCAGTTGGTTTGCAGACTGTCAAATTGTTTGTATTTAATTCCAGAATATTGCATTAGTTGGTCTGGGTGTATGAAAGGAAATAAAGTAATTCAGGTACTCTGTACAGCAGATGTGTTGCTCCTTTTTGTTTTTTTTTGTTTTTTTAAACCTTTAAAGACCAAAGGGACAAGCAACACATTATATATAAATAACAGGGGTACTAAAACTGTTGCAAGGTCTTTTATTTGAAAATTATTGCAGCATATTACAGTGGCGCTGTTGCTACACCATCCTATGACAGATCTGGCCAGCTGACCATAAGCCTCCAAAGGATGAGGTAGCAACAGTGCCAATTTAAAATTGCAGGTCATTAACATTCTGCACCCAAAACAAATTAAACTTTGAAGGACAATAACTTTGAATAAAACAACTCTCCTTTGTTATACTCAACAGAATAAAATATATATTTTATTTATTTTTATTTTTTTTTACATATTAAGTGTTACTATCCCATTAAGGAGTTAAAGTGACTTAAGTCTTCAACGTTGGAAAAGTAGAATAAAAGAGTTTGCCAAAATAAAGAAAATCTTTACTGGTAAAGCCAAAGCATAAGGGGAATTATCGTTACAGACACTAATTAGCAGAACACAGCTGCAGATTGTTCTTAGGTATGTTAACCCTTTGAGTGCTTTGCAATGTGAGTGTGAGAGTGTGTGCGTGAGTTGGCTGTATTCAGGATTCTAAAGAGAAGCAATTCTGGAACAAGACCAGCAATAGCATAGGTGATGAATGAAAAATTCCCATCGACAGAAACCACATTAAAATCAGGGGGAGTCTGGGCAATTTGAATTGGCTCATCTTCTGCAAAGTATTTTAGTTGGTGCAGTGATGGATGCAAGGGATATTGGTTGATTGCAAAGAATTAAAAAAAAAAAAAAAACAAAAAAAAAAAACAAACCAAAACAACCAAAAAAAAATGTATTCCTCCTTTAACCCTCTGGCTGATAGAGACGTCTCCAATGTTTTGCTTCACAATGCTTTGGCAACATCTCCAGCAGCCAAACAGTTAAAGATATAGTAAAGCTTCACAATAAAAGCAGCTGCGATTAATCTTAATAGTATTTGGGCCAATGGAGAGTGTTATTTCAATACTGTCAGAGTTTTAGTTCAAGAGTAGATCTGGGTCAAACCCTGAGATTTCCCAGATTATGCTATGTGACCTTTATCTTTTATGTACACATCGGGCACATTATTACTACGTTACACATTGGAGTGTGCTATTTTCTCTCTCCACGAGATAAGTCTGTGACCACCGGAGCATCTGCTATAAACGTTAGGAAGAAGGAGAACCACTCAGGATACCATCGAAAGGTAAGGTGTTTGGAGACTCCATTGTTCGTTTTTTCCTATAAGTTCTTATTCAAGGCCATACTTACAAGAAGTTATCTTGTAAGTAGACTTGAGTATTACATTTTTATTATTTACAGATGCTACTCTCAGGGAGCATTGCGCTCTTTTCTCTTTCTTTTGTTTTCGTGTAGACATATATTGGGTGCGACTGAGGACACTCAGACTAAGAGCTGCAGACCAGAGAGCATCCAAATGGACTTTATATCAAGCCTGCGATATACTGTTTTTGAACTGTTTACAAGGACATTATTTGTGTTAGGTGCGCAGTGTCTCTCTTTGTTCAAGAGTAATTGAATGATAAAGTATCCCCCACCCACCCCTTTTACTGATGTAACACTGCTCACCTCAGAACAGCAAGACTGCACTGATGGATTGCAGAGAGGGACAATCTTCAAATAACATAAGGTGAAAAACCTGAAACACCTGTCAAGGTGGGCAGGGTTTTCCTTATGCTCACAGTAAGAAGATTGTCCCTTCATGTGACCTGTCTGGTCAAGGGATCAGACTCCACAATTGGAGGGGAGGCGGCTTACACTAGGTAAAAGGGGCAGGAGGGGAATACTTTATCATTCAATTACAACTCTGACTGTATTGAAACAACACTCTCCATGGCTCAAATACTATGAAGATTAATTGGAGATACTTTTTTTTTTTTTTTTTTTAAATATTACTATCCCTTTAAGGCACATAAAACGTGGAATCATTCTAAAGCAAATCAACTGCACATAAGGGAAAAATAAAAGTTCTCACTGATTTAAACAAGGCTTTAACCCCATGAATACTGGCAGTCCACGGATTAAAAGTTCCATTTAAAATAATAGGGATTTTTTTTTTTGTAGATAACTTTGCTCCACAAATGCTCATCTGTAGCTTCCTGACTAAGTTCCACAGAATCTTTCACACTGTAAAAATAGTGCGTAAGTGCAAGTTAATCCTTTGAGTGCCAGAGGGGTACGCAACACATTGCAAAGCAATGCATTGCGTACCCCTCTGGCACTCAAAGTGTTAAAAAAATAAATAAATAAATAAAAAGTGCCAGATTGTGTGCATGAATATATACACACACACACACATATATATATATATATATATATATATATATATATACACATACATACATACATACATATACATGTAAAAATACACATTCACACCATACACACATACATAGATTATAGATATAGATATATAAAATACAAAAGCGCTAGAACCTCTCTTTAGTATAAAAATATACATTGACAGCTGGAAAGCCAGGACGTTTTCTTGTCGTGGAAAACTGCCAAAGACTAAATGCTTTGGCTCCAAGGCATAAAATCTCCGGCATTGTGTCACCCAAACATGCTTAAGATGCTTAAATAATTCTTTAAAAAAGCTACTGTGCTTCTCATTAGCCTAAACAGCTTAAATGGAAACTATCATTACATTTTTCTTATAATACTATTTCTTTTTAAACAGCCTTAAAATCTGTGTACTGTAGTTTTTTGTTTCACAAGTGTTAGATTGCATTTATTTTTGTTATATACACTGTATTGTCTTGGTTTAATTTGTAATTCTTATGTCCCAGCCCTGTTAGATTAATCGCTAAAGTTCCCCATAGTTTTCCACTGGTAGTGAGAACGTGGAGGCTCTTCAGCAGGGAGGAGCAATGTGATATCCTTCCGCTGCTACCACACTACAGTGGCCATCATTCTGGCTGTCAGGGAATGGAGTTGTAGTTTGGTAACAGCTGGAGGGTCTCACATTGCCCACCACTGCTCTAACGGGAAATTCTCTGGCCTACACTATAACAGGACAGCTGTTTTTTTTTTTATATTGATAAGAAGATACAAGCCAAAAGAGTAAACAAGTCTAATGAAGCAATCTTGTGTATAAACACATTTGTGCACTACACTACTTTACTAGGCAAGAAGCACAGGTATTAGCAAAGTTTTAATAGTAATGTTAAAAAAAAAAAAGCAGTTCCAATTAATCTTCATAATATTTGGGCCATGGAGAGTGTTATTTCAATACTGGCCGAGTTGTAGTTCAAGAGTAATTGAATGATAAAATATCCCCCTCCCGTCCCTTTTACGGATGTAACACTACTCACCTCAGAGCAGCAAGAATGTTCGGAGAGATCACTGAGAGGGACAATCTTCAGTGAGCATAAGGAAAACCTGAAAAACCTGTCAAGGGGGCAGGGTTTTCCTTATGTTCGCAGTAAGAACACTGTCCCTTGCTGCGACCTGTCCGGTCACGTGACCGGATTCTACATCTGAGGGGAGGCGGCTTACACTAGATAAAAGGGGTGGGAGGGGGATACTTTATCATTCAATTACTCTTGAACTACAACTCTGACAGTAATGAAATAACGCTCTCCATGGCCCAAATACTATGATGATTAATTGGAGCTGCTGCTTTTGTGAAACATTACTATCCCTTTAAGCCTATGTCACATGTGGAAATTTGCTGCAAGATTACAGAGATACAAAGTTCCTACTGAAAAGAAGCGTAGTCACTTATGTGAATTGCCTAGTAGAAACCAAGGATATCTATTCAGTGAACCTTGTTGTTGCAATAAAGGAAAACTACCACCTAAAATGAAATTGGTTGATACTTTAAATATCATTACTTACAGCGAGCATAAGTGAGAATGAATTACTCATGTTACAGCGTGTCAATGCAGGGCCCTCTAACACAAAAATATTTTCACAGATGCATAACTAGAATCTATTGGACCATGGGGCATATGGAGCCCGCTCCCTTGGAGGAAGGGTCCTACCAAAACGACAACTCCTGTAGTTACACCCCTTCTAGCCATACTCATTTTATAGAAGTTCCTTATCTGTAACTTTCCGTGTCAGAAAATGTGCAGATAAGGACAGCCACATCTGTATCTAAAATGTATTCCTACACTTAACTTTTTAAGGAGGTTATGCACCAAGACGTGGTAAAGTGGAGATGACCCTCACGTGATTTCTCCAACTTTGGAGATCTTAGTGCATAGGCTCCATAGAATAACATAGGAACTGGAGAAGTGATATCACTGGAGAAGTCAACTCCACTTTATCAACTCTTTAGCGGACTTTAGTGCATAACCCCCAAACTGTCCTATTCTGACATTATTGTTTGTGTCTGTTGTAATGGGAAATGAGATCTAAGGTCAGTTACTGTGAAGTCACCGAGTTTGTATTCAGAAAGGCTCTTAACCCAGCCCATTTACAGACAATCCTGTACAATCACATTGATAATTCTATGGTACTTTGAGCCCTGGAAAATAGGCAGAGACTAGATTTTAGGCATCAGAACACAGAGAAGTTACACAGATTATGGTATGAAGTATTAACTTATATTTAACCCCAGTTCATTTGTATGTGTTAGTATTGCTTTAATTCAACAAACTATATGTTCATGTGATCTATACTTTTCAGCTGCAATCCTTTTCAAAAGGCAAGAATATGTTGCTGCAGTATTTTAAACCCTTTGAGTGCCAGAGGGGTATGCATACCCTTCTGGCACTCCAAGGGTTAAATTAAGTTGCTGCAGCAAAGCTGACCGTGGGAACTAGCTAATTACAATGCAATACCTCCCGTGGCTTCTAAAATTGTGTAAAGAATAAAAATTGTCCCAAGTGGCGGTTTAGTGGGATCCAGCACGAATAGTCAGACAGTAACTCAATAGGCATAAACACAATAGAACTGGAACCCTGATACCTTGTCTGAAACTTTTGCTTTATGATAAAAATCATTCGTCCTCAGCAGAGATAGGGTAGTGATATTTTTTCTTATAACAATGCAATATGTGTACAGCCAGCTAGTCCCAAAGACCAGACTAACTCTGTCCACAGGCTGAATTTTGCCTATTTCTACTCTAACAGCTGCTTGGTTCAGTTTTCTGATGCCAGAAATGGCCAATTGTAGCCCAAAGCGGTCTACAACATAATTCCCCTTTATAAATACTTTCCACTACACTCATAACTACTGATACGTTACACCAATCGCTGACCACAAGCCTGAATAAACGTACTGTACAGGATTCTACAGACAGACACTATGAAGTCTGGAAGTAAAAGAATGCACAAGGAGGCATGCCTCAACACTTACTGGCATCTTATTCACAGACGAAATCTATTATGATGACTTTATGTTTCATGGTATTGAGTAATACATCATGTTGGTTTAATAAGCTTTATTTTGTCATTTTATTTTAAGTCCTTAAGGAGCAGCAGTCCCAGGGGGTGTTGTCCTTTAAGGACCACATAGGGAAGTTTGACTGATCGCGTGTGCCGGCACGCTGAACGGGGGACTGACAGTGACCGCTCCGGTCTTTAAGTGCTCAATTTCAGTCCCCGCTACAACTCACAGAGCTCCCGCAGGAGCGCCGAGTAAAAAAATGTGTGACATGTCTGGACCATCACTGGTCCTTTAAGCAAGAATAGCAGTGACGGTCCTGACACGTCACTGGACCTTAATGGGTTAAACAGATGCTTTTTATGGACTAGGTTCTGATAAAGAAAGACAAGTTGATAGGCAGGTGTGTATACACTGATCTGAGGTCCTCCAGACATAGTAGATTACTACTCCACCATTGGCTGCCTGGGCATAATAGGAGTTGTGGCTCACCACAACTGGCAGGCCTCGGGCTGCCCATCCCTGGTATACACCACTTTATCCTTTACATTTCAGTACACAAACTGAGAAGCTGATCAACTATGGAAAAATAGAGCAAATCTAGGACTATCACCAACTACACCATATGAACCCAATGCAAACTCGTAAAATAGTGAGGTCTCCAGCGCTACAGCGAGGTCTCTAGCACATTGTGAAGTAATACACAAGAGACCTCTCCAGCCTATTTAAATCAATGGGGGTTTCTATATGACCCTTATTATGCAGTTGTTCAGTTCCAAGGTTGCTCCTTTTTCTTTGTGCATATGGTCCATAGTACCTTACTATAAATATTCCCATTAACTTAAATAATGCATTGCATACCCCTCTGGCACACACATGATTAAAACAGACAGAATGCTGTGGGGATAGAGAGGGCCAATTGTAGCCTGGGCCTCTCAAGATGGCTGTGGATGAAATGAACACAGGAAAGAGTGAAGAGGATTAAGGAGTTTTAGCCCAACAATAGTTAAGTGTTCCATCCCTTCTATCAGGCTGCAATGGCTGCCACGTCAACCCCCACAGTAAGTATAATTCATAAGAAACAAATATTAACCCTCGAAGGACCAAGGGGTACATAACACATTGCAGTGCACCTCTAGTCCTTAAAGGGATGAGATGGTAATCTTACCTGCATACCTATCAAGTGTCCCTCTTTGGGGGGATGGTCCCTCTTTGAAACCCAAATTCCTCTGTCCCTCTTTCCCACCTTGGTGTCTCTCTATTTAGGAGATCAGACTGTGTGGTGTATATAAGTGTATCACACTGATGCACATCAATAAAACTCACATTAATGTTTGATACACTTCAGTTTGTATCTTTATAAATTAGTCTGTGTACATAAAATAAAGTTATCTTGCTCTAAACCATTTATTCAGTTACACAAAGAGGTGTCAGTAGGTTACAAAATAACCTAAAATTCCTAGGCAATGCCCTGCCCAGCAGCCATGCCCCCAGCAACACCTCCTAAAACAAAAGTGTCCTTCTTTGGTCATTTGAAATGTTGGGAGGTATGTAATTGGGAATATTGTTAAACTGGAGCAAACTAAATAGTCTAAGAGTAAATCTTTTTTAACCCTTGACAAATTAGATGCCCTCTTGTCCTCAAGGGGTTAAAGAAAACTCACAGGAAATCCATTATTCCCACATGCGAGAAAGCAGAAGTAGGCGGAGCATAACAAACACATAAGCTGGACAGCAGCATTAATGAGATGTAATCGTAACCTGGGCACACGTATACAGTATGGATGAGCAAAACTCCTCTGCAAGCCGAGCGCCTCCTTTTGTAAAACTTTGCTTTTATTTAACCCTTTGAGTGACAGAGGACTACACAATGCATTGCTTTGCAATGCGTTGCGTACTCCTCTGGCACTCAAAGGGTTAAAACTTATAAATAAAAACTTTGTAATTGCACATTTGTGTGCAATTACAAAGTTTTTATTGATAGGTTTTAAATAAAAGTGAAGTTTTACAAAAGGAGGCGCTCGGCTTGCAGAGTAGTTTTGTATATGCTACGTTAATTAAGCCTGGAAGCACCCCACGGTATCAAAGAAGTGAGTGCAGCGATGACCAGGCATGAACTTTACAGTATGGATAAGGACATCCTCACACAGAAGACTTTTGTAGCATTTTTTTTTTTTTTAATTGAATTACATGAAAACGTGTTTTTACTGTGTGATTGTAGCATGATTTTCTTTTCTTACAGAGTCCTCTGTCCCACTAAAAACAGCAAGTAGAATCACAGGAAAAAACACAACTACATGCAATATTTGTGCAACGACACGAAACGCCATCCTGCCAATATGGAGTCAACTTGAAGCAGTCACCTGCCCACATTCTCGCCTCAGCAGAAGCACCATCCTCACAGGATCTGCATGATTTTCTGTCTGTTTATTCAAGAGAGCCTGTACTGGCCTGAGGAGACTGGCAGGAGAGCAGTAAGAAACTTTAGTATCTTGCTGGAAGACTTTGCTGTCTCTGTGTAAACCTTACTATCACCCCCTCAGAACCCAAGCATAACAGCATCAATATTCCTACCTGCTCATGATTTAACATACTTTGATGTCTGTATTATCTCTCTACTATACAAAAGCCTGGCTGCAACAGTTGTCTAACATCTGGATTGGCAATGACAACACCAATAATGCAGATACAGTGTTATTCCAGTTAATAACAAGTAGTACGGTAATACTGCAGTTGTCACCCTGTTTTCAATAAACATGTTCACATCATTTACTGAGAAAGAAGGATGTTAGTTGCATTATTCATGTCAATGAGCTGCTGGGATGACTACAGCTGGAGTGAGGAGCGTCAGTGTAAGTTTGTTTAAAAATGTGCAGTCTGTGTAAAGCAGGGTCACCATATATTATAAACTAGTTGAAGAGCCCGTGTAACGGGCCAGAGTGTCACTGCCAGCCGGTCGCGGGGCAGTCATGCGCAGTAGAGATTGCCTGCACCGCGGCTGATACAGAGCAGGACGCTCCTTCGGAGCACCCTGCTCTGTATCAGTCTCGTCACGGGCAGTCTCTACTGTGAATGACTGCATTGTTACAAACTTTCTAGCGAATTATTATATAGGATATTAACTTGCAAGTGGGTGTCACAGCTTTGCCTAGACGGCCAATTTATTTTTTTTTAACCCTTTGAGTGCCACAGAGGTATCTGACGCATTGTGTTTGATAGCTCTGTGATGCTCAAAGGGCTTAATTGTATTGAAAGTCAGACTTTGTGGTGGGGCATCAGGACCCCACTGATGCCCCCTAGCTACTGATCTCCCAGTCCAATCAGCTGGGATCAATAGTGGTGACTCACAGGATCAAGACCACACCCCTGCTTATATTCGAGCCGGAGCCAGGTAAGAGTGGGCAGGATCAGGAAACGCTTTCACATCTCACTGATGTGAGGGTCTGGCAATCCCACCCACTCCTACCTGTGTTCTCTGGGTAGAATGGAAGCAGAGGAGCGCACCCCCGCCTCCTCCTAAACCAGTGGCTAGCTTTTTTTTTTTTTTTTTTTTTTTCTTCCCCTTTTAAATAGTGTAGCAGCTCCTTCTCAACCAATCAGCGTATTCCAGCCACTCCCCATAAAGGGGACCAGATTAACTTAGATTTTTTTTATATGACAAACAGACAGACAGACAGACTCAATAGTGATCCCAGACAGATTTCTATGGAGCCAGAGAAGGGGTGTATATAAACTGATGCACACAGAATAGACCTGCAATTCTAAGGAGTAGTGTTTTAAGGGCCCAGACTCCTGGGATTTTCTACCCTTATAATGTAGTACCATCAGGTTTGTATTTTGAGTTATAAACCGGTTTTGTGTTACCCTACAGTTGGGTCCACCTCTTATTTCTACCTAATAAACTCAGAGATTTAGTAAAAAAAAACAAAAAAACATGCAATTAGACAGGTGATGACTAAACCCTAGACCACCACTTCATTATGATATAGAGATTTTAGAATATTTTTACCAGGAAGGATACATTGAGATGGTCTCTCATTTTATCTACCACTGAAGGCCGAGGGGACGAGTTTACCACTGCCAACCAAACAGCAGCAACTGTGGAGCAACCAAACTGCACCAGAAGTGACAAATAAAAATCATCATCAATTTAACCCCTTTAGGACCAGATGGGTGAGCAATGCATTTTTATTTGCAATGAGTTGCACACCCCACTGGAGTTATCCATACATTTTAGATGAAAAAGAGGTCTCCAAAATGTTGTCAAGAAATGTGTTGGCGTAATCTAAGATTCAAGTGGTTAAAACCAAATTTAAAAATGTATGCAAATTTGGAGATCTGTCACCTATGGTGAAGTTGGTATGCTCCAAGATTGCGTGTCTCTTATTTTCTGCATATAGTTCTTCCAAGTATCACAGTAGATGCAGTGATGAATACAAGAGATTAGATGACTGGAAACAAACCAGATAATCTAATACTAATGCTACAAGGCAATTTATTGATACGGAGGCTGGTAGAAGGATAGTATTCAAAAACTATAAGCAGAAAAACCTGAGGGGTACATTTCAGCATTTTACTTGGTTAGTGAGCAGCCAACGATATCATTGTGACATAAAACTAATCATGCAGAATGAGGTTTCAATTTACAAGAAAAATAATGTTTTAAAAAAGTCAGCTGAAAAAAATTCAAAGTGGTGGTTTCTATACTTGGCGTGTAAATGCCTCAGAAGTCAGTAAGACTTTAACAGATGTATTCCCTTGCTCGATTCATTGTTTCAAGTATTTTATTTGATTTTCCTGTGGGATATTCGCAAACCCAATGTTTTAAAAAAAATTGTAAAAGAAAGAAAGCTGAAACTGTTTAGTTAACCTTTCTATTGAATTCTTTAGGATTTAAAAAAAAAAAAAAAAAAAAAAAAGAAAAAAAAAAAAAAAAAAGATTGTTTTAAGAGAAGAGGGGGACTGAGGCTGGACTAAGCACAATATAGACTGCAGTTCTGTTAACCCCTTTCCTACTACAGAAGTCTTTACAAGACCATAAAAATGCAATATGTTGGCCAATATTCACAAAATAAACTGGAATAATTCTGAGGCAAACCAGCTGCACCAGAAGGAACAAATAAAAACAAACACTCTTTGATTTAAAACAGGCTTTTAACCCACTGGTTGCCAGAGGGGGTACACAATGCATGCACTGTGAACCCCTATGACACTCAAGGGATTAACTTGTTACATGGCAGAGAGCTGTCCGAGGTTATAGAATACATAAGAAAGGATTATGTAAACTTGTGATTAAACCAGCCACCACGAATTATAAGCAGGTGTTTGGCCAATGGGCACTGGGACTGGGCCACATCAACAATTCAGAACAAGGTTGTGGCCAGCACAGATGAAGTGCCCCACATGGGTTAAAAGTCCCATTTAAACGGATAGTAATGTATTTTAACTATATTTAATATTATACATATGAAAAAAATAAATCCACTGATCCCAGTCCGATCTCTCAGACTCGTATAGCTTGAGAGATTTAAGATGCCAAAGTTCCCCCTCCCTCCCCTTTCATCAACGTCAGTATCAAGCTGAGAAGCAGATCCTGGTCCCGGGACCGTCGGAGGCTCTTCAACAGAGCCAAAATAGTATGATCTGAAAATAAATACTTCATTGGAACAGTCTGCAAAGTGCGCACCCTAAATAGATGTCCATGGCACACTGAAGTCCCATAGCACACTAGTTGAGAAACACTGCCTTATTCCGTTGAAAGCCAGAGATGTATCCAAACATTGTGTTGGACACCTCTCTGGTAATCAAATGGTTAATAGATCAGTCTCAGTGTCCATCTATAAACACACAGGAAGCCATGCTTTCAAAAGAAAAGAAGAAAAAAAAAAAAAAGTTCAATACAGAGGCCTGTTTTGTAAAAAAAAAAAAAAAAAAGGTAGTAAACACCCCATCCTGTGCACAGCAAATGAAAGAATTCTACAGTGAGCTGAGGAACAGTAGTGCAGAGCTGAAGGGACGATTTGGATACCCTTACACTTATCAAACCTGAAAACCACAACTCTCGCACTCATACACTGCTGTCATATCATTTCTCCACTTCCCAGAAGACAGAAAGCCCTTCGTAGTCATTGTGGTTTTAGTGAAGTATTAATATTGTACAGATAACTTTTCTTATCACTGTGCCTGCACTTGTATGGACAATATATCAGACACTGGCCCATATTTATAAAAACAATTTAGTTTTTCTGGAATAAACAAACTGCACCACTGGGGGCAAATAAAAATTAATCAGTTCCCATGCACATGAATAGAGTTTTTTAATCAACTGAATGCTAGAAAGGTCTACAGTGACCTCACCATTCTAGGGGTTGAATGTCCAGTTTAATTCAACAGAAGATGTAATTGTCGTCTACAGTGCAGATGGTTTACTCCAGAATAACTCCAGTTTGGTTTTATACATATGGGACCATTGGAGAAATTCTATAGGAAACCAACTGCATGCAGGGGGCGGAGATGCGCTAAAGTGTGATAAAGTGGAGATGACTTCTCCAGTGATATCACTTCTCCATGTTATTTTATGGAACCGATGCACTACGATCTCTCCCACTTCAGAATTCTTAGTGCACTGGCTCCATAGAATCCTATATAAAAATTCGCTAGGATGTTTTTCAGAAGCTGTCACGCACAGTACAGACTGCGTGTTCGGTCAGTCTCTACTGAGTATGATTGCATCGCGTGAGTGAGGTGGCGCAAGACTGCATCGTGTGGAGCAGTGAGGTACGTAGCAGCCTCTTAACCCTTTGACTGCCAGAGGGGTACGCAACGCATTGCAAAGCAATGGGCTCTCAAAGGGCTAACATTACATGGACCTTGGCCTGTGTACACGGGCTTTTACACTAGTAACATAGGAACTGGAGAAGTGATATCACTGGAGAAGTTATCTCCACTGTATCACTGTTTAGTGCATCTCCTTCACCAGTGTGGTGGAGGAATATATATATTCTTTACATTAAATGCAGATTTCTGTTCTGGTCACCAGTTGAGGTTGTCCCAGTCACCTAATATGCAGAGCCGTAGTCTGTGACTTGAGTGCATTCTAAAGAAACAATTCTCATTTTGGACACTAGTTGGCTCTGCTGTTAATCGGATATATAATATTTTTCATTACAAACATTTACTTGCAACTTAAACTCATGGGTGAAAAAAAGCCCAGGAGCCTCAAATCCAAAAATGTTACTTCTGGCCCGGTATTTAGAGTTTTTTGGGGATTTTATTTCAATCTATACAATATTTTTTTGCCTGAAACACTCAGACTGGGATTTTTGGGGCACACTATTTTAAGGACGATTGGTCAAGGATTAACGAAGGGTACAAATGCATAAATATAAATATATTTTTTATTTTACAATAAGAACAAAAAGCATATTGTTAATAACAATAAATAGAAGTTTGAATATCTATACATATGCACCACTTCACTGTCTCCCTGAACTCCTCGCTCACTCAAGTATGTCTGTATTCATGATTTTATTTCTTTCCCTGCTTGTGCATAAGTAAGTTAAAGGACCGAGTCTCTAACTCCCCTAGTCTTGCCCTGTTTAGCCCCCCTGATCACAGGACTGGCAAAAGCTGTGTGAACTCATTAGACAGCAGAAAGACTGCAATGCAGTGTAAAGCACTAAAGCTCTTGAAAGATTAATATGATAAAATAATTATGGTATTCAACAAATCACAGCCATTTTAATGGCTGAGGGGTGCAATATAAACATTCTAGCAGTTAAGGTGTTAACTTCTTTAGGACACACAGATAAAAAAAAAAAAAAAAAAAAAAAATACTTCTCCTTTAATGAGACTCAGCATGAATGAGGTAATATGTATGAAAAAACATTATACACACATACTGCCTTAGTCATGCTGAGTGTATACATAAAATAAAAATCTCTAATGAAAATAATGGGCGAACGCTACTAAGACTTAAGTAAATGTCAGTGAAATGAATCTCAAGTTAACTGCCGATACCCTAGCTAACTAAGAACCTTCAAAAAAACACTTCCCTCCTCTGCAAAATGTACGTGTAAAGACTTATGTGCAGTAGGACTGTGCAAGATTAACCTATCCCCATCTCCCATTGGCTGGACACACCTCCAGGTCTACCAATAGATGAAAAGGCAGTGTAGACAACATTCTGTTTTACAAAGTCCATGAATTCACCTAAGTCTCAGATTTGAGATTCAGGGGACACTTATGGAAAAAGGCATTTATAGCCCTCTGAATGCAAGAGAGCTCTCACATACCTTGTTGTGCAATGCGTAGAATTCCAGGAGTTAACTCCACGTCACTCAAAGGGAATTTTCATTTTTCCCCTTATGGTGCGCTTAGTTGGCACCACTTTACCTAGTGGAATTAGGCCTTGGGTCCATACTGATCAAGCTAAACGACTGCAGTTCTTTATCAAACCAACTCTACCACAGGGAATAGTACATTTAGTAGATTCCCACTGTATTAAATTGGTATTTAAACACCTTGAATAATGCAGATGTCTCAATGAATGGATTCTCAATGCACAAGAGGCCTCGCTAGCATTCAAGGGGTTAAAAGACCCATTTAACTCAATGGGTATGTTATCCCCCAAAGGGGCAACTGACTTGCTCCTCCTATACACATCACATTAGGGTGAACAACACTTGCCCAGATTAACAGAATTTAGATGAGGCTTTTCAATACCTTGAATTCAAGGAAGGTATCCAAACTCATCGCTTAACCCTTTGTGTGCCAGAGGCGCATTGTATAACAATGCGTTGGATACTTCTCTGGAACGCAAAAGGTTAAAATGTGTCAGACCTTTCTAACATTGTTTGGGTTTACAGTCCATTTAATTCAGTGGCAACTGGTAGTATTTTTATTTGCCTTCTGTGCTCCAGAATTGCTCATCTTTTGATTTCTGTAGAACGCCCTTAATATCTTTATTTTCTAAGCAGTGGTTTATCAGCTGCCACCCACGTCCTTCCTTTTTATAGAATCAATGGCACAGCATATCCTGAATTCAAAGAACATTCAAACGGAGTGCGCACACACACACACACACACACACACACACACACACACACACACACACACACACACACCTCTGAATGACACAAACACATGTGCATGCACACATACACACGGACATACACACGCACACCTCTGAATGCTGCAGAAACAAACACACACACACACCGTAAAACCCACCACTAACCCACAGACATGCCACAAGAAATACTACATATAGACACGTGTACCCAGCACACATTGGGACATACTGGAGTTATTCTGGAGTAAACCAACTGCACCATTGGAGATCAACAAAAAATTACATGCTTAATAACACCCTGAACGCTAGATGTCTAAAGTGTTTCTCAATGCACTGGAGACCTCTCCAGCACTGAAGCCTCTAACAGGAATTTGAGTTTGTCCCCTATGGTGCAGTTTACTCCACAATAATTCTAATCTACTTATATAAATATGGGCCTTTGAAAGAGTCCAATAATGAGGAACAGTTTAATACACTTCAGGTTGTTTATATCGAGGGGACAAACTTTTGCATAATATACATGATATTGCACATTCACAGTGCTGTTGACCCATTCAAGAAGCAAAACGAGAATGCCAGTTCATAACCATTTTTAAATTACATCTCCCAGTACATGTTTTAACCACTTAATGACACGGCACTTTTTTCCACAATGCATTCTGGGATGTCAGAGCAGCATGTAGCGTGTTGACCGTCCTTAACGCACATGCACCTGTGTCTCACTGGTCCTTAAAGGGATAATAAACATTTTTCCATAGGTATGTGTGTGGCACAGCCTGGCACATCACTGGTCCTTAAAGGGCTAATAAACATTTTTCCAAAAAAAAGGATGGGTAACGTACAGCTGTTGCCAAACTACAACTTCCATCATTACCAGACAATCATAGGAGGTACATTCAAGCTGCAGCTGGAGGGCCTCATGTTTTCCATCACTGATATAACCAGTTTTGTTTTTTTTCACTCGAGGCACTCTGAACTCACATTCTGACATTTTCAAGGAATCTTTTTTAAAGGGTATATTGTAGAGAAAAAAGATATATACATAGCTATTCTTAGGTCCCACTATCGGAATGAGAATAAAGAGCATACTGTGCATAGCAATCTCAGTAAACAGACATTTAAAAAACACAGAAATCACATCCTTCTCCAAGTCTTCATAGAAAGAAAACATGGCACACTAAGTGGGTGTCCGTAACATACCAACGTGCCACTCGCAGGTGCTAATTTTATCTCTGCTTTTATCTCCAGGTATTCCCATACACTTGAATAGGAACATCCTTTGTAATAAAAGTCTAGGATGTTTGTCAGAAGCCGTCATGCGCAGTATAGACTGCCCGAACGCGCCGCGGCTGATACAGAGCAGGGAGCTCAGAATTAGGACCGACGTCCTTTCTGCACACCTTCCTGGGACCATTTGGGGAGCAGAGATGTTCCAGGCACCAGCCAAGGCTGCTGGGTGGCACTGTGGCCCGTGTACATGGGCTTTTAAACTAATTTTTAGATAAAACGAGAGGTAAAATTTATCTCCTGCATTTCAATCCAGCCCCTAGACCAGTGGTTCTCAACCCGTGCCCTCAGTGGCTACTAACAGGCCAGGATTTTAGAATTTCCTTTTAAGAGCACAGGTGAGTTAATCAATACAACTGAGCTTCTGATCAACACACTTGTGTTCTAGCAGGGAAATTCCTAAGTCCTGGCCTGTTAGTGGCCACTGAGGGCTGAGAACCTCTGCCCTAGACCCTTCTGACAAGCAGTGCGTAAAATTACTACAACCCTAATGTAACAAAGTAGAATGACACTACTAGAAATGACTCAGTCTTCCACACAAACACGGCGGCATTAACAAAAAATAGGGCAATTCAAAAATAACCATTTGAGTGCCAGAGGTTGCAATGCATTGCATACCCCTCTGGCACGCAAAGGATTAAAACAGTTGCACCATAGCAAACAAATACAAATTCGCATTGATTTACACAGGGCTTCTAAGCACATTCAATGCTAGATAGGTCTCCAATGAATTGCATGCAAGACCTTTCTAGCATTCAATAGGTTAAAAGACCCATTTAAACCAATAAAAAAAAAATCTCAATATTTCTTTGTTTATTCCCATGACATACTTGGTTTGCAACACAATTGCGTGACTTTCTCAGGTTTGTCAACATTTCAATCAATATTATCACATGGGAACCTTTTATTAGCTGAGTGCCATCAACTAATAAAATATGGGAGTTGAGATTAAAATTTAAAACCAGTTACCAAATGAGGACAACAGGATCCAGGGACAGATGGCAGGGGTTCCTCCCTCAGTACATTGCCCTCACAGTCCATCATTACTTGCATTTGTTTTGTGGAACCCCTGTACACTTCTTCAGGACACCCCAGCTTGAGAACCACCGCTTTATTTGAATGATTCTAATTAAGTGTCAGGATTTGACGTCTGCAAAGATTTGCCTTTTTATTTTGAGCGCTTGTTTAGATTAGACACTCTGAAGCTGTGCTCCCACATATGAATTCTAAATACACTCTGTGTGTACTCTACACATCCATCTATCTGCATTGAAAAAGAAAAAGAAGAAACATTACCATTGCAAATGCTCCCGAGCTGCGAGGAATAACACCCAGGCGTCAGATCAGACAAGCTGGCTTCCATTCTAGCACCTATTTTATAAGTTTAAAAATATATTTGTCAAGTTTTCCTTGCGCTCTCCAGAGCACATTTCAGTGTTGTATATCAGACGTCATCCTGAGCAATAACCTCCTAGCCAGACGGCCAGCTACAAAGCACTTCTGTATTGGCACAAAAAAAAAAATCCTTTAACAAGACGCTACAATCTGGCCTGTTCCTTCTTTGCCGTTCAAGAAGCAGCTAAATGGGGGTGGAGAATGTCAAATCACAGTTTGGTGCTAGTAATGAGAGTGTCAAGAGTCAGCAGTCCAAGCCCACTGACATCACGCTAAATGCACATGCCTTCTCATTCACTATGTGGTGTATCTACTGCAAGCTGGGGTGATTTCCTGAAAACAAAGGTACCAGGTCTCCTTATCCTCTAGCTCCACAAAGTGCCAAAAAATGTACATTGTTGTCAGGACGAAGATGCACAGTCACTGATAACAGGTACCGGTTCACAGACAAAAGTGTAGGGGTCCTGGCCTGCCTGAAAATCAGCTCTTACTACAAGGAAACACAGTTACTATTATTTTACACAGGAATTAAATAAAACTATACAGCTGCAAGCCATTTCTTACTTTCTATTACACAGGCTAATGTACTTGTAAGAAGTGGAGTAATTGTGGAATTGACCAACTGTAACACAGGGGACGTTAACCCTTTGAGTACCAGACAGATACACAACACATTGCAGAGCAACGTGTTGCGTACCCCTCTGGCACTTAAAGGGTTAAAAAATATCCCCAAATTCCAACTGATTTAACAGGAATTGTAACTCTTTGAATGCTAGAGGTCTCCAAAACATATCAAAGCAATCCATTGGAGATCTCTGTTGCAGGCAAGTGACTAAAATCCCCATTTAAATCTATGGGAATGTTAATTTGTCCCTATGGCTCAGCTGATTTAGCCCAGAATGCAACAGCTTCTTAGTACATCAGCATCACAGTGCTGTGTGAAGCTGCTATTTGACAAGGTTCAGGTTAAACTTTTGTGTGGCAGAGAGCGTAAAAATCCATAGTAAAGAAATGCACTGCCCACCACCTCTGGCACATGAAGTGCTAATAGGTTACGTGCAGGTCACTGCCCCAAGCTCCTGGATTTTGTGGCAATACAGTTGCTTGAAAGCTTCTGAGCACATTAAGGTCCCAGACACAAGCAAAGTATTAATTGTTACCTTGGTCTAAGAGTAAAGCACGGCAACATTTTCAAGTCTTTAGTACACAGTTCCTCAAATAAGAGCTACAGTGTTTTAGAAACCATAGTATAGATTTACACACTGTAATCAGCCCACAGTCTGAAAATGATCAAATTCTATTGTTCAGTTCTTAGCCTAATAAAATCAAAGATGCAAAACAGGAAAACGCAATGAGTTGGACACTTTTCTAGCACCCAGAGGGTTAAGCACGTCTATGCAAAAGGTCTATAATACAACTCTCATACCAAGGCTAAGACAAGTACAAAAAATAAGCAAATCTCTGCACACAGCTGGCAGTGGATGATGGATTTGTAGTCCAACAGCAGCTGTAGGGCATTTGGTTGTCCATAACTCTTCTGATTTAGATGAAAGGGTTTATTACATTCTCATCCATCATATAAAGTCCTGTGTATCTGGTATGTAGCCTCCTCACAAAGTAATTACACAGCCAGAGGCAGCTCACATGGATAACATGAAAACTATTTAAATTTGACTTTTAACTGGTTTTCAGGCTAACCCTTTAGATCCCAGAGGGTACCCCTTGGTACTCAAAGGCTTAAAGACATGATAAAATGCATGCAAACACGTGTGTGTGTGTGTTCTATTAACTAGAATGTCTAGTTGAGCTGTATGCCATGTGTATTGTGCGGTTTTGCAGTGAAGCAAATCTTTGACCCACCTAATAGATGATTACTATTTTATTGCGTGAATTTCTGCCACATACTTCTGTTCTTGGTTATTTACGAAGCGGCATTAGCAGCAGACGTAGAGGTGTACTAATGTCACTCTATTGATTGCTGGTAAGACCTAGCCTTGAGTACTGTGTACAGTCTGGAGACCACATCTCCACAACGATATTGGTAAACTGGAGCTACCAAAATGGTGCAGGATCTGCATGACACATGGTACCAGAATAGACTTAAAGGGATAGTAATGTTTCATAATAAAAGCAGCTCTAATTAATCATCATAGTATTTGGACTTTGGAGAGTGTTATTTCAATACTGTCAGAGTTGTAGTGCAAGAGTAATTCAATGACAAAGTATCCCCCTCCCACCCATTTTAATGATGTAACACTGCTCAGCAAGATCAGAAGGGAGGTGCCCAGGTAGACTGCAGAGAGGGACAATCTACAATTAAGATAAGGGAAAAAACTGAAAAACTTGTCAAGGGGGCACGGCTTTCATTGTTCTAATAGAAAGAAGATTGTCCCCTGCTGTTATCTGTCTGGCCTATAGACTGCATTCCACATCTGAGAAGAGATGGCTTACACTAGGTAAAAGGGGCGGGAGGGGAACTTTGCTTGTGAATATCTCTGAAACCATAAAGGTTTGAGAGATAAGACTTATATCGTTCATGTTTTTATAATGCCTACAAAATAAAGATAAAACAAAGTATTACTATCCCTTTAAAGAACTTACTATACTGCTAGAAACAAAAAAGGAGACGAGTGATATGATAAAAACCTATAAATGCAGTATATTAAAGAGACTTAATTTATTTCAGGAAGGAAGATTTATTTCAGTAAAAGGGGAATACTAGAACATGTGGTTATGATCTAAAGCTAGAGGGTATAAAATTCAGAAGTAATGTGCATAAGAACTACTTTACAAAGAGGGTGATAGACTCATGGGACAATCCCCCAGCTGGGACAAGTACTGTTAGGGAATTAAAAAATGCCTGAAACAGACCTATGTCTATTCAGGGCAATGTGCAGCTGGCACATGGGTACTAGAAAATTCACTCTGGAGGGCTTAAAGGGTTAATAATGTTTAGGTATTACAGTAAGATTGAGTGTTCTATATACATTAGTATAACGATGTGTAGCTTTATAACCATAGCTATGCAGTTTTCTTTTTATTCTATAACAAAGTTTCCCCCTCCCGTCCCTTTTACATATATCAAGCAGCCTCCCCTCAGATCTGGAATCTGGTCATCAGACCGGACAGATCGCAGTGAGGGACAATCTTCTTTCTTTCAGTAGAAGTAAAACACAGTCCCCTTGACAAAGGAGGGCAGGTTTTTCCTTACGGTGAAAGAAGATTGTCCCTCGTCACAATCTGTCCGCTTGCTGATTTTATGGGAAGATTTGTTCCGTATGTAAAAGAATAAAACAAAAATGACAAATCTACAGATGGTTCTAAAGCCAGGAGTTGTTATACAAATGTATATAGAAGACTCGATCTTACTGTAATACCTAAACAATACTACCCCTTTAACCCCTTAAGGACCAATCCGATTCAGGGCTCCCCTGAGCGGTGTGCAGCCGTGTGGGGGAGCCCTGAATTCCATGATGTGTGAGGACCATCACTGGTCCTTAAGTGCCGGTCAGCTGGCACGGCATTGGACGTTGAGGGGTTAAGCATGTTATTTGCTGTCATCAGGGGAAGCCAGGGAGGAATGCTATTCAGACAGAGGGCCCAGGATGGCAGGTAATGGTGTGAGACTGCAGGTCTCATAATTTAGATGGGGGGGGTGTGGGGTGGCTGGAGAGTGCATTTGAACTAGTGGGTCTTTGCAGTTAGTCTCTTCTGCAGCCTGTTGGCCTTTTGTGTGTTATCAGCAAAACAGCTGCCTTCTTGAATACAAAGTGGGTCTCAGGTGCGTTACAAAGCACTGGACACCTTTCTGGTACATTAAGAGTTAAAAAAGCAGTGTTCAATCATTTAAATTTTTTTCATGTTCATTGCAATGCAATGGTCACACACACATTACTAAACAGCTTCAGTGGCACCCAAAGTCTTGCAGAAGAGGGCTAAACTATTAAGTAACAAGCACAATTTACTATATTCTACTGAAGGCACAACTAGATTAATCAGCAAAAATACAGAGTAGATGAACAGACTACTTAGTTTTAGAAAGTTTCTGCCTGTCGTAGCAAAATCAAGTGTAGTTGAGGTCTGATGAATGCAGCATGTGTTCTTTCTTTGGTATCCGTTTTTACGACCAGCTGGCAGTAGGAATTCAGTTCAATGTCAAAACAATCCCTGAGCAATGGGTGGTTATATACTGCATTATTTGTGCATTCCTAAAAACTGCATCAGGTCAAAAGTGCTAATCTGCAACTAATTTGTGAACAATAAAATTACAGAGCACAAAAATGATGTGTCCATTTCTATTGCACAATAACGTATATTCTTATAAATCTGTTGTGCCAAAAATGGCCAAATGATATGTAACCGGCCATTAAAGGAGAAGTCACATCTATTTAAAGAGATAGCAATGTGTGGATATTATGGCAAAGTAGATTATTCTACCCTGCTACTCATCTTTCACCTATGAAATCTGTTTTAAACTCAGCTACATGAATCACCACACTCTCCCCAAAAACTGAACCTGCTCACATAATTCTCAGACATCTGTCATGGCTCCCGATTCAGCAGCGCATCAATTACAAAGTCCTTCTTCTTACCTTTAATGCTCTCCACACAGCTACCCCTCCTAACATCTCTTCCCTCATCTCCTCTTATGTTCCTGGCCGCTTCCCTCGCTCAGCACACAATGCACTTCTTGTTGCACCATCCACACCCTCTGCCCTCTCCCATCTCAAACCTTTCTCGCTTTCTGCTCCATACCTATGGAACTCCTTACCCCTCTCTTTACGGCTTGAAAAATCCCCCTCTGTCTTTAAGTCTACCCTGAAATCTTATCTTCTGGAGCACTAGGACCATGCACTGCCTTTGGCCAAACTCAGCACTTGTAATCTCAGCACTTAACGCCCTCTTACCCCATTGAATGTCTCCTTTTACCCATTTAGACTGTAAGCTCCTTGGGGCAGGGACCTCTCTCCCATTGTTTCTATGAATGTCGCACTTATTTCATCCCCTCTTATTTATTGTAACACATGTTTATTGTAAGGCGCTGCATACACTGTGTGGCGCCATATAAATAAAGATATACATACATGCAATATACTTTTTATAATGAAGTGTACCTTTCTAAGTGCCCATAACGTTGTACTTGTCATGTCATTTTAATATAAAGTGTCCCCTTCCCACCCTTTTCCATATATCATGCTGCCTTCACTCAGATCTGAAAGCTTGACTGGACCGATCTCAACGAAGGACAATTGTGTGTCCATCACGATAAGGGAACCCCCCCCCCACCCTTGATGAAGGGCAAGTTTTTCCTTATGCTGAAAAAAGATTGCCCCTTGTTATGATCCATCCAGAACGGCTTGTGGCTCTAAGGGAAGTCAGAGTGACATATGGAAAAAGTGTGGGGGGGGGGGACTTTAAAATAAAATAACAAAGACTACAACATTATGGACACTTAGAAAGGAACACTGTTATAAAAAGTACACTGAATAATCGATCTTGCCATAATATCCACACAGTACTATCCCTTTAAAATACATCTCCATTAAATTTCGAAACTAAAATAAAAGTTAAGCGTGTAAATGGAAGAAGCAGTCATTTTTGTGAAATGACAACCTCTAGACCTTAAGTCACAATCACCAATCTATGAAAATGTTGCAACCACTGACAACTTCTAGTAGACAAGATAAACAATTAAGTGCTTACTTCTTATGCAGTGAATATTTACCTCTGCAATTTGCAGCTCGATCACATGGAATGTTTCTTTCAGAATTAATTTAAATGTGTTTCTTTATGGTGTTAATTCCCATTTAAGACTAAAACACGTAGCCAGCCTAAGGTCCCCGTATGCTTGCAAGGCTAGGGGTTATCATTCTGAGTGACAGGAGAATGACAAACTCATTGTTTCACAGTGAGACTGGTGCACTAAGAAGAAGCAGCACACTAACTACATCCTATAATAAACACCACACCAAATTAAATGGGTTTTTTACCCATTGATTGCAAGCTATAACTCAAATGGATTACCTCTCTGGGAGCTGGTGCAGGGTCAGAAAATCTCTGGTGCCTGAGCTTCTAAAATGTTATTTCTGGTTCCTAAATGCTGGGTATTTTGCACATTTTTTCTTAAACTAGAATTTTAATTATCAATAAACATATAACACGGCTTAAACCAACATTTTTGTTAACAATAATCTAACATATTCCAGTGTAAATTATACATTTTTGCTCCCAAATGAGCTGTTCACACATCTGCATACATACATGGACCCCTACAGTGGTTTCTCTACATTCTCTAGGTCCACTCCTGCACTGAAGACCTCTAGCATTAAAAGACACATGTAAATGCATGGGAATTTGTACTTGTCCCCGATGGTGCAGTTGGTTTCCTGTATAAATACTCCAGGGGGAGATGCAATAAAGGTCGATAAGGGCCAGTTTGGTGATCTTATGTCAATGTCATATTGTCAGTATGAACTAATATGACTGGCATCATATCCCTGTAATTATGACACAAATACACCTATATCACCATGAATCCGCCATGACTGGAAAGGTTTAGGACTATGAACCACTTCGATAATGGCTCAACTGCATATAGAAATGCAGTTTAGGGAGCTATAGTCTCATTCATGTGGGTGTGTCTACATGTCAATGTGCCAACTTCAGGCTGGCGATTTTGGGACCTCCCTGTAGCGCTCTATGGAGCCAGAGGATTGTTTGCCATCTCTACTGTCGGAGAGAGACAGCAGCTGTCCTTTTCCTTTAACTCTCTGACTGCCAGAGAGATAAGCAATGCATTGCACATCACTCTGGCACTGAACTAACATGGCTATCCCAAGTCAAGTATTATACTTGCACGTACACCTAAACACATACAAAGCACGATTCACAGTGGTGGCAGTTTTGACAGGAATGGCCAGGGGGACAAATCAGTAAGCCTCACTGCCATTGCGTCACAACGGATCCCCAACATCCACGGAGATCTGAATACATACACACGCCAAGGACGCTCTGCAATCAAAATTATTTTTCTTTGTTTCTATCAGGGAAATTAGTGGAGTTACTGTGCAGCTACATTGTACCAGCAAATAGCCTTCACTTTTAAGAGCCACCATCTGTATGAGAATTGTTCTGTACAATGAATGCTTTGTGTAGTATTACGTATGTACACTGCAGTCCCTTTAGGTCAAGAACCCCACCACCACCAATGAATTGCTCATTTTATTTTGAACATAATTTCCATTGTGAGTTAGGAAAAGACAGATAGGGCTGCAGGTGGGGTCATGAATGGGGATGTAGCCATAACTGGGGTCTTGTCTGGTGGCACCCGAGATATAAATTCAGTCCTGCACTGTGTTCCAAAAGTAAATCATTATGTAATGGAAAATAGTACATATTCACAGCAGTCGTGCAAATAAGCATGAAATGTGAAACAAGGATGTGAACTGCAAAGCATATAGACTCAGCCTATATGTCAGTGAGACAGGGATCAAAGCAAACTTTTCATGTAGACACATGTGGCCTCCCAGCTGCTGGTCTACACTTTCTATCATTGTCAGCAGGATTTTTACCCTAAATTAGAGGGGGAACTGTGCCCTACAAAAGACCTGGCATACTTGCCAGCATTTCAAAAATCTTTCCCTGAGCAGAACATGACAGAACGTTCCTAATGGTCCGTATTACCACGTAGTACAAAGTCAACAGAACAGCTTGCACAGTACTTGTACAGAAAAATAAATATTACCCATACCTAAATACTGCATTAAGTCATATAAAGAAGTAATATTAACACGAGGAAGCTTCTAACTTGTTAAGCTTTTATTGGAAAACTGAATTAAAGGTTTGAGAATTTTAAAACCAGGGACAAAACAGGAACAAAATCCAGTGACAGGGAGACAGAACCAGAGATTGTCCATAGAAATAAGTGACAGTTGGCAGGTATGTACAGTTCTATAAGTACTGCCACTGCCAAGGTCATTCTTTAGTCAAAACAAGCCTCCCAGTTTCAGCCCCAAAAGACCAGACGTGTCTTCCACGCCACCTAATGTCCCTGCATCATCTTGTCCCTACGAACTGGGGCAATGAGCTTGTGCATATGTGTAGTGCATCCAATCCATGAACTTAATATACAATGCAAAAACAAACTTACCATAAATGTGTTGTACACGCAGTTCATGAAACGGATGCACAACACGTGCGAAATGTCATCTCCCTGATTTGTAGGGGGAAGATGACATGTCAGGACCTATGGAACAGAAGTGGGAGGCTCACTTTACTAGAAACACAACCCTGTGACAATGGCAGGATCTTTAAGAATACCATACTTATTCATATAAGGTAGGTTGGGTCTCATGTGGGGTTTTCTTCTTAAGTCAGTAAATGGGAACATTGGATATGAACACCCCTGTATAGAATCCCTGTTAAATTATACAGACTTATTCGGTGTCATGGGAAAGCACAAGATCATAAAAATGGATTCTCTTGACGATTACATAACACAGCAGGCTGTCCAACTGAACGCATTACTCACAGCCCTGTATTCAGAAGAAAGTGGAGCCATTTTGTGGCAAACACATGCAGCATACGGGGACAAAAAAAAAATCCTAAAAGCCCCATTGATTTAACTACGTGTCAGAGAGGTATCCAGTACATTGCAATATGTTGGACATCTCTCCGACACCCAAAGGATTCAAGGGGAACTTTTTATTACAGTTTATTGACCCCAGACTTATTCTCCTCTTTCTAGGAATATATGGCCCCTAGTCTCTTTAAATCAGCAGTAAACTTTTTTTTTTTTTTTTCAATAGCAGTGCCCCCTAGTGGTCAAATTCCAATTAGTATTCTGTTATATTCTAATGGAGAGCTGAGTCAATGACATACAGTTCTCCAAAGAATGTGATAGACACTGCGGAGTCACTTCCTGTGAGTTAGAACTTCCAGGAAGTAAACGCACAGTGAACTCACTTCCTGATTTGAATAGTTATATCATTTGAATAAAACAACTGACAGTGGTGGGAGTGTCTGTTTCACTCAGCAGGAAATGCTCTGCTCGTTTTCCTTTATAAAAAAAAAAAAAAAAAAAGTTTAGTGCTCCTTTAACCCTTTAAGTGCCAGAGGGGTACGCATCAAAGGGTTAACCCGAGTGCAAGCGATTGAAGTGAGTTGAATACTTCCTGGCACTTAAACGGTTAAATGCTAAGGACGCTAAAAAGACTTATTACAACATGCACCATTAGAACCAAGACATAGACAACAAGTCCACGCATATCAATAAACAGATTTTTCCCTCATGAAAAGTATTCCAGGCAGCCATTGTTTGGCTCTTTGAGCTAGTCACAGTTCTGGGTCTGTGCGTAGTAAATGTCTCTTATGCCTGAACAGATGCCACCTTGAAGTTTTTATTAACGATTCCAACGGTCTGTTGTATGCAGATTAAACACTATTATGTTCAAAACAGACTCGAGGACTGAGCTTAGGAAAGGAACTATTACTACACGTCACAGTTTGACCTTATCAAAATATCATTTACCTCAATCCAGTTTTCAAATATTTCAAAGGAGCAGCTGTGAAGACTATAAATTAATCTCTTTGGGTGCCAAAATGTACTAAGCAAATGTAATTTCCACACTGTACGCGTACGTGACAAACAAACAATACCTTGGTGCGTAATGCACTTCAAACAAAAAACGCTAAGGAGACAATGGAAAGGAATCGTATTTAAGAAAACAGCACGCCTGTTATCCTCTTTGAAGCTAGAAAGGATTCCAGTGCTTTGCTTCACAATACATTGGAGACCTCTTTAGTTAGGGGTTATTAGGAAGAAGGCAGCTGAAAACCCACAGTGAATTAATGTTCTAAGGACCAAAATTCTTGTACAAGGCATTGAAAAGTGATGCTTTGTATATGCTCTGGTTCTTAGAGGGTTAAGGCATACAAAATAGTAAGATGAAATGATTGACAGTTCATGCACGACGCAAATAATTTTCTACTTAAAGCGGAACTACCACCCCACAAAAAGTTTCCCCTGAAGAATTACCCATCTGGCGACTAGCTGCTCAATAGCACTAGTCACCAGAATTACCTCCTTATAGAGAATTCCTACTGCTCCCGGGACTGACAGCCAGTAAACAGCGCAGACATCTTTGCATAGTGACGTCTGAGCGCCTGAGCTGTCAGTCCCTGTCGGTGCCTTCTGGTACCTAAGCAACGCCAACTAGAGCAGATTGTGACTGACAGCGCAGGCGTCACTATGCAAAGATGTCTGCGCTGTTTCCTGGCTGTCTCTCCTGGGAGGTGTAGGAATTACTATAAGGAGGTAATAATTCTGGTGACTAGCACTAGCAGCTAGTCGCCAGATAGGTAATTCTTCAGGGAAAACTTTTTGTGGGGTGGTAGTTCCACTTTAACCCTTTGAGTCCCAGAGTAGTGTCCTGAGCAATGCATTGGACACCTCTCTGGCACTGACAGGGTTAATTTCTAATTTACAAAAAAAAATTAAAGTGTATGATATGAAAAATTAAATTGCTAATACTTTTTAATTATTATTTCTAGCAATAGGAAAAAAATAAAAAACACAAGTAACGTCCAGATGTATGTGTGACTACATTAATGTGTGTTATAAAGACAGACCGTATAGAAGACATCCTAGACAGCAGATTATTTTTTTTTATTATTAATTGTGTGTGTTATCGACCTCACTGTAGCACACTGCACTGGACAAGTGTCTGGCACCAATTGGGTTAAAAAGAAATTTAAAGTGTAGTACCATTTTCCCCGGACATCCAGGAGAATCCAGAAAGGAGGCAATGTTATATTAGCCGGACTGTTGAATTATCAGTGCTCCGCCCTTTCAGCTTAAAAGGTGTGTAACAGTATGGTGTTTTACATATTGTGTATAGCGTTTTGGTGTGCGCGCCAGACACTCAGTTTTATCTATCTGTCCGTTAATACAAAGGAGCTAGCGCTAATTGGAGTTACAGGTGGGGAATGTTAGTATCTGGCTGACATGCCAGCCAACACGGTGTAATTTATAGAAACTGACAAATAAATAATGCTAAATATCAAACTATTGTTTAAAATATTGAAAAATAACTATCATATACTGATTTTGAAAGCTCTTTAACCCCTTAAGGACTGGAGCCTTTTTTTGTGCAGTCCTATTCAGGGCTCCCCGAACGGCGTACACAGGGAGCCCTGAAATCTAGGACATGCCAGGGCCATCATAGGTCCTTATGGCAAGTTCACCCATGACGCTCCTGGCACTTCATGGGTCCTTAAGGGGTTAAACATCATGGGTCCTTAACCCTTTGAGTGCCAGAGGGGTACGCAACGCATTGCTTCGCAAAAATCATGTAAGTTGTTATAAAGTTAGTCCCACATTAAGAGCTAGTGAATCCATGTGTACAAAGTGATGTTCTGTATGTAAAATTATCCCATAATTTGGGAACCAGTGGTAACATTTTAGGAGCCTGGGCTGTGATTTTCCATCGCTAAAATAAAAGGTTGAACTTTACCAAGGGAATAGCTGGAATCAATGAATTAGTAGACTGTTTCATGTGAGAACAATCAGTGTGTGAAGCAAGGGAGCCTTGTTCAATACTCATATCTGCTCCTTGTGACCCTATGCTTGTCACTGTCTCTATGACCCGCTCTGGAACAGAGACGTTCTATATGAGAGTGGAACACAGACTGCGGTATGTAAGAGATTAGCTATTATTTGTAAAGTGCCTGCATATTCCCTGGTGCCTTGAGAAAAAGGAAAACGCATACACAATCTGGTGCGAATGAAAAAGCAAAACCTACATACTCTAATCAAATACAAATATAGATAATTTCAGTCAATAGCAAACTGTATTAAGGGTCCCACAAAAAATACACTCTGGATGAAAGCATATGTACCAGAGGGAAACAAATATAAATTCACAAAATTCCCACTGATGTAAATCGACCTTTTAAAGAGACAGTACAATGCAGTGTAAAGTACTAACTTTTTAACTCCGTAAGGTCTGTGGACATACCAGGACCATCACAACTTTGGATCTATTAATGACCGGTGATAGTCCTGGCACGTCATGAGTTTATTGATCTAAGTGCACCTACCTCAGGGTGCGCTGTGATCATGGGTAAACGTGCATTAAGGATGGTCCTAGCATGCCATGTAATTCAGGACCCTTGAATCCATTGAAGAAAAAAATCTGTGGTCTTTAACCAGTGGCTGTGCTGCCGGTCATTAAGGGGTTGAGGGTTAAGGACCAGAGGAGGTGAACAATGCATTGCTTCTCAAAGCCATACTTTCATCTCTTGTACTTAAAGGGATAGTAACACTTCGTTTTAACTTTATTTTATTTTGTAGGCATTAAAAAAACATGAAGAATGATATAAGTCTTATCGCTCAAACCTTTATGGTTTATGAGATATTCACAAGCAAAGTTCCCCTCCCCGCCCCTTTTTCCTAGTGTAAGCCATCTCTTCTCAGATGTGGATCAGGTTGTATGACAGTACAGATAACAGAGGGGGACAATTTTCTTTGTATGAAAACAATGAAAGCCCTTCCCCCCTTGATAAGTTTTTCAGCTTTTTCCATTATCTTAATTGAAGATTGTCCCTCTCTGCAGTCTACCTGGGCATCTCCCTTCTGATCTGGTTGAACAGGGGGGGGATACTTTGTTTGTGAATATCTCTTAAACCATAAAGGTTTCAGAGATAAGACTTATATCATTCTTCATGTTTTTTTAATGCCTACAAAATAAAATAAAGTTAAAATGAAGTATTACTATCCCTTTAAAGGATTAAAAAGTGTAACAGAAAACAATCTGAGAACCACTAATCTATGTATACAATTGAGTTCCATCAGGGTGAACTTAGACGTAACCTAGATCTAAATCTTAAGTAGGTTAATCATTATCTGAACTATAAAAAGACAGTTATTTGACTTGTATTCACTGTTATACTGAGAGGAAGGAAGGTTTGAATTCAATATGTTTCATAAATGACAAATAAAAAAACGTATTAACTGCCTTTTGTATTACATTTTCTATAGCTCAGAAACTGATTTAATGGCTGAATAAAACTTTTTGATAATCTTTCCAGATTTTCAGAAACTGTGAAAAGCAAACTTGGTCATAATTGCCCCGAGGAGAATTAAAAGGTGTTGTTCAGCTGTTACCAACCCCGTGGCATCATCTAGCAATATCAATGCAACTGAACGGATGGCAAATGCAAACAGCATTAAAACGCTGAAAAGGAAATCGGTAAATATTTTAAAATATTTGCCTAAAATAGAAAGTATGCAAATATAAAGATTATGTACTCTAACATACAAATATTATTACTTAAAAAGTACCATAAGTAAAATGGAATAGCATATGAAAATGTGGTGTTATTTTGTTAACCCTTTGAATGCCAGAGGCATACGCAACGCGTTGCTTTGTAACTATGCAACGCATTGCGTACCCCTCCGACACTCAAAGGGTCCAGCGTTTTCACAGCCATATGCAAAAGACAAGTAAAGCAATTGTGGGGCAATCCAACTGCATTGTAGGGAACAAATATAACTCCTTATTTAAATAGAGTTATGCCCCTTGGATACTACATACATCTCCTACACATTGCATTAGAGAGGTCTCTAACATTCAAAGTGGTAAAATCCCCATTTAAAATCAATAGGAATGTTTATTTGACCTCTATGATGAAAATGGTTTGTTCCAGCATTAATCCTATTTCTTTTGATCATAGGACCCTATAGATCTATAACAAACTTATTTTTAAAGGAACAGTACCACTTAACATGTAAAGAAAATCTATTGTAGGGCACACATAGAAGACCTTGTAAGTGAAGGATTTCTTTGTCATTAACACAATCACGGCTCTGCTGCAGAGCCTCTGACTGTCCCAGGACCGGATTTCCCTGCTGTCAGCTAGAATGCTGACGTCAGGCAGGGGCGAACTTTGTAAGCGGTTATCTCTCAAACCATAAGGGTTTGAGAGATGACACTGGGGGCATTTTTGTTATTTTTTGTAAGGGCTTCAAAATAGGGATTAGTAATATTGAAGTGTTACTATCCCTTTAATCTGAATCATCCCATGGTGTGAATTGATCCTGTATTTTATTTATTTATTTATTTTTAAATATAATGTTGTATTATCGGAGATATAAGCTTTTAAAGGGATAGTAATACTTCGTTTTAACTTTATTTTATTTTGTAGGCATTAAAAAAAACATGAAGAATGATATAAGTCTTATCTCTCAAACCTTTATGGTTTAAGAGATATTCACAAGCAAAGTTTCCCCCTCCTGACCCTTTTTCCTAGTGTAAGCTATCTCTTCTCAGATGTGGAATGCAGTCCATAGACTGGACAGATAACAGCAGGGGACACTCTTATTCCTATGAAAACAATGAAATCCCTGCCCCCCTTGACAAGCTTTTCAGGTTTTTCCCTTATCTTAATTGAAGATTGTCCCTCTCTGCAGTCTACCTAGGCACCTCCCTTCTGATCTGGCTGAACAGTGTTACATCAGTAAAAGGGGCAGGAGGGGGACACTTTGCTTGTGAATATCTCTTAAACCATAAAGGTTTGAGAGATAAGACATATCATTCTTCATGTTTAATGCCTACAAAATAAAATAAAGTTAAAACAAAGTATTACTATCCCTTTAAAGTGATGCCTGTGACGTCAGTTATGTACAGCTCTGTGCCGCAACCTGTCAATCATTCTCTGTTCCCCTCTCCAAGAACTTCCTTCTTCCCTCCTCCTCCGATGACGATGGATTGTGGCATGTGACCTGGTGAGCCATCTTGCCAATGCACATCCAGGTCATTGAGAAGGTACTGACTGAGCACGTTCATGCGCTCAGTCATTTATAAGAAGTGTCAGTCCGCTTACATAACTAAGCAGAGGCAAGCAGAATGGACCTTTGCATAAATGACTGAGTACATGAACAAGCTCAGTTGATGCCTACTCATGCACTCAGTCGTTGCTTACACAAAGACCTGGATGCAGGTTAGCATGCGAGTGCTTCAGGTCACATGCCACAATCCTCCGTCATTAGAGGAGGAGGGTATCCTATATAATAATTTGCTAAAACGTGTGTAACGGCGAAGTCATGCGCAGTAGAGACTGCCCGCACCGCGGCTGATACAGAGCTAGGCGATCCAAAGGAGCGCCCAGCTCTGTATCAGCTGCACCGCAGGCAGTCTCTACTGCGCATGACTGCCCCGAGATCGGCTGGCAGTGGCACTGTGGCCTGTGTAACGGGCTCTTCAACTAGTGAGGCAATAATTGGGGAGAGGAACAGACAAAGATTGACAGGCTGTGGCACAGAGCTGTACTGAGGCCTGTACATAACTGATGTCACAAGCTTCACTTTAAAAGCCAATACCTCAGATAATACAGCACTGTATAAAAAAATATACAGGATCAAAGATTCACACCATGGGAGGATTCAGATTAAAAGGATAGTAATACTTTATTATTACTGTCCCCCATATTGTAGTTATTTCCAAAATAATTTAACAGCCTCCAGGTTCATCTCTCAAACCTTCATGGTGTGAGAGATAACCGAAGGCAAAGATCCCCCCACTCCCTCCACCTTCCCTGAAGTCAGTGTTGTACTGACTGCAGGGATATCTGGTCTGACTTTCATCAGTCGGCTCTGCAGCAGAGCTGCGATCGCGTTAGTGACAAAGAATTATTTCACTGAAATGGTCTTCTATATGTGCTTGCAAACCAAGTACAAGTAGAAGACCGTTTCAGTGAAATAATTCTTTGTCACTAACGGGATCTCGGCTCAGCTGCAGAGTCGCAAGCCTGTTATACGACAGACTTCCCCTGCAGTCAGCACAACGCTGACTTCAGGGAAGGAGGAGGGAGGGGGGAACTTTGCCTTCGTTTATCTCTCAAACCATAAAGGTTTGAGAGATGAACCTGTAGACCATTACATTTTCTTTTACAAATATGTACAATATGGGGGATAGTAATAATAAAGTATTAGTATCCCTTTCAGGCTATTTTAATATAGGTGAGAGATCCTCTTTAACCTTTTCAATGCCAAAGGGGTACGCTATGGATTGCAAATCAATGCATTATATACCCCACTGGCACTCAAAGGGTTAAGAAGCAACAGCTTCAAAACATCCTGGAGGTCATGTCGATGGAGGGGGACATGACAGTTGCTAGCAATACTACTGGACTCAGAATCCACTCACTGTAACTTAGTTATTTTTCCCAAACTGAAGCAGGCAGGACGCACAACCGAAAAGAAGCTCGCCTGCGAGTCCAGCAGTCCTGCCCACATCCATGGACTAAACAACTTCAGTCCGGGATGTCATTTCTTATACAAAGGCACAAGGACAAAATTCATAATGGCCATTAGGATTTTCTGGCCGTAGTAAGTTGAGTGACAGGTTATTAGTCAGAGGTGTTCGTGTTCCTTTAAGTAAATATTTGTGTACATGCTTGTTAGGGGATTCACATGCTATGAATAGAATGGAATCCTGTGTGTCACAAGAGCCGCATACACCAGTTATATCATTTACTTTACTGCAAAGATCGAGTAAAAGTGAAAACCAAACAAAATAAAGCCAAAACAACAGTATTCTAGTGGCTAGGCACTTGTTATATATTTAATTCCTATCATTGTCTTAGAAAAAGCCTGCCAATGCCATACAGTACATTTTAAAGAGGTAAACTGGCAAAGCAATACACTTTATATTCTTGGCAGTCATGCCGTTCTGTTCTACTTTGTCAACAGATCACAGATGAAGTGAAAGAAAAGCAACTTTTTTTTCTTCACCCATAATGATTAAAATGTAGCTCTGCCCATTATCTTATGAGTCCTCCTGAGAACAAGAGAGGAAAGAAGACAACAGCCTGGGGGTGGAAGAGGAGTGCAAAGTCTAGCAGACTCCCACACACAAGATCAAGGACAGCATGACAAAGAATTTCACCTGATACAACGTCAAGGGCCTTCACTCTCTGCACGGTTTTTAACCCTTTGAGTGCTGGGGGGTACGCAACGCATTGCAAAGCAATGCGTTACGTACCCCTCTGGCACTCAATGGGTTAACTCCTTTGATGCTACAGACATCCACAGTACATTACAAAGCAACCAGTTGGGGATGTCTCTAGTATGGAATAGATAAACATTACATTTTAACCCTTTGGATGCTGGATAAGAAAAACATTAAATCCTGGACAACATGACTACATAGAATACACAGAAGACACTGGAAACCTGCAGCCCTGCAGCTGTTTTTGGACAACATCTCCAAGTATCTTACACTAGCCAGCGGCTGCGATGCCACAAGCAGGACAGGTACTGGTGCATGCAAGAACGCGCCTGCATTATTTTATCCCGTGAGTTGCAGAGGAGTCAGCTCTGCAATGTGTTGTACACCTCTTTGGCACCCATATTGTTAAAGGGAACAAGTCACCCAAAAAAGGTTGGGGGGTGGAGAGATCATCTAAAGCAGTGGTTTGCAGGGATGCCCAATGGGATGGGAGGACAATGCCCACAAACCATGATGAAATCATGGCGCAAAATCTCAGTTTGTGACTGTGCACTTGAGGAGGGGGACTCATCCCATAAAATATTGATTTTAAACTCTAGTCCTCAGGACACAAAACTATATTAACCCTTTAATGACATGACACGTCGGTCCGGACGTTAAGGACCGATGATGGTCCTGGCACATCATGGAATTCTGGGATGTCAGGGTTGCTGCACGCCGCTCTGCCATCCCACAATTCATTGCAAAAAAAAAAAAAAAGTGCCATGTTCCTTAACAGCTGCCCACCACCAGAACGAGCAATCATTAAGGGGTTAAGTTTGAAGACTAGTGCCCTACTGGACAGGCCTGCTGCTCTAGGAACAGACCTGTCTAGGAAGCTGGGGCTGCCTTGTGATCCCCGCAAGATCAAATAGGGGTCAGAAAAGTCACTGCTCCTGCTCTCCTGATGAACCAGAGATAGACTAGACCTATCACTGTTCAGCCGATCAGTTCAGAGATGCATGAGGCATGGCCCAGCAGTGCACAGACTACTAAGGGTGGAGTTCCTGTTGAAACCCTAGAAGTCTATGTGTACTAAATGCATCTTGGTAAAATGAATGGCTATGAGCCACAAACTTCAGGGCTACTTCGCAGCTCAGGAGGTAATGGACGTTTTTTATTTATTTATTTATTTTTAACACCTCTACAAGCACACTTGATAACACTGGATTATCACCGTTTAACCCTTTGAGTGCATTCCATACCCCTCTGGTACTCAAAGGGTTAAGCACTAGGGATGTGTGAAATATTTTCTCTTCCTGTGGAAACATTCGTGGAATATAAGAAATTATTCTCCTCAAGGAAGTTCTAGCAGGAAGGTAAATCGGGGGAAAACAGAGATGAAGAATGTTAAACCCATTTATTTCAAGGCTTAGCCTTCTAGCACACATGAACATATCACTCACACATACGCGCATGCACACTTATTTACCACACTTTGACAACCAGATGTCAGTGGGAAGAGCGTATGCAGAAAAAGGAAGGTTCGGTTGATTTTATCCGCATGAAAATTTTCACCCAATACTATTAACACTAGTATTATCAATGCATGAGCAGCTCATTACCCACCTATGCTTAAGAAAGTACTTAAAAACCAAGCCTATTGATGCATACGGAGGATCTATGCCGTAACCATTTGAGTCCCAGGGAAGTACCCAACTCATTGCGATGTAATACGTTGGATACCTACCTGGCACTCAAAGGGATAAAACTTGATCCAATTTTCATTGCAATTTGCCCCTCTTTGTTTCTGATCAACCAGTTGTCCTAAAATGATGGATTACAAATCCCATTACCCTCAGTCAGCAACCAAAAAACAGAGACTAAGGCTTCTACCCACTGTACAAAAGCCAGTTTATGATGGTGCTGCCATTTGTCATTTATAAAGAAAACAAAATTCAAAACAGGATTTTCTTGCAAAGTCTATCTAGAAAGCATTTTTTACATGCAAAGCAGCAGGTGGAACAAAAGGTATAATTACTCTACCACCTGAAGGCCTTTTAAACATTAGCTATAAAACATAATTGCTTCTTGATTTGGGAAACCTGTTCAGATCAATTATGAAATATGAAAGGTGACACAAACAGCCTTAAGGCTTCAACTAAGTGATGTAATACAAAGTTTTGGATGAAAGTGTAAAAGTCCTGCATTCATTTATATTATACTAGTGTAAAAGTCCGTGTACACGGGCCAAGGTCCGGTGAGGTAAAGAGGCCGGTCCGGTGAGGTAAAGAGGCCGGTCCTGCTCTGCGTACTGCCACCACCTCACTAGCGGTGCGTGCGATGCAGTCGTGCGCAGTAGAGACTGCCGAAGGCACAGAATGCTCCCAGCATTCCTACACCTCCCAGCATTCTGTGTGTTCTGGCAGTCTCTAGTGCGCATGACTGCATCGGACAAATATTCTGGCCTTTTATATTATAGGATATATGCTTTAATAAAGCTTTAATGCAAATTATTACAATGGTCAAAGTCTTTATTAAAAGACTCTTAAAATACCCACTGGTGCTGCCCCTCCTGTGTTATTATATATTATAATTCATAGGGACTGTGCACCTGGGCAATTGTTTAAGCAAGAATGTGTGCTTACTCCATTCATTGTTTTGCTCTCTTGATTAGGCCTCTAAAGACAGGATCAACGTGTCTGATGGGGTGAATGGGGCGCCAAGGATGGAGAACCTCTCAGATAGATGAAGGGATAGAAGCAATTGAAGACAACACAGTCTAATTCCAAACTGTCTTTTGTTCTGCAGTGGAGGGCTGCGGAAGAGTAGTAGGGACCACAGTGTAAGAGAGACAAAGCGGGCCTGAGTATTCCATGGAAGCCCAGTCTGTCTTAAGTAACAGTGTGCTAGAGGAATTAAAGGGGCCCCTGCATCCTTAGATTTGGTTTTCCCCATGTGTCTTTTGGTATCAGAAAGAAAGAAAGAATAATTGTAGCCCAAAGTAGTAGAGAAGTATGATAAAATACACAAAGATAACAAAGATATTTATCTGAAAGCAAAGTGTTAAACTGGAGAGTAGAGTGTCCAACCTCTGTGTAGACTATGCAATGGAAACAGTAAGATGGCTGTCAAAGCACAACCCAGGAAAAGGGGCATTCTGGGTAGTATAACTTCCCATTGCACATACTAAGCAAACTGTGGTTCTCCAGCTGTTTCGAAATGGTGAATGTTATCTGAACTTTGTCCCCACACTGACCATGTGATAGAGCATGGCCAGCAATTTATTTTTGAGACAACTCTGACCCATGTAGGTGAAACTAGTTCAGAGATATGTCCCTGTAAAAGTTTGCCAAGTACAGCAGCTGAAAGGGCTCCTGTTCTTAAATGGGCCACATACCAAAAATGATAATACTAAAAGAAAATAGAAATAAACTAAATATAGCATGAATATTTAGAAAATGCCCAGAAAGTATGACTAAGAAAGAAAACATGTGAAATATTAAAGTCTGAGTGCTAAACAGGCAATATTACAACTTTATAGTGGGTGCCATGTAAGAACAGGGACATAGTAAGGACCACAGCACTCAAAGTGTTAACGTGCAGTCTTCTGTCTTCATACTTCCATTATATCAATAGAGAACTCCAGTAATGAAGTACAGAATTGTAATAAAGTCAGCATACACAGCCCCAATTTCATCCATGTCAATTCAAAATGCTGCACCAAATACAAAGAGCTATATGAAGAAAGAAGATATGAGCATTTCAGTGCCACCCAACTGCATCATAGAAAATAAATATAAAGTCCTGTTGATTTAAATGCAGCTTTTACGTGAACTTGTCCACATTCTCACCTCTGTAGTTGCAATCTATCTAGGCATTCAGTCTCGGGGCAAAGAGCCCAATGCTCCGATGGAGATGGTCCAGTGGAACCTTCTGTATGATGTGTACCAGCTGTCTGCTGCTTTTAGTCTCTACATTGGGGTCGCGTGCATGGGTGCGCGTTCAGTAATATCTCAAGTTGTAACAGGTTAACCTTTTGACTGCCAGAGGTGTATTCAACACATTGCTTTACAGTGTGTTGGATACCTCTGGTACTTAAAAAGGTTAAAAGAATAGTAACACCTCCAAATAATAACCTCACAATTTAATTACTATGGCCACGAAAAAAAACCTAATAGCTCCTTTGAATTGTGAATTTGTTCAAGAGATAGCATCATCTATAATCAGTCCATGATGGCAGACAACTGCGGGGAGTAAGCAGGCATAGTGCATGAGGCAACTTCAAACAAAGGACCTCTCAGGTAATTAAAGGGTAAAGATGTCCATTTGTCCTGCTAGCAACGTTTATGTCTGTCTATCTGCATAGATATGACATCCAGGATTGACTTATTATAAGGTGGTGTAACATCTCCTTTAATGATTCCTCAAGGACCGATTGGAGAACCTCTGTTACAGCAAGTAGAGATCTAGTAGAGTAGAGAGATACTGCCTAGCATCTATATTCTGGAGAACTGTAAATGTTTACACTTCAAAGATCTCATTTCAAAAGTTCTCAGCTATGATGCAAATTAGATAGCAATGGCTGGCAGGGACAGGCAAATAAGATGGTCTTATAATTTATTCAGGAACTAAATACGTATCACCAAACATTTGGGTTGTTCCAGAATTTCTTCAGGAGGCTCAAAAATTTCCAGCCCTGAATTACATTTTGGCCATAGTAGATCCTCATAGTATAGTTCAGAATTTCCCTTTTATTCTTCATGTTTCTATCGTTTAGTAAACTGGTCATTCATTTGAGATTTAGATGACAAGCAGCTGTGCATGTAAAAAAAAAAAAAAAAAAAAAAAAAAGTGTACACACCGGGCAACACTGACAAAGAGCAATGAGCAATACTATTTGTGCACAACAAATCAAGTGTAAAAAAGTAGCATATACAGAGTTCAGCCAATAACGTCACAGTACGACAAAAGGTTTATTTAACCAGAAAACACAATGCAGACTAAAAAAAAAAGCGGATATTTAAGAACTCATTTCACCTTTGCAGCCCAGGAAAAGTTAAAATTTATGAAAATATTTTACTTAAAGAGATAGTAATACTTCGTTTTTATCTTTATTTTATTTTGTATGCATTAAAAAAAACATGAACAATGATATAAGTCTTATCTCTCAAACCTTTATGGTTTATGAGATATTCACAAGCAAAGTTTCCCCTCCCGCCCCTTTTACCTAGTGTAAGCAATCTCTTCTCAGATGTGGAATCTGGTTGTAAGACTAGACAGATAACAGAAGGGGACAATCTTCTTCCTATGAGAACAATGAAAGCCCTGCCCACTTTGATAAGTTTTTCAGGTTTTTCCCTTATCTTAATTGAAGATTGTCCCTCTCTACAGTCTACCTGGGCACCTCCCTTCTGCTCTGGCTGAGCAGTGTTACATCAGTAAAAGGGGCGGGAGGGGGACACTTTGTCATTGAATTACCCTTGAACTACAACTCTGACAGAATTGAAATAACACTCTCCAAAGTCCAAATACTATGGTGATTAATTAGAGCTGCTTTTATTATGAAACATTACTATCCCTTTAAACTGTGCTTGAAACCAGTTTTAGTGACAAGAAATGTAAATTTCAGGTCTGGGAACAGTATGAAATTCTTCATGGTGGTGGTTGGAGAGAGGCAGAGGTGTGAGAAAGCAGGTGTGCTATGGACAATCCAACAAAAGGGAACGTGTTGTGAAAGGCTTCCCAGAAAAAGAGCCTTAGAGGCTCTCCAAAGCATAGCTTTGTAATGATAAACAATGAAAGGATACGTTTATCACTGCAGATTACCTTACATTGAAACTAACTGTATATTGACTTTGGTTATTCTGAAAGATCTCCATTTTATATTAGCCACTCTATCAAAATTTAGAGTCTACACAAGGTTCAGCGCAGCATTATTTGTCAGTTTAACCCAGTGATTCTCAATTTTTTTTTTAACCCTCAAGGCACCCCTAAGACAGAGTTTGGAATTTTCAGAACACCACTATGATTTTACGTAATTTATTAAGTGTGTAATTAGGGTGACCAGACCTCACCATTAACAGAGGACACTTTTGAAAAATGCATACTGCAGGGCTGATTTGATTTCAGTGTAGTCCTGAAATATGCCTATTTCCTGTGTGTTCCCAGTTAAAGGGACGGTCTGGTCAGTTTAGATTACACTTCTACAGTCTCTCTCTCTTTCTATTATATATATATATATATATATATATATATATATATATTTATTTTTTTCCTCAATCAAAGGAGCACATAAATAATAAGTACATAACTTGGTCCTAACCATGTGTAACCGCTAGCAACGCTATTAACCCTCTGCTACTTTTGTTGTGCTGTTACTATTATGTTGTGTGCGCACACTAATTACTTACTCTTATCCATTACGCCATTGTTGTTGCTTCGTATCATATAAGGAATTAACCCTCTGACTGCCATACTTTGAATCAATTTGATGGACTATTACCCAGGATTGGTTGTCATCTTATTTCATACATAAGATTATGCACGTGCATTGTGGAGTTATCATCAATCAATACTCCATCTACATTGAGAGGATATTGCATATACTATGTGTAGTTCATGCACTGTCAGATTTAGAAAACTACAATAGATCATATATCACCATTTATTACTTATGTTGAATAGGTTTATATGAGATAGATACCAATTTTTGGGTGGGCTATTAGGATTGGTGGTCAGGGGTTCTACCTGCGTGTGTGGGACATCACTGTGGACGCACATTGTTGTATACAGGGCACTCCCGGCTGTGGTCTCTCGCACACAAAGGTAGTTATTGAGATGTTGGTTATGTCTTAAAGGGGTGGTTTTGTATGCAGCGTTGCTTTTTATTCGGGACGTAGTGTTCTATTGGGGGATGTGGTGGTCCCACGCTGAGTTTGTGTGACCATAATTTTCTATAATAAATGTATTTTTTCTATTTTGATAAATTCAGAATTATTAGTTCGTTAGATACTATATATTTTGGGTCTGAGTGCCAATTTAAGGATCCACTTTTCTCGTCCCTTTTCTTTTTCCTTTTCCTATTTTTTGATACACTTCTACAATCCCCATATCAATTAGATTAATCGCAATTTTGCTTTGCCCAGTTTGTTTGCCCATGGATTCTGCCACATTGACCAATATAAAATGAATATTTGTATTTAAGGGGGGCTGTGTGTACATAAAATTCAGTTTTCAACAGGGCTTTTATCAAGGTGTATTTGTTATCCATTCTTGTTTAAATACAAGCTTTATCCAATTGAGAGAGTGCTTCAAAATGGATTCTGCAAGTCCTTCTGCAGCTTAGTATACCCATGGAAACAGAATATTGCTTCATCTAAAACTTTATAGGTAATAATGTGTTCCTTATCCTCATGCAGGTCTGTGGGAATGCGAGTCATGTGACTGCACTATGAGCACAGACAAGTCAGCTTTTCAACTCCCTGGCGCTCACCGCAGAACTGAATTTGTTTTTATGCTTAAAGGGACAGTAATACTTAAACATAAATTGAAATTGTACAGTGGTGCTGTTGCTTCACCATCCTATGGAGGTTTATGGTCAGCTGACCAGAGGCGTCCATAGTATGGTGTAGCAACAGCGCCATTGTACAATTTAATTAATTTTAGCTGTAATAACTTTTTGAACAAAACACCTTTAAGCAGTGAAAGTACCCTAGTTTAACTCAGGAGAACAAGCCTTACAACATATTTTTTTACATATTAAGTATTACTATTACATATTAAGTATTACTATACCTTTAATTCATACAATGCAGAACTAAACACTTTGAACGTCAAGGAGGAGGTTGATGCATAGTGAAGCCTCTGGAACTAAAGGGTTAATCAATAACTTTATAATAGACTGGAGACTCAGTAAAGCCCTTAACCCTTTGCGTACCCCCTCTGGCACTCAACGGGTTAAAAGGGGAAATACTGTTTTACCTATGAAAGCAGACTTGGTAAAAATTCTGGGCCAAACTGTAAACCTCAAAGGATCTCCTGTCAGCTTTGTTGGGGGTCAGAGAACTTCTCTCCCCTTCTAACAAGTGAGGTTGAAGTAACCCTGAATTTTGTCCCCACTTCTCTGGTAATTTTAGAAAACCTGTCCTTAGCAGTCTATGGGGACTTTTTAGGATAGGTACCATGGGAGGAGATTTATAAAAGTGGAGTTAATTGAAAAGAAGAGTTAAAATGGCTGTAAGATTGTCTCTGGTAGTTATAAAGGTATTAAAGGGATAGTATACTTTGCATAGACATGCTTTGATATTTTCCTTATTAAATAAAGCAAATGATCTAAGTCTTGTTGCCATAACTTGTACAGTTTTCAAGTAATATAGTTGTGAAGTTCCCCCCTCTGCCCCTTTTGTGTCAGAACTGTACCTGACAAACCTTGGATTCTGGTCCAGGGACCAGACGGTGCATCTGCAGAGCCCAAATAGCATTGCATACAAAGAAAATCTTCATGAGAACGGTCTACAAAGTGTGCCTGGTCTGATTAACTCTTTGAGTGCCAGATAGGTAGCCAACGCATTGTTAAACACAAATTATGACATTCTCTGGCTAAACATACATTTATGCAAGTGTATACCACTACTGTTTTTCTCTCTCTCTCTACATATAGCTATATTTTAAAATCTGCAAATGCAACATCAATATTTTATTACACCTGACATTCTTTTCAGATTGGGAACTCTTGTTTTGAAGGAATTGCTAAAGAGGCTATAAATAACATCAAGGTAATTACTTATTAAGAACTTTCCGACTGTCATTTTTTGTGTGTGTGTGCGGCTGCAGATTTGTAAACAAGCCAATGGGTGGGGAACACCCAGCTATACTATTACACTAATACTTTGCTTGTCCCAACCTGCTAGCTATCCCAGTCTATATCAAAGTGTTCACGGTTTCCTTTTTAAAGAGGAAATCTGCTCAAGCAATAAGTGGTAGGACTACTTCACAAAAAAAAAAAAAAAAGTCAGGTATTTTCATTTACATTTTTAATTTGATCTACTAGTAGCTTCAATTTACAATCTGATACAGAAAACCAACCTTGTGAGCCATGCAGGTCTATTGACTCATTGCTTGCTATTGTTTGTTATAAGAATGAGTCACTCTTCAACATAGATCACTGTATATTTAGGAACATCCATACACTATGCAAAAACTACTGTATATAAAGATATACCTAACTGCTGTATGAAGGACACCTACCCAAGGCATGCAATCTGTTAAATTGATCAAGAACCACTTATTCATAGGGTGTAGTTCCCTTTTAACTACAGTCTACACCAGAGCTAGTCAAATGCTGGACCTCTAGATGATTGACTGATGGGAACTACATTTGTTACCATGCCCTTTGGTTGGTTGGGAGGTACAACAATTGACCAACCACCCCTGTTACATTTAAGAAAAAAATTCTATAAACTCTCGAGAAAAAAATATACACATACACTATATTATATATATTATACACACACATATAATATACATACATTATATATATATATATACACACACACTACACAGATTTCAGATAAAGATGAAGATATAAGCAGAGAAAGATTGTAATATCTTACCAACAGTGGTTACAGGAATCTGTTCATAGCAAAAGCAGCAGGAAGGAAATGCAGTAGAAGACAGCATGAGGAGTTAAGAGGCATACAGTAATCTGTGCAGTTAAGATGTTTTTTAAGATGTCCTTACATGCCCTTCTGCTTGGATCATAAAATATTTGACAAATGCTGGTGCATTTTAAATGCAAAGTGTCTGTGGCTGTATATGGGCACAAAATAATCCAAGCACTTTAGTACTAAATCCCTTAAATGCTAAAGTCATATCTCTATACTTTTAATCTTGATTTAACATTTTCAAGATTTTTAACAGCTTGTATAATAGTGAAGTCTCAAATGCATGGTTTCAAAATAGTGAGACAACTTGTTCACACAGACATTAAGTGCTATTAGGATTACAACCATTAAGAAAAGATCACTGTATTTTATAGACGGAAAATAAGCAAATATTTGGTTTCAAAGAGAAGTAAAACCTCTTACTCTGAGTGTCAGAGGGGTACGCAATGCTGTGCTTTGCAATGCATTTCATACCCCTCTGGCACTCAAAGGGTTAATAAGCCCACACACAATTACATTGCTATGACCAGAAAATGTAATCACCCCTATGTACTGAGTCCTGTATATTATGTCCATGGAGGAAGACATGACAGTTCCTAGAAGGACCACAGGACACAAAGTCCACCCACCGCACATAGTAATCTTAAACTTTTAAAGCGGAACTACCACCCCAATGCAACATTGCCCCACATAATTACCCATCTGGCAACTAGCTTCTCAGTAGCGCTAGTCGCCAGAATTATTACCACGTTAAAGAGAATTTGCCATTGTTCCGGGGCTGACACGCAGGACCGAGCACAGACATCTTTCCATAGTGACATCTGCTCGCCTGCGCTGTCAGTCCGTTTTGGAGCTGAACGGCTCATAGCAACTCCTCCTAGTGCCGGCTGGGACTGACAACGCAGGTGTGCAGACATCATTATGAAAAGATGTCTGCGCTCTGTCCTGCCTGTCAGCCCCAGAACAATGGAGAATTCTCTTTAACGTGGTAATAATTGTGGCGACTAGCGCTACTGAGCAGCTAGTAGCCAGATGGTAATTATGTGGTGCAATGTTGCTAAGGGGTGGTAGTTCCGCTTTAAGAACCAGAATGGTGTGCTACTCAATTATTTTAAATGTGCCACACAAATGCTTTGCAAACCCCTCTGGCCCTTTAAGAGTTCAGTAGGCTCATTCACTGTGTCTGCTTCCATTTTGAAACACCTTCCAGCAACCTATTTCCATGACAGGAAGATGGTGTCTCTTGAACAAAGGCACAATGGCAAAATTCATGAGGGCCATTACAATTTTCTGGCCATAGAAAGGTAAGTGGGAGACATTACTGGTGAACATAAAAAAAATAAAGCTACCTGTTAAATCAGGGGTAGCCAATTGGTGGACATCCACCTGCTGGGGGACTAGAACACCCATAATTCATGGTAGTTCTTGTCCAACAGTTGGAGATCTAATGATTGGCTAACCCTTTGTGAAAGTGGTGTTCACAGCACATCACTGCCACCAACTAGTACTATCTACATTAAAACCTGCAGTCTTCAGTGTACATGTCCTCCTTGGCCTTCTCACCATAGCTGGTAGTGCAAGAGAAAGACTGTGTTCTATGACCCTATACTACATTATATATCAGAATATGGTGAAGGGTCTCAGACTTTCATAAACAAATTTATCTCACATTTTGGGGTATTTTTGTAATTTTTAGACAGGTCTCTCTTAGGAGTTTTAGATTTGTTAAGATATTACTTGTATGTTATGTTATCACCTGTAGAGTAGATACACATTTAGAAGAGTTGTTCCGTTGAATGCAGAAATCCATTATTTGATACGAAGTAGCAGAAGTGCTCCTTGGGATTTTCCTCAATAGATCACACTTTCCTCTTCCATAACTTACATCCAAAGGATAGATGTTTTTTTAGATGTAAAGAGGTTTTTCCACTTATTTGTATATTTTCTTGTACTTTTATGTTTGGTTAGGCATCTTTACACAGGTACTTCATAATATATAGATAGATAAGGACTAGTGTATATAGGTATTCATGTTCCCGCCAGCCTCGGTTGTTTCTTCGGCCATACATAGCACGATGGCGAATGTGTTCTTTACCTTGGATGGTGGCGGAGCATCCCATTCTACATCAAAGCTAGGCCAATTACACAACCCCACTGCTTCCTGGACCATATTCTTCATGCATGTGAATGGATGATCAATTTTATATATAATCTATCATAAAGGTGACAGACTATCCCATTTTGTGTTTTTTCCTCCTCTTTACGTATAATCTCAATGTATGACTAAACAGTTGCTGACTTCCTACAAATCATTTTTATAGCATTAAGGTGGATAGATAGAGATATATCGATAGAGAGATAGATAAGATTAGTGACGTTAAAGTGGGGGTCTCTTTTCTGAGCAGCTTAAGAATTACTTCTGTTTTATCCCACCAGGATAACTAATCCTATATAAAAATTCACTAATGTATGTTTGTCAGAAGCTGTCATGTGCAGTACAGACGGCTGTGCGCGCTGCAGTCATGTGTACACGGGCTGTTCAACTAGTGTATTTATATTTCCCTAAAATTCCTGCTGCTTTAAATAGCACTTTTAACCTCTTGTAATGCTACAACACACTGTACAGTAATGTTGAGAGGTGTCCAAAACAATTCAAGGGGTTAAAATAACATTCCCATTTAAGTCAAATGATAGTTTTATTTGTCCGCTACAGCACAGTTGGTTTGATCCAGAATTTTTCCAGTTTGCTTTTGAACATATGGCCCTAAGTCTGATTTGTTTCACATCGGGATTATGTATGGACACTGTGAAGGGAGGCCATAGACACAGACATTGGTACAATGATAAAAATCTATTCTAGATTTAGACAGACAGCATGAGCTGATAATTATCCATACCAACACAACATGTGCAATGGGAATAATTTCTCAATTAAATATAATGAGGTTGTACACTATGGCCTAAATTCTTTGCATGTAAGAGCAAGAAAAAGTCTAGAGCAACACAACTGCACTATGGGAGACTGTATTGAGGATTCTGAAAAATTGTTTTGGGGTTACAAACCCCATTTAAAACATTTATCCTCTGCGATACAGCTGGTTTTGTTGCAGATAGGATTAAAACCAGTCTCAATGAGATTGGATTATTAATCCTTTGTGTACTCCTCTGACATTCAAAGGGTTAAGAATTAGAGTGATTGTGGAGAAAGGCATGCTGCACTATAGACCGCAAGCAGGAATTCAAGTGACAAAAGTCAGAGATGCTCAGTTTGCAATGATCAGGATATAGATCAGGCCCTGTTGGACTTTCAGCGTGCAATCTTTTAACTCACAGGTGTCCTACACCGAGAAGAAATATCCTGAAGCACGTTGTGCTGTTCATACCCAGATCATAATAGTCCAAGCATGAAGTGTCAGATAATTCCTCTTTGGACACCAGAAGCAGCCAACTGCAGCCTTGTTTCTGTCTTGAGCTTTGTCATTAAAGGGATAGTAAACCCCCCAAAAAAACTGTTGGCAAATTGATAGGACTAACTTTGGTTAATTTATAAGAGTTTTCAAATTCACCTCTATTTTATTACACATAGTTTATTTTTAAAAAATGTACTTATTTTTAATATACTATGCTAAATAAGTAATTTCATGCACGTATTTCTTGCCTTCACCTTTATATTACCTTTCCCCACCCACTGATACTTAACCCTTTCAGTGCTAGTGGAGCTGGACAATGCACGTCAGTTAGTGGAGAAGGTAATATAAAGTTAGGATAGAAAGTGTTTGCATGGCATAACTTAATTAGCCCAATCTATAAATGTAAATAACGCAAAGACTAGCTTTCTAAATAAAAAATGTCTAAATCAGAGATGATTTTGTAAGTTTTTCAAAACTAGCACAAAAATCCGAAATTCTCTGTTTGCATTACACAAGGTTAACCCTGGAATCTAGTCCATCGATGTTCTTTTGGGTATATTTATTTCCATGTACTTTCTTGACTCATTCAGTAACTAGTCTCAATTACTGTAAAGCCTATGTGCAAGTCGGCTGTCAAAGGAACGAACCATGGAATTCCTCTCTCGTGGAACCCTGGGACTATCGACTCACAACCCATTTGTTTTATTTACAGTCTCGCTCAAAAAATGTTGCTCATGGACCGTTTCAGAATAGAATGCTTAGCAGGCAGAGTATTTTAGCAGCTGAATATTAGGTTCATTAAATCCGCTCTAAGCCATGACTTGCTCTGCTTAAACACAGGATCGTGCCTGTAGCACGAAACCGTATACTGCTGGTCATCTTTCATCATAGAAAGTGGGTGTCAGTTGCAGTCAGGAGTTTTAGCATACGCACAAAAGAAAAAGATTACTAGCTCCAATGTCACCAGCGATTTGAAAATATTCTTGCCAATACCAAATAGTGATGCTGGTGTTACATCAGCCCAGTTCTTTAATTCACATCACATAACAGTTTCACTTCCTGTTTAGAGAAGCAGAGTTGTCAATTGACCCCATGTTGTCAGAAGGAAAGCAAAGCATTGAACAGAAATGCACTGTTGAGCCCTCTACTACAGGGGGTATTAACCCAAGGTTAGGCAACCCTTGGCTCTCCAGCTGTTGGAGACTACAACCTAAGCAATCTCCAGCCACCCAATCAATGAAGAGTGGGTTAGGAGAATACAGATGGGAATGGGTATTACGACCAACAGCAGTGATATTATGGTGTTAAAAATCATGAAATAAATCAGCAGTGTAATCAGTCTGATCACCGTAATTCACAACAGGATCATCTGGCAGGCATGTCCAGCCTGCTCATGAAAATCAGTAGTGGCGGTGAGAGCAAAAGTGATGTTAATATGGGACAAGTGGTGGTGGACATTATTCCTACCGTTAGTGCTAGTGCGGAGGCAGCAGCAGCACCAAAAATTACAGCAGGTGAATCCAGAGAGGTAGTCAACAACATTCTTCTCTAAATTCATGCAAATAGCTTTTTACTATAATTGAAGAAAAAAATGCTTTTGAGAAACAAGGCTCTGGTATACCCTCTTATCATATCCAGTTGGTTATTTGATTCGTCCATAAATTAATTCACCGATTAAAATCGTATTTATTTACACAGCCAGCACCATTAAAACATTATATGGACAAAAAGCACTTACATGCAATTAAATCATCCTATTATTCACAGTACATATCACAAGCTATAGTCTGATATTAAACCTCCCAAGTTCCAGAGGGACAAGCACTACGCCACTAAAGCAATGCACCTCTGGCATGCAAAGGTCAATATAACCACACAAATAATAATAGCAAAGGATAAAAAAAAAATAATAAAAAATAACCAAGACACACTAAAATTACAAGGAAATCTTCATATATTAAAATTGTAAGAACAATATATTTCCAATACATAACATGTATATATGTATATATATATATATATATATATATATATATATATATATATATATATATTTTTTTTTTTTAGGAAACATATCCAAAAACACACCTCAACATCACATCATTATATTATATATCTATATATGTCTATCAATCTATCTATATATCTATATAGGAGCTTGTCCTCTGGGCTCAACAACAAGTCAGGTTTATGGATATCCCACAGGAAACTCTATTACAGTGATTACCCCCCTGTGATCATACGGGGTTATGCTGAAACCCTGAAAGGTTACTGTTCCCGAGGATTAACATTGAGAAACACTGCTACAGACCAGTGACACTGTAATACAACAAAAGTGCACCTGTAAAACTATTTTTAATGACAGCTGACCAGCATTCACAGCAGATGAAATTTCCAGTCAGAGCTCCTCCACAATAGTGAAATGTACTGGAAAAGGACTAACAGGACCGCATTAATATATTTCTTGAACTTTACTGTAGGATAAGCATTACAAAGAGTAATATCTGAAACCGTGATTTAATGTGAGCCAAAGAATCAGCTTATTAAGGCTTAAGTCTTACGATATAGAGCCAAAACACTAAGGGAATGAGAAGAATTCTCAAAACAGCAGCAGAACTGCCCATTCTATCATATGGCAGGTATGGATCCCCCCTTTATGTGCAAAATATGGGGTAAAAAGATGTTCCTTACTTGATGACACTAATCTCTTCAGGGAAGGCATCTGTAACACATAACCAATAATCATTAGGAGGGAAAATAGTGATGTACGCTAAAGGGTACAAGAACAATTCCACTTGCCCTGGGCCCTATTATTTCTGGGGGAACTTGCCCTGGGCCCTATTATTTCTGGGGGAACTTGCCCTGGGCCCTATTATTTCTGGTGGCACTAGCCCTGGGCCCTGCTATTTCTGGTGGCACTAGCCCTGGGCCCTGCTATTTCTGGTGGCACTAGCCCTGGGCCCTGCTATTTCTGGTGGCACTAGCCCTGGGCCCTGCTATTTCTGGTGCCACTAGCCCTGGGCCCTACTATTTCTGGTGCCACTAGCCCTGGGCCCTACTATTTCTGGTGCCACTAGCCCTGGGCCCTACTATTTCTGGTGCCACTAGCCCTGGGCCCTACTATTTCTGGTGCCACTAGCCCTGGGCCCTACTATTTCTGGTGGCACTAGCCCTGGGCCCTACTATTTCTGGTGACACTAGCCCTGGGCCCTACTATTTCTGGTGGCACTAGCCCTGGGCCCTACTATTTCTGGTGGCACTAGCCCTGGGCCCTACTATTTCTGGTGGCACTTGCCCTGGGCCCTATTATTTCTGGTGGCACTAGCCCTGGGCCCTACTATTTCTGGTGGCACTAGCCCTGGGCCCTACTATTTCTGGTGGAGGCAGTTCCTTCACATTTCCTGACTTTTAATCATCAGTGAGTTGATTGGTGTTGCCTTTCTTACAAAGAATGAAAAACATTATGCTGTTTTTTGTTTGTTTCTTTTTTTTAATACACGTCATTTCATATGTTCATGTATCCTTGAGAAACATGTTTCTCAAAAGCATTTTTTTCTTCAATTACAGTAAAAAGCGATTTGCATGAATCAGAATAGCGAAAACACTGAACTAATATTTGATATTTTCAAAAATACATCAGCTAATAATATAGAACCTAACACACAGACTGCTGCTTCATTCCATAATCATTTTGCTGCGCAGCAACTTAACAGTGTACTGCATTGTGTCTGCAACTTTGGTGTTGCCAGACTGGTTTTGTCACCTTCACTTTACTCAAATTACTTTTGTGTATAGAAGATTCTAATACAGATTAAACATAACAGCATGCCATTTATCTATGCAACTTACTAGTAACGGACTGGTGGATTTTATTTGGATGAAACATTACAGAGAAAGAAACTTGTTTTTTTATATTTCTAATACATTGCTAAATATTTAAGAATGTGACTGGTGTCATTCACACTGTAATACTAACTAGACTGAAATATATGTAACGTATAATATCCTCCTCCCACCCCTTATCCTGATGTTAGCACCTTCTCCAAGTGAGGGGGCTGACCCCACTCTATGAAGCAGTTGCCATAGCATCCCCCAGTGCTCACTCACACTGATACATTTGCATTTGTATGAGCAGTTTTAACCCTTTAAGTGCCAGATGGGTACGCAATGCATTGCAGACCACTCAAAAGGTTAATGCATTCTGTGTAATGTTTAATATGGAAAAGTATACATTGCGTTGTTTATTCTTCAAAGTACAAAAAAGGCTGCTGACAAGTTTTATCTATAATTTTTATAATAAAAATTAGTGAGTATTAGTGAATGTGACTGACGTTACTCCCACTCATATTCTTTACATTTGATGTACTAATAAAAATACATTATTTCGCCGAGCTGGTAATATAAGGAAAGGTTGCTTTAAAGGGATTGTAATACTTCGTTTTATCTTTATTTTATAGGCATTAAAAAAACATGAAGAACGATATGTCTTATCTCTCAAACCTTTATGGTTTAAGAGATATTCACAAGCAAAGTATCCCCCCCCCGTTCAGCCAGATCAGAAGGGAGGTGCCCAGGTAGATTGCAGAGAGGGACAATCTTCAATTAAGATGAGGGAAAAACCTGAAAAACTTGTCAAGGGGGGCAGGGCTTCCATTGTTCTCACAGTAAGAAGACTGTCCCCTTCTGTTATCTGTCTGGTCTATGGACTGCATTCCACATCTGAGAAGAGCTTGCTTACGCTAGGTAAAAGGGGGGAGGGGAAACTTTGCTTGTGAATATCTCTTAAACCATAAAGGTTTGAGAGATAAGACTTATACCATTCTTCATGTTTTTTAATGCCTACAAAATAAAATAAAGTTAAAACGAAGTATTACTATCCGTTTAACACTTTGCGTGTATACTTCTCTGGCACTCAAAGGGTTAACCACAGAGTGCCAGGCATGTGCGCAATGCCTCACCCCTCTGGTATAACAAGGGTTAAAGTGTCACTGTAGATATTTAAGACTAGATACATTTTAATAGCTTGTTTTCCACTGACAAGAGGGAGGACTTATAGAAGTAGAATTCCTCTGCAGAGCTGCAAGTTCATGAGCAAACAACAAAGGGATTGAGGAAATCATTCCTTATCTTCTGCTCATATTACCAGATTGCTGTAGGACAGCCCTTAACGTTGCAGGACAGCACCTATTCAAAAGTAAACTGGTTGTCATGATTCAAAGGCAGTTATGGTTTACCAAGTCTGTTCCCGTGGGAGTAGACTTTGTAAATTAGCCTGTGGCTGTTCTGTGCATCCCCAAAATAGCTCCCATCAGAAACTGTGGGGGAAAAGTTAGCTCCTCAGCTGGAAAGCAACCCAACAGTAGGTGGCTCTCATTCACAAACTGTGAGCATCTCCCACAGACCCACAGTATTGGGCTCTCATGCCCGATACAGCGGAATTGAGGAATTCAGGACCCCCCCCCCCCCGTTCTGCCGTCCTCTTGGTTTGGAGGGACTCACAATGCAGCCAAGCTGAATCGGAAGGTCTGCTCCAAGGGTAGTTGACCTTTAAGTTACAAACTACCATTCTTATCATACTCCGCATTCTATAGCCCCTCAGACTCAGGAATGAGCACTCTCTCTCTCATGGCCAATGTCCTGTTTACAGTGTTGGAAGAGTGGACTGTATTTCCGATGCTGGTAGCCAAGGCAGGCCTGTCACATGTCACATTTATTCACAAACAACTTGCATTACAGCTGGCACTGGTTTCCACAAATGCAGAACAATTGTTGCCACTACATGACAAAATGTTTAGTGTTTACAGGAATCTCAAAAGGAAAAAAAAAATAAATAAATATGATCAAAACAATCTACTAATTCTTATTGTAAAGAAACTATTAAACCAATTTCAGAAATGTGGATCATCAAATAGCTTGCCTGGAATGATCTTTAAATAACCCTGCCATCATCGCCTGCTTAATTCTGGGACCACTCCTGCAGATTCCATTGCCAGATGGCCTTTCTACAACTCTCCATAAACTTGTCTCATTACTTGTTTTCATTTCTAGACAAAGGGACGTATGTTCAAAAGAAAAAAGTGTAGGAATTCCGGGACAAAAAAAAAATCCAATTTAACTGGGGATATTAACATCTGGAATACTAGAAAGGTCTACAATACATTGCAAATCAATGGGAATTATAAAAGTGGTATCCTATCAAAAGGTCTCCCTCATTTTGGCGACTAACCCTGGGGTGTGAAATATGTTGCCAGGTTGAAAATGGCAACATAAGAATCTCACGTCTTTATTTCCCCTGCATGACAACGGCGACATGCCTAACAACGCGGGGGAAAGCCGATGGGGCGAATGAGCTTAACATGCAGTTTGCAGAGCAGCAGGAGTCATGACTGTGATGGCCCATTGGCGTGACTGCAGTGGCTGTGACACGGCACGGAAAGGATTAATGGATGGAAAGGCACTATATGTAGCAGACATGCGGGATTCTTGTGTTGCCATTTTCAACCTGGCGACATATTTAATGCTCCCCAGGGTTGGTCGCCAAAATGAGGGCTACATTTTCGTAGAGAACCCCCAAAGTGCAGTTGGTTTGCTCCATTATTCAAAAATTTGCTCCAAAATCCCACAGAAAAAGGTAACAGACACATTTATAAAAGCAGTTATTCTGGAGTAAACCAACTGCACCATAGGGGACAAATTCCCAGGTACTTGAATATACCTTTTTAACCACGTGAATGCTAGAGATGTCTCCAATGCACCTCTCCAACATTCAAGGGGTTAAAAGCCCATTTTAATTTAAAAACAATTTTTACTTGCCCCCATGGCGCAGTTGGTTTAGTCCACAGTAACTCCAGTTGGCTTTTATAAATATGGGAACTGTACTTTATTGTATATCTACAGTATGTTTGAGGCCCTGCTTTATCTAATGAAAAGTTTCACTCCGTATTCAGAGCCGGATCATGGGCAAGGCACCCACAGGGACCAGTCAAGTTGGTGGGGGCTCTCAAAGCTGAATCGGCCCTGCAACTAAAAGCTTGGCCGGTGGGAAGATCAGACTCCTTCGATGTCCCCAGCACTCTAGTAATGCAGAGCACTGGGATATGACATCATCTCCCGACGCTGTGCTGGAGCTGCTAATAGAAGTCTATGCCGAAGAAAGCACAGACCTTTTCTTTCACACAGCATGCAGCTGGACCTCCAGGGATGAGGAACCCACCTATACCAGCAAAGGTAGGCAAGTAGGAGGGAGTTAAAAGTGGGGGAACCGTCCTTGGGGAGCAAGGAAACTGATTAGGGGGGCAGAGAAATGGGGGTGGGGGCAAGTTTGGGATCCTGCCTAGGACCCCATTGAGGCTTAATCCAGCTCTGTCTGTATTACATTTCCCAGGCTGTTGAACCTTGTCTAAACCTTTTACTAAGTTTTACAAAGTTTTACAAATTGCCACTACAGAAAGCTTCTAATCTAATGAACCCTGCCAACAGCTTGTCTAGGTGACTGGGCATATAGTTACGTCCTACAAAAAATTAATTTGGAAAGGTTTCTACATATCAATTCCGCTCTTCTTCAGACCTTGAGAAATTAAAAACAGACATCTCTTTCAGAATGTGTAGCATCTGCCAAGTGTTTGGCAGGGAAACACTGCATGCAAGATTTATAGACTGTGAATATTACATTAAAGGAACACAACACCTACTAATAACTCCCACTTACCTTTCCATGGCCAGAAAATCCTACTGCCTCCAATGAATTCTGCCCTTGTTCAACAGATAAGATCTTCAATCAGTACTGGTTGTTGTGTCCAAGGAGGCGGACATGAAATCTGCTGGCATTTTTTCCCCACAAACTAACAGAGTGCATGAGTATTTCACTCTTTAAACCCTTAACACCCGATGACGTGCCATGACCATCATGGCTGTCCGGGCGTTAAAGCAGAACTATCAACAAAATAACATTGCCCCCCAAATCCTTACTAACATAGTGATAGGCATACTTTCATGAGGCTGAATAAGTCCGGCATTATTGAGAAAAAACATCTTTGGTAGGCACCAGCTTCACAGATCTTGCAAGAGAAGCTCTGTGCGTCTGCATCATCAGTCCCTTCTGGTGCCTTAAGGTACCAAGGAATGCCACTCACCAGTCCTGGAGGTGAATGGGACAGAGAAGACTCACAGGTACCTTTTCTCCAAGATGTCTGCGCTGTTGCCCGCTGGTGCCTGCCGAAGAAGTTGTTTTTCCTCAATAATGCCGGGCTTATTCAGCCTAATGAAAGTATGCCTATCGCTATGTTAGTAAGTGTTTGGGGGCAATGTTATTTTGATGATAGGTCTGCTTTAAGGACTGGTTACAGTCCTGGCACATCATGGCAGTTTGTGATCGCAGTGTGGCTGCATGCCACGCTGTGATCATTTCTGTGTAAAAGATAAATAAAAAAATGTACCTTGGTCCTCCAGAGCACCCCACCCTGGACCACAATGTCCTTAAAGGGATAGTAATGTCCAAAAAAAAGTTTTTTGCATTTAGAAGAGCTTAAAAAGCTGAGCTAAATGCAAAAAAACGTATCTCTGGTTTGCAAGCACTTGTTTTAGACCATTCCAATGAAGGGATTCATTGTAACTAACGAGACTGCGGCTCTGCTCAAGCTCCTCCGTGTCGGCTGACAGCTTTACAGCTGTCAGTAGGAGACATCGAACTTTAAATGCCCGTACCTCTCAAACCACAGCGGTTTGAGAGATACATTTATTTTGCATTTAGCTCAGCTTTTTCAGCTCTTCTAAATGCAAAAAAAAAAAGTTTTTTTTTGGACATTACTAACCCTTTAAGGGGTTAAGCATAGAAACACAGAATTTGAAGGCAGATAACCATTCGGCCCATCTAGTCTGTCCATTTTAGTCTGGTTAAGCACCAGAGCATGCACAAAGCAATGTGCTACACACCCCTTTGATCATTAAAGGGTTAATATTATCCTGAGCAGTGGGAAGAATGTGTTATTTGGTTCTGCTAGCAAATGCCATGTCTCTTTCCATGGACGTGACATTCAGAACTGATTGAAGACATTATACCTTGAACTAAGGCACAAGGGCAAGTCATAGGCACCATTAGGATGTTTTGACCATAATAAATGAAGTGGGTGGTTGTTATTATTGGGAGATATTACTTCTCTGTTAAATATGGATACTAGGAAACCAATTATACGTCTCCATAATTTCAGATGTATAAATCAGCAAATAAAGGGCAAACTAAAGTATAAATAAGATGCAAGATTCTCTCCAAACTAGAGCAAGCAACTAACCCCTTAACGACCACCCGTTCCAGCACAGAGCAGCTTTTTTTTTTTCTTTTTCTTCGTCACAATGACTTCTGGGATGACAGAGTGTGTGCAGCCATGCTGCCATCCCAGAATTCCATGATGTGCAGGGCAGTCAGTGGTCCTTATCATCTGAACCGGCATGAAGGTCCAGACACGTCATATGTCTCTATGGTGATAATGTAACCAGAACCAAACTGTTTGAAACCAACATCAAAATAAATCTGAAGTTTTCCTAACACTTTGCGCCCCAGAGGGGTGCGCACCGCATTGCACAGCAATGCATTGCATACCCCTCAGCGCTCAAAGAGTTACCGACTGTTCACATTTCATGTTGGCAGTATTGCTTTTCAGGACCATGATCAAAGATTTTACGCTGGCATGTAACACAAACCCTACTAACTAATCATCAGTCCAAAAAACGTTGGACAATTTCTTCAAACGATCCTTCACTTTCAGACAATGGTTTGTCCCCCAATAATATCCCCCCCCCCAAGTGCCAGATGGGTGCACAACACGTTACAAAGCAATGCATTACATTCCTCCCTGGTACTCAAAGGGTTAGCATTTGAGAAATGGTTGACAAATAACAGACTGATGTACTGAGAACTGGAGCAAACCAACCATAACATGTTAGAGACTTCAAGTATTCAAGGGCCACGTTCAAAATCTGGAGAAATTACAAATTCCTACTGAAGTTCTCCTGTTCTTGTAAACCAAGATTCTTGTTTTAGAGCAGTTTACTTCCCATTTTGATGAAAGAGCTGTAGCTATCAGACATCTTGCATCAGGAATCCACAATTCAATTTAGGATTAACCAACAATCAAGGTTTTAAAATATTTCCTTAGCCAGTTCTGAATTAGCCAATTATCCTCGAGGCCCAGACGTGAGAAAGACCCAACACAGGCAAAAGGGAATTATACTGGGGGAAGAGGATCCAAACATATTGGCCATCAAATAAATAAGTCTCATAAGCCAAGCCTTGTATTCACGTTAGTGCCTGATGGAAGAATTCTGAGAATCAAAAATATTAGGATAATGCTGCAAGTACTCTTTCGGACTTTGAAACAAATCATTAAAATCAATACGTACAGTATGGTCACTTTACTGACAAAAAGTTTAGAAGCCCACACATGTCTAACATCAAGATGTCATCACCAGGAGCCTCAAATTAATCAATGCTGTAAATGGTGTCATGTGGTGCCCTGTAAACATCGGCATCTCTGTTCTACAAACAGAAAAACACCCCTCCCTCCTTCCACTATACCACTCTCACCAATTCCCTTTCTCCACATGGCTAAGTAGCAAGATTAGCAAGCAAAATACAAAAATGACTAAATAATAAAAAATGTTAATAATTTTCTATAAAATAAATTATTTTAATACAAAACCATAAATCTGATCCATTCTGAATATTTGATTTTAATCAATTAAATAAAAAAAAAATGGAATTAATTTACTAGATATTATTTAGCCTATACAATGTACCAAACAACTGCATTGATAGGGAAATAAAATAATATCTAGATCTTTGTTCTCTTTTTCATTGCAGTGACAGGTGCCTGGGATGGACCATCTCTGGAGAATGGGGATGGTATAATATCACTCAGAACAAGCCATGCATGGTCATAATATTAGATTTGTGTAATGGCATATGCAGAATTCAACAGGGAACATGTATTAAAATGGAGCAATGCTGAGGAGGACAAAAGCACCGTTTTTTTTTTTTTGTTTTTTTTTTGGTTCGCTCCATGTGGTGTAGTTTGTTTTCCTTAGAGCTGTTCCATTTTTGCGCCATTTTATAGATGTTACACATATATCATACGGTCTCCTTGTGATATCCCATTGTGCACAGTTATACAATAGAAACAGCCCAAGTGTCTCCAGACGTGTGCAATTGAAGAGGACTAAAACACTGAAGAAAATCTCGTTTGATTGGGTTGCAGTATTAACACCTCACTTGCTGGAGTTGCCTCCAACACATTGAAATGTAGCGCTAGAGAAATCTCTACCGTCAAAAGGGGTAAGGGGAAAAAGCAGAAATTTTATAGGTGACAAGTATCCTATCAGCGAAGGAGAGGAAACGCTTTTTTCAGATTGTTTCTTAACTAGAGGATCCATACTAATCTTTATCCTAAACAGCAACCCACATTTTTCTTTAAAAGACAGTCAAAAAGCAACACTTTTAGGGGTGTGATATTTTAGGAAACTTCTGTTTCATTAAGCAACTAGTTGAAGAGCCCACGTGTACATGGGCCACATTGCCAGGCAGCAACGGCCGTGGTGCAGTCATGTGCAGTAGAGACTGCCCGCACTGCGGCTGATAACGGAGGGGGGTGCTCCGAATTCAGACCATAGTCCTCTCTGCGCACCTCCTCTCTGAGCATGACAGCTTCTGACAAACATACATTAGTAAATTATTATATAGGATCCAGTTTACTTCAGCTACCACAATAACAGAATGTTCTTCTTTGTCTGCATTGTGCTAGACTAGAATGTTTAAACCTCTGAGCGTCAGAAGGGTGCTTAATGAATTGCCAAGCAATGTGCAAGACACTCAACTGCTATTTAAGCCTTTCAGTGCCAGAGGGGTGAGAAGCTCATTGTTTCTCCTCTGGCACTCAAAGCGTTAAAAATTGTCATACGGACAATGGCTACCATCTCAACACATTCTACCAATGGTAAACAGATCTAATAAAATAACTAACTTGTCAATAGCTGCAGAGTTCACTAGCATGTGTATGCATAGAAATGTGCACAGGTTTTACAAGAACATAATCCACAGTAGGAATCGTGCAATATTCAACACATTGAGGCTGATGTAGTAAGATAGTAGAGCTATTCTGAGACAGGCCAGCTGCGCCATAGGGAGAAAAAAAAACTACCCATTGATTTAAGTGGGGCTTTTAACCACTTGAATGCCAATGTGATGTGGTTGTTTTGCTTCAAAACTGCTCACCTTTTTTGCTTAGTAAATCAGCCTCTCTATGCCTTAAGAGATATAGTGAACTTACCACACAATCTGCTTACAGAATCCATTGGTGATGCAAGAATAAAAAACAAAGTATTTCCTCTTTAAATGTTTACTCTCTTATGGTTTTCTCTGTGCACTAATTGTAAAATTGGCAACCATGCTTCCGGAGACAGACCTTTTGAAACAAATGAACGGCACTGCCAGACGTTTCTTTGGAATAGAAAAGCCTGCTACGAGCAAAGGTTAGATTTGAATAATTGAAACTACTTACTAGAGGCGTGTACCCGACACAGCCATGTCACGTGGTTAAAGTCAGCAAACACTGCTTCCTGAAGGCAAACAAGTCTTAAAGGTACACTGGTGTCTGCCAACGTGTTGCAACTTTGATAGAGCACACATGAAAACCATTAAAAGAAAGGTCAAGGGGGTCACTAGGCAAACCACAATAAATAAAGCCCCCCCTAGTTTACTAAACTGATGAATAGCATAGTTTATATTTTAAAAGAGCAATACATATTTTTTATGAGGTGGGGGGTGGGAGTTAAAATTTTTCTTGCCAAGTAAAATAAGGGTACTTCTGGTTACAAAGAAAAGATATACTGCTGGTATCCATGGGGTTAAAAATCTATTTCTGTCCATAAATAAATAACTAAAGTAAAAGGACTATCCTATGTAATTTGCTAAAATTTTGTCACAACGCAGTCATGCGCAGTAGGGACTGCCCGTGACACGACTGATACGGAGCGGGGCGCTCAGAATTCAGACCGTGGACCTCTCTGCGCACTTCTGTGGGCAAAGAGGACCACGGTCTGAATTCAGAGCCCAGCTCCGTATCAGCGGCTTCACGGGCAGTCTCTACTGTGCATGACTGCACCACAACCGGCTGGCACTGTTACCCGTGTACCCGGGCTCTTCAACTAGTAGAAATATAAAACATATATATGAATGGCGTAAAGGGATAGTAATACTTCGTTTTATCTTTATTTTATTGTTTAGGCATTAAAAAAAAACATGAAGAATGATAGAAGTCTTATCTCTCAAACCTTTATGGTTTAAGAGATATTCACAAACAAAGTATCCCCCCCCCCCTTATACCTAGTGTAAGCCATCTCTTCTCAGATGTGAATCTGGTTGTAAGACCAGATAGATAACAGCAGGGGACAATCTTCTTCCTATGAAAACAATGAAAGCCCTTCCCCCCTTGACAAGTTTTTCAGCTTTTTCCCTTATCTTAATTGAAGATTGTCCCTCTCTGCAGTCTACCTGGGCACCTCCCTTCTGATCTGGCTGAACAGGGGGGAAATACTTTGCTTGTGAATATCTCATAAACCATAAAGGTCTGAGAGATAAGACTTATATCCTTCATGTTTTTTTTAATGCCGACAAAGTAAAATAAAGATAAAACGAAGTATTACTATCCCTTTAAAAAATGTTCTAAAATGCTCTTAGTATTCTCTAAAGTGCTTACACTCATGTACAGGACAAGTTGTTCAGTTAAAACACTAAATAGACAGGGAATTTTTATTTTCCAAATGCATCTCTTGCAAATTCATAGATCCCTTACATTTTTCTTCCTGAAGTCTCTCCTTGCAGACTATGAAAGAAGGTATACTGATACAATGTAGAAGAGATACAATGTAAACAATACATCCAGAACATTCACTGTTGCAGGCATAGTGTTATATTGTATCATTGTCATGATCTCATAAATAAATCAAATAGCTAAGCAATTTGGCATTACAAATTATGCACTTGCAGAACATGCAAAATTAAAATGAAGCCTCCAACTATTATTATTTGCATACCCCTTTGACATGCAAAGAGTTAATTTCCAAAATATGCTACCCCATAATGTGTATATATTTAGAAAAAAAATACATAGTGGAGGATCTCTAGTCCTGAACTAGGTCAGTTTTGTTTGGAAAGAAGATCAGACCTTGCGGGTGCCATCAGGACCTCTCCTGACGTCCCCCTGGCATTGCTATCATGTGGGTCTTGATGATCCTCCTATTCAAGTCATTCATAGAACAACTGCTTGAGTAGGAGTTACAATTGGAAGGTGGTGAGCTCCTTCCTGTTCACCATGCCAAGGGGGTACCGGGAGGGGTCCTGATGCCCCCCATGAAGTCTTAAATTCTTTCCAAACATGGACATAGTGCAAGATTAGAATACATACAAAAGTGTTTAGGCAATTTGACAACACATTATGTACTATGCAATATGTAAAGTCAAAAGGACGTTGATGGTCACTTTAAACTGTTGATAAGCAAGCTGGAAAGCTATAGTCATAGCACACTATGTACTCCTGATTCTTTACCTGCTAATATACGGCCAGAGATAGCCAAGGACATAATGTGCAGACTCTAAACAGCTTTGAGGATGGCAGACCATTCTAATGGAGGCATAATAAGAAATGGTACTTTCTTAAAATGCAATACTTCATTTTTAGCAAATTTTATTAGAATATACATTATTTATATTTTGGACAATACCTGCATTGTATAGCAATCATGAAAAATACCTGCAGGAAAAATACTTATTAAAAGTACTATATTCCAGAAGCCAAAGAGGTACATTCAAGATCAAAACAACTGCACCATAGAGGATATACAAATCCCCAATTACTTAAGTGGGGGCTTTTAATCCACTCACATCCTCATTAGAACCAAAGGTTTGCTCTAGAAATGCACCTATTTAGCTTACAGGCTACAGCTGGAAGGTCCTTATGCAGAAATCCGATGAACAATTCTGAAGCAAATCAACCACACACCATAGAGGCCAAATATAAAGAGTGACTAATTTAGCATAAAGTGCCACTCTATGCCATCAGAAAAAAAGGTTATATGTCAGAAAGTATTCATAATGCAGATACCCAACATAGCATATATAAGCTTATCTTAGAGTGACAAGAGAAAATATATGTTCTATAACCCTTTGAGTGCCATAGGGATGTCCATCACATTGCAATGCGTTAAATATCCCTCTGGCAATCAAAACAGGTTAATAGAAATCCAAAATGGCTGCCACAAAAAGCATGGGGGGGGGGTGAAAGGATAGGTTTTCATATAACTAGGATCTATATTATGTGCAAAAAAAAAAAAAAATACAAATTCTTCTATATGGCTTTTGAAGATACTAGAACAGGTGTGTGGCACAGAACGGGCACATTATAACCGATACCATCTGAGCATCTCTGCACCCTATCTAGTGTTAAATCTTTACTGTCATGATTTTCCGCAACTAGAAATTCTATCCAGTAGTATGTGATGGTGTTATATTTGGCACAGAGGAAACAGTAAATCCAAAGCCAATATTTTGAGACAAGCAACTTTGCTTGTATTTTTCTTTCACGACTTCCAGAAAGTTCGACTACAAAATATATATTTTTTCATAACAGACAAAAATACAAACCAAATGAGATGTGACAATGATCCATGACAAATATTAATTCTTTGTAGCACTGACGATGAGGTAGCTGCAGGAAAGCAGACTTATGGGCAACCCTGACTCAGGAATCCTGAATGAACTTGAGCCAAAAAGGATTACCAAAGGAAAGCCAAGAAAGCAGCGGCGAATGATGCCAGACCAAGGTAAAGAATTTTGATGATGTGATAGGTATTTTTTATACATTAAAAACAAAATGATAGCTGTATTCTGGAATAAAGGGAAGCAAAAGGCTTGTGAACACAATACAAATAAGTTTGAGGGAACCAAGTGAAATTTATATTGACATTCTACTCTATTGTTTTGACTTTTAACGCTTTGAAAAGCAATGCTTTGGACACCCCCCTGGTGCTCAGTGTGCTGGACAGCCCTCAGAAGGCTAAACAATACATTATTAAAATAGTATAAACATATCAGAGAGGTCGTCGTCACGGAGACAGTATTTTTTTTTGTATTCTATATGAAAATCCCTCAGCCACTTCACCAGTCTCATTCTCCCTTCATTGCAAAGCAATGCGTTGTGAACCCACTGGCACACAAAGGGTTAATCACCTCCCAAAAATAAGACTAGCAGCAGAGAAAAAAGTGTGCCAGCGCTAAACACTATAGTGACACTAGAGGGGTGGTATAAGGAGAGGCCTAGGATGCAGAATATTCTGTACAAAATACACAGCAAAAAAAAAAAAAAAAAAAAAAACGTATATAAATGTCCTATCTGACCCTGTTATAAATAACCCTTAGTCCTCTCCAGCTGCTAGTCCTCTAAAATGCCCTGTCCAAAAAGAGGATTTTAGTCTTACCTGTTAAATCATTTTCTCTTAGTCCATACAGGTTACTGGTAACTTTGGGTAGGGATCAGCCCCTTTAATTAGGCAGGAACAATTCTAGAAATTAATGCACGGGGTACAGCCTACCTTCCCTCCTTGGATGCAGCTAGCCAATCAGCACCAGTAAGATTTGAGACACTAACTATTGACTAGATAGTAGAAGGGAATGGAGACTCCTGTGAGCATGACCCTGAAGGACCCCCCATGGTCTGCCACAGGAGAGCCAAGCATGGTCCCTTGACAGGGTGGGATATCAGTAACCTGTATGGACTAAGAGAAAGTGATTTAACAGGTAAGACTAAAATCCTCTTTTCTCTGTTGTCCAATACAGGTTACTGGTAACTTTGGTATGTCCAACCATTGAGTTTCCCAGAGGCGGGAAGGCAAGGACCAGGCGCAAGGCCCCCAAAGTCACCAGAGCAGATATGAACCATCAGATCAGAGATAGCCCAACAAAACAAATGAAGTGTCAACGGACACTGACCACCAGGGGTAACAACACCCCAGGAACTGTTACACAGCACACTGAACTAGAGCCAACAGGGCTCAAAAGTGAAGAAAGCACCAAAGAACCGAAGAAGATCCTAAACAGGCAAGACTGCCTCCAGGATCTTCCTCCCAAAACTGGCGTCAGCTGATGACAGCACATCAACACGGCAGTGCTTTGAAAAGTGTGCATACACATCCAAAATACGATTGCCTGTGCTAAGGCTAGTCACTGCTCTGAAGCACCCCATTTTAGTTCTCTAGTGCCATTACCAAGAAGAAACTTCCACGTACATATAAGACTAATCATACCCAAAAGGGCATTCCAGCTCTAAAATTACAATGACAAAACATACATCTTGGGTTAGCTGGTATTTCCCTGCAGAGAAGACTTGCCCATCATTTTGGAACTGGACTGCCCTTTTGGGTGGGATTAGTCTAATATGTATGCAGAAATTTCTCCTTTGTAATGGCATCAGAGAGTGAAAATGTGATGCTCTTTAGCGGTGACTAGCTGTAGAACAGGCAACATTGCTTTATTGGTGTTCAGTGACAACCACATCTCTTGGTTTGGTCACAGACAGAGCAAATGTGAACGTTGCACATACTGCATTTGTGCCATTTTATGCAGCAACTCTGTCCTATCCCAGTCACACTTTTATACATCCCCAGATGGGTATCCAATGTGTGACTTACTGCTCTGACACTCCAAGGGTTAATGATTTCTCTATAAGAACACAAGTGAATCATTCACCAAATTTTGGCCTACAAAGTTTTTTTGATTATTTCTTTTCTTTTTATTCTTCACCTTTGTTCCTTTAAAATGTTGCTTTCACTCACATATCCCTAATTTGAAAAATGTAAAAAGGATGTTTATTATTTCTTTCACAAACAGGCAGTGAGACTTGAGAAACCGGTGTCCATGTTACTCACGGAAGACTTTCATTGTTAAAGTGACAGTATCACCTAAAACGAAAAGGGTTCATATCAACAAAATATAGCACGCTCCTTGCCAGCATTTTTTTTTTTCTGTTTTCCAAGAAAAAAGCCAAAACAGATGTATGGGGTTAGCTACTGGGCTACATTAATGACACAGTAGCTAGAAGTGTTAACAAGAGTGCTGCAAAATAAGATAAAACTTGTTCTCCTCATATTAGCAAACTGACCATTCACAGAGATGAATCGTAATTTTTAATTTATCTTGGCACACGCATTGCTCTCATCACTGTTTAACACTTTGAGTTCCCAGAGGGGTAGGCAACGCATTGTTCTGCAATGTGTTGCTTACCCCTCCGGCACTAAACAGGTTAACAGTTTGCTTAAGGAAACAAGTCAAATGGTCTTATTTCTATATAGGAAAATCATGCTACATATACATATCTAAAGGAAAATCATGTTCATCTCATTGTTGGGCTTAAGTACCTAAGAAATACATTTAACAAAAGATCATCTGGCACAGGAGAAAACATCACATGTGCCTGGGAGTCTGGCCTTCTATTTTTTATTTTATTTTACATATTTCTGGCTCTGACATTGAAGGTTATTTAATACACATCTGTGTGCTTGCAGCTCTATACTGGCTCCAACAATTCCTATGTGATCGCTATCCACCCCTGCTATCTAGGAATACATTAAAATGAAAACAGGTATATGCCATACTCATTTTAGGTAGTACTGCACCATAAAGAAATAGTAATATCTGCTTTTAACAAGTTTTAATATTGTAGATATTTAAAAAAAATTAATTGCTGTAAGTCTGGTCTCTCAAACATGTCTAGTTTGGGAGGGATACGCCCTCCCTCCACAGACGTCAGCGCTCTAGCTGACAGCATTAGATTCTGGTCCTAAGACCAGCCAGCGGCTCTTCAGAGGAGCCGAAATAGCGCTATCTAAAAATAAATACTTCTTTGGAACAGTCTCCAAAGTGTGCCTGGTTTGCAAGCACACTTTGTAGACCGTTCCAATGAAGTATTTATGTCTAGGTAGCGCTATTTCGCTCTGCTGAAGAGCCGCCATCAGGTCGCACGACCCGAATCACAGGCTGTCAGCTAGAGAGATGACATCTGTGAAAGGGGAGGGAGGGGGAACTTTAGAAGCTTATCCCTCTCAAACTATACATGTTTGAGAGACCGGACTTACAGCAATTAATTTATTTTTTAAATATCTACAATATTAAAACTTGTTAAAAGCAGACATTACTATCCCTTTAAGCCTTTGAGTGCCAGAGGGGTATTCAATGCATTACTTTGCAAAGTGTTGTATACCCCTCTGCACTCAAAGGGTTAAAAGGATAGCAACAATATGTAAACAAAAATTATATATACATATACACACATGTCTTCTATCAGGTTGTAACAATGGCAAATCAAAGGGTTAAATCCTTTGAATGCTAGAAAATCTCCAGCAAATACAGAGGGTTCCCCACAAGGTCCAGAACTGTATTGTAGAAGTTTCTAGCATCCAAGGGATTGAAGTGATAGTAACGCTTTACTCTGTAATGCATTCAATGTAAAGTTCGATTCCCTATACCACTACTATTCCCTCAGCACATCTCTTATGTCCCAGACAATGAGCTCCCTGGTTCTGTTTCCAGACAGCTTTCCTTCAGGGGTAAAAATAAAAAAATAAATAAATAACAATGCTTTGTATTTTGTATGTTATCACTGTCCTGCCATCACTCCCTCCAAGGAGTTTATGGTCAGTAAATTTGACTTGAGTGCCAGAGTGGTACGGAATGCATTGCTTTGCACTGGCACTCGAAGGGTTAAATTTTAGGCAGAATACGTAACACCGAAGCTGCAAGACTGTAGATTCAACTTTTTTCCCTTCCATATTTTGTCTTTTACACAAAGCTGCACGTGTTAATGACTCCTAATAAACCAGTTCTATCTTCTGTGAACTCCATTAGAGGAAGTAATAATACAATTAAATAATTAGCAATAAGATAGATAGCAGCAATCCTCTGACAGCGAAAGGCAGGGCAATCACACTCTTTGGATCTCCAGCTTGCTGGGCACTACAACTGACATCATACCCGATAGCTGGTTGGTGATGATGGGAGCTGTAGTCTCCAAACGCTAGAGGTCAAAAGATAAACTACCCCAGATGAGGGTTCTTTAACCCTCATAATGCCAGAGAAGCATACAAGGCATTCCTTTCTACACCCTTCTAGTACTCAAAGGGTAGTAGTAACACACAGGTTTGTATTTCATGACATCTTTGCAGTGTTTCGTTCTGCCAGCGCCCAGTATCCGGAGTTTGCTTGGACAGCAGTGTTTATTTTACACATCAGACAACAGGTGTCTACAGCAAGATGTGAACAGGTTTCACACAGACAAGATACTGTATTCCTTTTCATAACAAAATAAATAGACTTATATTTTCTTGTGCTAGAAATTTCCACATTTATGCACATTACTTAGTGATAAAACGCAAGACACAAAAAATATATTCAGGAAACTATTTTCCTTGTAATTCTTGTCTATTTTGTGAAAGGTCCTGTTCACATAGACAGCTTAATGCAATGTTGAACCGTTTATGCCACCCATTAGGCAACTCACCACCAGTCTCCTCCTTACCACTGACAAATTTCTCGCACTGGGGGGCATAGTGGGAGTGTAACGAAGGCTAGCCTATGACAGCGATATATGTCTGGTTTACACCCATGTGGATCAGTCAGACATTTGAAATTGCTGTAAAGGAGGTCTCATAGATTGTCATTCAAATTAGACATGCTGCAGCTTGGATACATCTGCAAAGAACTAAGGCTGCAAAAATGTACTACCTGCACTGCACAAGCAATGTAGAGTAGTACAGAGCGAACTGGCCCATGCACCTTAAGGAGTTCCAGTCTGTAATAATAAATGCAGCATTAAAACACCACTGCAGTTTTGTCACCCAAGTGAACAGGGTCTAAGACCCAGAAAGGAATGTTTAGTTCTCAATGCACAAAACAAAAAGCAGGGACCCCACACAGAGAAGTATGTATGTTACTAAAGGACTATTCAACCCACTTCATGTCACTCTAAATGGGTACTCATTATATATATATTTATATATATATATATAAATGGCAGACAAACAGCATATGGGAGACTATAATCCATTCCCAATTGGGTGCCATTGTCTCATCAGTAGATGGTTTAGCAGCTCCTTTGAATTTATTCAGTTCCATATAAAAAGTGACGAGGGCCCAGAATCAGAAAAAACAAGGTGCAAATAGCAATTCTACAGGAAAGGAGTACTTAAAAACCATTCCCAGCTAATCCTATATAATAATTCGCTAATGTAGGTCTGTCAGAAGCTGTCATGCTCAGTACAGAAGGCTGCGCATGTTACAGTCATGCGCAGTACAGACTGCCCGCGTCGCGGCTCATAACGGAGTGGGGCTCCAAATCCACACCATAGTCCTCTGTGCGCACTATGGTCTGAATTCAGTGCGCCCCTCTCCTTTATCAGCCACGGCGCGGGCAGTCTTTACTGTGCATGACTGCTCTGCGGCCGTTGCTGCCTGGCACTGTGGCCCGTGTACGCTGGCTGTTCAACTAGTATATACATATGATCATACCCGGGAACTTTGTCTTTTAGAGTTCCCAGAGGGGCTCATGTCATATGCGTCCGGAGGGGGGGGGGGCACTTGTCCCTTGCTGTGAGCTGCCTGGTCAAGTGACCAGATTCCACATCTGAGGGGAGGTGGCTTGCACTAGGTAAAAGGGGCAGGAGGGGGAACTTTATCATTCAATTACTCTTGAACTACAACTCTGACAGAATTGAAATAACACTCTCCATGGCCCAAATACTATGCAGATTAATTGTAGCTGCTTTTTTGTGAAACATTCCTATCCCTTTAACTCCAAACACTGGAGACCTTGCTAGCACCCAAGGGGTTAACAATTTATCCAATAAAGCATGACTGACTCTCGTTCTTACTGTGAACTTAAAATTACATTGTTAAAATGTAATAGGTAATTGTATCTGTTAATTTTTTTTTTGCTTAGTGAAGCCTGGGTCATCAAGCTCACTTCCACATAAGTCTAACAGAAAAACAAAATTATTCTGTATAAATGTTATGATCTTCCACTGCCTTGACACCCAAACCTTGTTCCTCTATCTGTCACTACATAAATGTGCTCCCTGGAACCCCTTATACTTCTGCAAGGAACCCAGTTTGAGTTTGAATGCTTTTAATAAGCAGCAGACAATTTAGTATATCTAATCCATAAGGTAAGGATTCAAATGATCAGAAAGTACAATTACTTGAGAAATCACAAATTCTATAGAACTGGCTCTGTTCAGAGCTCTGGAAAATCGGACAGTAAAATTTACAGAAGAAAGCATACCTTTATCTTTACATCTTTCTCCTGCCAAACCAGGTAATGTTAAGTGCACTCATCCATCAAGTTACATTACATGTTAAAATGAATAATACTCTACTAAATGGCATTCAGTAAAGCAACTAGCGTACACGGATAAAATCCGAGACCGCAGACAAATTCCACAGGACTCATACTGAAAAGGATGAGAGAAGAAAGCAAACATCCTCACAGGGGACAAAGACACACACAAACACATTCTATATCGATAAGGTAGAAGATGGGCTCTCCTAGACAATGCCTCTATAGGTATGCTAATTCCTTGGTGCTATATATCTAAATGTATCGTTATATAACAAGAAATGATGCAACGTCCATGTTGGAAAGAAAGCACTCACAGATCTTGCTTGCAGAGTTGCATTTACTGTCAACGTTTCGACCCCCTAGAGGGTTTGAGGAAGGCCCTCAAGGGGGTTGAAACGACAAACACAACTCTGCAGGCAAGACCTGTGAGTGCTATCTTTCCAACATGGGCATTGCTCCTTTTCTTAAAGAAAAATAAACTAATAATAAATATTCTGACGCCTATAAGTAATATACCTTAAAAATAATATATAGGAGGTTGGAACATGGGGAAAAGAAACAGACAATGAATATTACAAAATCATAGTACTACCACACAAAAATAGTGTAACAAGGAACGTGTGCAAATCATTACCGACCTTAAATAAAGGAAATGATCCCAACAACGCACGTCTCTTAAAACACTAATGTGCAATCTAATCCCAAAATCCAAAAGGAAATATTGTGATCACAAAAAACCAAAGATACTATTGGAAATAAAATATAAACAAACACACTAAAGAAACTATAATATTATAAAACGTGATCTGTAATATGACATTCACCTTACCTAACCCAATATGTAGTATTCGGGTATTAACATAAACCCTGCACTCTGTATTGATACACCATCAAGAAAGGAACGGAGAACGTCAATCTATAAAGCTGGGTACACAATAAGCGCTAGTTCAATACCATTAGATGCAACCGAGTCTCACCTCACACGAAACACTAGCCGCATCAAATATAACTTAATGCGACAGTGTCTCACCAGATATGAAACACCAGCTGCATCAAAATAAAACTCAATATTAAAAGAAACAAAACATAAATAATATTACTTAAATAAGCAAAAGCATATTTATTTAAATATAAAATAATATAAAAATATATATTATGAGAAATACATTCCCCAAAACTAGGGAAACTATAATAGTCCTATATAGAAATAGTAACGTTGGTGCACATAAAATAAGATCTTCTTTAAATCGCTGAAGCTCCAGCACGTATATATTACCAAGGAATAACTCCGGGCATTGATAATGGGCATTGGTTGGTATTATTTGTAATCATTTTAAGTGAATTTTTTTCACTACACGTGGGAGTGTTGAGCAGTTTACCTTTATTCTGTGACTGTATTGCTCCATTTCTTGTTTATATATATTATATATATATATATATATATATTCTTTTTTTTTTTAACCATAGAGAGGCCACCAACAAACTGTATCTCAATACCAACAAACAATTAAAAGCAACAGGAAGTTTTATTTCATCCTAAACCCCCTTCCCGTTTCTGATGGTGATGTTTCATAATAAAAACAGCTCTAATTAATCATCATAGTGTTTGGACTTTGGAGTCAGGAGTTATTCAATGACAAAGTATCCCCCTCCCGCCCCTTTTACTGATGTAACACTGCTCAGCCAGAGAAGAAGGGAGGTGCCCAGGTAGATTGCACAGAGGGACAATCTTCAATTAAGATAAGGGAAAAAACCTGAAAAACTTGTCAAGGGGGGGGGGGGAAGGGCTTTCATTGTTTCCATAGGAATAGGAGTGTCCCCTGCTGTTATCTATTTGTTCTATGGACTGGATTCCACATCTGAGAAGAGATTGCTTACACTAGGTAAAAGGGGCGGGAAGGGAAACTTTGCTTGTGAATATCTCATAAACCATAAAGGTTTGAGAGATAAGACTTATAGCATTCTTCGTGTTTTTTTAATGCCTACAAAATAAAATAAAGTTAAAACGAAGTATTACTATCCCTTTAAGCGGACACATGTGATCTCTGCTACAGCAATCACATGTGCTGGTGGAGCCAATGACAAAGGCAGTGTATAGTATGCATTGCCTATGTCACTGCCCTCTTCATCTCTCTTCCTCACTGTGATTAGTGATGGAGAGATGCAGAGAACAGAGCTCCCAGTGCGTCAAATGGCAAAAATTGAGCGACTGAGAGCAGGGACGGGGGAGTTGAAAAGAAAAAAAAAAGTATTTCTCTGTCGTCAAATACAGGTTATTGGTAACTTTGGTGGCCCTTGAGCCCTGCATTAGGTCCTTATTCATAGAATAGTGGGAAAGAATAACAATCGCCTTGAATTTAAATGGAGTTTTTGACCCTTTGAATGCCAGAGGGGTAATGAGTTGGATACCCTTCTGGTACTCAAAGGCTTATTGCAGTGGTTCTCAAGCTAATACTCAGTCTGGCATTTTCAGGTCACCCCTGTCATTTTATGTAATTTGTTTAAGGTGTAATGAAGGTTACAAGTACATAATATAGAGTTATTGCTAAACCCCACAACTAAAATAAACATATTGTGCATAATAATAACATTAAATATACAGCTAGAAGTCTACATTCGCATTTTTGTCAAAGTATAATAGATACAATGGGGCACCTTAAGTGGATGTCCATGGCACACCAAAGTGCCACTACACCCTGGTTGATAAACACTGGGTTAATGATATTGGGGTCTCCAGAGCATTGGGTCAGAGACATTGCCATGATGGGGAGGAAATGGTTAATTTTTCTTTTAAACCAAATTCTCTAAAAATCTGTTTTAAAATGTGTTTAAATTAGCTCATGTAACAAACAATGAGTTTCTCTTCCTCAGTGGAGGGGGGAAATATTTGGGAGCCTTTAATGGTGATTGATATAGAATTGCAGACAACCGCAGTCTCAAGCAGTATCAGTATCTTATGAGAAAATCTCCAAAAGTCTAAAACAGAGACATACTCCTCTATGGGAAAGTCTAGTAAGGTGACATTTATGTGACGTAGGATCCAGGTTCACATTCCAAATTTTTGACAGAACCCAGACCAAGTATCATTTTAGGTGTGAATTTTAATGTAGAGTAATGGTGCCATCTATAGATTACATGGTGTTTTACTAATGCTTTGGAATTTTTCTATAATTTATTCTGGTGTCACTGCATTATGAGATGGCTCTTTAACCAATCAGAGAAGATTTTGATAAGAGGAATTTCATATTATAAATATGCAAGTTTAGAGCAAAAAGGAGCTTTTCCTCTTGGTTCCTGGCTGTTCAATTCCTGCTCTGTTTTGCTGAAAAATATTCTGGGTTGGCTGATAAAGGAGGTCTTAAGAAACACTTGGACTGGTAACTATATATTTTCTTATTTAAATTTTGCAAAATTTCAGAATCACATACATATTTCTTCTATATTTTAAGAAACCTAATTTTCTTATAATTTGTCTTAATTGACCTGGCCAATCATTTGGGATCAAGTATAATAAGCCATATTGGCTATAGAAATTCTGAAATTAAGCAGAATTTATTTATTTACTGGTAAATTGTCATATTTTGCCAGATAAGAAAAAAGTAATTTATAGCAGTAGATATATAAATAGCTTGGTTTAGATATTAGTTAATATAATTCTTGGTATTTCTAGAATAATATTTTGTGATTCTGGAAATGTTATAATAGCTAATATTTGATCTGGTAAATGCTTCGAATTACTTTACTAACCCTTTAACTGCTATTTGTCTATTTACTTTGAGGTGTTTCTTGGATTTCTTTGTGTTGGTTTAGAATCTAAACTTTTGTATAGTGAAAAGTTTTTAAACATCTCACTAAACAAAAGTAGCCATCTTGGGTGTGGCATCATATATTTCTAAGTGGATTAAGCCTTAAAGTACCATACAGGTTTTACACAGGATATCTATGGTCATGTGTATGATACATGTTGCATGAAGTTTAGTATGCCGTCTATACATATATTATTAGATTGATTCTGAGTATATTCTTGGTATAATCTATTATTGACTATATTTAATGTAATTTATATGTTGTATTTAGGAGGTATACAATATTTGAAATCAGTACATTATTACATTATAGTGATCTCTATCTGGAATTTTTATTCCAGTTAGTTTCTCTAAAATTTGACTATTGCATACGGCAAGGCTCAAAATTTCCACTCACCACTAGTCAATGGCGTGTGAAAATTTGGCCCTGGTGAGTAGAAATTCAGCCCTGGTGGGTATGTTTTGGCTTGCAATGGAGAGTAACTTTTCAGGTCTGGCTAGTAGCAAAGGACTTAAAATTATAAGCCCTGGCATATGGTACAAGGACAATTGTCAGAGGACCTGGCTTTATATTAAAGTTGACTCATCTGACAATATACCTTAAACCTCAATTAGCATAGTTTATACAGTTTCTGGGGAAGAAGGTATTCATATACACTGCTGCCAACTGTATCTCATTAATAGTAAGGATCAATTATCCTTTTCTATGCAGCGGAGTACAATTATTGTTATCTAATACCTCTGAATATATCTATATATGGATAACCCTTTAATTGCTGGTAATCCTAATGGTGATAATTGTGCAAATATATATATAATTTATTAAATACAATATACTATATATAAAGTGTAAACAACAATGATATAAATGAGTGATCAGCAATTACAATAGATATATAGTAACTCAAACCACAAATATACGGGATTGATTATTTTAATAAATTCTTTACTGTGAAGTAGCGTATCAATACCTAATAGTGTAAAGTTCTCAAAATTATTTAATATTGTCATTTATCTATTTATGTGAAAATATCCAACCTGATTGGTTCTCTTGTTTTAACCCTTTGGATACCTTCAACATAATTGGTTCAACATCTGCTTCACATTCAAGTTGTTAAAAGTCACATATAAAAGAATGACAATTTTCATTTGAGCACCAGTTTCAGTTAGTTTGCTCCAGAATTGCACCTCAGTGGCCTGATGAATAAGATTCTAAATTTACACCTTATTTCAAGAGACGTCTCCATCACATTGCTTCTTAATGCGTTGGATGCATCTTTGACGTCTATGGGTCTGAAATGATCTGATTCACGCTTCAGTGGATTGCACACAAAGACAGTGAAAAGCTTATTTTTAACATTTAAATGATAACTTCTTACTATTTAGGGCAATGTCTTGCATTAGAAGGGTATACGGCTATTCTTATAAAAATAGGGAAAGATCTCAAAATGCAATTAGAGTTATTTTAAGTATCAAAGCAAGCTTTAAACGCAGTTTTACAAAAAAATATATATAAATAAATAAAAATTAAAGAAAAAATTAAAAAATACTCATATACTGCTAATGATTCAGGACTGTGCAAACATTAGTTAACAGCATGGTTTCTTAACCCCTTAAGGACAATTCACAACACATGCACATCTCTGGACCCCAAAGGATCATCCCCCTTTCCCTTTAACTACGTAACATTGCCTCTCCAAGATGGTCCAGATGGAGCACAGCAAGGGACAATCTTCAATGAGCATAAGACAAAACCTACTTCTCATCAAGGGAGGCAGTGTTTTCCTTATGCTTTGAGCATAAAAACTGTCCCTTGCTGTGAGCTGTCCAGTCTGATGACCTAATTCCACTCTGAGGAGAGGTGGCTTAGAATGAGTAAAAGGGGCGGGAGGGGGATACTTTATCATTCAATTACTTATTAACTACAAGTCAGACAGCACTGAAATACAGCTCTACACACACAAAATACTATGAAGATGAACAGGAACTCAGTTTATTTTCAGTTATTACTATCGCTTTAAAGGCAGCATTGATTAGTGAATATGGGAATATGCCACTTTGTGTCACAGTTTCAGGGGAATCTTTAACCCTTTCAGTGCCAGAGCAATACACAAAGCATTGCTCTGCAATGCGTTGCGTACCGCTCTGGCACTCAAAGGGTTAAATCAACAAATTATTTCTTCTGTAACACCTTGGACTATTTTAAATTGGCTTTCAAAATCATATAGGTTGTGTTGGCTATTCATTTTTTAGAAAACAGGTACTGAAATATTTAACAGCTTTTTTTTTTATTTGCTTTGTGAGGTGTGTGTTTGCCAGTTAAGTGTCATGTTTTGCCAGAACTAATTCCCTTAGTGGGAAAGTACCTACCAGTCTTGTTCTTTCCTGCCACAATCAATAAACAGAATTTTTATAGACCGTTGAGACAAGATCAAAAGGCCCAATTACTACAGTCATCTATTTACAAACACAAGGAGAGGGAAAACCACCTCCTCCTTCATTACATAAAGCTGGGATGGGCGACTTGAGGCCCTCCAACGATTACGTACTACAACTAACTACCATCACCACTGGCAAGCGGGATTATGGAAGTTGCAGCCAACAGCTGGAGGGCCTCAGGTTGTCCATCCCTGACAGAGTCTAGTCTATTACTACAATTCTTAACAAGAGATGGTTGTATATACAATCTTCTACTAACCATTCAGTAACATGTTAAAATTAGGTTGAAACAAATCCAGAGTCCAACCTATGCATTGTAACCCACCAAAATGAGTATTAGTCTATTTACCAGAACTTCCTGTTTTACCTACAAATACACAGTATAACCCACTATGTTCCCTCTTGTAAGAGAAGATTAAAAGCATTTCTTACATGTGCACATTTTATCTACCACTACAACATCCTTGGGCAAAGAATTCCACAATTGAACAGGCCTTACTGTATTTATAAAAAAAAAAAAAAACAAAAAAAAAAAAACCCTTTCCTCTGCTGGAGCAGAAACCTCCTCTCTTTTAACCTTAATGGGTTGCCCCTAGTTATTTGATAAGGTCTTGGAATGAAAAGCTCACCAGCGAGATCCTTGTATTGACCTCACATATTTTAACACAATCTCCTTCTAGAAATCTTTTCTCTGGAGAAATAAACCAAGTTTGTCTAGATGTTCCTCAAACATCAAGTCAAGACATACATTACTTTCATTTTTTTGTTCTTTGCTGTACTCCAGTTCTACAACATCCTTTTCAGAACAGATGCCCAAAACTGCGCTGCATATCTGAGCTGAGGTCTTACCAACAATTTGTACAGTGGCAAAATGTTATCCGCTCTTGCTTCAATACTGTGTTACCTTTGCTACTGCTGTTTGACATCGGTCATGGTTTCAAAGTTTGTAGTTTGCAAGGATTTGATTGGTATTTTTTCTTCCCAAATGCATTACTTTACACTTTCCCACATTAAAGCGGAACTAACACCACTTACAAACCTTGTCTTTAATAATTCCCTATCTGGTGACTAGCTGCTTAGTAGCGCTAGTCGCCAGAATTATTACCTCTTCATGAAGAAATTTGAAGTGATCCTCGGCTGACAGGCAGGACAGAGCGCAGACATCTTGCCCTAGTGACGTCCGCGCGCCTGCTCTGTCAGTCCCTTCCGGAGCCGAAAGGCTCCTAGCAACGCCTCCTACAGCCGTCTGGGACTGACAGAGCAGGCGCGAGGACGTCACTAGGGCAAGATGTCTGCGCTCTGTCCTGCCTGTCAGCAGAGGATCACTTCAAATTTCTTCATGAAGAGGTAATAATTCTGGCGACTAGCGCTACTAAGCAGCTAGTAGCCAGATAGGGAATTATTACAGACAAGGTTTGTTAGCGGTGTTAGTCCCGCTTTAAAGTTCATATCCATTTGTTTGCCCGATCTGTAATTATATAAATCCCTCTGTAGAGAACAAACATCCTGTGCTGAATTAATTACCCTGCTTAATTTATTGTCATCTGCAAATATTGAAATTTTGATTTTCTACCCATTTCCAGGTCATTTATAAACATGTTAAAAAGCAGTGGACCAAGTACTGAACCCTGAGAGACTCCACTCTCAACCTTAACTGTATTGGAGTATTTTCCATTAACAATACACTGTTCCCTATCCTTCAACCAGTTTTTTTTTATCTAGTTGTATAGATTATCCCCTAGCCTCAATTTCCTTATTATCCCTTCTAGCAGTTTTTCCACTAAAGGTCAAACTCAAAGGTCTATAATTCCCACGTTCTGTTTTAGTTCCCTATAGGCTATACAGCGAATGTGTTATATTGTCCTCTGTACCGCAGTCTGTCACTCTGCCTCTGCTCCCCTCCCTCTATCCAGCCTCCTCCAATGACAGAGGATTTCTGTCTGTAAGCTGTAGCGATCTCTAGCCAATAAGAGTGCTCCAGCTTACAGGCAGAAAGCTTCAGTCATTGGAGAAGGCTGGCTGGATAGAGGGAAGGGGCAGATAAAGGCACATGTGCCAGCGTGCCAAACTGCGAACGGATAGTGACTGCTCCAGTCTTGGAGAGGTTAATTTCAGATCCCGCTACTACTGTCAGCGCTCCCACAGGAGTGGTGTGAGTAATAAAAATACGTGACATGCCAGGACCGTCACCGGTCCTTTAGGCAAAGACAGCGGCGATGGTCCTCATACGTCACTGCTCCTTAAGGGATTAAAGAGTAAAAAGGAGTAATATCTGCAGTATGTCCTCTATCCATTTTTTTACTGTTAGTTTAGTTGCTCTCACAGGGACAGAAGGATCCGCAACCCCAATTTCTCCATTCATTTAAATTTGCAGTAATGGGACTACAGCACTGGACTAAATGGAAGAGGTCTCATGTTCATTACAGTATGGTCCCATAGGAATTAATGGGTTGGGGAACATCTTCCATTCAGTTCTAATACAGAAGGGAAAACGCGACCAATTCTCAAGCAAACAAACTGCCCCATATAGGCAAAATGGAAATTCCCATTGAAGCAGCATTTGTGACCTCTCTAGCATTTAAATATATAGTAACCCTAAATTTTTACTTTACATATTCTTCAAGTACACAAATATGTACAATCACCTTACATACACTTATTTTCTTTTTTTCGTTTTTTTTTTTTTTTTTTTTTTTAATAAAAAACAAGGATAGGCAATTTACTGTACATATTATGTACTTACTCTCTCTCCCCTATTCAATTAAGAAAACAAAAAAACTATTTAAATCAATAGGAATTTGGGAAATTTTAAGTTATTCCCTATGGCGCAGTTAGTAAGCTCCGGAATCCTATATAATAATTTGCTAGGATGTTTGTCCCGACGCAGTAGAGACTGCCCACGTTTGGGCTGTCTCTACTGCACCTGATTGCATCGCATGAGTGAGGCAACGCAAGACTGCATTGCGTGGAGAAGTGAGGTAGCGGTAGCAGCCTCTTAACACTAAGTGCCAGAGGGGTACCCCTCTGGCACTCAAAGAGTTAACATTACAGGGACCTTGGCGCAGGCTTTTACACTAGTCCTATATAATAATTCGCTAGGATGTTTGTCAGAAGCCTTCATGCGCAGTAGAGACTGCCCGACTGCATGGAATGTTGGGAGCACGGAATGCTGGGAGGTGTAGGAATGCTGGGAGCATTCTGCTCTTTCCGGCAGTCTCTACAGTGCATGACTGCATCACTGGCAGGATGCAGAGCAGGAACGGCCTCTTAACCCTTTGAGGGCCAGAGGGGTACACAACGCATTGCTCTGGCACTCAAAGGGTTAACATCACCCAGACCTTGGTCCGTGTACATGGGCTTTTACACTAGTTGTTAATAATTTGCTTCATGCACAAGACTATAAGTTGAGATGTCTCATGTGAGAGGCGTTGGTATGGCCTTCATGAAAGGGGCCTTAGGTTGGTAGAATCAAATCATTATCGAACAAAGGGGAGAAATAAATTAATGCGTGTGTGTGTGTACAGAAAATTTTTCTGACACTTTACAGATGTTGTGTCACTGCTTGGTATTACACACAGCAGATCAAGATCACGGCACTGCGAGGAGGAGAAATGAAAGCCAATCCCAGGTAAGCACAAACAATGCGTGTACCCCCTTTTCTAGCACTCAAAGGGTTAAAAAAAGAAACCCACCAGTAAAATGTATACTACCAAATTAAAAAAATTAAACTGCAAAATTACTATCCCTTTAAAAGTTTTTTGTAAACAAATGTAACCCTTTAACCCTTTGCAATACGCTGCGTACCCCCTCTGGCACTCAAAGGGTTAACTATATGCAGCATCTGCTTTACCTCAAATCTATCAAGGAAGGAACATGGGCCATGTGTTTGAGGCACATGTTCTCAAGTGATATGTTCACAATTATCCATATCTCATGGGCATTCAAAATTAGATTGCTATGTAGCTTCAATAACAAATGTATAATGCTTTTACTGTTCTGCTATACTTAGCTGTATCGGTACAAGATGATTAGCTCTGGAAAATTGTTTCTATGTTTAACAGTCACATCAGTGTCAGACAGAGATCCCGTGGAACACCAGAGTTCCTTGAGAAAGTGAGAAGGGGGTTCCAGAGAACAAATGTAAATAATGGCTAGGGATACAATTTGTAAAAATGTCATAAAATTGGGTGGTATCTATATAAAAAAAAAAATAGTGATTAACAAATGGTAATAATAATATTAATAAACATTTTCAGGGGTTGGAAATCCCAATTATAGCAGACAGATTGTTGTGTCAATTTATGCTTTGGTCTGTGACTACCAGTCAAACAAGACTGGAGTGTCAGACACTGTATGTGTGTATCAGACAACAAGGTGACAAAGCTGGGGGGTCAGACACTGTGTTTTGTTCTGTGACTACAAGTGGAACAAGTCTGGGGTGTCAGACATTGTATGTGTGGTTCTGTGACTACAAGTGGAACAAGTCAGACATTGTATGTGTGGTTCTGTGACTACCACAGGACACAAGGAAAACAAAAACATTCTCTTGGAATGCATACTATGACTTAATGGGGAAATTCACTAAGCGGTGATAAAGAGGTGATGAAGTGCAGAGGACTTCTCCAGTGATATCACTTTTCCAATTCCTATTTTATTCTGTGGAGCCTATGCACTAAGATTTCTTCAGTTTTGGAGATCTTAGTGCATAAATTCCATTGAATAACACAGGAACTGGAGAAGAGATATCACTGAAGAAGTCATCTCCCACTTCATCACCTCTTTATCACCCCTTTATCACCGCTTAGTTAATCTCCTCTAATACCTTCTAGAAAATGAATATGAGCAGATATGGTTACCTGAGCTGTTACTCAATATATTTTCATATATGGTAAGTTAGTCTGGTTAGTTACTGGTATAAGCTAGCATTCTAGAAAATTATATTGATACAATGTTAACCCCTTGGGTGTTAGAGAGGTTGAAAAATTCATGGATAAAGTATGTTTGGATACCTATATCCTGGGGTTTAATACTCTGATGGTTCTGGTTGCGCTAACTGCACTATGGAGGTCAGATAAGCATTTCCACTGAATTAACTGGGTATTTCAAACCATTGAATGTTTGAAGTCTCTAACACAATGTAAAGCAATGCACCGGGGCTCTCTGGCATTCAGGAGGTTAAATACCCCATTTATCCATTTCGTACCCCTCTGGCACTGAAAGGCTTAAATAAATGGGAATTTTTATTCATCCCCTATACTACAGTTTGTTTGCCCCACTTTTCCTTTAATCCCTTGAAACACAGGAATGTGCGACATTGCTTTGCAACGCATTGTACACCCATCTGGGCCTTCAGCGGTTAACTGTGTAAGTAAGTTAAATGCATTGGGTTTTCCATAGAAACTACTTTTTGTATCTAGCCCCAGCTAAGAGCATGCAGGCCTATGAAGTGCAGTTCTCAAACCAGATTACTTAGAAACTGGCCAACTCTGCAGTCCCACCGGCTAAAGATTCAATACGTTTTATCTTGCAACCTTCACAATAAACCGCTGTTCAGCGCTGGCATCTCGGACTGCCCTGAAGAAGAGGTGTCTGGGAGGTGAGCTAAGCGCTTTGCTTTTCCATTGACTGCTTAGTACAGTAGTGCATACTGGCATTCATCAGTCTGAGTACTCGGGATGTCTCTGTGAAAGGATCCTGGATGGCAAAATGTAAACATGCTCTTTAGCTTAACCTTTAGAGTGCCAGCGAGGTACCCAACACATCGCAACGCAATGAACTGGACCACCTCTCTAGCATGCAGATGGTTAACCCTTGGAATGCCAGGTACAGAGCCCTCTGGCACTCAAAGGGTTAACTCTCTGTGTGCCAAAGGGATACAGAACGCATTGCGTTCTGTATCCCTCTGGCAATCAAAGTGTTAAAAGCCCTTGCCCAGGACTGCACAGGTTAACAAATTAGGAATTCTGGAGCAAACCAACTGCAATAAAACAGGGGGGTATACAGGGGGGAGTTTTGTTTTGCTTACTGGAGATTGTCCCTCACCACACTCCATCCGGACCAAGCTTACAGGCAGCGTGACATGGGGGAAAGGGGAGGGAGGAGGATCCTTTAGGCTTGAATAGCACTTGAACTACAAACCTGTAAGTAAGGTAATATATAATGCTAAATGTTAAAAAAATAAAATAAAGAAGACTCTGACATCAACGTTAATAGACATATTACTTACTAGCCCTTTAAAAGGGATCTGCTCTAAAAACAACTAAAAAAAAAAAAAGGTTTCAATATCACCTACATGTTGTATAGCAAAGCAATGTGCTGGGGACCCCTACGGCACTCACAGTGTTACTTTGTTTGTTTTTTTAACTTTATTTTTTTATATTGTCAGACCTCATGGGGGACATCAGGACCCCTCCTGGTGTCCCCTCAGTTATTGATCTCCCAACCGATCGGGCAGGAGAGCAAAAGCTCTCCTGCCCTTCTCTCCTACCACCGGAAGGAGTGAACGGGACCAGGGAAACTTCCCTAACATCGGTGACCATGTCATCGATGACATTGGGAGGCTTTCCTCGGTCCCGCCCACTCCTACCCAGTAGTTCGGGTAGGAGAGAGGGGAAAGGAGAAACTCTGTTTTTCTTTGTATTAATTGATCTCCCAGCATGATCGGCTGGGAGATCAATAACTGGGGAGGCATGAGGAGTGATCCTCATGCCTCCCCAAGAGTGCCAGGCTGCATTTCAGCTGAAATGCGGCCACTGCAAGCCAGTTATACTGGCTTAAGCAGTGACAGCATTCTAGCTGTACAACGTACGAGCGTGGCACAGAAGGTACAGCTGTGTCCACTCGTACATTGTACCCACCTGGCGCTCTAGGGGTTAACAGTTTGACTGATCAGTCACACTCTTAAAAGTACTACAGTTTACCAATAATTTACATTTTACTAGTCACTGTCACGTGGTGTCAGCCCTCTCTTCTTTGAGTGGGCTGACCTGGATGGTAGATTGTGGAGCTGGGGATCCCATAGCTATCTTTCCTAGGGAACATCCTATTGGGACATTTCACAGTGTTGGTGTTGTAAACAAGCCCTGAGCATTAGCTGCATTGTAGTCAGTGCTCTGTACTCATTTACAGCACACACAAGTACATCAAGGAGAAGATTGCCAGGGAAACCCCAGTTCCTGCAATCAGCCCCCTACAAAAAAGACAGGTCTAACACAAAATAAATAGAGGGGGGAATAATACAACTTAATTGCCAATACACAGAGCTCAGTCACAATCTCAAAATGAACATAACAGAATTAAAGGGGAACTATCACCCCAACTAAAGCCTCCTCTAGGTGGTGTTGCATGGCAACTTAAGGGACTGACGGCACAGGCGTGCAGATGCCTCTAGAGCGCTGTTGCCTGGCCTTCGGCATCGGCTGGGGAAGGATTTCTGATTAACAGTGACTTTCATACCTGGGAACTTTTGAGGCAGGGTTACCCGGAGGGTAACCCTGTCACTGCCCAACGGAGAGGAAAATGACGCGATTTGTGTCATAAAAGGGGCAGGGCCTAGTTGCAGTGGGGGGGGGGGGGGCGGGACCAAAAAACAAAAGAAACCCTGAAAAATGGAGGTAAGAGGGCGGGGAGTGGGAGGAACTGGGCGGGATGGAGCACAAGTGGGCAGAGTTTCTACTTAATCCGGAGCCTCCAGGGGAATACCGCAGAGTTCCCATGTATGGTGACTTTATTCTACATATCAGTTTGACTGTTAAGCTTTTTGCTAGATGCCCAATAAGGTGGGGTGAACTTTAGTTGGGGTGATAGTTCCCCTTTAAACAATGCAATCAGGAAGTGATAGTAGGAACAATCAGCCATGTTTTCCTACACCACAAAAGCAGTCAGATTGTGCAAGCATGTCATTTCATGCAAAGGACACACCTGTAACCCGATCATCATCTCTTATCTGCTTGCCATAAAATATGTCTGTAGCTGTGTATACAACTACATACTCCCCTAGGCACGTACTCTTATTTTACAGGTAACAGCTGCTAAAACACAAACGGATGCTTGTCATAGGAACACAGCCAAAAAAGAACTCACGGAACACGCTTTTTAACAATTAAAGGCACAGTACTTCCTAGAACAAAATTAACCCCTTGGCGTCCTGTGACGTACCCGGACCATCACGCTGGTCCGGCACTTAAGTCACGTGGGACGGCACGTCGAACTCGTCTATCTGGTCCTTAAAGGACCAGACACCCTGGGATCACTGGACCTTAAGGGGTTAAGATAAGAATGGCAGAATGTTAGAGAGAGAAAATACATCACATACGTGCATCATAAAAAAAAAAAAAAACATTAAAAAAAAAACAATTTAGAAAGCTTTTTTGTGTTGCCATGCCAATGGGAAGAGTCCTTGCGCCCAATTTCTTTTACTCTGGTGATAGCTGGTCAAATTCCACATAGCCCTTTTAGCCCAGGAGATTGCTTCAATGGGGTTGGCTTTTCAGCAGACCAGGTGAATTTAGAGGGCCCAAATAAATTTGGATAAAAAGGTGAAAATATTTTAAAAACCTTTACATTTTTAAAAGTAGTAAACTTTTTATGAAAAACATACTGCATGTCTTTTCTTGCCAAGTAAACCAAGGGTAGGTACACTACCACTGCTATGAAATACATCCTTCCAGGGTTATTACTTTCTTTTTACACCAAGCATTCCCTCTAGTGGTCAGATTTCTGTAGTTATTCTCCCAATACTGTAGGAGAGGTGAGAGTCACTGAAAGTTCTCCACAGAATGTGGTTGTCTCAACAGTTTGAACTTTCAGGAAGTAATGAGGCTTTTACTGACTACATGACGATTTGAATGGTTAGAATTTTATACACAGACAGTGGGAGCATGTTTTATCAGCAGAAAAAGTCTTATGACATGCAAGGGATTCTTTAAACCATTAGAACTTAAACCCTTTGATTGCTTTTGATAAGTGTCTGGCACTCAAAAGGTTAAGTTTTCTGAGGTGATACCTCAGGTATAGGTTCCCCGATATTGCATTTAAGATATTTTTTCCTTCATCTAGGAGGCACCAACCCATTCAAAGTGCCCAAATGCCAACATTTTTATAGGAACAGAAGAAAATCTTAAATTTGAATTTTTTCTTTTAATAAGAAAAAAAGGGGTACAACAATAAACAAAATGGGAGAAAGGACTATTATAAATAGGCATGTCACCATTCACAGAATAAAAATTATTATTGCACATTACAAACATACATAATAGCCCTGTATGCTACACATTGTAATGGATCTGTAAAAAGTATGGCTGCAGAGCATCAGACTGTTTTAGCATATCAAAGTAAACTGAGGCTTATTCGCAGCACTGCAATCTGGTGGTTTAGTCGGTTTAATAGAAGAGGGGTTACAAGAAACAAAAAGCAAGCGGCGAAGAAAAAGGGGAAGACATTGAAGAGCAAAGAACAGAGAATACAAAAGAAAAGAAGAAGACATTGTCCACTCTCAATGATAGAACAGGTGCGTAGGGAACAATGTATGTAGTCAATATCATGAGGTTCAAGTAATTCAAGAGAATGGGCATGAAGGCTGAGGAAAGGGTAGATGCATGAATCACATCACCTCAGAAGGGGGAACACTATTGCAGTAGTTTAGCCACAAAGCATGGTGATGTTTCTATACAAACGTTAGTCTCTCTGCTGTAAAGAGATATGACATACTAATCAACCAATCTGTAGGGTTGGGAGATTTTGTTTGCTTCCATAGTTCAGTAGGATCTCATTTCAGGGTTTAGACATTTGTAGAATATCTGCAATAACATACAGAACTGCATTCCAGTAAGGCTTTATATTCATTTCCAAGGTTAGTATATTTCTACATTTTGTACTGTAAAGTATTTTGCTCCATTATGCAATGGTGATTCCAAATCTCAGCTAAGACCCGATGATAAATCTGAGTGAATCAAAAGTCTCCATAGGCATGCCCCTCCCCAACACTTGCTACATCCATATAAACATAGGGGCTGGATGGGTTTGCCTGGGGGTCATATTATGGCGGCGCTGAAGTCACGCGCAGTGCTGACTGCCCGCCGAGGCTCATACGGAGTGGGGCACTCCGAATTCAGAGCACAGTCCTCACTGAGGACTATGATCTGAATTCGGAGCGCCCCGCATCAGCCGTGGTGCAGGCAGTCAGTACCGCGCATGACTGCAGCGCGCACAGCCGTCTCTACTGCAAATGACTGTTTCTGACAAATAGGATTTAAAGACAAAAACAAACATTGTGTTAGAATAGGAACACAAAATAAAAACAAAAAAAATAAAATAAAATAAAAAAATAAATAAAAAAATCAGGGTTTCAATTGTGCTCAGTGACTATTGGTTACAGGTAAGACACAATGAATACTTGTTGTAACTTGTTACCAGTAAAATCGTGTGTAGCATGCAGTAAAATAAAGCAATCTTTTAAGGAAAAATACTTTAGAATAGAGTATATATTGTAACAAACACTTACAGATAGATATAATCAGGGGTGGCCAAAAATATAGGAATTTTGGAGTCAGAAAGAATGTTTTATAATCTAGTAAAGGGATGCACACATATACACATACTTATAAACAAATACAGGGCTAGAAAAAAGAAGATCACTGAATAACAGTTTCTTCAGCTACTGTTGGACTGATTACTAATTACAGACTAAGACACTAGCGGGAATTGCTTCCTCTTTATTAAGAGAGACGATAACAATCTGATGTTTATAGCAGAGCTTTCTCCACTCCTATTGTCCTCCACTATCAATGAATATATATATGATAACGTTTGTCAAAGGAAGACTGACTTCTTATAACTAGGATAAATTAACTGTCTGCTTCACTTGGAACCTCAAGTCCTATTCAGAATTCTTCAGAGCACAGCATTAATTATTACTCTCCTTTTAACTCTATTCCAGAGAACAAACATGGGGGGGCAGATATGTGCAGGAGATGCCGAGTACCCTGCACTGTTGAATGCAAGCAGTTTTCATGGTTTCTATCAACAGCTTATTTGCTTTTTCTGAATTACCAGCCTTGAAAGTAATATTCTGACCAAATGCCTCACATATACACTGTACTTTCATATAATGGGATACATTTTATCTACTGTAAATCAATGTTCAAAAAGGTAAAGAGACATGGAGATTGCAGTTTGTGTCAGAAATTGACAGAAAAACAAACTCCTCAATATTCACTATAAGTAAATACATGCCTATCAAGAAAACACCAAATTTTAATATCAGTTTTTCTTAAAGGGATAGTAATACTTCATTTTAACTTTATTTTGTAGGCATTAAAAAAATATGAAGGAGGATATAAGTCTTATCTCTCAAATCTTTATAGTTTAAGAGATATTCACAAGCAAAGTTTTCCCTCCCGCCCCTTTTTCCTAGTGTAAGCCATCTCTTCTCAGATGTGGAATGCAGTCCATAGACCAGACAGAGAACAGAAGGGGACAATCTTCTTACAATGAAAACAATGAAAAGCCATGCCCCCCCCCTTGACAAGCTTTTCAGGTTTTTCCCTTATCTTAACTGAAGATTGTCCCTCTCTGCAGTCTACCTGGGCACCTCCCTTCTGCTCTGGCTGAGCAGTGTTACATCAGTAAAAGGGGCAGGAGGGGGACATTTTGTCATTGAATTACTCCTAAACTACAACTCTGACAGAATTGAAATAACACTTTCCAAAGTCCAAATACTATGGTGATTAATTCGAGCTGCTTTTATTATGAAACATTACTATTCTTTTAAAGCAGAACTATCATGCATTTGAAAGTGCACCCCAAATAATTACCATAGGTTTAAGAATATCAATACTTTTATTCTCCTTTGTTAATCTGGAATTTTTTAGAAATGTAATTTCTTCTGAGACTCATCAGCAGAAATCTTGCCGTAGAGGAATCTGTGCACCTGCGCTGTCTGTCCCTTTCTGTACCTTAAGGTACAATGCAAATAGAGGAGACAGGGGTGGGTAGAACGGGTGCACCGATACCTCTTCAGCAAGCAAGCAAGATGTCTGTGCTGTCGCTTGAAGCTGAGTCTCTGAAGAAGTTGGATTTCTAAATAATGCCGGACTTATTACAGGATAATAAAAGTATTGATATGCTTAACGCCATGGTAAAAATTATTTGGGGAGATGTTATGGACACAAATAAATTGCAGCAAATTGCAGCAACACTGTATCCATTGCATGGTTATGTTCTCATGTCATTCATCCCACTTTTGGCTCTCCACCATTTTCCTTTGTTGTCTCCCTGGTCTGTTTGGGCGGGAAAATGACAAAGAAGGACAACCTGCTCTTTTGTTTCTCTTCCTTCTAGGAGAAGGGGAGGAGGGGTGTGTCAATCAGGTAAAGTGGGCTGGAGATGGGTGGGGCTTGCCAACAAAAAGAGAGGTGTGCAGAGAGCCAAAGGGCAGTCTTGAAGGAGTCTTGGCAAGTCTTGTGGAAGAAGGGTCTTGGAGCAGGAGAGCTATGGAGAGGGAGATGTGACCAGCAGTAAGGGGGCCATGCCTTGCCTAGGCCCCAAGAACTGTTCCAGGATCCTGGCCTGCTTTTTCCCCTGCAGCACCATCCTCATTGTTCCAGATAGATGAGTATAGAAACTAAGTATCTCTCTATTATTTTCATACTATCTATAATATTTCTAGGAAAAATACCTTAGTAACCAACGTATAGTGTTTTCTACTATAATTGTTGTATTATGTGTTTTATTTGCACTGCAGTAAGTAATTCTCTAGTTAATATTATTAGATGTTTTAGCTAGAATATATTTGATAATATACAGTGTATTGTTAATATTATTGTTTGTTATTAAATATTATTGCTTATTGCTAGTACTGGGGTGTTATTGTGTTAATTGTGGTATTGGTCATTAGGACAAATTTCTCTGGATATATCCTTTAATTAAAGGGTTGGCTTTTTGGGTGTGGGCAAATTCATATTGCTTCTAATAGCTGTGTTGGGGTTTGTGTGGTGTGAGCAAGTTGTAGGCCCTGGCCTTGCTCATAGATTTTATCTCAGAGCAAACACATGGTCTGACTCCATCTTGCTAGGCCCCAGCCTGTCTCCACATGGTTGAGGACGCCATTTTGTAAAAAGCACATGGTGTGAGTTTGCAGTTTCTTCACAACTACATAGATTTTAACACAGCTGCTATTGTGCAACCTTTTGCGCCAAATTAATTCACCCAAAGCCACGAACATAAAACAAATGGCGTAGTTGAGCAGGGTATTCGCAGAAATTATTAATATTAATGATTAATAACCATTATTGACATATTTCCTAGAAATTAATATTTTGTTAAAAAATACATTTTTTAATAATTTTTTAATTAATATTTTTTCCTGGGCAATTTAGACAGTAAGCCTCCCAAGTTATTTTTGTGTGCCAGTACCACACTGCGACAAGAGTGGTGGGTTTTAGTATTGTCACATTGCAAGGGGCTTATTCACTAAAATAGGATTTGTGTGCTGGAATACTCTTGAATTGTAATAAGTGTACTTTTCATGCTTTGATTATAGACTTGTGGGGCCCTCATAGAGGAGTTTCAAACTTCGAAGTGTATAGATAAGTGCTCATATTACAGTTACCTGTATTGTCTGTATTACATATATGCATACGTGTGTGTATACATGCCTGGGTATGGGTATAGATATATACAGAGGCAAGAGGGAACGTTTACAGTTACACTGCTTCAATTAACCCTTGTGTGCTCTCATTAGAGGAGTGCTAACTTTGAGGCATTTTAATTGTAACCGTTCAGGTCAAGGTTCTGCAATTGCCGGACGTGATATTTCTAGTGTGGCTAGATTTATTGCGCATATGCATATCTCTGTACTGTCAAGATTTCCTATTAAAGGGACTTTAATTAACTCTTGTGTGCTCTCTGTAGAGTAACTAACTCTGAAGTCCTACTTCAGTTAAATCCTTGTGTGCCTCTGCAGAGAAGTTGCTAACTTTAAAGTCACGCTTCAATTATAGACTTGTGTGCTTTCCATAAAGGGTAACTACATTGGACAATTGACTAGTCACTAGCACTTGTACCTAGACAGGTGACTTGAGCACCTGAGGCAGGTGACTAACTAGCATTTGTACCATTTGCCTTTGTGGAGATGTCACTAACTTTGAAGTAGTGCTTCAATTATAAAACTTGTGTGCCCATTGTTTGGGAGAACTAACTTTGAAGCCTAATAGGAAGTCACCTGACGTGCAGGTGTGTGTATATGAGTTTGTTTGTTTTCTTCAAAGGCATAAAAACATTCAACAGTTTGTGTGTTCTGTAACTTTCATAGTGGTTTGCGTGTTTTCTCCCTGTGTGAAAGTAAAAACATACGTGTGCCTGCTAACCTGTGTTCAGGTACTTGGTTAAACACGCATATCTGCTCTGCTGTTAAATTGCTTTAATTAGAAACACTTGTGTATTGTTTACAATACTAACTTTAAAGTATATTTAACGGAGAGCATGAATTTCCTGAGAGCATGAATTACTGAGTGCTTTGATGGGGGATTAATTCTACACTGCCCAAAGTAATATGTCTGGATAAACTGGATTATTACCTACATAACATCATACTCTATCAGGTGACTTTGAGCGCTTGTTCCCTAGGCAGGTGACTAACTAGCATTGTACCATTGCAGTGGACAATTGACTAGTCACTAGCACTTGTACCTAGACAGGTGACTTCAAATACTTGTACTACAATTCCCAAGACTGATGTATGTGTTATGTATGAGTTTGTTTGTTTTCTAGAAGGGCAGGAAAAACAAAAACAAACATTCAACAGTTTGTGTGTTCTGTGACTTTCACTGTTAGTTTGAGTGTTTTCCCATGAGTGAAAATAAAAACACATAAGTGCGGCCTGAGTGTGTGGGTTAGTGGTACAACACATACTAGTAAGGCTCACTACAAACACGTGATTGTCCTACCGTCTGATTGCGCTTGATATTCTGACTGAGAGAATGGGTTTCTTTAAGAAGAAGTTGAGTGCATTGATTGGGGGCAAAAGACCCAAATTTGGGGCTGTACCACATTGGGCTACTGCTATGGGTAGATGGAATGCCATAGCAGATGAGCTAGTACGTCACAGTGCTCCAGTGTACCCAGAGGTTGGGGAAGAGATAGGAGGTATGGCACTTAAGCTTGATTTAGGGGTCTATTCTAAACATGAGAGCAGAGCTGCGGCAGAAGTGGGGTGGATTATTTTACATGCCTTAAAAAATGAGGTAGTAAAGAGACAAGCCCTAGAAAGAGATTTAGCTGATGTAAAACAAAAATTGTTAATATCAAATGAATGTTTGGAAAATAACAATGCCCGTAAGACTGAATTACAGGAGACTAATACTCGGCTAATCAATAAACTTGACCGTTGTCGCTCTCACAGGAGTAAAGTGCCATATACCACCAGAAAGGTGAGAACACTGACTACAGGGCCCTACAGGGACCCAGAGTCACTCTTCTTATCCTCCTCTGAAGAAAAGGAGTACTCAAAATACTCATATGTTTCCTCCTCTGATGATGACGAAAAGGTGGACAGCTTCAAAGCTCGCCCACTCATCACCCAGCAGAGAAAACGAAGGGTACACAGGGACTGTGATAGACACGAGTCTGTAAATGCTAAAAGAGGGTCCCCTTTGTCAATGATAAATGGTACAGCAGAAAATGGTCAGATTTTTGTGAGTACAAAAGGGTTAGCAGAATTGGGGAAATACAAAACAGAGGAAAAGGTTAATCAGAAAAGGGGTGTCTCCATGGCTAGCAAGCCAGAAAGAAAGGATGAAGGGAAACCACCTATTGATAAACCTAAGAGGAATAATAAACAGGATGCTTCCACACACACAAAGGTGTCAAGGAAAGAAATGATGGTAGATCTTGTTAAAGCTGGTGTCAATGTAGATGAGCTAAAAAAAAGGTCAAATCATGTCTTGTTCAAAAGGTGGAAAGCTTTTAAGAGAAAGGTACATATTAATGTACCTATTTCTAAAACTCTCACTAATGAAGCAAATCTGATATACACACCATCTGAATTTAATATTCCTGTTGCTAATTCCTGTCCTCCTGTTCCCCATCCTAGGAAAACAAAATCCATGTACCCATCAGCTGAATTATGTGCCATAGCAGACAGTGACGGAATGGACCCATGGGACGGCCAATCCCCAGCACAATGTTACCCATCAAGGCTGGGGATCGACAGCCCCATGTTCCTTTGACTGTAGGGTGGGGAAAGGAAACCAACCACACCTAGGTTTTAGCCTTAGTATACACTGGGGCCGAGGTAACAGTGTTACAGGTAACCCTTCCAAACTTGTAGGCCCCATCATTTCACAGAGAGGGTCTAGGGGAAAAAGTAACTAAGGCTATACAAACCACAGTCACATATTCCATAAACAAAGGGCCCCTGGGTTTATGGATAATATTTTGAGTTTCCAATTTCCTGACAATATCTTGGGGGTAGATATATTGTTAGGACTCATAATAGAGATGCAGTTGAGAGGTGTTCAGATTTTGGCTTTCCTCACAAACCCTCTTATGTTCATGCGGCATGGGAGGTGGAGAGAGGAAATACAAACTGGACACCTGTTGTCATTCTCCCTCCCTGTAGTCCAACAAGGGCTGCCAGGAGGGTTGAAAGAAATCAGATTAGTCAGTTTTAGTTCATCCTGCAATTTTGCTCTTTAAACACTCCTGTGATTCCTGTTAAGAAACCAGAAGGTTTCTTGGTGTGGAACGACAGATTATAGGGGACTCAATAGAGTGGCACCGCCATTGAGCGCTGCAGTCCCCAGTATCGTCCCTGTCATTTATGACAGCCAAACAGACACAGGGGTGGCATGCAGCGATTGAAATAGTGGATACTTTCTTTTCCAATTCTCATTGCACCTGAGTCACAAAATTCCATTTGCATTCACTTGGGAAGGAAGCTAATATACCTTTGATGTCCCAACACTATCTACACTCCCCCGCCACATGCCATGATCCGGTTGCCAGAGAATCAAGCCAACTTCCAATACCTTTTAGAGACTGTGACATTAAAGGCCCCAACCACTTGGGGTGAAGAGGCCTACCTATCCGTGCAGAGGTGGGCCAGGAGTCCAGCTCTCATGAAGTGGAAAATGGTACGCACAAGAGCAAGGTGGATTAACAAAGCTTCAATGGTCTCGCGACATATGAATTCTTGCCACATCCAAATACTTGGAAGATACCTGCATTACAGCTTTCTCCAATCAAGTCAACTTTGCCATATGAGGAATTATACCCTGCAAAGAACAAAAGACACTGGACTGTTGTAACATGCAATCCGTATGGAGAGGTGGTGATATAAGAGCAAGATACAGGTGATTCAAATTACCAGAAGTATGCCGATATAAAGAGACTACCTTTGGCTTATTACATGGAACATTAGTGTGGGGAGGTACAGAACTCTGGGAGAAGATTTGGGCAGCCGCCTGAACAAGACTAATGCCAAGAGTTGTGGGGGAAATGAACCTCAATAAAACTATGGATGAACTGACTCAAATAAGGAACCTGAAGACCAAAATGAAGACTTCCCGTATAGTTTTCAAAACTGACACCGGTACTCGCTTTGCTGGTCAGTCCAACAATGGGCGCAGGCTATCCCATATCACCCCAAGTCTCGGGGTTGATTAAAAGGTGCAATGGGCTTTTGAAAGGACAGATTCATACACTATCCCCAAGTATGTCATAGAAGGGGTGGGATAGAACTTTTACACAGGCTTTTAGGATTTTACATGACTGTCCAACAGAACTTATCTCTATATGCCCGGCTTACATGTAATGACAATCCATTTGTTAGTTTGCGGGTTGACATGTACTGGTAGCCACCCCATATTTCAATTTAAACTAACATTTTATTTTATTTTTTCTCTTGGTAGTGGGAGAGGTTAACAGAAGTTAGTCTTTCCCATAGGAGGCAATATGCCTCCAGGTACAAGAGGTAACCTTAGTGCTCACTAAAAAACTGACCAAAGAGGGTTGGAGCACAACAGGGAGTTTGAGTGTGGATGGATGAATGCATCTCTGTCTAGGAATGACCCAAGTAGGTTAATTGCTGGTACAATCCTAGGAGAGGTGGCAGCCTGGGTACCCCATAAAATCTTGTTATCCTGGGATGAGGATAAATAAGTGCTCATGGGGTCCAAAGTGTGGGTGTTACCGCGATCCACTGATCAGCACAGGCAGAAAGGAGAGGTTATTTCAGATGGTCCTGGTAATACTAAAGTTGTATTATGAAATGGTGATTCTGTACCTATCTTCTTTCCCTCAAATAGATTGGTGGCCGGCTAGCTCCTCTGAACCCTTGATCGTCCAACACATTCATGAACCCCTTGGCCAGCTATGCAAGAGTGGACAACTCCTCTGACTGTTGCAGCACCATCCCCGTCAGTGAGGAAGGAGGGTACCCGTTCCTTGGAGTCCCGTGGGCCCAGCGAGAAATGAGACAACTCTCTGGACACAACACTGGACTCTACTACCAAACTGTCTTATGAGCAGCTACAAATCAGGGCGGTAGCTCTCCAAAATCGCCTAGCCCTGGACTGTTCTTACTGCCAAAGTAGGAGTTTGCTGGCTGGTAGGAAAATAATGCTGCAGTTATATTGTGAACTATGAAGGCGAATTTAATTATGATCCATCGAAACTGACAGCTATAATTGACAAACTCCAGGAAACATCAGACGTTGGACTATTTGGGTGATTTGGGAAGTCAGTGACCTACCTATCCAGTGAGCGACTTTAGTGTGGTTTATGACATGGGACCAAGAGGTGGAATGTTATGGACACAAATAAATTGCAGCAAATTGCAGCAACACTGTATCCATTGCATGGTTATGTTCTCATGTCATTCATCCCACTTTTGGCTCTCCACCATTTTCCTTTGTTGTCTCCCTGGTCTGTTTGGGCGGGAAAATGACAAAGAAGGACAACCTGCTCTTTTGTTTCTCTTCCTTCTAGGAGAAGGGGAGGAGGGGTGTGTCAATTAGGTAAAGTGGGCTGGAGATGGGTGGGGCTTGCCAACAAAAAGAGAGGTGTGCAGAGAGCCAAAGGGCAGTCTTGAAGGAGTCTTGGCAAGTCTTGTGGAAGAAGGGTCTTGGAGCAGGAGAGCTATGGAGAGGGAGATGTGACCAGCAGTAAGGGGGCCATGCCTTGCCTAGGCCCCAAGAACTGTTCCAGGATCCTGGCCTGCTTTTTCCCCTGCAGCACCATCCTCATTGTTCCAGATAGATGAGTATAGAAACTAAGTATCTCTCTATTATTTTCATACTATCTATAATATTTCTAGGAAAAATACCTTAGTAACCAACGTATAGTGTTTTCTACTATAATTGTTGTATTATGTGTTTTATTTGCACTGCAGTAAGTAATTCTCTAGTTAATATTATTAGATGTTTTAGCTAGAATATATTTGATAATATACAGTGTATTGTTAATATTATTGTTTGTTATTAAATATTATTGCTTATTGCTAGTACTGGGGTGTTATTGTGTTAATTGTGGTATTGGTCATTAGGACAAATATCTCTGGATATATCCTTTAATTAAAGGGTTGGCTTTTTGGGTATGGGCAAATTCATATTGCTTCTAATAGCTGTGTTGGGGTTTGTGTGGTGTGAGCAAGTTGTAGGCCCTGGCCTTGCTCATAGATTTTATCTCAGAGCAAACACATGGTCTGACTCCATCTTGCTAGGCCCCAGCCTGTCTCCACATGGTTGAGGACACCATTTTGTAAAAAGCACATGGTGTGAGTTTGCAGTTTCTTCACAACTACATAGATTTTAACACAGCTGCTATTGTGCAACCTTTTGCGCCAAATTAATTCACCCAAAGCCACGAACATAAAACAGGAGACCTTTAATATGCATGATAGTTCCTCTTTAACATTCCATAAAATTTCAGTTATAATACACAATTTTTACCCCCCTTTAACCGCATACCTCATGTGAAGTGGGGGGTAAAATAAGTAAAAAAAAAATACCCCCCCCCCAAAAAAAAAAAAAAAAAAAAAAACACCCTACAATTGCCTCCCTGTATTCCCCTCTTCCCCACCTCAAAAACCTGTATCTGAGCCCCTACTTTACTTCCCTCTACCCGCCTCCATGCCAACAAGCGATTGAGCCCCTGAGAAGGCAGCCTGGGCATCCATTCAGCGGGTAGCATGCTTATCTTTGTTGCCCGCTTCTTCCACTGCCTCTCTCCAATCAAAGATCCCCTGCAAAATAGAAATGACCTGATTGCCCTGTCAGTACCTTCATAGGGCAATACAGTAGGTTCAATACGCAGAGTCTGCACACTGAAACCTGAAGGTCCTGACAGGGCACTTTCTAATGGGCTGAGGATCATGAAAGGGAGAAAGACAGTGGAGCAAGTGGGTGGCAAAGTTAAAGTATGCTGCCCGCTGAACAGATCCCAAGGCTGCCTCCTCGGGCTTAATCTCTCATCACCATAGAGGTGGGTAGAGAGAAGGAAAATTATGGCATGTACAAATCTGTGACCAACTGAGTAGTGGAACCAAGCTGGTGATCAGACAGCACATGTGTGGACCCATTATTACCAGTGGACAGTGGAATCAAGATGGAGTTCAGAAAAGTGCATGGTGGGATCTGCGACTACCCAGGGAACTAGCCTGAAAGACAGACAGTATATGTGAGCACTGTGACTACCAATGTAACCAGGATGGGGGGGGGGAAGCAGGCTGTGTACGTGGGGAAATGAGACGACCTTCAAACACAGGTGTGGGGGGGCAGGCCGTGTATGTGGAGATCTATGACTAACAGTGTGACCAGTTTGCTGGTAGGACAATGTAAATGGGAATACGAACTACAATATTTGTAGGGATCTGACAATACAAGTGGAATCATGTTGGGGACGTCAGACAATGTATGTTTGGAGCGGAGACTACCAGTGGAGCCAAATGAGAGGGTTGCCAATGGAACCAGACTGGGGGTGAGAGGGCATATGGGGATCTGTGATTACCAGTTGAACAAGCCTGCGGGACAGAATGCATGTAGGGATCTGTGACTACCAGTGGAACCAGGCTGGGAGGCAGACGATATATGAGCGGATCAGTGAAACCATGCTGGGACATCAGACAGTAGAGTAAGGCTGAGGTGTCAGACAATGCACATAAGGTTATCAAGCTACCAGTGGTCAGTGGAATAAGGCTGGTGTGTCAGACAGTATATAATGTGCTCTGTGACTACCAGTGGCACAAGGTTTGACTGTCATACTGTATATATGTGTAATTCTGTGACTATCGGTGGACTGTAGAACAAAGCTGGAGTGGCAGACTATGTATATGTGATACTTCGCCTGCCAGCATACCCTTTATGTGCTAGCAGCATAGGGCACCCTCCATAGAGTTTATTACAACATTGGTTGTAGAAAATATAAAATACTTATACAATCTTTTAATGTATAAAATTAAGATTAAAAAAATTAACACAAGTATGTACAAAAGAGGATTTTAGTCTTACCTGTTAAATCCTTTTCTCTTAGTCCATACAGGTTACTGGTAACTCTGGGTAGGTGATATGCCCCTTTAATTGTAGGCAGGAACAATTCTAGAATTGTATGCAGGGGGTGGAGCCTACCTTTCCTCCTTGGCTGCATCTAGCCAACCAGTTCCAGTAAGATTTGAGACATTAACTAGTGACTAGATCGAAGGGAAAGAAGACTCCTGTGTGCATGACCCTGAAGGACCCCCACAGTATGCCACAGGAGAGTCAAGCATGGTCCCTTGACAGGGTGGGAGATCAGTAACCTGTATGGACTAAGAGAAAAGGATTTAACAGGTAAGACTAAAATCCTCTTTTCTCTGTCGTCCAATACAGTTTACTGGTAACTCTGGGATGTCCAACCATTAAGTTTCCCAGAGGTGGGAACTAAGACAAGGACCAGGCCCAAGGCCCCCAAAGTCCTCAGAGCAGATATGAACCATCAGATCAGAGATAGCCTAACAAAGGAGTGTCAATGGACACTGAACAGGGGTACAACACCCTAAACTGTGACACAGGACACTGAACTAGAGCCAATAGTGCTCAAAAGTGAAGGAAGCACCAAGAACTGAAGAAGATCCTAGACATGCAAGACTGCCTCCAGGATTTTCCTCCCAAAGCTGGCATCAACTGATGCCAGCACATCAACACGGTAATGCTTCGAAAAGGTGTGCACAGACGACCAAGTGGCAGCCTTGCACAACTGATCAGCGGAGGCCTGATTCTTGTAAGCCAAGAAGCCCCAATAGATCTAGTAGAATGAGCAGTGACCCGAAAGGGAACATGCTTCTTCCTCAGCTCGTAAGCCTTACGAATAGTGGACTTGATCCAGGATGCAATAGTCACCTTGGATGCAGGTCTTCCTGCCCTGGGACCCTCAGGAATGACGACCAGCGCATCAGATTGCCCGATAGACTCAGTGCGACGTATATAAAACTTGAGACAACGCACCACAGAGGTGGGGTCAGGGCAGAAAGAAGGCAAAACAATCTCTTGATTGATGTGGAACTCCGAAACCACCTTCAGGAGAAACTCCTGAGACGTGCAAAGTACAGCCTTGTCCTTGTGAAACACCAAAAAGGGTGGTTTATAGGACACTGCATGTAACTCCGTGTCACGGCGAACTGACACGATCGCCAGGAGAAAAGTCATTTTCCACGTCAACATGCGTAGAGGAATGGTAGCAAAAGACTCAAAGGGAGGACGCTGAAGAACACTCAAAACCAAGTTAAGATCCCACGGAGGAGAGGGATTCTTAAAGACAGAACGAGTATGAGCAACGTCCTGAAAGACAACCTTGACATCAGGAAGAATGGCAATGCGCCTCTGAAAGAAAACAGAGAGAGCAGAAGTCTGAATCTTAAGGGAACTCAAACCGAAGCCCTTGTCCACACCTTCCTGCAAGAAGGCCAGGACCGTAGGCAGATGAAATTCCTGAGACAGGTCTCCATCGGTACACCAAAATAGAAAGTTCACCCAGACACGATGGTAGGCTTTAGAAGAAACAGGTTTGCGGCCACTAAGCATAGTAGCCACCACATCAGAAGAAAAACCCTTCTTCCTCAATATTGAGGATTCAATTTCCAAGCCATCAAAGCTACAAAATGAACATCCTCCTTCCACAGGTAACCCTGTAGAAGAAGATCCGGACGTCAAGGGGGAGCCGGAATGGCTCCGCCACTGACAGATCCAGAAGCTCCGGGACACCAAGCCTGTCGAGGCCTGTACGGAGCAATCACAATGACTGGACATCTTCAATTTCAGCAACACTCTGTGGAACATGGAGAGGGGAGGAAGATGTAAGCCAGAGGAAATAACCAAGGAATGGACATGGCATCCACCGCTATAGCTAGAGAATCCCTCAAGCGAAAGCAGAGCCTCGGAACCTTCCAGTTGTGTCTTGTCGCCATCAGGACGATGCAAGGAAGACCCCACTTCTGAATGATGAGGTTGAACACCTCTGGGTGCAGCTCCCACTCGCCTCTGTCCACTGTGCATCAACCGAGGAAGTCCGCCATGATGTTGTCTTTTTCCGCCCTGCTTGTTGATGTAAGCCACGGCCATGGCGTTGTCGGACTGTAGCCGGACTGGGCAGTTTTCCAGCTGGGGTGTCCAGTGACCGACCCTGAGCACTCAGGCGACCCAGGACCGCTCCCCAGCCAGAGAGGCTGGCATCCGTCGTTACCGTGGTCCAGAAGGATACCAGGAAGGACTTGCCCTTCAGCAGATTGGAGAGATCGAGCCACCACTACAAACTCAGTTCCACATGAAGAGGAAGGGATACGGACGTCTTCAGAAGGTCTGGTTGATCCCTGCACACCTGGATCACAAGCCTCTGGCGTTCCCTGGTGTGAGCCATGGCAAATGGGACCGCTTCTATGGTGGAGATGAATTTCCCCACTAGAGAGGACAGCTTCTTGGCTGGAACTGGGTCTTGAGCCAGAACAGCAGAAACCCTGTGGTCGATCTGGTGAGCTACCTCGTCCGTGAGAAACACCATGCTCTGCTGAGTGTCAAAGAGAAGGCCCAGGAAGACAAGACGCTGGGATGGGACAAGATCTGACTTGTCCATGTTGATGATCCACCCGTGATGGGTGAAAGCATGAATGCAGTCCTGAACCTGCTGATGAAGAAGTTCCACAGATGGGGCCTTCAGAAGCAGGCCGTCCATGTATGGAGTAACTGTGATGCCATCCCGATGGAGGACGGATACTAAAGCTCCCAGGACACGGTTGAAGACTTGAGGAGCTGTAGTCAGGCCAAAGGGAAGCGCTGAAAACTGAAAGTGCCCTTGGTCGCAGGCAAATCTGAGATACTGCCAGCTCTCTGGATGAATGGCGATGTGTAGATAAGCGTCCTGATGATCCAGAGAGGCAAGGAATTCCCCCGGGGACAAAGCAGCAATCACCGTCCTTAGGGACTCCTGGTGATAATGAGTCCTGATCACAAAGGAATGGAGATCCTTCAAATCCAAAATGGGACGACAACCTCCGTCCTTCTTGGAGACCACAAAGAGGTTTGAATAAAATCCATACCTCTGTCCTGAACTGGAACCGGCTCTAGAACATCCTTGTCCAGAAGGGCCTGGATAGCGCCATTGAACAGACGGTGTTTCTCTGCGCCCTGGGGAGTATGAGAAGAAAAAAGGATAAAAAGAGAAAGAGAGACGAAAGGGATCCTGTATCCTTCCGCCACCATCTGTAAAACCCATGGGTCCGCCACTGAATCCTCCCAGACGCTGTGGTAGCGACGCAGCCTGCCACCTACAGCAGAGTGGGGACCTGCGTTCGGTGAGCCATGGAGAAGGAGGATTGGAAGCCTTAGGCTTGGAGGAGACCTTGGGCTTCCATTGCTGTTTGGGCTTGGAGGAGGCACGTAGAGATGAGGGAACCGTCTGGTTCGCTGGACGTGTTTCAGTCTGAAATTTACTTACCGATATTTTATTTTCTTCTGTGTCCCTTCCACTGCATTACGTACTGTATTCTCTCCGCTGTGTAGGATCAGTTATTTTCTTTACTATTTAAATATAGTCTCGAGATAGGATAGTTTAGTCCACTGTTGTCAAAGCTGCAAAATATAAATCAGAAATCGTTAGAGGGTTGGGTATGCCGTGGAAGGGACACAGAAGAAAACAAAATATCGGTAAGTAAATTTTACCGTTTCTTCTGTGTCCCCCGTCCACGGCATCATGTATGGGACGTACCAAAGCTGTGTCCCTAGGGAGGGTCAATACATGGTTTAAAAGATCAAGGCACCTAATGAGGGGTCACTTGCATTCATACCCAAAGGCTGGTATGCACAAATGCTTCCAGGAGGTGGTACTAATGAAAAAAAAAAAAAAAAAAAAAAAAAAAAAAAAAAAGGTATTTTCTTACATTTCTGCCCCTTCAAATGTATGGAGCTCTGTGCAAACCATGGAATTTTCAACTACATTCGTTAGCTAGTGCTCTTAGGAGTCAAAGACACCCCGTTGGTATGAGCTGAACTACATTAGGGAGTGCTAGAAGTAGAAAACTACACCAACTACAAACTCTGATGTTTCTAACATTTTCTCAAACCTGACTTGCCTGTATGAAAATGGCTATAACACCTTCAGAAGTGAAGAAAAGGTAGATAAACTATACCATTTTGGAAAGAAGACAACATGCCGCATCTAATGAGGGGTCAGTTGCCTTTTTACCCCTAAGTTAGTTGGCACAACTATTTCCAGAATGTGGCACTACAGGAAAACAAACAAACATTTCTTTTACACTTCAGTCACTTCAAAGATACTAAAATGGTTCAATGGCGTGAGATTTCCTAGGAGGACAACTTGCCAGCCAAAGAAAAATGGTACCCCACTGCTGTGGGTTGACATACCAATTTGAGTGACAGCAGCGTAGCTACCAGTGAAACAGGAATGGGAAAGAAAACAGTGTATGTGTGATTTTATGGCTAACAGATGAAAGAAGCTAGGGCATCAGCCAGGGTACGCGTGGACCTGTGACTACCAGTGTAACATTGTGGGAGGGTGAGGGATTAGGCAGTGTGTGTGGGTATGAGCAGAGGAGCAAGGATGGTGGTGATGGTGGGGCAGTGTCTGAGTGTGTATGGGGGATGTGACTACCAGTGTGCACTGTATGTCCCCCTCATACAAAGTTTGATTCCCAGCCTGAATCTAGTGCATACTGGTACTTTGAGTCTACCAATAGGCAGTGGAAACAGGCTGGGGGTCAGGCTGGGGAATGGGACTGCCAGTTGGCTGTGGAACCAGGCAGGGGAATACGGTACGTGTGTGGTGGGGGAATCGGAGGCATTTTTTGTGCATGCCACAAGGGTGCCCAATGCACTGCAAAGCAATGCGTTGAACCCCCTGTTGCACACAAAGAGTTTTGTTGGGGTTTTTTTTAATTATTATTTTGTATTCATACCTCGTTGGGGAGGCGGTATCAGGAACATTCCTGGTGTCCCCCATCCAGGTCTAAAAACAGAATAATGAAAAAAAAAAGTTTGTGTGTGTTACAGGGGGTCCAACGTATTGCAAAGCACTGCGTTGGACCCCCCCCGTGGCACGTGCATTTTTTGGGGCTTTTCCCCCAATATTTTTGTGTAGACCTCGTTGGGGGCATCAGAACCCATACAATGAGGTCTAAATAAAAAATAAAAGGGGGAAAGGGGGAAAAAAAAATAATCCTTTGGGTGCCACAGGGGTGTCCAGTGGATTGCAAAGCAATGCATTGGGCCCCTGTGGCACACAAAGGGTTAAATTTTTTTATCGTTACTTTGTATTCAGATGGCCACCAAACAAGCTCTGATCACAAAGTAATGATAAAAAGTCCTGTGTGTGCCACAGGAAGGGGGTCTGCATTGAACCCTCCTCCTAGTGGCACACACAGGGTTAACATTTTTTTAATTTATTTTTTTTATTATATACCTCATTGAGGGGCATCGGGATCCCCCCTGATCCCCCCAATGAGGTCTTTAAAATAAAAAAAAAAATCCCCCCCAAAGAATTGACCCTGTGAGTGGCACTCACAGGGTTACTTTTATTATATTTTTTTTATTATTTATTTATTTTTTTTTTTCCAACTCTTCAGACCTCGTGGGGGACATCCGGACCCCTTCTGGTGTCCCCTCAGTCACTGATCTCCCAACCGATAGGCTGGGAGATCAATGAGGCGACCGCAGGAGAGCAAAAGCTCTCCTGCCCTTCTCTCCTACCACAGGCAGGAGTGAACAGGACCGGGGAAACTTCCCTAACGTCATCGGTGACCATGTCACCGATGACGTTGGGAGGCTTCCCCCGGTCCCGCCCACTCCTACCCGGAAGTTCGGGTAGGAGAGAGGGGGAAGGAGAAACTCAGTTTCTCCTTTGTGTTTATTGATCTCCCAGCACGACCGACTGGGAGATCAATAACTGGGGAGGCATGAGGAGTGATCCTCATGCCTCCCCACGAGTGCCAGGAGTTTTTTTTTTTTTTGTTTGTTTTTTAATGCGGCCACTGCATGCCGGTTATACCGGCTCATGCAGTGACCGCATTTCACTCTTACGCCGTACGAGCGTGGCACAGCAGGTACAGCTGTGTCCACTCGTACGGTGTAAGTAGCTGGCACTCTAGGGGTTAAGTGAAGAAATCCAACCTGAGTAGTTCTCTGTTTTAACCCTTTGAATACCTTCATATAAATAGTCCGACAGGCAGAGGAAGCGACAGCACAAAGAAGGGCCGCGGACAATACGGTACGGGTGACAACAACAGAGAAAACATAATAGTCAGATGACAAACTTTATTATATATAAGAAGGAGCAACATAATCAAAGTCAGCAAACTGGTTCTGGTCTATTTCCATGTCTAATGTTATGTCTGTTAACTGAATGCGAGCTTTGTTCAAAACTGGTGCAACTTTAGGCTGGTATGGAGGCATAATCTCTTTGTTCTGTACTTTATCCCAGTCCAGGCCATGGAAAAAGGGATGTTGTTGTATATGTGACATTCCATACTTGGGATCACCTCCCAGCCTCTTTTCTGGGTCATTAGTCAGGAAACCCTGTAATAGTTGGGAAAAATCATCAGAGATGTATTTTGGCATTGGCAGTGGCTTCTGCTGTACAGCTGTCATTTCCCCGAAGCTGTTTGGCAAGGTCCAAGAACCCTGATATCCTGGCGAGACCATTAGCCACAGAGCGATACCAAGTGCCCACCAATCGACTGCAAATCCGTACTCATTTTCTTCAATTATTTCGGGGGCACAGTAAAATGGAGTTCCACACATGGTCCATGTTTTATCCTCTCCCTCTGTAAGTATCTTAGATATGCCAAAATCGGTAATTTGTGCATGGCCCTCATGATCCAGTAAAATGTTCTGAAGTTTTAGATCTCTGTGAATGACTCGTTTCTGATGTAAGAAGTCAAGACCCAGGGCTATCTCTGCGGAGTAGAACCGTATGTGGGGTTCTGGTAAAACGCCACGTCTACAGACAAGGCTTTTAAAGTCTCCTCCATGTGCACAGTCTATAACGAAACACAGATAGCTAGGTGTCTGAAAGCAACTGTGTAACCCAATCAGAAATGGACAGGGAGAAGCTAGCTGTAATACCTTCTTTTCTGTCCACAGCATTTGAATGTCGTCACAGGCTGTCGTCTTCTCTATTAACTTCAAGGCATATGCTTTGTCGTCTTGCTTGGAGTGTACCAAGTATACCTTGCCATATCCGCCTTCTCCCAATACTTTAATAGTGTTGAAATCTGCAAAGGTAACAGTCTTCATGATCTTACTAGGTTCCTTTACACCCACCTTATCCTGGCATTTGTTTATGGTTTTACTTGCATCTTCCTCTGGAGGACACTTGTCACAGCTACAGTGGTCACCTTCCTCCAGAGGGCATTTGTCGCAGCTCTCCTTTGACTCCTCCAGTATGGGTGTGAGGGAGACGTGTGGATTTGCACTGCAGTGGTCACCTTCCTCCAGAGGGCAGTTTCCACTTCTCTGCTTTGCCTCTTCCAAAATGGGCTCATGATGGACCTGAGCTTTCACACTGCAGTGGGCATCTTTTGCAGGTGGACATTTGTCCCTGATCTCCTTTGCCTCCTCCAGTATGGGTGTAGAGAAGACCTGAGGATTTTCCGTGCAGGGGGCAGTCGCCCACCTGCAGACTTTATGGACCACCATACAACATGCTTTGCAAGAGTAGCATTTCTTTTTCCGGCCACGAAATCTCAACCTGCAGTGAGTACAACGTTCATGAGTGTTCAGGCACTGCTTTTCAAAACTGTGGCCGTTGATCCAATTAACTCTCCTGGCTTCATGACTTGAAGAGCTTGAAGGGCTTGAAGGACTTGAAGGGAAGCAGCATGATCCTAGAAGGAATGCAGCCCGAAACCAATCCAATATCTTTCCCATTTCTGGTACTCAAATGTGGTATTTACATCCTTTGTACTTGCTAAGTGCTGAATACTTGTTGAATGCTGATACTTTCGCTAGGTACTGTTAAACAGTTGTGTGCTGAAGGGCTACATTTAGCAAATATATTCTACTTTGTACTTCTGTTCATTCTGACATCACAATGAAGCTGCATACTGTTGCCTGTAACTGACTGGCCAGTAATGGCCAATCAGGACAAGAATGGAATGCAGTCTTCTGATTGGCCACTACTGGCTGGTCAGTAACTGACAGTTGGGCAAGCAGAGAATATGTGCAGTGATGCATAGGAGTGTAAATATGTAAAACAAATAATGTGATAAAATCAAGAGTAGTGCCCACACTTCATTCTGCCTCTCCTTGGGTGTGAAGGTGTCCAGCCTGAGAAATGGACTTATGCTGAGGAGGAGGAGGAGGTGGCTGCAGGAGTCTAAAAGAGAAGGTTGCTGTGTATTAAAGTACCATGCCAAGCTACTGGTCATTATTTAGTTAACTGGATGCCTAAGAGGTCTCTGGCACATTGCAAAGCAGTGTTGGAGACTTCTCCAGCATACAAGGGGGTAAGAGATTTTGTGCTTCTATCTTATAGTCTTATTAGTTTCTACTTCAGGGGTCACTGGATGGGGTTGGGGATGGAGTTGTAGGAGGAGAACAAACCATGGGTGACGAATTATCACACATGTGAACAATTAATTAGGTTAATTGAGGTTGGGGGTTTGGCACAAATCTTCTGGCATGTTCACTTGGTATATTAGGGTAGTCACTTCTGCATGTTTGTAATCTTGATAAAGGCTGTGTAACACGGCCAAAAAGTTGATCTGAATAAACATAGTTTGAACATTTTCAAAGTAACCCTGTGAGTGCCATCTATCCACCTACAACTCATACTTGGAGCAGAGACAGGCGGTGAGCCGTCCCTAGCTCCCGGCTCCGGAGCAGCGCGTTCAGCCAGTCTCTACTGCACATGACTGTGATGCAGTTATGCACAGTAGAGACTCGCTGAATGCACCGATCCGGAGCGGGGAGCACGGGACAGCTCACCATGAAACTCCCTGTGTGCGAAACCGTACAAGCGCAGTAGCATGTGCTGTTTCGCACACACGGAGCTTTGCAGGCTAGCGTTTTATATTATTTAGAAAAAAAAAAAAAGGTATTATTTATATATATATATATATACTAGTTGAACAGCCCGTTACACGGGCCACAGTGCCACTGCCACCCGGTCCCGGAGTGTCCAGCTCTGTATCAGCCATGGCGCGGGCAGTCTCTACTGCGCATGACTGCAGCACGTGCAGAAGTGTCTACTGCGCATGTTGTGGCGTTACACACGATTTAGCGAATTATTATATAGGATATATATATATATATATATATATACACACATATACACACACATTGTGTGTGTGGACACATTAGCACATTCAGCTATATAAAAATACACACCCAAAAGCAACTGAATAAGAAATCTCACAGAAGAGTTTCCTTATTGGAAAATATATATATATATATATAGCTTAACCATGGCTGGGCAACTCCCAGGAGATGGGAAAAGGTGCTATATTTGTCAATGTTTTGGCCCTCAAGGGCCTTTTTCAAGACCTTGTTTTGAGAAAAGGCCCTCGAGGAGGCTGAAACGTTGTCAAATAAAATATTTATTTTATATTATACATAAATATACACACACAATGTCTTTTACTGGCTCTTAACCCATTGAGTTACATTCCCCTCTGGCACTCAAAGGGTTAAAAAAAGAAGTGTATTGCTCCAAACATTAATATTAATAATTGTGGAAATGACATCCTAAATATAAATACAATGGTCCGTATGTCTAAAACGTCAACGGTGAAACATCACAGGGGACCATTCTAAATTCCAGTTGATCTAAGTGGAACTTTTAACCCCTTGAATGCTAGTGAGGTTTCCAACACACCTCTAACATTCATAGGGTTAAAATAAAACTTAATTTATTATAATCTGCAGAATTTTTACTTGTCTGCCTTGGCGAAGTTGGCTTATGCCAGAAGTACACCATTTCACTTTAATACATAAGGCCTAGTGGCTATTTGACCCACTGTGACATAAAGACTACAGGTTTGTTACCAACCAGACTTTGAGGGAAATGTCACCTTACAGGTCATTTGTAAGTAGAATTGGTAACAGCCCTACAGCAACGCGTTTAACAGGATACAATCTTTAGAGCTTTATTTAACAAAGCAGTAGATACAGTGGCTAATGCACAAACATGAACTGAATTAATCCTGGAGTAACCAAAGTGAACCAAGGGACAAAATAAAACTGAAATTGAGTGAAACTGGGAGTAGTAGCCCACTGCATGTCAGAGAGGTCTAATGCATCTAGAATTCAGAGAAGCGGGGTTATACACTAAGGTGTGATAAACTGGATATGCCCGCTCCAGTGAGATCACTCCTCCGATTCCTATTTTCTATGGAGAAATGCGCAAAGATCTCTAAAGTTGGGAAAATCTTGGCTTTATAGAATATCATAGGACTTAGAGTGTATATGACAATGGAGAAGTCATCACCACTTCTTCAACTTGTATTACCTCTTGATCATTCCTTAGTGCCTCACCACAGGAGATAAAAGTCCCATTTAAAATCAATGGGGATTATCATCTATGGTGCACTTGGTTTACACCTGAATTACTCCAGGGGGAAGATTCACTAAGCGGTGATAAAGAGGTGATAAAGTGGAGATGACTTCACCAGTTCATCAATTCTCCAATTCCTGTGTTATTCTAAGGAGCCTATTCACTAAGATTGCTTCAGCTTTGGAGATCTTAGTGAATAGACTCCATAGAATACCATAGGAACAAAAGAAGTGATAAAGTGGAGATGATTTATCCATTTTATCAATGATTATGGAATCTCCCCCCAGTTCTTCTTCATACATCAGCTTCAAGAACATGAGACAAGAAAATCAGACTGGAACACAGTAGTCAGACAGAGTTTTATACTAATGGACACAGGTATGAAAATAGAACATTTTGCTACAATGTTTAAAAGAACAGTATGCTTTATTATGAAAATACTAGTTGAACAGCCCGTTACACGGGCCACAGTGCCTCAGGCAGCCGGTCGCGGGGCAGTCACACGCAGTGGAGACTGCCCGCGCCTCGGCTGATACAGAGCCTCTGGCAGCCGGTCGCGGGGCAGTCACACGCAGTGGAGACTGCTTGCGCCTCGGCTGATACAGAGCCTCTGGCAGCTGGTCGCGGGGCAGTCACACGCAGTGGAGACTGCCCGCGCCTCGGCTGATACAGAGCTGGACGCTCCTTCGGAGCGCCCAGCTCTGTATCAGCCGCGGTGCGGGCAGTCTCTACTGCGCATGACTGACGCACGCGCAGCAGTGTCTACTGCGCATGTCGGGCGTTACACACAACTTGGCGAATTATTATATAGGATACCTTGAAGGTTTTTAATCTGCAGATAATAACAAGGTTACTCCAACAGCTATGAGATGCTTTCTTCAAAAGTTATCAAAGGTCACATTTTCTCATGCCAGAGGGATGAACAATGCATTTCAAAGCAATGTGCTACATACACCTTTGGCATGCAAAGGGTTAAAAAAAAACACACCTCAAACCACAATTTGTGACCAGCCAATAGGTGGAGATGTTATTGCTGTACTTTGATAACAAGTGGCCAAATGATCTCCACAGTTACAAATAGAAAAATGCAGTAATGTGGACTGGTCACCAGTCTGAGCTAGGAAAACATTTAATAGATCATCTCTCAACAGTGTGAAAAACATTGCTTTACTCAGAGTTCCCCACTGTATTTTGTTTTTATAGTAAAACATTAATGTACTTTTATCAAAAGTAATTTATGAGAGATACAATTGACCATTTTTTTATACTATGAAGATTAATTGGAGCGGCTTTTATTCTGAAACATTACTATCCCTTTAAAAACCGAAATAAAGCATTATTACTCTAGCCTTTTAAGGACCAGGGATGTGTTCTATGAATTGTACACTCCTCTCCCCTTTAAGGGGTTAAGGCAGTTTTCAAAATGTAATTAAGATTATTAAAATAACTACGATGGCAACTCCCATTTAAAATTGAGACCCAGACTAGTGGACAATGTATTTGCAGGGTAGTGGGACACCCAGCCATATGTTAATTTAGGGGCTACTGATCATTAAACATTTTACTGTTTGATTAACCTGTTAATTAACCCCTTAAGGACCAGTAGTCCAGGGAAGTTACCATTCCGATGTGCCGGTAGATGTGACGTTTTGGGTACTGGCATGCCGCATTGGGATCTGAGAGAGACTGCTCCAGTCTTGGATCGGACAATTTCAGACCCTGTTTTTACTTACAGAGCTCCCAGAGGAGCGGTGTAAGTAAAGTGTATGCGACATGTTATGGCATTCACTGGTCCTTAACCCTTTCAGTGCCAAAGGGGTATGCAATGCATAAGGCAAAAGCCTTGTGATGGTCAAAGCACATCAAGCGGTTAATTCATTCAAAAATAAGCAAATAGTGATAATAAGGGAGGGAAAAAAAAAAAGGAGAAATCCCTTTATAGCCAAAACCCTTAGCAGAGGCACTCAACCATGAGACAATATGTACCACAATCTATAATAATCTCAGCCAAAACACAGTTTTGAGATCACAAATATATAAAACATGCAAAAAAAAATAGTAACTGGTAATCCAACTTCTTACTCGTCAGTCCCATATTATAATGTACAAGTGTAAGAAAATTTATATAAAGGACCCACCATTAGTGAGTAAGATCGCATCCCTACACAATAAGTCAACCAACCATGCGCGAAAATAAGACTTCTCTACTGTGAAGAACGGATGTCAGCTTTAGTAATAAAGCCTCAGAACGCCCTCCTCACAAACAACCACATACAGCCCAACGCATAGCTCCCAAAGGCTTTGTCAGGTAAGCAAAGAGAATACTTGCAAAGTGACTATTAGCTTTTTATTTATTTATTTATTTATTTAGCGTCCATCTCTTAAAGGGATAGTAATGTTTCATAATAAAAGCAACTAATTAATCATCATAGTATTTGGACTTTGGAGCGTGTTATTTCAATTCTGTCAGAGTTGTAGTTCAGGAGTAATTGAATGATAAAGTGTCCCCCTCCTGCCCCTTTTACTGATATAACACTGCTCAGCCAGAGCAGAAGGGAGGTGCCCAGGTAGACTGCAGAGAGGGAGAATCTTCAATTAAGATAAGGGAAAAACCTGAAAAGCTTGTCAAGGGGGGCAGGGCTTTCATTGTTTTCATATAAAGAAGACTGTTCCCTTCTGTTATCTGTCTGGTCTATGGACTGCATTCCACATCTGAGGACAGATGGCTTACACTAGGTAAAAGGGGCGGGAGGGGAAACTTTGCTTGTGAATATCTCTTAAACCATAAAGGTTTGAGAGATAAGACTTATATCGTTCTTCATGTTTTTTTAACGCCTACAAAATAAAATAAAGATAAAACAAAAGTATTACTATCCCTTTAAGTCATCTATGCCATATGCATGGGCTTTCCCTCCTCTGTTAACCCTCTGAGTCGGAGTTCTAGAGGGTTACGCAAGGCATTGCAAATGTCATTACATTAGAGACAGCTATAAGTCGGGTTACATTCTGAACAAGTTCAGTTACCAACAGGTTCCATGTAACAACATTACACTTTTCTCCTACATAAATAGACCTTACGCAGAAAGCTAAAGGCATAGCATTTCTTTAACACACCAACTGCACTATAAGGTCATATAAAAATTCATAACATTTCCTAGTATTGTGAAGCAATCTGCTGTAGACCACTGTAGCATTCAGGGGGAGTTAAAAAATCCCATTTAAAATCATATTTTCTTTTTCTTTTTAAACCCTTTGAGCTTTGCAATGCGTTCCATACCCCCTGGCACTCAAAGGGTTAACTTATCCCCTTTCATGCAGCCAGAACTGCACCTCTTCAGCCTTTTGTATAAGGCCCACTGAAGCCATCAATGATCAATGCCACAATCCCAGTGCTAGATAGCACATCAACTGATCTTATTTTACATGAGCAGAAATATTAGTCCTCCTAGCTTAAAGGGATAGTAATATTTCGTTTTATCTTTATTTTATTTTTGTAGGCATTAAAAAAACATGAAGAATGATATAAGTCTTATCTCTCAAACCTTTATGGTTTAAGAGATATTAACAAGCAAAGTTTCCCCTCCCGCCCCTTTTACCTAGTGTAAGCCATCTCTTTTCAGATGTGAATCTGGTTGTAAGACCAGACAGATAACAGAAGGGGACAATCTTCTTTATATGAAAAGAAAAAAATCCCTTCCCCCCTTGACAAGTTTTTCAGCTTTTTCCCTTATCTTAATTGAAGATTGTCCCTCTCTGCAGTCTACCTGGGCACCTCCCTTCTGATGTGGCTGAACGGGGGGGGGGTACTTTGCTTGTGAATATCTCTTAAACCATAAAGGTTTGAGAGATAAGACATATCGTTCTTCATGTTTTTTTAATGCCTACAAAATAAAATAAAGATAAAACGAAGTATTACTATCCCTTTAAGGGTCTCACGTCAGAAATAAACCTGCTTTTGAAGTATTAATGATGTTCGCATTATGTAGAATTTTAGAAACAAGATTGCAGGTTACTAATTATATTAAATGATGCACTTATTTTATTTTTTATGTTCTAAAGAAATGCAATCTATTAAAAATAGGAGTAACATTCTTCCATCTGGAACTATTCAAAAAGCATCTGCAGTCATTTTTTTCCAGCAGAGGAATTGTGTAACTCAATATCTAGTTTTTTCTTCTCTTTATTAGAAAAGCTAGAATGCAACTAGCTGTACAAATATATTGAAAAGGACAAGTTTCATGAAGAACAAAAAGAAAAGGCCAATTTGTTAAATATAAAAGGGGACTGAACACCAGGAATAAGTGGCTCTTAATTGAACATATTTCAGTTACCTAGTCAAGTGGCCTTCATACAGCAGTCAGGTATACCTAACTAAATAAAGTCTGCCTCTAGTTCATACATCCCCACCACAAACAATAGATCTAAAATACTAGAATGGGACCACGGTCTATCGCAGGGGTGTCCAAGTTCAGTCTTCAAGGACCACAAACAGGCCAGGATATAAGGATTTCTCCGATTAAGCACAGGTGAGTAAATCAGCGGCTCATTCATTTTGACTGGCCCACCTGTGTTCAAGCTTGTTGGTGGCCCTTGAGGACTGAATGGACAGCCCTGGTATATGACAGAGGTCTTCCAGGACAAGGAACCCAGAAGCAGGACTAGGAAAGCCCTGGGTCCGAAGAGAAGAAGTACAAGAGACTCCTCCAACAAGGGCAGGTGGAGAGAAGCTGGGGAGCGACGCTAGGGTGTGTTGCTAGCGGACGTAGGCCCCCCTGTAGTGTGTTGTGCTGCGGCCGAAGCCGGGTAAAGATGCGGGCCGCGAAGCCAGATGACCCCCTTCAGTTGAGCTGAAGGTGGCCCAGGAGAACAAACTACAGAGAGGACTAACACCACCTGCCCCAGGGAGAGTCTGACCTAAGGTAGAACTCACCAGAAAGTAAAGAGAGACACTGACTGAGGTGCAGGAAGTGTAGACTGACTAGAGACTGAGCCTGGTGGTCCAGGGAGGAGAGCAGGCAAGGACTGGCCTGGTGGTCCAGGGAGGAGAGCAGGCAGGGGCTGGCCTGGTGGTCCAGGGAGGAGAGCAGGCAGGGGCTGGCCTGGTGGACCAGGGAGAAGAGCAGGCAGGTGCTGGCCTGGTGGTCCAGGGAGGAGAGCAGGCAGGGACTGGCCTGGTGGTCCAGGGAGGAGAGCAGGCAGGGACTGGCCTGGTGGTCCAGGGAGGAGAGCAGGCAGGGACTGGCCTGGTGGTCCAGGGAGGAGAGCAGGCAGGGACTGGCCTGGTGGTCCAGGGAGGAGAGCAGGCAGGGACTGGCCTGGTGGTCCAGGGAGGAGAGCAGGCAGGGACTGGCCTGGTGGTCCAGGGAGGAGAGCAGGCAGGGACTGGCCTGGTGGTCCAGGGAGGAGAGCAGGCAGGGACTGGCCTGGTGGTCCAGGGAGGAGAGCAGGCAGGGACTGGCCTGGTGGTCCAGGGAGGAGAGCAGGCAGGGACTGGCCTGGTGGTCCAGGGAGGAGAGCAGGCAGGGACTGGCCTGGTGGTCCAGGGAGGAGAGCAGGCAGGGACTGGCCTGGTGGTCCAGGGAGGAGAGCAGGCAGGGACTGGCCTGGTGGTCCAGGGAGGAGAGCAGGCAGGGACTGGCCTGGTGGTCCAGGGAGGAGAGCAGGCAGGGACTGGCCTGGTGGTCCAGGGAGGAGAGCAGGCAGGGACTGGCCTGGTGGTCCAGGGAGGAGAGCAGGCAGGGACTGGCCTGGTGGTCCAGGGAGGAGAGCAGGCAGGGACTGGCCTGGTGGTCCAGGGAGGAGAGCAGGCAGGGACTGGCCTGGTGGTCCAGGGAGGAGAGCACAAACCGAGCTGCTAGAGAGGAGGAGCAGATGCGCAGTAGAAGCCGGACCTGGCACCAAGGACCTCCCGGCACGGCGTCCCGGACCAGGTAAGTACCGACAGTATATCATACAACTACTGTCACTACCAACAGTGCATGTTTTCAGGATATCCCAGCTGGAGCACAGGTAGACTATGTCTCAGTCGATATAGTCAGTCTATTCAGGGATATTAAGTAGCACCTAAGTACCAGGGTGGGCTATTCGTGCTGTAAACAAGCAGCTATTAATATAATAACACACAAATAAAGGCAGTGAACAGACATAAATGGCTGCTGTTTTAAGGACAACAAGAAAAAAAAAAAAAAAAAAGAAAGACATCGAAGAATGTATTCCAAAATGAATCAAATAGAAATGTCTAATAGGCTGGGATGCAATTTGTATAGCAGGGCAGCCCCCCTCCACACAAAAAAAAAAAAAAAAAACACAATGAAAACACACAAACAAGAGATATTGCCACAAATTGCACACCTGCAGCTTTATAGGGTAGAATAGGGTCCATACATGGCCCAACTGAATGCTAGACTGTGTCCAAAGTGCTGTGGGAGTTCCATAGCACTAAACTTCTCTGTTGCTCTTCAGTAAGTCTTACATATCAAGGTTGGGTGACATCAGCATCAAGAGAGGAGCTCATGCGATTTTATTGTCCTTCGTTTTCAATTTGTACATGCCCCATGTCTGTGAATTCACCGCCAAAGGATCTCTATGCAGATGTATAGAAAAACAAATCTCCCATGAGCATATCACTTGAGGCTGATGTCACCCCTCCTAACAGATCATCATGATCTGCAAGGGCTACCTGAGGACAATACAGGAATCTATGGCTCTGTGAGTGCACATACATCTGTCTGTGACTATGCTTGTGAAAGCACCCCCAAACTGTTCACTAAACAATTATATCTTGTTAGGTGGTAGCTAGATAACCAAAATGCACACTATTACCCATTTGAGTGCAAAAGAGGGTAGGCAGTGCATTGCTCACTCCCTTGGTACTCAAAGGGTTAAAGAGTACCCTTTAGTGAAAAACAGACAATTCCCCTCTTTCATAAAAATCACATTTTTTTAGTGCCCCCCACCTACCCATACTCACACTTAAAGGATTTAGTTTATGCCAGGTAGCCTGTGATCAGACGTACATGTGTCAGGCTACCCTTGTGTGAAAGAGGTGACTTCCCACTTTCAAGCACGCGTAGTCTAAAGTTGTTCACATGCAAGGCAAGCAAAGACTGGAGCTCGTTAAGTACTCACATTGTATTAGAACGTCAGGTGATCACATCAACCAACATTATATACAGCCAAGTGTACCCCTATTTGAAAGGGATAAATTATCCACGACAGCAGGTAATAAATGTTATCACTGGTGTCATCCTGCTGTAGTCTATGGGGAGGTTTGTAGATAAAACAAATGATGAACGTTCACTATAATGGAGTCCAGCCAGTCACTATAATGGGGTCCAGCCAGTCACTAGGACTCCAGTCACTATAATGGAGTCCAGCCAGTCACTATAATGGGGTCCAGCCAGTCACTATAATGGGGTCCAGCCAGTCACTAGGACTCCAGTCACTATAATGGAGTCCAGCCAGTCACTATAATGGGGTCCAGCCAGTCACTAGGACTCCAGTCACTATAATGGAGTCCAGCCAGTCACTATAATGGAGTCCAGCCAGTCACTATAATGGAGTCCAGCCAGTCACTATAATGGAGTCCAGCCAGTCACTAGGACTCCAGTCACTATAATGGAGTCCAGCCAGTCACTATAATGGAGTCCAGCCAGTCAGTAAACTGCAAATACAGCAGAAAACAGATACATTTTCTGCCACATTCATGACTTGCCAGTTAGTAAATGGAACCATATGATGAATGCAAAAGTATTATTAAAAATAAAATACTTAATTAGCAAGAGACCTACCTTCCTGCAACCTATCCCTAAAAAAAAACAAAAAAAAAAAAAAAAAAAAAAAACAACACAAATCCTTCTTAATTGTTAAAAATCGTCTTGAATTACATTGCTGGCAAGGCCAAAATGTATATCTGAGTTCGAAGGTATTCCTCTAGGACCAATCTGTCATTTCAGAACTAGACAGTTCGTTTGGGAGGCATTAGTCTATGTACATGGACATTGCTCCTCTGGAATGTAAAATGAGATGCTTCCGAGTAGTGACTTGCAATAGAACAGGAAATGTTTTTTGCTCTGACGCAGAGCCTCTGACACTTTGGTTGCAGTTGAGATGCCAGAGTTGTGTCTACTGCATTGCTCTGCACCCCTCTAATACACAAAAGGGTTAAGCGCCCTATCGCCAACATTTCTGCAATACAATCTTGGAATAGTTACTTTATGTTTTGGCACGTTGGGGTCTGACCAGAACTAGAGAAGCACTTTTATTACTATAATTTTTTTCAGAGCCCTTATTGCATACTTTGTCACTGTGTTGCTAGTCTTCTAATCCCACACAAAGCCATGTCTGGGACAGCTAACCAAGGACACTGCAGTTGATCAATGGATCACTGGTTTAGCTACAAATTTCCTCATGGATGAGCAATATGAATCTATTTGGCATTTAAAAAAAAAAAAGAAAAATTCTTTGCAATTTTATTGTAAAATGCATTTATATATGTGAAGTGGAGTTAAAAATTAACAATTATCTTATTTAAAATATATGATGCATCATGAAGTTATAGATTTGAAATGACAGCCAAATCCTGGAACAGTTTAGTCAGCTACAGCCATCTGTCCTTCAGATGCCACCAGGTTTCTGTTCCATTTAGGTGTTTCAGGTCATTTGCAAAAGAATAGTGTAGGTAGATTATCTATCAAAAAGTGAAAATGTGCAGTGCAACTTAACTGTGCAAAATTTACTGTATCATATAATTTGCTTGCATAAAATGTTTAAGCTTGAACATCCTATCCTATATAATAATAATAATAATAATAATAATAATAATAATAATTCGCTAGGATGTTTGTCAGAAGCTGTCATACACAGTAGAGACTGCCTGAATGCACAGAATGCTGGGATGTGTAGGAATGCTGGGAGTTTTGTACTGGGAGCATTATGTGCTTTCAACCAGTCTCTACAGTGCATGACTGCATCGGTGGCAGGACGGAGAGCAGGACCGGTCTCTTAACCCTTTGAGTGCCATGCAATGCGTTGCGTACCCCTCTGGAACTCAAAGGGTTAACATTATCCAGACCTTGGCCCGTGTACACAAGCTTTTACACTAGTAATATATAACTTCACAATATTTTACTTTGACGTAAAGTCATTATGAAGAGACTTCTGCAATAACCAGAGACATGTATCTATATAATGAAAATATCACTTTACCGATTACTTGTTCTGCCAACAATTTACCTCGTGCTCTTGGGAATAATACAAAAAAAGTTACCAAGTCTGACTAAACTACATGTTTTTACTTTTTAACTCTTTCAGTTCCAGAGAGGTATCCAATAGATTGCAACACAATACATTGGATATCCCTCTGGCACTCAAAAAAATTTTTTATATTAAAAACACAGACCAAGAATAACAGATCTGAATAATTATGTACAATCTTCCACACCACTAAGCTCTTTCACTGACAATTTATAGACGTTTCAGAATGCAGAAGTACCCTGGGCCTTGTGTAAAAAACAAACTGCACCACATGAAAACAAAAATTCCCATGGATATAAATGGAGTTTATAGGAGCGCCAGAGAGGTATCCAACACATAGGGGCAGATTCACTAAGCAGTGATAAAGAGGTGATAAGGGGAGAGAGGACTTCTCCAGTGATATCACTACTCCAATTCCTATCTTATTCTATGGAGCCAATGCAGTAAGATTTCTTCAACTTAGTTATCTTAGTGCATAGGCTCCATAGAACAACACAGGAACTGGAGAAGTGATATTGCTGGAGAAGTCTTCTCTTTTTCATTGCTTAATGCATGACACCCATTGTGTTGCAATGCGTTGGCCTGTGTTCATTAGGTCCTAAATGGCCACCCACACGCCTGAACAGGTAGTAGTCGTTTGGCACTATTAACCCCTTGAATGAAAGGAGTTTCCAACTCACTATGCATTGAGACCTCTAAAATTCAAAAGGGTTAAATGCACTATTTAGGGCAAAAGGTAGTTTAAAGGGGAACTACCACCCCGCAATAACTTAAGCTTGATTGATTCTTCATTTGGCGACTAGCTGCTTAGGAGCGCTAGTCGCCAGAAATATTACCGGTTCTGAAGATTTCGGCATTTTAGGGATGTTCACAGAAGCAGGAAGCACGGACATCTCATCACAGTGACGTCCGGCCGGCTCAAAAGGGACTGACAGCGCAGGCGCACGGACGTCACTGTGATGAGATGTCCGTGCTTCCTGCTTCTGTGAACATCCCTAAAATGCCGAAATCTTCAGAACCGGGTAATATTTCTGGCGACTAGCGCTCCTAAGCAGCTAGTCGCCAAATGAAGAATCAATCAAGCTTAAGTTATTGCGGGGTGGTAGTTCCCCTTTAATTCTCCCCATGGTGCAGATGGCCTACTTCTGAATTACTCCACTTCTCATTTGTGAACGAGGCCGATTTATAGATTAGTGAATCTGGTTCACTGTCAAGGCGTAGCAGAAAAACTCTGACTGGTTGACATCTGCACGCCTGCGCTGTCAGTCCCATCCGGCACGAGAGGCGTTGCTAGGAGCCGTTCAGCTCCAAGAGGGACTGACAGTGCAGGCGTGCAGACATCACTATGGGAAGATGTCTGCACTGCATTCTGCCTGTCAGCCCGAGAAAAATGCATAATTCTTCTTAACGCGGTACTAATTCTGGCAACTAGTGCTACTGAGCAGCTAATCACCAGACGGGGGATTATTTGAGCTCAAGTTGTTTGGTGGAGGTAGTTCCGATTAAGAACAACCAATATTTGCAATGCCCTTCTATATCACCGTTTTATTAGATTAAACCCTTAGATATTAGAGGCACTGATAATGCACTGCAAAGCAATGCTTTAAAGGTGCGACATCGAAGAGGTTAAATAGGGCACATAAAGTTCCCAAACATGCTACCCAACAGAAAGCTACAGTGCGATTTGATTTCTGCTTCCTTTTAGATATCCATTTTAGTATTTTATTAAAAAAACAAAATAGCCTGGAAACAGAGGAAGTTAAAGGGACAGTATTGCCAGTTTTATACAGAAATTAATCCTGCAGCCATTAAAAACTTAAACTAAATGCCTCAGTCCCATCAATGGTCCTGGGGCCGGATTCCCCTGCAGTCAGCTAGAGCGCTGACGTCAGGAAAAGGGGAATTTTATCTACGATGATCTCTCTTAAACCATAAATGTTTTAGAGATGGGACTGAGGCATTTAGTTTAAGTTTTTTATGGCTGCAGGATTAATTTTTGTATACAACTGACAATACTATCCCTTTCTAGGATTACACTTAAGTTTGGGAGTCCCCCAAAAAATGCTGGTTTGACATGAGAGAAGAATAATTCTTATTCCCACTCTTACATTAAAAAAAAATGCATTTTGTTAAATAGTTAGCATAACATACTTCCCAGCTTAGGTAGCAGGTTTTATATTTTAGGTCAGTTTTCAAGAATCATTACAGTATCTCTCAAAATGGAAAGAGACACAAGCTTTACTACTTAAAGAAACTCCAATTCCTTCAAATATTAAGTTCCTAGTTACCCTATTATGGGTAGAAAATTGTAATAGAGACTATGGACAATGTTTTAATTTAAACCAGTCTTCATAATCATAAAGGTTGGAATGATTGTTTGTTGCAGAACTCAAGGACTCACAACTCTTCCCACTGAAAGTATCTTAAGAAGACTAGTGGGCACATTTTGGAGTCCTACAAAAGAATCATGTCCGTCTCCATAGACATGATATGTAGTACCAAAAAACAAACTTCATTTTGGAGAAACCCAAGAAGAACAGATTCCTACTGGCCAAAACGATTTACTCATATTAAGGCAACTATGGATTAGAAGGTGTTAAAGGGATAGTAATACTTCAAAATTACTATCCCTTATATTGAAGCCCTTGTAAAACTGAATTAAATGCCACCACCGGCAGCTCTCAAACCTTTATGGTTTGTGAGATAGCCACTTTTAAACTTCGCTCCCCCCTGCCTCTCCGCTGACATCAGCATTCTTGCTGCAGAAGGGAAATCCCTTCTTTGAATCAAGCGGAGGCTCTTCAGCACAGCCAGATCTCGCTATAGAAGAAACGATCCTTCACTAAAACAGTCTTCTACGTGTGCTTGGTAACCAATCACACGTAGAAGATCATTTTAGTGAAAAAGGATCTTGTCTTCCATAACGAGATCTCAGTTGTGCTAAACAGCCTCCGCCAGTCCCGGGACCGGATTCCCCTGCTGCAGCAAAATCTCTGACGTCAGCGGAGAGGCAGAGGGAAACGAAGTTTAAAAGCGGCTATCTCACAAACCATAAAGGTTTGAGAGATGTCGCTGGTGGCATTTAATTCAGTTTTACAAGGGCTTCAATATAAGGGATAGTAATTTTCAAGTATTACTGTCCCTTTAATGTTCCTACATTCCTTCCTATCTCTTAATCCACAGATTTTCAGTCAGCTCACAAATCAACATCATTACAGGTTTAAAAGACCTCATTAAAAAGAGCACAGGTGGATGAGTCAGTGACTCACTCTTTTTAACCTCTTAGATGCAAGGGGTGTCCAACACATTGGATGCTAGAACAGTCTGCAATGCATTGTGAAGCAAAGAGTTAACATAGCAGTGATTCTAAACCAGGGTGAAACTGAACTTTGGTGTCCCACAGACATCCATTTAACTCTATGAGTGCCAGAGGGGTATCCAACACATTGCCTTCGACTGCCAGAGGGGTGAGGTGACCCCCTTTTTTTTTTCTCTACATAACACTTTTGGCAAAAAAATGTGAATGTTGAGTTTTAAATGTATATTTATGGAAACATATGCACAATATGTTTATTTTTGTGAAACCCAAGAATTACTGTCGCAGCCTGATAAAATGCAAATACTTTTTACAAAGAATGTCATTTTTGTATGCATGTAAATGAATGAATGAATTAATTAATTAAAGGGATAGTAATACTTAAAATGTAAAAAAAAAAAAAAAATATGTTGTAGGGTTTATCCCCCTGAGTAAAACAAGGATACTCCCACTGCTGAAAGGTGTTTTATTCAAACTTTATGAATTTTCAAAGTTGAATTTTTTAGGTGCAATATCACAGTGGCCTGAAATTGTACAGTGGCGCTGTTACTACACCAGCCTATGGAGATTTACGGTCCCGGGACCAGAGCTGTCCATAGGACCGTGTAGCAACAGCACCACTGTACAACTGCAGGCCACTGTGATATTGCACCTAAAAAATTCAGCTTTGAAAATTAATAACTTTTGAATGAAACACCTTTCAGCAGTGGGAATACTCTTGTTTTACTGAAGGGGATAAAACCTACAACATATTTTTTTTTTTACATTTTAAGTATTACTATCCCTTTAATATGTTTATTTATATAGCGCCACAAGTGTATGCAGCTCTTTACAATTTCAGGGTTTAAACAATACAGGGTTACAGGTGCTTTGTAGAGCAAAACATTGAGTGCGAGGTCCCTGCCCGAAAGCTTACAATCTAAAGTGGTAAAGGGAGACATACAGAGTACATTAGGGCCAAGTGCTGAATACAGTGCTATTCAGACTATAAATGCTCATAGTCTGTCTGGTAAGATGAACTAGAACTCATTGCAATGTATGAGCAGTATGCTACAATGGGTGTCTCTGAAACCTGGTTAGATGAACCATATGACTTCAATCTAGAGGGTTATTACATTTTTGAGAGAGATGGGGTAAATAAAAGGGAGGGAGTATGTCTATATGTTAAGCATGCCTTAAAATCTATTATAAAGAAAGATATAACTAAGGGGTCCATTGAAAATGTAGAGGCCCTACGGGCTGAAATACACACAGGGGGCACACATCCTATATAATAATTTGCTAATGTATGTTTGTCAGAAGTTGTCATGTGCAGTACAGATGGCTGTGTGCGCTGCGGTAATGCACAGTACAGACTGCCTGAACCACAGTTGATAATCGAGTGGGGCGCTCTGAATTCAGACCATAGTCGGTGTACAGAGAGGACTACGGGCTGAATTCGGAGCGCCCTGCTCCATTATCAGCAGCAGCGCGGGCAGTCTCTATTGTACATGACTGCACTGTGGCCATTGCTGCCTGGCACTGTGGCCCGTGTACATGGGCTGTTCAACTAGTAATAAAAATATGTTAGTGGGGATTTGCCACAAGACACCTAAATATTGGGGGGTTTAAGGAAGCCTAACTTTTTCTGCAAATGGAAAAGGCTTGTAGGTCTGGAAATGTTAATGTAAATGGTAATGGGAGATTTCAACTACCCTGAAATTGACTGAAGCAATATGACATCCAGCACAACAAAAGGAAATTAGTGGGTTTTTTTGTTTTTTTTTAAAGTATGATTAAATTTTTTTTGTCCCAAAAAGTGGAGGAGCCAACTAGAAAAGAGACCTTGACCTACTGCTCTCAAAAAATCCTGATATGATTAACAGTACACAGGTAAAGAAACATTTAAGCAGTAGTGACCACAATATGGTATCCTTTGAAATGTGTTATGAGAAACCTAATAGCAAGGGTTTAACCAAAACATTCAATTTTAAAAAGGCTAATTTTATAAAGTTAAAAGCAGTATTAAAGGATATTCAATGTGATGTAATCTTCAAAGGTAAAAATGCTCTTAGGCAAATATGTATCTCTATATACCATTGGGGAATAAGTACAAGAGGAGTAAATTGAGAACCATGTTGCTTAATATTAGGTTTGCAGGGAAATGAGAAAGAAGAAGCAGGCTTTTGAAGTGTTTAAGTCAGACAGTCCAGATGCATTATTTAAAAAAATATAAAGAATGTAATACAATCTGCAAACAAGCAATTAGGCTAGCTAAAATTGAAAACAGGAGAATCACTGCAAAAAAGAACAAGAAAAATCCTAAACAATTCTACAAATATATTAACAACAAAAAGATTAAGGTTGATACTGGTCCTCTTAAAGCCAAAACAGGTGAATTATTAGTGAGGATAAGGCTGACTGACACCCTAAATACATTTTTTGCTTCTGCACAAAGGAAGCAACAATGGCAGGCTATGGGCAAATAGACAAAACCACATAATTTCCTCCATTAGTTACATGGCTTACTGAGGACAAAGTCCAAAAGAGACTGGAAAAATGTTATGGTGAATAATGCACATTGATCTGACAGTATACACCCAATGGTACTTAAGGAACTTAGTTCAGTAATAGCAAGACCACTATACTTAATATTTATTTACTTCCATAGTGGGCAAGATATTAGAAGGGTTACTAACTGACAGTATTCACAACTATGTGAAAAACAATATTAGTAGTACGAGTCAGCATGCTTTTATGAAGAATTGATCAAGTCAGACTAATTTACTTGCATTTTATGAAAGGGTAAATAGTAATTTGAACAAGAGAATTGCTGTTGATGTAGTATACTTGGATTTTGAAAAAGCCGTTAAATACAGTGCCTCACAACAGGTTACAGCATAAATTAAAAGGCTTCTCTTTGGGATGTGTTATCTGTACATGGATTGATAACTGGTTAAATGATAGATGGCAAAGAGGAGTTGTAAATGGAACCCTTCCAAGTAGGTCTAAAGTTTTAAGTGGGGTGACACAGGGTTCAGTCATGGGTCCAACGCTTTTTTAATGTGTTTACTAAATGATCTAGAAGTGGAAACTGAAAGTAGTGTCTCAATCTTTGCTAATGACACTAAGCTGTGCAAGGAAATACATACAGAGCTGGATGTTTTTTTTGTTTTGTTTTTTATCCGCAGAAGGATTTGGATAAACTGAGTGAATGTGCAGATGAGATGTAATGTAGATAAATGCAATTTGGAATGTAGAAATGCACATGCTACATATATACTAAATGGGAAAACTTGGGGAATCCTCATTAGGGAAAGATTTAGGAGTATTGATAGAAGATATCCTTCACAGCAGTGTGCAGTCACTCAGGTGCTAAAAAGAGCAAACAGGGTACTATCCTGCATAAATAGAGGCATAGATGCACAGGATCAGAATGTAATTCTCCCTCTATATAAATCCTTGGTAAGGCCTCATCTAGTATAGTTTTAGGCACCAGTTCTCAAAAAATACATTATTGAACTGGAAAAAGTGCAGACACTTTGCAACAAAACTGATAAAGTGATTGGAGGATCCGAGTTATAAAGAGAGACTAGCCAAAGGGGTTTGTTTACATTAGAGAAGAGACTTCTACGTGGTTATATGATTACTATTTACAAATATATTCAAGGTCAATACAAATAACCTATCCAATGAATTATTTAAGCAAATTGTTGAGCTCTGAATGAGATGTAATGCATTAAGACTAGAGCAAAGGATCTTTGACTAAGTCAGTTCTCAATCTTTTTTGTTCTGGGCACCCCTAACACGTAATCTAGAACATTCAGGGCATCCCTAACATATTTAAAGGGATAGGAATACTTCATTGTTACTATCCCCCATGTTGTAGCCTTTGAAATTCTAAATTCAACGATACCAGCAGTATCTCTCAAACCTTTATGGTTTGAGAGATATCCCCTTTCAAAGTTCCCTCTTTTTGTCTTTCCCCTGACGTCAGCATTCTAGCTGAGAGCCAGGGAATCCTCTCATTGAGCAAGCGGCAGCTCTGCAGGAGTCCTGAGATGGCGTTATAGAAACAGAAATCCTTTACTAAAATGGTCTTCTACGTGCGATTGGTTTGCAAGCACACGTGGAAGACTATTTTAGTGAAGGATTTCTGTTTCTATAACAAGATCTAAGCACTGCTGCAGAGCCGCCGCCGGTCCAGGGACCGGATTCCCCTTCTCTCAGCTAGAACGCTGATGTCAGGAGAAAGACAAAAAGAGGGAACTTTGAAAGTGGATATCTCTCAAACTATAAAGGTATGAGAGATGCCGCTGGTATTGTTGAATTCACAATTTTAAGGGCTACAACATGGGGAATAGTAATAATGAAGTATTACTATCCCTTTAATGTACTTTATCAAGGACATAAGAAGGCTACAATATATAAATATTAAGATTATAAGACCTAATAACTGTATAACAAAACTAAACATATTGTGCATAACAATTTCTATATTTAAAAGTCCATTTTTGTTAGTCTTCACAGAAAACATGGGGCACTCTAAGTGGATGTCCATGGCACACCAAAGTGCCACAGCACCCTGGTTGAGAATCACTGGACTAAGTCAAAGGCAGGGATTTTTTTACAGTAAGGACAGTAAAGCTATGGAATTCTTTGCCCCGGGATGTTTTGCTTGCTCATATCGTAACTGCTTTAAAAAAAGAAAGGGATACCCATCTAGCACATAATATTGAGAATTATGACAGATGGCTTAAATGCAGATAGGTTATTGTTTCAGGAAATATCTGACTGCCACCTGGAGTCAGGAAGGTAATTTTTTTTTTACCCGCTTGGGACTTAACTGGAAATGGCCTCAACAGGTTTTTTTGGCCTTGCTCTGGATCAACAGGGGTGATTTGTCATGGGCTGTACACATCTTTTTTCAGGAATCAACTATGGTATGTTACTTTTTTGTTTATCAAAGACCAGTACAATGCATAAATATACAGTTAAACAAAGTGTTAGGGATGCCCTGATAATTCCAGATTGCATATGAGGGTGTCTTGAGAAATAAAAGATTGAGAACCACTGTAATATAGGAATTCCTCAAGAACCAGTGGCAGCACTTAACACCCTCTTACCCCATTGTATGTCTCCTTTTACTAGAGATGCACCGATACCAATTTTTGAACACCGAGTACGAGTACCGATACTTTTTTCAAATACTCACCGATACCAATTACCGATACTTTTTTTGCGGTCATTTGCCAGTTTTCCAAGTACTTATATGCTTTAGGTACTTGGAAAACTGGCAAATGACCGCAAAAAAAAGCATAGGTAATTGGTATCTGTGAGTACTTGAAAAATAAATAAATATAAATATATATATATATATATATATATATATACACATACACACACACCTCTTGATTCTTTCTCCCCTACTTTATTCCCACCCTTTGATTCATTCTCCCCCTCTTGCACCCCCTTCTTTTGCCTTGGCTTTTTCTCTGTTTTGATCCCCCTTTCTCCCCCTCCTTGACTTTTGATCCTACCCTTTTGCCTCTCTCTGTTGATCCCCCCTCCTTTTGCCTCTTCTTGCCCCCCTCCTTTTGTCTCATGATCCTTCCTCCTTTTGCCTCTTTCTCCCTCTTCACCCCACTCTCTGCCCCATCCTGCCTCCTTTACTCTCCTCTGCCGGGTGCTCGCTGTTCTCTTGCGAGCCCCGGCAGAGGTTAGCGTCGGAGCGTTGCCATGGTAACCCGCGGCAATGCTCCGACGCTGCAGGGGTGAGAGAGGTGACCGGGGAGCATTGTGAGCAGCTCCCCGGGCTCCCTCTCTGCAGCACCGACCCTGACACAGGGTATCGGTGCTGGCATCGGGCGCATTTGCGCGAGTACAAGTACTCGCGCAAATGCTGGTATCGGCACCGATACCGATACTAGTATCGGTATCGGTGCAACCCTACCTTTTACCCATTTAGACTGTAAGCTCCTTGGGGCAGGGACCTCTCTCCCACTGTTTCTATGAATGTCGCACTTATGGCATCCCCTGTGTGGCGCCATATAAAGATATACATATACAATACAAAATTTGTAGGATTTATCTTAACAGGCAATCAATTCACTTGGTTGAATATTACTAAGCAATGCCTTTCCATGTTCATCACCTAGAAAACATAACCTGTCAATAATCCTCAAAGATAGGTGATGAATTCCCTTGTTTTATCTTGTGCTTACCTAAGGATCTCCTGAAAACCACTGTGGGGGGTAACGTGCATAACATAAAGTTGCTTTATATAGTGTCCAAGCAAAATAAATATAAATTGGGTCAAAGAAGTGTGTTCAAAAGCACATTGGGTTACAAAGAGCTTTTTCATTTCAGTGGAAGTATTTTGTGCAAGGATACAGAGTAGGTTTGCTTATGAGAATTAGTAATAAGAATATAAAAAACAGTATGGGAGACATATGCAAGACATTTGAGAGATCAGTTCTCACAACTAGGCAAGTACACTGGGCCACGTTTTCAAAAAAGGAGTAGTTCTGGGGCAAGCAAATTTCATTAAAGTGGATGTGTCACCTATGTACAACATAGCCTATATAGTTAGGTTACATATCGACTACTACTAAAATGGTATTTTTAATTTTTATTTTGTCAATTTAACTTAGACAGTCTGGGCTGTAGCTACTTCCGCATAGACTGCAGATACCTGCTCTGTAACCGCATTCCGTCACTCTGCCTCTGTTCTCCTCCCTCCTCCGAAGACAGAGAGTTCTGTCTGTAAGCTGGAGCGGTCTCATTGGCAGAGATCGATATCTAGCCAATGGGCGACGGACTGCAGTTACAGAGCAGGTAACTGCAGTCTATGTGGAAGTAGCTACAGCCCAGACTTTCTAAGTTAATTGACACAAAATAAAACTTAACCCTTTCAGTGCCAGAGGGGTACGGAACGCATTGCAAAGCAATGCGTTCCGTACCCCTCTGGCACTGAAAGGGTTAAAAAAAATTCACACTGTTTTAGTAGTATTCAATATGTAGCCTAAATATGTAGGCTATGTTGTACATAGGTGACACATCCACTTTAGAGAGTATAACTAAAATGTCCATTAATTTAACTGGGACTTTTAACCCCTTGAAAGGTAGAGAGGTCTCCAACACATTTGCTTCACAATGCTTTAGAGACCTCTCTAGCATCCAGTGGGGTCAAGGCACCATTTAAAAAGCAATGGGATTTTGGCAATTTGGGATTTGTCCCTTACGGTGCAGTTGGTTTGTTCCAGAATTAGTCTACTTTTCTTTTGAAAAATACCGTCCATAGAGTTATTCTTTACTGATAAAAACACCAACTTGTTCCACAGTCGTGTACAATATGGAATATAAGACAAGAAAAGTACATACAATACAAAAGGATCAGAGGGCTTAAGTCTAGAAAACATCAGTTTAACCTTCACAATGTTGTCTTTAATACCAATTTAATGCTGTGCATCTCTTAACACACAACAAACCTGTGATCCTCCACATTACATTCAAGGCCCTATGCATTAACCCTTTGAGTTAAGCAATGCATTGCTTACCACTGCCACTCAAAGGGTTAAGAAAAGACTATCCATTTTGGAGCATACCAATTGTACCAATAAACATTTTCAAAATTGCTTTGTAGACCTTTCTAGTATCTAAAGGGTTAAATAATTTGGTTCAGTTTTCACAGAGATTTCATGTAAAACCAAGAGGTTTCTTCCCACCACCAAAAAAGTATTAGAAACTCCAAATTAAGCTCTCTAGCATCTAAAGGGTTAACATTGCATCAATATCAAATGTACCGGAAAGCTAGTTTGTAATTTAGGAGCCAGCGGAAAGTTTTAGAAGCCAATGAAGGGGTACATGTACAAAATATTCTATAAAATTACTACGATTTGTGAGTCAATAGTGAAATCTTAGGAACTATGACACTTAGACACCCAGCCTCCTGGGATTTTTCCACCCCTTATGGTAAGGCATCAGATCATTTGATTTTATCCCTAATTAGGGGCTCTTAAGTCCAGTTCCACCTCATGTGGTTCTGACATGCCAAATTTCTGGTCTTCCTTCTCTATAAAGCTACCAGATTGCTGAGCAATATGTTCACTCCACCTCACCTCCAATATTAACAACTCACTAAGTATACTACACTACAAGAAAGAAGCCGGCCAATCTGTCTTCTCCTTCAGAGTCCCGAAAGCCTGGAATAACCTGCCCCCCCAAAAAATTATATATATATATATATATATATATATATATATATATATATATATATATAAAAAACAAATTTAAAAAATCTGATCTTCTCCCAGTCTAAAATCCTTAAAAATAACTGCTTCTTTATATGTAAAAACGATGAGTTACTGTATACCTTTTTAGTATGTGTGTGAGTTTATATAATGCTTCTCTATTTGTAAACATTTAACTCTTTACTGCAAAAATTCTGCAGGACATACCTGAAAATGAGAAAAATCTCAATGTATTCTTCTTGGTAAAACATTTTCTACAAAATAAAATATACAAAACAGTGGCAGATTTTTAACCCTGATCGCGCATGCAGCCGTTGCTTAAAGGGATAGTAATACTTAAAATGTAAAATATATATATATATATATATATATATATATATATATATATATATATATATATATATACACACACACACTTTAGTAAAAAATTAAAATAGCTCAAACTTTTCTTTTAGGTGCAATATCACAGTGGCCTGAAAATTTACAGTGATGCTGTTGCTACACCATCCTATGAAGATTTATGGTCTACAGACTAGATGGTGTAGCAACGGCACCACTGTAAATTTTCAGGCCACTGCACCTAAAAACTTCAGGTTTGAGCTGTTATAATTTTTTAATAAAATCTCTCTCAGCAGTGGGAGTACCCTTGTTTTACTCAGGGGGTGAAACCCTACAATAGAATATATATATTTATTTTTTTTTTTTACATTTTAAGTATTACTATCCCTTTAAGGACCACAGAGCATTTTTTTTTTCCTGTTTTCGGTTCAGGGCTCCCCGGACAGTATGCAGAAATGCACCTCTCTAGTTTATTAGACAAGGCCCTTAAATAAATAGTAATTCTTTATTTTGATAGTATGTATTCTGAAAGTACATGATAAAAAAAAATTATATAGCAATTTGTATGTAACCAACAAAGCAGCATGTAATACAGTGATACAGTCTGTCTGTATACTGCAAGTGCTATCTCGTTTATATTGTTTTTGTTTTTTTACACTGTGTAATTAAACCCACATTCATGTTCCTTGACAGAAAGCTCATTCCAAACAAATCCAGTGAGCTCAGTCATTGATATAAAAGTTGTAAAGAAAAATAAAAAAGTGAAGATGTACACAAAAACTATATTATGTATAAACAAAAAGGCAATTTGACTTTACATGTTATTTACCTGCAAAATATGTAAGGTTAAAATAAAGGGTTACTACTCCGTTCAACAAAAGGATTTACACAGGTAGGTGTTCAACAAATAGTAATCAGCTTTTTGAATGCTCCCATCTCAAAATACAATAAATATAAAATGTTCCATATGTCTGCAGAGAAAACCAAATACACACTTCACCAATATGCATTGCTAAATAGCTGTGTACACACCAGCACCCATGTTAAACAATGCACCTCACTCATCACTCTCGTTTATGACACCAGTTTAGGGATCAGCAAGATGTTAACATGACCAGTGACAGCTTGAGTTTGCAAAGCAGCTGACACAGAAGGTGCTGGTGAGGCATCCAAATATTAGAATGTCACTAGCATCACTTCTGAAGTGTGCTCATTTTACCACATACCCAAATTAAATTTTAGTTCTACATATAGCTATTGTAACAGGTCTTTTTAGCAGCCAACACCTCCCTGAAGAGGCCTCGTTTAGATTTTCTTTCCCTAAAGGGCTTTACAGTGAATCTTTGAGGGAAGGGGGGGGTTAATACTGCTAAATTATGAAAACCTGGTTAATTACCTGTGTGGCTGTTTATCTTATTGAACCCACTGCGTGTTACAATTCTGGGGTAAACCAATTGCAGAATAAGGCCGTAATTAATCAAGTTGCAAATGGCTAAGTGTGCAAGGAAATCAGAGCATTTCTTTGTGCATTAACCATTCACCTATTCAGCAATGCTGGATCATACTTGGCCATCTCTTATTTGTCAATACGCGATGGGCAGATAGATCCCCCTGATTTCACCTGTCACTTCTATACAATCTTCCCTGCTTCACATACACAAGGCAGGGAAATAAAGCAGATTGATGAATACCCAACGTTATCCATCAATAATCGCAGCACAGTGCTGGCAAAGAGCATGGTATCTGATACATTTCAGACTTAAGGAATAAATGAAAATTCCCAAAATTTCATTTAATTAAATAGGGTTTTAGCCCCATGAATGCTAGAGAGGGCTCCAACGCATTGCTTCATGTCATTATGGAGACATCTCTAGCATTCAGGAGTTAAAACCCCCTATTTATATAAATGGACAATTTTCAACAAGCAGCCCTACTCTTCAATTTTGCCTATGGCCCTCTGAGCACAGTGCATTTCTCCACACACGGTCCGTGCACTCAACTAGTTAAACCTAAAAACATACTACTTTAATTTCCTTACGCTAAAAACAAACATTACGATGAAAAAAGGCACTAAAGTATTATTTTATGTGAAGTGCTGTCCTCCTTCCCTCCTAAGCCTCAAGCTGTGAGCATGCATAACTTACAATCAAACGTATCACAGTAATAATTTAAGGAAGTCCCAAATGCTTTATAAAGACTAAGATCACAGAACATTAACAGTAAAATAAAACATTACGCAACCCAGTAAACAGTGGCAGCAAAGTCCATTACAAAAGCAGAAGCTTTTCTTGAAGCAAATATAAAACACATAAAAAAAAAAAAAAAAAAAAAAAAAAAAAAAAAAAAAAAAAAAAAAAAAAAAAAATTAGGATAAAGATCTCAATGGGACATTTGCAGTTTTGGAGCAAACCAACTGCACCACAGGGGACACACACAAATTCCAGTCAATATAAATGGGCCCTTTAACTGATTTGATGAGAGGGCTCTGGATGGCAATGTTGTGTCAGACCTGTGTGGAAGGCACATCTCCAGTATGCACTAACATGTCATTATATCCCCATGCTTTTAGATCTCCTCTTTCTAGGCACTGTACCTGGTGTAATCCAAAAACAGGCGTATTATTCTCTGTGTGTATCACTGTAGAGTGTCTTCTACAATTAGGAACCTCTGTAGGAACCAAGCCTTTCCTCAAAAGTAGATCATGGAAAAATATATACAAAGCAAGAGAGTGCAAATCCGCCTCTAAGTATATTATTTAGGGGCAACCATAGCCCCACTATTCAAGGATCTAGAGACAGAGAGCTAAAAGCTGGAACTGTCCCTGAAAATCTGTGACAATTTGTAGGTATGAATGCGTACAGTCACACAGGAAATGACCAATGATAACGGACCATCCATCCAGGGGTGGACAACCTAAGGCTCTCAGGCAGCTGTTGGCCATCAATGGTTGATGGGAATTATAGTCCTCGGGCTCTCCACTACTGATTTAAGTGCACTGGACTCTGGAGGGTGTCTCTTCACATAATTGGCAATGTCAGGTTATTTGCTACACAAGTAGATCAAGTCTCAGGCCTTGCTTCAATGTGGTCAGTGAATGTTTACAAAAACAAAGTAAGATGTAACCCCTTAACCCTTTGAGTACAAGAGGGCTATCCAACGCAATGCACTTGATTCCCCTTTGATACTCAAAAGGGTTAAGGACCATAGGAATGTAAGCACTGCAATCTCCTCTGGTGCTTAAAGGGTTAACGTTATTTGCTTACAAAGTAAGAGGGAGGAATACCATAACCCCAGGGTAATCAACTGTAAGGCCTCTAGCTACTGGGAACTACAACTCCCATCATCCTCAATCAGATGCTGGCAGTCCATAAGCACTGTCTTGTTAGTATACATACTCCAATGAGGTGAAGCAATTCCTGGGCAAACCAACTGCAACATAGGGGGCCAAAAATATCCCCACTGGATTGTCCCAACAACCATTTGAGTGCCAATGAGTTGCCTACCCCTCTGGCACTCAGAGGGTTAAGGATTTACATGGTGTTCTATAGATTGCTACAAAAAAATTGCAAAGCAGAGGAGACCATTTAAATCAATAGGAATGTGTATTTGTCTGATATGGTGCAGTTGGCTCGTCCCAGATTGAATCCACTTCCTTTAATAGTGTCCCTAGTATGCAGCAGTATAGAAGAGAAATTTATAGACCTACATATCTAACTTTAAGGAGCAGTAAAACAAACAAAAAATAAATAAAATTATATATTTGTTTACAGGGAATTTCCTAAGAGGTAAAAAAACAACAACAACAACAAAAAAACAAATACAAAAAGAAAAAAAACACTGGAGGCGCTAGAGTCAAAGACTAGCAACTGCCATAATAAGTGGGATAGGAACAGCACCATCTAGTGCCAGAATATACATTTTGCAAACTACGCTGTAATAACATTAACATGAAAAACCTCACAGCTGTGGGGGTACCTTTATTTTAATCAACAGGAAAAATATATTTTCACACAAAACAATTTAATTTTAAAAATGTACTGTAATTTTTTTTTTAACCCTTTGAGTGCCAGAGGGGTACACAACTCATTGCAATGCGTTGCGCACCCCTCTGGCACTCAAAGGGTTAATAAAGAGCTGCAAGAATAAGTAGGAGGGTACTGCTACTAGTTGCTGGACAGAGTACCCTGTATGCCAGTGATGTTTAGAGGCATCATTTTACAATGCACTAGAGACATCTATAGAAACAAGGGATTACCACATCCCTTAGAAATCTTTTTTCACAGATGATGAGTCCATTAATGTTCACACTAGCTAGGAATTACAATGGAATCATTTAAGTCAGAGTGGGAAACATGTGGCTCTCCCATGGTTGTTGGACTCATGCTAAGCTAAGAGTTTCACTAAAAAAAATCCCACTTTACAACTTTACCCCTGAAGTTGCCTAATGAAGATAAAACTCCTAACAACTCGGGCCTGTAAGGAGAAATCAATATAAGAAAGCCAGCTGTTCCAGAGGCAAATAAAAACACGCACTGAGTTAAACGGGGATTTTATGCCCTTGAATGCAAACGGATGTGCTGGGGATTCCTCTAGCATTCAAGGGGTTAAAATTCCCTTTAAATCAATGGGAATGTGTGCCATTTTTACATGTCCCCTATAGTGCTTTTGGTTTGCTCCATATTTACACAGTTATTTTTTTCCCCCTGGCATATAGCCCTGTTCAAAGGCCCATGAAAAAGCCCTGAAAAACACCTCTACTCTCTCTGTTGTAGACATCGCACATGTGTTCCATAAAAACTGTACTGGTGTAAATACAATAATATTTCTCTTGTCCAAACGGATGTTGACATTTGAACAACTATGCCCTGCAGATGTGTGTTGATTTGAACTATACACAGAGGTTTGTATACTTTTCCCATTATCTTACGCCATACACAAATTTATGGTTTTGGAAGCTTGCACCACTGAAAAATAAACTGCATTCCACGTCAGCCAATATCTTCAGGATTTGTACAAAAAAAGATATATATTCACCTTTATTCAGAATATGTCAATTAAAAAAAAAAAAAAAAAAAAAGCTATTATATGTGTATACTTGTTATATTTATTTCTACTTCACCGTGTCCTCCCTGGGGCAGCGTACACCTGCACCTCAGCTAATCGTGACTTGGAGATGCCGGGGCAGAGTCTCCTGTCAGCATCGCTACAGTGAGATTCCCCTCCATCCTCTTGTAGCGGTTCCCCAACCTGTACCACAAATTGAGACAGAGACACACACACACACACACACACACACACACACATATAATAATTCACTAAAACATGTGTAACGGCACAGTCATGCGCAGTAGAGACTGCCCGCACCGCACCTGATACTTCGGAGCGCCCAGCTCTGTATCAGAGGTGGCACGGGCAGTCTCTACTGCGCATGACTGCCCTGCGACCGGCTGGCAGTGGCACTGTGGTCCGTGTAACAGGCTCTTCAACTAGTATATTATATATATGTTTGTGTGTGCAGAGGTAGCAGAGGACAGAGTAAAACTAAGTTCCCATAGCTGATCACAGATATCAATAATCGGTAGGACTGAGTCACATTAGCACCTCACTTGTCACTTATGGGTGATTTCCATCATCTCCATTCAAGCCCATTGTTGGCAAATTTGCCATCAAAAGGTTTTCTATGGAGCAAGTTGCCTCTACTCCCATAAGTGCCGGGTGAGGTGTTGACATAAACCAGCCCAGCAGAGTAGAGTGATTGGTGAGTGAACAGGCACTTTCTAAGTCATGGAAACTTGGACCTCATAGCTGTGAGGCCACTATCTATAGTTAGAAGGTCCCATCTCTTTACTGCCCATTTAAAAAGCCCTACTTAAAGGGATAGTAATGTTCCATAATAAAAGCAGCTCTAATTAATCATCATAGTATTTGGACTTTGGAGAGTGTTATTTCAATTTTGTCAGAGTTGTAGTTCAAGAGTAATTGAATGACAAAGTATCCCCCTCCTGCCCCATTTACTGATGTAACACTGCTCAGCCAGATCAGAAGGGAGGTGCCCAGGTAGACTGCAGAGAGGGACAATCTTCAATTAAGATAAGGGAAACACTTGTCAAGGGGGGCAGGGCTTTCATTGTTCTCATAGGAAGAAGATTGTCCCCTTCTGTTATCTGTCTGGTCTTACAACCAGATTCCACATCTGAGAAGAGATGGCTTACACTAGGTAAAAGGGGCGGAAGGGGAAACTTTGCTTGTGAATATCTCTCAAACCATAAAGGTTTCAGAGATAAGACTTCTATCGTTCATGTTTTTTTAATGCCTACAAAATAAAATAAAGATATAATGAAGTATTACTATCCCTTTAAAGCTATGTTCACACTGGTGACATTGGGGAAGTGTTTTTAATGATGAGCTAAATTATCAGCAAACTCCTGCTGCATCACTGCTGACTATGATTAATGATGCAAAAAGTAACTTATTGTACTTCTTTGCACAAACTACAGGTTGCATAAGTGATAACCTGCATAGAGCTCTTTGCGGCATGCAGACAGTTCACACTATTAACAGAGCCATATATGCTAAAATCAGTACAATTTGTCACTTAATTAAAATTAGTTACTTTCCTAATTCTATACAAATACAATATATGTATTAAGTATGTTATTATTAAGAAAATAGATAAAGGGAAAGTAAGATAAATATAAAGGAGGACATGCATTGCAACATCCAATAAATGGCTGACCTAAGTGTGCATCAGCCAATGATACATAGCTGATGCTCATAAGTATCACCTATCAGTCCGAGCTCTTCCTCACACCCCTGGAATCAAAAGGACGAATGAAGGGAAAATAAGTAACTGGTGACCTGTAATAAGCTGTATCTGGATACATATTTTCACTAACGTGTGGATGGTTGGTACTCACTCAAGGCAACGGAAGTGGGTGACAAGGTGACCTCCCTGGTAGACTCAAACTTGACTCTCACAAAAAAAAGCATCAGCTTGTATCTAAAAAGTCCTGTAAGCTTATAGAAGTTGCCTTTTCTATATTATATAATCAATACATAAAGTGACTGGGTGGTTGTCAAAGTAAAATTTGGGGACTGGCACTCAAAGGGTTAAATCCACTATCTAAAGTCACCTGTCATAAAAAGAAGAAAAACTTAAACACTATAAAGTATTTAATTATTCTTCAACTTAAAACATACCTGTATCATTTACATGTTCACTCATCAAACAGAACAAAACAAGCAAAAAGGAAGGTCTGAGTTATATATTTAACACTTTGAGTGCCAGGGAGGTATCCAATGCATTGCAAGGGAATGCCTTGCTTCTCATTATATAAATGATAATTAGGGGCATGCTCGTTTGCTTCCTACTCTGAAGTTGGTACACTTCACAGTTGTTCCAGATAATAGTGTACCTTTGTCTGCTTCAGTGTTTTTGCATAGAACAGTATAAAGAATGTGTCTCCACAGAAGGGGATTAATTAACCCTTAATTTTGAAGCAATATTTGCACACCACTCTGGTCCTTAATCATTTGAGAGCCTTTCAATCCGTTGGATACCTCTTGTCACACAAAGGGTTAAGGGGTTAAAAGCCCTCTACATCAGACATGGTCAAACTACAGCTACATGGCTATTTGACTTCATGTTCCAACACCATCACAGACCAATGGCCAGCTGAGAATGAGTCTATTTCAAGTTCAACAACAGCCAGAGAGAGACAGGTTTTCCACCCCCTTTCCTATAGAACTCCAGCAGAGAGATGAAAGCGAGCCACAGTCCACAACATAATGTACCAACATCTATACCCTTGCTGTTACACAGCATGACCAGCTGGCCTCACACGCAAACAAGAAAGCTACGTATGAGTATATGCATTCAGTTATTCTTTGCACATTACCTACCCATAATAAACATATTTGTTTAATCTCTTTGGTGCCGGATGAACTGAATTTTAAGCCTTTGAGTGCCAAAGGAGTACGCAACGCATTGCAATGCGTACTCCTCTGACACTCAAAGGATTAAAGAATTTCTTAGCATCTAAATGATGGGACATTACTATCCCTTTAATAATGGCAGACTGTTTGACAGATTTTCTGTCCATTCTAAAAAAAAAAAGTTGATTTGTCTTTCCAAAAATAAATTAAATAAGCCATAAAAAGGTAAACATGTAAATGAAATATAAATCCTTATACACTCAACATCTACATTAAAATATTCAGAGAACGCACAACATAATGGTTAATGTATTCCAGCCTACATTTGCATGTGATAGATTCATAAATATGCAGACAGAATTTAAAGCAAAGAATATCACCCCCAAAATCTTGGATATTTTTCCTTATATTAACCATTTGAGTGTCAGAGAGGTATCCAACGCATTGAAATGTGCTGACTACCTCTCTGGCACACAAAGAGTTAAGCATTGTAGCTCCTATTGCTCTGAGTTCTGCTTATCCGCACAATCAGCCATGTGTGATTACATGGAAATCAAATGGAGACATATTACTATAAATATCATAACAACAAAATGTTTAATTCTCAACGTTGGCAATTTCCTGTAATCGGGTGCTACTACATCTTGTACAAAACAAGATAAATGCTATGGTAAAATACATACATATAACGCAGGGGTTAAAGCCAGCCCTGGCTCTCATGAGCACCAGTACTGAATGTTTGAGGATCTCTCTGCTTCTGTACCGGTGAATCTGCCAATGGGGCAGTCATATTAACTGATCCACCTGTAGTCAAACAGGGATATCCTAAAAAAAATACGCAAAGTGGCTGATGCTAGAAGATGAACTTGAACAATTCTGGGACAAACCAACCACACCATAGGGGACAAATACAACTTCCTACTGATCAAACTGGAGTTTTTATCCATTTGAATGCCAGCGTTATCTCAAACGCATTGTAAAGCAATGGGTTTGAGGCCTCCATCATTCAAAGAGTTAGTAGGAGCCCTATTTAAATCAGCAGAAATTTGTATGTCCCCAAAGATGGAGGGGTTTGTTTTGTTTTTTTAAATGCTACCATTTTATTGTGATCTTGCACCCTCAATACATTCTTGCACAAGTGGGCAATGTTTATGAAGTCCCCTTCCTCCCAGGAGACTTAAGCACCTGCCCTGGTTCAGCCCTCAAGCCACACATCAGTCCCATCCCCCAGCTTCTCATAAGCCACTCTACTCAGTGAGAAGGATGTGAACAGGACCACTGGTATATTTGCTTAATTTAGAAGGCGGCCACCCCCTCCTCTAAATGTCACACGCATGCATACAAACACATATAACGAAAGCGAGCATGAGTACTTTCAGGATTGGCTGTCCACCAACATATTGCCCTAAATACCTTTAATGGGTCCCCCAAAATATCAATGGCTGAACAGTACACATAATGAAGCTAAATACCAGCACCAAGAACATCGTCCAATATCGTCCATATTTTTTGTGGTTCAGAATCAACGAAGTGCAAGCCCTTTTGGCACTCAGAGGGTTACATGAGACAGAAGGAATCGATCAACAACCATGGTATTGGGGCAGCCGTGCTTAACCCGCTACTATTCCCAATCATACATTATTTACCAGATTTTGTAACCCTTTAAAGGACCAGAGACGCATACAAAGCACAGAGAAGCAATGCGATGCCTATTCCTTTGAACCTTAAAGAGTTAATGATTATAGAAATGGGTTTTAGAACCAATATCAGGCTATAGACATAGTGCTGAATTGAAGGGACGGCCAGAAACAGTGTCATTGGGGCACCATTGTTGATCTACCATATTCGTGCCCTCCGAACCAAAATTTCGCTCAGTATTTTTAATGACGATAGAGGCTTCATACTGTAGATCATGTTATTTACCATTTGAGCGCCAGAAGGGTGTTCAGCCCACTGAGAGGCAATGCGCTGCATAACCTTTTGAATCTTAAATGGTTAATGATCACAGAAAGATGCTTCTGAACAGGGAGAGGCGTGCAATGCATCGCAAAGCAATGGGGAGCATGGCCCTATGGCATTATAAGTTTTACAAAAAAACAGTACTAAATGCAGAGAATCGAGCAAAGGCAGTTGAATTGAGGCACCGTTATTAACCCATTATGACCCCTGGAGCATCATCGTCCATCTCACATATGTTTTTTTAATGATCACAGAAAGAGGATTCAGAAAAGAAATCATGATCATTAACTGTAGGTGTTCCAGTAGTGATGTGCAACACATTGCTTCCCAGCTTCAGCACTGTATGGAGGGGACAGACAGCAACAGGGGCACTGACAGGTTTATGGCACAGTACTGAGTCCATTATCACATTTGCCCACAATCTCCCACCTACCCCTGTACACTCACCCAGGCTGCCGGCGAACCCGTCCATTTTGTGCTGGCTCCCGTGTGTATGTGTGTCCTGTTGAGGCTGGCAGGAAGAGGCACCTTCCTGGAGGGGGTTAAGACAGGGAGTCTCTCCTCTCATTCAGTCACCAAGAGGCGGCCCTCTCTTCCCTCAGGCTTCAAGCCCACCCCTGGCACAGACGGCTTCTTCTCCTGCCCGTCTGTCCGCCTCCTTGCCTGTCTGTCCGTCTATATACACGTCTGTGTGTCTTCTCTCAGCAGCCACAGCTCAATCCTCACACACCGCCTGCCCGTCTAACTCTCTTTCCTTTCTCTGCAATCCTTAGCCAGCCTTGCTCAGTCCCACCTCTCACTGCTTCTTTTTTTATTTGGAAAAGCTTTATTGTAAGCGCAACAGTGCCATAAGTTGTCCTTTAACTCTTTCCTATGATAAATCAAGTCTCAAGAAGACCGAGGACATAGCTCGGTGTAATGCAGTGGTTCTCAAGCTTTTTTTGCTCAAGGCACGCCTAATACTCAGTTTGGCATTTTCAGGGCACCCCTGTCAGTTTATGTAATTTGTTTAAGGTGTAATGAAGGTTACAAGTACATAATATAGAGTTATTGTTAGACCCTAATACTAAAATAAACATATTGTGCATAGTAATAACCAGGGGAGGGCTGGCCTGGGGGGCAGGGGGGCAATTGCCCCCTGTGCCAGTCATAAATCTGGGCCAGTGGGCCACTGTCTCACTTAATCTCCATCTTGCTGCTATAAATGGAGCAACACTAGTGATACAGCTGAACTTACAATTGAAATGGTGCTATACAAATAATACCACAAAGCTACAATCCAAATGAGGCTACACTAGTTACATAACCCATTTCCACTGTAAGTTCTATAGTATCACTAGTGTAGCTTTACTTAAATTGTAAGCTCTGTAATATCAGTAGTTTAGTCCACTTTAAATGTGAGCTATGTGGTATTGCTTTACTTCACAATATTAATGCCACGTTTAAAATTAACAAAAGGAGGTGGGCTTTGAGAGTGGACTCAAACGATAGTATAAATGGGTTGCTTGGTTGCATTTGCCCCCCGGGCCACAGCTAGAAGTCTACATTTGCATTTTTGTCAAAGTATTATAGATGCAATGGGGCACATTAAGTGGATGTCCATGGCACACCAAAGTGCCACTGCACCCTAGTTGAGAAACACTGGTGTAATGTAAGCTACTGCATGGCTTGGTGACTGTTATCTGTTACAACAAAAAACATGCATTGCTTGATTCATCTAGGAATGGTGCTATTTTGTTTTGTTTAACCCTTTGAGTGCCAGAGGTAGTCAAAGCATTGCTTTACCTACCAGTCTTGCGCTCAAAGTGTTAATATATTTATTATGTATTTATAAAGTGACTTCTATTTTAATATTTTTGGGCACTTCTTTACATACCTCCCAGCATTTCAAATGGCTAAAGAGGGACACTTGTGTTTTTGGGGGTGTGGCTGGTGGGCGGGGCATTACTGAGAATTTTTAGACTATTTTGTGACTTGTTGACGCATGTGCAATTGAATAAATTATTTAGAACATAACCAAAGCATTTTATTTCTACAGACTCATTTATATACTCATATATTGAAGTTTCTACAAGCATTAATGTCAGTTGTATTGCTGTGGAGCAATGTCATACAATACATCACACAGTCTGATCTCCTAAAAAAGAGGGACACCAGGGTAGGAAAGAGGCATTTGGGTCTCTAAGAGGGACATTTGGGAGGTATGTCTTTACAGCTGTCAAGTGGAATAATTCCGAAGCAAGTCAACAGCACCTTAATCTGTGTAGCAATGCATTGCATACCCATTTGGAGCTCAAGAGGCAAATACAAATTTTCAGTAATTTAAATGGGGATTTTAAAGGGTCAGTAATGTCTCCTAAAAAATATGTAGATTTAGGTAGAGACTGAAAAAATAAACTAATTGCAACAAACCCTATTTCTCAAACCGCTATGGTTTGAGAGATATAGGGATTCAAAGTTCCCCCCTCCCTCCCCTTCTGATGTCAGTGTCTAGCAGGAGATCCCAGTCCGGGGACCAGCAGGAGGCTCTGCAGCAGAGCTGAAATCACGTTACTTAAAAATAATTAATTCATTGGAAAGGTCTACAAAGTGTGCTTGCAAACCAGGCACACCTTGTAGACAGTTCAAATGAATGAATTATTTTTAAGTCCCGCAATTTCGGCTCTGCTGCAGAACCTCCTCGAGTCATACGACTCGAATCTCCTGCCGTCAGCTTTACAGTTGACATCGGGAGAAAGGGAGAGAGGGGGGAACTTTGAATCCCTATATCTCTCAAACCATAGTGGTTTGAGAGATAGGGTTTGTTGCAATGAGTTTATTTTTTATATTTATCACCTTGCTTTGCATGTCATTCATGGCCAGATTTATGTAGGCAATGCACAGTTACCCTTAAACATGTCCATTTAATTTCCCACAGTTTCTAGGTTTTCCAGTTCATCCCTTTAAACAGGTGCTGCTGGGTACAAGGCAGCCATTGAAGCCCAGTAGTAGTCATGAAGCATGCATTTTCAGTCCATCATGCCTCATATAACGATAACCTTAATGCAAACCACTGTTTCCTGGCACAGTATGTACCCTTAGCCCCTTAAGGACCAGCGGTTTCGGGGTGTGTGGTCCTTTAAGGACCAGATAGGGAAGTTCTACGTGCCACCCTACATGACTAATCATGTGTGCCGGCACACCAAATGAGGGACTGAAAGAGATTGCTCCGGTCTTGGAGCGATCAACTTCAGTCCCTGTATTACTCACCGCGCTCGAATAAAAGTATGTGACGTACCAGGACCGTCACTGGTCCTTAAATGCCGGATCAGCGTGACGGTCCAGGTACATCATTGGACACAAAGGGGTTAGCCTATAACACAAACACAAAACCTGTTGGATACTAGACAGAACTCCAAAGCATTTGTTCTCAGTGAGTTGGTGTTCTCTGTAGAATTAAGGGGGACAAATATGTTATCAAAAACAGGGGTATCAGAACTATTAATAAAACTTAAATAGTGTTAAAGTGGAACATTAACATTATGAAAACTTTGTGCATGGGCTTTAATTAGTATAACTAGATTAGCATTGGTGTTTTTTTTTTTAATTTTGGGTTCCTACTGTTAGAGATACGAAGACTGAAAACTGGTCACTTCCACTTTCTGCAGCACCCTGTATGTGTGGCACAATGCCGCAGGACTTCCTACCTCCCTCTCAGCTGCCCCAGGGAGTGCATTCACGCTTCCCTTCATGTTAGCATTTATGTGGGCTATTGTTACAACAAGCTCCATTTACCATGCTACTGATCCTCCTGGGAGGGAGGTGGGAAGTCCTGTGGCATTGCGCCACACATACAGGGTGCCGCAGAATGTGGAAATGCATGATTTTCATTCTTCATATCTCCAATAGTAGGTAACTGAAATAAAAAAAAAAAACAACGCTAATCTAGTTTTACTAATTAAAGTCCATGCAGAAAAGTTTTTATAACATGAATATTCCCCTTTACATAACCCTTTCACAATAAGGCCCATCTTTACACAGTAAAAAAGCTATGGTAAATTGGTGATGTTGCCCATGCTGGAAGATACACTATTGGGCTCTAGTATCTTTCGCATGGATGACTATCACTTCACTTGAATGCACCAAAGGCCAGAATACTGCATTTTTACTGATTTCATGTTGGAAAACAGTAAAGTTGCAGCAGGACAGATCTGCAAAATGGCCTATGGGTCTACCATAGGTTGAATAGACATCCACTCTTTCCAGGGACAGTACCTTGATTTAGGCCTCTATTCACAGACAATACATGTCTCTGAAGATGTTCCCGGATACCTTCTGTCCCATGGCTAAGCACATACACCTTACTGCCTGGCAGTTCCCCTTTCTCCCATAGTTTAGGAAAAAATCAGACCTCACTGGGTGTGGTGGGGGGCATAGGACCCTCTTGATGTCCCTTGGTATTAATTTCCTAACTTTAGAGGCAAACAGTACTGATGACCTGGATGGCACTTGCTTCCCTCCCTCCTCAACCAGACCTCCAAATTTCCAGCACAAGTGGAAGGACCTTGAAGTCCCACACATATCATAGTGATGACCTGTGTGGGCCTTTAAGTTTCTCCAACACAGCTTGGAAGTTCAGAGAATGCATTGTTGAGGAGGGACAGAAAAAAGGCAGAGAGTGCACCTTTTTAAAAATCGGAAAAAAAAGAAAGGCAGAGAGTGCCTTCCACGTCACCAATAGTGATCACGTACACAACTGGGTAGACATCAGGAGGGATTCTGATGCCCCCAACAAGGTCTAAGTGTATAAAAACAAAAAAAAAACAGAACACCATGTGTGCCAGAGATGTGTTCAACTCATTGCTTTGTAATTCTTTGGGCAACACTGTGACACACACATTCATTATCTGAGTCCCCTGCCTTGTTTCACTATCCACTGGTCATCACAGATCACACTCTCTGACATCCCAGCCTTGTTCCACTGCCTACTGGTAGGTTTTTAGAGGAAGGAAGTGTGCCTGTCATGGGAGTGGTCTGTTTGTAGTGGAATGTTTTTAAAGGAATATTTAATAAGGATTAATTGGGAGTTATACAGGGAGTTCCAAAAGAGGGAATCCAAAGCACTATCTGTTCTGGTAAGTTTATTCCTTTTACTTCAGTTGTCTAATTAACTTCCAAATTACAGCAAACACTTTCATATGCACACCATATGTGTACACATCAGTGGTATCTCAATCATTAACAGCCCTAACTAAAACTCTTAATATTCTGTATTTTTCTCACTCGCTGTTGGACTAATAGCCCTCTCAGAGACTCCCCCTACATAGTACTCACTTCTGCAAATATTTAATTTGCATTAATCAGTTCAATTTCTATTTTGTCCTACCTAAATACTTTGCTCCCCCTCTTGTTCAGCTTACTCATATAAAGGTATTGAAGGAGAACACACTCAAAAGTTGATGTGCAAATATCAGAAACAGCTGAGTTTTATTTCATAAGTGCAAAACAATATGTAACGTTTCGGGGGTGGGAGTGGGGCTCAATACGTCCCTTTAACAGGCCTGACAAAGGGGGGCATTGAGCCCTCCAAAACATTGGATATGAATTTGCATTTATGAAATAAAATTCAGCTACGAGTGTGTTTTCCTTCAATAACTTTGCATGAGGATCTGGAATAGGGGATATCCAGTGGAGATTCTGCACCAAGTAGGGTATATGTGCAGGTTAGTAGATCTACTTTGGGTAGTCTAGTAGCTATTTATCACCTTACTCATGTACTTTTTCTCTGTCACCTCCCTACTGATATGATTTCCTCCTTCTCTATTCTGTTGCATCAAACTGTATCTCTATTGTGCCATCTCTCCTCTCTTCTTCTCAAGTCTGCTCTCATGAAATCCTATCTTAAAGGGATAGTAATACTTTGTTTTATCTTTATTTTATTTTGTAGGCATTAAAAAAACATGAAGAACTATATAAGTCTTATCTCTCAAACCTTTATGGTTTAAGAGATATTCACAAGCAAAGTATCCCCCCCCCTGTTCAGCCAGATCAGAAGGGAGGTGCCCAGGCAGACTGCAGAGAGGGACAATCTTCAATTAAGATAAGGGAAAAAGCTGAAAAACTTGTCAAGGGGGGAAGGGCTTTCATTGTTTTCATACAAAGAAGATTGTCCCCTGCTGTTATCTGTCTGGTCTTACAACCAGATTCACATCTGAGAAGAGATGGCTTACACTAGGAAAAAGGGGCGGGGAGGGGAACTTTGCTTTAAAACTTTAAAACTTTGCCTTTAAATGCACCCTCTGGAATTCCCACTTGATGTGTGCATTAAACATCCACCAACAATCCTATATAATAATTCGCTAAATCGTGTGTAATGCCGCAACATGCGCAGAAGACACTGCTGCGCGTGCTGCAGTCACGCGCAGTAGAGAGTCCCCGTGCCGCGGCTGATACAGAGCTGGGCGCTCCGAAGGAGCGTCCAGCTCTGTATCAGCAGTGGCGCGGGCAGTCTCCATTACGCGTGACTGGCCCGCGACCGGGTGGCAGTGGCACTGTGGCTCGAGTAACGGGCTGTTCAACTAGTGTTTTTATATGTGACTATCTTAACATCTTGGCAGTCACTTAGACCTGTATTTCCTCCTCTGATACGTCCTCTCCTGCTTCACTCTCCTGTGGAGGACATCAATTCAGCCACTCCCTAGACCATGTAATAGACAGGGAGTAGGAGATGGTCTTCTCTTATCCCCTAACTTCACCTTTCAGCACATCCCTTCTGCCCTCTCACTCACATTTTCTGCCTTTGAAGTCTGTGCAGTCTGCCTCTTATTTCCAATCTCATTACAAGTTGCTGCCATTTATCCCCACAGTTTTCCTCTCCAATTTTTTTTATCATGTCTTTGCATGCCACACCTACTTTCTTTCATCTGATATTCATACTCTCATCTATTGTGATTTCAATACACCTATTGATGTCACTCAAACATCTGCTGTTTCTATGTTCCTCATCTTAACTTCCTCTTTTCATCTCATCCCATGTACTATTCCAATCATCAAGAAAATCATTCTTCAGACCCTGTATTCTCTGGCACCACTTGTTAACCTGAAGCTTAAAGGGATAGTAATACTTCGTTTTATCTATATTTTATTTTGTAGGCATTAAAAAAACATGAAGAATGATATGTCTTATCTCTCAAACCTTTATGGTTTGAGAGATATTCACAAGCAAACTTTCCCCTCCCACCCCTTTTACCTAGTGTAAGCCATCTCTTCTTAGATGTGGAATGCAGTCCATAGACCAGACAGATAACAGAAGGGGACAATCTTCTTTCTATGAGAACAATGAAAGCCCTGCCCCCCTTGACAAGCTTTTCAGGTTTTTCCCTTATCTTAACTGAAGATTGTCCCTCTCTGCAGTTTACCTGGACACCTCCCTTCTGATCTGGCTGAGCAGTGTTACATCAGTAAAAGGGGCGGGAGGGGGACACTTTGTCATTGAATTACTCTTGAACTACAACTCTGACAGAATTGAAATAACACTCTCCAAAGTCCAAATACTATGATGATTAGTTAGAGCTGCTTTTATTATGAAACATTACTGTCTCCACACCACATGTTCCTTTCACTCCACCAAAAATCCTCCTGTACATATAGAAACTGTACACAATAGTTTTACATCAAATCTCCACATCTCTTTATTAGATAAAGCCTTTTTAAGATGTCACCAGTTCCTTTTGATGCAGTACAAGCTTTACCTCACTGCTCTGCAGGAGTCCCCTCTGCTGTAATTCTACAACCACCTCTCTTTCCAGCTCTCCCTAGGAGCAAGTGCACTTCCAGGTTCCCAGGTGAGCAGCTGTGTACTGGAAGTTATTATACCGGTCAGCAGCATGTAACTACTCTATGATATAAAGTTACAGCCTTCCTCAAATTCATCACCTTTTACAGGTTAGGGCTGGCCTGGGGGGCAGAGGGGCAATTGCCCCCAGGGCCGGTCATAGGTCTGGGCTGGCTGGCCACTGCCTCACTCAATCTCCTTCTTGCTGCTGTAAATGGAGCTACATTAGTGATACCACAGAGCTTACAAATGAAATGGAGCTACATTAGTGATATCACAAAGCTTACAGCTTAAACGGAGCTGCGCTAGTGATACCACGGAGCTAGTGGTACCTCTAGTAGCATAACTCATTGCCATTGTAAGCTCTATGGTATCACTAGTGTAGCTTTAAATTTGTAAGCTCTGTGGTATCACTAGTCTAGCTTCCATTCAATTGTAAGCTCTATGTTATCGCTAGTGTAACTCCATTTTAACTGTATGCTTTGTATTATCACTAGTGTAGCACCATTCCAGTTGTAAGCTCTGTGGTATCATTTGTCTTACTTCACAGCATTAATAACAAGTTTAAAATTAACAAAAGGGGATGGGCTGGGACAGTGGGCTGGGACGATAGTTGAAATGGACCACTTGATTGTATTTGCCCCCCAGGCCACAAGTTGCCAGCCCTCCCCTGACCTTTTATCTAATGCCTGGAGAATTGGAGAAAGGAAGGCTTACTAAATGGTTACATTGCTGATACTGTTTGCTTGTGATCACATTTACAGAGGTTAGAGAGGGAACGTGTGATCAGCTAATGGCTCAGATAGACACTGTGGGAGTTGTAGTCCAACATTAGGCTTGCTGCCCTGCTTTAACTCTGAAGGTCAGAGTGGCTTGAAATGCTTTTCAAACATGTCTGGTCCTCAAGGGGTTAAACATTAATAAGTAAACAATTTGAGCAACTTTCTGTGACTATAGCAATAGCTTGTCTGTGGGAATCCAGTAGATGTGTCAGGATGTGACTTGGCTCTGGGTTTTATTCATGCAACAGTGAGCAATATCTTGTTAATAACGCCCATGTGTTGATAGCCCATTGCGTGTCCCAACAGAAAAACACTGCAAAAAAATAAATGATACGCTAAGGAATCCATGTGAGTTTCCTTGGGGCAATTCTGATAAGTATCACTGTCCACTTCACTAATATGTATTTAGCCTCGATCATTAAGTGTTGCAGTGTGATGGAGTAACACTAGTAGCATCACTCCATCACTTTGCAACACTTAATACATTAAATTGGTACAAGTGTATATTGGGTTTTGTAGCTCTGTTGTTCCGCTGCCTGTTAGCTAAGGGACTTATGTAGTTTTCATTTCACTTGTGTCTACTGAAATATCAGAGGCAGTGAAAGGGGCAATGTAGCGACTAAGGGGCATTGTGGAAGGGGAAATGTGGAGATGAAGGGGCAATGTGGAAGGGGCAATGTGGAAATGAAAGGGGCATTGTAGAGATTAAGGGGGCATTGTGGAGATGAAGGGGCAATTTGGAGATTGGGGGCATTGTGGAAGGGGCAATTTCTAGATTGGGGGGCAATATGAAGGTGGCCAATGTGGATGAGGGGGCCAATGTGTTCGGGGGGCCCATGGCAATTCTTGCACCAGGGCCCGGTGGCTTCTAGTTACGCCTCTGGCTGGCAGCAAGCGCTTCTACGTGCCTCTTCCTCTGCTCTGCACATGCCTTTTCAACCATTTAGTCTGCGCAGCTTGTGCGTGATGATGGGGGGGAGCAGTGTGGGACTCAGTCAGCGAGAATCAGCAGCATTTGGAGCCTGCCACAGGGGACATCATGTGAGTGAACCTACAGCCCGCCAAGGAGGGCACACGTCCAACAGGAAGGACTACTGGACTCAGTGACTCACCTCACCAGGAGGACCCAGAAATCTGACCACAGTGCTGCAGTGACACTGACAGAAGACCTGCCACTCACACAAGGCAGCACAGGTAAGCCAGGCCCAGTACAGTAAGCCAGTAGTACTGGATGGCCTGGGGGGGTACTGGATGGCCTGCGGGGGGTACTGGTCTGGATGGCCTGGGAGAGAAATGGATGACCTGGGGGGCTACTGGATGGCCGGGGGGGGCTACTGGATGGCCAGGGGGGATAACTGGATGGCCTGGGGGGGTAACTGGATGGCCTGGAGGGGTACTTAATGTACTGGGGGTTAATGGATGGCCTGGGAGGTACTGGAGGGGCTTCTGGATGTCCTGGGGATTAATGGATGGCCTGGGGGGGTACTGGATGGCCTGGGGGGTACTGGACCTGGTCCAGTACCTCCCCAGGCCATTCAGTACCCCCCCAGGCCACCACACTTTTGCAAATTATATATGAACCATTACTCGCTACAGACACAGCCACCAGGCCAGCCAGCCCTCAGGCCAGCCAGCCAGCCAGCCACCCTCAAGCTATCTTGCCAGTTGCCTAGCAGCCTCCAGCCAACTGGCAAGAAGCTAGCCAGCAGTGTAAGGTTAGTTTTTTTTTTTAATTATTATATATGCATGTCATGGGGTGGGGTCAATGATGTCATGGGGTGGGGCTTATGATATCATGAGGAGGTACCAATGATGTCATTTCTGCGGGGGGCCCCAGACCTCTTTTTGGACCAGGGGCCCTGGGTCCTGTCAGTCCGCCCCTGCTTAGCTAGAAACAAAAGAGAAGTGCACAGTATGGGTCTAGTAGATTGTGTCAGAAGAGGTGAACTCTATATCACATCTACCATCCTTTGATTATTTAGGCTATCTTTACAAGAGTGAGTACAATCAGTGTGTCACATTGAATTATAAACATGAAGAAGTTTCTCTCAGATGGTGTGCGCTCTCCCCTGTTCTTTTTTCTTGTATGCTATACATGAAAGAGGTGCCGCTGAGGATGCCAAGGAGAGAAGCTGCAGCCTTGAGACAACAATATATTTGTATGTCTAATTATTGATGGGCATTTAAACCTAAAGGGATAGTAATGTTTCAAAATAAAAGCAGCTTCAATTAATCTTCAAAGTATTTGGGCCATGGAGAGTGTTATTTCAATACTGTCAGAATTGTAGTTCAAGAGTAATTGAATGATAAATTATCCCCCTCCCTCCCCCTTTAAAGATGTAACACTGCTCACATCAGAGCAGCAAGGTGGTGTCCAGATAGCTTGCTAAGAGGGACAATCTTCAATTAGCATAATGGAAAAACCTGGAAAACCTGTCAAGGAGTGCAGGGTTTTCATTGTTCTCACAGTAAGAAGATTGTCCCTTGCTGTGAGCTGTCTGGTCTCAAGACCAGATTCCACATCTGAGGGGAGGCAGCTTACACTAGGTAAAAGGGGAGGGAGGGGGATAGCTTATCATTCAATTACTCTTGAACTACAACTCTGACAGTATAGAAATAACACTTTCCATGGCCCATGGAGCTGCTTTTATTTTTAAACATTACAATCCCTTTAAAACATCTGACTGTATTGAAGCTTGGCGTGCTGTGTGTATGTTCACTAACATGGGACTTGGAGTGTTTATAACACAGGAGAAGTTATCTCCACTTTATCACCTATTTATCACACCTTAGTGTCTCCCCTCTTGTGACATAGACCTAGTGAGCACAACTGAAAATTGCTGCTTGGTTAAAAAAAAAAAAAGTATGAACTGTAATAACTGAATGAAAATCCACCCAGAAGTGAAATACCCTTGTTTTACTAAATTGTTACAATATTTATTTTTCATTAAACATTTACTCCTTTTTTAACCCTTTGACTACCAGAGGGGTACGTCCGTACCACTCTGGCACTCAAAGGGTTAAAGGGAATATGTAGAAAGAATATAGAAAAAGACACCTGCAAAACTAGCACTCTTCCAATAATATCGAAAAAGGGTATGAGGGTGCATCCCTAGGAAACTATGTAAAACATAACCTTTAATTCCATCATATATTAAAACATCTATACAATAAATAATGATGGATCCATATATTTCTGTTGAGAACTATACAATATCATGCAAATTATCCGATATTGAAATGAGATCTGTACCCTAACTGAAATGTTACCGGGGCACATTCCGGATTGCCATGAAAGACTATCTATTCGATCCTATGTGTGACTCACATTGCATGTTAGAATATAAATGTACAGGAGAATACCCTCTATCCAAGATATCTAGAATCTGTACCCTAACTCAAATGTTACCGGGGCATAATCCGGATTGCCAAGGGTTACTAACTAGAGAAATGTATCTAATATTCTCAACCTATAAAAGGCTAATGAAAAATTCCCAACGTGAATGCATAGAAGATACATGCAAAAAGGATAAAGATTCCCTGTTGCAAAAGGCAAAAAAGATTATAAAAACAAAAACAAAAAAATAATCTCTAAAATCAAGACTGACGCGCGCTTCGCATCAAAGCTTTATCAAAGTCAGTGCAAACAAAAGAAACCCGAACACCATTTCGCGGTCACTTTTAAATTGAACAAGGTTCCACCTCCAATTGGACATTGGTCAGATAAATTCTGACGTTAAGTCTCAACGGTCAATGTCAGCATATCATAAATAGTATTATCTCAAAAACTATATCACATTTTCATGCCCGCAACAAATAATCTCCCGCATTGCTCAGTAATCACTACTAGATAGTAAACAAGAGGTTACGAACGATGTACATTTACTTCCAAAACACCATTCAATATAAGTAAAAGAAGGGCATACTAAGAAATTGACTAAAGCCTATGTGTGATAGAAAAGTTATATCTAAACAGTGGCAATAGATACATAAGCGTGAGGCATACTGGAGTGTCTTAAAAAGCTAATGGGAAAACCCCAAAATCAGCCCAAGCACGATAATGTAGTTAACCTTTGAGTCTCCATTGGAATAAATACGATCCCATTAGAACAAGATGATCTGATGAATTACAGGGTTAACCCAGGCTATCCTACCGTCTATAGCCAATGATGTAAGATAGCTACGTACATCAAGTATCTTGTCACACTCTTATATATTATACTTAGCGAACCCTTAAATCTCAATCAGCGCAATTCTATCACTTGGCACAAAGTAATCAGATGGACCGCAGGATTGGTATAATACCAACCTGCAATCTCAATCTGCGCAATTCTATCACTTCGGCACAAAGTAATCAGATGAACCGCAAGATTGGTATAATGGTAACCTGCCATCTCTAAACTTAATTATAATTATAAGATAACTATCTACATCATATACCTTATCATAATCCTGTGTACAGTGCTCATTGGCATAAGATATTCTGAACTCTCATAGGTGTAATATCAAAACACCATTAATATGGTCAGAACCTTTATGTACAACCCCAATTTAAATATCAAATTTCATTAATACAATTAAAGGTGTACTTGCAACAAAAAATCCTCATTGAGCCCGTTAGGATACAATTTATTAAGTTCAAATATCCATCTGTTTTCACTTTGTAATAAAAGTCTATCTAAATCGCCACCTCTAATGCCAAGCTTAATTTGTTGCAAACCCCAAGCTTTCAACACTTCTGGTTTGCTCTGATGAAACTGTAAAAAATGTTTAGCCACTGGAGGAACTATTTTATCCATAATAGAACTATCCTTGCTGGCATTACGTATGCTATAAACATGTTCTCTTATTCTATGGGATAGTTTTCGTATTGTCTTCCCTATGTATCTAAGACCACAGGGACACTCCAAACAATATATCACACCAATTGTTTGGCAGGAGATAAACTCCTTAATTTTAATCATATGTCCATATCGATTTTTTACAGCCTTGCAAGTTACCATATATTTGCAAATGACACAGTGACCACAGGGAAAAGATCCCTGTGTAACAGTGGCTCTTTGAGTCTGCAAATGACTGTGCACTAATTTGTCCCTCAAATTAGGTGCTCTTTTCCAACAAATGTTCACTTTACTATCTAATTTGTTGTTAAGATCAGGGTCCGAAAGTAAAAGATGCCAATGGCGATTCAATATGTTGGTAACAGAACTCCACTGACAATTAAATGTAGTGATAAACCTAATTTTGTCTTCTTTATTCTCAGACTTCCTGGAATTAAATAACAAAAATGGTCTCGATGTGTAAAGGGCCCTTTTGTAAGCCCTTTTAATACAACTATTAGAATATCCTCTGGCTAAAAAACGACCTTTAAGTTCTTCAGCCCTGATTTTAAAAGTAGTCACATCACTGCAATTTCTTCTTAATCGAAGAAATTCCCCTACAGGGATATTACGTATCATTTGTTTTGGATGATGGCTGTCTGAATGAAGCAAACTATTAGTTGCCGTATGTTTGCGATAAAGATCAGTTTTAAGAACACCATTAGTACCTCTATAAATGCGCACATCAAGGAACACCACACTGAATGAATCATGTTCCAAAGTTAATCTCAAATTCATTTGATTATTGTTCAAATGGTCTATAAATTCTTGCAGAGTCTCAACAGACCCATCCCAAAGGATGAACAAATCATCAATATAGCGCAGCCACAGTAAGATGTTATCTGTGAATTTAGAATTTTCTGTGGAGAAAACAACAGTTTCCTCCCACCATCCCAAATAGAGATTAGCATACGACGGAGCACAGGAACTGCCCATGGCAGTTCCGCGCAGCTGCATATAAAAATGATCTTTAAAAACAAAAAAATTGTTATACAGCGCAAACCTCAATAAATCCAGGATGAAACATTTTCTACCTTAACTCATATTGGAATCTCTACTGAGATAATAATTAATGGCCTGTAAGCCAATTTGATGTTCAATAGAGGTGTACAGTGATTCAACATCACAAGTAACTAAAATGGTGGTAGAATTGATAGGTAATGCTTCAATCCTGGATAAGATATCTGAAGTATCTCTAATATAGGAATCTAAGTTCACCACAAAAGGTCTCAAAATGAAGTCAATAAACTGACTGGCATTCTCTGTAAGACAAAAGAAGACAAAATTAGGTTTATCACTACATTTAATTGTCAGTGGAGTTCTGTTACCAACATATTGAATCGCCATTGGCATCTTTTACTTTCGGACCCTGATCTTAACAACAAATTAGATAGTAAAGTGAACATTTGTTGGAAAAGAGCACCTAATTTGAGGGACAAATTAGTGCACAGTCATTTGAAGACTCAAAGAGCCACTGTTACACAGGGATCTTTTCCCTGTGGTCACTGTGTCATTTGCAAATATATGGTAACTTGCAAGGCTGTAAAAAATCGATATGGACATATGATTAAAATTAAGGAGTTTTATCTCCTGCCAAACAATTGGTGTGATATATTGTTTGGAGTGTCCCTGTGGTCTTAGATACATAGGGAAGACAATACGAAAACTATCCCATAGAATAAGAGAACATGTTTATAGCATACGTAATGCCAGCAAGGATAGTTCTATTATGGATAAAATAGTTCCTCCAGTGGCTAAACATTTTTTACAGTTTCATCAGAGCAAACCAGAAGTGTTGAAAGCTTGGGGTTTGCAACAAATTAAGCTTGGCATTAGTGGTGGCGATTTAGATAGACTTTTATTACAAAGTGAAAACAGATGGATATTTGAACTTAATACATTGTATCCTAACGGGCTCAATGAGGATTTTTTGTTGCAAGTACACCTTTAATTGTATTAATGAAATTTGATATTTAAATTGGGGTTGTACATAAAGGTTCTGACCATATTAATGGTGTTTTGATATTACACCTATGAGAGTTCAGAATATCTTATGCCAATGAGCACTGTACACAGGATTATGATAAGGTATATGATATAGATAGTTATCTTATAATTATAATTAAGTTTAGAGATGGCAGGTTACCATTATACCAATCTTGTGGTTCATCTGATTACTTTGTGCCGAAGTGATAGAATTGCGCAGATTGAGATTGCAGGTTGGTATTATACCAATCCTGCGGTCCATCTGATTAGTTTGTGCCAAGTGATAGAATTGCGCTGATTGAGATTTAAGGGTTCGCTAAGTATAATATATAAGAGTGTGACAAGATACTTGACGTACGTAGCTATCTTACATCATTGGCTATAGACAGTAGGATAGCCTGGGTTAACCCTGTAATTCATCAGATCATCTTGTTCTAATGGGATCGTATTTATTCCGATGGAGACTCAAAGGTTAACTACATTATCGTGCTTGGGCTGATTTTGGGGTTTTCCCATTAGCTTTTTAAGACACTCCAGTATGCCTCACGCTTATGTATCTATTGCCACTGTTTAGATATAACTTTTCTATCACACATAGGCTTTAGTCAATTTCTTAGTATGCCCTTCTTTTACTTATATTGAATGGTGTTTTGGAAGTAAATGTACATTGTTCGTAACCTCTTGTTTACTATCTAGTAGTGATTACTGAGCAATGCGGGAGATTATTTGTTGCGGGCATGAAAATGTGATATAGTTTTTGAGATAATACTATTTATGATATGCTGACATTGACCGTTGAGACTTAACGTCAGAATTTATCTGACCAATGTCCAATTGGAGGTGGAACCTTGTTCAATTTAAAAGTGACCGCGAAATGGTGTTCGGGTTTCTTTTGTTTGCACTGACTATTTTTTTGTTTTTGTTTTTATAATCTTTTTTGCCTTTTGCAACAGGGAATCTTTATCCTTTTTGCATGTATCTTCTATGCATTCACGTTGGGAATTTTTCATTAGCCTTTTATAGGTTGAGAATATTAGATACATTTCTCTAGTTAGTAACCCTTGGCAATCCGGATTATGCCCCGGTAACATTTGAGTTAGGGTACAGATTCTAGATATCTTGGATAGAGGGTATTCTCCTGTACATTTATATTCTAACATGCAATGTGAGTCACACATAGGATCGAATAGATAGTCTTTCATGGCAATCCGGAATGTGCCCCGGTAACATTTCAGTTAGGGTACAGATCTCATTTCAATATCGGATAATTTGCATGATATTGTATAGTTCTCAACAGAAATATATGGATCCATCATTATTTATTGTATAGATGTTTTAATATATGATGGAATTAAAGGTTATGTTTTACATAGTTTCCTAGGGATGCACCCTCATACCCTTTTTCGATATTATTGGAAGAGTGCTAGTTTTGCAGGTGTCTTTTTCTATATTCTTTCTATTGTATTGTACCTGTAGCACCACCATTCATCGATTTGGGTGTTTTGAATTTTGGGGTGCACCAAGATATGCATGAATAAGAGTGCACTGGTTCTTTATTTTTATTAAAGGGAATATGTAACCCAAAAAAAGATGCTTAGTTAAAGAGACAGGCTTCATTCTTTTTGACTTTATATATTCTGGAAGTGTATAATATGTAAAGTCAAATTGTCACTACTTTTTTTTTTTTTTTTTTTAATCTTTACGCATTTCTGTGTATCTGACATTGAGCTCCATGGATGTCTGTTTTCAGAGAGTTCTCTGTTAGGGACTGTGAAAGAAGATACTTTTATAGAATGTTGTGGTTACCTCGCAGCACTGAGTGATCTCTGTGCTGTAGAGGTTTCACTTTTCTACATAGTTCCCTCTTTTACAGTCTGTCTTTTTTTTTTTTTTTACATTTTTGCTCTCTTTTTTTTCACAGTCCTAAACAGAAAGCTTTCTGAAAACAAATTCAGATAGCTCCCTATCAGGCACATAAAAGTATTAAAAAAATAGTTGAAGAAGACAAAAAAGTAAAGGCAATTTGAAGTTACATATATTGTAAAAGGAGGTTGACAGACACTTTAAATAATATGTAGTATTTTATCCTGTGTAATAACACCATTGCACTTAAAAGGTTAAATATTAATGGTGTATGTTGAGTTTGTACTTGTGGAATTGTTATGTACAGTAAATGTCTTTTGTCATTCTAAGTGTGAAACTTAACAATAACTGTATATTAATGTATTTGCCTCCCTTATTACGGAATGGTTTGCAATGCATTGTGGGGATACCCCTTTGTCACTCAAAGGGTTAACTCTCAACAAATGACATAAAAATTACTAAGGACGCCTCGGAAATTTCCTTTTGAGTGGTAGGGGTGCATTGATCAAAACAAGATTGAGAACCACTGTTCTATGGCTTCGGCCCACCCTGTCCATGATTTTAAACAGTGGGTCTTTCTCTCTCACGCTTTCTCTCTATGTGCGAGATGTTCATAAAATGGTGGTAAGTGTAATTGTCTGTAATCAGAAAAAAACAGTTCTTACACCATATTCCGTCAATTCTCAGACATGTTTCAGTCATTTTTTCCATCCAATTCTGCCATCTCCATCAAAGAAAAATGGGAGTGATTTAATCTACCGTCACATTGTAAGGTATTTTCAGGAAAAAATATTTGTTTCACCATAGTTTTTTTGTCTGATTAACGTATTTTTTTCCCCAACATAAAAATGGTCTAAACTTGGAGAAGACAAAGTAAAGTATTGAGAAGCAATTTGTCATTTCAAAGATAACACATTTCTCTGTTTCTTTGAAAATTTTTGTTTCTGACATTTTTAACATCATAATTTTTAAAGGCAATGTTCAACAAGATCTTGTTACCATGATTTTTAATTCTTTAGACATATTTTCAAATGTGACGGTATTTACTTCTGAAAATATTGTCCTTTTTTTACCACCAACTCATGATCCCTATTTTTTTCATTATGAACATCTCGCCCTATGAGTTTAGTCAGCCCCACCCATGATTCTAAAGGGTCTTGTTCCATTTAGTAATGGAATACAGCAGATATTACTGCTGAAAAACAGCATCTGCTTATGTAAGTCGTTCTGTTAAAAAAATTGAGTCACTTATTCCAAGGTTTATTTCCCCTTTAAAAATAACCAAGTCAGGTATAGAAAGGTAAAAAACTCACTACTCTGTCTTATGCACCATATATACATCTCTTGGCAAATCATTGTAAAATCATTGAAAATTCTATCTAGGTTTCGAAGAGTTAATATAAAATCCTTAGAAAGTTTGTTATTGCATCAAATTTAGATTTTCAATTAAATGTAATTCTAATTGACCTTTTGAGTGCCAGAGATGTATCCAACGCTTTGCAATGTAATGAGTTAAAGGGATAGTAATACCTAATTTAAAGTTTATTTAATATTGTAGGTGTTAAAAATATAATATCAACACTTTTCAATTTTTTTATGCCTGTATTTTAATGAATATTCTATTATGAGCCTAGCCTGTATATCTGCATCTTGTTCATTATCTTTCGGTCATGCTCACTGACTCATACACTGTCAGTGTTAATAGTGAACAGTCAGTGTATGTCTGACTGCAAAGTAATGACTAGTTTAATACCTCAGTACAATTAGCATATCCTGCCTAATCACCCCACACAGGCTAAAGAGAAGCACGAGGAATCTAATGTACTAAGATTTACATAAATCATGGGAAACAATAACATCTCTCATTAAATCTGGCTTTTAACCCTTTGAATGCTACTAAAGAACAATACATTGAAGACCTCTCTGGCATTCAAGGAGTCAAAGGCTCAATTAAAGCAATGGGAATTTTGGAAAGTTTTATTTGTATACTACGGTTTGCCCCAGAATTGCTTGTGGAGGGTTATTCAATAAGGTGTGATAAAGAGGTGATAAAGTGGAGATGACTTCTCCAGTTTATCACTACTCCAATTCCTATGTTCTATAGAGCCTATTCACTAAGATACAGGATGCAAACTTTTTTTGTAAAGTTGATACCTTTATTGGCTAACTAAACAGATTTAAAATGCAAGCTTTCAAGACTTCTTAGGTCTCTTCCTCAGGCAATCAGAGGGACAGAAAATTATGGGAGGTAAAATTAATGTTACAATTTGACTCTTTGACCTATGGCATGAACAGGGACAGGGAATTCCTGACACAGTACTTAATGGTGAATTAACTTTTACGACAGTCCCTCTGGAATCATAAATACCTGGACCCAGAGGAAGAATGCTATTTAAATCACATCCTCTACCATTGACTGATCAAGGAATTGGTATCTGGACTAACGTTGTTATCTGATTTCCATTATAAACAATGTAATGTGTACTTGTATTTAAGAGAGAAGTTTTCATATTCATCTGTATAACATGCCTGAGGAAGAGACCTAAGAAGTCTTGAAAGCTTGAATTTTAAATCTGTTTAGTTAGCCAATAAAGGTATCAACTTTACAAAAAAATTTTGCATCCTGTATTTCTACGGCTAACACGGTACCAACTCTCATCTATTATTAACATGGAAGATACCCCAATGTACCGCACACAAATGAACATGAAGAACCTCCTAAAGAAACTTGCACAACTGGATAGTGACATCTTCTTCCTGTCTACATGCAAAAAGGAAAATTTAATACCTAAAGGCCTCATGCTGAAAAATCCTACCCTGGACACATATAACAGCAGGTTTGCACAGCAACTATGTACCAGGACTTCCCAGAGGCTACGCAACAACCTTATTGGGATCTGCTACAATAGGAAATCAAAGACACAAGCAGAAATATCAACTCTCAAGGAACAGCTTGGACCAGACACTGAGGACATACAACAGGCCCTTCAACAATACTACAGAAAACTACAAACACTACTCATCAACAACAAGAGCAAGAAACTACAGAGACTGAGATACAAAGCAGGTTTCGCGGCAGAATCTGTAAATCAACCAGAACAGAACTGCATTGTGAACCTTTCCACACACAAGCCAAGCAGAGAGGAAGTATCTGTGCTTTCAAAAGGCCTGTCATTCTGTCCGACTAAACCTGTGGACAAGGTAACACTCTGTAGGGACATGGAGGAATTTTTCAGAAAACTCAGACTCAAGGAATTCTTCCATTACAAAATGGATAACGATGATGCCAACACCACAGAGCAACATCACAATATCAATACACCCACAAAAAGATCCACCTGGACTCCAAAACCAGGTAGTAACCCTACACTGGACAGATACATAGGTATCTTCAGAAACAGAGTAACTACAGACATACTGGAGAAACAGTGTGAACCAACACCCAACCTAACCCACAAGGAACAGAAAGCCATACAGTCACTAAAGAATAACCAGGACATTATTATTAAGCCTGCGGACAAGGGGGGAGCTGTTGTTATTATGAATACTGCAGACTACATTCAAGAAGCAAATAGGCAACTCTCTGATGAAAGATACTATATGAAACTACAAGAGGATCCCACAAAAAAATATACAAAACAGCTCAACATGATCATAAAAGAACTGCCCTCCAACATTGGAGAACAGATAAGGCCCCTAATACCAACAGATCCAAAAGCGGGCTCTTTCTACATGTTACCAAAAATACACAAAGAAGGAAACCCGGGAAGACCCATCATTTCAGGAATTGGCACACTCACAGAAAATATCTCTGGCTGGGTAGAAAATACCCTGAAACCCCTGGTAAAACGAACACCCAGCTGCCTTCAAGACACCACGGATCTCTTGAACAAACTAGCAGACTTGGGCCCCATTCCAGAGAGCACCATCCTTGCCACTATGGATGTAGAATCCCTTTATACCAACATTCCACACACCGATGGCATAGCAGCATGCCAAGAATATCTAGAAAGAAATAACACAGCCACGGAACCAATAACAAAACTCATACACTTTATACTCACCCACAACTACTTCAAATTTGGACAGGACCTCTACCTCCAGAAAATGGGGACTGCAATTGGTACCCGAATGGCACCACAATATGCCAACTTGTTCATGGCAAAGTTAGAAGAGGACTTCCTGTTCACCTGCCAGACAAAACCCCTGGTCTATCTCCGCTACATAGATGATGTTCTTATCATCTGGACAGCCAGTGAAGAGGAACTTCTCAAATTCCACAAAAATTACAATGCATTCCACCCCAGTATCAATCTAACACTCAGTCACTCACGCACAAACATTAACTTCCTAGACACGACTATCAGTATTCAGAACAACTCCATCCACACATCCTTGTACCGTAAACCAACAGACAGACCAACCTACCTGAGGAATGATAGCTTTCACCCAAAACACACAAAGAACTCCATCATATACAGCCAGGCCATCAGATATAATTGCATCTGTTCTGACATGGCGGACCGTGACAAGCACCTCCAGAAACTCAGAAGAGACTTTTTAAGACAGGGTTACAGTGCAAGGATTATTGACAGTCAGATACAGAAAGCTACTCACATACCAAGAAAAGATCTGTTGAGCTACAAAGAACAGCATAAGGGAAACCGTGTGCCACTTGTTGTCACTTACCACCCCCAGGTTGAAGCTCTGCGCAAAATATCAAGAGAACTTCAAGCAACCTTACACACAGATGAAAGACTTAAGAACATATTTCCACAGCCTCCCTTACTCTCCTTCAGACAGCCTCCCAATTTAAAGCAACTGATGGTAAGGAGTGCCCTGAACAAAAATACAAAAAATGGCACATTACCCTGCCTACAAAGTAGGTGTAAAACCTGTGCACACATTTATACCACAGACAAGATACCCATCCCAAACACCCAGTTACACCATAAGATCAATGGTAATTTCACCTGCAAATCATCCAATGTAATATACCTTATCATGTGTGCAAAATGCCCAACAGCTCTTTATGTGGGGGAAACGGGACAGAAATTACATAAGAGGTTTAATTCCCACAGATCCAGTATTAACAACAAAAAGACAGAGACACCAGTGGGAGAACATTTTTGCCAAAGTGGGCACAGTATCAGGGATATTAAATTGACTGTACTAATGGGACAATTTCGCAATCAGAGGGACAGAAAATTATGGGAGGTAAAATTAATGTTACAATTTGACTCTTTGACCTATGGCATGAACAGGGACAGGGAATTCCTGACACAGTACTTAATGGTGAATTAACTTTTACGACAGTCCCTCTGGAATCATAAATACCTGGACCCAGAGGAAGAATGCTATTTAAATCACATCCTCTACCATTGACTGATCAAGGAATTGGTATCTGGACTAACGTTGTTATCTGATTTCCATTATAAACAATGTAATGTGTACTTGTATTTAAGAGAGAAGTTTTCATATTCATCTGTATAACATGCCTGAGGAAGAGACCTAAGAAGTCTTGAAAGCTTGCATTTTAAATCTGTTTAGTTAGCCAATAAAGGTATCAACTTTACAAAAAAATTTTGCATCCTGTATTTCTACGGCTAACATGGTACCAACTCTCATCTATTATTCACTAAGATTTCTCCAACTTTGGAGATCCTAGACCTAGTACATTGGCTGTATAGAATAACAGGGACTGGAGAAGTGATATCACTGGAGAAGTGATATCACTGGAGAAGTCATCACCAGTAGTAAGAAGCTACATATCTTGTCAAACTAATTTTGACAGGTGCCCCACTCCCTTTTTAGGAAACCATGCCCACAATGACCCCGCCCATTGCACTTACTGCTCATACCCCATGATATTAAGTTATATTAATGATACTATTTAATGAAGCTACTCCTTGGGGTAGATTTAAAGGCAGGCGTTGGTAAAAAAAAAACAAAAAAAACCCAAAACACTAACGGGTGCATTAACATGTTGTAAGCCATTTAAAGGTCTGTCTTAAGAACAGCTAACGGCAGTTCACAAATCCTTACGGCCGATAGCCTGACGTGCTTTGAGACGCATGGAACAAGATTCCCCAGAGCCATTTAAAGGCTTGCGGTACTGTTAACAGCTGAAAAAGAGATTCACTTAACGGACAAAAGTTAAGAGCCAGTTTTCTTAGCCGTTAGACACTTAACGGTCAAAACAAAACACCCGTTACATAGGAAAACACACAAAATGCTTACCACACAAGCATGTAAATGGCGAAATTAACCCGTGCAATGCCAAAAGAACAGACACCACAAATCACTCTCACACACAACAACAAGCAACACCTCAGGGACAAGGACCCCTCAAAAAACACCAACACAACATAGCACAGAACAATGTGGGTTATTAAACAACACGGACACCTGCCAATAAACAAAACAAGCTCACCTGTGCAACATCGCCACACGATCCAGATGCAACCTGCACCCCACAACTTCACACACGCAACTGACAGAGACACAGCAATCAGAACACCCCACACATTAAAACACAGACACACCTGCAACACTTACCTGGACAACAATCACCTTCCCGTTGGTCAGCACTCACCTCATCACCACACCTAGACAACGCCCTACCAGGTACTTAAAGGGACAGCTCACTACACTCACTTGTGGCTTGTTTTCCACTCAGGGAGAGATATAGCGAGAACAATAAGTATGTTGGGATACTTATTGATGAGAGCACTACAGAGAAGGTGTGCAAGGGTGAGAGCTGGGGAACACCAGCAACTCCCAGGACACCTGATCAACAGCCTTCACCTGTTGCAAGTGAGGAGCCTCTGGCTCAACAGACACTCAGGAGCCCATTCCCACTTGGAGGACAGCACCTGCCTGCAGATTCACAGCTGCAGCAACAGGATGCTCCACAGCAACAGGATGCTCCCCAGCAGCCACACGGACCCCTGCAGCAGTGGAGGATGTATAGACAACCACCAAGGCCCAGGGTATACCGCCCAACGGTCACCATCTTTGGAATGACCAATGATGAGAGGATTGATCACTACAGGTTGAGGCCAGACAGCATCATTGCCTTGTATGAGGTCATCAAGGATCAGGTGGATCCCTTCTACATCCACAACAATGCCCTAACTGGCCTGCATAAACTCCTCTGTGCCATACACTTCATGGCAAGTGGCGCCTTCCAGTCCACTGAGGGTTACGCATTTGGCATGTCACAGGCCACATTCTCCAGAGTGTTGGCCCAGGTTTTGCCAGCCCTCAAAAGCAAGGCCAGTACCTACATACATTTCCCCCCCACATGGACTGGATACATCTCAAGCAGGGCTTTTACACAAGGGGAGGCATGCCCACGGTCATGGGTGCTATAGATTGCACCCATGTCCATATCAAAGCCCCAGAATGTGACGCACATCTATTCATCAACAGGAAGAACTTCCACTCCATAAATGTGCAGATGGTGTGTGGGAGCAACATGAGGATTATGAATGTATGTGCAAAATATCCTGGCAGCTCTCATGATTCTTATATTCTCCAAAACTCCTCAGTACACAGAGACTTCGAGAATGGAACTTATACAGGGGGATGGCTGCTGGGTGAGTTCACAATACTACATCACACCATATCCACAGGTGTACACACAACACTGCTCAGCATGCTCCTGACCCACAGCTACTACGTCCACCACACAACACTTCATTCACACAACATGTGCTCCCTGTCTCACCATGTCACTCACATTACACAGGTGATGCTGGCTATGGATGCAAATCCTGGCTACTGACCCCGGTCTCCAATCACCAAACAGATGCCCAGGAAAGATACAACCAGGCTCATGGCAGAATGAGGAATGCCATTGTGCAGATCTTTGGCCTCCTGAAGTCTTGATTCCGATGTCTGGACCACTCGGGGGGAGCACTGCAGTATGCCCCAGGAAAAGTATGTGACATCTTAATGGCTTGTGCAATACTGCACAACATCGCAGTGGACACCAGGCTGGCGGATGGTATGCAGGCCCCCCAATACCTGAAGTGCCAGTGGACATTGGCCGTGTTGAGGAGACCCTGAGAGGGGCGCAGATCAGAGACAGGCTCATCACAGACCACTTCAGCTGTGAGTATAACACAGGTATTCAAACAATCCATGCAAGTCCTCCATCAGTCCTGTGAATTGGTGCCAACACACTAATCACACCACACATGATGTTCTGTTTCACCCCACAGGATCATTGACACAGCACTGCACTGGCAGCAGTATGGGCCCAAACATCATGCATACCATGGATGTGGCATATTGTGTGTGGGGATTCCAAAACCATTTTCCATTCCCTTCTCCACATTGACATTGATACTTCAAGGATATCACACACACACACACACACACACACACAGGAGAAACAAGGTACAACACATAACCCATGTTCTGCATCTTACATGGCTTGATTGACAGCAACTAACGTGATTTGCCATGATCATAGCCAGAGCAACCATGGGAGCCTTGTAGCGAAAGAGTGTTATCCAGTGCAATGCATTGGATAACACTCTGTCACATCAGGGGTTAAAGGGCCATTAGAGTCAGCATGGGACCTGTAGTTTGCTAGAGCTAAGAAGAGCAGCAGAGGGATGGATCTACAGTGGTATTGTTAAACAACATAGAGGTCATGAAACATGGATCAGATCTCTAGGGACACCATGCTAAACTGTGATTGTGTAGTGATATGTGGCCCTGACATGAATACACACATCAACAAATATGTCATAATAGTTCCATGAAACAAATAAAATTGGGCTGCCACTGTCACTCTCACAGTGGCAGCACAAATACATTAGTTTCATGGAGCCCTCAGAACATACTTGTTGATGTGTGTATTCTTGTCAGGGGCACATATTCCTAGGGCTGCTTCACATTTCCTTAGTTCTCTACATAATGGGTAACAGACGATTACAAAACACATTACAAAGCAATGGTTTGTGGACTCACCTGTAACGAAAAAGATTGAGTTGAAGTTGTTGCATGATGATCAGTTCGAGGGTGCTGCTCCAAATCCTGTCCTTTTGTCCCACAGGCATCCATAGCATGAATCATCCTTGGACAGAAGTTCTTCCATGTGACTGGACTGATGTCTTGACAATACTTCTATGAAGCTCACCCCTTGGTGTTTCAAGTGTTTGTGTTGGTGATGCAATGTTTGACCTGATGTTCACAGCAACCTCTACTGGAACATTCTCATATAGACACAGAAAACACTAATTCATGTGTGTACTAACATCCAGATATCAAACCTGTAGTTAGAATGCTCATCTACAGAGTTGTCAAACCTTGTGGACAACACATGAGCAGGACAGTAGTGTTTCTAAAGTATTAAGATTACGTTTCAAAGTACATTTAGTGTGCTCATACAAGTGTCTAATGCATATAGGCAATATACCCAGAAAACACATGTACGTTCTAATGTACTTTGAGACACAATAAAGAAGAACCATCACTATTCAATCTGTGTCTGTATGAAGAAATGTTGGATTACACGTGTCAATGCGTAACCACACTCAAGGCTAGAGTATCCCCCATACATGGGAAGGCATGACCCACATCACAGATGTCCACTACTTGTTTGGCAGTGAGTGGACTCTGTGATGTATTCATGAGAACAGATGATGGCAGTGATACACTAATGTGTGTTGGGAGTGATAAAGAGGTGATACAGGGGACATACTTCCACAGTGATTTCATGTCCATGGTTTCTGTGTTGCTCAATGCAATCAATGTTCTGTGATTGCTTTAGTTTGACATATCTCAGTACATGGGCTACATCAACAAACAACCAGACTAAGTGGACAAGTGTGATAACTAGTGAAGTCTGTTACAACCTTAGGAAAACAACAACTCAACTTACTGGAGAACCCAATGCTCACCCCAGGATTTCAATGTGTAGCACACACATTGAAATCCTGGGGTGAACATTGGGTTATCCAGTAGGCTGTGATTCACACTGTTATTGTGAAACTGACTTACTGGAGAACCCAATGCTCACCCCAGGATTTCAATGTGTAGCACACACATTGAAATCCTAGGGTGAACATTGGGGTTTCCAGTAGGTTGTGATTCACAATTGTTATTCTGAAACTGACTTACTGGAGAACCCAATGCTCACCTCAGGATTTCAATGTGTGTGCTACATTGGGTTCTCCAGTAAGTCAGTTTCACAATAACAGTGTGAAGCAAAGACTATTTTTCTGCATGTTCCATCTGTTCTGCTCGTTAGTTATCTGCTAAATCAAATAGCTGTTTGTTTGGTTAACCCTTTAAACACAACAATTGATGCAGACAAATGTTCAGTGTTGCACCAGTTGTTGTGCTAAGGGGTATGTTTTGTTGTTCAAATTCAACCCACAACATGGCCATATAACACTGTCATGTTATATGGCTTCAGGGATGGATTGCCAGTTGAATTTGTACAACGGTGTGTGTGTGTGAACCCATGTCGTAACATCTCACAAACATGTTACCTAAGTTGTGTTCACTGCATTGCTTGCCACTGCAATGGAGACAACTCTGCTACCCAATCTATCACTAAACACAAAGGAGATCAGACAGGATACCAAAGCACAGTTATTTTATTTAGGGGGAAATGAACAACTTGGACTGTTTATTTCTTTTTCTTGGGGGGTCCTTTGACTGGGTGCCAGCTGTTGATGCCCTGGCTGACTGCCTGGATTCCCTTTGCCCCCTAGGTGTAGCTTCAGGGGTCTATCACAGTTCCCGTGCTTCCTGGCGACATTCTGTATGTCTCCCACACTGCTATTCTCATTGGTTGCAGTACCTTGTCCCGCCCAGTATTTGTCATTAAATACTGGGTCCTGTCACTTCGCTGTTGCCCTTTCATGGTGTTTCCATTGCCCGCGCTTGTTCCAGGTCTCCGTGTGAAGCTCTGTGTACCGACCCGGATTGCCTGACTGCTCTGCTGATCTGTTCCTGCCTGTGTACCGACCCGGATTGCCTGACTACTCTGCTGATCTGTTCCTGCCTGTGTACTGACCCGGATTGCCTGTCTACTCTGCTGTATCTGTTCCTGCCTGTGTACCGACCCGGCCCGGCTGACGTCCTGTTCTGTGTACCAAATTGGATTGGCTGATGTTCCTGTTTGGTGTACCGACTATTGGCTCGTTCCTGCTCTATGTACCAGCTCGGTTGGGCTACTGTTCCTGATCCAGGAGCGACTTGCAATCCCTTTCCGGTCCTCGGTTTGGGGTTCCGCTGTCTGCCTTAGTCTCCGGACTACCCTGTTGGCCTCAGAGTCTCTTGTGTCTAGTCTGTGTTGCGCGGGCGACATTCCTATATTTGACACTTCTGTGCACCACGGTACGCTCGATCCTCCGTTCTGCCTACTGCTGAGGCTGGTGTTGCATAAGGCACGTCTAGCTGCGTTACCATCAGGCAGTCTAGGTTGGTTGTGGTGTTCGTTAACCCCTTCGGGGAAGGTGCCATTTGTCTCCGGTCAATCACTGTGCAGTCTCCGTTGGCCATTTATCTGGGCATACTGTCTCAGTCCTCCGTTATTGTAGAGACAGTTCTAATACACAGGGCCTCCATTTTTACTGGGCGTTCCTCACTATTTATTACTCCCTGTACAGAGTGGGAGTTCCTAGGGCCTCGCACTATTAGGGCCATCTTGCTGTGTGGTATAATAGTAACCCGTTCCTGGGTGTCTCGGTCCAAGTTCACACGTTCTCTACCTGACCTGTGTCAGTATACTGTATGGTCTGTTTATACATATACTGGACCCGTGTGGGTATTCATTGTAATTTTGCTATAACCTGTCCTGTGTCAGCATTGTATTGTGTCATTTGTACTGCTGGACCCGTGAGGGTTAATGTTGCTAAACCTGTTCAGTAAAACTGTGTTTTATTCCATCTCCTGAGTCTGAGTGTCATTTAAACCGTAACAGGGTCACACTGGAGGGAGTGGTGGGTGCAGTGGACCCCTCTGTTGACAGCTGCTCCCTCTCAACCCGTAGGTTCTCCCTGTGATTGTGGTCTCTGAACTCCACCAGCACCTGGCAAATCATGTCTATCATCCCCGTGTGGTACTGATGGAGTTGTGTGTTGATCCTGGTCAGTTCAATCTCCAGGGCATGTATGCGATCCTCTGTCCTTGAGTTGTTCCTCCGGGATTTCCTTCGGCTTCTTGAGATGTTGTGATCAGTACAGCGGCATGCCCGGAGTAGCCTCCTCTGAAGCACCATGCACTCCGCCTCCATCCCCGTGATGCATACAATGGTGGAGGTGGATGTGCCTGGTGACTCTGCTGGTGGTGTTGACTCCGAGTGTGAGTCCTCTGCTGCTGTGGCTGTTGCTGCTGCTGAGGATGCTGGTGCTGAGTCCTCTGCTACTGTGGATGCTGCTGCTGGGTCCTTTGCTGCTGCTGTGGCTGCAGAATCCTCTGCTGCTGCTGTGGCTGTTGTGTCTGCTGCTGGTGTGGCAGATGGTGGAGTGGCTGCTGCAGATGATGAGTAAAACTGCACACAAGGCGTGGTTTCATTAAATTATATTATTAATATCATTTAATAACATGGGACATGGTCAGTAAGCGCAAGGGGTGGGGTAATTGTGTGCAGTGGGCGTGATTTCCTAAAAAGTGGGCAGGGCACCTGTCAAAATTAGTTTTATAAGATATGTAGCTCCTTAATACTAACCTCTTTAGCATACCTTAGTACAAAACCTCCAAGTTCTCCTTAGTATACATAAGTTCCAAGAGCCTCTTATTTATGCCATGTGGATCGTGTTAGCATTTTATCTGGATGAAAATTAACTCTGACATATTCACAGATTGTTTCAGTATGTACAAATCTGCGAGACTGATGTACTAAGCAAAGCAGAGTAATTCTGGAGCAACCCAACAGCACCATAGGGGAGCAAATACAAATTTCAATTGGTTTACATTGGACATTTAACCCCTTGAATGCTAAAGAGGTCTCCCAGACATTGCTATGCAATGGAGAATTTTCTAGCATTCAGGGGGTTAAAAGTCCCTTTAAAATCAATGAGCATATTTGGAATTTTTATCTATTCCATATGGTACACTTTGTCTGTACCTGTATTGCACCATTTTACTCAGTACATCAGCTTCAGTGGAATATACCAGAACCTAACAACACAATTCACTCATCTCTGCACATTAGCAGTCCTTTGAGCACTGGATGTATCAAAGTGCAGTGAAAGTGATATGCTCCTGTCATCTGCTCTATGGCACAATCATTCCTAAATATTCATTTGGTATATTGGCATATTTTCAGAGATGTTTCACACTTCAGACTTAAAGCAGAACTACAGTCTTATAGAAATGCAGATGATTTCAATAAGAGCTTTCAATATCACCTAAATGTTATGTTGGGCATGTTTTAAACAATAGGTTATGTGATATTTAGATTAATTTATTTGGTGATTTATGTGAATAAGCTAGGACTGTTCGACAAGTCATGGCAGGTTGGAGGGACAGCAATGTGGATTGTTAGTATTTGGCTACAGTGCTGTCTACTTAAAGGGATAGTAATGTTTCATAATAAAAGCAGCTCTAATTAATCCTCATAGTATTTGGACTTTGGAGAGTGTTATTTCAGTTCTGTCAGAGTTGTCGTACAAGAGTAATTCAATGACAAAATGTCCCCCTCCCACCCCTTTTACTGATGTAACATTGCTCAGCCAGAGCAGAAGGGAGGTGCCCAAGTAGATTGCAGAGAGGGACAATCTTCAATTAAGATAAGGGAAAAACCTGAAAAGCTTGTCAAGGGGGGCAGGGTTTTCATTGTTTTCATAGGAAGAAGATTGTCCCCTTCTGTTTTCTGTCTGGTCTATGGACTACATTCCACATCTGAGAAGAGATGGCTTACACTAGGTAAAAGGGGCAGGAGGGGAAACTTTGCTTGTGAATATCTCTTAAACCATAAAGGTTTGAGAGATAAGACTTATATCATTCTTCATGTTTTTTTAATGCCTACAAAATAAAATAAATTTAAAACAAAGTATTACTATCCCTTTAACATAAACTGACTCACAAATAACATACAGTATAGGTGATTTTGAAAGCTCTTTCAAAATCACCTAAGTTGTTATAAAGTTCTACGTTAATACTCCATAAATAGGCAAGTATCAATATAAATGTATCATACACTGTATTGCGCTTTCATGAGTCTTTGTAATATGCACATTGATACATGTTGGGGGAGATTCATTAAGGTGTGATAAAGAGGCGATAAAGTGGAGACAACTTCCTCAGTTTATGACGTCTTCAAATCCTGTGTTATTCTATGGAGCCTATGCACTAAGATGTCTTCAACTTTGGAGATCTTAGTGCATAGGATCTATATAATAACATAGTAACCAGAGAAGTGATAAACTGGGGAAGTCATCTCCACTTTATCACCTCTTTATCACTGCTTAGTGAATTCCCCCGTTATCTTTTCTTTAGGATTTCATTTGTATCTGAATAAGCTGCATCATAAATGAATTAAGACCACACATTTTATTACATTTATAGCATTTTCAATAACATGATTGTAGGGCTAGTGAAAAACAAGTACTTCCTGTCTGTTTCTTGGTAGAAGTGTTGAAACCTGAAGATATTTTTAAACAGCTTTATTTCCGGTTACTTGCACAGGAAAGGCTTATTGGAACCTCTACACATTTTTTGCTGTATCCCTTGGAGTGCCAGAGGTTACTCAACACATTGCAAAGCAATGCGTTACGTACCCCACTGGCACTCAAAGGGTTAAAGGTAGCTGTGTTCTATTTTCCGTTTAATACTAAAATGAATGCTATCTGAGAGATATATTGCTGACTATAATTTTTTCAACCATCTACTCTATCAAACTTTTGCGATTAGAGTGGTAATGCATTTTAACTCTTAGGAAGCTGAAGTGGTCTCCAATTCAAAGCTTTGCAATGCATTGGAGACCTCTCTAGCATTTAAGGGGTTAAACAATACATAAAGAATCTGCTCTGTGCAGCTGTTTTCATCCGTGTTCCAGGCTAAGCAGTATGTGTCGGTATGTAGGTGGGAGTTTGTGGTAACTACTGAAATGTTAAAATACTGTGGAATGTAGATGTTCAAATATATTGGCAGTAGACTAAACACTAATGACTATTTAATTGAATGTAAACCAAACCTTTTAGAGGTCATAGATCTCAGCATATACGTTGCAGGGAGGTCTGCAAATGTGTTAGTGGCTTCTCTGACATAAAATGGGTTAAACTCAGTAAACATTGCTGATAATACTGAACTAGACCAATTCCTTAACATATTAAGGCCCCTTTCTTATTTTCTAAAGCATTCCACCAATCATCCCAATGGGGAAGAGAGTCTGTGGGTAACAGCTGGCCCATGTGAGTCGGCCAAATATTATTGTTTGCTGCTCATGTTTGTCTGCATTCATTGGAGGTTGCAGTGAGTATTGCAACCTCCAACAGCTGCCATGCAGAACTTAATTTGCTACATCTTTACTGAGGTCCTGCTTCAGTCAGCTTTTTGGGATTTTTGTGCATTCATCTGATGCAGTACTCACCCATGTGAAAGGCTGCTTAGCCCAGCACTGTACCTTTCACAATGGACAACATCATTAATGCACCATCACTGGATTGGTGATGGCGCCCATTGTGAAAGGTACAATGTTGGGCTATGGTGCTCCTAGTAAAAGCCTGGGACTGCAATGTGCAACCCCAATGTGGATCCTATTAGCTATCTGAGGGCTGGCTGGAGCGCAGTATCTAAAGTATGCGGCTCTCAGCCACAAATTTGTAATCTTCCCAGACCCCTAATATACAGAGGAGTCTATGGGGACTGAGTTGCACAGGTCAGTGAGGTTGAATGGTGAGACTTCAGTCTTGCAGTTAAGTCTCTTCACAACTGACCAACAAAGGAACCCTGTGGAAGTCTTTTGAACCCCTGATCTGCTCCCCATTGGTCCCCTGGGGTTCACAATGCAGCTTTGTTTGCTGGTCTACTCGGAGCAGATCTGCTGACAAGAAACGCCTAATGAGTTTCCCTTTAATTGGTAACTTACCAGAAATATGCTTGATATATCTTAGGCATTATGACTCATATTCAGCAAGCTAAAGAGGAGCATTTCTTGGGCAAGCCGACTTCACCAAAGGGACAAATGAAAATGACCGAATTTTCCATTGATTTAAATTATTGTTTTTATGCACCTGAATGTTAGAGAGACCACCAACTTTTTGTTTCTCAATGCATTTGAGATATATAGCATTCAAGGGTTTAACCACCCCCATTAACCCATTGAATGTCAAAGGGGTATGCAATGTATTGCAAAGCTATATGTTTTGTACTCCTCTGGCACTCACATGGCTGTGTTTATTTAACCCTAGTTTGCCCCTAGAATTGCACCTATTTAGCTGTCTGAATACAACTCTATGTTAGTGATGCATCACTTCCAGCAGGCTGAACATGGTGTAGTGCAGTGAAGTGGTGGCCTCAAGGAAACATCTGATACAAAGTAGAGCAATTTTTCTAAGTCCCAGCAAACTATGCATATAAATAACTGGAGCATTGAACAACTATTCAATATTAATCTTTCTAGGGAGCCAAACTTCTTGAACCCTGCAATTTGAATACCTCAGACTGCCTTTTCTGGGCCTGCAGCCAAAATGAAACAAAACCTTGTGTTGGTTCAGCTTTGGTTCGATTATAGAAATAGCTGATGGTTACAGTTTGATTGATTTCAATTCTCTCTGCACTCGCAGCAATTTGCATGGCAATCAGTGGTGAATTTGAAATTTAAAGGAGAACAACCACCTCCTAGGAATAATATACCCACACTTACCTTACTAAGGACAGGGGTGATTCTATAAAAAGAAAGTTACCAAGTCACCTTATTCTTTGTGGAGAAAGTACCAAAAATGTACAGATAAAAGGTACCGGGTCACAGACAAAAGTTAGTGGATTACTTACATGGTATGACCTGGCGGAAAGTCAGCTCTGACTATGACTAGAAAATTCTAATCACCACAATGGATTTTGAATATGTGTCTGTGTTCTATAGAAAACATATCAGTCAGTCCTGGATGGTACAATGATGGAGTCAGTAATGACAGTTGGCAACATGACCACAGATCCTCAAATTCTGCCCATTATTCATGGTAATCTTATACAACCAATTGCTTTTTCAATGTCATAACACCCTCTGGTCCTTGACGGGTTAAGTAGCCTCATGTACTTTGATGTCTTCATTATAAAAAAACTACCAGCAAAAGCCATGTCTGCATCTGTGGACATAAAGGCCAAAGGCATCATTTTTAGGGGCCATTCAGATTTTATGGCCTTTAAAATGATAGTCATATTTTATTTTAACTGTTATCATTTTAGTAGTTCAAATGCATTTGCTTTAGTGGCATATTTTCTTTTTCATTAATTTGTTCCTACCTTGAATTAGCTATTGCAGTTTTTCTCTTTCCCTCAGTATCAGTGATGTGAGCACCCTCTACTTGTAGTCAGTAAAAAGAATCAGAGACTGTACTGAATATGGGATGAATCATGAGAACTCTGTGTGTGCATGTGTTTCTCTCTATTCCAATGACGGGCAAAAAGAAAAGAAGGACCATAGGTGGCCCACTACTCCTCTGTTCATTTGCTGCAGTTGTTCAGCACAACAGAGAATAGAAACTGAATAGACTGTTAGACACAAATAGACAGAGTTCTTATGGTACTCTTCAGTTAATGGAAGGGAAAGAAGTATACAAAATTAACAACTAACAACTCCTGCAGGTAAAACAACACGTTTGTAAGCAGAATTCTCTTGGTTTAGTTTCTAGTTCATTAAATCAGGGTTTTTCAATTGTTGGACCTCCTGGCCTTTGAGGCTACAACTTCCACCATCCATAACCAGCTGCTGGTTGGTAGGGGATGATCATGGTTGCATTCACCAAAAGCTGGAGGTGTAACAATTGATTTCCCAGGATTACATGATTGCACTAATATTAAAATAGTGTGTAAATACATGATTTAATGCCAATACACTGCACTGGTAGCTACTTAAAGGGATAGTAATACTTAAAATGTAAAAAAAAAATATGTTGTAGGGTTCATCCCCCTGAGTAAAACAAGGGTACTCCCACTGCTGAAAGGTGTTTTATTAAAAAGTTATTACAGCTCAAAGTTGAATTTTTTAGGTGCAATATCACAGCGGCCTGAAATTGTACAGTGGCGCTGTTGCAACACCATCCTATGGAGATTTATGGTCCTGGGACCAGAGCAGTCCATAGGATGGTGTAGCAACAGCGCCACTGTAAGTTTGCTGTATCTCCCTTGTTTTTGTTAACTCAGAGGAAGGCAAAAAAGAAACAAAAAAACAAACATTGAAGCATTTCCAGTTGTCCCTTAATGGATAAATCCCTGCATTATATGAAACTGTCATAATTCTCGATTGTTCTAAAATGGTAAAAAAAAATCCCTGCTTTTGTTTAAGTCAAAAAACTCCTTTTTTTTTGCTCTGGTCTTTGAGTAAAAAGTTAGGAGAAACAATTCAGTGGCTTCTAGGATGCTTTACCGACATAATTCATTTAATTATCCCGAGTACTAATACTCCCCCCCTCCATACAGCTGTAAACGTGCAAAGCTAATTGTCCCGATAGCCGTCGAACGTTCCAAATGGTGCACAGTGGCTTCACTAATTACCACATAGCAAAATGGTAGAATGTACTTAAAAGATGCAAAATTTATTCCAAACTATTAAAAACAGCATAGTGTATGAGACACCCATAAATGACTCACACACTGCATGTCAATTAAAGTAAGCCAGCACTCCAAATCTACACATTTCTCGTTATACACGTAATAATGATAATGGAGTCAATGTTGTTGTCAACATTGACTCCATTATCACGATTAAGCATGTATAATGTGAAACGCATCAATATGGGGGGTTGGCTGTAGTATGTCAGTCATTTATGGGCGTCTCTTCTACTATGCTATTTTTAACCATTTGGAATAAATTTTGCATCTTTTAAAGTTTTAGTAATGTCCAAAAAAAAGTTTTTTTGCATTTAGAAGAGCTTAAAAAGCTGAGCGAAAATGCAAAAAACGTATCTCTTAAACCGCCATGGTTTAAGAGATACAGGCGTTTAAAGTTCGCTGTTTCCTACTGACAGCTGTAAAGCTGTCAGCAGGAGATTCGTGTCGGTTGACACGGAGACACGTGTCGACCGACACAGATCTCCTGCTGAACAGCTTTCAGTAGGAAACAGCGAACTTTAAACGCCTGTATCTCTTAAACTATAGCGGTTTGAGAGATACGTTTTTTTGCATTTAGCTCAGCTTTTTAAGCTTTTCTAAATGCAAAAAACTTTTTTTTGGACATTACTAACACTTTAAGTACATTCTCCCATTTTGTTATGTGGTAAATAGTGCAGCCACCATGAAGCTTCTGAGTAAAAATTTCCTCAGAGAGTGTCTTGTCTCAGGCTGGAATACAGTTGTACATAGTGGTCATACACTATTAGAGTCCTCTTCTATAATGTACACATACCTAGTTTGGCTATTCTCTCTTTATAAAAACATTTTCTATTGCCTTTATCAACTTTCTTGTACTGCTCTCTACTTTTTACAGTTCAGTAATGTATTTTTTAACAAATGGTTCACAAACTGTACTCCATATTCTAGATGAGGTCTTACTAAGGACTTATAGAGGTACAGTTATATTTCCATCCTTTGTATGTCTACCCATTTTATATAAAATGGTATCCTACTGGCACATACAGCAGCTGAGTGACACAGCATACTGTTGTTTTTCTCGTTAATTGCTGTTACTCACCCTTATGGGAAATGCAGCATTAGAAATGCTTCGCTTCCCCAGGGATGGTGCTGTGAGCTATGGAGAATCAGCTGATATGTTTTATCTGTTGTTGATAGAGACATCACACTCTCTTGCACAGCCAGTAGGAATGAAGATTTTACTAGCAATGTCACAGACTTGCAAGAGGAGAGAAAAAAGCTTAGAGACTTTTGCAGACTTGACCGTTGTAAGTTTATGATGCTGCTTTTCCCAGGTGAATATCCTCACTTACCTACAAAAGACTGGGCTGTAAAGTGTTTTCTATTTTTACATTTTTCAATGGTCACTAACCTTTAAATATTAAGAAACTCTAATTATGGAATGATGAATGTTTTAGGGCTTTTTGTGTTGAATAATAAAGCCCGAATGTTGATACATACTTCTTTTCAATAATTACTTCAGAGCTAGCCTGAGTTTTTCTGATATCTTGAGTTTAAGATGTTTTGCTGCTAGGTAGCTCTGTTGATACAACCATCTATGGAAAGCTTGAGTCTGCAACACTCTGATGTTCAAAGCAGTAATAGCAACAGTGCCACCTGGTTGCAAAAAAAAAATCTTACTCTCAAATGTCAAAGAATATGATTGTTATTTCTGTAATAACTTTTGACTGAAGCATCCCCTGGCAGTGGAAATACCCTTGTATTACTCATCAGAAAAAAAGCTGTACAATAAAGTTATTTTCATAACGAGGGTTTACTGCTTCTTAACAACAAAGAAAGGAGAATTCCATCATAGTGCCTTCACAATGTGTTGACAAGTGTTCACAGAGAAACATAAGACACATCCTGATGTTGGGTAAATTCTTATTTTCTCCTTTTTTTTTAAGTAACTAATTGATTGTATGACCAGGCGTATTCTTCAACATATTCTGCAAAAAAAAAAAAAAAAATTGGATCGTAATTGGAATGCATGAGGGAGCCATGGAAATTTTAGCAGCAATGATGCTTAGCAGTTTCAGAATGGTTTCTGGTTTGGCTCTGATTCCTAGTAATTCCTTTGTCACTTTTCCAGAAAATATAGAGATCAGACAAAAGTAAGCAGTTGTACAGATTGGATGTAGTCGTAATTAAACTATAGCGGTCTCTCCTGTTGCAAGAGATATTTTACAGATGTCTAGGTGGGCATTAAACATTTTAGAATGCACAGAGCACATATACAACTTTATACAAATAAAATTCAGCTTAAAGTAATTGATCATATTTCAGCTTAAAGTAATTGATCATAATTTGATCATATTTTTCTAAACCCTTTTTCCATGTCTATAAAGATCGCTAACATCCAAACATTAACATGGATTATACACACTTACCTGTTTAAGAACCAGGGGGGCATGCAATGCAATGTGTTGCACACCTGCCTGCTTTTTAAAAGGTTGAATACTGTATGCTTCACACGAACCCTAAAATTATTAAAAGGAAAGGAGCAATACATGTTATCTAAGCAGTCTACATCATTTGACAACAGAAAGAAAGAACTTACAAGGACTTCACTAGTACCCGCTCACAAGTCGGGGAGAACAGAGATACCTGCTCGTGTGAAAGGAGTGGAGGGGGAACATAGCCGAGAGGAAAGTAAACCCGGCAAAATGCAGATTGGATACCGGGATATATAATTACCTGCTCGCGCCCTTACAGTGTCCATAACCGAAAGGTATTGAAGGAGTACTGCTTCCATTGAATTAACAACATACCGCTCACTTTCATCCCTTTAACCTTTGTATACTACATAGGAACTGGCTTCACATCATTTACTACTAATTATTCACTACAGACTTATAGCTGCAAGCTGATTATCTTATTATCTCTCTATTCTCAAATTTTGAGACCTGTTTATAGCTTATATATCTGGTATATTTGTATTTATTATATGTATAGTGTATTATTATTATTCATTGTTGTTTACATATTTCTTGTTTAGAATAAATACATTAGTCTATACATAGCTTTGTGCCATTTATATACATACTGATATTAGATTCAAGGGCTTATTTCCTACTTTTTGTGTTTTTGTACTGTATGCTTCATGCTAGGATCTGTAAAATGCTCTTTTTGTATTGTGAGGCCTAAAATCTCCATAGGAACTTTCATTGTTGATCCAGGGCTCCCCTACACCTTTTAATATAACAATCTTGATGGGTGTCTGAGCAGTGATAGTGGTGAATTGTCTGTAAATAGCCTAAGATAAGGTGCCAGTCTTTATGAATATAATAGTGGTGGGTTCTAATCTCAAGCGAATTAACATCGTTAAATCTTGCCTCTCATTATTAACAGCCCAAATAAAATTAAACAAATAAAAATCAAATCTGAATAGGAGAGTTTATACATGCATTAAAAAACAAATCTAGGATTATATTTTAAGCACATAACATAAAGTAAATCATTTTTAGAGAAGCTAGATGAAAGTATATGAAATTTAAATGTATATTAACCAACTGCATTTTAGGCATTAGTGTTTCTTTAATATGTAAGGGACATTAAAAATAACTGCACTTTAAGCCCTTGAGGACCAGAGTGCAGGAGCAATGCCTTAGTCCACAATGTATTGCACACCCTTCTGGTCTTCAAGGGGTATAACTCATACCAGGATATCCTTCTATTTTTAACTCTGGATGCTAGAGACATCAGTAACACATTGCTCTGCAAAGCACCAGAGAACATCCTGGCATTTAATAGGGGTTGGTAGCTTCTCTTAGTTGCCCATGAATGCAACTTCCCAACACCTATAGATAGTTGCTGAGAAGTTACAGTAATGCAAGTCAGTACTTTGGCTTATAGAAGGATTGCAATGTACACACAGAGAAGACACAGGTGATTCAAAGGTGGCAGCCACACTGTCTGATTCAATCATGTCAATGGGGAAGATGCACTAAGGGGTGATAAAGTCTTGATAATATCATGACTTCTCCAATTCCATGTTATTTTATGGAGCCAATCATAGTGCATAGGCTCCATAGAGTAACAGAAACTGGAGAAGTGATATCACTGGAGAAGTCATCTCCACTCTATCACCTCTTTATCACACCTTAGTGCATAACCCCCTAAGGAGTCCTAAATGACCTGTTAAAGTTGATATTTTCTCCATGGAGGAAATTTTAACAGCATGATATAATGACAGAATAAAAAATGTGCATACAAATTGAATGAGTACAATAAAGTAATGCTTTATTTTATTTATTTATTTATTTTTAATTATTGTTCTTTATTTTCCAAATATATAAAATATAAATTACAAACATACCTTCCTATACTTCTATCAAAATAAAAAACATCAGACACAATCATCCTAAAGAACACCCAAGGAAATGAAGATCTTCCTCCTTCTTATATCTAAATTACACAATATCTCATATATTAACCCATTTCTAGAGCTTCCAGCTTATTTACACAATTCCCCAGAGACTTAAAGTTATTTCTTCCCAATGGTTTTACCCACAGCGTCCCCCTTTCCATTCTGCACGGATATATAAGTTGCTTTGTTAAATCATCACTTTGAAATTTACCATATTTCTTCCAATTTCTTGCAATTATCATCTTTGTAGCTGCATAGTAGTGCAGAAAAAAAAGAGATTTCCCTCTAGGTATACTTAAATTGATCAACATCAAAAGAGCATGCTCAGTTTTTTTATCAATCTTTATATTTTCAATTCTCTTCAAAATATCATAAGTAATATTCCACAGTTCTTTAACATAAGGGCAGCTCCACCATATATGTATTTGATCTCCCACCTGAAAATTGCATCTCCAGCACGGATCCGTACTTTGTGGAAAAATTTCATATACTATCGATGGAACCAAATAGCAATGATTAATTTTCTTATATTGGTTTTCTATAATATTTAAGCAATGTATATTCTGACTAATATTCACCATGATTTTATTCCAATCTTCTTGTGGAGTATCTATTCCCAAGTCCCTTTCCCATCTATTTATAGCCAAACTCTTCCAATTTAGCTCTATCATATTTATAAACTCATGGCACTTTGTCATAACTCGAGGAATATTCTGTCCATTAAAAATCTTACCGAAGTCCTGAACTATGTCCTGTCTTTCTTTAATCATGTTCTTCTGTAAACTATGTTTAACTCTCATATAGGAATTAATTTACGAACTTGGGAGTTTAAATTCCATATGTAATTGTGCGAAATCTTTTACTTCCTGGCCATTCATCAAATCGGCCACTTTGATAATCTCCGCCTCACACCATTTACTTAAGTGTATATCTTCTATGATATTTTCGAAAATGTTTAATTAATAAATTCCAGAATTTATTTAACAAACCCATTTCCTTTTTTATTTTTGTCCATTCAGGTAGGATGCCATCCAATATACAGTTGTCCCCCATTCTACAACCACCTCCTCTAGCTTTTTCTTTTTCACTATCCAAGGTAACAACACCGTACCCTCATTTTTAAAAATATTTGATATTCTATTTTAAACCAACCTTCCTCTTTAGAGCTCTTTAATTGCATCACATAAATATGCCAAATTATGTTAGCCTCATAATAGCTCTTTATCATTAGCAATCCCACACCTCCCTTGTTAAATTTTTTTGAAAGTATCTTGAGTGGTATCCTTGACTTTTTTCCTCTCCATTTAAACCTTTTAAAGCTAGCTTGTATCAAATGTAACCAGGCATCTGGAACTTTCATAGGTAAATATCTAAATAAATATATCCATTTTGGTAAAATATAATACTTAATAGTATTTAAATTACCCATCCAGGAAATTTCTGCCTGCTTCCAATCTTTAAGGCATCGATTTGTTTCTTTCATAAGACTTAAAAATGTTCTTTCTAATATTTGATTAACTTGCAATGCAATCTTTATCCCCAAATAGGTAAATTCCATTGAATGCCATCCAAAATCAAACATCAAACTTAGTTTTTTCCCTATTTCAATTACTACATTTTTAGATAATATTTTAGTCTTTTCTATATATAATTTGTAATTAAAAACTACAGAATATTCATTAATGACTCTCATAAGTTCTGGAAGGGATTCAAGGGGCCTCAACAGAGTCAACAGCACATCGTCCGCATGCAAACTTATTTTTAATTCCTCTTGAGCAACAGGATATCCCTTAATAACATTATTCAAACTTATATTAATTGCCAGAGACTCTATAGATATTACATATAACAAAGGAGACAAGGGACATCCCTGACGTGTACAGTTTTCCATTGGGAACCACTCAGCACTTATGCCTTGTCCCACTGTTCATGCTGAAGGAGATGTACAAAGAGCATCTACTGCAATATGGAAAAAACTCTCCATAGCAAGAAAAGTTAAAGACTGAAGCATAAAATCCCAGCTAATCCAGTCAAAAGCCTTTTCCGCGTCTAAGGCTAAAATTATCATAGCTTGTTGATCGTACTCTACAACATCCATTATATCAATAATCCATCTAATATTATTATATGACAGTCTCTCTGGTATAAAATCGGTCTGATCTATATGTATTATACAAGAAATAACTCTTTTCTGTCTATAAGCCAAAAAATGTGCCAATAGCTTAGCATCTACATTGATCAAAGAGATTGGTCTATAGCTTTCTACTTTTACTGGACCTCTATTCTGATTATATATTGGAACTATGTTTGCCCTCCAAATCTCCTCCGGACAAGAACCGATGTTACATATCTTATTAAACATTGCCATCAGTAGTTTTACTATATTATTTTTAAACACTTTGAAGAACAGACTGCTAAACCCATCGGGTCCTGCTGCTTTGTGTTTCTTAAGTTCCTATATCCTGTTGTTTACTTCAGATTCACTAATACCCTCATTTAACATTTCCCTTTGTTCTTTTTGAAATTTTAGGGTAATCTAATTGACCTAAATATTCCCTAATTTGATCAGTAGTTCCACTTCATATGATATTATATAGGGAACTAAAATATTTATGAATGCTGCTCCAATCTCTTTTGGAATCGTATATGTTGTTCCATTATTGACCAATCTAACTATACGGGTCCCAGCCTGTTGCCTTTTAAGTTTATTGGATAGCATCCTATCAGCTCTATTGGACTTAATATATCAATTCTGTTTTAATCTCTCTAGATTATTACTAATTTTGTCCATTACCAACTCATTAATCAGTTTTCTAACACTTATAATTTCTTTAGATCTATCCCTGGAAGGGGATTCTTTATTTAAAGTTTCCATCTCATAGAGCAGGATATATAACTTCTGGAGATTCAATCCTTTCTTTTTATCTGCCAATGTCCTAATTTTTATTATATAGTCCCTTATAACGCATTTATAAGCGCACCAGATCGTTGAATATGAACATACTTAACAAATATTTTCCCGGTAAAAGTAATCAGATGGCTCTTCGATATATTGCACATTTTCTCTATTTTGTATCAAACTGTCATTTAATTTCCATTCTTTAAAAACCTTTTCCTTCCCTTCTTCCTCCCAAATTACCGCACAATGGTCTGACCAAAGAATTTCTTTTATATTCATTATTTTAATACTCTGTGTTGCCAATAAGTTCCCCCAGACCATGTCTATCATTGAGTAAGAACAATGTGGATGGGAAAAATAAGTATATTCCTTTTCATAAGGATGGACCATTGTCCATATATCATAGATTTTTGAACTAACACAAAAATTCGATAAAGCCTGTGCTGATCTTTCCAATTTTTTATCTATCCTCTCCGCATAGCTAATTTTTTTTATCCCATTTAACATTCATGATACAGTTTAAGTCCCCTGCATAAGTCACTATTCCCCTGGCTACTTTCTCCACTCTGTCTATAATCTCATCAAGGAAACTCACCTGTGCTCTATTCGGAGCATATACATTAACTAAAGTATACATTTCCAAATCAAGTCTTCATATCAATATTATCCACCTTGCCTCTGCATCCCACTGCACGTGTATTAACTCAAACTTAACTGCTTTAGATATCATTATTGCAACTCCTTTTTGATTTTTCTCTCCTGAGGCACAAAAAATGTGGTATATTGATTTCCCACAATAAACTTGTCTATCTGAATCTTTCTAGTGAGTTTCCTGGATGAAAAATATTTGAGCCTCCTCCTTTTTTAACAAAGTACCCAAGGCCATCCTTTTTCTCAGAGAATTCAAGCCCTGGGTATTTAATGAAATAAATTTCATCCTATCCCCCCTTCCTCTCTCTTGCTGAAAACTAAAGATATCCCCATTACCTCAGATGCACCCAAAAAAACATCCTACACATTTGTGTCCGTTGTGTCCAGAGTCACAAACCTCCTTCATCATACCGATCCTCTCAGCGGTATCCCCTGGGAGATCCCTACCGTGTTCAAATCTCCAATAAGGACACTTCTCATCTCTATGATCACAAATCAAACCCCTGATGTAATCGTAATCCAATGACCTCCCAGGCTAGATCTTTAACCTAAATTCCCTTTATCTGGCGAGAAATAATACTCTCATTACTGTTGATAAATACTTCCTTAATTCCTACTATATAATAAATTATTTACCAATACCCTTACTGTACCTGTCTACAGAATTCCCTCATTAAATCCCTTCTAATAAACCACCATTATCATATTAGGGTTAATGTGCAGCATTCTACTTAAATTGTCTAACCCACACCATTATCACAAGTGTTTTAATTGGATCCCCTTTAACTCTTCTTAAACCAGGCAACAGGGCAGCACAGTGGCTCAGTGGTTAGCACTGTTGCCTTGCAGCGCTGTGGTCCTGGGTTCAAATCCCACCAAGGACAACATCTGCAATGAGTTTGTATGTTCTCACTGTGTTTGCATGGGTTTCCTCCCACACTCCAAAAACATACTGATAGGTGAATTTAGATTGTGAGCCCCAATGGGGACAGGAACCAATATGAGTGTAAAGCACTGCGGAATCTGTGTGCGCTATATAAATAAAGAGTTATTATTACCATATCATTAAAATTATCTATAAAAAAATAGTAAATGATTTCCCCCTACACCACCCTGTCGTGTATCCTTTACTACTACTATTGTGATACTCTTGTTCCTATTAATGATAGCATCCTAATTTCTACTTCATGTAAAAATACTTTTTCTTCTTTTTTCCCTCTCCTTTCCCTTTTTACCAAAACCCATTCTATACCATTCTCATTACTAAATTTCCACATTGAATCACTCCTAATTTACAACCATTAATTTATCATATTTATATTAATATGTGACTTCCTTCAAGCCCTCACCTTTATCAAAAACGTGTCTTAATTATATCCCCATTTTATGCGTCTTAAACTGTGCCTCCTTTAACAGGTACTATGTTTTTATAGAACTATAAAAAGAGAAAAAGAAAAAACCTTCACCTCCCATTACCCAATAGTTAATTCACTGATTAGCCTGGATGACTCATAAGCTAATCCTGTGCCTTAACCACTGAACTGAAATGGAACACATCATTATTAGATTGTATTATTAGCTTAACAGGGAAGCCCCAGCTATAAACAATTTCAATAAACAATATACTGAAAAAAAATAATATTTTCAAAACATTTTTCCTTTGCCACATAACTTCTTGCAGCCTGATAAATCTTCTGCCAAACAGGAGAGGCCAAGAAAAGGATAATTATGTCTCTTGGAATCTCTTCTGCCACGGTCTTTGGTTTACATACACAATGGACTCTTTTAATAATATATTCTTTATCCAAATGTATAACCATATCCTTGAATAGGTCTCTAAAAAAGTTGGGCTTGTTCAACTATTTCAGGAATCCCTCTTATTCTAATATCCTTTCTCCACATTCTGTCTTCCATGTAATTGATTACACTTCCAATGCCATAAGCCTCATTTTTATCTTCCTTAGAATGTTTTAATTCCTATGATATACCTTCGGTCTTTTGTTCATTTTCCTTAATTTTTTAATCCATCCCATGTAGATCTACTTTTATATCCCTAAAATTTTTTTCTAGCTCATTTTTTAATTAGATGCATCTGTTTATCTAGGCATACTTGTAGCTGATCAAAGGTAATATTTTGAGATCCTATTATTTGAGCTCTATCATCTCTCAAACCATAAGGGTTTGAGAGATGACACTGGGGGCAATAAGTTTCTTTTTAACAAAGGTACAATATGGGGATTAGCAATTTGCAAGTATTACTATCCCTTTAACATACTTCTATTAACTTCAACTTTATGCATTTTGCCCACGTCAATCACTTCCAACCATTTGAAAAGAAGTGCATGCATGAGCATGTGAGCATGGACTTTTGTCTCTTTTTTGTTGTTGTAAGAAACACAGCACTCTTGAGTACCTTAAACAGTCAGTCTTTTACCATTTCCTGACCCATATGAAATCGGATCGGATTAAGATTTATTACTCACAATCTCTAAGCAGGCATTAGCAAACCCAGCTTGTTAACTCTTCTTTATTGTGGACTGTCTCCTTGCCAAAAGCTGTTCTTTCCTCAGTCTGCACCTCCAAACATCTTCTAAGTTATTAACGCGGGTTTATTTGCTTATCATCATATATATGATTTTTTTTTTTAACACGGGTACAGGATACATACAAAGTATTTCTCTCATTTATTTCTTTATAACTCACTGTTCTCCTGTAACTCTCTCCTTCCTTGAACGAGCCACTTCCCTTTTCGCTGTGTATCTTTGAAGACCCTTCACGATGCTCCCAAATATGCTCTTTTCCAAATGCTCATTTCTTTCTTTTTGTCATCCCCGCTTCAGGCTTAAAAGTTGAAGTCCTTTGCTACTAGCCAGACCTGAAAAGTTACTCGCCACTACAAGCCATAACATACCCACCAGGGCTGAATTTCTACTCGCCAGGGCTAAATTTTCACTCGCCATTGGCTAGTGGAGAATGGAAATTTTGAGCCCTGCGAATAGTCATGGCAAACTGTCTCCACTCCAAACGACTCTCACATTATATCAAACAGTTTCCCCGGGGCAAACAAAGGGCAAGGGTATAAACACACGCCATCAAGGCTCAGTGTTCCAACATCTCAGCTTCTCGACCAGCCCGGGAGAACCTCGGATGCTCCACCCACTAGCGTCCTACGTCATCCTCCTCCGCTTTATTTTATTTTTAAGCTATACTTTATTTTGGTACTTGGTACTGTATTGTAGGTGACAATGACTTGTATGTGTTTTTTTCTTCTTGAAATTAATAGTTTGATTCATCTTGATAACAGAACTTTCTCCATATTGAGCCTCACAGTTGATTAATCTCTATGAGGAAAACCCTGCTTGGGCACAGGGGATTATACAGATGCTCAGTCATTTGGATTTACACAGCTGGGTTAAAGTACGGAAATTCTTAAGGGGACACTAATACCTAAAAGGAAATTAGCTTATAGTTTTAATTATCATTTACTGTAAAACAGTTATTTTATACTAGAAGAGTGTTCTAAATAAATATCCTCAAAATGAGTATCCTCCAATAGAAATAACATTAAAAAAAACTGTAAGGTGATAATGGCTAAACGATATATTGCAAATATTAAGATCTATAAATTATATAAATGGATATATTCTACGTAGGAATAAAATTACAATAACACTATATAATAGAAGAGTTCGATAGGGACAAATGAGGCATAAAAATACAATGTGTCAGATGAAAAAAAATACAAAGTTACCTCTTGCGTCTAAAAGGAATCTGAATAAATGCTGAATGTTCTTTAGCTGTGATGGTACTCACTGCAATTGGTCAGCAAATGCTTAAATCATGTAGTCGCCAAACTGGAGTGTAGGTATCGTCAATGTTATCATCAATGTATGAAAATAAGCAAGCAGGACTGAAATGTATGTTCAGCTATCCCCCTGTCTATTAGTATAAATGCCGGCAACATCTGCTTGTATTCTCCGAAACGATGCATCTCATACAATAACCAAAGATGCAGCAGAGACCGGAAAACAGCATTAAAGCCAAGCAGGCAGGACGATCATCCCCCTGTCTCTAAATATATATAGGCACCTGTGTAGTCCGCTGACACTTTCTCTTCATTGATGGACTCAAGTATGGATCAAATAAGCTGGATGCTGGTAATTGTGGAACTGGACACCAAGTCCTCAATGGTATAGTCCTCCAGTAAGCAAATATTAATCGACTGATGTATACAACCTTGATAATCAGACGGGATATAGACGTGTTGATGTAATAATAAAATCATCATCAAATTCTTCCTCAGAGAATAAAGTCAGTGTGTAGAATGCAACAGGAATATGAACTTGGGTGCATTTAAATCATGCACCTTAATCAAGTTGTCCAATTGAGAGACAAGCTGAATGAATGTGGGCACCTAGTAGAATTAAATATTATGGTGCTTCTACTAATAAAAATATATTTTTAAGAGGTCATGATGATGCCATAGTATAAATAACACATTGCTACAAGAAGTAAAGTGTAATGTTGTGAAATAAACATTGTGGTAGTTCAGAATATAATTGTAAAATACAGAATGGAAATAAAATGTAAAGGAACAAAATTAGATTTAGAATGGGATATTGTTACATTTAATAATCATAATATAGGATTTACTTTATAAGATAAACAGACCATTGGATTTGAAACTTTCAAATGATAGTTCACAAATTATATCAGAAACATATATTAAACCCACCAGTGTCAACAGATATCTATAATTTTGCTGTTGTCATCTTGATAGCTGTAAGTATAATATCCCAATGGTTCAATTCCATAGGTTGAGACAAAACTTAAAAAAACAAAACAAAAAGCAGATTATTATAGATTGTCCAAAAGATTTAAAGACAAAATGTATAAATAAGGGTATCCTAGAGATCTAATTGAAAAATACTTACCAAGAAATGGAATTAAAAGATAGATAATACATATTATATCCTGAAAAAGAAAATAAAAAAAGATTACTAGAAATTAGTATAAATAAAAATACAAGTAATCATCAAAGTATTACAAACAGTATGAATCATAATAATTAAATAAAAGGACATGGAAAACAAAAAACAGATAGGGTGCTCAATAGTGCAATAATGTCAGATATGCAATAAATAAGCAGATGCAATATAACTCACAAAAATGAGGTGGTCAGAGCAAAATCTGACTATAACACCAAGAGGAGATTTTCAACCACATCTCCACTCAGGCAGTCAGGCACTGGAATGTAATGGAAGATGTCCCAAATGATCTGGACGCCCTTTACTCCGATAACAGCTGTATCAGATGCATTAGATCTTCTGAGGATGTAAAGGGGGTCCAGATCATTTTGGGACATCTTCAAATACATTCTAGTGCCTGACTGCCTGAGTGGAGATGGGTGAAAATCTCCACTTGGTGTTATAGTCAGATTTTGCTCTGACCATCTCATTTTTTGTGCGTAATATTGCATGTGCTTATTTATTGCATATTTGACATTATTGCACTTTTGGGTGCCATATCTGTTTTTTGTCTTCATTGTCCTTTAATTATCTTACCGTTTGAGAGAATGTGTTTGATGAGGAGCAGCCCTGCTGACAGTTTGCAGAGTATCTGTTTGAGTCACAAGTATACCTCCCAATAAATGCTTTTAGATTTGTTCTACATAAGTGGATTTGCAGCCATTCTCCTTAGGGGTGGGCAAAAAGTATTAAAAATTCCTGCATGACTTTTAGCAAAAACTTGCTGATTTTTCGTTTTTTCAACAAAATATTTTGCCTTTCCTCCTATGCAAAAATGTCCTCATTTTCGCCTATTTTAACACATTTTTCACCTAAAGGTACTACATTTCCCACTGTAATATTACTCCTTCAGAGGGCTGAAGTTTAGAAATTAGTGTCCGAAAGTCAAAGTTGTGAGTCCTACAGCAAAATATGGCTTGAAAAATGTGTTAGCATGCAGAATGCATTTGTCCTTTGCCTACAACACTAACTTCCTTCTTAAGTGACACTGATGTCAAGTGATGTCAAGTAATAAAAAAAAATACAACATACAATGAGGCAGATGTGTATTGTAGTGGTTGTGGTAGGGGACTGGCTTTTATGGTGTGATTTGTGTATGTATACAGTTTTTACTATTGTCCAATCAGTATTCTCTTTCTCAGATTATTGACACATATTACTTGTCGCTCATAACAGTGGTCCCAATTGGGGTAGATGGTGGAAACCCTTCTTCATATCCCTCCTCCACCTCCTCATCTGTGCTGCTGGTAATATATTTGTCCTAGCTTTTTTTTTAAAAAAGAAACCAGCACTGGCCGGCGAGGAGGACTTGCGAATAATTCCTCTGGCCAGGGCATCAGACATGTAGTCCTCCATGACACGATTCTCCTCCACAGACAGAGGGTATACTCGACCCTTAGGAGGTATAGCTCCTGGGATTAACTCAATAGTACAGTCGTAGGCCCTATGTGTCGGCAATGTATTAGCCTCTACCTTGCTGAATACCTCTCTGAAAGATTGGTACATAGCAGGTAGCTGGTAGGCTTCTGTAGGCAAGTCTCACCACAAAAGGGTGACCAGGACACAATGTCACAAGTTTGCCAATCTATCCTGGGATTGTGAGTCTGAAGCCAAGGAAACCCCAGGATGACCACAAAGTGAGGGGACTTATAATCTGAAACTGTAGGGGCTCCACGTGGAGTGCCCCTACCCTTAAGGATAATGGACATGTCTTATGAGTCATATGTGATGGCTGCAGAGGTCTACCATCAATGGCCTCAATAGTCAGAGGAGAGGAGTGAGGCAACAGAGGAATATCGTGCGTAGCCTCAAAGTAGGCATCCATGAAATACCCAGCAGCTCCAGAATCCACCAAGACCAGAGCCGTAACTGAGGCTGTGAACTAGGATACTACTATCTCAAGGATAGGTCTCTCTGATGGGAATTAGGGGACTGTGAAACACCACCTAGGGTCTGCCCCAGACCTATCCCTAGGTGCGATCGTTTCCCAGCCGGGTAGGACAGGAATGCAGCAAGTGGCAAGCCTTACCACAATATAGACAGAGGCCCTCTCTGCTTAGGAACTCCCACTCCTCCCAGGACAGCTGTGTGAAGCCCAATTGCATAGGTTCACTCTTGGCAGATTCAGAACCAGTAGAAGTAGGAGGTGAGGGAGGATAGGGTGGGAGAGAAAAACTAGGTGCCAATCTAGTTGAGACCTTATGCCCCGGCTTCTTGAATGAAGGTCTCTCTCAACCTGGTATCGATCAATATCATAAAGGAAACTAATTTGTTCAGCTCTCTTGGCAGCTCACAGGCTGCCGTCTCATCCTTAATGGAGTCACACAGCCCTTGAGAGAATGCTGCTACAAGTGCCTCGTTGTTCCAGTCCACCTCTGCAGCCAAGGTGTGAAACTCAATGGCGTAATCAGCTACAGTTCGTGCGCCCTGTTGTATGGTCATGAGCTGTTTTGCTGCAGATAGTGCTCTGGCTGGAACATCAAAGACCCTGCGGAACTCGCCCACAAATTCGGTGTAAGTGGAAATAATAGGTCTCCCTGTCTCCCACAAGGGATTGGCCCACACCAGTGCCCTACTGGACAACAGAGAGATTACAAAACCGACCTTACATTGATCACTTGGAAAGGCATAAGGTACCATTTCCAGAAATATGCCAACTTGGTTCAGGAACACTCTGCAGAGAGTAGGCTCCCCCTCGTAGTGTTGAGGAAGGGGAGCGGTACCCGACAATCCACGATTAGCACTATACTCAGGATTAGGAGGTACCACCGGTGCTGAATCTGGGGAAGCCACCGGTTGACTAGGAACCTGACCAAGGTGAGCAGTGCTGTTTAGGAGCGTCTGCATAGCAAAAGACAATTGATCGATCTGCTGATCTTGAGAGTCCATTCTGGCTAGAATGCTCTGCACTGGTTCACCTGTAACTTCAGTACTCATGGCCCTTTTGTACTGTCACGGACACCAGAGTAAATAATACACACGACACAGGTACAGTAAAGTTTAACCAGTTTATTAAGATAAGCAAGAGTAAGCACTTCCTCAGCCTTAGTAGGAACAGGCGTGAGGACAGTGCCGAGTCCACTACCCAAGGATTACACTGAGTACTCTGAAAGAATCATGGAACCGGTCTACCAGGTAGACAAAGGGTGGAGGCAAGAGTGTGAAATGTAGCCAGCCGCAACACCGGTATCACAGTCTCCCTTAGAAGCTAAGTGTTCCTGTGCTTCTTACCTCTGTATGGCCACCAGCCGGCATGGCCTCTGGCCATTTCCTCATTGTTGTTTACAGGTAACAGGCACTAGCATGGACGCCTGTTTATGGGCCTATTGTGGTTGGCCTAATTGGGTCCCGCCTCCTTCTGCTCCTTTATAAACCTTCCTGGGCCTGGGAGTCACTGCCCTTATGTGGTGTTCCTGTTAGTTACTCTTGTGCTCCGTTGTGATCTGTGCTTATCTGAGAATTCACTCTGTGTATGACCCCGGCTTGTCTGACTACCCACATCGGTTCTGACCTGTGGCTCTGACTGACTTACTTGCTCCGTATATGACCCTGGCTTATCTGACTACCCACATTGGTTCTGACCTGTGGCTCTGGCTGACTTACTCATTCCGTGTATGGCCCTGGCTTGTCTGAGTATCCACATTGGTTCTGACTTGTGGCTCTGGCTGACTTACTCTCTCCCTGTATGACCGCGGTTTGTCTGATTACCCACATTGGTTCTGACCTGTGGCTCTGGCTGACTCACTCGCTTTGTGTAGTCTCCAGTTTGTCTGTTCTCTGGCTCTGGCTCGTATCTAGCTCCGTGTATCCCCAGCATGTCTGACCTGTGGCTCTCTCTGACTGATCGCTCAGTACGCTCCTAGCCTGCCTGACCGTTAGCCTCTGTGTTCCGCGGCTCTGTCTGACTCTCCCTCCCTGTTGCCTTTACTCTCTGGTACCTAGCAGTAGTGCAGAGTGTAGCACAGTGTGCAGCTCCAGGTAGGAGCTTGGGCCCTATCATCCAGTGGTCTGGGGTTGTTTGGAATATTATCATTGCTCTATCTCATATATTATTATCACTGTATATTCTAATAAAGGTGGTTATATTTTATTACTGTGTCTGTCCTTCTTTGCCTGACTACCGTGACAACCGGTAAGTATGTGAAGGCAGTACTGTACGTAGGCTACAGAGAGGAAGGTTACACAACAAGCCCAGGAAGTAACGGATACAGTGGCACAGGATGGAGGCAACGGAGCGAGAGGCAACCAGAAACTCTACCACGGAGGTAGCAGTTGCACTACACCAATAGAGCGTGCCCACAACTAGTCCAGACAGGTGGTAGTCAGACTGGAGTGAAGGACAGCATAGAGTGTAAGTCAGACAAGCCACAGTCGAGAGCCAAATTGGGTAGTGAGCCACAGCCAAGGTCAAAACAGAGCGAGTAGTCGGACAAGCCAGGGTCATACACAGATCGGGTAGTCAAAGCCACAGGATCGATCAGGAGTAAACAAGGCAGTCAAGCAAGGGTCAAACATAAAAAAATTACAACGCACTGTTCCAAATTATTACGCACAGTAAGTTTCAAAACACTTTATAGGTTGTAAAGAACTGAAAATTGTCATTTGTTGTATTTGCAGCATATTTACTGAAATCAAAAGCTATTTCAATCAAACTTTTAACAACATTTTAACTTTTTAAACATTTTAACAGGTCACGTTACATTTCAACATAGGACCCCTTATTTGATAGCAGCTTCACAAGTCTTGCATCCATTGAACTTGTGAGTTTTTTGACAGTTTCTGCTTGAATTTGTTTGCAAGATGTCAGAATACCCTCCCAGAGCTGCTGCTTGGATGTAAACTGCCTCCCACCCTCATAGATCTTTTGCTTGAGGATGCTCCAAAGGATCTCAATAGGATTGAGGTCAGGGGAGAATGGAGGCCACACCATGACTTTCTCTCCTTTTATCCCCATAGCAGCCATTGATGCAGAGGTATTCTTTGCAGCATGAGATAGTGCATTGTCATGCATGAAGATGATTTTATTACGGAAAGCATAGTTCTTCCTTCTGTACCAGGGAAGAAAGTGGTCAGTCAGAAACTCCACATACTTTGCAGAGGTCATCTTTACACCTTGGGGGACCCTAAAGGGGCCAACCAGCTCTCTTCCCATGATTCCGGCCCAAAACATGACTCCACCACCGCCTTGCTGACGTCGCAGCCTTGTTGGAACAGGGTGGCCGTCCACCAACCATCCACTACTCCATCCAGGGTTGCATGGCACTCATCAGTGAACAGGACTGTTTGGAAATTAGTCTTCATGTATTTTTCTGCCCAATGCAGCCGTTTCTGCTTGTGAGCATTGCTTAGTGGTGGCCGAATAGAATGTTTATGCACAGTTGCAAGACTCTGGAGGACTCTACACCTTGATGTCCGTGGGACTCCAGAGGCACCAGCAGCTTCAATGGTATTTTAGCAGCTGCTCTCTTGATCCGATGCATGGATCTGGCAGAAATCTTCCTCAATGTGCCTTTATCTGCACAAACCCGTCTGTGCTCTGAATTAGCCACAAATCTCTTATTGGTGCGATGATCACGCTTACGTTTTCGTGAAATATCTAATGTTTTCATACCTCGTCCAAGGCATTGAACTATTTCACTCTTTTCGGCAGCAGAGAGATCCTTTTTCTTCCCCATATTGCTTGAAAATGGTGCTCTGCTTAATAATGTGGAACACCCACCTTTAGTAGTCTTTCCTTAAATTGGGCTCACCTGGCAATCTAATTATCACAGGTGTCCGAGATTGTTTTCAGTGATCAAAAGAGCCCTGAGACACAATGCCATCCATGAGTTAAACTGAAAAACAAAATATTTAATCTTTGTGACACTTAAATATCATTTGTATAATAATTAGGACAGGGTGTATATATAAAATACATTATCCCTTTGAGTGCCAGAGGGGTAAGCAACGCATTGCAGAGCAACGAGTTGAGTACCCCTATGGCTCTCAAATGGTTAATAATTATATATACATCTACATAATCTATTTTACTATACTTATAATAACTAAAAAAACAATTTTACCCATATTACTGCCAGAGAAGTATTCAATATTTTTAAAAATAATATATTGGTTATTGCTTTGAATCTTTAGGGAATATTAATAGTCATGCAATGCATATTTAGAATAAATTATTATTTATATTTTTACAAAGATAAATACAAACTGATGGCACAAATCGGGTTCAACCACTAGTCTGGTGTCCTTGTAAGCAGCTACAGATAAAGGTTAACACTCTCTAAAAACCAAATCAAAATTGAAAAACAGTATAACTAATTGAGCGCTACACAAGGCCAAACGTATTATCTGTAGTAACTGTTAGACACAATGCTCTCAATCTGTGTACCCAGAGAGAGAAAACGTGTATCTTATGGCTTAGTATCGAACATGAATCTGATACAATAATATATAGAGATACATGTATATAACAGATACTAGATTTAACGATATATCAAAAAAAGGGATATGATATAAATATATGCTTAGATATACATATATAACTCACTATAAGTACAGCTGTATATCAAAAGGATGTTCTAATATCCTATATAATAATTCGCCAAGTTGTGTGTAACGCCCGACATGCGCAGTAGATACTGCTGCCGAGGCGCGGGCAGTCTCCACCGCGTGTGACTGCCCCGCGACCGGCTCCCAGAGGCTCTGTATCAGCCGAGGCGCGGGCAGTCTCCACTGTGTGACTGCCCCGCGACCGGCTGCCTGAGGCACTGTGGCCCGTGTAACGGGCTGTTCAACTAGTAAGTATATATTCAAAAAATGAAACCCATATCTAAAAAGGTAAAAATATACTTTAATAATAAAAATATAATTCAATATCCATTCCATCATAAAGCAGATATAGAGAACACTAGTCAAATCATCAACTAAAAAGATATATGTGCAGATAAATATATCTCCAGAAAAACACAAACGCCCAATGATCCCGATGCGTACGCCACAAATCCGGAAGAGCACATAAATACCTCTGGTCTGTGGTCTAGAAACACTACATGGGCCCAAGTCCAGAGGTACACATAAAATATTATGACTGCGGACACCCGGATACAATAGCCGGATCCGTAATCATAGAGCCCTAAATAATGACACCGACCACCATCCGAGATATATCGACCTAGCATGTAATAGTACCGGTCACAAGGTATACAAGTCCTACATGCAATACACAAAATCTACATACAGAAGGCAGTAAATCAATACTAAAAAATTGCAAAGTGTACACTTATATAAAATAAAATATAAAAATATACCCTCTAGCCCTGGTGCCTAGGGCAATCGAGGGAAAAAACAATAAAAATCCCTCCAATGAGTATATATTCATAACTTGATAGGGGCGGATACACGTTTTCTCTCTCTGGATACACAGATTGAGAGCGTTGTGTCTAACAGTTACTACAGATAATACGTTTTGCCTTGTGTAGCGCTTGATTAGTTATACTATATTTTTACAAAGATGATTTGTTTTTGTTTTATATTTTATCTTTCAAAGAGACTCTTGAAGACCCGAAAAAAAAAAGAAAAATTTACCAAAGCCATCTACATCTGAGGCAATTCTAACTGATGAGTTGTTGCCAAATAATGACTTTAATTATTATCATAATATTTATTAAATTCTAATTTTTATTTTTTAGCTCCTATATATAGTGACAATATTATATCAAGTACCTCAATGACAAAGGAAGACAACCCAAAAACTGAAATGATTATAATTGAAAGTTCATATGAATCAGGGAGTAACATCCAGATAGGCAGAACATACAAAGATCTTTTTGTTGCAATAGAAGAAATATATGAATGTTTACTAAAACGAACCAATGCCTACAATGCAATTGTTGATTATTTTCAAAACATTTTATCTATAAGTGTGTTACATGCTACGAAGACTTCTACTTGAAATAAAAATATTTATTAATATTACTAGATATAAAGATATTACCACATTGTCAATATCTGAAATTTAAGATACTTTTCGACTAAATATTCTACTTTAATTTTTTTTAAATTATGTAATTTGTTATTATTCATACAGTGTAGTACTATCAAAAAATTATGCTTAATTTTTTTATAGTACCAAATTGTACCTTTCTATAAGCACAATACCTAGATAAAGTAGTTTTAATATCATATAGAGAACTGTTCTTCAAAAATTCCATATTCCAATGAAGCCCGGCACATTTATAAATAATCATTAATAATAATTATTTTTTATTAAAAGCAGGATATTGCATCAAGCACCTCTTTGAAAACAAAAAGTCACTCAAGTTTAGAAATGATCATAAATGAAAGTGCATAAAATTCAAGGTAAAATCATGTATTCATTAAAAACAATAAGAATGAATACTAATAACATATTAATAACATAACATAATAACATATTACATATTGTGCATCTTAAAAATGTATTAAAAAAGTCTTTAATCTGTAAAAAAAAATCCTTTATAAATCTGATTTATATTATAAATTATGTAGGTACATACAGACAACTCAAATATTCAAAATAATTGACAAATAATCTATATAAACATTACAGGTTAATATTTACATTATCTATTTTGTTATGACTTACAAAGTTTTATATTTTTTACAAAAGATTTAACATTTTATCTTCCTTTAACATAATACTGTAACAAATGTATGTAAATCATACTGTACATTTATTTTTTGTAGCAGATGTTTATGAAAGTTTTTTTTTCATTTTTAAAAATATACATTTTTGTTTATACAAAAATATAAGTTAATCTTAAAAAAAATTATAAAAAGTTTTAAAATGGCAAATTTCAGTAACAAGATTTACAAAATAAAAATGTTACAATTAAAAATTAAACCATATTTTTTCCCCAAAGACTTAAAAGTAAATCTAAAGAAAAATGCAACACAGTTGTTGACACTAAACTACTTAAACATCTATAAATCTTATTTGTTAAAATACTTGAGTTATTTTTGGCTGCTAAATGTTTTCATCATTATGTTATTTTCTTATGTGAAAAAAACTAAAAAGAAAATACAATTTCATAAAGTTTTAGTCTTAAAACTGTATTTTAAAGTATCCTTGACACATATGTTTTTAATAAAGTTATATTGCTTTGAAATTATTTGTATTAAACTTATATTATATTATTTTAAAATTATCATAAATTCTTGTGTAACTGAATGGGTGTGTGACAGGCTGGGTGTAAGACTGAATGGGTGTGTGACAGGCTGGGTGTGACAGGGAGTATGCAGATTGGATGGGTGACTAACTGAGTGTATAACTGAATGACTGACTAGATTGTCAGGGTGTGAGACTGACTGGGTGTCAGGGTGTTAGACTGACTAACTGTGAGACTGTGGGTGACAGTTTTTTTTTATAATATCCTAACAAGATGTGTGAGAGGGAAAAAACAGTCTATATGGTTAAGACAGCAAAAGACATTTTCTCACACAAACACAGTAAATATACATAAACCTATATAAATATATTTTATCTATTATCTATATCAATGTTTCTGTCTGTAAGGCTATGTCTCTCACGCTATGTCTCTCACACTTATATGAAATTATTTACAAATATTATAAACACATTATTACAATAATTATATCTTTATTCATCATAAAATGAAAATAATGCTATAAAACTTACTTTAATTAATGTTTTGACAAATTCCTATATATACCTTTAGTTTTGTTTGATGCAAAAAATTCAGTACTAACAAGTATGTTTGTAAAACTTTTAAATAAACTTTTTTTAAAAAATGGTGAATGCGATTTTTGGATCGTAATGAATTATGTTTATATGAGGACACTTTACGAAATTGTGATTGAGATCATTTATTCGCATTATATATATATATATATATATATATATATATATATATATGTGCAAAACTGATGATCGCATGACTAAAATGACAAACAAAATGGCGACGAGAGAGATTAATTTTGAAGAAGAGGAACTCGAGCTCATGGTCAAAGTATTAGATAAAACAAAATATAATAAAAAATTAATGTATAATGCTCAATTGATGAAACACAATATTATGCAGGAGGTGATTAAAAAAATTTGTTTGAAATTTGGCGTGAAACGCAATATACTACAACTACAAAAAGGGTGGTCTGATCTACATAGAAGAGAACCTAAAAAATTATGCAAAATAAGTGAAGCTATATTAACATGTAAGTATATTATGTTTTTTTGTTATTATATTATATATATATATATATATATATATATATATATATATATATAGTCAGAAAGTATATCATAAGCACTCTCAGGACTTCAAAGGAAGTTTGAAATAAATATCCAATTTTATTGATCAACCTTTCAGCTGTCTGTGATCAGCCTTCTTCAGGATAAAGTGTTACCAACAAAGCGTGCCTTTTAAACCCTTCACCCCTGTATGGGCGCCAAATTCGGCGTCCAGTATTTAGTGACATCATAAGTGCAGTGATTGACAGTAAATTTCAAATGTGTATTGACATTTACTCATGTGAAAAATACCTATTGTGTTAAATGATATTAATTCTACATAATGTGGAAAAGAGGAGAGCGATACTTATACAAAAATAAGGAAAATATAAACTGATAACTTAAAACATAGGCACAATATTATTCCCCTATCATGTTGTGAAGATCAGTACAGCCAATAAAAATCAAACTGTAAATATACATCTTCCATTTGTTAACCCAAATTAAATGAAACTTCTTATATAACTGTATTGTGTTGATAGCGCACAATTATAAGCTGCGTGATGCGCCAGAGACATACTTTACTTAAAGAGGGACAATCAAAGTGGTAGTACTCTAAAGAAAATATATAACCAGAGGGACCTATCTACTTCAAATTCTTGACTATATTCATGTTAAGTGACCATACACTCTCGTAGATCTTTGCTATATATAGTGATCATGCTCCATTGCTGTCAATAATCCATATAACCTATTCGCCACAATGTGTCTCGTATGTGTCATCCGACATCAAGCTGTTAATGTGACATACCGTTACTATATGATCAATGTGTCCAGCTTAATGTGTTACTTTTGTGACAATAAAGGCTGCCTGACTGGTTCTAGTCGTAATGTTACAAAGTAGCTATGATATCAAAAATACATTAGTATATCTTTCTGGCATTGAACCGATAGTATCAAACAACTGGTATGCAACATGGTTGAATAACTACTATTTCTAATGGGTGTTCTTTGTGATGCACATAAATAACTGTGTTCAATCGGGCTTAATTAGTTAATTTTAAAAGTGTCCTCAACCATAGTAGTTTTTATTGACTAGTTTTAAAGATCAAATGTTATTTAGCTGATATGTCCATATCTATACTTAACACAGTCACTGTAAGTTTCTTCATAATATAGGTTCCCTTCTGGTCATGGCTAGATACCATGATTTAGTTAAGTTGAGGGGATTCCTGTATCTTAGTTCCATTAATATTAACTCCGCGTTTGAAGTGGAAGTCTTTAAAGGTGCCCCAACCACGGAACTGCTATGTATCTGTCCTCATTTAATTAAGCACATATTCACTAATCGCAATAATAGTTCATTTCCATCTATTATTACTAGAATGTAGATTTCATACATTGATGTTCATATTGAATCAATCCTTGAATGTAATTGGACTGCCACCCCGGTGGTTTCAGTGAGTTGGTTTCAGTCGTATTGGTGCACCTGGGTCAACATCTAATAGAATGGTATTTGCTCCGAGTGTATTAGTCATCATCTGTTCCTACGTTCAATACCATAAATCATATATATATACCCATTAGGTATCTTCTGGTGTACTGGCACTCCAGTGGAATCCATATGCTGGTTTACATCCTATGTATACACATGCATCAACTTCTTTATGTTAGTTTGAGCTACCAATCCGGTGGTTTCCCTGTGCTGGTTATAGTCCTATTTATGCATGAGGGTCCACATCATATAGGATGGTGCTCACTTAGAGTGCAGTTGTCATATCTGTGTACTGGTAAGTATCCTCTGTCAAGACAGGGGTCCCAAGTTCGGTGCCATAGATCGTAGATATATATATATATATATATATATATATATATATATATATATATTTAAAGTATCATCTGGTGTACTGGCACTCCAGTGGTATCCATGTGCTGGTTAACATCCTATAAATACACATGAATCCACTTTTGGTTTTAGTTTTAGCTACCAATCTGGTGGTTTCCGTGTGCTGGTTAAAATCCTATTTATGCACGAGGGTCCACATCATATAGGATGGTGCTCTCTCAGAGTGTATTTCTCTTACTCAGTACACAAGTTCAGTAGCCAGTACTCAATGTTTTCAGGTTGTTATTTAAATAGTCCATCGGAACAGCATTGCACATCTTCTCTTTCTGTCATTATGTTAGTCTTTGATAGCGTAGAACAGTGAGTGCAAAAAGAAGCAATTAAAGCTTAATTTTTCATTCAAGCCCATTGGGGCTACTGTGTTCAAATGGTATATCCAGTAAGTTTTTCGCTGTAAGAGTCTTAGCTTTCTGTTGCCTCCTCTTGAGCTTTCAGGTACATGATCTATAATCATACATTTCAGGCTTGGTAGCGGGTGTTTGTAAGCAAGAAAATGCCTCGGGACTGGTTTATCTGTTGTCCCTGTATTAATGGCTGAACGAATGGTAGAAAGATGGTTAGCCATCCTTTCCCTGAATGAAGTTTCAGTCTTTACAACATAATATAAACCACAAGGACAGATAAGAATATATACCACAAATGTGGTTGTGCATGTGACCTTGTACTTAATTTGAATGGTTGTATTATTATGTGGATGGCTGAATTTTGTCCCGGTGAGCATGCCATTACAGGTGACACAGTTGGCACATTTGAAACAGCCCTCTCTTTTTTGTGTCCAGGAAAGCCAATTTCTAGATTTGTCCTGTTTTGGAATTCCTGATGTCTGTCTCATTCTATCGAGTTGCATTAAAATTTCTTTCACTGTTTTGCTCCTTTTATATCCGATATGTGGGATTGGTGTGTCCTTAAAGGGAAGTGTTGGGTCACTCGTCAGTAAAGACCATTTTTGCTTAATAGAGCTTGTCATTCTTTCACTCCCTGGGTAAAAATTTGTGACGAAAGCCATTCTGTTTGTTACTGGAACATCATGCTTCTTCTGTAATAATGATTCATGTGTGTGTTGCAGGACCCTTTCCATTTGTTGGTCCAAAATAATAGATTTATACCCTTTTTTTAAAATTATTTCTCATAATCCACAATTGTTCCTTAGCCTTGTCCCTGTCTGTATTGTTTCTGATAACCTGCAGAAATTGTGAGTATGGTATCCCCTCTTTTTGGGCTTTTGGGTGACTGCTGCTAGCATGGAGAGTAGAGTTACGGTCTGTGGGTTTAGTGAAAAGGGTACATCCCAAAGTTGACCCATGAAAAAAGACCCTCACGTCAAGGAAATCTACTGAAGTGTTACTGTAATTATACTTGGATCTAATAGGGGAGTCCATGTTGTTAAGTGACGTTATCCATTCTATGAGGTCAGCGTTGCTTCCACGCCAAATAAGGAACAGGTCATCAATATAGCATTTGTAAAAAGTTATATGGGGATTTCGCATATACTTTGACTCGTATGATTTCATGAAAATATTAGTGTAAGTGGGAGCAACATTTGATCCCATAGAAGTACCAGAGATCTGCAAATAAAAGTCACTTTGATATCTAAAGAAATTTTTTGTTAATGCCATGTATAGAAGATCACTAAGAAAGTCAATTGGGTATTGTAATGTGGATTGTACAGCCTCCAGGGACTCACACACAGCCTGCACACCATCGTCATGGGGGATGACAGTGTACAGGCTATCCACGTCCATGGTGACTAATAGGTAAAGTTGTTGGGAGACAGTGAGTTGTGTAATATTCTGTAGGAAATGTGTAGTATCTTTAATGTATGAATCGGTCTTTTGTACAATTGGTTGCAAAATGGTGTCAAGGAATGTGGCTATTGGTTAGAGTAGTGAACCTCTGGCTGAGATAATGGGTCTCCCAGGTGGGGAAGAGAGGGATTTGTGGCTCTTAGGAAGTAGATAGATGATTAGACAAATAGTAAATGGAGTAGTCATATACTTATGTACATTTTCATTGATTAAGCCTTGATTAAATGCATTCGTCATCACACTGTCAATATCTCTTGTATATATAGTTGTGGGATCATGGGTCAACTTTAGGTAAATTTTAGCATCTGTTAGTTGCTGAATTACCTCAGTATGGTAATCTTCACTGTCCCATACCACAACAGCACCTCCCTTATCGGCAGGTCTGATTACCACCCTTCACCTAGGGGTGAAGGGTTTAAAAGGCACGCTTTGTTGGTAACACTGTATCCTGAAGAAGGCTGCTCACAGACAGACGAAACGTTGATCAATAAAATTTGATATTTATTTCAAACTTCCTTTGAAGCCCTGAGAGTGCTTATGATATACTTTCTGACCATTTATGCAAGCACAACCCTCATCGGCACCCAGGCACAAAAACAATAAAAAGCGTGAGTGCTTCCTACATACATACATATATATACATATATATATATATATATATATATATATATAACATTTGTAGATGGCCTGCTAACTATTAAACTATTCATATAAATGCCTTAAATTTACAATGCTGTGGATTAATTAACACATTAATGGGGGTGAAGTGGTATCATAAGCAATGCATAATACTCTGGCACTAAATGGGTTAATGACTCTATTGATGGTTGTCCTTGTACATTCTTCCAAACAGTATAATATATCTATTTTCAACATGAAAGAAAAAAAATCTGCAAAGAAAGAAAAAGCATTAAAAAATACTATGTAAAGATAATAAAATATATCTATTTCAATAATGTTCTCTTTTTTAAAACATATTATAAATTATAAACACATTATTATATATATAATTTTTATAGAACAAAAAAAAACTAAGAAACAAACACCAACAGAGAATACAAATAAAAATGTTTCTACAAAAGAAGATGAAATAGGTATGTATATAGTATTTTTTTAATTTAAAACAATTGTAAATATACTAAAATTTAAGTAATTCATATGAAAAGATTTATGATAACAAACACAAAACATACATGCTTTCACACAGGTAAGACATTACCGCACAAATACAAACACAAAAGAGATACACACACACAAAGAGGAAACACTAACACAGTAATAGCTGTCCATGGTGTGGGGCGGTTCCAACTCTTGTTGGTCTACTGGATATGCAGGTTCTGAATGTAGAAGTGTGGGCTTTGGCCATCATGCAATGAGTGTAGGAGCATTACAATGCTGTGCAGGTAACAATGTTTTATTGAAGTTAATTTATGCAATACTCAGAGTATTAGAAATAAAATGTAGCCTTCTAAAGACCATAATAGAACATACCTTTATAACATGTTTCTATCCCACCTCTGGCATTTGTAATGTCCTTTATTTTAACTCAGAATTGCAGTACTATTCCTCTGTGAGTTTGATGCTTAGAAGTGCTTCTTCTTGAGCTATTCCTTTGTTGCCTTGACCGTGTGTTTTGGGTCATTGTCATGCTGGAATACCGATCCACGACCCATTTTCAATGCCCAAGCAGAAGGAAAGAGGTTCTTACCAAGATTTGACAGTACATGGCCCCGTCCATTGTCCCTTTGATGCAGTGAAGATGTTCTGTCCCCTTTGCAGAAAAACACCCCCAAAGCATAATGTTTCCACCTCCATGTTTGACGGTGGGGATGGTGTTCTTGGGGTCATAGGCAGCATTCCTCCTCCTCCAAACACGGCGAGTTGAATTGATGCCAAAGAGCTTGATTTTGGTCTCATTTGACCACAACACTTTCACACAGTTCTCCTCTGAATTATTCAGATCTTCACTGGCAAACTTCAGACGGGCCTGTACATTTGCTTTCTTTAGCAGGGGGACCTTGTGGCACTGCAGGATATCAGTCCTTCATGGCGCAGTGTGTTACCAATTGTTTTCTTGTTTACTATGTAGTTCTGGGCTGATTCCTCACTGTTCTCATGATCATTGAAACTCCACGAGGTGAGATGTTGCATGGAGCCCCAGACCGAGGGAGATTGACAGTTATTTTGTGTTTCTTCCATTTGCGAATAATCACACCAACTGTTGTCACCTTCTCACCAAGCTGCTTGGTGATGGTCTTGTAGCCCATTCCAGCCTTGTGTAGGTCTACATTCTTGTCCCTGACATCCTTGGACAGCTCTTTGGTCTTGGCCATGGTGGAGAGTTTAGAATCTGATTGATTGATTGCTTCTGTGGACAGGTGTCTTTTATACAGGTAACAAACTGAGATTAGAAGCACTCCCTTTAAGAGAGTGCTCCTAATCTCAGCTTGTTACCTGTATAAAAGACACCTGGGAGCCAGAAATCTTGCTGATTGATAGAGGGTCAAATACTTATTTCGCTAGGTAAAATGCAAATCAATTTATAACTTTTTTGAAATGCGTTTTTCTGGATTTTTTGTTGTTGTTTTTCTGTCTCTCATTGTTCAAATAAACCTACCATTGAAATTATACACTGATCGTTTCTTTGTCAGTCGGCAAACGTACAAAATCAGCAGGGGATCAAATAATTTTTTCCCTCACTGTATATTATTGAGCTTTTCCAGGTTGAAAATGGCGACTTAATAATCTTGACCGCATGACAAGCATGCTAAAATGTTTATAAGAGCACCTTACCGGATTTAAACTACACTTTCTTTCATGTAAATGAAATGATGGCATTCTTAACCCTGTGAGAACAATGCATTGGATACCACTCTGCCACTCAAAAGTTTAAATTTAGATTTCCCCACATCTCAAAGCCGTTACATTCTGTGTTGGAGAACTAAAAGGGAAATTTTATTCAATAGGTAAACATATAAGTAACTTTTATACTGGACACCAGTTATAAGTTTATTGCTGAAGTGCAAAAATTCAAAAATTTTGAACATTTGTGATTGCAAATATGTTATTGTTGGGGGAACTTGTGATCACCCTACATTGTAGGACAATATTAGGAATTTATTGCAAGGGAAGTGTGGTGAGTGTCTGATTCTGGCATCTCTGACTTCCACAAACCCAGGACCACCCTTGCTTGAAAGAAAGGAGTCCCATTTTCCAAACAAGGATATCCTTAACCCTTTAAGAACCAGAGTTTATGCAACACATTGTGAACAAAATATTCCACATCCCTCTGGTCCATAAAGGGTTAAAGGCTTATTGTGGGATGATTGGCCGAATTGTTAATAATCTGACATAGTAATATTAAATATGTTTGTGAGTAGGGTGTGAGTCTCTTAAAGAGCCCATATGCCACTTCCGTATGCTCTGATATATACCAAGGTACCCCTGTATGAAAGAGGAATACCTTGTATTATTATACAGTACATTGTTTAATTTCACCCCATTCCCTATATTTTGGTCATTTAATGGTTATGTGGTTCTCACATGTAATACTGGGCAGGTGTAAGATAGATATTCGCCACCATATCAGGCACTAGAATCAATCTTCAGTACCTATGCCTGCCTAACAAAATTCTACTAAGATACATATACTGGACTTTTTCTCCTTAATATTGCTCACACCATGGGGAATGCAATGTGCCTATGACCATTTTGGTGCATTACTTTCAGCTAAGCATTAATTACAGCTCTGCACTAAAGGAGGCATAGAGGAAATGGCTTAAATGTATGCCCTTTTTCTATGCATGCTACAGGGCTTGCTTTCTCGTATGCACTACAGTGGACATATGATGTAGTGCATACCCTGCACTGGAATGTTTGTACAGTCACCCCACTGTGTGATTTATATGATTTCATGTAATATTTAGGTGTGAGTAATGTCTATACGGGGCAGGTTAAAGTCTGATGTGCAACTGCAGCTGCTATGTACAGTACTATGGGCCATTAATGACAATTCGTAGAGTGACTGCGTGGGGAAAACACAATAAGATATTCAATGTATTTTTTGAGACATCAGTATCTCAGAAGTGGTGAAATGAAGGAATAAACCCCATTTTTCCTTATGGAAAATATTTGCGCACTCCAACCTTATGGTAAAAAGCCAACTGATCCCTCGTTTGATGCAGAATGGTTGTCTACTTTCCAAAATGGTATTCCTTTTCTCCCTTTACTTGTCCTGCATTATGACCATTTTAGTACGGGCAGGTAATTTCAAAAAGAGAAGTGCAAGCTCCAAGCACCTTCTTCTGTAAGTCAACCCATGCCCCATTGGGGTAACTCTGTTTTGAAGCTGACAGTAGGTACGATATACAGTAGTACATTCCATGGTTTTGAAAAATTTTAGTGTCCCTGAAATGATGCCATCTTCTGGACTCATTTGTGTATACTAGCATAGAGGATAGAAAGACAAGCAACCCTCCATTTAAAGCTGAACTATCACTCCAAATAAAGTGCCCCCCAAATAATTATTCATATATTGATAAGCATCAAAATACTTCTATCATCCAGAATAAGTCCAGCGTTATTAAGAAATCCTACTTGATCCAAGACTGATAGGCAGGCTTCATGCTGTAGTGGCATCTGTGCGTCTGCATCGTCAGTCACTTTCTGTACCTTAAGGTACAATGGAACTTTCCCCCTCACCAATCCTGGAAGAGACCGGAATGGACAGATCAGGTGCAAAGATGTCTCTAAGGCAAGATGAATGTGCTGATGCCTGCCTGTTCATGTCGGATCAAGTAGTATTTCTTAATAACACTGGACTTATTCTGGATAATTCTAGTATTTCTATGAGTATCGTTATATGAATAATTATCTGGGGTGCACTTTATTTGGAGTGATAGCTCCGCTTTAATGCAACTGGAGATCTTTTTTCTAACTTGGCATACCTTTTCTACCCTTTCTTCATACAGCTATTTTTACTATAGATAATAAGTCATATTTGAAGACTTTAAGAAAAATGACAGATTTTGGTAATGGTGGTTTTGTGCTTCTGGCAAACCCTATGGCATTTTAGCTTTTACCAGTGGGATGTAATGTCTCTTACAAGAGGGCTGCTAATGAATGCAGTAGGAAATTCTGTTCACAAAGATTTCAGTACCTTTGAATGGACAGAAATGAAACAAAAATGCATATTATATCCTGTAGCACCATCTTCAAAAAACGTATGCACACTGGGTTAGGGATAGAAAGGCATGTGACCCTATGTTTGATGCAGTGGGTTGTCTTCTTCCCAAAATGGTTTACCTTCTCTACCTTTTCTTTACATCTTTAATTTTTCTCACCATTTTAGTCTAGGTAGGCAACTTTAAAAACCAAAAGTGATAGCTTTAGTTTAGTGATCTTGGCACCCACTATGGTATGTCAAACTACATGAATATGGTACCAGTTTTACCAGGATTTTGATCAAGTGAACATATTAGGAAATTCCACGACTTTCAAATATTATACTACTTTTGAAGTGGTGGAAATGTAAAAATGTATATACATTTTTTTCCTATAGGGCCATATTCCGGAAGCATTTCTACACATAATGTTCAGGGCAGAAATACAAAATGTCACAGGAACCACTGGGCCCCTGGCTCCTGGAGGGGCCTGAGGACCAGCCTCCTGCCCACAGACTATGGACCTAGCCCTGGAACAGGGTATGGCCTCTCCCTGAGACTGATCTCTGCCCTGTTTTCCCCTTGCCATGGAGGATCCTGTAATAGATTATAGTCTGTTACTGAATCCCTTGTCTGGGCCTGGAACTCTTATCCCAAGAACCCCAGAGGCTGTGGACATTTTTGGGCCCAAAGAGAATGACAAACATGGACTGCTGGCTTGCTTCCAAGGAAATGGGAAGTAAGGGTTAATTATTTGAGTTTAGCCAAAGTTACTTTCAATGTGTATTGTAGCCCCTCAAGCCAGTGTATTGTGAACTGTATTGAGACCCCCTGTGGTGTGCTAACCTAATCACGTCTGGCCCTTTGTATTGTGTTGTACCACTTGTTGGTAGCCCTTTTGTGTAGTAATGAAATCATGTCTGTGTTATTGTACTTGCTGGGACCTTCTGTGGTTGGTCCTTTGTCTTGTATATTGTGATTGTATTATCCTTGTGACTCACCTATTGTATCTGGTTGGCCCATGTATTTCAATGTAGGTTTTGTGTATAAATATATGTGGTTTGTTCCAATAAAGTCAGTTCTTGTTTTAACCTACACTGGTGTTGGCTGGTGAGGTAAAGCTTGATGTATGCAGAGTGTGTGCTGGTTACCCTGACACTAGTTTTGGAGTATATTGCGGTATGCTGTTGGATGTCCATCTGGCTTGTAGTGGAAGAAGTGACCATTGACGGGGACACCAAGGCTGGGTGTCCTCTGGTACTGTCACACAAATGAAGCCTCATTTTGTCTTCTTTCCAAAACTGTATGCCTTGCCTAGATGTTCTTCATATCTGTAGTTGTTTCAGTTATTTTAATAGAGACAGAAGAATGTAAGAAAAGTGACAGGTTTTGATAAGGGCTGTTTTGTGCTTCTGGCTGCCCCTATGTTTTTTTTACCAGTGGGGTGTAATTTCTCTCAACCGAGAAGCTGCTAAATAATACAGAAGGACATGCCATAGTTTTAAAAGCTTTCAGTACCTTTGAAGGGGTATAAAAGTGAAAAAAATAATATTTCCTGTTATTTTATGCCTGAAATGCAGAACGGTGCAACACTGAAAAAGTAAGAAATTTTTGCATCTTTGTTTTTCAATTGCTAATTATTATGGGAATATCTACACATAAAAAGAAAATGTTGGCCTTTTAGAAAGGTGAGTTTATACTAATTCTAGAACCATAAGAATCTGCTAGTGGAACATAGGAATATACACTCCTGGACAGTTGTTTGTCATTCATTTTCATAGAAACAGAGGTGGGAAAACAGGCTAAGCACCAGGGGGTGATGCCGCTTAGCAGTAAAATGGTTAAGCCATTGCTGAGTCCTCAAAAAAGTATAAGTTAATAAACCCCCCTAACATATTAGATGCTAGAGTGGTCTCCAACATATACTTTAAAAATGCTGTGCAAACCTCTCTACCAACCATGGGGTTTGATGATAATAATGAAAAACATCTTCTGCTAAAAGAGAGTAATCTATCTTATTATAACCTGACACAATTTTGAATTTAAATTTACTTAATAGAATTTTATGGGCTCACCTTAGGTTCACATAATGCTAGGCACTTACACAGGGGTGGATCTTGCAGTGGGGGAAGTGAGGTTCTTCCCAACCATCTATAGCTTCATATCTCACTAAGGGCTAGATTTAAAGGCAGCCGTTAGCAAAAAAAATCACTAACGGGTGCGTTAAGTGACATGTTGCAATTCAAAGATCCGTCTAAACAACAGCTAACGGCAGTTGTAGAATCCTTACGGCCGATACACTTACGTGCATTCAGATGCATGGAAAAATATACCCCAGAGCTATTCAAAGGCTTGCGGTACTGATAACGGCTGAAAAAAAGACACACCTAACGGCTAAAAGTTAAGACCCACTTTTCTTAGCCGTTAGACACTTAACGGCCAAAACAAAACACCCGTTACATAGGAAAATACACAAAAGGCTTACCGCACAACCATGTAAATGGGAAAATTAACCCGTGCAATGCCAAAACAACACAAAAACATGTACACACAACACAAATCACTACACACACACCAACAACCAACACCACAGGGACAACGACACACAAAAAAACAACAACACAACATGGCACGGAACAATGGGGGTCATCACACAAAGCGGACACCTGCAAATACAAGCTCACCTGGGCAACATCAACACGCCACCTGCACCCCACAACTGCACGTCCGCAAATGGCACACACAGAACAAGCACAACACACCATATCTTATCACACACACACACCTGCAAACACTTACCTGGACAAAAACAACTCACCATTGGTCAGCACTCACCTCATCACCACACCCACACAACGCCCTAGCAAGTACTTAAAGGGACAACTCAACACACTCACTTGTGGCTTGTTTTCCACTCAGGGAGGGAGAGAGAGAGAGAGAGAGAGATAGAGAGAGAGAGAGAGAGAGAGAGAGCGATAGATAGATAGATAGATAGATAGATAGATAGATAGATAGAGACAGATAGAGAGAGCAAACAGTATGTTGGGTTACATATTGTTGCGAAGGCTGCGGAGAAGGCGTGCAAGGGAGAGAGCTGGGGAACATCAGCAACCTCCAAGCATGCCTGATCAACAGCCACCACCTGTTGCAAGTGAGGAGGCTCTGGCTCAGCAGCCACACAGGAGCCCATCCCCACCTGGAGGGCACAGGATGTATAGACGACCACCAAGGCCCAGGGTATACCGCCCAAGGGTCACCCTCTTTGGAATGACCGATGATGAGGTAATTGATCGCTACAGGTTGAGGCCTGACAGCATCATTGCCTTGTATGAGGTCATCAAGGAGCAGGTGGATCCCATCTACATCCACAACCATGCCCTAACTGGCCTGCAGAAACTACTCTGTGCCATGCACTTCATGGCAAGCGGGGCCTTCCAGTCCACAGAGGGTTACGCATCTGGCATGTCACAGGCCACATTCTCCAGGGTGCTGGCCCAGGTCCTGCCAGCCCTCAAAAGCAAGGCCAGTACCTATATACATTTCCCCACCACCGACATGGACTGGATACAAGTCAAGCAGGCCTTTTACGCCAGGGGAGGCATGCCCAGGGTCATGGGTGCTATAGATTGCACCCATGTCCGAATTAAGGCCCCAGCACGTGACGCACAGATATTCATCAACAGGAAGAACTTTCACTCCATCAACGTGCAGATGGTGTGTGACAGCCATATGAGGATAATGAATGTCTGTGCAAAGTATCCTGGCAGCTCACATGATTCATACATTCTCCAAAACTCCTCAGTCCACAGAGATTTCGAGAATGGAACTTTTACAGGGGGATGGCTTTTGGGTGAGTTCACAATACAAAATCACATCACATACACAGGCGTACACACAACGCTGCTTAGCATGCTCCTGACCCACAGCTACTACGTCTACCACACAAAACATCATTCACACAACATGTGCTCCCTGTCTGACCATGTCACTCACATTACACAGGTGATGCTGGCTATGGATGCAAGTCCTGGCTACTGACCCCTCTGGCCAATCCCCGAACACATGCCCAGGAAAGCTGCAACCAGGCTCATGGCAGAACGAGGAATGCCATTGAGCGGACCTTTGGCCTCCTCAAGTCAAGATTCCGATGTCTGGACCACTCGGGGGGAGCACTGCAGTATGCACCTGGAAAGATGTGCAACATCATTGTGGCGTGCGCAATACTGCACAACATCGCAGTGGACACCAGGCTGCTGGAGCACATCCAGGCCCCCCCCATACAGGAAGTGCCCATGGACATCGGACACGTTGAGGAGACCCTGAGAGGGACACAGATCAGAGACAGGCTCATCACGGAACACCTTACATGTGAGTATAACACAGGCATGCAAACAATCCATGCAAGTCCCCCATCAGTCCTGTGACACTAACCACACTGCACATTTTGTTCTGTCTCACCCCACAGGAACAGTGACACAGCACTGCACTGGCAGCGGACGTAGCAAATTGTGTGTGTGGACTCAAAAACCATCCTCCATTCCACTCTCCACGTTGACATACAGACCCCAAGGATATCACGCACACCCTCAGGAGAAACAAGGTACAACACATAACCCATGTTCATCGCCTTACAGGGCTTGATTGACAGCAGCTAACTTGATTTGCCATGAGCATAGCCAGAGCAACCATGCTAGCCTTGTAGCGAAAGAGTGTTATCCAATGCTATGCATTGGATAATACTCCGTCACATCAGGGGTTAAAGGGCCATTGGACTCAATATGGGACCTGTACTGTGCTACAGCTGAGAAGAGCAGCACAGGGGTGGATGTACAGTGGTATGGGCACACAATGTAGAGGTCATGAGACGTAGATCAGATTACCAGGGACACCATGCTGACCTGTGAGTGTGCAGACATATGTGCCCCCGACATGAATACACACATCAACAAATGTGTCCTAACAGTTCCATGGAACAAATGACATTGGGCTGCCACTGTCACATTAACAGTGGCAGCCCAAATTCATTACTTCCATGGAGCTCTCAGAACACTTGTTGATGTGTGTATCCATGTCAGGGGCACATATCCATAGGGCTGGGGCACATGTCCTTAGTTCTCCACATAATTGGTTACAGATGAGTACACAACACATTGTCAAGCAATGGTTTGTGTACTCACCTGTAACTGTGAAAATTGAGGGGATCAAAAAGACTAAATTGTTGTTGCTTGATGATCAGTTCAGGTCAACTGCTCCAAATCCTGTCCTCTTCTTCCACAGGCATCCGTAACATGATCCATCCTTGAACTGAAGTTCTTCTATGTGACTGGATTGATGTCTTGACATCACCTTCATGGAGATCACCCCTTGCTGTTTATGTTGATGTTGTTGGTGATGCAAAGTTTGACCTGAGGTTCACACAAACCTCTACTGGATCATTTTCATATAGACACAGAAAACACTAATTCCTGAGTTTTATAACCTGTACAGTTAGGATGCTCAGCTACAGAGTTGTCAAACCTTGTGGACAACACATGAGCTGGGCAGCAGTGTTACTAAAGTACTATTTTTTTGTTTCAAAGTACATTTAGTGTTCCCATACAGGTGTTCAATGCATATAGGCAATACACAGAAAACACATGTACATCCTAATGTACTTTGAGACACAATAAAGATGATCCATCACCATTCTATCTGTGTCTGTAGGAGGATATATTTGAGAACACAGTTGTCAATGCGTTACCACACCCAGGGTAGAGTATCCCCATACATGGAAAGGCATCACCCATATCACAGGACTCCACCACTTGTTTGCAAGTGAGTGGACTCAGTGATGTATTCACGCTAACAGATGGTGGCAGTGATACACTAATGTGTTGTGGGAGTGATAAAGAGGTGATAAAGGGGACATACTTCCACAGTGAATTCCTGTCCACAGTTAATGTGTTGCTCAGTATAATCAATGTTCAGTGATATTGCTCCACTGGGACATATCACAGTACATGACCAAGTGGACAAGTGTTTTCACTGGGGAAGTCTGTTACACCCTTAGAAAAAACAACAAGTCAACTTACTGGAGGCCCCAATGCTCACCCCAGGATATCAATGTGTGTGCTACACATTGAAATCCTAGGTTGAAAACATTGGCTTCCCCAGTCAGTCTGTTGCACAATGAGTGTGTGAATCCAAGACAATATGGATACATGTCCCATTTATCTGTCCTGCTTGTTATCTCACCGCTAAGCTGTTTGTTTGGTTATCCCCTTAACCCTCTGAGTGCCAGAGTGGTACCCAACGCATTTCTTTGCAATGCGTTGCCTACCACTCTGGCTATCAAAGGGTTAAACACAACATATGATGTAGATGAATGTTCAATGTTGTACAAAATGTTGGGCTAAGGGGAATGTTTTGTTATGCAAAATCAACACACAACATTGCCATATAACACAGTTGTGTAATATGGCAACAGGGATGTTTTTACAGTTGATTTTGTACAACGATGTGTGTGTGAACCCATGTTGTAACATCCCACAAACATCTTACCTAGGCAGGAGTTGTATTCACTGAATTGTTTGGCAATGCATTGGAGACAACTCTGCCACCCAAATCTATGACCAAATTCAAAGCAGATCAGACAGGATTCAAAAGCACAATGTTTCTTTATTCAGGGGAAATTTAACATGTTGGGCATTTTATTTTTTTTTCTTAGGGGGGGGGAGCTTAGACTGTGTGGCAGAAGTGGATAACCTGGATGATCTCCTGGTCACCCTTTGCCCCCTAGGTGTGGCTTCGGGGGTCACATTAGAGGGGGTGGTGGGGGCAGTGGATCCCTCTGTGGAGCGCAGGTTTTCCCTCTCCAAACGTAAGTCCTCCCTGCGGTTCAGCTCTCTCAACTCCACCAGTAGCTGTGCAAGCAGGTCCATCACCCCTGTGTGTAGCTGATGGAGTTGAGTGTTGATCCTCATGACCTCCGACTCCAGGGCATGGATCCTTGCCTCTATCCTGTTAGTGTTTATACGGGATTCCCTACGGCTCCTGGTGATGTTGTCATTGGTGCGGAGGCTTGACCTGAGTAGTCTCCTTTGCAGAGCCATACACTCAGCTTCCATCCCCGTGGGCCGTTCACTGCTGGTGATGCTTGTGCCTGGTGAATCAGCTGCTGCTGTGTCCTCCTCTGCTGGTGCTGTGTCCTCCTCTGCTGGTGCTGTGTCCTCCTCTGCTGCTGGTGTGTCCTCCTCTGCTGGTGCTGTGTCCTCCTCTGCTGCTGCTGTGTCCTCCTCTGCTGGTGCTGGTTGTGCTGCAGATGGGTATGTGCCCACCACATCAATTGACCCACTGCTGCCCACCGATGTCTGTGCTGGTGGAGGTGGTGGGGTAAACACGTCCCTTCGCATAGGTTGTTGGGGCTCCCCAAGCAGGCCCAGGTGTTGGTAGTCGAGCGGCCAAGGGTCAAACCTTGGCCACTGGTATGTGCTTGGCCCCCACCTAGGATCATACCTGGGGCCATGCTGGGGAGCCATCCAGGAGGGTAGGTCAATCTGTGGGTATGGCCCGTATTGGGTGGTGGCCACATCACCAGGCAGCCATTGCCTCCCTGGTGGTGGTGGTGCTGCTGCTGCTGCTGGGGGATAATAGCTCCTGGAGGTGGTGGGGGGCATCCAGTCACTGTAATAAGTCGGTGCAGGCAGAGTTGGTGCAGGCAGAGTTGGTGCAGGCAGAGTTGGTGCAGGCAGAGTTGATGCAGGCAGGGTTGGTGCAGGCAGAGTTGATGCAGGCAGGGTTGGTGCAGGCAGAGTTGATGCAGGCAGAGTCGGTGCAGGCAGAGTCGGTGCAGGCAGGGTTGGTGCATCCAGCTGGCCAAGAGGTGTGGATGTCGTTGGGTACGGTGCCCACTGGCTGGTCCCCTCCTCCAAATACTCCTCACTGGGTGGTGAGGTGGCCTCCTCCATGGGCTCCTGATGTGCTGGAGACACATAACCTGTGTGGAGGATTGAGATTGTGTGATCAGTAAACTTAGCCATGATGGTGTCAAATTGATATTAATACATGAAATGTGTAAAGGAACATATATGTTGTATGGTGTATCCCCCTGTGTGAAACAACGGTACTCCTACTGGTGATGGGTGTTGTATTCTACATGTATTGCAGCTCAGAGTTGAATTCCTTTGGTGCCACATCCCAGTGGCCTGAAATTGTACATTTGCGCTGTTGCCACATCATCCTTTGTGGATATCTGCTCCCTGGACCAAAGCTAGCCAGAGGATGGTCTGGCAACATTGGCATAGTACATTTTCAGGCCACACTGATATTGTCCATGGAATATTCAACTTTGAGCTGTTATACTCTTGTGATGAAATACCTTTCAGTAGTGGGAATACCCTTGCATTACCCGGTGGATCAATCCTATGGCATGTATTTTTCCTTTCACATTTTAGGTATTACTATCTCTTTAACGGGATAGCAATGGTTAATTTCACCTTGATGTAACATTGCAGGCATCATAGAGAGATGTTTAGAAAGATGTTGCTGTATGTGACAGCTGGAGATGTCAGTCATTTGACCACACGGAGGCTCTTCAGCAGACTCCACATTGACCCATTTGGAGATAACTACATATTTGCCATTGTCTACTAAGTGTTCCTGGTTTGTAAGCACGCTCTGTGGGCCATGTCAATGATGGATCGATCCATCTCCAATTGGTTCAATTTTGGGTCTGCTGAAGAGCCTCCGTGTGGTCATATGACTGACATCTCCAGCTGTCACATACAGTAACATCTTTCTAAACATCTCTTTATGATGCCTGCAAGGTTACATCAAGTGAAATTAACCATTGCCATGCCAAGGTACACAGTGAGGAATATGGTCTGATATGTGTGTATATGTACCTTTCATACGGGTACAAACATATCCTTGATAGATATGAACCCAGAGATCTGTTCAGAACATGTGATTGTCTAACTGCCTATATATGTACAGCCATCACAAATGAACTTTCATAGATACAAGTGATACCCATCCAAGTAGGTGTAATATACTGGGTATATGTACTCTGATGATGATATCAATATGAGTTATTTTGTTGAGGGTGCACATATATGGGCAGTTGGACAATCACACGTACTGAACCGAACTCTGGGTTTACATCTTGTTGGGACCTATTTGTACCCATTTGAAAGGGACATATCCACATACAAATCTGGTTGTTTTTCTTTCTGTACATATCTTTTTTGAATAGATCTGCAGTGTGATTCAAGTAGTATTCATCCCTATGTTATCAGTTCATCCCGTACAGTGCTGGATTTTGTCAGATTAGACATGTCCCTCTCTGGTTGTCATGATGGTATCCTATGCATTGCATTGTGATGCATGGGATACCACCGTGGCAATCAGGGATTGATGTACATTACAGGATTCTGTCCATGAGGTCTGTTCAAGTTGAATCCTGAGGGGCAACAATCAAGCCAGTATTGAAGGATATCATTGATTGAGGCTTTTTTTTTCCTGGATCAGCCCATCCATCCTTCTGTGTGAGGCAGCCAGACCCGATCATAGATATCCATAATCCCTGGCCTGTTATTGACCAAACCTCAATGGTTCATATTTGGTTCCCATTTGTATGCAAATAGTGTCTGGTGTACCATCCATCCATGGCATCAGCACTCCTGAGGATCTATATGTGAATCAAATGTGAACTATGTAAATTGAAGTTAGCGTAAATGATTGCATACACAACACCAAGGCCAACTTTTTCACCTTTAGTTATGTGTGATTGTTTTTGGCGTGTGTGTTGCACATACAAGCATTTATTCTCAGTGGCACTGTGATTTGTGACCTGATCCATCCTGTTGGTGATTCAGTAAGCGGTTAAGTGGACCTGATGAACTGATTATGATGCTGACTTCTCCGCTGACCTCATTTCCCCATCTGCAGTGTTTTCTATGGAGTCCACACAATGGGGCCTGTGCAGCTTGAATCCTGTTATTGGATGTTCTCCATAGACTAACATTGTAATTGGTAAAGTGAGGGTATGTAAGTGTCAAATTCTCTACATCAGCTCTTTTTCACCGCTTAGTGAATGTCCCCTATGTGTCATGTAATTGTTAACCTATCGACATATGTTTGTTGTCTGGTTAACCCTTTGAGTACCAGAGGGGTTGCCAAAGCATTGTTGATCGATGCATTGATGATCCCTCTCGCACTCATGGGGTTATGTGCCTGATTCCCTGTGTGAACATGGGTAACACTGTGTGACAACAATTGTGATGTTTGACATACAACACTTTACTGAGCATGGTTTGTGTGTATTGTGTGTGATCAGCACAGCAACATGAGGGTTAACCAGGGAGTTGGACAGGTTTTGGCCTTGTTGAACATTGACATTTGTCCTTGTCTTGATTCCTGTTTAAACCCTCAGGGTGCTGTGTTGGTGCAATTGTGTGGTTGAATGAAGGGCAGATGTTGGGATGTGAGTGCTTGTTTGTGATGGGTGTGTGGTTTGGGGTGGTGTGTGGTTTTGGGGTGATGCACTTACCGGTGGTGTGGAGGCTCCTCTCCTCCCCAGTGTCTGATCCTCCAGGGACCCCCTCAATGAGGGTAGACGACAGTGTCTGCCGCAGCCTCTCCTCCCATGCGCTGAAGGTGATGGGGACAGGTGGCCCACCTCCGGTGGCTCGGGCGTGCAGGGCGGCATCCCCCATCTTCCTCTTCACCTGCCTTTTGCAGTCGCCCCATCTCTTCTTTATTGAGTCAACATCCCGTCTGCAGGTGGCCACCGCATTAACTCTGCTGCAGATTTGACTCCAGGCAGCTCTCCTCCTCGCAGACAGGCCAGGGAGTCTGTCCCCCGGGAAGAGGACACTCTCCCTCTCCAGCACAGCCTCCACGAGGGCCGTGTTTTCTTCCTCGGTATATCGGGGATCCCTGACCCTGTCCCCCTCAGCTCCGGCATGCGAGGAGTCAGACCCGGAGTGTCCTGCCTGCTCTGCCCCTGCCTGTGTGTGGTGGTCCCCAGGCACTACCCCTCGTCCCACTGCAGGATCTGTCCCTGTTCTTCTTCGTGTGCCTGTTCTTGTGGGCCTGGTCCCCCTCCGCCCTGCGTATCTCCCTCTCCCACCCCTGCTCTGCTGAGGGATCCCCTCCTGACCTTCCTCCTCCTCCTCCACTAGTCTCCCCATCCCTCTCTCCTGTCCTCCTCTCCTGGCCATCATTCACCCACTCACACCCAGGCACTCTCACACGCCCTCACAGACACACTCGATCCCACTCACTCTCTGTCACACACTTTCACTCACGGATTCACACTGTGAAAGTAAAGTTTAAAATGTGTAAGGTGTGATGAAAAAAAAAAGACTATGTGTATGTATGTGTATGTGTTTGTGTTTGTATGGATGTATGTGCTATGTGCAAAAGTGTGCTATGTGTCTATTTAAATGTACTTCTCTCCAAGATCCCTCTACCTTACTGCTGTGTATGCTTCTCTCTCTATCTCTCTCTCTCTCTCTAAATGCTATCCTCCACTCCTGGGTCCTGTGCTCTAGCTTGCTGAAACTTGAAACACAGACAGGGTGTAACCGTTATTTTGAGGTATATATAGGTGTATTTGAACATTTTTGATACTTTGGGGCCTTGGGATTGGCTGTAGGTTTGAATTTTGTTTGTGCATCTATCAGGGTTGCTAGACAACGGCAGCCGTAATGTAACATTTTGAGTTAAGTTGTGTTTTAACGGGTGTTTGGGACGCACGGTGATGCAAAATCAGGTGCGACGCTGGTTTTTGTTTAACGTGTTTTTGTAGTGCCTACGCCCGATAGCTATTCTTGAACGCTTACCTTTGAATCTGCCGTAAACCATGTGTTCTTTGCGGCCGACGTGCCTTTTTTACTTAGCGGATGGTTTAACGGCTGCCTTTAAATCTAGGCCTAAGTCCCTTCACTTGAACAACAAAAACTCAACTCTTCTCCTCTGGAGGAGCTTCCACAGAAAATCTAGTGTAATGCATCCGATTTTCTATGTTTTTTTTCCTATGAATACTTGAACCAGCCAGTAGAAACGCATGATAGAAACTCATATTTGCAGCCCTCAGTGGTATTTCTATTTGAGCAGCCCTACCTATCTCCCTTAGTCCACAGAAGGGACTTGAGGGAGCGTAGATAGATTGATTTGGGGAATCAGGATATTGATACTGAATAATATCCCTATAAAGGGCTGCCTGAGCAGCTGAGCTTGTGTCATACACTGTGTTCCTACTGGCTGCTTCAAGGATGCAAGAATAAAAAAAGGTATGATTTGGGGATAGGTTGAGTATTCCTCTGGGATCCATTAGTACAGTCTGAGACATACAACCATCCCCCACCACCACCAAAGACTGAAAGCATTCCCAGGCTGTTGAAATGGCAAGATAGAGAGTAAGACCAGAACTGCCCATGTGTTATGTTATGCTGCTTCTCTGGCCTTGAAGGCTACAGTGCAGAGTTCAGCCCTCCTCATGTTGTGGCATTCAGTGCATCCACTGGAAAGCCTGATTGTGTGTCATGTTCTGAGGCAGGTGCATTAATGGTAGCATCACGAGGAGCCTTCACTAATATGTCTGCTTCTTTGTTGATAAAGTCTTACCACACTTAACCCTTTCAAAACCAAAGCAAAGCAATGTGTTGTGCACCCATCTTGCACTCAAAGGGTTAATAAAAAACATTTATTAACCTCTCCAAATGAGGTAAGGTACATTTCACAGCTTTGCTTTTCCTCCCCCTCCATGTCTATCTCACCCCATAAATATCCCCCTCCTAGAGGTGTTGCAGTTCCGGAGCTAACCAGCTACACAGAAAAAAGTCCCCTTCTAGTGAATGCCACCCGATCCTCCTCCCAATAACTTAAATTTGGGAGTGAGAGAATGTTGGATTTCATTATGGAACATGGGAACCATGGCGGTTGAGTCCCTCCTCCAGGAAGGCAGGGCATATTACAGAAGGCAGTATCTTTGGCATAGAGACTCCCTCCTCCTCCTCATCCTCCTCCAGCTCAACCCCTGCCCACTTCCAGATTCATGTGTCCTGTGAATCAGAAGGAGTGCAAAGGCCATCTTCTTTGTTTTTCTTTAGGTTTTTATTATTATTTTTTTTTTTAGATATAGAGCTGCATACTCTATTAGTCGTGCGCACATCACTGGCTTACCTGTACTTGGATTGCCCAGTTCACAAGTACAGTGTGGAGATATTACCCTGAGTTACTCAATTTGTCCAAATCCTCTTGTAATGAAGACACATCCAGCTCAGACTTTATTACCTTACTTAATTTTGTGTCATCAGCAAACACTGATACATGGCTCCCATCATCCTCAGCTGCTCAGCATGCGTGTGTATATATGTGTGTATGTGTCTGCCACTGGGGGGGGGGGCATGTGTGTGTGTCTGTGGTGTAGGAGTGAGTGGCAGCCATTTTTTTTCAGCCTTAGATAGTGGTGGGGGGGCTGGATAGTGGGGGCGGGCCAAAAATCACCCCCCCATTGAATCACCCAATGGGAGCAGTAATCCTTTTTACTGCCGCCCCTGGGTGTGTTTTGCCAGGCACAAAGTCTTCTTTTATATATATATATATATATATAATCGTTATTGTTTGAAATTAAAAGTATTAAGTATTCTATATGAATTTTAAAGCTCTTTATTTCAAACCAGCTACTGTTTGTGTGCTGAAGCATCCTATCACCGTTGCCCGTGCTCCCCTTGCGACATTCTGTCAGTCTACACTGTGCTTTACTCCTATTGGCTATTCTATGCTTGTCCCGCCCAGTATGGCCTTTATATACTGGGCTCTGGCACCCCTCCGGTGCACTTTCGTGGTGTTCCTGTACCAGTGCTTGTTCCTGCTCTCAGTGTTTCCCAGTGTACCGACCGGGCCTGCCTGACTACTCTGCATCTTGTCTCCTGCCTGTGAACCGACCCAGACTGCCTGACCATTCTTCTGCGCCTGCTCCTGTGTACCGACCCGGCTTGGCTGAAGTTCCTGCTCCTGTGTACCGACCCGGCTTGACTGACGTTTCTGCTCCTGTGTACCGACCCGGCTTGGCTGACGTTCCTGCTCCGTGATTCGACCCGGCTTGGTTGACGTTCCTGCTCTGGCTGCCTCTGTGTCGCCTTGGCGACATTCCTATCGATCAGGCTGGTTGGTTGCGACCTCAGGGCGAGTTGCTCAGTTGCCCAGTCAGTCCGGTCACGGCAGTGTTCAGTTGTGTGTCTGCGTTACTGCTCCTGCAGAGTGCAAGTGGTCTAGTCTCTGTTACTGCTACGGCAGTGTGCCATTGGCCTTGTCTCAGTTACTGCTATTGCAGAGCGCAAGTGGCCTAGTCTCCGTTACTGCTACGGCAGTATGCCATTGGCCTTGTCTTCGTTACCGCTCCTGCTGAGCGCAAGTGGCCTAGTCTCCGTTACTGCTACGGCAGTATGCCATTGGCCTTGTCTCCGTTACTGCTCCTGCAGAGTGCAAGTGGCCTAGTCTACGTTACTGCTACGGCAGTGTGCCATTGGTCTTGTCTCCGTTACCGCTCCTGCAGAGTGCAAGTGGCCTAGTCTCTGTTACTGCTACGGCAGTGTGCCCTTGGTCTTGTCTCCGTTACCGCTCCTGCAGAGTGCAAGTGGCCTAGTCTCCGTTACTGCTACGGCAGTGTGCAAGTGGCCTGGTTCCCGTTACTGCTACGGCAGTGTTAGATGTTGCTCAGTTCCTGATACTACTCTGGCAGTTCACATTTGTCTGCTAACCTATTACTGGGTGTTACTATTCCTTAAGCTCTCTATTTTGAATGAGCTCCATCACAGACCTCTCTTCGCATGGGACTGTTTACACTCATTGAAGACCATTAACCCATGCAGTACCTTTCTCCTGGGAATCCATCGTATTCTGCCTGACCTGTGTCAGTATATTCTGTTATGGACTCTATGGTTATACTGGACCTGTGTAGGCATATGTATATGTAACCCGTCGTGTGTCTGTATTATTCTGTTTAAATACTACAGGACCTGTGAGGGTTATTATATTACTGTGATTTCAATAAAACTGTGTTTTATCCTAAACCACTGTGTCTGTGTGTCGAACAAAACGTTACACATCCCCACTGTAGTAGCTAATAATGTCCCCTCTCCACACCCAACACATTTATGTCAGTGGTTCAGGAGGAAACAGCAAACCCCCACATCAAATGATATTAACAAATAATTACTGTATGCACTGTGCTTCAATAAGCAGCGAACAATTATCTATTGGCTCACAATAATAGGAATGAAATGGATAGATATAAAACTCTAAAGCCCAATTTGAGCACTATAACACTGATGGACACTATGACTTCAGATCCCCATCATATTTTAAAACATTCTTAAATCACATATGAAAATGATTGAAATAGTTAGAATATTTTTGTGAGCCATCAGATGTAATTTAGAAGGTGCTAGTCTTGGAAATGTCAAGTAAAGGAGAACTAAACATTTTATGAAACAAAATATATATTGTAGGGCTTTTCCTATAGAGGAAAACAAGAGTATTCCCATTGCTGAGAGACAGATATTCCTGTGTAATTACAGATAAAACTTTTCTTGTTATAGTAACAGTGCCCTCTAGGGATCAGATTCCATTTAGTTATTCTCTTGCATTTTCTAGGGGAGGTGAGTCACTCATAAACAGCTCTCCCTTGCATGGCAGCAAAGTCCTATAACACATAGGTTTTCATAGAAAAAGTTTACTGCAGACAGAAAAAAATCCAGTGATGCACTGTGTGTTCCATAATTACAACTTACTGGATTCAGGGGCAAGATTTGTAATTACCCCATCCACTCTTCTGTTTTTTTTTTATCCATGTGGTGTAAAGCCCATATGCCACACTGCCGCCCCTTGTTGCAAGTGGTGTATAACAGCCATTTATCATACTTAAATCTTAGTAAATAGGAGTTAGGCATGTTCAAAAACAATGTGTTGCACCTTTGTATTTGTACATTCCTTTAAAATATGTGAGTAGATTCTTAGCTTCCTTAAATAACATTAACAATAGTCAATAATAAATGTTTAACATATTTATTATCATTGTATAAATACTTGAAACATTCTCACAGGCACACACCCACCTACCTCTCTCACACACAAATACCCATCAGATAGCTGAAGTCACTCTCTCCAACGCATCTCCAGCTTCAGTGTCCATATCTGCTGCATGCTGAGCACTTCCATTCTAGCTCCCAAAGAGCCAACCAGAGCTTGCTCATCTAAAGTGGGCAAAATGTATACACATGGAGCAGTGAAATTCTAGGGTGAACCAACTGCACCACAGGAGGCACATTTGAATCAATTACAGTGTTTATTTGTCCTTTATGGTGAAATTGGCTTACCCCAGAATTGCACTACTCCCCTTTTTTTCTTATGGACCAGTATATCCTCATGCTATAAGAAAAGCAGGGGTATGATAGAAGAAGAAGGAGTTTTGGACTTCATTGTGGTGCAGTTATGGGAGTTAAGTTAATTCGACCATCGATGTTCATAGAAACATAGTAACATAGTAGATAAGGCTGAAAAAAGACATGCGTCCATCAAGTCCAGCCCATGCCAAAAACACCCCTGTTGATCGAGAGGAAGGCAAAAAAAAGCCCTCTGGAGCCATTTCCAATCTAGTCCCAAGTATGTGTGTGTGGGGGAAATTATTCCTTCCTGGCTCCAATTGGTAGTCAAATAGTTCCCCCGGATCAATATCCTATCTGCTTTGAAGCCATCTGTCATAATTGTCAATATTGTTCTGTGCTAGATAGGCATCCATTGCTTTTTTGAATACAGCTGCATTATCTGCAAACACAACATCCCGAGGCAAAGAATTCCATAGCCTTACCGCCCTTACTGTAAAGAATCCCTGCCTTTGTTTTAGTCGAAAGAGCCTTTCCTCTAGTCTTAATGGATTACCTCTTGTTCTTAGCTCAGCTCTTTGCATAAATAATTCATTGGATAGTTCTTTGTATTGACCTTGAATGTATTTGTAAATGGTAATCATATCACCCCTTAGACGTCTCTTCTCTAATGTAAACAAACCCAGTTTGGCTAGTCTCTCTTTATAACTCAGATCCTCCAATCCCTATATCAGTTTTGTTGCACGTCTCTACACATTTTTCAGTTCAGTAATGTCTTTTTTTAGAACAGGCGCCCAAAATTGTTCTCCATATTCTAGATGAGGCCTAACCAAGGATTTATACAGAGGTAGGATAATATTAGCATCCCTTGCTTCTACACCTCTTTTTATGCAGGCTAGTACTCTATTTGCTCTTGCAGCAGATGAGTGACTCTGCACACTGCTGTGAAGTCTATTGTCTATCAGTACTCCTATATCTTTCTCTAATGAGGATTTCCCAAGTTGTTTCCCATTTAGAGTATATGTAGCAAGTTTGTTTCTAGAGCCCAAATGCATAACCTTACATTTATCTACATTAAATGACATCTGCCACTTTTCTGCCCATTCACTTAGTTTATCTAAATCCTTCTGTAGTGAAAAAACATCCAGCTCTGTATGTATTTCCTTACATAGCTTAGTGTCATCATAAAAGATTGAGATGCTACTTTCAATTCCCACTTCTAGATCATTAATGAACAAATTAAAAAGCATTGGTCCCAGCATTGAACACTGTGGCACTCCACTTATAACCTTAGACCAGTTTGAAAAAGTTCCATTTACAACAACTCTCTGCCATCTATCATTTAACCAGTTCTCAATCCATGTACAGATAACACCGCCCAAACCGAAGCCTTTTTAATTTATGCAGTAACCTGTTGTGAGGCACTGTATCAAAGGCTTTTGCAAAATCCAAGTATACTACATCAACAGCAATTCCCCTGTCCAAATTACTACTCACTCTTTCATAAAAATGCAAGTAAATTAGTCTGACATGATCTGTTCTTCATGAAACCATGCTGATTCCTACTAATTATATTGTTTGTCTTCACATAATTCTGAATACTGTCAGTTAATAGCCCTTCTAGTATCTTACCCACTATGGAAGTCAAGCTCACAGGTCTATAATTTCCTGGTTTGGATCTTGCTCCCTTTTTAAACAATGGAACTACATCAGCTTTCCTCCAATCACAGGGTACTATGTCTGATGAAAGTGAATCAATAAATATTAAGTATAATGGTTTTGCTATTACTGAACTAAGTTCCTTACGTGCCCTTGGGTGTATACCGTCCGGTCCAGGCGCTTTATTCACTATAACCCTTTCCATTTTCTTTTGTCCTTGTCCTTAGTAAGCCATGTAGATGCTGCAGGAAATTATGTGGTTTTGTCTGTTTCCCCATAGCTTGTCATTGCTGCTTCCTTTGTATATACTGAAGCAAAGAACGTATTTAGGGTGTCAGCCATAGCTTTATCCTCACTAATCAATTCACCTGTCTCAGTCTTAAGAGGACCAATGTCAACCTTAACTTTTTTGTTATTAATATACTTGCAGGGCTTAAAATTTGAAGTCCTTTGCTACTAGCCAGACCTGAAAAGTTACTCGCCTCTGCAAGCCATAGCATACCCACCAGGACTGAATTTCTACTTGGCAGGGCTAAATTTTCTTTCGCCATTGGCTAGTGGAGAGAGGAAATTTTGAGCCCTGTACTTGTATACTTGTTCCACATATAAACATACTCTGTGACTATAAAAGATGCAGAGCACCAAAGGATGAATGACCTGAAAAATGGCCTGACATGGGTTCCACATTAATGGCTCCTTACTCTATCATAGCCCCCACTGTACAGTTTGTATGCAGAGCCTGGCCTGTCAGGTAGGTGCAGGGTGGTGGTTAGCGCTCATCACTGTCTTCATTACCATCTTATTTGCTCCACTGGACCCTCATATGAATCAGGCCTTGGTTGGTTGTTACCTTCTAATTTTTTTCTGGGGCCACAGGAGTGTGTGTCCAGGTAGCAGGCCCCCTTGGACATCTGGTTCAGTAGTAGTTGCACTGCCTGTGACCTTGGAAGCTATGTCAGATTTCTAATGGGAAGAAGAGCAGCAGGGTGCAGAAACGAATGGATTCAGGGACATGTGGGACTCTTTGTTTACCCCTTGCATGTCAGAAACTTCTCCACGTTTGCAATGCATTGAAGACTATGTAGCATTGAAATGGTTAAACAAGATGGGGGGGCAATTTAACAATAGTTCTGTGAGCCCTGTTTTGATCTGGGCCCTGTTGCCTTGCACTGGCAGTTGTTTCACCCCTGGTTTTGGTGATTAGAGATGTGAGTCCCTTGGGTGGAGAACAACCTAGAAGTATATGTCTCTCAGTGCCTAGAAAAATTAGCTGCATCTCACTGACGAGGTCCAAACAAGGCCTAAACATTCATCTGGGGTTAGCTGGGATTTCCCGTGCAGAGGGGATTGGAAATGGAGCTGAACTGCCATTTTGGATGGGATTGGTCTAATATGTACATTACCTATCAAAAGTTTGGTGTCACATAGAAATGTCATTGTTTATGTTATGAGAGCAGCTTTACAGCATGGTACATAAGAAGTTCCCATCAAGCCAATCGAAATAGTGAGAGGTGCTTCGGGAAGCATGGGGTGAACTCTCTTCACATTACCTCAACAAAATGACATCTAGAATGCCAAAGGTCTGCAAGGCTGTAATTGCTGCAAATGGAGGATTCTTCGATGGAAGCAAAGTTTGAAGGACACAATTATTATGTATATTAAAAATCATAATTTCTAACCTTGTCGACATCTTGACTGTATTTTCTATCCATTTTGCAACTCATTTGATGGAAAAAAAAGGACATTTCTAAGTGCCCCCAATCTTTTGAACTGCAGTGTATGTGGAAATGTCTCCTCCGTAATGCCACTAGGAAGCTAAAATGTGATGTTCTTGAGCAATGACTAGTGGTAGAACAGGCAACTTTGCTTTTGTTCATGCTCAGACCCTCTCACATTTTTTTTACTTATTCTGAAAAACTCTTAGGGTCTTTCCCTAAGAGTAAAGAGTAATTCAGACAGGGACCCCTTGCTCTCATTGCCTAGGGAACTTTGATTTTGCTCATGCTCAGAGTCTCTCACATCTCTTGGCTTATTTTAGAACATTGGCGGTCATCTTGAGGCCATCTAGCTGTTCAGGATTACAATATATGATGGAAAATGTACTCCTGAAAAGCTGGAGGGCCTCAGGTTTCCTTGTCCTGTTTTGGAACATCCTGCTCAATGACTGATATTTTTGAGATTTAATAGTGGTTACACTTGCACTTGAACAATTTGTATCCTTTTGCAGAATGTCTCCATGGGTCCATGATGTCTGAAAATTGTAAGCAGCAAATATAGAACTATGCCTTACTAATACACGTGATATTCAATATTTAACCCTTTGAGTGGCAGAGAGGTATCCAATGTATTGCAACCTCCCTGGCACTCAAAGTGTTAATGGTGGGCCGATGCTTTTTAGAGTCTCAGAAGGTACAGGCAGGTGTTTTCCAAGCCTTCATTTCTGCTATGATAAAAGAATAAGTGAGTGAGAACACAAATGTTTGGTTCAGCAGCTTGGAATATAATGCCAAAGAAGGTTCAGTACCAAAATATTCACTTTTCAACCAGTCTTAGATTTCTATATAATAGTTTGAGTCAGAATTTAGTTATTCATTTTTCTAACCACACCAGCGTTCTTTCTCTGGTCTGGCATCAATAATGTTTTTTTGCTCTCTCTCTGGTCTCTTTTCACCCCCTTAATTTCTGCCATATGTTGCACAATGTTTATATATCAAGTTTCCTTTATAAAGTGCCAAGTATATCTCCCTACGTTCTTATTTATTTATCTAAAAACTGGTGTTATAGTGGCATGGAGACTGAATGAGCTTTCACTTAAATACAGAGTTGATATGAATTTTAAAAGGGAAATACCCTCATTTACCTTATTTTGCTATGACCAGAAAATTCTAATGACCCCTCCATGGAGGCGGACATGACAGTCGCTGGCAATTTTGTAAACGGAACCTCTGGTTCTTAACCCTTTGAGCACCAGAGGGGTACAGAATGCATTGCAAAGCAATGCATTACTTAAACCTCTGTCACTCAAAGGGTTAAAAGGATATGATTACATACAGGGTTAAACGGTGTATTAGTAGGCAGATCAGGAAGTGCAGCATTATTTGGCAGCAGGAAAGCGTATATAATTCTCATTTCTCTGAGTTATGCTGCAAAGGTTGAAGATGATGGTTGTGAGTATGCATAGACCAGAATATGATATCCTGTGGTCATGTGAGCAACTGTCATGTCCACTTCCATGAACATGAAATCCAGGACTGATTGATGATCTTAATCATTGAACCAAGGAATAAATTAAATATTTAGAGGTGCCATCGAGAATTTCTGGCAAATAGTAGGGTAACTGTGGGTTATTATTAGGAGCCATTTGTTCACCTTTAATATGTATAATTATTTGGGTTCATGCTATTACCATGAGAAAAAGGTGCAACATTGTATTCTTAAACTAACACTCATCTAGCTATTCCTAACTTGCCATGTACCCACTGAGTACATGAGTGCCTGTAATAGATATGTGACCAACTCGCCCTGTCTCTTCCTGAAAATAATAATTATTGAATTAATCACTTTTTATTTTATTTATAATCATTATTTAACCCCTTAGGGACCCTTGACGTACCAGGACCGTCACGGTCCTTGAACTACTCAAGGACCGATGACTGTCATGGTACGTCACGTACTTTTTACTTACAGCGCTCTACCGGGAGCGCTGTAAGTAAAAATAGGGCCTGAAATAGACCGCTCCAAGATCGGAGCGATCTCTTTCAAGCCCCATAGTGATGCGCCGATACACGTGACAGGTCACGTGTACCGGCACGTCAATGTTCCCCTTTGCGGTCGATATGGGACGGAAATGTCCCATAACCTCTGGTCCTTAAGGGGTTAAACAACAGGTTGTTTTTTTGTTGATTTGTTTTGTATTTTTTAATAACATCTTCATTATCTAGTGAATATATACCTCCCCCCACATTATAGTGTGTAGAAGTTAGAAGGGGGTGGGGGCAGAAAGCCAATGGCAGTGAGAGATAAGCATTTTTTCTCTGTGATCTGCATAAGTGGCATCAAGTCTCCAGTAGCACTACATGTTGGGCCTCATGTATAAAGGCAAAATGGACAAATTCTGGGGCGCACCCATTGGTGTTTGCAAACATTTTTCCAGAGTGGGGACAAAGCCATAATATTACCCCCCCTTGACCCTCCCAATGGATACACATGGGCACACCAACTGAATCATAAGAGAAAATTTTAAATCAGCATTAATTTAATGTGGGCCTTTAATCTCTAGAATGCTAGAATGGTCTTCAGCTGTGTGCTTTGCAATGAGTTGGGGACCTCTCTAGCATTCCAGGGGGTACAAGTCCATTCAAAATCTATGGAAATGTTGGCTTTTTTTTCATCTATGGTTCAGTTGGTTGGTCTCAGAATAACTTCATTTATTGGCTGAATGAGTTTCACATTTTTCATTGTGCTTAGATGACAGTAAAAAGTGAGTGTATTTAACCTTTTAATGACCGACTGAGTGGCCAGCAATTAAGGACCACTGAACTTTTTTTTTGCGCAAAATAGATTCAGGGGTCCCCGAGTGGCCTGCAGCTGTGCGGGTACCCCTGAATTCCATGAAGTGCCGGGACCATCATTGGTCCTTAACACAAGTTTACCCATGACGGTCCTGGTGCATCATGGGTCCTTAAAGGGTTAAAGCAGGGAGCAGGGATTGGCATCTTGAGGCTCTTCAGCTACTGCCAGCCTACAACTCCCATCATTCCCTGCCAGCCAATGGATGGAGGAGAATGGTGGGAGTTGTAATCTGGCAGTACCTGAAGGGCCGCATATTCCCCACCCTTTGTTAACCCTTTGAGTGCCAGAGGAGTACACAATGCACTGCAAAGCAATGCGTTGCGTACCCCTCTGGCACTGAAAGGGTTAACCAAGGGTGTCTTTCTACAGAAACCTGTTGTGTGTTTGTATTCTTGGGATGGATGAATGAAGTACTGTATGTTTCACATTAGAGAAATGGTCTTTCACATTTTATCTCTGCCAGATGACATGGAAGTTGATGTACTAAGCACAACTGGGGTATTTCTAGAGAAAACCAAGTACACTACACCCTATATAATAATTTGCTAAGATGTTTGTCAGAAACCGTCATGCGCGGTAGAGACTGCCTGAACGCACATAATGCTGGGAGTTCTGTGCTGGGAGCATTCTGTGCGGAATGCTGGGAGTTCTGTGCTGGGAGCACTCTGTGCTTTCAGGCAGTCTCTACAGTGTATGACTGCATCGGTGGCAGGAAGCAGAGCAGGACCGGCCTCTTAACCCTTTGAGTTCTAGAGGGGTGCGCAACGCATTGCAGAAGTTAGTACATTAGTCCCACATATAAAAACCGTTGGTGTACACTTAGCTGATTATATACTTTACTGTGTATAGTTGGATATAGATGATCCCAAGCAAGACTGATGGAAAATATAGAAACGTTAAATAATCAGAACCATAGAAATCCTCCCAATATATAGGGTTTTGCCAAGATTTAAGGGCAAGTGAAGTGAGTATGGAGTGAGTATGCCATATTGGCACTAGTTATTACCATATATAGATCTAATTTGGATCTTGTTATTCAGATATATAGACATATCCTTTTTTCTTTCTTTCCATGCTTATATATTTATGAGTTTTGCAACAGTCTTAAGTATAATGTATTTGAGGAACAGGAATATTTGTTTATTTTTTATTCATTTGTAGCTGTAACACATAAAGTGGTAGTGTTAGTTTATATTCTGTTGCTGTCCTTTGTTATTTTATAATTTATTTTGATAATTTTGGTGATATTTTTTACACTCTAGTGTGGCGCATTAAGTTTATATTTGTAGTAATTATGTATTTAATCTTCTCTTAAATGTATCCATTGCCATAACCTCATCAGGCAAGGAATTTCATAATTTAACAGACCTTACTGTAAAAAAACCCTTTCTGCTAATCTCAAGAGGTGGCCCCTGGTTATTTGATCAGGTCTTGGAATGAATAGCTCTGCAGAGAGATTCTTTTATTGACCTCTCACATACTTGTACAGTGTGATAAGACCTCCTCTTAGTCTTCTATTATCTACTGTAAATAAACCAAGTTTGTCTAGTCGTTCCTCATACGTCAAGTCCTCCATTCCCTTAATTAAGTTTGTTGCTCTTCTTCAGTTCTAGAATTTACTTTTTCAGAATTGGTGCCCAAAACTGCACTGCATATTCAAAGTGAGGACTTACCAACGATTTGTACAATGGCAAAATGATGTTATCCACTCTTGCTTCAATATCCCTTTTTATGCAAGACAGCACTTTGCTTGCTTTTGCTACTGCTGTTTGACACTGGTCACTGCTTCCGAGTTTGTGATTTACAAGAATTCCCAGGTCTCTCTCTAGCAACGAGTCCCCTTAAACAATTCCATTAAGTTCATAAGTAGCACTGGGATTTTTTCTTCCCAAATGCATTACTTTACACTTTCCCACATTAAACTTCATATTCCATAGAAACTGGAGAAGTCATATCACTAGAGAAGTCATCCCCACTTTATCATCTATTTATCATGCCTTTCTGCATAACTCCCAAGGACCCAGAATCAGATTCCTTCAACTGAAGGTCTCTTAGAAAGAGTAGAATAATGTCTTCCTCCATTACATCATATCAAATATTTATTATGGATTAATTCTGGAGAACCAGCATACACCAAATTGATTCATAGTAGGTATTAAGATTTTCTGTTCAGATTAAGGTAAATAGGAGATTATTCTAAGGAAATGTTAGTGTTCCTTTAAATCAATAAGAATGGTTCCCCTATGTGTAGTTGGTTTGCTTCAGAATTATTCCACTTTTCCGTAATGCATCAACCCCACTATCTTTCTTGGAAAATTTGACTCACTAAAGTACTTGACAACGTTATCAAAATATCAGTCCAAAAAAGTATAATGTAATTTGTCCTGTTTAATAATCTATGGGAAATAAAACCAATTTAGAGATGTAAATGTTCTTTTCTTTGACTTTTGTGTTTATTTCCAAATGCGATAATATGCAATATTCATTTAGTATGACTTAAAAATATTTATTTTTTGACCAAATAACAGGCTTTGTGGTTTGTTTGTAAAGAAATAAGATCTTGAGAATTGGTTAGAAAATGTTTGCGGTTTCTTTACGGATGTCGGAAAATAATTCCACAAATTATGGTATTAGTTATAAGAGCTCTGTTCTTACTTAACCTTTCAGCAAATTGACTGGAAGAACATTGTTTGGTGATATGTAGTACACAGGCATTATAGGAAAGCATTGGAAAAATCAGAAGGAATCCAGATTGAACAGCTAGACCAGGGGTATTCAATCTTGGGCTCCCAGCTGTTGGCTACAAAAGCAAGCATTGTCCCCAACATCTGGTTGCTAACATTGAACAGGCTAATTGTACCATTGAGAGAAAGGTATGGATGTTTTTTTAAAGGGATAGTAGTGTTTCATAGTAAAAGCAGCTCTAATTAATCATCATAGTATTTGGACTTTGGAGAGTTATTTCAGTTCTATCAGAGTTGTAGTTCAAGAGTAATTGAATGATAAAGTATCCCCCTCCCGCCCCTTTTACTGATATAACACTGCTCAGCCAGATCAGAAGGGAGGTGCCCAGGTAGACTGCAGAGAGGGACAATCTTCAATTAAGATAAGGGAAAAATCTGAAAAACCTGTCAAGGGGGGGCAGAGTTTTCATTGTTCTCATAGGAAGAAGATTGTCCCCTGCTGTTATCTGTCTGGTCTATAGACTGGATTCCACATCTGAGAAGAGAAGGCTTACACTAGGTAAAAGGGGCGGGAGGGGAAACTTTGCTTCTGAATATCTCTCAAACCATAAAGGTCTGAGAGATAAGACATATCGTTCTTCATGTTTTTTTAATGCCTACAAAATAAAATAAAGATAAAAGGAAGTATTACTATCCCTTTAATCTGTAATAGACCTACCATAAAATCTTGGGCATAATGTACAGTTTTTTTTAACCCATTTTCATTTATGTGTATTATACTTGAGGAAAAAAAAGTTGAAATACAGGTATCTGATATAAATTGATCTGCCCAATTTATATTGTTGCTTCCAATGTGAAAACAACAGTTTCCTTGAAGCTTCATGTGTATCACGTGGAGTGAATAAGTAATTGCTGTTTTACATTTCTATTTGTTGTATAGCAATTTTAACATGTAACTTTAGCGATTAAAAAACAAAGATACATAGTAACTAAAGATGAGCGAGCACCCCGATGCTCGGGTGCTCGGGTGCTCTGACCGAGCACCCCCTGATGCTCGAGTGCTCGGCCGAGCACCCGAGCCCCATTCAAATGAATGGGAGCACTCGAGCATTAAACCAGGCACCCCCTGCTCTGATGAGCGGAGGGTGCCTGGTCAATGTCCCCCTTCATCTCCGCTATGCCCCTCTTCCACAATGTCCCCCTTCATCTCCTATGCCATAGCGGAGATGAAGGGGGACATTGTGGAAGAGGGGCATAGCGGAGATGAAGGGGGACATTGTGGAAGAGGGGCATAGACTCTATGCCCCTCTTCCACAATGTCCCCCTTCATCTCCGCTATGCCCCTCTTCCACAATGTCCCCCTTCATCTCCTCTATGGCATAGGAGATGAAGGGGGACATTGTGGAAGAGGGGCATAGCGGAGATGAAGGGGCACATTGTGGAAGACGGGCATAGCGGAGATGAAGGGGGACATTGTGGAAGAGGGGCATAGAGTCTATGCCCCTCTTCCATAATGTCCCCCTTCATCTCCGCAATGCCCCCTTCATCTCCGCAATGCCCCCGTACCTCCATTCCCTGGTGGTCCAGCGGAGCGTCTTCGGATCTGTGCCTCTTCCGGCACAGATCCTCTTCACCCGAGCATGTCGGGCGAGCACATGGCGGTACTCGTACGAGTACCGCCATGTGCAGAGCAGAGCGATGCTCGAGCCGATCCGAGCATCGGCCGAGCACGCTCGCTCAACACTAATAGTAACATAGTAAATTAGGCCGACTAATGACACAACTCTTTCAAGTTTAATCTTTACCTTATAACCCAGAGACATGAGGATTTTATAGCTCTACTTCCTCTGCTGAAGTTGAAATCCTCCATCCCCTTGTCTTTTCTCTGTACTCTCTCCGGTTCTAGAATATCCCAAAAGTGCACTGCATATTCGAGGTGAGATCTTACCAATGATTTGTACAATGGCAAAATGATGTTATCCACTCTTGCTTCAATACCCCTTTTTATGAAAGCCAGGACTTTGTTTGCATTTGCTACTGTTCTTTGACACTGCTCACTGTTTCCAAGTTTGTAGTTTACCAAGATTCCTAGGTCTTTCACTAGCAAGGAATCAACTAAACTTATTCCATTAAGTTCTTGAAGGGATAGTAATACTTAAAATGTAAAAGAAAATTTGTTGTAGGGTTTATCCCCCTGAGTAAAATAAGGGTACTCCCACTGCTGAAAGATATTTTATTCAAAAGTTATTACAGCTCAAAGTTGAATTTTTTAGGTGCAATATCACAGTGGCCTGAAATTGTACAGTGGCGCTGTTGCTATACCATCCTATGGACATCTCTGGTCCCAGGACCATAAATCTCCATAGAATGGTGTAGCAACAGCACCACTGTACAATTTCAGGCCACTTTGATATTGCACCTAAAAAATTCAACTGTGAGCAGTAATAACTTTTGAATATAACACCTTTCAGCAGTGGAAGTACCCTTGTTTTTCTCAGGGGGATAAACCCTACAACATATATTTTTTTACATTTTAAGTATTACTATCCCTTTAAGTAGCATTGCTTTTTTTCTTACTAAATGCAATTTTTTTCACTTTTAAACATTAAACTTCATATTCCATTTGGTTGCCCAATCTGCCATTCAGGGCCGGTGTAAGGATTTTTGTATACACAGGCTAAGTTGCATTTTGATGCCCCCCCCCCGACACAATCCACCTGCCCCCCCGACCTTGCCACAGTCCTCTGCCCCCGCCCACATATTCACCTCCACAATGCTCCCTTCATCTCCACATTGCACCTTCCAAAATGCCCCCTTCATCTCAACATTGCCCCTTCACAATGCTCCCTTCATCTCCACAATGCTCCCTTCATCTCCACATTGCCCTTCCATAATGCCCCTTCATCTTCCCCTTCCATAATGCCCCTTCAGCTCCACATTGCTCCTTCCTTTATGCCCCTTCATCTCCACAATGCTCCTTACCTTGAATCCCTGGTGGTCTAGCCATAAGAGAGCTTTGTGCCTCCTTCGGCACAGAGCTGAACCTCCCAGCACTGTTCTCGGTAATGCAGAGCGCTGCGAGATGATGTCATCTCCCAGCGCTCTGTATTACTACAGAGCCTGGGTTGCTCTGCTTTGTGAGCATCCCATAGACGCCGCGAGGGAGCGCTTGGTCGTGTAAATGAGCGCTCCCTCGCGGCAGATATATTTAAAAAAAAAAAAACATTCTCAGCTTCTCCCTTTCCGGCGCCCCTCCGTTGCAGCGCCCTAAGGCAGCTGCCTGTGCTGCCTTAATGGTAGCGCTGGCCCTGCTGCCATTTTATGTAAATCCCTCCATAGAGAACAAATATCCTGTTCTGGAAGATACAGATGAACTAAGAACAACAGGATCCCTGCCTACCTCTCCCCACCTACATTCTGATGTCCCATTCAGTAGGCATGCAGGAGATCTGTCCAGCGGGGGAAAAGCTTGCATTTGCCTCCCGCTGCTTGTGTGTATGATTACATATTATAAACATTGCTTTTATTTTTTCCCTAAAAACTTGGGTATAATTTCCACCTGTGTATTATACACAGATGCATATTCTACCTAAGATTTTACAGTATCTGGCATCCAGTGTAGCCCCATACTTATTCCACTTTCATTGCAGTACAATTCATTGGATACCTTTCTGGAACTCAGAGGGTTAAAGATACAAATGCAAGACTAGTCATGATTTTTTTTTAATCAACAAAACGATGTTCTAGTCTTTAAGGGTTTAATATTTTATACTTTCTTTATTTTGCCTCTCTTGGGTAAATAAAACAAGGGTGATATGGCAAAGGTTGAACTTGATGGATTCATGTCTTTTTTTAACCTCATCAACAATGTTACAATGATCAACTAGAAACTGTTTTTTTTTTCTCCAAGTCTGTCCTCACACTTCATAAATGTAACCACCTGTGTTCATGTAAGGATTATTGGGGTTAATGTGCAGCTCTGCCAGTGCAGCTCCCTGGCCCATACCTGGGAACTCTCTAGACTTGCCCCAATGATTTGGAATTTCAGATCAAATTACTGGACCTCCTGGGATAAAGGCTGATTATCCAGTTTGATGAGTTCAGCGACCACTTTTCAGTACATTCAGCCCACTCCTGTCCTATTCTGCCACTTTTCTACACATTTATGGCAAACGCCTCCTTTAAACCCCCCATCACCAGATTAAGCCCCCCCACAAACATCATGTGAAACTAATCATTTGGACCCTCCCATCTTCCTCTCTACAGTGTTTCTCTGGGGACTTAGACAAGAAGGATCCCAAGTATGTCCTGGCCTCCAGTGCCAGTGGCTGCATTCAGGTTATGCACGTGGCTGCAAAATAAACTGACAGACACTGTGCAGTTCTTAAGACTTTAAAGGAGAAGTAAACTTTTGTTATGAAAAAAAATGTTGCAAGGCTTTTCATGCTTAGTAAAATAAGGGTACTTCCACTGCTGAAAGATGCATATTTACAAAGTTATTACAGTTTAAATCTTCTGTTTTTATGTTACAATGCCCTCTAGTGGTAAGATTATAAATAGTTATTTTGTTACATTCTATTTGACAATAAAGTCAAAGACAAACAGTTCTCCATAGAATGTGATAGAAACTGCAGAGTCACTTCCTGTCAGTTACAAAGGATATAAATGAACAGTAAATTCACATCCTGATTATTTGAACTGTTATAACATTTGAATACAACTACTGACAGTGTGGGAGTACCGTAGTTTTATCCATCAGGTAAAGCTATATAACATGCAAGTTTTCATTACAAAAAGTTTACTGCTCCTTTAACGTCAGCAAGTTCTTAATATCTGTCTCATAGTATGCACATTCCCTCTGCGCCCTGTTTAGGAGTGCAGAATGCATTGTTCTGGTACTTAAAAAGTGTTAAATACATGGTGTTAAACAAGGCAAAGAGGAAAGGAACAGCTCAAAATGTCAATAAAGTGTTCCATTGCCCTCCTCTTGTGGCTAATAGCACTAACCCTTTTATGACAGATGACGTGTCAGGAGGATCGTCACATTTTTTTTTGATCCTGGCACATCACGTATTCTGTGCTTACAGTGCTCCTGTGGGAGCGCTGTAAACACTAAAAGCATCTGAAATTGACCTCTTCAAGAATGGAGCGGTCTCTCTCAGACCCCACATTCGGCAAGCCTTTACACGACATCAGCAACTTGTGCCTGTGTGCCACAAAGATCAAAGTGGTCCTTAAAGGGATAGTAATACTTCATTTTAACTTTATTTTATTTTGTAGGCATTAAAAAAACATGAAGAATGATATAAGTCTTATCTCTGAAACCTTTATGGTTTAAGAGATATTCACAAACAAAGTATCCCCCCCCCGTTCAACAAGATCAGAAGGGAGATGCCCAGGTAGACTGCAGAGAGGGACAATCTTCAATTAAGATAATGGAAAAAGCTGAAAAACTTGTCAAGGGGGGAAGGGCTTTCATTGTTTTCATACAAAGAAAAGTGTCCCCTTCTGTTATCTGTACTGTCATACAACCAGACTCACATCTGAGAAGAGATTGCTTACACTAGGAAAAAGGGGCGGGGAGGGGAACTTTGCTTGTGAATATCTCATAAACCATAAAGGTTTGAGAGATAAGACTTATATCATTCTTCCTGTTTTTTTAATGCCTACAAAATAAAATAAAGTTTACACGGTGTTACTATCCCTTTAAGGGGAGGTTTGCAGACCTCTCGTCCTTAAGGCCAGGATTTGCACAACAAGTAGCTTTGTAAATTGACATGAGGCAGGGGTAAAGCTAGCAAACTGATTTCATATTCATACATTCCCCCACTGATTCCAATGAAAGGTTAATTGTAGTGTAGGCTGATGGACTGGAGTCATTCTGGAGCAAACCGAAGTGATCAAGATTTCCCTAACATTTTACTTTTCATTTGTCAAGGGTACAGAGAAGTAATAAAGTTATCCTTACAAAAACAAGCATATTGTGCATAACATTTTCCATAAATATACATTAGAAACTCAACACAACATTCACATTTTTGTCAAAGCCATTACAGAACACAAGGGCAATGCTACGTGGATGCCCATGGCACAGAAAAGTGGGGGAGGGCATGGCATTGATGGCGTGCAGGGTGTTTGGGATGTTTCTTTGAATTGTGCATTGTTTTATGTTATGTACTAAGAAGGCACAGAGGAAATTGATGTACCATTTCCTTATGCATGCTATGGCAGAGCCATCCGGGGGACTGCTAGCATTACAGTCTTACATCAGCAAAATAAGTGCACTGAATTTGTTAAATCGATCATATGCTGTAGTGTATACCCAAAAGTGCAGCCAAAGGAGTTGTCGGCTAAAACCAGCAGAGTTGTACAGGCAGATTCGTACATTCCTTCAATGTCTTTAGACAAAATAGAACATTTCAATACAATATGGGAACCCTGGACTATTTCCCAGTATTGTCCACACATGACAAAAGCTTACATACTTTAAATGCATCTTAGAATAAAAATAGAAATACATGTGGTTATTTTTTTTTTAATATTTTGAACTATTTTAATGTATTTAACTAACTTGCTTACCATGATAATTTCCTCTTTCTTCATGTAATAAAAATATAAATTCTAAATGAAATATACAATTATTTTTACTGTTACCTATAGTGAAGGAGAAATACATATCTATAAAAATATCTATCTCTCTATCTTTTTATACTAACCCCTTAGCGACCTTTGACGGTCATAGCACGTCATGGATAGATCTGAGTTAATGACCCATGACGTACTATGACCAGCATGGAATTCCGTGCTCCCCCCGCGGCTGCATGCCGTTTGGAGAGTCCGGAATCCGAATTTAAAAAAAAAATGCTCCGTGGTCCTTTAGTGACCGCAACGCGCCACGTGGCCGGTCAATAAGGGGTTAAAGGACCATAACACATTTTTTTAAAGAAAACCTATGTGTTATAGAGCTTTTCCTGATGAATAAAACAAGGGTACTGCTACTGCTTTCAGAAGTTGTATTCAAAAGTTATGAGTTCAAATTGACGGCAAGTGAATTACAGCATGATTACTTCATGAAAGTTCCAGATGACAACATAACTCAGAAGTTTCTGTCACATCTACGGAGAACTGTTTGTTGGCGACTCATCTCTCCTAGAGAATGCAACAGATTGAAATCTAACCACTAGAGAGCACTGTTAATGCAAAAGAACTCTGGTTTAAAAATTGGTTTTAACTGTAATAACTCTGAAAATATACATCTATCAGTAGTTGGAGTACCTTTGTTTTACTCAGGAAAAAAGCCCTACATATTTTTTTTTCATAAGAAAAGCTTACTTCTTCAAGGCTAATTGATCCTGCATCTTTGCCAGACACATGCAGGGGCAGCAGATAGGTGGCGCTAGAGTAAATACATTTTGAGATCTTTAGTCTTGATTTCCTAGTATCTGCCCTATTTCCTGAAGCAAAAAAATGGAATTTCCCTGTTATAAATGTTTGAATATTTAAATGTATGCCCAGTACCAAATACAAAGATAAATTCGTTCAATATCACATATGTCTCAGGCTGTTAGTATAACACCTATAGCTCTATTTAAACAGACTAAATCATAGGCTGAAAACACATGGCTTTCCAGCTGTATCACTTGACAGATTTAGACAGTGGAATACCTTGAGCTGTAATTACATAGATTAAAGCAGAAAATGTGGACTTCCAGCTGCTGTATCTCAATTCATATTACATTACTGGCTGCTCAATTCATATTACATTACTGACTGAAAAATGAATCCTGTGTTAATGTAATAAAACATTATAAAAGTGCAGTGTAATAAAAATCAGTGTTGAGAACTCCTGGATCTAGCGTTTTCAAAGTATAGATCCAATAGGATTCTCTTTGTCTAAGTTTAATCATATGAGTCCCTCCTCTATGGTGGATATATAATACTGTGTAGGTTACACGTCCCGGGCAACTCCAGGTAATTTATACTAATAGGATACATAATAAGCAAACATTTTATACAGAATATTGGTTCTGAGTGGTTCAGTATGTTATTGAGGGCATCATGGCCTTCATGGACAGCCCCTTTTCTCTGCCACTGTTTTTCATGCAAACTATGGTGTTTTAAGTACTTATTTTCTATGCATTGGAACTGAAGGAGGTTAAAAAGTAATTTGGAGTCTGTTACAGAGGGAACTGATTGTTGGTGCAGGTATATGTGTATATGTCTGTGCATCTCTATATATTTATGTATGTGTCTATGTGTGTGTGTATGTATGTAATACATATATGAGGTGTGTATAGGGGTTGATATTCAAGGAGTGAATCAAACCTATTTCATTCCTTTAATGCCAAACAGAATAGGGATCCAGGATACTGAAAACACCTTGTAAATAACATGTTGAGCACATAGTGGTCTTTTACCATTTCTTTGGGTTTTATCTCACCTCCTGAGGCATAACACTAGAATCCCAAAACCACTGTAACAATCAAAGGAGAATTGATAGTACCCACTGTAAACATCAAAAGAATTACTTAAGGACCTCCCATCAAAGTGGAACAACAGGAATATTTCCCCAATAGCAATGTGTTCGCCCAATCAGAATGAGACCATGTTATAGATAGGGGGCATTTGCTATAAGACTAGGGATACCACCAAGGTTGTTTTTAGAGGAGAGGAGAGGAGGAGAACAGGACAGAACAAGAGAGGGCAAGGAAAAGAATCTCTGCCAAGATTGGGTAAGCCCCTCATTCATTAGGTACCTTCAATATCATGCGTGTTTAGGAAAATTGTGCAAAAGCTATGCTTTGTATTGTATTGTTAAACTGAATGATTTGTATTGTTATGTGTATTTAATGTAGAACTAGTTCTTGTGAAATTGATCTACTGATCTGATATTAAATTGCATTAATTTTAATCTCATCAATCTGTTGAAGAGTCTCTCACTATTTTCACATACAAATGTGTATAAAGGTTTATGTAATAGGAGATTATTTGTAGAATGTAATAAGCCTGGGGCTCCTTATATTTCTAATACATCTGTTTTTGTATGTTATATTTTCCATCTTTGCCTTAGGATAAGTTTATATGTATATTGCCCACTAGTCATATGAACAATTGTTAATTGTCCCATTGAGCCACAGACATATGTGAATAAGCTGTGGACATAGTCAAATTGTCATCCTAAATATTCATGGAGTGTGTGTGTGTGACATTAAACATTTTTTTAGGAAAACAAGCAAAACCCTTTTGTTTGAAATATATTTTTAAGTACTTTGGGAATATTTGGCACCACCACCACCATAATGACGTCTGCGCGCCTGCGTTATCAGTCCCTTCCGGACCCGGCAGGCTCCTAGCAACACCTCCTAGACCCGGCTGGGACTGACAGCGCAGGCATGCGGACGTCATTATGGCAAGATATCCGCGATCCATCCTGCTGTCAGCCTCAGAACAATGCACATTTCTTTGTAATAAGGTAATAATGCTGGTGACTAGGGCTACTAAGCTGCTAGTTGCCAGATGGGGATTTATTGAAGTTAATTTCTTGATGAGGTGATAGTTCCCTTTTAATTGAATTATACTAATTACATGTTCACTTCTGATTTGAGGCAGATGGGAACTTGCCTACTAGTATGAGGTGCCATGACAAAACAGGCTTATCATGGTTTTGTCCACAAACGTGTAACCAAATGTAAACGTCATAAGTTATTACTTGGTAAAGGTCACAATTTGATGCATGGATGTTTTTTCTTTACCGTTTACTTTTTCTTTATGTTTTCTGTGTGTTTTGGGAGGTTTTAGCTCCTCCCTCCTTTTTGGTTGGTAACTCCCTGTACACACATGCTAGTTGCAGTTAGCGAAGGTATAAACTACATCTCTCACTTCCGTCACAAGGGTTTTCACTCATAGCAGAGATAAAATGGTATCACTGCTTTTCAGTTTCATTATACTAAATGCATTTTCACCTCAGATTTGAGGCAGATTGGGAGTTGCCTAATCTGAGGTGCCATGACAAATCATGAAAGCTTGGTTTTAACCATAAACACATAACTAAACCTCACTGTTTATTATTTATAGTAACCCATAGGTTATTTATTGACAAAGGTAAGGATTTTATGAGCAGACTTTTTTGTTTACTTTTTGTATATGTAGCCAAGATATATTTCTTACTGCTGTCCCAACTGTACATGTACGTAGCTATCTGAACACTATTGATAAAGTAACTTGAGCTCACAAAGAATTCATGTTTTTTTTTTCCTCTAGAAAGCTATGGGAAGATCCCAATATTTGCCATCTCATTTTGGAAACATGAGACAATAGCTTATTAAGCTGCATTTCAATATACAAAGGAGCAAGTATTGAAGAAAACACTGCAACTTTGTAAACCTGGCAAAGGCATTGTGGTAACATGGCAATGTTGGCGTATATGCTGGAAATTTTCAAGGATATGATGGAGAAGACATCTTAGTGCATATGACAAGATGGAATCAGTACAAATACTCCTCAATATCACCAATCAGGCCCCTTATCAAACTGTAAAGGAGAAGTGCAATTTTTTATGAAAACCTATATGTTATAAAGCTTTTTCTGCTGAGTAAAATAAGGGTACTGCTACAGCTGTCAGTTGTTTTATTAAAATGTATAACCGTTTAAATAATCAGGAAGTGAATTTATTGTGCATTTACTTCCTGGAAGTTCTAACTGACAGCATGACTCAGTAGTTTCTATCACATTGTATGGAGAACTGTAAGTCACTGACGTTCCTCTTCATTAGAATGTAACAGAAAAACTAATTGGAATTTGACCACTAGAAGGAAGTGCTAATGTAAAAAAACATGAATTTAAATGTAATAACGTTGGAAATATGCATCTACCCTTATTTAACTCAACAGGAAAAGCCCTACAATATATATTTTTTCATTAAAAAAAAGGTGAATGCTCCTTTAATGCATGAATTATAGGTAAAATTGCTGGACACCAGAGGGCACTATTAATTTAAAAAACACTGTTTAAAGGGATAGTAATGTCAGAAAAAAGTATTAACTATATGGTATATACAATTAAAAGAGAGTACTTGCACTTTATATAGAAAAATAAAGTTCTCTGGTCCCTCCCCTTTCTGCTTGATGAGCTGTAAAGCTGTCAGAAGCAGATTCTGGTCGCTTGACCAGATGTGGCTCTTCAACAGAGCCGATATAATGATATCTAAAGATAAATACTTAATTTGGCTTGCAAGCACACTTGGTAGACAGTTCCAGTGAAGGATTTATTTCTAAATAGTGTGATTTCAGCGCTCCTGAAGAGCCTCTGTCTGGTCAAATGACGAATCTGCAGCTGTCAGCTAGATGGCAGACTTGAGTAAAACAGCCAGGAAAAGGTAACTTTAGCAAGTTATATCTCTGAAACCATAAAGGTTTGAGAGATAAGACTTACATTGATGTTAATCTTTTTTTAATGTCTACAATATTAAATCAACTTAAAATTAACCATTACTATCCCTTTAAACTATAAAAAGTCTGGAATGACACATTTACCAACAGTGGGGTACCCTGGTTTCATTCAATGGGAAAAGCCTACAGTATGTGTTTTGTTTTAATATAAATAGTTTATTTGTCCTTAACCCTTTCAGTGCCAGAGGGGTTAATCGGATACATTTACCAGAAATCAGGTAATCTATTCCGGATAAAGAAGACTTCAACATTATGGTGTAGTAACAGTACTTGCCAATGATGCTGTTGACCAGTCTCACATCTGCCACACCCAGGCTGTAAAGAAAACAATAACACAGTGCAGTGTTAGCCGTGTCTAACTGGATGCAACCCATGTGTGAGTGCTGATATCAATACCTGTCCAGTCTTCCTTTGTGGTACAATAAAAAAATCATCTGGTAGTCAGCAGTGGGAGATAATGAAGCTAGAAACAATTAAAAATCATACATTTTATTATGAAAATGTAACAGGTTCAGCAGTAAACCCAGTACATTTATTATTGAAGGATTTACTAAGCAAGAAAGTGATTATGGGGATCTACAATATGTATAGGATTATTTACTAAAACATTGATAAAGTCTTTGTGTATATCGGTCAGGAAAATAATATATGGAAGACCTGGCATGAACTTTGCAATATGCCTTAAAAGAAACCTTTCCTGCGTATTGCCTCTATTTTTGTTGTGTTTGGTTAATACAGTATATTCCCATAGACTAAGTGGTGTTTAAAGAGCATACCTGGGAACTCTCCGGTTTTGCCCCAGAGACTCTGGATTTCACAGTGAATTACCGGGTCTCTGGGGCAGTCTCTCAATCTCCGGGTTTTTCTCCATCCCGCCCCAGTTCCTCCCATTCCCCGGCCTCTTATCCTCATTCAACATATATTTTGCTCTTTTTTTTTTTTTTTTTTTTTTCTTTGTCCTGCCCCCTCACAACTAAGCCCCGCCCCTTTTATGACACAAATCGCGTAATTTCCCTCCCCTATCGCGCTGGCAGGGCTGCCCTCCAGGTAGCCCTGCCTGTCAAATTCCCAGGTATGTTTAAGAGGAACTGACACCTCCTAATATATTAACCTCTCCAAACTTACATAGACAGAAAATCAGAGGCCCCTATGAATATGGTCTTTCTGCTTTTGTTCAAAATATAACATTTTCAGTCAGCCTTGACTGCTGGTAATTTGTCTAAACTGAAGCAGGCATACAGCATTAGCCTACTTAAAGAGATAGTAATGTCACCAAATAAACTTATCTTTGATTGTTCATGTTAATTCTAAATAAAGCACGGTACCATTTGAATGTCCATATCAACGTAATCTCCGCCGTTTTCCACTACGTCACTCATATGGCGCAATGCAAGAAACGTGCGCAATCACTATTTCCTGTGTGAAAACCACTAGGGAATAAGTTTGCACATTATTTTGTTGAATTACGCATGAAAAATATCAAGATTAGTGAACAGCTGCTCATATTTATTTTTGTGGGCACGGCCAGGATTAACGAATTTGTGTGAGTGGAATAGCGAACGCGCCTAATGCAGGAAGTGCTATTGCAAATTAATTTATACTTCTGTCTAGTGTTGTTGTAAAAAGGATTTTTATGTGAAATTCAAGAAGTGTTCAGTATTCAGCTTCCTGGATTAGAACATGCGCCAAATCTATCTGCGCACAAAAATGCTTTTAGCAGATGCGCACATTTCTTACATCGCGCCAATAGTTCCCTCAGATCTGAAAGCCGGTCTCTTGACTGACAATGAGAGACAATATTATGTGTTTCTGTATAAGCAAAGCCCTGCCCCCTTCACGAAGGGGGGGGGTATGGGGATTTCCTTATGCTGACATAATATTGTCACTCGTTGTGAACCATGCGGCTAAGAGACTGACTTTCAGATCTGATGGAACTATGAGTGAAATAGTGGAAAGGGCAGGAGGGAGAAACTTTCAACTCTGATTGCAAGAAGAATACAACGTTATGGACATTTCAAATGGTACTGTGCAATATATACACTTAAAATAAACACTAGACAAACTTTATCTAGTGACTATTTCTTTAACCTTTTAGAGACCAGAGGGGAGTGCAGTGCACTGCAATGTGTTTCATTGTGAATGTATCTGTGTGTGTGTGAGTGTCTGTGTGGGTTATTTTTCCTTTTAGCACCTTAGTCATGATGCACATGAAATTCACTCTTCACTTCTGGAATTTCTATGTAAATATCTAATCAATAATTCAAAGTAGGAAATGAGGGAAAATCATTCCATTACTCCTTATTTCACATGTACATTTAATTGTCCTATGACTTCCTATGCAGTTATATATAACCACGTGTTTATTCACAGTGATAAGTGCAACCAATGAAGAGAAGACAAGAATGTTTGTGAACATAAAAGGAACTCTTCTAATATAAAAGCTATATCCTGCTTTAGTTTAATATTTGTTAACAAGCTTCATAACAAATTTAGCCACCAGTTAAATTATGCATTGATAGGAAGAGCAGATTTGTGATAGATTTTGTTTTTCAGTAAGAAATTAATTTTATAATTGCTGTTTAGGTGTATATGATATTTAAATGAACATGGCCCCTTTTCACTTTCAGATGACTGTCACTTTAACCCCTTAAGGACCGGGAAATCCGGCCGAAGACGCGACTCAACGACCACGGAGCAAAAAATTTTTTTTGCTCCGTTGCGTTCCGGACACCCCGAACGGCGTGCAGCCGCGGGGGGAGCCCGGAACTCGATGACGGTCATAGTACGTCATCGGTCGTTAAGTCAAATCGACCCTTGACGTACTATGACCGTCAAGGGTCGTTAAGGGGTTAAATTCAAAGCTTTTATTTGATAGATTTAGGGTGTGTGTGTGTGTATGTGGGGGTCCTAACAAATGGACATGTCACTATTTCCTTGAGTTGCACACTCAGAATAATAATGTTATTTTGGAATAGTGATGAGAAAGTCATTTTGGATTTTGCAGTATGTCGGGGAGCATTTTAATAATGAGAGCACTCTGCATTTGCTTGGGGCCTCTTGTTTTTTGGGGAGCTCGCCTTTGGCCTTAGGTTTCTAACAGCACAGTTCTACAGTGGTCAGTGGGTCAGGGAGAAGTGAGACTCTTGTGGGTGCGCAACACATAAATGCGGCTGCTTTTGTCACAGATAGGAAGTGAAAATAGGAAGGAACTGGACTACAACTAAACTTAAAGGGATAGTAATGTTTCATAATAAAAGCAGCTTTAATTAATCATCATAGTATTTGGACTTTGGAGAGTGTTATTTTAATTCTGTCAGAGTTGTAGTTCAAGAGTAATTCAATGACAAAGTGTCCCCCTCCCACCCCTTTTACTGATGTAACACTTTTCAGCCAGAGCAGAAGGGAGGTGCCCAGGTAGATTGCAGAGAGGGACAATCTTCAATTAAGATAAGGGAAAAACCTGAAAAGCTTGTCAAGGGGGGCAGGGCTTTCATTGTTTTCACTGTAAGAAGATTGTCCCCTGCTGTTATCGGTCTGGTCTTACAACCAGATCCCCATCTGAGAAGAGATGGCTTACACTAGGTAAAAGGGGCGGGAGGGGAAACTTTGCTTGTGAATATCTATTAAACCATAAAGATTTGAGAGATAAGACTTATATCATTCTTCATATTTTTTAATGCCTACAAAATAAAATAAAGTTAAAATGAAGTATTACTATCCCTTTAAAAGGATACTATATGTCTACTTATTAGGGTGTCACCTTACTGGTATTGACAAGAAACCCGAACAGATTCAGTTTTCAGCTCCTGTTGCTTAGATAGTACATCTATCACCAGGGCACTCATCATGTTTGACTGTTTGTGCAGCTGCCTACTGATTTAAAAGGGTATTTTAACCCTTCAAATGCATTACTTGCTTAAAATAGGCCCTGCAAGACATACATTAAAGGGATAGTAATACTTTGTTTTATCTTTATTTTATTTTGTAGGCATTAAAAAAACATGAAGAACAATATGTCTTATCTCTCAGACCTTTATGGTTTGAGAGATATTCACAAGAAAAGTTTCCCCCCTCCCACCCCTTTTACCTAGAGTAAGCCATCTCTTCTCAGATGTGGAATCTGGTTGTAAGACCAGACAGATAACAGAAGGGGACAATCTTCTTCCTATGAGAACAATGGAGGCCCTTCCCCCCTTGACAAGTTTTTCAGGTTTTTGCCTTATCTTAATTGAAGATTGTCCCTCTCTGCAGTCTACCTGGGCACCTCGCTTCTCCTCTGGCTGAGCAGTGTTACATCAGTAAAAGGGGCGGGAGGGGGACACTTTGTCATTGAATTACTCTTGAACTACAACTCTGACAGAATTGAAATAAAACTCTCCAAAGTCCAAATACTATGATGATTCATTAGAGCTGCTTTTATTATGAAACATTACTATCCCTTTAAGCTTTCAGCTGGAAGGAATTAGAAGTTAGGAAATGATCACAGAAAATGTGGTGTATTGTGTTGCATTTAACACAAAGCATCGGGCCTCTGGTTTTGAAAAACAATGACATTAGATGTATTAGAAAACGACAATGTGCAAACATTACATTTAACATTTTTTTGTGCTAGAGGATTGTGCAATGCATGCCACTCAGAGGGTTACTGACTCCATAAATGAAGGACTGTACTAAACATTCTGTCTATAGTCACCCATTATTGATTAAATCATTGTGAATGCTTGCATATTATACAAATGACAAAGGTTTTTTCAAACTTCTTGTAAGAGCTTGATTGCAGCTAATGGTCAATCCATAAAATCAATTCAATTAACAATTATGTTGAGCAAATGAGGAAGCTTGTTTGCTTAAACCCTTAGGAGCAAGAGACATCGCTAATGCATAAAAATAAATTGTGGGTGTATGTAGATACATATATATATATCTATAAGTCTAACTATCTATCTATCTATCTGTCTGTCTATCTATCTATCTATCTATCTATCTATCTATCTATCTATCTATCTATTTATCTATCCAGTAACGTGCAATGTGTCTTAGACAGGTATAAAAAAATGCTGTAAAATAAGAATGCTTTTTTAAATAGACATATAAATAGTTTATGTTTATCAATTAACAAAATGCATAGTGAGTGAACAGAGGAAAAAGCTAAATCAAATCATACTTGGTGTGACCACCCTTTGCCTTCAAAACAGCATCAATTCTTCTAGGTACACTTGCACACAGTTTTTTTAACCCCTTAACGACCCTTGATGGTCATGGCACGTCATGGGTTGTTTTGCGTTAATGACCCATGATGCTGTTCGTGGAGCCCGGAACCGGATACAAGGAAAAAAAATGGTCCATGGTCCTTAAGGGCTGGCCGCATGTGCGCGCGGCCGGTCCTTAAGGGTTTAAGAAAACGGCAGCCTCAGTTGCTTCTCTCTCTTCAGTTAACCCCAGACAGACTCAGTGATATTGAGATCAGGGCTCTGTGGGGGCCATACCATCACTTCCAGGACTCCTTGTTCTTCTTTACTCTGAAGATTAATGAATTTGGCTGTATGTTTGAGGTTGTTGTCATGCTTCAGAATACATTTGGGGCCAATCAGATGCCTTCCTGATAGTTTTGCATGATGGATAAGTATCTGCCTATACTTCTTGGCATTGAGGACACCATTCATTCTGAACAAATCCCCAACTCCATTTGCAGAAATGCAGCCACAAACTTGCAAGGAGCCTCCACCATGCTTCACTGTTGCCTGCAGACACTCTTTCTTGTACCACTCTCCAGCATTTGTTGAACAAACTGCCTTCTGCTACAGCCAAATATTTGAATTTTTACTTATTAGTCCAGAGCACCTGATGCCATTTTTCTGCACCCCATTTCCTGTGTTTCTGTGCATAGTTGAGTTGATTGGCCTTGTTTTAAATTAGGAGGTATGACTTTTTGGCTGCATGCCTTCCATGAAGACCACTTCTGAGTAGACTTCTCCGAATAGTAGATGGGTGTACCAGGATCTGTTTTCTGAAAATTCTGAGCTGATGGCACTGCTGGGCATCTTCCAGTTGTGATGGGAAGTAATCATAATGTGTTTCCGTGGCCGACCACTTCATCTACAATCCTCAACATTGCCCGTTTCTTTGTGCTTCTTTAAATGAACTTGGACAGCACACTTGGAAATCTGTCTGCCTTGAAATTTCTGCCTAGGAGAGACTTTGCTGATGCAGTATAACCACCTTGTGTCTTGTTGCTATGCTTAGTCTTGCCATAGTGTATGACTTTTGACATTAAACTACCTTCAGCAACCTAACCTTGTTAGCTGAGTTTGGCTGTTCCTCACCCAGTTTTATTTCTCCTACACAGCTGTTTCTGCTTCAGTTAATGGTTGTGTATCAACCTACATATTAAACTGATGATGATAATTAGCACATGTATGGTATAATTGTTTAATCATACACTTAGCCATACGCCTATAAAATCCCTGTCTTTGTGCAAGTGTACCTAAGCAAAGGGTGATCCAGGGGAGGGCTGGCCTGGGGGGCAGGGGCAATTGTACCCTGGGATGGTTATATGTCTGGGCTGGAAGGCCACTGCATCTCACTAAATCTCCTGATTGCTGCTGTAAATGGAGCTAAACTAGTGATACCACAAAGGTACAATCCAAATGGAGCTATACTAGTAGCATAAACCATTTTCCTTGTAAGCTCTATAGTATCATTAGGTAGGCTTTACTTAAATTGTAAGCTTTGTAGTGGTGCACTAGTGTAGCCCCATTTCAACTGTAAACTATGTGGTATCACGTAACTTACGTCACAACATTAATGCCAATTTTAAAATTAACAAAAGGGGGTGGGTTGGGACAGTGGCCTCGAATGATAATAGAAATGGGCCACTTGAATGTATTTGCCCCCTGGGCCACAAATTGCCAGCCCTCCCCTGGGGTGATCACACCAAATATTGATTTGATGTCGACTTTTACTCTGTTCACTCACTATCACGTTGTTAATTGATAAATATAAACTATTAGCATTTATATTTTTGAAAGCATCCCTACTTTACAGCATTTTTTCATACCTGCCTAAAACATTTGTACATTACTCTCTCTCTCTCTCTATTTATATATATACACATACACACACACATATTACCGTTCAAAAATTTGGAGTCACTTAAAAATGTCCTTGTTTCTGTTATGGAGGTGCTTCAGGAAGCATGAGGTGAAATTGACAACTAGAATGCAAAAGGTCTGTAAGGCTGTAATTGCTGCAAATGGAAGATTCTTCGATGAAAGCAAAGTTTGAAGGACACAATTATTATTTAAAATAAAAATCATTATTTCTAACCTTGTCAATGTCTTGACTGTATTTCCTATTCATTTCGCAACTCATTAATTTGATGGAAAACAAGGCCATTTCTAAGTGATACCAAACTTTTAAACGGTAGTTCTTGAGAAAGGCTGCACTGGTAGCTGAAACTTTGATTCCAACAAAATGTAACTGCATTTGAACTTTCAAAGAAATCCTGTGAGAGCTGTCTCTTCCTACAAACTGTATATATATATATATATATATATATATATATATATATATATATATTACATATATATATATATATATATATATATATACATATATATATTAGTGTAAAAGCCCTGTACACGTGCCAAGGTCCGGGTAATGTTAACCCTTTGACTTTCAGAGGGGTATGCAATGCATTGCTTTGTACCCCTCTGGCACTCAAAGGGTTAAGAGGCCACTACCTCACTGCTCCACGCGGTGCAGTCTTGCATCGCCTCACTCACACAATGCAGTCATGCGCCGTAGAGACTGCCTGAACGCGGACAGTCTCTACTGTGCATGATTGCATCGTGACAAACATCCTAGCGAATTATTATATAGGATAAATATATATATATATAAAACAAAGAAAAATAAACAATGGGAGAGCACTAGTGTTAGATGAACAATAAAAAGTATTTTTTATTATCTGACATATACAGAATTAGAGATAACATATACTAATATATAAATAATAATATGTCAAAAAGACACAATAAAATAGCGCTGTATAAAAAACACAGTGAATTCACTGAAAGATTAAAAAACTCTAATAAAAATAGGCATATATCACCTTATAGTATAATGTCCACATAAAGCGTATAATGGAGTGCCTTTAAATCGATGCCTTTAGTATTACTAATGCAGCGGGCAGAAATCTTGAACACACCAAATATGCAACTGTTTTACAGTGTGTAGAACAAAATGGTCCGTATGTGCTGCGATCGTAGTTTCTCTCCCGTCTATAATCATGTATTCCTGTATTACGGATCCATCAGCTGGAATCCTTTTCCGGAGCGGGCAGAGTCCTAAGACTTCCACAGAACGGGTGTTGAATACACCGCAAAAGAAACCACCCGTCTTTATTGTTGATATAACAAAGGTGATGACACTATTATGGGTAACAGTAGAAAGGTGACAATATGCCAACAGTCCTACGCGTTTCGTATTGTTCAAATAACACTAGCGCTCTGCCATTGTTTATTTTTTCTTTGTTCTGTTGTTCACCATCAGGGTTTGGGATTGTAGCGACAGTGTTATTTGGTAGAGTATTGTGGGGATTATTTGTTTATTTTATTTTGCTAGAATATCCAGGCACCATTCTCCAATAATTGGAATTGGGTTTCTATCTATCTATCTATCTATCTATCTATCTATCTATCTATCTATCTATCTATCTATCTATCTATCATGAACTCCAAGCTAACAGCTGTTAAAAATAATCATTTAATTCTAGATCCCTAAAACCAAATCCTAAACTTACTTCTCTACTGCTAGTATCATATGTATTCATGTATGTATGTATCTTTATTTTATCATTATAGCTGTTACCATCTAGTACCCTACATGTATACAGTGCATTACCTAACCAGGGGTGAAACTACAATCCAAGACTGCAGGACAGGGATTAAACTGCAACCATTAGTGCATTGTTAGTTGTGAAAAAGTGCAGCCAAGTGCAACCGTGAATTAGCACCACTGGGGCTAGGACCCAGGAAAGTATAGCGTAGTTACTGGGGTTAGGACCCAGGAAGAATAGAGTAGTACTGGGGTTTGGACCCAGGAAAGTACATCAAAAGACTGGGGCTAGGACCCAGAAGAGAGTATGTACAGGTTGCCACTAGGAGAATACTGACTTAGGCCTGCAGTCAGAATAGGCGGTGTGCGGAGCAGCCAAAGGTCAATACCAGAGCGGGTAGTCAGCTAGAGACAATGGTCAATACCATGCGGATAGCCAGACGAGATAGAGGTCAATACCAAGCGGGTTTCACAGCTTACCTCGCAATGACATCTCAGTTTCTGAATTAAATTGCAAAGAGGTTGTAGCAGGGAAGAATAATATGGCCCATGACATTCAAGTGCAGATTGTTCACTAAGGTGACTCCGAAGCGTCATTTCGAGGTAAGCTGTGACAGTAGAAGGGGCCTTTGAGAAGGGGTACTGTCACAGCTTACCTCGAAATGACGCTTCGGCGTCATCTTGTGCGTCATTTTGGGCTTTGGGTCTGAGTTCGCTTGGCGTCTGTGGTGGCCACCCGCGTCATCTGGCTAAGCAGTTCATTGGCTCTAGATGACGCGGGATGGGTGCAGGTGTTTGATGCATCTCGGCTAGATGTGTCAATTACAGGCACGAGATTGCGTATTGACGCAGGCCTCAACTTTATACAGGAAGATCTGGTCAGTCCCCTCCCATCTACTTCCTGGCTCTTGGTATTTAAGGGAATTGGATTTTTATGCAGTTACCCTTATGTTGTTGTTCAGTGCAGTTGTATTTAGCTTGTATCCTGACATCCTGTGTATGACCCTGGCTTGTATGACCATCCATCCTGGTGCTGACCTCTGGCTCTGTTTGACTCTTCTCTGTGTGCTCCCTATCTGTTTGGACATCCAATCTGGTGCAGACCTGTGGCTCTGGCTGACTACCCCCTCCGTGTATGACTCTGGCTTGTCTGACTTTACAACCTGGTGCTGACCTGGGGCTCTAGTAGACTCTAGATTTACTGACTGCAGGCGTGAGTCAGTAGTCTCCCTTGTTGCCTTCCCTTTTGGGAGATGGCCTTCTCCTTAATGACTGCAGTCAGTCTTCTCCCCGGTTACCAACCTTAGGGGAGAGTGTTTGGGTCTACGCTATTTCTATCTGCCGTATGAGACTACCATTGGCTTCGGCCTAGTCTCTGCGGTCTGGGGACCGTAGAAATAGGCATCCTCCTATTTCTGACATAGTTCCTGCCTCTTTGGTTTCCTTCTGCTCCATCCTGAGATTTGCATTTTATATATATATATATATATATATATATATATATATATATATATATATATATATATAACTTTTCATTATTACTATTCTAATAAAGGTGAATTTTATTATACTGTCTGACTCTTGTCTTTGCTTGAAAACCGTGACAGCGGGTAGTCAGACAAGCCACAACACTGGGCACCAGGGAGAACAGATAGCCAAGCCAAAAGTCATACACAAGAACTCTCCAAACCGACCTGCACTGGAACACCATGGAAGGGCAACTGGTGTGGTGTCCAGGCAGTTTATATACCTTTCCTCCACCCCTGGGAGGTGGAACACTCAATGGCCTGTCCCTTTAAGAGCCGGATGCAATGTCACTAGGATTCCCAGAGACGTGCTTCTGAGTCTGCCGGCCAGCAGAGGGAGCCCAAGAAATGCGGCAGGAGCCGCAAGAGACAGAAGGGAGAGACCAGCGCCAGTGAGACCATGGCGTCCGGTTCTCCCTATACACTGGACGCGGCACAGCCACAAAGAACACATGGAAGGGACTGTCCACCTCTCTGCGCACCGGGGAGGCTGGCTTCCTAAGCAGGTAAGCGTTAGCGCTTACACATTATTAACCCCTTAAGGACCGGGAAAATCTGAGGTCGTTTTCCCTTAAGGACCGGAGCAATTCTGACCATTTTGACTATGTCTTTGTTCAACAGTGTTTTCCCTCTAAGACTTTTATTCCACCCCCATAAATTATATACTGTTTTTTTAAGCACAAATAGGGCTTTCTTTTGATACCCCACATATATGGATAACCCACCATTTACTTTATGAAAATTTAAAAAAAATGTAGAAAAAAGTAAAAAAAAACAAAATTTTTTGTTTTTTCTCTTGGGATCAATTGGGCACAAAGGGTTAAATTTTTATGGAGACTGCATGAAAAGTATGACCAGTCAGTCATACCTACAAAATGCGCAGTTTAAAGTGGCCACTGTCCCCCCGGGTGAAAATCCCCATGTCCTTTTTCCCACCCTATTTTGACACTTTTTTATCTCTGACATTTGGCGATGTGTATAAGTGTATTACATGGCTAAACAACAGTCACACTTCCAATATTGTTTAATGATATGGTTTTTTTTTTAAATAAATTTTTTTTTTGTAAAAAAAAAAAAAAGCGTGTTTTTTTTTTTTTTTTTTTGTTAAAGTATATCATTGCAGGTCAAAAATTGACCTGCATTTAGCCAGCCTCCTGCACTAGCAGTGAAGGGGTTAATACTCCCAGCTGGTATATTTTCTTTTACCACTAGGTGTCTCCTCTCTACTTCTCTCTCCCTTACTTTGATAGCAAGGGAGACAGAGGTAGAGGAGACACTCAGAGTCAGCATGCTTTGCATGTTGACTATGTCTCTCAGAATGCCGGTACATGTGATTGTTGCTATGGCGATCACATGAACTGGCACAAGCAAGAAGGGCTGAGACTGAACTCCCCGGTCTTGGAGCGCTCAGTCTCAGCCTGGAATTAATGATAGCGGCGTGCACAGAGGCACGCTGCTATCATTTAAGCCATGACGGTCCTGGACCATCATGGGTCCTTAAGGGGATAACAACCCATGACGGTCCAGGACCGTCATGGGTCCTTAAGGGGTTAAGAAATAAAATATGCTATTATTATTATTATTCTTATAATACAGATTTATTTTTATTCAGACACAGGTGTAACATTTATTGTACTCGAGTCTCACTTCACTTTTTTTGGGTATGAATTTATACTTCTGTTGCCATTGTACTGGGATGTTTTCATGGGAAGAAAGCATTTTGCTATCCAGTAGGTGCAACTGTGTTTATTCTAAAATCACTTAAAAGGTATATATAATATTGTTGAACAGAGCTCTACCAGCCTTGCAAAGCATCACATTAACAAATGATGCACAATCCTTTTGATATTGTTCTTTGCTTATTCCTACATAACAGGTTGCTGAACTCCCTTTCATTGCCAGAGGGGGGTACAGAGGTTTCTTGACAACTCGTGAGGATCCTGGAGGGATAAGAATAGCAGCAATTAAAGGGATAGTAATGTTTCATAATAAAAGCAGCTCTAATTAATCATCATAGTATTTGGACCTTAGAGAGTGTTATTTCAATTCTGTCAGAGTTGTAGTTCAAGAGTAATTCAATGACAGAGTATTCCCCTCCCTTCCCTTTTACTGATGTAACACTGCTCAGCCAGAGCAGAAGGGAGGTGCCCGGGTAGACTGCAGAGAGGGACAATCTTCAATTAAGATAAGGGAAAAACCTGAAAATCTTGTAAAGGAGGGCATGGCTTTCATTGTTCTCATAGGAAGAAGATTGTCCCCTTCTGTTATCTGTCTGGTCTATGGACTGAATTTCACATCTGAGAAGAGATGGCTTACACTAGGTAAAAGGGGTGGGAGGGGAACTTTGCTTGTGAATATCTCTCAAACCATAAAGTTTTGAGAGATAAGACTTTTTTTTAAAGATGTTTTTTTAATGCCTACAAAATAAAATAAAGATAAAACGAAGTATTACTATCCCTTTAACACTCACAGCTCTAAAACTGTAGGCATGGGCTGGACTTAGGCTGCTCAGCTCAGCCTAAGGTTAATAGCAAAGAATTTGGGTGTCAAAGATTTTTTTATGGCTGACATAGACATGCCATTGACATGGGCTAGAGGGCAATGAAATAATTGGGGTAATGCTGGGCAACACAATTAGATAACATGGGCAGTTTGAGCAGGGCAGAATCATTTAAACTGTACAGCTTCACTGCAAATGGTATTTTGATTTACTGTAAACTACATTATTTTGATGGCAATCAAGAAGGCAGACCTCTGCATCAGGAATGACCTCATCCAAAGGTTCAAAAGAAGGAGCAGAAAGACCATCAGAATGAGAAGAGTACTCCATGTGTCAAATCCAGGAGGCATGCAATACTTTGTGGACCCTCTTTCTTTTAATCTGGTTAGAAGTCTGTTGAATTTCAAACATGAACTAGTACATAAAGTCCTACAAAGGGCTGGAGAAGTATGCTGCCATTGAATGTTGAATGCACAGTGTATATTACTTGCTCTTATATGCATCAGGAAGATGTTGCTCATGAGGAACATGATAGATATGTATGCTTTAAGGCAGACTTCCTAGGTACAGGGTTCACATCCCTTTCAGCATCTGGGTCAGGCATCCTGAAAAGAAAAATATGCTATGTGGAAATTCCAGCCATAAGTTAACCTAGTTTTAATAAAATTAAAAAAAAAAAAAAAATCAAGGGGGCATTTCATTGGGTAACAATGTAAAATAGCACAAATAACGTAGGGTATTATTCCTACTAACATTCTATTATGGGCACTTGTACGATAGCACAGTAGCAATAAGGCTTGTGGAGGATGAAATACTACCCAGACACAGATACAAGCAGGGACATGCACAGACATTTTGGGGGGCAGGGGCTCAAATGAAAAAAAGGGCACTTCTCATAATTATGTTTTTTGTTAAAAGGACAGAAGGGCACTTTGGAGAAAAAAGGGCAGGTACTCAAGCCCCCCTTGGTATCTATGTGTGCACGTGCCTGGATACAAGTACTCACAAAGCTCTCCACTGTAATCAGCAATATCCACCTCAAAAAGAGAAAAGGAACAAAAGCAAACCATTTTCCATCACACAGCCAGGAAGAAAAACCAAGCCTCGCTACTGTCATCAAATAATTGCTGCACAAAATGTAAGCCATGCCCTTCTCACGGAGCCTAAAAGATTGACATCCATTAATTATATAGTACATTATACTAAGTAACTCAATCATCCCAGAAGCATCAACAGGAAAATCCAACAAACAAAACGAATGAGTCAGAACTGTACAATCAGAACAAATTACTACACAGTTACATAAAAAAACGCGTTCCAGAAGTTCACACCAGCCACTACTTAATTGTGCATTTAAAATAAAATAAAATAAAATAGAACAAAATATACAACAGTATAACAGATGGGCTGAGCACTCCGACAACGAGAGTAAAGTAGAGCATTTACTCACTAATTTTAACAAAGAAATATTATCAAAACTAAAAAATAATAATTCAAATAAACCCATGTTCACTACTAAAGCCAAATTAATATATTGCATTACACTTAATTATGATATTAAACCTCTAAATATATGATATTAACTATGAATTCATATTGTAAATATAAATTACAGGTTACAAATATTCACATATATACCGTAAAATCTCTGGTATAATACGCACAATTTTACCCCACTTCACCTTATGTGAAGTGGGGGGTGCGTATTATACACGAGAGTTAAAAAAAAAAGGGTTGGCAGATACCTTCCCTCCCTCCCTCGGGCCAAAACGGCTGCCAAACCAAGACTTACTTGGTTCAAATTAAACTCCCCACTGAAGTCCGCATCTCTCTCATTGATGAAAGGCAAAATACAAAGCTTCCCAGTGGACGGCATGCTTCCATTTGCCGCCCGCTTCCTTCAATGGGCTTTCAGGACCTTCTGCCTCCAGCCAATTGGATGGAGTAAGTCTTGGTTTAGCAGCAGTTTTTGCCCGCGGGAGAGAAGCCTTAAAAAATTTTTTAACACGGGGGAAAACAAAGGTGCGTATTATACATAAGCACCCTTGTTTTCCCCTAAAATCTTTGGTATAATATGCACATGCGTATTATACACAGGTGCGTATTATACCTGAGATTTTACGGTAAAATCATTATAAATATAAACATTTTCTCTTTTCTTAATTCAGACTAATTAAATTGGAAACAGAATACCTGATAATTCATAACAAAACAATCACAGATTAAAAAATAGATCCATATCCCTAATTCCAAATTATATTTAATTTTGAATAATCTATGTACATAGTCTTATCAGAACATTCATTTTATATGACTATTACATAATAAACAATATTACCTAATAAAAACTGTAATTTCATCTGATTCTTATGTAAAAATCTATGTATTTATGTTATTGTAGTGCAAAGAATTGTTTATGAAATACCCCATTAATACAAGAAGAAAACACTTTTTTGAAGTGTTATTACAACATTCTCACAAGAACAAAGATCCAATATTACGTGTTTTGATCTTCTTCCCTCTACTGTAGGTAAAATAGATTCACCATTAATACCCCTGTAGCTATAGAGTGGTGCATCAAACAGTGGAGGGATACAATATGCCCCAGGAACCCACGTTCCACATTTCTGTGATTCTGAATCTGCATCTTAGTGTCCGGGCCACCCTTCCTATAAACTGTACCCTATAAACACATGTTATAAGATACACCACCAAAGAAAATCCACGATCCAACCTGATAAATATCTGAAAACTTTCCCCAGTGCAAAACAAGTGCTGAAAAGGTAAACAAAAGTGTCCACAAGAAGACCGCTTCCTCAGATTCAACCTAGCGACCTGTGGTAGGATAGTTAAGCACTGGCCACTGGAAATGGGGCCTTTCCTTAAAGAGCAAAACACACACACCTACATATAGTCTGATTATAAATATATAAATCAATGAAAATGTGGGGACATTTCTACTTGTCCCTATAGTGCAACTGATTTGTATTATAATTACTCTAGGGTGTTGTGCAATAAGATGTGTTATAGAGGTGATAAAGTGGAGATGACTTCTCCAATGATATCACTTGTTCAGTTCCTGTGTTAGTCTATGGACCCTATGCACTAAGATATCCAAAGCTGAAGAAATCTTAGGGCATAGGCTCCATAGAATAACACAGGAATTGGAGAAGTGATATCACTGGAGAAGCCATCTCTACTTTATCAACTCTTCATCATGCCTAAGTGCATCTCCCCCTAGTTCTTACTGGATTTGAACCCTCATGACCTCTGCTTACTTCCTGCCATCTTATGACCTTTACTCTGCCTTGCAACATATAACATTTGCTACAGTCATAACAAAAATATCAGAAATCTCTATCTGGAAAAAATACACACACACACACACATATCCTATCCTATCCTATCCTGTGTAACGCCCGACATGAGCAGTAGACAGTGCTGCGCGTGCGGCATTCATGCGCAGTAGAGACTGCCCGCGCTGCGGCTGATACAGAGCTGGCCGCTTCGAAGGAGCGTCCAGCTCTGTATCAGCCGTGGCGCGGGCAGTCTCCACTGCACATGACTGCCCCGCGACCGGCTGCCAGAGGCACTGTGGCCCGTGTAACGGGCTGTTCAACTAGTATATATATATTATACAAATTGGTAGTGGCGGCACTCACCTCTTCAATTCTTTGTACCTGGGTACACTAGACAGGTTTTTCTAAAATAATTATTTTACTGTATGTTAAGTCAACTTATAGGCTCTTAACTTGAACCTTTATCAAGACAAACAGAACCATACAAAAGTACTTCTATAAATCCTAAAATGTTACCAACATTAATAATAATAAAACCTTAGCAGAGGGAAAGCGTTGAAAAAAGTTCCATGCATTTCATGCTTCCATGATTCACATTAAACTGGGTGCATACCTTGTGTAACCATTAATATTACTGTGCTGTTTACATTATTCTACATCTGCTTATGTTCAAATTGACTCCTGTATATTATTACATGGTGCAAAAATTTACATTGAAAACACTTCCAGAAAAGATTATAACTGTACCATAATTCTTAGATACTATAGTTCAAGTACATTCAATCATATAGTGAGAAAGAAAATGCAGTACCTGAAGTTAGAAATGTATAATTACGATACTAATTTACTGGAAATTATTTTAAAATATTGACTTTACATACTAACTCCTAAAATATATTATTTTATGTATGAAATATGTCACAAAGTCATAATGGAATCTTTCTTTTCTGTACAATATCACGATTGATTTAAAATCCAGGCATTTTAGAAAGAAATAAAAGATATTGAAATAGTTTATGACTGAGTCACAAACTAAATATGGGTCACCCTTTTCACATAACAAAAGTCTATTGTAAGGAAAAGGATTTCCTGATCCTGGAAGAAGGGGAAAAAAAAGTTATTAAACCATTTTATGAATTATTTTAGTGACATCAAAATGTTAACTCCTTATTTCCCTTAATATGGCTAGAAAATCCTAATGGCCTCTATGAATTTTGCCATTGTTCCTTGGTTCAAGAGATAACGTCTACAGTTCTGAATTGCATATTCATGGAGGTAGATATGATACATGCTAGCAGGGCCATAAGCCTTCCAACGCTGCTCATTGCTCATGGTAGTCTTAACCCTTTAGGGACAAGACAGGTGTGCACTAAATTTTCTACCCCCTGTCATTAAAGGGTTAAGTGTTTTTTTTGCATTCTGCCTTCTTTAGTTTGAAAAAAAACAAACAAACTGCTAGCAGTTGTCATGCCTGCTACTATGGACATGACACACAGGATTGATAAGTTATCTATTGAACACAGGAGCAAGGACACAATTCTGGACATAGTAAGGTAAGTGGGGTTATTATAAAGAGGTGTTAGTTCTCATTAAAAGGAGTAGTAAACTTTTTTTTATTGTTGAAAAACTAGTGTAAAAGCCCGTGTACACGGAACAATTTCTGGGAGATGATAACCCTTTGAGTGCCATAGGGGTACGCAACGCATTGCTTTGGTATGCATTGCATACCCCTCCGGCACTCAAAGGGTTAAAAGGCCGGTCCTGCTCTGTGTCTGCCGTCATTCACACGATGCACTGTAGAGACCGTCTGATTGCACAGAAAGCTCCCAGCACAGATCTCCCAGCATTCTGTGTGTTCGGGCAGTCTCTACTTGTCGTGACGGCTTCTGACAAACATCCTAGCAAATTATTATATAGGATACTAGTGTAAAAGCCCTTGTACACGGGCCAAGGTCCGGATGATGTTAACCCTTTGAGTGCCATAGGGGAAAGCAACGCATTACTTTGCAATGCGTTGCGTCCCCCTCTGGAACTCAAAGGGTAAAGAGGCCGGTCCTGCTCTGTGTCCTGCTGCCGACATAGTCATGAACTGTAGAGACTGCCCGAAAGCACAGAATGCTCCCAGATCAGAACTCCCAGCATTCTGTGCTCCCAGAATTCTCTGTGTTTTTGGGGAGTCTCTGCTGCGCATGACGGCTTCTGACAAACATCCTAGTGAATTATATAGGATATTTATTGTTGGGCTTTTACTGTTGAGTCACATAAGAGTACTCCCATTTCTGAGAGAAGTAGAAGTAGTGCCAGCTACTTACAACGTATGAGCTTGGACAGCTGTACCTGCTGTGCCAAGCTCGTACGTTGTACATCTTAAATGTGGTCACTGCATAAGCCTGTATAACTGGCATGCAGTAGCTGCATTTAAAAAAAAAAACAAAAAACAACTGCCTGACACGCTCGGGGGTACATGAGGATCACTCCTCATGCCCCCCAAGTTATTGATCTCCCAGCTGATCGAGAGGGGAGACCAATATGCACAAAGGAGAAGCAGAGCTTCTCTTTTCCCCCTCTCTCCTACCCAAACTTCTGGGTAGGAGTGGGCGGGATCGGGGGAAGCCTCCTAACGTCATGGGGGACACGGTCACCGGTGAAGTCAGAAAACTTTCGTCAATCTCATTCAATCCTACTGGAGTTAGGAGAGAAGGGCAGGAGAGCTGCTTGCGATCACGCTGGGAGATCAATAACTGGGTTTACATAAGGAGAGGTCCTGATGTCCCCTCACAAGGTCTGATAAAGAAAAAAAAAAGAAAATAAAGAAAAATATTAACCCTACGAGTGCCGTAAATGTCCCCAGAGCATTGCTTTTCAATGCACTGGAGACCCCTGTGGAACTCACAGGTTCATTCCTTTTGGACTACATATTTTTACTAAGACCTGCTTGGGGGACATCAGGAGGGGTCCATATGCCCCCAATGAGGTCTATAATAAAAAAAAATACTGAATAAAGAAAAATTAACCCTGTGTGTGCCACATGGGAAGGGGTCCATTGCAGACCCCCTCTCCTGTGGCACACACAGGGCTTTTTTCACTACCTTGCAATCAGAATTTGTTGGGGGGAAGGGTCCTGATGTCCCCCACAATCTTTGATGATAATAATAAAAAATAAAACAAAATAAAAAATAAAAAAATAACCCCGTGAGTGCTGCAGGGGTCCGCTGAACATTGCTTTTCATTGAGCTAGAGACCCCTGTGGCGCTCAGAGGGTCGGTTCTTTTGGGACATATTTTTTTACTAAGACCTCATTAGGGGGATCAGGAGTGGTGCTGATGCCCCCCAATGAGGTCTATAATAAAATAAACTAATTAATAATAAAAAAAGAGACAAAAATTAACTGTGTGTGTGCAATGGGGGGAGGGAGCAGTGCAGATCCCCCTCCTGTGGCAGACAAAGGACTTTTTTTATTATTGCTTTGTATTCAGAGCTTGTTGGGGGGCCCTGATATCCCCCCAACAAATGAACCCTCTGTGTGCATTGGACACCTCTGTGGCATGCACACAAAATGTCTCCAATACCCCCCCCCCCAATTATCCTACCCACCAGCAGTCCCATTCCCCCAGTCTGGCCCCTCAGCCTGATTCCACTGCCTACTGGTAGACCCAAGTGCCAGTACGCACTGGATTCAGGCTGAGAATCAAACAGTGTATGTGGGGGACTTACAGTGCACACTATGGTGACCACGTGTTCTGGAATGCCCGAGACAATAAACAGTCCCGGAATAAAGACTCCACTGTCTACCATGCTCTGCCTCGTTTGCCAGCAGCCACATACAGCCAGCCTCATACAAATGATACAGTTGTAACTGTATGTATGCAATGCTGCAAAAGTCATAAACAATTTGTGTCTTGCTGTGCTTCATTCATTACTCTGCTGCCTGTAGTGCTATCCCACTTTAAAGGCAGAGGCACTGAGGCAGCAGAGACAGAACTGTGGACAGACACTCTATTGCCTGTTTCCAAAAACATGCACTGCCAACGAATAAGAGAGGAGAAGCACTGTCATGATGCTCTTCTATCATTGGTTGGCTGGTGCATGAGACAGCAGGGATGGTGGAGCTGAGACACATGTTTTCTATGTGAGTTGAGTCTGGAAACGGTCACACATAGTCACTTGAGTGGGCAGCAGCAAGGTGGCTACCAAGATAAAAGTTTTAAAGAGATGTTTTCCAATCACAGGCAGTGCAGCGTCTTCGATAATTTAGCCCATTGGTGAAACATAGCACAGTGTGCAATGGGCTGATTGGTTCCTACCAAGACCACACTAGAGCTGAAAAGTGCCTTGACATGCACACTGGTAGTAACAGATCCCCCATATGCACATCTTACCACCCTCAACACCACCTCCATACTTGCTCACTGCCCACTGGTAGATATACCCACATACAATGCCTGACCCCTCATCCCTCCTCCCACCTGGTTCCACTGGCAGTCACAGGTACACATGTACACTGACTGACCACTGATAGCAATAGAATCACACATACATTGTTTGCTTCCCTATCCTTGTTCCATTGGTACTCAAGTTCCTGGCACCCATGGTGTTGAACCAGTTTTGTATCTTTGAAGTGGCCGGTTTGTAAAAAATAAAAAAAGTTTTTTTTTCTGTAGCACCACAGTCTGGAAAAAAGTTGTGGCAAGTGACCCCTCATTAGATGCGGCAAATTATCTTCTTTCCACAACGGCATGGTTTCTCTACCTTTTCTTCACTTCTATAGCTGTTATAACCATTTTCATACACAGAAGGAGAGTTTGAGAGCTTGTAGAAGGTGTAGTTTTGTACTTTTAGCACCCCCTATGGTATGTCAACTCATACCAATGGAGTGCCATTCTTCTCCTAAGAGCAGTCACTAACAAACACAGTTGTAAGTCCCATAGTTTTCACAGATTTCAGTACAATTGAAGGGACAGAAATTGAAAAAAAAAAATTTTTTTTTTCCTATATCGCCTCATTCTTGTAACATTTATGCACACCAAGATTGGGGTAAGAAGGCAAGTGACCCCTCATTAGATGCAGCAGGTTATCTTCTTTTCAATATCGTACACTTTTGTCTACCATTTCTTCACTTCTGTAGGTGCTATAACCATTTTCGTACAGGCAAGTCAGGTTTGAGAAAATGTTAGAAAAATTAGAGGTTTAGTAGGTGTAGTTTTGTACTTCTAGCACCTCATGGGTCAACTCATACCAGTGGGGTGTCATTTTTCTTCTAAGAGCACTAGTGAGTGAATACAGTTGGAAATTCCATGGTTTTCACAGAGTTCAGTACATTTGAAAGGGCAGAAATGTAAGAAATTTTTTTTTCTTAATTAATGCCACATTTTGGAAGCATATGTGCACATCAGGCTTTGGGTAAGAAGGCAACTGACCCCTCATTAGATGTGGCAGGTTGTCTTCTTTCCAATATTGCTTGGTTTATCTACCTTTCCTGCATATCTATTATGGTTATAACCATTTTAGTGCAGGAAGATAATTTCAAAAACAAAAGTGTCAGGTTTAAGTAAGTGTTACTAGCACCCCATACTATACGTTAACCCACACAAATGGGCTACAGTTTTTCTCATGTTGGTAGCAGGTACTGAATACAGCAGGAAATGTTATGGTTTTCAAAGAATTTATTATCTTTGAAGTGGTGGAGATATAAAAAAATGTGCATTTATTCCTATAGTGCCAACTTTTGGAAATATTTGTGCACTTGAGCCCAGGGAGAGAAAGGCAAGTGACCCCTCACTTGATGCGGAAGAATCTCTACTTTCCAAAATGGTATACCTTTTATACTTTTCCTTCATGTCTCTAACAGTTTTGAACATTTTAATGTAGGTCACTCCTCATTATATGCGGCAGGTTGTCTTCTTTCTAAAATGGTAGGATGTGTCTGTCCTTTCTTCACTTCTGTAGTTGTTATAACCATTTTGTACAGTTTTGAGAAAATGTTAGAAAAATTAGAAATTGTAATAGGTGTAGTTTTGTACTTGTTGCGCCCCCTAAGGTAGGTGAACTCATACCAGTGAGGTGCCATTATTCTCCTAAGAGCACTAGCTAATGAATACAGTTGGAAAGTTCATGGTTTTCACAGATTTCAGTACATATGAAGAGGCAGAAGTGTAAGAAAATACTTTTTTTTTCCTATAGTGCCAACTTCTGGAAACATTTGGGCACAACAGGCTTGGGGTAAGAAGACAAGACACACTGATCACGCTTTGACAGAAATTCAGAAATTTTGTGTTTAAAGCAGGGGTCCAAAAAACTGGCAATAATGTATTCATCAATTCTTTGAATGGACACTATGAAAGGATCTTGCTCAAAGCATGCTCACATGTAGGACGTGGTGGAGGTGGAGGCAGCATGTGTGAGAATGGGCAGTCTATGAGACCACTGTCATCTCCTACAAAAAAAACTCTGCAGCAGGAGCCAGATGTGTTATATCAAATAACAAACTCCTGGTACACTATCTTATATATCAACATCACTTCTCTTATGTGCCCCAGATCCCTGGGAGCTTTAGGAGTGCTTCTGCTAGTTGTGGCACCTCTGACCTGTTGATGGTGTGTCTCCCAGTCATACCTGTGGTTGTGCTTTAGGTGGGATTTCACAGAGAAAGTGCCTAGATGTGAGTCTTCTTTCCCTCTGCTTTTTACAGACAACAGATAGCAACATACTTAGCTTATGAATCATGTGTGAAGTACCTCCATACTGTGCACTTCATAGACTGATGAGTTCTGGAGGGGCCACTACTACTATTGGGTCTAGATGTTGATGCAATTCTACTGCTGCTACTACTACTACTACAAGATGTCAAAGGTGCTGCACTTCCAACAGCAAATCTAAGTTGTGGCTACTGATAACCTGTATTGTTGCTACTGGTTTTCAACACAACTGTCCGTGACTGAGTGGGGATTGGACTTAGAAGTGGTGATGTTGCTGCTACTGATGACACTATATTTTTTGGACATCTTTGGTTGTCCAGGGTCAGAGTTTCCAATTGTTTTCTTAAACAGTTTATAGACAGGCACAGTGATCCTACATCATCAGGCACAGTGATCCTACATCATCATCAGTCATCAGTAGGTCATCCTCAGCATCGCCCACTGCTTCTAGACCACTACCTTTATATTCCTCTAGGCCTAGGTCTCAAACAATTTCTTTTTAGTTTTATTTTCAGAACATTCGATACTACTTTCAGGAAACGTGTTTGTGTGCTTTGTTGTCTCACTTTTAGATGCAGCAGTTGGTTGAGCTGCTACACCTTCTTCCTCTATGTCATCAACAACACTAGAATCTGGCTCATTGTTACCTTCAGTGTTTTTAGATGGTTTATTAATAGTACTGATGATGTAATGTTTGGTGTGGCTTTGACAAAATGCATCCTCCTCAGGAAAAGGACAGGGATCACCATCATTCATTGTATACGCTGCAGGAATACCACTTTACCCACACATCAGTGTGCTGCTCCTAATATTTTCACCCTACCCCTTTGTGTTTGCTGGACATTACTCAACTACTGTGTGTGTTTTTACTGTACAGTATACAATAGAACTGATTGTGTGTGATATCTCCTCAAGTATCAGTCTGCCCCTGTCACAACAAACATCAGGGTCCCTGTCTCTATCAGATTTAATTTTTTTATTTTATTTATTTATTTTTTATTAACTAACTGTCCCCATTATACCAGTCAACTAAAAACAAAAAAAAATCCCTTTACATCTGATTCTTTCCCCAGACTCCACCAACACAGAAATAACAGCCAGCTCAGGATGAATCTTGGATCACAGCTGATTGTGTTTTCCCAGTCAGTCACACAGAATGTTGGGGTTTTTGGGATATTTCTTCTTTTTTCTCAGAAAATTTCTCACTAGGAGGGAAGTGACATTTTTCTCCTGTTTCTCTTTTAAGGTGAAAATTTCACCCATCCCTAATGATATATAATCCCAAGTTTCACAAGAGTAGTGTACTAGTTGGAAAGTGCATCTCTGGCATTAACTTCCAGCAGTGATAATAACGTACAATATTAGTGAAAAAACAAAAACTGGTATATAAAACCCAAGTGAATGTTAAGGGAACTAACTGTTGGAACTGGTACCTATGGCAACATTCTGATATAAGATGTTAATTTAATAAAATAAAGGTATAAGTCATAAAACCTGAAGTTCATTTAATGGGGGACAGAGATTTGACATGCTTTGAATATACAAAAATCTGAAAATTCAAGAGCTAAAGTCTGACAGTCACATCATAAATATATAAAATGTCCAATTAGCTTATATTAAAAATAATACAAACAAAACTGGGGGACTCTAACTTACTTATCAATAGAATTCAAATAAATACTTATATGTGTGTATAGTTATGAGAACAGCAAAGACTATATTTTGGCTTAATATACAGAGACTAAATGAAAGAAAAATTGTGCACATCAAATCCTAACTTTTACTAATACATAACCAGTTACTGTGTTGTGTGCCAAACCCTAGTGAAGGAAATAAGGAAGGTATTATACCTTTCTTAATTTCAGAAGCACCTGCCTACAGGGACCTGCTAACCAAGGAGGGGGCAAAAAAAGGACATACAAGAAAATACATTAAAATCCTGGTGAACTCTATCTTTCTTACTAATATTATTTAGATATATACATATTTGTGAATAGCTTGGAGAGCTACATATACAGAAAATAAAGATATTTTAGTTACATATACAGAAAGTAAAGAAAAGGAACAGTTTGCATATCACATGCTTTTACCAATATCATGTGACTTACTACAGATAATAAACAGAGGTTTAGGTACATGTTTGTGGCCAAAAACATGTGAAGCTTACCCCCAAACATCAAGGTACCTCTGACCGAGCAAGATCCTATCTACCTCAAGTCTGAAGTGAACATGTGTGTAATTAAATTAAAATCAGTGCTACTGTCTTACCTCGGCTCTGAGCAAAATTCTAGCGAGGGAAGGTATCCATACTTAATTACAAAATCACCTTACCTTATATTGGATGGTCCAGTGATACAGTCCCAGTCTTTCCTATATTAGTCCATTGATGATATGGGGCAATAAATGACAAAATTACGAGATTAATTGGGATAGAAGAGTAAATGATGATCTTGGTCTTTCAGTCCCTCAGGTATAGTATCTGTTCAATGTCAAACTACCAATGTCTCCTCTGGGCATTCTTAAAGGGATTGTAATACTTCGTTTTATCTTTATTTTATTTTGTAGGCATTAAAAAACATGAAGAATGATACAAGTCTTATCTCTGAAACCTTTATGGTTTGAGAGATATTCACAAACAAAGTTTCCCCTCCCGCCCCTTTTACCTAGTGTAAGCCATCTATTCTCAGATGTGGAATTCAGTCCATAGACCAGACAGATAGCAGAAGAGGACAATCTTCTTCCTGTGAGAACAATGAAAGCCATGCCCTCCTTTACAAGATTTTCAGGTTTTTCCCTTATCTTAATTGAAGATTGTCCCTCTCTGCAATCTACCTGGGCACCTCCCTTCTGCTCTGGCTGAGCAGTGTTACATAAGTAAAAGGGGAGGGAGGGGGGTACTTTATCATTGAATTACTCTTGAACTACAACTCTGACAGAATTGAAATAACACTCTCCAAAGTCCAAATACTATGATGATTAATTAGAGCTGCTTTTATTATGAACCATTACTATCCCTTTAATTGCTGCTATTCTTATCCCTCCAGGATCCTCACGAGTTGTCAAGAAACCTCAAAAACATATAAACAGAACAGCACAAAAGCAAAGAAAATGCACCCTAAGTGCACTAATATGGGTTAGAGCATACTGATATTCCACATCAAAAACAATTGCTGAAATATATAATATACTAAGACTATGTTTGCAGAATAAATACATAGTTTAATATACTTTCATATATTAAATACTAAAGAGTATATATTTATAAATCCAAAAAAAAAAATAAAATAAAAAAGCTAAAACTTATATAATCAAGCAAATCAGCTGAACTGATCTCCTTTAATAATATAGTAGCTAAAGCTAAAAGGGATGAGCAATATGAGCTCAAACTGTTAAAATGTACGTTGTCTATAATTGGTGCAAAAGAACATATGATGGGTAGTTAGAGGGGGAAGTGGTTAAAGTGATGCCTCAGATAAATGCCCACTAGATTATCTCATGTTTTGTGGTGTAAATAAAACGTTATTGCATTATATTAATTTATGGACCTGAAGCCCTCTGGTGTATAATATCTGCTTACCTCATGATCAAGTTTAACCGGCGCACAGCTAATATAATATTCTTTGGACCATATTCCACATGTTCTCTTGTGCCTGTTTGCTTACTCAAAAATGTTTCTTGTGCCTTGCTTATCTGAATCACTGCTACTTGAGCATCTTAAAAAGTCCCTCCCAATTGCTTTGCAATTTCTTGTACTACTTTCTCTGGCTCAGTATCCTGTGGTATCAGCCCTGGTATCAATCTGATTGATAGACCTGATACCACTAGCTCACCGGATTCTTAAACAAGGAGTATATGAAAGAAATGCTGTGAAATATCCATACATCAGTAAATTGGCACAGGGCTAAGTAATTGATTCCAGAGCCTGGTTTTGAGCAGAATCGTATATTCAAGCATATATTCCCCATACAGAGTCAATGTCTACCTCAGTGGCAGATAACCAGAATGCTTTAGCTAGGCTGACCATACCTCACCTTTAAAAAGGGACACACATGAAAAATGCATACTACAGGGGTGCTTTGATTTTGGTGCACTCCTGAAATATGCCTATTTCCTATGTGTCCCTTTTTAAAGGTGAGGTATGGTCAGCCTAGCTTTAGCAAGAAGAGATTAATCAAATGCATACATAATGAGTATCATATTGAAATCATAACTTTCATCATAGGTATCTAGTTACCTTACCGCTCAGAACAACACGATTCTACAGAAATCCTTAATCTTCCAATACTGGAAGCCAGGCATCATCACGGACATCTTGTCTGCGCACCTGCACTGTCAGTCCCGGTCGTCATTAAGAAGTATTGCAGTGTGCCACAAGGTAACCGGAAGGGACTGACGGCACAGGTGCGCAGACTGTACTAACCTGGCCGTCAGTCTCGGAAGATTGAAGATTTCTGCAGAATCGTCTAGTTCTGAGAGATGATATAACTATTACTAAGCTAGTCGCCACCTGCCTAATTATTGCAGGGTGACTTTACCTATGGTGAAAGTTCCGCTTCAAGTAACAACAGGGTTAACAATGGGAACAATAAACACCAGTACATATCATCAAATATAGCTTATACATTATCTTAAATATCCTCAAGGGCATGCTTTGTCCTTTAAACAATGTGTATCAAAATAGTAATAGACAGTGTAATATTAGCACCTGTTCTGTATAATTGTTTAATCCTACACCTGACTATATGCCTACAAAATCCTTGACTTTGAGCAACTGTACCTAGAAGAATCGATCCTGTTTTGAAGGCAAAGGGTGTCACAACCAGATAATGATTTGATTTACATTTTCCTCTCTTAACACACTATCAGTTTATTAATTGATAAATATAAACTATTAACATGTCTATTTTTGAAAGCATATTTACTTTACAGCATTTTTTCACACCTGCCTAAGACTTTTGCACAGAACTATATATATATATACATATATATATATATATATATATATATATACATATATATATATATATACATATATACATATATATATATATATATATATATATATATATATATATATATATAGTAATAGAGGTGTCTGACCTGGGTGCTTGTATCAAAAGAAAAAGTCCATACAGTTTTGAAGTTTGTAGAGACGGCACACACAGTATCCTTTTTCAATGTGAAAGAAGGTTACATTTATTTGAATCGATGTTTCGGCCGACACAGCGGCGTTTCTCAAGAAACGTTGATTCAAATAAATGTAACCTTCTTTCACATTGAAAAAGGATCCTGTGTGTGCCGTCTCTACAAACTTCAAAACTATATATATATATATATATATATATATATATACACACATACTGTATATGTGCGTCTTTATGAGCCCCCCTTTTCCTTCATCACTCTTACACTGCATTGTAAATATGGGTGATTGCATCATAGCGTCATCTGACATTAATGTCACCTGACATTATAATATACAAGAAAGTACCTTTCGTTTGAAAGAGGGAATACATCTTTTTCAAACGAGGTTAATTTGGAGCTGATTTGGAGCAAGGGAGACTGAGATCTAGGCTATTAAAGATCATCCTTCTGCTTAGCCTCATGAGAAATAGTACCTGGTATACCAGAGTGGTGGAACATTGCAGAAATGATGTAATCACACACAAGATGATCAAATAATTTATGGAACAGGTCCCCCCCATCAGAGGGCATCTATAGGGCACTGAAAATGTCTGGATGGGTAAGTATAAGTCCCCAGTATTAATCCCATCATTAAAGCTATCTGCTGATGACGTTGACATCCTTAGCAGTGAAGTGGTTAAATCAAAAGCTAGATGATGTCTATTGGTACCATATTAGTATGAAAGTATATGCATTGGGCACCTTTGTAGTATTCGAGAGGTTAAAAGCCTCATTAAAATCACTGAGTCCCTTTGTCAACCATGGGAGGTTTGGAAAATTTACATGATGGATCAGAGGGACACAGTCATGAATCACATGTGAGTAAACATCATATATGTTACCTTATAATGAGTATGATTCCTCTGTGTATCTGTGTGATAAATGCTAACATACACAATGTGTACCACTGTCTTACTCCCCATCCTCTTTCTGTATCCTCCTTCTTTAACCCTTTGAGTGCCAGTAGGGTATGCAACGCATTGCAAAGCAATGCGTTGCATACCCCTCTGGCACTCAAAGGGTTAACTTATTGATAGTAAATCCTATATAATAATTTGCTAAATGTGAGTTTGTCAGAAGCAGTCATGTGCAGTACAGACTGCCCGCGCCGCGGCTTATATGGAGCGGGGCGCTCCGAATTCAGACCAGAGTCCTCTCTGCGCACCTTCATGGGACCGCTTGGCAGAGAGGACTACAGTCTGAATTCGGACCGCCCTGCTCAGTATCAGCCGCGGTGCGTTCAGGCAGTCAGTACTGCGCATGACTGCAGCGCCGCCAGTGTTGGCCCGTGTACACAGGCTTTAAAATGAGTTCATAATATTCAGTTTAAAAGCAAAAAGCCCCATTTAAACATTTTTATTATTTGTAGTGCAATCAATTAAATTATATGGTTGAACTAAAAAGCTCCTATTGATTTAAATGGGGATTTTTTAACCCCTTGAATGCTATAGACTTCTCCAACACATTATGAAGCATTTTTCTGGAGTCCTCTCTGGTATTCATGGGGTTAAAAGTTCAGTTCAACTCAGTGGTAATATTTAATTGTTCCCTATGATGAACTTGGTTTGCTCCAGAATTTACCCACTTTTCTTTTGAAAATACAGCCCACTTAGTCTCAGTTTGGTATCCTAAGCAAAGTCCTTAAACTATTAATTAAAAAAAAAAAATTGGAACCTGAAAAAATGTAATTCTATAAAATGTAGGGAAATTCCAAAAGCTTTTAAACTGTACTTGTGCCATTATCTTGCATAGAAGAGCAATATTCTAGACTGAAGAATGGAACCTAAGGGCGGAAGAAGGAACAAATTAATAAATGAATTCTGACTATATTAATCTCACAGTCCTGCCTGAACAGGAAAATAACACTTTTACTTTTCTATTGTAAAATCTTGCCTGGAAATTGCTCTTTTCCTATCTTATATTAAGCCAAGTGATATTGTTTCAAAGTCAAATATGAAGAGCACAACAAAGCTACATAATCAGGGGAATTTATGAATGCGATTCGTAGCTAATCTAGCCACAGGAAGTACTTTTATTTGTGCTGCATCTACCAACGCCCATTTAGTAAGCTATTTATGGCAAAAGGTCTACTCTTTAGCACCAAGGGGTGGGCATTGGGGGAAGTAGTTCCTTTAAGTCAGCGGCTCTCAAGCAGGGTGTCTTGGCACTTTGGTATAAAATGAACACCCACTTACTTCCTATAAATATTTTGAAAAGATATAATTTCAGAGTTTCAAATATACATTTATGGAAATTGTTATGTCCAATATGTTTGTATTATTCTGATTGTGTACTACAAAGACCAGAGGAGTTTGCAACAAATTGCTTCTCAATGCATTGTGCATCACTCTGGTTTGTGATGATTGTTTATGCAGGAGTGCTTTGTAATAACAGATGCACCATGAAGCATAGCTCAGTTTTAGGAATTGTTGTTACTCTTTCAGAGTTGGTTTGCTAATGTTTGATCAGCTTAGAGCAGGGGTAGATGACTCCAGTCCTAAAATCCCACTAAATGTGTAGGCTACCTGGATATCCATGCTTGGTTTCAAGTAAATTGGTCAGTGGCTCAGACACCTTCATTGATCCACTGTAAAGTATCTTAAAAATAGGCAGTTAGTAGTACTTGAGGAGTGGAGTTGCCCATGTCTGCTTTAAAGGAACCAATGTATATGGGTGTTTTGAGGGTTTTCATTCCTTAATACCACATATTTTCAAGGCTTTTTCCTGGTCATTCTGTAGGGTAGGCATTCAGGACAACCTCAAATGAAACATTCAGGCTGCTCATAGTGGCTTGCATTGAAGTGGAGTGGAGTTGGAAAGAATCTGGTAAAACGTACCTGTGAGTGTGTTTGGGTGTCATCTGACTTTGAGACAAATAAGCACAAAAAAACTGTCTTAAAAGTATTAGTGAATGTTGTGAAAATCCCTCGGAGGGGAAAAGTTAAAAGAAATGGTTTGAGATCTCTAAAAGCCTAGAGGAATGTAAAGGTTGTGGGGAAGAAGAGGCGGGTGATGCCAAGGATGACTTAATTACTGATGATGATGACGTAGCTCTAAATTATATCCCTCCAGCAACCTCCTCTTCTTCAGATACAGATGAAGTTGAGAGTGAGAGAGAGTTAATGGCATGTCCAGAAAGTTAGCTGAAAGGCAATTTTTCAGTTTTCCATCATTAAAAGGAGCACTGTGCCTGTCTATAAACTGTTTGAGAAAACAATTGGAAAGTCTGACCCTGGACAAGCAAAGATGCCAAAAAATACACAGTCATCCTATCTATTATCATGAGCAATATCACCGCATCCAAGTCCCAATCCGCCACACAAATAATTGTGTTGAGTAATCAGCAACAACCCATATTATTAGCATTCACATCCTTAGCTATTATGAGTGTCTCTGCTGCTGTTGAAAGTGCAGCACCTGTGTCACCTAGTAGTAGTACAATTTCAGCAACATCTAGTCTCAGTAGTATTAGTAGCAGTAGTAGTGATAGAAACCTCTCAGAACCCCACAATCTATGAAATCCACAGTATGGATATGGTTCATTCACAATCCAAAAGCTAAGCATGTTGCTATCTGTTTCTGTGTAAGAAGCATGTGAGCAGGGGGACATCTAGGCATCTCCTCAATGATATCCCACCTGAAGCACAGCCACAAGTCTGACTGGGAGACACACCATTAACACAACTAGCAGCAGCAGCAGAAGTACTCCTAAACTTTCCCAGGGCTCTGGGGAATATAATAGCAGTACCGTTGATGTATCAGTGTTTCAACATTTTCTCTCCTGTTGCAGAAGTGTATGACAGAGTTTGTTATTGGAGATGACAAGAGTCATATAGTGTCCACACATCCCCCCACCACCTCCACAAGTCATGTCATTAAAAAAATAAGTTGTACAGTTCTTCCACTATGTACTTTCACCTCAAACCTACTACGTTTTTAGAAAGAAATCAAAACTTGCACAAAAATAACGGTGCCCTTTTCCTTTGTTTTCCTTTGTTGCACCCTGCTGGATCCCAAGCCGCGTTTATTTTTCAAGGATGGATGTGCCAGTTTAATTATGCAGAAAGTTAGTATTTTGGGCAAAGGACAAAGACACTCAGCTTGCCAACAATATTTTTAAAAACATATGTTGCTGTAGAACTCACAGCTTTTACTTTCAGCTATTTATTTTGCCACTTCAGCCCTCAGATGAAGTAATATTGCAGGGGGAAATCTTGCAGTTATAGAAAACATAGGTGAAAAATGTCAAAATTCTTGCAGGAAAATTGTTGTTTTTCGTGAAAAAACCCAAGGGAGATTTCTCTGACTTTTCGCCCATCCCTATTAAACTCCTTCATAATAAACTCCAACTTGTCCTGGGACCAGAGCTGTTCATAGGATGGTGTAGCAACAGCGCCACTGTACAATTTCAGGCCACTGTGATATTGCACCTAAAAAATTCAACTTTGAGCTGGAATAACTTTTGAATAAAAGATCTTTCATCAGTGGGAGTACCCTTGTTTTACTCAGGATGATAAGCCCTACAACATATTTTTTTTTACATTTTAAGTATTACTATCCCTTTAGTCTAGGCTGAAAATCCCAGATGAATTCTTTTTTGATTGGTTCTCCAGATTGAGCCTTTAATTAGTATGGCATATCATGTATATGGAGAGGAACATGATTCTTTTTGCAGGTCTCTTGGACTCAACTTCGCCACTCAAGTCTTCTTAGGAATCATTCAGTGGTAGAAGTCTGGTTTGCAGGAGCCCTGAACCAAAAAATTATGTCTGACTCCATGGACATCATTTCCAGTAAAAATTAAAGTTTAATTTTGGTGAACCAGTCATATATATACATATATACATAACACAATATGTCCTCTTGTGCCTGGCCAGTTAACATTTGGAGGGCAGGAAACAGCACAAACTGTATGAACTAGAGGGGACCAATGGGTACCTAATGCTAAGGCCAAAGTGTCCGGTGTATGTCCTACACTTTCTCAGGGAAGTGTGTCATTTTCTGCCCTCAAAGTGTTAATTGGCCAGGCACAAGTGGACACTTGAGTCCAAGGTCAGAAGCCGGCTATCTAATTATATAAAGATTTTTGTACCTGTAGTCATTTTAACATTGTTACAATTAACATTTATTAAGAGAGTCTATAAAGATTTACTATATTGTGGTTATTCTATTTTACATCTTTATATCTCATTCCAATTTTATAAATATATACCGTAAAATCTCAGGTATAATACTCACAATTTTACCCCACTTCACCATATGTGAAATGGGGGGTGTTTATTATACTCAAGAGTTTTTTATTTTAAAAAAAATTAAGCCGGCCAGAACCCTTCCCTCCCTACCCTGGCGCTATCCAATTCTAAAATGCCACTTACTTTCTTAAAAAGACAAGTCCCAGCATTTTCAACATTATCGGGAAACATGTAAACAATGTGAATCTTCCCCTGCGGGCGGCATGCTTGTATTCGCCGCACGATTCCTTCATTTGGCTTCCAGGACCTACCGGCTCCAGCCAATGGAAATGCCCTGTGAGAATCTGAAGGTCCTCACAGGGCAGTACCATAGCTGGAAGGAAGCGGGCGGCGAATGGAAGCGTGCCGCCCGCAGGGGAAGATTCACATTGTTTACATGTTTCCTGATAATGTTGAAAATGTGGGGACTTGTCTTTTGAAGAAAGTAAGTGGCATTTTAGAATCGATAGCACCGGGGGAGGGAGGGAAGGGTTCTGGCAGCCTTAATTTTTTTTTTCGTAAGAAGGGAAAACAAGGGTGCGTATTATACATAGGCACTCTTGTTTTCCCCTAAAATCTTGGGTATAATATACACCAGCGTATTATACACAGGTGCATATTATACCTGAGATTTTACGGTAGGTTATAGGTTATATATGTAGACATATATATGGATATTCCTGTATACTTTAGATGAAGTGCTGAGGGTATCTTTTCTTTTAATAAAACACACACAATATACACCATACACACACAATACAAAGAATGTACACAATACATACACATATAGCACAATACATATACACAGTCACACCCAATACTCATGTAGTACACGCACAACACAATTTACACAATGCTATGTGCACAACACCATACTTAAATGCTATTCTCAAAATGCTATACGCAAAATGCTTTTAAAAAAACTGATTACGCTATCGGCAAACCATGATATGCAGTGTGCTATATGTAATACACACTTCGCAACATTATGTAAGCTATATGCAATGCACAAAGCACTATACGCAATACATAAAATGCAAAATGCTATCCACAAAACTATACACAATATGCAAATTTTCAATATGAAAATTCAATACACACAATGCAGTAAGCAAACACACAACATGCTATATGCAAAACACTATATGCAATATGCAAAATGCTATACACAATAAGGAAAATGTTATGCACAATATGAAAAATGCTATAAGCAAAACGGTATACACAATACGAAAAATGCAATACGCAAAATATATATGAAAAAGCTATACACAAAATACTATATGAGACATGCTATTTTCAATATGTTATACACAAAATGGTACATGAAACATGCTATACACAATATGCTATGTGCAACACACTATACGCAATACATTACACAAAAAACACACTACATGTAAAACAAGTACTCACTCACACACTCATACATGCACTTGCTCACACAAGGTCACTCACTCACTGATTTACACACACTCTTATGCTCACAGATGGAGTTGTATAACATAATGTTTTGCAATGTGTTTTTGGAGCTGAAAGGGCTAAGCACTGAAAATTCAACAATCCAATCATTAAAACATTACCATCTTTCTGGATTTGTCTGGATGTAAGGGGAAAATAGCTCTATACATAAACCTACCTTTAACCCCTTTAGGACCAGTGGTCCTGGGACATTTCCGTCCCATAAGGACCACTTTGATCTTTGCCGACGAGCTGTTACCTGTTGCGTGTATCGGCACGCCGCTATGGCCCTAAAAGAGATTGCTCCACTCTTGGAACGGTCAATTTTAGGCCCCGTCTTTACTTACAGCGCTCCTGGTGGAGCGATGTAAGTAAAAAGTAAGTGACGTACTATGACCGTCATCGGTTCTTAAGTATTTAAGGACCGTGACGGTCATAGTACGTCACGTAGTCCTTAAGGGGTTAATATTTTAACCCTATTAGTGGCACACATGTATCCAATGCATTGGATTGAATTGCGGTGGATAACACACATAATGGCTACTCCTATATAGAATGACTTCTGTAGCGTCTGTCTTCACTTCCTTTATAAAACATTTTATGTTTATTTAGTAATACATACAACTGTATGGGACTTTTGTTTTTAAATTAGTTTTATTATCTACACTGTCAAAGCCGGAACAATATTGCTAGCATTATATAAACTCCATGTGCACGATTTATAGTGGATGCCAGCAATTCAGTATGTATTCACTAATAATATCGATATCTATCCACTTTTGTCCTGTTAAAAATATGAGCAGCAGCTATCGGGGCACATTTATAAAAGTAATTCTGGGGCAGTGTTCAAATGCAAATGTTGAACAACTCTGGGACTACTTCCTTCCTGTCCTCTCACCAGCATCTAGAAATATGTACTACATACCCCACTCCTTTCTCTCCAAGAGGAAAAAAAACAGGAGCAGGCAGTGGATCATATGAAATGGTCAGACCACATGTTGGCGTATCATGGATACTGCCTAGGATATGCTATATTCAAAAATAATTATTTCTGTTTATTTTAATTTAGGATTTCTTACCCAAATACTTCAAAAAAAGTCTCTATCAAAAAAAAACAAAAAAAGAAAAGAAAAAAAAAAAACCAACACATAAAAGAGTTTGACATTCTTTGGACTTCCATCTATAACCAGCTTATACAACTATAATGGATTTAATATATTTAATGGAATCACAAAAGCATCTGAATAAAGGCAGGTGGAATCTAATTTCCAGCATTAGAAATTAAATTAAGCTACAGCTGGGAAGACTATTCATAGCTAAAATGATGACATTCAGTGGATCTGCTGGGTAGTAAATACTGCACATTACATTCCACAAAGAGGGAAAAGACATGAAAAATAGAACAGACTGATTATTTTGTCTAGCTCTGTGGTTTTGACGCATTGATTTAAAATGTGCGTTTATGATCCAAGAAATTCTGGGTAGAAAAATAATCTGTTTTATATGTGTCTGAAGGTTTGGTACAGTTAGTATTCTTTTTTAGGTAGTACAGTAACAACATCGAACCATTCTGCCAGGTCCTAAAAACCCACCTCACTGAATAATAACACATAAACCCCATGCATATATGGAAAATGTAATTTCTTAAAAAATGCACCTCATTTTCATCTTTATTTACTGAGATTTATAATTTTATTATACAGTGCATATAAGACAGTGGAGTACTGTATAATAAAATGTATATAAAAAGTATTTGGAAATATTATAAAAGATATTGCTCACAAGCATACCTGAGAACTCTCCGGTTTTGCCCCGGAGACTCTGGATTTCAAACTGAATTACCGGGTCTCCAGGGCAATGTGTGGATCACCGGGTGGGCAGAGTTTAAGTAGAAACTCTGCCCACTTGTGCTCCATCCTGCCCGGTTACTCCCACTCCCCGCCCTCTTACCCTCCATTCCCAGGTATTTTGCAGTTGTTGTTGTTTTTTTTTGTCCCGCCCCCCCGTGACTAAGCCCCACCCTTTTATGATGATTTGTGTCATTTTCCACCCCGGTCGGCACTGACATGGTTACCCTCCGGGTAGCCCTGCTTCAAAAGTTCCCAGGTATGCACATAAGATATCAGCTGGAAAGCAACATGGTACAAACCTGCTAAATAGCTTCTAATGCCGCTATGTGGGGGCCCTAGATGTATAAATAATTAAGTCCAGAGTCGTCATCTAAAAAAGGAAAACATTTAATTCAAAATATGTATATAAAGCTAAAACAATTAAAAGCCCCAAGACCAATGTGTTCAAGGCTGTATAGCCATTTCTTCAGGGTGGACAAAGGAAGACAGCTATCACCTACCACCTCTTATGAATCCCACACCCTATTTATCTCCAATGGTACTCTGACACATAGCAAAAGGCAGCACACCAATCATGGTATGCCATCGGGGGGAGGGAGATTTGAACTTAGGCAGGAATAGAAAATACCTTTCCATGACTAAAATTCAAACTTATTTTATTGGCTCTAACAGCGGATTGATAATTTGGATATTATAAAATCAGTACACATTACTGTAATGATTCAGAAAATAAAATAAATGGACTGTAATAAATAAATGGGCTGTAATTTTAAATTATATGTGAAATGCTCCATCAATACAAAAAAACTGTATTAGTTGCTAAGAGTCAAAAATTAAAGAATTAAAAGTAGCCGCAAACTATAATGAAATATATCGAATGATGATAAATTAGATTTTGCAACCTGTAACATAAGACAAATCTCATGTTAACTCTTGATAACTGGCCATATGTGAATAATACTTATGTATGTAAATATGTCAATTAACATAAGTAATTTAGTAAAAATGAAAAAGTATAATATTAACCAAATGCGAATACATATGTTATAGTGTAGTGAAGCAAATAATTGGAGAGATATCTAACATTCAAGAGGAAGAGATGCACTAAGATGTAACCCCTTAAGGACTACATGACTTACTATGAATGTCATGGTCCTTAAATACTTAAGGATCGATGACAGTCATAATCCACCGGGAGAGCTGTAAGTAAAAATGAGGCCTAAAATTGATCGTTCCAAGACTGGAGCGATCTCTTTCAGGCCCCAAAGCGGCGTGCCGACACACACAACAGGTCAAGTGTACCGGCGCGCTGGCAAGGATCAAATCAGTCCTTATGGGACGAAAATGGCCCAGACCGCTGGTCCTTAAGGGGTTAAGAGGTGATAAAGTGGAGATGACTTCTCCAGTGTTCTTAACTTTCCAAGTCCTATGTTAATCTATGGAGCCTGTACGCTAAGATATCTCTAACTGTAGAGATCTTAGTACATAGGCTACAAAGAATAAAATAGGACTTGGAGAGTTCAGAACACTGGAGAAATCACCTCCACTGTATCACCTCTTAATCACACCTTAGTGCAGGGCTGTCCAAGTTCGGTCCTCAAGTGTCACCAACAGGCCAGCATGTAAGGATTTGCCTAATTAAGCACAGGTCAGTTAATCAGTGGCTCATTTTGACTGACTCACCTGTGCTTAATCAACTTGGACATCCCTGCCTTAGTGCATAACCCTCATGGAGTTAAAAGCCACATTTAAATTTAAGTTTTTAATTTGTCCCTATAATGCACTTGATGTGCTTCGGAATTGTGCGGGTACATCCGCTTCAATGTATGTAGCTTTATTTATAAAACACCATACATGTACACAGCACTTTACAGAAACTGTAGTAGTACAATACAAAAGTACAAAACTGGGTTAAGAGCATTAGGCTAATGTGCAATCATTGAATTATTTGAGGGGGAAAAGTGCAGCAAAGGGAATCATACACTGGGAAAGGACCCTGATCCATGGAGCTTACATTCTAATTTGACATCATGATGACATACAGGGATAGTAAGAGGATGATCATAAGTGCACTATAAGGCATAGTGAAGGAAGTGCAGAATGGTTCTAATGTGACTCTTCATGTGCAGAAATTACCTCAAATTACATATCAAATCTTTAGCCCTTTGAGTGCCAGACAGGTGTGCAGTGCATTATGGTGCACACCCTTCTGGTGCTCAAAGGGTTATCGATTGTGCTTATATGAAATATTACAGGAAACCTGTCATAACTCTTTTTGTCAAGCCCTCACCACTGAATTTATTAGAGCCTTGCTTCATATTTTAATCTTTCCACTTTCCTCATTAATCAATTGCCTCATTCCTACTCTACTCCTGCCTAAAGAGCAATAGGCAATTTTAAGAATAGCTGAGCTACAAAGCAGATATAATAGAGCTTCTAAAGTAACTTTCCTATGAAGATCAGCTTAAGCGCCATTAATCAATAAACCGCAGACATCCTGAATTCTAGACTGATCAATATAGAGCTTAAATGATATCCTTCCCTACAACAAGCATTACCCTTTCCTTAATGGAAAACAAGTAAAACATAGCAGTAATGCATTTCTCAGGGATGTAAACTAACGTATGCATTTTGGCTATGTTCAAGAACCTAGATATGAACAATTCTGATGCAAACTAACTAAACATGGGGAAAATAAAAACTCCCTAAATTCCCAGTAATTTATATCTGACTTCTATCCCTATGAATACTGAGGAGGTCTCCATTATATTTCTGTGAAATGGGTTGGACATCTATTTGGCATGTGTATCGGGCATTTAAGGGATTAACCCTTTGAGTGTTAGATAGGTATCCAACGGATACTCAGTAAGTGTGGGTTGGCAGTACATGGCAGAAGAACCCTGTAACTTTATTGATTTAACATCATGACTAAAGCAGGTAGTAGAGGTGGAGGCAGCAAGTCTATGACTCTTGCCATCTCCCACAGCAAACACAGAGTCACCATTCTCTTCTGCAGCAGGAGCATTAGGTGTTATCTGGAGTGAACTAACTGTTGGCAGTAACACATTCTCAGACACGTCAATAACATCATTACTTCTCTTTTCAGCCCCAGACCTCTGAGAACTTTTTGGAGTGCTTCAGCTGCTGCTAGTTGTGGCACTTTTGACCTGCTGATAGTGTGTCTCCCAGTCAGATCTGTGGTTGTGCTTCAAATGGGATCTCATAGAGGAAGTGCCTAGGCGTGAGCCAGTTTTCCCCTTGTTCATATGCTTTTTTGCACAGACAACAAATAGGAACATGCTTAGCATTTGGATCCTGACTCTGAGTGAAGTATCTCCATACTGTGGACTTCATGGATTGCGGGGTTCCTGAGGGGATGCTACTACTACTGGGGTTAGGTGTTGATGCAATTCTACTACTACAACTACTACTACTACTACTAGGTGTCAGATGTGAAGCATGTCCATTAGCAGCATATGCACTCATCATAGCTAAGGTTGTGGATGTTAATAACTTGTATTGTTGTTGCTGTTCATTACTCAACACAAGTGTATATAGATGAGGGGTGCTTGGACCTGGAAGAGATGCTGATGCTGATGATGACCTATAGGATGACTGTATATTTTTAGTAATCTTTGCATGGTCAGGGTCAGACTTTCCAATGTTTTTCTCAAACAGTTTATAGACAGGTATAGTGTTCCTTAGCCTTTCTGGACATGTCATCTCTCTCACTTTCCACTTCATCTGTATCTGAAGAAGAGGATTATGCTGAAGGGCTATATTCTATATCTACATCATCAGTCATCATTAGGTCATCCTCCGCATCACACACCGCTGCTTGCCCACTCCCCTTATATTCCTCTAAGCTTTTAGAGGTAACAAACAATTCTTTTACTTTTACTTTCACAAAATTTGCTACTATTTTGAGGAAAGGTATTTTGGTGCTTGCTTGTCTCACTGTCAGATGCAGCAACTGGTTGAGCTGCTACACCTTCCTCCATTATGCAATTATCAACACTAGAATGTGACTCGTTGTTGTCTTCAGTGTTCTTCTTATATGTTTTTTTTTTATAGTACTGACTCTGGTGGTGGGAATTTTGGAAGGACTTTGACAAACTGCATCCTCCTCATGAGGAGAGGGATCATCATTATTTAATGCAAACACTGCAGGAACCATGGCTGCAGTCAGTTTTTGAACTACCACTTTACTCTCATGTCCCTGCACTGTTCTTCCTTTCTCCCTCCACTTGCCCCTTGTGCATTAACTGGACATTACTCAACTACTTTGTGTGTTTTACTGTAAAGTACACAACAGAACTGAGGGAGTGTGATGTCTTGCCTTGGCCTTCAACAAATCTTGTGTGCTATCTATCAAGTCTGCTCCCTTACCACACACCCCAGACATGGCCAACACGGACCAGCAAAGAAATTGGAGCAAGGCTTCCTGTGTCTCTCAATTTACATAGTTACATAGTAGTTTAGGTTGAAAAAAGACTTGCGTACATCAAGTTCAACCCTTTTCCTATTCCTGTTTACCGCTGTTGATCCAAAAGAAGGCAAAAAAACCCTCAATACAGCAATTAAAAATTCTGCTTTGAATGGGGGGAAATATTCCTCCTTGATTCCATTTGGCAATCAGATTTCTCCTTGGATCATCAAGCACTAAATAAATATTAACCCCAATACTAACAAATAGACCTCTATGTTCTGCTCTTTCTTAGCACCGCCTCCTCAGGCAGTGAATTCCATACCTTTATTGTCCTTACTGTAAAGAATCCCTTCCGCTGTTGTAGATGAAATCTCCTTTCCTCAAGTCTAAGCAGGTGACCCCTTGTCCTTGTAATGTTCTGTTAATGAACAGGTCTTTGGAGAGCCCTTTGTATGAGCCCCGAACATATTTCTATAATGTTATCATATCCCCTCTAACATGCCATTTCTCTAGTCTGTACAAGTTTTACTTTTCTAGCCTTTCTTCATAACTAAAACTTTTCATTTCCTATTCCAATCAAATCAGCCAGACAGAGTGTTGGGGTATTTGGGGTCAACCTCCTTTGCTCCCTTCTCACATCCCCAGACTCCCCCAGCATAGTGATAATAACAGTAAGGAGCTTGGACCAACGCTGCTTGTGTCTTGCAAGTCAGTCACATTGGATTTTGGGTATTTGAGGTCAAACTCCTTTCTCCCTTCTCTCCCAGAGTGCCCTCAGACTCCCCTAATAGAAATAACAAATGTCCTACCTAAAAGTCTCCCTAAACTAAGCGTCAACTCCACTTTATTTGCCTATTTTGTCTAGCTCAAAAATTATCTGCTCTATCTTCCTCTCACAAACACAGAGTGGCATGCTGTGAGAGCCTGACACTCTTTTGTATGCCTTCAGGAAAAGAAGAGAAAAATGCCATGTGGTATGGGAGAAATTCAGTCTTCCCTTTGATTTCAATGCAATGAGATAGGTGAAAAAAGTGGGAAAATGGCACTTCTTGTGGGGAATTTCCTGTGAGGAGGGAAGTGCCATTTTTGCCTATTTCTGTGTTGAGGCGGAAACTTTCACCCATTCCTAGCAGAGACACAAATAATTAATGTGTGAACACAGTAAAATATTTATATGTATATATTTTAATATCATGTGCACACTCACAAGTATGTCCTCAAGCAGTGTATAATTTAATTGAATTTCTGACCTGTAAGTTACTTAGATAGATGTACTAAAAAGAAATTAAACAATTTTTGAGCAAACCAACTGCAACATAGGAGACACATACAAAGTTCCATTGATATACTGGGGTGTTAACCACTTGATTTCTAAAGAGGTCTCAAATGTATTTCTTTGCAATGTCTTGAAGACCTCTGCGGCATTCAATGGATAAAAAGTCCATTTTAAATCAATGTATACACACATACATAAAGTTAAATGTGTTTTCGTAATTATCGTCAAATGCATTTTTTCTGCTTATTGCTATTTTGGTCATTTAAAAACTACTCTTCTTAATTTTTAAAGTGATAGTAATACTTCGTTTTATCTTTATTTTATTTTGTAGGCATTAAAAAAAACATGAAGAATGATATGTCTTATCTATCAAACCTTTATGGCTTGAGAGATATTCACAAGCAAAGTTTTCCCTCCTGCCCCTTTTACCTAATGTAAGCCGTCTCTTCTCAGATGTGGAATGCAGTCCATAGACCAGACAGATAATAGCAAGGGAACAATCTTCTTCTTATGAGAACAATGAAAACCCTGCCCCCCTTGACAAGTCTTTCAACTTTTTCCCTTATCTTAATTGAAGATTGTCCCTCTCTGCAGTCTACCTGGGCACCTCCCTTCTGCTCTGGCTGAGCAGTGTTACATCAGTAAAAGGGGCAGGAGGGGGATACTTTGTCGTTATATAAACACTCTCCAAAGTCCAAATACTATGGTGATTAATTAGAGCTGCTTTTATTATGAAACATTACTATCCCTTTAAATACAGTAAAGTAGAGGTGTTAAAACTGTGTTCCATGTAATGGAGTTGCAAAGGGAACAACTAAGAGTGAACTGAATGCAAGTTTTACGATACAGATTGAATGTAGTCCTCTCTTTACTCATCATCATCCGTTCATCCTTCAGTAACCCTTCACTTCATGTCATCAACTTTCTTCTTATTGTAACCAAATAAGTAATTTCTCTGTTGAAACTTCTATTTCAGTACTAACCAGCTTTATATTGGCTTTCCTTTACATAGTGAACTCATTGTACATAAAGTATTCCCAAGAATCCTTTCTCCTACTGGAACGTTTAATCATTATTATAGAAAAGCTATTTCAAAACTGTATCTTGATTTATTGATTTTTTAACTTAGGGACCTCATTGTACATACAGTATCCATTGTGAATGGATTTTTTATATATATTTTTCCTCTGAGTCTTACATTTTTCAGAGTTATATAGCTTCGGGATACTCTGTCTGTTGGGGTTTATCACTTATTTCTCACATTCGCATTGATTTTTATGACTAGGATTATTCTAAGAATAGGAGATACTTTATCAGTTCGTGTACTTGTGCTACTATGAAGTAAGTGCAAGTTATACTGCATCTTTTTACTATTTTTTTTAGTCAATTTTTTAGAAAATGGTTGCACAATGATCACTGATCACTGATGAAGAACAATCTGATTGCCTTTTCACATCCACCACATAGGAATAACATTAAATGAGTCAGTGAAACATAGAATATAAAAAGTATGGAAAGATGCTCAGGTAATGTGGAACAGTCATTGAGTTGCTGGCAGTGGAGCTGTGAGGTAATGACCCAGAGTAGGACTCCAGTAGGCAGGAAGGCCAAATGTAGAGAATCTCATTAGGAAGGTAACAATAGAAAGAGATCTGGAAGCCAGAGATCAGGTGGTCAGTAGTACAAGCCAAAGGTCAGGGAACCAGAGATCAGGTAGTCAATAGCGTCCTCCCAGGAAACAATACCTGGGCCTGATAGGAGCAGATGTCATAGGAAGTATGGAGATGGAGTGAATATACTGCTCAGTATTGAATTACCAGTGAGTTGCATGCAGTGGAATGGAGGCTATAGGAAGTATGGACAGCTGATGTGAGCATACTGCTCTGGAATAGTCAGTGAGGTTTTAGCAGTAGAGCTGAGGTTATTGGTAGAGATGGGTGAAAAATTTATCTTCAAATTGAAGTCGGCGAATAATGGCACTTCCCACTTGGAGAATGATTTCCAGCGAAAAATGCAGATTTTTCCACCTTTTTTTTAGCCTAGCTCATTCCATTGAAATCAATGGGAACTTTGAATTTACACACAACACATAACAAATATTATTTTATTTCCCAAAGGCATAGTATAAAAGGGGCATGAGGGTGCCTGTGTTTGTGGGGTGTGGAGAAAGAATCAGTTGAACAGGGAATTTTTTTTGGGGGGGTTGTTTACTGGGATTATGGGGGCAGTTAATGAGAAAATAAATCCTTAAAACAATTATCCTCTTAAGGACGGCCGATTGTGCATGCGGCCGTCACGTAAAGACCACAGACCATTTTTTTTTTCGCCATCCGCTTCTGGGCTCCTTGAACAGAGTGCAGCTGCGCGGGTAGCCCGGAATTCCATGACGGTCCAGGACTGTCATTGGTCCTTAATGGAAAACAACCCATGACGGTCCTTGACCATCATGGGTCGTTAAGGGGTTAAAACCCCCATAATACATGGTATAAAAGGGGACTGAGGAGGGTGCCTGTGTTGGTGGGTGGAGACTGAGGAATGTATCAGTTGAACAGGGAATTTGTTTTGGGGGAGGGATTCTTGACTGGTATTGGGGGGGACAGTTAATAAAAAAAATAAATCAATAAAATAAGATATTTGTATATAAAGTGATAAACAGACAGGGACCCCCTGACATAAGCTGCCACTGGGGTGGTCTGATACTTGACTTGACAGAGTATTTTGTAGAGGATGATTCAATAGTTTTGTTGTTGAGGCCCAAGCCCTAAGAAAACATTGATTTGCAGGACTTACGCTTGTTAGAAACAAACTCCCAAAAATTGTTTATTCTTTGTAGGACTAGTTTTTTTTTTTACTTTTTGTTAAAGCACAATCTCTGAGAAAAAAAATGCCCTGCTGGTCATGTTGGCCAGTGTCTACTGGCCATTGTCAAATGTCCTCCTGAGCCCATAACTGTGGAATTTGCAACTGATGTTCTTGCTGCTGCTGAGTTGTTTAAGCAACAGGATGCTTAGGCAGCTGAAAGGGATGAATCATGAAGGTTCCACTTGCCACGACTATCTCCAGTGATGCGCCTGAGGAAGTAGCAGCACCATAACTAGCTCCAACCACTACTGGTATATGGGTTGCTGTTGCTGGCAAGTGGAACCTGTCCTAGTCCCGCATGACTTGTTGACCCCATTTCCACTGTGTCCACAGTGGTCTGAGACACACAAGCCTGCTCCAGCGTTCTTCTGCCCTTGAATCTCAGCAGCAGTAGGAATTAGAGCAGTTGCAAATCCTGCAAATTGCAAAAGCTCACTGCTGGTTGGAGGAGGTGATGAGCAATATGACAGAGGGTCCCTTAATGTCACAGTTGCCCTTTCTTGATCACGTGAAGAAGGCAGACTGGCAGCAATAGCAGCAAGCAAAGGCAGCTGATCTGTGCTCCTGGTGGTGGTAGTATTATTGTGGTGTTCAACATAGACTATGATGTGGGGGGAAGGGGACTCCCAGGGTCAGGGGAATGGTGTGGGCTCCCTTGACCGCTAGTCTGGACACTCTCAATTGCTTCCCCTACCACTCCCCTAACGCTAGTCCCACCAGCTGCTTCACCATCACTGTTACTACTACTACTAACACCAACCACATCAATTTCAGCCCAAGAGTCCTCCTCCTCACAGTCACTATTAATAGGAGGATATTGATTACCCTCTCCTTCACTCCTAACGCTAACAAGTTGCTGGAACTTAGTTGTAGTACTAGCACTGGCGGTGCTGTTTGGTGATGGCAAGTGTGACTTTGGGTCCCCTGCTGTCATACTTGATATCATCTTCTCCCCCCCCCCCTCCTGAGTATTACAAGACACACTAGAAGCAGCTTCAGCACTGGTGGCAACAAGTTCAGCACTGACAACAGGCACAGCACTGGTGGAAGCAAGGGCAGTACTGGCAGCAGGCACAGCACTGGTGCTGGCAATGGCAGCAGGGGCAGCACATCTAAAAGCCGGCAATGCACTGGTGGCAACAGGGGCAGTACTGGCAGCAGGCACAGCACTGGTGGCACTGGCAGCAGGGGCAACACGTCTGACAGCAGGCACAGCACATCTTACAGCAGGCACAGCACGTCTTGCAGCTGGCACAGGCAGCTGACCTGTCCTGCTCTCACTACTTCTACTCTTTTGTTCCTCCCTTGACACTAATTTCCCCAAACACACTAGGGGTGATTTAGAGGGACTGACCAGCACTGCTTCTGTAGTGCTCACTTCCTCCTCAGACTCAGTCCCAGAGGACACATAATGGTGAAAAGGCAAAAACCAGGTAAATAAATGGGCGGAAATTTCATCAAAAAATGGCAATAATTGTTTGCCAATGGGCAAAAAATGCAAAGATTTTAATTGCAGGTTTTCAAGCGCATTTTCCAGCGAAAAAGCAGACAACAATGTGGTTTTCGCTGAATTTCCCACGGGAACATGGTGAGAGATTTTGCCCACCTTTAGTTATTCGTAGTATGGAGAGCTGGGAGTACCTCTCAGGTAGTGTGGTAGCTATCCAGAGAAGATGTTTTAAACTTGGCACAAAAAGTGAATGCTGTCTGGATTTAAATTTTGGCCAATTTAGTTATTTTAACCCCTTAATGCAGCTCTGTTTGAAGATCTTCTGAGGCCTCTGGAGTAATTGTATAAGGAGACCTTCCTCCACATAAAGACATTTCTCCCTTGCCCACACTACAACATCCCCAAATACACTGGCTGACCTCCCCAGTTTTGTTCCCCTTCCCACTGATAGCCACAAATTCCACAAGCTGGCTGCCCCGCCAGCTTTTTTCCCCTGCCCAGTGATAGCCACCAATTCCCCAAATACACTGGCTGACCCCCCCAGCCCTGTTCCCCTGTCTACTAGTATCCAAAAATTCCCCAAAGAAGATCACTATACTGGGGTGTAAGCCAGTGCAAGTGCAGAGACCAGGAGGCAGGTTGTGTGCCTCTTAAAAATGTGAGTAATATTCTGATGATTTGTTCCATGGTGTTTGGGTGAAGGACCAATCTTCTGTGATCAATATACTACGCTTAGAGAGACTCTTTTGTGCTGCTCTTCTTTTCTTTTTTTAGCTTATCCAGTTTGGAGTGGGAACCCAGTCTCCTGGTGAGTGTGCAGCATTGGACTAAAAGAGCATAACACAGTAAAAGAAAGAAAATCAAGATATATAAGTATTTGTGTTTGTTTTTTCCTTTTCTGTTTTTTTTTTTTTTTTCCCTTTCTGGCTGTTTTCTTATTAATAGATTGTACACTTTTCCTTGAGTGCATACTGTGGGAAGAGGCGCAGTGGTTGGGGAGTTTTTCTTACTTTTTATCCTGGCTCCCAGTTTGTATATATCTAAAGTGTCAAGACACCTGTATTGCACTAAATAAAGAAAACATATATGCAATTAATGTACTATAATATAAATCACATAAACAGGTTAAAGAGATACAAAGGCAAACCATATTGGTCTCATCAGTCCAATTTGGGTAGGCCAGTCGGGTAGTCACCACCAGACGCACGTTTTGCTTCTCTCTCTAGACGCTTCAACTGTGCTAATACCCCCGTCTATGCGTCTAGAGACAGACACTATACATGTGTCTTGGCACTTTAATTAGACCCTGGTCTACTCCATTAGGTGATGTTTAAACCCCTTATTTAGGAGCATTAGTTATTTTGTGGGTGTTGTTTTTATATGCCTTATATGTCATGTGTGTTTTTTATTTTTTCTATGGAGATAATAAACAAATTGTATTTATTAAAGGGATAGAATGTTTCAAAATAAAAGTAGCTCCAATTAATCTTCATAGTATTTGGGCCATGGAGAGTGTTTTTTCAATACTGTCAGAGTTGTAGTTCAAGAGTAATTGAATGATAAAGCACCCCTCCTCCCGTCCCTTTTACTGATGTAACACTGCTCACCTCAGAACAGAAAGGGGATCTACAGATGGCTTGCAGAGAGGGACAATCTTCAATTAGCATAAGGGAAAAACCTGAAAAACCTTTCAAGGGAGGAAGGGTTTTCATAGTTCTCACAGTAAGAAGATTGTCCCTTGCTGTGAGCTGTCTGGTCTTAAGACCAGATTCCACATCTGAGGGGAGGTGGCTTACACTAGGTAAAAGGGGCAGTAGGGGGGAACTTTATCATTCAATTACTCTTGGAACTACAACTCTGACAGTATTGAAATAACACTCTACATGGCCCAAATACTATGAAGATTAATTGGAGCTGCTTTTATTATGAAACATCATTATCCCTTTAAGCATAGGTGTGTGCTGCCTATATATGGTTTGTTCCCTTACCCATTTTTTCTTTCTGTATATTGATGTTATTTCTGTAACTCATTTCAAATGCCTGTATCGCCTTCCTTTCTATATTGGTGGTGTGATTGAGAGGCATATGTGGGACTATAACTAAGGAAGCTTATTGGAATTGGGGGAGTGAATCTTACTTCACTTACATGTAAGTGCATGATATATTTGTATTTTGGTGCACATATTGTTTATTGAGAGGCTGCTATCTCTTCTTTCATGTTGACCTTCTAAAAGAAGGACAAAGTGGGACCAATCTGTCTGTTTGAAAGGTGATGAGAAGTGATACACTTACTTGAATGTAAGTGAGAAGCTGCATTTCATCTTGGTGCTTAATATTTTGTATTGAGAGATTGCTGTTTTCCTTTTCATTACGTGCCATTGGTTGAAGCGAGAAATCCATTGCAACTTGCTTAAAGGGGACTGTACAAGCAACTGAACATACTATATATCACAAATACAGGGTGACTGGTTAACACCTTATATATAGTTATAACATTATAGCCTGATACCCTGTGGAACTTTAAACTGGGACAGTATTTTTTATTATCATCCAGTTAAATTCATATGTGAGTTTCTTAAAGTGATCCCTCATATTATTCATAGCTACATTGTGTGAAATTCATATTTTATTTTATGATTTATTGGAGCGCCACTAGCAACTTTTTCTCTTACCCTCTATACTGAGTATAGTATCGCCAGGGGTCAAGTCCTGGAAAAAAAGTATGGGAACTTACCTAAGATCCCCCCCAAAATAAATATATATGGCTCACACGTCTCTCTCTATACATGTATGTGTGTCATTGCATGTATGAGTGTGCTTTTCTCACTCTATGTATGTCAGTGCATGTGTGTGGGAGTTTCTGTGTCTATATGTGTGTATGTCTGTTGAATGTGTCTTTGTCTCTATCACTGCATGCACACACATTGCCCCCCATCATCTCCATATTGCCCTCACATTTCCCCCCATCAGTTCCATATTGCCCCCATCAGGTCCATATTGCCCTCACATTGCCCCCATCATCTCCACATTGCTCCATCATGTCCATATTGCCATCAGCTCCATATTGCCCCATTAGGTCCATATTGCCATCATCATCACCACGTTGCCCTCACATTGCCCCATCATCTCCACTTTGCCCCATCATCTCCACATTGTTCCCCATCAGCTCCAGCTTGCTCACCCATCATCTCCACATTGCCTCCACATTGCCCACCATCAGCTTCAACTTGCCCGCCCATCATCTCCACATTGCCCTCATCATCTCCACATTGCCCTCACATAGCCCCCCATCAGCTCCAATTTTCCCCCATCATCTCCACATTGCCCCCACATAGACCCCCATCAACTCCAACTTGCCCCCATCATCTCCACATTGCCCCCATCATCTCCATATTGCCCTCACATTGCCCCCATCAGGTCCATATTGCCTCCCCCCATCAGCTCCATGTTGCCTACACATTGCCTCCCCCCGTGTCCATTTCCTGCATCCCATTCCTGTGTCTGGTTCCTACCTCCCTGGTGGTCCAGCGGCGACAGGAGAGGACTGTGCCTCCTTTGGCACAGTCCTGTAGCTGCTTGAGCTCCCGCGCGGTCTTCTCTTCAGTAATGCAGAGCGCTGGGAGATAATGTCATCTCCCAGCACTCTGCATTACTAAAGAGCTGATGAGGTAGCTCAGCAGCTATGGGTTTGCGCCGAAGAAGGCACAGACCTCACCATGTTGCAGGCACCGGAGAACTTGGGTCCTGCTAGTGGGAACTGCGTTCCTGCTGAGGGAAAATGTACAGGAACGCCGTTACCATGCGTTCCTGCAGGACTCAAGCCCTGATTATCTCCATAGGCAGGGCCGGTGCCACCTATAGGCAAGGTAGGCGCCAGCCTAGGGTGCATATTCTCTGGGGGCACATCAGGTCCCCCCCCTGCTCACCACTTACTGCCCAAGTGAAAAAAAGTATGTTTCGGTGCTCTCCCTGGACCAGGATTGAAGGAGTGGAGGGGGGAGACAGAAACGGGCATCGCTGTGCTACATTAAAGAAATAGCCAGCCAAGGGAGAGCACCGAAAAGTACTCACTGGGAGAGAGAGACGTGCACCGGGAAGAGTAAGTGGAAGGGGGGTCAAGAGGGGATAAAGAGTCAGACTGGGAAAGAAAGTATAAAAGGGGGGAATAACAGTCAAGAGGGGATCAAGAGTCAGACGGGGGAGAGAGAGAGTCAAAGGGGGATCAACAGTCAAGAGGGAGATCAAGAGTCAGACAGGGGAGAGAGAGAGTCAAAGGGGGGATCAACAGTCAAGAGGGGGATCAAGAGTCAGACAGGGGAGAGAGAGAGTCAAAGGGGGGATCAACAGTCAAGAGGGGGAGAGAGTCAAAGGGGGGGAGAGTCACATATAGAGAACATACACTGATACGCATATAGAGAAGCACACACACATACTTACACACTGATATCCTTACAGAAACTCACACACATGGACACACTTATATACATACAGGGAACACATACTGACACACGCATACACATATAGAGAACACACACACAAAATGACACTTATACACATATAGAGAACACACTGACACTTAAACACATACAAGGCGGGGCATAAAGGGGTAGGACACAAGGGGTGGAGCCAAGGGGCGGCAAAATTAGGTTTTGACTAGGGTGGCAAAAATCCTTGCACCAGCCCTGGCTGTAGGGAGAGCACCGCCTCTCTATTGATGTATGTATTTTGGTAATTACTGAAGAGGTTGCTTTTTACCATAGGTGAGCAGTCATTGCCATTTTTTGAATGATATGTAATATCTAAAAAGGGCAACGAATCGCACAGAAGAAATCTAGAGATAGCCAAATGCACTGCAGGAGGAAAATAATTTCCAGTTTCCATTTTATCTGAATATGAACCAATACGTTACTAGTACTCAGAGGGTTAAATCACCCAAATTAAATCAATGGGGATTTGATGAAATGTTATCATCATCTACAGTGCAGCTGGTTTAGTCCACTTTTTCTTTCTGTATAAGGCCCTAAGGGGGAGATGTTACAAAAAAGCATTCTTAAGGCTGTAAATTCAAAAGAAAAATGGCTATATGGGGCAAACCATTTAAATTATAAGGGATAATTAACATTACTTTAAATGGAAATTTTAGTCAATTGAATGCTAAAGTGTTCTCCAATGCATTGCAGTCAAGTGGTTACAAAACCCCATTTAAATCAGTGGTAATTGTTACAATTTTGAGTTCTTCCCTATATAACTGGTTTGCCCTGGATCTCCTCCATTTGTTTTGAACATATGGTTCTTAGTGTATATTTAAGAATTGGCGCTACAATTTGCAACCACAATTCTAATATATAAAAGGTCATATTTATAAAAAGTGAAGACAAGTTTATAAATATGTCTATTTGAGGATATTCTGAGAAAATGCACAAATGATAACATTTTCTTGCATACATAGATGTCACTATATAAACATTTTTAATGAAAACCTATATGTATAGATATTTTCCTACTGAGTGAAACAAGGTCACTCCCACTGTTGTCAGTTGTTTTATTCAAATGACATAACAGTTCAAATAATCAGGAAAATAATTTACTGTGTGTTTACTTCCTGATAGTTCTGACAGGAAGTGACCTGTAGTTTCTATCTCATTCTATGGAGGATTGTATGCATTGACTTACCTCTCCAGAATGTAACAGAATAACTAATTGGAATTTAACCACTAGAAGGCACTTTTAATACAAAAACACAGGTTTTAATGGCAATAACTACAATATTTATTTTTTGTCATAAAAAAAATTTCTGCTCCTTTAATGACAGCCTATGACTGGCCGGCACTTGAGGACCACGGGCCGGCCAGCTGTGACGGTCCTGGCATGGCAGTGGTCGTTAAGGGGTTAATCGGTAAAACTGCCTTTATTTTTGGCTCAATTAGCACATTTTTTTATACATATATTGCAACACAGTTCTTATTTGGACAAGAACACTCTAGTGTTCAATAAAGTTGACTGACTGGAGTTATTACTTAGCGAAAATGTAGCTTTGCAACAATTTTACAGACACTTTCTTTATAACTCCAGTTTTATTATACAGCTTTCACCAAAGCGCTTTATTCACTAAACATTAAAATGAGAATGAGACCCAGAGGGGTTACCAGGAACCTAATTCACCAAGCTAAAGAGGAGTAATTCTGGGACAAACCAACTGCCCTCTAGGAGACGCCTGGAATTTCCCATTGATTGAAATTTGGCTTTTAACCCCTTGAACTCTACAGAACTCTACATGAATTGCTTTGACATAGCAAATGAGTGAATTATATTTCTCCTATGAATTATTTTGTATGAAACCCTTTGAGTGCCAGAACAATCTTGATTGCTTTGCAAAGAAATGCATTGGATGACCCTCAGAAACTCAAGGGTTTAAAACGGCAACCCCCATTTTTTTTTTTTGTTTGCTATAGCCTTGTCTGCGATAGAACTAGAAATATATTATTTAAGGGGTTAAAACATTTAGGGCCATTTTCACAAAGTACAGAGGAGCAATTCCATAACAATAATAATAATAATAATTTGTGATTTTTATAGCACTTTTCTCCCTGCGAGACTCAACGCACTTTACAAATCTATAAACAGACATAAAATTAAGAGTTCCTTATGGTCACATGAGTTGACTGAAGACCTGATATAAGAGATGGGTCTTTAGCTTTTTTTTAAAAGTCTGTAATGATGGTGCCTCTCTGATTGAGCACAGTAAAGAGTTCCAGAATGTGGGGGCAATGTGGCTGAATACCTGGGAACCAGAGGTTGTCTTTATTCTGGGCACCGAAAGTAGGAATCTGTTGACTGACCGCAGTGAGTGGGATTGAATATAGGGTGTTAGGAGCTCTTTCAGGTGCTGAGGGCCTTGATTATTTAAGGCTTTGAAGGTCAGAAGGCCAATTTTAAAATATGTTTTCCATTTAATTGGAAGCCAATGTAGGGAGTGGAGAATAGGAGTTATGTGACATGAGCGACTTTGATTGGTCAGTAGTTTGGCTGCTGCATTTTGTACTGTCTGTAGGGTAGAGAAAGTCCACCCTAAAATAGGGGACAAAATAAAACATATATTGATGGAAATGAATATTTTATCCCATTTTGTGCTTTACAATTAATTGGAGACTCGAAATGTTCAAGAGGTTGACACTCTGAGTGCCAGAGGGGTATGCAAAGCAATGCGTTGCATACCCCTCTGGCACTCAACCGGTTAAAAGCTCCATTTAAATCAATGGGAAATTGGAACCCCTTGGTACAATTTGTTTGTTTCAGAATTATTCCTCTTCCTCTTACGGGGAATGATTATATGCTGTTGCCTGCCGGTATTTGCACATAGCCCCACATTAGCACATCTGCCATCAATGACATTCTATGGAGAGAGGAAAAAGGTCCTGTGAGTACTGAATATTCCTGACTTCACCCAGCTGTGCTGATAAAGGTGTTCTGCACCGCACACCAGCAAACAACAGGTCACTTATAAGCTATGGAAACTCTGTTTCCATAGCTCTGGAGGCATTGGCAGTGAGTTAAAATGGTCTTGTATTGACCCTATACTGTCCTTAGATGTCTGGTGAAAAGACTCTTTCTACTAAAGCAAAGTTAGGTATTTTTTAAGGTACGGGAAGTAAGGATGTGGAATTCCTTGTCTGTGGGCTGTGTTTGTAGATGTTTAAAAAAAAATATTGCATAACTTTCTAAGCCAGAACAGTATTGAAATTATGACTGTTGATTTCAATAAAGATAGGATGTGGATCCAGGGAGATATATATACATTGCATTTGGCATCAGGAAGGAATTTTTAACCTCTTGGTGCATAATTTGAAATGGTTTCAATGTTTTATTTTTATTCTGCCTTCCCCTGGATCAACAAAGATGACATTTGAAGGTTGAAGTTGATATGCATCTATTTTTTGACATCATCAACCATCTCTCTGTGTTAAAAAGTACTGGAGAACACTAGCATCCAAGGGGTTATTTCTACATGTGTGGTCCAGTAGTAGTAAAGTGAACAGGCACTGCTGCTGGCAAGCAACAGCTACTGGTATATTTTAATTGATCAAGATCTCAGATTCACAGTAAATCCAGACTGAAGACAGCAGGCATTTTCACAGCCATCTTCTTTGTTTTGCAACCCCCTGCTAAGACATATTAACCTTTTACCCCTGTCTATTCATCAGGCTTATAAATCAACTCAGCAGAAAAAGAAGGGAAACATTTAAGCACTCAAAGGTTTAAGGGAGCAATAAACTTTTCTGATGAGTAAAACAAGGATACTTTAATTGATTTGGGAAGCTTCAGTCAAAAGTTATTAAACTCAACCTTTCATTTTTTTCTTGCTAGTGGCAATAGTGCCAACTGGTGTCTTAAAGTTTTCCCCCCAATGCATTATACATCCATGTGCTTTCCTTTTATGTTATTTTGAAAATCCAGAGGCTGCACCTATGCTTATGTAAAAAAGGTTTCCAGTGCACTTAAAGGGATAGTAATAGATCATTTCCAAAGCAGCCCTCAGTCAGTATAAGGAAAAACCTGCGCTCCTTGTCGAAGGGGGGAAGGTTTTTCCTAATACTAACTGAAGCTTATCCCTTGTTGTGATTTGTCAGGTCAAGTGACCGGACTTCAGATCTAAGGGGAGGTGGCATCAGAAAGGGAAAAGGGGTGAGAGGGATCAACTTTAGAATAAAATAACATTGTAACCGTACAGTTGTGGAGAATAAGAGAATCAGCCGGCAGTACTATCCCTTATTATAAACAAAATGAGCTGCATTGGCAACAATCAATTACTATCCCTTTAATGCTGCCATTTCAAGTCTCTAATGTTAGAAAGCATTAATGTCACCTCTATAGCATGAGTAAGGAAAAGGAAGAATTTCAGAATGATTTCCCATGCATCATGTTACTACATGGCACAAAACCAGATATAGAGTAATGACATACACCAAAATACCCATATACTGCCACCAATTACAGTAAGAGGCACAAAGCTGGTATTTGATCATGTAAAAGATTTGGACATAGGTGTCAGGCAGGCACAACTCATCAAACATGGCCCTCGCCCCTATATTATCACAGAAGCATATTTGTACTTCTCCTTTCCTAAGTGATAGTAACATTGTCGCCTGGTGGTCACAAAAGAAAAAAGTTTGACTTCTAATTGCTTTTGAATGAAGAATATCCAGAAGTGAGATTATTTTTTCTTGGTGAACCATTACTTCCGCTTTCACAGTTGTTTGTCTTCTATACGAGTATGAAGTATACATACAAGTAGACAAACGTGAGCTCCCCTGTTTAATATATATATAATCCTTGGAAATAAACCACACTCACAGGGCTTGTATAGTGAACACAACGTGTTAGTTTATTATATCCATGTTTCGGACCAAACAGGGTCCTTTCTCAAGATTGAGAAAGGACCCTATTTGGTCCGAAACGTTGATATAATAAATTAACACATTGTGTTCACTATACAGGCCCTGTGAGTGTGGTTTATTTCCAAGGATTATCTACTCTTCTATGAAACTGGCACCCAGGCAAGTTTATTTTGATATTTTAAGTGAGTGCTCTACCTTGAATTTTTTTTCTTTTTTTTTTTTTTTTTAGATAGTTGTAAGAGTACCCATTTTAACCCCTTAAGGACCGTCCATGCACGCACGGTGCGGTCACTTAAGGACCACGGAGCAGTTTTTTTTAACCATTCGATTCTGGACTCCCCAAAAGGCATGCAGCTGCACGGGAAGCTCGGAATTCCATGACGTACATGTAGGTCCTTGGTCCTTTAGGGACCGCAACCTCATGATGTACATGTACGTCATGCATCGTTAAGGGGTTAATTGACGACTTCTTCAGTGTCTCCACACTTTTACTTTTGGATATTTGCTGTTGGTGGCTGATATGTTCTGGGGGCCACGTGAAGCTGGCAGTGTGATTAGGTACACAGTCATCTTGTCTACTGGTTTAAAGGACAAGTATCATGTGAATAGTGTCCAAAGGGCAAATCAGCACTTATGATAGTGAAGATTATCCACTAGTATGCACTACAGTGCCCACATTTTGTAGCGCATACCCTGAGGTGCAGCCACTGGCATTAGAAGGTAACACCAGTAGATCTGCACTGGCAGATTGGCCCATTCACCCCAACAGGTAATATATATAAATATATAAGATAGAAGTGGAGCAATTATTGGTCAAACCCATTTTGCCATAGGGAACAAATAAAAATATCACAGATTTAAATAGTACTAGGGATTTATTTTAGTAAGGACAGTAATGTTGTGGAATTCTTCGTTTTTGGATTTTGCGCTTGTAGGTCCTGTAGGTAATTAAAAAAATGCATTATATATCTTTTCTATCTCAGAACAATATTAAGTTTATTTCAGTGCAGATAGGCTATGAACCAGTGAGATATACAACCTTCTTTTGGAGTCAGGAAGGAATCTTTTTTACTGCCTTTAGGTAAAATTGGAAATGGCTTCAAAAGTTTTTTTATTTTGCTTTGCTAGAGAGTGGTCTCTAATACAGTCTGCCTTACAAGTCCTGTGAGGGAGTCAGAGGCCACAATGCAGCACTGGCCTCTTTATCAGGTCCCTTTCCATTATGCAACATACACCGTCCACATAGCTTATGCAGGGAAATGCTATACTAATATAATTTCCTCTGTATCTTGTTTCTTGCAAAGCTGTAAACAAGATGTGAAAGAAAGAAATGCACAGAATATCGCACAGACCATCCATATGGATTGAAAGTCTATTCTACAATACAGTGTGCTACCAGTTAATAATAAATAGATGTAGACACTGAACAGAGTAAAAGTGTTTTCAAACTATTCATCTTTAATGAGCAGGAGCATGGTGAACGTACACGACCTGTAACACTGATTTATATGATGAAATAAAAAGAATGTTGCTCCTGGAGGTTTAAGTGAAAGGCTTAGGTGGGAGAGTAGTTTAAAGCAGTAACTCTCTTATTTATTTAAATAAGAACTAACACCTTCTAGTAATAACCTCCACTCATCTTACTATGGCCAAAAAATCCTAATGGTCTCTATGAATGTTGCCTTTGTGCCTTATTTAAAGTGATAACATTTTCGGTCAGCCCTGGGTGTCAAATCCATGGGGGAAGACGTGACAGTTGCTGACAGTTTTTTCATACTGAAAGTACCAGAGTACATTAGCCCACTTAACCATTTCAGGAGCAGAGTGGTGTGCAACGCATTGAAATGCAATGCATTTTACACCCCTGTTGTCCTTAAATGGTTAAGGTCACAATGTGTAGTGGGTTGAGTTTGTTTCTTGTGGTCCTGCTAGCAACTGTCATGTCTGCCTCCATGGACTGATCGATAATGTAATCTCTTGAATCAAGGAAACAAGTAGCAAAGGAAAAAAATTCAAAGGGGGCAATTATGATTTCCTGGCCATAGGTGAGTGGCAGGTATTATTAGGGGGCGTTTGATTGCTTCCCATTCTGCATCCTTACAGTCTGAGATTCATTTTCATGGAAGATTAATTGGATGCATTTCCTAATGAGTGGTTCCCCATGCTCATAGCATTGTAAGAAGCACTTACCCAAGTGAGTGTCAGCAATAGGCTTTATTCATCAAGTGTTGGAATTCTGGAGCAAAGCAACTGTACCTTAGGGTGCACATTAGAATTCTGCTAATGCACATTGATTTAAATGAGGCTTTTGACCTCATGAATGTTAGAAAGATCTTTGGTGCATTGAAAAGCAATACATTAGAGACATCTTTAAAATCCAAAGGGTTAAAAGTTTCTTAATGCAGAGACAAATTAAAACTCCGTAGGGCCCTTGGCAAGGTACCAATTTGGGGCCCCTGGATTCTTGATTCGGTGCTTCTGACACAGAGTACTGCTAGCAGGAACTGGCATTGTAGCTTTAACCCACGAGTGCTAGATAGGTATGCAATGCATTGCAACGCATTCTTATGGCACTCCAGTGGGTTAATTTTTAATAGATGGTTATTTCAAATTCTCTTAAACAAGAGAATACTCATTTATCACAATGAATTTGCCAGAATCAAGAAAAGCACAGCTTTCACTTGGATAGAATAAAAAGATTTCACAAAACGTATAAACAGTTCATCTTCTACTATTACTAAAATTGCAACCACAGAAGATACATGTGCCTGGATTCTAGATTAAAATCTTGGCCACTCTCTATTAAAAGCACTAATACTTTCTAATAATTACAGTCCACTAATTACTTTATTATGAACAGGAATTCCTGATGGCCACTGTAAAATTTGGACTTACACCTTGGTCCAGATGCCATATCCATAAAGATTGTCACGACTTTACTGGCCACCACTGGAACCTTTACTTTTAACTTAAAAGGATAGTTATCTTTCACAAAAAAGCAGCTCCGATTAATCTTCATAGTATTTGGGCCATGGAGAGTGTTATTTCAATTCAGTCAGGGTTGTAGTTCAAGAGCAATTGAATGATAAAGAATCCCCTCCCGCCCCTTTTACTGATGTAACACTGCTCATCTCAGAGCAGCAAGACTGTATGGATGGATCACAGAGAGGGACAATCTTCAGTGAGCATAAGGAAAAACCTGTCAAGGGGGGCAGGGTTTTCCTTATGCTCACAGTAAGAAGATTGTCCCTTGCTGCGACTTGTCTGGTCAAGGGACCAGATTCCACATCTGAGGGGAGGTGGCATACACTAGGTAAAAGGGGCGGTAGGGGGGGAACTTTATCATTCAATTACTATTGAACTACAACTCTGACAGTATTAAAATAACACTCTCTATGGCCCAAATACTAGAAGATTAATCAGAGCTGCATTTTTTGTGAAACATTACTCCTTTGAAGCAGGCAGAATGCAAGAGCCAACAGAAAACATGAATACTGCAGTAGGCAGAGTTTAGGGTCCAGGAGACCTTTCGGCAAGAGTCATGACCACCTCTGTGGCCATGACATAGAAACCCAGAGGTGTTACTAGGTACTGACTTAGGGAGCTAAAGTCCCATGATTAAAGCCCTGTGTTTTGTCGCCAGCCTGGAACATGTAATGTGGCATTGGCCTAAGAATGCATTTCGCTGGCCTAAGCCCCAGGTCTTTAGGGAAGTTAGCAACTCCCCTGCTCAGAGCTAATTGAATTTGTCCTTTCTTTAACACTTTGAGTGCCAGAGGAGTCGCATGTTATTTAGGATTGTCAGACCACATAGCAGTATTCATAATAAACTATGTTTATTTACCCTTTGTGTACCAGAGAGGTATCCAATGCATTCCATTGCAATGCTTTGGGTACCTCTCTTGCACTCAAAGGGTGAAAGGAACAGTATCACCCAAATGTGGACTGGAGTTATATATGCTTAAATACCCTGTAGTCTACTAACATCAGTACATTATCGCTATTTTTTTCTGAGGTCTAAAATCTGGACTAAGATATGCCCTGAGGAACAAACACTCCTGCCTTTTCCACTGATTGTCCAGGATTATCTGTAAATGGGATAAGATTATAAAACAAGAGCATTGGGCACTAATCTCAGACAGTTAACTGTTAAATCACAATGCAAACAGCAGAAACAAAATTAAATAAATCCTCTCTGAACCGGACAATTCCCACATGAATTAAAAAGCAAGTTTAAGATTATATTTAAAGTTATATCAACCTATTTAATTTTTTCACTTGAAACATCTTTCTCATCCCTTCCATAGAGGCATGGTAATATTTTTATTGTACTAAACATAATTTAAATGGAATGAAGAGAAGATAATATTCTAGTACTTCAAGGCGGCTTCTTTGTTACCACATCCTATATAATAAAACACTAGAATGGTTGTCCCATGCAGTCATGCTCAGTAAAGACTGCCCAATGCACAGAATGCTGGGAGGTGTAGGAATGCTGGGAGGTATAGGAATGCTGGGAGCATTATGTGCATTTGGGTAGTCTCTACAGCACATGGCTGCATCACAAGCGCCGCCAGCGAGTAAACTTTTGAGGGCCAGAGGGGTACGTAACACACTGCAACGCAATGCATTGCATACCCCTCTGACACTCAAAGGGTTAACATCACCCGTATTTTGGCCCATGTACACTGGTTTTTACAATAGTGGGGCTATAAAATGATCTTCAAATTGTTATGAAAAGGAATTTTACTATCTGTATTACAAATCATCGTAGTATAGATGAATCTCAATTGTATCACCTCTTTCAAGCCTTATCTCTAAAAGACAGAACACTGTACATGCTAGATTGTAAAAATATACTGCTTATGGAGTTGTGCTGTAAAAAGAATTGTGTTCCTTGTGATTGTACCATTTGGTATTCATATTTTCCCTTTGCTATGAGTGAATTCAGACCTGCAATGTAATGAGTTGAAGGAACACAATCTCCTAATATTTACTTGGTTGAAATACCTTTGAATATCATGTATTTACATCTGGCTTACATAATATTTATTTATTTTATGATCCCCAATATATAATTCTAAACCTGTTTCTTAACCCTTTCAGTGTCAGAGGGGTACACAACGCATTTCAAAGCCTACTACCTCCGGCACTGAAAGGGTTAATGCCTGTGTAAACTCTCCTTTTCAGAAACAATTTGGTTAACTTTATTTGTGCTATTTTTAATGAAATACTAGAGCTAAGGAAGGTAATTTATTAACCCAATGAGTGCCAGAGGAGTACACAACGCATTATTTTGCAATGTGTTTCGTATCCCACTGGCACTCAAAGGTTTAAAGGAACAAATGTGTTGTTTTAACCATTTTTTTTTATTTAGAAAACAGGTTTTTGAGTTATTGATTTATATATTATGCTAGTTATGACGTGCAGTTCAGTTACTCCCTGTTCCAGCCTTACATTTTCTCCCCAAATTCAGTGACACTTAACCGTTTCAGTGCTACGGGAGGTGGGCCCACTTAAAAAGTTAAGTATTATTGTGTGGGGGAGGTAATTTAGGGCTAGGACACAAGAGCATGCACAGCATAACTTAATATGAGTACTTTTTCAATTTAAATAACTCAAAAATAATTTTTCTAAATGAAAATGGCTAATACTACTTATATGTGATTTTGAAAGCCCTTTCAGAATCACCTAAATAGCTTGTAGCCACTATTATATCTTTAAGATTAACATCCGCCATTGTTTTATCATGTTGCCATATGTCAGTCCACCCACAGACTATCCTGTACTAACCCTTGTCAAGATGATCAAGATTACTATAGTGGTTCAAGTCAGGAAGTAAATGTACATAACCAATTCCTCAATAAATCAAGAACAGGAATAGAGTCCCTACCCCCACCTAATGTCAATTTACTAAGTTAGGTACACAAAGCCTCCTCTTCAATCCACTTGTGCAAAAGGGAGAATAATAGGATAGTCAGTGGGGATGTTTGAGTGGTATTTAAATCTGCACCTTTCATAGATCAAGGGTGAAATGATGTGATTGTAACCATTTCCCTATGCCTGTTATGTGCCTGATATAAGTGGCTTGTTAGCATCAAAGTCCTAACATTGGTGGAATGTATTTGCTGGTATGCACGTCAGCACTAATACTTTAAAGTGTATACCCCCTGCTGGATCCATGGCTATTACAGGCCAAAGGTAGTGGGTCTGCACTAGTGAATTTTGCACATTTACACCAAAAACTCATGCAAAATGCATGAGTGGATGACCCCACAGAGCATTTGTAAGTTTAGATTTTATGCCACATTCAAGTCCATATCCCACTCAGGCACACTCACTATTATTGACTACTAAGCTACAATACAGGTCAACATTGATAACCTTTGCTATGATGAGTGCATCTGTTACTGTTCAGAGCTGAGACTGTTGCAATAGCTAGCCCTTATAGTAGCAGTAGTTCCTTGGGAACCCTTCATTCTATGACATCTCCAGTATGGCGAATATTTACTCACAATCCAAAAGCTGGTTGTGTGCAAGGGGAAGCATGGTTTCATCCAGGCATATCGTCACTGAGGTCCCAAAGGAAGTAAAACCACAAGTCTGATCGGGAGACAAACTGGCAACACATCAGAGGTATGATGACTAGCAGCAGTAGAATCACTATTAAAACTTCACTGGGCTGAGATACACATAATAATAATGTTATAGATGTTTCAGAGAGTGGGACATAATTTTCTTTAGTAGCAATAATACTCTTGTCTCCTACTGCTGTTATGCAAATGCAATGCACAGAGGAAGAAATAGAAGTAAAAAAATGGCTCAAAAATAATCCAACATTACATCTGTTCAAACTAGTCAAAATGTTAGCAGTTGAAAACTGCGGTTTTAAAAAAACAATGCCATATAACATAGTAACATAATAACATAGTTGATGAGGCTGAAAAAGATATGTGTCAATCAAATTCAGTTCATACCATATAATTGTCGATACAGAGGAAGGCAATAAAAACATTGAAGCCAATTAAGACCCAAAAGGGTAAAAACCTTCCTGACTCTAAATGCTTGTCGGATATTTCCCTTGACTGACATCCTATCTGCTTCTGTCATACTTCACAATCTTGTTCTGTGCTAGATACGTATCCATTACTTTTTGAAATCATAAAAGGGATATGGCCTATCTCAAGCTGAAGTTATTTTTCAAGGACATCTGTGCATGTGTTGTACAAGTAGGTTGTTATTATGGCGGGGAAAGGGTTGGAAAACATCATTCGCATGACCACAGATATGTAAGAAAGTGGGTAAAGTAAAGACTATATGACTGTCATTGCTCACTTGTTATCCCTCCCATCAGAGGGCAGTTGTTGCATGAAGCATCATATCACTGCCAGTGTTGACTTGCTCTGGCACTAGTAGTAAAGACCAGCTGCATGGTAGTCCATACCATTGGCATATCATTTTATGCATTCTGAACTTTGAGAGATGAACCGACAAAGCAGTAGATGTATTAAAGAAACTGCAAGAGGTCACAGACAAAAGGCTTGCAACCCGCTCCTTAAAAACAGGATTTGTGTATGAGGAAAATGAATCCAATATAATAGCTGCCTTGATAAAATCAGACATGATGACATGATGCATATACCCTGCTAGTCCATGTCTTAAATATAATTCTTGACCCATTCAGACATTTTTTTCCTCTATTAAAGCTTGTTCTGTCTCTCCTTCAGAATTATTACTTGTAAAATTGACTTTCTAGAATGGATTGCATTTTCACCTTAACCAGATCTTTGTTCCCAGTGCCTGTGGTTGGAAGTCTGGCAATTTGTTCATGATTCCCCACTGTCAAGTAATCCTGGAGTTGACCCTAGGCAATCATGCTGAGTCATAGTAACATAGTTGATGAGGCTGGAAAAAGACATTCGTCCATCAAGTCCAACCCATGCCAAAAATACCCCTGTTGATCCAGAGGAAGGTAAAAAAAAATCCCTCTGGGGCAATTTCCAATTTAGCCCCAAGTGGCAGTCAGATAGTTCCTTGGATCAACATCTTATCTGCTTTGAACCCATCTATCATAATTTTCAATATTGTTCTGTGCTAGATAGGCATCCATTGCTTTTTTGAAAGTAGTTGCATTATCTGCAAGCACAACATCCCGAGGCAAAGAATTCAATAGCTTTACCGCTTTAACTGTAAAGAATCCTTGGCTTTGTTTAGTCGAAAGCGCCCTTCCTCTAGTCTTAATGAATGACCTCTTGTTCTTAGCTCAGCTCTTTGCGTAAATAATTAATTGGCTAGTTCTTTATATTGACCTTGAATGTATTTGTAAATGGTAATCATATCATCCCTTAGATGTCTCTTCTCTAATGTAAACAAACCCAGTTTGGCTGGTCTCTCTTTATAACTCAGATCCACCAGTCCCTTTATCAGTTTTGTTGCACGTCTCTGCACCTTTTCCAGTACTTCTTTTTTAAGAACTGGCGCAAACAATTGTACTCCATATTCTAGATGAGGCCAAACCAAGGATTTATACAGAGGTAGGATAATATTAGCATCCCTTGCATCTAAACCTCTTTTTATGCAGACTAGTATCCTATTTGCTCTTGCAGCAGATGAGTGACTGCACACTGCTGTGAAGTCTATTGTCTATCAGTACTCCTATATCTTTCTTTAATGAAGATTCCCCAAGTTGTTTCCCATTTAGAGTATATGTAGCAAATTTGTTTCTACAGCCCAAATGCGTAACCTTACATTTATCTACATTAAATGTCATCTGACACTTTTCTGCCCATTCACTCAGTTTTTCAGTTTTTCTGCCCATTCACTCAAATTTTGGTGTATTTTGGGTCAACCTCCTTCCTCCCTTCTTCTGCCCCAGAGTGCCCCCAGACTCCCCTTCTACAGAGAACAAATGTCCTACCTAAATGACTTCCTAAACTAAACTTCAATTCCCCTTTATTTGCCTATCTCCTCTAGCTCAAAAACATGCTGCTCTCTCCTCTCACAAACACAGAATGGCTGCTGTGAGAGCCTGACAGCCTTTTATATGGCTGTAGAAAACTTTCATGTGGTGGAGAGAAATGTTTAACCCCATTGATTTCAATGCAATGAACTAGGCGAAAAAAGCAGGAAAACAGCACTTTTCGTTGGAAATTTTTCACCAAGTGGAAATTGCCATTTTCTGCTGTTTTAAGTTTGAGGTGAAAATTTTCGCCCATCCCTACACTTAATGTAAAAAAGATTTAATTGTAATAACTTTGGAACTACACATTTTAGCAACGGCAGTACTTTTGTTTTAGTTAGCAGGTAAATTCTACAATGTTTGTTTTTTCATAATTAAGGTTTACTACTCCTCTGACCCTCCAAGTACCAAAACAATGCAATAGACATCCCTTTAGAACTCAGAAGGTTAAATAATGCATGTCAAAATAATGCACCACTCTCATAACTATAAAAGATTTAAATTATTTTTTGTAATTCAGATCTGCATTTAAATGCGCTTATTGGGAGCAAAGTCCAGTTTAGTTTGTTAAACAGTAAACACTGCTATTTCTAGCTATCCACCATAAACAGCAGAGTTTGTTAGAAGTATGGGCTTAAACTGAAAAGAGTAATGAAGAACCGAAAACAGTGATATAAACAAAGAACTACACTCCCCTAATATACAGAGCATTCTGAACATGCTTCTAAATGCAGATTAGGACAGGATGCCAGATGACTCCTTCCTACCTCTTCTATAATTCCTTGTCAAGTCACCGGGGATGAACACTGGCCTATTGAGTGACTCTTGTGCATTACTGTGAGATGGATGCCTTTCCACCGAGGAGATAGTCTTCAGTCCTCTTTGTCTGATTGGAAAGAGACCAACAGATGATCATTTGATTCTATGTGTATCAGGAGAGTAGCCTTCCCTCTGTGTGGAAAGGTTCTCTACTGGTATGACTTTGTTATTGTTATAATATCAATATAGCACCAACTTATTTATCTGCACTATACAATGGAGAATAGACATACAGAGACATTAAACAGTAAAAATGGAACATAGAAAACAAAAGGCTTGGATGGCCCTACTCATGAGAGCTTACAGTCTAGGGGGTAGAGCTTACAGTCTAGGATTATAACATGATCCATGATTTATTTGATTAGCCAAGGCATAGTTTAACTGTGGAGCAGTGAAGTGGTTCATTTATATCCATAATTAAGTGTAACTGACACATAAAACATGTAGAAAAAAAGGGGGGGACAAACAGCGCAAGAAACAGTCTTCTAAGCGTAGTATTGTAAACAGTAATAGCAGAAGAATCTTTATAGCCCAATATGTAGTCTACTCACATTTTCAGGAGGTTATATCTGCCTCCCAGTGTAGATTGCATACATTGAATAATGGTCACCTCCAACGATGGTATCAAATATGTATAAATGTAGTGCCCAGAGGACAGAGACCATATATACCAAGAATATATGGGCAAAATGTCTATGGGGACTAAATAATGATACATACAGTACAAATATCAATAATAATAGTAATAAAAATAGAAATAGACCTTCCTATGGTAAATAAAGGGCTAATAGAGGTAAAATCAAAAAACATACTTTAATAACAAAACTAAAACAAAGCAAAGGCTAATACCATTAACCCCTTAGCGACCCTTGACGTACCAGGACCGTCAAGGGTAAATGTGACCGAACGACCCTTGACGGTCCTGGTACGTCAAGGGTTAAACTCTTCCATCGCGGCCGCACGGAGCGATGGAAGAGTTCAAGCCGCTTGTTACTAAGTGTCCCGGTATCGGGACACTTAGTAACAAGCGGCTGAAACATTGTTGCAACATGCGATTCGCTTCAAAAGCAAATCACATGTTGCAAAACCTGAATGACAGGGACAGTATTTGTAAAAACGAGAGCCTGGGGTGTCTACTTTCCAAAAATATACACTTTTGGGGGGAAATCTTAAAAAAAGAGCACTGTTACACAGCCCCAAATGAGACATGGCACCAGTAACGCAAGCTGTGAAGATTCAAAGTGTGAACCTGGAAACGCGCATGTTCCATTTTGGCCCCCGTAGCCCCCCCAAACCATGAGAAAGCTACGCATATGGGGTATTGCCGTACTCAGAAGAAGGAGCTGAACACTAATCAATTCAGTTTATAAAATCTTCACCTATTCTGTGCTTGAAATTCACATCAAAATTGAAGGCAAAGTGTGAAAAATGCTGAATTTTTTTTACTTACGTCAAATTTTCACAGGATTGGTGGTAAAATGGCAGTGTATAAAATTGGAAAACACACCTAAAACGAGAGCCTGGGGTGTCTACTTTCCAAAAATATACACTTTTGGGGGGAAATCTTAAAAAAAGAGCACTGTTACACAGCCCCAAATGAGACATGGCACCAGTAACGCAAGCCGTGAAGATTCAAAGTGTGAACCTGGAAACGCGCATGTTCCAATTTGGCCACCGTAGCTCCCCCAAACCATGAGAAAGCTATGCATATGGGGTATTGCCGTACTCAGAAGAAGGAGCTGAACACTATTCAATTCAGTTTATAAAATCTTCACCTATTCTGTGCTTGAAATTCACATCAAAATTGAAGGCAAAGTGTGAAAAATGCTGAATTTTTTTTACTTACGTCAAATTTTCACAGGATTGGTGGTAAAATGGCAGTGTATAAAATTGGAAAACACACCTAAAACGAGAGCCTGGGGTGTCTACTTTCCAAAAATATACACTTTTGGGGGGAAATCTTAAAAAAAGAGCACTGTTACACAGCCCCAAATGAGACATGGCACCAGTAACGCAAGCTGTGAAGATTCAAAGTGTGAACCTGGAAACGCGCATGTTCCATTTTGGCCCCCGTAGCTCCCCCAAACCATGAGAAAGCTACGCATATGGGGTATTGCCGTACTCAGAAGAAGGAGCTGAACACTAATCAATTCAGTTTATAAAATCTTCACCTATTCTGTGCTTGAAATTCACATCAAAATTGAAGGCAAAGTGTGAAAAATGCTGAATTTTTTTTACTTACGTCAAATTTTCACAGGATTGGTGGTAAAATGGCAGTGTATAAAATTGGAAAACACACCTAAAACGAGAGCCTGGGGTGTCTACTTTCCAAAAATATACACTTTTGGGGGGAAATCTTAAAAAAAGAGCACTGTTACACAGCCCCAAATGAGACATGGCACCAGTAACGCAAGCCGTGAAGATTCAAAGTGTGAACCTGGAAATGCGCATGTTCCAATTTGGCCACCGTAGCTCCCCCAAACCATGAGAAAGCTATGCATATGGGGTATTGCCATACTCAGAAGAAGGAGCTGAACACTATTCAATTCAGTTTATAAAATCTTCACCTATTCTGTGCTTGAAATTCACATCAAAATTGAAGGCAAAGTGTGAAAAATGCTGAATTTTTTTTACTTACGTCAAATTTTCACAGGATTGGTGGTAAAATGGCAGTGTATAAAATTGGAAAACACACCTAAAACGAGAGCCTGGGGTGTCTACTTTCCAAAAATATACACTTTTGGGGGGAAATCTTAAAAAAAGAGCACTGTTACACAGCCCCAAATGAGACATGGCACCAGTAACGCAAGCCGTGAAGATTCAAAGTGTGAACCTGGAAACGCGCATGTTCCAATTTGGCCACCGTAGCTCCCCCAAACCATGAGAAAGCTATGCATATGGGGTATTGCCGTACTCAGAAGAAGGAGCTGAACACTATTCAATTCAGTTTATAAAATCTTCACCTATTCTGTGCTTGAAATTCACATCAAAATTGAAGGCAAAGTGTGAAAAATGCTGAATTTTTTTTACTTACGTCAAATTTTCACAGGATTGGTGGTAAAATGGCAGTGTATAAAATTGGAAAACACACCTAAAACGAGAGCCTGGGGTGTCTACTTTCCAAAAATATACACTTTTGGGGGGAAATCTTAAAAAAAGAGCACTGTTACACAGCCCCAAATGAGACATGGCACCAGTAACGCAAGCTGTGAAGATTCAAAGTGTGAACCTGGAAACGCGCATGTTCCAATTTGGCCACCGTAGCTCCCCCAAACCATGAGAAAGCTATGCATATGGGGTATTGCCGTACTCAGAAGAAGGAGCTGAACACTATTCAAATCAGTTTATAAAATCTTCACCTATTCTGTGCTTGAAATTCACATCAAAATTGAAGGCAAAGTGTGAAAAATGCTGAATTTTTTTTACTTACGTCAAATTTTCACAGGATTGGTGGTAAAATGGCAGTGTATAAAATTGAAAAACACACCTAAAACGAGAGCCTGGGGTGTCTACTTTCCAAAAATATACACTTTTGGGGGGAAATCTTAAAAAAAGAGCACTGTTACACAGCCCCAAATGAGACATGGCACCAGTAACGCAAGCTGTGAAGATTCAAAGTGTGAACCTGGAAACGCGCATGTTCCAATTTGGCCACCGTAGCTCCCCCAAACCATGAGAAAGCTATGCATATGGGGTATTGCTGTATTCAGAAGAAGGAGCTGAACACTATTCAATTCAGTTTATAAAATCTTCACCTATTCTGTGCTTGAAATTCACATCAAAATGGAAGGCAAAGTGTGAAAAATGCTGAATTTTTTTTTACTTACGTCAAATTTTCACAGGATTGGTGGTAAAATGGCAGTGTATAAAACTGGAAAACACACCTAAAACGAGAGCCTGGGGTGTCTACTTTCCAAAAATATACACTTTTGGGGGGAAATCTTAAAAAAAAGAGCACTGTTACACAGCCCCAAATGAGACATGACACTAGTAACGCAAGCTGTGAAGATTCAAAGTGTGAACCTGGAAACGCGCATGTTCCAATTTGGCCCCCGTAGCTCCCCCAAACCATGAGAAAGCTATGCATATGGGGTATTGCCGTACTCAGAAGAAGGAGCTGAACACTATTCAATTCCGTTTATAAAATCTTCACCTATTCTGTGCTTGAAATTCACATCAAAATTGAAGGCAAAGTGTGAAAAATGCTGAATTTTTTTTACTTACGTCAAATTTTCACAGGATTGGTGGTAAAATGGCAGTGTATAAAATTGGAAAACACACCTAAAACGAGAGCCTGGGGTGTCTACTTTCCAAAAATATACACTTTTGGGGGGAAATCTTAAAAAAAGAGCACTGTTACACAGCCCCAAATGAGACATGGCACCAGTAACGCAAGCTGTGAAGATTCAAAGTGTGAACCTGGAAACACGCATGTTCCAATTTGGCCACCGTAGCTCCCCCAAACCATGAGAAAGCTATGCATATGGGGTATTGCCGTACTCAGAAGAAGGAGCTGAACACTATTCAATTCAGTTTATAAATTCTTCACCTATTCTGTGCTTGAAATTCACATCAAAATTGAAGGCAAAGTGTGAAAAATGCTGATTTTTTTTTACTTACGTCAAATTTTCACAGGATTGGTGGTAAAATGGCAGTGTATAAAATTGGAAAACACACCTAAAACGAGAGCCTGGGGTGTCTACGTTCCAAAAATATACACTTTTGGGGGGAAATATTAAAAAAAGAGCACTGTTACACAGCCCCAAATGAGACATGGCACCAGTAACGCAAGCTGTGAAGATTCAAAGTGTGAACCTGGAAACGCGCATGTTCCAATTTGGCCCCCGTAGCTCCCCCAAACCATGAGAAAGCTATGCATATGGGGTATTGCCGTACTCAGAAGAAGGAGCTGAACACTATTCAATTCAGTTTATAAAATCTTCACCTATTCTGTGCTTGAAATTCACATCAAAATGGAAGGCAAAGTGTGAAAAATGCTGAATTTTTTTTTACTTACGTCAAATTTTCACAGGATTGGTGGTAAAATGGCAGTGTATAAAATTGGAAAACACACCTAAAACGAGAGCCTGGGGTGTCTACTTTCCAAAAATATACACTTTTGGGGGGAAATCTTAAAAAAAGAGCACTGTTACACAGCCCCAAATGAGACATGGCACCAGTAACGCAAGCTGTGAAGATTCAAAGTGTGAATCTGGAAACGCGCATGTTCCAATTTGGCCACCGTAGCTCCCCCAAACCATGAGAAAGATATGCATATGGGGTATTGCCGTACTCAGAAGAAGGAGCTGAACACTATTCAATTCAGTTTATAAAATCTTCACCTATTCTGTGCTTGAAATTCACATCAAAATTGAAGGCAAAGTGTGAAAAATGCTGATTTTTTTTTTACTTACGTCAAATTTTCACAGGATTGGTGGTAAAATGGCAGTGTATAAAATTGGAAAACACACCTAAAACGAGAGCCTGGGGTGTCTACTTTCCAAAAATATATACTTTTGGGGGGAAATCTTAGAGTGGAGCACTGTTACACAGCCCCAAATGAGACATGGCACCAGTAACGCAAGCTGTGAAGATTCAAAGTGTGAACCTGGAAACGCGCATGTTCCAATTTGGCCCCCGTAGCTCCCCCAAACCATGAGAAAGCTATGCATATGGGGTATTGCCATACTCAGAAGAAGGAGCTGAACACTATTCAATTCAGTTTATAAAATCTTCACCTATTCTGTGCTTGAAATTCACATCAACATTGAAGGCAAAGTGTGAAAAACGCTGTTTTTTTACTTACGTCAAGTTTATGAGAAAGTGGTGGTAAAATGGCCGTGTAAAAAATTTGAAAACACACCTAAAATGAAAGCTGGGGGTGTCTACATTCCAAAAATATACACTTTTGGGGGGAAATTCTAAAGTGCAGCACTGGAACATAGCCCAAAATGAGTAATGGCATCAGCTAACCAAGATGTGAAAATTCAATATTTGTTCAAAATTGGGCCCCGTAGCTTCCCCAAACCTTGAGAAACCTATGCATATGGGGTATTTCTGTACTCAGAAGAAGGAGCTGAACACTAAACAATGCATTTTTAAAAATCTTCACCTATCATGTGCTTGAAATTCACATCAACATTGAAGTGCAAGTGTGAAAAACGCTGTTTTTTTACCTTACGTCAAGATTTACGAACGATTGGTGGTAAAATGGCTGCGTAAAAAAATTGAAAACATACATAAAATGAAAGCCTGGGGTGTCTACTTTCCAAAAATATATACTTTTGGGGGGAAATCTTAGAGTGGAGCACTGTTACACAGCCCCAAATGAGACATGGCACCAGTGATGCAAGCTGTGAAAATTCAAAGTGTGAAACTGGAAACGCGCATGTTCCAATTTGGGCCCCGTAGCTCTCCCAAACCTTGAGAAACCTATGCATATGGGGTATTGCCGTACTCAGAAGAAGGAGCTGAACACTAAACAATGCATTTTTAAAAATCTTCACCTATCATGTGCTTGAAATTCACATCAACATTGAAGTGCAAGTGTGAAAAACGCTGTTTTTTTACCTTACGTCAAGATTTACGAGCGATTGGTGGTAAAATGGCTGCGTAAAAAAATTGAAAACATACATAAAATGAAAGCCTGGGGTGTCTACTTTCCAAAAATATATACTTTTGGGGGGAAATCTTAGAGTGGAGCACTGTTACACAGCCCCAAATGAGACATGGCACCAGTGATGCAAGCTGTGAAAATTCAAAGTGTGAAACTGGAAACGCGCATGTTCCAATTTGGGCCCCGTAGCTCTCCAAACCTTGAGAAACCTATGCATATGGGGTATTGCCGTACTCAGAAGAAGGAGCTGAACACTAAACAATGCATTTTTAAAAATCTTCACCTATCATGTGCTTGAAATTCACATCAACATTGAAGTGCAAGTGTGAAAAACGCTGTTTTTTTTAACTTACGTCAAGATTTACGAGCGATTGGTGGTAAAATGGCTGCGTAAAAAAATTGAAAACATACATAAAATGAAAGCCTGGGGTGTCTACTTTCCAAAAATATATACTTTTGGGGGGAAATCTTAGAGTGGAGCACTGTTACACAGCCCCAAATGAGACATGGCACCAGTGATGCAAGCTGTGAAAATTCAAAGTGTGAAACTGGAAACGCGCATGTTCCAGTTTGGGCCCCGTAGCTCTCCCAAACCTTGAGAAACCTATGCATATGGGATATTGCCGTACTCAGAAGAAGGAGCTGAACACTAAACAATGCATTTTTAAAAATCTTCACCTATCATGTGCTTGAAATTCACATCAACATTGAAGTGCAAGTGTGAAAAACGCTGTTTTTTTAACTTATGTCAAGATTTACGAGCGATTGGTGGTAAAATGGCTGCGTAAAAAAATTGAAAACACACCTAAACTGAAAGCCTGGGGTGTCTGCTTTCCAAAAATATATACTTTTGGGGAGAAATTTTAAGTTGGAACGCTGATACAAAGCCCCAAATGAGACATGGCACCAGTGATGCAAGCTGTGAAAATTCAAAGTGTGAAACTGGAAACGCGCATGTTCCAATTTGGGCCCCGTAGCTCTCCCAAACCTTGAGAAACCTATGCATATGGGGTATTGCCGTACTCAGAAGAAGGAGCTGAACACTAAACAATGCATTTTTAAAAATCTTCACCTATCATGTGCTTGATATCAACAGTAGTATTGAAATGTAAGTGTGAAAACTGCAAAAAAACAAAATATTACCACAATTTTGAATTTTTTTTCTGGAAAAATAGCTGCATGAAAAACTCCAAAATTCTCCTGATTATTTACCTTATGTTGTGTAGTTTTCAGAAACATATACCTTTGTGGGACATTTTTGGTTCTGGCACCGTCAGCTAAGCTATGATGCTCACATGCCAATTGTTGAGAAATTACAAGTTGGAAATAATGGCATCCATCTTGTAATATTTACCTTGTAAATGTGAGGAAGTGATTGAAATACTAAGCATATGGGGTATTCTTATATTCAGGAGAAGCAAATGAATATATTTAGGGGTATTTTTTTGTCATAAACTAATTGTATGCAAATCCTGACACGAAAATATAAGCAAAATGTTGTTTTTTTTCAATTTTTTTCCTCTTTTTTTCTATTTTAATCAAATTAAACAATGAGGTATTCATATAATTGTGGTATCAAAAGAAAGCCCTAGTTGTGCTTAAAAAAACAGTATATAATTTATGTGGGTGCACAAAAGGAATTAAAGAGAAAATATGGTTGAACAAATACATAGTCAAAAAAGTCAAAATTGCTCCGGTCCTTAAGTCAAATCAAACTCAGATTTTCCCGGTCCTTAAGGGGTTAAAATAGTATATTGAAACAAAAATAATAACAAATAATAATAATAAAAGAGCTCAACGCGTTTCGTGACGTCAAAATTTAATGTCACTTCATCAGGAGCAATATAAGAAATAAAATTCTGTACCTATGGTCCGTTTTATCTTTAAAAATCGCGCCAGAAATCCTCACAAAGGATGGCGTTTCAATACGAGATTCAGATTCTAAATCACTTCCGCAAAATAACCACTTCCTCCTCCTCTCCTACCGGCTCCCCACTGTGGAACGCAAACAGCACATCCCAATCGCTTATGGGACGCACGCGTCATCAAACCGCGCTCCAAGCACAAAGTGCACAATAATGCGCATCACGTGTCTGGAGACATCGGCTAGGAAACACTGTGATTCCCCTTAGATTGCCATAGCGATAACAGGCAAATGGGACGGCACCACCACGAAGTCAACACATGACCCAGAAAAGCGGAAACAGTGAAGTAGGTGGACAAGCCACCCTAACAGGCACTGCATCATAAAGTACATGTGAAAAACACACACATATCCTTACTTCATTATCCGGATAAGGGGTCATCAGGTGAACTCCAAAGGTGTAATGTCTCCCGTGCCTTAGATTGTATCCACTAAGGGGGAAGAAAAATGGATATGAGATATAGGGACACAAGTGGAAGAAAAAAAAACAAACAAACAAAAAAAACACTAAAGACAAGAAGCTATATCAATCTCAGCATTTAAGCCACCCTGATTCATGGTATCAAGAGTATAGATCCAATAAGCTTCTCTGTTATAAAGTTTATAATATCTATTATTGGTATTTTCACTAATATGTTCTAAGCCCAGTACCATAAAATTCTCCAAACCACCATGGGGACAAGGATTTAAATGCCTGGGTACACCATGACCCACATCATTCCTTTTAATCTTTCCCCTATGTTCATTTATTCTCACCCTCAGTGGACGAATGGTACGCCCAACATATTTAGCACCACATCCACAGAGGAGGAGATAAATCACAAATTTGGTTGTACAATTAATATGTTGTTTAACCTGAAAGGTTTTGGTATTAGTAATATTGGAGAAATCTTTCCTACCATGTAACATATGTTTACAGATTGTACATCTAGATTGGGCACATCTATAAGTGCCATGGGGTAGTTTATCCATGGAGGTATTCTCTATTAACATTTTGGTCTACTGGGTGCCAAAATTGAACGGATATTACAATTTTTCTTATAAACAACCAATGGAAAATGACCAATACTATCCTTTAAACCTGGATCTAGCTTCAAGATATACCAATGTTTCTTAAGTATCTTCTGGATATCTTTACCATAGGTATTAAATTGTGTAATAAATGGTATTTTGTTCCCAACCATACTGGTATTATTATTTACGTTTTTCTTTATCAAAATATCATCTCTATTAAGATTTTTTGCTCTATTAAAAGCTGAATCCAATAATCGGACACTGTAACCTTTTTCAATAAATTGCCCTTTATTTACCATATGAAGGTCTATTTGTATTTTTATTACTATTATTATTGATATTTGTACTGTATGTATCATTAATTAGCCCCCATAGACATTTTGCCCATATATTCTTGGTATATATGGTCTCTGTCCTCTGGGCACTACATTTATACATATTTGATACCATCGTTGGAGGTGACCATTATTCAATGTATGCAATCTACACTGGGAGGCAGATATAACCTCCTGAAAATGTGAGTAGACTACATATTGGGCTATAAAGATTCTTCTGCTATTACTGTTTACAATACTACGCTTAGAAGACTGTTTCTTGTGCTGTTTGTCCCCCCCTTTTTTTTTGTGCTATTCAGAGTGACGTGGGTGACGTTGGTGACACCCGTTTTGGAACAGCAGCAAACAGAACTTCTTCTTGATAAATCTCCATTTATCTCTACTTATCCACCAAGCGCCTGATTTTCAACATTTTTCTTGAATCTCTGTACATAAAACATGTAGGCCTGTGTGAGTCCTCTGGTCTGTCTTATAAGTACCACAGCTCTGGTTTTAATGCTACCCTAATAATGTTTATAGTTTTTTGACAATTTGATTTTGGGGAACTGTTCATTTTGGTATGGGTAGATGAAATTGTCAAAGTTTTAGATGACAAGCATATCCAGCCACAGTGACATCCTATGTGAATCATGGGGTCTGGACAGCACACACAAGTATATCACTGAAATATGTACAGTGTAGTACTTATCACAGGATTGGCAGCTAATTCAGTGTGCGGGGGACTCTAACACTGCTGAAGAGACTCACTGCACAGACAGTTGAGAAGGCACTTGCAGCACTAATGTAAAGGATGTTAAGGACAATACAAACAGTAGGAAGATGGTGCATATGATATTTTGTAATGCAGATCTTCAATGTAATACAAGCTTCAAGAAACAGTAAACCGGTTAGTGAGGAGCTGAGTATCACTGATTGGTTATTGTCGCCACGTGTTATTCCCATCTCTACCCAAGTAAGACAGCTATAGTCTGAATATTAATAAACCCAGACAGGGCATGCAAAAGCAAGATTTCTGGATGAAAAACAGGTGGCACTCAGTCTCCGAATCACATCCATACACTGAAATTCTCAGTGCACTGATTTCATTTCTAACTGCTTGGACATACCTGGAGGCCCTGAATGATTTAACATTCTTTGCTTTATTTTAGACCTTCATTTTATATATATATATATATATATATATATATATATATATATATATATATATATATATATATATATTATATATAATTATTGTTATACTACACCTGCCTGCTTTCCTTCAGTGGTTAATGGCTTAGTCTTTGCTGGCTTAAGATGTTTGTAGTTATAGTCTAGAAATAGCTGGAGAGCTATGGGTTGCCCACTTCTGTCTGCTTGATTCATTTAGACACTGAAATATACAATGTCAAAATGGCTAGGGATTCAACAAATATATGTGGCTATAGACCCTGATAATTCTCATACCATTGGCTCCATATCTGGCTTCAATATCTACCTAAATCTAAATATTTTTTGGGGAGCATTACTGACCCTTCAAATGAACTCAAATAAGTATAAACATGTGGAGGTGCACGTCCCATAAGTATTAATACACAAAATGTACTCAGCCCAGGGATCCCGGGTTGTGGAAAGAGACAACATACATCTGGATATTATCAAGATTCTCTTCTCTTTATGCTAACATCATAAAGAGCTGAACATTTTCAGTCCTACATTGGACCTTACTCAGGGCAAAGAAGTTATACAATGCACACATTAGGGTATTTAAAAGAAAAAGGAGTACTGACTTACCAATCACCGCTGGAACACAAGAACTAGGCGTTCCCCAGCGCTCAGAGGGGTTGGTCGTATCATAGAAAGACATGCGGTCAGTAACTAAGCAACCAGTATCCAAACAATAAGGAAAAAGCAGCGCTGCCAGCTGGAGGCAGCAACTGGACAATAAACATAAATTAAACTTGCTCTGATATTTCAGTGGGAGCAACTACTAGCTAAATAGGAGGCACAGAAATATGTGGTATTATTATAAAGGCTCTCAAACATGAAATTAAGGGGAAAAAAAAAGTCATCATAATTGAGGTACAACTGGACAATGAAACAGATCCACTCAGTGTATGCTCCATGATTGGGGGCTACACTGTCAGAAAAATGTATACTTAAAAGTATTAAAACATAATAATGTTTACAAGGTAAATAAAAAAGTAATAAAATATTCTTATCAAGCACCTTGGATGGATGGTACTTGTAATCTGTCTGGTGTCAATAATCTCTGGATGTAGCTACTCCAAGTGGGTATCACTCACACACCGCACATCTCTGAAAGCCACAGAAAAACACAAAAAAGAAAAGGAGACAGCACAAACGTAGACTTCTACGCGTAGTATTAGATGTCATAATACTTAGACTTCCCCACGTAGTCCTACTCAAACATACAGGAGGATTCCTCTGCCTCCAGGTGTAATCAGCAATCAACGCTGAAGTACTTCAGATGTCACAAACAGGTGTAGTCATATTATTTACTTTTATATTTATATACATTTTTTATTAAAGTGTTAAATAGTCCCTCACAGGACTTTCCTTCCCCCTCCCCACAGAGACCTACTCTTTTTGTTTTTGTACTCTGTACTTTGTGTCAGTAAATGGTTCCCTATATGTAATAAGTCCTTATGTTATATTTATTTGGTCTAACATATGCTTTGGGAAGTACAATCATTGCTTATTACTGACTACACCTGTTTGTGACATCTGAAGTACTTCAACGTTGATTGCTGATTACACTGGGAGGCAGAGGAAGCTGCCTGCACATGTGAGTAGGACTACACAGGGAAGGGGAGGTCTAACTATTACTGCAACTAATACTATGCAGGGGAGGTCTGGCAACTTATGGCCCAGGAGGCAAATACATTCAAGTGGCCCATTTCTATATAATTCAAGTCCCCACTATAGAGCTTATACGGGATATAGTTTATGCTACTAGTTTAGCTCCATTTGGATTGTTCCTCTGTGGTGTGATTTGTGTAGCTCCATTTCAATTGTAAGCTCTCTGGTATCACTAGTGTAGCTCCATTTTACAGCAGCAGTTGGGAGATTTAGTGAGGAGCAGTGGCCCACAGCCCAGACATATGACCGGCCCAGGGGGCAACTGCCCCCCAGGCCAGCCCTTCCCTGATACTATGCTTGGAAGTCTACGTTTGTTCTGTCTCCTTTTCTTTTTAATGTTTACAAGGTCCTACTACTATACATATATATATATAAAAACCTAAAAAACACTAAATTGATGGAATTTCAATATTTTATATTGTTATATATTTTACTGTATTTTTTTTGCTGTTGTCAAATATATATATATAATATACTAATGTGTTGTTCTTGAATCCATTCATATTTTAATATTGCATACATTATTTTTAATTATTAATTTTTAGAATATTATCTAACTACATTTTTATATTTTATACAATTTTGCTTAACTGATTATTAATCAATTTATTTACTGTGAAGTAGTGCATTCAACCAAGTTATTGGTGGCCTAAAATTATGTTTATGTGATATACATATATATATATATATATATATATATATATATATATATATATATATATATACAAGATAATTCATATTTGTATGAGTTATTGTTTGGTCTTCTGTACTATGTTATTGTCTATAATGCCATTATAGTCAACAATACAGTTTTATTGCATATCCCTCTACATTATATGTGAAAAGACTTATTATTATCTACATTCCAGTGATGATTACATGTACTGTATGAGGGGGGAAGGATGAGGGTAGTCATAGTTTGAACAGTACCTTGTTGTTTTTGGATCCAGACCAAAGAATGCATCTTTGATGTGCTGGTCTGACTCCAGTGAGAATCTTTGTTTTGCAAGCATTGGCATTTGGCAGCCCAGTTTGAATCTACATGAAGAAAAAAACATCCATTCAATTTTGTTGTTGTAGGGTGCTTGAAAATGAAAAAAAAGACCATAAATATTTACAGTGTTGTATGCTAAGGAACAAATTAAAATTAAAGTCTATTATAGAGAGGTACAGTAGCAGGGAAAAATAAAGTTGACCTAACTATCGTGGGCACCGTTCACTGCCTGCTTCTCCAGCCTTGTTTCAGTGGTAGCCAGAGAACCACACATACACTGTCTGCAACCCAAGACTTGTTCCACTGGCAGCTACAGTTTAAAACATACATTGTTTGTTCCCCAGCCTTGATACACTGGTAGCCACAGAACCAAATACATACACTGGCTGCTTTCATGTGGGCCATTCCTGCATGCCTACATGCCTCATCCTTGGTTATTCAGCATTTGGAGCAAGACGTCCGCCTTCTTGTCATAGACCGCTATATTCCTCTACGTCCTTGTGCGGCCTAATGAATTGTGTCAGTATATGATGTCTTATCCCAGTGTCTGCATTATGTGTAACGGAGTGAGAACCAAGAGGGAACATTGATGTAGAGGTCTGTAACGGAGAATGTACAGACCTCTTGTTTGAAACACTGGAAGATCAGGGATGAGGATCACTTCTTTGCCAGTAAATAAGAATCCTGGTGCACTCAAAATCTCTCTCCACTATTGCAAATATCAGCATCCTACTGTAGTCAGGTCAGAATTGATAAGTGGTGCTGCAGGGGGAAATTTAACACCTTATGGACACATAACGTGCTAGTACCATCACACGTGTCCGAATGTCAAGGACTGGTGTCACGGAATTTCCGGGGTCACCATACGGCTGCACACCATACTGCAATCCCAGAATGAAATAAGCAAGAAAAAAAAGGCTATAGTCCTTAATGGCCCCTACCAGATCAGGAAGACATTAAGGGGTTAAAATTGACACAAAAAGAAAGCATCAGATCCTGACATTTACAAACAAATAACCTGTGATTTAAGGTAGATAATAAACACAAGGGGGTTAGTTACATGTTTCTGCCCAAAACCGTTGATAAGCTTTCCTGCCCTATCAAGGAACCCCACATTTAGGCAAGTGAACATTTATTTATAGTACAGATAAAAAAACAGTGATACTACCTTATCTCTACTGTGAACAAAACCCTTGAGATGGAAATAAAGGAGGTATTTATACCTTCCCTAATGACAGCTATCACCTGATGCAGGGAACTGCCAAACTAAGATGGAGGATCCAAAACCTCCTAAAATACACACAAAAAATATAACATACAGGTTCCCGGAGAGCTCAAAATATATCAATAGTGTTCAAATAGTTACAGGTGTGTAGTCAGGAGAGCAGAGAGAACTATTTTGGCTACATTTACAAAGTAAATAAAAAGAAAATTTGTGACCATCCTGTATAATAATTCGCTAGGATGTTTGTCACAATTCAGTCATGTGCCCACGTTCGGCCAGTCTCTACTGAGCATCATTGCATCGTGTGAGTGAGGCGACGCAAGACTGCATCACGTGGAGCAGTGAGGTAGTGGCCTCTTAACCCTTTGAGTTCCAGAGGGGTAAGCAATGCATTGGCACTCAAAGGGTTAACATTATACGGTCCTTGGCCTGTGTACACGGGCTTTTACACTAGTTACAAATAACCTGTGACTTACTAGTTTGGTTACATGTTTCTGGACAAAATCATGATAAGCATACCTGCCCCATCAAGGCACCCTAGATACAGGCAAGTCCTTATCTGCTTTAACTAAGTGAACATGTATTTAGTATAATGAAAGCTTATCATGGTTTTTACTAGAAACAGAATTACATGTTAACTTAGATTTTAAAGGGATAGTAATACTTCAAAATTACTATCCCTTATATTGAAGCCATTTAAAAACTGAATTAAATGCCACCAGTGGCATCTCTCAAACCTTTATGGTTTGTGAGATAGCCGCTTTTAAACTTCGCTCCACCCTGCCTCTCCACTGACGTCAGCGTTCTTGCTGCAGCAGGGAAATCCGGTCCTGGGACCGGTGGAGGCTCTTTAGAAGAGCCGTGATCTCGTTATGGAAAACAAGATCCTTCACTAAAACGGTCCTCTACGTGTGCTTGGTTACCATTTTAGTTTTAGTGAAGGATCGTTTCTTCTATAACTAGATCTGGCTCTGCCGAAGAGCCTCCGCTTGATTCAATGAACGGATTCCCCTGCTGCAGCAAGAACGCTGACGTCAGCAGAGAGGCAGGGGAGAGCGAAGTTTAAAAGCGGCTATCTCGCAAACCATAAAGGTTTGAGAGATGCCGCTGATGGCATTTAATTCAGTTTTTAAAGGGCTTCAATATAAGGGATAGCAATTTTAAAGTATTACTATCCTTTAAGCAGTTAGGGACTTGCCTAAATCTGGAATGCCTTGATGGGGCAGGCACCTAAACCACACTGTTAATTATCTAGAGTAAGTCACATGTTATTGATGTGTAGGATTTGATACCCAGGATTTCTTTCGGTTTACTTTCTATATGTCGCCAAGATATCATTATTGCTGATCTCCTGTCAATAATCCTTATTTACCTTCAATGAGCTGAAAATCCTAATGGCTGCTGCAAAACGATTCCGTGTAGACTAGTTCTTCATTAACCCTTTGAGTACCAGAGGGGTATGCAATGCATGTGCTGCATACCCCCCTGTCACTCAAAGGGTTAAACTATAATTAGTACTCTACATCATGCCCATGAAGGGTGACATGACTCTTTATGTATAATCTCTAGGAGTCCATTGAATGTTATTTCTAAGAAGACTGTGTTTATGTTTTCTAAATTTCATGGGAGAGTAATAAGAACCATTATGCCCTAGTGTAAGTGGAACAGAATGTTGTCTGTCATGCAGATATGTCAAAGGCACATATAGTGGCGTCAGATAAATGATTGCATACAAAAAGAATTCTCAATTGTCTATGAAGAAGTATGCAAGAAGCTATGGGGAAAATAATCGACTATTTTAAATATATCCCATAAGCTATTGATCTGGGTTAGTCAGGCAGATAAGAGATCAAAGAAGCATAGGCATAATCAGTTACAGCAGGAGAACATGGATACTGAAAGTTAACCCTATGAGTGTCAGAGGGATCTGCACTGCATTGCCATGTATATGGGAACTTATTTCTATGGAGCCGCTGAAGAGGACTAATGGGCTGGGAATGGGCATGTCTATTGACTTGAATTTTGTCATATGGTAGGTGGGTGGGACTTAATTTGGGTAGGTTGGGTTTAATCAGGATTGAGAGGAAGGAGGGTGGGGTAACAGTGGGTAGTGGACAGAATGGATGAGTAGCGGACAGAGTTACCCAGTGAACTAACCAAAAGCAGGAGAATCATCCTCTTTTCCCAGAGTCCTGGTAATAAATTCTAAAAACTGGAGTCTCCAGGGCAGATTCGGAGTGTTCCCAGGTACGTACAATGCATTGCACACTCTCTGGCACAGCCACAATTTACAAGTAAGCTAGTAATCTTCCTTTTCAAATATCTCAAATATTAAGGGCTTTAATTAATTAAAAGGGAGCAATTCTACAGGAAACCAGCTGCACCATCTTGCAGGGCTGTCCAAGTTCAGTACTCAGGGGTCACCAACAGGCCAGGATGTAAGGATTTCCCTGATTAAGCACAGGTGGACCAATCACAATGAATAATTCACTGATTAACTCACCTGTGCTTAATCAGAGAAATCCTTTCATTCTGGCCTGTTGGTGGCCCGTGAACTTGGACAGCCCTGCCATAGAGGATAAATTCAAATCCACAATGATTTTAAATGGATAGTAATGTTTCTAAAAAAATGCAGCTCTGATTAATCTTCATAGTATTTGGACCATGGAGAGAGTGTTATTTCTATACTATCAGAGTTGTAGTTCAAGGGTAATTGAATGATAAAATATCCCCCTCCCAAGATCTCCTAGGCAAGGCACTCTAGGCTATCTTAGCTCCACCCATGACCACACTGCATTCCTCTCATGGCCCCACCCACAGCTCATTCCAATGTTTCCTGGCACAGAAAGAAAAAATGTTAACCCTGTAAGTGCCAGTGTGACACTCCAATGATTAACCCCTTAGTTTATAGAGAGATATTCAACACATTGTGAAGCATTGCATTGGAGATCTCTCTAGCATCCAGGTGCTTAAATAACCTGTAAAGGAGTATAAAACTGGTGTGGGGATATTGAGACTGATCTGGCCACACCCACAATTAAGAATGTGGGTATGGCCAGCAAAGCTGAAATGCGCTCAGACCTTGGTACACTAATCAGTTGCCCACTCTGCCTATTAACCCCTTAAGGACCGGGAAAATCTGAGGTGGATTTCACATAAGGACCGGAGCAATTCTGACCTTTTTGACTATGTCTTGTTCAAGAGTGTTCTCCCTCAAAGTACTTTATATTACCCATGAAAATTTTATACAGTTTTTTTATGCACAAATAGGGCTTTCTTTTCATACCACACTTATATGGATAGCCCACCATTTATTTTAGTAAAATTAAAGAAAACTGTAAAAAAAATATAAAAAAATGCAATTTTTTTTCTCTTGGGATCATTTGGGCACAATGGGTTAAATTTTTATGGACACTGCATGAAAGGTATGACCGGTCAGTCACACCTACAAAATGGGCACTGTCCCCCCGGTTGAAAAAACCCATGTTAGTCTTACCTGTTAAATCCTTTTCTCTTAGTCCATACAGGTTACTGGTAACTTTGGGTAGGTGATCTGCCCCTTTAATTGTACACAGGAACAATTATAGAATTGTATGCTCCTTGGCTGCAGCTAGCCAACCAGCTCCAGAAAGATTTGAGACACTAACTATTGACTAGATAGTGGAAGGGAAAGAAGACTCCCTTGAGCATGACCTCGAAGGACCCCCACAGTCTGCCACAGGAGACCCAAACATGGTCCCTTGACAGGGTGGGAGACCAGTAACCTGTATGGACTAAGAGAAAATTATTTAACAGGTAAGACTATAATCCTCTTTTCTCTGTCGTCCAATACAGGTTACTGGTAACTTTGGGATGTCCAACCACTGAGTTTCCCAGAGGTGGGAAGTAAGGCAAGGAGCAGGCGCAATGCCCCCAAAGTCACTAGAGCAGATATGAACCATCATATCTTCAAAAGTGAAGGAAGCACCAAGAACCAAAGAAAATCCTAGACAGCAAAACTGCCTCCAGGATTTTCCTCCCAAAGCTGGCATCAGCCGATGCCAACACATCAACATGGTAGTGCTTCGAAAAGGTGTGCACAGATGACCAGGTGGCAGCCTTGCACAACTGATCAGCAACTGATCGGTACCGGAGCGCTCAGTCTCAGCCTGGAATTAATTAACCTTTAATATTGGAGAGGCATAGTAATGTGTAGGGAACCTTTTTAGCACTTAAGGGGTTAAAAGCACCATTTAAATCAATGGGAATTGCCATTCCACCAATATGGTACAGTTGGTTAGCTCCATAATTGTACCTCTTTAGCTTCATGGATATTGCCCTAAGAGCTGTACTCAACATCAACAAACTAAAAAGGTGCTATCAGGAGCAAATCCAGTGTTGTTCAGTGTTAGTGTTCAGGGCACACCAGCAGTGCAGGCTTTCAGGATATGCTTTCTTGTTAATTGGGGGATAACAAGGTGACGACCCAGCTATGTAAATCGGGAACACTTATGAAAACTTCATTGTACATGTTTTCACAGGAATAAGTACAGCCCTGTAGTATGTGTTTTTTAGAAGTGCCCCGATTTACAGAGATACATGTTCACCAATCAGTGGCTTGTCAGTGACTTTGTCATGGTGGAGAGTAGAGGGTTAAAATTTTGGAACCAGTATGGACTTTATAAAAATCCTTTTTTTATCCTAATGGTGTGTAAATGATCTCATGTTAAAACAAAGGCCCTTTGCTTCAAAGTAGGGGGTGGAAATAGCTGAATGTCATTTTTATGGGAATATATGAGCATCTTCTAGACAATAAGGTCTAAAGAAGGTTCATTATCTTACATAAAAATAAAAGTCTGGGAAGAAAGTATACTCCCATGTGAGAAAGTTTGGTAGGATGACATGTTTATATGACCTATGATGAACTTTTGACCATATTACTTGGGAGACAAAACAGATCAGATGTCATTAGAGGTGCAAATTTTTATACAGTGTTACAGCGCCATCTTCTGGGTTCATAGAGTTTTTACTAGAAGAATGTCACAGCTTACCTTGTTTCCAGCGACGCTCGGTGTCATTCCACGCGTCATCTGCAGGAGCGAGGCTTCAGAGTGAAGCAGGCCTCTGTTTTATGCCATGCTTCCTGTAGTCTCCTCCTACCTGCTTACTTCCTCTGAGCCTGCTCCTCCTACCTACTTCCTGAGGAGGGGTTTAAAGGACAACTTGAGTCTGACTCAGTTGCCTTTGTGTTGTTGTTCAAAGCAATTCTGTTACCTTGGGCTCTGTGTATGACCTGGCTTGTCTTCCATCCAATCTGGTGCTGACCTGTGGCTCTGTTGGACTATTCCTTTGTCTTTTCCTTATTGTGGACACCCAACTGTGAACTGTGTATGACCTGGCTTGTCTGACTACCCTCTCTGGTGTTAACCACCTTCACCTGAATTGTCTGAGGTCATTGGCCCTTTCGTACTGTCACGGTTTTGTAAGAATACTCAGACAGTTAGGTAAGGTTAAAAAAGCTTTATTGAAAATAAATTGAAGCAATCACCCTACTCAGGTCCAGATGAGGTCCATACCTTAGTACTTCCCAAATCTGACGCAGGTCAGGATAGATGGAAAACACAGTAATAGTAAACAATAGGACTCTGGAGGCTTGATCCGTGGACAGGTACAGGAACAAGGAGAACCACAACAGTCACACACCGTAGAGAGGTGATATTTGGTGATGGGTAATTGCAGGGCAACTCCCTAGCAGGCTAGGGATAGCGGAGGCAATACAGACAGGACACTGGCAGTGCCCAATCCCTAGAACACTAGGGTTATCAGAGGCAACACAGACAGGACACTGGCAGTGACCAATCCCTAGAACACTAGGGTTAGCAGAGGCAACACAGACAGGACTTTGGCAGTGACCAATCCCTAGAACGCTAGGGTTAGCGGAGGCAACACAGACAGGACTTTGGAAGTGACAATCCCTAGAACGCTAGGGTTAGCAGAGGCAATACAGACAGGACACTGGCAGTGCCCAATCCCTAGAACAAAAGGGTTATCAGAGGCAACACAGACAGGACACTGGCAGTGACCAATCCCTAGAACGCTAGGGTTAGCAGAGGCAACGCAGACAGGACTCTGGCAGTGACCAACTCCTACAACGCTAGGGTTAACAGAGGCAACACAGACAGGACACTGGCAAGACCAGACTCCCACAGACCCCTGGTGACTACGGGGAGAGACAGGCCAGGCAGGCACTGTGTAGGTATTTGAAAGAGAGTTGGTAGAATGGAACACAGGGTGCGCACCCTGACAGATCGGAAGCCAGCGCTGCCTCAATCTGTAAACACGGAGGTAGTCAGCCAGTCCAGTCAGTAGAGGAATCAGATACTTAGCCAAGCCAGGTCGGTAAACACGGAGATAGTCAGCCAGACCTTAGTTAGCAATGGAATCTGATACTCAGCCACGCCAGGTCGGTACACACGGAGATAGTCAGCCAGTCCTTAGTCAGCAACGGAATCGGATACTCAGCCACGCCAGGTCGGTACACACAAAGATAGTCAGCCAATCCTTAGTCAGTAACGGAATTGGATACTCAGCCACGCCAGGTTGGTACACATGGAGATAGTCAGCCAGTCCTTAGTCAGCAATGGAATCGGATACTCAGCCACGCCAGGTAGGTACAGACGGAGATAGTCAGCCAGTCCTAGTCAGCAACGGAATCGGATCACAGGAGCGTCAGGAACACAGGAGCGTAGTCAAACGGGCCAGGTCATACACGGAACAGGAACAAGCAGTAGTACAAATGCTAGGTATGGATCTTTATCCAGACAGAGGAGATTGGCGTGGCTTACTGATAAGAGTAATTTTACCTTATAAAATAGTAAGGCCTAAGGTAGTTCTGGCTCTTGGCTTCCTGAAAGTCTTGGATCCTGAGTTCCTGATCATCTTGCTTAGCTGTTCTGTTCCTGCTGGATGCTAAAGAAATTTTGAGAAACACTCATTGACTCAGCCACGCCAGGTCGGTACACATGGAGATAGTCAGCCAGTCCTTAGTCAGCAACGGAATTGGATACTCAGCCACGCCAGGTAGGTACAGACGGAGATAGTCAGCCAGTCCTAGTCAGCAACGGAATCGGATCACAGGAGCGTCAGGAACACAGGAGCGTAGTCAAACGAGCCGGGTCATACACGGAACAGGAACAAGCAGTAATACAAATGCTAGGTACGGGTACACCACGAAAGGGCACTGTAAGGATGACAGGAGAGACTTTATAAAGGCAAGCCCTGGGAGGAGCCAGAGCCCCATAGCCAATAAGAATAGTGCGATAGTAAACCCGGAAGTAGCAATGTCGCCCAGACGCTAGAATCACGGGCACCGTGATACTCTGTCTGACTATTCTTTTGGTTTTCCTCTGTACCTGGCAAGCACCCTATCTGGTGCGGGCCTGGGGCTCTGGCAGACTAGCTTTGATACTGACTGCAGGCGTGAGTCAGAGATACGCTCCATTCTGACTGCAGGCGTGAGTCACATTTTCTAGCTACCATGGATCAAGACTTCGAGTTCCTGTTCCAGCTCCTGGTTCCAGCAGAGACTACCAGTGGCTTCGGCCTAGTCTCTAATAGAGTGGTCCTTCGCGCAGTTTACTATTTCTGGTAGTAGCACTGGCTGGCTGTGACCCTTTGCTTGTACCTGCTATTTTTCTCTGTTTGCTACCTTATTGTTGTTTAATAAATAGCATTTTACTATACCGTACTGACTCCTGATCATCTCTGGGGAACCGTGACAAAGAATGCATGATTCATATGGAAATTAGAAATGTAGAGTTTCCAATCAGATAACACAGATGATGTCACTGTATAATGAGATGGATCTTTATCCAGACAGAGGAGATTGGCGGGGCTTACTGATAAGAGTAATTTTACCTTATAAAATAGTAAGGCCTAAGGTAGTTCAGGCTCTTGGCTTCCTGAAAGTTTTGGATCCTGAGTTCCTGATCATCTTGCTTAGCTGTTCTGTTCCTGCTGGATGCTAAAGAAATTTTGAGAAACACTCATTGACTGATAACTATATCTTTCCTTATTTAAATTCTGTAAAATTAATTGGACTGGCCACCCATTTAGGATTAGTTATAAAAAGCCATATTGGCTGTAGTAATTCTGGAATTAAGCAGAATTGATTAATTAATTTGTAATATTTTGCCAGATAAGTGTAAAATAGTTGATAGCAGTTAGATCTATATAGCAGTGTTGATTTATTAGTTAATATAAGTTTTGATATTTCTAGAATAATATATTGTGTTTCTGGAAAGGTTATTTTAGCTAATATTTGATCTGGGGAATTCTTTGAATTCGGTTATTAACCCTTTAACTGCTATTTGTCTATTTTGAGGTGGTTCTAAAGATTTCTTTGTACATGTGTTTTTGAGTCTATGTTTTGTACAGTGGGAAGTTTATTTAAATCACTTACTAGACAAAAGAAGCCGTCATCTTGGGTGGGGCTCTATATACTTATAGCTGTGGATTAACCCTTGGAGTATCCTATAGGTTTTACATAGGATTGCTATGGTCATGTTTATGATATATGTTGCATGAAATTTTGTTATTCTTTATGAAATATTTTATTAGATTTGATTCTGAGTATTTTCTTGGTACAATCTGTCATTGACTATAATAAATGCAATTTATATGTTTTATTCATATGTATACATGTTGAAATTGGTAAATAATTAAATTATAGTGATCTAAGTCTGGGATTTTATTACAGTTAGTTTCTCTAAATTTTGCATATGGTACAAGGAGATTGTCAGAGGACCTGGCTTAATATTAAAGCTTACTCACTTGACAATATACCTTAAACCTCAATTAGCATAGTTAATACAGCTTCTGTGGCAGATGTGTATTTTAATTAATTGTAAGGATCAGTTATCATTTTCTATGCTGCTGAGTTCAATTATTGTTATTTAATACCTCTGAATATGCCTATGTGTTGTTAACTCTTTAATTGCTGGTAATACTAATTGTGATAATTTTGGTTTGAGTTACTGTATTTCTATTGAAATTAGTGTTCACTCATTTATATCATTGTTGATTACACTTAATATATATAGTATATTTTACTTAAATAAATGATATATATTTTTGCACAAATATGTGTAATTCATTATTTTAATCAATTCTTCACTGTGAAGTAACGTGTCAATACCTAGAATTGTGTAGAGTTCTCAAATTTATTATTTAACTATTTATGTGAAGATATACAACATAACTGGGTCTTCTGTTAACCCTTTCTTGTATCTTCTTTGACAGACTCATTCCTTTTAATTACTCCACATGTGCTCCATGAATGATATCCATAAAACCTGAGCTGTCGGTGTGCCTCAAGGACCAGAACTGAGAATCACTGGCCTAAACCATAGGGCAGGTGCACTCAAACCTGTCCACAAGCTTCCCCAACAGTGCATGCTTTCGCATCTTCTCAGTTACATGAGAACACTTAAATGTCTTTAACTCAGGAAGACCCATAAGAATGACCCACTAACCGATTTGGCAGTGTTCACGTGAGGAGATCCTGAAAACCTGCATCATTTGGGTGGCCTGAGGACAGTTCAGAGCACTCTTGCCATGGAGGACAGATATGAGTTGCAGAACTCTCTTATATTCAAGGGAATTAAAATGATTAAGGTCCTTCATTTTTTTTCTGTAAGTTCTAATGTTGTCTCCTCCTTGTATGTTAGGTTGTTTTACAAAGCATTAAGTTCAATGCTTTGGAGACATTGATAGCATCCAAAGGTTTAACATAACTTGTAAAAAAAAAATTAAAGTCATTTTTCTATATTATTAGACTGGAATAGTTTAACTGGAAATTTTGTGAATGAATTTGCAATGTTCTCTCATCAAATGTCATATTTCTTCTTCAGACTTACAGAATTTATTTTCTCATTCAATTCTACCATCTAGTGGTCAAATTTGATATTGCACCTAAACAATTAACAGAACAATTCTGGAATTTCAGATATATTATAGAAAGTAGGTACACTCCTGGGGCTCAGTTCTGTTAGGTGATGTAAAACAATCATTATTGCTAGAACAAGTACAGACTGGCAAACATACCCATTCCCTAGAGGTATTCTATTATTTGTCCAGCAGCCTCAGGTAGGGCTGTGGTCACATGAATCCAACTAGCCAGAACATTTTTACAAATCCAATGAAAAGCTAGCAAATTTGCAATATCAGTTCAAACCACTGTATATAAACCACAAAATAATTGACATACCATTCATGTATTTAGATATTCATTGAGCTGTAGCACAAGGCCACAGGAGAGGAGGAAACAGATAGTGTGTGTGAGAGAGAGAGTGAGAGAGAGAGAGAGAGAGAGAGAGATGCATACACTGCAGAGACGTAGAGTGGTATTGGGTAGTGAAAAGACTTGCAGTACAGGAGAGTATCAGGAGAGTAGTCTTCCCTCTGTGTGGAAAGGTTCTTTACTGGTATAACTTTGTTATTATTATAATATTTATATAGTACCAACTTATTTATCTGCACTATACAATGGGGAATAGACATACAGAGACATTAAACAGTGAAAATGGAACATAGAAAACAAAAGGCTTGGATGGCCCTACTCATGAGAGCTTACAGTCTAGGGGGTTGAGCTTACAGTCTAGGATTATGACATGATCTATGATTTATTTGATTAGCCAAGGCATAGTTTAACTGTCGAGCAGTGAAGTGGTTCATTTGTATCCATAATTAAGTGTCGCTGACACATAAAACATGTAGGCCTGTGTGAGTCCTCTGGTCTGTCTTATAAGTACCACAGATCTGGTTTTAATGCTACCCTAATAATGTTTATAGTTTTTTGACGATTTGATTTTGGGGAACTGTTCATTTGGGTATGGGCAGATAAAATTGTCAGAGTTTTAGATGACAAGCATATCCAGCCACAGTGACATCCTATGTGAATCATGGGGTCTGGACAGCACACACAAGTATATCACTGAAATATGTACAGTGTAGTACTTATCACAGGATTGGCAGCTAATTCAGTGTGCGGGGGACTCTAACACTGCTGAAGAGACTCATTGCACAGACAGTTGAGAAGGCACTTGCAGCACTAATGTAAAGGATGTTAAGGACAATACAAACAGTAGGAAGATGGTGCATATGATATTTTGTAATGCAGATCTTCAATGTATTACAAGCTTCAAGAAACAGTAAACCGGTTAGTGAGTATCACTGATTGGTTATTGTAGCCACATGTTATTCCCATCTCTACCCAAGTAAGACAGCTATAGTCTGAATATTAATAAACCCAGACAGGGCATGCAAAAGCAAGATTTCTGGATGAAAAACAGGTGGCACTCAGTCTCCGAATCACATCCATACACTGAAATTCTCAGTGCACTGATTTAATTTCTAACTGCTTGGACATACCTGGAGGCCCTGAATGATTTAACATTCTTTGCTTTATTTAAGCCCTTCATTATATTGTTAGACTACACCTGTCTGCTTTCCTTCAGTGGTCAAAGGCTTAGTCTTTGCTGGCTAAATATGTTTGTAGTTGTAGTCTAGCATAGCTGGAGAGCTATGAGTTGCCCAATACTATCTGCTTGATTAACTGAGACACTGAAATATACAATGTCAAAATGTCAAGGGATTCAACAAATATACGTGGCTATAGACCCTGATAATTCTCAAACCATTGACTCCATGGCTTGATCTGTATGTATAGTACCATATAATTGAGTGAACAGAAGCAGAAGCTACAGGGAATTGCATTGAAGCTGTAAGATTATATGACCCAACAAATGAATTGGCTTATTCCCAGCAAGTGTCATACACCTTCTCTTTAGGTGTTGATAAATTAGAAAAAAAGAAATAAAATAATAAATAAAGTGAAAATCTTTTCTACTTATCTTTCTCTTTACAATTATCAGAATGGATATTGTAGTGTTGCTAGGTGATCGATTTGTGAGCTTAAAGGAGAACCAACCCCTCCTAATAGTAACCCAACACTTACCATATGACCCTTATGAATATTGCCTTTGTGTTCAAGAGATATCGGGGGAGATTCACTAAGGTGTGATAAAGAGGTGATAAAGTGGAGGTGACTTCTCCAGTGATATCAGTTCTCCAGTTCCTATGTTATTCTATGGAGCCTATGCACTAAGATTTCTCCACCTTTGGCGTTCATAGTTCATAGACTCTATAGAATAATATAAAAACTGCAGATGTGATATCACTGGAGAAGTCATCCCCACTCTATCACCTCTTTCTCACACCATAGTGCATAACCCCTCTCATCTTCAATCAGTACTAGATGTCATGACCGTGAAGGCGGACAACTCTGCTAACTATACCTGATAATATTCTGTTTTAAAGAACAAACAGGTTTTAAAAGTATTAACCCATAAAATGCCGACAGGAGGAGCCGGCTTGAACCCAGGATAGCTGTGTAGGGATAGGTTATACCTACTGGAGGTCTAATATGCAAGGATACAACAAAAGCAAAACAGTACCTTACTCTGATGGAGGGACAGTGCCATATCACTGCTGTACAAAATCTGTAGTCATACTGAAGGTCAAGGAGTCAAACACCTATTGAGCAGACACTGAAAGCAGAACTCTGACAGAGCAGGGTTGGCAACTGAGAAGCAGAAGGGGTACAGAATCAGAAGGTTGAAGGATAGTTAAATAGGAGAGCCTGGATCAGCAACGGGTAATCAGGGCAGTAAAGGATGAGGTGCAGAATCAGCAGGCTGAAGAGTAATCAGTAGGAGAGCTTCACAAATGGAGATAGGGGAACAGGAACACAGGAATCAAGGACTGAGACTGAACTCGAACACTCACTAGAAAGCTAAGATCGGGTGCCAGTATTGAGAGACTGGCACTTAAGAAAGGCACTGGAACATGAAGAAACCTGGTTAAGGAACAAGGAATCTAGAAAGACCTAAAGAACAGCATAAATACATACATGGAATGGCTCTATAAAACACCAGTCAGCTGAAACAGAGTATGACAGAAGGCCAAGAGGATTGGAACAAGGAAGAAGCAAGCTTGTTGTGTGAGTAACATTTCTAGCTACAAGTGCACCAGCAATTCCATCAAGAAATGCTGGGCAGACTCCAAGACGAACGTCAAGGCCAAGACTGGTGAAGTGATGCTGCACACAAAGTCTACCAGTGCTGGGCCTCCTGCATACATGACATTCAATGACTGGCAGGAGATGCTGAGATAGAGCCTGATGGTAGTGCCAGGATTCAAAGGGGGCTGTAATACCAGAGATGACAGCACCATGCAAGCTACATGACATGATTGTCACACCATGCAAAGTTTCCAAACATCAACAAAAGCAACCATATATCTGACACCACATCCAATACCATACTATACAAACACCAGGGGACACAACCTTGGCTCTCCAGCTGTATGGACTACAACTCCTGTGATACTTAACAACCATTGTCTATTTCTTGATCATGGAAGTTGCTTGAGAGCCAAGGTTGTGTACTCCTACTGCAATCAAACTGGCATTACCAGACATGTGGCCACAAACATGACTTATTTGAATATCACTGATAGAGATCTATGTAACTCCAACATCTAAAGAAGAACTATGATTATGTAGTATGAAACCCACTCAGTACCAGAGGGGTAACTATAAAAAGCAACAAAATAGAAAACATAGAAAATGTTAAAACCAAAAAGGATGGCTCTGCACAGTGTTTCGTAAGCTCCCTAGCTACTTTCTCAAATGCAAAGAACCTTCAACCTAAAGATCTAAAACCCAACGAGGACACCTGAGCAGAGATGGGTATATATCTTTGAAAGCGAGTTTAGTTATTCGTGGGTATAAGCCCTCAAGTAACAACCTATTTTGTGAGTATTACCTTTTATCCTTATATTCATTGATAATGCTGGGATAACAGGCACTATTGGACGCCTTCCTGTCTGTTCTTTCTTCTATAACCATGGGTTGAGTCAATTAGATCAATGTCATGCATGGTTTGCATTGTTAACAAGTATATATGTCTAGTTGACCAAGATTTGCATTTCTCCTTATAAAGCATGTGGCAGACATTACAATTCAGATGGTGTAATATACTGTGTCAGTAGCATCTCTTGATTTGCTTTGTTTCATTTTGAAAACCTTGTGGACTAGAGAAGTGCCAAGATCATTGCTTCACAATGTGTTGTGCATCACATCGTAGTTTTCTAATCCCTGTCTCCATTCTTTTACAGAATCCAGGTCTTAGACGCAGTGTCCTGATCCTGTGGAGGTATAAGCTTTGGAACACAGACCCCTGACAGGTTGCTTAAAGTAAAGGACCATATGCTCTCATCCACCACCCAGTCAAATAGGTCCCATCCACTCACCAGCCAAGTGGGCCACCTTCCACCACCTATTAATGAGGACTGCCATCCAAAAGCCAGCAAAGGGGGACACAATACATGGACCGATAATGGGAGCCACTGTCAACTGATTAAAGATGGGTGCCACCATGCAGCTATCAGCAATGGGTGGGGGGGCCACATCAAAGAACACCACCAAGAAGCCAAATGTTGCTCTATAGCCCATATGGCCCCACCATCTCAATTCTATGGTCATGTTGTATGCCTCCACAACATCCTGTCAGGAAGCAGCCGTAGCGGTCAAACTATGGTAGTGGTAGAACAAAGTGGGTCCAGTTGTGAAGACAGCATAGATGCGGGAGGGCCAGACCTGGCTCTCTATTTAAAAGTGCTTGTTGCCTGCACCACCCCAGCATCAAGGGACATAGCTTCAGCGACAGAGACTATTCCCACAGCAGCAGAAACTGCTCCAACAGCAGTAACCACTTCAGAGCAGACACAGCTCCAGCAGCAGACACATATTCAACAAGATATGCTGCATCATCTGAGGAATCAACATAACCACATGATACTGAAACAAGGACTCCCACCATTTCTCTGGATCACTAGTACAAAACAAGATAAGGTTTCTGAGGGATACATAGAGATTCCATCAGAAATGTCTAAAAACCGTGGAATATTCTGGTGCCATGTTAATCAGTATTGCCACAAAACAGATCCACATGAATACCAAGGTTAATCAGATTGGGATTGTAATGGTTGAAATGATGGGCCAAATGCTTGCAGAGTTTAAGGAGCATATTGGATTGCAGAGGCCCCATGAGAGAGGAATTAATGGGACACTGAGAAATCAGTAACACCTTCCTCTAGCACAATTGCCTTATCACAAATCCCGCTACATTAAGACATAACAAAACAATCTTGCACTCATCCACATCTGTCCCCCCTTCAAAGAACAAGAAATAAGGACGTCAGTCCTATCTGATTGCTGATAAGAACTATAAATACACTTCAATACCATACTGTGTCTGCGTTTCCAAACAATGTTCACAGCATTGCTAGCCAGATGTGAGTCCAACACATTGGGTAATCACCATGGTACCCAAGGGGTCATTGTTTCAATAAGATATAGTGCTCATGTGTGCAACACATATCTGTTCTGGTATCAAATTAGTCCAATCCACATCAGTCCCATCAGGAAATTAGAAAATATGGTAATCACTGGTTGTATCCACAAAGTCCTACACAGACTTCAGTGGGAAACTGTGACATGAAATCAGCAATAAAATGTATCACCTATAATGGTACTTTGTCCCACATGAGTTGGACTTCAACAATATCAGGGTTGTCCAAATAAGGTATGATGCATCTGTTTGAAAGATAAAAGAACCATAAATTGAGAGACAAGCGGAAATCTCAATGTGAAGTAATTTTATTTATTGTAAAGGTACAAACATAAAGTCTACACTAAATGCACTCACGTTGCCCAGCTTGTGCTTAAAGCATCTCTGAGGTCCCTACATCTTATAGCCATGTAGCTATGCACAACATTCTGTCCAAAGACAAGCCTGGTCCTCCTTGTCAGCAGCTTTGGTAATCCAAGGTGATGTATCATGAAACTGATTATCCTGCTTCTTCTGATATGATGGAATAGGTCACCTTGTGAGATAGTCATTGTGCACAGTAGCATGCACGTTTGTGAAATACCATTCAGTGAGAAAGACTCAGGCTCTAGTTGAGACTGGGGGGGGTTTACACAGAGGGCATGGGAGGGACCGAGAATGTAAGTGAGTGATAAACACTAGTGTTGAGCGAGCATGCTCGGCCGATGCTCGGATCGGCTCGAGCATCGCTCTGCTCGGCACATGGCGGTACTCGTACGAGTACCGCATGTGCTCGCCCGCCATGTTCGGGTCTCCTCCCCGCACGTTTTGCGGCTGCTGCGCAGCCAATAAGCGTGCAGGGAGGCTCTGACATTGGTGTAATGCCAGCAGCCATGTTGGCTGCTGGCATTACACTGATTGGCTGGCCAGAACCCGTGGTCGGGTGCTGTATAGCACCTGACCAGCGAGTTCGGCTCAGTCTTAGCCAGGGAGAGATGAGGATAGGAAGGGAAAGTCAGTGTAGGGAGAAAAAAAGCAAAATTGTGAAAAAAAAAGAACCAAAAGTCCTTTTTAGGACTACTGTGTGTGGGGGCAGCAGGTTATTTTGTGTGGGGGGAAAAAAACAAACAAAAAAAAATTTTATATATTCTGTTTAGTGTGCAAAGTTGCAGATTAGAGCACATTCTGTTTAGTGTGCAAAGTTGCAGATTAGAGCACATTCTGTTTAGTGTGCAAAGTTGCAGATTAGAGCACATTCTGTTTAGTGTGCAAAGTTGCAGATTAGAGCACATTCTGTTAAGTCTTCAAACTAAAATATCAAAGTCACATATTCCATTCAGTGTGCGTCGCCGCAGTTTAGCAGCACATTCTGTGTACTGTGCAGAGTTGCAGAATAGGAAGAAATACTGTTAAGTCTTCAAACTAAAATATCAAAGTCACATATTCCATTCAGTGTGCTTCGCCGCAGTTTAGCAGCACATTCTGTGGACTGTGCAGAGTTGCAGAATAGGAAGAAATACTGTTAAGTCTTCAAACTGTAAAATATCAAAGTCACATATTCCATTCAGTGTGCTTCGCCGCAGTTTAGCAGCACATTCTGTGTACTGTGCAGAGTTGCAGAATAGGAAGAAATACTGTTAAGTCTTCAAACTAAAATTTCAAAGTCACATATTCCATTCAGTGTGCGTCGCCGCAGTTTAGCAGCACATTCTGTGTACTGTGCAGAGTTGCAGAATAGGAAGAAATACTGTTAAGTCTTCAAACTAAAATATCAAAGTCACATATTCCATTCAGTGTGCGTCACCGCAGTTTAGCAGCACATTCTGTGTACTGTGCACAGTTGCAGAATAGGAAGAAATACTGTTAAGTTTTCAAACTCAAATATTAAAGTCACATATTCCATTCAGTGTGCGTCACCGCAGTTTAGCAGCCTATTCTGTGTACTCTGCACAGTTGCAGAATAGGAAGAAATACTGTTAAGTTTTCAAACTCAAATATTAAAGTCACATATTCCATTCAGTGTGCGTCACCGCAGTTTAGCAGCCTATTCTGTGTACTCTGCACAGTTGCAGAATAGGAAGAAATACTGTTAAGTTTTCAAACTCAAATATTAAAGTCACATATTCCATTCAGTGTGTGTCACCGCAGTTTAGCAGCCTATTCTGTGTACTCTGCACAGTTGCAGAATAGGAAGAAATACTGTTAAGTTTTCAAACTCAAATATTAAAGTCACATATTCCATTCAGTGTGTGTCACCGCAGTTTAGCAGCCTATTCTGTGTACTCTGCACAGTTGCAGAATAGGAAGAAATACTGTTAAGTCTTCAAACTCAAATATTAAAGTCACATATTCCATTTAGTGTGTGTCACCGCAGTTTAGCAGCCTATTCTGTGTACTCTGCACAGTTGCAGAATAGGAAGAAATACTGTTAAGTTTTCAAACTCAAATATTAAAGTCACATATTCCATTCAGTGTGTGTCACCGCAGTTTAGCAGCCTATTCTGTGTACTCTGCACAGTTGCAGAATAGGAAGAAATACTGTTAAGTTTTCAAACTCAAATATTAAAGTCACATATTCCATTCAGTGTGCGTCACCGCAGTTTAGCAGCCTATTCTGTGTACTCTGCACAGTTGCAGAATAGGAAGAAATACTGTTAAGTTTTCAAACTCAAATATTAAAGTCACATATTCCATTCAGTGTGCGTCACCGCAGTTTAGCAGCCTATTCTGTGCACTCTGCACAGTTGCAGAATAGGAAGAAATACTGTTAAGTTTTCAAACTCAAATATTAAAGTCACATATTCCATTCAGTGTGCGTCACCGCAGTTTAGCAGCCTATTCTGTGTACTCTGCACAGTTGCAGAATAGGAAGAAATACTGTTAAGTTTTCAAACTCAAATATTAAAGTCACATATTCCATTCAGTGTGTGTCACCGCAGTTTAGCAGCCTATTCTGTGTACTCTGCACAGTTGCAGAATAGGAAGAAATACTGTTAAGTTTTCAAACTCAAATATTAAAGTCACATATTCCATTCAGTGTGTGTCACCGCAGTTTAGCAGCCTATTCTGTGTACTCTGCACAGTTGCAGAATAGGAAGAAATACTGTTAAGTTTTCAAACTCAAATATTAAAGTCACATATTCCGTGTAAGATGAAGAAGGCGGGTAAAAAGGGACGGGGAAGTGGACGTGATCCTGATAGTTCAGGGCGCGGGTCAGGACGCGGAGAAACTGTGCCTGGTGCCAGAGCACAAGAAAGAAAGACATCCACCATACCTAGCTTCATGTCTAATTTTACAGGGCGTCGCAGGACATCACTCTCGAGGTCCGACCACTGCGAACAGGTGGTCGGTTGGATGTCAGCTGATACTGCTTCCAGTCGGTTAAGCACCACCCTGTTTTCCACCAAGTCCACTCTCAGTAGCCAAGAGTCTGGTCAACATAATCCTCACTCTGATCATCCTTCCTCCCACCATAGACGGTCTGGTCAAAGAAGTGATCCCACACTGGGATATAGTGAGGAGCTCGTCTCATCACCAATCCTTCATTTGACCCTCTCTCCAAGCACGCTTGCAGAGGAACATGACATCTTGTGCCCTGATTCACAACCTCTAGAGGGTACCCAATCACAAGAAGATGACAGATGTGAACGGCATTTAAGGTCAAAGGAAGTAGTGGATGATGATGATGATGATGAGACACAGTTGCCATTAAATCAACCACTATTACTGTCTCAAGACCTTGTTGAGGAGAATGTTATACAGTTGTCAATGACTGAGTATGTGGTGGGATCAAGACATGGGGAGGATGATCAGAGTGAGGAAGTGGAGGAGGACTTGGTGGACGATGAGGTGACTGACCCCACCTGGGAAGGTGTAGAGCCGAGCGATGACAGCAGTCCTGAGGGTGAGCCATCTGCAGCACCGCAACAGGCTGGAAGAGGCAGTGGTGTGGCTACAGAAAGAAGGCGGACCGCACCAAACCGGCCCGCAAATGTTCCACGGAGCACCCCCTTGCGTAAATCTCCCTTGCCAAAGGGTAGGTGTTCCGCGGTATGGCGTTTTTTTAAGGAAAGTGCGGACGACAAAAGAATTGTAGTTTGCAACCTGTGCCACACCAGAATGAGCCGAGGCATGAACACTAGAAACCTCACCGCCACCAGCATGATCCGACACATGGCATCCAAGCACCGTAGTAAGTGGGAGGAACGCCTGGATCGCCCATCTGTGTCTGCAGGCCACACCACTGCCTCCTCTTCCCCTGTTTTCGTTGCCGGCCAATCGCCTGTCGAAGGCGCAGGCCCGCATACCTCCCGCCCTGCACCTGTACCATCTGAAGCACCATCAGCGACCACATCCACTTCCCTGTCCCAGCACAGCGTCCAAATTTCGTTACCCCAGGCATTTGAGCGCAAGCGAAAATACCCAGCCACCCACCCACAGGCCATAGCACTAACCTCACACCTTTCCAAATTACTGGCCATCGAAATGCTGCCATTTAGGCTTGTGGACACTGAGTCCTTCCGCAGCCTGATGGCAGCAGCTGTCCCTCGGTACGCGGTCCCCAGCCGCCACTACTTTTCCCGGTGTGCCATCCCCGCATTACACCACCATGTGTCCCGTAACATCACCCGTGCCCTGACCAACGCAGTTACTGGGAAGGTCCACTTAACGACTGACACATGGACAAGTGCTTGTGGCCAGGGACGCTACATTTCCCTGACGGCACACTGGGTGAATGTCGTGGAGGCTGGGAGCGACTCGGACCCTGGGATGGCACGGGTGCTACCCACGCCGAGGATTGCGGGCCCTACCTCCATCAGGGTTTCCGCCAGCACCTACGTTATTGGCTCCTCCTCCTCCGTTTCCACCTCCGAATTCTCTACACGCAGCGCCACTCCCCCATCAGCCAGTAGCTGGAAGCAGTGTAGCACTGCAGTGGGGAAGCGTCAACAGGCCGTGCTGAAGCTGATCTGCCTTGGGGACAAACAGCACACGGCCTCAGAGCTGTTGCAGGGGATTAGTCACCAGACCGAGCAGTGGCTCTCGCCACTCAACCTGCAACCAGGCATGGTTGTGTGTGATAATGGGCGTAACTTGGTGGCGGCTTTGGAGCTCGGCAAGCTCACACACGTACCATGCCTAGCGCATGTATTTAATTTAGTGGTTCAGCGATTTCTAAAAACCTACCCCAATGTGCATGATCTCTTGACCAAGGTGCGCCGCGTGTGTGCACATTTCCGTAAGTCATCTACAGCTTCGGCCGGCCTGTTGAAGCTGCAGCAGCGCTTACAATTGCCAGCTCACCGGCTGCTGTGTGACGTGAGCACGCGCTGGAACTCCACCTTCCACATGTTGGCCCGGCTTTGTGAGCAGCAGAGGGCAGTAGTGGAGTACCAGCTGTTACACGGTCGTCGCCTCTCCGTTCAACTTCCTGTAATCAGAAGTGAGGAGTGGGAATGGATGTCAGACCTCTGCGAGGTTTTACGCAATTTTGAGGAATCGACACAGATGGTGAGCGGCGATAACGCTATTATCAGTGTAACCATCCCACTTCTGTGTCTACTGAAACGCTCGCTGCTCACAATTAAAACCGACGCTTTGCATGTGGAAGAGGTGGAAATGGGGGAGGAAGAGCTTACACAAGGTGATAGCCAGAGCACCCTCACTTCGTCTTCTCAGCGACAATTGGAGGAGGCGGAGGAGGAGGAGGAGGAGGAGGAAGACACGGTTGCCTCCGCTACAGAGGGTAGCCATGGAACTTTAGTTCCATCTCTTCAGCGTGGGTGGGCAGAAGAGGAGGAAGAGGATGAGGAGATTGAGAGTCATCCTCCTGGTGAGGACAGCGAAATCTTGACTGTTGGTACTCTGGCACACATGGCTGACTTTATGTTAGGCTGCCTTTCCCGTGACCCACGCGTTGTACGCATTTTAGACAACACGGATTACTGGGTGTTCACCCTTCTGGACCCCCGCTACAAAGAGAATTTCTCATCTCTCATTCCTCCGGTGGAGAGGACAAGCAAAATGGTGCAATACCAGAAGGTTCTTGTTGAAAAATTGCTCCAAAATTTTCCATCTGACAACGCTGGCGGCAGAGTACGTGCTACCTTGGCCAACCGAGAAGGGGAGAAAAGGGGAGCACACAGCAGTTCCGAGAAAGGCAGGGCAACACTCTCCAAGGCGTGGGACACCTTCATGACACCCCGCCAGCACCCTCACCCTGATGCGCAGCCTAGTGTCACAAGGAGGGAAAAGTTTTGGAAGATGGTGAAGGAGTACGTAGCAGACCGTGTCAGCGTCCTCAATGATCCCTCTGTGCCTTACAACTACTGGGTGTCCAAGCTGGACACGTGGTATGAACTGTCACTCTACGCCTTGGAGGTGCTGGCCTGCCCTGCCGCCAGCGTTCTGTCTGAGCGGGTATTTAGTGCTGCTGGTGGCATCATAACAGATAAGCGTATCCGCCTTTCCACCGACAATGCTGATAGGTTGACACTTATAAAAATGAACAAGGCCTGGATTTCCCCTGACTTCTCCACTCCACTGGAGGAAAGCCCCGGGGGAACATAAACTCACTTTACATATATTATTTACAATGATGGGAATACTCTGTATTCCCATTCACCCCTTCCACCCAAAAAACGGGTATATGGTTGACTCTTAATCTTCTCATCCTCCTCCTCCTCTTCCATATGCCCTGTGCTATAATTTTTATATAGGGCCAGCTCACCAGCGGGCCCTGTGATATAATTTTTATATAGGGCCAGCTCACCAGCGGGCCCTGTTTGACAATTTTTATATAGGTCAGCTCACCAGCGGGCCTTCTCATATAATGTTTTATTGGGTCAGCTCTCTAGCGGGCCCTCTCATATAATGTTTTATAGCGTCAGCTCACTAGCGGGCCTTCGCATATAATGTTTTATAGCGTCAGCTCACTAGCGGGCCTTCGCATATAATGTTTAGGATGGTCAGCTCTGCAGCAGACCCTCACCCATAATGTTTTAGATGGTCAGCTCAGCGCACGTTTCCCTCTTAATCATGGCCTCAGTTCAATAAAATCAAGGAAATTTTTGGGAGAATTTGCCTCTGCGCACGTTTCCCTCTTAATCATGGCCTCACTTCAGAAAATCAAGGAAATTTTTGGGATAATTTGCCTCTGCGCACGTTTCCCTCTTAATCATGGCCTCACTTCAGAAAATCAAGGAAATTTTTGGGATAATTTGCCTCTGCGCACGTTTCCCTCTTAATCATGGCCTCACTTCAGAAAATCAAGGAAATTTTTGGGATAATTTGCCTCTGCGCACGTTTCCCTCTTAATCATGGCCTCACTTCAGAAAATCAAGGAAATTTTTGGGAGAATTTGCAGATGATATACAAGTAAATATACAGCAAATATTGTTTGGTAACAATTTTTCGCCTAAAGTCGTTTTTATTTTCCTTTTTGTGTGTTTTATGGTCAGTCTGTAAAAATGGCGTACTACGGGCAAAAGATCGTTCCCAGCAGCGATGTTGGAGTCCAAGATGCATCCAGACATCCTCCCTATGCTGTCCCTGAACCATTTCTGTGGTGTTTCCATCCTTTTCTGCCCTTTTCCTATAGACCAGGCACCCTCCCCTCATCAGAGCAGGGGGTGCCTGGTGTAATGCTCGAGTCCTCCCATTGACTTCAATGGGGCTCGGGTGCTCGGCCGAGCACTCGAGCCTCCGGGGGCGCTCGGTCAGAGCACCCGAACACCCGAGCATTGGGGTGCTCGCTCATCACTAATAAACACTAAACAAGTAGTCTCTGGTCCACTTTATCAGGGGATGAGAACAGTGATGGGTGGGAAAGATCTATAAAAAGGAACAGGTGGAGGTACTTTTGGATTGCCACCCATTCACTGCAAGTGATTCCTGCTTGAAAGCAGGTCAGTCTTAGTATGATGATATTTTATATTTTATTTCTTTATGACTAATGACTAGGTGTTTTTAAATCCAACACAATTCGATACAATATAGCTCATCAGGGACGATTTCAGTTTAGGAGAGATAGTAATATATTGGATAGGACTCACTTAAAATGGGGTACCATGGTGAGGCCAAACTTTGGCCAAGCTATGTGACAAATTCCTCATGTTTTTTAAAGGGATAGTAATGTTTCTTAATAAAAGCAGCTCTAATTAATCATCATAGCATTTGAACTTTGGAGAGTGTTATTTCAGTTCTGTCAGAGTTGTAGTTCATGAGTAATTCAATGACAAAGTGTCCCCCTCCTGCCCCTTTTACTGATGTAACACTGCTCAGCCAAATCAGAAGGGAGGTGCCCAGGTAGACTGCAGAGAGGGACAATCTTCAATTAAGATAAGGGAAAAATTTGAAAAACTTGTCAAGGGGGGCAGGGTTTTCATTGTTCTCATAGGAAGAAGACTGTCCCCTGCTGTTATCTGTCTGATCTATGGACTGGATTCCACATCTGAGAAGAGTCGGCTTACACTAGGTAAAAGTGGAGGGAGAGGAAACTTTGCTTGTGAATATCTCTCAAACCATAAAGGTTTGAGAGATAAGACGTATATCGTTCTTCATGTTTTTTTAATGCCTACAATATAAAATAAAGATAAAAAAAGTATTACTATCCTTTTAAACATTAATTAACACATTGATATAATAAATGCTCTACACATTAGTTTAATTTGTATGGAGCAGTGCATGATTGCTTTTTATTTTTCATTTATTTGTAGGTGACTGTAAATGTGACTTTATATATTGTGTTTACATTGAACAAGCACAGCTATGTTATGCTTTTGCCAAATTGTCTTGGAGCATCTGTGTTTTTGTGTTATATGTGTTTTTGTGTTATAGATTTTCTAGCCCCATTTCCCCCTTGATGTTTCCACTTTTAACCATTGTTGGTCTAAACTATATGTTTTTTTTTAATTCTTTATAATCTGATTTTGTACCTTTATTCAACCACTGCTCAGTAAATTATGTATATGCATCAGCACAGGAAGCTCACCTTCTTCATTCCTGCAAATGTTTTAAGTGTATGACATAAAAACAGCAGTTCCAATTAATCTTCATAGTTTTTGGGCCATGAAGAATGTTATTTCAATGCTGTCAGATTTGTAGTTCAAGAGTAATTGAATGATAAAGTATCCCCTCCCACTACTTTTACCTAGTGTAAGCCACCTCCCCTCAGATGTGGAATCTGGACCCTTGACCGGACATCTCACAGCAAGGTACAATCTTCGTACTGTTTGATTGTCCCTCTTTGCTGCTCTGAGATGAGCAGTGTTACATCAGTAAAAGGGGCAGGAGGGGGATACTTTATCATTCAATTACTATTGAACTACAACTCAGACAGTACTGAAATAACACTCTCTATGGTTCAAGTAATATGAAGATTAATTGGAGCTGCTGTATTTGTGAAACATTACTATAACTTTAACTCCTAAAGATTATGTTGCTGCTGCAATATGTAAATAATTAAACTGTAATCTCTTTGGGTAGGGTCCCCTTCCCAATGTATGGTTTATTTATTTGCACTTACCACCTCCTAATAATGAAATGGTCACATTTTAGCCTGTTGCTCGTATCCCTTTCCTGTACTATTACTGGTTCTACAAAGCGTTGTATATATATGTATGGTGCTATATACAATAAATACGGGTAAGTTCATACATACAATACAAACATGTGTTTGTAAACTTTTATTTTGATCTAAACATTGGTTCTAATAAATGAAAAAATATCTGGTGTATGCTTAAAAGACATCTATTCTAGAGAATCTAAAAGTGGCGTTTATTAGATATAAAAAAGAGCAAGAAATTAATCATACTTACACATTCCCAGTATAATAAGGTGTATCTCCCTCTCAGTCAAATATAGCCAGGATGCTGTATAGCCAAGGTATCTCTATAGGACAGCTGATCGTCTCCTCTTTGGAAGTATGAATATTCCTTCCCGTTGTTTTGTTTTTCCATCCACTTGGCTGCTAAGCAATTTTTACCCATAGTGTTAAGCATATTTTCACATTTTTGAGGCAGTTTGTAGTCAAATTATTTTTTGGGTGTTTTTCTGTTAACATTCCACACGTCATTCACTGTTTTTTTCAACAGACTCAACACTTTTAAAAGATAACATTGGTTTGTGGATACCTCCTAACATGACCAAAAAACTTTTACCCAGAATACAAAAAATGTACTTTTAATGAAATTCCAATAAAGCGAATGACAAATAAATGTCTTGGGGTGCATTTTTCCCTTTGGGTGCCAGAGGGGATGCACAATGCACTGCAAGTGATGAGTTATATACCCATCTGGTGCTCTGAGGGTTAACCCATACAATCAATACACATATCTATATTTGCCTGAGCAATTCACCCACCAAAAGGTAAATATATTGTGTACCACTTGGTAAGCTACTAAGAGATGCCTCTGCTGGCTGAAGTCGAGGGAATGATTCACCCTGAAACTGGTGATAAGAAATTCACTTTCAGTGGAATTTAAATTCAAAAACAATATACAGGTTCTTGAGGAGCTGAAAATAGCTGGATGCAGGAACTATAGCTTGGCTACATATACAGACTATATAAAACGTCTGCACATCAGATCCTGACCTTTTCCAGTAAATAACCCGTGACTTACAATAGATAAAAACAGTGGAGTTTAGTTACATGTTTCTGGTCACAAGCATGAGAGGCTTGCCTACCCCATCAAGACACCCTGATATAGGCAAGTTCCTATCGGTCTCAAATTCAAGTGAACACGTGTTTAGTATAATACAATTAAAAAGCAGTGCTACCACTTTACCTCTACTGTGCGCAAAACCCTTATGAGGGCTCTACAGGAGGTATTTATACCTTCTCTAACTAATTCTAACATCTGAATATACAGGAAGCTACCACCCAAGAGGGGAGAATCCAAAACCTTCCAAAATACATACAAAAATATAAAATACAGGTTCCTGACGAGCTCAATATAGCATTTTCAACAGAATTCAAATATGTAAGGGTGGGCGAAAAGTCCCATCGCGTTCCAACAAAAAAAACCTCGAAAACTGCGTTGTTGTCCACTTTTTCACAGGAAAATCCGCTTTAATTACAGCAATTAAAATATTTGCTGTTTTCGCCCGTTGGCAAAATTCTTTGACATTTTTTCAATGGTTAGAAAGTTTTTGCCCCTTGAATAATGATGTAGGTGCTTCTGCTATTTGAAATGCTTGCTGCCTTACTTTTCACTATGCTGTGTAGATGTTATTTGTGCCATCACTTTCTCACTCTCATACTCCACAATGCAAACATCCACTCGATCAATAAGCATAACTCGATATATCTTGACAGAATCCAATTCCTCAGTGAGTTGCTGCTATTCGTCATGACTCTTTGTTATGACAAACTGCTGATGGCCCTTTGCAGAAATTCTGAACTTTTGTGTCTGAAGTGGGGGTTAAGCAAAGTGACAAAAATGTATTCCTCATTGCAAGGATCTTGTTCAAAGCACGCTAATATGTCCTTTACCAGCTGGTGCATGTGTGTGTTGTCATTCTGGTAAGATTACTCAGCCATGCTCCTCATTTTTTTCTGCAATAAAAATATCAGTGGTAGACTTTCACTAATTCCTTCCCCTATGCAACTTACCAGCATGGTTGCCTCCTCAAAGAGTTTCAGCAGCTCACATACATTGCACATTAGTTGCCATTAGCCAGGTGACAAAGAGGATCCCTCCAAATCCTTCCAGTCTGCATGGTGTACTCACTAATGGCCTGCCACGGTTTGTTATGACTCTCAGACACAGAATTAAGATAAAAACACAACTTTATTGAAAAGTTTAAAGGGAACCCTAGCGGGTTAGCATACACATGTAACATATATCTTCAATACATAGTCATAGTGAGTAGTGGCATACAGAATGTAAGACAGGCTCTACCGGCCTTGCCAATACCGGGTAAGGCAACCTTAGACTGGCACAAGATGGAATAGGTTCTACCGGCCTTACCAATATACCGGGCAAGGCAGCCTGGAAGGCTATCAACCGAGGAGATGGAGGCTCTACCAGCCTTGTCAATATACCGAGCAAGGCAGCCTTGAGACTGGTACAACGAGGAATGAGGCTCTACCGGCCCTGCCAATATACCGGACAAGGCAGCCTTGAGGATGGTACAATGAGGAATGAGGCTCTACCGGCCTTGCCAATACCGGGTAAGGCAACCTTAGACTGGCACAAGATGGAATAGGTTTTACCGGCCTTACCAATATACCGGGCAAGGCAGCCTGGAGACTGCAAGTACTGGAACACAGACAGGGATGGCCTCGGCGACTGGCATAAAGGTGTAGCTAGTCAGTCGCCTAGGATAGGCAGACAGAAGCCAACTGAGTATCAAGATGTAGAGAACACCAAACGAATAATGGAGCTAACCAGTATCCGTGTACTTGGTAACAGTCTCTACCGGTGCTGTAAGGAACGCAGCAAGCAGCCGGTTAGCATGAAGAGAACCAGTACCCGTGTACTGGAGTTACACAATCTCTACCGGTGCTGTAAGGAACGCAGCAAGCAGCCGGTTAACATGGAGCGAACCAGTACTCGCGTACTGGGGTTACACAATCTCTACCGGTGCTGTAAGGAAAGCAGCAAGCAGCCATTTAGCATGGAGCGAACCAGTACCCGTGTACAGGAGTTACACAATCTCTACCGGTGCTGTAAGGAATGCAGCAAGCAGCCGGTGAACATGGAGCGAACCAGTACCCACGTACTGGAGTACACAATCTCTACCAGTGCTTTAAGGAACGCAGCAAGCAGCCGGTGAACATGGAGTGAACCAGTACCCGCGTACTGGAGTACACAATCTCTACCGGTGCTATAAGGAACGCAGCAAGCAGCCGGTGAGCATGGAGTGAACCAGTACCCATGTACTGGAGTACACAATCTCTACCGGTGCTGTAAGGAACGCAGCAAGCAGCCGGTTAGCATGGAGCGAACCAGTACCCGCGTACTGGAGTTACACAAACGAAGTGAATGAAAATGTCGCCAATGGCGACTGGAGGAAGGAGACACTCTGTAGGCATCCAGGAGCAGGAACACAGCCGGTACAGGACAAGAAACAGGACCATTGATGGCAGTCAACCGGAGCAGGAACGGCAGCAGGAACAGCAGCCCCAACTGGATCAGGAATGGAAGCTGGAACCGAGGAAGCTGTCAGACTGGAACTCAGGCGAACGCTGGAGAGCATAGATAGTAAACGGCCCAGGAAGCTCAGGAACACAATGCAGGTGCAGGCGACATAGAGACACCACAACAGGGCAACCAAAGGGTGCCCAAGCCCAGTCTAAATAGGCAATACTGGGCGGGTTGAAAGCAGACAGCCAATGGAGAGCCTATTCAGGTAACTGACAGGAAAAGGCAGCAAATCACGGGCACCGTGATATGGCCTTATTCTGCTCGTATAAATGCTTTAACATGTACAGTGTGAAATTCCACCTAGTAGGGACCTCCATCTTCAGCTGGTGATGGGGCAGGTTGTTAAACTCCTGTATTGACTATAGAGTGTTGAGTGCACTGTAGGAGCGACTAAAATAGACATGGATTTTGCTGGCAATAGTATGCATCTCTGAAAGTTTCGGATTCTGCCAGGAATCTGGTCACAACTAAATTTAGCATATGCGCAAAGCAGGGAGCTTGAAACATATCACCTATTTTCAAGGCAGTGATTTTGTTGGAGCCGTTATCAGCAGACACAAAACCAGTTTTTAAGGAGCAGGGTACAAGCCATTCCTCTATCACCTGCTCTAGCTTACTTAAAGCATCTAAAGCTTTGTGGGACTGTCTGTCAAAACTTTGCATGTACAAGGTGGTGTGCTGATGGTATGGGCTATTGTGCTGCTGCTGCTGCTGCCGCCTTTTGATCATACTGTCAGAGCCAGAGGCATGATTGCTGGATGTCACCTGATGCTGTAAGCTAGTGTTACCCACTGTTGGTGCTGGGAGGGAAACCCAGTGAGCAGTCACAGTCATATAGTCTGTACTCTGCCCAATTGTTCACATTTCTCATGTCAGGTGGATTTTCTTGCCATACACACTTTCCAGCCCTTTACCCACCACACTAACCACCTGCTTGTGAAATTCAGGAACAGTCATCCTGGAAAAATAACTGTGGCTTGGGATATGCCAGCGTAGAGCTACACATGACATCAGTTCTCTTAAACATCAGTTTTGTACAAAAGAATACGGCAGCATGTCCACTGCCAGCACTTTGGTAGCCTTGCCATTCCACAGGTGTACCTTGGGATTGTTTTTCTGAAGCTTTTGACTCCTTCCAAGGAACTGGGTCAGTGTGGGTTGACAGGACATGGCAGAAGAAATGTGGAGCTTTACTGTTTTAACATGACTGGAGGAGGTGGTGGATGTAGAGGGAGCATGTTTGGGCAGTCTATGACTCTTGCCATCTCCTACAGCAAACCCAGAGTCATCATAGTCCTCTGCAGCAGGAGCCATAGGTGTTATATGGAATGAACTAACTGTTGTCAGTAGCACACTTTCTGACACATAAGTAACAACACTACTTATCTTATCTGCCCCAGAGCCCAGAGAATTGTTTGTAATGCTTCTGCAGCTGCTAGTTTTGGCACCTCTGACCTGCTAATAGTGTGTTTCCTAGTCAGACCTGTGGTTGTGCTTCAGATGGGATCTCATAGAGGAGGTGCTTAGGTGTGAGCCTGCTTTTTGCACAGATAGTCACATGCTTAGCTTTAGGATGCTGAGTAAAGTGTCACCATACTGTGGACTTAATGGACTGAGGGGTTCCTGAGGTGCTGCTGCTACTACTACTGGGGCTAGATGTTGATGCATTTCTACCGCTAGTACTAGGTGTCAAAGGTGCAGCACTTCCAGCAGCAGCAAAGGCACTCATAATATCTAGCATTGTGGATGTTAATAACCTGTGTTGCTGTTATTGTTGCTTCTTGGTACTCAACACAGGTGTCTGTGGCTGAGTGGGACTTGGACTTGGAAGAGGAGATGATGAGGATGATGACTGACAGGGTGACTGTGTACATTTTGCCATCTCTGCTTGTCCAGGGTCAGACTTTCCAATGGGTTTCTCAAACAGTTTATAGACAGGCACAGTTCTCTTATCAGTGGTGGAAGAGTGAGCCTTTGCCTTTCTGCTAACTTTATGGCCATGTTATCATCTCTCTCACTCTCAACTTCGTCAGTATCTGAACAAGAGGAGGATGCTGGAGGGATATATTCTATATCTTCATCATCATCAGTCATCATTAGGTCATCCTCAGCATCAGCATCACCTGCCACATCTTGCCCACTTCCCTTATATTCCTCTAAGCTTATAGAGGAATCAAACAATTTCCTTTTACTTTCTCATTGTTCGCTACTACTTTGGGGATAGGTGTTTTGGTACTTGTTTGTCACTCTCAGCTGCTACACCTTACTTCATTATGCTATTGCCATCATCAACACTAGAATGTGACTTGTCGTATTCAGTGTTCTTGTATGGTTCTTTTTTTTGCACTGGTGCTGGTGGAACTTTTGGTGGGACCCTGACAAACTGCATCCTCCCTGCACACACTGCAGTAACCATTGATGCAGTCTGTTTTTGAACGGCCACTTTATTTTCACATCCCTGCTCCACCTTTCCCTCTCCCCCTGCCCCTTGTGCATTTGCTGGACATTACTCGACTACTGTGTGTGTTTTACTCTACAGCACACAACACAGCTGAAGGATTGTGATGTCTTGTCTTAGCCCTCAACAAAATGATCAATGTAACCTGCTGTCTATCAATTCTGCCTTAGTCACATAGCTCACATCAGGCTCCCAGTTAGCTGTCTCTCACCTAATATATTAAGTTGTTTATTTCTTTATAATTGGTACTGGTGGCAGCAGGTTCAGCACTGGCAGCAGGCGCAGCACTGGTGGCAGCAGGGGCAGCAGGTCTGACAGCAGGTACAGCACTAGTGGCAACAGGGGCAGCACGTCTGACAGCAGGTACAGCAGTGGTGGCAGCACGTCTGGCAGCAGGCACAGGCAGCTGACCTGTCCTGCTCTCATTACTACCCTATTCTTTCTCCCTTGGCATTAATTTCCCCAAGATCTGTAGGGATGATTTAGGGGGACTGGGGAACATTGGTTCTGTATTGCTCACTTCCTCCTCCTCCTCCTCCTCAGACTCAGTGGACAGATAAGAATCTTTCCAGTTCCTCCTTTTATTGTTTTTAAACTTTCTCATAGTGATAGCAGTCACTATGAGCCTCTCCTGCCTCACAGCAGAACAGCACAGCACGTCTACCTCACTCTGTAGCTAATGTGTTCCACTTACTGGAATACGTCAGATTTTTATAGTGAAAAGACGAAAAACACATAAATCAAAGAGTGGAAACATTCTAGCCATTGAAAAACTGGAGAAGAATTTTGTTCATTAGGTGAAAAATGTGAAGATTTTAATCACTGGTTTTAAAGCGGATTTTCCCATGAAAAAGCGGACCACAATGTGGTTTTCGCGGAATTTCTCGAGGGAACACAGATAGAGCTTTCACCCACTGCTATTCTTTCACCAGACTTCCCCAGCACAGAGAAAATTATTTGTCAAGCGGGAAGTGCCATTATTTGCTGATTTTGGTTTGAGGTGAAAGTTTTCTCCCATCCCTATCCATTATGCATAGCATTCATTGAATACAAAAATTCCTTTGACTCAGTGAAAAAGCAATTAATGACTGATGCCCTCAACAGCTAAGGAATAGATAGAGCTTACATTAATATCCTCCAATAAATATATGTAAATGCAACTGCATCAGTACAGGTCAACTATGATAAAGTCCAGATCAACATAGAAAAAGGAGTCTGACAAGGAGAAACAATATCACTATAACTATTTTCTTTGTTTAGGAGATGTTTTCTGCAATCTAAATTGGAAAAAAAAGACTACTTACATCACTTTCGTTTTGCAGATGATATCATGCTTTTTGTCAGTAATCTTAAGGAACTGCAAGAACGCATTGAAGCGCTAAAACAGGATAGCAAACATTTTGGTTTGAAGATGAATAGTAACAAAATGCAAGTCATGTTTAAAAAAATTGCCATACCAAAGACAATCACAGCAGATGGACATGAACTTGAAAATGACAAGTATGTTTACCTTGGTCAGGAAATGTCAACAGATGAAAAAAACATGATGGAAATTGTGCAACAAATAAAACTGGGATGGCAAATATTTGGAAAATGTAGTAGTACTTTCTTTAAGACAAATTTTCCAGTTTGCCTCAAGCAAAAGGTTCTTGACCAATGTGTCCTCCCATTTCTGACATAAAGCTATGAAACATGGACACTGAATGCTATTGGCTGTGTTGAAGGGAAGGACAGGTAGGGCCCTCCTTCATCATATGTTTAATGTGGCAAGGATGTGCATTCCACTGTGGTGGTGGTCTTCCCAGCCTCCCACTGTTGGTATGTGGATGGCTAAAATGTGAGACATCTTACTCAATGAGAAACTCACTTTCCTGACGAATGGGATGTCGCCTTCCCTCCAGTAAACCAGGTGGGCTTGGAGGGAGGGGAGGAAGGAGTTGTGGGACAGACGGGTGGTGAATTGGGACTGGGGGATTCAGTGGTGCATGTGTAGAATAAATGGGTATGTCCTGTGCCCTCATCCTGGCGTACATAATACTGGCTGTCCTGCCAATGGAGGTCCGGCCATGCATGTGATGACACTCTGCCCCTTTTTTTATTGGGAAGGGACCCTCTTGGGTATCTGTTTTTTAACATCTTATTGAACATCACTTGGAGCCCTGCATGTTCTCCTTCCATACATCTTTTCTTTTTATTACACTCTCTCCATGAAATTACCATGCTGTCTTTCTTTCTTTTCTTTTTCTTTTCCCCTTTCATCCTTTCTCTTCTCATTCCTTTCCTCTTGCATTGCTTCCAGCCTTACCTATCTCTTTGGACACCTGGCATCTTCCTGTGTCCACTCTCCCTCTCTTCCGCTGCCTATAGGAGTTCACTGGTATGTCCGGGCCCTAAACCTGGTGGGAGGTCTATTTCATTTGGTGTCTATGCCACGTTCATTTATTCCATCGGAGAATCTTGTTTGAGACAGGCTCTAGCACTGTTTGTACATGCTGTTGACTTTATTTGTCCTCTCACTTATTTGCAACCTGCATTGTATTCCACACTACCTGTATTGTATTATGGCTTTATTTCTTTCCCAATAAAAACTTAAAAAACAAAGCAAAAAAACTTACAAAAACTTAAGGTTAAGCAGAGAAATATGGAGTGTTGAATTCTGAACATAACATAAGGAAACTGAAAAACGTGAGCATGGATTCATCAGCAAACAAAGATCTATGGTAATCAATCACCTAAAATGGAAATGGGCAGATCACACAGCAAGTAGACCTGATGGTATCTGGACTAAACAAACTTTTGAATGTATTACACTCAATACTAAACACCCAAGAAGAAGACCAATGTCAAAATGGGTAGATGAAATTTCCAAATTTGTTGGTACACAGTGGCAAGAAAAAGCACAAGACAAAAGTTGTTGGAGACTTGCTGAGGAGGCCTTCACCCTGCAATGGATTGACAATGAATGAAGATGATGATGATGATGATATACTTTGATGATGATGATGGTATTTGCTTTAGATATTTTGGTAAAAATTGGTTGCATTCCAGCAATTATAAAAATGTTGTTTCATTGCTTGCACTTACCAAAACATGGACTGGGATTTGTACTTTTGGAAGTATTGACTAGCTTCTATTTCTTTAAGCAGTCCTCTCAACCCTCAGGTGCAATGCTCATTGTCTTTAGAGTCTCTTTACATCATTGATTAAAGCTGGCAAAGATTTAGCTCTCAGGATAAAGTAAATTAAGATTAGTAAATGAGTAAAGTAGGAGATATTCAGCTCATGGGACAAAGCATAATAAGGTTAGGAATAGGGATGAGCGAAACTTGTCGCCGTGTTCCCGCAGGAAATTTTGCGAAAACCATGTTGTCATCCTCTTTTTTGTGGGAAAATACGCTTTAAAACTGGCGCTTAAAATTTTTGCATCTTTCACCCATCGGCCAAAATTTTTCGCCATTTTTTCAGTGGCTATAAAGTTTCTGCCAATTGATTTACGTTGTTTTCGCACTTCCTCTATAAAAAGGTGATGTTTTCACTGAAGGCAGACACAATAGAAGCAGCTACAGAGCGAGATAGAGGTGCTGTGTTGTTCTGCTGTGATATTTTGCAAAAATTGAGGCAGGAAAGGCTCATAGTGACTGCTATCACTATGGGCAGGGTGAAAATTAATCAGTGGAGGAGCTGGAAGGACCATTATGTGTCCACTGAGTCTGAGGACGAGGAGGAAGTGACTAGCAGCACTGAACCAATGCTGTCCAGTCCCCCTAAATCACCCCAAGGGATCTTGGGGAATTTAATAGGAAGGGAGGGAGAAAAGGGAATGGAAAGGAAGGAAGAAAACGGATTGGGAAGGAAGGGAGAAAAGAGAATGGGAAGGGAGGGAGAAAAGTGTAGTACTAGTGAGAGCAGGACAGGTCAGCTGCCTGTGCCTACTGCAAGACGTGCTGCCCCGCTGCCAGTGCCACCATTGCTATACCTGCAGCCACTAGTGTCGTACCTGCTGTCATATGTGCTGCCACTAGTGTTGTACCTGCTTCCAGTGCTGAACCTGCTGCCACCAATACTTTGCCTGTTGCTAGTGTTTCTTGTAGTACTCAGGGGGGGAAATAGAAAATGATGCCAAGTGTGTCACATTGCTCGTCACCTCCTCCAAGCAGCAGTGAGATGTCTGGAATAGAGCAGCATCATGTAGGGACTAGTGGTTGTGGTGGTGTTGGAGAAGCTGAGGTGGAGGAGACATTGATGGCCTTTTTATCAGAAACTGAGAGGCATGGGAAACAGGGATGAGGATGGGCATCACCACCACCACTAGCAACCAGCTTTTGGAATTTGTGGAAATTGCAAGTGCTCTAATTTCTGCTGCTGCTGAGATGAAATGGCAGCAGGGTGCTTAGGAGCAGGCTAGTGTGTCACAGACCACCGTGGACACAGTGGGAATAGGGTCAACAAGTAATGCGGGACTAGGACAGATTCCACTTGGCAGCACCAGCAATACTCCTGGTCCTAGTTGCAGTGCTAAATGTGAGGCAGTAGCAGCAACATTATCTAATATCACAAAAAGTGAAGGGGAATGTGGAGGAGAAGAAGAAAGAGGCCATTCCTCTCCACCTGTTCCCTATCCCTCCCCCCAGAAGTCATGGGTGTGGGACTATTATTCTTTTCCAGCAGGCACTGTGCAGTCATCAACAATGGCACTGTTCAAAATTTGAGATAAGTTAATGAGAAGGGGAAAGGAGGGAACACACTTTGGCACAACCGCCCTGATAACACACACATGAAACACAGACAGCATGACATTATGTCAAACATGTTAAAGACAAACACCCATTACAGAAATCTAGCACCACTGTTACTGTACCCCCTGACTCTCAAGAAAGGTGGAGATTAAAGAGGAGGAAGAATAAAGAAACCCAGACAGACACTGGAAGTTCCATGACAAGCGGAACAACTAGCTCACCAACAACATCACCCTCTTCCTCTAAGGTAACAAGTACATCTCCTGCAAATTCACCTCGTTCATCGTTACCTCCCCCGCCAAATGATAGCCACTCTGTTGATGTTAGGATATAGCAGTTCATCTCTACCCACTGCACACTGTGTGGTGCACTGACCACACATACCAGTATGGTGGAGGAGAATCAATTCCAGGTCATCAGGTGGCATCTGAAGAGATTCCATCCTGAAGAATATGCTAGGATTCTGGCAGGAAGGGTTCATCATTACTATTAAACTGTCAGCAAGTTGTCATGTGTCCTTAGTGGGGTCTGGACCAGGGGTACAGTGACAGCAGCAGTACTTGGTGTTTGGATACAGTTGTGCCCCTTGTGCCCGCAGATGTTATTTACCACACACACTGTGCACATTGCAGTTGCTGAAAGAAGTCACAGTTCCTGTTCTCAAGGGAAAAATATATATTCTAATAACAACGCACCCATGATTTTGGAGGAAGGGCAGGTGGAGAAGATTTAACGGCCAACTTCTTCTTTTCCCCACATATACTAGGGGCTACTTATTCTTCTGCTACTGCCTCAGGCGCACCACTGGAGCCAGTCGTGGCAAGTGGAACCTTCATCATCCATCTTCCATATTACTGCTATTGTTGATCCCATTCCCTTTCAGCTGCCTAATCATCCTGCTGCTTAAACAAATCAGCAGTAGCAGTACGAACAGCAGTTGCAACTCAGGACTTCGGAGGACATTCAACAGTGGCAACTGGCCAACATGACCTGCTGGCATTAGGCCAGTAGGGCATTTTTATGTTTTTTTCCTCAGGGATTGTGCTTTAAAAAAAAAAAAAAAAAAATAGTCCTACAAAAAAATAAACAATTTTTGGGGGGTTTATTTATAACAAGCCTAAGTCCTACAAACCAGGGTTTCCTTATTGCTTGTGCCAAACAAGCTTAAGTCTTCAGGGCTTGGGCCTTGTTTCTTCAGGGCTTGGGCCTCAAATAAGTAAGGACTTTAACAACAAATCACATAAATCATCCTGTACAAAATACTCTATCAAGTCAAGTATCAGTCCATCCCAGTGACAGCTTATGTCAGGGGGTTCCTGTCTCTATCACTTCAAATACAAATGTCTTATTTTATGTTATTGATTTATTTTTTTTTATTAACTGTCCCCCCAATAGCAGTCAAGAACCCCCCCCAAACAAATTCCCTGTTCAAATGATTAATTCATTCACCAACACAGGCACCCTCCTCAGACCCCTTTATACCATGTCTTATGGTTTTTATTTTATTTACAATTTCTTTTTTATTAAGTGCCCCCCAATCCCAGTAAACAACCCCCCCAAAAATCATCCCCTGTTCAACTGATTCTTTCCCCACACCCCACCAACACAGGCACCATCATGCTCCTTTTATACTATGACTTTGGGAAATTAAATAATATTTATTTTATGTTGTGTGTTTCCATTGATTTCAAAGAAATGAGCTAGCAGAAAAGAAACGGAAAATCGACACTTTTCGCAGAAAATTTTTTCTCAGTGGAAAGTGTCATTTTTCGCCGATTTCAGTTTGAGGTGGAAATTTTCAAGCAATCCCTAATTAGGAATTAACTATAATGGGGTACCTTGGCGTGGTGGTAAGCTATGCATACTATGGCCATATTATGTGACTAAAATCTCATCTTTAATATAATGCAGGCAGTATGCCACAGAGTAAAGGGTTAATAAGAATAAAATATGGATGTGCACAAATACTCTGTGTATTTATTTTTAGCTATTTTGGTCAAAATCGGTTGCAGTCCAGCAATTTTAAATGTGGTTAATCTATGTATATGTATGCAGGGCTCAAAATTTCCACTGGCTACTAGCCAATGGCGAGTGAAAATTTAGCCCTGGCGAGTAGAAATTTAGCCCTGGTGGTTACGTTATGGCTTGCAGTGGCGAGTAACTTTTCAGGTCAGGCTAGTAGCAAAGGACTTCACATTTTAAGCCCTGTGTATTTATTTATTGTGTGTGTGTATATATAGTAGAGTGGAGATTGTAGCCGTATTAGTCCAGTGATGCAGATGTAAAATAACAAACAAAATAAGTATCTTGTAATACCTTTTTTATTGGACTAACAGAATTTTGGATTGACAAGCTTTCGGGAGAACCTCCCTTTCTCAAGTCTAAAGCATTTCTGACTAAAAGGACACAGAATTCACAGTGATACATAAAATTCAAGTTTGGCTGTGTGTAGGTTTAAGAAAACATAGCAGCAGATAAGGTCAGAGCATCTACACTCTACTTGTAGAAGGTCGTAAATACCTTTTGTAAGGATTGGAGTGGGGGGAGAGGGAAAAAAATGCAGGAGATGATAATGGAGTGGTGAGAATTAAAAAAAGTTTGCACATGTTAGGAGTGCTAGAATTGCCATCCAACAATCCAGCATGTGCATGCAGGCCTATATACAATATGCGCCCATATGTGCACATACATACACACACACACACATACAAACATACACCCATATACATACATATATACATATATACACATATACATACATATACACACACATATACAAACACATACACATGCATACACACACACACAAATATATATATACACATACATATACATACACATATAAATACACATACATATATATATACATATATACACACATACACACACATATATATATATATATATATATATACATATACATACACACATACATACACATATACACACATACACATACATAAACATGCATACACATACACACATACATACATACATACACACACACACATACATAAACATGCATACACATACACACATATACACATACATACATACATACACACATACATATATACACACACATATACATATATACATACATACCCATATACACATGATACACACACATATATACACACACACACATATATACACACACACACACATATATACATACATACCCATATACACATGATACACACACATATATACACACACACACACATATATACATATATATATATATTCATACATATATACACATACATATATACACATATATATACATACACACATACACATGCACACACATGCATACATACATACACACAAACATGCATACATATACACACACATACACACATATGCACATACATATATACATACATACACACATATACATGCACATATACATACATATACACACACACATATACATAAACATAAATATATACATACATATACACACACACATGTACACACACATATACATATATATATATATATATATATATATATATATATATATATATATATATATATATACATATACATACATACATACACATACACCTACAAACCTATACTTACACATACATACATATACACACATATACACACACATACATACATCTATACATACACATACAATGTGTCTATATACCCACCCACAAATATATATGCATAAAGTACATATACATATGTACATAAACACAAACACATGAGCACACACATATACACAAATGCATACACCCAAATATGTAGGAATACATACTAAAACGTACGTCCAAACACAAGAGCCTATATATACTAGTACATATACACATACACAAACACATACATACTTGCATACCTACATGTACATATATGCACATAAACCCATATACACATATAGAATAGCACACCCACATATATACCTACATGTATTGGAGTATGGGGAAGCATCTGTCTGAATGCCATGCTGATATACTAGTAATAATACAGAACCAATATTAGAATTCATTATGACATGTGGATATATATATGAGGAGTAAGATACTGATAGAGGGGTCATGTGAAACTTTGATAGTGGGACAGGAAACCCAAATCAACATTTAGTCCTCTGTTCTTGCTGTTAAAAAATATGATCATTCTGGCTTGAAAAGTTTTTCTTTCTTGGGTGTTTCTAAAGTTTCCTTTGAGTACTTTGATTTTTAGGTCCTTAACTGAGTGGTCAGGCTGGGTAAAATGGTGTCCCACAGGGGTGCAGTAGGATCCTTCTTTGTGATGTTTGATGGAGTGTCTGTGCATGTTCATTCTACCATTTAATTGCTGTGTGGTTTCCCCAATGTAGCACCCTAGGTGGCATTTGGTGCAGTGTATCATATATACCACATTGCTAGATGTGCAGGAGTATGATCCTTTAATGCTGTAGGTTTTGTTGTTGTGGGTGGCTTTGTTGTCTGGACAAACTCAGCCCAATCACGAACCTCCCTGCCAACACCATCCTAGCTCTCTCCCACACTGACAACCAAAAATACAGCCCCCAAATTATCGCAGAACTGACACTATTCATCCTCACACATAATTATTTCTGTTTTAACAATGAGGTCTACCTACAAACCATGGGCACTGCCAGGGGCACTAAGATGGCACCCCAATATGCTAACCTGTTTATGGCAGACTTAGAACAGAAATTCCTAGACACACAACATACGAAACCATACAAGTATTACAGATACATCGATGATATTTTCATCATTTGGACCGAAAGCGAGGAAAAACTCATACAATTCCATGATTCTTTTAATTCATACCACCCCTCAATCAAACTAAAAATGGAATACTCTACAATATCTGTAAACTTTCTGGACACAACGGTGGCATGTACCAATGGCACAATCCACACCTCGCTCTACAAAAAGCCCACAGACAGATGCAGTTACCTCCACAGCACCAGCTTCCACACCTCCCATACTAAACAGGGCATCATCTACAGCCAAGCCACTAGGTACCATCGAATTTGCTCTGACCCTAATGACTGTAATGCACATCTAAATGTACTCTCCCAGTCTATGAGACAGAAAGGCTACAAATCAAGGATTATTACCATACAAATCCACTCTGCTTTAAGAACACCACGCACACACCTGCTACAGTACAGGGAGAAAAAAATCTCTACACGGGTACCACTTGTTGTCACCTACAACCCAACTCTGGAACAAATACGGAAAATTATTAAAGACCTACAACCAATTCTGACAGAAGATGAGACTCTGAAAAATATCTTCTCTGAAACCCCTATTTTGGCCTTTAGGCAACCACCAAACCTTCAGCAAAAATTAATCAACAGGAAAATACACACTGATGAGAAGAATACAGAAAAAGGTACCAGACAATGCCAGAAACCTCGCTGCAAACTGTGCCAGCACATATGTCCAGACAACAAAGCCACCCACAACAACAAAACCTACAGCATTAAAGGATCATACTCTTGCACATCTAGCAATGTGGTATATATGATACACTGCACCAAATGCCACCTAGGGTGCTACATTGGGGAAACCACACAGCAATTAAATGGTAGAATGAACATGCACAGACACTCCATCAAACATCACAAAGAAGGATCCTACTGCACCCCTGTGGGACACCATTTTACCCAGCCTGACCACTCAGTTAAGGACCTAAAAATCAAAGTACTCAAAGGAAACTTTAGAAACACCCAAGAAAGAAAAACTTTTGAAGCCAGAATGATCATATTTTTTAACAGCAAGAACAGAGGACTAAATGTTGATTTGGGTTTCCTGTCCCACTATCAAAGTTTCACATGACCCCTCTATCAGTATCTTACTCCTCATATATATATCCACATGTCATAATGAATTCTAATATTGGTTCTGTATTATTACTAGTATATCAGCATGGCATTCAGACAGATGCTTCCCCATACTCCAATACATGTAGGTATATATGTGGGTGTGCTATTCTATATGTGTATATGGGTTTATGTGCATATATGTACATGTAGGTATGCATGTATGTATGTGTTTGTGTATGTGTATATGTACTAGTATATATAGGCTCTTGTGTTTGGACGTACGTTTTAGTATGTATTCCTACATATTTGGGTGTATGCATTTGTGTATATGTGTGTGCTCATGTGTTTGTGTTTATGTACATATGTATATGTACTTTATGCATATATATTTGTGGGTGGGTATATAGACACATTGTATGTGTATGTATAGATGTATGTATGTGTGTGTATATGTGTGTGTATATGTGTGTATATGTATGTATGTGTAAGTATAGGTTTGTAGGTGTATGTGTATGTATGTATGTATGTATATGTATATATATATATATATATATATATATATATATATATATATGTATATGTGTGTGTACATGTGTGTGTGTATATGTATGTATATATTTATGTTTATGTATATGTGTGTGTGTGTATATGTATGTATATGTGCATGTATATGTGTGTATGTATGTATATATGTGTGTGCATATGTGTGTATGTGTGTTTATATGTATGCATGTTTGTGTGTATGTATGTATGCATGTGTGTGCATGTGTATGTGTGTATGTATATATATATGTGTATATATGTATGTATATATATATATATATATATATGTATATGTGTGTGTGTGTGTGTGTATATATATGTGTGTATCATGTGTATATGGGTATGTATGTATATATGTATATATGTGTGTGTGTATATATGTGTGTGTGTGTATATATGTGTGTGTATCATGTGTATATGGGTATGTATGTATATATGTATATGTGTGTGTATATATGTATGTGTGTATGTATGTATGTATGTGTATATGTGTGTATGTGTATGCATGTTTATGTATGTGTGTTTGTGTATGTATGTGTGTATGTGTATGCATGTTTATGTATGTGTATGTGTGTATATGTGCGTGTATATGTGTATGTATGTGTGTATGTGTATGTATATGTATATGTATATATATATATATATATATATATATATATATATATATATATATATATATATATATATATATGTGTATGTGTGTATATATGTATATATATATATGTATGTGTATTTATATGTGTATGTGTGTACATGTGTGTGTATATGTATGTATATTTGTATGTGTGTGTGTATGTATATATATTTGTATGTGTGTGTATATGTATGTGTATATATATATTTGTGTGTGTGTGTATGCATGTGTATGTGTTTGTATATGTGTGTGTATATGTATGTGTGTGTGTGTGGATATATGTATATATGTATGTATATGTGTATATATGAATATATGTATGTATATGGGTGTATGTTTGTATGTGTGTGTGTGTGTGTGTATGTATGTGCACATATGGGCGCATATTGTATATAGGCCTGCATGCACATGCTGGATTGTTGGATGGCAATTCTAGCACTCCTAACATGTGCAAACTTTTTTTAATTCTCACCACTCCATTATCATCTCCTGCATTTTTTTCCCTCTCCCCCCACTCCAATCCTTACAAAAGGTATTTACGACCTTCTACAAGTAGAGTGTAGATGCTCTGACCTTATCTGCTGCTATGTTTTCTTAAACCTACACACAGCCAAACTTGAATTTTATGTATCACTGTGAATTCTGTGTCCTTTTAGTCAGAAATGCTTTAGACTTGAGAAAGGGAGGTTCTCCCGAAAGCTTGTCAATCCAAAATTCTGTTAGTCCAATAAAAAAGGTATTACAAGATACTTATTTTGTTTGTTATTTTACATGTGTATATATATATATATATATATATATACACACTTATATATTTATATATCACGGGCAGCACCCATCTTGTCTTCTGTCTTCTTCTGGGCATATATATATTAGGATTGAGTAACTCCATTAACTCCCTAAATACTCCCCATTGATAACACCTGGAAATAGTGTTATTCTAATTACAGAGTTCATAAAGAGAAACAGGTTGTTTTAGTGAGTTTAACAAGCCCCCTTCCTCCAGGCTGACATGTATAATGACCTGTTGTAATGATTTAGTAGCTTTTCTAGACTGTGTGCTAGGGAGACAGTGCTCAGTTATGCAGTTCTTTTTTCTTTAGTTACTGAAATAGAATCAATTTATTAAAAATATGTTACAGATGGATATTCAAATATGCACTGTATTTCTTGTTAATAAAAGGTCTCTTTGTCATATTATATACCTGAAGATTTCACAAGATGTTGTTATAAAAGTGCATTATAATTAAGTTCCACTAGGTGGCCCTGTAGGAACATTCAGTCTTGAATAATCTGACTTTGCAAGCAAGAATGTTTAACCTTTCTTACATTTTCTAATTTGGGATGAATTTAATTCAACAATGATAATTATGCTACTAATTAAAATATTTTGTGAACAAAATAAGCTGAAATTTGAATCCGTAGAATAGTTTCCATATAAGTCATATATATTATATCCTAAATAATAAAAGGCCAGAAAGTTTGTCACAATGCAGTCATTTGCAGTAGGGACTGCCTGTGTTTGGCCAGTCTCTACTGCGCATGATTGCATCATGTGAGTGAGGCGGCGCAATTGCATGGAGCAGTGAGGTAACGGCAGTACGCAGAGCAGTACATCTAATTCACTAATGATGCAATTTCTCATTGAATTGTTCGTTATCTATCATACTAGGGCTAAAATACAAAGTAACATGGGAGCAATTCTGGGGCAAGCCATAAACAGTCAAATACAAATTGCAAAATATTAAATGCAGCTTTTAATCCCTGTAATGATGGATATGTTTCCAATGTATTGCCTGCTCAGGCCAGGAAGCAAGCAGGAGAATGGGCAGTAGAAGCCTGGTCAGGACAAGTAAGAAGCAGCATATTGGCCATTACAAGCCTAGTGAGGACAGATAAGAAGCATGATATTGGTCAGGAGAAGCATAGTCAGAACAGGTAAGTTACAGGAGAATGATTAGAACAAGCTTGAACAGGACATGTAAGAGGTCGGAGAATGATAAGAACAAGCCTAGACAGGACATGTAAGAGGCAGGAGAATGATCAGAATAATTCTGGTCATGACAGGTAGTAGGCAAGATAATAAGTACCCTGACCAGACTTTTGCTGATTAACAAGCAAGAGACTTATCAGAAGAGGCCTGGTCATGGATGGACGTATGCAGGAGAAGTGTTAGAACAGTTCTAATCAGGACAGGGAGAAGGCAGGAGTATAATTTTAACAATCCTAATTGGGACAGGGAGCAAGAAGGAAAATTATTATATCAGTCATTGCCAGGACAAGTAAAATATTGGAGAATAATAATAATAATAATAAGAAGCCTGGCCAGGACATGTAGCAAGGGAATGATAAGAACATGCTTAATCAGGACAGGTAGCAATAAGGAGCATAACCAGAACAATCCCAGTTGAAACAGGTAGTAAGCTGGAGCATATCCAGAACAATCCCAGTTGAAACAGGTAGTAAACTGGAGCATAACCAGAACAATCCTAGTCAAAACAGGTAGTAAGCAGGGGTAGTAGAAAAGTAAGAAAAATTTCCTGCATGACTTTTAGTGAAAAATTGACAGTTGTTTTGTTTTTTATGAAAGCTTTCTCCTTTTCGCCAATTCTAAATTTTCCTCCTTTTTGCCAGTTCCAACACATTTTTCGTCTATGTTTCCTGTGCTGCAACATTTCCCACCACAGTATTACATCTTCTGAGGGCTGCAGTGGAGAAATAAGTAACTGAAAGTCAAAGTTGTGAGTCCTACAGTAACATATACCTTTGAAAACTTTGTTAGCACGCAGAGTGCCTTTGTCCTTTGTTCACAACACTAACCTCCTGCTTAAGTGACACTGGAACATATCCAGGATGATATCAAGAGATAAAAAAAGTACAACCTACATACAGATGTGTATGGTAGTGGTGGTGGGGGACTGGCATGGTGTGATTAATGTGTGTATGGATATATACATATAGAGAGACAGATAGATAGATAGATAGATAGATAGATAGATAGATAGATAGATAGATAGATATTGTGTATATATATATATATACACACATATATATTTACAGGACTGTGCAAAAGTCTTAGGTGTAAAAAAATGATGTCATATAACAATGCTTTGAAAAATAGACACATTAATACTAAAAATGCTTTCAAAAATGCTTTCATGTTAATAGTTAATATTTATCAATTAACAAAATGATAGTGAAAAGAAAAAAATTCTAAATCAAATCAATATCTGGTGTGATCATCCTTTGCCTTCAAAACAGCATCAATTCTTCTAGATACACTTGCACACAGTTTAAGGAACTCGGCAGGCAGGTTGTTCCAAACATCTTGGAGAACTAAGCGAGTTCTTCTGTAGATTTAGGCAGCCTCAGTTGCTTTGTAATCCCAGACAGACTTGATGATGTTGAGATCAGGGCTCTGTGGGGGCCATACCATCATTTCCAGGACACTTTGTATATAGATTCCTACAGAAGTTTTTACCATTATGATGTCTATGTCAAATGTAATCTGTCCTATTCCTCAGATTGCTGATATACATTTCTCATTGGCCATAGCAGTGGTCCTTCCTTATCTGTGCTGCTGTTAATGCATTTGGCCTGGCTTTCTGCTTGTAAATTCAGGCCCAGCCATCCTGGAAAAATAACTGCGGCTTGGGATATGCCAATGTGGAGCTACACATGACATCAGTTTACTACAAAAGAATAGGGCAGCATGTCCACTGCCGACATCTTGGTAACCTTGCCATTCCACAAGCGTATTGTAGGATTGTTTTTGTGAAGTTTGTTTACTCCTTCCTAGGAACTGAGCCAGTATGTGTTGACAGGACATGGCAAAAGAACCCTGTAAATTTATTGTTTTAACAACATGAATAGAGGAGGTGATGGAGGTACAGTAGAGGCAGCAGGTATGGGCAATCTATGACTCTTGCCATCTCTTATAGCAAACTCAGAGTCATCATATTCCTCTTTAGCAGGTGCAATAGGTGTTATATGTTATGAACTAACTGTTGGTAGTGGCACTCTCTCTGACATAAATAACATCACAACATACCGTATCTGCCCAGAGCCCTGGGAACTTTTTGGAGTGCTTCTGCTACTTGTGACACCTCTGACCTGCTGATAGTATGTCTCCCACTCAGAACTTGTGATTATGCTTCAGATAGGATCTCAAAGAGGAGGGCAGCTTCCTATGAATGAGCCTGCTGTCCCCCTGTTCACATGCTTTTTTGCACAAACAGCTGATAGCAATATGCTTAGCTTTCAGATTCTGAGTGAAGTATCTTCATACTGTGGACTTAATGGACTGAGGGGTTTACTGAAGGGCTAATGCTGCTACTGTGGTTATACGCTGATGCAGTTCTATTGCTACTACTATTAAGTGTTAACGGTGCAACAGTTCCAGCAGCAACAAAGGCACTTATCATAGCAAATGTTGTGGATGTTAATAACCTATGTTGCTGCTGTTGATGCTGCTGATTACTCAGCACAAGTGTGTATGGCTGAGTGGGACTTGAAAACAAAATCAACAACTTCTTTCCCCAAACTTCCCCAGCACACAGACAATAACAGCAAGATCAGCAAGAAAACTGGACCCTAGCTGCCTGTGTTTTGCCAGTCAGACACATCGAATGTTGGGATATTTAGGGTCAACCACCTTTCTTCCTTATTCTCCCCCAGAATCCCATAATACAGAGAGCAAATTTCCTACCTAAAAGGCTCCCTAAACTAAGCTTCAATTCCCCTTTATTTGCCTATCTCTTCTAGCTCAAAAATGTGCTGCTTTCTCCTCTCACAAACACAGAATGTCTGGTGTGAGAGCCTGACACTCTTTTATATACCCGCAGAAAAAGAAGAGAAAAATGCCATGTGGTGTGGAAAAATTCAATCTTCCCATTGATTCCAGTGCAATGAGCTAGGCGATAAAAGTGGGAAAACAGAACTTTTAGCCGGAAAGTGGGAAGTGCCATTTTTCACCGATTTTGGTTTAAGGAGAAAGTTTTCACACATCCCTAGTTGAAAGCAAGAGCATAATCTGTACAATCCTAATCAGGGTAGGAAATTGTCATGATTTACAGAACACTCAGACAATTTGGTTAAGGTAAAAAATGCAGCTTTATTAAAATAAATAATAAAGAACAGAGATGCCCTTCAACAGGTCCAAACCCAGACAGAGGATACGCTCTTCTGGATCTGACACAGGTCAGGGTACAAACAGAAACAGGTATGTACAATAACTGTAATGAAGAGTGTAGAACTGGAACAGGAACTGGAAGAGAACCTCAGCAGTACCAGCAAGGAGGTGCCCTAGGCAATGGTAAGTACTGCAGGGCAAAATCCCCAATGGAACAGGGGAAACAGACTAGACCACCGGACTTGCCCAGAAAACCAGGTATAAGCAGCCTAAGTGACAGGCAAAGACACAGGTACAAGGAAGTTATGCCCAGAGGCAACCAGAGCAGGCCCAGATAATAAGTGTAAGGAATAGGCTGCCCACGTGACGGGCACCGATACACGTACTCGGAGGTTATGCCTGGAGGCAATCGGAGCAGGCACAGGCTGTATACAGTGCAACCGGAGGCAATCATAATGCACAGGCTGTATAGTAGTGCAACCGGAGGCAATCGTAAGTCACAGGCTGTATAGTAGCGCAACCGGAGGCAACAGAAAGGCACAGGCTGAGAGGTAGTGCAACCAGAAGCAACTGCAAGGCACAGGCTGTATAGAGCGCAACTGGAGGCAATTGTAAGGCACAGGCTGAATAGTAGCGTAACTGGAGGCAACCGTAAAAGCACCGGTTTAAGTGGCCAACCGGAGGCAATTGTAAGGCACAAGCTGTATAGTAGCGCAACCGGAGGCAACAGTAAGGCACAGGCTGAGAGGTAGTGCAACCAGAAGCAACCGCAAAGGCACAGGCTGTATGGAGCATGACCAGGGCAACCGTAGAGCAATGGCTATAGGACACAAGACCGGAGACAACAGAGGCACCAGCGGAATAGCTAATGCTAGGAGTAATAGCCAATGCTAGAATCGGTGCACAGAGAGCAACAAACGTCTGGTCAGGAACACCACGAAAGGGCACCGGTATAGTGACAAGAGGGCGTATATAAAGGCAACCCTGGGAGGAGTTATCAACCCACAGCCAATAAGAATGCAGCCAAGGTAAACACGGAAGTAAGAATGTCGCTCAGGCAGAATCATGGGCACCGTGATAGAAATAAACAGGAGAATAATAAGAATAAGGCTGATCAGGACAGGCACCAAGCAGGAGGATAATTATAATAAGGGAGCAAGCAGGATTAGAATCCGAATAAGCCTTGTCAGCACAGGCAGCAAGCACTGGCATAAGCAAAATAATTGTACTTAGAATAAATAACAAACAGAAGCATAATCAGAATAAGCCTAGTCCGAAAAGACAGAAATCAGAAGCATGATGAGAACAAGACTGGTCAGAATCCTGTCAGTAAAGTGTATATGAATAAAGAGAAAAAAAACTGGATGGTTTAAGACTGGATAAAGTCTATCCCATAACAATGGAAAAAGGGTAGTGTAGCAATAGGGACACTTCACACAGTCAATTGTTGGCTCTTACTCAAGGGCAAGCAACATTAGTCCATAAAGAGATAGTAATGGTTTGATATTACTGCAAGCCTTATTCTTCAATAAACATTACTGTAATTAAATGTACCTTTCTAAATGCTCATAACGTTCTCATTTTCATTTTATTTTAATTACAAGTGTTCCCCCTTTTCCATATGTAATGCTACCTCCCTTCAGATCTGAAATCTGGTCACTTGACTGGACAGATAGCAACAAGGGACAATCTTCTGCCCCCTGCACCCTTGATGAAGGAAGGCAGATTTTTCCTTATACTGAGAGAAGATTGTCCCTCATTGCGATTCAGTTCTTCTTGCTACTCTGAGAGGAGGCATCATGACATATGGATAATGGGTGGGAGGGGGACACTTTTAATTATAATAAAACGAAAACAAAAATGTAATGAGCATTTACAAAGGTATGTTTCATTACAACAATGTATACTGAAGAATAAGACTTGCAGTAATAATATTGAACCATAACAAAGGACTAATGTTGATTATCCTTGAGCAAGAGTCAACATTTCACTGCCACTCCATCAGTGTGATGCTTCTGCCCCTTGACTTCGGATTGGTTGCTGGACCTTTACATCCTGCTATTCCTGGCTTCCAGAGCACGTCTTCGAGCTCACTCTGCATTTCTACTCGAGTGTTATCTTGCAATTATTCTTAATCTGATTTGACCATGGATAGTTTCTGACCTCTGACTTTGCTCCTGCTGTACTGTTCAGATTTCCCGTTGTGACCCAGTCTGAATCTATGACTCCAACTTCTTCTTGCTTATTCACCCATCTACTAGATCTACTGGCCTTGATCTGAGCTCATCCTAACACCATCCTTCTCTGCTCTGAAGCTGTCATCATACAGAAAGGTTTGCTCCCAGTCTCATGCTCCTGGCAGGTCAATCTCTGACAGCGCCTTCTGGTAGCTTGTTGGATAGAACCCAGCCTTCTACTGTCCCACACTGCTGTAGGTCTACCCACTATGGCTCCAGCACATCCATCTAGATGATCAGTTGATCTCCACCTGTGTTTGCTGCTTATCACGATGCCCGTGACTGCTGTTTTTTGCTGTCAGTCAGTTGTAAGGGCTCTCCATTGGCTGCCTGTCATTAGTCCGCCCAGTATTGCCTATATAGACTGGGCTCATGCACCCTTTGGTTGTCCTTTCGTGGTGTCTCTATGTCAGTGGTCACCTGCCTATGGTTCCTGTGTCTACTGGGCCCGCTTTGCTCCCTATTGCTCAGTGTCAGTGTCCTTGCCCAGACATCCAGTGTCGCTCCTGAGTGGTACCTGTTTCCGTTCCTGATCCGGTTGGGCTTCCGTTCCTGCTTCCGTTCCTGATCCAGTTTGGCTGTCGTTACTGCTCCAGTATCCTGTCCTGGCCTGACTGTTGTTCCTGCTCCTGGATCCCAGACTACCTTCTCCCTCTGGACTATGGTCGCCTGGGCGACATTCTGACTACTGGATTCTCCTTTGATTGTTTTTCTGATACCAGGCTGGGCCTCCGTGTTGTCCAGTACGCGGTACTGGTTTACTCCATTTTACCGGTTGCTAGCTGCCTCCATTACAGCACCGGTAGGGCTTCCGTGTTGTCCAGTACACGGCACTGGTTTGCTCCATATCACCAGTTGCTAGCTGTCTCCATTACAGCACCGGTAGGGCTTCCGTGTTGTCCAGTATGCGGTACTGGTTTACTCCATAACACACCGGTTGCTAGCTGCTTCCATTACAGCACCAATAGGGCTTCCGTGTTGTCCAGTACGCGGTACTGGTTTACTCCATATCACCGGTTGCTAGCTGCCTCCATTACAGCACCAGTAGGGTTTCCGTGTTGTCCAGTATGCGGTACTGGTTTACTCCATAACACACCGGTTGCTAGCTGCTTCCATTACAGCATCGGTAGGGCTTCCGTGTTGTCCAGTACGTGGTACTGGTTTACTCCATAACACACCGGTTGCTAGCTGCTTCCATTACAGCACCGGTAGGGCTTCCGTGTTGTCCAGTACATGGTACTGGTTTACTCCATATCACCGGTTGCTAGCCGCCTCCATTACAGCACCAGTAGGGCTTCCGTGTTGTCCAGTACGCGGTACTGGTTTTTTCCATTTCACAACGGTTGCTTGCTGCCTCCTTTACAGCACCGGTAGGGCCTCCATGTTATCCAGTACACGATACTGGTTTGCTCCAATATTTCACCAGTTGCTTATGTTACCAACTTAACAGCACCGGTAGGGCCTCCCTGGTTGTCCAGTACGTGTTACCGGTTTGCTCCACATTACCATCTATTGCTGATGCTACCTACGTTACAGCACTAGTGGAGCTGCTATACTCAGTCATTGTGCTAGGCTGCCTTGCCCGGTATATTGGCAAGGCCGGTAGAGACTCCTTCATATTTTGTGCCATTCTCCAGGCTGCCTTGCCCGGTATATTGGCAAGGCCGGTAGAGCCTCATTCATAGTGTTGTGCCATTCTCCAGGCTGCCTTGCCCGGTATATTGGTAAAGGCGGTAGTGCCTACATCATCTCATTGTGCCAGTCTCCAGGCTGCCTTACCCGGTATTTGGCAAGGCCGGTAGAGCCTACAATACTGTATCATTGTACGATTTGCCATTTTGAACCTATTGTGTGTAAGTTTCATATATGTATGTTCAAGACCTCTGAGGGTCCTTATTAACTTTTCAATAAAGTTGTGATTTTATCTTAACTCTGTGTCTGAGAGTCAAAACAAACCGTGACACTGCTCCAACATGGCCATCGGTACTTGGCATTCAACCATAGATCATTGTTGGTTGATCATTGACTCAGTATATCAATGCCATTCAACCAGTGTTCTACCTCCAACAGCAGTTCACCATGAGTCAAATATCAACTAAGTCCACACCATCTGACCGGCATTCAATCTCAGACAGAAGTTCACTGTGAGTTGAACATTGACTAAGTCCATGCTATTTTGACCAGTGAACTATCTCCGACAATCGTGCACAATAGTCAAAGTTCAACTTCATGTGTCTATACAACTTTTTCCTCCAAGCAGTAACTGCATATTTTCTGAAAGGGGAACTCTCACCTCCAGTAAAGTGCTTCTTATATGAATGTTCCATGCCAATGAATTTTAAATCTGTTTTTCTTTTTAAAAGAAATGCTATATTGACGGGGAGAATAATTAATTATTAATGTAAGCGCGCAATGTCCATTCATGCCAGGCTGTATGGACACCTCTGTACCGTAGCCTGTCATTATTAGTCTTTTCCCCTTCCCCAGTTGCTCCCTGTTACCACCTCATCCGATGATGGAGGAATCCAGTATGTGAGCTGGAGCAGTCTCATTGGCAAGAGAGCACTTCAGTTCACATGCTGGAATCCTCCATCATTGGAGGAGCTGGCAATGGGGAGGAACTGGGGAGGGGAAGAGGCTGAGATTGACAGGCTGCAGGACAGAGGTGTCCCACAGCCTGTCATGAATGGACGTCACATACTTACAATAAGAAACATATATCTCAGTCAATATAGCATTTTTTAAAAAAAGCAAACCAGATTTAAAATGTATTGTCATGGAACATTCATATAAAAAGCACTTTACTGGTGGTGAGAGTTCCCCTTTAATTACAGGTTAATTATTTAAAATGACTGAATTTCTGATTGATCCTGAAAACATGCGCTGCTAATGGCACCAGATTTGCCTAACCCTGCTCTATCTGCTTCTCACCATGCTGCTCAGGTCACTTTACAATTAACTTTTTGAGAGCCTTACACCTAGTCACTTCCTCTGCCTTATACTGTGCCTACGCATGTGGCCAAAAGGGTATAAGCCATTGGTGACATTTTCCATCATTGTGCTGAATGAGTTGAACAAGGACCTGTCTTCAGTGTAGGAGTTTTAGAATAACATCCAGCCACGTCAAGCAAGTGCAGCCACTGTCAGAGCTTGTATAGTTGTGATGGGGCAGACAGGCAATTCTATATTGCAGACAGGTCCTCCCTGTGGTAAGTACCTCCTTACTGTGTCCCAATTACTCCTAGAAGTAAAAGTACCACAGGATGAGACACTAAGCTCTAGTACATGGTATACATCTGTGAACTTTTACAGTGCCTTATCTTCTAGGTCATCTGCTCTGAATATCAGCATTCACTCAAATACATTATTGTAGCACAAGCTGCTCCTATAGCAGTTTATCTGTGAACCCTAGCAATCAAAAACTTTGAAGCCCTTGGATGCTAGAGGTCACTAATGCATTGCATGATCTGGACAAGGAGATAACTCCTCATGTATAAGACAAATCAACTGCACCTTAGGGTTAGCTGGTTTTCTCTGCATTTTGGAGCAAGAGTGCTATTTTGGGAGTGACTAGTCTAATGCAAATGTCTAATCTATAATTGCAATAGAAATCTAAAATGCAAGCAATTTATGCTGTTGTTCATTGCCAGAGAGTATGTCACAATTTTTGGCTTAAATATTTACTTGTTCCTTTTGGTATAATTGATTTGCCCCATAATGACTCCCCTTCTTTTCTTTGTGCATATGGCCAATTGTCTTCAAAATACCAGTGTTCATCAATAACAACAGCAGCAGAAAAATCCAGAGAAAGTATAACAGAACAGAGACCTTTAGGCCTGGCCATAGATCTTATTACGGGCATGACAGCTGACCTTAAGCAGCCTTTAAACTTCTAGCCTACACTGACATCTACCCATTTCTTTGGCTCACTTTAATATAATGTTTTTTGTCCAAAACCCATGATTATTCTTGCACTTTGGAAAAAGTTAAAACAAACTAATTGTTTACCAAATCACAAAAAATGATTGTTTACAAACAATACACTTGTTTTTCCTCTGTCTTTAATTTTGTTTCCTATTTGAACTTATGCATGTGTGGGTCTAAAAATACTGCCGTTTGCATAAAATCATCCTATTAGAATAATTTGTAATTAGTTTTATATCCTGCAGATTGTTTTCCTAAAATTATCCTATCAAAATAACTTGCAATTAGTTCCAGTATTCTCTTTTTTAAACAAATGTTATGTACCTATTTTTACCACAGTTATAAATGACAACATATCAGTGTTCACTAACTGACTAAGAATGCTATTGTGATAAAGATCTGAGCAAACTATATTTTCATCATACGAGATTTAAGGTAAACTGGACTTCTAACTTGAAAATATGTTTTGCTTATTTAAAAGTTAAGTACACTTTGTGTGTTTATTTTCTAAGTTACACTGTTTTCTTTAAATGTAACATTTAGACAGAGGTGTTCCAAGGCATTAAGCTTCCTAAGGCAGAGAATGAAATGGTGTCCTTCCAAATGCCAGGGCATACATACAATTCCAAAATTATCTGAAAGAGCTTACAATGTGTTTACTATCTAAGTGCTAAAACCCTCATTTCAATCAATGGAATTCTTTGTTCCATATCGTGCCCTTGTTTTACCACTGTCCCACTGGTAGTAGAAGAATCACAGTTATATGACACCCCAGTTAATTTCCACTGTTAGACACCAAACCAACCATACACTATTTACACATCTGGGACTTTGTCTTGTGGACTCCTGTGGTGCTGTTGTGGGATATAAATGACATGATTTGTGTCAAAAAGGTATGGGGCTTACAAGAGACTGGAGCAGGACTTAATGGAGGTGTCACAAAAGTGGGTGGGAAGTGTGAGGAGCTGGCTGGGGAAGGAGGAGAAGAGGGAGATAAATGGGAGGGAAGGAGCAGAAGTGGGCACAGTTTCTTACGAAACCACTGGAGAAAAAGTATCTGTTGAATAAATCTATTTGCCATTTCAGTTGCATTTTTTTGATATTCAGTATCTTCTGTGCAAATCTTTTTAATTCTTAGATATTGTACTTTGGGTTTATTTTGTTTTATATATCTTGCATGTGCTGAATTATAATGCAAATAGCTGTTAACGGCCATTGGTTTTCTGTAAACTGTAGTACCCAGAGTATTATCTAATCTGTAAATCACAAGATCTAAACAAGCTATTTTATTTTCATCACTCCGCCAAAGGAGTCGTTTACATATTCCATGAACCTATGTAAAGTTTCAAGATCTGATTTCCATAATATTACTATATCGTCGATGTATCTATTCCAACTTAAAATATCCTTCTTAAAGGGATTATTGTCAGAATAGATACATCGTTCTTCATAGTGACCTACATATAAGTTTGCTAAACTAGGTGCCATAGATGCTCCCATAGAGATTCCCTTTTGTTGTATATAAAAAGAATCAGCAAACATAAAATAATTATTATGTAACACCAGTTCCAAAATGTATTTTAACATTTCTATGTGCATTTTTGTGCAGTCTCTTTTATTATTCCAAATATTGCACATTATCTCCACTAGTTTGTCTTGTGGTATATTTGTATATAACGATTCAATATCTAGTGTTACTAGATATGTTAAGTTATCCGTGGAGAATTGTTGCAATATATGTATAATATGTGTTGAGTCTTTTATATACGCTGGTAACATAGTAACTAATGGTGCTCCCTACCTGAGAGACCTATTGTTCTATCTATAGGGTCAATTTTGAAGCCTCTGTGTCAATTTTTGGATGGGTAAGTAGCACCATTAGTGCAGTAACCAGAGTAATTATAATACACCCCAACCCTAAATTGCTCGGACAAAAAGATGACACAGGGAAATATATCTGAAAAAGCTTCAATGATAACCATCAGGCAACCCGAGGAATCACCTATATCATCTGTGACCCTATCACTAACCTGTTTTCATATATATGAGCTGAGTGAGACTGGTAAAACTAGTGTGGCAACTCACGGCCACCTTGTATAAGCACATATCGCTAAATATAAGGTGCAATAATGCGGCTTGCATTGTCCACTGTACCAGAGCTATAGATGTAAAAAACTGAGCGTCCTCAAACTCTAGCTACACTTATATCAATAGGAAACTCTAATATACCTGCATTGTATCAAGTAATAATAGAGTATGGCACTTTATACTACTGTAGCAACTCGTGGCCACAAAGTATAGACCTATTACATTGGATAGTTACGGGATGCTCATAGATACACTGAGCCTGCCAGATACCAGTGCTATAGTCTGTGCCCGCAGTCCCAAAGGTTATTGTATATCAAAGACTACCTAATCAGCCTGTATGATAGTGCATAACACCTAAATCAAACAAATTATACTAATTGTCGCAACTCGCAGCCACAGAGTATAAGACATGCATCATTGGTATGTCAAGAGCTGCTCATTGTATCTCTGAGCCTGCCTGACATCGACGCTATCATGGAGAACTATATACTGAAGTTATAGCACAAACCCTAAAATCCCATTCCCCTTGTTATAAGTATAACTCATCTGTAACCTAAAAAATAAAAGGAATCAAATGCCTAATGGGTTTCACCCATTAACCGGGCTTCATCAGAGGCAAGAACCAGAATAATTCAAACAGCTAGTTTAAATAGTATACCATGTAATTCTGATTGGATTGGATACAGAGATACACGGGAAAGAAACAATTTAAAGTAATTACAGGTAAAAGGGGGGTACTAGTGGCGCTTAAAGTATCTAGTGGCAGTAATTAATTGAATTACATAGATGAATGTATAGTTATATAGGTATCTGTTTGATATGAAATTGCAGATCAAAAACATTAAGTTATAGTCTTTGCTTAAGTGACTTCTGATCATTTATGATGATAATAGTATACAATAAGAATTCTTAATTTAAATGTGACTTAAAGGGTTAATATAATTTTTTTTCTAATCTATAGTTCATATATAGTACACATATATTGAGTGGTAAACAATTATGATTAATATATAATATTATAGGATATAAGTTGGTCACTGTTAAATGGCAATCAATTTTGAGACAACAAACAGTAGTCAAATAGTTATTACTGGCCTTTCAAGGAAATCAATACATATCAGCCCTTAGCTATTGAGTCCACATGAGATCCTTAACAATATATTGAAATAAATATACAAATGAAATCATATATAGGTAAATTACATCACCCATTAAGTGTGTTTCTAAACTTCAAGTATGTAGTAGACCAAAAAGTAAAAAAATTCACACAATATTTCTTTAGATTGATAAAGGGGCTTGATGTATAAAAAGGATCTATAATGGACACAAAGGAGAAAAAACTGTATACACTCACTGGTATCCAATAGGTTAATTGTGTCATAACAATATAATGTATATAACCCCAAAGGAAAAGTATATTATCCATAATAATTCAACCTAATGAGCCAAACAAATATTATTAGTTCTAATATGTGGAAAATTGCATAGCTCATTTAAGAAGTGTAGAATAAATCTATTCTTCATCTGTATAATACAATGAACAGAGTAACTGTGCTAAAGCGAAGAGAAACATACCAGGGAGAGTTGTTAATAAAAATAACCCCCAAAAAATGAATATAATGTCTAGTTAGTATTAAGCATGAGTATCTCAAATAAAAAGGACAGTCATGTAACACTAGTTCGGGGAAAGCACAGAACAAAAAAAAATTAAAACATAAAATCTTAAAGATAGAAAGCCAGGACGTACCACAGAGAAGAGAGAATGATCTAAGAAACACTGTTAGATAAATACACCAATATTAAGAGTTTCGTTCATACCTTCAGGCTGTAATGTGGCAAGATTAAAAATCCACATACATTCTTTTTTCAATAATGCATGTACAAGGTCTCCCCCTCTTATACCAAGTGAGACCTATTCCAAACCCCAACAATTAAAGATCAATATTTTTCCTTGGTGTTCAGTTTGGAAATGTCTTCCCACTGGGGAAAGCTGTTTACCTTGTACTGTATCTTTATCTATATTTTTGATGTCTCTTACATGCTCCCTCATTCTCTCACGGAGAGTTCTTTTGGTCATAACCACATATTTCATAGGACAGTCACATTCGATACAATATATGACCCCTTTAGTTTTACAATTTATGTAGGTATTGATGAAACATTTATTACCAAATCTGTCGGTAACATTTTGCATTTTTTTCATATATTTGCATGTACCACATCCATAGCAGGGTAAAGATCCTTTAATTGGATATTTACCTCTGCGTCTCGAGTAGTGGCTTCTCACCAATTTATCCCTCAAATTTGGGGATATTCTAAAAGTCACTGGTATGTGTGAGTGAGTGTGATGCCAACATGTTTATTAAGAATATTTTTGATCTTTTGTGAATTACCTCTGTAATTGGTAATAAATCTAATTTGACCTGTTTGTATATAATCAGCTGATTTTATTACCAATAGTGTTTCTCTTTGGGTATGTAATGCATGATGGTAGACTTTCTTAATCAGATTTTTTGAATACCCTCTCTCAGAAAGACGAGTTTTTAATTCTTTAGCGTTCTGTTTAAACAATTCTATTCTAGTGCAATTATATGTAAGGCGTAAATACTCTCCTACTGGTATGTTATTCTTAACCATATCACGGGGCCCGTGATTGCCTCCAGTGGTGCTCTGTGGTACAGACGACCTTGTTATCCTCCAGGTTGTCACTCTGTACTAATCGCTATTCTTATAGGCCACTGGTATCTCCGTCCACATGGTAGGCCTTATAGGCCTCAGCCTCACCATACACCCGTGCCCTTTTGTGGTGTACCTGAGCATTGTGCGTCTGTGTATGACTCCTGGCTTCATCTGACTTCCGTTCCGGCTTGACTCCTGGCTTCATCTAACTACCCGATCCTGATGAGATTCCTGGCTTCGTCTGACTACCCGATCTGGCTGAGACTCCTGGCTTAGTCTGACTACCCGATCTGGCTGGGACTCCTGGCTTCGTCTGACTACCCGATCCGGCTGCGACCTCTGGCTTTGTCTGACTACCAGATCTGGCTGAGGCCCAGCTTCATCTGACCATTCCCTTCGGCAATGGTTGCCTCTCGCTCCACTGCTCTCCCGGCTTTGGTTGACTTTCCGCTCCAGTCTACCCAGCTCCGGCTGACTGTTCCACCCTCAACCTGCCTGGGCCTACTAATGCTGCCTCGCTTGCTGCCTCTGGGCAGTAGTCAGTATTTGTCAGCCTTGTCCTTGGCCTCTTGTGGCCTGTTGTCTGGGTAGCCTGTTGTCTCCCTACCATTCTAGGGTTTGTCACCATTGTCTGTCAGGTTCCTATCGTCCTAGGGCCTGTTCTGTTGCCTGGCTATGCCCAGTGCATTCTGGGGATTCTCGCTCCTTGTAGGTACTCCAGCGTTGTGGGGTATTGTCTGTGTACTATCTTCACACCTGTCTAGTGCAGGGTTGCGGAAGTGTCGTTACACTGTTCCTATGCCTGGCCTAGTGAGGGTTGGAGGGGTGCTCTCGTTCCTTGTAAGTGCTCCAGCATTCGGGGGCATTGTCTGTATACTATCTTACTTCCTGTCTAGTGTAGGGTTGGGGAAGTGCCGTTGCACTGTCTCCATACCTGGTCTAGTGAAGGAGGGAGAGGTATTCTACTTCATTTATCTTTCTCTTAATACATTTTCATTTTATTGTATCATTACTTGTCAAGTGTCATTATTTCACAAGTCTTCCTGTGACAAACCATTGCAGGATAATGACTCTCATAATGTAAAATGGAGTTGGTTGAGACAGGTTTCCTATATAGATTAGTTATAATTATATTATCTGACCCTTGCATAATCTTTACATCTAAAAAGTCCACCTGTGTACTGCTCATTACATATGTCAAATGTAAATTGACATCATTTTGATTAAGTTTCTCAATAAAGGTCTGCAAGAGGTTGGTGGGACCATCCCAAAAAAATAAGATGTCATCAATATAGCGTATATACAGCAAAATATGTTTGGTGAATTCATCATTATTGTCTCAAAAAATATATTGATGCTCCCACCACCCCAAAAAGAGATTAGCATATGTAGGGGTATAGGAACTACCCATCTTAGTTCCCCTCAATTGCAGAAAAAAACTATCATTAAATGTGAAATATTTATGAGATAATATACATCTCAATAACTCAATGATAAACTTATCCTCTAATTGAGAAGTAATGGACTGAAAATCAGACTTAACCATATGATGGAATGCCTGTATTTGTGGTGAAATATGAATGGGAGGGGTAAAGGTTGATTTTAATTTAATTTTATTTTTCCATCAGTCAAAAGGAGATCTTCCAGACCTGCATCCCCGGGCCAAACTCCAGAGGCACCATTCTCTCTCTCTCAGTCTCACTACCAAGTGGTTACAGTTTTCATCTCTTATTGGCTAGATGATGATGCTGGGTGATTAGTGTCTTCATTTAGGGGTGGACGAAAAGTAAAAAAAAAAATTCCTGCATGACTTTTCGCAAAAAAAAAAAAAGATTTTTCACTTTTTTTCTCGAAAGTTTTATCTTTTTCACCATTGAAAAAGTTTTCTCCTTCCCGCCCCTGCCAGTAAATGTTTTGCCTATATTTCCTATCCCACCCCTGCCAGTAAATGTTTTGCCTATATTTCCTATGACAGCAACATTTACCACCACAATATTACTTCTTCTGAGGAATGTAGTGAAGAAATAAGTAGCTGAAACTCAAAGTTATGATCCTACAGTCAGTGCTGCTGTATCTTGGCCTAGGTCAACTAGACCTAGGGCAGCACTTTACAGGGGGTGGCAGGGGCATTGCTGGGGGGAGGCTAATGGGGCTGGAGCCCCGAGTGTACCTGCAGACAACCCTGAATGCTGTGGCCACTCAAGTTTCTGCAATTGGATGACCGCACTGCTGCCAATGAGCGAGGAGAATTTTCCAGAATACTCCTCTCTCATTGGCTGCCAAGTGTTTATGACGGGCAGAGAGGAGAGACGATGAAGCACCAGGCTGAGGAGGCCTGGTTGCAAAGCACAGCACAGCACAAGAGGAGCAGTCACTGGATGCCACAGAGGCAGAGTGGTATCCAAATCCAAATGGTTTGAGGATATATTTTGTATCATTTAGGGACACATTGTGTATTATTCTGTATCTCATATATGTATATCAGACCGGTTGGTAATCACACTAGGTTGCACACCATGTTGATTTTCAGACTGTTTAGAACTACAGCACTATGTATGCTCCGATTGGATGTCGGACTAAAGTTCCTCATCTACTCAAATAGAGCCCACGGAAAGCTGGTTATTACATCTATCTCTATATGAATTGGAAGAGAAATTAATGCTAATTACCCTAGAATCATTCCATAGAACACATACATAGTATTCATCTATATTTAGCTCTTAAAGGGATGGTCGGTCTTATATCGCACTAGGTCCCACAACAAGTATCCAGTGCGCAATAAACTAATACCCATCTCGAGGTTTACTAATAAGAGTTTGATTTCTACACAAATGTAGATATAAACCTTCATAAATCAAAGGCTAAGGTTCAGCAATGTGGCTTATAAAGGAATGGCATTGCTAACTTATTAAGTACGAACATTATGCTATACTTTGTTCTAGTGGAATTCAGGATTTAGGGTAACAGAGATATAGCTTCACTCTAGTTTTTACAACTAGTACTCCATTATGTCATGAACAGTACCTTTAATTAAGTGTACATATCAGCCCTGAATAGATAATTTCAAAGGTATTCAGGTTACATACCCTTTGTTGAGTTACACTTTTTAAGCAGACGGCCTCACGGTCACCAGGTTGCAATGAGTTTAAGACTGAAAAGTGAAATCACTCTCAGTCTGTCTGCTTTTATTACACTTAATAAACTAACTATGTCCACTTCCACCTCTAACATGTCCATCTCTATTGGCATGTCATAGAGGGCTGATTGAAAATGTCCTCTCATTAACAAAGACAGAAAGAAAAAATCATAGGGGTCATGAGGATTTTCTGGCCATAGTAAGGTAACAGGGATATATTAGGTGTTACTTTCCCTTTAAATTGAGCTTTTAACTCTTGAAAGCTAGGTCTCTAAATCAGTTGGAATTTGAGGATTTTTTGTCTCCAACAGTGCAGACGCAGTTGGTCTGCTCCAAAATTGCTGCTCTTTTCAGACATAAGGCCCATAGAGACTCAGGCTAGTACTAAAGCCTTTATCTATCCAGCTGTCAAGTTCATTTTAGGTGTTAATGTTCTATTAACATTCCCTAGCATCCACATGGCTATAAAACAGTATCAGTATCACATACTCTGGAATGCTAACTTGTACTGCAATGCTAATTTTTAATTCAGGACTAAATCATTATGCTAAAATTTCAGGCACCAATTTCCTGGGAGCCACAGGAAAGGGTGGGGTTTACAGAGGAAGGGGCAGATCCTAAACAGGAAGAGGTATGGCCTGGGCAGGAAGGGGTGGGGCAACTGAAGATTGGGGGGGGGGGGCGTGAGTTTAGTTAGGCCTTGGGCAGCAAAAACCTAAATACGCCACTGCCTACAGTGAAAAAATTGTTAGCAGCAGAGTACCTTTGTCCTTAGCCCACAACACTAACTTCCTGCTAAAGTGACAATGGCACATATTTCAGCATGGTGCAGTACATGACATCAGTTATTTACATCATCTGTGTATGGTAGTGGTAGGGGCAGACTGATGTGGTGTGATTGATGTGTGTATGTATACATAGATTCCTAAAGTGGTTTTTACCATTATCATGTTTGTGTCAAATATAAGCTACCCTTCTTCTCAGATTATTGATACACATTACTTGTTGGTCATAGCAGTGGGCTCAATTGTGGTAGATGGTCGCAACACTTCTTCACATCCCTCCTCCTCCTCATTTGTGCTGCTGCTAATACATTTGGCCTGGCTTTCTCTGTCATGTGTGGTTTCTAATACCTGATACTAAGATGGTATGTGATGTTGGTTCATGTTTAAGAATGTTAGTCTCCCAACATTGCTGCTTGATAGCCATGTGCTATGGCCATTCACAATGTAACCAGCTGCACTGAAAACCCACTCAGACCAAATGCTTGCTGGACTGCAACTAAGGGTTTCCACTGCAGTACGTGTCAATATTGTTTTATTTGCCAGTAGTCCATATGGTCATTGTTTCTGCCTAGAAATTAGCTATCCTGCAAGTATGCAGAAGCCATCTCACATGCAGTTGGACCACTGCTAGGAGCTATATGGTGTTCTTGTGTGTCACCTACTAACCCATACATAGGGAACAAGTTCCAAAGAGATGTGCCACCACCATGAATACTGGATATTCTCTTACCCATGAATTGTCCTGCTGAATATCGCCCACAAAACCTATGCCCATTTTTGCAGCTCCTACAGTGCATGCAATGCTCTTTATTCCATACAAGAGCATAACAATCTGCCCCATCACCAGCTGAAAACTGAGGTCCCTATCAGATGGAATTCCTTACAGTACATTCTGGAGCATTTGAATGAGTAGAATAAGGCCATTATGTGTGTTGTATGTGAGCTGCTGAAACCCTTTGAGGAGGCAACCATGATCATGAGTTGCATGGGGCAGGAATTAGTGAAATTCTACCACTGATATTTTTATTACAAAAAATTAGGAGAATGGCTGAGGAATCTTACCATAATGACAACACAGACATGCACTAGCAGGTCAAGGACATGGACATAGTGTTTTGAACAAGATCCTCGCATAGTGTCCATTAAAACCAATGAGGAATACCTTCTTCCCCCGCTTTAAACACAAAATTTTATAATTTCGCCAAAGCATCATTAGCAGTTTGTGACAACATGGAGTCATGACTATCAGAAGCATCTCTCTGAGGAATACGATTCTGTCAAGGAATATAGAGATATGCTTATTGATTTAGTGGAGGGTTGCGTTGTGGAAGATGAAAGGGTGGAAGTTAAGGGCCCAAAAATAACTCTAGACCACATAGTGAGAAGAAGGTAGCAATGCATTTAAACCACCAGCAGCAGCATCAGGAGTAGCTACATAATCAACCAGAACAACCCATTCTGAACATAGAGCAATTCATGGGTTTCAGAAGGAGAGGCAAATATCCAGTACTGGTGGTGGTAGCACATATCTTTTGGACTTGCCCCCTGAGCATAGGTTGGTAAATGACACACAGGAGCTGTAGCTCCTAGGAGTGGTCCCACTGCATGTGAAATGGTTTCCACATCTCAGCACAGGTGGCAAATATCCAGCATTGGTGGTGGTGGCACATCAACTTGCTTCCTGAGTATATGTTAGTAACTGACACTTCCAGCAGCAACAGAGGAACTCATCATAGCTAAGGTTGTGGATGTTAATAACCTGTGCTGTTGTTGTTGTTGCTGCTGGTTACTCAACATAAGTGTGTGTGGCTGAGTGGGGTTTGGACTCGGAAGAAGTGATGTTGCTGATGATGACCGACAGGATGGCTGTGTATTTTTAGTCATCTTTGCTTGTTCAGTGTGAGAGTTTCCAGTGGTTTTCTCAAACAGTTTATAGAGGCACTGTGCTCCTTTTCAGTAGTTGAAGACTGAGCTTTTGTCCTTCAGCTAACTTTCTGGCCATGTGATCATCCCTCTCACTCTCAACTTCATCCGTATCTGAAGAAGAGGAGGATGCTGGAGGGATATATTCGAGATCTATAGTACATCATCAGCACAAATTCATCACCATCATAATCAGTCATCATTAGGTCATCCTCAGCATCGTCTGCTGCTTATTGCCCACTACCCTTATATTCGTCTGAGTTTTTTAAGGTCACAAAAAATTTATTTTACTTTCACAATGTTCACTGCTGCTTTGAGGACAAGTGGCTTGGTGTTTGTTTGTCTCACTGTCAGATGCAGCAGTTGGTTCAGCTGATGCACCTTCCTCCATTATGCCATCATCAACACTAGAATGTGACTCGTTGTCGTCTTCATTGTTCTTCATACATTTTTTCTTACAGCACTGGCACTGGTGGTGGAACTTCTGGTGGGACCTTGACAAATTGCATCCTCCCCAGGAGAAGAGGGATCACTATCATTTATTGCAAACGGTGCAGCAACCATAAGTATGCAAAATTCCTAATAGGGCAAAAGCTGAACAGAAACATAAGTGAGAGATAAAAAAAAAAAACCTAAGAGTAGTATATGTATTAAAAACCATGGAAATAAAGGAAATCACAATCATTGCATTCACATGATGCCCATCTTGGGCTTTTTGCATATAAATGATATATTCCTCTTGCAGCCAAATATCTATATCCCTGTAGATCCTTCTCAGCCAATGTTGATTAAATTTTCAGAGGAAGAATTGCTGGTGAAGCGCTGTGATACACAGATACTGTGAAGGAAATTCAAGTCCGTTTCGGAGGATTGAGATTTAGAATAAACTATCAATTGACTCTAGTCCGTATTAAGAGGCACCAGAGATGGTAGTGTTGCACCTTGTGGCTGTAGGCCAACGTTAATGTAAAGGGGGGCATGACTGGCTAAGGGAAGGGGGAGGGAAGCTCACAGGGGCCATAGGAGGGACCAATGTGTGAAAGTACAATGACTGGAAAACCCAAGAAGCAAGTGTAGCAAGTATAGGAAGGACAGTTACCCCTTTTTGCCCCCCCCATGGACACTCAAGGTCAGAGAGGTGCCCAATGAGTTGTTTTGCAATGCAATGATGACCTTTCTGGCATCCAAGGGGCTAAAGCATTCATTGTGTCTTTTATTAAGATGGCACTATTACCTGTACTCACAAGAACAAATGGCAAATCCAAATGGCAGGAGTAGGGTGGGGCAAGTTGGTGGGGGCCCCAATTTGGGATCCTGCCTAGGGACCTATCGTGTCTTAATCCAGCTCTGTCATCCATCATTGTAAGAAAGTGCATTTGAGACCTCTCTAGCAATCATGGAGTTAAAATTCACCATGTGCATCAACTGGAATTTCTAACTGTCCCCTATGGTAAAGTTGGTCTGCCCCAGAATTGCTCCATTTCTATATCTTTTATATCTACAGTATGCTACTGTTTTTCTTTAAGCATTTCTATTACAAAACACAGAAGAATTAGTGCAGGATATCTGCTATTTGTAGAACACATCAAATTATAGTTGTGTTGGGCAAATGTACAACTTTAGTGGCCAAGTTTCTGTTTGTCTGGGAGGCAATTTTAAATTAGTCATAAGCAATAATGCTATATGTGTTTTATAACACAAACCACTTGTATAAATACAGTTTATACCTTGTGACTGAAGCAATGAATGAGAAACAAAGATTCAGCTGGTGAACTGGAGTGCAAATGTTATTTATGGGTGGCAGTTGTAATTTTGCTTTTCTCTTCAGAATATAAACAATAATAGTGGTGTAATTATATTGTTTAAAGTGGAACTATCAACTGCCCACATTCTCATCTCAGAGGGGCATCCATCTTGATAGGATTTGCATAACTGCCAGTTTTGTGATGTTTATTTGGGTCAAAAATATAAAAGTAAAGTGTAACAGTCAACTGGGGAAAGTCAACTACACCATAGGGGACAAAGGCAAAATACCCATATTCCCATTTTTATATGCTAGAGAAGTCTTCAATGCATTGCAAAGAAATACATTGGAGATCCGTCTAGAATTCAAGGAGTGCAGTTAGTTTTCTCTATAATTTCTCCAGTTTGCTTTTATACATTGTGACCAAATGGAGTGATTTAGGACACCTGCGGGGGAGGGGGAGGATCAGCACAGGGAAGTGTGGTGACATTCACCTCCAGGACTATAACATTTGAAATAATACTTATTGTATAGTATATTGTATGGTATAATGTAGTAGTGTGTGTGGTAAGTTCTGTAAAGGAATTTGACAGTGGGGAGACAGAGTGCAAAGAGCACTCTGTCTTGCTTACAGTATAGTCCATGTATGGGTAACTTGTGCTAAGGAATGGTTAGAATATTGATTGATTCCTGCTGTCTTTGCTTTCTTGACCAATCAGGGGAGGTTAATTTCGGTCCAGTTAGAATGCCCCTTTTTCAAGACCTAATTTGTATTCTTATCTTGATAAGGGTGTCTAGAAATATAGGCCATTCAGAATGGTCAAGCTTACCAACATTGTCCAAGCCCTAGTTTATATATATACATATATATATATATATATATATATATATATATATATATATATATATATATTGCTTAGAGGGAAGGAAGCTCAAAGCTTTGCTCTTGGCTTTATTCTACTCTCCTGGCTTAACTTGATTATTGTTCCAGTATATTGGATTTATGTTGAAATCCCTTGATGTGGTTTGACAAGTCCACAGTGCACCAGCCTTTCCCCCATGGCACTATTACACTATTTATTGTCATACATAATGAGCCAAATAAATAAAATTTTCCAACGGTCTTCTAATAAAGCTTTAACACAAATTATGCTAAAATGAGTTTTTCCTCATTTCAGACTGAAATAAAAGCATTTAGAGAGAACTTGTTGCATTATTTTTAGAAATAACATATTCTTTGCCAAAGGTATCAAATAATTATTATTGTGTCTTGATTTGATTAATTGCTTTATGAATGGAATTTGACCAAATTGACTGCTATCATTTGTTTTGTTAAATATTCTAGAAAGAGAAGGAAGGTTCCATAAGCCTTAAGCACAAAGCAATTGTTTGGGAATATATCAATAACAGCATAGGGGAAAAGTTAACATTTCCCAAAGCCCCATAAAAGTAAGTTTTTTAATTATTAATTTTATTCCAGCTTAATAACAGAAGAGATACAAAGATAAACATCAGATACCAGAATGAAAACTAAGAAAGATAATTGTATAATCATTTCTTGTTTTTCATCAACTATAAGTCATATAATCCAATCTACCTGTTAGTTTGAATGGAAGAAAAGTCCTGTTTTGTTCTTGCTGGAATTTTCACAAAAAGCCTAGTGAATCGAGCTGCACCTCACTGACGAGTCCCAACAAGGCCAAAATGTACGTCTGAGCTTAGCTGGTGTTCCTGTGCAGAGGGGACTTGCTTCTCATTTTGGAACTGGACCACCCTTTTGGACGGATTAGACTAATAATGGCACTAGAGAGAGCTAAAACATGATGCAGCTGAGAGGTAACTAGCCGTAGAACAAACCATTGTGTTTTATGTTCGTCCCCTCAGATTCTCTCTCACATTTTTGTGTAGCACAATGAGCAGCAAGAGAAGCTGGTGGGAAGCTGGAGGGACACTGCTGTTGCTGCTGAACCAGAGGTGGAGAAGTCCAGCTGTAGCAGCAGAGAAGTGAGCCCACTTCCATATGCCTAAATCATCGTCAGTCCCCCACCCACTTCCCTAGAGATCTGGGGAAGTATAATAAAGATGAGGGTCCTTGGATAGCGATATGAGCAGCACAGGTCATCTGCCTGTGACTGGTGTTGCTGATGCTGTCCCACACAGCAGCAGGCGACTGGTGGTGGTGGTGACAAGAGTATGGGTGGTGGACCAGCTAATGTGAGAGAGAGTATGAGAACATTTTTGGCATAAAGTGATATAAGAGTGAGAAAAATACATGTAATTGTGAATAGGAAGCATCATCATCACCACCACCAGCATTGACAGTCTGTCCTTTGCTACTGCTGTAATGGGTAATGATGAGCAGGTTAGTGTGCCACAGATCATGGTCACAATGCAATTGGGTTCAGCAAGCAGTAAATGGGCCTAAGACACTACTCCTCCTGTTCCCAGCTCTGGTGCTGATGCTGCCCCAGCTATTGAAGTTGCTACTGGACAAAAATACTATTCTTCTCTACCTCTCCCCTCACTGAAGTCATGGAAGTGTGATCATTTTTCTCTTGGGGCAGGAGCAGTGCAAACCTCAGCAACCATCTGTGCACTATGTGTTAAGGTAGTAAAAAGGGGAAAGGAGGAGAAACACTTTGGCACATCTGTCCTCATTAAGCACGCTGATGTTTTTGTTAAGCACTCGAAAGCCAAACCCCTAAAAAGGAAATTCAGTGTCACTGTCACTGTGCCCCTTGTGCCTCCTCAAGGGCGCAAAACAGGGGACACAATCCCAGAGGAAAACAAAAGGAACTCAGCCTGGAAGCTTGATGATCATCATAACAATTGAGTTGTCATTGTCTTCTTGTACTAGGTCCAAGTCTAGGAAAATGTACCCATGGTCCCTGCTCCACAACCTCAGGATCCCCTTCCTCCTCTGTTGTAAACCCTTTGCCACCCTTACCCCCCAGCCAGTAGTGAGTGTGCAGATATGAGGATCTGGCAATTAGTGTCCACCCACTGCACACTGTGTGGTTCACTGACCACACATGGCAATTGGGTGGAAAGCAATCTAATGCAAGGAGAATCTGCAGACATTCCATCTCACAGAATATGATATGCAGGTGGCAGGGAAAATGTATTTTTTTAGTAATTATAAGTATTGACATCACGTGTCCTTAGCAGAGTGGACATAGGCCATTGTGAAAACGGTACTTGATTTCTTTTGGGATGGTTTAACATTGCTGACCTAACTTAAAGGTGACGGTTGCAGTTGTGCCTGTTGCTTAATATGAGAGCAAATGTGTCAGTTGTGATACTTCCCAGTCCTCCCCCTATTTAACAATGTTTCTCTGAACACAGTGTGTACATTGCAGTTCCTGATGATAAGGTACAGTTCCTTCCTGCTTTAAAGAGGAATAATATTATACAGAAACACCCATCAGAGGAGGAGTAGGAGAAAAAGCATAAGTGGCCTACCTCTTCTAACCAGATGCACCTGAAATGGTGGGGTGTTATTGTGGTGTTGCTGCTGCCTCACTAGAGCTAGTGACATGTGGAAGCATTAAAGTAAGACAGCCTGTCTCATGTCACTGCTGATGATCCCAGTCCCATGCAACAGCCTAATAGCTCAGCAGGTTAATGAATGAGCTGTGGAAAGTGTTCAAGCCTCAGGATCACAGGTTCTAGTCCTGGCAAGGTAGATTCCGCCTTTCATCCTTCTGAGATAGATTAAATGTGAATCCAGGCTATTCTGGAAACTGAGAGACAATCTAAATGTATCATTCCCGGTGATATACTTTCATTAAAAAAAATTCTCATACTGCTTAGGCAACTCAGCAACAGGCATTACATCAGGAATAGGAAAAGGGGTTGAACTAGATGGACGTGAGTCTTTTTTCAACCTAAATTACTATGTATGTTACTATGTTACATCAATAGCAAATGGTAGAATGGTTCAAGTGGCATGTCCCACTACTACCTATCACTGATGGAAGTAGTGCATACATTTCTATTCAAGGCTTATGCCTGCAAACACATTTTTTCAGGGATTGTTTTCTGCAAGCCTGAGGCCTGCAAACATTTTTTTTCAGGGATACCCTTGTTTGAACCCCACAATATTTGTTTTTTCAAGTTTAGCCTTGTTGTAAAGACTTGATGTTTTTATTTTCAATAATCCTGCAAAAAATATTTTCCAGGCTTTTCTTTCTTTAAGCCTGCAGCTATGATAGCCACCATGTGTATGGTGGTGCTGGTGTGTTTAATGTCTATATATCATCATGATTCATAGAGAATAAATACTACACAAATTATTTACATGATCATTCTTGAATCAAATATAACCTTGTATTATTATTAGATTGTTGTCAAACATGAATCAGTGGATTTAGCAGTGGTCCCAACTGTGGTAGATGGTATGAGCTCTTCAGATCCCTCCTCCTCCTCTTCTGTGCTGCTGTTAACAACACATGGGTTCTCCTGTCTTGTGTGGTTCTGTCTGCTTCTGGTACCTGATACACATATTAGACATGTGCGAATTCATTCGGAGACATTCGGATTTCGTCGAAAATGGGGTCATTCGGAGACATTCGGCCAATCCGAAACTCAAGGGTCATTCGGAAAAAATGATCCGACTCCGGACAGCCCAGGTCCGAAATTCGTCGAAACTTTCGGAAGTTTCGGCAATCGACACATTTCCAAAAGTTTTGACTACTTTTGACCAGGACTTTTTTGTACTTCCTGTGCGCGCTCAATTACTTACCCTCCATAATTTTCCCTCCATGTCTCTAGTCCAATTCCATTCTCCGTTTCATGCACTACTTCCCTCTTTTGTCTGTATTCGAATAGCCTTCTTCGTTTCATGATGGGGGTTGGACTAATGACACAGTCACACAGACAGACAGCCTGCATTTCCTCATTGGGTTGTTGGAGCTCAGAGAGAGGAGATTAGAGAGTGTACAGTTGTTGTGTAGGCAGGCAGGTAGCATTAGGCTAGGCATAGGTAGGCAGCCAGCATTAGTTCCAGTTATTGCCACTGCAAGAGCAAGTAATATTTGTTCCTGTGCAAAATATAAAAAAATATTAAGTATTTGTTCAAATACAGGGCCGGCCCTTACATGGGTCCCAGTGGGTCCATGGACCCAGGCGGCACTTTGACAGGGGCAGCAATTTACCGTCCCATAGCATGTTTATTTTGTGCTCTTCCGCCATTTCTGTGTTGCAGGGTGTCCCATCCCATCAGTGTGACTGTCAGCAGCCGGGCAGCCCTATGCTCACTCAGTGGCGATGCCTGCTGGCTGCTTCAGTGACGTGAATTATGTGATAGTGAAACATTATGCCTATTTTATATTGTTTATCGCCCACCTAAAGTCAAGACTTGAGTAAATAGGTCTACCGTCCCAGATTTGCTAGAGAGGTTTTACAAATACAGGAGGGTGCCCCCTGTAAGAAATGAGTCTAAACATTTGGGATCCCTAGTATGAGTGCACAACAGTGCATGATGTGTCCTGAACAGGATTGCTGTGAGGTGTCTCCACCCAGAAGGTGCTGGCTTCAACATTGCGACAAGTGACCAACTAAGAGCACCGTTCCGTGCAGCCATAGCATCACCCCCTCCTACTCTCCGGGTCCCGCTGACTGGCAATAACAGGTGAGTCACTAAGAGATCTGAAGCCTTTCTGGAAGTCCTTTCACTTGGAAAGGCACTAGGTATTACTTGGGGGAGTTGCCTCGTGTGTAAATAATTTCTAGGTGGGAGATGAATGTGCATCACTTATGTGTTTCCTAACAGTAGTTAGAATACAACTCCCATCATCCCCTGATTATGACATTGGGAAATGCCCAGCAATTATCGTAGAGCCCTGTATTGCACACTCACGGAAAACGGTGATATTGCTATACTAAGACAATGCTGTGGACCCCTCTTCAGTATAGATGTCAAGCTTTTTTTTTATTTCTCTCCTGTGTTGCAGTTTGTTCACAACAGAATGTCTCAATTTTTCTTTTTAACCCTTTGAATGCCAGAGTGGTATGCAACGCATTGCTTTGCAATGCATTGCGTACCACTCTGGCACTCAAAGGGTTAACACATTACATCTATCACATTACAATCATTGATGTTTATTCTTGATGTAGTATGAAACTCTACAATGTATATACACATAGAGTTATCTGATATGAGGGGAAATCAGGATAGGAAAACGAGAGAGAGGAATTTGGGTACTAAAGAGGGACAGTAGGGTAGGAGGCTGGTACCAGAAAATGAAACCTTAATCTTTACCCATGTACTAACATAGAATGTCACATGTAGTTTGTCCATGTTCGAGTCGACCACTTATGTTGAGTAGGATGTGACAGGCATGGGTTTTCGATGTCGAACATATGCTAAATTGAATGACAGGCATGAGGTTTCGATGTTCAAACATATGCTAGATTGAAGGACAGGCATGGGGTTTCGATGTTCGAACATGCTAAATTGAATGACAGGCATGGATTTTCGATGTTCGACGTTTGCATTGTGACTGGCATCCCATGCTAGAGTAGAGGTGACATGCACAGACTTTCAATGTACGACAATGTCCGTTTTTGGGATGGATCTTTTTCTAAATGCACACCCTGTCTGCAAATAATGATAGCAGCGTGCACGGAGGCGCACTGCTATAATTTAACCCATGTTAAATTCGGCCGAATAATTCGGAATGGATCAGAATTTCGTCCGAATCGAATAGGCCCGGTCCGAAATTAAGATCATCCGAATTAGAAAAAAAAAAATTCGTCCGAATTCGAATTTTACCGAAAATTTTGCCCGTGCACAAGTCTAACACATATGGTTTTAGATGCTGGTTTATTTTCAGTAATGTAAGACTGCCAACACTGCAGCTTCATAGTTGTGTCCTAAAGTAATTAAAAATATAACCAGCAGCACTGAAAACCTTCTTGGACTAAGGGTTTCCATGGCAGTATAATCAGTGCTGGACAAACACACTGTTTATAGAAACAGAGAATTTGACGGCAGATAAGAACCATTCGGTCCATCTAGTCTGCCCATTTTCCTACTGTAAAAAAAAAAAAAACACAACCTTTTTTGGTCCTTGGTCTTTTCTTATGTTAAAGACAGCTTTATGCCTATCCCATGCATGCTTAAATTTTGTCACTGTATTAACTTCTACCACTTCTGCTGGTAGGCTATTCCACTTATCTACTACCCTCTCATCTAACTTTAGATGATACCTTATGACATTCCAGTTACCGAGGAAGTTGTTTTATCATACGGAGAACTCACAGTAATCTCTTAAAGAAAATTAATCATATTTATTCAGATCATTCATACCACATTCATACCATTTTTTAAATAATTACATTTATCCTTCCGAGCCACTCTTTCCTTACCAACTCTTGTTTTCCCATTTTCTCTTTTATTTTCATCTTTTTCCATTTGTCTCATTATTTTCAAGTAATAAATAATATTTATCTCATCGTATGTAATTTGAGTGAAAAGAATGCTATCACCTCCTAATAACCACTTCCCACTTGCCTTACTATAGGAAATGTAATGATGTGAACTCATATCAAAGAGGGAAAGTATGTAATCAAAAGTTAATGTGTTAAATGATCTTTGGGAATGCAAATCAGTTGACCCTGATAAAGTTACTACTGAAATGTTAAAAGACCTAGGTCAACCCTTATTCAAAGCCCTAATTAAACTATTTTCAAAATGCCTACTACTCTGCACAACCTAAAGTACAAACAGGCGTCAGGTGCGGTTTCAGTACAATGGACCACACCCAGACAGTGCAACAAGTTGTAGAGAGACATAATGAATACAACCTTCCATTATGCATAGCCTTCATTGACTATGAAAAGGCCTTTGACTCAGCAAAAAAAAACAAGTAATAAATTATTCCCAATCAACCAAGGAATAGGTTACATCAATATCCTCCAATCAATATATGAAAATACAACTGTATCAGTACAGGTCAACAATGATAATGTCCAAATCAGCACAGAAAAAGGAGGCACAATCTCCCCAAAACTATTTTCTGCTTGTTTAGAAGAAATTTTCTGCAAACTAAATTGGGACAAAAAAGGACTTAAGAACAATGGAGACTACTTACATCACTTACATTTTGTATGCAATATCATACTCTTTGCCAGTAGTCCTGAAGAACTTCAAGAAAGCATTGAAGAGCTACAAGAGGAAAGTAAACATTTTGGACTGAAGATGAATACCAAAAAAACACAAGTAATATTTAACAAAGAAAAATCAGTAGATTGACAAGAACGAGAAGAAGTGGACAAGTATGTTTACCTTGGACAGGAAATGTCAACAGATGGAAACTCCATGATGGAATTTGAGCGACGAATAAAATTGGGATGGAAAGCATTTGGAAAACTCAGTAGTCCTGTCTTTAAGACAATGTTACCATTCTGCCTCAAGTGAAAGGTTTTTGACCAATGTGTCCTCCCAGTCCTTACGTATGGCTGTGAAACATGGACACTGAATGCCAAAGCCATACAAAAACAAAAACTTGACATTATACATATATATGTACTCAGCCTGGGTATGCAGAGAAGAGACAGCACTCATTAGGCACATAGAGAATTGAAGAAAGATGCTTTTATTGTATCATCAGCATGGTGATGACACATTTTTTGGTCCTACAAGGGACCTTTCACAACTATTGTTTGATACACTACTGCTTTCTGCCACTGACTTATATATATATATATATATATATAAACCATGTAGATCAAGCACTCACAGGACTTGCCAAAGGAGCTTTAAATTAAATGTCTTATTCAACGTTTCAGCCAGGCTAAGCTGGCTTTCCTCAGGACATTTAAAGCGTGAGTGCCTCTTTAAATGTATATATATATATATATATATATATATATATATATATATATATATATATATATATATGAGAAAAAAAAAAGCTCACAGCGCCAAATCACCATAACATGTTCATGTGATAAGAACATTTTAATATATATATATATGTATATATATATATATGTATATATATATACACACACAAGTCTTGCATGGTAATTACCCTGATTAGCACCAGGGAATTTTAGTATGTAGTTATTATTTGTTATACACTTTAATTCTGTGTATATTGTGTCCCTGGTATATTTGGAGAGAAGTTTAGGCCAGCGCTCCACTTTACATTTTCATAGTGGCTGGCATTTGTCAGTTGAGGAATCCAGACCTGGAGTTCTATCACTCCCTACTTTCAATCTCCTGCATCTGATAATTAATGCAGTAGGAAGTTAAATACTTCCCCCTGCACTGAGACACTCTCTCATGCTGTTCCCAGAGAGGAGGAAGATAATATCTGAAAGCTTGTGTACTGTGCTGTTGTGCTTTAATTTTCTAAACTGATAAATAGACTTGCTGTCCAAATACAGTTGTTAGTTCTCAGGAGAGCAAGGATTTTTATTTTGTTTGATTCACTGTTGATGCTGCTGTCTCAACACTTGGAAACAAATAAAAACAGGCCAATTCATGGATTTTATTCCTTCTGTGTATGAAGTATCTCTAGAAGAGTTTCTGTTCAGATTGATCCCAAGATGGAAGGCACAATGCCAAAGAATACTATTGTCAGAATATATATAGAGAATCATACAAAGAAATATTGTGACAAGCACTCACTGAGGATGAACAAAATAAAGTGTTTTGTTCTATGTGCCTAGAGGGAATCAGCTGCACCACACCAACGAGGCCCTCATAGGCCAAAATGTACGTCTGTGGCTTTGCTGGTTCTTTCGTGCAGGGAGGATTTGCCTGACATTTCGGAACTGGACTGTCTGAGGGCGGGACCAGTCTGATGTGAACAAGTAGATTTCCTCCCTGCAATGGCACATGGGAGCGATAAACGTGATTTGTAGCACCTCTGAGATGCTACCATGCCTTAGAACAACACACTTTATTTTGTTCATCCTCAGTGAGTGCTCGTCACAGTATTTCTTTGTTTGTCTCACTAAGTTGGAAGGGTATCCCAGGCATGGGCCCTTGCTTTCTATGTGCCTAGAGGGAATCACCTGCACCACACCGGCGAGGCCCACATAGGCCAAAGCGTGCGTCCGTGGTTATGCTGTTTCTCTAGTGCGGAGAGGATTTGCCTGACATTTCAGAGCTGGACTGTCTGTGGGCAGGACCCGTTTGATATGAATATGGAAATGTCCTCTTTGCAATGGCACATGGGAGTGAAAAACATGAGTTGTAGCACCACTGAGAGGCTACCATGCCTAGAACAAGACACTTTATCTTGTTTGCGCTTGATAGGTGCTCCTCACAATTGTTTGTCTACTTAGAGAATCATGCCTTACCAAAAATAGAGGAGCAGTCAAAAGGAAAAAATATACCAATGCCGACATCATACAAAATAAATACAGTTTATACTTCCTTAAGAAATAAAGTTGCATGCTTAGTAGAACAAAGAAGAGAAATTGAAGTACTAAAACAACAGAAAGAAGACTCTTTGGGGACTACAAATAAAAAAAACACAAGGTTTGTAATTATGAATATCATATTAGCTACTACTGGAACTTTGTTTTTTTGGGTGGGAGTGGGGACACAACAAAGGGCACAAAAATGAAACAAACTACCTGGGAAGTGTCTTACGCAAACCTAAAAATGAAATTGGAGGAGGACTAAGATGGGGAACTAAGGCAGGTAAAAATAAAAAAATGGAAATCCTAGGTCTCCAGGCATGTCCAAATAATCTAAGCCTGTGAGACTGTTTGATATAGATCTCAGGATGTATACACAGGAAAGCAGACAGTATGACAAGTAATAGCAGAGCGAGCGTGTCCAGGTAAACTGGACTATCTGGTGGTACTGCTGGACTGCGAGTCCCACTGCTTCTTGTGCTACTGCTAGATGATTCCTTTTCATCAGCAGCACTAGCAGTCTTCCATCTCCTCTTGCTCTTTGGACAAAGTGCCTCTGTATACACACTGCACAGTGCAGCAGACAACTTCAAATTATTTTTTAAACCCTTTGAATGACAGAGAGGTATCCAACTCATTGCATCACCATGCCCCGGCTACCCCTCTGGCACTCAAAGGATTAAAAATAGCCCTCTCTGCTTTCTGTCACCACTGCCTAGATACCAAATAAAACCTCACATTATTGTGGAAATTTTGTGATTTTTAAACTGTTGGGCTAAGAATAAAAAGCTAAGTGACTAGTAGATTTAATAATTTGGTTTCCTATGCCAAAGTATGGAAAATGAGTGTATTGTAAAACAAAAATTAACCCTTTGACTACCAGTAGGGTATTGCAGAGCGTTGAGTACCCCACTGGCAATCACAGGGTTAAACCTTCTAACGTTAACACCTTCCCATGAAAAGAAACACTTACCTGTAAGTCTGATGTCCATCGGGGTCTCCCTGGTCATCCACTGTAAATCTTCATCTGTAATCTTCTGTTCTCGTTTTCTGTCATCTTCTTTCTTCTTCTGTTCTGTCTTCTTATCTGTCTTCTTTATCTTACACAAATATTGTGCCCACTGTAAAAACAAATAAAATTTAAAACCATATGTGCCCCATAAATTACTTTGCTCACTAAATATAAATGTATGCTGCTGAAGCTGGCAACGGTAGCAAAAAGGCCTCTCGAGCCATTGACCGAGCCCTACTGAGGGAAATTTGAACAGAGACTGGCTTTTATATGGCTAGTCTCTGTTGAAAATGGTTCCCATGCTTCCATTGGCTGGGATGTGAGGTTATGCACACCCCAGCCATTCGGCTTCCAGCTAAAGAGATAACAAAATCTGCTAGAAGCTGATTGGCTGGGAGGTGCATAACCCCACAGCCAAAGCATGGGAACCATTATGAACAGAGACTGGCCATATAAAAGCCAGTCTCTGTTCAAATTTCCCTCAGTGTGGCTCAGTGTGGTCTTGCTGTTATAAATAATTGCCTAGAGCTCCACGTTTTGAAGGAATCCTCAAACTGTGGGTGTGGACAGAACAATCCCAATGTTTCTGCATCTGTCAGCACTGCACTCAAAGACAGTAATGCACTCAACACTGTATAACTAGTCCAAGAACAGTAGACTCCTCCAACAAGGGCTGGTGGAGTGAAGACTAGAGGGCGTCGCTAGAGTACGTGGCTGGTGATTGCAGGCCCCCTGTAGTGCGTTGTGCTGCGGCCGAGGCCGTGTAAAGTTGCTGGTCGCTAAGCCAGATGACCACCTTCAGTTGAGCTGAAGAAGGCCCAGGATAACACACTACAGTGAGGAAGTCCACCACCAGCCCCAGGGAAGGTCTACTGCAATAATATATGATAATAAAAGAAAGGGACTCACCAGAGAGAGGTCCAGGGGTCACTACAGTGGTAGAGCACTGACTGGATACTAGGGCGCAGCTGGCAGGATACAGGCTGAGGGGACTGGATACCAGGAAAGAAGAGCTGTAGGCAAAAACAAGGACAATATGTATATATATTTTTAATCATAAATGTTACTATCCCTTTAAGTGCTTTATTCTGTATTAGAGACTTCTCTAGCATCCAAAGAGGTTAACAGTTTTTTTTTCTTTTGTATGACATAAGATCGTTACTGTAAAATCTCAGGTATAATGCGCAACTGTGTATAATCTGCAGGTGTAAATTATACCCAAGATTTTTTGTAAAATAATGAGATCCTGTGTATAATACACACCCCCTGTCTCTCCCTCTCCCCTCAAAAAAAAACCGGTCTCTCCCACCTCAATATTAGTACTTGCCTGTCCCCTTTTCTGCAATCAGGCCCCCCGACTTCCAGGACCCTCCATCTGGAGGCAGCGGGCGGCATTCCTGCGCTCACCACCCACTTCCTCTATGCTGCATTATTCAAAAAATGTTAACGCCCACCTTACTAACCAGGATCCCCCCTCTGGAGGTAGCCATGAATTAGGGGAAGTGGGCAGAATTCTTACATTCACTGCCTACTTCTTCCACTCCTGGAACTCCTTTCCATATCTGGGTTGCCCTGTCAGTACCTACCATAGATTAAATGCGCTCGCACTCACGTTGAATCTATAAGGTGAAATGGGGTAAAAATGTACGTATTATACCCAAGATTTTACGGTATGTGGATTAGTCTATGGGTGGATCATGGAAGGAGTGGGTGTGTGACCATGAAGAGTGCTAAGGGGTCCTAGAGTGTGATTGTATGGAGTACCTGAAATATAAATCCAGTTATGGTTAGAAAGGTCTGCAGAATTGTGATATTAAGGTTTTAGATGCTAGAGATGTTGCCAACACTTCACAACGCAATGAGGTGAGAACATTGAAGGGATTAAAAATATGTTAAGGTGGGGATTAGGCAACATTCATCTCATTGATAGAGACTGATTACATAGCGTTTCATATGTGTAAAGCTATATTCATCCTGTGGATGACCTGGGAAGACCTGTCTCATCTGGCAGCTAATAAGATCTACTATAGCTGAATTATGTTTAGTACAGAAATGCTACCCATTGGAATTTTACATCATATTGTTCTAGGTTATGGAGAACGGAAAATGTCAGGTTGTTTTAGGTAGATTTATTTAGCCAAAATATATTTACACTAGTGTAAAAGCCTGTGCACGGGCCAAGGTCTGGGTATTGTTAACCCTTTGAGTACCAGAGGGGTACGCAACACACTCAAAGGGTTAAGAGGCCGCTACCTCACTGCTCCACGTGATGCAGTCTTGCGTCATCCTCACTGACACGATGCAATCATGCGCAGTAGAGACTGCCTGAAAGCAGGCAGTCTCTACTGCGCATGACTGCATCGTGACAAACATCCTAGCGAATTATTATATAGGATGTTACTTAATTGTGTTAAACAGAATTCAACATCAGTAAAAATGGAAATTGATACAGAATGGTCAAAGAAGAGGATTGTAGACTATTTCATGTTGACTATTACATAAGTCTGTAAAATATATGAGAAAAAGGTAGTCTGGGTCATAAACGAAAGGAATTTGGGCTGAAAATCAAGAACAATAGTGATCAGCATGCTAAAACTTTTCTAGCCAGGAAAAAAACTAAAAGCAAGAAAACTTTCCAAGAATCTGTTGAGCAGAGATGAGTGATTCACAAGTGATCTGTTAAACAGAGAACACTGAAAAATCAACAAATATTTCAGAAAGTAGGAGAGCATTATAGTGAATCAAACCAAAAGTGGAACACCCTCTTTTATCCATTCACTGCATAACAATGCTTTAATCCCTTAAGGATCAGCCACATGGGCACACGGCTGGCACTTAAGGACCATGGAGTTTTTTTGTTTTTTTTAGGCTTACTGGAATCAGAGGTCTCTGACTGGCATTGTACGTCATGGGTCAGTTGGCCATGTTCTCCCTATAAAGTACATGTATGTCCTTGGTCCTTAAGGTGTTAATAAAATAAAATAAAATAAATTATTTATATATATATATATATATATATACATATATATATATATATATATATCTACATCTATATATATATATATATATATATATATAGAGAGAGAGAGAGAGAGAGAGAGAGAGAGAGAGAGAGAGAGAGAATTTGACGGCAAATAAGAACCATTCAGCCCATCTAGTCTGCCCATTATCTTACTTTAAAAATGTCAGATGTGTATGTATATATATATATATATATATATATATATATATATATATATATATATATTTTTTTTTTTTTTAACCCTTTGAGTGCCAGAGGGGTATGCAAAGCATTTTGAAGCAATTTGTTGTGTACCCATCTGGCATTAAAAGGGTTAGATAACTGGTATATTGGCACAAAATACTTTACTGTTATTTATATGGTGGTGTTGATGTATTAACCCTTTGCGTGCCAGAGGGGTACGCAACGCATAGCTCTACAATGCGTTGCATAACCCTCTGGCACTCAAAGGGTTAAGAAGGGATAGAGCTAATCTGAAGCAAACCCAACAAAACGTTCCCAAATTCCCATTGTTTTAAAAGTGACGTTTAATTCCTTAACTGTTAGAGAGGTCTGCAATGCATTATTAAGCATTCAATGAGTTAAAATCACCATTAGAAATAAACTGGAATGTTTATTTGTGGTCAATCTCTCTTCATTTTTTAATAGATTATGAATATTTGGCTTTGTCAGTTAAAGCAAATATGACAGGCATGCCTAGTACATACTAACACTGCATACTGCTCTGCTTTACCAACTTTCACTTCCTACCAGGAAGCACTAGATCTGCTACATAAATTAACAAATAAAGCTAAATATCGCACTATTAATTAAAATTATAAAATGACACAAATATAGGTGATATTGAAAGCTCTTTCAAAGCCACCCATTTGATACAGAGTGACAGTTTCTCTTTATGCAAATATGGAAGCAAATGAGAGAGGTGCTAATATTGCCCACATATGGTTACCCCAGCATAAGTGTATAGGCATATACAATATTAAGATGTCATCCACTACAGAGGAGAGACTTAGAACCCATCTCTGCCTGAATATTAGATGAGATTTACTTGAATTTTGGTCAATAGCCAATCCTGGATATTTTTGAAAGATATCAGCTTTCAGACTGTAATTGAGACTGAGTGGGGCCAGTCTACAAATTCTTTCTGCATGCAAGAATAAGCAAAGAAAATCCATTCACATGTTAACATTTTTGCTAGAGCTAATGACATTCCTATGAACACTTGGCAATTCCCCTCTATGTTTTCTATGGCAGAGAGGAGTCTTACTGTAGTACTATAAAATCCTCGACTTCCCACCATGCTCTGAGGTTTTCATTGGATGTTAAAGGGATAGTAATATCTCTTTAAAAGTAGTTTGCCGAGTCTTCTGTATATTAAAAGTAATAGATTGTACTATGTCCTTATAAGACCTTACTTGTTTGTAGTTCAAAAGTTATGTAGCGATAAAGATCCCTCGCCTGCCCCTTTCTGACTATCTGCCACTAAATTTGAAATCTGGTCGTGGGACCAGACGGCTGCAGTGAGGGACAAACTTCATTACGTATAAGGAAAATTCTGCCCCCTTGACGAAGGAGGGCAGGATTTCCCTTTGCTTACTGAAGTTTGTCACTTGCTGCAGCTGTCCTGACCAGTCTGCATATTCTGTTTGACATGGTCAGAAGGGGCGGGCGGGGGATCTTTATTGCTTTATATCTTTTGAACTACATGCAAGGAAGGTCTTAGACATAGCACAATCTATTACTTTTAATATACAAAAGACTTGGCGAATGAACTTTAAAGATATATTACCAGGGCTTAAAATTTGAAGTCCTTTGCTACTAGCTAGACCTGAAAAGTTACTTGCCATTGCAAGCCATAGCCTGCCCACCGGGGCTGAATTTCTACTCACCAGGGCTAAATTTTCACTCGCCATTGGCTAGTGGCGAGTGGAAATTTTGAGCCCTGATATTACTATCCATTTAAAGAAAGTAGTGAAACTAAAGAGAGAGAGATGGTGAAAATAAAAATATTTTGTAGCATTGGTAGCGTTAACTCCCGTTTTGCTGTGCACTTTATATTCTACTAACAGTTAATTTCAATTAATTTAAAAATAAATGTATTGCAGCAGTTATTAAACTTCATGTAAAATCCAATTTATTGACTGGCAATTAAATTTAAAAAACATAAGCACAAACTAGTAATATAAATAGCACACACCCTATGTGCATCTAATGTAAATATAGTTCCCTATCATTACCGGGTTCTAACCAGGCTGTTTATTCCATCGCACTGTTCATAGCCTCGTGTCGCATTTCTCAAGAATTCCCAACATTAATAGCCAAATAAAAGCTACTGATATTTATTAATGTCAATAATAATTCCACTCAACCTTTCCTGTTTCCTTAGGATTAGAAGAAATGAAAATTAAAAATATGTATAACTAAGTACTACAACCTATCCTTATATCACAAAATCTATACTGGACACCTAAGTATAAGCACGATCAAAATAAAAAATATGCATATATATATATATATATATATATATATCATAGAGAAATCAGCATCATATATCTATTGCCTCAAAAACATAATTTGTGCACATTAAAGTCTGCTGTAGAATTTTTTGTATTATCCTTATGAAGACTGGTAGTTCAGTAAATGTTTGGATAAATGTTTCACTTAATTCAGATATAAAGTGCATACATTCATTCAATATGCATTCAAATAGCAGCAGTATAGGAGTGTCAGTACATCATATTAACTTTCTAAGATAGCAGTAGCAAAACTGGATAGAAATTCTTAAAGTTCTTCATACAGCGAAACTCATACATAGAAGATCCACAGATGTTTAATAAAGAAGACAGCTAGTTCACAGATGAAAATAATTTGTCAAATATTGCAGGGCAAATTGACTGCATCTGACTGGTGTTATAAGGACAGAGACTGATATAAGGAGAGAGAGAAGTTCACATGGGTTTTTGTGCTCTAAATGCTCAGAATTATATCACATTGCTGTATAGTGGGCTGTTAGCATGGATGAACAGTTTAGCCACTCATCGTGCAGTCCAAGCACAGCTTGCTGGTACATTCCTGTGTTCAATACAGAATGTAGGAATGTTTCAGCAGCATGGATTTGAATTGCATCCTATGGGGCCTCTGTGTAGATCTTACAGACATCGATGACTGGATCATTGTGCTGCTTCCTGCAACAATCTATCTAGCTTTCAGCCAAACATAATTGGATGCTGCATTTGTGGGATTACCATTGATTGGATTGTTACTGTGGGAAACATAATGATACAATTAATCATGCTTCCTCCATGCCTCTCAGTGAAGTGATGAGCTGGAGAATGCAAGAAGGAGAGTCAGGTAATGGAAATGGACCTCTTTAGCAATACTGCAATGTGAAGCTGTTTATTTCCTAATCTATGGTATCCAAACTTTTTTTTCTTTATGAATGATAGAAATAACTTTTCTGACTAATGTAAGCAATATTTTACTGACCTTCTACATTCAAAGACACATGTATACTGCCCATACAGTACTGTGCAAAAGCTTTAGGCAGGTGTGAAACAATGCTGTAAAGTAAAAATAGACATGTTAATAGTTTATATTTATCAATTAACAAAATTCATAGTGAGTGAACAGAATTAAAATCTGAATCAAGTCAATATTTGGTGTGACCACCCCTTCCTTCAAAACAGCATCATTTTTTTCTAGGAACACTTATGCAAAGTCAGGGATTTTGTAGACAGTCAGGTGTATGATTAAACAACCAGGTGCTAATGATCATCATCTTGATATGTAGGACAAAACACTGAAAAAGAAACAGCTGTGTAGGAGGAATAAAACTGGGTAAGGAACAACCAAACTCAGCTAACAAGGTCAGGTTCCTTGCAGGTTTGGGGTTGCATTTCTGCAAATGGAGTTGGGGATTTGATCAGACTTAATGGTATCCTCAATGCTAAGAATACAGGCATATATTTATCCATCATGCAATACCATTAGGGAGGCATCTGATTGGCCCCACATTTATTCTGCAGCATGACAATGACCCCATACATACTGCCAAAGTCATTAAGAAATATCTTCAGTGTAAAGAAGAACAAGGAGTCCTGGAAGTGATGGTATGGCCCACACAGAGCCATAATCTCAACGTCATCAAGTCTATCTGTTATTACATGAAGAGAGAGAAGCAACTGAAGCAGCCTAAATTAACAGAAGAACTGTGGTTAGTTCTCCAAGATGTTTGGAACAACCTACCTGCTGAGTTCCTTAACAAACTGTGTACAAGTGTACCTAGAAGAACTGATGCTGTTTTGAAGGTAAAGGATGGTCACATCATATATTGTTTTGGTTTAGATTTTTCACTCAGTGTGCATTTTGATAATTTATTTTTACTTTACACCATTTTTTCTCTCCTGCCTATAACTTTTGAACATTACTGTATGCATGAAGTCAAATGTGCTAATATGTATATTATAAAAATATAAAAAAACAAAAATGGACGCCTCATTAAGATGTCTCCAGCTTTTAAACTATGTATTTAAAATGTTCTACAGTGGTTCCACAATTTTGCAAAATTTTTATTGCCCAATCACCACAAGGTTGTGAAGTGCAAAAAAAGAAACAACCACACTTCTCCCCAATCTAACTGCCATTTCCTGCTGGCCAGTACTAAATCATTTGCAATACCCGACAAATAAATTAAGCTAACTATATTTTAAACTGTGGGTATAATAATTTGAGTGCCAGAGAGGTATCCAACACACTGCTAAAGAAAGCACTGGATACCTTTCTGGCACTCAAAGTGTTAACTAAAACAGGCTAAAAAAAATATAACTCACTTTGAAACCCCTTTCAAAATAATCTCTTTATTACAGTGACAGTTCCTTGACGATCATCCTCATGCAAATAAAACTATAGTGATTCATGGTTAAAGTTCTGTGAACATTAATGTAGTAGTACAGTTTTATTCAGAAATGTATTGTAGTAGAACTTCCCAGCTGACTAGAACATATGAAAGTTATTATATATAGACCTATATAGATCTATCTAACCGTTACAATACACAAATATACAACTATCGCTACAATCCCTATTTCCGATGGTGCACAGGAACAAAGAAAATACAAAAGAAAAATAGGAAAAATGGGAGAGCCCTAGTCAAAAATTGTAACAAAATTTAATACAAATAATAATAAGTAAACACGGGATATAAGATAACATATATAAAATAATAATTAATGAACAGTCCTTCTGCATCCAAAAGGACTGATGATGCTGAAAAAAACAGTGAATTAAATGTAACATTTTTTACTAGAGCTCTCCCATTTCATAAATATATATATATATATACATAAAATAGTGATGCAGATGAGGGTGGAAGCACCAGGTTGTCAAATAAAGGGTTAAGTGCCTGGGTACAGTCAGTGTAGCCACATTAGATACGAAAGAAAAAAAAATCACAGCAGCACTCCCAGGACTTTATAAAAAATTATTCAAATGTTTATTGTCAAAATTTCAGCCAGATGCCCTGGCCTTCTTGACAATAAACATATAAATATTTTTTTCATAAATTCCAGAGCGTGCTGCTGTGATTTTTTCATCTATCTATCTATCTATCTATCTATCTATCTATCTATCTATAAAATAGTGATGCAGATGAGGGTGGAAGCACCAGGTTGTCAAATAAAGGGTTAAGTGCCTGGGTACAGTCAGTGTAGCCACATTAGATATGAAAGAAAAAAAAATCACAGCAGTACTCCCAGGACTTTATAAAAAATTATTCAAATGTTTATTGTCAAAATTTCAGCCAGATGCCCTGGCCTTCTTGACAATAAACATATAAATATTTTTTTCATAAATTCCAGAGCATGCTGCTGTGATTTTTTCATCTATCTATCTATCTATCTATCTATCTATCTATCTATCTATCTATCTATCTATCTATCTATCTATCTATATATCTGTAAAGAAATAGGAGATGGCAGCACTCACTGTTGGCTATCCATTGAATCGCCTGGGTGCTCATCCAAAGATATGTTGATGTACAAGTTTTAGATGCGGGAAAGCACACGCAGGAAGTCTAGTTAACAAAAATCACATAGATGTTTTATTGAATCAACGTTTCGGCCACCCTCTGCGGCCTTGATAAAGGGTGGCTGAAACGTTGATTCAATAAAACATCTATGTGATTTTTGTTAACAAGGCTTCCTGCGTGTGCTTTCCCGCATCTAAAACTTGCATATATATATATATATATATATATATATATATATATATATATAAAAGCAAATACACAAAATATTGGTGCACATCCAAATTTTCATCACCATTAACCCTTTACTCTGCGGCATTGTGCCTGTAAATCACTACTATATTAAAGATGAGGATTTAGTCACATCATATGGCCATAGAATGCTAAGCTTGACACCACGCCAAGGTACCTCATGCAAGTACCTAACCTTAATATGCTTTGTCTTATGAGCCGACACTCTCCCACTTTAGGAAAGTGGGTGGTTCAGGGGTATTCATTTCATTGGTGTATTTGTACATGTAATAACTATGCTGGTAGGTGTAGTGCATATGTATTCAATGTACATACATACCTACCAGCATAGTTATTACATGTACATATACAGCAATGCGATGAATACACCTGAAGCATCCAAAGGACTTAACTCCCATGGGCAACACCGTGGCCATTTTGCTAGTATATTTATAAAAGCAAAAGCACCAACTGAGGGGCAAACTAACTACAACATTAAAAAAATACAATTTTCTATTGGTTTAAGACTTAAAGTACCAGAGGATAGCTTTCTGGCACTGAAAGAGCTAAATTGGGTTTTTAAGGCCATGAATTTTAGCGAGGTCTCAAACATAAAGAGGACTTATCACCTTCCTAAATTATCCCCTCAGTGGGAGGGTTCATCTTGAAAGGATTTCCATGAATATTTCCATTATTATCCCCCCCCCCGATAATTTATTCCACTGTTCTGGTTCCGGCAGCCTAAGAAGGTGGATGGGGGGAGATCTGAGGAGATTAACCATTTGAGTGGCAGAGGGGTACGCAATGTATTGCGTACCCAACTGACACTCAAAGGGTTAAATTGTAAAACAAAAAGCAGAAGTTATAAGCCATTAAAATATAAACCTTGACAGTAAAAACTGTGTAGGTAATAGTCCCACTTTAAACCAAAAGATGTTTTGATTTGTTCCCTGTGTGGCAGTGTGTTTAGCTCAGAATGACTCCATTTACTTTATACACGTTTCATAATATAGGAGAGCACAGAGAAGAGGTAGAATTGGGACAATAGCAGAGACATATGTGCCAATTCAGTTTAACCCATTGAGTACCAATGTGGCGTGCAGTACATTCCTTCTTAAGGCATTGCACACTTCTCTAGTCCTCAAAGCGTTGGTTTGAGGAACAGTAATTTGTTGTATTTCCTGGATCTCACATTTTAGGCATGTATACATATAATTTAAATAGTCTTTGTTTGCTATTGTACCTGTTTTAGTTTAAAGAGCTGACGCAGTCAGTCATGATGAGCTGAACAATACTTAGACACAGGGGGGCAGGGGTGTCATACGAATAAGATACTCTAAATGAGGAACTGGAATTTTCTTGCCCTAAAACTAATTTAGTAAAGTTGAACTTAATGTCTCATATATATAATATGCAAGTAATGTTTTACCAAGTACATGAAGCAGTTTAATTGTAAATAATTTCGAGCACCTTCTCCCCACCTCCTGGGTTAAGCTGCAGCCTCAGCCTAGATTTATTCCTTCCTCACCTGGTGGCGGGATTGAGGCCCTGATCCAGCATGTCCATGTGTCGGGGCTCGAGCAGAGAGGGAGCGGACAGGTTGTGGGCCGTTTTCCCTGGCTCAGGCTATGCAGCAGAGCCAGGGGCCAGACAGGAGGAGGCTGGAGGCCCAGCTGGTGAGCTGATGACAGGGAGAAACAGATGGGTCATGAGAGAAGGTCCCTCTCGTGCACCACCACCGGGACACATGAGAAGGGAGGTGGGGAGAACAGTCGCTCGCACACCGGAAGAGCGAGAGTGCACTTCAACACAGACAAAGGGTGGCTGGGCCCGAGACACAGCACCAAAAAGAAAGCGGGCATTCATAGACCTTTTCGACCTTTAGTGCATCTAGGCCCTGCCGTTAAGATTTAAATACTAAAAAGCCCTTATTTTTGGAGCAATTAGTGAATTTCTTTATACATACCTTGCAACACAATCTCAGATTAATTAAGTGGGGCTTTTCTGTGCCCTCAATGGTGCAGTTGGTTTACCCCAGTGATGCTTAAAAAACCTTCTTAGTGTATGTTTATGAATTATCGCTAACATTCACAACAATGGTTCATATTTATAAAGAGGTTATGCCAAGTATATAGATATGTCTATCTGAGAATATTCTGGGAGCATTCACAGAAAATTTGCTAATGAGAATATGTTTGTGTATATAACTATCACTATATGTGTCTATTAACATGTTATACCTGGTGTTAATAGATAAAACTGTCTTTACTTTTGATGCAATTAGTAAATTTCTTTATACATAAGATGTGGCACAATTCTTATCTAGGCAAGACAATTTCTAATCCACTTTCAAACAAGTTGACTGACTGGAGTTAGTACTGTTGCAAAACAATTATATATCTCCTTTTGTCACTTTGCAAAAATGTTACACTCTTGGGGGGAGAGTCGCTAAGCAGTGGTAAAGAGGTGATAAAGTTGAGAAGTGAAGATGACCTCTCCAGTTTATCATTTCGCCAATTCCGATGTTGTTCTTTGGAGCCTATGAACTAAGATTTTATCAACTTTGGAGATCTTAGTGAATAGGCTCTATAGAATAACATAGGAACTGGAGAAAAGATAAACTGGAAAAGTCATCTCCACTTTATCACCACTTAGTGAATCTCCCCCTTTCTGTATTCAGTTTTATATACCTCCCTCATAGAGACTTGTGCAGATTCTGCACAAAACCAGCTGTACCATATGGGGAAATTATTTCCATTAAATCAGATTGGGATTTTAACACATTTACTAATAGAGACATTCTTTAGTAGTCAGGGAGCATCATTTAAAATCATTGCGAAATTTGGTATGTTTTTTTAATTTGTCCCCTACATTTTAGTTTGTATGTTCCTATATACTAAATTGTCACGATGCAGTCATGCGAAGTAGAGACTGCCCGTGTTCGTGCAGTCTGTACTGTGCATGATTGCATTGTGTGAGTGAGGCGAAGCAAGATTGCATTGCATGGAGCAGTGAGGTAGCAGCCTCTAAACCATTTGAGTGTCAGAGGGGTACACAATTCACTGGCACTCAAGTGCCCTTTGAGTACCAGAGGGGTAGGCAACACACTGGCACTCAAAGGGTTAACATTATCCGGACCTTGGGCTTTTACACTAGTATCACAATAACACACCATGGTTCATTCACACCATGAAAGTGGAGAGGACACCAACCCTACCATTGGGAACGAATACAATTTTCAGTAAATGGGACTTAACTCAAATTTAATTCTAGAGAGGTAGTTCTCCAATGCACTACAAAACAATATGTTTTGTCTAATTTTATTTACAAAGGTTATTTCTAAACATTTTTAAACTGTTTTCAATTTTTAAATAACTTTAGTTAGTCACTTAAAAACTGTTTGGATTTTTCAAATTTAAGAATCCAGATGTGAAACAATGTAAGCCAAAAAAACATTAATCCGTAAGGAACATCCCATGATTGATAGCAGATTTTCCTTGCCAAGTTTTAAAAAGTCCAATATATTTTTTCTGGACTTTTCTTAAGTAAATATATGATATATAAACCAATGTTTCATTTATTTCAGGATTATTAAATCCATTACCATAGCTTTTTTTGCTTTCCCTGTATAATCTTGGTGGCCATAGATGCCTTAGTGAATAAGCTGCATAGAATAACTATTATTAAAATGTAGGCCTCAACAAAAGTTCCAAATTAAATGCAAATGGCAGTACCAGTTAAAAATGTACTGTCCAGAAAAGAGACATGATCCTTGCTTAATTATGTTTATCATCTTTTTTAGTTATTATTATTCTTAATATTTTATTTTTAAAGGAAACCTAACACCACACGAACAGTCCATATACATTTTGTGCATTAATGTTATATCCATGGAGTTGCTAGCAGGACTATAGGACTAAGGGTGGGTGAAAAGTGAGAAAAATTTCCCGTATGACTTTTCATGAAAAAAGGATGATTTTTTTTTTCGCAAAAGTTTTCTCCTATGCAAAATGTTCCTCATTTTTTGCCAATTCCAACAAAGTTTTCACCTATGTTTCCTATTGTGTAACATTTCCCAGGTTTTTGTATACAACTCAGTCAATGTGGAAAGGACATTACAGGCTGATACATATTAAGATGTACTGTAACACAATTAGTATACGTCAGAGAAGATCATGTCTTTGAAAAATCCAGTTTAAGTATTTCAGTGTAGAGGAGAAGGAAGAAGAGAAAGAAAACTCGAAGAGAGTGAGAGGGAAAAATCTGGGAAAAGATAAAGAGTACTGAGAAGAGAGCAGATATTAGGAAGTAGAGAACAGAGGGAGAGGAAGAGGAGAAGGGGGAACTGAGACACGGACCTGGGTCGATCCTGGTGGCAGTAACATAGGAGACATAGTCACGGAATTATTGAATACCAAGGGTCAAGAAGGCTGACCCCCAAGTTTCTAATGGAGTATATTCTAGATTCTTGCGTTTTCATGCAATTTTTTAAAAAAGAACATGTTCCACTACTTTATCATACCAAGCCTTCACCGAAGGAGGAAGATTTGACTTCCAGTGAAGGGGAATTAAAGGCTTAGCTGCATTTAACATAGTATATAGAATTAGTTTCTGTGCTTTAGGAACAGATGAGAGATCCTTATATAAAAGTACTTGCCAAGGATCTTTAGGGAGAGTGATGTGCAAACTCTTATTAATATGCGTCAGACACGAGTTCCAAAAATTTCAGATCCCTGGGCAATCCCACCATATGTGTGGTAAAGTACCCGGCGTCCTCACACACCTCCAACAGGTATTGGATACCCTATAATCAAAGCCATGGAGTCTATGAGGGGTATAATACCATCGAAAAAGCAGTTTATAGTTCATTTCTACCATTTGAGCTGATATAGAGGACTGTCGCGTACCACGTCATATACCCTTCCATTCAGTCAATGACTGGCCTAAATCGGTTTCCCACACTGCAGCATAGTTCGGTATTGGACTTGGAAAGAAGCTGATAAATGGAACCCAAGAATCTCCCATGTTTTTCATGGGCAGTTAGGAATTTTTCAAATGGGGAAAGAGCTCTGGTGAATTGAAACCTAAGTCCCTTAGAAGAAAGCAAGCCTTTAATCCTGAGATAATTCCAGATTTCTCATGGTGGAAGATGGAGGCTAGATTGCAGCAAGGGGAAATCCTTGATTACACCATTCTCAGAAATGTCCAACATACAAATGTGCTTTAACTTGGACCAATTTGGAAATTGGGATCTCAAGAGGGTATAAGTGGATTCCCAGTCAAGGAAAAGCAGAGAGCATAAGGAAGGGAGGGGGAGAAGACGTGAAGCATCGGGAACTGCAGTCCAACAGGAGAGAACATTCCACACTATAGGGTTGAAAGAGAACGAGGAGATCCTCACCTCTTTTGGTAATAGTGATTCCTTCAGTGAATCAAGAGGATAGTTTCTCTCTATGGTGACCCACAGTTTGTTAGTGAGATTAGTGTTCCAACACAGTAGGGAGGTAGTAATTCCAAATATCAGGTAAACCGAGTCCTTCATCCTCAGATCTCTAACGTAGAGTAAGCGGTCCAATTCTAGGACATTTGCCTCCCCAGAGGAAGGATGATATTATCCGTGAGACGTCGGACCAGAATGAGGCCAGTATCCGGATAGGTAAGGTCTGAAAAAGGTACAAGAATCTCGGGAGTATACACATTTTGATTACATTTCTCTTTCCTATCCAAGAGATGTAAAGAGACTTCCAGGAAAGAAAATCCCTTCTGATGGAACGAAGAAGATTCAGGTAGTTGGAAGGGAAAATGAGATTAAGAGTAGTAGTTAACAGAAATCCTAAGTACTCAATTGATTTAGTTGACCAGTGGAGTGGATAGGCTGCTATTAGATCAGTTACAATATGATTTGGAAGGTTCATAGCTAAAGCGTGGGATTTAGAAACATTCATTTTAAAATTGGACACTATTGAGAACTTGTCAAGTTTGGATAAAAAGGCAGGTATGGTATGTTTCCGTATGTTTCCGGACTAGTACTGGAGAGGAGCACGTCTTCTGAAAAACATGGATAATTTGAAAGGGGAGGCAAAAGAGGGCAAAGAGATTCTATGGATCGATGGGTTTTTACGAATGTGTTGGGCTAAAGCTTCCATCATCAACATAAAAAGAAGAGGGGACAACGGGCATCCCTGGCGAGTTCCAATCAAAAGGGGAAAGAGTGGAAAAGATGACCGTTAACCTTAACCTTAGCTGTGGGGTTGGTGTACAAAGCTTGAACATTTGCCTGGAAGTTAGGGCCAAAACGGACGTAATGAAGGGTTGTGTACATAAAAAAACTATTTACACGATCAAAAGCCTTCTCAGCATCAACCGTCATTACGATAGCTGGAAGTTTAGTTGATTCAATATGGTGAATGATATTTAAAAGTTTACGAGTGTTGTCGCGTGATTCCTGCTTCAGAGTGAATCCAGCTTGATCAAGATGAAGGAGGTCTTGTTAGCCAAGATTTTTGCATAAATCTTCAAATCCAAGTTCAAGAGAGATATAGGGGGATAATTTTGGCAAAGTTGTGGGTCTTTGTTCGGTTTAGGCAATATAGTGATATGCGCTTCAGTCATTGTAGGGTGAGAGGAAATAGTTTCAGGTAAAGAGGAGTGAGGATCGTAGCAAATGTTTTATAATAAGCCTGCAAGAAACCATCCGGGCCAGTACTCTTACCCCCTGGTAATTGTCCTATTATCTCTAGCACCTCCTGTTCAGTGATGGGGGATTCCAATGAATCCGAAGCCTCCTTAGTAAGAGGTGAGAGTTGAGCGTCTGCCAGATATCGATTCACTAATTGCGGATTGTCTAGAGGATGAGGAGAAGACAAAGAGATATTGTATAAGGAGGAATAAAATGACCGAAAAGAGGCTGCAATATCTGGGGAGGAATGTACTGATGCATTGTCAGAGGTCTTGATTGAAGAGACGTAATGATACTTGAGGCGAGCTCTCACTTGTCTTGCTAATAATCTCCCCGGTTTATTTCCATGTTCAAAATGGGTTTGACAAACTTTGAAAAAAGTACGTTCCATTTTCGCCTGTAAGAGCAGATTTAATTTCGATAGCAAAGATAACAGTGTTTGTAATGAAGCATTCACCTTAGAGGCCATGTGCATTGTCTCTAAGGTATGTATTTCTGCCAATAAGACATCTATTTCCCTGGTCGCTGCTTTCTTTCTTCCAGATGCCAATTTGATCATTTCTCCACGTAGGGCGCATTTATGTGCCTCCGAGATACGTAGCGTTTCAGGGTTTCCGTTAATCGGGCCACCATTTTAGGGTGTTGTAGTAGGAATTCATCCAGTCAAGGGGCAAGGGGCCTGGGGGATAAGTGCTTCCGCAGATATATTACAACAGGAGCGTGGTCTGACCATGTAATACTGCCGATTTTGGCTTCTAGTAATAATGGGATAGAAGAGTGGTTTATGAATATATAATCTATTCTAGAGTATTGCTCGTGGGAATGGGAGTAGAATGAATAATCCTTGGAAGTGGGATTCAAAGGACACCACGTGTCTACTAGTCTAAAAGAGTGTAAGGTTTTGGGAAAAAGGCGGATGACTGATTGGCTATAAGATGATGTGCCAGAGGAGCAGTCTACAGCGGGGACTAAAGGGAGGTTAAAGTCCCCTCCCAATACTAGGGTCCTCTCCTGGAATACGGATAGAGATTCCAGAGCTTTCGCCACAAAGGAGGCTTGCTGTGTATTAGGTGCGTATATAGAAGAAGCCGTCAATAGTGCCCTTAACATAAAGAAACCTACCTTCCTTGTCAGTGAGGGTAGAAATGTGGAGAAAAGTGAGATTTTTTTATGAAATAAGATTGCTATACCATTTTTCTTGACTATATTGGAACTCATGTATGACGTGGGATAGAGTCTACTGTATAACTTCTGAGTTTTTGATTTCTTGAAGTGAGTTTCCCGCAACAATGCTACATCCCCCTCATTCTATGTAGTTCTCCCAACATAAGTGAGCTCTTTCTTGGGGAATTTAGGCCTTTAACGTTTTGTGTGAGGATACGCAGTGGTTGATCACAAGATGGGGTCATATCAAGTGGTTATGTAGGGTCAAACTGCCACCGTCTAGCATGTCTGGGAAAGTTGCAGTGAAGCCTACCGGCAACTCATAATAAACATTAAAGAGGAAGAACCAGGTCCATATCCGAAAGCTAGAAGAAATGAGTGTAGATGCAAGAAGAAGAAAAAGGAGTTCTGGAGAAGACAGGAGGAAGAAGAAAAAGAGGTGAAAGGGAAGAGGAAAAGAAAGTAAGAATATGCTCATTCCAGGAGACAAAAAGGGCATAGACCCAGTCCCTGGAGACCAATGTACATAAGAGCAGGGGAGAGGCTCCTGCTCAAAATATCTCCTCCAGACACCAAGAAAACTGGTATCAGTAAAGGAGCTACCAGCCAGAGATACACCCCAGTCCTCTGGGAGCGACATCATTTAGTTAAATACAGAGCATGAATTACACAATCCAAACCGATGAGAAAGAAATATAAGTGGAATCCAAAGACATATAGCGATGCGGGACAGGACAGATTGGGCATGGATATGAGAGGAGCAATACTGGACATAGAACAGGGAAGTGTCTAAGACTTTAAGCCATAATATAACACGGGTCACAAATCCATCTAGAAGTATCACAGAGCCCGTGATTGCTTGTTTTTCCTGTCTGTTAGCAATGGGTGCTTCCCATTTGTTGCCTGTGATTAGCCCGCCCCAGTATTGCCTATATAGACTGGGCTCCTGCACCCTTTCACTGCCCTTTCGTGGTGTTTCTATGCCAGTGCAACACCTGTCTGTGGATTCCAGTGTACTTCCTTGGCCTGCCTGACTTCTCTCTGTTCCTGCGCCTGTGTGATTGCGCTGGTATACCGTAGTTGGTTTGCTCCACTCTGACACCGGTTGCTAGTTCTGCCTCCGTTATAGCACCGGTAGGGCCTCCATATTTGTCCAGTACGTGGTACTGGTTTGCTCCACTCTGTCCTTCCAGTCACAAGTGTTGCCTCCATGATTGCGCTGGTACACAGTAATTGGTTTGTTCTACTCTGACACCGGTTGCTAGTGCTGCCTCCGTTCTAGCACCGGTAGGGCCACCGGTTGCTAGTGCTGCCTCCGTTCTAGCACCGGTAGGGCCTCCGTGTTGCTCAGTTTATGGCACTGGTTCGCTCCACTCTGAACCTCCAGTTGCATGTGTTGCCTCTGTGAATGCGCTGGTATACAGTAATTGGTTTGCTCCACTCCATCTAACCGGCTGCTTTGCTACCTCCGTTATAGCACTGGTAGGGCCTCCGATAAACTGTGTCGCACCAGTCATAGGCTGCCTTACCCAGTATTTGGTAAGGCCGGTAGAACCTCCTCAGTTCCTTGTTGTACCAGATTTGGCTGCCTTACCCGGTATTTTGGTAAGGCCGGTAGAGCCTCCTCAGTTCCTTGCTGTACCAGTTTAGGCTGCCTTGCCCGGTATATTGGTAAGGCCAGTAGAGCCTCCTCTATCCTATTGCACCATCTTCTAGGCTGCCTTTACCCGGTATTATGGTGAGGCCGGTAGAGCCTATATATGTATACATTGTATGCTATATTACTTGAACCTGTCGTGTGTCTGTAACATATGTGTGATGTTCAGGACCTGTGAGGGTTCTTTATTATTTTTTCAATAAAGCTGTGTTTTTATCTTAACTCTGTGTCTGTGAGTCAAACAAACCGTGACAAGAAGATTTAGATATCGTAAATAATAAGCAGGAGTGAAAGTCTCTCCTCCTTTCGATCTTAAAATGTGATAATGCTTTCTAATATCATTCTATTACCCAACTCGTGTGTAATGATGCACTTTGTTTAAAGCTGCCGTGTCTGAGAATCAAGAAATAAACTAGGGGTAGTAGTAACACCTCGAAGCAGACATGAGTACACTGGCATTCTTATTATAAAAAGGGGGTGATGTATCCATAAATCCGTTATAAGAGGGCTGCAGAATCCGTCCGTCCCGGCCACGAACCACAGAACCTCCGCGGGGCCGCACAGCTCAGCAGAAACACAGAGGTCCCACGGTCCATGCCCGGAGGGACAGAACACAGAGAAACAGAAGAGGGATCAATCCCCTCCATATCCCTGGAGCGAAACAGTGCTTGTCATTATAGAGCGTATTTTCTTTTTTTTTTCTCTTTCTTCCTTTTTCCTCACTCCCGAGAGAGGGAGGAAAAAACAGGGTGGAGAATAAAGCTGAAATCCATTACCCAGGTGACGTGTATAACTAACTCCTTAATACAACTCCCCAATAGACTTGTGCACGGGCAAAATTTTCGGTAAAATTCGAATTCGGACGAATTTTTTTTTTTTGTAATTCGGATGATCCTAATTTCGGACCGGGCCTATTCAATTGGGCCGAAATTCTGATCCATTCCGAATTATTCGGCCGAATTTAACATGGGTTAAATTATAGCAGTGCGCCTCCGTGCACGCTGCTATCATTATTTGCAGACAGGGTGTGCATTTAGAAAAAGATCCATCCCAAAAACGGACATTGTCATACATTGAAAGTCTGTGCATGCCTCTACTCTAGCATGGGATGCCAGTCACAATGCAAACGTCGAACATCGAAAACCCATGCCTGTCATTCAATTTAGCATGTTCGAACATCGAAACCCCATGCCTGTCATTCAATTTATCATGTTCGAACATCGAAACCCCATGCCTGTCCTTCAATCTAGCATATGTTCGAACATCGAAACCTCATGCCTGTCATTCAATTTAGCATATGCTCGACATCGAAAACCCATGCCTGTCACATCCTACTCAACATAAGTGGTCGACTCGAATATGGACAAACTACATGTCACATTCTATGTTAGTACATGGGTAAAGATTAAGGTTTCATTTTCTGGTACCAGCCTCCTACCCTACTGTCCCTCTTTAGTACCCAAATTCCTCTCTCTCGTTTTCCTATCCTGATTTCCCCTCATATCAGATAACTCTATGTGTATATACATTGTAGAGTTTCATACTACATCAAGAATAAACATCAATGATTGTAATGTGATAGATGTAATGTGTTAACCCTTTGAGCAATAAGCTGCATACCACTCTGGCATTCAAAGGGTTAAAAAGAAAAATTGAGACATTCTGTTGTGAACAAACTGCAACACAGGAGAGAAATAAAAAAAATGCTTGACATCTATACTGAAGAGGGGTCCACAGCATTGTCTTAGTATAGCAATATCACCGTTTTCCGTGAGTGTGCAATACAGGGCTCTACGGTAATTGCTGGGCATTTCCCAATGTCATAATCAGGGGATGATGGGAGTTGTATTCTAACTACTGTTAGGAAACACATAAGTGATGCACATTCATCTCCCACCTAGAAATTATTTACACACGAGGCAACTCCCCCAAGTAATACCTAGCCCCTTTCCAAGTGAAAGGACTTCCAGAAAGGCTTCAGATCTCTTAGTGACTCACCTGTTATTGCCAGTCAGCGGGACCCGGAGAGTAGGAGGGGGTGATGCTATGGCTGCACGGCACGGTGCTCTTAGTTGGTCACTTGTCGCAATGTTGAAGCTCAGCCCGGCCAGCACCTTCTGGGTGGAGACACCTCACAGCAATCCTGTTCAGGACACATCATGCACTGTTGTGCACTCATACTAGGGATCCCAAATGTTTAGACTCATTTTGTACAGGGGGTACCCTCCTGTATTTGTAAAACCTCTCTAGCAAATCTGGGATGGTAGACCTATTTACTCAAGTCTTGACTTTAGGTGGGCGATAAACAATACAAAATAGGCATAATGTTTCACTATCACATAATTCACGTCACTGAAGCAGCCAGCAGGCATCACCACTGAGTGAGCATAGGGCTGCCCGGCTGCTGACAGTCACACTGATGGGACACCCTGCAACACAGAAATGGCGGAAGAGCACAAAATAAACATGCTATGGGACGGCAAATTACCGCCCCTGTCAAAGTGCCGCCTGGGTCCATGGACCCACTGGGACCCATGTAAGGGCCGGCCCTGTATTCGAACAAATACCTAATATTTTTTTATATTTTGCACAGGAACAAATATTACTTGTTCTTGCAGTGGCAATAACTGGAACTAATGCTGGCTGCCTACCTATGCCTAGCCTAATGCTACCTGCCTGCCTACACAACAACTGTACACTCTCTAATCTCTTCTCTCTCTGAGCTCCAACAACCCAATGAGGAAATGCAGGCAGTCTGTCTGTGTGACTGTGTCATTAGTCCAACCCCCATCATGAAACGAAGAAGGCTATTCGAATACAGACAAAAGAGGGAAGTAGTGCATGAAACGGAGAATGGAATTGGACTAGAGACATGGAGGGAAAATTATGGAGGGAAAGTAATTGAGCGCGCACAGGAAGTACAAAATGTCCTGGTCAAAAGTAGTCAAAACTTTTGGAAATGTGTCGATTGCCGAAACTTCCGAAAGTTTCGACGAATTTCGGACCTGGGCTGTTCGGAGTCGGATCATTTTTTCCGAATGACCCTTGAGTTTCGGATTGGCCGAATGTCTCCGAATGACCCCATTTTCGACAAAATCCGAATGTCTCCGAATGAATTCGCACATGTCTACTCCCCAATACATGTGGCAGGAGGAGAAGACCAATGAGGTCAACTCTGGAGCCCCAGTATCACGGTGCCCGTTCTCCTGGCTGCAGGCAGCGACATTCTGATTCTTCAATTTCCATATCTCATTTCTGATTGGCCAGTATCTTTGTCGCCGCCCAGTGATAGCCTTTATAACCTCTGTCATGTCTACACTATGGTGCCCTTTCGTGGTGTACTAGTTCCTGACTTTTGCTCCGTTATTGCAGATCGTGTATGACCTGGCCTGCCTGACCACTTTCCTGAGTTTGCTGTACTACTGTTGATCCGTTGCTGACTGTATCTGGCTGAGAACCTGCTCCGTTGCTGATCGTATCTGGCTGAGAAACCAGCTCTGTTGCTGACTATATCTGGCTGAGAACCCGTTCCGTTGCTGATTGTATCTGGCTGAGAACCCGCTCCGTTGCTGACTATATCTGGCTGAGAACCCGCTCCGTTGCTGATCATATCTGGCTGAGAACCCACTCCGCTATTGACCATACCTTGCTGTGTATCTATTCTGTTACCATCCGTATCTAGCCTACCGCTTGGTTGCCTCCGTTTGCTCCAGCTAGACTTGCTGTGGCTTTGCCGTTACTCTAGTCGGTTGCTCCGCGTGGCGCTATTACTCTGTCGACCGTTAGCTAAGCATTCGTGCTGTAGCTACTCTCTTTACTGCCGTTGGCGGTGTGCACACACGAAGTACTGGTACAGTGTTCATAGCACTGACTGTGTTACTCTGATCTCTCTGTGTCCACCTCCCTTACAGTGCTGAGCTCACTCCCTTTGGGAGTTGCAGTATATCACATGGCGTTTCCTATTGACCCTTTGCGTGCCTGGACAGTCCAGGCAGGGTTGTGCATATTCCACTCTGCAGCAGCCTTGGGCTCAAGAGTCAGCGTTGCGTTGTTACCATCCTCAGCAAGAGGGGACACTGGTTGCCTACATATATATATATATATATATATATGTCTTATATATATTGACACTGTATTACGATCCACCCCTAGCATTCTAGGGCTTGCTTATGAGAATTGTCTCGGTCTACCAGCATCCAGTGCCAGGGTCAGTGTTGCCTCGCTTCTTTGGGTTCTGTGCCTCCCTGGCGTCTGGGTTGTGCCAGTAGTGTTGCCTCGCTCCTCTGGGTTCTGTGCCTCCCAGGCGTCTGGGTTGTGCCAGTCATCTCCTCCTGGACCATCTGTCACCAAGGTTCTGTGGTCAGTTCTCAGACTGTGTTGCCTGCTGCCTGTTCAGTTCAAGCCAGAACCTCCGTTGCCAGTGATTGTTATCATTCATCCATACATTTCTATTACCGGCTTGCTATTACTGTATATAACTGCATATATTTATGTTTTGTTTGTGTGGGCCCAAAGGCCTAACTACGTGTGTGATCTTTATCTCAATAAAGTCATTTTAACCTTACCAATCTGGTCTGAGTGTTCATCAAAAAACCGTGACACCCAGTTTCAGAGATGCCTTATAAGCACCCCCCGATAAGCAGGCAATACCCCCACCTGTGCAATTATGGCAAAGTGGTACAGGGTTAAACAACGTTATAAACATAGATGCAATGAGATGCACATTCAGGTCTATTCAGATATATACATGAGATAATAATTTAAACAAAAAAAAAAAAAAAAAGAAAAAAATCATTAACGCATTGATGTGATCTCAGAATATCAGTTATATACTGCAATCATCCTGACCATATATGCAATAAAAACTCAAAACGTATGGGATAAACAGTTCTATCTTATCAAAAATCAGGTTGAACAGTAGACCTTGGATCCATTCTCTGATGTAGGAGTTTGTCCACAGACTGTAGGTGGGTGTAAAGAATTCCGTTTTGGGGTCGGTGATCAGGTGCACCAAGATGAGAGAAGGTAGGCCCTTGAGAGACCTACGCAACAGGCTACCGTAGTAGAACAAGGCAAAACAGTGCAAAAATACAACTGTGTCCAACCAATTCAAGGTGGAGGATCCTTCATAGAAGGAAGACCAAAGAGCTAGAGTAGTGAGTACTGCTCTGTTATCTTGACATCCACAGCCGTCAGAAATTCCCGGCAGTCTTCATAGTATCTCAAGGTGTAGGTCTGGCCATCTCTATTCACAATTAGCGTTAGAGGGAATCCCCATATATACTTTAGCTGTTTCCTCTGTAAGGCTGCAGTGATGGGTTTCAATTCCCTTCACCAACATAGTGTTGTGGGAGACAGATCGCTAAATACTGAAATTTGGTGATTTTTGTAAGAGACAGGGGATTTATTCCTGGTTGCTTGGAAAATATCCTATTTATCCTTGTAGAGCTGAAATCAGATAATCACGTCCCTTGGCGCTTCATGAGGAGCCCCTTTGGCCTTTAGAGATCTATGGGCTCTTTCCAGTGGGAACGTCTTCGAGGGTGTCGTAGGGACGAGGGAGCCGAAGAACTCCTGCAGGTACGCCATTAGAGCCTCGTGGCCAGCTTCTTCAGGGATTCCCCTGAGACTGAGTTTCTATCTCCAGCTCTGGTTCTAAATGTTGTCAAGTTTAATGATTGTGTCTCGATGCGCTCGGCGCAAGTCTATCACGGTGCCCGTGCTATGCTGGCGACATTCTGTCAGTTTCTACTACTGCTTATGCCTATTGGTTGAAGTGACTTTGTCCTGCCCAGTATTTGTCCTTAAATACTGGGTCTTGTAACTTCTCCGGTGCCCTTTTGTGGTTTTTCCATTACCAGCACTTGTTCCTGTTTTCGTATGATCTCTGTGTACCGACCCGGATTGCCTGACTACTCTGCATCTCGTTCCTGCCTGTGTACCGACCTGGACTGCCTGACTTCTCTGCAACTCATTCCTGTTCTGTGTACCGACTCGCCCGGCTGACGTTCCTGCTCCGTGTATCGACCCGGATTGGCTGACGTTCCTGCTCTGTGTACCAACCTGGCCTGGCTGACGTTCCTGCTCTGTGTACCGACTCGGATTGGCTGACATTCCTGCCTGTGTACCGACCTGGCCCGGTTGGGCTCCTTTGGCTGTGTTTCTCTCCTGCTGCCGCATATCCGGTCTCCGGTTGGGGTTGTTATCCAGGATCCTCTCTGTCTCAGGACAGTTACTCGTTTCATTATTCACTTGCAGTCTAGTCTCCGTTATTGTCGGTGTCGCCCAGGCGACATTGCTGGTGTGTTCCTTCCATCCGTGCACCACGATACGCTGGACCTCTTCCTGCCATTCACGCTGAGGTTGGGTTTACTCTGGTCTCCGTTGTCTACTTGGGCGTTACTCCATATTGTGCACTCTCTTCATATTGAGAGTCTTAAAGGGCCTTGCGCTATTAGGGCCTGTCAGTCCTCCTGGCCTAATAGTAACCCATTCAGTCCTGCCTAGCTTGAGAATCACACGAAAGTTACTTGACCTGTGTCAGTATATTGTGTTGTTGTATTTTGCATATACTGGGCCCGTGTGGGCATACTTCATTGTAACCTGTCCTGTGTCAGTACTATAATGTGTTATATATTACTGGACCCGTGAGGGTTATTGTTTATTGCAACTGTTCAATAAAACTGTGTTTTATCCAAACCTACTGTGTCTGAGTGTCAAACAAAACGTTACAAAGTCTAAGATGTGAGACATCGTCGGTCTTTAAATTTGGTTCACATAGTCAGGTCTGATTCCAGGGTACTCACTCTATCCCCTAGGTGAGTCAGGTCATGCTTGACTTCGGATAGTTCATCTTTTATAAAGAGCTTTAAATCGGCCAAAACTTTCTGTATATCTCTTCTTGTAGAAGGTAGGTCTTGTAGATCATTTGGGGAATCATCATCAAAGTCGCTACCCGCACTTACTGAAGCTTGTTCTTTCCGTTCTTCCAGTGGCAGAAATGCAGTAGCACCCGCCATCTTGGATGTACGTTTATCTGGCGGGAGCTCTTCTTTCCCCAGACATTACATTTCGCGGTCACAGGACCACTTTATGAAACCAACTGGTCACACTAAAATCGATTTTAAAATTGATTTTAGTGTGACCAGTTGGTTTGATAAAGCGGTCCTGTGACCGCGAAACGTTACAGTATTTTGAACAGTTGGTCTTTTATTTTATTTCATAATAAATGATTTTATGAGACAACCAGCAGCCTTTTTCCCTTGTATATACCTTCTAGAGATCCTAGCTTGACTGAATAGCTGTTTGGATACCGGAGCCATCTGAGTGGGGACAGATCAATTTTCCCATATGCTTGTAAGCTGGTTTTGGCATATGCCAGTTACCAGACTCCAATTTTGTGAGTACCATTTCATTTTTATTTAATATTTTGGTGTCTTTTGAAGATCACAGGCACTATTGGGCGCCTTCTGTTCTTTGTTTTTTTCCTTCTATGTGCTTCCATGTTCTGGATGTTTGAGAGGTGCGGCCCTTGAAAAAGCTATCTACAACTGCTGAGAACCGTTGGGATGGTTTGAGATCCCTACTGCCTATTATCTTGATGAATATATATGTGTTACACCAAGCTCTTAAATTTGTGAGTATATCTTGTATTCTACATTTATTGGAAGATTCTACAACATACTACACTAGGAGCGCTTCCTTTTGTGTTTGTTTATTTATTAGGAGTCGCTAGTTCTTAAAATGTTTTATCACAATAATCTCCGTACAAACATTTTGGTACTGATATGGTATGTTTGAATGAAAAGTGGAGGAGTTCTAGGGCAAACATTTGTACTATAAGGGACAACTAAAAATTTCAAACTCATGTTTTGGAGACCTCTCCAGCATTCAATGGGTTAAAAACCCCATTGAAGTCACTGGGAATTTTTAATTCTCCCCATAGTGCAAATGGTCTGTCCAGAACTCCTCTACTTTTCTTTTGAACATAGGGCCCTAAATAAGTTGTCCTGCCAGGCCTTAAGAACGTCTTTCTTTATCCATCTCTAGAGAAAAATAAAGCTAACATATTCAGCAATTCACACTTCATTAAGTTACAGTGATTTCTCAACATTCAGTTCATTGAACTTCAGAGAAACCGTGTTTTAGGAATGACCCAGAACTTACCAAATGTAAGAAAGCCCTTAGGCTTTATTTGCACAAGACATCCAACTGTAGCCTCAAAAGCAACATTCTCTGAAGCAATCCCATGAGGATGGACTTTGAGAGACTTGGATGACATTCAGTCATGTGTTTTGGAGTATTTCAAACTATTAAATAACAGGAATGTACCTTGACACATGGAGAATAAAAGCTTAATGTTCTCTATAAGTGTTTCTCAATCTTAGTCCCCAAGGCACACCAACAGTGCATAGGGGCAAGAATCAGTGAAATTCTACCACTGATATATTTATTGCAGAAAAAATTATTAGCATGGCAGAGGAATGTTTCCAGAATGACAACACAGGCACGCACCACTTTTGAACAAGATCCTCACCTTGTGTCCATCAAAAGCAATGAGGAATGGGGGGTGGGGCCAGAAGCCGGACTGGGTACACATATTTCTTTGAGCTCCTGTTGAGTCTTTGAAAAATACACTTCAGTCAAAGTCTTGGCACCATCTAGGATACACCTATTTGGCCCCACTGACTGCTCTGATTGGAGAGCTGCATTTTGATATCTCAAACACCGAGATCGGTAAATAGGGAGCGCAGTTGCACGGCCATGAGGATTGGGCCTATATCAGGAACAGAAACCGGGGTCTCGTCTGCTCCTATCTTATGGTTGAATTTGCAGACACATTCTACAAGCTTCATTAACACCACTGATTATGCATTGATACCTACGTGCCTTCTGGAGTATCATCCATACACTTACTTGGTGACATGTGGCTGGGGCTCAGATACCCAAGGCGGGAGCTTAGCTGCTGCAGCTGTGGAGAGGGCCACTGGCCTATTGAGCATGAATCTAATGAATACACAGATATGTATCCTCGCTGTGGGAAGTGGAGAAAAGGGAAGAGGAGGAAATAAAATCCAATTCATGGCGGTAAGCCTACATAAAGCCTACCTCTCATAGTGGTACCACTATACTATTATCATCCCTTAAGATAAACACTGGAGATACAAGGGAGAGGGAGCAAAGTCACTGATTCCTCCAGATTGATGCCAGAGGACGAGCGGCAAAGAACAGTGGAGCACAATGTGTAGGGGACCGGGATCTCCATACCCAGTTGCATGCCTCCTCTCCCCTGTTGTCAAGGCCCAGCAAGGCTTGGTTGCAGAATAAGTCCTGGAAGATTCTACAGTGGTCATCATAGTCACCTGACTTGAATCCCATAGGAAATCTCTGGTGGGATTTGAAGAAGGCGGTTGCAGCATGCAAACTCAAGAATATTACTGAACGGAGGCCATTGCTCATGAGGAATGGGCTAAGATTCTTCATGAACGCTGCCAGGAGCTGGTTTATAGCTATGCATCTCATTTGCAGCAGGTCATAAAAGCAAAAGGGTGCTCTGCTAAGTATTAAAGATGCTTGTCATGAAGGGGTTGAATAATTTTGAAACTGGAAAATTATAAATTGCATTTTCAGTTGAAACTGGGGAGTCCACTTGAAGCATTTGTTGTGCTGAGCTATTTCATTTGCATCAGGTGTGCTTGAGACAACATCTGTTTTGCATATTTGTGCTGTTGTGAGGGATTCTATTCAGGGGGATGAATAATTTTGAGACGGGAGAAGTCACAAGTTGCATTTTTAGATGAATTTGGGGAAACCACTTGAAGCATTAGTTGTGTTGAGCTTTTTCAATTGCTTTTGTCTGAGCTGTTCATTGCAAACAGCTGAAAGTCTGTAAATATTGACAATAAACCTGATTTATAATGGGGGTTGAATAATTTTCATTACAACTGTACACCATAATATATGTTTTTTTGGGTGTTTTGAGTATATATTTCACATTCAGAGTGGCAAGCCGGTTTATTTTTGCCCCAGCAGTACATATTTATATTTCGCTTATAATATTCATTTCAATTATTTCATTAAAAGTTAAGTTTTATCCTTTTTTCCTTGGGATTCAGCTCACTCCATTGAATTATTTGAGTACTATTTTGGCAGGGTTTCCTTTCTTCTAATTTGCCTTTATGTATCCTTCCCTGCAGCACCTTATGTTCATAGTGTGCACTTACTGCTGATCTTCACCCAAGTTACTCAAGTAGTTCCTAAGTGCACTGATAATTCTCTTTGTTTCGTCTACTAACCAAACCAGATTCCTGAAGGATAACTTAGATCCCCTACTAGACTGTTTCTCTCATAAAACCAATGCTTGGTCTAAACTTCCACTGAATCTACTGGGTAGAGTGAGTTTGGTTAAAATGGTTTTCCTCTCTAAATTTCTGTATATATTTCAGAGTGCACCAGTCATGATTTCCGTTTGCTACTTTAAAGGGATAGTAATACTTCGTTTTAACTTTATTTTATTTTGTAGGCATTAAAAAAACATGAAGAACGATATGTCTTATCTCTCAAACCTTTATGGTTTATGAGATATTCACAAGCAAAGTTTCCCCCTCCCTCCCCTTTTACTGATGTCACAGTCTTCAGCCTGAGCAGAAGGGAGGTGGCCAGGTAGACTGCAGAGAGGGACAATCTTCAATTAAGATAAGGGAAAAACCTGAAAAGCTTGTCAAGGGGGGCAGGGCTTTCATTGTTTTCATAGAAATAAGAGTGTCCCCTTCTGTTATCTGTCCAGTCTATGGACTGCATTCCACATCTGAGAAGAGATTGTTTACAGTAGGTAAAAGGGGCGGGAGGGGGAAACTTTGCTTGTGAATATCTCATAAACCATAAAGGTTTGAGAGATAAGACTTACATCATTCTTCATGTTTTTTTAATGCCTACAAAATAAAATAAAGTTAAAACGAAGTATTACTATCCCTTTAAACAATAGCATTTTCACTCACTTCCTTTGGGCAGAAAGTAGGGCTAGGATGAAGTTGTCAACCTTGAAACGTCCTCATGAGGAGGGGGTGATATATGTACCAGATTTTTATGGATGCTATCTTGCAGCACAGAGCCAGTTTGCCCTAGCCTTCATTAGTCCATCTACATCTCATACATTTCAAAAGGCAAAGGGGTCATTTTTATTGGCAGGATATAAATTGAAACAGGTGATTGATATGGCCCCGGAGGTATGCTGTAGTTCAACAACTGCAACTAGTGTATTAAAGAAACTATGGAATAAAATAATGGGGACTGCAGTGACTCCTCTATTGGACCCTGATCTTCATATTTGGGCCAGTGTGGGTCCATCACATCTTCGAGGTTTGGATTTTGGTCCTCTATGGCAGAAATGTGACGTTTCTGCACTGGGTCAACTGTTCCATATTGAGACATTTAAATCGTTTGAGCAACTTAGAACTAAACTCAATTTACCTAATAATCTATTTTACTCTTATTTGCGTCTATGTCATGCTGTGGAGGGTGTCCCTGGTATGCATCGCCAGATCTCCCCTGTGAACTTTGGTGGATGCCAGATGTTCAACTAGACCCATTTATTTTCTAACTCAATGATGGCTTAGAAATACATTTACTGACGGTAGAAAGCTGAGGTCTAGATAGGAGACTGACCTGGGCCCCCTGGAGGAATGGGAATGGACCATGGCCAGAAGTGGGCCTAGAGAGGTTGTGGCCACAGCCAAGTATCAATTAATTCAACTTAAAATTCTGCACAGGACATACTATACCCCCAGATGATTGTTGAGAATGGGTCGGGTAGATAGTGATGTTTGTCACAGATGTGGTGTTCTGGAGGGTGACTTCTACCACTTATTGTGGAACTGTCCTGCTGTATTATCCTACCGGAGACAAGTGATGGATATAATACATATGGTCATGAGGGAACCGATTCCCCTGTCTCCGAAGCTATGTGCACTGTCCATAGTTCCCGACTCTGTTGCTAAGAGACCAGATTGAATACGTCTTAGAGTTGTTGGTGATGACTAGAAAAGTGGTGGTCACATCTGCGTTGGCAGGGCCACCTCCACTTCATCAGGTGTGGGTTAACTTGATGAACTAGCTTAGATTGTAAGCTCCTTGGGGCAGGATCCCTTCCCTAGTGTATGATTCCCTTGCTGCACTTTCCCTCACAAATAATGTAATGATTGCACTTATCCTTAATGCTCTTAAACCAGTTCTGTCATTTTGTATTATATTATTTCAACTTCTGTTAAGCGCTGTGTACATGTATGGCGCTATATAAATAAAGATACTTACATACATACAACCGTAACTTGCTGCACTATAAACTCCTATATCTTCATAGGTATACACACCATAAATTTGGTGTAATCTGGGATCCTTGGATTTTAGCAAATACTAGAACTGGCATGACTGTATTGACTGCTGGTACTAAAAATTAATATAGCTGTTACTGGGGTTACAGGGTAGGACGCAGCTATCAAACAGCAATGTTGGGAGACTAACATTCTTAAAAATGAACCGTCATACACCATCTGAGTACCAGAAAGTCAGGCCAAATGTATTAACAGCACAAATGATGATGATGAGAATATCACGGTGCCCATGCTCTCTGTGCTGCTCTCTGTCAGTTTCTGTTGTGATGCGCTCCTATTGGTTGAGCTATGTTTGGCCTGCCCAGTATGGCCTTTATATACTGGGCTCTGGCACCTATCTGGTGCCCTTTCGTGGTGTTCCAGTACCAGTGCCTACTTGAGTTGCTTGAATTCCTGTGTACCGACTTGGCCCGTTTGACTACTCTGCTTCTTGTCTCCTGCTCCGTGATTCGACCCGGCCTAGCTGACGTTCCTGCTCCATGACCTGACCTGGTTTGTCTGACATTCCTGCTCCGTGATTCAACCCGGCCTGGCTGACGTTCCTGCTCCGTGACCTGATCCGGCTTGTTTGACGTTCCTGCTCCGTGATTCAACCCGGCTTTCCTGTTCCTGCATCTCTGTGTCGCTTGGGCGACATTCTGACTTCCGCTGTGCCTGAGGCCTGCCTGGCAGACTATCAGTGTTGCCTCCGTTACTGCTACGGCAGTGTGCCATTGGCTGAGCCCTCCATTAACTCTTGCAGAGCCTCCTTGTTGCCTCCGTTACTGCTATGGCAGTGTGCCATTGGCTGAGCCCTCCGTTAACTCTTGCAGAACTTTTGTGTTGCCTCTGTTACTGCTGCGGCAGTGTGCCATTGGTTGAGCCTTCCGTTACTCTCGCAGAACTCTGTGTTGCCATAGACCAAACCATCCGTTAAGCTCCTGCAGAGTATCATTGTCGCCTCCGTTACTGTTACGGCAGTGTGCCATTGGATGTACTCCCGTTCAACTCTTGCAGAGTATCATTGTTGCCTCTGTTACTACTACGGCAGTGTGCCATTGGCTGTACTCCCATTGGGCTCTTGCAGAGTATCATTGTTGCCTCCGTTACTACCATGGCAGTGGGTTTTAGTCTCAGCTCTGCTCTGGCAGATTACCAGTGCTCTGTCTCCATTCTGGCACTGCAGTCTCCTACTCATTGCTATTCCATCATACTGGGTGTTACTAAGAGAACTCACCACAGACTTCTCTACACAGAGACTGATTACACCTATTGGGACTTTAACTCATGCTGTACTGCTGCTCTGGATATTCACCCTTTCCTGCCTGACCTGTGTCAGTATAAGACCTCTCTTGCTTCCTATTATACTGGACCTGTGTAGGCATATGCATCAAACACTTGTATTATCTCTGTATGTTTCTGCTGAGGTACAACAAGCCTGTGAATGGTACTTGATTATTTGTGTTTTCAATAAAACTGTGTTTTATCCTAAACCACTGTATCTGAGTGTTGAACAAACCGTTACAGAGAATGGATGTAAAGAAGGGTTGCTACCATCTACCACACTTAGGACCACTGCTATGACCAATAAGTATTGTGTATCAGTAATCAGACAAGAAGGATAGCTTACATTTGACACAAACATACAGTGGTAAAACTGCTGTAGGAATCTATGTATATATACATACACAAATCAATTGCAGCATGCCAGTCCACATCAACCACTACCATGAACATTTGACACATATTTTTTTATTGTTTATTTACACACAGCAAATTTCCAGCTTGGAAAGATTATACTGCAACATGTCTCACTCCACACTTGGTGCTATGTCAAGCAGTTGATATCTGTGGTCATTGCCCAGACTAACAGCTTTTTTTTTTTAAAACAATTATTTAATTAATTAATTCTAAGTTAATTAATTACTTCCACTAAGGTACCATAGTTGATGAAGGTTACAAAACACGTGTCCATCAAGTCCATATCATGCCAAATCACCCATGTTGATTCAAAGGAAGGCAAAAAACAAAACAAAACATTGAAGCCACTTCCAATGAAGCCCCAAGTGGGTAAGAAAATTCCTTCCTGACTCCAAATCACAGTAAGATATTCCCTGGATCAACAATCTATCTGCTTTGAAGTCAACTGTCAGAATTCTCAATATTGCTCTGTGCTAGGTAGGTATCTATTACTTTTTTTGAAAGCAGTTACAGTATCTCAAGCACAGTATCCCGAAGCAAAGAATTCCATAGCTTTACCACCCTTACCAGGGGAGGATTGTCCTATTGGGGGATCGGGCATCCCCCGGTGGGCCACCCAGTTGTGGGCCGGTAGGGAGATAAGATGATCTCACTGGTCCAGTCCACAACTTTGTGAATGTGAAGTACAACTCACCAGAGCAGCAGAGAAGATGCAGTCCTGGTCTCTATATCTGTCCTGTCCCTAAGGCTGACTTAGTCGTCCGTGCTCTGTCTACAGTGTGTCCTGGTGCAGTGCATGATTAGCAGCAAAGCTTCTGGGTCCCAACTACCTGGCAGTTCCAAATGGTATTCATTTTTCTTAACTAACTGTATTGTTGCTAGATAGGTTTAACCTATGATCTGTAAACCCTTTAACCCCTGTATTCTTTAGATAGGTATAAATAATCAGTTATTAACCATTTGCATGCCAGACAGGGCTACAGCACTGTTATTCTACTATTAACCCCGAAACATGAGAATCTCTCCATTTTGATGAGGGCGAGAGTCTCATGTTGCCCTTTTCATCCCGGTGACATGGTTAATGTGCCGTTTAGTTGGTTGACCAACAGTGGCAACATTTCAAAAGGATATCCTGAGAGGGTAGATAAGTGGAATAACACAAAAAAGACAGAGGGTGCATAAGTTCTAAAAGTGTGAGTGTCCTGCTTTCACAATCCCTGACAGAAAGCTCCCTGGAATCTTAGACGGAAGAAGCTCCATGTGTTGAATTTGGATTTCACATCATGGCTAACAAACTGGTTTTTAAGAATATCCAGTTGTAGCAATGTTGTGGTGGTGATTGGAAAGTACACCGGAGCACACATAGACACCTTGCCAGCCTGGGGCAGAACCAGTGCTTGTGAACACCCCCTGGAGACAGGAGATAGCCTCTAGTTCTAGTGAGTACCCATCCACGGGTGGGATAATCCCATTACTTGCAATACTACACTTAGAGGTGGTTTGCTCTCTCTTTCTTGTTGTTTCTTATTGTTTATGAGTTGAGCTACCTTAGGGGGTGCTAGAACAACAAAACTACACCTACTACAAACTGATTTTTCTAGCATTTTCTCAAACCTGGGTCACTTGCTGTCTTATTCCAAGCCTGGCATGCACAAATGTGTCCAGAAGGTGGTGCTAAAGGAAACAAGGCATTTGTTTTACATTTCAGCCCCTTCAAATATACTGAAATATGTGAAAACCATATAATTTCTAACTGTATTCATTAGCTAGTGCTCTTAAGAGAAAAATGGCACCCCATTGGTATGAGTTGACCTACCTTAGGGGTGCTAGAAGTGCAAAGCTAATCCTACTACAACCACAGATTTTTCTAACATCTGAGTTGACATACTGTTTTGGAAAGAAGATAACCTGCCACATCGAATGAGGGGTCACTTGCCTTTCTAAGTTAGTTTGCACAACTATTTCCAGAATGTCGTGCTACAGGAAAAAACAAAACATTTTTTTACACATCAATCACTTCAAAGATACTAAAATGGTTCAATGCCTTGTGATTTCCTAGGAGGACCTCCTGCCAGCCTAAGAAAAATGGTACCCTACTGCTGTGGGATGATATACCATATTGGGTGCCAGGAGCGTGGCAACCAGTGGAACAAGGATGGGGAAGCAAACAGTTTTTGTGTGATTTTATGACTACCAGTTGAAACAAGCTAGTGGGTCAGCCAGTGTAACGAAGTAGGGGGAATGAGGGTATTAGACAGTGTATGTGGGTAAGTCTACTAGTGGGCAGCAGAGAAGGATGGTGGTGGTGGGTGGGTCGGACAGTGTGACTAACAGTGTGCACTGTATGTCCCCCTCATACACACTTTGATGCCCCCCAATAAGTTCTAAATAAAAATAATGAAAAAACAAATGTGTTTCACAGGGGGTCCAAAGCATTGCAAAGCACTCCGTTGGACCCCCTACCCCCTGTGACACCTACAATTTTTTTGGTGTTTTTTCCCCAATATTTTTGTGTAGACCCAGTTGGGGGAGTATCAGAACCCCTCCTGATACCCCGCAATGAAGTCTGAATAAAAAATAGAAGAAAAATAATTCTTATCGTGTCACAGGGGTGTCCAGTGCATTGCAAAGCAATGCGCTGGTTCTCTCTGGCACACAGAGGGTTATTTTGTTTCATTATTTTTTTATTCATGCCTTGTTGGGAGGCATCAGGACCACTCCCCCCAACAAGGGATGAAGAAAGAAAAAAAATTGTGTGTGTGCGCTATAGGGGTGTCCAACGCATTGCAAAGCACAGGGTTGCTTATTATTATTTTTTCTTTAAAGGGATAGTAACCCCCCAGTATACTTTAAGCCAAAAGCTAGTAATAAGCAAATCATTCGTAACTTCCTTATTCCCATCTATCAAACCATTATGGTTTGAGAGATGTAAGGCAAGACAGACCTCCTCTCCCTCCCCTTTCTGCCTGATGAGCTGTAAAGCTGTCAGAGGCAGAATCCGGTCTACTGACTTACAGCGTCTCTTCAGGAGCGCTGTCATCTGGATATCTCGGTATAATTACTTCATCGGTATGGTCTACAACATGTGCTTGCAAGCCAGGCACACGTTTTAGACCATTCCGATTAAGTAATTATACCAAGATATCCAGATGACAGCGCTCCTGAAGAGCCGCCATCTGGTCCCGGAAGCAGTATCTTATGATGTCCGCTGTACTGCAGATGGATGAGAAAGGGGAGGGAACAGAGGTCTTTATTTTCTTACATCTCTCAAACCATAACAGTTTGAGCGATGGGAATAAGGGAGTTAAGTATGATTTGCCTATTACTAGCTTTTGGATTAAAGTTTACCGGGGGGTTACTATCCCTTTAATTATTATTTATTTTGTAATCAGACCTCGTGGGGGGACATCAGGACCCCTCCTGATGTGCCTCCAATTATTGAGCTCCCAGTGCGATCGCGCTTGGAGATCAATATGGTGACACAGGAGAGCAAGCAGCTCTCCTGCCTTCTCTCCTACCCCCAGTAAGAGTGAATGGGATTGGGGAAAGTTGCCTAACATCACCGGTGACCATGTCACCAATGACTTTAGGAGGCTTCCCCTGATCCTGCCCACTCCTACCGGGGTGTTCCGGTAGGAGAGATGGGAAAGGAGAAGCTGTGCTTCTCCTTTGAAGATATTGATCTTGGGAGATCAATAACTGGGGTGGGGGGCTTGAGGAGTGATCCTCATGTCCCCCCAAGAGTGTCAGAAATTTTTTTTTTAAAAGTGGCCACTGAATGATGGTTATACAGGCTTATGCAGTGACCTCAGGTACAGCTGTCCAAACTTGTGCATTGTACCCACTTGGCACTCTAGGGGTTAAATTAAAATATCCATCTTGGACAGAAAAATAGAATCAGAATCATGATGTCGCAGAACAATCAATATAATTGAAAGACCTTAAATAAAATGTAATCTAATTCTTCATGATGATTTAGGATGTTATGTAAAAGTCATGCTGCATGCGTATCAATATCATACATAAAACAGGGCATTTTAATTCATAGCTGTTGAAAAGTCAAAACAACCAACAAAAATCCATAGTACATGTAGAAAAGTCCCATACCAGAAGCAAGGTAGAAATGCCACGTGTAATACAACATAACAATCTCTTTGGAATGTAATTATTCAGATGCAAATCGGTTCAATGGAAGGTACCATCTATCATTCAGATTCTCTGGGTCTGGAAACTACATTTCAAACAGTGTTTACATTGGGAACTCCAGATGTAATAATTATATTTGCCATGATGCAATTAAGGTAAATTGCAGAACAAACCCAAGATAGGTTGCCAGATTTCCTGGTTTATTTTTTAAATATGCGAAAGCTTCAGGTTTCCCTATGTCTCTTAGACTAGACCTTATGCACATATTCTATACATTTGTGGTTATTCATCTTAGGTCCAATTGTATGTTCCAGAATGGAATGATATAAAACTGAAATAAAAAGTTAAATATCATTTAAATGCATTTAACATTTTAAACATATATGGAAATTTTAATTCTCGTAGATCTTGTCAGATTCTTAGATTTAGAAGAAAAGAACTATATTTAAAATATAAATTAATTGACCGTGCTAAGTTCAATACATATAGGATTAAAAAAAACCAGACATTATATTCACCAGTCCGTCTCTTCTTAGTTTTATTTTAAGGGAAGCATACTAAAAGTAGAATCTGTCTGTACTTATTTTGGTTAATTTAAAATAAAAAAGCACAGTGAGCATCTTATGTTTCAGATAAAAATGGAGATTTAAATAGAATGAACAGAGCATACTCAATACTTTTTGAGTTTTACTTGTAGTATCTAATAATTAAAGAACTTTCCCTAAGTAGGGAAGATTATCTCCTCGGTGGAAGCCTCCAACTTGAAAATATTTCTCCCCTTCAATTTTTTCACCCCTCTGGTGGAAACTGATAGGTGCTAGCAGCCTAAGAAGGTGATTGGAGGGGATTTTCTGAACATGTGAATAATTAATTATGCCGAATTTTTCAGACAGGTCAGATAGCAAAGCTCTGCTGAGTTTTGATTCCCCAACTACTACATCAAAAGTATCTAAATCTATTAAAATGATACTAAAGAACAAGCTATAGGAAGTTTGAGTTTATGTTTTTAAAGGAATTAACAACTACAGTATACAAGAGGCAAGTCGATTTTAATGGCTGGGTATTATTGATACTGGTTAGTTATAGATTCCGGTTGCATTCAACGTATAATTGTACTCACAAGTGCATCTAAAAGTGATGGTATGTGGCCACTGGCCAACAGGTTGTTATTTGCCAGAGAAAAGCAACATGCTATCAAAGTGCTTCATGGAGCAAATAGCTATATAAAGATGTAATTCTTTAGTGTTCCAAAAAATACATGATTCAGGAGCATAGGCACAAAGGGCTGGATTTGAAAAATACCCCTGGCTGACCTCTTTAAAAAGGTCCACCTGCGATCAAACAGGGAAATCACTAAATCTTGTAGTGTTAGTATTTTGACATTGACATATCTTACTGATTTAAGAAATATCTACATAAATGTAGTGCTGAGACCATATTGTACTCTTAAATGGAAGTAAAAGAAGTTTAAAAGTCCCCTGAAATGCAAGTTAATATACTTACTGGTTTTAATTAAATAATAATAAAATAACCACAGGAAATATCTGATTGGGTTTAAAGTGCTAGCAGTATACAAAAACCCTCTGAACTATGGATAGGTGTAACTGGTTTAAATCACCAAATCAATGATGATCTTTTGTACCTATTCACATGATATGTATGTATCTTTATTTATATCGTTTTATACATGCATAGACCAGTAATAGTAAAATATGACATTATTAGAGAAAAATGAATGCAACTACACAAAGCAGATATTCACATTGATGCATTAGATACATTTGGAACAGACTTGAATAGAAACAACTGCCAGCAAAGATCGTGTGAAGCCTGTAATACAGGATTAGCCACATTCAGTATGCCAGTTTTAGCATGACTGGCAGGATGTGGGCAGTGGTACTGTGTGCATACCTTGAGGGATTACCACCTAGTGTGGTGCAGAGTGTGCATTTTATTCATACAAAGTGAGTGCATTAATTTTGTTTTGTTCATGTAATAAATGCAATGTGAGGCACTGTATTTGTGCTTCCTTTCCATTCTAGAAATTGGGATGGGAGATGTTACCCCTGAAAGCTTATACAAATACAAAAAAAAAATACAGTAACTCAGACACATGTACACATACCTGTTCTAACAAGATGTAAAAGGCGACACTCCTTATGGGATTACACCAAAGTCCAGCATTCTGCAGCTTTGCTGTGTTCCCTCAGGAAGGTTGCATTAAAGTAATGCTTCACAATAAAAGCAGCTCCGATTAATCTTTATAGTATTTGGGCCATGGAGAGTGTTATTTCAATACTGTCAGAGTTGTAGTTCAAGAGTAATTGAATGATAAAGTATCCCCCTCCCGCCCCTTTTACTGATGTAACACTTCTCACCTCAGAGCAGAAAGACTGTCTAGATGGATCACAGAGAGGGACAATCTTCAGTGAGCATAAGGGAAAAACCTGAAAAACCTGTCAAGGGGGGAAGGGTTTTCCTTATGCTCACAGTAAGAAGATTGCCAGTTGCTGTGACCCTTCCGGTCAAGTGACCACATTTCACATCTCAGGGGAGGTGGCATACACTAGGTAAAATGGTTGGGAGGTAGATACTTTATCATTCAATTACTCCTGATCTACAACTCTATTGAAATAAAGCTCTCCAAGACCCAAATACTATGAAGATTAATTGGAGCTGCTATTTTTGTGAAACATTACTATCCCTTTAAGGAAAAGTCTGCATGGCAGATTTTAAACATGAGCTGAGCTGGAGGTTGTGATGCTCATCATAGCCTCCAACAAATGTCTGTCTCACGTGGATAATAACCAATAATACTGGCAGGCGCTCAAGTGGGTTGACCATCAGACATGTCCCTTCTGTTCTAACCTGTTGCGTGCCAGAAGAGTATGCAATGCATTGCGGACCCCTCTGACACTCAAAGGGTTAATCAGCAGTGTAATGTAAGCAAGTGGTGAGAGAAGATACATAGTTGACAGAATTCTGTTGTGCGAAAAAGACCTTATAGCAGTTATATGCTAAGACGGGTGTGTGTGTGTGTGTGTGTGTGTGTGTGTAAAAGAATATAGGGCTGCCTCTACTTCTTGGTTTCAATCAGATGGGCACAAGCTGGGAAGTCGCATCTGTATTTCTTCCAAATTTTCTTTCTTTTTTTATATCACCAACAAATAACTGGTAGTTAGTAATTAGCAATTAGGTCATATGTGGGACTACTGAATGTACAACTTTAATAAAAACAATAACCAAATAATGTTTTAAAAACAATAACAATAACCCAATAATGATATAAAAACAATAAAAGTAAAAATCATCTTGAGCTTACATGGTATGCTAAAAACGTTTCTATGTAAGAACCAGGTAGGTCGATGACATGGCCATTTAGATGAACTGAGTGCCAGAGAGGTATCCAACACATGTGTTGCAATGCATTGGATACATTTCTGGAACATAAAGGGTTAATTAATGCAGAAAAATGAATTACAAAATGAGAGAATTTAACTAAATCCTTAAACTACTTGTTAAAAAAAATATACTCAAATATCCTGCTGTTCATTCAGGTGACATATATTAATAGTGGATATAATTTCACCAGCGAGTCAGGGGAATGTTCAAATCCACCAGCATAGCCAAGCCAAGTACATTTTATGTGCTGAGAATAGCTAAGTGCACATAGAGTGCCTTGCCGAGGGCACCTGTGATGTAAATCTGGCTATTGTCATTTCTCTTTATCATTTTTCATATATGTTTTTTCACCATCAGATAAGAAGGAGAATATTCCTTATTCGGTGCAATCTGCTATTACAGCTGAATTGGCTATGACCTAATGCAATGTTCTTGCAAGAAGTTTGCCAAAATCCATTATAATTTGCATGTGAGAAATATTGCCCAACTGTTGTCTACAGTGAATCAATCAAACTAAAGAAACATGAAGTCATTTTATTTGAATGACTTCCTAAAAATAACAATGAATAACAGATCACCTGTGGGTTTAGGGTGAACAAAGGTCCACCACATGCTGATTACCATCTGATTTCTTCAAAAATGATTAATAAGCAATCAGTAAAATATCCATTCATTAAGCCACTCCACTGGCACTCAAATGGTGAATTAACTGTTAACACATATTGCCCTTCAAGCTGATTTACTAAAGACCCCAAATAATGTGTGCCATGTTATAAATGAGGCTTATAGGACCTTGTATTCACTTCCATTAATTAACATTAATTTACAAATGGCAAATATAAAAATACTAGTTGAACAGCCCGTTACACGGGCCACAGTGCCACTGCCACCCGGTCGCGGGGCAGTCACACGCAGTAGAGATTGCCCACGCCACGACTGATACAGAGCTGGCCGCTCCTTCGGAGCGCCCAGCTCTGTATCAGCCACGGCGTGGGCAGTCTCTACTGCTCATGACTGCAGCACGCGCAGCAGTGTCTACTGCGCATGTCGCGGCGTTACACACGATTTAGCTAATTATTATATAGGATACAGTAAGATGATCTACATTTGTAGGTATTACATGAATTCACTGACACATATGTACAAAGACAAATGTTTGTTGAATCTGTAGAATAACATTTGAACCATATGTATCAAAGAAAGTCTCTAAATTAAATAAATGAGGATATTTTTCATACATATGGTGCAGCTTTCTTGCTCCAGATTTTTTAAAACATTTTCCTAGATACATATACCACTCTATGGGCCGTATGTTCAAAGGGATAACGACAAAAAATTGTCGTATGAAAGACAAAAATAAGTCATTGAATAGATGAACAACATATTTTGTGACAACAAAAAACTAGTAATGTCCGTTGTATACGACAAAACTCCAGAATTGACAGGTAAAGGAGCGTGGCTAAACTATTCTCCAGTGTCATATAGAGGAAAAGAAAATTTGTCGTAACTAACGACAGAAAAATGTCTTTCAAAAGACAAAATTTGTACGTTAAGAAAAAAGTGGAGGGAATGTGTTCTGAATGTGAGAATTGTCTTTAGTTATGACATTTTTGTTGTTAGTTAAGACATTTTTAAAGACATTTTTGTTGTTAAGACATTTTTTAAGACATTTTTGTCTTTAGTTAAGACATTTTTTTGTCATCCCATATGACAATTTCAGTCAGGACAAACACCGTATTAACAATCACAACCGACACTCTCTGAAAATATTAGTGATCCCAACGACACTGTATTTTGAAAAGTCGTCACAAACGACAAAAGCTATTTCGCTACTTCATTGAACATATGGCCCTATGTCTTGATGGCCATGATTTTCTTTTTTTTTTAATTGCTATTGAGCTGCAAATGTTAGTCTGTACTAGACAATATGTAGTTTAAGTGAAAGGTGGAGGTGCTTTAGGTGAGAGAGGAACAAAAGCTTCTTTAGCTGAAAAATAGTAGAAATTGGTGAAAAGTCAAAATTTTTCACAGGCATTTTCACTTAACACATAATTTGGCACTCTTCCATGGAAATTCCCAGAGATAGAAAAGAAATTCACGCCTTTCCACTCCTGGAAATGAATTTACGGTGAAAACTTTACAATTTTCCACCTGTGCTTTCTATAGCTATATTAATTCGTTTTCCAACATGGAGTGCTGCTGAGTGCTGAAGTGAAGGAATCCTCAGTTCTAAGTGCAGGTTGTTAAAAGGCAACGTATGCCTTGAACAAATTGTTACCAGGCTGAGTATCTTTGATCGTGATACTAACCACCTGTTGATATAATGTTGGCATAGCCATTGTTGAAAAATATTTGAAACTTGGTATATGTTTTTGAGATGCAAGACACAGCATCAGTTTTTTAAAACCTCTGTTTCAACAAAAGAATAGGGCAGCATGTTAACCGCCAACATTTTTTAATGTTTGTAATTTCACTGGTATATCTCTGTTTTCCCACCTCCAAATAGCTTATCCTCCTCCATGTTTGCATTGGCACAACAGCAGCAGACATGAACGCTCTTGTTACTGGGGCATATGATGTCTCACATCCTGAGAGATCTACAACATTACTATTATGTGCTCTTTGGCCTGTGCACTTTTAGGAGTGCTTCTCCTGCTGCTAATAACAGATAAGAGTTTGTACCTTGTTAGCCATAGAAATACAGGTGGCAAATATAGTTGTTGATGCCTTTATTGGCTAACTAAGCAGATTTAGAATGCAAGCTTTCAAGACCTTAGGTGTCTTCCTCAGGCATAGTATGAATAGACCTAAGGTCTTGAAAGCTTGCATTCTAAATCTGCTTAGTTAGCCAATACAGGTATCAACAACTATATTTGCTCTACTGCTGCTAGTCATCAAAACACATACACGATGCTGGTGTGTATCCCAATCAGACCTGTGGTTATACTTCAGTAGGATATTCCTAAAGGTGACCCTGCTTTCCCCTGCTCATGGTTGTTTTGCAAAGACAACAAACAACAACATGTGTAGCTTTTAAAGTTTCTCCATACTGGAGGGGTTCCTGAGGGACTACTACTACTAACATAATAATAATAATAATAAAAATAATAGTAAAACTAATAATAATTATGTATGTTTGCAGATTAATGCTCAGTTGCCAATCTTCTGTGGTTTTGTACCCCAAAATTCCCCAAAAATTATGTAATTAGGAGAACCTAACCTGATATTTAACACATATTATGTTAAAATTATAGTAAAGTTTACTACTGGAAAAAATATATATTGCAGAGTGTATCCTGCTAAGTAAAACAATGGCATTCCCACTGCTGGGAGATGTTTTAGTCAAATGCTGTTGCAGCTTAGATTTGCATTATTTGGGGGGTTCGGTACCTCCGTTGCCTGACATTTTGGAGTTCCACTGTTGGTACATTTGAAAGTTTATGGCCAACTAACCATACCTGTCCATGTAGTGCTGTAGCAGCAGCACTGCCATAACATTTCAGGATGTTGAAGTACAGCACCCAGAAAATGAAGGTTTGAACTGCAATAACTTGTATGTATGATAAACCCTGCAATACATATATTTCCAATATTAGGTGTTACTATCACTTTAATGCATCCTTTGAATGCCTCTTTCAAAATAACAGCACAGGTCTTTCATTTCCTCCATCCTCTACCACTGCTACCCACAGTAACCTCTTCCAGCTGAGAACAGATGCTATAGAAGTCTGTTCTATGTGGAGTCACTAGGATCATGTAGAAGTATTTATTTAGTTGCAATGTTAAAATTGACCACTGGACCACTCACATTAACAAAACATGTTTATTGTGGCATGAAACAGCTTTAATTGCATAACAAACGAACATGAACTAAAAAGGTTCGTTCATCTCTGGTGCTGTAAAGTTTGCCTAAAAGAACTTTTGGTAGACATCAACACAATGTGAACCATTCTACTCATTCTGCTGATGTCTACAGGAGTGCAAGAAGTTCTCAGTACTCCAGGGCTAGATTTCAAGGAAAACAGGCATTTCCACAATTTCATGTATTTTTATTTTTTTTGCGAAAAGTACAGAATAATAGTAACAGCAACAGGGCACTTTGTTTGTAAACATGTTATCATACAAACATTGAATAACTTTAACACCTTAACGACCGGCCAATCGTCGCGGCAACGTGACTGAACGACCGTGGAGCATTTTTTTTTCTTTTTCTGGTTCCGTATTCCCCGAACGGCGTGCAGCTGCGGGGGGGGCCCGGAACTCCATGACGGTCATAGTACATCATGGGTCGTTCAGTCAGATCGAACCTTGACGTACTATGACTGTCAAAGGTCGTTAAGGGGTTAATCATGTGGTTCTTCCACTGGAATGTACTACGTATGGACAGGTAAAAATGCACACGGGGATGAACACCCTCCTTTATTACGGAATTCCCAGACAGTGACAGGAAACAATGAAGGGATTAGACTGAACAAGTCTGTTCACCATAGATAACAATACAATATTAACCCTTTAAGGACCGGGAATATCTGAAGTGAATTGCACTTAAGGACCGGAGCAATTCTGTCCTTTTTGACTATATCTTTGTTCAACAGTGTTTTCCCTCTAAGACTTTGATTCTATCCACATAAATTCTATACTATTTTTTAACGCACAAGTAGGGCTTTCTTTTGATACCACACTTATATGAATAACCCACCATTTATTTTATTAAACTTAAAGGAAACGGTTAAAAAAATTTAAAAAAACACCATTTTTATTTTTTATCTTGTGATCATTTGGGAAGAATGAGTTATATTTTTATGGAGACTTCATGAAAGGTATGACCGGTCAGTCATACCTACAAAATGGGCAGTTTTTAGTGGGCACTGTCCCTCTGGGGCAAAAATCCCCATGTCCCTCTTTCCCTCCCTGTTTTCCTACTTTTAGTTTGATCAGACTTTGTGGTATGTAATGTATAAATGTATTAAATTGCTCCAAAACAATAAAAGTGGCATTAAATTTTATTTAATCCCTTAATGACCCTGGACGGTCATAATACGTCATGGGTAGATCTGAGTTAATGACCCATGACGTACTGTGACCGTCATGGAGTTTCAGGATCCCCCCGCGGCTGCACGCCGTTCGGGGAGTCCGGAACCGGAAATAAAAAAAAAAAAATGCTCCATGGTCCTTAAGTAACCGCGCTGCGCCGCAGGTCATTAAGGGGTTAAACGCCAGCATAAATGTTTATAAATTCAACTGTGTAAATAATATACATTGATAGATAGATGGAGCTATCACATGTACCGGCAGAACAGAGAAAGACTGAGCTCTAAGGTCCTGGAACACTCAGTTTCAGCCTGTAAAGCATGATAGCAGTGTGCAATGAGGCGTGCTGCTATCATTTATCCCATGATGTGTCAGGACCGTCATGGGTCCTTATGGGAAGTTTACCCATGACGGTCCTGGCACGTCATGGGTCATAAAGGAGTTAATAAAATAACAAATGGTCCAAAATATTATACAATTTTTAGTAATACAAAAATAGTGTTGACTTGTTCACCACACACCTTAGTATAAGGTGAACTAAACTGCACTATAGTAGAGCACCACTGAGGTCCAGACTAGCCCACACTTCTATACTGCAATTGCACAGATAGTAATATAAAACCAAATCAGTTTCAGCCTGTAAAGCATGATAGCAGTGTGCAATGAGGCGTGCTGCTATCATTTATCCCATGATGTGTCAGGACCGTCATGGGTCCTTATGGGAAGTTTACCCATGACGGTCCTGGCACGTCATGGGTCATAAAGGAGTTAATAAAATAACAAATGGTCCAAAATATTATACAATTTTTAGTAATACAAAAATAGTGTTGACTTGTTCACCACACACCTTAGTATAAGGTGAACTAAACTGCACTATAGTAGAGCACCACTGAGGTCCAGACTAGCCCACACTTCTATACTGCAATTGCACAGATAGTAATATAAAACCAAATCAGTTTCAGCCTGTAAAGCATGATAGCAGTGTGCAATGAGGCGTGCTGCTATCATTTATCCCATGATGTGTCAGGACCGTCATGGGTCCTTATGGGAAGTTTACCCATGACGGTCCTGGCACGTCATGGGTCATAAAGGAGTTAATAAAATAACAAATGGTCCAAAATATTATACAATTTTTAGTAATACAAAAATAGTGTTGACTTGTTCACCACACACCTTAGTATAAGGTGAACTAAACTGCACTATAGTAGAGCACCACTGAGGTCCAGACTAGCCCACACTTCTATACTGCAATTGCACAGATAGTAATATAAAACCAAATCAATGTAACTAAATTGATACATCTGTTGTTTCTTGAACAGTTCAATTCCTCATTCACACAAATGTGGATGGCGTGAATAAATGAAATGGAAGATGAAACAAACCACAGTCTTTTCAGTCAAACCAAGTCACTTGGAATCCTTACACCTTACTTCTCGTCTCTTCTTTGTTGCAGCCTCACCAGTATGATCCTCTGTCACACCACCTGAATTTCTGTACAACAAAAGGGGGCACAAGAACAAGAGGAGAGATCTAAAAGCAGTGTTTATTCAATCCAAAAGACTGTCTCCCCGTATAAAACGCACTTACAAAATAGACACATTAACTCCTCCACCGCTGTAGCAACATCAGTCCTCGTCATTTAACCAATGACGGAGATGCATTGGTTAAAGGGATAGTAATACTTCATTTTAAATTTATTTCATTTTGTAGGCATTAAAAAAGAAGAATGATATAAGTCTTATCTCTCAAACCTTTATGGTTTAATAGATATTCACAAACAAAGTTTCCCCCTCCCTCCCCTTTTACCTAGTGTAAGCCATCTCTTTTCAGATGTGGAATGCAGTCTATAGACCAGACAGATAACAGAAGGGGACAATCTTCTTCCTATGGAAACAATGAAAGCCCTGCCCCCCTTGACAAGTTTTTCAGGTTTTTCCCTTATGTTAATTGAAGATTGTCCCTCTCTGCAGTCTACCTGGGCACCTCCCTTCTGCTCTGGCTGAGCAGTGTTACATCAGTAAAAGGGGCGGGAGGGGGATACTTTGTCATTGAATTACTCTTGAACTACTGACAGAATTGAAATAACACTCTCTAAAGTCCAAATACTATGATGATTAATTAGAGCTGCTTTTATTATGAAATATTACTATCCCTTTAAATGATGAGGACTGATGTTGATACAGTGGTGGAGGACTTAATTCACTCTGATGAGTGTATAGGAGGTGAATTAAGGGAGGCCCACTAGAGGGCCACAGTTACCTTTGAGAAAGCTGGCAGAAGATACGGGTGTTTTTTTTTCTATGATACTGCTAGTTTGTGCCAGGAATCGTTTGGTGCTATGAGCACGTTGAAATTTGAAAATCAGCTGAAAGAGTTGCCCTGAACTCGAGGACTCTGAGATAAGATAAGGAGCCCAAGGACGACTAGGATAACTTCACAATATAGAGGTACCGAACGTGGTTTGGAACTAGCGTCCGGGAGTTCCCAGAGTATAGGTGTCATAAGATTTACAGGGATGCTGATACTGATACAAGGAGAATACATATGGTGATATTGTTGCTCTTGATATTGTCTATTTTGTAAGTGCATTTTATATGGGGGGGACAGTCTTTTGGATTGAATAAACACTGCTTTTAGATCTCTCCTCTTGTTCTTGTGCCCCTTTTGTTGTACAATTATACAATTTTGTCTGAGAATTATTATTTATGTCCTAACCCATTGAGTACCAGAGATGTGTACAACACATTGGTCCACATACCATAAGTATATTTTAATTTATGAAATACTTATTTTTCTTGCCTAAATGTCTGTTGCTAAAGGGGTTTCTTGTATGATTGCTTAAAATAACTTTTATTTCTGATCCAAAATTTTAAGCATTTTATCAAAATGTCTTTTTTTGCAATATATATACTATGTATATATAGATACACTTCATTTCATACTTACAGCAAAGGACGCCACATCCTGAAAGTAACTCTCACTGCTTGTTTTAATTGGCTGGAAAACACGATAAAAGAAACAGAGAATGTAAAAGGTATTCTCTGTCATCTACGTTTTCTGGCATCTGTGAGACTGAGAGGGATCTCGAGGACAAGCAGATAAATATATTTTAAGGAAATAAGAAAAGGCATTTATCTTAACTATTAATTATTCTGTGCTTATTTTAAGTGCATAATAGGGACTAACTATAAATTTAACGTAGTCACAGTATGTACTTTATCTTCCAATCTAGGCATCATTCCCAATTTGTGTAAAATATGTGGTTACACTCCACAGTATTTCAGCTAAGAAAACATTCTTTTAACGAGTATATGTTTTTTAAATTATGTCCTTAATGTGTTTATTTATGCAGACTGCTCAAGTTTAGTCAGTGTTGTCAACTGATATTTTATAAAATAAAAGCTTTCATTAACTGTTTTACTGTGATGATTTTATTTCCATCTTTAGGGCGATGCTTCTTATTTTTTTTTTTTTGCTTAATGTACCCCTAAGAAATAATGGAATTTTCACTGCACCCCTAATATTTTTAGGTCATTTGTCTAGGACATAAAAAGTAATGCATAATTCTAAAGTTAATTTTAGGTCTCATGATCAGAATGACAAAAACTAGCATGATGTGGATTCAATTTTATATATAAACAAAAATTTGAAACAGAATACATTTTCGTCAAAGTCTTCTGAGAATATCATGGCACCCTAAGCTGGTAAGAAAGCTTTACTTCACTAGTAGATAAGTGGAATAGCCTAACAGCAGAAGTGGTAGAGGTTACTGCAGTGAGGGAATTTAAGCATGCATGGATTAGGCATAAGGCTATCCTGAATAAGTAAGGTTTGAGGTTTTCATAACAGGAAAATGTGCAGACTAGATGGGCCATCAGAGTCTAAGTTTCTGTGCTACTTTGGCCCCCATGGGGTACCAAAGTGCCATGACACCCTGCTTGAGAAACACTGATTTATGGCTTTATGCAGAAAGTAAAAAACGAGCAATTCTAGGTCATACCAGCCATAAAACAGAGGGGAAAGAAACATCCCATAATTGAAACAGGGCTTTTACCCTTTCTTCAATGCTAGACAGGTCCCCAGTGCATTGCAAAAAAAAAGGATTTGGAGACCTCCATAATGTTCAATGGGATTAGCCCTTTGAGTGCCAGAGAGGTAGCCAACACATGGCAAAGCAATGCATTGGATGCCCCTCTGGCGCTGAAAGGGTTAAAGCTCCATATAAAGAAACAGGGAATTTGGGAAATGTTGGGGTCATTTTTTATCCCCCCCTCTTATAGTGCAGTTGGGTTGCTCCAGAGCTGCTCATCTTTTGCTTTTGCCTGCAGAGTTTAGTAAATTGATTTTATTAACCCTTTGAGTGCCAAAGGGGTACGCAATGCATTGCTTTGCAATGCGTTGCGTACCCCTCTGGCACTCATAGGGTTAACCATAGAAAAGTCTCCAAAGCATTGCATTGCAGTGAATGAAAGACCTCTTTGTCATTCAAAGAACGAGTTTAGAATGAACAAATTAGTTTAGAAAATAAAGCTGTTCTTTATTTTAGCATGAAATGTCAAACAGGAATATATTCAAAATTGTGCACATTTTCAGGCTATATAATATGCCACAATCAACAAACTTTAAGCAAAAATTCAATCAACAGAGATGAACAAACTCAGTGCTGTGTGGTCTGTAGAACTGCTTGGCCTGTTTGCTCGATACAGGTGCATAACCAAAAAGACTACCTAAAGTCATTAATAAAGATTAACAAACACAGTGCTGTGTGGTCCATGGAACTGCTTGGCCTGTCTGCTCCATAAAGCCTCATAACTAACTGCCTACAGTCATGATGAATAGAGAGAAAAGGGTTTAGTGAATCACACTGGATACAATTAAAATGTATTTTTGTATTATCTATTATGTTTTTTCATGTTCCTATTAATCTTTTCCTTGTCTAAATATTTTTTGTGCCATTTTTGGCATTCTTTGAACAGATTTTATTTCTGTTTTGTAAGTTCTCATTATGTGATTTAAAACTGTAAATGTCTTTACATACATATTTAAAGGAACACTGACATTCCCCATTTACCATAATATGGACAGAAACTACTAATGTTCACTATGAGTTTTGCCCTTGAGCCTTGGGGTCCAGGAGTCCATCTACAAGTGGTATGTCCACCTCTGTTTAAATGACAACCAGGACTAAGTGAAAATGCTCTTTCTTGAATTAAGGCATAAGGGAAAATTCATGGGGGCTATTAGGATTTTTTGGCCATAGTGAGGAGAGTGTTGGTTATTAGTAGTTGGTGCTAGTGTTCCTTTAAAGGGATAGTAATGTTTCATAATAAAATCAGCTCTAATTAATCATCATAGTATTTGGACCTTGGAGACCATTATTTCAATTCTGTCAGAGTTGTAGTTCAAGAGTAATTCAATGACAAAGTATCCCCCTCATGCCCCTTTTACTGATGTAACACTGCTCAGCCAGAGCAGAAGGGAGGTGCCCAGGTAGATTGCAGAGAGGGACAATCTTCAGTTAAGATAAGGGAAAAACCTGAAAAACTTGTAAAAGGGGGCAGGGCTTTCATTGTTCTTATAGGAAGAAGACTGTCCCCTGCTTTTATCTGTTTGGTCTATGGACTGCATTCCACATCTGAGAAGAGATAGCTTACACTAGGTAGAAGGGGCGGGAGGGGGAAACTTTGCTTGTGAATATCTGTCAAAACATAAAGGTTTGAGAGATAAGACTTACATCGTTCTTCATGTTTTTATTAATGCCTACAAAATAAAATAAAGATAAAACGAAGAATTACTATCCCTTTAATATATGTATAATATTAGGCACAAAATGTGTTAAAGAGATAGTCCACTGCATTTTCGACTAACATGTCCTGCAAGTGTATAGAATGTAAAGTCAAATTCCCTATATTTTGTCTTCTTTTTTTATTCTTCACCATTTTTTACTTGTTTGTGTGTCTGATATTGAGCTCCATATATCTTTCAGTAGTGGTTTGTAAAAGCAAAGATATTTAAACAATATGGTACTATCCCTGAAGCACTGAGTGATTTCTTACAGAGGCAGACTTTTCTTCATTGTTTCACCGTCTTTTTTACACTGCATCTTTTTTACATTGTTGCTCTCTCTCTGCTTTCACAGTTCTACACAGAAAGCTGTCTGCAAATTCAGAGAGTTCCCTGTAAAGGACATAAAATATTAAAAAACAGATGAAGAAAATAATAAAAAGAATAGGCAATTTGATTTTTCATATTATGAACTTGCAGTATATGTAAAGTTAAAAATGTGGTTGACTGTCACTTTAATGAATAAATGACAAACACACTGGGAAATATATGTGTGTTTCTTTTCACATATTTATCAATGCCTGGCATTCATTAACCCTTTGAGTGCCAGATGGGTACAGAATGCATTGCTTTGCATTGCATTCCGTACCCCTATGGTACTCAAAGAGTTAATGGCTGTCTGTGGATGATGGGAGTTGTAGTTCACAGCAGCTGGAAATCTGACAATTGACCAGCTCTGTATTAATGTATTTTAAAATAGTTTTTAAAAAAAGTGATATTTTGTAAACCTGAATAAAAATAAAAAAAGATATATGCTACATTTGCCTGAAAGTGCCTCCCACTCTGCTGTTCACACCATTAATTACAGTTTGTTCTATGAATAACCAGTCACTTACTTTAACATTTCCAGTGTGATGAAGTGCATCCCTTCTGATACATATTAACCATTTGAGTTCAATCCAGGTTTAAGTTGGCGTACAACAGAATACACTTTAAATATAGGGGGGCAATGTAAAAATGCAAAATTGTAGCAATAGTGGGGCAAACCAACAGCAGCATAATGGACAAATAACAATTCCCAAAATTCCCATTAACTGAACTGGGATTTTTAAACTTTTCATGCTTGACAGGCCTCTTACATACAAGTTTCAACATTAGTCTGGCTTTGTTTGATTATTGAGATTACTAGTTGAAGAGCCCATTACACTGGCCACAGTGCTACTGCCAGCCGGTCACGGGCAGTCATGCACAGTAGAGACTGCCCACACCGCGGCTGATACAGGGCCAGTCGTTCGTGGTGCAGTCATGCTCAGTAGAGACTGCCCGCACCGCAGCTGATACAGAGCACCCCACTCTGCATCAGCCTCGTCACAGGCAGTGTCTACTGCGCATGACTGCATCGTTACACACGTTTTAGCAAATTATTATTGAGACTAGTTGAAGAGCCCGTTACACGGGCCACAGTGCCACTGCAAGCCAGACGCTGCCAGTCGCTCCTTCAGAGCGCCCAGCTCTGTATCAGCCGTGGCATGGGCAGTCTCTACTGCGCATGACTGCGGCGTTACACACGTTTTAGCAAATTATTATATAGGATTATGAGTAGGGATGGATGAAAATTCCAAGTATGTTCCGGTGGAAAATTTTGTGTTAAAGTATGGTTTTCAGCTTCCCAGTGAGAAATTTTGCCCATAGAGAAACTTTTAGAGTTTCTGCCTTTTCACTAAGTGCACAGGAAGATTTGCAAAAATTATTCCATTTCCCTCCTATGTTACTGAATGAGGTGAAACTTCCCGTCCCCATTTACTTCCTAAACTCATAATTTCCTGCATTCTAGTTTATTTTAGGTGTAAAAGCAGAGTAGAAGGATGCAGAGTGAGAAAGAGAACAAAAATAAATTGAAATAAAAAATAAAGTGGTTACATAGTAGTTCATAGTGCTGGCTGACACTCTTACCTCCACCACTGTTTTTTTTTTTAAAAAAGAAGCTGGATGGGCCCTGAGGATAGTGACCCAGTCTCTGAGGAGAATTCATTCACTAACACTATCATGGCACCACCAGTGCTACAGGGACTGGAAGCCCACATTCCCCAGACCACCACAAAAACACTAGCAGTTGCATCACCAGTGCTAAAGGGACTGGAAGCCCACATTCTCCAGACCACCATAAAAACACTAGCAGTTGCATCACCAGTAGTGATGATCGAGCACCCCGATGCTCGGGTGTTCGGGTGCTCTGGCCAAGCGCCCCCGGAGGCTCGAGTGCTCGGCCAAGCACCCGAGCCCCATTGAAGTCAATGGGAGGACTCGAGCATTACACCAGGCACCCCCTGCTCTGATGAGGGGAGGGTGCCTGGTTCATAGGAAAAGGTCAGAAAATGATGGGAACACCACAGAAATGGTTCAGGGACAGCATAGGGAGGATGTCTGGATGCATCTTGGACTCCAATGTCGCTGCTGGGAACGATGTTTCGCCCGTAGTACGCCATTTTTACAGACTGACCGTAAAACACACAAAAAGGAAGATAAAAACTAATCTGCGGCTAGGCACACTAAACAATATGTGACGCTAATCTGCGGCTAGGCACACTAAACAATATGTGACGCTAATCTGCGGCTAGGCACACTAAACAATATGTGACGCTAATCTGCGGCTAGGCACACGAAACAGAATGTGACACTAATCTGCGGCTAGGCACAGTGAACGGAATATGTGACGTTAATTTGTGAATTTGCACACTAAACAGAATGTGACAATAATCTATGGCTAGGCACACGTTTAAAATGGCCCTTTTTGTCGCTGCGTTGTAAAATCATTGGCCCTGTGCACCTAACAGAATATGTCAGCTTGTCACTGCACTGTGAAATATTTGTCCCTGTGCACCTAGTACAATGTCACCTTAGAACATGTCCCCCCCCCCACAAAAAAATGAAATTCTGCCACCCCCCAAAAAAATTAAATGCTGCCCCCACACACAACAGTCCTAAAAAGGACTTTTGGGTCTTGAAAGAGTTTAAACAATTTTATTCTCCCTACACTGACTTCCTGTGCATCTAGTATTATATGTCACCTTACATATATCCCCCCCCCACAAAAAAAGGAAATTGTGCCCCCCCAAACAAAATATAAATGCTGCCCCCACACACAACAGTCCTAAAAAGGACTTTTGGGTCTTGAAAGAGTTTCAACAATTTTATTCTCCCTACACTGACTTTCCCTGCCTAAGCGCATCTCTCCCTGGCTAAGAATGAGCCGAACTCGCGCGTCGGGTGCTATACAGCACCCGATCACGGGTTCTGGCCAGCCAATCAGTGTAATGCCAGCAGCCAACATGGCTGCTGGCATTACACTGATGTCAGAGCCTCCCCGCACGTTTATTGGCTGCGCAGCAGCTGCGAAACGTGCGGGGAGGAGACCCGAACATGGCGGGCGAGCACATGCGGTACTCGAGCATGCTCGCTCATCACTAATCACCAGCGCTAAAGGGACTGGTAGCTCACATTCTCCAGACCACCACAACGTAAAAAACAATAAATAAAAGCTGGATGGACCTTGTGGCTAATAACTCTGAAGATGAGGAGTCATTAGTATGGATGTGTGAAAAGTCCTGTTTTGTTCCTGTGCTAGTTTTTGAGGAATGAAAGTGGTTTTCCTCTTTTCCTGCTAGAAATTTAGGCCATGGAGAAACCCATAGATTTCGTGGAATTTTGATAAGACCACAGAAAATCTTGCAAAAATACTTCAATTTCCCATCTATATTATTCAATGGGGAAAAAATTCCTGCCCCTATGCTAAATAAACCCCAAATTTTCCGCACTGTAGTATGATGTAATTGAAGGCGACAGAGTGAGAGAGAGAGAGAGAGAAATAAAAAATCAAATATTAAAAAAAAATTAAAAATAAAGGGTTTAATTAGTGCTTCATAGCGCTGGCCAACACTATGACCACCACCACTGTTGTAAAAATTAAAACAGAAGCTGGATGGACCCTGGTCACTCAGTCTCTGAGGAGGAGTGTGTCACTAACAATAGCAGTACCATCCTCAGTGCTAAAAGACTGGGAGCCCACATTATACAAATCCAGTGAGGACTTGTACCCCAACATCGTACCTCCCTTGTGATTTGGGGGCGGCAGACTTTCAGCTATCTCAGCAGCAGGATGGGGATGAGAGGTTTAGTGTGCCACAATCTGAGCACCATGGCCACCATGGGACTGGCTTCTTCAAGCAGCTTTATGGGACCAGAGCCTGTTCCACTTGTTATAAATAATCCTGGTAGCTGCAGTGATGATGTTGAGGCCAGTAGCATAACAATAGGGGTCGCAGGGGTCACACCAGCAACAGGGCCTGTCACTCCAGGGGCTCAGCTGCCCCCTGCAACCCCCTCGCCCGCAGCAGTCACTTCGCTGATCTCCCACTCGGCTCTCCGCTCTAGTAATACAGAGCATTGGGAGATGACATCATCTCCCAGCCTCTGCATTACTAGCGGTGCATGGGAGCTTCAGTTCCAGAGATCTGTGCTGAAGGAGGCACAGATCTGTCAAGCCACGCCGCTAGACCACCAGGGACTGGAGTATTGTGGAAGGGGCAATGTGGAGATGAAGGGGCAATGTGAAGATGGGGGCATTGTGGAGATGAGGGGGCATTGTGGAGATGGATGGGCAATGTGGAGATGAAGGGGGGCATTGTGGAGATGAAGGGGGGGCACTGTGGAAGGGGCAATGTGAAGATGAAGGGGGCATTGTGGAGATGGAGGGGCATTGTGGAAGGGGCAATGTGGAGCTGAAGGGGGCATTGTGGAGATGAAGTTGCAATGTGAATATTGGGGGGCAATGTGGAGGTGGCCAATGGGAATGAGGGGGCCAATGTGGTCAGGAGGGCCCATGGCAATTCTTGCACCAGGGCCCGGTGGCTTCTAGTTACGCCTCTTGTTGAGGCTGCAGCATCTCCTGCCTCATGCAGTAAATGTTATTGTGGAGAAGACGAAGGCCATTCTTCTCCACCTTTTTCCCTTGAGTCAGGCACAGTGCAGTCATCAGTGACTGTAATGTGCAGTATTTGTGACAAGGTTGTGAAAAAGGGAATGAAGGGGACACACCTTGGCACAACAGCCCTGATTAAGAAAAAAATGATCTGGCCCTGCAAAAAATTATTTAGTCATGGCTTGTTTTTGGCAAACCTATGTCACGCAAAAAAGTATTTACTTAGAGATGTTGTTTGACTAACCTGGATTTTCTCTCTGTAAGCCTGTTATGCTGGCTAACCATAATTTTAAAAGTGATTAAAAAAAAGGGTACAGCCTGTAATGAATGTGGCAGATGTGGTGGTGGTGGTGGACTGGTGTGTTGTGATTGATCAGTGTATATATATATATATATATATATATATATATATATATATATATATATATATATACACATTTGAGTCAAACATGATAATGGTAATAATTGCTGAAGGAATAATTATGAATATATATATATACATATATATATATATATATATATATATATATATATATATATATATATATGTTCATGATTATTCCTTCAGCAGTTAATACCATTATCATGTTTGACTCAAATGTAAGCTATCATTATGTGACCTCAACAGTGGTAGATGGAAGCAACCCTTTACATCCCTCTTCCTCCTCGTTTGTGCTGCTGTTAATAATATTTGTGCCCTGGCTTTGTGTGTCACTTTTGTCCACTTGTCCTACCTGATACTCAGATGGTATTAGATGTTGGTTCATTTGTAACCCTTTGAGTGCCAGAGGGGTATCTGATGCATTACTTTGCAATGTTTGGATACCCCCTGTTAGTCAAAGGGTTAAAAATGTTGGTCACCCAACATTGCTGCTTGATAGCAGGTCATTTAAAATGTAACTCACTGCACTGAAAATGTGGTCAGACTGGAGGGCAGCTAAGGGTTTCCACTACGGTTCATGTCAATGCTGGCCACATTGTTTTGTTTGCCATTAGTCCTTGGTACCATTGTTTCTCCTAAGAATGTAGCTATCTCACTTGCAATGGGACCACTCCTAGGAATTACACAGTGTTCCTATGTATCAATTAAGAACCTATAATTTTGGAGCAAGTCCCACAGAGATGTGCTGCTACCAGTGCTACCACCACCATAAATGTTGGATAATTGTCTCCCCTGCGACCCCCGAATCACCCTGTGTTCATAAATATGTTGGGAATGAGATGTTCTGGTTGATGTTGCTACTCCTGCTGCCGCTGGTATAAATCCTTTGCTCCCTTCCTTTTCACTATGCCGTTTTTTTGACACTAACTTTCTCCCTCCCATCCTCCACATTGCAACCCTCCACTCGATCTATAAGCACATCTTTATATTCTTCGACTGAATCAGATTCCTCAGAGAAATCATATATATAAAAACCAGATCAGGAAGGGGAGTGGATCACAGCTGCCTGGATCTTTCCAATCAGTCACACAGAATGTTGGGGTAATTCTCATTTGCTTCCTTAGCAGACCCCCAGACCCCTCTAACACAGAGATAATAACAGTCATATCAGGAAGGATCTTGGATGAGAGCTGCCTGTATCTTCCCAATAAGTAAAACAAAATGTTTGGGTATTTGGGGTCAACATTCTTTCTTCCTTCCTCTCCCCCAGAGTTCCCCCAGACTCCCCTAATACAGAGAACAAATGTCCTGCCTACATGACTCTCTAAACTAAGCTTTAACTCCTTTTTATTAACCTTTTTCTAGCTCCAAAATGTGCTTCTCTCTCTTCCTCTCACAAACACGCATAGTGCTGATATATTCAGACTTCCCATTGATTTCAATGCAAAAAGCTTGGTGAAAAAAGCAGAAAAAACTGCAATTTTTGCTTAAAATTTGCTGCTCGTTGAAAAGTGCCATTTTGCTCCTGTTTCACTTTTGAGGAGAAAACCTTTACCCATCTATGAGTAATATTATGCATGAGGTCATTTGTGGTGTCATTGATGACGACATATGATCAGTGGTGTAGCTGATGATGTCATATGTGAGGTCATCAGTGATGTTTTTGATGGTGTTAGTCTGTAATATTATATATAAAGTCATATGCAAAGCAAAGGTGGACATTAATGTTCTGAGAAGCTTACACCAAATTTGTTCAGTAGTATTAACAAACTTTTTTGCCTTTTAATACATCTTAATGGCAAAACAATGTAGAATTTGTGCAGTGATCACAATCATTCATAGCATTTTTAATAACAGACTATATTAATTACCTTGTTTTGTGTTTCCTACTCCAGAACTTGCTGATTCTAAACTGTTCCAGCTTCTGTTATCAAATAAGATACTTTTCAAGTCATCATGTTGTCATGTAATAGAAGATATATTAACAATTCCTTTTTGCAGCTGTTTAGGCTGAAATTTACTTATTCACGGTGCTGTAATACTGATGACCATAACAACCTTTGCACAGAAAATGCTCTTTGAACTCAGTAGTAATTTTTGTGCAAGAAATTCAATTCCATTCTCGACTAATGGAATTTGTCCAATAGGACTTCTATTCCACATCCCAGAAGAACCCTACCTTACAAATCATCCAGTATTAGCAACAAAGAACAGTAATGTATAGAGGATGCAGAATGCTAAACTGGTCGGCATCCAGAAACTTTTTTCCTTCAGTCTAATATATCTTGTCTACACACCCTTCTTGACAATGTACAGTGTTGCTGACAGAATGAATACTAATCTCTTAAGAGGAATGAGAATCAAGAGAGTACAACTGCCAACATTTCATAAAAAATCAGCAATGCTACATATTCCTTCCAGTGGTTCGCTAATACAGTAGAGTAGCCCCTGGTGTGTGATATGTTTACTGTACATTGAGAAGACAAGTGTAAGTTTTCATGAAAGAACCAAACTTAGCAATGATGAAATTAGTATTTGGACGATGTATGTGAAAGTTCAGTTACCTTTAAGCTTATTTAGATTGTGTTGACAGAATGGGAAATGTCAGCAAAAGAAGGGTAAGGTGAACTAAAATCACATTTTGGAAGCTTCAAGCAGAGTAAGATATAATTAGACTGATTGAACCAGACTTTGGATGATGTCATATCAAACCTTAAGGAACACAAGCTCCCATAAGCTTACATGTATATGGTTATTCTCACTGTCAAATCAGTTAGAGCAATTGTTCTTTGTTCACTGAAATAAGGCAATACCATAATCTTATGATTATTAAGTAATTAATTCAATCTAATTATTAAAACATCTACTGCATAAACATGATCACAAGTGATGTAAGGAACACTGGATAATATGTTATGGGATGTATTAGCGGTGAATAAAAATTATTATTGATTTAAATGGGGCTTTTAACCCCCTGAATGCTAAAGAGATTGCTAACGCAATGCTTCGGGGTAGGTTATTCCAGGTTTCAGAGCCTTCTAGTAGAAAGCAAATCGACCTACTTCTTTCTTGTAGTTTATTATAATCACTGAGTTGTTGGCAGTGAAGTAGATGTAATAATTAGAGATGAGCGAGCACCCCGATGCTCGGGTGCTCTGACCGAGCACCGCCGGAGACTCGAGTGCTCGGCCGAGCACCCGAGCCCCATTCAATTGAATGGGGCGACACGAGCATTACACCAGGCACCCCCTGCTCTGATGAGGGGAGGGTGCCTGGTCAATGCCCCCCTTCATCTCCGCAATGTCCCCCTTCATCTCCGCAATGTCCCCCTTCATCTCCTCTATGCCCCTCTTCCACAATGTCCCCCTTCATCTCCGCTATGCCCCTCTTCCACAATGTCCCCCTTCATCTCCTCTATGGCATAGAGGAGATGAAGGGGGACATTGTGGAAGAGGGGCATAGCGGAGATGAAGGGGGACATTGTGGAAGAGGGGCATAGAGGAGATGAAGGGGGACATTGTGGAAGAGGGGCATAGCGGAGATGAAGGGGGACATTGTGGAAGAGGGGCATAGACTCTATGCCCCTCTTCCACAATGTCCCCCTTCATCTCCGCTATGCCCCTCTTCCACAATGTCCCCCTTCATCTCCACACTGTCCCCCTTCATCTCCGCAATGCCCCCTTCATCTCCTCAATGCCCCCGTACCTCCAGTCCCTGGTGGTCCAGCGGAGCGTCTTCAGATCTGTGCCTCCTCCGGCACAGATCCCCGCCACCCGAACACGGCGGGCGAGCACATGGCGGTACTCGACGAGTACCGCCATGTGCCGAGCAGAGCGATGCTCGAGCCGATCCGAGCATCGGCCGAGCACGCTCGCTCAACACTAGTAATAATAAGTATGGAGAGCTGGAGTAACCATACTTTAGTAGCTTTCCAAGGAAGTAGTTATATACTAGGCAAGAAATGAGAAGGCCAGGTGACATCTGGATTAAAGCGTTGATGGGTACTTTAATTACAACATAATTACAATGAAGAACACATTGGCATAATGAATTGTAAAGTGTTGAATTTACAAATTGCATTCATGCTGCAGAAGCAGTTATTATGGCCTTGATTCAGTATTTTTTCAAGCATAGCAAGCCATTCAATTACATGTACTGCGCAAAAATACCAGTAGAAAAAAAAAGTACGTGGGCACTAAAGTTAGTACCCATCATAACCCATTAAAACAAGTCTGAATTTTCCATTCAATTCCATGCGTTAGGCAGTAACGTGCGTTATCTGCTTTAATGGCTGAAAATCTGGAGCAGAGTCCCCTAACGCATGTTTCAACCTGCCAATGCAGGAATTGAAGGGGATAAAAGCCTGTAAAAAAATCTAAGTTACCATTGGATGTATTCATATGGGGTTCTAAGTAGGGGTGGGCGAAAGTTGTCGCCGTGTTCCTGTGAGAAATTCCGCGGTGAAAACCACTTATTGTCCACTTTTTCGCAAGAAAATACATTTTTAAAACAGCAATTAAAATTTCCTCATTTTTAACCCACTGGCCAAAATTCCCCACCAATTTTTCAGTGGCTACAAAGTTTCTGCCCATTGATTTACATTGTTTTCGCTTTTTCGCTATAAAAACGTGATGTATTTGTGGAAGTGAAACACAATAGAAGCAGCTACAGAACGAGGTAGACGAGCTGTGCTGTTCTGCTGTTATTTTAAAAATTGAGGCAGGAGAGGCTCATAGTGACTGCTATCACTATGAGCAGTAAGAAGAGGAACTGGAAGGACCCTTATGTGTCTTCTGAGTCTGAGGAGGAAGTAAGCACAACTGAAGCAATGCTGCCCAGTCCCCCTAAATCACCCCTAGGGTTCCTGGAAATTTAACGGGAAGGGAGGAAGAGAAGGATAGTAGTAGTAGTGAGAGCAGGACAGGTCAGATGCCTGTGTTTGCCCCTGCTTTCACGATTGCTGTATCTGCTGCCAGACGTGCTGCCCCTGCTGCACTAGTGCTGCTTATCTGATGCCAGACGTGCTGCCCCTGCTGCCACTAGTGCTGCTGTACCTGCTGCCAGATGTCCTGCCCCTGCTGCCACTAATGCTGTGCCTGCTGTCATACATGCTGCTCCCAGTGCTGAACTTTCCGCTAGTGTGTCTTGTAATACTCAGGGGGGGGGGGGAGAAGATGATGCTAAGTGTGACAGCAGGGGACCCTAAGTCACACTTGCCATCCCTAAGCAGTCCGGCCAGTGCTAGTACTACTACTACTAAGATCCAGCAGCTTGTTAGCGTTCAGAGTGAAGGAGGGGGTAATCAATATCCTGATATTACTAGTGACTGTGAGGAGGAAGACTCTGCGGCTGAACTTGATGTGGTTGGTGTTAGTAGTAGCAGTAATGGCGAAGCAGCCAGAGTGGTAGGTAAAACATTTGAGAGTGTCCAGACTAGCGGCCAAGGGAGCCCACACCATTCCTCTGACCCTGGGAGTCCTCCCCTTCCAGGGCCGGATTTACATCTCAAGCGCCCCTAGGCACAGTACCCTCTTATGCCCTTAGCCCCGCCTTGACCCACCCCTAGCCACGCCCCCTAATTTAACCACACCCATCTATTGGTCAATCTGTAGTCTATTATACTTTATTTTTCCAGTAAACAATTGAGACTGTTTTGTGTGTCAAATATCCAATACTACACTGAATGAATATGTTTGGAATATAGGAACCTCAACCAACATACACCACATAGGGAATTTTCACTTTTATTTTTATTGCCATGATGGAATAAAAGTAAAAATTCCCTATGTGGTATATGCTGGTTGAGGTTCCTATCTTCCAGACACAAAGATATTCATTTGGTGTAGTATTGGATATTTGACACACAAAACAGTCTCAATTGTGTATGATGCCATCAGTCACTCACTTTAAAGCTCCTGAGACAGGCGGTGACTGAAACGCTGATGTCTAATACTGCTTACTGACTGCTATCTCTGGTCTCCTCCTTGCTCCAGTTCGCGCTCTGCATCACTGCTCCACTCCTGTTAACACATATTTAACCCCTAACCTGCCTCCTCCAGCTGCTACTACAACAGAGTGATACATTGTAGCTGGAGTGCCTCCGTGTATCATGCAACCATTAAGTAGGCGACATATTGTCATGTCGCCATTTTGAGTATGGTGACTTAGTTAAAAGGTCTCCTTTCAAAAGTGAACACAGGCCAGAACCCTTAATAACAGGGCCTGGGAGCCGGGTGTCTCATACGGCACTGGCTTACCTCAGGCCAAGAGGTAGGGGTTAAAATAACCGTCAATGCAGGAGCAGCATCTTCTACAGGCAGCTGTGGACTGACTGTAGCTGTATCGTGGGCAGCGGGCTGCAGAGCTCCTGTCATTTAGTCACAGGAGCACTGCTCATGAGTCGGGCGTCACGTTGTTCGTCCAGGGCCGTGGTGGGCAGGGCTGCGACTCCCTGCAGGCTGCACTGTGTGTTTGTCTGTTAGGCTGAAGAAGCTGGGGTGGAAGAGATATTGATGGACTTTTTAGCAGAAGATTAGAAGGAATGGGAGACAGGGATGAAGATGGGCATCACCACCACCACTAGCAGTGAGATTTTGGAATTTGAGGAATTTGCAGCTGCTCTAATTCCTGCTGCTGCTGAGATGTAAGCACAACAGGATGCTGAGGAGCAAGCTAGTGTGCCACAGACCACCGTGGACACAATGGGAATGGGGTCAACAAGTGATGCGGGACTAGGACAGGTTCCTTTTGCCAGCACCAGCAATACTCCTGGTCCTAGTTGCAGTGCTAAATCTGAGGCAATAGCAGCAACAGCAGAAACATTATCCGCTGTCACAGACAGTGAAGAGGAATGTGAAGGACATGAAGAAAAAGGCCATTTTTCTCCACCTGTTCCCTCACCCCTGAAGTCATGGATGTGGGACTATTTTTCTCTTTCTGCAGGCACAGTGCAGTCATCACCAACGGCACTGTGCATAATTTGTGACAAGCTCCCTGATATCACACATGAAACACAGACACCATGACATTTATGTCAAACATGCTAAAGCCAAACACCCACCACAGAAATCAAGCACCGCTGTTGCCGTACCCCCTGACACTCCAGAATGGCAGCAAGAGGTGAAGTAAAGATCAAAGAGGAGGTAGAGTAAAGCAACCCAGGCAGAGACTGGTAGTTCCATGATGACTGAAACTAGCTCGCCATCACCTTCTAGGGTAACTACATCTGCTTCCAATCCACCTCGTTCATCATTACCTTCCCCTCCAAATGATAGCCACTCTGCTGATGTTATAATGTGGCAGTTCGTCTCTACCCATAGCACACTTTTGGGTGCACTGACCACACATGCCAGTGTGGTGGAGGAGAATCACAAGCAGGGCATCAAGTGGTATCTGAGGAGATTCCACCCAGCAGAATATACTAAAATGGTGGCAGGGAGGGTGCATCATTACTAATAAACTGTCAGCAAGTTGTCATGTGTCCTTAGCGGGGTCTGGACAAGGGGAATAGTGACAGAGGCAGTATTTGGGTTCTGGTGTAATGGTGTTTGGATAGAGTTGTGCCCCCACATGTTATTTACCACACACACACACACTGTGCACATTGCAGTTGCTGACTAGAACCACAGTTCCTGCTCTCAAGGGAAAAATGTATATTCTAATAACAACACAGCCATGATTTTGGAGGAGGGGGTGGAGAAAATTATTGGCCAACTTCTTTTCTCCATGTAGACTGGGGGCTAGTTATTGAATCGCTGGAGATAGTTGTGACAAGTGGAACCTTCATCATCCATCACCATGTTACTGCTATTGTTGATCCCATTCCCTTTGAGCTGCCTAATCATCCTGCTGCTTAAACATTTCAGCAGCAGCAGCAGCAGCAAGAACAGCAGTTGCAAATTCTGCAATTATGGACTCAGGAGGAGGACATTTGACAATGGCCAGTGGCCACTGGCCAACATGACCTGCTGGCACTAGGCCAGTCAGGCATTTTTTTTCCCAGGGCTTGTGCTTTGAAAAAAAAAAATAAAATATAATTAAAAAAAAAAATAGTACTACAAAAAAGAAACATTTTTTGGGGTTTGTTTCTAACAAGCCTAAGTCCTACAAATCAATGTTTCCTTAGGGCTTGTGCCAAGCAAGTCTTATTCCTACAAATCAATGTTTCTTCAGGGTTTGTGCCTCTAATAAGTCTAAGTCCTATAAATCAATGTTTCCTCAGGGTCTGGGTCTCTAACAACAAATCTAACAAATCATCAAATACTTTATCAAGTAAAGTATCAGTCCACCCCAGTGGCTGCTTATGTCAGGGGGTTCCTTTCTGTATCACTTTACACACAAATTTCTTATTTTATTTTATTGACTTATTTTTTTTATTAGCTGTCTACACAATACCAGTCAAGACCCCCCCAAAAAACATTTTACCTGTTCAAATGATTCATTCATTCACCAAGAACAGAGCTGATGGAATGTGATATCTTTCCTTGGCCCTCAACAAAATACTTACTCAGCCACACAGCTCCCAGTCACTTAATATTTTTATTTTATTTATGTATTTGTTTATTTTAAGTAGGGCCACATCTGCACATCTGTGTCTTTCAAATCATATCAGTCAGACAGAATGTTGGGGTATTTGGGGTCAACCTCCTTTATCCCTTCTCACACCCTCAGACTCCCACAGCACAGATGTAATAACAGCCAGATCAGGAAGGAGCTTGGATAATGGCTGTTTGTATCTTGCCGGTCAGTCACACTGAATTGTGGGGTATTTGGGGTCAAACTCCTTTCTCCCTTTTCTGCTTCAAAGTGGCCCCAGACTCCCCTATTACAGAGAACAAATGTCCTACCTAAAATACTCTCTAAACTAAGCTTTAACTCAACTTTATTTGCCTATCTTCTCTAATTCAAAAATGTGCTGCTTTCTCCTCCCACAAACACAGAATGGCATGCTGTTAGACACACCCTTTTATATTCCTGCAGGAAAAGAAGGGAAAACTGTCATGTGGTAGGGAGAAATTCAGTCTTCCCATAGAAAATGCAAAAAAAATTTTCACAGAAAGTTTTCCGCTAGGAGGGAAGTGCCATTTTTCCCCTATTTCTGTGTTGAGGTAAAAACTTTCGCCCATCCCTAATTGTAACCCTTTAAGGACCAGAAGAGTGTGCAACACATTGCTTCTCAGTGTTGGCTCATGCACTCTACCTCCTTCAATCAGAAAAACTGCCAGTAATGGATATGATACCCAGGACTAATTGAAGCTCCCACTTCTTCTCAGCAGCTAGGTCTCTATAGCCCAGCAGTAAATTAATTCCTCTCTTTCTCTAGAAGTTTAACTCCCATTTTCTATTTCTCCTAGCTTAATGTATTGGGTAATCTCAATTGTTCGGGGGAAAAAATGCAATAACTTACATCAAGATCAGGTCAGATTTGTTCTAGAACACAGACCCTTGACAACACTCACAGTAAGATCAATGGTTCTGTCATTAGACTGTGCTAAGGTTTTCAATAGCATCCCCTGGGATTTTCTTTCTCATATCATTCAGAAGTGGGGGATTGAATTATTCTTAAACAGGTTCAATCTCTGTATATCTTTCCAAAGGGTTGACTTAAACATTGTTGGTTCTTTTCAGACTGGCTCTCTATTAACAGAGCTTTTGAGGCTTTGGCTCCTGTGATCAGTAGGGATGGATGAAAATTTTCACCTCAAACTGAAATCAGCGAATAATGGCACTTTCCGTTTGGTGAATAATTTCCATCGAAAAGTGCAGTTTTTCTGCTTTTTCCCAACTTTTTCGACCATTGAAATCACTGGGAGGAAAAATATTTCTCCACCCACGAAAATTTTCTACAGCCATATAAAAGGCTGTCAGGTTTTCACAGCTGCCATTGTGTGTTTGTGAGAGGAAACAGCAATACGTTTTTTGAGCTAGAGAAGATAGGAGATTTGAAGTTTAGGTTAAGAATCTTTTAGGACATTTGTTCTCTGTATTAAGAGATTCAGTAGTGGGGCACCCTGGTGAGAAGAAGGGAGGAAGGAGGTTGACCCCAAATACTCCAGAATCCCATGTGACTGACTGGTAAGACATAGGCAGCTAGGGACTTATTTGCTTGCTGATCTTGCTGTTATTGTCTCTGTGCTGGGTGGGGAAGTCTGGGGAAAGATGTTGCTGATGTTGTTTTTCAGTTACAATTTTTTGGGACAGACTATTATAAGACAACACGGTGGACAACTTAAAAAAATAAATAAAATAAAAAAAACCATAAAAAAAATAAACAAAAACATACATTAGGTGACAGTTACAGACAGCTGACTGGGCTTAGGCAAGGCATCAAACAGCTCCATCAGTTGTGTTGTGTACTGTACAGTAAAAAGTCACAGTGTAGTTGAGTTATGTCCATCAAATGCACAAGAGGAAGGGGTGGAGCAGTGCAGGGATGTGAGAGTACATTAGTAGTTCAAAAACTGACTGCAGCAATGGTTGCTTCAGCGTGTGCAATTAATGATGATGATCCTTCTGCTCCAAGGGAGGATGCAGTTTTTCAAGGTCCCAGCAAAACTAGTTCCAGCACCACCGGTGCCAATAGAAATAAAGAACCATATAACAAGAAAATTAAAGACGACAACAAGTCGCATTCAAGTGTTGATGATGCTGGCAATAGCATAAAAGAGGAAGATGTAGCAGCTGAACCACCTACTGCTTCAGATAGTGAGACAAACAAGCACCAAAACACCCATCCTCAAAGTAGTAGGGAATTACAAAAGTAAAAAAAAAATTGTTTGAGACCTCTAAAAGCTTAGAGGATTATAAAGGTAGTGGGCAAGAATTATCAGGTGATGCCGGTGCTGCTGAGGATGACCTAATGATGACTGATGATGATGATTCAGATGTAGAATATATCCCTCCAGCATCCTGATGATGACAGGGCTATAAGGTTAGCAAAAAGTCAAAGGCTGAATCTTCCACCACTTTTAAGGAGCACTGTTCCAGTCTATAAACTGTTTGAGAAAGCCATTGGAAAGTCTTACCCTGGACAAGTACAGATGTCAAAAAGCACACAGTCACTCTATCAGTCATTATCAGCATCATCGCTTCTTCAAAGTCCAAATCCCACTCAGCCACACACACCTATTTTGAGTACCCAGCAGCAGCAACACAGGTTAACATCAACAATGTTAGATATGATGAATGCCTCTGCTGCTGTGCTGTAAGTGCTGAACCTTTGACACCTAGTAGTAGTGGCAGTAGAATTGCATCAACATCTAACCTCAGTAGTAGTAGCAGCAGCACCAACTCGTGAACCCCTCATTCCATGAAGACCACAGTATGGAGATACTTCTCTCAGGATCCTCAAGCTGAGCATGTTGCTATCTGTTGTCTGTGCAAAAAGCCTGTGAGCAGGGGGAAAGCAGGCTCACACCTAGGCACCTCCTCTATGAGATCCCACCTGAAGCACAACCATAGGTTTGACTGGGAGACACACTATCAGCAGGCCAAAGGTGCCACAACTATCAGCAGCAGAAGCACTTTAAAAAGTTCCCTGTGTCAGAGAGTGTTTTACTGCCAGTGCCAACAGATAGTTCAGTCCAAATGACACCTATGGCTCTTGATGCAGAGGAGTATGATGACTCTGGCTTTGCTGTAGGAGATAGCAAGAGTCATAGACTGTCCACACATGCTGCCTCTACCGCCACCACCTCCTCTAGTCATGTTGTTAAAGCAAAGTTCCAGGGTTCTTCTGCCATGCCCTGCCAATCAACACTGACTGAGTTCCTGGGAAGGAGTCAAAAACTTCACAAAAACAATCCCAAAGTATGCTTGTAGAATGGCAAGGTTGCCAAGATGTTGGCAGTGGACATGCTGCCGTATTCTTTTGTAGAAAACCAACGTTTCAGGGAACTGATGTTTACCTCGGTTCTAGCTTCAGGTGACGCTCAAAATGACGCTTCAGTGTCATCAGCCGTCCATGCCACCCGGATGTCGCCGGAATGACGCATGGTTGGACTCATCAAAGCTAGATGCATCATCTGCAGGCATGAGGCTTCAAGCATGCAGCAGGCCTCTGTTTAATGTGTTTGCTTCCTGTTGTATCCTCCTACCTACTTCCTGAGGAGGGGTTTAAAGGACAGACTGAGTCCTAGCTCAGTTGCCCTTGCGTTGTTGTACAACACAGTTCTGTTTCCCTTGGGCTCTGCGTATGAGCTGGCTAGTTTGACCATCCATTCTGGTGCAAACCTGTGGCTCTGTCTGACTACTCTTTTGCCTGCTCCCATTGTGTAGTGGACACCCAATCTGGTGCAGACCTGTGGCTCTGGCTGACTATCTGAACTGTGTATGACCAGGCCTGTCTGTCCATCCATTCTGGTGTTGACGTGTGCCTCTGTCTGACCATTCTCCTTGTGCATTCTGATTTGGCTTAGACATCCTTTCTGGTGCAAACCTGTTACTCTGGCTGACTACCCGCTCCGTGTATGACCTGGCTTGTCTGACTACCCACTCTGGTGTTGACCTGGGGCTCTGTCCACTGTTCATCCAGCATACCAGCGCTTCAGTGGATAGCCTTTCTGGTGCAAACCTGTGGCTCTGGCTGACTACCCGCACTGTGTATGACCTGACTTGTCTGACTATCCTTTCTGGTGCTGACTAGGGAGCTCTGTATGTTTCTTCCGTGTATTGGTGTCACGGTTTTTGATGAACACTCAGACAGAACAGTAAAAATGACTTTATTGAGTAAAGTGCATACAAGGAATAAGGCCTCAGACCCACAACATGAAACAACACTATATAATGGATATATAGTCAATAAGCAATGACTGTGAACAGAATGACTGAGATGGGATGCAGGCACAGGAGGTATCAAAGGCAGGCAACCCTCCTCTAGAGAACCTGGAGAGATCAGGCTACTGGACCCCGGCTGACAGCAGGACAGAGGATGGCAGAAAGTCCTGGAGATGGTAATAGGCCAGATCAGTTCAGCAACGGAGCGGGTTCTCAGCCAGATCAGTCGGTAACGGAGCAGGTTCTCAGCCAGATCAGTTCAAAAACGGAGCGGGTTCTCAGCCAGATCAGTCGGTAACGGAGCAGGTTCTCAGCCAGATCAGTTCAGCAACGGAGCGGGTTCTCAACCAGATCAGTCTGTAACGGAGCAGTACACAGGAAACACAGGAACGTCGTCAGGCAGGCCGGGTCTTACACGAACAGCAACACAGTAGCAAAATGTCAGACTCAGTTACACCACGAAAGGGCACCTTAGAATAGATGTGACAGGATATAAAAAGGCAAGCCCTGGGTGGAGCAAGGATGTCAGGCCAATGGGAAGGCAGCATAGAAATTATGCACAGTAACAATGTCTCTGTCAGCGCAGGAACACGGGAACTGTGATAATTGGTCCCCGCTCTGCAGGCACCCATCCTAATGTGGACCTGGGGCTCTATCAGACTCCTAGCTTACTGACTGCAGGCGTGGGTCAGTAGTCTCCTTGGTTCCATAGATATTGGAGACTTCTCTCCTAGACTAACTGCAGGCTGAATCAGTTCTAGTCCATTGGGCGTTCCGAATTAACGCGAGGCTCCAGTGAGCTGAGGCCTAGTCTCGGACAATGTGGTGGATCTATTGGCGGACTGCTATTTCAGATACAGTGCTTGCCTCTTTGATCACCCTCAGTGTGTTATATGTTTACGTGCATTACTATGACTTTTCTAATAAAAGATTGTTTTACTTTACTGTACTAACTCCTGGTTTATTCCTGGGAACCATGACACTAGTGCCCACAAAATCGGTGCCCATTTTAGTCACTCCTACAGTGCACGCAACACTCTACATTCCATACAAGAGCGTAACAACCTGACCCATCACCAGCTGAAAATTGAGGTCCCTACCAGGTGGAATTCCACCATGTACATGCTAGAGCATTTGTACGAGCAGAATAAGGCCATTAACGAGTACACCATGCAAAACTGGAAGGCTTTGGAGGGAGCCTCTTTGTCACCTGGCCAATGGCAACTAATGTGCAATGTATGTGAGCTGCTGAAACCATTTGAGGAGACAACCATGCTGCTGAGTCACACTGGGGTAGGAATTAGTGAAATTCTACCACTGATATTTTTATTGCAGAAAAAAATGAGGAGCATGGCTGAGGATTCTTACCATAATGACAACACAGACATGCACCAGCTGGTAAAGGACATGTTAGCATGCTTTGAACAAGATCCTTGCATAATGTCCATTAAAAGCAATGAGGAATACATTCTTGCCACTTTGCTGGACCCCAGCTTTATACACAAAATTTCTGAATTTCTGCCAAAGGGCCATCAGCAGTTTGTCACAAAAAGGAGTCATGGAGATCAGCAGCAACTCTTGAGGAATCGGATTCTGTCAAGGAACATCACGTCACAGATGTTGTCTGTTTGCTGATGATATATTATTGACTAATCACAAAGTCCTTAACGACCCAAGCAAATTTGTATATATGATTAGATTTCTTTGGAGTATATCCTGCTTTAGAATAAATCATACATCTGAAATCATATTATCATATAATCTCCCTCCTGGAGCCTTTAAAACAAATTTTTATTTTCAGTGGCAGGCCTCAAACTTAAATTAGTTAGGTGCTAAAATAACCAGTGGGTATGAAACACTATATACACATTTTACTACCTTAGCAAATACTTTGAAGAACTGAATAAATATCATGTATCGCATATGATGTATCCATACTATAAGAATGAATTTGTGTCATGGTAGCTAAGACAAAGAAAGACTCTGACAGGTACAGTTAAGATCAACACCACTTTATCGAAAGATATAATACAATAATGGGAAACAAGCACTTCCCCAGACTCAGGCGTGAAGACAGTGCTACAGTCCACTACCCAGGAGCTGACACTGAACTTAGCCCGAATACTGGAACCAGTAACACGGCAGAGAACACACCTATGGTTCAGGGTACCACCTGAGATAGAGAAGGGTGGCAAGTGGCCGATCTCTGCCCTAGAATGCTAGGGTCAGCAGAGGCACAATACCATAGAATGCTAGGGTCTAACGGGATACAATACCCTAGAATGCTAGGGCCCACAGCAGTCAGACACCACACCCTATAACGCTAGGGTTCAGACAAGATACCCGGTAAGACCAGAGTGATACAAGGCCTATAGGTATAGACAAAACCAAGAGCAGTACGATAGCAAAGACCAGGCCCAGGGACCTGCACGGAGTGGGAGCCAGGCCCAAGGTATAGCGCAAGGGGAGTCAGACAAAGCCAAGGTGATACATGTAATGGGTAGTCAGACGGAGCCACAGTACTTAGCACAGAGAGGGTATCCATCCAGGCCAGGGGTCATACACGGATTGTGTAGTCAGGCTGAGCCAGGAATCAAGCATGGATCGGGTAGTCAGACAAGGCCAGAGGTTTAGGCACAAAGTGGGTAGTCAGATGGAGCCAGGGGTCATACTCAAATCGGATTCAACAGCCAAGAACGGGTCACAACGAGGAATACAAGCAATGCTCAGATACACCATGAAAGGGCATTGAAGCAATGTTTGAAGGCCACATATAAGGCCTACCAGAGAGGGGGAGCATAATTTAGTCAATTAAGCCGTGTCTACAAAATAGCGAGCGTGCTGTAGTAACGCGTATGCAAACAGGAAGTCAGCAGCGACCAGACATGTTGCAGTCGACACAAGTGGGGGAAAACAGGTACGCCACGGGAAAAGATCATGGACACTGTGATAATTTGGTTCCAAAATTAGTATATATATGTTTCACACTTTCAAATCCCAGTTAAATGGTGCAATCTAACAAGATTCAAGAGTACATATTCAGGTCTATATGCGCTGGAAGGTACACACTAACTTTCCTCTATGGAAGAAAGGGGCAGTTTTTACATGGTGGGAATCCAATAACATTATTTTTACATCAAATCCAAGATTCAAAAACAGTTCTCTCTTTTGATTCATTATAATCTACCCACAAAACACGAAACATAATATTCTTACAATGTGGTGAGGCCTCCCACTGAGAAATGCTTCATATGTTCCCCTAGACAGAGTGACGCCAAATGTGTAGCTTTTTACATGCAAAACGAATGCCATGACACAGCGATATGCAATTAAATGGGATGAGGACTCTGTGGAACCTCATGGCGAAATTGATTGGAACTATATTTTGTCAAATACAGACAAAATTTTCCTAAATGTTAACATACTGGAATATCATTCATTTTAGGGGAGACTAAAGGCAGTATGCAAGAAAGCAGAGCATTAGCTATTTTCTGAAAGCAAAAAAATTTGGGTGCTATTTGCAATTGATCATATTTTGATGCAAAAATCATACTAACATCTTGATTCTAATTAGCATATGCTCCTAAATTAACAGCAAAGCAAGCACATGCTCTTACATGTACAGCAAAGTAAGCACATACTCTTAAATTATCACAGAAAAGTTAGCACACGCTCATAAATTAAAGGCAAAGTTAGCCAGATGTATGTAAATGTGTAATAACAGCTTTGCTGAATTAAATGCAATCATGAATTCACGCACAAAACGGCTGACATTTTAGCTACTCCTGCTTCACGAAACACCTTCAATAAATAAAGCAGACACCCTCATTAATTCATAAAAAAACAAGCATTTGAGTAAAATGTTGGCATTACTAATTTTTCCATCAAAAGTACAACATAAATAATGATTGTGCAAGTTTCTTGCATTCGGCACTTAGTCCCAGTCAGACTGGCTAAAAATGTATCCTGAGATAAATTGCTTTTGAAAATAAGAGTCATGTAACACATATGGTGGACATACCCTAATGTTAGGAGGTTCTGGTTTAGGGTCTATAACATGGTGAAGCTGGTGAGATAGCTCACTATGGATCCTGTTCAAACTGCAAGGTTGCAGGTTCGAATCCCAGCAGGATCAACTCAGCTCTTCATCCTTCCGATGTCGATAAATGAGTACCATTGATTGGGTAATAATAACATCTGTTATTTCAGCTGCCGATTCGGTTAATTCCAAGAACGTGTGCTGAAAGTGCTTTGAGTCCCACTGGGAGAAAGGCGCTATATAAATACTAGTTATTATTATGTATACTATCACTGATATTAAGCGCCACAGAGGTATTATTAAATAAGAACATTCAGAATCTCCCCAAGTACTTACACAAGACAACATCATCCTGGAAAAAGTCAATAGCTGATTCCAACAGCTTCAAAAATTAAGTAAATTACATCCTTGTTAATAAAATATTAACAAACATAATAATATACAAACATTATATTCCAATAGTATTATCCCCATGGATTTGCATGCCTTGCTCTTCTACTTTGATGACTGTATTATCCAACTGAATGTGTGTGTGCTACGCAGCAGTTGTAGGCTCAGAACTCCTCCCCTAGATGCCAGTGAAACCCCTCCTTCTTTCATGATTCTTCCCTATTCCCTTACTTCTTCCTTGCTCTTTTATTTGTCCCTTCATTCACAGTACATTGACAGATATGCAATGTGTCATGTAAAATCTGTTTATCACAATGTCATGATGTATATGATGTCGCTGTACATCTGGATGAGAGTTGGTACCATGTTAGCCGTAGAAATACAGGAGGCAAGTATAGTCAAGGAGGCTAAATAAGCAGATTTAGGATGCAAGCTTTCAAGACCTCTTAGGTCTCTTCCTCAGTCATGTTCTATACAAAGACTAAAATATTAGAAATAAGAAATAAAAAATTGTAAAAATAAATAGGCTAAATTAAAATGATTAAAAATAAATATACACACCAATGCATACATAAATAAAAAGAACTAAACAGTCTATAAATAGACTGATAAATAATAAATAAAAGAAGAAGAAGAAGAAATGCAAATATGCAGACAAAATAAAAGTATACTCCTTTACTGTACACTGATTTATGAGTAAACTCTTACCATTGGAATCTGGTATATACCGTAAAATCTCAGGTATAATACGCACCTGTGTATAATACGCAGGTGCATATTATATCCAAGATTTTAGGGGAAAACAAGAGTGCCTATGTATAATACTCACCCTTGTTTTCCCCCTTACCAAAAAAAATAAATTAATGCCGGCAGATACCTTCCCTCCCTCCCCCCAGCATATTCCGCTCTCCAAATAAGCTTAATTTCACCCCACTTAAGTCCCCTATCTTCCCTCTTGCTCCCCAGCTCAATCGGATCCTAAAATAAGTCTATTTTTCATCAGAAGTCCGTATGATCTCTGCGGGTGGCACGCTTGCATCTGACACCCACTTCCTGCAATGGGCTGTCAGGACCTTCTGACTCCAGCCAATGGTAATGCCTGACCTCACAGAGATCATAGGGACTTCTGATGAAAAATAGTAAGGCTTATTTTCAGATCTGATTGAGCTGGGGAGCAGAAGGGAAGATGGGGGACTTAAGTGGGAAGAAATTAAGCTTATTTGCACAGCGGATTGTGCTGGGGGGAGGGAGGGAAGGTATTTGCCAATATACATTTTTTTCAAAAAACTCTCGGGTATAATACGCACCCCTCACTTCACATAAGGTGAAGAGGGGTAAAATTGTGCGTATTACATGCAGCTTATGGGGCATAAGCACATAAAAATAATTAGCGTTATTCAGAAAAAGTGTACACAGTCCAGATAAAAATCTGACAAAAACCTTGTCAGAATAAGAACTAAACTTCAAATGGCAATTAACTATGTGTATTAGACATTGGCTAATGCAACCATTTTGTCTTCTGTGTGCCATTTTTGCTAATGCTAAAGAGATCTGTCTCTAGCATTCAAGAAGATGCTATGTAGAATAAGGTTTGGCTTGACAAGATTTAGTAATGTAATGAATATGAAAGCCTAACTCTGATTTAATTCACATAAAGGAAGTGGAGAACTGAATACCAGTAACACTACTAATAATCACAGGATAACTGTCATCTCTTAATTCCTTTATGTATTCTGTATAACGTTCTAAAGAATGAATGAAAAATTGAAAGTTTATTTATTTAGTGTCACAAGTTTACATGACACTTTATAGTTTAAGGGTGTAGACAATATAGAATTACACAAGTGCATTACAGAGTAAAACAAAGGGAGTGAGGTTCCTGCTCTAGAGCTTACAGTCTAAAAATTCTAAGAAATCTAAAACCATATGTTAATGTAAGGAATCCATGAAGAAGATTATGGCGTGTTCACGGTTCCTGGGGACAGCAAATTACACTGACTGGATTGCAAAATTGAGTATTCTGATAAGTACTCTCTTCTGCTTATATCATCAGACAGCCCCATACGTTGATCCTTTGGCTTTGTCCAAAGGTCAGGGCTTACAGTGGTGAGTGCTGCAAAGACAAATGTAATTAAAGCCTGAGCAGTCTATTAGCAAGTTCCTCAAAAGTAGAACGAAAATGATAAAGGTACAGACTCCCTCTAGTGTCTGTCTGCAGTTAAGCAAGGAATTCCTGGAGGAATTCCCCTAAAGACTTGGCGTGATCAGAGGACAGGAGTTACAAATAATAGGAAACAGTCCAGGTAACAATGAGGAAAGCAAGTGGTTAAACAACATATTCTCCGGAAGAAACATAACAGAGTTGATCTCCAGGAAATGTTCTTGTTTAGTCATTGGCCAGCACTGGTAGCACAGAAGAATAAATATGAATGTATTGAACAGCTGAAAACAAAGAATCCTACTCAAAGGAGTAGTAGAGATTACAGAAGAGGCAGACAAGGTATTCAGACAGGCGCAAAATGGGTTAACCTGAAGGCACAAACAGAGCTGATCTCAGATTGACATCTCTGAAAGCACAGGGGAATAAGCAAACAGTTAATGAACAGCTCTGAACAGAGAGGTCCATTTACAGTTGACAGGAGACGCAGGCAAGGTATACAGGCAGGCACTCACAGGGTTAAATTGTAGACTGCTACAGGAAACAAGAGCTGAATCTGGGGTGTGTGTGTGTGTGTGTGTGTGTGGGGTGTTACAGTGAGAAATCTGCAGCTGAAGAGGTAAAAAATAAGTACTGCGAATTTAGCAAGTTACCAGAACCAACAGATCCATCAGAGAGTAAGGAAAGAGTTCAGTGGTCTGGAACACTTGCCAAGGGTTGGAGGCACCTGTGAGTAGGGCAGTCGGAGAATAAGCCAGGTAAAATATCAGGATAACAAAATGGACAAGAAGAGCTGGGCTAAGATTCAATGCACAATAATCAGGCAGGAGAATGGAGGAAATGAACTGAATCAGAAAGGGAGGAGACTCCTGACAGGCATGCTGGAAAGCTGCAGGAAACCCCTTAGGTTCTGAATCCTAACTCTGAACAAAAATATTTACTTACTGAATTTTGAATGCCATTTTGCCATTATTTACTGACATAAACTTTCGCCTCTTGTGTTACTTTATTACTTGTGTTATATAGTATGACAGACTATGTGTGATTTACTATGCAGACTATTCCAGTGGTTAGACTATATAAAAACGTGCTCCAGTTTGTCCTGTGGAGCAATTACCTGTTCTTCTGGACACACCTGCCACAATTAGTTCTTCTCAGCAATGACCTATTCTCATTTTTGCTCTACTGGGCATGCCTCCTTATCCTTTACTAAAGGAGTAGTAACCTTTTATTTTGACTTTATATATTCTGCAAGTACAAAATATGTACAGTCAAATTGTATTTATTTATTTTTTATCTTCACCTACATTATTCTACTTTTATATGTCCTTGATAGTAAGCTCACCGAATTTCTGTTCCAAAGTTTTCTGGACACTAGACCATTAAATCAGGATTTAATATAAATAGAAAACACAAAAGGTGTCACCTCGGGTGCAAAAAAACACCTGGAACAGCCTGGAACACAATTCTCCACTCTCAGAATTGCAAAAGGAACCAAAAATGTATAAAGAATCCAAGCGCTCAGAAAAAGTTTAAACTGTGGCGAAGAGTTACTTACATTTATTAAAAACTAGATCTAATACAGAGATCCAAAATGTTCAAAAGGATATGCAAATGTAAATATCACAATGGAATTCCTGATATTCAATGACTACAAAAAAAACAAAGTCTGATATTATTGAGTAACCAACCCAGATGACATCACAAAAGAAAATTCATTAGTGTGTAATATAGAAGACGTTCCAACGCAGAAAATATGAAATACTAAAATAGTACCTGAAGTATTTAAATGTCCTAAATATTGCAATAAAACTATGATAGTATATTAAAGGGGTTAATAGCAAAAAGTCCAAATACAGGAATGCTATAGACAAAGACACCATAAACTGAGAACACACAAACTGTCTCAGAAACCAAACAGGTGTCTACCCTCCCGGCAACAGTCAACCTATTTGTAATGGACTGCTATAATAACATCAAATGGTAATGTATGCAATATAGAAAAGTTGAATGAAACGTAACATGAAATCTTCATGTAAAAAGATCAAATATAAAAGTTATATAATAGCCACAATATACCACTGCACCAATAATGGGGCTTGAGAAAAAGAGGGACTAAATCTTGACTACTCAGTGTATGCCACTCAATTCAGAGAACAAACCTAAAAATCTAAAACTAAAGAGGCAAAATAAGTAAAAAAAAGACAAAACAAAGAACAAACAACACACTGCACTTAAAAGACAAACACAAAATTTGCAATAATGTTTACCCTGTAGCAGGACTTTTGATAAAATTGCTAAATATAGGAATATTTCCATCATAACAGATCACTCATTGTTATTGAAGACAGTTCCATTTAATATAAAAGTGACCAAATGTTAAGGTAATGATACCTGCACTTCCAATAAGTTGTGTTTGATCAAAATAGCCAACTATTATTGGCTTGATACAGTGATATGTTATCAATTGCGTCGATGAATAAGAATTGATCACTTAACTTTTAGTTGAATGCCTGAGAACTGACTCCACACTTCTTTCCTCTAATTGAGGGGATCTTGATGCTCCACCCTGGGTTATACCACCACCACTTAAGAGATATCAGGTGTCTTATGCTTGTTTTATGTTGGCGATATATCTCTAGGAGTTGTTTGTGATGTTGACCTGCAGGATGTTGTATTGAGTATCACTAGTCAAAATATCTGCATTTATATCTGCAGCTGGAAGTATCTTAAACAGAAAATCTGCATCTCTGCAAGTACAAAATATGTACAGTCAAATTGTCCATACTATGTATTTATTTATTTTTTATCTTTGCCTACATTATTCTACTTTTTTATTTCCTTGACAGTAAGCTCAATGAATTTCTTCTCCAATGTTTTCTGGTCAGTAGACCAACAAGCAGGACTTAATATAACAGTCAGTGGTTAGTAGTGTAGTAGTCTACTATGAATAAAAATTAAAATGTGATAGAACCTCAGTTCAGTAGTTTCCAAAATAAAGTCAAATGGTAATAATAATGAACTTATGAAATGAATGAATCATGAAAGATGAGATGAAATGAAGGATGAATTAAATGATCCAAAGTCAATGGGATGGAATAATGAAATGATGAATACTTCTGAATAGTCTGTAAACAGAGTCTCCCAGAATTTCCAATTATGTTTTGGTGCAGCTCGATATGTAGGTGTCCTTGGGCACCCCCAAAATCGAAGTATATCTAGAAATATGGAGCACAAAACACAAGAAAAAGAGGAAAAAAGGAATCCTCTAAGAGTAGTAAATTTTAATTAAAAATAGACAAATTGCAATAAAACAATCCCACCTTCTCCCATTGCACTTATAGAACACCCATCTTGGGTTTTATGCATCCCAGGGATCCCTACCCCTTAACCGCCACGTAGCTGTGTCCTGTTCTTGGTGCAGGTGTTTTGGAAGTCCGCTAGCACAGAACTCATAGAATTCTTCTCCACAGGAATGCCAAGTTCTCCATGTGATGGATAAATGTGCAGTTTAATATTATAGCGGCTAATCCCAAGCCGACGGCAATGAAAGCCGTTGATGTCCTGATGTGGACAGCCTCGTGGAGGTGCCCCATGCCAAATCAGGCATCCTGGAAAACAGTGCTGTAACACTGCACCGGAACAGAAATGTCTCACAGGGGGCAGGGAGGGACCCGGTACTCACAGTGCAACATGAATGGGGGGAGTATGGATGACCCAACGCATATTGTGGATTCTCAGATCCACTTCATCAGGGTGAAAGAGGTTAACTAAATCCTGTATGTCCTATTTATAGAGGGTCAAAGTGCACATGAATAATATACAACAATGTTAATATTGACAAAGCACATAAAACCAGCAAATAAGATAAGACATAAAATGTAAAAGATAAACATGCAGACATGCCCACATAAATGCAAATATGTTGTATAAAAAACCTTATCTGAAAGTAAGCGGAATAAAACTGATACGTGTGTCCAGCGTGTAATTGTGATGTGTGAAAAGAATGCGATGTGAAAGCCATATGTGAAAGAATATAGCCAAAAAAACTAATCTAAAGAAGGGGTGTATAGAAAAATATTCTTGATGTAAAAAACTGATATGAATTATAAAAGATTGAAAAGACCTAAAATAACTATAATAAATGGTCTATGTGACAGATAGCTAGAGATCCAACAAGAATAGAGTAACAATGTAAAGAGGCGATAAAGTGATTGCACTACAATGTGAAATTTATGGCTAGATAAAATGTCTAGACATCACTAGATATAATGTTTCCAGTGTTGTGCAAGTGGTAATAATGTGTTGAAATGTTGATCAAACAAAAGGAGAAGAGGAGGTTCAAAGGTATTGGAAAATAGCAAATATTTGACAATGAAATCATGCAGATTCTAATAACATTATCCAATAACCAAAAGTGAGATAGTGAGACTGTATTTCAATAAGCAATGCAATGATAAAATAATCACTTGGTGTAAGATCATTTCTAAATAAACTAAAAACCTTATCATATAATTAGTGGAAGCTACTAGGTCCCTATGGCTTCTCATCTAATAACTATAGTAATATTGTAAAGGAAAGGGCAGACGTAAGATGAATGCAAGGGATATATCTGTGTACATATGCATGTACAGACACCTATGTACAAGATGAACAGCAATAATATAATAGCCATAATAAAATAATAACAATGGTAAAATCTTAGGCACGTACTGCAAGTTAATGGTTAAATAAAGGGTACATAATAGAGAAGGAACTCCTAAAATCTATATGCATAAAAAGCGCTAGAAATATACCTATTGCTCAAAATACAATAAAATAAGATAATATGAAAATAAAAATCATCCTTATATTCAGATAGTGATAAAACCCTTTAAATGATAAAAATATTAATAGTCATAAAGCAATTTATACATTTTAAAACTGACTATAAAAAAGCTGTAAAATTGAATTCTATATTAAGACCTGAAGGTTCTAATGTTCTAAGTGTGTAAATCCAAAAGGATTCTCTCTGTTTTAATTTAATCATAAAGTCCCCCTTCTGTGGTTGTGTAACTTGTTCACTTGTTGTAACTCTAATATTGGTAAGTTGACATTTGTGTTGAATTTGACAATGTTTTGACAAGTTGTGTGTCTCAAAACCTTTTTTATGCTCTTAAGATGTTTTCCGTTTCCTTTTGGTTCTTCCTACATACTGTAGTTTACACTCACAGGTAATTAGATACACTACATAACTTCAATGACAATTCATAAAACTTTTTATAGTATACACTTTATTTATAACTGTGCTTATTCATTTATTTAATTTAGATTTTTCCATATGTGCACATGTAGTGCACCCCTTTGTGCCACACTTAAACATGCTCATTGGAGATGGAAGGGACATTACTTGTTTGGTTTTCTGTGTATGTAGTTTTGAAGTTATATTGTCAAGGATAGTCTAGAGACTCTGGAGTTTCAGGATGCTTGAGAGCGGCGCTAGGGTTCGAAGCTCAGGTACGTTGCCAGATACCGGTCCCACTTGCTGCGGCCAAAGCCGAGGTAAAGATGCTGGCCGTGAAGCCAGATGTCCAACCCCAGTTGAGCCGGGGCCCAGACCAGGATAAGAGACCAATAGAGCCGGTAAGCTCCAGAGACATCCCAGGAGGACCTAATCACAAAACTTGTCAGGATACAGTGGAAAGTCAGTCCCAGTAGTACCAAGCGGGCTAAGACCGCTAACCTGGGGTTGAACAATACCCAAGGCTTAATCACAAGCTAAGGCAGAGGAACACTGGGGCAGAAACAACCAAGGGTCCAGAAAGGAGCAACTACAGTAGTGCCCAAAAAGGCTATACCTAGCACCAGGTATACCCAGCTGGCAATCGCCCTAGCTGGGTCTTCCAAACTAAAGAACCTAAAACTGTGTGACCAGGAAGGATAGGCACCACCATAAACCAAAAGTAGAGAAACTAAGCCCAATAGCTTTCTAAGAGCCAGAGAGTGAAATGCAACAAGCTTAACGTAGGTTAGTACACAGACAGGGTACTCAGCAGCTGTCAAAGAGCACAAAGGTGTGCCTAAACTTGCTGGCCTACAAACGGACCTGGGAAATCAAACGGAGGTGGCTGCCACCGTGTGACCGCCTCTCTGCCTTCAATAGTAGGGGATGTCAGTACCAGAACCACTACCAACGGCCGCAGCAGGACCATGCCGGCAGTGCGGAAGACAGGTCTGACAAACTTTCGGCAGAGCACAAGGACGGCAGAGCAGGCTGACAGGAAAAGCAGCGCACAGAACAGAGAGGCCAGAAAACACCGGGAAGAGAACCCGATACAGCCGAGGGACACCCACAAGAGCAAATAGCAAAACACAAGCCCCTAGAAAGCAAGAAAACAAAAGCGGACTTACATGGTCATGTGGGCCAAGGAAACCGGGGGTGAAAGGACGCAGCACAGGAAATCAATAGCCTGAGTAGGGAGAATAGCCGAGGTCACTACCAGGAGAGTCAGGAGCCACAAGGAACAGCAAGCAGAAGTCAAGACGTGAGCCAGGGATCAAACAACCAGAAGTCAAATACCACAACGGAGCCAAGGTCGGAACAGGAAGCAAGCCGGAGCCACAACACGGAGACTAACTCAATAATCGGGCACAGAGTAAAGGCTGAAGGTGCCTTAAAAACCCCTAGGATCCAATGAGCAGCTGACCGGAAAAGTAAGGAGAAGGAAGGGTGTCAAAAGGTAGAGGTAAGCAAAGGGCTTTCATATATCACTCGGAGAGACCTGATTACCTACATTAGTGTTTTTATGAAATACTATCTTAGGAGTTTCACCTAGTTTTTTCTTGAGGACTGGGTCTTGCATAAGCACGTGCCAAAGCTTTTTGATAACATGTTTAATTTGCGGGGCGTTCTGGTTATATGTCGTAATGAATAAAGGAACTGATGGAGTTGATTCCTATCCTTGTATTTTATAAGTTGTTTTCTATCTGTATTAAGCGATTTTTGTCAGGCTGTTACTATAATACTGGCTTCATATCCCTTTTCTAAATACGTAGTCTTGAGTATCTCTGCTTCTTTGGGGAAATTGTCATCAGTGCTACAATTTCTTCTAACTCTCTGAAATTGGTTAAACGGAATATTATCAATCTAGTTCTTATAATGGCCACTTTCAGCATGCAGATAATTATTGCTATCTACATATTTGTGAAAATTAGTAGTGAGAACTTTCTCTTCTGTTTGGTATAGAATGATGTCAAGGGATTCTAAAATTGTTATCTTGTATGTTACTTGTAAAATTCTGATTAAAATCATTGGTGGTCATGTAATGGACAAATTCTGAAAACTCTTAATTTGTTCCTCCCCGAATAAAAATTTGGTCATCTGTATACCTCTTATAAAATTTGATTTGATTCTTAAAAGGATTCTTAGTATCATATATGTATTTTGATTCCCATTGGTTCATAAAAAAATTGGCGTAGGATGGGGCGCATATAGAACCCATCACTACGCCAGATGTCTGTAGTTAAAATAAATTGCCAAATATATAGTAGTTGTGATTAAGAATGAATTATATGCATTTGACTAAGAAAGGAACTTGTTCCTGTGGTAATAAATTATGATCTGATAAAATCTCTATCTGCTATCTCTCTAGACCTGCTTTCATGTTCCTGACAATAAGCTCTCTACAAACAGATTAATGGAGCTCTATGTTAGGGATATAAAATTGTTAATAAATAAGTGAATATTAAAAAATAATAAAGTGTTTCTGTTTCTTTAATAATTTCTCTGCTAGTCCTTTTCACCCCACCGCTTTCATGTTTTTACACTTTTATTGCGGTTTCCAGTCAGATGACAATTTTTGTGCTTTTTTAACAATCCACGTATTACACACACTGTTTTATTTTTTAGGAGACCCTGCTCTATCAAATGATACCATTGGTTTGTGTATATACCTTAACATCACTAAAATAATTTACCCAGAGTGCAAAACATTTTATGGAAATTCCAGTAAAGCAAATGAGAAACAATAGTCCTGGAGTATATTTTTCCAAATTCAGCTAGTAAATGTTTACACTTCTAAGTTTAATATTAACTTGCCTTTCTAAACAACAAAATTTGTCATTTTATGATTAGGTGTTAGTACATTTTTTTCATTTTGAGCCATGTAGCATTTCGGCACACAACAATGAAAAATAAACCATTTAACCCTACATGGGGATTGGTCATTTCCACTCCAAGGTATGTTTGTCATGGCATTGTCAGAAGATGGATCTGTAGCAAAAAAAAAGTTTTTATTTCACATTTACATTCTTTCAAATATACTGAAAGCCCTTAACTCTTTGAATGCCAGAGGCAGGGCTCAAAATTTCCACTCACCACTAGCCAATGGCGAGTGAAAATTTAGCCCTGGTGAGTAGAAATTCAGCCCTGGTGGGTATGTTTTGGCTTGCAGTGGCGAGTAACTTTTCAGGTCTGGCTAGTAGCAAAGGACTTCAAATTATAAGCCCTGCCAGGGGCATACGCAAGACATTGCTAAGTAGTGCTTTGCATAACTCTCTGGGATTCAAAGGGTTAAAACCATGGAATACCATATCGGTTAGATAGCTAGAATCCTACCCGGTAAATTGTAATCCCATTGGTATGAGTTGACATGCTGTAGGGATGCCAGGGAAACAAATCTGCACAGACCACAAGCTGTCAGTTTTTTCCTTTTTATGTGACATTACTATACTTAACCCTCTGAGTGCCAGAGGGGTAAGGAATGCATTGCAAAGCAATGCATTCCGTACCCCTATGGCACTCAAAGGGTTAAAAAATAGTAATGTTTGAACATAAATTGAGCTTTGATTATTTCTCATAATTTTTGTACCATGTAAAACGTTATTACAATTGTGTACGATGTGTAGTTCATAAGTAATTATGTTATAAAGTGTTCCACCTCCTGCCCCTTTTACATATTGTAATCCACCTCCACTCAGATTGGAATCTGGTTATTGGACCGGACAGATCTCAGTGAGGGACAATCTTCTGGCTGTGAGCATAAGGAAAACCCTGAATCCCCTTGACAAAGGATGCCAGGTTATTCCTTATGCTTGCAGGAGATTGTCCGTCATCACGACCCATCCAGACGGTCTTGCTGCTCTGAGGAGAGGCAGTGTTACATAGGGGAGGGAGGGGGACACTTTATGACATAAACGTATATACATACACACAAAAATGTATATTTTATACAGTTGTATTTTGTTTTTGGATACAAAGAAGACATATTGTTAGGGATTTTAGACTGGGAGAAGAGATTATTTTTTTCGGGTAGGTTTTTCCCAGAATTTATGAGCACTGAAGCAGAAGGCAAATCAACGGGTTTCTTTCTTGCAGTGTGGAATACTCAGTGTGTAGTTAGCAGTGGAGTGGAGGTTATAGTTAGAATGGATAGCTGAAGTGAGCATATTGCTCACATATCTTTCAGGTGATTATGATTAAAATTCAAAAGAAGTAATTTCTAGATCTGCAGAAACCTTCTACGTTGCATCAACTACTTCAGTATGTACTGGCTTAGAGCATAAGGGAAGAGGGTGCCCTGAATGCAATTAACGGGGAGAAAGTAGTCGAATCACACATACTGACTCCTCCCAGCCATGTCCCACTAGTAGTGATAAAACCACACATACTGACCTCCCAGCCTTATGCTACTATTAGCCATAGAATTACACATATAGGCCCCTCCTAGCCTTGTCCCACTGAAACAATAGTACAGATCCACACATGCAGACCTTCACAGCCCTGTCCCACTGATAGTCATAGAACCACACATACTGACCCTCCCCAGCTTTGTCCCATTATGCTGGTAGCCATAGAACCACAGATATTTACTACTCAGCCTCGAAAATTTCTGCAAAATATTTGACTTTTTGGATATCACTAGTCACCGTTGTTTGGTGTATTATTAAATTCAATAAGTGGTATTTGTCAAATTGCATATTTGTTATATGATTTTGAATTGTAACAGCATTAGTTACTTTTGACTAAGCTTTGACACTTATCGAACTGAAATAATGATGAACTGTATTGAAAATGGGGGAAAGTGATGATTTAAGTAAGCTTGTCCTCTTATACTGTATAATATTATTTAATATAGGATCACTGTACATAAAACACATTTCTGGCACATAAAAAGTGTATTCCCTCAATTAACCAAGGTTAACATCTGTAAGGTTTTAGGCCCCTAAAAGGAAATTGGTAGAGATCTCCAAAGGATTTTCAAAAACAGCTAAATCGAAAATGTCAGTGCTTCTTTGTTTTAAAAAGTGTTCCTATATTTAATGTAATATATAAAATAAATGTATAGTGCAGCTACAACTGTAGCATTGCATATTGTAAATTATACTTATAAATGTCATAAGAAGTATACATTTATTTTATACAAATTTATATTTATATATATTTTCTTCTATAGGATACTTTGAAAATATATCTGGCCATACAATCCATATTTTTAGAGGTATGTGTTCCATAGACATTATACATTGAATAAAGAATACAAAGATATTATCCAGGACAATTTATTTAGGATCTCAAAAAAGTCCTGTTTTGTCAATGTGTTAATTTATTTTACTGTTAAAACATTTGTGAAGGCTAAAAAATTGTAAATGTAAAGGTATGATGCCATAATGTTCACACTTGAGTATGGACTAGGCCTTTTTTTTACATGGTGGGCATACCTGGGAACTTTGACCAGTGGACTCCCCGGAGGGGATTCCTGTGGTGCCGCAGTGGGGAGAAAATTTTTTAAAATTTGCATTAAAAGGGGTGTGGTTTAATAATGAGTGTGGGTGGGGCTTAATACACCAGAAGAGGTTGGGGAAGGAGGATTAGTGGGCAGGGAGTGTGAGGAACAAACTGGGAAGATGCAGAAGTGGGCAGAGTGTGATTAAAAACTTTCCACAAATGAAGAATCAGCCTCTGCCCGGAAACTCAGTAATTAGCAGCAAAAACGGGAGTCTCTGGGGCAAATCAGGAGAGTTCCCAGCTATGATGGACACCACACACACATACATTTACTACGTAGATTAATTCACCATTTCCTGTTTTCGTATAGCATGGCTTATACATCTAGTTGAAAGCCAATATGACCTTCCAATAATAACCGCGAGTTAGGTAAAATAAATCAAAGACATGCAAATAAGTGACAAGCTATGCCTATTTTTTTTTTTTTTGTACAGTCTTTCTATTTATGTATGACCATCATGTCTTGAGAATAGCCCAGAAAGGTTCCAAAAGTTTTCCAGTTCATGGAATTTCCTGTCATTATATAATAAAGAATATCTCCTCACAAAAGAGTGCCGAGGTACTTTCTTATTTTAGCAGCAATATTTTTATTGTGAGAGCACTTGTGCATAATATTTGGGGTGCCCTTTACTTCCCTCCCTCATATCCAAGACTATGCATCTAAAGAAACCAAAATAACTCTTCATTATGATATTTAAATTACCTTTACCTTTTTCAAGGAAATGTACAATGCCATTGAGCTACTCTTTCAATCTCTTGCATACTTATTTAAAAGACACTATTTTGTTTTTATAATTTTGATTATTATTTCTAGGGTAATTTTGGTTATTGTTCTACCTAAAATGTGGTCACGGATCAATAAATACAGCTGCAAACTACTGACAAAAACAGAAGAGGCAGTCTGCTGTACACGTGTCCTCCTTAACTTAAATTATGAGTCCATTAAATAACCATCATTTTACTATGATGTAGATGAATTACTTTGCTTTCACCAGTACAGGAACATTTTTGTACATGAACACAGTTACTGGTGTGTTTAATGTGAGGAATAATTCACTCAGTTCAGAAGTCAGGCATTCATAACTGCAAACTTCCTTTATTTGAGTAGAGACGATAACAATGTTGTGTATTTTTCTATATTCATATGATGAAACATCAAACTGAATTAACCCCTTGAACACTAGAGGTCTCCAGCACTTTATGAAGTGTTCAAGACCTGTCTAGCAGTCAGGGATCAAGGTGTATAATCTAGTCCACCACTAATTTTATGTTCTCTTATCAATGATTCATATATTCTAACAAAATAAAATTATTCCTTAAATAATTACTATTCCTTACCTTATTTTTGTTTCAGTTTTATAGCTTTTATAATTTACTTAAATTTCTCCATACAAGGAAAGGAAGGCACTGGGGGCACTCAAGACTGCAACAATAGTGCTCTGATGAAAACAGGATATATCCCCAGTTGGGGGATCATTTACATGTGTATTTCAGTAGGTACCATGTCCATTGTTTTGAAGATATCACCCTATGGGCTTTCCTTCTTTATTGCACCATATTAACTACTTTGGAACACTTGCTATACTTTCATGATGTATTTGTATCTGATCCAGTGCACAGCTGCAGTTAGGCCTGCTGTTTAAACAAGATATCAATTGACATGAATAGAGTCAGCACTACTAAGAGAACATCAGTTGGTTGTGTCAAAATGAAATGTTATTTAGAAGATCCTCAACAATTCTAATATAGTTATGACTCCAACCTCTAGATGGCAGCACTTGATCAGTCAAATGTATATAGTAACCCTTCCAGACAGCTCTGAGACTGGATGCATGACTGGGTTTTTCTTCCTGCTCCTGAATGCCTTCCAAACCTGAGGCCCTGATCCTGTTTCTAATTTGTGTATAGGGAACTGGCCGGCTTTTACCAATTCTCAGCACTCTATCTAAGAATTGTTTTCCATTTCCTGATCACTCTGAGCTGAGGGAGCAGTGGACAAACTTACGATTAACGACTGAGAAAGACTAAAATACAATTTTATTTAGATGTATGTTATTTTTTAATAGCCTTAGTCCTCAAGAAAAATAAGAATAATTCTGGTGAAAATCAACCAGAATAAATAATCCTCAAATTCCTATAATCTAAGTAGTGTTTTTAACCCTTTGAATGCTAGGGACATGACATTGATGCAATACTCAGAATGAACAGGTATAGTTGCCATCAGCTACTTTTCTCTTGTAAACTATTTCCCATTCACTTGTTATCTGCCTGTCAGAGGGATATATACTGTCACACACAGTACCTTTTCTTACCCAGGTGCAATATCCTTTGGATCACAGTTAATGGGCCTCATCAGCTAGGTGAAGCTGTTCTTTCTAGGCAGCTGAAAGCATGGGGTCCACAAGTGGATTCTCAATAACCCTAAGGCCAAAGGTTATTTGCACATGCAAAGCTAGTGTCAGAAATGCTCAACTGTAGCAGGCTCAATATTCTGTTTTTCTTCTCTGGGTACAATCTCTGTTAGCTCACAAGTATCATACACAATATGTTTATACCACTTTAAGACATAATTGTAACATAGTTCATGAGGCTGAAAAAAACATATGTCTACCAAGTCCAGCCCATGCCAAAACACCCCTGTTGATCCAGAGTAAGGCAAAAACAAAAAACCCTGGAGCCATTAAACATTTACCCCCAAGTGGGTAAAAAAATTCCTTCCTGACACCAAATGGCAGTCAGATAGTTCAAGGTCCCTTGATCAACAACCTACCTGCATTGAAGCCATCTGTCATACTTTTCAATATTGTTCTGTGCTAGATAGGCATCCATTGTTTTTTGAAAGCAGTTACATTATCTGCAAGTACAACATGCAGGGGCAAAGAATTCCATAGCTTTACCGCCCTTACTGGTGGAGAGGACCAATCTTTCTCTGAAATTGTCTCTATGAATAATACACATTGAGCCATATTCAACTTACACCAAAAACACTAACCTATCTCCACCTGAAAATCCACTCTTGGTCTGCAAGTTTCTGGCTTGGACTTTATCCCAACTTTCCACCTAGAAAATACCCTTCACTGTATCTGTAAGTCTCCTAATCAGACTATGAGCTCCTTTGGGCAGGGACCTCTGTCCTATTGTTTCTGTTGTTTTGACACTTACTGTTACCCCTACTCTAATTATTGTATATTCTTCATATTCATACAAGCTAAACGTGCAGTTCTGGAGAAGACTAACAAATTCCCATTAATCTAAACAGGGCTCAGTATGCTAGAAAGGTCTCCAAAGCATTGTATCCCAATCAATCGGAATTTTCAGAACTTTCATTTTAACCCTTTGAGTTCCAGAGGGGTATGCAAAGCATTGCTTTGCAATGCGTTTGTATACCCTTCAGACAAACAAAGGGTTCACCCTAAGGTGTAGCTGGTTTGTTCCAGAATTGCACCTGTTTTGCTTGATGAATTAGGTCCAATGTGTGCTGCCATATAAATACAGCTGTACATATTACACAGGTCACAGCTGCCAAGATGCATATAAAGTATGAGTAACCAGATATGAATAGGAGTATAAACTTCAGAGGTAAATTTAAAAAATGCTACATATGTTGTGCTAAACTCCCACATTTTTGAATGCTAGAAAGATCTCCAATGCAATGCAGAGCAACCAAGTGATTAATCTTTTTTGCCCTTGCTTGTTATAGGCCACTGGTATTTTCTGTGCCAGATAACAGTGGATGGGACTGGGGTAGGTGTCATGTGAATAGTGGAGGTGTTGCCATACAAGGTACTAAGAGATATTTCATCAAAACAAACTGTGTCTAATTTGGTTTTAACTGTCTTTTATCAAAAAGGGTACTATATGCATAAAGGACAGTTACAATGAAGTATGTATTTGTAATGAATTGACTTATAGAGAAAGTTTTTCTTAGGTCAATTGTTTTTAGGCTAATTGTTTTTACATTGATCTTCTCCGAATTTCTGATGTCTTGTTTTATTATCAGCTTAATTGATTATTATGTAATTTAACATCTTGTTAAGTAATCGGGTATATAAGGTCCCGATTTCCGTCCCATTAGCCATTTGATTCTTTGCCCTGAGGAAGCAGACTGTGTCTGCGAAAACGTTTGGGACTCATCAAGGCTATTGCCTCAGATTATCGGGTTTTCTCCATGTCCCCTGCGAGGTTCCCCCGCCCCTGACAGGTCTGCATACCGGCCTTTAGAGTGTTTCAAACGCATCTTACCACGAGGCTTCGGTTTGAAGCAGACATCAATTTGAAAAGTGTATATCCAGCCATATTGTTCCCGTTTATATTTTACTACGCATGGACATACCATTAAGTGGAATATCCATTTTTTCAACAATTGGAACATCGGTTTGGCAGAATAGAGACATCATTGCCATATCTGGACCGGGACTCTGCCGGATCGGAGGACGCAGTCCGTTGGCTAGATTGGGAGAAAACCCGTTTGATGTGCTAAAAGCCCAAGAAGGGCTAATGTGAGTGCAATCTTTACTGGATTTTTTAATGTCATTATTAAATTACTACACTTAGATTATTATTTTCTGCCTCTTCTCTTTTTATATGTGCTCTGTATTATAAGTGTCTCCAGACCCAGTAAGGTACTAAGAGTGCCTGTGGTGCCATGCCCAGTGGTTCCTGAAATATCTGTCTGAGTGTCAGAGAGATGTGCAACTCACTCAAACAGTGAAAGAAGCAATGGTTTCTTATGTAAATAAGGGGACAATGTATATTGTCTCATTGTCTGCGATTTTACAGAACATACATGTCAATTGCTGTATTCCAAAATATGTATCTTGGTTGAACAATATTTCACCTTTCAAAATTCAGCTTTATTACACTAGGTATCTGGTTTGCTTCTCATTTACACTCATATAATAATTCCCTCGAGGCAGTGATCTTTGCACCATCTGTATACATGCGATATGCCCTTATTTTTAATGGATGATTAATGTCTGCTTTGGTGCTGGCTCAAGGCTCTATTGAGGATGATTTATCAAACTATGATTCAGCTAGTGCTCACAAACATAGATTTGGCTGTCTTCATTCAAATGCAGTGCTCTGAAAAACAATGATCTAAACAATAATGGCTTATCAGTTGAGTGATTGTAAAATTTACATTGGCCCTATCACCAAAACAACTTTCATGAATCTGAAAACTAGTTTCAGTTATTTAAATGTATGTATGCATGTAGATATATATATATGTGTATATATATATATATATATATATATATATATATATATATATATATATATATTGCTACTAAATGCATGCAGAGAAGGCACTTTCTGTCTTAGCCCTAAATTAACTCCTACACTTGACAGTTAACCATTTCATTGCTAGAAGAGGTGGGCAATCCATTGCACTGAAAGAGTTAGGCGTCAGTGAATGGGGAAATTAATAATGGGCTAAGCCAGGAAGTGCCTCCAGATTAACAGAAAACATAATCTATGTATCTAAAGAAACCAGAAGCTAGTTTTCTAAATAAAAATTGACTAGTACTACACATAGGGGATTTTGAAAGCTCAAAGATGTGAATTATGCAATAGAATCCCTTTAAACACAAACTAGGTTGATGCGGCTATAGGTGAATACATGCTTTTGTATCATGATAAAATGTAAGATATATCAACTTGCCTGTGCATTTTTTTAGTAGGTTGGGGAGCATTTTTACCTGCACTTCTTTCCTTATGTTTACTTTGTAACCAGAGATTAAGAACAGCTTGGACATTTTTATCAAGTGGCAATATGTCCTTCATTCTTGCTGTGTCAGTGGCATAGAATAGCCAATTTAGACCAGGGATAAAATGAATGAGTAGTATGTGATGATACCTTTTTTATTGGACTAACCTTGCATTTTCAGGATGAACTTTTGAGAGCAGTGACCTCCCTTTATCAAGTCAAAAGCAATACTAATAATCAAAATGAAACCTCCACGTCAGATGAGAGAGGTGACACATGGGCCAAGAAAACACAAACTGATAAACTATGGATCACATGGAACAGTTTAAGGATCATAAATTGTCTTGTTCAGTGTGAAAAGAATATGGAGAGGGGGAGGTAAAGCAAAGAAAGGGGGAAAAAGGTGGATCAATATGATCTAGAAGAAAATAAATGAAATGTTATATGAAGTTTTGGTAATGTGAGATGAAATTGGAAATTATTATTTATCCACATCATGCAGCTGATTTGCACCAGAATTACTCAATTTCTTCCTAGTATATCAGCCTAATTTTTGTTTGTCCATATGTGACAATACAAAAATGCTGATATCATATTGTTCTTCTGATGCTGTGAATTCTACTCATACAATACAGTATTTTGACAATTTGCATTAGATAAATGTAATTGCCACTGTGAGCTGCCATTGGGCCCTGTGATAGAGCCCCATCTCCTCCCTTTGCTTGCCATTGCCGGCTTCCCTTTCTTTCCTCTTTTCTTCTGTTGGTGATGCCTATTGTACAAGATAGTTTCTGTTAGTAAACTCTCTAGTTCTTTGTCTCCCTACGTCCTCAACCTTCAGCTCAGTTGTAGACTATGATTCCTCTGTTCAAATTATGCTCCTTGCTTGGCTCCTGTTATTGGTTCTGACCTTGGCTTCCCTGATTTAGACCTTGGCTTCTCCCTCTGAATTCTTATCAGTCTTTTTCTGACCCCATAGTTTGACCTTCATCTTCTATGACTACTCTCCCATCAACTGCCTCAGTGTACAACTTCCCAGTTCTAGACCTCCTCTTGTTTGACCTCCCTCAGTTCTCATCTCACACTGGTACCTCGCTTCTGCCTCAGCCCCCTATCCACAGACCTCTTCTTTAATTTTGTTCTCTCACTGGTCTTAGATTTTCTGCTCCTTTCAGTATGTCTCCTCATTCTCTTTTATCTTACTTTTGCTCCCTACCTGTCTCAGTTTCCTCTCAGGTGTGTCTCTTCCTTCTGTTTTTTCTGACTCTCGTTCTCTGTCCCTTCTCAGTTCTACCTAGCCAAGTCTTTCACTCCTTATGCCTTTTAAAAGAGCTTTGCTACTTTTCTACCTGTTTCCTTTCAGTTCCACTTCTTAAAGAGGTACCCCTCATTTTTTCTACCCCATGGGTTTTATTATGAGTTTTTTCTCCCCTTATCTTCTTTCTCTTCTTCATCCTTTGTCTTCTATCTGTCAATACAGTTCTTCCCTCTTTTCCTCTCTCATCTCTGTACTTTTGTCTTATCTATCTTCTTCCCTCTTAGTTTCTTTCTCTCTCATCAGTTGAGGGTTAGTTAACTTAACCTTACCCTCTCACCATCTGATCCAGAGATACCCATCATGGTTCTTCTTTGACTCAGCTGGGGAGGAATAATCAGACACCATGGTCCGAATCTTTAGTCTAGTCCAGCCTAGGCTGCAGCAAGGGTACTACTGGAAGCCAGTCCAAAGGTGTTGGGCAAACATGTCAATAAACAGTTGAAAGAATCAACAAAGCTAAGATCCTCATTCGCTCTTGCTTAAACACATCAAACATTTATTTGTGAACGTTATTATAGTTCAGTCATTTATTGTGCTATGCATCATTCTACAAAATAAATTAGTTAAACCAATGCAACAAAACAATTACTAACATAAATTATAATTCTTGTTAAGAGTCAAAATATTTATACTATAGTGTTAATCTTTTCAGTGCCACAGGGATACACAACACATTGCCAAGGAATTCAAAGTTTGGCCTAGAACAGAACAGGTGCAATGTGTAGCATACTCCTCTGGCACTTAAAAGGTTAAGTAAATCAAAGACTTTATTATTGCTATAAGATCACTTCAAAAGACTGCGTTTTTTTTAAAGATGAGTATGCTATTTTCATGGAAATTTCATCAGTGGTGTTGTTCCTATTGCTGTGTTTGGAGTGTTTTGATGAAATCTGTTCAGAGTAAGCAATAGCATGATTATCAAAATAAAATGAGAAAGCCATAAAAGTCCTGTCACAAAAATACCATCTCTTTCTTTAACACATTTTAAATTAAGTATCTCCCACCATTGGTTACGCAACACAAAAAGACAACAAAAACACACACACACACACAATATATGTTTTATTACATGTGAACCAGTAAACTTAAAGGCAGTGGTATAACAAGAGGGGTCGCAGAGGTTTCCCCTGCGACTGGGCCAGTCACTCCAGGGGCCCAGCCACCCCCTGGGACCCACTTGCCTGGCTCTTACAAAAGGCTGAGGTCTGTGCCTTCTTCGGCACAGTCCTTTAGCAGCTGAGCTTCCTCTTTGGCACTCTAGTAATGCAGAGCGCTGGGAGATGACATCATCTCCCAGCGCTCTGCATTACTGAAGAGAGGACCGTGTGGGAGCTCCATTTAAAGAGGTCTGTGCAGAAGGAGACACAGACCTCTCCTGCCACGCTGCTGGACCACTAGGGAGGTAGGAGATGGACACTGGGGGGGGGTCAATAAAGGCAATGTAGAGATTGGGTGCAATGTGGAGATTGGGTCAATGGGGGGCAATGTGGAGGTGGCCAATGGGGGGGGCAATGTGGAGATGGCCAATAGAGAGGCAATGTGGTCGGGGGGCCCGGTGGCATCTAGTTTCACCTCTGCTTAAAGGGACAGTAATTTCTGGTTAAAAGTCTTTCTCCGAGTCTTCTTGATATTAAAATTAAGAGATTGCACTATATGTAAGTACTTACTTTTGTTTAGTTAAAAAGTTAAGAAGAGGTAAAGATCCCCCGCCCCTTCTAGCTGCCTCCCTCTGAATCTCAAATCGGTTTGTGCGACTCGAAGCCTGCAGAGAGGGACAAACTTCAGTAAGTAATTATAAGGGAAATCCTGCCCCCCTTGATGAATGGTGGTAGGATTTCCTTTTACTTACTGAAGTTTGTCCCTTGTTGCAGCAGTCCTGACCAGAGAGCTGCTGAGTGATATGGACAGAAGGGGCGGGCGCTGGATCTTTATCTCTTCATAACCTTTGAACTACAAACAAGTAAGAACTTAATTTTAATATAAAAAAGACTTGGCGAACAAATTTTAACTAGACATTACTAACCCTTTAATAAAACTTTTGTTCACTTTATAGATAATGGCAAGCTGTCTACATGTTGTGTTAGCTATTTTTTGTAATATAATTGTGCCACCAAAACATAAAGGTTAATTTCTCACAAATTATTTAGTTCATAGAAAAATGTCTAATGCAACAAATACCTGTCATCTTCTCTACCCCTCCATATCATTATATGCACTGAATCTATTAAAACACCCTGTTAAATGCCATATAATTGTTCCCACCAGTTTTAAAAGATACCTTATCCTCACAGAGCATCCAGGAGGGAGAGTGATGCCATCTTGCTTACCTTTTTTACTGGCAGCTCTCTCCCTCATAATAGCTGTCAATCTTTGCCCTGAAGCCTTCCTCTTCTCTCAGAGGCAGGCTCTCCATGCTCACTATGTGGTTAGATCTACTGGTACTTCAGCCTCTCTGTTCCTCAGAGACTCCCCATCTCAACTGACCCTTTGTATGCTAGAGAGGCATAATTCATCAGTGATAACCCCTTGTATGCCAGAATGGTGAGGCACACATTCCTGTGCCATGTATTGCACACCTATGAGGCATTCAGTAGGTTAATCATAGGATAACACATTGCTGTACACCTCTCTGGCATACAAGTAGCTAATAACTGATAATGTATGCATCTTTATAGCATACAATGTGTTAAGGGGTTAATAGATGATAATTTACATATCTCTAGCAAAGCATACAATGGGTTAATAACAGTTTGCAATACAGTGAAGTGAATGCACATTTAAATTGTTATTTAGGACCCGGAAGCTCTGCCCCTTCATGCACTGTCAAGTGAGCTGTAGGTAGAAAGAGAAAGCAGTAATAAGAGGGAGGCAGGGGGGCAGAGTGGGGAAAAAGGGTTAGGAGTTACTAGGGTTGCATTTAACACTTTGAGTGCCAGAGGGGTGCACAAGACATTGCAGTGCAATGCATTGTGTTCTTCTCTCACACTCAAATGGTTTTAATATATATACACACAGAGAATGGAATACCATCTAGTGAACCAGTTTAAAAAAAATATCCCCTGGCTGGTATTCCACCACAATCTACCCCTGGATCAGACTGAAGAGCTGAATTTACAGATGAGCTGGGCATCAGTGAGTGATGAAAATGTATGCCCACCTCACAGATATATGCCCAACAACAATAACAGTCACAACAATTGATGACATGGGCTCTAATTTTTGCAGTCCTGTCTGGAACTTAGGGCTGACCATCACAACTTAGTTTCAACTATTGGGCTACAGAAGGTCTAGTGACCAATCAGGAGCTTACATGCCACCAAAAAAGATGTGATTCAGCCAAACGTTAATTACTCCTATCCACTAGAGCAGTAAATAGGGATACTACTGGCAATCTGTAGATTGGGTGAAGAATAAAGGCATAGTTCCTCATTTGTGCTTGGTGTGGCTGCCTGCCTATCAGTTGCCCACTGGACGGCTATTTTCCAGGTGGGTCTGCATGTATTCAGAGGTACTCTTATCTTTTATTAGATGACGACAGGCTGGAAACAGACTTCATTGTACTGCAGCCTCCCATGATCATGTACTATTCCCCATAAAAAGGGGAAATGGATTTTAACATGTCATATGTAGAACTTACTTAAGTGTAGGGAAACAGGGTGCCAAGCATTACCTTTATTATAAGTAGCACCCTACTGCTGCACACTATGGGCTGATTTGTTGATGAGTGTAACAGGAAGAAGGAGCAGAGCACCATGTTTCCCTTTTATTGTCTCTAGTGAAACAGTTGGTTTTATTAAATGCAATAACTAATTTCATAAATGTGGGTAATTTCTGCTGGATTGTAGATAGTGATGAGCGAGCGTGCTCGGCCGATGCTCGGATCGGCTCGAGCATCGCTCTGCTCGGCACATGGCGGTACTCGTCGAGTACCGCCATGTGCTCGCCCGACATGTTCGGGTGGCGGGGATCTGTGCCGGAAGAGGCACAGATCCGAAGAAGCTCCGCTGGACCACCAGGGACTGGAGGTACGGGGGCATTGCGGAGATGAAGGGGGACATTGTGGAAGAGGGGCATAGACTCTATGCCCCTCTTCCACAATGTCCCCCTTCATCTCCGCTATGCCCGTCTTCCACAATGTGCCCCTTCATCTCCGCTATGCCCCTCTTCCACAATGTGCCCCTTCATCTCCGCTATGCCCCTCTTCCACAATGTCCCCCTTCATCTCCTCTATGGCATAGAGGAGATGAAGGGGGACATTGTGGAAGAGGGGCATAGCAGAGATGAAGGGGCACATTGTGGAAGAGGGGCATAGCGGAGATGAAGGGGCACATTGTGGAAGACGGGCATAGCGGAGATGAAGGGGGACATTGCGGAGCTGAAGGGGGCATTCGGAGATGAAGGGGGCATAGCGGAGATGAAGGGGGCATTGACCAGGCACCCTCCCCTCATCAGAGCAGGGGGTGCCTGGTGTCGCCCCATTCATTTCTATGGGGCTCGGGTGCTCGGCCGAGCACTCGAGCCTCAGGGGGTGCTCGGTCAGAGCACCCGAGCACCCGAGCATCGTGGTGCTCGCTCAACACTAATTGTAGATAAAACTATACTTAGCTCATTGTCTTCCACATAATTTCCAAAGAAAACAACTAAACTTTTTCCATTTGCTAGACCCTCTGATAGCTTCTGTATTTTCCTTAGTACAACAGAACTAAATGATAGATAGCAATATGACACATAGAACATCAGCAGATGATATCAGTAAAGACCTGAGGGATAGACTAAGGCTATACATGTCTTCCTAGGAGAGCAATCTCTCATGTTTCTGTGTTATTCTGTGGAGACTGTCTTTCACATTGGAGAAATCTTACACAATTTAGAGCAAATGCTCTATGTAAAAACATACTGGAGACTGGTTGAAGAAATATGATACCTTTATTAGATAACTCAGTCAGCATTTTCTTTGGCTAACACGGTACCATGCTTTACCCATAAAAACTGGAGGACTCATTCATTTTCTTTCACTGAAAATACTTATCTCACATTAATGCATATTTTCCTGATATTTGTGTGCTACTTGCATTCTAAAAATTGATATCCACATGTTTATCCTTAGGGCTTGTAGACAGATAATCTTATGTACTATGAACTGGAGAAATTCTGTAGAAACCAATTGCATTATAAGGGATAAATACATGTTAATTTTAAATAATCTACAGAGATATTGAACACATTTCTTTACAACCTCTACAGCATACAATGAGTTAAAGCCCCTGTTGAAATAAAAGTTAATTTGGAGATTTTTTTTTTATTTGTCCCCATGGTGAGATTGGTTTATTCCAAAATTTCAGCCTCAATGATGGTCAATTTTAATTAATGTAAGAAGATCTCAAAGCAAACATAGACACTCATATCCCCTAAACAAACTATTTTAATTTGTTAATCATCAAAATGCTATAGAATTAATACATCAACCACCATTTTGCAACTAATAAAATCTAGCTTTCTTTATGAAAATGTCTCTGTAAACACATAAATTCTAGTGTAATCAGTGTATCGATGGTATACAGAGATAAGAGCAGTGGGTTGAGATTTATTTCAGTATAAACCCAACAGAAGTTTGATAGGTTGATGAATGTTTCCTGGAATGTAAAATATTCTAGGTAAAATAGAGTGCTGGAAAAGAATGTGACTCAAGCAGTTAACCAATACAATGTACTTGTTTTACACATAGGCATAATGTACAAGAGAGATAGGAATTCAATTAGAATAGCTGAGTCAGGAGATTACTTTGAGACTATGTATGATGTTTATTTTTAAAAGAAACTAGAAATCTACCAGTGGACAGACAAAGGTTAGGGAGGTTAGTCAAGACTGGATGTCTACAATATAGAATCTGTGAGGGGTAGAATCAAGAGGGCAAGCTGTACAATTTGAGGATGAAAATGGATGCCACATCATCTTTCATCTGGTCTAATTGAAGAGGTTTATTGCCTGCTGAGACTCAAGAGAATCCCAAATATTTGATAACTTTCAGTCATTTTATTGGTATGCAGCAATAAAGCATGGACATTTTCCCTTTTCTCTAAAAATATATTATAAACAAAATTGCAAAAGTGGATTTCATAATGATAGCTGAGTGTTTCAATATTATTTTAAATAAAGAAACTCTTGCCCATGACCAATAATGACACTGTTCTATGGTTCTATCCCCTGTCATTGGTGGGTTCCCGAACAATCCAACTGATATCTAGACCATCTATCACCTGTAAGAATTGTTATTTGCACAGGCACAGTGAGACTTATATACTAAGTAGAATCGGGGCATTTTTGGAACAAACCAGCTACACCACAGGGGGCAAGTAAAAATTCCCTAAATTCTCATTGATTCAAATTGGGCTTATAATATGATAAATACTAGCTGGGTATACAACACATTGCCAACAAAACTCTTCAGAACAGTATAGCATTTAAACTGTTTAAAGCCCAGTTTAAATGAATGGGAGTATTTTTTTTTTCCTCTATGGCAGTTGGTTTGCCTAGAATAATTGCAGCTCTTCATAAAACATCATTCTCTTTTATGTGTATGTGAACAATGTCAAAAGTTTTTTACTTTTTAATATTTTTTATATTAATCTGTTGGCAACAGTGGCAATTGGGAGGAGGTGCACTGAGGTGTGATAAAGAGGTGATAAAGCGGAAGTGATATCAGTTCCTAATTCCTATGTTATTCTGTGGAGCCAATGCACTGGAGAAGTAATTTCTACTCTTATCAGCTCTTTATTATGCCTTAGTGCATAACCTCAACTGGTGTCCAGAAGGCTCAATTATTTTTATAATGCATAATGTGGGAAAGCTTGAGATACAGTTCTCTATATTATGCAACAGGAACAGCACCATCTGGGGATCACAAAAGAAAATGTCAGTCTTTTTTAAAAAATAGTTTGACCTGTGCTGATCTTTTAATGGAGTTGGAGTACATTTAGTTCACTCAACAGGAAAATAATTACAGTCATTTTTTTTTTCAATAGCAAGACTTTGATTCTCCTTTAGGGCAACTAAGCACAAAGCACAATTTGTTAGAATGTTGTAATCTAGTCTTCCTTTATCATCTAATTAAGAATTATCCCTTTGAGACCCAGAGAGATATCCAACACATTACAATGCAATGATACATCTCCGGAATATAAAATTTAAATCAAAATATACAAATTTAGTCCCCATCTCTGCAATGAAAACTGCTCAGTAAGATATATTGCATCGTTGAGTGGTCCATAACCTGTAAATTTCACAAACATGTCAAAGAGGCTGATGTTTTATGAAGAGCTGCAATGATGCTAGGCAAACCAACTGCCATAGAGAAAAAAATATTCACATTTATTTAATCTGGGCTTTAAAGGGATAGTAATGTTTCATAATAAAAACAACTCCAATTAACCATCATAGTATTTGGACTTTGGAGAGTTTTATTTCATTTCTGTCAGAGTTGTAGTTCAAGAGTAATTCAATGACAAAGTATCCCCCTTCCGCCCCTTTTACTGATGTAACACTGCTCAGCCAGAGCAGAAGGGAGGTGCCCAGGTAGACTGCAGAGAGGGACAATCTTCAATTAAGATAAGGAAAAAAACTGAAAAACTTGTCAAGGGAGGCAGGGCTTTCATTGTTCTCATAGGAATATGATTGTCCCCTTCTGTTATCTGTCTGGTCTATGGACTGCATTCCAAATCTGAGAAGAGATGGCTTACACTAGGTAAAAGGGGCGGGAGGGGGACTTTGCTTGTGAATATCTCTCAAACCATAAAGGTTTGAGAGATAAGACTTATATCGTTCTTCATGTTTTTTTAATGCCTACAAAATAAAATAAAGAAAAAACGAAGTATTATTATCCCTTTAAACCATTTAAATGCTGTACTGTTCCAAATGGTTTGCTTGGCAACATAAAGTGATGTCATGTGCATTATAATTTGTGTATCCATAGCACTGGGGTATTATTTTTAAAACCCCATTTAAATCAATGGGAATTTTTATTTGGTCATTGTGGCAGAGTTGGTTTGACTCTGAATTTCGCCAATTTCTTTGTGCATTTGTTCCAGCATGTTCTAATTTAAATACTACAATTCTGTGCAGTTTTACAGATTTCTGGATATCATCTTCACCTTATATGAATCACTTGTGTTTGCTTAAGCGAGCTGTCTGTTGCACTTTGCAAAACTTCACTCATAGCCTTTTATGTACCGAGTGCTCTTTCTAACTCCTTGATTGTGACCATGCAGACGAGGAATCCTTGACTGCTCCATCTTTTTTCATTTGAGGAATGATGTTCCAAATTAAGCTGGTTTTGATTTTTCTTTTCAAAAGGGAAAAGACCTTTAATGTGTCTTATTCTAATTCCCAAACTATTGTGCAGCTATAAACACTTGAAATGATTGTTTATTTGTGTCTATCCATCATTATTCTTTTGGTTAACACAAGACTGCTAGTTTGAGTAGACTTTTTTCCCACTGGAAGTGAGAAAGAATGTGTCAGCATTTGGAAAGCTGCCATAGACCAGCCAAACACCTCATGGGGCTTTTAAGGTCAGGCTTTTGCTGAAAGGTATTTAGTGCCACCTTTTACAAAGCAGAAACAAATGTTCTTGAAGAACAGCTGGGCAAAGGTTAAAATAAACTGAAGTAAGTGCAGCAAGCTTCTCCACATCTCTCCCAAGCCACATGTTGTGGAAAAGATTTACTGTGATATATACATTAAAATACCATATCTCATCTTTGGGCACCATGTTAATAAAGTAACATCAAACTGCCTAAGGAGTTTTTGTACTATGTAGCCTGAGGTAAAATAAGTAAAGCAGCAAAATAGAAACCAAGGTCACAAAAAACAAAACAAACTGCAATTTTCTCTTGACCCAACAATCATATTGTTCTCTTGGGGAAGGGTTGTTTTACTGAATCAGCATGTGTACTGACTTCTGTTATCATAACACCGGACTCTAGATAAGGACTCCATAGGTATTCACAATGTCAAGATACTTACATAATTATGCGTACAGTTATATGACCAAAATAAATAAGAAAACATGGGTAAGTCGAATTTTAAATGCATACAACTCATTCATATCACCATGTGGTGACATTTTTAAAATTATTCGGACTGTCTTGGCCAATTGTTTTTTTAATAGAATTGATTCTCCAATAGTGAGAAGTGGAGGGGTTTTTAAAGTTAGGTAGGTTGTATTGCTGCTATGTTGTATCTTTGTTGGCTGGAGCTGAATCTGAAGAAGCGGTCAGGGCACCACGAAACGTTATAGCTTGCCATTATTATTGTTTTAAATTCTGTATCAATGAGATTTTTATTTTTATAATTTTATTAAATAATTTTGGAGACAAATAAGCAGCAATTTGTGAATTTCACCGATCCGGAATACAACTACCTGAGCAGAGACAGGAAAATATCTCTGTAGGCCTAATTATCTGTGGAATGGTATATATCTTTCCACAGCCATTATTCTTGTGAGTATAAATTCAATTGTATACTCCACAATTTGTTTATAAAGGATAACATTAGTGATGATCGAGCACCCCAATGCTCGGGTGTTCGGTGCTCTGACCGAGCGCCCCCGGAGGCTCGAGTGCTCGGCCGAGCACCCGAGCCCCATTGAAGTCAATGGGAGGACTCGAGCATTACACCAGGCACCCCCTGCTCTGATGAGGGGAGGGTGCCTGGTCCATAGGAAAAGGGCAGAAAATGATGGAAACACCACAGAAATGGTTCAGGGACAGCATAGGGAGGATGTCTGGATGCATCTTGGACTCCAACGTCGCTGCTGGGAACGATGTTTCGCCCGTAGTACGCCATTTTTACAGACTGACCGTAAAACACACAAAAAGGCAGATAAAAACGACTTTAGGTGAAAAATTGTTACCAAACAGTATTTGCTGTATATTTACTTGTATATCATCTGCAAATTCTGCAAAAAATTTCATCGATTTTTCGGAACTGGGGCCATGATTAAGAGGGAAACGTGCGCAGAGGCAAATTCTCTCAAAAATTTCCTCGATTTTTCTGAACTGAGGCCATGATTAAGAGGGAAACGTGCGCAGAGGCAAATTCTCCCAAAAATTTCCTCGATTTTTCTGAACTGGGGCCATGATTAAGAGGGAAACGTGCGCTGAGCCGACCATCTAAAACATTATGGGTGAGGGTCTGCTGCGGAGCGGACCATCCTAAACATTATATGCGAAGGCCCGCTAGTGAGCTGACGCTATAAAACATTATATGAGAGGGCCCGCTAGAGAGCTGACCCAATAAAACATTATATGAGAAGGCCCGCTGGTGAGCTGACCTATACAAAAATTGTCAAACTGCGCCCGCTGGTGAGCTGGCCCTATATAAAAATTATATCACTGGGCCCGCTGGTGAGCTGGCCCTATATAAAAATTATATCACTGGGCATATGGAAGAGAGTCAACCATATACCCGTTTTTTGGGTGGAAGGGGTGAATGGGAATACAGAGTATTCCCATCATTGTAAATAACATATATAAAGTGACTTTATGTTTCCCCGGGGCTTTCCTCCAGTGGAGTGGAGAAGTCAGGGGAAATCCAGGCCTTGTTCATTTTTATAAGTGTCAACCTATCAGCATTTTCGGTGGAAAGGCGGATACGCTTATCTGTTATGATGCCACCAGCAGCACTAAATACCCGCTCAGACAGAACGCTGGCAGCAGGGCAGGCCAGCACCTCCAAGGCGTAGAGTGCCAGTTCATACCACGTGTCCAGCTTGGACACCCAGTAGTTGTAAGGCACAGAGGGATCATTGAGGACGCTGACACGGTCTGCTACGTACTCCTTCACCATCTTCCAAAACTTTTCCCTCCTTGTGACACTAGGCTGCGCATCAGGGTGAGGGTGCTGGCGGGGTGTCATGAAGGTGTCCCACGCCTTGGAGAGTGTTGCCCTGCCTTTGTCGGAACTGCTGTGTGCTCCCCTTTTCTCCCCTTCTCGGTTGGCCAAGGTAGCACGTACTCTGCCGCCAGCGTTGTCAGATGGAAAATTTTGGAGCAATTTTTCGACAAGAACCTTCTGGTATTGCACCATTTTGCTTGTCCTCTCCACCGGAGGAATGAGAGATGAGAAATTCTCTTTGTAGCGGGGGTCCAGAAGGGTGAACACCCAGTAATCCGTGTTGTCTAAAATGCGTATAACGCGTGGGTCACGGGAAAGGCAGCCTAACATAAAGTCAGCCATGTGTGCCAGAGTACCAACAGGCAAGATTTCTCTGTCCTCACCAGGAGGATGACTCTCAATCTCCTCATCCTCTTCCTCCTCTTCTGCCCACCCACGCTGAAGAGATGGAACTAAAGTTCCATGGCTACCCTCTGTAGCGGAGGCAACCGTGTCTTCCTCCTCCTCCTCCTCCTCCAATTGTCGCTGAGAAGACGAAGTGAGGGTGCTCTGGCTATCACCTTGTGTAAGCTCTTCCTCCCGCATTTCCACCTCTTCCACATGCAAAGCGTTGGTTTTAATTGTGAGCAGCGAGCGTTTCAGTAGACACAGAAGTGGGATGGTTACACTGATAATAGCGTTATCGCCGCTCACCATCTGTGTCGATTCCTCAAAATTGCGTAAAACCTCACAGAGGTCTGACATCCATTCCCACTCCTCAGTTCTGATTACAGGAAGTTGAACGGAGAGGCGACGACCGTGTAACAGCTGGTACTCCACTACTGCCCTCTGCTGCTCACAAAGCCGGGCCAACATGTGGAAGGTGGAGTTCCAGCGCGTGCTCACGTCACACAGCAGCCGGTGAGCTGGCAATTGTAAGCGCTGCTGCAGCTTCAACAGGCCGGCTGAAGCTGTAGATGACTTACGGAAATGTGCACACACGCGGCGCACCTTCGTCAAGAGATCATGCAAATTGGGGTAGGTTTTTAGAAATCGCTGAACCACTAAATTAAATACATGCGCTAGGCATGGTACGTGTGTGAGCTTGCCGAGCTCCAAAGCCGCCACCAAGTTACACCCATTATCACACACAACCATGCCTGGTTGCAGGTTGAGTGGCGAGAGCCACTGCTCGGTCTGGTGACTAATCCCCTGCAACAGCTCTGAGGCCGTGTGCTGTTTGTCCCCAAGGCAGATCAGCTTCAGCACGGCCTGTTGACGCTTTCCCACTGCAGTGCTACACTGCTTCCAGCTACCGGCTGATGGGTGAGTGGTGCTGCGCGCAGAGAATTCGGAGGTGGAAACGGAGGAGGAGGAGCCAATAACGTAGGTGCTGGCGGAAACCCTGATGGAGGTAGGGCCCGCAATCCTCGGCATGGGTAGCACCTGTGCCATCCCAGGGTCCGAGTCGCTCCCAGCCTCCACGACATTCACCCAGTGTGCCGTCAGGGAAATGTAGCGTCCCTGGCCACAAGCACTTGTCCATGTGTCAGTCGTTAAGTGGACCTTCCCAGTAACTGCGTTGGTCAGGGCACGGGTGATGTTACGGGACACATGGTGGTGTAAGGCGGGAACGGCACACCGGGAAAAGTAGTGGCGGCTGGGGACTGCGTACCGAGGGACAGCTGCTGCCATCAGGCTGCGGAAGGACTCAGTCTCCACAAGCCTAAATGGCAGCATTTCGATGGCCAGTAATTTGGAAAGGTGTGAGGTTAGTGCTATGGCCTGTGGGTGGGTGGCTGGGTATTTTCGCTTGCGCTCAAATGCCTGGGGTAACGACATTTGGACGCTGTGCTGGGACAGGGAAGTGGATGTGGTCGCTGATGGTGCTTCAGATGGTACAGGTGCAGGGCGGGAGGTATGCGGGCCTGCGCCTTCGACAGGCGATTGGCCGGCACCGAAAACAGGGGAAGAGGAGGCAGTGGTGTGGCCTGCAGACACAGATTGGCGATCCGGGCGTTCCTCCCACTTATTACGGTGCTTGGATGCCATGTGTCGGATCATGCTGGTGGTGGTGAGGTTTCTAGTGTTCATGCCTCGGCTCATTCTGGTGTGGCACAGGTTGCAAACTACAATTCTTTTGTCGTCCGCACTTTCCTTAAAAAAACGCCATACCGCGGAACACCTACCCCTTGGCAAGGGAGATTTACGCAAGGGGGTGCTCCGTGGAACATTTGCGGGCCGGTTTGGTGCGGTCCGCCTTCTTTCTGTAGCCACACCACTGCCTCTTCCAGCCTGTTGCGGTGCTGCAGATGGCTCACCCTCAGGACTGCTGTCATCGCTCGGCTCTACACCTTCCCAGGTGGGGTCAGTCACCTCATCGTCCACCAAGTCCTCCTCCACTTCCTCACTCTGATCATCCTCCTCATGTCTTGATCCCACCACATACTCAGTCATTGACAACTGTGTATCATCCTCCTCATCAAGGTCTTGAGACAGTAATAGTGGTTGATTTAATGGCAACTGTGTCTCATCATCATCATCATCCACTTCCTTTGACCTTAAATGCCGTTCCCCTCTGTCATCTTCTTGTGATTGGGTACCCTCTAGAGGTTGTGAATCAGGGCACAAGATGTCATGTTCCTCTGCATGCGTGCTTGGAGAGAGGTTCAAATGAAGGATTGGTGATGAGACGAGCTCCTCACTATATCCCAGTGTGGGATCACTTCTTTGGCCAGACCCTCTATGGTGGGAGGAAGGATGATCAGGGTGAGGATTATGTTGACCAGACTCTTGGCTACTGGGAGTGGACTTGGTGGAAGACAGGGTGGTGCTTAACCGACTGGAAGCAGTATCAGCTGAAATCCAACCGACCACCTGTTCGCAGTGGTCTGACCTCGAGAGTGATGTCCTGCGACGCCCTGTAAACTGAGACATGAAGCTAGGTATGGTGGATGTCTTTCTGTCTTGTGCTCTGGCACCAGGCACAGTTTCTACGCGTCCTGACCCGCGCCCTGAACTATCAGGATCACGTCCACTTCCCCGTCCCTTTTTACCCGCCTTCTTCATATTACACGGAATATGTGCTGCAAATCTGCAACTTTGCACAGTAAACAGAATGTTCTCCTAATATGCAACTTTGCACACTAAACAGAATGTGCTTCTTATCTGCAGCTACGCACAGTGAATGGAATATGTGACTTTGATATTTTACACTTTGCACAGTAAACGGAATGTTCTCCTAATACGCAACTTTGCACACTAAACAGAATGTGCTTCTTATCTGCGGCTAGGCACAGTGAATGGAATATGTGACTTTGATATTTTACAGTTTGCACAGTTAACAGAATGTTCTCCTAATATGCAACTTTGCACACTAAACAGAATGTGCTTCTTATCTGCGGCTACGCACAGTGAATGGAATATGTGACTTTGATATTTTACACTTTGCACAGTAAACAGAATGTTCTCCTAATACGCAACTTTGCACACTAAACAGAATGTGCTTCTTATCTGCGGCTAGGCACAGTGAATGGAATATGTGACTTTGATATTTTACAGTTTGCACAGTTAACAGAATGTTCTCCTAATATGCAACTTTGCACACTAAACAGAATGTGCTTCTTATCTGCGGCTACGCACAGTGAATGGAATATGTGACTTTGATATTTTATAGTTTGCACAGTTAACAGAATGTTCTCCTAATATGCAACTTTGCACACTAAACAGAATGTGCTTCTTATCTGCGGCTACGCACAGTGAATGGAATATGTGACTTTGATATTTTACACTTTGCACAGTAAACAGAATGTTCTCCTAATATGCAACTTTGCACACTAAACAGAATGTGCTTCTTATCTGCGGCTACGCAGAGTGAATGGAATATGTGACTTTGATATTTTACACTTTGCACAGTAAACAGAATGTTCTCCTAATACGCAACTTTGCACACTAAACAGAATGTGCTTCTTATCTGCGGCTACGCACAGTGAATGGAATATGTGACTTTGATATTTTACACTTTGCACACTAAACAGAATGTTCTGCTAATCTGAAACTTTGCACACTAAACAGAATGTGCTGCTAATCTGAAACTTTGCACACTAAAAAGAATGTGCTGCTAATCTGCAACTTTGCACACTGAACAGAATGTGCTCTAATCTGCAACTTTGCACACTAAAAAGAATGTGCTGCTAATCTGCAACTTTGCACACTGAACAGAATGTGCTCTAATCTGCAACTTTGCACACTAAACAGAATGTGCTGCTAATCTGCGGCTAGGCACAGTGAACAGAATATGTGAAGTTTTTTTTTTTATATCTCTGCCCCCCCAAACAAAATAAACTGCTGCCCCCACACACAGTAGTCCTAAAAAGGACTTTTGGGTCTTTTTTTTTTTTTTAAATCGCTTTTCTTCTCCCTACACTGACTTTCCCTTCCTATCCTCATCTCTCCCTGGCTAAGACTGAGCCGAACTCGCTGGTCAGGTGCTATACAGCACCCGATCACGGGTTCTGGCCAGCCAATCAGTGTAATGCCAGCAGCCAACATGGCTGCTGGCATTACACTGATGTCAGAGCCTCCCTGCACGTTTATTGGCTGCGCAGCAGCCGCGAAACGTGCGGGGAGGAGACCCGAACATGGCGGGCGAGCACATGCGGTACTCGTACGAGTACCACCATGTGCCGAGCAGAGCGATGCTCGAGCCGAACCGAGCTTCGGCCGAGCATGCTCGCTCATCACTAGATAACATGCACCATTGGGCGCCCTCTTTTGTTTTTTGTTTTATTCACAAATAAGAAACATGTTTCCATCATAGAATATAAAGCCTACGATAGTTCCATTGCACAAATTAAATCACACAGCGTAATCACATTTTAGACTCCAAACCTTTATTTAGCTTATGTGTGCTGCCTCCGAAGCTTGTACAACAAAGCATGGTTGATTGACTCTCAAACCACTTCTTTGCTGCATAAGCTGTAAAAACAGCAATCATAAGGCAGCCTTATTTATATGGCTAAAATATGACTGCACTTTGTGTTCTCATATGAATATTGTTGCACGGAATTCTGGGAATACTATGTTAACATTGTTAATTTTGGGTTCTTTGCTGGAGACAGATCTGAATTGTTTCAAACATAAATATAAACAAAACATATCATATAGATACTATACTCTGTATGATGGAGGGAATTTTGTCCGTTTTTCTCTATCATTCAAGACGTTAAATGCTCCATTTATATAATTTGGAATTTTTTATATTTTTGTTATGATGCAGGTGACTAGCCTCAGAATTTCACCACATTTTTGTGCTTCTGGCCCAACATGTGAATCTGCATACTATCAGACCCTACAAGAATTCGTTTTCAATTATTTTTCTGTCTTTTTCTAGACAACAAGTTGTTGGAAATGTTAGCTTGCTTACCTCTGAGCGGATGAAGCTGCCCAGAGGTTAGCAGAAAGCTATTTAGTCTGTAGTAATGGGTAGGAACCCCAATATGCAGGGTAACTAGGAGGAATAATGCCTGAAGGCCAAAGACAAGTCCAACAATAGGCCAGAATCAGGCAGACAAAAACATTGGCCGATAGAGAAGGAGCAGAGTCCAGGAGAAATGCCGGAGGCCAGGACAGGTTAGAATAAGAGCAAGTCCACTTAACAATGCCAGAGGTCAGGGCAGGTTGATTAGATGCAGGTCCAGTTAACAAGCCAAGGTCAGGCAGGCAGAGTAGGTGCAAGTCCAGTTATCAAAACAAGATCAGGGCAGGCAGAATAGGTACAAGTCCAGTTATCAAGCCAATGTCAGGGCAGGCAGATTAGATGCAAGTCTAGATAACAAAGCCAAGGTCAGGGCAGGTTGATTAGATGCAGGACCAGTTAAGAAGCCAATGTCAGGGCAGGCAGAGTAGGTGCAAGTCCAGTTATGAAGCCAAGGCCAGGGCAGGAAGAGTAGGTGCAGGTCCAGTTATCAAGCCAAGGCCAGGGCAGGCCGATTAGATGCAAGTCCAGATAACAAAGCCAAGGTCAGGGCAGGTAGAGTAGGTGCAAGTTCAATTCACAATGTCAGAGGTCAAGGCAGGCTGATTAGATGCAAGTCCAGTATAACAAGCCAGAGGTCAATACCTGAAGGTCAGTCCCAATATAATATAAGATCCAGGAAGCTGGCCTGAAGTATAGATTAAATCTGGATGGTTAAGGAAACAGAGGATCCCACAAACAGGCAGGTGGAAACTGCTGGGACACAGGCAAGGTCTAGGGCAAAACAGAGGACAGCAGAAAGCAGTAGGACCTAATGCCCTGGACACCAGTTACAACTGAGCTTAAGAAGATGGAGGTGCATCCCTGATGATGATGGTGTGACACCCAATGTCATCTGCCGCACGCCACTCATGTGCACAACCGCCCTGAAGCCAGTCTAACTAGTGGCATGGACGGGATAAGTGTGGAAGACCACAACACACATGACCACTTTCATGCAAACTAATTGGTTAAAAAAGGCAAAACAATTAGACGCTAAACCCAAAAGGTCTTGTGAAATTATCAGTTCCATAGGAATAATTGTCTTAAAAAATCTGTTTCCTCACATCTGCTGCTTAATAATGCCTTGTGTTTGTTATATCCACCCTCCCACTATATTGTAAGATCTCATGTGGGGAGCCCATGCTACCATTTGTATAGTCTGTTTTTGAATGTAAAGTTGTACCATAGTGGATTTCCCTGTAGATTTAGGAGTTCATGACCTTGAGCACCCAGTAGGCAGTCTGCCTGAGGGGGGCCCGCCTAGGGGTGTCTACTTGGTGTTGAGGCAGGGTTGTGACTCTCAGAAGGGGAGAAAACAGGGTGGACCCCGGGTGGAGAATGTCCCTTACTTGCACTTGCTGGCTGGGTTTGAGCTGGGGTTCAGGGAAACTTTTGCTGTTTCTAGGAGGTCAGGGATCTTGCATTCCTCTGGCCCTGTGCTAGGTCCAGATAGAAAGGGCGGATTTGGGCTGGCCTTAAGGGCGTTTATGTGGCAGGTTCTTCTGTGGTTTGCAATTTATTCTTGGGTGTTTCTCAGGGCTAGGACTCTTTGATCAACATGGAATTCCCTATCTTAGCATGCTGGTCATAAAAGCTTTTCTGTCTCACCTGTTCATTCTGCAGATTGGTGTGGCCTAGCTCATTAAGACTTCTAATTTTTCCCCAGCTCAACCACGTAAGTGATGGCTGGTGTCTCCTCCGAGTTGCACTTCCCTTCCCAATACTCACAGTGGATATTCAGGGGCCTGTGGACTCTCCACCCAAATAAGAGCTCAAAGGGGGAGAACCCTATGGACTCCTGAAGTACCTCCCGGTATGGAAAGAGAAGGTGAGGGAGGTTATATTCCCAGTCTATAAGGGTCGAAGCAGATTGAACCGTTCACAGAGTCCATTAGTCTGGAGGTAGTATGTGGTGCCCTGGATAGATTTTACCCTGCATAGCTTTCATAGCTGCTGTACTAGATCTGAAGTGAATTGGGTGCCTGATCTGGGTGAATATCTTGACCAGGGCTTCCGCCACAGACTTAATGTAAATAAGAGTGAATTGGCACCATCACAGTTAATTTCACTAAACCAATCTGATCGTTCAAAAACATCAAACTTTATTAAACAAGGAAAATCCAATAAAAGTACCTCATACAGTAGCAACCCGTATAACAAGCTGGGAGAGACTCTTTTAGTGGATAACAGTCAGATCAACTCTGATCAGTGCATTTCACGCATATAGCACTTACTCATGATTAAGCCTTGGCAATGATGTTGACAAGGGCAACTGCCTCAGGGTTCTGAATGGCAAAGTCCACTACAGTGAGGATGTACCTCTTCCCCATCTTGCTGTGCCTGAACAAGGGCCCTACAATATCCAGTTCTGCATGCCGAAAGGGTTCTCCTGTGGGCATGGGCACTTGGGTTTTGTCACCTCCTTTGCTCACCCATTGGCAAGTGTCACAGGTGCGGCAATAGACTGACACAGCAAGGATAACTGGGGCCAGAAGAAGACTCAAGTAAGCCTATACTCATAGTGTCGTGCACCAAGGCCAGGGTTAGGAGGGCAGTGCTGTGATGAGTGAGAGCTATGAGTTGACTGAACCGTTCACAGAGTCCATTAGTCTGGGGGTAGTATGCGGTGGCCTGGATAGGTTTTGCCCTGCATAGCTTTCATAACTGCTGTACCAGATCTGAAGTGAATTGGGTACCTGATCCGGGTGAATATCTTGACCAGGGCTTCCACCACAGCCTTAACCCTTTGAGTGCCAGAGGGGTACAGAATGCATTGCTTTGCAATGCATTCCATACCCCTTTGGCACTCAAAGGGTTAACTTAAATAAGAGTGAATCAGCACCATCACAGTTAATTTCACTAGACCAATCTGATAGTTTAAAAACATCAAACTTTATTAAACAAGGAAAATCCAATAAAAGTACCTCATACAGTAGCAACCCCCTATAACAAGCTGGGAGAGACTTCTGTAGTGGATACCAGTCATGTGTAATGGACCATCAACTCTGATCAGTGCGTTTCACACATACAGCACTTACTCATAATTAAGCCTTGGCAGTGATGTTGTCCAGGGCAACTGCCTTAGGGTACCGGATGGCAAAGTCCACTACAGTGAAGATGTACCTCTTCCCCGTCTTGCTGTGCCTGGTCAAGGGCCCTACAATATCCACTTCTGCATGCCGAAAGGGTTCTCCTGTGGGCAGGGGCACTTGAGTTTTGTCGCCTCATTTTCTTACCCATTGGCAAGTGTCACAGGTGCAGCAAGAGACTGACACAGCAAGGATAACTGGGGCCAGAAGAAGACTCAAGTAAGCCTATACTCATAGTGTCACACACCAAGGCCAGGACTAGGAGGGCAGTGCTGTGATGAGTGAGAACTATGAGCTGGGCATGGGGAACCTCTGTACTCCCATTACTGTGTTCTATGTTCCTGTGGTGTAGCAGACTGTCTCCCCAGGTAAACGTTTCCCCACTAGGGCCGTTTCCCCAGTCTCAGTCCTTGGTTGGTAGGCCGCCAGGGCTGGGTCAGAGGTGACTTCATTATGGAAGTCTGCTGGGGGGGTGACCAGGTCAGGGCCATCAGACGGTCAGGCTGTCTGAGGGGTTAGGCGCTGGGGATCTGCTTACCGGTGCCTCCGGAGTGTGTGCTTGTCAAGCTTGAGCGCAGATGAGGACTTGGCAGTCTGAATTGAGCAGGGCTGAAGGGGCTGGAGTGTAAGAACTTTCCAGGTGTCCCAGATCGTTCCCCAGTAAGACATTCGTGGGCAGGTCAGGCATAACTCCAGTGGTTCGGCTCCCCTGGCCTGTGTCCCAGTTCAGGTGCACCCATGCCAGGGAAAGCTTGAACACCTTTCCTTCAGCCAATGGGGATCAGAACTGCAAGGATGAACCAGTAGAGACTAACCAGGGAGCTTCCGACATTTTTAAACTGGAGGCCAGGAGTTTTGGATGGATGGGGAATCTGGAGACCACAGAAAACATGTGAAACACAGTGAGACATATACATGTGGACATGTAATACACCTAACACCGCGTGTAACATGCATGTGAATATGTAATCAACATAATCCTGTATGGGTAACATACAAGTCAATGATGGACCATGGTTCTGGTACATCTTCCATCTTTGTTTCCTATAACTCAATAAAAGACCCATACATTCTAATACACTAAAGAAATATGAATTTTGGGACATTTTTAATTTGATCCTCTCTAGTTTATTTTGTACATATGGTCCTAAATATCAGCACCTGATAATGTTATACTGATATAAAAATCAAACCAATTTTAGCTCTCCTATAAACCTTTATCTCAATTGCTATATAACAAATGATAATGATTGGAAGGGGTAGTTATTTTATTCAGAGTGTTAAAAACCTTTTCACACTGGCAACACTAACACATCGATGATATGTTGGTTATCTCAGCCGTTGTCAAATTGTCTTATGCTGTGCTATGGTGCCTTTAATGCTTCCTACACAACTGCCTTTCATAAACACATTAAAGACCATCATGTATCTTTACAATTAGAACACTCACACAGGAATACAGTAAAAATGCAGAAAATGACTTCCTATGGGACTGCCAGCATAACACATAAAAAATGTGTTTGAGCTGTAACAACATTTGAATCAAGGATCTCCCAAAACAAGAAATCAGTTCCAAGCCTATGACATTTTCCTTACTGGCTCTAGGATGCAAGCTTTTAAGGAACATTAGGTATCTTCTTCAGGCATAATAATTATTCCTTAAGAAGAAACCTAAGTTGTCTTGAAAGCTTGCATCCTAGTGCCACTCAGCCAATAAACACATCATTTTACTATATGTCTCCTGCTTTTTCTATGGCTAACATGTTATCATGCTTTACCCATATTCCTTATTGAATGAGGCTGGTATAAATTGTGCTTGGGATGTTATGGGAGTTATGGTTCTATAGTTCAGTTGGATCTCATAACATGTATAAATTATCTCATGTTTTGGGTTAATTCACTGCCATTTAGGTCTTCTATTCCTACAAACCGTAATGTGTTATGGTCTTTAAAGACCAATAAATGTCACACAAGTCTCAATGCTGCGATTTTCACAGAAGTGGGCAGGGGAGCAAAGCAAAATCACTGCCCTTGTGAATCTCGCTGTGGGGTGAGGGCAGGGGACAGAATAACCTTGCAGCGATTTAGCCAAGAGTGTCCAGGGTCGATTTGCTGTGTACGGGCAATCTCTGCCCATTCTGCCCCAGGGAGGGGCCAACAGCTATCCAAAAGAGTCGGTAGTGAGAACTGTCAGAAAGCCCTCCAAAGATTCATTTAATATTTCTTGGCAGAGGAGCCACATGTATTCAATTCCTAGGCATTGATTCAGAGATGATGGAATTCTGTCTTCCTCAAGAAAAGATAATGAAGGATAATCTCGCTGCCAAGAAAGTACAGCTTAAAAAACTTCAGTCACTATTGGGTCTGCTGAATTTTGCATCTATGGTCATTCCAGTGGGGATGGGCATGCCAATGGGAGGTTACAGCTAAAATCCCCATACTGTCATGTATTTCTGTAGCAAGATCATAAAGACATACAATGGGATTTCCCTTTGACGATGAATGTAGAGACTCACATGACATTGATTTATTTACAGATCTTGCTGGTTCAGTGGTCTTTGGCATATCTTGAGAAACTCATTGGTATTTTGAGAGGTGGATTGGTGGAGCATGTTCTGACTAAGAATTTAGTTTTGTTGGAACTAATCCCAAATTTACTATATTTGTCTTATCAATTGTGCAATATTATATAAAAAAGACAGTGCTTTACAAAAATCTATCTAAGCAGGATCTATAGCAGGATCACATCCTATATAATAATTTGCTGAAACGTGTGTAACGCCACAGTCATGAGCAGTAGAGACTACCCGCGCCGTATCCAGCTCTGTATCAGCCGTGGCGCGGGCAGTCTCTACTGTGAATGAGGTTTTATTCAAAATATTTCTTAATAAACAACATCCTTATAAATTCCACAGAAGTTTTATAACTGTCATGTATTCAGTATATATAAAATGTGTTGCCTTCCATATCTAACTTAATATTGATGCACATATGTACCACATGAGGTTAAGAAAGCCAATGACTTATTATTATATTAATAGCTTACTACCGCTATATAGACAAAGTCTTCACCATCACAGTTATATGCAGTCAGTTTGATTGTTAGCGATATATAATATATAACCCCGGACCTGCCAAGTCTACTGGTACATTATATAGTATTTCATCCTGCTGTATTAAATTTATAAATGCTTAGACAAATTTTTGTAAAGTATATTCCCAGCTTTGGCGACCGTAGTCATATGTCAAAAGACAGTGAACATGCTAAGTCCTTTCTAGTTATTTATTGCTTCCATTTTCCTTTGCTTGAGCCACAGTTTTGGTGATATTTAGTGATGATCGAGCACCCCAATGCTCGGGTGTTCGGGTGCTCTGACCGAGCGCCCCCGGAGGCTCGAGTGCTCGGCCGAGCACCCGAGCCCCAATGAAGTCAATGGGAGGACTCGAGCATTACACCAGGCACCCCCTGCTCTGATGAGGGGAGGGTGCCTGGTCCATAGGAAAAGGGCAGAAAATGATGGAAACACCACAGAAATGGTTCAGGGACAGCATAGGGAGGATGTCTGGATGCATCTTGGACTCCAACGTCGCTGCTGGGAACGATGTTTCGCCCGTAGTACGCCATTTTTACAGACTGACCGTAAAACACACAAAAAGGAAGATAAAAACGACTTTAGGCGAAAAATTGTTACCAAACAGTATTTGCTGTATATTTACTTGTATATCATCTGCAAATTCTGCAAAAAATTTCATCGATTTTTCGGAACTGGGGCCATGATTAAGAGGGAAACGTGCGCAGAGGCAAATTCTCCCAAAAATTTCCTCGATTTTTCTGAACTGGGGCCATGATTAAGAGGGAAACGTGCGCAGAGGCAAATTCTCCCAAAAATTTCCTCGATTTTTCTGAACTGGGGCCATGATTAAGAGGGAAACGTGCGCTGAGCCGACCATCTAAAACATTATGGGTGAGGGTCTGCTGCGGAGCTGACCATCCTAAACATTATATGCGAAGGCCCGCTAGTGAGCTGACGCTATAAAACATTATATGAGAGGGCCCGCTAGAGAGCTGACCCAATAAAACTTTATATGAGAAGGCCCGCTGGTGAGCTGACCTATACAAAAATTGTCAACCAGCGCCCGCTGGTGAGCTGGCCCTATATAAAAATTATATCACAGGGCCCGCTGGTGAGCTGGCCCTATATAAAAATTATATCACTGGGCCCGCTGGTGAGCTGGCCCTATATAAAAATTATATCACAGGGTATATGGAAGAGAGTCAACCATATACCCGTTTTTTGGGTGGAAGGGGTGAATGGGAATACAGAGTATTCCCATCATTGTAAATAACATATATAAAGTGACTTTATGTTTCCCCGGGGCTTTCCTCCAGTGGAGTGGAGAAGTCAGGGGAAATCCAGGCCTTGTTCATTTTTATAAGTGTCAACCTATCAGCATTTTCGGTGGAAAGGCGGATACGCTTATCTGTTATGATGCCACCAGCAGCACTAAATACCCGCTCAGACAGAACGCTGGCGGCAGGGCAGGCCAGCACCTCCAAGGCGTAGAGTGCCAGTTCATACCACGTGTCCAGCTTGGACACCCAGTAGTTGTAAGGCACAGAGGGATCATTGAGGACGCTGACACGGTCTGCTACGTACTCCTTCACCATCTTCCAAAACTTTTCCCTCCTTGTGACACTAGGCTGCGCATCAGGGTGAGGGTGCTGGCGGGGTGTCATGAAGGTGTCCCACGCCTTGGAGAGTGTTGCCCTGCCTTTGTCGGAACTGCTGTGTGCTCCCCTTTTCTCCCCTTCTCGGTTGGCCAAGGTAGCACGTACTCTGCCGCCAGCGTTGTCAGATGGAAAATTTTGGAGCAATTTTTCAACAAGAACCTTCTGGTATTGCACCATTTTGCTTGTCCTCTCCACCGGAGGAATGAGAGATGAGAAATTCTCTTTGTAGCGGGGGTCCAGAAGGGTGAACACCCAGTAATCCGTGTTGTTTAAAATGCGTATAACGCGTGGGTCACGGGAAAGGCAGCCTAACATAAAGTCAGCCATGTGTGCCAGAGTACCAACAGTCAAGATTTCGCTGTCCTCACCAGGAGGATGACTCTCAATCTCCTCATCCTCTTCCTCCTCTTCTGCCCACCCACGCTGAAGAGATGGAACTAAAGTTCCATGGCTACCCTCTGTAGCGGAGGCAACCGTGTCTTCCTCCTCCTCCTCCTCCTCCTCCGCCTCCTCCAATTGTCGCTGAGAAGACGAAGTGAGGGTGCTCTGGCTATCACCTTGTGTAAGCTCTTCCTCCCGCATTTCCACCTCTTCCACATGCAAAGCGTCGGTTTTAATTGTGAGCAGCGAGCGTTTCAGTAGACACAGAAGTGGGATGGTTACACTGATAATAGCGTTATCGCCGCTCACCATCTGTGTCGATTCCTCAAAATTGCGTAAAACCTCACAGAGGTCTGACATCCATTCCCACTCCTCAGTTCTGATTACAGGAAGTTGAACGGAGAGGCGACGACCGTGTAACAGCTGGTACTCCACTACTGCCCTCTGCTGCTCACAAAGCCGGGCCAACATGTGGAAGGTGGAGTTCCAGCGCGTGCTCACGTCACACAGCAGCCGGTGAGCTGGCAATTGTAAGCGCTGCTGCAGCTTCAACAGGCCGGCTGAAGCTGTAGATGACTTACGGAAATGTGCACACACGCGGCGCACCTTCGTCAAGAGATCATGCAAATTGGGGTAGGTTTTTAGAAATCGCTGAACCACTAAATTAAATACATGCGCTAGGCATGGTACGTGTGTGAGCTTGCCGAGCTCCAAAGCCGCCACCAAGTTACACCCATTATCACACACAACCATGCCTGGTTGCAGGTTGAGTGGCGAGAGCCACTGCTCGGTCTGGTGACTAATCCCCTGCAACAGCTCTGAGGCCGTGTGCTGTTTGTCCCCAAGGCAGATCAGCTTCAGCACGGCCTGTTGACGCTTCCCCACTGCAGTGCTACACTGCTTCCAGCTACCGGCTGATGGGTGAGTGGCGCTGCGCGCAGAGAATTCGGAGGTGGAAACGGAGGAGGAGGAGCCAATAACGTAGGTGCTGGCGGAAACCCTGATGGAGGTAGGGCCCGCAATCCTCGGCGTGGGTAGCACCTGTGCCATCCCAGGGTCCGAGTCGCTCCCAGCCTCCACGACATTCACCCAGTGTGCCGTCAGGGAAATGTAGCTTCCCTGGCCACAAGCACTTGTCCATGTGTCAGTCGTTAAGTGGACCTTCCCAGTAACTGCGTTGGTCAGGGCACGGGTGATGTTACGGGACACATGGTGGTGTAAGGCGGGGACGGCACACCGTTTCGATGGCCAGTAATTTGGAAAGGTGTGAGGTTAGTGCTATGGCCTGTGGGTGGGTGGCTGGGTATTTTCGCTTGCGCTCAAATGCCTGGGGTAACGACATTTTGACGCTGCGCTGGGACAGGGAAGTGGATGTGGTCGCTGATGGTGCTTCAGATGGTACAGGTGCAGGGCGGGAGGTATGCGGGCCTGCGCCTTCGACAGGCGATTGGCCGGCACCGAAAACAGGGGAAGAGGAGGCAGTGGTGTGGCCTGCAGACACAGATTGGCGATCCGGGCGTTCCTCCCACTTATTACGGTGCTTGGATGCCATGTGTCGGATCATGCTGGTGGTGGTGAGGTTTCTAGTGTTCATGCCTCGGCTCATTCTGGTGTGGCACAGGTTGCAAACTACAATTCTTTTGTCGTCCGCACTTTCCTTAAAAAAACGCCATACCGCGGAACACCTAGCCCTTGGCAAGGGAGATTTACGCAAGGGGGTGCTCCGTGGAACATTTGCGGTCCGGTTTGGTGCGGTCCGCCTTCTTTCTGTAGCCACACCACTGCCTCTTCCAGCCTGTTGCGGTGCTGCAGATGGCTCACCCTCAGGACTGCTGTCATCGCTCGGCTCTCCACCTTCCCAGGTGGGGTCAGTCACCTCATCGTCCACCAAGTCCTCCTCCACTTCCTCACTCTGATCATCCTCCTCATGTCTTGATCCCACCACATACTCAGTCATTGACAACTGTATATCATCCTCCTCATCAAGGTCTTGAGACAGTAAAAGTGGTTGATTTGATGGCAACTGTGTCTCATCATCATCATCATCCACTTCCTTTGACCTTAAATGCCGTTCCCCTCTGTCATCTTCTTGTGATTGGGTACCCTCTAGAGGTTGTGAATCAGGGCACAAGATTTCATGTTCCTCTGCATGCGTGCTTGGAGAGAGGCTCAAATGAAGGATTGGTGATGAGACGAGCTCCTCACTATATCCCAGTGTGGGATCACTTCTTTGACCAGACCCTCTATGGTGGGAGGAAGGATGATCAGGGTGAGGATTATGTTGACCAGACTCTTGGCTACTGAGAGTGGACTTGGTGGAAGACAGGGTGGTGCTTAACCGACTGGAAGCAGTATCACCTGAAATCCAACCGACCACCTGTTCGCAGTGGTCTGACCTCGAGAGTGATGTCCTGCAACGCCCTGTAAACTGAGACATGAAGCTAGGTATGATGGATGTCTTTCTTTCTTGTGCTCTGGCACCAGGCACAGTTTCTACGCGTCCTGACCCGCGCCCTGAACTATCAGGATCACGTCCACTTCCCCGTCCCTTTTTACCCGCCTTCTTCATATTACACGGAATATGTGCTGCAAATCTGCAACTTTGCACACTAAACAGAATGTGCTGCTTATCTGCGGCTAGGCACAGTGAATGGAATATGTGACTTTGATATTTTACACTTTGCACACTAAACAGAATGTTCTGCTAATCTGCAACTTTGCACACTAAACAGAATGTGCTGCTTATCTGCGGCTAGGCACAGTGAATGGAATATGTGACTTTGATATTTTACACTTTGCACACTAAACAGAATGTGCTGCTAATCTGAAACTTTGCACACTAAACAGAATATGCTGCTTATCTGCGGCTAGGCACAGTGCATGGAATATGTGACTTTGATATTTTACACTTTGCACACTAAACAGAATGTTCTCCTAATCTGCAACTTTGCACACTAAACAGAATGTGCTGCTTATCTGCGGCTAGGCACAGTGAATGGAATATGTGACTTTGATATTTTACACTTTGCACACTAAACAGAATGTTCTGCTAATCTGCAACTTTGCACACTAAACAGAATGTGCTGCTTATCTGCGGCTCGGCACAGTGAATGGAATATGTGACTTTGATATTTTACACTTTGCACACTAAACAGAATGTTCTCCTAATCTGCAACTTTGCACACTAAACAGAATGTGCTGCTTATCTGCGGCTAGACACAGTGAATGGAATATGTGACTTTTATATTTTACACTTTGCACACTAAACAGAATGTTCTCCTAATCTGCAACTTTGCACACTAAACAGAATGTGCTGCTTATCTGCGGCTACACACAGTGAATGGAATATGTGACTTTTATATTTTACACTTTGCACACTAAACAGAATGTTCTGCTAATCTGCAACTTTGCACACTAAACAGAATGTGCTGCTTATCTGCGGCTCGGCACAGTGAATGGAATATGTGACTTTGATATTTTACACTTTGCACACTAAACAGAATGTTCTCCTAATCTGCAACTTTGCACACTAAACAGAATGTGCTGCTTATCTGCGGCTACACACAGTGAATGGAATATGTGACTTTTATATTTTACACTTTGCACACTAAACAGAATGTTCTGCTAATCTGCAACTTTGCACACTAAACAGAATGTGCTGCTTATCTGCGGCTACACACAGTGAATGGAATATGTGACTTTTATATTTTACACTTTGCACACTAAACAGAATGTTCTCCTAATCTGCAACTTTGCACACTAAACAGAATGTGCTGCTTATCTGCGGCTACACACAGTGAATGGAATATGTGACATTTATATTTTACACTTTGCACACAAAACAGAATGTTCTGCAAATCTGCAACTTTGCACACTAAACAGAATGTGCTGCTTATCTGCGGCTCAGCACAGTGAATGGAATATGTGACTTTGATATTTTACACTTTGAACACTAAACAGAATGTTCTCCTAATCTGCAACTTTGCACACTAAACAGAATGTGCTGCTTATCTGCGGCTACACACAATGAATGGAATATGTGACTTTTATATTTTACACTTTGCACACTAAACAGAATGTTCTGCTAATCTGCAACTTTGCACACTAAACAGAATGTGCTGCTTATCTGCGGCTAGGCACAGTGAATGGAATATGTGACTTTGATATTTTACACTTTGCACACTAAACAGAATGTTCTCCTAATCTGCAACTTTGCACACTAAACAGAATGTACTGCTTATCTGCGGCTACACACAGTGAATGGAATATGTGACTTTTATATTTTACACTTTGCACACTAAACAGAATGTTCTGCTAATCTGCAACTTTGCACACTGAACAGAATGTGCTGCTTATCTGTGGCTCGGCACAGTGAATGGAATATGTGACTTTTATATTTTACACTTTGCACACTAAATAGAATGTTCTGCTAATCTGCAACTTTGCACACTAAACAGAATGTGCTGCTTATCTGCGGCTCGGCACAGTGAATGGAATATGTGACTTTGATATTTTACACTTTGCACACTAAACAGAATGTTCTCCTAATCTGAAACTTTGCACACTAAACAGAATATGCTGCTTATCTGCGGCTAGGCACAGTGAATGGAATATGTGACTTTTATATTTTACACTTTGCACACTAAACAGAATGTGCTGCTAATCTGCAACTTTGCACACTAAATAGAATGTGCTGCTAATCTGCAACTTTGCACACTAAACAGAATGTTCTCCTAATCTGAAACTTTGCACACTAAACAGAATGTGCTGCTAATCTGCAACTTTGCACACAAAAAAGAATGTGCTGCTAATCTGCAACTTTGCACACTGAACAGAATGTGCTCTAATCTGCAACTTTGCACACTAAAAAGAATGTGCTGCTAATCTGCAACTTTGCACACTAAACAGAATGTTCTCCTAATCTGAAACTTTGCACACTAAACAGAATGTGCTGCTAATCTGCGGCTAGGCACAGTGAACGGAATATGTGACGTTTTTTTTTTAAACTCTGCCCCCCAAAAGAAAATATATCTGCTGCCCCCACACACAGTAGTCCTAAAAAGGACTTTTGGGTCTTTTTTTTTTACAAACTCGCTTTTCTTCTCCCTACACTGACTTTCCCTTCCTATCCTCATCTCTCCCTGGCTAAGACTGAGCCGAACTCGCTGGTCAGGTGCTATACAGCACCCGATCACGGGTTCTGGCCAGCCAATCAGTGTAATGCCAGCAGCCAACATGGCTGCTGGCATTACACTGATGTCAGAGCCTCCCCGCACATTTATTGGCTGCGCAGCAGCCGTGAAACGTGCGGGGAGGAGACCCGAACATGGCGGGCGAGCACATGCGGTACTCGTACGAGTACCGCCATGTGCCGAGCAGAGCGATGCTCGAGCTGAACCGAGCTTCGGCCGAGCATGCTCGCTCATCACTAGTGATATTCTATCCCCGACTTTCTGGACTACTCTCCTGTATTATCAGGATAGCTGTATATTGTGCTCACTTACTTCACTGCTTTAGCATTGTATTGCACAATTGCACTTAGCACTTTTCTTGGATGATGCTAATCATATATTTAGAATTATTGCATTCCAATTCTTATATTTCTAATGACTCACTATAAGCACTTTATTTTGTGTTGTTACTTTGTATCTGTTAATCTTGTCATTATGGGGGTCTTACACATATTGAAGCTTTTCCCAGTAATTTACTGAGTAGATTATGTATACCTTTATAATTCATCACTATGAGAGTGCCATTTTTATGTTTCTAGTTTACTCCCTGTTGTAGATTTAAATGTTTTTAACTGTTTTATTTTGCTGTATATTCCACACACACACATACACACACACGTGCACATATCTAGATAGATAGATAGGTAGATAGATAGATAGATAGATAGATAGATAGATAGATAGATAGATAGATAGATAAACAAAATGAATGTGCATTGCAGTATTTGGTAATACCTTTTTTATTGGACATTCAATTTTCAGAACAACCTTTTCAAGAGCAACAACCTCCATTTATCAAGTCAAAAGCAATGCTAATACATGAAATCTTCAAGTCAGATGAGAGAGGCAATACATGGATTAAGAAAACAAACTGATAGGCTACAGATCACACTAGTTTAAGTATCATAAATACCCTTGTTCAGTCTGAAAATAATGTAGAAAATATATATAGGCTGATGGCAATCATCTTACAAACTCTTGTCAATAATACCAATAGCTTCATACAAGACACCACACCATCACATACTCCACCAGATTAAAGATTTACCTGCTAAGGCAATTCTAGTAATCATGGATGTAGAATCACTCTATAGCAATGGCCCACATAAGGATGAAACTAAAGCCTGTTATAAGTTTCTATTGTCACATGCTCATAGCCAGAAATAGAACACCCACATTATCATTAAATTGATATAATTTATCCTCACATGATATTATTATCACCTTTAACCAGGACTTCTACCTACAGATAATGGGATGTGCCCTGAGAAAAAATATGACACCACAATATACAAATCTTATTTTTCCCAACCTGGAACAAAGATATTTTGGTGCATACTGCTACAGACCTTTTAAATATTACCTCTATATCTATGATATTTCCATTATATGGACAAGAAGAGAAGACTTTCATAAATTCTTCAATGTATTTCATCTATCTATTAAACTTAAAATGATTTATCTGCTGAAGGCACACATTTCGCAGACACAACCATAACATTCACCAATGGCAAACTACACTCATCTGTATACAGAAAACTCACAGACAGGCACAGTTATCTTCACTTGTCGTATTACACTAAACTAGGCATCATTCATAGCCAAGCTATCAGATACACATGCTCCAATACTAGCAACCCCAATAGTCATTTAAAATATTGATGGAATCATTCAAACAGAAAGACTACAAAAAATGACACTCAATAAGAGAATTGATCAGAAAGGAGGTAGCAAAGGACTGATAAAAGATTACTTAGTTTACCTGTCTGACATAGGACTTGGAATTTATAACATCACTTCAGGCAGTGGTGTAGAGGGCTTCTTATTGTGAATGGGGCCACCTTTGTCATAGATACCTGACAAGGTAGTCTATGGGGTAGACTCATCCCATGCAATTTTAGGTCTTACATTTATTTAGCATATAGGATCTAGCTTTGGAACAGATCAAAAAGTATATGATGAAGTCTGACTGCTTCTTTGTCATTTTTTAGCCCCTAAATAAAGAACTGCAGCCTTTTCCAGCCATTTAGTAAAGTTGATACCTTCATTTGCTAACTAAACAGATCTAAAATGCAAGCTTTCAAGACTTCATAGGTCTCTTCCTCAGGCATGTTATACAGATAAATATGAAAACTTATCTGTATAACATGCCTGAGGAAGAGACCTAAGAAGTCTTGAAAGCTTGCATTTTAAATCTATTTAGTTAGCCAATATAGAAATCAACTTTACTAAATTTTTGCCTCCTGTATTTCTGAGGCTAACACGGTAACAACTCTCATCTGTTTTCCAACCATTGGCATTGGGTTTTATTATTTATAAGTATATTGCTAAGTGTTTTGTTTGGTGCTTAGCACCTTGTAATCCATGTACTAAAAGATAGTGCAGTACTTGGCCTGCAAATATGTGTGCTCACTCTTAGGTCCTTATGTTCAAAATAAAACTAGCATAATTATGACTCAAACCAACTGCATTATAGGGGCCAAATTCTATATTCTATATAAGGAGCTAGGCATGACTTGGCTGTCATGGTACATGTCGGTAACAATGACAAAGTCCATTAAGAATGATTTCATGGATTAACTTTACAAGCTTAAGCAAGGGACCTCTAAGGTGGTGTTTTATGAAATTCTACCTGTGCCACATGCTACACCAAAAAAACAAAACAGAAAGATGGGAGAGCCTTTGTGATAAATCGTTGAAATAATCATAAGTATATATTTCTTGTACTTAAGCCAAATGAGTACTCACATAGATGTTGTTCACTCTTATATGTAAATGGCAAATCACCCTTGTGAAGGATTTCTCTGTATTCAGGTGACCTTTTCAATCAGATCCAAATGCCAGTTCAATCAATAGCAGCCACCTCTAGTAGTTAGTGTTCTCTCAAGTTGGATGATTGTAACCTGGAGTGCCCAGAGTAAGCTGCCTGAAACTGAAATCTGTGGTAGATTAACTCCACAGAGAATTAGCAGACTGCTAGTTATTATAAAGGAATGACCAAAGCTTAGGACGCTCTGTGATATACACATCAACACAAACAATACAAATACACAGCAACTCAGACAGCAAGTATACAACAGAGGATTCACAACAGAAGGTTCCCCTTGTGGGCGAACTGCTAGGGTGCACAGAGCGGAGAGAGGAGCTAGCTGGTGTTGGCTGTAGCCTAGACTGTCTTGCCCAGGCCAAAGCCAGGTTAAAGGTGCTGACCGCAAGGTTAGTATAGTGCTAAGCAAAGGAGCTAGCCCACACCACGGATGACAGTCTAAGGCATAGCTAATACACACTGAGGTCAAAGGAGGTGACAGACAAAAATAATGAGCACCTGCAATGAGAGTCAAATGTTTCTGTAGTTAACTGTTGCTGGTAGGAGCAGCTGGGCGCAGGAATATTTGACCTATGTCAGAAAAGATATGACTGTAGTCAAGGTTTGACTTGTAGGGCTGGATTCAGACTGGCTGTGTACAAGAGGAAATGGGATTAAAGAAGGGGCGTGAGGGTAGAAATGAGCCAATGCTAGTTCAGCTAGTAGAGATATATATATACTGATTAAAAGCAAACAAACAATATTTCCAAGAACTCACATCTTCGGTATGGAAGTAAGTTAAAATAGATGTTTGCAAATGTTTGTAGTCTCACTGGTAAGATGTGGTAATAGTAACTGATTTTAAAGGGATAGTAATGATTCATAATAAAAGCAGCTCTAATTAATCATCATAGTATTTGGACTTTGGAGAGTGTTATTTCAATTCTGTCAGAGTTGTAGTTCCAGAGTAATTCAATGAAAAATTGTCTCCCTCCTGCCCCTTTTACTGATGTCACACTGTTCAGCTAGAGCAGAAGGGAGGTGCCCAGGTAGACTGCAGAGAGGGACAACCTTCAATTAAGATAAGAGAAAAACCTGAAAAGCTTGTCAAGGGGGGCAGGGATTTCATTGTTTTCATAGGAATAAGAGTGTCCCCTTCTGTTATCTGTCTGGTCTATAGACTGCATTCCACATCTGAGAAGAGATTGCTTACACTAGGTAAAAGGGGCGGGAGGGGGAAACTTTGCTTGTGAATATCTCATAAACCATAAAGGTTTGAGAGATAAGACTTATATCATTCTTCATGTTTTTTTAATGCCTACAAAATAAAATTAAGTTAAAACGAAGTATTACTATCCCTTTAATGAAAGAATAGCACTATGTTCTAGGTGAAACTTGATTGGAGGATACCTGCAACTAGTCAGAGATACTTATTTTTTATGAGAGAGAGTAAATAATAGAGGTGGAGGAGTATGCCTGTTTGTGAAGAAAGTACCTGGTATATGGGAAGATGTTAGAGTTCAGTGTGAATGCAGAGGCCATGGGTTGAAATACACACTGGGGCATACATTATAAAAATATGCTGGTGAGCATTTGCTACAATTCTTCTAATATTGGGGAGTTTTAAGCTAGTGCAAATTGAAAAGGCTTGTCATTTAGGAAATATAATTATAATGGAATATTTTTTCAACCCAGAAGTTAACTGGAGAATTGAGTCTTCCAGCACACTAGAGGGAAGCAATTTTATAAGTGTGTGCTTAATGATAACTTCATGTTCCAACTAGTAGAGCACCCAACTAAAAATGTGGCCTTGCTGATATCAAATAATTCTGAAAGGGTAATATTATACTGGTAAAGGAGCATATTTGGGCAGTAGTATCCATCAGGGCAACTATCAAGGGGCAGAGCAGCCATCAAGGGTGTACAGGCTGTAACTATATGGGACCCAGCCAAGCAATGTGGCCTGCCTCCCTGATCAGACAGGGAGGCCCCTGTGATGCAGGGCTGCCCCTGTGTCAAAAAGAGCCTGTAGGCAACCAAACTAGCCCACATACATTCTGGATGATCTCCTGGTGTTCATCCTTTTTAAGTAAGTTCGTAGGAATCATAGCAGCAAAATGGGGCACACCACTGCCACTCTGTCTTCCGGATCATATCATGCACCATAATGGAGCTCTTCCATGGGCTTCATCTTTACATATATTTCCAGGTTGCAGTGCGAATGTGTGGGTGTGGTAGACCCTGGCTTTATTTGTTCTGGGCCCCAAGATTTCTGATGGCAGCCCTGCAAAGGGGAACATGAAGAACTGTTGTTCTGTGACTGTTGTGTAAATGGGGACCTATTATGATTATTATTATTATTCTTTATTTATATAGCGTCAACTAATTCCGCAGCTGTACAATTGGGAATAGAGATACAGAGGTATTAATTAGTACAATCAGATGTGGAGAACAGAAGGATCAGAGGGCCCTGCTCATGAGACCTAGGCAAAACCATGTGGCCCAATTAGTGTAGAAGTGGCCAAAGTACAACCCATGGCCTAATTATAGACTATGGGAGTTTGGGGAAGGAAAAAAATTGACTGTAGCTTTGAAACCATTGAGATCTGTGAATGTTTTCATAGTTACAGGACTTTTACTGTATTTTTACTTCAATCAACTAATTTATTGAATGAATGGAAAACATTTTAATAATGGAGTTAAATGTTTTCTTTGAATGAAGACTGAGCACAAAAATAAAATTACAGATATAGCTTTAAAATATTAACTATTTGAACATGAATAAGTGGAAATTGAATCAGATTTTTCCTGCTGCTTTACTTTATTTTCAGGGGAATTCACATTATAATACTATACAAAATACTTTTTAGTGTATGTTATTTGTGAGCTTGAGTCACTGACTATGGCTTTTAAGATTAAGTCATGGGAACAGCAACCCCTGGTGACCAGAATACAAAATTGTTGTTTAATTTAAAAACGTTATAATAACATTTGAATTAAAATAGCTCACTAGTGGTAGTCCTTGCATTAAAGAACAGGAAAAGTCTTATAATTTTTACATTAAAAATGTAACAAAGTAACACATCCTTGGTAACAAAGTAACACAGCTGAATTATTTTTGAAGCAGTAACATGCTTGAAATGTTTAATCCTTTGGATGCTAGCTTTGCAATGCATTGGGGACCTTGCTAACATCCAATGAGTTAAATAGTACACTGTTTTGAGTAAGACCTAATTAAAACTAGTGATGAAATGTGTATTAGCCAGATAAATAGACTATCTGGAAAACCTGGAAGAATTCAAGTTTTACAGTGAGTAAAATCTATTGCCAAATCATGGTCCATGTGGTTTACACATCTGCAGGATACACGTGGGCCTCCCATTTATATAGACCTGTCAACCTCCTATAGTATTTACAGGAACATTATCCCGTTCATCAAGTGATCCATTTCTTGAAGTGCCTAGTATTTGCTGCAGTGAATGTCATAGGTCAAGTCAGGAATAATATACTTTCATAATGGTTCTTGTTGGACATTTATCATAGGGAAAATACAGTGCAAACCATTGACTGAAAAACAAATGGGAAATGAACATAAATAATGGATGATTATTGATACACACTGAGTCCTATTTTTAGTAACTTACTGCAAAAATATGTTAATATAAAAAATTGTGAGTATATATGTATCATATATAAAAAAGAAAAAACCTGCATGTCTGGAGTACAAATCCAGAGGCTGCCTATCCAGGACATACAGGGGGTGTGTGATTGTTTCTGCCCTCAAGTTCTGTCTGGAAAAAAACACACGGCCGACTCACACACACACAAACTGCCCTCAGCCGGACCTCCCCTATGCCCAAAATTACCTTGCTCCCTGAACGCAGCACTCACATGCCTCAAGACGAAAACTGCATGTAAGTGTTTACTATTCATGTTCTGTGACATTTTCCTCTCAATACCTCTCTCATCCTCCTTTTCTCCCCCTCTCTTCGTAGTGTCGCCTCCTCCATTGCTGTAATGAATACACCTTTATGCTCTTCAAATTAACCCTTTCTCAAAACTTCTTAGCAGTTGACCCTTCCCCCATTCAGCAGTATGTTGCTTCATTCTATTTTTCGCTCTCACCTCTAGTCGCTGTTACCTCAACTACCACCCTCATATTGTTAATTTGTTCCCCCCAATCTCTGGCTGCCCCTCTAGTCATCACCGCAGTAATTATTTCAAAGGCATGATGCATTGCAAAACCCTGTTCCACTTAAAGGGTTAAATTCTCTCACATAACGCCTTTAAGAGCCCAATTTAAACCAATGGGAATCTCTATTAGTCTTCTATGGTTCAACTGGTAATTGCATATTGGTACAAGTCTTCTTTTAAGATTCAGTGAGAAACCTGCTAAGCATAGGGCATACACCAGTAATTGTCTCTGCAGCAACAATGGACCAGGTGAGATTGAAATTTGTAATGTACTTAACAAAGTCCAGGGGCTAACGCATATCTGGTATGGTGCTCTCCACAACTACTTGCAGTGATCATTCATAAATCCCTTGCTATTGTCCACTGGCTATTGCACATTACTTAAGGAAGCATGTTGGAACTCAGACAAAGTAATTAATTTTGCACAGAAAGTCCAGTCTAGATATGACCAAATCTCTAGCTCTTGATTTATCAAAACATTCAAAAGCTTTTGATTCCGAGACTGAGTTTTGGACAACAGCCATTATGCTTGATTTATATTACCATGTCATTCTGTGAATACTGGCAGTTCAATTAGCCTACCATTTCTTCCAGCCCAGTCCATTTTAACCTACCTACCCATAGAAACCTATACATACTTGCAATGAGTGCTTTAAGAGATTGCTTTATATGGTGGTTCTAACATCATGTGATTACTTTCACTATTATCCTGCTGGTTGAAACAGTGTTCAGACTGACATACAAAATATTTGTATGAAACAGGGAAATTCTATGGCATATCCTTGCACCTACTCATTGAAAAAAGCAACTGTGGTTCCATTGATTGAGAACTTGAGGAAATGTATGACTATGATTATGGTTATGCATAAAACCAGGTTCTGGATATGGGTGGGCGAAAGGTCCCGTTGTGTTTCCGTGAAAAAATCTATGAGGAGACCCGTGGAGACCACTCGAACATTAACCCTTTGGTTAAGGGGGTGTTCATCACATTGCTTGACAATGAGCTGGACATCCCTCTGTCATTCAAAGCTTTAGGGAGGTTAAATTGTGATAATGCCTATTGTGGCAAAATAGTAGTAAACCTTTGAGTGTCAGGTATCCAGTACATTGCAACATAATGCACTGGATACCACTCTAGCTGTTAAAGGGTTAAATCTCCTACCTAAATTGTCTATAGAATTATCACAGCCTCCAGTTCCATCACCTCATCTTTTTTATTTAATTAAAGGGATAGTAATACGTAAAAAAAAATGTTGTAGGGTTTATCCCCCTGAGTAAAACAAGAGTACTCCCACTGCTGAAAGGTGTTTCATTCAAAAGTTGTTAATTTTCAAAGTTGAATTTTTTAGGTGCAATATTACAGTGGCCTGAAATTGTACAGTGGCGCTGTTGCTACACAATCCTATGGACAGCTCTGGTCCCGGGACCATAAATCTCCATAGGATGGTGTAGCAACAGCGCCACTGTACAATTTCAATCCACTGTAATACTGCACCTAAAAATTTCAACTTTGAAAATTAATAACTTTTGAATGAAACACATTTCAGCAGTGGGAGTACTCTTGTTTTACTCAGGGGGATAAACCCTACAACATATTTTTTTTTTTACATTTTAAGTATTACTATCCCTTTAACAGAAAGTCCAACTTCTGTGGGTAGTTTAATGCAATCATTTGCTTGGAATTTTACCAAATTCCCAGAATGTATAAAAATTGCTTCATCTAGCCACGAAAGGTCACTCGCTGCTCTTTTTCAACTCAAATTCTCTGTCCACTAATGTGCTCAGCCAGCACCTAGCTACGTACTGGATACAAACTGCAAAGCTAAAACCTATGGGGGAATTGAAGTGTTAACCTTTTCTTACTTTTAAGCTGAGGTTAATTAGAATTGTAATGGGTCTATATAGAGTTACAACACTTCCTTTAATATGAAAACATACTTCTTGTAGCTCTTTATTGTCTTTTAAAAAAACTCTTTTTAACTTCTTGACTTTAATTTTAAAGTAATAATGAGGACATTCAATATTTCACAATATAGCAAATATGTTAAGCAAATGTATATACTTTACATTTACATCTAGTTGTCTATTAGTATTGTTATTGATAGCTATCTATCTATTTATCTATCTATCTATTACTTTCTCTCGCTCTCTCTCTTTTAGGGATCGATCCAAATGTTGGACATGGCTGTTTTTTCTTCCGATGGCATTTTTTCAAGCACAGTAAGCTAGTCAATGCCTGTGCTGTGAAAAAATACCTGCAAAAAAAAAAAAAAAGCTGTTGTGTGATATAGTTAAGAGGTGTCTTCACCCATAATTATCAATTCAAATGTTTGCGTTAGCCATGAAGATCTAATAAGGGACTCAAATTATCGTAGGAAAGTTAAGACCCAGTTTTTTTGTGACTTGAGTCCCTTATCGGACCTTCAAATAACCGATGCAGAAACCTGAATAAAAAACAAAAAGTTAAAAAAAAACCCTAATTCCTCAGTGGATGTATTGATAAGAGGCCCTAAGCCCCATATCAATACATCCAAAGTATGAAAAATGTGTCAAAAGTTAGTAGAATTAACCCTATGAGTGCCAGTGGGGTATAATTACTCTGCCAACATTCATAAGATTAACCCGACTAAGTTAAACAAACAACATACCATTAAAAGTAACACTTACCATTAATCCTGATGTCCAGCCGAGTCCTCAGCTTCCTGGTCATCTTCTGTCCTTCTCTTCAGTCTTCTTGTCTGTCCTTCTCTTTTTTCTTATTTTCTTTCTTCTCTTCAGTCTCCTTGTATCTGTAAAACAAAAACAAAGTATGAATAGAATGCAGAATAATACAATTCATCGTTTAACCCCTTGAGTTCCAGAGCAATGCGTTGCTGACCTCTCTGGGGCTCAAAGAGTTAAGCCACGTATGAATGTCCAGGTTTATTAAAATATGCCGCCATTATTATTTAAAGACATAAGCCATTATAGTAAAGTTGCGTTAATATCATATATCCAAAAAACATAATATTAATCCTTTGAGTGCCAGAGGGGTACGCAACGCATTGCAAAGCAATGCATTGTGTACCCCTCTGGCACTCAAAAGGTTAATACACTTAGCTTAATATTTATAATGTCTGCTGTGTGCGGCCGCAGAGGTGGTGGCGGTGATGGAGACATTGCTGTGTGCCACAGATCCCCCTTTCTGCCTCTTCACGGGCCGATGCCCAGTCCGCAATGAGGGAATTTGAGCAGAGATTGCCTTTATATACGGGCAGTCTCTGATCCAATTCCCCACACAGCCATTGGCTGAGATGTGCTTACGCACATCCCATCCAGTCAAATTCAAGCAACTGTGCTTTAAACTGATTGGCTGTGAGGGAATTGGGAATTGAGGGAATATGATATTGACGCAATTTTACTATAATGGCTTATGTCTTAAAATAATAATTGTGGCATATTTTAATAAATCTGGGCACTAATACATTGCTTAACTCTTTGAGCCCCAGAGAGGTCCACAATGCATTGCTTTGCAATGCATTGTGTACTCCTCTGGCACTCAACAGGTTAAACGATGTATTGTAGTATTCTGCATTGTATTCATATGTCGTTTTTCTTTTACAGATACAAGAAGACTGAAGAGAAGAAAGAAGATTCAAGACAGAAGAATGAAGAGAAGGCAGAGCAATGAAAGAAGGAGACAATACTACCGCTATTTATTGATGTTTTGGGAGCTTAACACACAAAACAGATGTTTGGCCACAACACCTTTTCTGTGGCCTAATGTCTGTTGTGCTTTTAGCCAGTAGGATATTTGAATACCGATTTAGACATTTTGTTTTGTCGATCGGTATCCATTTTGCCCTACCGGCTTTTTTATCTCCAACATTTGGATTGAGCCCTTAGTCTCTTTCTGTCTCTAGCTTTCTCTCCATCTGTTCATACATCCACCCATCCATAAAGTGCATTCATCCGTCCAGCCACTAAGTTCACAAAAATCTCTGCTCATTCAGACAGCCATTTTCTTCTCCTGTGGCTCTTGTGTGTCTCTGTTTTTTTCATAGATGCCGTTCATTGCTTTTATTTTGTTGTCTCATATGGACAATTCACTGGTCAATATATAGGAAGAAAGTGGAAAAAATCTGGGGCAAGCTAATCAGAATGCAGGAAACAAATACATATTCTCCAAATTCCTCTTTAATTAAATGGGGTGAAACAATGCATTGGTGCATTTAAGGGATTAAACTCCTTGTCTAAATTATTTGTGTTTTTTATTGCACCCATTGGTGCTGCGTGCCCCAGAGTTGTTCCACTTTTTATACATATGATGAAAGCAATGCATTGGAGACCTCTCTAAAATGCACGGGGTTAAAATCCCCATCTGTGTTTTTATTTGTTTCCCCGTTGGTGGTGTTTGCCCCAAAATTGTTCCACTTTTTGTTTATTCAAGTAAATTAGGCTCATGACCTATATCCCTAGAATCACCATGTGACTTCACATTGCTACTGTTTCCACCAAATACCCAGAATGTCCATTAAACTGAAAGTGGACTATAGAACACATCAAGGTATATCTATATACACATCAAGACAAAAGGCAGCAACTATGGATCAAATCATGAGCCTTAACCCCTTAATGTCCATGGTCCTGGGAAGGAACCTTCCCTTAACTCCTTAAGGACTGCCATTGCACGCACGCGGCGGTCACTTAAGGAACATGGAGCATTTATTTATTTATTTTTTTAAGAATCTGATTCCAGACTCCCCGAACGGCGTGCAGCCGCACAGGGAGCCTGGAATTCAATGACGTACATGTACGTCCTTGGTCCTTTAAGGACCGCAACCTCATGACGTACATGTACGTCATGGGTCATTAAGGGGTTAAGGACCACTTTGATATTTCCGACGTGCTGGTACACGTGACCTGTGATGCGTACCGGCATGCCGTGTTGGGGACTGAGACGGACTGCTCCAGTTTTGGAGCAGACAATTTCACTCCCAGTTTTTACTTACAGCGCTCCTGGAGGAGTAACTACAATGTACGTGATGTGCTATGACCGTCACCGGTCCTTAGCGCAAAAAACGTGAGGCAGTCATAGCACGGCTCTCGGGCTTTAAGGGGTTAAAGGACAAGTAAATATTCTACAAATTCTCATTGACTTAACCCGTTGAGTGCCAGAGGGGTAAGCAAAGAATTGCAGAGCAAAATGTTGCGTACCACTCTGACACTCAAAGAGTTAAATGGAGCTTTTTGACTCCTTTGAAAAAAGTGAAATCTGTCTAGCATTCAAGGAGTTCAAATCTCAACTTAAATAAATAAATGTTTTTAGAAGTCCCCAGTGGAGTACTTAGTGTGTTCCAGAATTGCTCTACTTTGTCTTTATATAGGCAGACCACTGAATAAAATACACTGGCCCCTACTGCTCATTGGCTCAGTACCAGGTTCATAACTATACAGAAGATGTAGTTGTTCCTGGACCCAGAGTCAAAGGGCCCCCTCTGTCCCGGGGTCCAAATGGTTCTAGTTATGCCTCGGAAAAAATTATTTTTGTGATAGGGGCCAAAAAAAATATTTGCACCAGAGACCTCTGATGACTAGTGACGCCACTGAAAAATAGAAACATATAAACTTTTGACGGCAGATAAGAACCATTCGGCCCATCTAATCTGTATTAACCTCTACTACTTCTGCTGGTAGGCTATTCCACTTATCTACTACCCTCTCAGTGAAGTAAAAGTTTCTTAAATTATGTCTAAACCTGTGTCCCTCTGGTTTTAGACTATGACCTCTTGTCCTAACATTTGTACTCCTTTGAAATGTACCTTCCTGCACTTTGTTTAATCCCTTCACTGCTCAGTAACTACCCCATGGCTATGAATTTTTCTCCTGGTGCAGTACATAACTGCATAGGCTACATCATATATTTCAAAATAAATGAGTTTGACCCTGGCCCTTAAAAGATTAAGAATGACTTTCCATTAGTCCTACCATATTGACCATATATATGCACAAATAAAACTTGAGCAAATCTGGGGTAAACCAAGTGCACTATAAGGGAAAATCGAAAATCTCCCAAATTTGTATGGAGTTTTTAATCTATTGTGTGTTAAAGTTGCCTCTAGCATGTTGTTCCTTCTATTAATTAAACCACATTTAATATAAATTAAAGCTAATTACATCTAAAACATTGCATTCGGTATATGTTATAGTCTTTTTTGTATGACTCCACCTGAGATGTATAGCATGTAATCTGAAAAAAATCACTTTAGAATCATGTTACTATCAGTCTAATCAGCAATGTGCTATGCAACAAATAAAGTGCCAGTTTGTGTATTACCTAGCCAGTAGCTTTTGAACAATTAACCGCACATTGCAAAATATGTGGCAAGCTATATAACTTGTCAATTATAAGGTACCCATTGAAAACTATGAGGAAATATAGCCCATAGCTTATGTATAATCAGGCACTCATTCTGAACCATGATACAATCTAGCCTACATTGTGTGTGTAATGAGGCACCCAGTATGAACAATGATGCAATATAGCCTGTATCTTGTGTATAATCAGGCAGCCAGTATGAACCCTGACTCAGTCTAGCTTACATACTGTGTGTAATCAGGCACCCAATATAAACCATGAGACAATCTAGCTTACATACTGTGTGTAATCAGGCAACCAATATAAACCATGAGACAATCTAGCCTACATCCTGTGTGTAATCAGGCACCCAGTATTAACCATGAGACAATCTAGCCTATATCTTGTGTGTAATCAGGCACAAAAAATGAACCATTGGGCAATCTAGCCTACATCTTGTGTGTAATCAGGCAGCCAGTATGAACTCTGACTCAATCTAGCCTACATAATGTGTGTAATCAGGCACCCAATATAAACCATGAGACAATCTAGCTTACATACTGTGTGTAATCAGGCACCCAATATAAACTATGAGACAATCTAGCTTACATACTGTGTGTAATCAGGCACCCAATATAAACCATGAGACAATCTAGCCTACATCCTGTGTGTAATCAGGCACAAAAAAATGAACTCTGACTCAATCTAGCCTACATCTTGTGTGTAATCAGGCAGCCAGTATGAACTCTGACTCAATCTAGCCTACATACTATGTGTAATCAGGCACCCAGTATAAACCAGGAGACAATCTAGCCTACATCCTGTGTGTAATCAGGCACAAAAAAATGAACTCTGACTCAATCTAGCCTACATCTTGTGTGTAATCAGGCAGCCAGTATGAACTCTGACTCAATCTAGCCTACATACTATGTGTAATCAGGCACCCAGTATAAACCAGGAGACAATCTAGCCTACATCCTGTGTGTAATCAGGCACAAAAAATGAACCACTGGGCAATCTAGCCTACATCTTGTGTATAATCAGGCAGCCAGTATGAACTCTGACTCAATCTAGCCTACATACTGTGTGTAATCAGGCACCCAATATAAACCATGAGACAATCTAGCTTACATACTGTGTGTAATCAGGCACCCAATATAAACTATGAGACAATCTAGCTTACATACTGTGTGTAATCAGGCACCCAATATAAACCATGAGACAATCTAGCCTACATCCTGTGTGTAATCAGGCACAAAAAATGAACCACTGGGCAATCTAGCCTACATCTTGTGTATAATCAGGCAGCCAGTATGAACTCTGACTCAATCTAGCCTACATACTGTGTGTAATCAGGCACCCAATATAAACCATGAGACAATCTAGCTTACATACTGTGTGTAATCAGGCAACCAATATAAACCATGAGACAATCTAGCCTACATCCTGTGTGTAATCAGGCACCCAGTATTAACCATGAGACAATCTAGCCTATATCTTGTGTGTAATCAGGCACAAAAAATGAACCATTGGGCAATCTAGCCTACATCTTGTGTGTAATCAGGCAGCCAGTATGAACTCTGACTCAATCTAGCCTACATAATGTGTGTAATCAGGCACCCAATATAAACCATGAGACAATCTAGCTTACATACTGTGTGTAATCAGGCACCCAATATAAACCATGAGACAATCTAGCTTACATACTGTGTGTAATCAGGCACCCAATATAAACCATGAGACAATCTAGCCTACATCCTGTGTGTAATCCGGCACAAAAAAATGAACTCTGACTCAATCTAGCCTACATCTTGTGTGTAATCAGGCAGCCAGTATGAACTCTGACTCAATCTAGCCTACATACTATGTGTAATCAGGCACCCAGTATAAACCAGGAGACAATCTAGCCTACATCCTGTGTGTAATCAGGCACAAAAAATGAACCACTGGGCAATCTAGCCTACATCTTGTGTATAATCAGGCAGCCAGTATGAACTCTGACTCAATCTAGCCTACATACTGTGTGTAATCAGGCACCCAGTATAAACCATGAGACAATCTAGCCTATATACTGTGTGTAATCAGGCACCCAGTATAAACCATGAGACAATCTAGCCTACATCTTGTATATAATCAGACACCAAAAAATGAACCATTGGGCAATCTAGTCTACATTTTGTGTATAATCTGATGCCCATTGTTTGTTGGGTGGCTGCACAGGTGTCTTATCAGATAGCCATTGTACTCCATGTGACTTATTAACCACAATGAACTACTGAACCTGAGCAGATCAATATTTTATTATTCCATTGACTTGGGAATTAAAATAGTGTTCACTATGGTAGGGTGGGCAACTTGTGGCCCTCTGTTATTCGACCACAGTTTACATCATCCTCTGCCAGAAGAACTTCATACTGCCAACCAATTTGATATGTTCTCCTTTAAGAAGTTTCTCTTTAGAAGAATATTTTGCATGTAAACGACTCCAGTGAAAGTTCCAAAGTTGCAGAAAGTGATCCCTGCTGAGCTAATAAATAAACATTGCAAAATCACAATGGTAACAGCGAAAGCCCAAGAGGATATGTTTTCTCGTAAATATTTCTCCTAAAATTGATTTCACAATAAGGCACACTGCCAACACGAAAATGAGAGAAAGTACAGTCTGTCCAAAAAAACACTTAAAATAACAGCACTATCGCCCTGTCCCTTTAATAGTTCTAGATGTACCTCTAAATTTTCACTGTCTTGCAACTCAGCTTGTATCAGCTCTGGCTTGATATTTTGGATGACGGGGGATATGTTATGTTCTATTTTAACCAGTTTATAAGTAGAGATTAATAGTCAATAGTCAACGCAAGAGATGTCTCCAATGTCTTTTCATTTGTTGTGTTTCATGGGACTCATATGTCAGGCATATGGGCATAATTGGGAACTTTCAAAATGAGCTAACACTGAGATATTTAAAGGGATAGTAATGTTTCATAATAAAAGCAGCTCTAATTAATCATCATAGTATTTGGACTTTGGAGAGTGTTATTTCAATTCTGTCAGAGTTGTAGTTCAAGAGTAATTCAATGACAAAGTATCCCCCTCCCGCCCCTTTTACTGATGTAACACTGTTCAGCCAGAGCAGAAGGGAGGTGCCCAGGTAGACTGCAGATAGGGACAATCTTCAATTAAGATAAGGGAAAAACCTGAAAAACTTGTCAAGGGGGGGCAAGGCTTTCATTGTTCTCATAGGAAGAAGATTGTCCCCTTCTGTTATCTGTCTGGTCTATGGACTGCATTCCACATCTGAGAAGAGATGACTTACACTAGGAAAAAGAGGCGGGAGGGGAAACTTTGCTTGTGAATATCTCTCAAACCATAAAGGTTTGAGAGATAAGACTTATATCGTTCTTCATGTTTTTTAATGCCTACAAAATAAAATAAAGATAAAATGAAGTATTACTATCCTTTTAACACTTAGCAAGCCACATAAAGTAGATTATAAATTATATGTCCCTGCTTTTGAAATGTAAAGGTTCTCTAGTCAGTCCTCTATCCACCTATAACACACCAAAACAAAGATATTCCTCAATGAACACACAAATGAGAAGCAGGAATTCTCCCTCTGTCTTCCTGGTAAAAAAGATATCTGTTGGAGAGGTGGTTAATTGGTGTAGATCTTATAGCAGGTAACATAGGGATCTCTCACCCTTAGAATTTGGCCTTTCACCCCGAAACCCTGAGATTTAGGTAAAAGCCCTGAACGTTCCCCTCAGGTATGCTTATAGGAAAAAAAATTCAAAGCTTTCCTTTAATTTAATGGGGATTTTGACTTCTTCACAATACATTTGAGCTCTCCATTGTTAAAGGAGTTGAAATCACCCTTTAACTCTTAAAGTGTGCCAGAGGGATGAGTATTGCAGTGTAGAGCAATATGCTGCTCAACCCAGTGTCACTAAAAGGGTTAAATACATGGAATTTTTTTGTTTCTCTATGGTGAAATTGTCACACACAGTAAGGAGAATGTTCGTAAAGTTCTGTATGCTAAAATAATCCCACAGAACTGCTCTACTGCTCTGCTTCTAATGCCTATGTACAACGCTAGCTATATACCTTTAATGAGATTAAAAGCTGTGTAGGCGACAGATGAACTTTAAGGGGATAATAATTCCTAATATGTAAAACAAATATATGCTGTAGGGTTTATCCTCCTGAGTAAAACAAGGGTATTCTCAATGCTGAAAGTTGTTTTATTCAAAAGTTATTACAGTTCAAACTTGAATTTTTGAGGCGCAGTATCATAGTGGCCTGGAATTATACAGTTGTGCTGTTGTTATACCATCCTATGGAGATTTATGGTCAGCTGACCAGAGCTGTCCACAGGATGGTGTAGAAGCAGCGCCACTGAACAATTTCAGGCCACTATGATACTGCACCTCAAAAATACAAGTTTGAACTATAATCATTTTTGAATAAAACAACTTTCAGCATTGAGAATACCCTTGTTTTACTTAGGAAGATAAATGCTACAATATATATTTTTTTATATTTTATATTACTTTTTCCTTAAATGGGGCTTTAAACCCAATGAATGCGAGATAGGTCTTCAACACTCTGTGAAGCAATGCAGTGAAGTCCTCACTAGCTTTCAAGGGAATAAAAGCCTCATTTAATTAGAGTGCCAGAGGGCTACACAACGCATTGCAGAGCAATGCGCTGTGCATCGCTCTGGCAATCAAAGGGTTAAATCAATTGGCAATTTTTATTTTTGCTGCAGTTGGTTTAATCCAGAATTTCCCCATTGCTACTAAGTACATCAGACTCTATCCAGAAAGTCAAGGACTCATTGCAAAACACTCACAACTCTGTAACTTGGGTAAGAGAATCAGAAGTTTCCACGGCAAACATTTGCAATGCATTCTGTACCCATCTGGCGCTCAAAGGGTTAAAAATAATTGTTGCAGGAATGACTAAACACTTTTTTTAAAATTTAATTAAGTGTAACTTATTTTTTTGTGTTTAATACTGTCCCTTTCAACTCATGTCACTGAACACTGAAAAATGGAGGTAGTGTTTTTGCTGATTCCATCTTTACAAGTTGAGAATGTGAACTTTGTTTGAAAAAGATGGTCTGTTACTGTCTCTCTTTAGCCAAAGGGCATTGGGAATCAGTCAGTACTAAACTAAAATGTCAGCAAAACTATTTCATTGACATTATTGTTTTGACACTTCTTGTAATACCAGTGATTAGGCTGGGAAGGGAGCAGCACTTAATTGACTTCTGTCAGCTACTGAACCACAACTGCAAAGCACACAGACTCCATTCAGCTGCTGAGAAGGAGTAGAGTATCTGGTAGAGTAAAATATTATCAACCACAATACTCCATCAGCCTTTGAGTGCCAGACTGTGGGTCCAATGCTTTGCTTTTTAATATATAGGGCACCCTTCTGACACTCAAAGGGTTGAGAACAGGCTGACCAGACCTCATCTTTAAAGGAGCAGTAAACTTTTTTTTTATGAAAACACATATTTTATAGAGCATTTCCTGCTGAATAAAACAAGGTCACTCACATTGCTGTCAGATGTTTTATTCAAAATTTATAGCAGTTTAAATAATCAGGAAGTGAATTTACTGTGTTTACTTCCTGGTTGTTCTAACTGACAGGAAGTGACTGGCAGTTTCTATCACATTCTATGGAGAACTGTATGTCTCTGACTTTTCTGACTTTCCTCTCCATTAGAATCTAACAGGAAATCTAATTAGAATTTGACCACTAGAGGGCACTGCTAATGTAAAAAAACATGGCTTTAAACTGTAATAACTCTGGAAATATAGATCTCTCGGCAGTGAGAGTACCCTTATTTTACTCAATAGAAAATCCCTACAATATATATTTTTTCATAAAAAAGTTTACTGCTCCTTTAACAGAGGACACATAGGAAGTAAGCATATTTCAGGAATGCACTGGAATCAAAGCAGCCCTGCAGTATGCATTTTTCATGTGTCCCTAGTTAAAGGTGAGGTCTGGTCACCCTAGTTGAGGGTCGTGTTTGGGAAGATAAAGAATTGCAGTTCTGGAACAAATCAAGTGCATTGTCAACATTAAATATTCCCATTGATTTAAATAAGGGCTTTTAACCCCTTATAAACTAGAGAAGATTCCAATGTTTTCTTTGCAATGTATTTGAGACCTCCTTATTGCATAAAGGATTTAGGGCTCGATCAAAATGTTGGAGTAAAAAATGCTGGTAGGGCAAAATGGATACCCACCAACAAAATAAAATGTCTTGGTCGGTATTCAAATGTCCTACCGGCATTACGTACAATTGGCGTTGTGTCCAAACGTCCGTTTTCTGTGTTAAGTTCCCAAAACACCGCTAAATACCGGCAGTTTTGGGAACTTCAAAGGAAAAAAACTAATGATCAGTGATTGACATACTGTCCAGCACCGATAGTTAAATAATCTGTGTTACACTTACCTGTCATCCACTGTCTGTCTCCTTCTATCTCCATTCCATCTTCTGTCTCTATCTTCTCTTGTATCTTCTGTCTTCTTGCTGTAAAACACAAAAACAAAGTATAAGTCAAAAGCAGACATATGCGGCACACTAATACATAGGTTAACCCCTTGAGTTCCAAAGGGGAACACAATGCATTGCAAAGCAATGTACTGCGTACCTCTCTGGGGCTCAGAGGGTTAAACTATGTAGTAGTGTGCCAGTTGTTAATATATAAATGCCCCCATGCATAGCAAATGTTTTGAAGTTATGTCAAGAAAATAGTATTCCCATCATTAAAAATGCCAACATGATACTTAGCATTGATGTAGCTGTCTCTGCCACTGTGTGAGGCTGCTGAGGCGGCGGTGGAGACAGAATAATGTGCCACCACTCTCTCTTCATGTCCAGGGACCAATGCCTGCTCCGATCTGAGGGAATTAGAATTGAGACTGCCCTTATATATGGGCAGTCATAATTCTAATTCTCTCACAGCCATTGGCTGGGATATGCTTACTCACCTCCCAGCCAATCAGCTTTGGGAGGCGATGCTTTAAACTGATTGACTGGCAGGTGCATGATAATGAGGTGATAAAGTGAGGATAAAGTGGAGATAACTTCTCCAGTTTATCACATCTCTAGCTCCTATGTTATTCTATGGAACCTACGCAATAAGATCTCCAAAACTCAAGAAATGTTAGTGAACTGGCTCCACAGAATAACATAGGAATTGAAGAATTGATAAACTGGAGAAGTCATTTCCACTTTATCACCGCTTAGTGAATCCTTCCCCTGTCTCTGACAGGAACTTGGTCTCTGACACTGCCAAGTACTCCAAATTGCTTAAAATTGAGCACTTAGGGCTCGATTTAAAGGCAGCCGTTAACCAAAAAAATCACTAACGGGTGCGTTAAGTGTCATGTTGCAATTCAAAGATCCGTCTAAACAACAGCTAACGGCAGTTGCACAATTCCTACGGCCGATACACTTACGTGCATTCAGACGCATGGAACAACATACCCCAGAGCTATTCAAAGGCTTGCGGTACTGATAACGGCTGAAAAAAAGACACACCTAACGGCTAAAAGTTAAGACCCACTTCTCACACACGTTAGACACCTAACGGCCAAAACTAAACACCCGTTACAGAGGAAAACACACAAAAGGCTTACCGCACAACCATGTAAATGGGAAAATTAACCCGTGCAATGCCAAAACAACACAAAAACATGCACACACAACACAAATCATTACACACAAAACAACAACCAACACCACAGGAACAATGACACACAAAAAAACAACAACACAACATGGCACGGAACAATGGGGGTCATCACACAAAGCGGACCCTGCAAATACAAGCTCACCTGGGAAACATCAACACGCGACCTGCACCCCACAACTGCACGCCCGCAAATGGCACACACAGAACAAGCACAACACACCACATCTTATAACACACACACACCTGCAAACACTTACCTGGACACAAACAACTCACCATTGGTCAGCACTCACCTCATCACCACACCTACACAACGCCCTAGCAAGTACTTAAAGGGACAACTCAACACACTCACTTGTGGCTTGTTTTCCACTCAGGGAGGGAGAGAGAGAGATAGACAGAGAGAGAGAGAGAGAGAGAGAGAGACAGATAGATAGATACAGATAGATAGAGACAGATAGAGAGAGCAAACAGTATGTTGGGTTACATATTGTTGCGAAGACTGCGTAGAAGGCGTGCAAGGGAGAGAGCTAGGGAACATCAGCAAACCCCAAGCACGCCTCATCAACAGCCTTCACCTGTTGCAAGTGAGGAGGCTCTGGCTCACCAGCCACACAGGAGTCCATCCCCACCTGGAGGGCACAGGATGTATAGACGACCACCAAGGCCCAGGGTATACCGCCCAAGGGTCACACTCTTTGGAATGGCTGATGACGAGGTCATTGATCGCTACAGGTTGAGGCCTGACAGCATCATTGCCTTGTATGAGGTCATCAAGGAGCAGGTGGATCCCATCTACATCCACAACCATGCCGTAACTGGCCTGCAGAAACTACTCTGTGCCATACACTTCATGGCAAGCGGGGCCTTCCAGTCCACTGAGGGTTACGCATCTGGCATGTCACAGGCCACATTCTCCAGAGTGCTGGCCCAGGTCCTGCCAGCCCTCAAAATCAAGGCCAGTACCCATATACATTTTCCCACCACCGACATGGACTGGATACACGTCAAGCAGGCCTTTTACGCAAAGGGAGGCATGCCCAGGGTCATGGGTGCTATAGATTGCACCCATGTCCGGATTAAGGCCCCAGCACGTGACGCACAGATATTCATCAACAGGAAGAACTTCCACTCCATCAACGTGCAGATGGTGTGTGACAGCAACATGAGGATCATGAATGTCTGTGCAAAATATCCTGGCAGCACACATGATGCATACATTCTACAAAACTCCTCAGTCCACAGAGATTTTGAGAATGGAACCTTTACAGGGGGATGGCTACTGGGTGAGTTCACAAAACAAAATCACACCACATACACAGGCGTACACACCACTCAGCTCAGCATGCACCTGACCCACACCTACTACGTCCACCACACAAAACATCATTCACACAACATGTGCTCCCTGTTTCACCATGTCACTCACATTACACAGGTGATGCTGGCTATGGATGCAAGTCCTGGCTACTGACCCCTCTGGCCAATCCCCAAACACATGCCCAGGAAAGCTACAACCAGGCTCATGCCAGAACCAGGAATGCTATTGAGCGGACATTTGGGCTCCTCAAGTCAAGATTCCGATGTCTGGACCACTCTGGGGGAGCACTGCAGTATGCACCGGCTAAGGTGTGTGACATCATTGTGGCGTGCGCAATACTGCACAATATCGCAGTGGACACCAGGCTGCTGGAGCACATCCCGGACCCCCCCATACAGGAAGTGCCCATGGACATCGGGCATGTGGAGGAGACCATGAGAGGGGCACAGATCAGAGACAGGCTCATCACGGAATACTTCACCTGTGAGTATAACACAGGCATGCAAACAATCCATGCAAGTCCCCCAGCAGTCCTGTGACACTAACCACACTGCACATTTTGTTCTGTCTCACCCCACAGGAACAGTGACACAGCACTGCACTGGCAGTGGACGTGGAAAATTGTGTGTGTGGACTCAACAACCATCCTCCATTCCACTCTCCACGTTGACATACAGACCCCAAGGATATCACGCACACCCCCAGGAGAAACAAGGTACAACATATTACCCATGTTCATCACCTTACACGGCTTGATTGACAGCAACTAACTGGATATGCCATGATTAGAGCCTGAACAACCATGCTAGCCCAGTAGTGAAAGAGTATTATCTAATGATTTGCATGAGAAGGGACATCAGACTCAATATGGGACCTGTACTGTGCTACAGCTGAGAAGAGCAGCACAGGGGTGGATGTACAGTGGTATGGGCACACAATGTAGAGGTCATGAGACGTAGATCAGATTACCACGGACTCCATGCAGACCTGTGAGTGTGCAGACGTATGTGCCCCTGACATGAATACACACATCAACAAATGTGTCCTAACAGTTCCATGGAACAAATGACATTGGGCTGCCACTGTCACTTTCACAGTGGCAGCACAATGTCATTACTTCCATGGAGCTCTCCGAACACTTGTTAATGTGTGTATACATGTCAGGGGCACATATCCCTAGGACTGATGCACATGTCCTTAGTTCCCCACAGAATTGGTTACAGATGAGTACACAACACATTGTCAAGCAATGGTTTGTGCACTCACCTGTAACTGTGAAAACTGAGGGGATGAAAAAGACTAAATTGTTGTTGCTTGATGATCAGTTCAGGTCTACTGCTCCAAATCCTGTCCTCTTGTCCCGCAGGCATCCGTAACATGATCCATCCTTGAACTGAAGATCTTCCATGTGACTGGATTGATGTCTTGACAACACCTTCATGAAGATCACCCCTTGCTGTTTATGGTGATGTTTGACCTGAGGTTCACACAAACCTCTACTGGAACATTCTCATAGAGACACAGAAAACACTAATTCTTGAGTGTTTTAACCTGTACAGTCAGGATGCTCAGCTACAGAGTTGTCAAACCTCATGGACAACACATGAGCAGGGCAGCAGTGTTACTGAAGTATTACAATTTAGTTTCAAAGTACATTTAGTGTTCTCATACAGGTGTTCAATGCATATAGGCAATACACACACAAAACACATGTACATTCTAATGTACTTTGAGACACAATAAAGATGAACCATCACCATTCTATCTGTGTCCGTAGGAGGATATATTTGAGAACACATATGTCAATGTGTTACCACACCCAGGGTAGAGTATGCCCCATACATGGAAAGGCAACACCCACATCACAGGAGTCCACCACTTGTTTGCCAGTGACTGGACTCTGTGATGTATCCATGCAAACAGATGATGGTGGCAGTGATGCACCAATGTGTTGTGGGAGTGATGAAGAGGTGATACAGGGGACATACTTCCACAGTGAATACCTGTCCACAGTATCTGTATTGCTCAGTATAATCCATGTTCTGAGATTTTGCTCCACTTTGACATATCTCAGTACATGGGCTAACGAACAACCAGACTAAGTGGACATGTGTTATCACTGGTGAAGTCTGTTACACCCTTAGGGAAACAGCAACTCAACTTACAGGAGACCCCAATGCTCAGCCCAGGATATCAATGTGTGTGCTACACGTTGAAATCCTAGGTTAAAAACATTGGCTTCTTCAGTAAGTCAGTTGCACAATGAGTGTGTGAATCCAAGACAACATGGATACATGTCCCATTTATCTATCCTGCTTATAATGTCCCTGCTAAATCACAGAGCTGTTTGTCTGGTTATCCCATTAACCCACTGAGTGCAAGAGTGGTCCCCAACGCATTTCTTGACAATGCGTTGTCTACCACTCTGGCACTCAAAGGGTTAAACACAGCACATGATGTAGACAAATGTTCAGTGTTGTACAATTTGTTGTGCTAAGGGGTATGTTTTGTTGTTCAAATTCAACACACAACACCGCCATATAACACAGTGGTGTAATATGGCTCCAGGGATGTATTACAAGTTGAATTTGTACAACGGTGTGTGTGTGAACCCATGTTGTAGCATCCCACTAACATTTCACATAGGCAGAGGTTGTGTTCACTGCATTGTATGGCAATGCATTGGAGACAACCCTGCCACCCAATCCATAACTGAAGACACAACAGATCAGACTGGAATTAAAAAAAAAATGTTTTCTTTATTGAGGGGAAACTTAACAGGTTGGCCCTTTCATTTTTTCTTCTTTGGGTGGGGGGCCTTAGCCTGGGTGCCAGAGGTGGATGCCCTTGTGGATCTCCTGGTAACCCTCTGCCCCCTAGGTGTTGCTTCAGGGGTAACACTAGAGGGGGTGGTGGTTGCAGTAGACCCCTCAGTGGAACGCAAGTTCTCCCTCTCCATCCTCAGGTTCTCCCTGCGGTTTATCTCCCTCAGCTCCACAAGGACCTGTGTTAACATGTCCATCACACCAGTCCTGAGCTGCTGGAGTAGTGTATTCCCCCTGGACACCTCCGACTCCAAACCTTGGATCCTGCTCTCCAATTGGACAATGTTCCTCCTGGATTGCCTCCTGCTCCTGGTGATATTGCTGTCAGTACTCCTGCTCGACCGGAGTAGTCTCCTCTGAAGGGCCATACACTCCGCCTCCATCCCTGTGAGGCGTGCGGTGCTGGAGGTGGATGTGCCCGGTGTCCCTGGTGCTGCTGTTTCTTCCTCTGCTGCTGAGGGTGCTGTTTCTTCCTCTGCTGCTGAGGGTGCTGTTTCCTCCTCTGCTGCTGAGGGTGCTGTTTCCTCCTCTGCTGGAGGTGCTGTTTCCTCTGCTGCTGGAGGTGCTGTTTCCTCTGCTGCTGGAGGTGCTGTATCCTCTGCTGCTGCTGAGGGTGCTGTGGCTGCTGTTGGAGTGGCTGGTGCAGATGATGGGCATATGCCCACCACATCAAGTGATGCAGAGCTGCCCAGAGATGTGTGTGCTGGTGGAGGTGTGAATATGTCCCTGGGTAGGGGGCACTGGGGCTCACCAATCAGGCCCAGGTGTGTGTAGTCCAGTGGCCAAGGGTCATATGGTGGCCACTGATAGGTGGTGGGACCCCACCTTGGATCATACCTTGGGGCATGCTGTGGAGCCATCCAGGAGGGTGGGTTGATCTGGGAGGCACATGGCCCATATTGGGTGTTGGCCACGGTCCCTGGCAGCCATTGCCTCCCTGGCGGTGGTGGTGCTGCTGATGGAGGGTAGTAGCTGGTGGAGGTGGATGGATGTGTCCACCTCTCCTCCTGTGGCATCCAGCCACTGTACTGGGGAGGTGCAGCTGGAAAGGGTGGTGCAGCCTGTGGTGGTGCAGCTGGAAGGGGTGGTGCAGCCTGTGGTGGTGCAGCTGGAAGGGGTGGTGCAGCCTGTGGTGGTGCAGCTGGAAGGGGTGGTGCAGCCTGTGGTGGTGCAGCTGGAAAGGGTGGTGCAGCCTGGGGTGGTGCAGTAGGTGGTGATGCAGCCTGTGTTGGAGGGGATGGTGATGGTGGGTAAGGTGACCACCGGCTGGTCCCCTCCTCTGTGTCCTCCTCACTGGGGGGTGACATAGCCTCCTCCACTGTCTCCTGCTGGGCTTGACGGCCGTAAGCTGTGTGGAGGAAGAAGATGTTGTGATTAGTGACCTTAGCCATATGTTTGTGGAGACAATTCTACTTTGATATGTGTTGAAGAAAAATATATGTGTTTGTGTTAATCCCCCTGGGTAAACAAGGGTACTCCCACTGCTGAAAGGTGTTTGAGTTATTATGGGTGAAGGTTTCATTTTGAGGTGCAATATCACAGTGGCCAGAAATAGTACAGTGGGGCTGTTGCTACACCCTCCCATGTAGATATCTGGTCCCTGTACCAGAGCTGTCCATATGATTGTGTAGTAACAGCACCACTGTACAATATCAGGCCACTAGGATATTGCCCCTGACATATCCATGTCTGAGCTGTGATACCTTTTGCATCAACACACCTTTCAGCAGTACGAATACCATTGTTTAACTCGGGGGGGGGGGGATCCAACAACATATATTTGTCTTCACAACTTGTAGGGATGGCTATCCCTCCAGGGGGGTGGCAAAGGTTAAGTCCACCTTGATGTCAGATTGTAGACATTGTGGGAACAGATGTTGTTCTCTGTTAGTCCTATCCCTCCTACCCTCATGGTTGTTCAGATAATGCTCTATGTGACGGATGTAGATTTCAGTCATTTGTCTACACGAGGGATTTCCAGCAGAGACAAAATCAACCCATTTAGAGAACAATACTTAATTGGAATGGTGTACAGGGTGTGCATGATTTACAAGCACACTCTGTGGACCATTCCAAAGAGGTATTTCTCTCTATATGTTGTGACTTTGGCTCTGCTGAAGAGCCTCCGTGTGGTCAAATGATGGATATCTTCACCTGTCACATGGAGCAATATCTGTATAACCATGAGTGTTGGAGGGATGGGACTTAGATCAAGACACATCTGTTAACGATGGCAATGATATGACATCATGATGACATTACCCATTGCTATCCCATTACAGTGACACACAAGTAGAAATGGTGATATATGTATGTGGATATGTACCCTTCATATGGATGGAGTAATATCCTTCCAAGATGTGATGCCAGAGAGCATTTCATTAGGTGTGATTGCCTTACTGGCTATATATGTGCACCCATCCAACCAGACATTGTATTGATATGATGGATATGAACATACCTCGTATATCCCATCTACGTAGGGTGTGATATACTATGTATGTGTATTTGGATGGTAGCAATGTAGGTTGATATGTGATGGGTGCACATATCTGGCCAGTAAGGCAATCACATCCAGTGAAGTGATCTCTGTGTTCACATCATGTTGGAACATATTTAGTAACATTTGAATCCTAAGGGCAACAATCCAGCCAGTAGTGAGGGATATCTTTGATTGAGGCCTGTTTTTTTGTCTGTGTATGAGCCCATCCATCCTTCTGTGTGAGGCAACCGTACTCAGTCCTAGATATCCATCAGTCATGGCCTGTTGGTGACCAAGGTACAATGTTTGCTATTTGTTTCCCATATGTATCCTGCATAGAGATGCTGGTGTACCATCGATCCATGGCATCAGCACCCCTGTGGATCCATGTGGGAATCAGATATGGGATATGTCATTTCAAGTCAGAGTAAATGATTGCAGCCACAACACCAATGCCTACTTTTTCCAGCTTGAATTCTGTAAAATAGTTTTCGGCCTGTGTGTTGCACCTACAAGCATTTATTCTGTGTGACACTGTGATGTGTGATCTGATGCCCCCTTTTGTGATTCAGTAAGCGGTGATGTTGAACCGATGACATGAACATGATGGTGACTTCTCCAGTGATCTCCTTTCCCCATTTCCAGTGTTTTCCATGGAGTCTGTACAATGGGACCCTATGAACTTGATTCTTGTTTTGGCATATTCTCCATGGACTAACACTGGTACTGGTGAAGTGAGGGTGTGTGAGGGTTACTTTGTGTCCACCATGTGTTTGTCACCGCTTAGTGAATGTCCCCTGTGTAGCATGTGATCGTTGTCCTATTGACTTGTTTGTTGTCAGGTTAACCCCTTGAGTCCCAGAGGGGTTGCCAATGCATTGTTGATCGATGCATTGATGATCCCTCTAGCACTCAAGGGGTTAGGGTGGGGGTGGGGACATGGGTGACATTGTGTGTGAACAGTGATGATCTATGACAGTCGACAATTTGAAAATGAAGGTTTGTGTATTGTGTGTAATGAGCACAGCGACAGGAGGGTTGAAGTAGGACTTTGACAGGTTTGTCCCAAGTTGGACGTTGCCATTTGTCCAGGTGTTGTGTCCTTTTTTTAACCCTCATGGTGCTGTGTTGGTGCAGTTGTATGGCTGAGTGATGGCCATGTGTTGAGGTGTGAGTGTGTGTGCAGCTGGTGTTGGTTGCTGTAGTGTGTTGTTCTGTAGTGTTGCACTTACCGGTAGTGTGGAGGCTCCTCTCATCCCCAGTGTCAGTTCCTCCCACGACCCCCTCGATCATGGTCGGGGACATGTTCTGCCGCACCATCTCCTCCCAGCCGCAGAATGTGATGGGCACAGATGGGCCACCTCCGGTGCCTCGGGCTTGCTTGGCCATGTCAGACATCTTGTTCTTGACCACCCTCCGGCAGTCGCCCCATCTCTTCTTCACAGACTCCACGTCCCGCCTGCATGTTGCCACCGCGTTCACCCGGCTGCAGATCTGGTTCCAGGCTGCCTTCCTCCGCGCTGCCAGGCCAGGGACCTTTGCCGTCGGGTGGAGAACACTCTGCCTCTCCAGGACAGCTTCCACAAGAGCCGTGTTCTCCTCCTCACTATATCTGGGATCCCTGATCCTGCCCTCATCAGCTCCGGCATGGGAGGATTCAGAGCCGGAGTGCCCTGCCTGGTCTGACCCTGCCTGTGTGGGGTGCTCCCCAGGAACTACCCCTCGTCCCACTGCAGGTTCTGTCCCTGTCCTGCGTGTTCCTGCTCTGGTGGGCCTGGTCCCCCTCCGCCCTGCGGATCTCCCTCTCCCACCCCTGCTCTGCTGAGGGATCCCCTCCTGACCTTCCTCCTCCTCCACTACTCTCCCCATCCCTCTCTCCTGTCCTCCTCTCCTTGCCATCACTCACCCAGTCACACCCAGGCACTCCCACAGGCCCTCACAGACACACTCGATCCAGTCACTCTCTGTCACACACTTTCACTCCCAGATTCACACTGTCAAAATAAAAAGTAAAATGTGTAAGGTGTTATGAAATAAAAGGACTATGTGTATGTATGTGTATGTGTTTGTGTTTGTATGTGTGTATGTAATATGTGCAAAAGTGTGATATGTGTATATATAGTGCACCTCTCTCCTCTCTCCAAATTGCAAAACTCCTCTACCTCCAATGAACGCGCCTCTCTCCCTCTCTCTAATGACTATTAGTGATGAGCGAGCACCCCAATGCTCGGGTGTTCGGGTGCTCTGACCGAGCACCCCCTGAGGCTCGAGTGCTCGGCCGAGCACCCGAGCCCCATTGAAGTCAATGGGAGGACTCGAGCATTACACCAGGCACCCCCTGCTCTGATGAGGGGAGGGTGCCTGGTCCATAGGAAAAGGGCAGAAAAGGATGGAAACACCACAGAAATGGTTCAGGGACAGCATAGGGAGGATGTCTGGATGCATCTTGGACTCCAACATCGCTGCTGGGAACGATCTTTCGCCCGTAGTACGCCATTTTTACAGACTGACCGTAAAACACACAAAAAGGAAAATAAAAACGACTTTAGGCGAAAAATTGTTACCAAACAATATTTGCTGTATATTTACTTGTATATCATCTGCAAATTCTCCCAAAAATTTCCTTGATTTTCTGAAGTGAGGCCATGATTAAGAGGGAAACGTGCGCAGAGGCAAATTCTCCCAAAAATTTCCTTGATTTTCTGAAGTGAGGCCATGATTAAGAGGGAAACGTGCGCAGAGGCAAATTCTCCCAAAAATTTCCTTGATTTTATTGAACTGAGGCCATGATTAAGAGGGAAACGTGCGCTGAGCTGACCATCTAAAACATTATGGGTGAGGGTCTGCTGCAGAGCTGACCATCCTAAACATTATATGCGAAGGCCCGCTAGTGAGCTGACGCTATAAAACATTATATGAGAGGGCCCGCTAGAGAGCTGACCCAATAAAACATTATATGAGAAGGCCCGCTGGTGAGCTGACCTATATAAAAATTGTCAAACAGGGCCCGCTGGTGAGCTGACCCTATATAAAAATTATATCACAGGGCCCGCTGGTGAGCTGGCCCTATATAAAAATTATATCACAGGGCCCGCTGGTGAGCTGGCCCTATATAAAAATTATATCACAGGGCCCGCTGGTGAGCTGGCCCTATATAAAAATTATATCCCAGGGCATATGGAAGAGGAGGAGGAGGATGAGAAGATTAAGAGTCAACCATATACCCGTTTTTTGGGTGGAAGGGGTGAATGGGAATACAGAGTATTCCCATCATTGTAAATAACATATATAAAGTGAGTTTATGTTCCCCCGGGGCTTTCCTCCAGTGGAGTGGAGAAGTCAGGGGAAATCCAGGCCTTGTTCATTTTTATAAGTGTCAACCTATCAGCATTGTCGGTGGAAAGGCGGATACGCTTATCTGTTATGATGCCACCAGCAGCACTAAATACCCGCTCAGACAGAACGCTGGCGGCAGGGCAGGCCAGCACCTCCAAGGCGTAGAGTGCCAGTTCATACCACGTGTCCAGCTTGGACACCCAGTAGTTGTAAGGCACAGAGGGATCATTGAGGACGCTGACACGGTCTGCTACGTACTCCTTCACCATCTTCCAAAACTTTTCCCTCCTTGTGACACTAGGCTGCGCATCAGGGTGAGGGTGCTGGCGGGGTGTCATGAAGGTGTCCCACGCCTTGGAGAGTGTTGCCCTGCCTTTGTCGGAACTGCTGTGTGCTCCCCTTTTCTCCCCTTCTCGGTTGGCCAAGGTAGCACGTACTCTGCCGCCAGCGTTGTCAGATGGAAAATTTTGGAGCAATTTTTCGACAAGAACCTTCTGGTATTGCACCATTTTGCTTGTCCTCTCCACCGGAGGAATGAGAGATGAGAAATTCTCTTTGTAGCGGGGGTCCAGAAGGGTGAACACCCAGTAATCCGTGTTGTCTAAAATGCGTATAACGCGTGGGTCACGGGAAAGGCAGCCTAACATAAAGTCAGCCATGTGTGCCAGAGTACCAACAGTCAAGATTTCGCTGTCCTCACCAGGAGGATGACTCTCAATATCCTCATCCTCTTCCTCCTCTTCTGCCCACCCACGCTGAAGAGATGGAACTAAAGTTCCATGGCTACCCTCTGTAGCGGAGGCAACCGTGTCTTCCTCCTCCTCCTCCTCCTCCTCCTCCGCCTCCTCCAATTGTCGCTGAGAAGACAAAGTGAGGGTGCTCTGGCTATCACCTTGTGTAAGCTCTTCCTCCCCCATTTCCACCTCTTCCACATGCAAAGCGTCGGTTTTAATTGTGAGCAGCGAGCGTTTCAGTAGACACAGAAGTGGGATGGTTACACTGATAATAGCGTTATCGCCGCTCACCATCTGTGTCGATTCCTCAAAATTGCGTAAAACCTCGCAGAGGTCTGACATCCATTCCCACTCCTCACTTCTGATTACAGGAAGTTGAACGGAGAGGCGACGACCGTGTAACAGCTGGTACTCCACTACTGCCCTCTGCTGCTCACAAAGCCGGGCCAACATGTGGAAGGTGGAGTTCCAGCGCGTGCTCACGTCACACAGCAGCCGGTGAGCTGGCAATTGTAAGCGCTGCTGCAGCTTCAACAGGCCGGCTGAAGCTGTTGATGACTTACGGAAATGTGCACACAAGCGGCGCACCTTGGTCAAGAGATCATGCACATTGGGGTAGGTTTTTAGAAATCGCTGCACCACTAAATTAAATACATGCGCTAGGCATGGTACGTGTGTGAGCTTGCCGAGCTCCAAAGCCGCCACCAAGTTACGCCCATTATCACACACAACCATGCCTGGTTGCAGGTTGAGTGGCGAGAGCCACTGCTCGGTCTGGTGACTAATCCCCTGCAACAGCTCTGAGGCCGTGTGCTGTTTGTCCCCAAGGCAGATCAGCTTCAGCACGGCCTGTTGACGCTTCCCCACTGCAGTGCTACACTGCTTCCAGCTACTGGCTGATGGGGGAGTGGCGCTGTGTGTAGAGAATTCGGAGGTGGAAACGGAGGAGGAGGAGCCAATAACGTAGGTGCTGGTGGAAACCCTGATGGAGGTAGGGCCCGCAATCCTCGGCGTGGGTAGCACCCGTGCCATCCCAGGGTCCGAGTCGCTCCCAGCCTCCACGACATTCACCCAGTGTGCCGTCAGGGAAATGTAGCGTCCCTGGCCACAAGCACTTGTCCATGTGTCAGTCGTTAAGTGGACCTTCCCAGTAACTGCGTTGGTCAGGGCACGGGTGATATTACGGGACACATGGTGGTGTAATGCGGGGATGGCACACCGGGAAAAGTAGTGGCGGCTGGGGACCGCGTACCGAGGGACAGCTGCTGCCATCAGGCTGCGGAAGGACTCAGTGTCCACAAGCCTAAATGGCAGCATTTCGATGGCCAGTAATTTGGAAAGGTGTGAGGTTAGTGCTATGGCCTGTGGGTGGGTGGCTGGGTACTTTCTCTTGCGCTCAAATGCCTGGGGTAACGACATTTGGACGCTGTGCTGGGACAGGGAAGTGGATGTGGTCGCTGATGGTGCTTCAGATGGTACAGGTGCAGGGCGGGAGGTATGCGGGCCTGCGCCTTCGACAGGCGATTGGCCGGCACAGAAAACAGGGGAAGAGGAGGCAGTGGTGTGGCCTGCAGACACAGATGGGCGATCCAGGCGTTCCTCCCACTTACTACGGTGCTTGGATGCCATGTGTCGGATCATGCTGGTGGTGGTGAGGTTTCTAGTGTTCATGCCTCGGCTCATTCTGGTGTGGCACAGGTTGCAAACTACAATTCTTTTGTCGTCCGCACTTTCCTTAAAAAAACGCCATACCGCGGAACACCTACCCCTTGGCAAGGTAGATTTACGCAAGGGGGTGCTCCGTGGAACATTTGCGGGCCGGTTTGGTGCGGTCCGCCTTCTTTCTGTAGCCACACCACTGCCTCTTCCAGCCTGTTGCGGTGCTGCAGATGGCTCACCCTCAGGACTGCTGACATCGCTCGGCTCTACACCTTCCCAGGTGGGGTCAGTCACCTCATCGTCCACCAAGTCCTCCTCCACTTCCTCACTCTGATCATCCTCCTCAAGTCTTGATCCCACCACATACTCAGTCATTGACAACTGTATAACATTCTCCTCAACAAGGTCTTGAGACGGAAATAGTGGTTGATTTAATGGCAACTGTGTCTCATCATCATCATCATCATCCACTACTTCCTTTGACCTTAAATGCCGTTCACATCTGTCATCTTCCTGTGATTGGGTAGCCTCTAGAGGTTGTGAATCAGGGCACAAGATGTCATGTTCCTCTGCAAGCGTGCTTGGAGAGAGGGTCAAATGAAGGATTGGTGATGAGACGAGCTCCTCACTATATCCCAGTGTGGGATCACTTCTTTGACCAGACCGTGTATGGTGGGAGGAAGGATGATCAGAGTGAGGATTATTTTGACCAGACTCTTGGCTACTGAGAGTGGACTTGGTGGAAGACAGGGTGGTGCTTAACCGACTGGAAGCAGTATCAGCTGTCATCCAACCGACCACCTGTTCGCAGTGGTCGGACCTCGAGAGTGATGTCCTGCGACGCCCTGTAAAATTACACATGAAGCTAGGTATGGTGGATGTCTTTCTTTCTTGTGCTCTGGCACCAGGCACAGTTTCTCCGCGTCCTGACCCGCGCCCTGAACTTTCAGGATCACGCCTCCCTGCACGTTTATTGGCTGCGCAGCAGCCGCAAAACGTGCGGGGAGGAGACCCGAACATGGCGGGCGAGCACATGCGGTACTCGTACGAGTACCGCCATGTGCCGAGCAGAGCGATGCTCGAGCCGATCCGAGCATCGGCCGAGCATGCTCGCTCAACACTAATGACTATCCTCCGCTCCTGGGTCCTGATATCTGGCTCTGAAGAACTCGATAACAGACAGTGTGTGGCAGTTATTTTTGGGTATATATAGGTGTATTTGAAGTTATTTGATACATTGGGCCTTTGGGATTGGATGTGTGTTTGAATTTGTTTTGGCATCAATCATGGTTGCTTGACAACGGCAGCCGTTATGTTACATGTTGTTTGGAGCTCAGTTATCGTGTGATTTGTCCGCCCGTTGTGCATTAACATGAGCGACAACGGGTTTTGTGTTACGTGTTTTTTGTGTGCCTACGCTCGATAGCTATTCTTGTAGAGTAGCTATTGAATCTGCCGTAACTCCTGTATTATTTGCGAGCGATGTGCCTTTTTCACTTAGCGGCTGGTTTAACGGTTGCCTTTAAATCGAGCCCTTAGTGTTTTATATTTGTACCCGTCTATAAACTGCTCCAGTTCCAGTATAATTAGCTGGTCTCCTTTAGTGATGCGTAAAACTTCCTCAGTTCTGTTTGCAAGTGATTTTGATGTTAATTTAAAAAATAATTGACTACAGTAAAATTGATTCATACTAAATCTATGTAATGGACTGGAAAAGGGAATTGCAAAAAAACGCTGTTTAAAAAAAAATAAAAAAAATACAAAACTGATTTGTTCATCGTCATTCTCCATCTTCTTCTGCCTCTTTTATCATATAGGCCTTTCACTGATATCCCCAAAAGGAAGCTCAGTGAAGGAAAGTTTATACACACTCATGGGCTGAGAGGACAGGGTGGATTGTTAGAATCTGTCATAGCCAGATAAAGATGGATTGAGGGTAACAACTCTCAATATTACCATATAAAACAAGGAACTTCTTAAACTGTTTTTATACTGCTATGTGAAAAATAGACTTGAGGAGAAAAATAAAAAAAAAGATTTATTTTAACTCCTTACCATTACTGTGTTTATCTGAAAAATGTCCTAGGAAACGCTGCCCTTTAAATGGTCAGTATGGTAATGTTACCCTAGTTCACTGATGCACTGGTGTAACAATAAGGGTCACACCTGTGAGCGGGCCCATCACTGCAGGGGCCCGGCCGCCCCCTGAGACCCAGTCTCCCACACAGACCTCTAGCAGCTGAGCTCTGTCTCCGGCACTCTAGTAATGCAGAGCGCAAGGAGATGACATCATCTCCCAGTGCTCTGTATTACTGAAGAGAGGACAATGTAGAGGTAATGTGGGGATTGAGGGCAATGTGGGGGCAATGTGGAGACTGGGGGCAATGGGGAGCAATGTGGGGATAGCCAAAGGGGGGGATGTTGTCGGGGGGGAGCATGTCAATTTTTGCACCAGGGCCCGGGGGCTTCTAGTTATGCCTCTGAACTGATGCTTTTCAACATTTACCAAACATTCATATTACCCCAATCATAGTTTTGAGAACTCCAGGATCCAGCACCATTACATATTATGAATACATACAGAGTGGAACCTAGTGTATCAACTTTTATACTGCTTAGTGCATGCCAAGATAAGCTACACGTAATACACATTCCTAATTAATATGGGACATAGGACTCTTTAAAAAAATGCTTTCAGTTTTATTTCTGCTCATATGAACATTGTCCTAAGTTATATTTAAAATACTAGCTCTTTGCACACTTGATATCACTTTTTTATTAAAGAAAAAATCATAAGTGATACAATAATCGTTGACATAATGTATTACTTTATTTTATATTACAAAACAATTGGAAATAGAATATACACATGAGATTAAGTCAGAATCTAATTTTTTGGACAGGTGGACTATGTCATATATATGAGGGGGTGGGCGAGATTATGTACTGAAAGGTTGCAAAGCCAAATCCTACATAATAATTCACTAGGATGTTTGTCAGAAGCCGTCATGCACAGTAGAGACTGCCCGAACGCACGGAATGCTGGGAGCACGGAATGTTGGGAACACAGAATGCTGGGAGTTCTGTGCTGGGAGCACAGAATGCTGGGAGTTCTGTGCTGGGAGCACATAATGCTGGGAGTGCTGTGCTGGGAGCATTCTGTGCTTTTGGCAGTCTCTGTAGTGCATGACTGCGTCAGCAGCAGGGTGCAGAGCAGGACCGGCCTCTTAACCCTTTGAGTGCCAGAGGGGTACGCAACACATTGCAAAGCAATGCGTTGAGTACCCCTCCGGCACTCAAAGGGTTAACACCACCCAGACCTTGACACTAGTATACATATAATTGCTATATCGGGAATGGAGCATTGTAAAGTATTGAGTTGATTTTCTACCATAGTATAAGACAGTGTAGTCAATCTTTGGACCTCTGTCAATTTTTGGACCCTCATTGTTGTGGTTGATGGAATTCGTCATATCCAACATTTGAGGACCCAATGATTGACTATTCCTGCTTGAAGAACTTTGTCAAAATGGCAGTTTTTTTGGGTCTGCACTCCAAACATGTAAACAGGAAGAAACTATAGGCATCTGCCCAATTAACATATACACGTAATGATTATAAAGGGAATTGTACCTTAGAAATCAGATGTTCCTTGGTAGGTATCCTTCACACGACATCCTATTGGAATGATGCCACCAACATAATGAGCGTCAATACATAGTGTTCAAAAAGTGAGCAGTGTCAGTATGGTGCCTTTAAAATGATGGGGTTTAAAATATAGCTGGGTCCATTAGGGTATGGGTACATTTGATTTAAGTTTATGGTTTAATACTGGTTGCATTCAGTAGCAACTCCTTAGATGCTAGAAAGTTCTCATTGGAGATCTTTCTAACATCCAAAAGGTTAAGCTATGAATTTGCATTGTTAGATAGTTGTATTTTTACACATCCTATATAATAATTCACTAGTATGTTTGTCAGAAGTCATCATGGGCAGTAGAGACTGTGTGTGTTCAGACAGTCTCTACTGCACATGACTGCATCGCGTGAGTGAGGCAACCCAAGACTGCATCGCATGGAGCAGTGAGGTAGTGGCCTCTTACCATTTCCCAGACCTTAGCACGTGTATACAGACTTTTACACTAGTAACTGTATCAATGAACACAGCAGCCTTTGAAATAGAAAGAGAAAACTGCTGAAAGTCTAGAGTGTAGACATGTAAACTGCACAAAAATGTACACTTCCTCCTCTTATTTGTATGTCAGGTAGTTGGCCCTACTTCATGTGTTTGCACGGTGATACAAATATACAGTATTTAACACGTTACATGTTTAATACAAGTACACCAATATACACCCTTTTTTCTAATTTCTAATTTAAACTATGTCAACTAATCATTTTCAATTCCAGCTTCAGGGCACACCAACAGGTCTGGTTTTCAGGATATCTGTAATTAAACTCAGGTAGATTAATCACTGAGTGACTGATTACCCACCCGTGATCAAGTAGGAATCTTTTAAAAACATGCTCTGTTTTTGTGCCCTGAGGACTAAGTTGAGAATCACTGGTGTAGACAAAAGTAAATCACAAAAAGGTGGACTACAGAATGTGTTTTGTCAGAGTGCTTGTCACCAGCTAGTCACATGTCTTACATATTGTTCAAGAGACAATGGGGCACATATATAAAACAAAAGTAATAAATAATATATCTGTAAAACTGTTGTAATGTATAACCATTTAGACACATCTTTATCAAGTACTGATTCCACTAAGCTGACCTTTTTTGAAAACTTGCCCAAATAAGAATTGTATCAAAATTATGTATAATGAGATTCATTAACTGTGCCAAAAATAAAGGCAACTTTAGTGATTAAATCTTAACTCGAGGTAGAACCTGTTCTCAATGGAAGTAAATAGTGACAGTGCAAAAAAAAATTCTTATTAGCAAATTTTCTCAGAATATTCAGAGAGACATAGTTATAAGCTTGACTTCTTTATAAATATGACCCATCATTGTGAACTATAGCGACGATTCTTAACCCATTAAGGATCCATGACGTACCAGGACTGTCATGGGTAAACTTGCATTTTACCCTTTGAGTGCCAGAGAGGCATCCAATGCATTGAGATGTAATGCTTTGGATACCTCTCCAACACTCAAAGAGTTCAACCAACTGAGAATTTGGGGGTGTTTATTTCTCCTCTATGGTGCAGATACTTTGTTCCATAATGGTTCCCCATTTATTTTATCAATAAGTCCCATTGGGGGAGATGTATAAAGACCCTACTTAGTGTATGATTAACCCCTTAAGGACCAGCCAAGTGGTTGGCAGTTAAGGACCACAGAGTTTTTTTTTTCTTGTGAATCTGATTCGGGGGTCCCCGAGCTGTGCTGTGATCCATTAATTCCATGATGTGGCAGGCCCATCACTGGTCCTTAAACATAGCTTAACCCATTGGATGCTAGAGAGATCTCCAACACATTATGAAGCATCTAAGAGGTTAATAACGAACGCTACTCGTATGCATCCATAAGCATCCAAGGGGTTAATAAAGAATGCCACCAGTATGCTTCCATAAAATGTAGAGTAGTACAGGCGAGTTCCATACTGTAATTCACATGTGACTTCAACCTTCGAGTCATCGCTTTGTGAGGCATCCAAGTGATTCAAAGGCAGGAAAACCCATGACAGTAAAAAATGATGCCTCTGTAAGAACTTCTATGTTTGAGATGTTAATAACATCCAATGGGATTCTGGTGTGACATTTTCAACAGCGTCATATTGAAGGCTCCATTTTGACAGGCGAGATCTTGTGAATTCGCTGTTTTGAGGCCCACGAATTAGAGGGCACCATTAAAAAGGATGCGTTAGCGATCAACTCTCTTTTTAATAATATTTGATGAGGGGCATAAATTACTTGTTTTATTTCTATCTCTGCAGTTGTACAAGAAGCACTGTGAGGCAGGAAGTTGAACCCAGGGTTCCCTGCCAGGGTATACACACAAGTTCAGGTTATTTGTACTGTATAAATAGTTGTTATGTGGGATGAGAAAATGTGGCTTCCTTGAGAAACAAGAAGAGATAAAGGAGAATGAGACTGATGAATGAAGTACACCATGTGCACCATATCGGACACATAACCATTCTCTTTATACTCTATTGTGCAGTTGGTATACTACATAGTAACATAATAAATTAGGTTGAAAACGGACACAAGTCCATCAAGTTCAGCCTGAACCTTTGCCTTATACATCCCAGTAAAATTAGAAATATATGTTTCCTACCAAAATTAGTATTAGTCTATTTACCAGAACATCCTGTTTTACCTACTAATATATAGTAAAACCCTGTATGTTCCCACATGAAAGGAATGCATCTGATCTTCTTAAATGTATCCATTATATCTGCCATTATCACATACTTGGAAAACAACTTACACAATTTAATAGAATTACTGTAAAAAAACCCTTTGCCTGCTGAAGTTCAAACCTCCTTTCCTCAAATTGTAAGGGGTAACCACTGGCCTCTAGCTATTTGATCCAGCAAAGCAAACCACAGAATTATTTTAGTTCCACTTAGAATTTTGATTCCATGATAAATCAAGCAGAGAAACCCATTTTTGGTCCCTGCATCTGCTAATGAGAGGACAGTAGAGTAGTCTATGGGTGTTTCTTTGATGTCCTTTTCTCTATGCCTATGTCCAGTGTACTGAGCAAGGTATAGAGGAAATGGCATTGGGGTTATGCACTAAGACATGATAAGGAGGTGATAAAGTGGAGAAGACTTCTACAATGATACCACTTTTCCATTCTGTAGATACTATGCACTAAGATCTCCAGAGTTTGAGAGCTCTTAGTGCATTGGCTCAGTAGAATAACATATGGATTGGAGAAGTGATATATCACTGTAGAAGTCATCTCCACTTTATCACTCCTTAGTGCAGCCCCCCTCTTTTTGTGTACTCCATTTCCCTGTGCATGCTATGGGATTGAAGAGCTCTCTGTCATTGACCCGTTGAATGCCTGTTTTTACAACTAATTACCGGGTCTCTGGGGGACAGAAGCTGATTCTCTGGTGGTAGGGAGATTCTTCTTAAAGGGATAGTAATGTTTCAAACCTTTTTTGGTCCTTGGTCTTTTCTTAAGTTAAGGACAGACTTATGTCGTCCGTATCGTTGTTCCTGTCTCTCTACAGGTTGCAGTTATCTATCGCCCACCTACCAACACCTGTACACCTTCAAACTTTCTTTCTGACTTTGAATCATGGCTTTCCTTTTTCCTGTCATCAGACACACCTTCACTTCTTCTGGGGGACTTCAACTGCCATGTGGATGATCCATCAGTCTCCTGGGCATCCTGATTTCTTTCTCTAACATCTGCGTTTGGACTACAACAGTGGAAAGGTGCTAGTACTCACAGGGATGGCCACTTCCTAGACCTTGTGTTCATTAGAGGCTGTGCAATTTTGGATTTCAACATCTCCCCTATCTGACCACCATCTTCTAACATTCAGCACCACTTATACACATTCCGCAATCCCTGCTTCCTCTCCCCACTTCACACGTAACCTCAAATCACTTAACCTCACTGCTCTGCAATCCTCTCTGGCTACAGGACTTTCATCCATTCCCACTAATACAGACACTAACAGTCTTGTCAACACTTACAACTCGGTCCTGTCCTCCTCTTTAAACCTGAATGTTCCTCTCTGTCTCAGACACACCCGTAAAACCAATCCACGGCCATGGCTTAATAAGGACACCAGCTTCCTTCGCTCCTGTACTCGTTCAGCTGAACGACTCTGGAGAAAGTCAGGCTCTCTGGCAGACTTTATGCACTACAGATTCCTCCTTTCATGTTTTAACTCTGCTCTGTCCCTGACAAAAAAACATTACTTTTCACAACTAATTAGCACTCACAAATCCAACCCCCGCCGCCCTTTCTCTACATTCGACTCCCTATTCCCGCCCTCCATCTGCCTCCCTCTCACACTCCATACAGCCACAAGACTTTGCCGACTTCTTCAAAGCCAAGGTAGACTCCATCTGGGGTAATAGCCCACCCTGTATATACTCTCCTATCCTCCCTCATTCCCATCCTGCCACCCTGGACTCCTTTTCGCAAGTCATGGAGGGAGAATTGGCTAACCTACTATCCTCTGCTCTGTCCACTACATGCACGCTTGATCCACGCCCCTCTCCCCCACACTAACCCCTATCCTATTACAGATCTTTAACTCCTCCTTTGCCATTTCCTGATGACTTCAAACATGCCATAGTAACACCTATCCTCAAAAACAACTCCACTGACAGTAACACACCCTCTAGCTATTGACCGATTTCTCTCCTGCTGTTTGGTTCTAAGCTCTTGGAACGCCTAGCCTACAACCGCCTGCTTGACCTCCTTAACAAGCACAACCTGCTTGACCCGCTACAATCTGGCTTTCGCACTGCACATTCCACTGAAACTGCTCTCACAAGAGTGGTCAAGGATCTACACATTGCCAAATCACAAGATCACTATTCTATACTTATCCTTCTTGATCTCTCTGCTGCTTTTGACACTGTTGATCATGCACTTCTCCAAGTTCTTCACTCCTTAGGAATCTGTAACTTAGCACTGGACTGGCTATCCTCATATCTAACTAACCGATCCTTCAGTGTCTCCTCTGCCATCTCATCATCATCTCCTGTCCACCTCTCTGTTGGTGTTCCTCAAGGCTCTGTTCTAGGATCACTTCTGTTTTCTCTTTACACAAAAACACTTGGCGATCTTATTAACTTCTTTGGTCTCAAATATCACCTCTATGCAGATGACACCCAGCTTTATTTATCTGCACCTCAACTGACTTCTGATAGTCAATCTAAAGTCACAGATTGCCTCTCAGCCATCTCAGACTGGGTGGCTCATAGACATCTCAAGCTCAATATGTCTAAAACAGAGCTAATACTCATCCCACCCAGGTCTGGCTCACTATTGCCCTTCCAGGTGACTGTGAATGGCACTACCATAAATCCGGTATCAGAAGCATGGTGCCTAGGGGTGAAAATTGATACATCGCTCTCATTCTCTCCTCATATTAATGCCATTGCTAAATCTTGCCGCTTTCACTTGCGAAACATTGCTAAAATCCGTCCCTTCCTTTGCTCCTCCACAGCCAAAATTCTCACACAAGCACTCATCATTTCCCACATGGACTACTGTAACCTTCTTCTCTCTGGCCTTCCTGCATCCCATCTCCATCCTCTTCAATCCATATAGAATGCTGCAGCACGAATTATCCTATTGTCACCTAGGTTTTTCCCTGCCCCACTCCTAGTCAAATCTCTCCAGTGGCTGCCTATAAAACTTCAGATCTCTTACAAAATTCTGCTTCTCTCGTTCAAAACTCTTCTCACCTCTACCCCTTCCTATATTTCCACTCTGATCTCCCGCTATACCCCATCCCGCCACTTACGATCAGCCAATAACAATCTTCTCTCAGCTCCTTTTGTGTCTACAGCCTTCTCACGTTTCAAACCTTTTTCTCTCATTTCTCCTTATCTATGGAATGCTCTACCTCCCACCCTACGTCACTGCATCTCTCTGATGGTCTTCAAATCACGATTGAAACTACACTTTCTTAACAAAACTTAAACATGTTACATGGCACTCACTTTGTATATTACTTAATTTATGTCCCCTATCCTAATTGGAACTCTGGCATTATATACAGCACTTGACCCTCATGTATTCTGTATGTCTCCCATTACCACTTTAGATTGTAAGCTTTTGGGCAGGGACCTCACTTCCAGTGTTTCACTTTGCAAAGCACTTATAACCCTGTATTGTCTAAACCCTTAAATTGTAAAGCGCTAAGTACACTTGTGGCGCTATATAAATAAACATATTCATTCATTCATGCCTATCCCATGCATGCTTAAATTCTGTCACTGTATTAACTTCTACCACTTCTGCTGGTAGGCTATTCCACTTATCTACTACCCTCTCAGTGAAGTAAAACTTTCTTACATTACATCTAAACCTGTGTCCCTCTATTTTTAGACTATGGCCTCTTGTCCGAACATTTTTACTCCTTTGAAATATACTTCCATCCTGCACTTTATTGAATCCCTTCATGTATTTGAATGCTTCAATCATATCCCCTCTCTCTTTTCTCTCCTCTAAGCTATATATGTTCAGATCCTTTAGTCTATCCTGATATTTCTTTTCCTGTAAACCAGTCACCATTTTAGTAGCCCTTCTTTGAATTTTCTCTAGAGTATCTATATCCTTCTGGAGATGGGGTCTCCAGTACTGTACACAATACTCTAGGTGAGGTCTAACTAGAGATCTGTAGAGTGGCATGACCACTTCCCTTTTTCTGCTGCTAATGCCCCTAGCTCTCCGCCTGTTCTTTTTTCTAGTCTGCTATACATACAAGAGGTGCTGCTGAGGATGCCAAGGATAGAAGCCACAGCCTTGAGAAAACAACATATTTGTATGTTTATCTATTGATGGACATCTTAGTATATCTGACTGTATTGAAGCTTGGAGTGCTGTGTGTATGTGTTTAGGGTTAGTAATGTCCTATAGAAATAAAAGGTAATATTGTAGCTCTTCAAAAAATAAGTCCATCTATGCCACTCCAATCTCTCAAACCATAATGGTTTTAACTATATATATATATAAGGTGATAAAGTTCACCCCCCCCCCCCTTTCATTGATGTCAGCGTAGCTGACAGAAACTGATCGTGGTCCTGGGATAAAGTTGTAAAGCTGACAGCAGCAGATCTATATCGGTCGACTCGAGGTGGCTTTTCAGTGGAGCCGAAATACTGCAATATACAAAGAAATACTTAATTGGAACGGTCTACAAAGTGTGCTTGCAAACCAGGCACACTTTGTAGACAGTTCCAATTAAGTATTTCTTTATAGATCGCAGTATTCGGCTCCGCTGAAGAGCCACCTTGAGTCGACTGACACAGATCTGCTGCTGTCAGCTTTACATCTGACATCAGTGAGGGGGGAACTTTATCACCTTATATCTCAAACCATAAAGGTTTGAGAGATTGTAGTGGCATTGATGGACATACTGATTACGTCTGATTTATCCAAGCAAGCATTTAACTCTGCAGTAAGACTAATGGTAGGTTCTCACTTCTAGAAAGAGTAGTTACTGTATGTACTGCAAACGTCTGACAGCTTGTGTGAGAGAAATAGCAAGCTGGTTACCCAAATTATGAACAGATGTGCCTAGCTTTCTATGAGCAGGTTTATGTACAATATCATGATCAGGCTTTACATTAAATAAACAGTTATGCCTTCCATTTTGCAATATGCTGAGAGGTTTCCTTTTTGCATTAATGTAACCATTGGACTCCCACATGGAAGGTCCTCTACAATAGAATGTGCTAAACAGGCTGAGTCTGTAATGATAAGAATTGACCCTGTATCTGTCAAGACTTCTTTCATAGCAAAGGTGAGTTCTTGAATTTCAGCATACTGAGCTGAATGGCCACCTATTGGTAATTGTATTAAAGACATGTTATTGGAATATTTAACAATTCCTGAACCTGCTGATTTACTAACACCTACTGTACTGGAGTTAACAGCTGATCCATCAGTGTAATATATATAGGGATGATAATCATTGTGATCTTGTTGTGATTCCCATTGAATAACTGTATGTACTGTCAATATAAACTTACTTACTTCTTGGGAAGGAGTCAAAAACTTCACAAAAACAATTCCAAAGTCCACCTATGGAATGGCAAGGTTGCCAAAATGCTGCCATATTCTTTCTTTGAAAACCAAGGTTGGAGAGAACTGATGTCGTGTGTATCTCTTTGCTTGCATATCCAAAGCCACGGTTACTTTTCCCAGACTGTTGTGCCAGAATTGTGCAAGCAGGTGGTTAATGTGGTGGGCAAAGGGCTGGAAGGCTCATACAGAAAGAAAATCCATCTGACAACAGACAAGTGGGCAGAGCATAGACTACATGACTGTGACTGCTCACTGGATTTCCCTTCCATCCCCATGGGGCAACACTACTAGCATACAGCATTATATGACAGTCAGTATTCTTGCCTCTGATTCTGGCAATGTGATTAGGCAGCAGCAGCAGCAGGATAGCCCGTACCACTGACATACCACCTTTCCCCACTAAGCCATAGATGTATTAGGTAAACTAGAGCAGGTGATAGAGGAATGGCTTGTATCACACTCCTTGAAAACTGGTTTTGTGTTTGCTGATAATGGCTCAAGCATAATTGCTGCCTTGAAAATGGGTGAAATTATGCATGTATCCTGCTTTGCCCATGTGCTCAGTTTAGATGTAAACAGATTCTTGGCAGAATTCTATACCCTCAGAGAGATGCTGAATATTGGCCACAAAAACTGTGCCCATTTTAGCTACTCACACAGTGCAAGCAACGTATTATATTTCATATAAGACTGTCACATCCTGCCCCATCACCAGCTGAAATTGGAGTTCTCTACCAGGTGGAATTCCACTTTTGACCATGCTAGAGCATTTGTATGAGCAGAATTAGGCCATTATTGAGTACACAATGTTAAACTGGAAGGCTTTGGAGGGAGCTTTTTGTTACATGGGCAATGGTAACAATTGTGTGATGTATGTGAGCTGCGGAATCTTTTGAGGAGGAAACCATGCTGGTTAGTTGTGTAGGGGCAGGGATCACTAAAGTCTTCCACTGATATACTTATTGCAGAAAAAACAGAGGGGCTTTGCTGAGGAATCTTACCTTAATGACAACACAGACATACACCAGCTTGTCAATCGCATTAAACGCAATGAGTAATAAATTCTTGCCACTTTGCTGGACCCCTGCTATAAACACACAATTTACAGAATTTCCTCCAAATCATACACAAACACACACACACACACACATATATATATATATTCATACACACTTGTGTGTATTATATACATCAGTCCCACCACACCAGTCCACCACCACCACCATACACATCTGCCACATTCATTGATGTACCTTTTTCTCTTAAAATAATGGTTAGCCACCATAGCAGCAGGCTTGCAGAGAGAACAGCTAGGATAGCCAAACAAAAGCCCTGAGTAATTAATTTTTGCAGGACTCAGACTTACCAAAAACAAGCCCTTTTTAAATAGAGTCCATACTGCTTGTCTTTTTTTTCAGCTGTTGGGGAAAGGGACTGAAGAATGTGGTCTCCAAAATGCAAAATGTTTGGAGTTTTAGACTGGCAACGGCTGGAGGACATTATTTTTCCCATCACTGCTGTGACCAAAGGTCTCATGGTAGCCATGGAATCACACATACTAACCCTTCCCAGCCTTGTCCCACATTAGTCATAGACTCACGCATACTAACACCCCATTCCACAGAAGCTGTATACGCACACATACTGATCTCCAAGGTATGTCACATAGTAGTCATAGACTTTCAGCCTTGTTCCACATTTGCCAGAGACCCACAAATTCTATCCCCCTCATCCTTTTCCCACAGTAGCCACAGGACCACACAGTTGACCTCCAGACTTGTCCAACCGCATTGTTATAGCCAGAAACTCACATACTGAGTCTAATTGCATTGTAGGAACTAGAAATAATTGTGTGGAAAATGTGTTCTGGCTAGTGAAAAAGAAAGTATTTTGAGGTGTTTATATAGGTGGGTTTTTTGTGGAAAAGGAAGCAAATTGTCAATTTTCTGTAAAATTCCTGTGGGAAATGATTTGACTTTTCACCCATCCTTATTCAAGAGCTTAACCACTTCACTGCTAAGTATATTTTTACTCTTTTGTCAAATTATAATTTTCAGTGATTTTCTGGGAATAACCCACACGTCATACACTTTTATTTTTTCAGCTAATGACATTTTTAGAAGATAACATTGGTTTGTGGATACCACCTAACAAGACTAAAAGTTTTTGCCAGAATGCAAAAACATTTTTTAATTGGAATCCTATTAAAGTGAATGACAAACAAATGTCCCATAGTGCATATTCAATTAACAAATGCTTATGGTTCTATGTTTAGCATTATCTTGCCTCTCTAAAACACCAAAATTCATCTCCATATGCATAGGTCTTCCTATAAAAATTTGCAATTGAAAAAAAAAGTGTTGGACTGGTCACTTGCATTTCTTCTTCAGGCAAGTTTGCTACAAAATCATCAGTAGGTGGAGTTACAACAAAATAAAGTTTATTTTTACATTTATGCTCTTTCAAATTTACTTAAATCCCAGTAAAATCATTAAATAGCATAGTAAGTCATCTGTGTTCTCCTGAGTGAATTGTTACTCCGTTGGTATGAGATGATGTCCAGAAGGAGGTGGTAGGAAATGAAAATCATGTGGACCAAAATGGAGAATATTGGGACAAAAGGAGTGTTACTAGTGGAGTACCTCAGGGATCTGTATTGGGGCCCATTCTTTTTAATATTTTCATTAGTGATATTGCAAAAGGTCTTCAAGGAAAGATATGCCTTTTTGCAGATGATACCAAGATCTGCAATAGGGTAGACATTCCAGGTGGAATAAGTCAAATGACAAATGATTTAGGTAAATTAGAAGAATGGACAAGAGTGTGGCAGATGCAGTGTAACGTTGATAAATGTAAAATAATGCACTTGGGACATAAAAATCCAAAGGAAAAATATACTATTAAGGGTACTGTGCCGTCAGAAACAACAGAGGAAAGGGATTTGGGAGTAATTATTTCTAATGTCTTAAAGGTCGGCAGACAATGTAATAAAGCAGTGGGGAATGCAAGCAGGGTGCTGGGTTGTATAGCTAGGGGCATTAGTAACAGAAAAAGGGAAGTGGTCATGCCACTCTACAGATCTCTAGTTAGACCTCACCTAGAGTATTGTGTACAGTACTGGAAACCCCATCTCCAGAAGGATATAGATACTCTAGAGAAAATTCAAAGAGGGGCTACTAAAATGGTGACAGGAAAAGAAATATCAGGATAGACTAAAGGATCTGAACAAGTATAGCTTGGAGGAGAGAAGAAAGAGAGGGGATATGATTGAAACATTCGAATACATGAAGGGATTCAACAAAGTGCAGGATGGAAGTATATTTCAAAGGAGTAAAAATGTTAAGACAAGAGGCCATAGTCTAAAACTAGAGGGACACAGGTTTAGATGTAATGTAAGAAAGTTTTACTTCACCGAGAGGGTAGTAGATAGGTAGAATAGCCTATCAGCAGACGTGGTAGAAGTTAATACAGTGACATAATTTAAGCATGCATGGGATAGGCATAAGGCTGTCCTGAACATAAGACAAGACCAAGGACCAAATAAGGTTTGAGGTTTTTACTGTAGGAAAATGGGCAGACTAAATGGGACGAAAACTTATCAGCCGTCAAATTCTATGTTTCTACCATTTTTCTTATTATTATTGTTTTGGTTTTTTAGCACAAATTTTCCAGAAAATAGTGTTAAAGGAAAAAAATATGTATTTCTTACATTTTACTGTGATCATTAGCACACCTATCCCCAACAAAAATAACACACCACTGGTAAAAAAATGATCTACCATAGGGTACCCAAAACTGTAAAATATAGCACTTTTTTATCTTTTTTTATGCCACTCATGTTTTGACCTCCAGACTTGTCCCACTGCACTGGTAGCCATAGAATTATACCTACTGGCCCCTAGCCTTGTCCCAGTGTAGCCATAGGACCACACATACAGACCCCTAGCTTTGTCCCACCTCACTGGTAGCCATAGAACCACACCTACTGAGCCCTGTACTTGTCCCTTACTAGACCCTTAGCAGTCAAAGAACCACACATACTGATTCTACCAGTCGTCCCACAAAACCTATAGAACTATATATCCTGACCCTAACAAACCTGTCCCATTGCACTAGTAGCCATAGGGATGGGCAATATAAGGCCCTCCAGGTGCTGCCAGACTACAACTCCCATCATTCACCACCACCAAACTCTGATGGGATTGATAGCAAAGTACCAGCAGGAAATTTATTGGAGTTTGGGAAACATTTTAGGGGGTGCTAGTTGTGGGAAAAAGCATGAAAATTACAACATTTCCAACAAAATTTCAACAGGAAAAAAAAAGTACCTTTTGCCCATCCGTATACTATATTTGATGTTTTCTATCCTATAACCTCTATCCTTTCTCTCTCAATTTATGAGATTAGTATGCAATGTATACCCTAAACATATTTCTGATTATTGGAACTAGGAAATTTCTTTTTATCATGTTTTTTGTAAGTTAATCAACACCAGGTATGATTTGTTTTAATGAAATCTGGAGTATGGGTTCTTTGTCAGAACTTTATAAGTGAATTGTGAGAGAAAGACTGGAAAAATTGGTTTACGATGGATGATTGCCGGTGACCTGGCAACTGATGCTGGAGACCTGTCCTGCAGTGATCCCACTGACAAGAAAGAGTTTCAGTGCAGTTGTATGAGGAGGAAGAGAACGACTCTCCTGTTATCACTTTCCGCTTCCCTGTTAACTATGTCTCCCTCCTCACCCCACCCTTTGCAAATCCATGGCCTGCACTTCTCTCTTCCTTGTTCTTGGTCCACTTTTCTTTATTCCATGTCCTTGTCCTGCTTCCCTCACACTAGCCTGCTCTTTCTCTGGCCCCTGCTATCACATGATCTTGTTCCTGCACATATCACTTCCTACCCTGCTCCTACCTCTATGAGTCAACTGGATTGATTCAGATTAGTTCATAATTTTTTCAGATCCTCCAAATTGATCTGTGAAATGAATCATGGCCATTTCATTCAACTATAATATCAGCCATATGACTGGTGAGGTTGTGCCAGTGAGATTAAACCCTAGAGTATGGGTAGGCAGATGTTAGCACTCCAGCTATCCTAAAGGAAGTGAAAAAAAAAAGAAACCCGGAAGTGGGACAACACAATCTAGAATTACATTTGACAAATTGAATTTAACCCTTAAAGGAACACATTGCAAAGTAATGCATTGCACAGCCCACCGGTCCTTAAAGGGTTAAAGAGAAGTAAAACACATTCCAGTGTACAGCAATGCTCAAATACCTGGGAATTGTAATACCAACATTTTTCTTAAATAGAACCTTCTCAGATCAGAAATTGTAAGCATTAAAGGAATTTACATTCGGTACCTAATGAGATAAAATCAATACAGAAAGGAAGCAGAAAACTGATTCCATCTGTGTGATGTCAGGCACATTACAATAATCATCCCTCAGCGGTAACTAGGTCAGTGCCTGCTGATTGCTCACATGCTTTGCTACCTTTCCATACCTTCTGGGAGTAACGTCATGGGGTGGCCTAAGGCTTCATGAAGTTAATGTACAAAGATGAATTGGAGCAATTATGGAGCAAACTAACTGTGCCATAGGGGACAAATAAAAATTTCCAGACTTCCCAATGATTTAAGCAGGGCTTTAAACACCTTGAATGTTAGAGATCTCTTTAGCACTGAAATGGATAAAAGCCCCATTTAAACAAATGGGAACTTTTATTGCTCTCCTATGGCACTGTTGATTTGCCCTGTAATTGTTCCATTTCATGATAAGGGGACACAAGGCTTCATGTGTCAGACAAAGTAGACTGTGGGCCAGATTTAAAGGAAGCCGATTCCAAAAAACAAGTGATGGCATTTTTTCAAGCACTGTAAGCTATTAAAAGATCAATGCTATGAAAAAATGCCGGAAAAAAACCCTATTGGCCGCTATATTAAAGGGATAGTAATACTTAAAATGTAAAAAAAAATATGTTGTAGGGTTTATCCCCCTGAGTAAAACAAGAGTACTCCCACTGCTGAAAGGTGTTTCATTCAAAAGTTATTAATTTTCAAAGTTGAATTTTTTAGGTGCAATATCACAGTGGCCTGAAATTGTGCAGTGGCGCTGTTGCTACGTCATCCTATGGACAGCTCTAGTCCTGGGACCATAAATCTCCATAGGATGGTGTAGCAATAGCGCCACTGTACAATTTCAGGCCACTGTGATATTGCACCTAAAAAATTCAACTTTGAAAATTAATAACTTTTGAATGAAACACCTTTCAGCAGTGGGAGTACTCTTGTTTTACTCAGGGGGATAAACCCTACAACATATTTTTTTTTACATTTTAAATATTACTATCCCTTTAACGTGTTTTGGCCCATTGAAAAGTAAAAAAAAAAAAAAAAGACTACAAGTTGCCATTTAAAGGACTGCATTCCCTGTTAAGATCCTATAAGGGACTCACTTTATCTCATAAAATTGAAGACAGTTTTTTTTCTGACTGAAGTCCCTTATCGGATCTTTAGTCAGTCGACGCAGCTTTTAACCCTTTGAGTGCCAGAGTGGTACGCAACGCATACCCCATACCCCATAACAATACACTCAAAGTGCCTAAAAAGTGTTCAAAGTTAGTAGAATTAACCCTATGAGTGCCAGTGGGGTATAATTACCTTGCCAGCATTCATAGGGTTAACCAGACTACGTAAAGCAACATCGCATTACAAGTAACACTTACCATTAAACCTGATGTCCAGTGGAGTCCTCAGTCCCTGGTCATCTTCTCTTCTTTCTTCTCTTTAGCTGTCTCTTCTTCCTTCTCTTCAGTCTTCTTGCTGTAAAAGAAAAGAAAGGTACAAGTACAATGCAGAAATATCCGGAACATTAATACGTAGTTTAACCCCTTGAGTGCCAGAGGGGTACGCAACACATTGCAAAGCAATGCATTGCATACCTCTCTGGCACTCAAAAGGGTTAAAACATGTATTATTGTGCCCTTTGTAAATATGCTTCTATTTAATAACATATGCTCAACTTGTTAAAAAATGGCATAATTAAAATACCATAAATAAATACGTAGCTTAACTTTTTTGTGTCTCCATAAATGCCATAATTAAAATGCAATAAATACATTTGTAGCTTAAAGTTTTCATGTCTCCACCGCTGTGTGCGGTTGTAGAGGCAGTGGCGGTGGAGAAGTGGTGAGTGGCACAGTCCCAGTCCTATCCTGCATGGCCGATGCCCGTTACACACTGAGGGAATTGGAACTGAGACTGCCTTTATATATGAGCAGTCTCAGTTCCAGATCCCCGCCAATCAGGTTAGAGCAGCTGTTCTTTAAACTGATTGACTGGGATGTGCCTAAGCACTTCGCAGCCAATGGTTGTGAGGAAACTGGAACTGAGACTGCCCACATATAAATGAAGTCTCAGTTCCAGTTACCTCAGCTATGCATCGTCCCGTGCAGGATAGGACTGGGACTGTGCCAGTCATCACTGTCTCTGCCGCCTCCGGGGCCGCACACAGCGGTGGAGACATGAAAACTTTAAGCTCCATATTTATTTATTGCATTTTAATTATGGCATTTATGGAGACATGAAAACGTTAAGCTATGTATTTATTTATGGTATTTTAATTACGGCATTTTAACAAGTTGGCATATGTGATTAAATGGAGGTATATTTACAAACGGCACAATAAAACATGTTTTAACCCTTTTGATTCCCAGAGAGGTACACAACACATTGCTTTGCAATGCATTGCGTACCCCTCTGGCACTCAAGGGGTTAAACTATGTATTAGTGTTCTGGATATTTCTGCATTGTACTTATACCTTTCTTCTGGTTTTACAGCAAGAAGACTGAAGAGAGGGAAGAAGAGAAGACTGAAGAGAAGAAAGAAGAGAAGATAATACAGAATGGAGGCAGAAGGAGAGAGACAATTGATAACAGGTAAGTGTAAGACATTCTAGTTAACGATCGGTGCTTTGCAGTATGTGAGGCACAGAGAGTTAACTTTTTTACTGTTAAGTTCCCAATATCGAGGCCACAAGACCATTTCTGTGGCATCACGTCTGTTGTGCTTTTAGCTGGTAGGGCCTTTCAATACTGGGTTAGACATCTTGTTATGTCAGCCGGTATTCACTTTGGCCCTACTGGCTATTTTAATGAAAAACTTAAAATCTAGCCCCATCACTGATACATCTTGTTATACTAACTTACAAGACATAGGGGGTTATGCACTAAGGAGTGATAAAGAGATGATAAAGCAGAGAAGACTTCTCCAGTGATTTCACTTCTCCAGTTCCTATGTTATTCTATAGAGCCTATGCACTAAGAGCTTCAAAGTGGGAGAAATCATAGTGCATGTCACTGGAGAAGTCATCTCCACTTTATTACCTCTTTATCATACCTTAGTGCATCTCCCCCATAGTGATGCTGAACTGGAGCAATTCTGGAGCAAATCAGCTGTACCACAGGGGACATAAACAACCCCAATTCCTATTCTTATTGATTTAAATGTTTTTTTTACATGACAGTCAACCTCCTTTTTGATTGTACGTATTCTGCCAGTGCATGATATGTAAAATCCAATTGCCTAAAAGTTTTTGTATTTTTCTTACACTATTATGTTTCTGGCAGTGAGCTCACTGAATTGCTGTTTCCAGAAGGCTTTCTATCAGGGACTGTGAAAGCAAGGATAATGATACAATATAGTACTATCCATGCAGTGCTCTGTATACTGTAGTAGAGGCAGGTTTTTAGGGCTGCATGATACTGTTACATAGTATTGTTATTTCTGCTTTCATATTCTGACAGAAAGCTCTCTGGAAACATAAACCAACAAAACAAAGACCAACAAACAAATATATAAGCATATAGGTAATTTGACATTATATCTTATGCACTTGTAGAACAGGTAAAGTCAAAAAGGAGGTTGACTGTCACTTTAAAAACTAAATCAATAGGGCAGCTGGGAATTTTTGAATGCTGACCCAGATGACTAGTCAGTGGAGTTGGGGTTGCCATAGCAATCTTAACCAGTGATCTTTAATTGAGACAAGTCCCTGGATGTGAGTGCTTTAAATTACTTTTGAGAATCAGCTGTATTTTAGTTAGCACCTAAGACTTTTTTTTATAGCACTTACGGACAGAGAAGGGTCTCAGTCATAAGATCACTAGTAGGGTTGCCATAGTAACCCCAGTTCCATTGCTAAGTTGACTTCCCAGCCCCTTTATCACGGTGCCCGTGCTCCTGATCAAACAGCGACATTATTATTCTTCCTCATTTCAATGCCCTCCTCTTATTGGCCTGGTATTCTTGACCCCGCCCAGGGCTAGCCTTTATATACTCTGTCATGTCTATACTCGGGCGCCCTTTTGTGGTGTACCTGTTCCTGATGTTTGTTACTGAGTTACTCTGTTCATGTATGACTTGGCCTGCCTGATGACATTCCTGCGCTTCCTGTGTTGCTGTTTCATTGCTGACTGATCTGGCTGAGGACCTGATCGGTTACCGACTGATCTGGCTGAGAACCTGCTCCGTTACCGACTGATCTGTCTGATTACCCACTCCGTTGCTGACTGATCTGGCTGAGAACCCGCTCCATTACCGACTGATCTGGCTGAGAACCCACTCCGTTGCTGACTGATCTGGCTGAGAACCCGCTCCGTTGCTGACTGATCTGGCTGAGAACTCACTCCATTGCTGATCTATCTGGCTGATGAGCCTACTCCATTGCTAACTGACCTGGCTGTGTTCCCGTTATGCTTGTGGCCATCCCTGGCTGAGCACCCGCTCCGTTGCCATCCGTGCATGGCTGTACTGCTCTGTTGCCCCTGTCTGGCCAGCGTTACTAGCAGTGGATTTCCAGTTGCCTTGTCTGTTGTGCGTCGCATGATGCTATCCTTATCTTGTCGACTGTAGGCTTGGCATTCGTGCTGTAGCTGCTTACTTTAACCACCCCTGGTGGTGTGCACACATGAAGTACCGGTACAGTGCTGTCTAGTGCTGATTGAGTTACTCAGATCTATCTGTGTCCTCCTCTGTGCTATAGCTGGGCTCACTCCCTGTGGGAGTTGCAGTATATCTGTGGGCATTTCCAGTTGACCCGTTCAGTGCCTAGACTGTCTAGGCAGGGCCAGTGCTCCTTCCCCTGTTGCAGTAGCCTCGGGCTTTAGAGTCAGCATTCGCAGTACTATCACACTCGTCAGTGTGAGGGGACACTGTGCTCCATTCCTCATTGCAGTAGCCTTTGGGCTAAAGAGCCAGGGGTTGCGTTACATCACACTTGTTAGTGTGAGGGGACACTAGTGGCCTTCCTGTTATTTGCCTTGATCCACCCCTAGCGTTCTAGGGTTTGCCAAACTGTAAGTGGTTGCTTTGGTCTTCCTGGACCCCTGTCCCATGGTCAGTGTTGCCTCGTTCCTACTGGATTCAGTGCCAACCAGGCATCTGGGTTTCGTGCCAGTTGCCACCTACAGGACTACCAGTCATCTATAGTCCTGCTGTCAGCCCTGGGTTGAGTAGCCATGTTAACCCTAGTCCACTAGGGTTAGGTGCCTCCAGTCTTCAGGGTTCAAGCACAGAACTATTTGAAGCCAGTTGCTGCCTCCTCTGCCTACTATATCTCTCGTGTCTGGCTTATTACTGCTATATATTTATTGTTTCATATTGTGGGCCTGTGGCCTAACTCCTTGTATGTACTTTATCCTAATAAAGATATTTTAACTTTACCAATCTGGTCTGAGTATTCATCAAAAACCGTGACACCCTTCAAAGGAGAAAGTGTTGTTGTCACATAAACGTATACCTCTAAAGTGTCTCTCTTTAGGAAGGACAATCCTTCTTTGAAACCCAAATCCCTCTGTCCCTCTTTTCGACCATGCTGTACCTCTTTTTAAGACATCAGACTGGGTGGTTTGTATATTAGTGTATCACATTGTTTCACAGTAATAAAACTCAAATTAATGTTTGTTTAAACTTCAGTATATTTGTTTATAAATTAGCCAGTGTAAATAAAATACTTTGGTCTTGCTCTAAAAGAGTGTTACTGAGATCAGCCGCCCTTTCAGTCCTCTGAGTTCCTGCCACATGGAGGGGTATGGGTTTGGTCATGTGTACCTGCACTGCGAATCCAGTGCTCCACACATGACTGGATTTCCCCCCCTCCCCACGGAACCACTAACCTGTTTCCACTGCCCGCTGGTAGTCAAAGAGCCTGACATGAACTGCTTGACCCACAATCCTGATTTCACTGCCCACTGGTAATCGCAGAGTGACACATACACTGTATGATCTCCATCCTTCTTCACCTGGTAGCCATAGAATCACTCATACACTCTTGCTTCGCCATTCATGTTCTACTGGTAGAAACAGTCCTGGTACGCAGTATGGTATGTCCACCCATACCAGTGCAATACCATTTTTCTAAGGCTGATAGCAGGTACTGAATACATTAGGCATCCCTTGATGTTGAACCATTTTAGTATCTTTGAAGTGATTGATGTGTAAAAAAGTATGTGTTTTTCATATAGTGCCACATTTTGGACACAGCTGTGCACACTAACTTACTGGCAGATAGACAAATGACCGCTTATCATACCTGGGAACTTTTTCTTCTGGACTCCCTGGAGGGGGAGTCCTGTGTTGGCATTGGTGGAGATAAATTAAGCAATTCGCATCAAAAGGGGGCAGTGCTTAATAGTGAGTGGTTTGTGAGGTTAAGAAATGTAGTGAAAAATATGAATGATAGGCTGGTGAAGGAGAAGAAGTGGGCGGGGAGTGAGAGGAACACACTGGGAAGTAGCAGAAGTAGGCAGAGTTTCATTACAAACTCCCCACACCCCAGAGAATCAGCCTCTGCCCCAGAGATCCGGTAATGCAGAGTCAAAACCGGAGTCTCCAGGGCAAATCTGGAGAGTTCCCAGCTACACCCCTGATTCTATGCAACTAGTTTTCCAGTTTACAAAATGGTATCCTTTATCTACTTTTTCTTCATTCTTCTTGTTGTAATAACCATTTTAGTACAGGCAGGTTCATAGTTGAAAAATATATGAAAAATGATAGATTGTACTTGGAATAGTTTTGCTTATGGTACCCTCTTCAATATGTCAGCTCATACCAATAGGGTGTGATTCTTCTTGGAAAAGTAGTAGCTAATGATTACAGTCATAAATGTCATGATTTTCAAAGATCTATATCTTTAAAGAGGTAGAAATTTAAAATAGCTCAATTTTTTTCCTATAGCGCCATCTTCTGGAAATGTTTGTGCACACCAGGTTAGGGGTAGAAAAGCAAATGTCCCGTCATTTGATGCAGCAGGTTATCTTCTTTCCAAAATTGTATGCTTTGTCTACCTTTTCTTAATTTTTTTTTCCAGATCTTACAACCATTTTAGTACAATCAAGTCATGTTGGAAAAATGTGTTAGTAAAATGAAAGATCGCAGTTGGTGTAGTTTTGTGTACAAATCCAAACTGTGTGGCAACAATGAAAACAAACAGGTTTGAAAGGTGAGCAAGAGGCTTAAAAATAAAAATTCCCCAATCCCAGAGTGCAAAAAGAAAACAAATGTAAAATATAAATATCAAGAGCTAAATCCATCCTTATAGGAAAAAGAATCCTAAAGCATATTAATATAAAAATGTATTTATTAAAGGAGCTGTAAACTTTTTTTTAATGAAAACACATATTTTATAGAGCATTTCCTGCTGAATAAAACAAAGGTGCTCTCATCGCTGTCAGGTGTTTTATTCAAAATGTATAGCAGTTCAAATAATCAGGAAGTGAATTTACTGTGTTTACTTCCTGATAGTTCTAACTGACAGGAAGTGACAGGCAGTTTCTATCACATTCTATGGAGAACTGTATGATTCTGACTTTCCTCTCCATTAGAATCTAACAGGAAATCTAATTAGAATTTGACCACTAGAGGGCACCGCTAATGTAAAAAAACATGGGTTTAAACTGTAATAACTCTGGAAATATAAATCTGTAGGCAGTGCAAGTACCCTTATTTTACTCAATAGAAAAATACCTACAATATATATTTTTTCATAAAAAAAGTTTACTGCTCTTTTAAAACGCTAAAAGTACACACCCATATATGTATATTACTTTTCTCAAAATAAGCAAATCTACCAGCATATATAAAAAAAAGTAATCACAACAGATCCCCAAAGGTAGGACTGAACTTAGACAGCCCTTCTCTATATGAATGCATTACTTTGCACCCCTCTAGGTCTCAAAGGGTTAAACCACATGTTCCAGAGCAGTAAGGGGGAGATTTATAAAACTGGTGTTATAAAGAAAGTGCTTTCAAAATTGTTGCAAAGTGGTATAACAATATGTGTATAAACCTTTAGGGACATTTTTGCTGTGCTAATTCCAGTCAGTCTGCATTTTTGAAAAGTGGAGTAGGAATGGTCTCGTCCAAATAAGAATTGTGTCACAATGTATTTATAACGAAATTCTCTAATTGAGCCAAAAATAAAGGCAGGTTTATTGATTAAATCTTAACCGTTTGAATGACAGAGAGGTATCCAACACATTGCAATGTGTTGGATACCTCTCTGGCACTCAAAGAGTTAATGCCAGTATAACCAGTTCTTAATGGAAGCATGTAGAGACAACTATATATGCAAAAAATATACTCAGTTGCAAATTTTCCACAATTTTTCCTCAGAATATTCTCAGACAGCCATATTTATAAAGTTGACTTTTTTATAAGTATGACCCGTCGTAAATTTTAGCAACAATTCTTAAACATACACTAAGGCAGGGCTGTCTAAGTTCAGTCCTCAAGGGCCACCAACAGTGCAGGATGTAAGGATTTCCCTGATTAAGCACAGGTGAGTTAATAAGTGGATCATTCATTATGACTGACTCACCTGTGCTTATCAGGGAAATCCTTACATCCTGCACTGTTGGTGGCCCTTGAGGACTGAACTTGGATAGCCCTGTACTAAGAAGTCATTTTATACATCTCTCCCATTGTGTGTTGTTTACTTTCTACTAAAATTGTGGAGAGGAAACTGGTGAAATTATTTCCTGTACATGCTATAGGGATGGTGTTCTGGGCTTTCTTTCATTAACCCCTTAACATCACATGCCGGCGAAGCACTAGACTGTCATCAGTAAATTGCTCTAAAGGACCGATGATGGTCCTAGCACATCACATATTTTTTCCTCACAGTGCTGCTGTGGGAGTGCCCTGAGCACTACCGGGATGTGAAACTGATCGATCCAAGACCGGAGCGATCACTATCAAACCTCCTTTTGGTGAGCCGGCACACGTGATCAGTCATGTGTGATGGCTTGCTGACTGCCATCAAAGAAGTCCTTAAGGGGAATCCACTGCCCTGCCATTAAGGGTTAAGGACTGGTGATGATCCTGGCACATCATCAATTCTGGTATGGCAGCATGGCTACAAACTGCTCTGTCATCCCAGACAGCCAACCACTCCCAGATCAGGTTGCCATTAAGGGGTTAAAAACTTAAAAGAGAACTATCTCCTCCTAATAATAAACCTCCTATGAATGTTGCATCTGTGACTTTGCTTATGAGATATCTTCATTCAGTCAGGGATGTCCATGGAGACAGACATGACATTTGCTAGTAGGACCGCAGGACCTCACACCTTGCTCAGTGCAAATGGTAATTTTTACACTTAGCAATGCATTGCTCAACACTCTGGTCCTTAAAGGATGGAATATGATCATGTCCTATGCTTGCTTCAGTATAGAAACACTACTATCAACTGTGATTTCTAAGACAATGGACTATGGACATGATGATATCAAGGACTGGCTGAAGGTTTTATCTCTTGAATAAGACCAGCATATATAGGGGCCATTAGGATTTTCAGGCCATAGTACAGCAAGTGGGGGTATTATTAGGAGGTATCAGTTCTCCTTTTGGCTAATGGAGTTGTGTGCACCACTGTGAACTAAAGCAATTGTTCATACCCAGAGATATAGATGCATAGTCAACACAGATATGAGCCATGCTGGCAGATTTGTACATCCTCACCAATGGTATAACACTCTGAGCGGCAGAAAGTATTTAAGGACCATGACGGTCATAGCACGTCATGTAGTCCTTAAGGGGTTAAGCACGTTAAAGAAACAATTGCAAAAATCAGTGCTAAATGATTGTGCTTTTTTCAGTAAATAAGAATTTACTCTAAAGGCCATAGAGTTAAAGAAAAAACACATGTTCTATACGACACCATACAGCTGAGAGGCTTTTCTCCTAATTAAAATCATGGTTGTTGCCAAGTTTCTGAGAAATATATAGATTTGCACCCAATCAATTTTTATCTCTTCTGTAGCATAGTAAAATTCCACACAATACTAATAAAAAATCCAGACATAAATCTACAGCAGCTGTGTTTTAATAAATTAATTGATTAGGTTTACAGTTAATGCTTGATTTTACAGAAACAAATGTAACCCGTTAGATGAAATAAATCAGTGATTCCCAACTCCATTCCTCAGGACACCCAGCAGGTTAGGTTCTAAGGATATTCCTTCTCAAACAGAGGTAGATTAATGCTTTGCGTGCCAGAGGAGTATCCAATGTATCGAGAAGCAGTTAGTTGGATACTCCTTTGGCATCCAAAGGATTAATCACACTAACTGTGGGTATCCGCTCTTCTGTGTACAACCTTTTATCTCATTGACCAAGTCGCCATGATAAAAATGGCGACCTGAGACTCTCGCACTGCATGAAAGTGCGAGATTCTCTGGTTGCACTATGAAAAGTCACAATCCAGTGTCAAGTGTAAAGACTGCCAAAGTTACAGTATTTAAACATTATAGGGACCAAAAATACCAACTGTAAACAAATAAGGGTCATAATGTCATAACAAATGTCACCAGATCCAGTTGGTGTTCACTTTTAAAAGCTGCTTTTTCACAATGTCATTGAGCATTGCTCCAGGCTCTCACTCCCTTTCTCTTCGCTCTGTCAGACTGTGTGTCATGCCTGTGTTGAAGCCAGGCTAGTTGTCCTACTCTGTGGTGTCCTAGATGTTGCAAAGACAACAGCATGATAGGGAGCTGTTCATGAGGGAGAAGGAGAGGCTCCTGGACTAGTTTAGAAGGGTGAAAAAGCAGCTTTTAAATGTGAACCTCAGCTGGATCTTGTGACAGTTATTTTATTATGACTCTTATTTCTTTAAAGTTGGTATTTTTGCCTGCCACCTGCCCTGTTCATGTTTAAATACTGTAACTTGTTTAACTTTGGCAGTCTTTACACTTGACACTGGATTGCGACTTTTTTGCAACTCATCTAAAGGGGTTAACCATATTTCTGTAATTTGTTATAAAGACATGCAGAGTGAAAATATCTGCAAAAAGTTGCCCCAAACCTCCCTGCTGTTTGCTCTCCACTGTCTCTCCCTTGTCCATTTTACCTCTAGCAATCTGACTCCTCCACATTACCTATTCTTTAGGTGATACCAAGAGTTGCTCCTTCCTTCCTTGTTCATCCACTAGCATGGCCTCCATAAAGGGACACAGTTTCATGTGCACTCTTTGCTCCTTGCCTGCTAACAGAATGTCAGTTCTATGTAGAGTGGCTGGTTGAGTGTGCCTGACAGCAAACAGTGCAATTTCCTCATAAAATCTGAATGCAGGGTGGAGAGGCTGCTTGTAGGTGACTGAAGGCAAATGTTGTTACTGTAAGTAGCAGTCTTAGCTGACACACACTTTCAAACAGCCTCCTGGCACTAACATTGGATAATTGTTACAGGGAGCTGAGACTGTTCAACAACCTCTGTTCCTTCCACTAATAGAGCATGCAGGGGATTCACCTGCCCTGTTCATGGGGCTCAACACACCAACTCCCAGATCAACTATGGTGGATGAAAAAGGGCAGCTCTCCAAATGCTTATTATTTACAGGTATTTTCTATTTTATACAACACATACTCAATCCCCCCCTTTTGCGTGCATTTGTTTTGTTTACATATTCTATGAGGAGTCTGCTTCCAGTGGAGCAGCATATTGCCAATGTCTGTGGGAGGATATCCCCACATGTTATTTGTCCCATGAGTCCATCAATAGCAGATAAAATGTCAGTGCACATCTATAATTTGCTACAAGATATAAGGTCTTAGTTTGAAAATACAACCATATGACCAACCACCTTTGTATATTACCTACTCACATCCTTACTATAGTTATTAATGTGAACACGTATACTGAAACATCACACACCAAAATAATACAAGGTGGGCATCATCATCATCTTCAGTCGTGATCCACTGCAGGATGAAGGCTTCTTCAGTAAGCCTACAACAACTTTGGTCCTGTGCCTTTTGTTGCCAACAAAACCGCCGGGTAGCTTATATGTAGCTTTTGTTTTACTGGTTAGGTGACATTCTCCTTGGGCTGACATTGTGGTCTGATTCATTGAATGGAGGATGTTGAACCAGACCACCATTTCTTGGATAACCCATCCAAGGTTATCTTCCTTTGGTTACACTGTATCTCATTATGATGTCAGTGAATATTGTAACACTGTATTCAATCAAATTAAACTTTGTTTTTGGCAGGCTGCTCTTGCTGTGTGGGGGGTTTATTAAGTGGGTTCTACCTTGTATGATACCGAGTGTTTGTCTTGAGAATATTGGCAGCAGCCAATGAAACATCGGCCATTAGAATTTATTAAGACAGGTTTATTTCCTGTATTGCGTTTTGGAAAGTCTTCATGTACATCTCAGCTTACTGGCACCCTCCCTGGCATTCAGTCTTCATTTTTCAAGAGTGTGTCCTGCACACATGTGGTATATACTGTATATATAGAGACAGAGAGAGAAAGGGCAGCACCTGTGGTATTTGAATGAGGTACTAAGTGAATAACTGTATTTGGCACGCCCACATTTCTTCTCTGTACAGACTGTACTCCCACTTTTGTGACTATGCACCTGGACATACATATCTTGATATTTATGAAAATGAATCAGTGGTGCTGTTGCTATAGATTTTGGAGGATTGAGGAGTACATTCAGGAGTACATTCAGGTGGTAGATGTTTTTCAGGTACAGCAAAGAATATGTGTTTTGTTTATTCTATTATTACAATGAGAAATCTCTCTATATATTAACATTTAAAGTAGAAGTTTCACCTTCTATAAAGTCGCCCTCCAAAAATTAAAGGGATAGTAATACTTAAGATGTAAAAGAATATATGTTGTAGGGTTCATCCCCCTGAGTAAAACAAGGGTACTCCCACTGGGAGAGATTTTATTAAAAAATTATAACAGCTCAAACTTGAAATTTTTAGGTGCGATATCACAGTGGACTGACAATTTACAGTGGAGCTGTTGCTACACTATCCTATAGAGATTTATGGTCTATAGACCAGAGCAGTCCATAGGATGGTGTAGCAACAACGCCACTGCAAATTTTCAGGCCACTGTGATATTGCACCTAAAAAATTCAAGTTTGAGCTGTTATAATTTTTTAATAAAATCTCTCTCAGCAGTGGGAGTACCCTTGTTTTACTCAGGGGGATAATCCCTACAACATATATTTTTTTCATTTTAAGTATTACTATCCCTTTAAGCATATGGTGACTAGCTTCATAATATTTCTATTAGATCTCAGAATTACCTGATTCTGAAGTAATCCTTAGTCTTCAGAGACCGGAAGCCAGGCATCAGCGCAGACATCTTGTCTTAGGGACGTCTGCACACCTGCGCTGTCAGTTGCAGTCTCCTCTAGGAGGTATTGCACTGTGCCGAAAGGCACTGGAGGGGACTGACGGTGCAGGTGCACAGATGGCACTAACCTGGCCGTCAGTTTCAGAAGATTAAGGATTACTTGAAAATCGGATACTTCTGAGATCTAATAGCACTATTATGAAGCTAGTCGTCATATGCTTAAAGGGATAGTAATACGTTGTTTTATCTTTATTTTATTTTGTAGGCATTAAAAAAACATGAAGAACGATATAAGTCTTATCTCTCAAACCTTTATGATTTAAAAGATATTCACAAGCAAAGTTTCCCCTCCCGCCCCTTTTACCTAGTGTAAGCCATCTCTTCTCAGATGTGGAATGCAGTCTATAGACCAGACAGATAACAGCAGGGGACAAGCTTCTTCCTATGAGAACAATGAAAGCCCTGCCCCCCCTTGACAAGTTTTTCAGGTTTTTCCCTTATCTTAATTGAAGATTGTCCCTCTCTGCAGTCTACCTGGGCACCTCCCTTCTGATCTGCCTGAACAGTGTTACTTCAGTAAAAGGGGCGGGAGGCGGATACTTTATCATTGAATTACTCCTAAACTACAACTCTGACAGAATTGAAATAACACTCTCCATGGCCCATATACTATGAAGATTAATTAGAGCTGCTTTTAATATGAAACATTACTATCACTTTAATTATTGGAGGCCGACTTTATACAAGGTGAAACTTCCACTTGAATTATTATTTATTTATTTTAATCACTATTTCTTGAATTATATAAAAATGTTGTGGTCAAAGGCAGCAATTGCTAATCATGTCTCCAGGCATGGCCAGGGATTTGCTGCAATGCCATGGAGTCATTTTAGGCATCTAAGGGATTATACATTAAATCGTCTGCATATTATATTTCTGATACCATTTGACTTTGGGAGCTTGGAAAAATGCTGCACTGAAAATACTAATAGAGATCTTTATTTAATTCTTATCAAATCTTTATCCTATAATGTTCCATTTTAGCAGAAGGAAACCACAAATATATGTTGATTTGGACATTAGAAAAATTGTTAAATGTATTTGTGGTGCATAATAAGAAATGAGTTCAAAAAGTCAATAAAATTAGCAGCAGAGGCTACAAGAATAGATTTAGCTATGGGAAATAAGATTCCCCTATATCTGCTGAGCAAAGTGAAATCAATATTCCCAAGGAGCCCATGAAAGAGAGGGAGAACATTCACATCTGTGTCCTTCAAACTGATGGAAAATATGCAATGTAGATAAAATCCAACCTTTCAATGAGGACATAAAGAGCTTTTAAAATGTGGAAAAGAGGCACTTGATTAAAATCATAAGAGGTGGCTTAAAACCATAGACTTAGAGAATGAGTAATCTTAAAAAGCAATTTAGTCATAAAAAATAATGGGAGGTAAGAATAATTAGACATTGATTAGAAGCAGGTAAATAACACAGTGCATTGCATTTAAAAAACTGTACAAGAAATAACAATTCAAAATAGTTTTTTTAGTATGCAATATTGCTTTATAATACAAAGGATCTGGAATGGCTTATACAACATATTAAACCTTTTAGGAGCAGAGGGGTTTAAAAATGCATAGACAAGCAATACATTGCTCTCCCATTGGTCCTTAAAGAGTTTAAATATTTCTTATTAACTCCATGGGTGAGAGAGATATCTCCAATGAGAGTAATGAAATATGCAACATGAAAAAATAAATGCAAACAGTGTTAAAGCTTAATAGTTAATTGCTGCTACTTCCACCTCTGAGTAGTCACATTTCACATTTACAACCCTAATTGTTCAAGTTTACCTCCAGTGTCTTGTCCCAACTTCTGCAGGAGCTGAAGATGCCACTGGCAGCCTTATTCTTATTGGCCGTGCAGTTAAATGTGATATTTTAACTAACAACAGAAATTGAGAAGGGAAAACCAAGAGGGACCTGTACCCAATGTGCTGTTACTCTGTAAATGCTGTTACTCCCAATACTGAGTGTAGAAACGACTATATAATATTTATTTTTTATTGTTTTTTTTATCTTATGTAATTTGCCCTTTAATTTTAAAGGGAAAGTAAATATTAATACAGAGCTGTAGCTTGTAAAGGGCTTTTCTAAAATGAATACTTCTACAGCTAGCACATTCTTCATTCAAATATTATTGCAGATCTATATTTTTTGGCTGTTCAGTTCTATGGTGGCTCTGCTGCTACTGCAGTCTATAGATCGCTCAGGTCAACACTCTTCAAAGACTTTTACAGCAAAAGCCTCCATAAAATGTAATGTTCACAGGATCTCATGTTTATGGTGTAGGAACGTTTGAATGATCAATCTCTCAGCAGTTATATTAACTTCATTGTACTCAACTGGAAAATCATAGAGAAATATACATTTTTATAATAATTACAATTTCCTGTTTATCCCTTGGAGTGCCACAAGGGTGTTCAATACATTGCGGAGCAATGCACTGCACATACATATGGTATTCAAGAGGTTAAGGAGCAAACAATGATTTACAACAATATTACTGCATCCAAACAACTGTAATAAAGACATTGATCTTTGTATGACTGTTCTCTGAATTACATTTACAGCATTTCTAGTAGATAAGGGTAAAAGTGTAATCTGTATTTGTACATCCTTGTGGAGCTCCACTGTGGCTTAACACATATGGTTCATCTTCAGGTCTCACCTAAAATTACATCTCCTCAATGAAGCTTTAGCCAGCTAGATGGCGCTCTCACTCTTTATGCAGCCAGGACTCTTATACCTTCTGATTAACCCTAACCTAAACTCTAACCCTATATTCTGCACTTAATCTTTTAAGTACACTCTGGGCTGTATTTTCAGTAGAAGAGTGGTGTAATTCTAGATCAAACCAAGTGCAGCATAGGAGATAAATCATATTTTCATTGATTTAATTGAGGCTTTTAACCACTTGTATGCAAGAGAGGTCTCTAAAGCATTGTGTCACGTATGTAAAGCATATTTGTTTCCCAGTATTTCTGGACCCGTAACCCCTTAATGACCAGAGGAATGTATAATGCATTGCTAATACTATATAAACATCATAGCTTTTTATTATATTATCTATAAGTTTAATTTCCATCAGAGCTGTTTATGTGTATTTTTTTTGCCACAAATGTATTTTTATACACCCTAATCCCCTCTTTTTTTTAGCAATTTTTACTCAAATGGTTTAACATTTTTGCCCTGTATTTCTTCTTAAGTTTTAACTTTAAGGTGGGTATGCCTCCTAGTCTTAGACTGCATACCCTCACAAAAGATACATTCAGTCACTGACCTCCCCAACCCCACATCGCTGAGATCTCCCAAAAATAAAATGACATTTTATTTTCTAACATTCATTCTATAATAGCAGTGAGCACCCTGTAGCTCTCCATATGGTGTTGGACTGTAATTCCCATCATTCACGGCAGTTCTTTATCCAGCTGGGTATAACTGGAGCAGTTGTAGCCAAGGGTTGCCAATCTTTACTTGAGAATTACTGTGAAGTAAAATCATTTGCTACCCTACCCCATCAAATGACGTGTCTGATAGACTGGTTGTCTCCTGCAACTTGGTGGATAGGCTGTGCCTTCCTCCAGCCAATAAGAAAATAATTTGCTCACATTGTCCAATAACGGGATTCACTGGCTATTCAGAATTAACAGCAAGGAAGGAAGTGGAAAATAGGGCTGGAAGGGTAAGCACTAGTCCATTATATAGAAAATGCATACAAAATGATGAAAGACGGACAGCACTCACGGAATATTAAGTAGATGAACAAAAAAACTTTTATTGTTTCGATGTTTTGGTCAAAGATAGTTGCCTTTCTCTTGGCTAAGACATCGAAACAATAAAAGTTTTTTTGTTCATCTACTTAAGATTCCGTGAGTGCTGTCCGACTTCCATCGTTTTGCATATATATATATATATATATATATATATATATATATATATATATATATATATATACATATATGTTAGTGTAATAAAAAAATGTATATATACAAAGTTCTTTGAATCATTGAAACAGTAGAGATCTTAAAGGGTTAGTAATGTCGTATATACCTAAAAAATAATATTGTAAATAATCAAAAAAAGAAATCCTTCAATGCTAGTCTAAATGTTTGAGAGATATACAGTGATAAAGCCCCCCCCCAACGGGGTTTTGCCATGTTCTGTCTGCCTTAGGAACCGGTGCTCCCTGGTGTTCCTCTGGGTGACCGGCTTCCTCGCTGCTGCCCCCTGTAGCTCCTGCCGCATCTGTAGAGGTTCCTTGCACTCAGAGAGTTGGGCGCGAGTCACTGGGGAATCCTTCAGTGATGTCACGTCTTGACTCTAAAGGGACAGATCCATTTAGTGCTCCTCCTCCTGGGGGTGAGGGAATCCATTTATAAACTGCCTGGTCACCACATCAGTAGCCCTTTCATGGTGTTCCAGTGCAGTTGCAGTTTGTTTGAGCTCCGTGTATGATCCTTGGCATTGACTTCCTAGTTTTCCCATTGTCCAGTGTTGTGGCTTGTCTGACTAGTCTCTTGGTATTGGACCTTCGGCTCTGGCTGACTACTTGCTCTGGTACTGACCCCTGGCTAGTCTGACTACCCGCTTGGTTTTGACCATCGGCTCTGGCTGACTACCCGCTCTGTTACTGACCTCTGGTTTGTCTGACTACCCGCTTTGTTTTGACCATCGGCTCTGGCTGACTTCCTCTGGTTCTCCACCTTGGTTACCTAGACCTTCTGATACTGACTGTAGGCCTAGTCAGTCCATTTATTCATTGGTTACCTTGTTCACTTCACTCCTCTTCAGTATACTATCATTTTCTGGTTCTTAGCCACAGCCTTACTACTTTGGTACACTTACCAGCATTTCAAAATCAGCATACTATCTATTCTGGGTCCTAGCCCCAGCATTACTGTATCAGTACACTATTTCTGGGTCTTAGCTACAGCCTTACTATGTTGGTATACTTTCTATCCCTGGGTCCTAGCCCCTGCATTGGTGCTATTGCACGTATACTAGCCTTAGACTTGCAGGTGCAGTCTACTATTTCTGGTAGTAGCTATTGCTCCCTGCTTAGCTCTACCTCTGCCGGAGTGTATATTTATTTGTCATACTTTATTATTGTACAATAAAGCTGTTGTTTCTACTACTGTACCGTCTCCTTGGGTTCCGTGACAATGATGTCAGCTGTAAAGCTGACAGCAGGAGATTAGTGTTGACTGACTTGAGGCGGCTCTTCAGCAGAGCCAAAATACCACAATATTACAAGAAATACTCAACTGGAACAGTCTACAAAGTGTTCCTGGTCCCAGGAAGGTGCGCAGAGAGGACTACGGTCTGAATGTCTCTGGTGTGCCATATTTTCTCCACTTTTCTTCACTGTGTTCCATGGTATATCTAATGCTTTGGAAATTCTTTTGTACCCTTCTCCTGACCGATATCTTTCAACAATGAGATCCCTCTGAAGCTTGATGGAAACAATCTGCAGACGATGGCTTTTGCTCTGAGATGCAAATAAGCAAATGTCAGGAAAATCCTACTAGAACGGCTGAACTTTATTTGTGATTAATCAGAGTCACTTTAAATGATGGCAGTTGTGTAATGACTTCTATTTAGCATGAGATTGAATGTGATTGGTTAATTCTGAACACAGTCACATCCCCAATTATAAGAGGGTGTGCACACCTATGCAACCAGGTTATTGTGAGTTTTTTATTTTTCTCCCTCAACGATTTCAGTTTGTTTTGCTGTTGAATTCTTCACATTATAGGTCACATTAAAGGTGTAAAAAGTTCTGACATGATTTATCTTTGTCTCATTCTTTAACATCACAAGAACCTGGCATTTTAACAGGGGTGTGTAGACTTTTTATATCCACTGTATGTACATAAATAAAATGATTCTTACTAGTTTTGACTTGTATTGCACCTTAGAAAGTGGCGCAGTAGTAGCCACAATGGTATCAGCTCCAACCAGCCAACAAGATGACGATAGCTTTGGTACCCAACAGTTGGATAGCTAAATATTGTCTTCAAAGAACAGAATTAGTGGTAAAACTGGTTGATATACTGTTCTAAATATTAACCCTCTGAGTGCCAGGGAGATATCCAACACATTGCACTACAGTGCGTTAGCTAACTCTCTGGCACTCAATGAGTTAAATATACCCAATGGGATTCAGTCTTATAAGATCCTTCAGTCCATTTTTAACCCCTTCGCGTCCGTTGACGTACCTGGACCGTCACGCTGGTCCAGCGCTTAAGGACCAGTTACAGTCCTGGTATGTTAATTAATTTTACTCACTGCGCTCCTGCAGGAGCACGGTGAGTAATACTGGGGACTGAATTTGATCGCTCCAAGACCGGAGCAATCTATTTCAGTCCCTCAGTTCGGCGTGCCGCCCCACGTGATCAATCACATGGGGCGGCACACCGAAATTCCATATCTAGTCCTTAAAGGACCACACACCCCGGGACCGCTGGTCATTAAGGGGTTAAATAATATAAATTCCAATACCTCAATTTGCAATACCATTTAAAGTAGCTGGCAATGTTTCTTTTTTGCTGAAAAGCACTTGGCCAGCATCATGTGCTTTCATGAAAATCCTTCCACCCCCAAAAATGTTTTGTTACTATATTTTTCAGTCTGGTATTACTTATAAAAACATCTGTCAGCGATGCATTTTTTATATTAGTTTTCTTACATTTAAATATTTGCAGAAACATGCTAATTTATAATATTTACTTGCTGAGTAAGGTCCCAAATGCTTAAAACAGTATAAATATAGTTATCACACTGCCTGTACAGTAGTTATTCATATAAAAATCATTACAAAATATTTTATGCTATAAATATTTTGGCATCTGTAAAATCAATAAAATAAACTGCTGTTATTCTGTGTTGCTATTGATGCAATTTTGTGAGATAAAAATGGAAAATGTTGAAAAAAGACAGTTACTGTATGTAAGAAAGGGTTTGGAATTTTAGAAATGTAACTAGTCTCCATGATGACCAACACGTTCTGTCTGCTTCGGACATAGGGTGGAGCCCCGAGATAATGTAAGTTATGCATTAGGGTCTCCCACTTGTTATTCACCTTGGCCCTTAGGATCAGTGGCTCCTTGATATTGTGACCTGTAAAGTACAATAGAATTTTTGTTTAATTATAAAATAAGTCATTTATTTTATTGAAGATCTACCTTAGATTCAATCAAAACTGATCACAATTGCATTTCTATAGCTATAATAGCTTCTCGTCATTTATTAGACGAAGTGTAATTATTAACTCTTATTTCAAGTCATAAAAAAATGGTCCGTATTCTTAGCATATATGCAGAGTACAAGAACAGCAACGCGGCTCATCCAGAAAGGTGAAAAAAATCTTCGTATATTGAAAATGAAATAAAATCTTGTCTCAGGGAGTGTAACAGTGACAAGCAGCGCACACGTTAAACACCTAAAGTGTTTTGGACCGAAAGGACCTTTAATCATAGGTAAGATCCCAGGTAAACAGGTGAGCCTATAAATCCTAGACTCCCCCTTCTGTACCCAGATTAAGTATTAGGACCTACTAGTTTTCCAGAATTACTGTTGGCATGATCATCTTGGTGATGTTTTTATTTTTTGAATGTGAATTTATTATATGTGTATATTATTCTGATGCTAGTACGTGTATGCTGTTTGTCACTGATATACTCCCTGAGAAAAGTTTTTATTACATGTTTCAATAAACTTGAAGATTTTATTCACCTTTCTGGATGAGCCGAGTTGCTGTTCTTGGGTGAGTGAAGTTCCCGTGCCTATCTGTTTACACTTTGGAGGAGGAGTTTTAAGAATGTTTAGACACCATCTTCTTGGTTGCTTTCCTAAGCAGTCTCATTCATATATTTGTTCTTAGCATATATACCATATATAACCGTGTTCGTAAAAATATGCACTTAATTAACCTTTTTAGTACCCCTGAAGTCAAATTCACATCTGAAAAATTCCATGTAGTTTACAAGGGAATTTAACATCCACATCTTGGGACAAAATGAGGAAGCAGGAGAGGCCGGAAACAAATTCCCTGTCCAAATCATTCATTCATTCACCAACACAGTCACCCTCCTCAGACCACTTTTATACCATGTCTTATGGGGTTTTTTATGTGTATTTAGTATTTATTTTATATTAACTACCTCCATCCAATCCCAGTAAACAAACCCCCACAAAGAATCATGCCCTGTTCAACTGATTCTTTCCCCACACTCTACCAACACAGACATCCTCATGCCCCTTTTATACTGTGCCTTTGGGAAATAAAATAATATTTTCTATGTTCCCATTGAGGTTAATGGAATGAGCTAGGCGAAAAAAGCGGAAAATCGGCAGTTTTCACAGGAAATTTTTCGCCAAACTGAAAGTGCCGTTTTTCGCTGATTTCAGTTTGAGGCGGAAATTTTCACCCATCCCTACTCCTGTTTTATCAAAAAAATTCCTGTTGAAGTCTATGGGGATACCCGCAGATAAAAGCAGAGATAAAATTAGCACCTGCATTTGAATCCAGCCCATGATCAGTATGATTTGCTGTGGGATATATGTTCTCTATGTACGGCACATGTGAGCTAAAAGAGACTACTCCCTGGGTAAAAGATAAGGTCCTACAAAACATGCTACAGTATTTATTAGTTTTTTTTCCAGATCAAATGTTTATGAGGTTTCAAATTCATCAAACCAGAAAAAAATTACAAAACTTTTACAAACCACCCAGTTTGAAAAACAGATGCCTACCAACATTTCAAATGGCCAATGTGGGACACTTTTGTTTTAGGTGTAGTTGCCAGTGGGGGTAGATGATATGCAGGGCATTACAGAGAAACTGTAGGTTATTTCAGGACCTACTGACAACTCTTTATGCAATTAGATAAAATGGTTTAGAGCAAGACTAAAGTAATATATTTATACAAACTCATTTATAAATACATATGCTGAAGTTTAAACAGATATTAATGTGAGTTTTATTGCTCTTCATCAGTATGATATACACTTATACACACACACAACAGAGTCTGATCTCCTAAAAAGAGGGAAACCAGGGACAGAAAGAGGGATTTGGTTCTCAAAGAGGGGCTGTCCCTCCTGAAACTGTCCCTGCTAAAGAGGGACACTTGGGAGGGATAAAAACACATTCGGGACTCCGGAAACAGCAAAATTTAGATTAATAATTACTTTACCAAAACAGTTTGGTTATCTCTTTCTGGGGGAACTATTTTAGAAATTTTAGAAATTGTCAGCATGTAAAATCTGCTATTGTTAATTATCACAAAAATAGAACATTTAGGGCTAGATTTTATTGCAGGTGCTAAATGATAACACCTGTTTTATCAAACATTTTCCCATTTAAGTCTATAGGGAAAACTGGAGATAAAAGCAGTGATAAAATTAACACCTGTAATAGAATCCAGACCTTTGAGCTTGAATATCCATTTCATTTAAGTCTCATTACTCTTAACAACTTGTCTCTCCTTACATTTCATAGACTTCCAAATATTGGAAATTACAACTCCCATTATCACCTACCAGCCAGTGAGTTGGAGATACAACATTTGATCACCTCTGGCTTACATACAGTAAACATATTTCTATTTTTTTGCTTCTTGTTACAGATTTTTTTACACAAAGCAGATTTTATGTTTTATATATTCAAAAGATAAAGACAAAATACTGCTAGTCTGAAACACAGCTCAAAGAACCAACGTGAACTAAAACCTAGAACAACATATTGAAATGGAATAACGCGGTGTGTCTACATTCATTGGAGAAGAATGGCGGTTATGCAGCCAGTCAATGTTTTTTTTTTTCTATGTATATAACCAAGTTTAGTGAGCTAATAAACAATCTGCAGAAACAGATATCTTGTGTTCAGTATTTGTGTTTTAAATACTTAATAATAAAGAAACATGCTGCAGCAAAAAGAACTGAGTATAACAACATGGTTGTGCCATTTTTTCTAATAACAAACAATCCAACATTTTGAAACATAGATTCATGCTGTTTTGGCTAGAGTGGTTGAGTAGCCCCACCTGCATTCCTTGCAAATGATAAAATGATTTGTCAGTTTAGTGAATTCAAACATTTTCTGGTTAAGAGTAAGAGAGAAGAGCAGAAAACCAACCATGCCATAGTGGATATATGAATATTCACATTGATAAAATGAGCTGCTAACCCCTTCAATTCTAGAGGTGTTCTGCAATTTATTGGTGACCTCTTAAAGGGATAGTAATACTTTGTTTTATCTTTATTTTATTTTGTAGGCATTAAAAAAACATGAAACAATATAAGTCTTATGGCTCAAACCTTTATGGTTTAAGAGATATTCACAAGCAAAGTTTCCCTTCCCGCCCCTTTTACCTAGTGTAAACTATCTCTTCTCAGGTGTGGAATCCAGTCCATAGACCAGACAGATAACAGAAGGGGACAATCATCTTCCTATGAGAACAATGAAAGCCCTGCCCCCTTGACAAGTTTTTCAGGTTTTTCCCTAATCTTAATTGAAGATTCTTCACGTTTTTTTTTAATGCCTACAAAATAAAATAAAGATGAAATGAAATATTACTATCCCTTTAAGTGATAGGTCACTTAAAATCGTGCTTTAATCCCTTTGACTTCTTGAGCGGTCTAGTATTGGAGACCTGATTCAAGGAGTTAAAGCTCCATTTAAATCAATGAGATGCTATTATTTTCCCATCATGTAGTTAGTAGTAGTTTTGCCACAGAGCTGCTCCTCATTCACTTTGTGTATATGATCAACTGTATTTCAGAATGCACTTCATTATGTATTCTTATGTCTTTGTGTCTCCCGCTGTACGATATAAATTATTGAAATTGCTTTATTCTCTTTTTTCTGTAATTTATTTGCACGCTTCTACCTCTTATCTACTGTTACTCCCTTTCTGTCTTTTATCAAATGCCTTGCACAGCAATAGGCACACTGCTGTTGCTACAGAAATAAAATCAACATACAATCGTACATGCACATAGTTCAGTGGTTCTCAATCTTTATTTTTGCTCAGGGAACCCCTAACACATAATCTAGAACATCCAGGGCACTTCTAACATATTTAATGTACTTTATCAAGGGCATAATGAAGGGTACAATATATACAGTAGTACAGGGTACAGGGTAGTACAGGGTAGATAAATATACAGTTATTATTAGGTCTTACAATCATAGTTACAAAACAAAACATTTTGTGCAGTACAATTTCTATTAATCTATTAAGCCATTCTAGTAAACCATGGAGAGTGTTATTTAAATTCTGTCAGAGTTGTAGTTCAAGAGTAATTGAAAGATAAAGTAACCACTTCTCACCCCTTTTACTGATGTAACACTGCTCACCTCAGAGCAGCAAGACTATCAAGATGGATCACAGAGAGGGACAATCTTCAGTGAGTATAAGGAAAAACCTGAAAAACCTGTCAAGGGGGGCAGAGTTTTCCTTATGCTCACAGTAAGAAGAGTGTCCCTTGCCGTGAGCTGTCTGGTCTTAAGACCAGTTTCCACATCTGAGGGGAGGTGGCTTACACTAGGTAAAAGGGCAAGAGGGGGATACTTTATCATTCAATTACTCTTGAACTACAACTCTGACAGTATTGAAATAACACTCTCCATGGCTCAAATACTATGAAAATTAATTGAAGCTACTGTTTTTGTGAAGCATTACTATCCCTTTAACAATTTTTTAGTAAAACAATTTATTAAAACTATGGGTTGTGCTTTACTCTCTAGCAGGGAGTCAAGTGGGAACCTCCAGATGTCAGGAACTACAACTTCAATCATCCCCAATCAGCTAATGGCTTTAATGATGGAAATTGTAGTCCAACAGTTGGAGGCCCACCGTTTAATTGCCCTGCTGTACAAAATTTTTCATTCAGAATTTTAAGCCTATTGTCTGTTGTGAATGACTAGCTCAATAAGTTCAATAGTAATTGAATGATGAAGTTTCCCCCTCCCGCCCCATTTACCTAGTGTAAGACACCTCGCCTCAAATGTGGTATCTGGTCCTGGGACCAGACAGATCACAGCAAGGGACAATCTTCTTTCTGTGAGCATAAGGAAAACACTAACCCCCTTGACAGTTTTTTCCCTTATGTTAATTGAAGATTGTCCCTCTCTGCGATCCATCTGGACAGTCTTGCTGCTCTGAGCTGAGCAGCGTTACATGGGTAAAAGGGGCAGGAGGGGGATCATTTATCATTCAATTACTCTTGAACTACAACTCTGACAGTATTGAAATAACACAGTCCAAATACTATGAAGACTAATTGGAGCTGCTTTTATTTTGAAACATTGTTATCTTTTTAAAATCAAAACTGAAATCAGTAAGATTTTTTTTCTCCTTTCATGCAGTTTTGAGCTCCAGAATTTCTTCAGTTCTTGTTACTTAACCAGCCTCACAAAGAAAGGATCTGGTGTCCCCACTAGTGGTTTAAGGAGAAAATATGCTTTGTTACTTTATGGAATATTACTGAATCATTATTTGGTGCTTGGAACCTACTGCATAATTTAAAATATCAGATTTCTACTTTTTTTTCCACATATTTAAACAATGGACGTTAGAGAGATCTGTAACGCATTGAGAAGTAACATGTTCCAATAAAGATATTTACAAAACTGGACAAAGTATGTCAATATGTAACTATCTGTACCCAAAAAATAAATAAGAGGACAATGAATGGTCAGCAGTGTCATTTCCGCTTCTTGAATAATTTTCAGTTTGCATTTCTTTCTTAAATTCCATTTAATGATGTAATTCACTTACATTTCCCTAAAGCGCCATTCTATTCAATGTAAATGATTGATGAAGGCACAAAATTCATAGCTGGTTCCAAATCAAAACGGCTCTTAGAGGTTAGGGCTGTCATCCAGTAAATGATAGTTGAAATAAAGGATTGTGTGCTTCCTTGAGACACACCAGGCAATGTCTATAGCAGCAGCTGAAGTCTCACTAGAGCCTTTGTGAAATTCTATTAATGTTTATTTAACAGAACAAAAATCATGGGTCAACAGTAAGGGCATATAGAGGGCTCAGTTTAACCCTTTTAGTGTCAGAGGGGTATTCCATGCATTGCTTTTCAATGCGTAGGATACCGCTTTGGCACTCAAACTATTAAAGAAAGACTAACAAAGACAATATTCAGGATACTTTCACAGTACTTCTGGACTTTTATCAAGTGATCTTGCGTTTCTCACAGTTATTGGGGGCTCCTACTAGACCACGATTTCCTATGATTAAAGGGATAGTAATGTTTCACAAAGACAAAAGCTCCAATTAATCATAGTATTTGGGCCATGGAGAGTGTTCAGGAGTAGTTGAATGATAAAGTATCCCCCTCCTGCCCTTTTACCTAGTGTAAGCCTCCTCCCCTCAGATGTGGAATCTGGTCCCTTGACCAGACAGGTCACAGCAAGGGACACTCATCTTACTGTGAGCATAAGGAAAATCCTGCCCCCCCCTTGACAGGTTTTTCAGGTTTTTCCTAATGCTCATTGAAGATTGCCCCTTTCTGTGATCCATCCAGACAGTCTTGCTGCTCTGAGGTAAGCAGTGTTACATCAGTAAAAGGGGCAAGAAGGGGATACTTTATCATTCAATTACTCTTGAACTACAACTCTGACAGTATTGAAATAACACTCTCCATGTCCCAAATTAATTGGAGCTACTTTTTTGTGAAAAATTTCTACCCCTTTAACTTATACACATAAACATAATAAATGGGTCAAACAGGTCCCTTGTGACAGTTTGTGTATCAGTACTGAAATGTGCATTTTTTAACATTGTCATAGCTGCTAGAGATTTCTCCAATACATTTTGAAGCAATTCTTTGGAAATGCCTCTGGCATCTAAGGAGGAGTAGGCAATTTTTGCACATTCAACCATAGGAGACTACCACTACCATCATTCATAGCCAGCCAACAGCTGGTTGGGGGTCATGGGAGTTATAGTCCCCCAACAGCTAGAGGACAAAAGATTGACATGATCTAAGGCAGGGGCGTCCATGTTTTTCAGTAATGGGACACATGAGAAAGCCAAACATGTGAGGGCCACATTAATTTTTTTAATGATAACAATGGAGAATATAGTCTGCTGCTATCCAAAAATATGGATTTTTGTATTGATTATGTCAATGACAATACTGCTGTTTAACTTTTTTGAGTGCCACAGGGGTATGCAAAGCATTGCAGAGCAATATCCAACTGTTATTGAACAGATAGGTACTGGCAGGTGGTTAAGCCTTACTGTCCTACTAGTTCATATGTGCTATTCAGTTGAGTTTTTGTTCATATCTCAGATGGGGTACACCCTGGGGTCAAGCAAGCCACATTTGACCCACGGGCCTCAGACTGGATGCCCATGATCTAAGGAGATAATAGAAATTGATATTATAAATTTCTTTTTAGACCTTTTAACCTTTTGAGTGCCAGAGGGGTGCACATGTTGCATACCCCACTTCATACCTGGGAACGAGAGAAATTTAGCAAAAACCACATTGTTATCCGCTTTTTCATGGGAAAATCTGCTTTAAAACTAGCTCTTAAAATTTTCCCATCTTTCACCAATTGTCCAAAATCTTTCACCATTTTTTCAATGGCTAGAAATTTTCCGCCCATTGATTTATGGATTTTTTCTCACTTCCGCTATAAAAACGTGACGTTTTCGCTGAAGGCAGACACAATAGAAGCAGCTACAGAGTGAGATAGATGTGCTGTGCTGTTCTGCTGTGATATTTTGGAAAAATTTTGGCAGGAAAGGCTCATAGTGACTGGTATCACTATGAGCAAGGTGAAAAATAATAAATGGAGGAGCTGGAAGGACTATTATGTGTCCACTGAGTCTGAGGAGGAGGAGAAAATGAGCCCTACTGAACCAATGCTGTCCAGTCCCCCTAAATCACCCCAAGGGATCTTGGGGAATTTAATGGGAAGGGAGGGAGAAAAGGGTAGAACTAGAGAGAGCAGGACAGGTCAGCTGCCTTTGCCTGCTGCTAGACGTGCTGCCTCTGCTAACACCATTGCTGCCCCTGTTGAAACCAGTGTGGTGCCTGCTGCCAGTGCTGAACTTTCTGCTACCAGTGCTGAAGCTGCTAGTGGTCTTGTAAAACTCAGGAAGGGGGGGCGGAGAATATGATGCCACGTGTGACAGCAAGGGACCCTCTGTCACATTGCTCGTCACCTCCTCCAAGCAGCAGTGAGATGTCTGTAATAGAGCAGCAGCAGCATGTAGGGACTAGTGGTGGTGGTGATGATGATGGTGGAGAAGCTGGGGTGGAAGAGACATTGATGGCTTTTTTAGTGCAAACTGAGAAGGAATGGGAGACAGGGATGAGGATGGGCATCACCACCACCACTAGGAATAAGCTTTTGGAATTTGAGGAATTGCAACTGCACTAATTTCTGCTGTTGCTGAGATGCAAGGGCAGCAGGATGCTGAGGAGCCAGCTAGTGTGCCACAGACCACTGTGGACACAGTGGGAATGGGGTCAATAAGTGATGGGTCTAGGACAGGTTCCACTTGCCAGCAGTAGCAATACTCCTGATCCTAGTTGCAGTGCTAAATGTGAGGCAGTAGTAGCAACATTATTTGCTGCCACAAAAAGTGAAGGGGAATGTGGATGAGAAGAAAGAGGCCATTCTTCTCCACCTGTTGCCTATCCTCCCCCCCAGAAGTCATGGGTGTGAGACTATTATTCTCTTCCAGCAGGCACAGTGCAGTCATCATCAACAACAGTACAGTGCAAAATTTATGACAAGTTAGTAAAGAGGGGAAAGGAGGAAACACACCTTGGCACAACCGCCCTGATAACAAACATGAAACACAGACACTATGACATTTACTACAAACATGTTAAAGCCAAACACCCATTACAGAAATCTAGCACTGCTGTTACTGTACCCCCTGACTCTCCAGAAAGGTGGAGATCAAAGAGGAGGAAGAATAAAGAAAACCAGACAGACACTGGAAGTTCCACTATGAGCGAAACAACTAGCTTGCCATCAACATCACCTTCTTCCTCTAGGGTAACAAGTACATCTCCTGCCAATTCAGCTCATTCATTGTTACCTCCCCCGCCAAATGATAGCCACTCTGTTAGTGGATATGGTAGTTCGTCTCTACCCATTGCACACTGTGTGGTGCACTGACCACACATGCCAGTGTGGTGGAGGAGAATCGATACCAGGTCATCAGGTGGCATCTGAGGAGATTCCATCCCGCGGAATATGCTAGGATTCTGGCAGGGAGGGTTCATCATTACTATTAAACTGTCAGCAAGTTGTCATGTGTCCTTAGCGGGGTCTGGACAAGGGATATAGTAACAGCTTCAGTACTTGGGTTCTGGTGTCATGGTGTTTGGATACAGTTGTGCCCCCAGGTGTTATTTACTACACACACACATTGTGCACCTTGCAGTTGCTGATGAGAGCCACAGTTCCTGCTCTCAAGGGAAAAACATATATTCTAATAACAACAACACACCCATGATTTTGGAGGAGGGGCAGGTGGAGAAGATTTAATGGCCAACTTCATCTTTTCTCCAAATAGACTGGGGGCTACTTATTGTGCTGATACTGCCTCAGGTGCATCACTGGAGCCAGTCATGGCAACCTTCATCATACATCTTCCATATTACTGCTATTGTTGATCCCATTCCATTTCAGCTGCCTAATCATCCTTCTGCTTAAACAACTCAGCAACAGCTGTACGAACAGCAGTTGCAACTCGGGACTCAGGAGGACATTTGACAGTGGCCACTGGCCAACATGACCTGCTGGCATTAGGCCATTAGGGCATTTTTATTTTTTTCTCAGGAATTGTGCATTAAAAAAAAAAACAGCAGTCAAGCAACACCCCCCCAAAACAAATTTCCTGTTCAAATGATTCATTCATTCACCAACACAGGCACCCTCCTCAGACCACTTGTATACCATGTCTTATGGAGTTTTTTATTTGTATTTGGGATTTATTTTATATTAACTACCTCCCTCCAATCCCAGTACACAAACCCCCACAAAAGGTCATGCCAAGTTCAACTGATTCTTTCCCCACACTCCACCAACACAGACACCCTCATGCCCCTTTTATACTATGCCTTTGGGAAATAAAATAATATTTACTATGTGTTGTGTGTAACATCTATGTTCACACTGATTTCAGAATGAGCTAGACGAAAAAGCGGAAAAAAGTCGAAAATCTGCAAATTTTGCAGGAATTTTTTCACCAAGCGGAAAGTGCCATTATTCACCGATTTCAGTCTGAGGCGGAAATTTTCACCCATCCCTAGTAGGGAGTTTCTTATGACACTCTGACCACTTCTCCATCCTACCCTGTTCCTCCCATATCCTGCCCACTTCTCCTCCTTCCCACCCTGTGTCTCCCACTTTCCACCCACATCTCCTTCTTCCCACTTTTATAGCATAGCCCACCCTCGATTAAGCCATGCCCCTTTGTAATGCAAGTCACATCATTTATATCCTCCCACCTGCACCACATGAGTCCCCTCCGGAGACTCCAGAATACAAAGTTCCCAGGTATGCCCCTGTGGTACTCAAAGTGTTAAAGGACCAGTAATGTTTTGTACTTACAACTCATTATTATACTACTAGTGTAAAAGCCAGTGTACACGGGCCATGGTCCAGAACCCTTTGAGTGGCAGAGGGGTACGCAATGCATTGCTTTGCAATGCATTGTGTACCCCTCTGGCACTCAAAGGGTTAAACGGCCACTACCTCACTGCTCCATGCGATGCAGTCTTGCGTCGCCTCATTTACGCGATGCAATCACGCACAGTCTCTACTGCTCATGGCGGCTTCTGACAAACATTGTAGCAAATTATTATATAGGATTTTTAATATGAAACCCTATGTGTCTGTCCTGACCAAGTGAAAAAACTGTTTTCAATTTTATTACAAACCTCTTTGTTCCTGTCACATTAGCCATAATTCTACCTGTTTCTCAATGTGCCTGCTGTTTTTATTCCCTTTGTTATGCATGTCCACAGCATGGTTTGAATTCTATCATGTGTGTATGTATGTAATCATGTAGCTTTATTTATATAGTGCCCTATATATACACGGTGCTTTACAGAAGCTGAAAAAGCACAATACAAAATTACAGAACTGGGTTAAGAGCATTAGGCTAAAGTTCGATCATTGCATTACTTGTGGGGGAAAGTGCAGCAAGGGAATCATATACTGGGAAAGGGACCCTGCCCCAAGGAGCTTACAATCATGCATATACACATTCAAGTGCTCGTCCTCAGATGGACAATGTGTTCCATGCAACTGAACCTGAGAGGGCTGCTATATACTAATATATACAGAATTTTGCCTAGAACCAGACAGTTTTAAGCGTGCTGACTGCACGGGAACAGCGATGCTGGGGCATCTCACTGGTCTTTTTTTATTGGCCATTAATGTCTTCTAAATCCTCCTAAAGCTGAGTGTGGGGCTTTGGAATAAGGTTATTAAGAATAAGCTTATTTCTACCTCAGACTCATCTTGGAGACCAGATGGGTGTGCAAAGGGTTAATAACTTGTTCAGGTTTCTGAACTGAAACATATAGTATTTTTTTTTTTGTAGGAAAGAACTGTATGGCAAAGTAGCAGTACTTCAAGGCAGTTATCATTTCTTACTGCTCTACACTATTAACAAAATATTGGCTTAACAGAGATTCCAAGCAAGCCTTGAATTATGGCTGCAGCTTATTCACCAGGGTGATGTTGGGATTATCAGTGCTGTGGGGCAATGTTGGCATGAGTGCATCGGAGTTACCTGGCTGGATGGGAGGCAGGGGACCGGGGAGAGATTCATAAAGGCATGATAAAGAGGTGATAATGTGTAGAGAACTTCTCCAGTGGTAGCAATTCACCAGTTACTATGTTATTCTATAGATACTACACATTAAATTTCTCAAGTGGGAGAGATCTTAGTGCATAGGCTCCATAGAACAACATCTAGCTGAGAGATGATAATCTCTGCTATGACACAGGAATGATTTTATTAAAGCAACAAATGAATAAGGAGAACCTGTACTCTTTTTGATGCTGGAGACATCTTCAGCACATTTTGATGCAATGTTTTGGAGGCATCCCTAGCATCCAGTGGTTTAACACTTTGAGTGCCAGAGTGGTAACCAATGCATAACACTCAAATGGTTAAATCTTATGCAGTGCACTCCCTGCTCATTTTTGTGGAAGTTTAATGTTTCTTAGTGTATCAGCCTCAGTGACAAAGCCTGCAGATACCATTTGCTTCAATGGTGGCCCTTAACCCTTGTATGCATTGCTTCACAGTGTATTTTAGATTTCTTAAGGGTCCCAGGGGGTTGATAAAACCTCAGTGACAATGCAGTTACCTTACGTTGGGTTCTTCCTGCCAGGTATATGAATGCCAGCCACAGCGACATTGAGCCAGCCAGCATGCAGGGAAAAGGCAAGGTAAGCCTCAGCTTGTTACACCATACATAACTCATACTTCAATTATGAACAAAAGTCTATTGCAGAGAGTCAAAGGATGAAATAAGAAAAAAATGAGAAGACATACATATGACTTATGACATTTACAGTGAATTGTGCCTCTATCCAGCAACTCAATCAAAAATGCATAATTAAGTTACAATAAATAATTTTTCATTAAATGTACAAGATTGTTTATTTACAATTAGTAATTTAAAAATGGTTTATATGTTATTACAGCCAATTTGGATCCAATTTAGAGTCTATCATTACCTGGACTTGGAAAATAGAAACAATTACCTTATGTACTAACACCATCTGTGCCCATTTATAATGTGAAACAGTGGAACCAGGTTTATTTTTCTGAAAATGAAAAGAAATGTTCATATGGCACTGCTACAATACATAATGCAAAAATATTTGGCATTGGTGCTTCTAGTGAAATAGCGATATAGTCCAAGTCCCAAAGAAACTCATAAATCACAATGAAGACAAGCAGGGCACAAAGATTTCTGCAAATGAGTAGACTAGTGCTTTATTCCACAGATTCATATGAATTACAATAATTTCATTATAACAAAAATACAGAGATCTGTGAAAATTCTGCAAGTTTGCAGAAATGCATTGTTCCCAATTTGTCTTCAATGTGACCTACTTTTCTAAACATTAAAAAATGCAACTGTTGACAGTGCTAAATCTAAGCCAAAAAAATTTAAAGGGATAGTATTGTCTAATTTAAAAAAATTAAATCTTGCAGCCATTAAAAAATAGACAAAACAATCATAGTCCCATCTCTTAAACCATTATGGTTTGAGAGATATTTGCAGGTAAAGTTCCCCCCTCCCTCCCCTTTCCCTGACGTCAGCGCTCTAGATGACTGCAGGGGAATCCAGTCCCGGGACCATCGGAGGATCTTCCGGCAGAGCCGAGATCACGAGAAATAAAAAGAACTACTCCATTGGAACGGTCTACAATGTGTGCCTGCAAAACCAGGCACACTTTGTAGACTGCTCCAGTGAAGTAGTTCTTCTTATATCACTCACAAATTTATATCACAGGCAAAGATGCTGGAGACAGCAGTAGCACGAATGGAGCACTGTACGTGTACAGTGCCTATGTGCACTGGTTTGAACAGTAAACTTACTTTTAAATGGTTTAAATGAAAACACTCAGGAAGAAGTTCAGCCTTCTACTACAGCCTCACTAAGAAGAACAGTGATGGAGCTCTATCTAGCTGCCCAATTGTCATATGTCCTTTTGTCTCCTTCTCCAATCCACTCTAGTACAGCCCTTACTCCAGCACTAAATCTGAAATATAAAGAAAGATAATAAATTATTTTTTGGTTTTGGTTTTTTTTGGGGGGTGAGGAGATGAGATGATCACATTGACTCTGACACCTTCTTCCTGCTGCTTTGGAGAGTAAGAAAATGTGCTGCATTCAGATTATATTAATTTGAAGAGCCATCCCCTTGAAAAGCAGGAGTGGTCAGAGTATAAAGTGCATCACAGGTAAACTAGAGATTCACAGGCTGTTGCAACAATCAATCACAGCCATAATCAAAGATACTGTCACTCCACTTCATGCCTGGATTGTATTGGCTATTCTGTGTATCAATCACTTGTTCTCTCTCTACCCTCCTACACACAGTCCCTTCCCAGTTTCCATACAGAATGTGTGTATATAATGAACAATAAATTAACACATCAAGTTTGCTTGAAAATATTGAAAATGTCATTAGCTGTTCCATTAGTATGTCGTTTTTTATACAAATCTCATTAAATACATAAATTATCATTAAATATTAAATTTGTTATGAAATGAATGCGCAGTTCTAGTTATATATTATCATGGACTTTAATATTTTTACCTAATGAAAGTTTCCCAGGACACTGAAATGTTTTCACCATGTAAATAAATGTTAAATTGTACATTCAATGTAATATATGTAGTGTATATCATTTCTCCAGAAACCTAGGTAGCTAATCTTCTATATGACAACAATCTAGAAGAGCACTAAAACATGGGGCTCTCCACATATTGTTAGGAAACACTGACAAAGACTGTTTTGCACTTGGATAGGTTGACAAGTAGTGTGTTCTCAGCATCGATCCACCTTTCTTTTTGCCCTCCAGTGGCATGTATGGTTCATTGTTATCTGAAATCTCCATGGTAACAAACAATTATATTAAAGGGATAGTAACACTTAATATATACAAATATATATGTTGTAGGGTACTCCCATTACTGAGAGGTCTTTTATTCAAAGGTTATTGCAGCTCAAACATGATTTTTTTTAGGTGGCGATGTTGCTACACCATGCTATGGAGATTTATGGTCAACTAACCAGAGTTGTCCATAGGATGGCGTAGCAACAGTGGCACTATAAAGATTCAGGCCATTGAGATATTGCCCCTATAAAAATTCAAGCTGAGCTGCAATAACTTTTATCATATATCTGACACATGAGTCAGTGACATTTCAATGTTAAGCCCAATGGATACAGCTATAGGAGGGTACTAAATAAATAAAGAATAGTGTTGAGCGAGCGTGCTCGGCCGATGCTCGGATCGGCTCGAGCATCGCTCTGCTCGGCACATGGCGGTACTCGTCGAGTACCGCCATGTGCTCGCCCGCCATGTTCGGGTGGCGGGGATCTGTGCCGGAAGAGGCACAGATCTGAAGACGCTCCGCTGGACCACCAGGGACTGGAGGTACGGGGGCATTGCGGAGATGAAGGGGGCATTGCGGAGATGAAGGGGGACATTGTGGAAGAGGGGCATAGACTCTATGCCCCTCTTCCACAATGTCCCCCTTCATCTCCGCTATGCCCCTCTTCCACAATGTCCCCCTTCATCTCCGCTATGCCCCTCTTCCACAATGTCCCCCTTCATCTCCGCTATGCCCCTCTTCCACAATGTCCCCCTTCATCTCCTCTATGCCATAGAGGAGATGAAGGGGGACATTGTGGAAGAGGGGCATAGCGGAGATGAAGGGGGACATTGTGGAAGAGGGGCATAGCGGAGATGAAGGGGGACATTGTGGAAGAGGGGCATAGCGGAGATGAAGGGGGACATTGCGGAGATGAAGGGGGCATTCAGAGATGAAGGGGGCATAGCGGAGATGAAGGGGGGCATTGACCAGACACCCTCCCCTCATCAGAGCAGGGGGTGCCTGGTGTAATGCTCGTGTCGCCCCATTCATTTGAATGGGGCTCGGGTGCTCGGCCGAGCACTCGAGCCTCAGGGGGTGCTCGGTCAGAGCACCCGAGCACCCGAGCATCGGGGTGCTCGCTCAACACTAATAAAGAAAGCAAGAGTTATAGTAAGTTTGTATAAGGGTCAAAATGCCTGCTGTAATATTCAAAGGTTATATATGCGGGCAATTAGATTAGATAAGAGGAGAAAAAAATTTAAAAAAAAGAAAACAAAAAAAGGGGGGAATGGAGAGAGGAGGGGAGGAGAAGGAGCCCACTTGGACTCCGTGTCCGAAGCTTCATGGTGCGTCAGCTTTGACTATAAAATATGCTAAGCTTATGGCAAGTTGAGCTGGAAATTATCGCAACACCAGGATAAACAAGGGGTACTCCATTCACCAACAGGATAACCCCAACCCGTCACAGGAGTCAACTGAGAAATGCAGGGATTTTAATCTGCCTATATGTGGACCAGGAATTCCAGTGTTGTGAGAAGGAAGGTAGGGGAGAGTAATACTTCTATTAAAGTTAATGTCCGAGTCTCCTTTATTTTTTTTTACCATGTAGCGCTATATTTCATTACTTACAGGTTTGTTGTTCAAGTGCTATTGAAGCCAAAAGTACCCCCCTCTTACCCCTTCTGGTCACCTCCTATCCGATCTGGAATCTGGAGTCATAGGACCGGACGGATTCAGCAAGGAACAATCTTCGGTAAGTATAAGGAAAACCCTGCCCCCTTGACGTAGGAGGGCAGGATTTTCATTTTGCTTACTGAAGATTGTCCCTTGCCATGCTCCCTTTGGACCAGTCTGAGAGGCTGATTGAGGGAGAGGGGCAGGAGCGGGGCTCTTTTGGCTTGAAGAAAGCTTGAACTACAAATCTGAAAGTAATGAAATATAGCGCTACATGTTAAAAAAAAATAAAGAACACTCGGACATCAACTTTAATAGATATATTACTATGCCTTTAATTATCTATTAGGGTTCCTGATCTTTCTCTTTAAATATCTGTTTCGTTGGGGGTTCTCTGAAAAAATGGAAAATGTTGAAGTCAAGAGAGGTGTTGTCCAATGTCAACATACTGTGTCAATACTGTGAATGGCCTCACAACAGCTTTGGTTCCTCAGCAAAGGAATGCTCTTGTCTTGCCCACCACCATCAAATGACATATTGTATGAATTCAATGTAAATATTAGAGTTTAACAGTCAGAATTATATTAATGGAGGAATCATTAATAATGCTAAATAATTTCAGTTGTTAGGTTTGGTGACAGATGTTTAAAAGAGTTTAGATGAGAAGCTGTTTTTGTGTGCATATTGAAGCACCTGTCCATAATGTAGTATACACATCAATCCATCAGTGTTCTAGGCCACAGAGTGGGAACATCTCAGCTGCTAATGCCGCAGAATGTAATGTAGACATCTCTAGCTCTGAATTAACATGAATTAATTATTTTATTTCCAGGGAAGAACTGTACTTGATAATTTTCTATGTGTATTGAAAAACTGCAGGTGTTGTGGTTATGTTTCCCTTTCTATAATTATAAGTATTTATCTTAACTAAATATATTTTGTTTTCATTTGTTTAAATGTGTTCTCACTCATTTGCAGGAGTTATGCCCTGTGTGGATACTTTGTGCCTTTACTTAGTAGAGGATGATGAGTTAGCACAATCTGTACTCTAACATACTTTTATCCATTTATGGTCAACAGAACAACTGCCAAGCACCATTGTGTTGTTCAGCATCTGGGATGGTGCTAAAGTCTTTGTGAGCCATGATGTGTGGCTTAAAAACATTTGCCTATTGTTGAAAGAAAACTAGTTCATATGCTACTTTTCTAAATATGTTGGGATGGTTCATAATATTTGAAGGAATAATGCTTGCTAATATGTTTAATAATTGTTATGATAAAAAGTGATCCAACCTCTTCCATATTTTGACTATAATCTTTTATAATCATTATTTCTCAATTATTTTCATTTCACTTAATTTAGAGTATGTAAATGAATTCTTGCAAAAGCAATTACATTGACTTTAATAGATGATTAATATATAAAAAATAATAAATTAAGCAATCTTACACAATTTGCTGCGTTGGGGATGTTCATTTTTCCTGTAAGTATTAATTTATAATTTATTATTTTCAATAATGAAAAACTAATACGTTAATATATTACACTTTAAAGGGATAGTAATGTTTCACAAAAACAGCAGCTTCAATTAATTTTCATAGTATTTGAGCCATAGAGAGTGTTATTTCAATACTGTCATAGTTGTAGTTCAAGAGTAATTGAATGATAAAGTTTCCCCCACCCGCCCCTTTTACCTAGTGTAATCCACCTCCCCTCAGCTCACAGAAAGAGACAATCTTCTTACTGTGTGAACAACGAAAACCCTGCACCCCTTGACAGGTTTTTCCCTTATGCTAATTGAAGATTGTTCCCTCTTTGTGATCCACCTGGACACCACCCGGTTGCTCTGAGGTGAGCAGTGTTACATCAGTAAAAGAGGTGGGGGGGGATATTTTATCATTCAATTACTCTTGAACTACATCTCTGACAGTATTGAAATAACACTCTCCAGGGCCCAGAGACTATGAAGATTAATTGGAGCTGCTTTTATTGTGAAACATTTCTATCCCTTTAATTACAATACATGGAGCGCCAAGTGTAGCTTTTCCAACATTACTGTACATTCCATGGTGCCAAAAACGTTGGTTGATTGTTGCTGACATTACATTAATGGCATGCTTGTAAAAATAATACCAGTCAAAATTATTAACATATTATTAACATAACAACTATGTTATTTGGTTGTCTTCAGAAATGTAAATGAAGAGAGCAGTATAAACGCAAATCCTTACCTAACAATTAGTTCATGATACCGTGAGCATAGTGCAATTTTAACAATAGGGCAAAGTGGGCAGCTTCCCAGGACCCACTGGTGGAAGGATCCTCCTACAGTCATTGTCACGATCTGGATGTCCATCAGTCTGATGATTTGGTGGGAGTAGGCACTAATAAAGTATACATTATACCTTGTCCAAGGGCCAGATATTGTTTACACCAGTGCTATGGGAGCAACAAGGCAGCTAGTGAGAAAATGTTTCTTCATCTGACATTTTTTAGGGGATTGCATGTTATCAAATCCTCTTTCCCACAATGTAAAATGAAACATTTGCTATTCCTTTCAGTCCCTGGTTGTATAGTAGGATAAATTATTGGAAGTGGGAGCCTATTTACTTGTATTATAAAGCATTTGAAAAGACTATTTGCATATTTAAACAGAACATCAAACTGAAACCATGAGAACAAATGTTTCTATTTTGTTTTCTGGTTTTGCTAGAATATTTCTATTCTCTGTGGTCTCTAACCACAAATGATCTAAGTAAGAACATGTCTGTGCTGTCAGTTCTCTTTAGTATAGGTAAACTTGCAATATGGGTAAGTTTTGTTTTAATATTTATATTTATGTATATTACATTTAATATAATATTTAGTTTTTTTATAGATATATTTATACATTTTATTGGAAAATATAAAAAGGAGAAGGGGGGTACAGAAATCAGAAAAATGGGAGAGAGAAATACACATTGAGGGGGAAAATACACTGTGCATACCAAGTACAGTTCTGTGCAAAAGTCATAGGCAGGTGTGAAACAATGCTGTAAAGTAAGACTGTTTTAAAAAATAGACATGTTAAATGTTTACTTTTATCAATTAACACAACTATAGTGAGTGAATGGAAGAAACATCTAAATCAAATCAACATTTGGTGTGACCACCTTTTGCCTTCAAAACAGTATCAATTCTTCTAGGTACAGTTGCTCAAAAACAGGGATTTTGTAGGCATATAGTCATGTGTATGATTAAGTAATTATAGCAAACAGGTTCTAATGATCATCAATTTAATATGTGGGTTGAAACAGAATCATTAATAATACAACTGGGTGTGGAACAGTAAAACTCAGCTAACAAGGTGAGGCTGCTGAAGACAGTTTAATGTCAAAGTAAAAAAATATTTAGCAAAAAGTGCAGTTTTTTCACCTAGCTTATTGCATTGAAATCAATGGAAAGACAGAATTTCTCCACATCACAATGCAAGCTTCTCTTCTTTTCCCAGAGGCATATAAAAGGATATCAGGTTTTCACAGCATGTCATTCTGTGTTTGTGAGAAGAAGAGACAGCAACACATTTTTGAACTAGAGAAAACAGGCTAATAAAGTAGAGTTGAAGCTTACTTAGTTTAGGGAGTTTTGAAGGTGGGAAGTCTGTTCGCTGTATTAAGGGAGTCTGGGGGAACAAGAAGGGAGACAGGTTATTTACCACAAGTACCCCCAGATTTTGTATGGCAGAGTAGACACAGGCAGCTGTGATCCAATTCCTTCCTGATCTGACTTTATGTGTGTGTCAGGGGAGTCTCTTTGTGTGAGAAGGGAGCAAAGGAGGATTTTCCCAAATCCCCCCAAACTCTGTGTGACTGACTTTGAAGACAGAGGTAGAGGTGATCCAAGTTTCTACCTGATCTGGCTGTTACCTCTTTCCTAGGGGGTCTGTGGGTGTGAGAAGGAAGAAAAGGAGGTTTACCCCCAATTATCAGAAAGTTTTATGTTACCAAGTAAACACAGGCAGCTGTGATACCAGTTCCTTCCTTATCCTGCTGTTACCTCTGTCCAAAGGGAGTCTAGGTGTGTGAGAAGGGAGCAAAGGAGAAATACCCCAAATACCACAAAATATTGTGTGACTGACTGTGAAGGCACACACAACCTTGATCTACGTTTCTTCCTGATCTGGCTCTTATTTTTATCCTAGGGGAGTCTGGGAAAAGAGCAGTTGAGGGAGACTGTTTTTTTTTGGTGACATTGATAGTGTTAGGTGGGGACAGTTCATTAAAATAAATAAATAAAATACAGAAAACTTGATATGTGACAGAGACACGGACCTTATTGTAAACTGTGACTGAGGCAGACTGACACTAGACGAGATAGAGTACTTTGTAGAGATTCAAGGCATAACATCACACACAAACAGTGGTAGGGTGAAAGAATTAAGAGCAGTGCAGGGATGTGTGAGTCAAGTGGTAGTCCAAAAACTGACTGAAGCCACGGTTTCTGCAACATGTGCAATAAATGATGGTGAGCCCGCTATTCCCTAGGAATATGTAGTTTGTCAAGTCCCACCAAATGTTTCATCACCACCAGTACTTGTAATAAACCATCTAAAGCACTGAAGATTACAATAAGTCACAATCCAGTGTTGACGGCAAAATGCAAGAAGGTGTATCAGCTCAGCTAACTGTTGAGTCTGCCAGTAACACAAACAAGCACAAAAACACTTGTCCTGAAAGTTGTAGAGAACATTGTGAAAATCCCTAAAGTGGGGAAAAGTAAACATAATTTATTCTAGGACCTCTAAAAGCCTCGAGGAATATAAAAGTAGTGGGGAACAAGAGGCTGGCTATGCTGAGGATGACCTAGTAACTGATCATGATGATGTAGATCTATAGTATATACCTCCAGCATCCTCCTCGTCTTCAGATACAGATATATATATATATATATATATATATATATATATATATATATATAAATATACAATATATGACTGTATGACCAAAGTATGTGGACCTCTGACCATCATACTTTATGACCTTGTTGGACATTCCATTCCAAAGCCATGGGAAGGCTTTCCACAAGATTTTGGAGTGTGTCTGTGGGAATTTGTGCCCATTCAGAGAAAAGAGCATTTGTGAGGTTATGCACCGATGTTGGACGAGAAGACCTGGCTCGCAATCTGTGTTCCAGTTCATCCTGAAGGTGTTCAATGGGGTTAGGTCAAGTCTCTGTGCAGGCCACTCAAGGGACTAGTTATGGTGCTGCTACTGCCTCAGATGCATTACTTGAGCTAGTTGTGGCAAGTGGAACCTTCATCATCCATCAACCATGTTACTGCTGTTGTTGATCCCATTCCCTTTCAGCTACCTAATCATCCTGCTGCTTAAACAACTCAGCAGCATCAAAAACAGCAGTAGCAAATTTTGCATCTACATCAGGGCATTTGACAGTGGCCACTGTCAAATGCCCTGATGTAGATACAAAATTATATATATGCCATACCGGTATGTAAAGCTTCAGTGCAGGCGGCAAGCTTCCATTTGCCGCCCGCTTCCTTCAATGGGCTTTCAAGTCCTTCCGCCTGCAGCCAATGTCCTGTGAGGATCTCAAGGTCCTCACAGGGCAATTCCATAGGAGGAAGGTCCTGAAAGGCCATTAAAGGAAGAGGGCGGCAAACGGAAGCATGCCGCCCGCACTGAAGCTTTACATGCCGGTATGCCTGCTCCTCTCAGCGGGGACTTACATTTAAAATAGAAAGTCTTATTTTCAGAGAGAATATCGCCGGGGGAGGGAGGGAAGCAATCTGCCAGTCTTAATTTTTTACTTTATTTAAAATCTCTAGTGTATAATACACACCACCCACTTCACATAAGGTGAAGTGGGGTAAAATTGTGCTTATTATACCCAAGATTTTACGATATATATATATATATATATATATATATATATATATATATACACAAAACAAAAAAGTTGAAACAACCAGTACTCACAGCAAAATGTATCTTAGATCATTGAAACCTTGACACTATTCAATTAAGTCACTTATTCACTACATTTTGCTGTGAGTGCTGGCTGTTTCATCTCTTTTGTTGTACACATGGATCCTGTTCTTTTCAACTGCAGCACCAAGAAAGACTGATTTAAGTGAGAGTGCTTGCCTTTACTATTTTGATATATATATATATGGAAGGGCAGCAGGATGCTGAGGAGTAGGTTAGTGTGTCACAGACCACCGTGGACACAGTGAGAATGGGGTCAACAAGTGATGCGGGACTAGGACAGGTTCCACTTGCCAGTGCCAGCAATACTCCTGGTCCTGGTTGCAATGCTGATTTTGAGGCAGTAGCAGCAACAGCAGCAACATCATCTGTTGCCAGCACAGACAGTGAAGGGTAATATGGAGGAGAAGAAGAAAGAGACCATTCTTCTCCACCTTTTCCTTCCCCCTGAGGTCATCATGGGTGTGGGGCTATTTTTCTCTTGGGGCAGGCACAGTGCAGTCATCACCAACCGCATTGTGCACAATTTGTGACAAGTCAGTGAGAAAGGGAAAGGAGGGAACTCACCTTGGCACAACCACCCTGATAACACTCATGAAACACAGACACCATGACATTTATGTCAAACATGTTAAAGCCAAACACCCACCACAGAAATCAAGCTCCGCTGTTGCTGTACCCCTGACTCTCCAGAAAGACAACAAGAGGTGAGGTGGAGATCAAAGAGGAGGAAGAATAGCGCAAACCCAGGCAGAGACTGGAAGCTCGATGACGAGCAAAACAATTAACTCACCATCATCTTCTTCCTCTAGGGTAACTACATCTTTTACACATGCACACAATGAACCACTGCACCAATGCTGGGTACTTCCGTAAATAAAACGTCAATATTTATTTCATCACAATAAAATACAAAACAGTACTTATTGCTTCCATGGGCTCATAGAATCAGAATGCCTCAGATAACCGGAGGTATGGTATCATCTTCTGCCAGTCCACCTTGTTTATTGTTTCTTCCCCCACCAAATGTTAGCCACTCTGCAGATGTTAGGATGTGGCAGTTCGTGGCCACCCATTGCACAATTTGTGGTGCACTGATTACACATGGCAGTGTGGTGGAGGAGAACAAGAACAACAGTTGCAAATTGCGCAATTATGGACTCAGGACATTTGACAGTGGTCACTGGCCAGCACAACATGACCTGCTGGCAATAGGCCAGCAGGGCAATTGTATTTCTCAGGGCTTGTGCTTTAAAAGGAAATATAAAAAATTAATTAAAAAAAACATGGTCCTACAAAAAAAATAAAAAACAAACCCCCAAAAATTGTTTCTAACAAGTCCTCCAAATCAATGTTTCCTTGGGGCTTGTTCCATACAATCTTAAGTCCTACAAATCAATGTTTCTTCAGGGCTTGTGCCTCTAATAAGTCTAAGTCCTAGGTCCTCTAACAACAAATGTAACAAATCATCCTCTACAAAACATTCTATCACATCAAGTATCAGTCTAACCCAGTTGGAGCTTATGTCAGGGGGTTCCTGTCTCTATCACTTTACAGTAGCAGTCAAGAACTCCCCCCCAAAACAAATTCCCTGTTCAACTGATTAATTCCCCAGAATCCACTCACCAACTTCAGACCCCTTTTATACCATGTCTTACAGGTTTTTTAAATTGGATTTAGTATTTATTTTTTAACTACCCCCATTCCCAATAAACACCCTTTCAGTGCCAGAGGGGTATGCAATGCATCAATGCATTGCGTACCCCCCTGACAGTCAAAGGCGTAAAAAATGTATACATTGTGATGTTTCTCACATATTTTATTATCTGATAAATATGCTGTAATAATGCTGATACCACTTTCCTACACCTTAATCAAATATTTATTTGTTTTGTCTGGTTTGCCTGTGGTTATCACTGTAAGAGCTAACATATATTGCTCATTCTTTTTCCACCCCCACTTCCTCCCCTACCACTTCCCATCTATCTGATTCTTTGTCCCCTACCACCCTCCCCTACCCACAGACATGTCCCCTTTATCCTCCCTATCCCACACACGGCCTCTTTGTCTCCTCGCACCTTCCCCCTTTATATTAGCCCTCCGGTGACACAGCCAGGCACATATGTATGTGTGTACGTATGTATGTATGTATGTGTGTGTATGTATATGTGCTGTGTGTGTGTCTATGTACAGTAATATCTTTCTGTATGGATGCATGCATGTCTATGTATGCGTGTCTGAGTGTATGTATATGTGTGTACTGTGTGTGTATGTATGCAAGCAATTGTGTCTGTGCATGTGTGTATGCATGCATGTATGTGTGTGTCTCTATGTATGTATGTATGATATGTCTATGTATGTATGTATGTGTGAACTACAACTAACACACCCTTCACAACACACTTCTATCCAAAACTCCCACTTCACATAATTAAATACAAAGAAAAAAAACATACGGGCAACTCCGTCCCACTCTGCTAGTATAATATATGATAAATTGGTTAGGGGATAATTGTGTAGTGCTTGGTGTACTATGTTTGTTTATTTTAACCCTTTGATTGCCACAAGGGTGAGCAATACACATCCCTATGGCATTCAATGCTGTCCATGGTGCTGAAAGTCTTCTCTTTATTCCCCTACTGGCCAAGTAGGGAAGCACAGAGAGACTGCTGTTCAGCTTCAGAATTGTTGTAACGTTGGTGATGTGTGAGGGGAAGACATCCCTTCCACATCGACTGCACTTTGAAAATCCTGTATGCTAATAGAGTCCTTTTCCACCCCTCCCCTTCCATCTGACAAAATTGGTGAATATGTCGATGTGTTTGCAGATCGAATTGTCGGGAGCGATTCGAATACATCAACAAGATCATCCCGACACCATATTGACTTTAATGCACCTAGGCCAATATGTTTCATTCTCTCAGTCCCTCTCTCGTTCTAGTTTCACTTTCCAAAATAACTCTCTCTTTGACTAGCAACTAAAACCACGCAGTAAAGTGGAAATGGCATGGCATTTACAATATTTTAGCAGGGGTTCTCACATCCCTAGAAAACATAGGGGGAAATTGCCATATTTTTCAGGAAATTAATTGACATTAATGAAAATGTAGACATTTTTACTTTTTCTCTACACAAGGAATTTCTGAGAAAACAGTTTTGTGTATTTCATGAAACTTTCACTGAAAAGCAAAACTGACTTTTTACCCATCCCGATTCCCTACTACTCAGTAGAAAATCTTATAAAATGTGTTTAAGTGGACTGCTCCTTTAAATAGGAAGTATATTTTTTCATTCTCAGTTTGTCGATTTTCTCTTTTTCTCCGTAATGCTCATTTTTAAAATATGCATATAACATGTCAGATTGTGATACGTAACCTTGTGAAATGAAACCTCTGTGAGGTGTAGACTATGTAGTAATAATTACTTTAAAAGTATGTCTTGTTCCTTTAAAGACACATTATTTTGTATCTCTGGCTTTGTATTTTGTATCTCTGTCTTCTTACCAGATTCTCAAGATATATTCAGTTTCAAAAATAAAAATACATTAAAAATACTCAAAAGGAAAGATAACAATAGTTGATATTTCACTAACATTTTAGAGGCAAATTCATTTGCTTGTTAGTACAACACCATGGTTGCAGATATTACTTCCAGATCACCAGTACAGAAACTCTGGATCTCCCTCAGTCTCCAAGGCACTGATGTCTTCCAATATTAAGGGATACCACCTCCTCTGAATGTTACCTTCTCACTACTCAGGTGCAAGACTAGGATCCGTCTCCTGTGTTTTGCTGGTGTCTATCTGGTTGTGGAACTCGTTATATACCAATGTGTAAACTCAGCATTGAAAGTACTGGCGAGCAATACACTTTCCTACCATTGGGGTGGAACGGTATTGATTGGCCTTGATTTATAGACTCAATGTATAGACTTATCCAATCAGAGTGAATCCAAGTCAACACATGTACAACATGTAAAAATAAAATAAAATATGAAGTAGTTACTAAGGATTATACTCAATAATGACACAAAAAATGCATTGAATCCTAAAGTTTATAATATAGTTATTAGAACAAAGAGGAACTGTATATACTAGTATCATACATATTCCTAGAGATTAATATAAACCATCATATCTTGCCTTGGCCAATACTGTTTTATTGATGCTATTAAAGTAACAAGATCCTCAAGTTATACTATTAGCATGCAATTTAGTGTGCAGACCATGTGGCATAAGTGTATTTTATTTATAAATCCAATATGTTTCCCTTAGCTGTATTCCTACATTCATGCAGACTTCACTTGCCAACTTCCATGCCGGATTTTTGGATTGAAGCAGAGATACAACAACTGTTTAATGTCGAACATTTATTCACTCCCGGTTGGATTCATTGGACATTCTGTGATTGATGGATACCTCTTATATGTTTTTTATAATTTTGATATTTAACCATTTGAGCTCCATTGGTTTATAGATTGAGCTTACATTGATGAAAGAGGATTAATTGATTGCTTCTTTAGTCTCTAAATCGATGCCATTTCTACTAGAAAGGCAGAGTGAGACATCCTGCTTGTCTTGTGTGTGGTCAGGGAGTGAGATCTCTAAGTTGTATGATGCTAAGAATTCCTTGTAGACTGATTAGAGCCGTCTGGGTTAAAACAAACAGGGATGCATAATCTAGAATCTTCCTTCTGGGGGACATTAATGGTTAATATTTGAAGGATCTCAGGGTCAGCTCATTTCGATAGTTTGCATGTATGTTGATAGTTTCCATTCCATATGATACCAATGTTTCAATAGTAAACATCAAACTCTGAGTGTTCCCATGAATTAAAAGCATTCTGAATCATATGCATTCAGAAGCCACATCTTTTCATACATATTTATGAACTGACAGTCAAATAAGGAGAATATAGCAGTACTTCATAGCTTGCCCTAGGTAAAGCAGATTTCCTTGAAAGACTCAAGCTTTTATTTCTCTTGACTTGCATTTTATACTTTGAAGTTTGTAGTTCTCCTGTGAAACAGAGAACATATTTCCTGAATCATACTGAGAGAGAATAGTAATTGTCTGTTTCCAGATATATCCTGCAGATGTGTGTGAAATTCTTTTCTTCTGAGCCTCAACAATGTTTTGGTTACACAAATATCTTGCAATTATGGTTTTAAAAATGTGTTTTCTCTAAAAGTAGATGGATTCTTTCAAGCTGTCTTGCAAAAATATATGCAGCATTTATGGTTGATAAAATAATGCCTCTGAAACGGGTCTGGTGTTATGTCAGTAAAAATAACATTACTTTAACCAAAACAGAAATTTCCCTTAAAGGGCAACTTTCTCTCCAAAGCTAAATCTTCTTCAAACATGTAGCCACCTTGAAATGTTCTAAATGTATTATTCAGGAAAAAGATGAGAAATTCTGGAATGGACCAGCTGCATGGGGGGGGGGGGGGTGTATAATTTCCCATTGATATAAATGTTTTTTAACCACTTCTCTGCTTATCCTTTGTAGTTCCCTTCTATTAGTGCCAAGCATGTTTTCACACTTTTGTTGAAGTATACAGTCAAAAAGATACAATTATTTTGTTGATATGCCCTAATATGGCCAAAAGAATGTACACAAAATTTTTTTCATTGAAAGTGGAGAAATTAACAACTGAAAGTAAAAGTTGTGAGCAGGCAGAGTCCTAAAGCAACATATGCCTTGAAAAAATTGTTTGCAGGATCAGTCTCTTTGTCTTTTGCCCACAACACTAACCGCTTGTACAACTCTGGCCCAGTCATCCTTGAAAAATAAGTGCTGCTTTGGGATATGTCAGCAGGGTGCAACATATAACATCAGTTTCACTTGCAGAACAGTAGCAGATGCCATGGGTGTTAGTGTAATTGAAGGAAATCTTGGCACACTCTCTGACACATCTACAGCACTACTATTATATGCCTCAGGAACTTTGAGAAGTGGTTGTACTGTTGCTGGTCATGGCACCTCTGACATGTTGATGATTTGTCTCCAAATCAGACCTGTGGTTGTGCTTCAAGTGGGATCTGAGTAAGGGTGTGCCTAAGCGGGATCCTGCTTTTCCTTTGCTCACATGGTTCTAAAACAGTCAACAGATAGCAAATGTTTATCTTTTGGATCTTGTGTGAAGTATCTCTGTACTGTGGCCTTCATAGCCTAAAGGGTTCCTTCGGAACTACTACTAATACCAGGGCTAGATACTGCAATTGTACTACTAGTATCAAAGATGCTGCTCTTTCATCAGCAGCTGGAGCACTTATCATAGCTAGGGTTGTGGATGTAGGTGGCCTTTGTTGCTGATTACTCAACAATAGAATGTGTGGCTTGTTTGTGGAAGCAGTGATGATGCTGATGATGACTGACAAGATGACTTCATATTTTTAGCCATAATTAGATGTCCAGAGTCAGACTTTTTTAATGAACTCTCAAACAGTTTATGAACAGGTATAGTACTCCTTTTTTAGTGACAGAAGATTGAACTTTTTCCTTACAGCTAATTTTATGACCATGTCATCATCATCACTCTAGAGCTCAACTTCATCTGTATCAGAAGAAGAGGATGTTGGAGAGATATATTCTAGAGCAACATCAATGATTAGGTAATCCTCAGTTTTGCTCAACACTTCTTAACACTTCTTAACACTTATTATATTCCTCTATGCTTTTTGAAGTGTCAAACAATATATTTTTACTTCTTCCTTTAGAAGAAGTTTCAAAACATTCACTACTACTTTCAGGAGAGATGTTGTGTGTTACTCTGACTGTCAAATGCAGCAGTTGTTTGAACTGTTACACTTTCCTCTGCTATACCATCACCACTAGAATGTGACTCATTGTCCTCGTCAGTGTTTTTAAATGGTTTATTAATACTACTGGAGGTGGAGGAACTTTGTTATGTAATTTTCACAAACAGCTTCCTCAGGAGGAGAAGCATAATAATAATTTATTGCACACACTGCAGTAACCATGGCTGCAGTCAGTTTTCGGCTACCATTTTACTAACAAGTCCCTTCACTGCTCCTACTCCTTTACCCCTACACCAGTCTCTAGTAGGGTGGGTGAAAGTGTGAAAAATTTCCCGCATGACTTTTCGCGAATACTTGCCAATTTTGCTTTTTTCGCGAAAGTTTTCTGCTTTTCGCCTATGCAAAAATGTCCTCCTTTTCGCTTATTTTAACATATTTTTTGCATATTTTAACACATTTTTCGCCTATATTTCCCACTGTAATATTACTTCTTCTGAGAGCTGTAGTTTAGAAATAAGTCTGAAAGTCAAAGTTGTAAGTCCTACAGCAACATATGCCATGAAAAATGTGTTAGCATGCAGAATGCATTTATCAATCTCCTTCCTCCCTTCTCCCCAGAGTGCCCCACTGACTCTCCTAATACAGGGAACAAATGTCCTACCTAAAAGATTCCCTAAACTAAACTTCAATTCCCATATCTTCTCTAACTCAAACAAGGCGCTGCTCTGTCCTCTCACAAACACAGAATGGCTGCTGTGTGAACCTGACACCCTTTTATATCACTGTAGATAACTTTTGTGTGGTGGAGAAAAATTTTTCTTCCTAATGATTTCAATGCACAATGAGCTAGGTGAAAAAGGCGGGAAAAAGCAGAAAAATTGCACTTTTTGCGGGAAATTATTCTCCAAGCGGAAAGTGCCATTATTCACCGATTTCAGTTGGAGGCGAAATTTTTTTCCCATCCCTAGTCTCTAGTTTACTTGCTGGATATTATCAAAGCAGTGTGGTAAAGTATATAACATAACTGTTTACATGTGATGTATTGCTTTTTATAAAATACTGTATCATATAAATCTCTGTCTCTTCTATTATCTATCATGGTCAGCCTCAGCCATACCTCATGTCAGGGTCTCTGTCTCTGTTTCCTTTCAGTCAAATGTTGTATTTATTTTTCATTAACTGCCCCTGTATGTCACTGTCTTCAATCAATCAATTAATCAATCTTTTAATCAATAAATAACACACCCTGCAACTGCAACTCATGTTGCCCTTCCTTGCCTGTAGCAAGTGTCAAGGGGATTTCAGCAGCTGCTTTTACTGTTACTTAATGTCACTGGTGTCTTAATTTTTTACAGCACAGGATGAGAAAAGACCTCAGTTAATATGCTGGTTCCTATGCTTCTTCTTTTGGCTGTTGCATCGTCAGTGTCAGTTGTACTTGTCTGTCTGCAAAGTATATCTGCCAGTCACAGAGGTTCAAACAGCTCAATAAGGAACTTGGACCCCCTGCCTGTCTCTTCTTAGTCAAACAATATTTAGGGTGTTTTGGGTAAATCTCCTTCTTCCATTCACACTCCACCAGACATCCTTAACACAGAGAACAGCCTGCACAGGAAGGAATTTGCATCACCTTCCTATTTCTTCTCAGTCAAACAAGATTTTGGGGTATTTTGGGTAAACTCTATTCTCACTTCACACTCTCCCAGATGCCTCAAACATCCATATCACAGAGAACAAATTGCCTGTCCACAAGGCTTCTTAATCTAAACTCCATTTCCACTTTATTTGCCCATCTTCACTAGCTGAAAAAATGTCATGTTTTGAGCTAGAAAGGTACTCATTACTTTTTAAATCAACTTCAGTATTCACAAATACAGGTTCCAGAGTCAAAGAATTGTGCAACTTTACTGCCCTTAACTGTAATAAATCTGTGGCTATCAGGGCTGGATTCTGGGCTCCCCAAGGCAAGGCACTCTGGGCACCCTTAGCTCTGCCCATTGCCACACCCCACTCCTCACGTGACCACACCACCAGTCTCATCCACTGTGTCTTGGCACAAAATATATCGTTGGCCTACAACAAGCAAGGACATAAAAGATTTAACCCCCTTGGTTGCTAGAGAGATCACCAACGCATTTCTGAGATCTCACTAGCATCCAAGAAGTTAAATAATAGCCTGTAAATGGGTGTATAAGCTACTGCATGGATACAGAGATTGCTCTGGCCCCACCCACAATTCAGAATGTGGGTGTGGCCAGCACAGCTGAGGCTCCCCTCAAAATTTGGAGCTCTAGGCAGGTGCCTAGTCTGCCTATTGGGAAATCCAGCCCTGGTGGCTATGTTTTGTTAAAAACACCTTTCCTCTATCCTTAATGGATGATTTGTTTTTTGCTCAGATCTTTTAGTAAATAGATCCTCAGAGAGTTCTTTGTATTGACATTGAATAACTGTAAATGTTAATCTTATCACACCTGAATGTAAACAAGCTCAGCAAGGCTTATCTCTTTATAACTTAGATCCTCCAATCCCTTTATGAACTTTGCTGTATGTCTCTGAACTTTTTCCAGTTCGATAAAGACTTTTTATGAACTGATGTCCAAAACTGTACTCTATATTCTAGATGAGGCCTTAAATAGGATTTATATAGAATTATATTCTCATCCTGTGCATCTATTTATCTTTTTGTACCTAATAGAAGCTTGTTGGATCTTTCAGTGGTTGAGTGACTCCACACATCATTTCCCATTTAGTGTATATGTATCATGTTTGTTATTGCAGCCCAAAGCCATAACCATACACATACAAATTAAACTTCATCCACTACTTTTATAACTATTTACTAATGTTATCCAAATATTTCTGCAGGGAAAACATTCTGCTCTGTATGTATTTCCTTGCACAGCTTAGTGTCATTAGCAAAGACTGAGACACTACTTTCAATACCAACTTCTAGATCAATAATAGTCTAATGAAAACCCATTGGGCCCTAAACTGAACCCTATAGTACTCCACTTACAATTTTACAACTATGAAAAAGCTCAGTTAGCAACAATTCTCTGCAATCTATCATTTATCCAGTTCTGTATCAATGCACAGATATAACCCCCACCCCAGACCGAAGCCATTTTCATTTATAAAGTATCCTGTTTTGAGGCACAGTATCAAATGATTTGCAAAATCATACTATATGAACAGAAATATCCTTGTTGAAGTCACTACATTGTGTACAATGTGAGTAAATAAATTTGACATTATATATTCTTCATAAAACTATGTTGACTCCTTCTAATAATGTTGTTGGTCGCCACATAGTCCTGAATACTATTGGTTAGTATCCCTTCTGTAATATCTTAAATATTGCGGAAGTCAAGCTTACAGGTCTATAACTTCCTGGTTTAGACCTTACCCCATTTTTTAATAATGGTACTACATCTGCTTTCCTACAACCAAATGGCACTATGCCTCATATGAATCAATAAATATTAAGCATAATGATTTTAACATTATTGAACTAAGATCCTTAAGTACCCTTGGGTGTATGCCATTGGGTCCAGGTGCTTTGTTCACCAGTCTCCTTTGGACTTTGTTCTTAGTAAGTTATCTATATTATGTAGGACAGTCTGTTGGTTGTTCCTGTTTCCCATAGCTTGCCATTGTTGCTTCCCTTGTATCCTTTTGTGTTTGAACTAGACTTACAAGGTCAGTGCCAAGTCTCTTTTTTTAAAATCAAATTATGTGCTATAGGTCAGGTTGCCCAAACCTGTCCTCAGGTTTCATATATAGACCTGTTTATAAGGATAGCCTACATTAAGCATAAGCAAGTTAACACCACTGGCTCATTCATTTGACTAACTCCCCCCCCCCGACCTCAAGAAGGAATTAAAAAAAAATGAATGTAACGTGTATGTAAGTATGTATATGTATGTATATTTTTATTTATGTAACCTGTATACTTGGCATTTTACAGTTTACATTAAGTATAGAAGGGGTACAATAAATGCAGTGATTAAGTGCTTATATAGCCAATCATAATCATAGAGTATACATTAGGATAAAAGCTCCCTGCCCCGTAGAGCTTACAGTCTGTGTATGACTCTTAAGGACAGGTTTGGAAATTTCTCTTATAACATTTTAAATGAATGGTACAGATTTTGTCCAGTTTATCTGCAAAAAATGATTCTCAGATTTGTATGTTTTTTTTAGTCTGATTTGCTTTTTTTCCTCCTGATGATCAGCATCTTTTTCTTCTCTTTCACTCTCTTACTTCCTGTCAGATACCTATGAACTGATGCTTCTACTTACAATTTCCCTCTGCACCCAAAAAACTTACATTTCTAGTCCAAACCAGAGGCTCCTAGACTGTGGTGATCCATATATGTTGTTCTCTGGCATGTGGGGGGAGATTCACTAAGCGGTGATAAAGTGGAGATGACTTCTCCAGTTTATCACTTCTCCGGTTCCTATGTTATTCTATGGAGCCTATTCACTGCCATCTCCAAAGCTGAAGAAATCTTACTGCATAGGCTCCATAGAATAACATTGGAACTGGGGAAGTGATAAACTGGAGAAGTCATCTCCATTTTATCAGCTCTTTATCACTTCTTTATCACCACTTATTGAATCTCTTCCAATGTGTGCATTTGATACAAGACCTCAAATTATGATTTATCTCTGAATTTGTTACCCGAATTTGAAACACAAGATGCGATGCCTCTTCAAGCCAGCTTAAATTGGGAAAATTAAGAAAGACTTAAGATTTCCAGAAAATGAGCCTGGTCAAAGATAATCCTATGAAAATATCTGTCTAACAAGTCATTTCTTTCAATATTCACTATATAATTTTGCTGCAAGTGATGGTATAAAGACTGAGCATATATTTCACTGTGGTAGAAACCAGTTAAACATAAATTCAGATGTGTTGAGGAAAATTTGAGACTTCAGTGTGCTGCCTTCCTATGTCATCCAAAATCCACATAAACATTTATTACACTATATATGACATTCTTACTTGTTTGCATTTTCTCCACTACCAATGCTCACAACTCAGTAACCAATTTATAGTCTCTTAAAGGCATCCATACTGGCCCCTTGACAGTGTAGGTTTCCAAGATATTGATATTGTCAACTGTCCACAGTGCACTAATCTGTGGCTCAGTCATCATCAATACATGATACATGCACACAAGAATACTGGAGTAATTCTGTACCGAACCACCTGCACCATAGGGGATGAATAAATCCCCCTATTGATTTTAATGGTGCTTTTCACTCTTTGAATATTAGAAAGGTCTCCTATGCATTGAGAAGCAAGGTATTTAGGTGTCTCTACCAGTCAGATGTTTAAAAGCCCTATTTAAATCAATGGCCATTTGGGGATTTTATTTTTCCATATCATTTAGTTGGTATGCACCAAAAGTACTCCAATTTTATTTTGTACATAAGGCCCTAGTATTCACAATTCTTAATAGACAAATTCCCTGATCTACCGAGAGGAGTCTTCATTGTACTTGTCTAAATTAATTCATAATGTTTGATTGTAAATAACTGTTTCTTATTAAAAAATTGGAAATATAGCTGTAATGATGATTTCATATTTTTGTGGATTTTCTCTCTTTCATCATAATGATAAGTGTTGTCTTTGCCAGCTATTCAGTTGGCTTACTCCGCACATATTCCCTCTTTAAAATAATAGCTTTCTTGAAGATTTTCATGTGAAGATGTATTTTTCTGCATTGTGATTTTAGTCATTGTTGATAGCCTCCTACCTTAGAACAAACTACTATAATCATAGTGATTATTGCAATTAAAACAATTCCTGAAAAAACAGCCTAAGATGTTGTTGTTGTACATTTATATTTTGTGGATTCAGTGACTTTATCTCTCTCTGGTTTTGTCTTTAGTTTGTTTTGTTTATTGAATTAAAATTGAATGATAGAAAGAATGTTATGGATTTACATTAGTAACAAATTAGACACACACACACACATACGCACACACAAACATATAAATAATTCTCAAATAAATAAAATATATATATGCTCATTTTTATAATTCTAAAGGATGTTCAAGGATGAAAGCCATTAAAAGCAACTAGCATAAGGAAAAAACATATTAAAGCTCCTTCTATTAATACTTCTACTACCGCCTCTTAGCTTTTTGTTGCACTTCCTGCAGGAGCTGAAACCATTGTCAGTCTCATGTCTGATTCCTATTGGCCATGTAGGTGGGTGTAACATCAAAACAGCCAAAAGGAATCATAAGCTGCCTTTTGAGTGCTCAGAACACCAGCTTTGAGGAGTAGAAGACTAGAGGATAGGTGTTAATATCCTTTTTTCATGAACTCTCAGTAAAGAAACACACGAAACAGTACAAGTGAATTTAAACCAGTTTATTGAGCAATAGATCATCAGAATGCTAGTAGTAATAATGAACACTTCCTCAGTCAGAGGGGAGATAGACGTGAGGACAGTGTCTAGTCCACTACCCAGGAGCTGACACTGAACCACCGTAGGTCTATGGTACTGAGTCTTCGAAGGATGGGACTAGTACAGGAGCGTACCCAGCAGAGGCACAGAGTGAATAGACCACCAATACCAATAGCGTAACTGATAGCACCACTGGAGGCAGCAGAGTAGGTGCTTAGATAGATGCAGCCAGATAGGAGCACACTACTGAGGCAAGGAGCGAAACAAGCTGCACTCTATCTTCCTGAAGGCAACTAGGAGGCACAGAGTGTAGGTAGCACCACAAGTGCTAAGCCAGGCAACAGTTAAGAGTAAGAGGCGAGTGCCCAGGAGCGAGACTAAGTTGCACTAGCTGCCCGGAGGCAAATGGAAGGCACCAAGCAGAGACAGCCTGCAAGAGACCAGCTGGTAGCTGAGCTACTAGGTAAAGGAGCGCGCCCTGGATTGGCCTAGTGGTAGTCAGACAGGGGGGAGGCACAAACGGAGCATCAGTCAGACTGGCCATGTTCAGGAACCGGATCATGTAGTCAGCCACAGCAAAGGTCAGCACAGAGCGGGTAGTCAGACAAGCCAGAGTCATACACGGATCAAGAAGTCAGCCACAGCCTAGGTCACAACCAGAGCGAGTAGTCAGACAAGCCAAGGATCGAACACCAGAAGACAACGTAAGCCAAGCAAGGCTCAGAGGAAAAAACTAGATGCGCACAGGAACACCACGGAATCAGCAGGCAAGAGCAGGGTCTAAGACTGGGCAATGGTCAGCAACAAGGAAAACTAAGGTACACAAGACAACAGGAACAACAACAGGTAATGTACACTGTGTAAGTGCACCGAGCAGCTATGGAAGCGCCTAGATATAAGCAACGATGGATGACATCACAATGCATGTGACGCGGTTAACCTGGAACTCCAAGGTGAACACCAACAACCACTGTGCTGAAAGGTAAGGGTGACACACTGCTCTAACTGTAGGTGGCTGATTTGTTTACCAGTTTATATTTTGGTATATTATACAATTTTATATATTAATTTGCACAATTTACATATATGTTTACTGACAGTTAAAGGAACAGTATACTTGTTAATGAATACAATATATTTAATATGGATTTTGCTGATGGGAGGGTACTCCCGTTACTGACAGATGCTATGTTTAAAGCTTGTAACAGCTCATACTTCTCTTAACTGATGTTTTCTTGCCTACGACTTTAGATTGTAAGCTCTAGAGCAGGACCCCATTTACATTATTTCACTCTGTATAGCACTTGTTTAAGATTGCACTGTCTAAATACTACACTTATGGTACTATATCAATACACATATTCATTCATGAGTAACTAAGTACGTAAGTACACCTGTGATGTATATCCTGCTCCGAGTACCACAAGAAAGAAACAAAATTATCTTTTAAATGTAATACAAATACATGAACACTGAATCACAACTTGTGTTCAGTAATGCAGTTTGTTCAAGACAATGCGTAGTTGCCAAATTAGATGATGATTTGCTTGGATAGAGTGAAAAAGGTGATAGCTATGTAATTGGAGGGGGCAATAAATAAAGGATGTCTGAGTACTGATTTGGATGCAGGGCAGAGAGAAAATGAGGGTGATGGGAAACTAAAAGGGGATGCACTGGTTATAGAAATATCTGGTAGTGAGATAAAAATCCCAGATCTTTATTGAGTCAGTTTTCATGTGTTTTAAAGACAACTCTCATCCTTATTTCAAATGTCTTTCTTTTGCAGATGCTTTTAACCTGATTGTAAAATTGTTCATTGAGTGATCTGCTTGATAAAGATGTTATCCGACTGTAGTGCATTAATTTTCTTCATCATGATGTGTTATTGTGTGTCTGTGCTTATACATACGTGTTTGTAATTTCTGGCATGGCATGCTTCCCCAATGTGGCATCCTTGGTGGCACTTATTGCATTCAATCATATATACTACTATCCTATATAATAATTCGCTAGTATGTTTGTCAGAAGCGCCATGCACAATAGAGACTGCGTGTGTTCTCGCAGTCTCTACTGAGCATGATTGCATCGCATGAGTGAGACCGCATTGCGTAGAACAGTAAGGTAGCAGCCACTTAACCCTTTGAGTACCAGAGGGTTATGCAACGCCTTGCAAAGCAATGCGTTGTGTACCCATCTGGCACTCAAAGGGTTACCATTACCAGGACCTTGCCCCGTGTACACAGGCTTTTACACTAGTATACTATATATTCTCGAATATATAGCAAGGCATTTTAGCCTAAAAAAGTGACCTTGCCTTATTTTCGAACTCGCACTTTATTCAGGCTGCCTGCCAGGTGGGAAAAAAATTCCATCCAGTCAGCAGCCCAGACATTTCTCTCCCTCTGCCTTTAATCCTCAATAATGTGCCTGGCAGTCTTCTTGAAGCGTGCCTGCCTCCACGCTGATAGACATACAGAAAACAGGAATCCATCACAAAAGATAAGATAAAAAAAATTCACACAAAGAATACCCATAAGGTGAGGCACTGAAATAAATATTTCAAAAAAATATATTTTATTTCATAGTATCAAAAACAAATAATAATTGGGAGCATGGTCTGGCAGCTCATGGCGTTTGACGTGTAACGCCTGAGCTCCAATCCTACATGGCCGATTGAAGTCCTTCTTCGCAGAAGAGAGATTGACTTTGAACTTACATCTACAAAGCCCTCACTAATGGGTATCTCTATTACTGGCTATTTATCAGTGGTCCCACTCTCCTCGTCTCAGGCCCAGCTGCCAACCACTAGTGTAGCACTGCCTACTGTAGCGAGGAAAAAATTGCCACAGGAGCCTTCCACCCGCTCTTCACTCTGCATTCCCATTCCTGGTCCATCTCTGACTGCACCCGAGATGGCTGTGAGTGTTACCAATCCGACACAGGACCTTACGTCGATATGAGTCTCACTTCTAAGGCGGATCTCAAAGACCTCCCTACCAAGAACAACCTCAAAAATCTCATAGAGGAGGTCAAGATGAGGTTGACTACAGACTTATCTGCCATCAGAGCTGATTTCTCCCTTCTTACCCAGAGAGTCAATCACATAGAGGAAGACTGCAAGTCCATCTCAGAACAGACCTCTCACCTTACCCAAATGATTGCCGAACAAGAAGATACCATCTGCACCCTTAACCTTCAACTGGATGATCTAGAAAACCGGGGGCACAGAAACAACACCTGAAAAAGTGCACCCCCAGGATCTCTGAGCAATTCTAATCCCTGTGTTCTGCTCCCTTCTGGGCGACCAGCACACAGATACCATCCTCATTGAGAGAACCCACAGGGCCCTCAAACCAAAAGATGCCACGTGATGTATTAGTGTGCTTTCAAAGATATGATATCGTAGAGCTTTATGCTGACAGTGAAGGGAAATTCCTTATTCTAAAAGGACTCCTATACAACTGTAACAGTTCGTACAAATGAATACAGGACAGGTACTTATAGGTAACAATCACTTTATTGCGCACAAATAATAAAACAGTCAGGCATGTCTCATCAGTAGACTGCAACCAGAGGAGTAAATAATTAACAGAGCTAGCGCCTCCTCTAGAGAGTAGGAGATTACCTCTGTAAGGAGCTCAGTCGGTATGGCCCAGTAATTGTAACGTATGAGTAATCTGCAGAGCCAAAGGTCTGCGCCTGGAGGCCACCAGACTATAGAGCAAGACACTCAGGAAGGATAACTGACTGAACCCCAGGTCCGCACCTGTAGGGTAATCAGACTTAATTGATAGGCAGTGGTAGTAAGGAATGTCTGAGCCTAGGTCCGCACCTAGGGGATCACCAGACATCCCAGTAGCAAGGAATGGGTAGTCGGACAAGCCAGGTCATACAGGGAGCAGGTAGCCAGCCAGAGCCACAGGGTTACACCAAATAGGATATCCACTGAAGCGTTGATATGCTGTATATGCAGTGGACAGAGCCTCAGATCAACACCAGAGTGGGTAGTCAGACAAGCCAGGTCATACACGGTGTGGATAGTCAGCCAGAGCTGCAGGTCTGCACCAGAATGGTTATCGGACAAGCCAATGGAGATTCACAAGACGGATAGTCAGACAGAGCCTCAGGTCAGCGCCAGATCGGGTAGTCAGACAAACCAGGGTAATACACAGAGCTCAATCAATACTGCACTGGAACACCACGAAAGGGCAAGTGAGTTAGTGTCCAGGAAGTTTAAATACTCTTAGCTCCACCCCTGGAAGGTGGAGCACCCAGTACTGTGCCTTTAAGAGCCGGCATTACATCACTATGGAATCCCAGTGATGCACGTCTGACTCTGCCGGCCAGTAGAGGGAGCCAAAGCGATGCGGCAGGAGCCACACACACAGCCCAGAGGAAACAGCATCTGGGACGCCAAGGGGACCAGCTGCCAAATGGAGCACTGAGGCAGCTGGCTCCCTAGTAAAAGTAAGCATGAATGCTTACAACAACAGACCTGTCATTATAATGAACATTTACTCTCCCAATACCGGTCAATTAGCTTAGGTTATGCAAACTCTAACCTGCCTCGATGAACACTCGACCGGAAGAATTATTTTGGGCGGAGACTTAAATGTAGCATTAGATCCAGCACAGGATTGCTCCTCGGGCACATCTCCCTTTCGCCTTTCCCACCTAAGACAAACGGAACAGAAATTTACAGAACGTCACTTGATAGATGCTTGGCATTTATTGTATCCTCGACAAAAATTGCACTTTTTTCTCTCACCCCCACTCCTCTAATGTTCATCTCACAATACCTCCTCCCTCACCTCAGGGAAGCATCCATTGATGCCACCTCCTGTTCTGATCATTCACCGGTCTCCTTAGTGTTTTCCAATCTCGCCAACTCTCCCTCCTCAAGGATATGGAGGCTCAACGATCATCTCCTCTCGGATCCCTCAGATTGTTCTACTATTCGCGACAATATTGCGGAATACTTCTGCATCAATGCTTCACCTGACATCTCCCCCCCCACTCTTTGGGAGGCCCACAAATGTGTTTTACGAGGTCATTTCATCAAATTGAATGCTCTTAAGTGTAAAAAAAAATTTAAGAGGGCAGATGAACTGTTAGACGAAATTCACTCTTTGGAGACAGTCCATAAAGCCAAGTGCCTACCTCAGGACCTTTCAAAGTTCAAGCTTTGAGGAAATTGACCCCTTTGCTGGGCCAACAAATATTGAGGTACAGTGTCCAACAGCAGGAAGGTTCTCATCCAGCTAATAAAGTGTTAATGGCTGTATGATAGTCTTCTTATACTTAGTCCATAATCACACAAAGTAAGATATTATTCGGTAGATACATATCATATAAATCACGTGGAAAAGCAGTCTACTTGAATCAGGCACAGACCCATGATGTTACTAGAATACACCTTCAGCAAAAATGGAAAGAGACAAAATAAATATTATAAACAAATTAGAAGTAACAGAAAAGTAAAATTTGTGAATAAAAGCATGGCAATAACATATCCTCATTCATGCCATGCAGGTTGCATGATTGTAGCATGAAAATCCACCAAGTCTCTCTTTGGAAAAGTTTCTTAGTTAGATTTCCTCTTTTGATATTCAGCTTGACCTTTTATAAATGAAATGTTCTGTTCCTTTTGGAGATTCATTGTGCTTCAAAATACAATGGTTGGCAACTGAAGTCAGAATAACACCTCTCTTTTTATCTCTCAATATACAATTAATTAAAGAAATATGTTTTTGTAATCTAGATTTAATCATCTATGTAGTTTGGCCCACGTGTGTCTGCTTAAAAGGGCACCTACTCCCATACATATAGTTCTTAGTAGAGGTGGGAGAAAAGTGATAAAAATGTCCTGCATAACTTTTCATGAAAAACGGATGATTTTTCTTTTTTGGAGAAAAAGTTTTCTCCTTTTCTCCAATGGAAAAATGTCCTCCTTTTTGCCTATTCCAGCAAATTTTTTTGCCTATTCCAAAACATTTTACTAATATTCTAACACATTTTCTCCTATTCCAACATATTTTTCTCCTATTCACACATTTTTGCCTATGTTTCCTATGGTGCAACATTTCTCAGCAAAATATTACTTCTTCCGAGGGCTGTAGTGGAGAAAAAAGTAGTCAAAGTCAAAGAGTCCTACAGCAACATATACCTTGTTTTAGCATGCAGAATGCATTTGACCTTTGCCCACAACACTAACTTCCTGCTAAAGTGACACTGTCACATATTCATGATGATGTCAATGATAAAAAAATAATTAATGCCAACCTACAATGTGGCAGATGTGTATTGGTGGTGGTGGGACTGGCATGGCGTGATTGGTGGGACCTTGACAAACTGTATCCACTCTGGGAGGAGAGGGATCATCATCATTTATTGCACATGCTGCAGCAGCCTTTGCTACAGTCAGTTTTTGAACTAACACTTACTCCCACGTCCCTGATATTGAAACCCCCCAGTGTAGTCCTTCATTACTGTAAAATTACTATGAACAAGAATATCTGACTAATTTTGTGATCTCCTGGCTGTTATGGAGGAACGTGTTGAGATATGTTGGCTAATTGCCTCATCTGTCTTCAAAATTCCCCAATGATTATTAAGAATAAAATAGATATTACTCCACTGGGAATTGTAGGTGGTAATTAGTCTAACCTGTTGTTGAGCAGAATTATTTGTCATTGGTTCACCAGAGCACTTCTTTGTGTTGACATGGCTCATTGGTAGCCTTTTTTGATGCAGGGGTTCTGATACCCTTTGCTTTTAAATTGCCTTTGAAGATCCTTGACATGATGTTGAAACTTTTGTTTGGACGGGCAATTATACTTTATACATAAATACAGTCCCACTGGTACTGCTAGTTTAGTACTCAAAAGATGCAAACTGGAAAAGTGCAAAAGAGAATTAACACATCATCACATAACCACATTTTAGTCAATGGGAAATTTTATGACTCCATTCATCTTGAACAAGAAGTTATATAGACTAGTTCACTCTTTGTGTGTGTCCCAATGTGGCAGTGCACGCAAATGCAGGTTACACATGGTTATATTTGCAAACGGGGGAACTTGGGAAGTGGACAACCATCCTAGACTTATCACCGGCCTGAGAGGAAAGTGCCCAACATTCCCCAAGCCATCCTGCTCCTGATCCTATGTTGTTGAAAGTTCCTGTGATGTGTATGGCTATATTGTATTCATTGAAATGTTTGCAAAGTTGCAGCGAGTGACATTGCATGGTTTTGTCCAAATGAATGTATGATCAGAGCCACTGGGGAGTTTCCTGCTTATCACTCACTGTTTAAGGTTTCCAGGTTGCCAAAATGTGAGCATTGGAGGTTTGAGGAAGATTTTTTTTTTTTTTACTGTTGTATCTTTTTTTTTTTCACAAACCTAGTACCATGCTAGTGGTATGTGTGGTTTATTTTTATTCCCGATATTTCAAATGTAAATGGCCCCATTGTATTCACATATGGCCTGTTTCTCATATTTATGAGCCAGCCAAATGGGTAATGAGGATGGGCGAAAGTTGTCGCTGTGTTCCCCCGAGAAATTCCACGAAAACCACGTTATTGTCCTCTTTTTCACAATAAATTCTGCTTTTCAAACAGTGAGTAAAATGTCCACGTTTTTCAGCCATTGGTCAAAATTTCTCACCAATTTTTTAGTGGCTAGAAAGTTTCCGCCCATTGATTTACTTTGTTTTCGCTTTTTTGCTATAAAAACGTGACATATTTGTGGATGTCAGACATAATAAAAGCAGCTACAGAACGAGGTAGACGTGCTGTGCTGTTCTGCTGTTATTTATTGTGATAATTGAGGCAGAAGAGGCTCACAGTGACTGTTACCACAATGAGCAGCAAAAGGAGGAACTGGAAGGACCCTTATTATGTGTCCACTGAGTGTGAGGAGGAGGAGGAAGTGACTAGCAGTACTGAACCATTGCTGTCCAGTCCCCCTAAATCACCCCAAGGGATCTTGGGGAATTTAATAAGAAGGGAGGGAGAAAAGGGAAAGGGACGGAAGGGAGAAAAGGGACAGAAGGGAGAAAAGGGATGGAAGGGAGAAAAGGGAATGGGAAGAAAAGGATAGTGAGAGCAGGACAGGTCACCTGCCTGTGCCTTCTGCAAGACGTGTGCTGCCCCTGCTGCCAGTACCACCATTTCTGATCCTGCAGCCACTAGTGTTGTACCTGATGCCAGATGTGCTGCCAGTGCCACCATTTCTGTAACTGCAGCAACTAGTGTTGTACCTGTTGCCAGACGTGCTGACCCTGCTGCCAGTGCTGAATCTGCTACCACCAAGACTTTGCCTGCTGCTAGTGTTTCTTGTAGTACTCGGGGGGGGGATGATGCCAAGTGTGATAACAAGGGACCCTAAATCACACTTGCCATTCCCAAGCAGTCCTGCCACTGCTAGTACTACTGCTACTAAGGTCCAGCAGCCTGTTAGCATTAGGAGTGAAGGAAGGGGTACTTAACAATATCTTGATATTACTAATGACTGTGAGACTGAGGAGGAAGACTCTGCGGCTGAACTTGATGTGGTTGGTGTTAGTAGTAGTAGCAGTAATGGTGAAGCAGCCGGAGTGGTAGGGGAAACGTTGAAGATCGTTCACACTAACGGTCAAGGGAGCCCACACCATTCCCCTGACCCTGGGACTAGGAGTCCTCCCCTTCCCTTCACTAAAGTGTTCAAATGGAACAAGATCCTGAAGACTAAGAGGCCAGAACTGTTGTTGGGGGAGAGCAGGTACACAATTAATACCACATCCAGCAGGAGCACAGATCAGCTGCCTGTCTCTGCTGCTAGTGTTGCCACTGCCAGTCTGCCTTCTTCACGTCACCAAGAAATGGCAAGTGTGACATTAGGGGACCCTCTGTCACATTGCTCGTCATCACCTTCTCCAAGCAGCAGTGAGATGTCTGTAATGGAGCAGCAGCAGCAACACGTAGCAGCTAGTGGTGGTGGTGATGATGATGGTGGGTGAGCAGGGTGAAAACTAATCAATGGAGGAGCTGGAAGTACCCTTATGTGTCCATTGAGTCTGTGGAGGAGGAGGAAGGGACCACTACTGAATCAATGCTGTCCAGTCCTCCTAAATAACCCCAAGCGATCTTGAGGAATTTAATGGGAAGGGAAGGGAGAAAAGGGAATGGTAAGGGAGGGAGAAAAGAGTAGTACTAGTGAGAGCAGGACAGGTCAGCTGCCTGTGCCTGCTGCTAAATGTGCTGCCTCTGCTAACACCATTGCTGCTCCTGTTGAAACCAGTGTGGTGACTGCTGCCAGCGCTGAACCTTCTGCCACCAATGCTGAAGCTGCTGCCACCAGTGCTAAAGCTGCTAGTGTGTCTTGTAATACTCAGGAGGGGGGAAGGAGAAGATGATGCCAAGTGTGAAAGCAGGGGACCCTCTGTCACATTGCTCGTCACCTTCTACAAGCAGCAGTGAGATGTCTGTAATAGAGCAGCAACATGTAGGGACTAGTGGTGGTGGGGATGATGGGGTGGAAGAGACATTGATGGCCTTTTCAGCAGAAACTGAGAATGAATGGGTGACAGGGATGAGGATGGGCATCACCACCGCCACTAGCAATGACATTTTGGAGTTTGAGAAATTTGCAACTGCTCTAATTCCTTCTGATGCTGAGATGCAAAGGAAGCAGGATGATGATGAGGAACAGGCTAGTGTGCCACACACCACAGTGGACAAAGTAGGAATGGGGTCAACAAATGATGTGGGACTAGGACAGGTTCCACTTGCCAGTGCCGGCAATACTCCTGTTCCTAGTTGCAGTGCTGAATCTGAGGCAGTAGCAGCAACATTATCCGCTGCCACAAAAAGTGAAGGGGAATGTGGAGGACAAGAAGAAAAAGGCCATTCTTCCCCACCTTCCCTCTCCCCCCTGAAGTCATGGGTGTGGGACTATTTTTCTGTTGGAGCAGGCACAGTTTTAACATCAGCAACGGCATTGTGCACAATTTGTGACAAGTCAGTGAGAAGAGGAAAGGAGGGAACACACCTTGGCACAAGTGTCCTGACATGAAACACAGACATCATGACATTTATGTCAAACATGTTAAAGCCAAACACCAACCACAGAAATCAAGCACCACTGTTGCTGTACCCCCTGACTTTCCAGAAAGGCAACAAGAGGTGAGGCAGAGATCAAAAAGGAGAAAGAATAGAGCAACCCAGGCAGAGACTAGAAGTTATATGACGAGTGAAACAACTAACTCGCCATCACTTTCTAGGGTAACTAGATCTTCTGCCAATCCACGTCGTTCATCGTTACCTCCCCCGCCAAATGATAGCCACTCTGTTGATGTTAGGATGTGGCAGTTCGCCTCTACCCATTGCACAATGTGTGATGCACTAACCACACATGCCAGTGCAGTGCATCAAGAAAAATATGAGGGGATTCCGTGCTGCAGAATATGCTAAGATGCTGGCAGGGAGGGTTCATCATTACTATTAAACTGTCAGCAAGTTGTCATGTGTCCTTAGCAGGGTCTGGACAAGGGGTATATTGACAGCAGCAATACTTGGTTTCAGATGTCATGGTGTTTGGATACAGTTGTGCCCCCAGATGTTATTTACCACACACACTCTGTGATCATTGCAGTTGCTGATGAGAGCCACAGTTCCTCCTCTCAAGGGAAAAAAATATTCTAATAATAACACACCTCTGATTTTGGAGGAGGGGGAGGTGGAGAAGATTTAATGGCCAACTTCTTCTTTCCTCCACATACACTGGGGGCTACTTATTGTGCTGACTCTGCCTCAGGCAAATCACTGAAGCCAGTCATGGCAAGTGGAACCTTCATCATCCATCTTCCATGTTACTGCTATTGTTGATCCCATTCCCTTTCAGCTGCCTAATCATCCTGCTGCTTAAACAACTCAGAAGCAGCAGTAAGAACAGAAGTTGCAAATTTCACAATTATGGACTCAGGAGGACATTTGACAATGGCCAGCGACCACTGGCCAACATGACCTGCTGGCACTAGGCAGGTAGGGCATTTTTATTTTTTTATCAGGGCTTGTGTTTTGAAAAAAAAAAAAAAATTCCCTGTTCAACTGATTAATTCCCCAGACTCCACCCACCAACACAGGCACCCTCCTCAGACCCCTTTTATACCATGTCTTATGAGTTGTTTTTTAATTTTATTTAGGATTTATTTATTAACTGCCCCCCAATCCCAGTAACCAACCCCCCAAAAATCATTGCCTGTTCAACTGATTCTTTCCCCACTTCCTGCCAACACAAGCACCCTCATGCCCCTTTTATACTATGCCTTTGGGAAATTTAATAATATTTGTTATGTGTTGTGTGTGACTTCAATGTTCCCTTTGATTTCAATGGAACGAGCTAGGCGGAAAAAGCAGAAAATCTGCACTTTTCACTGGAAAATTTTCGCCAAGTGGAAAGTGCCATTTTTCGCCGATTTCAGTTGGAGGCGGAAATTTTCACCCATCCCTAGTAGCAGACCACATTACAATCCAAACCTTGATCATCTTGTATTATATATAGAATAAATAACACTTCATATTTTAGATGTTCCATGATTTAGTCAGGCAGTTTTTTCAGAAGGCTGGAAAAAATATTCAGCTCAGTAACATTTTTATTAATTTTTATGTTTTTTTGTGAGCATTTGTATATGGCGTAAGTAGCATGATAGCAAACATACTGTAGTTAGGCTTATGATTCTGGTATATGATTAAATATGGCTCTGTCTTCATGAACCTTTCAACTTTATGTTCACATGATTAGGGTCAGGCGAAAATTTTGACCTCAAACCAAAATCGGCTAATAATGCAAATTGCCGCTTGGATAATAATTTCCTGTGAAAAGTGCTATTTTTTTCACCTAGCTCATTCCATTGAAATCAATGGGAACATTTCATTCATACACAGTACATAGCAAATCTTATTTATTTCACAAAGGCATTGTATAAATGGGGTATAAGGGCTTGTGTTGGTGGAGTGTGGGGAAGCAATCAGTTGATCAGGGAATTTTTTGGTGAGGTTTGTTGACTGGGATTGGGGGGGAACAGTTAATAAAAAAAATAATACAATTAAAAAAAACATGAAACATGGGATAAAAGGGGTCTGAAGAGGGTGATTGTGTTGGTGGGTGAAATCTGGGGAAAGAATCAGTTGAACAGGGAATTTTTTTTCAGGGGGTTGTTGACTGGTATTGGGGGGACAGTTAATAAAAAAATAAATAAATACAATTTAAAATAAACTAAAATAAGAATTGGTACTTAACATGCTAGAGACAGAGACCCCCTGACGTAGCTGAGACTGGGGAAGACTCCATGACATAACATCAGCAGCCTCTCTACTTCAAAGTACTCACATTAAGGGATTCCATGGAAGAAATGTAATTGCAGGGAGTGGTACAAGAAATAGGGAGACAGACACTGTATGTGTGGCTCTCAGACTACCAGTGGATGTTTAGAAGATTTATATATTTCATACAGTCATTACAGTATTTTTGTTTAGTGTAATGAGCACTTTAACCTAGCCTCCAAAATGAAAACAGAATTGCTTATGCAAGTGCCTAATATCTGTTACCCATTACATTTGGCATAATAATTTAATCTTACATTATAAGTACCAATCAGCATTCAGATACATCGCAAACTGATACTGTGTTACCCACTGCTTGGCAATGCTTTAGAGACCTGTCTAACATCCATGGAATTAAAGGTTCCACAGGGATTTCATTTTAAAGGGATAGTAATAGCTGAATAAAAATGTAGCTCCAGTTGGGGTATGTGGCCATGGGTGGAGCTAAGGACACCTAAAATGCCTTGCCTAGGACTGCCTGGGATGTTCTATTGCTGTAACATTTTTAGAACCATAGTAAATAAGATAATGTCAACAATGGAGTAGCATTGGCGTTATAACAGGAGAAGTCAAATTATTATTGAAAGTAACTGTATCTATTAATTGCATAGATCTAATACCACTACATACTGTACTTGCTGTTTGCTTCCATTGATATTCTAAAATCTTTATTCCCCATCTACAACTAAAGTCTTGTGATCATGCTGATTCAATTAATTGCTGAAATCATTACAACTGTATTTTTAAGCAGATGTTAGAAACATGTCTGTGGAAAAACATGAATGCCAAAAAGATAAAATCAGAAAAAAAATGATAAGTTCCGGCATTGCAGATTGAAAACCTAATATGAAACACTTGTGATCACAATTTTGAGCATGTAGCCAGTTTAGATGTCAGCAGGAGTTGTCTTCTGGAATTTATGACCTGGAATTCACCCTTTGTGTGCCACAGGGGCATCCAACACTCCTGTAGCATTCAAAGGGTTAATGTTTACTAGCAAGACTATCACTGTAAACGAAAAAATTTGATGTTTTGCGATAACAAAACTGTTGACTTCGGAGGCTGATGAACTAAGAAGAATTGGAACAAGGCTGGTGCAAATTAATATTTAAATTGGACTTTTTAATAACTTGAATAACAGAGAGAGAGCTGAAAAGCATTGGTTCACAATACTTGGAGATATTTGTAGCATTAAATGTGGTAAAAGCCCAATTTCTATTAACCCCTTCAGTGCCAGAGGCTTGGGCCATTGCCTGTACCCTGCAGGCCAGACACTTTTTCAACATTTTTGCTATCCTTCCGTTTAGGCTTGATTTCCTCTGAGGATTTTTAGTTAAATATGGAAAACTATATATTGTTTTTTTCAGAACGAATTGAGCTTTCTTGTGGTACCTTACATAAAGAGAATTTTACATTGTTCAAAAAGCTATGATGTCATAATGACAAAAAAAGTGAAAATTTACTCATTTTGCTAAAATCACATACTATGTATCAAAAACATTTACCTTGATTGAAAAAGTTTCAATTATTTGAAAAAGCCCTGAGTCCCCCGAGTAAAAAAATACCAAATTTGTATAGTTTTACCTACGTCCATGGCTAGCGTAGAGCCCTAATCACCAGCAGCGCAAAATGACATTTTCAACTTTATAAACTAAAATGCGCATTCTAGGGTTTTTGTGGTAAAACTACCCTAAAACAGTGGAATAACTATATAAAACTATATATTTCTGAAAAGTAGACCACCTGCCGCATCTAATGAGGGGTAACTTGCCTTTTTGCCCCAAGCCTGTTGTTCCCAAATGCTTCCAGAAGTGGCACTATAGGAAAAAAATGGCATTTTCTTACATTTCTGCCCCTTCATCTGTACTGAAATCTGTGAAAACCATGGAATTTCCAATCATATTCATTATCTAGTGCTCTTGGGAGAAAATTGACACCCCATTGATATGGGTTCACCTACCTCAGGGGATGCTAGAAGTGCAAAAAGACACCTACTACAACCTATACATTTTCTAACATTTTCTCAAACATTACTTGTCTGTACAAAAATGGTTATAACAACTAGAGAAGTGAAGAAAGGCTACACAAACCATACCATTTTTGAAAGAAGACAACCTGCCGCATCTAATGAGGGGTGAATTGCTTTCTTACCCCAAGCCTGTTGTGCCCAAATGCTTCCAGAAGGTGGCACTATAGGAAAAAAATGGAATTTTCTTACATTTCTGCCCCTTCATCTGTATGGAAATCTGTGAAAACCATGGAATTTCCAACTGTATTCATTAGCTAGTGCTCTTAGGAGAAAAATGACACCCCATTGGAATGAATTGACATAGCTTAGGGGTGCCAGAAGCACATAACTACACCTACCTGTTTGCTTCTTCGAAAATGGCTGCTTGTACTAAAATGTTCATAACTGTTAGAGTCATGAAGGAAAGGTATAAAAGGTATACCATTTTGGAAAGTAGACATTCTCCCACATCAAGTGAGGGGTCACTTGCCTTTCTACCCCCTGGGCTGAAGTGCACAAATATTTCCAAAAGGTGGCGCTATGGGAATAAATACATGTTTTTTTCCACCACTTCAAAGATACTAAAATCTTTGAAAAACATAACATTTCCTGCTGTATTCAGTACCTGCTACCAACATGAGAAAAATGGTAGCCCATTTGTGTGGATTAACATACAATATGTGGGTGCTAGGAACACGTACGTAAACCTGACACTTTTGTTTTTTAAATTATCTGCTTGCACTAAAATGGTTATAACCATAACAGATATGCAGGAAAGGTAGAAAACAATGCCATTTTGGAAAGAAAACAACCTGCCACATCTAATGAGGGATCACTTGCCTTCATACCCAAGGGCTGGTATGCACAAATGCTTCCAGGAGGTGGCGCTAATGAAAAAAAAGGCATTTTCTTACATTTCTGCCCCTTCAAGTGTATGGAGCTCTGTGAAAACCATGGAATTTTCAACTGCATTCATTAGCTAGTGCTCTTAGGAGTCAAAAGACACCCCATTGGTATGAGTTGAACTACCTTGGGGGGTGTTAGAAGTAGAAAACTACACCTACTACAAACTCTGATGTTTCTAACATTTTCTCAAACCTGACTTGCCTGTATGAAAATGGTTATAACACCTTCAGAAGTGAAGAAAAGGTAGATAAACTATACCATTTTGGAAAGAAGACAACATGCCACATCTAATGAGGGGTCACTTGCCTTTTTACCCCTAAATTAGTTGGCACAACTATTTCCAGAATGTGGTGCTACAGGAAAACAAACATTTTTTTTACACATCAGTCACTTCAAAGATACTAAAATGGTTCAATGGCGTGGGATTTCCTAGGAGGACTTCTTGCCAGCCTAAGAAAAATGATACCCCAATGCTGTGGGTTGACATACCAATTTGGGTGACAGGAGCGTAGCTACCAGTGAAACAGGAATGGGAAAGTGTATGTGTGATTTTATGGCTAACAGATGAAAGAAGCTAGGGCGTCAGCCAGTGTACGCACGAACCTGTGACTACGAGTGTAACAGTGTGGGAGGGTGAGGGATTAGGCAGTGTGTGTGGGTATGAGCAGAGGAGCAAGGATGTTGGTGATGGTGGGGCAGTGTCTGATAGTGTGTATGGGGGATCTGTGACTACCAGTGTGCACTATGATTCCCAGCCTGAATCTAGTGCATACTGGTACTTTGAGTCTACCAAGAGGCAGTGAAAACAGGCTGGGGGTCGGGCTGGGGAATGGGACTGCCACTTGGCTGTGGAACCAGGCAGGAGGATACGGTACGTGGTGGGGGGGATCGGAGGTATTTTTTGTACATGCCACAGGGGTGCCCAATGCACTGCAAAGCAATGCTTTGGACCCCCTGTTGCACACAAAGAGTTTTTTTTTTTTAATTATTATTTTGTATTCATACCTCCTTGGGGAGGCGGTATCAGGAAAATTCCTGGTGTCCCCCATCAAGGTCTAAAAACAGAATAATGAAAAAAAAGATGTGTGTGTGTGTCACGGGGGTCCAACCTATTGCAAAGCACTGCGTTGGACCCCCCCCCCCCCGTGGCACGTGCATTTTTTGGGGCTTTTCCTCCAATATTTTTGTGTAGACCTCTTTGGGGGCATCAGAACCCATACAATGAGGTCTAAATAAAAAATAAAAGGGGACAAAATAATCCTTTGGGTGCCACAGGGGTGTCCAGTGGATTGCAAAGCAAAGGGTTATTTTTTTTTTTTTATCGTTACTTTGTATTCAGATGGCCACCAAACAGACTCTGATCACAAAGTAATGATAAAAAATCCTGTGTGTGCCACAGGAAGGGGGTCTGCACAGGGTTAAATTTTTTTTCATTTTTTTTTTTTTTTTTTTTATTATATACCTCATTGAGGGGCATCAGGACCCCCCTGATCCCCCCCCAATGAGGTCTTAGTAAAAAAAATATATATATGTCCACAAAAGAAGTGACCCTGTGAGTGCCACAGGGGTCTCCAGCGCACTCACAGGGTTACTTTCGGGTTTTTTTTTTGGTTGGTTTTTTTTTTACATTTTCAGACCTCGTGGGGGATATCACGACCCCTCCTGGTGTCCCCCCAGTTATTGATCTCCCAGTCGATCGGCTGGGAGATCAATAAGTCGACCACAGGAGAGCAAAAGCTCTCCTGCCCTTCTCTCCTACCACCGGTAGGAGTGAACGGGACCGGGGAAACTTCCCTAACGTCATCGGTGATCATGTCACCGATGACGTTGGGAGGCTTCCCCCGGTCCCACCCACTCCTACCCGGAAGTTCGGGTAGGAGAGATGGGAGAGGAGAAGCTGCGCTTCTGCTGCGCTTCTCCTCTTCCTTTATTGATCTCCCAGCGCGATCGGCTGGGAGATCAATAACTGGGGAGGCATGAGGAGTGATCCTCATGCCTCCCCATGAGTGCCAGTCATTTTTTTTTTTAAATGCGGCCACTGCATGCCGGTTATACCGGCTTATGCAGTGACCGCATTTCACTCTTACGCCGTACGAGCGTGGCACAGCAGGTACAGCTGTGTCCACTCGTACACCGTAAGTAGCTGGCACTCTAGGGGTTAATGGCAATTTTGGAAAATTATAAATCTCTCCAATTGTCCTGTTGGTTTGCTCCAGAATTGCTGCAGTTCTTCTTAGTATTTCAAAATGCAACAAAGGCCTCTCTAGAATCCAAGTGGTTAAAAGTTCCATTCAATAAATCACAAATATCTCCTAATAGTAAATTCTTATTCACCTTAACCTGTGTAGAAAAAAAATAATGCTCTCTATGTACTGGCTCTCCAAATGTAATTTTTAATTAGTGCTGGATATCATGTCCATAGAGGAAGACATGACTCTTGTTGCAGGACTCATAGGGCACCAGACACCTTCCACTGAAGGTTTCTTAGGAAGACTTTAGTGGAACTAGTTTGTGGTCCTTTGAGTCTTGCAACAAGAATAATTTTGCAGTATCAACTGACACAGATTGAACTGTTGTAGCCTTTAGGATTTTCTGCCTTGATAAGTGGGATTTATTATTGAACTGTTGTGGCCATTAGGATTTTCTGCGTAGATATATGGGATTTATTATTAGAAGCAATCTGTGTTACTTCAAAGCAATGATATTTTAGTTTGTTGAATTAGGTTTTCCCATAGTTGGTCCAACATTCTTAGTCCACCAACTTCAGTTCCTTATCACTGCATTACTACTGCAATGACCCCTAATACTTCATTCATATCATAATTTCTGCCAAGTGTCCCTCTTTGATACACTTTGTCTCTCTTTCCTACCATGGTGCCCCTCTTTGTAGGAGATCAGAAAATGTTGTGTTTATATAAATGTATTTCTACACAGAAGTAAAGAGGCAGAAAGGAGATCTTAGGAAAAGCCACCATTTTTGATGATTACATCTATGCATATGTTGGGGTAGCCTTGTTAACTCAAGAAGTTACCAGAGTATCCTGAGTGGATAGAGGTTTATACTACACTTTAGTCAGGTTAACCATTACCTGACCATCACACTTGTGAGTAACATTCTTTGCTTCTATGTATTATTATTTCTAATTGCATAACATTATTTGCATCCAATTATCACTTTTTGTGTTCTTACACGCAATAAAACTCATATTATTGGCTGAGATTCATTCCATTTCAATGAGTTTAACAGCTAAATAGTTTTTTTCTATCTGGTTGAAAGACTCCCAAATCCAGAAGATTACTTTAGAGCACATCATTGATTTCTTCAAAAATTGTGGCTCTTCCTGCCAAAGCCACAATAGTGAATCCAGAAAATATCTTGTCCGATTATACAACACTACCTTTCTTTAACCAACAAGAAAATGAATGCAAACCTGATACTTGAATTCTGGAACCGGAACATCAATAAGAGCGATAAGCAAGTGAAATGACTGGAGAATCCTAAGATGTGGCATACCAGGAATATCCCTTTTGACCCCAATGCAGAAACTAGTGCAAACTCCATCAAGGAGTCAAAGGAGCCTTGAGTACATACAGCAAGTGGCATTGAAGATCCTGCAGGAACATCTGGAAGCTACTATGCAGCACACCTTGCAGCTCCAGCTTTGTCAACTGCAGGACTTCATGGAGCAGGGGAATGCCAAGCCTCCTGTGTCCCCATTCATGTGCAGTCTGCCTCCAGGACTGGCAGTAAAGGTGGCATTGCAATGCATTGCATACCCCTGTGGCACACAAGGGTTAATTCCCCCATCCACCAGAACAAACACTAATCAATGTCTCATGCTACCTCCACACATGTTTAACAAATACATCACTGTTGGAGGTCCAGAGGTGTCCTTGATGCCCTGGTCATACTGCAATTTTTTCAATACTTACATCATAAATAAAAAACAATGCCCCCTGATATTTTCTCAACCTCCTCCTCTACCACATAAAATGAATCACCCCCCTTAGTCCTGTTTGGGCCATTGTCTTTGCCAGTGTGAGCAAGAAATGAACAGAGATTGGCTTCCATATGGCTAATCCCTGTTCAAATTATTTCCCATGCTCCATTGGCTGTGAACTGGGGTTACGCAGGTCATGGAATCAGCATCTAGATAGAAGGGTTACAAATGGGTTGTGTCATGTCACCTTCATCTCTTCTATGATTGGCTAGATAGAGGGGTGACATTACGCTCATTCGTCACCCTTCCATCTAGATGCTGACTGGGAGGTGAGGTTACTCCAGATAAAAGCCAATCCCTGTTCATTTTTTGTTCATATAGGCCCAGACTTGAGTAGGATTTCGGGAGGGGTGGTTATTTAGTAGAGGCTGCAATGGTAGTTGAATGGTAAATTCTTTACATTTATGATGTTTGTGTTCAAAAAATGCAGGACCACCAGGGTGTCAAGAACACCATTGGACCTCTGACAATAAGGTAAGTGATGTACTTTTTAAGCCTGTGGAGAAAGGACAATAGTGTTAGGTATAGGGTGGTAGGGTTTTTGTTGTTAGTGTTAGGTGTAGTGGGTGTTGGGGGGTCTTTTAGAGTTGGTGTTTAGGAGGGTGGAGGGAGGGTAATTGTGAAACTAGCTCACAGTCAATGTTTGACACTGTGTCAAAAGTCGAACGTTAGGTTGTTTTCATGGATGTTCCCATTTTCCACACTATTTAATGTGAGTTGTGGGAAAAGAAATCAGCAATGAGCATAAGGCTGCACAGTGAGTTCATGGCACCAATGCTCGTTACACAGGTTGCTGGCCAGGTAATACAATTCATATGTTATTATTATGTGTGTGCTAGTCGGAACTCATTTTAGCTGTAACACTTTTTTTTACCGTGCCCAGTGGAATTGACCCCTGAACAGCTAATTGGCTATAATAGTATCTTGGCCATAGTTTGTTTCTACTTCAATATGTATATAAATTATTCTGTGTACATAAAATATGTTACTCTTTTTCTAGATCATTCATTAAGTTATTTAAAGAGCTGTCAATAGGTAACCTAAAATTTCTTGGTAATGCCCTACCTGTAAATTGTTCCTCCGGCAACACCATCAAAAACAAAAGTGTCACTCTTTGACCATATGAAATGTGGAGGTATGTACATGGTAGACGGATGAAGGACTGGATCTATGCAACTGAAATATATAATATGACACTAAATCTACATATTTGTTTTTAAAATATCTTAATAATCTATTTATAGTAAAAGCAAATTAAAAGTAGCACAGGCATCATGGTGTTTCTACATTATTGGAGGCCTGTACATATGGGAATAGTGCACAATTAGATAGCAAAATGTTATTTGGAAATATAATACAGCTTTTCTGTCACTTTTCATTGACATTTCAAGCACTTTAGATGTTAAGTGGCTGATTTGCAAGTGTGCACCCAAGAATTGTAAAGAAACTAAGGGCACTGGAAGTAGTGAATACATTAGAAGAGAAATATGAGAAGTGAATAGATTAACAGACAGATCATCCGCATGTAGAAGGGAAAATGCACTGAGAGTATAGTTTCCCTTAAAGGGATAGTAATAATTATTACTAATCCCTATATTAAAGTAATATTAAAAATAAATGTATTGCCCCCAGTGTCATCTCTCAAACCTTTATGGTTTGAGAGATAATCGCTCCTAAAGTTGCCCTCTCCCTCCCCCTTCCCCAAAATCAGCGTTGTAGCTGACTGAAGGGAAATCCGGGTTTACAATTATCAGACCGCTCTTCAGCAGAGCCACGATCACATTAATAAAAAAAAATATTTCACTAAAACGGTCTTCTATGTGTGCTTGCAAACTAAGCACACGTAGAAGACCATTTCAGTGAAAGATTTATTTTTTAATAACGAGATCTTGGCTGTGCTTCAGAGCCACCTGAAAATCGTACGACAGGCTTCCCCTGCAGTCGGTTAGAACGCTGACTTTGGGGAAGGTGGAGGGAGAGGTCAACTTTAGGAGCAATCATCTCTCAAACCATAGAGGTTTGAGAGATTACACTGGGGGCAATACATTTATTTTTAATATTACTTTAATATAGGGATTAGTAATAAATAAGCTATCTTAAACTGTATATGCGTTCATGGAGTCAAGGTGCCACTCATATTGTACCAAACATGATAATACAGAAGATTACATAGTTATAATATTATGCCAAAAAATATAGTGCTTTTGATGATACAGTTCAGTGCTATTTTACCAGTGATACTCTTAGCCAATGGTGTATTAGAGAAAAAAATATTTTTGTTAGGTTAATTTGAAAAATGGATGGATAAAAAAATGTGGTCAGTCATCCATCATACACCACCATTTCCCATACATGTTTCTACTACTAACATTGTTACAAGACCTTTAACCATATCAACGGATTATATCCAACCAGTTGTTAAGGCTGAGGTTTGAGGTATTTTTATGTGTTAATACTGAAGTTAACATTTATAATAAAGATTATTTACTGAAGGTAAAAATATTTTTAACATCAGCATAATTTCTTTTGAAAAGTATCTCTGTAATAATGGGCTGGTAATGGACATAGTTACATGTTAGAATGTCTGCACCCAATACAAGGGGAATATTTTCAGTCCCTACAGTCAGGGATTGCTTTGCCAGATGCATACAGGTGAAGCAGACATGGATTTGGCAAAGCATTTCTCATAGGGACTTAATCCTTCCCTCTGAACCTCCTCTACCACCCTACATATCTATCCCTCACACTGGGTTAAGGCCCTCTAGCTGCTGCTGGATGACATACCCCATCTTTCCTTGTAAGACTTTGTCTGGCAGAAACTTATGGGATTTATAGCTCAGCAGCCATAGAGTGTCATGTTGCCCATCTCTCTGAATTGTCTCTTTGTGTGTTAACCATTTGAGTGCCAAATGAACATTTAGCACATTGCCACTCAATGCATTGGTCACCCTGTTTGTCACTCAAAGGGTCAATATTATGCTACCCCATCTATTTTCACTATCCAGCATCTCACCATTATCTCCCCATTTCCCTCAACATCTCTGCACTGTGTGAGTGCTCTCTTGTTCAGACTTCATAGTGCTTCTCCAGTATTCCTCCGCAGTGGTAGTGCCAGCCCATGTGTTCGTCCACTGACCCACACACTGAACTAGCTGTGTTTATCTCAGCACATGGGACTGTGGAGAAACACATGGGCCAGCAGTACCACTGCAGAAGAACACCAGAGAAGCATGGCAGAGTTTGGCCAAGTGAGCACCCACACAGTACAGAGACTAGGGCAGTGGGTGAGATGCTGGAAGCAGGGGAGACATTGAGGGCAGCTGGAAGATACTTTAGGCAGTGGCGTGACACTGTGGACAGGGGTAATGCTAGAGAAATGGGGAAGATGATGGGGTCAAAGGGGATATGCTGAGGGTGGTATGGGAGACACTGGGAGCAGGGAAGGAGATTCTTGGAGCAGGGGTAGAATACTGTGGGCAGTGAGGATACTCTGGGGGCAGTAGAGGATATGTGGGGAGCAGGGGGGAAACACTAGAGTCAGAGAAATAAGCTGACAGAGCAGGGGGGATCCTAGGGGCAGAGGAGAGAATGCAAGGAGAAGAAGGAGATAATGGGAGGAAGGAAGTGTTGGGAGTATGTGGGAGACACTGGGATCAAGGGGAGACACTGGAAGCAGAGGTATAGGTGCTGAGAATAAATTGACTGATGCCAGGTGGCAGTCAGAGGATGCTGGGAACCGCCAGGGAGGTATTGGTATCTGGAAGGAGATGCTGGGGGGCAGTGGATATGCTGAGAAACGGGTAGCCACTGAGAGTTATGAGTGGGGTGCTGGGGCAAGGGGGAGACTCTTGGGGCAGGCAGCAATGGTAATGGAGGAGATGCTGGGACAAACAAGCTGACAGTGTGGAAGGAGAATGTTGGGTCCAGAGAAAAAAAGTTGAGAGAGCAGGAGGAAACATTGGGAGCAAGAGAAAGAACCTGAGCAAGCAAGGGGGAGAAGATGGAGGCTAGTGAGGGAGAAGCTCAGTGAGGGGGAAGAAGATGGGGTCCAGAGAAAGAAGCTAAGACAGTAGGGGGTAGATAGAGGCCAGAGAAAGATGCAGACAAAACAGAGTTAAAATAACTATTAGTGTTGAGCGAGCATGCTCGGCCGATGCTCGGATCGGCTCGAGCATCGCTCTGCTCGGCACATGGCGGTACTCGTACGAGTACCGCATGTGCTCGCCCGCCATGTTCGGGTCTCCTCCCCGCACGTTTTGCGGCTGCTGCGCAGCCAATAAACGTGCAGGGAGGCTCTGACATCGGTGTAATGCCAGCAGCCATGTTGGCTGCTGGCATTACACTGATTGGCTGGCCAGAACCCGTGGTCGGGTGCTGTATAGCACCTGACCATCGAGTTCGGCTCAGTCTGAGCCAGGGAGAGCTGAGGATAGGAAGGGAAAGGCAGTGTAGGGAGGAAAAAAAAAAATTGTGACAAAAAAGAACCAAAAGTCCTTTTTAGGACTACTGTGTGTGGGGGCAGCAGGTTATTTTGTGTGGGGGGAAAAAAACAAAAAAAAAAAAAAAAAAATATTCTGTTTAGTGTGAAAAGTTGCAGATTAGAGCACATTCTGTTTAGTGTGCACAGTTGCAGATTAGAGCACATTCTGTTTAGTGTGCAAAGTTTCAGATTAGAGCACATTCTGTTTAGTGTGCAAAGTTGCAGATTAGAGCACATTCTGTTAAGTCTTCAAACTAAAATATCAAAGTCACGTATTCCATTCAGTGTGCGTCGCCGCAGTTTAGCAGCACATTCTGAGTACTGTGCAGAGTTGCAGAATAGGAAGAAATACTGTTAAGTCTTCAAACTAAAATATCAAAGTCACATATTCCATTCAGTGTGCTTCGCCGCAGTTTAGCAGCCTATTCTGTGTACTGTGCAGAGTTGCAGAATAGGAAGAAATACTGTTAAGTCTTCAAACTAAAATATCAAAGTCACATATTCCATTCAGTGTGCTTCGCCGCAGTTTAGCAGCCTATTCTGTGTACTGTGCAGAGTTGCAGAATAGGAAGAAATACTGTTAAGTCTTCAAACTAAAATATCAAAGTCACATATTCCATTCAGTGTGCTTCGCCGCAGTTTAGCAGCACATTCTGTGTACTGTGCAGAGTTGCAGAATAGGAAGAAATACTGTTAAGTCTTCAAACTAAAATATCAAAGTCACATATTCCATTCAGTGTGCTTCGCCGCAGTTTAGCAGCCTATTCTGTGTACTGTGCAGAGTTGCAGAATAGGAAGAAATACTGTTAAGTCTTCAAACTAAAATATCAAAGTCACATATTCCATTCAGTGTGCTTCGCCGCAGTTTAGCAGCACATTCTGTGTACTGTGCAGAGTTGCAGAATAGGAAGAAATACTGTTAAGTCTTCAAACTAAAATATCAAAGTCACATATTCCATTCAGTGTGCTTCGCCGCAGTTTAGCAGCCTATTCTGTGTACTGTGCAGAGTTGCAGAATAGGAAGAAATACTGTTAAGTCTTCAAACTAAAATATCAAAGTCACATATTCCATTCAGTGTGTTTCACCGCCGTTTAGCAGCCTATTCTGTGTACTCTGTACAGTTGTAGAATAATAAGATATACTGTTAAGTTTTCAAACTCAAATATTAAAGTCACATATTCCATTCAGTGTGCTTCGCCGCAGTTTAACAGCCTATTCTGTGTACTCTGTACAGTTGCAGAATAATAAGAAATACTGTTAAGTTTTCAAACTCAAATATTAAAGTCACATATTCCATTCAGTGTGTTTCACCGCCGTTTAGCAGCCTATTCTGTGTACTCTGTACAGTTGCAGAATAATAAGAAATACTGTTAAGTTTTCAAACTCAAATATTAAAGTCACATATTCCATTCAGTGTGTTTCACCGCCGTTTAGCAGCCTATTCTGTGTACTCTGTACAGTTGTAGAATAATAAGAAATACTGTTAAGTTTTCAAACTCAAATATTAAAGTCACATATTCCATTCAGTGTGCTTCGCCGCAGTTTAACAGCCTATTCTGTGTACTCTGTACAGTTGCAGAATAATAAGAAATACTGTTAAGTTTTCAAACTCAAATATTAAAGTCACATATTCCATTCAGTGTGTTTCACCGCAGTTTAGCAGCCTTTTCTGTGTACTCTGCAGAGTTGCAGAATAATAAGAAATACTGTTAAGTTTTCAAACTCAAATATTAAAGTCACATATTCCATTCAGTGTGCTTCGCCGCAGTTTAACAGCCTATTCTGTGTACTCTGTACAGTTGCAGAATAATAAGAAATACTGTTAAGTTTTCAAACTCAAATATTAAAGTCACATATTCCATTCAGTGTGTTTCACCGCCGTTTAGCAGCCTATTCTGTGTACTGTGCAGAGTTGCAGAATAGGAAGAAATACTGTTAAGTCTTCAAACTAAAATATCAAAGTCACATATTCCATTCAGTGTGTTTCACCGCCGTTTAGCAGCCTATTCTGTGTACTGTGCAGAGTTGCAGAATAATAAGAAATACTGTTAAGTTTTCAAACTCAAATATTAAACTCACATATTCCATTCAGTGTGTTTCACCGCAGTTTAGCAGCCTATTCTGTGTACTCTGCAGAGTTGCAGAATAATAAGAAATACTGTTAAGTTTTCAAACTCAAATATTAAAGTCACATATTCCATTCAGTGTGTTTCACCGCCGTTTAACAGCCTATTCTGTGTACTCTGTACAGTTGCAGAATAATAAGAAATACTGTTAAGTTTTCAAACTCAAATATTAAAGTCACATATTCCATTCAGTGTGTTTCACCGCCGTTTAACAGCCTATTCTGTGTACTCTGTACAGTTGCAGAATAATAAGAAATACTGTTAAGTTTTCAAACTCAAATATTAAAGTCACATATTCCACTCAGTGTGTTTCACCGCCGTTTAACAGCCTATTCTGTGTACTGTGCAGAGTTGCAGAATAGGAAGAAATACTGTTAAGTCTTCAAACTAAAATATCAAAGTCACATATTCCATTCAGTGTGTTTCACCGCCGTTTAGCAGCCTATTCTGTGTACTGTGCAGAGTTGCAGAATAATAAGAAATACTGTTAAGTTTTCAAACTCAAATATTAAAGTCACATATTCCATTCAGTGTGCTTCGCCGCAGTTTAACAGCCTATTCTGTGTACTCTGTACAGTTGCAGAATAATAAGAAATACTGTTAAGTTTTCAAACTCAAATATTAAAGTCACATATTCCATTCAGTGTGTTTCACCGCCGTTTAGCAGCCTATTCTGTGTACTGTGCAGAGTTGCAGAATAGGAAGAAATACTGTTAAGTCTTCAAACTAAAATATCAAAGTCACATATTCCATTCAGTGTGTTTCACCGCCGTTTAGCAGCCTATTCTGTGTACTGTGCAGAGTTGCAGAATAATAAGAAATACTGTTAAGTTTTCAAACTCAAATATTAAACTCACATATTCCATTCAGTGTGTTTCACCGCAGTTTAGCAGCCTATTCTGTGTACTCTGCAGAGTTGCAGAATAATAAGAAATACTGTTAAGTTTTCAAACTCAAATATTAAAGTCACATATTCCATTCAGTGTGTTTCACCGCCGTTTAACAGCCTATTCTGTGTACTCTGTACAGTTGCAGAATAATAAGAAATACTGTTAAGTTTTCAAACTCAAATATTAAAGTCACATATTCCATTCAGTGTGTTTCACCGCCGTTTAACAGCCTATTCTGTGTACTCTGTACAGTTGCAGAATAATAAGAAATACTGTTAAGTTTTCAAACTCAAATATTAAAGTCACATATTCCATTCAGTGTGTTTCACCGCCGTTTAACAGCCTATTCTGTGTACTGTGCAGAGTTGCAGAATAGGAAGAAATACTGTTAAGTCTTCAAACTCAAATATTAAACTCACATATTCCATTCAGTGTGTTTCACCGCAGTTTAGCAGCCTATTCTGTTTACTCTGTACAGTTGCAGAATAATAAGAAATACTGTTAAGTTTTCAAACTCAAATATTAAAGTCACATATTCTGTGTAAGATGAAGAAGGCGGGTAAAAAGGGACGGGGAAGTGGACGTGATCCTGAAAGTTCAGGGCGCGGGTCAGGACGCAGAGAAACTGTGCCTGGTGCCAGAGCACAAGAAAGAAAGACATCCACCATACCTAGCTTCATGTGTAATTTTACAGGGCGTCGCAGGACATCACTCTCGAGGTCCGACCACTGCGAACAGGTGGTCGGTTGGATGACAGCTGATACTGCTTCCAGTCGGTTAAGCACCACCCTGTCTTCCACCAAGTCCACTCTCAGTAGCCAAGAGTCTGGTCAACATAATCCTCACTCTGATCATCCTTCCTCCCACCATACACGGTCTGGTCAAAGAAGTGATCCCACACTGGGATATAGTGAGGAGCTCGTCTCATCACCAATCCTTCATTTGACCCTCTCTCCAAGCACGCTTGCAGAGGAACATGACATCTTGTGCCCTGATTCACAACCTCTAGAGGCTACCCAATCTCAAGAAGATGACAGATGTGAACGGCATTTAAGGTCAAAGGAAGTAGTGGATGATGATGATGATGATGAGACACAGTTGCCATTAAATCAACCACTATTTCCGTCTCAAGACCTTGTTGAGGAGAATGTTATACAGTTGTCAATGACTGAGTATGTGGTGGGATCAAGACTTGAGGAGGATGATCAGAGTGAGGAAGTGGAGGAGGACTTGGTGGACGATGAGGTGACTGACCCCACCTGGGAAGGTGTAGAGCCGAGCGATGACAGCAGTCCTGAGGGTGAGCCATCTGCAGCACCGCAACAGGCTGGAAGAGGCAGTGGTGTGGCTACAGAAAGAAGGCGGACCGCACCAAACCGGCCCGCAAATGTTCCACGGAGCACCCCCTTGCGTAAATCTACCTTGCCAAGGGGTAGGTGTTCCGCGGTATGGCGTTTTTTTAAGGAAAGTGCGGACGACAAAAGAATTGTAGTTTGCAACCTGTGCCACACCAGAATGAGCCGAGGCATGAACACTAGAAACCTCACCACCACCAGCATGATCCGACACATGGCATCCAAGCACCGTAGTAAGTGGGAGGAACGCCTGGATCGCCCATCTGTGTCTGCAGGCCACACCACTGCCTCCTCTTCCCCTGTTTTCGGTGCCGGCCAATCGCCTGTCGAAGGCGCAGGCCCGCATACCTCCCGCCCTGCACCTGTAGCATCTGAAGCACCATCAGCGACCACATCCACTTCCCTGTCCCAGCACAGCGTCCAAATGTCGTTACCCCCGGCATTTGAGCGCAAGAGAAAGTACCCAGCCACCCACCCACAGGCCATAGCACTAACCTCACACCTTTCAAAATTACTGTCCATCGAAATGCTGCCATTTAGGCTTGTGGACACTGAGTCCTTCCGCAGCCTGATGGCAGCAGCTGTCCCTCGGTACGCGGTCCCCAGCCGCCACTACTTTTCCCGGTGTGCCATCCCCGCATTACACCACCATGTGTCCCGTAACATCACCCGTGCCCTGACCAACGCAGTTACTGGGAAGGTCCACTTAACGACTGACACATGGACAAGTGCTTGTGGCCAGGGACGCTACATTTCCCTGACGGCACACTGGGTGAATGTCGTGGAGGCTGGGAGCGACTCGGACCCTGGGATGGCACGGGTGCTACCCACGCCGAGGATTGCGGGCCCTACCTCCATCAGGGTTTCCACCAGCACCTACGTTATTGGCTCCTCCTCCTCCGTTTCCACCTCCGAATTCTCTACACACACCGCCACTCCCCCATCAGCCAGTAGCTGGAAGCAGTGTAGCACTGCAGTGGGGAAGCGTCAACAGGCCGTGCTGAAGCTGATCTGCCTTGGGGACAAACAGCACACGGCCTCAGAGCTGTTGCAGGGGATTAGTCACCAGACCGAGCAGTGGCTCTCGCCACTCAACCTGCAAGCAGGCATGGTTGTGTGTGATAATGGGCGTAACTTGGTGGTGGCTTTGGAGCTCGGCAAGCTCACACACGTACCATGCCTAGCGCATGTATTTAATTTAGTGGTGCAGCGATTTCTAAAAACCTACCCCAATGTGCATGATCTCTTGACCAAGGTGCGCCGCGTGTGTGCACATTTCCGTAAGTCATCAACAGCTTCAGCCGGCCTGTTGAAGCTGCAGCAGCGCTTACAATTGCCAGCTCACCGGCTGCTGTGTGACGTGAGCATGCGCTGGAACTCCACCTTCCACATGTTGGCCCGGCTTTGTGAGCAGCAGAGGGCAGTAGTGGAGTACCAGCTGTTACACGGTCGTCGCCTCTCCGTTCAACTTCCTGTAATCAGAAGTGAGGAGTGGGAATGGATGTCAGACCTCTGTGAGGTTTTACGCAATTTTGAGGAATCGACACAGATGGTGAGCGGCGATAACGCTATTATCAGTGTAACCATCCCACTTCTGTGTCTACTGAAACGCTCGCTGCTCACAATTAAAACCGACGCTTTGCATGTGGAAGAGGTGGAAATGGGGGAGGAAGAGCTTACACAAGGTGATAGCCAGAGCACCCTCACTTCGTCTTCTCAGCGACAATTGGAGGAGGCGGAGGAGGAGGAGGAGGAGGAGGAGGAGGAAGACACGGTTGCCTCCGCTACAGAGGGTAGCCATGGAACTTTAGTTCCATCTCTTCAGCGTGGGTGGGCAGAAGAGGAGGAAGAGGATGAGGATATTGAGAGTCATCCTCCTGGTGAGGACAGCGAAATCTTGACTGTTGGTACTCTGGCACACATGGCTGACTTTATGTTAGGCTGCCTTTCCCGTGACCCACGCGTTGTACGCATTTTAGACAACACGGATTACTGGGTGTTCACCCTTCTGGACCCCCGCTACAAAGAGAATTTCTCATCTCTCATTCCTCCGGTGGAGAGGACAAGCAAAATGTTGCAATACCAGAAGGTTCTTGTCGAAAAATTGCTCCAAAATTTTCCATCTGACAACGCTGGCGGCAGAGTACGTGCTACCTTGGCCAACCGAGAAGGGGAGAAAAGGGGAGCACACAGCAGTTCCGACAAAGGCAGGGCAACACTCTCCAAGGCGTGGGACACCTTCATGACACCCCACCAGCACCCTCACCCTGATGCGCAGCCTAGTGTCACAAGGAGGGAAAAGTTTTGGAAGATGGTGAAGGAGTACGTAGCAGACCGTGTCAGCGTCCTCAATGATCCCTCTGTGCCTTACAACTACTGGGTGTCCAAGCTGGACACGTGGTATGAACTGGCACTCTACGCCTTGGAGGTGCTGGCCTGCCCTGCCGCCAGCGTTCTGTCTGAGCGGGTATTTAGTGCTGCTGGTGGCATCATAACAGATAAGCGTATCCGCCTTTCCACCGACAATGCTGATAGGTTGACACTTATAAAAATGAACAAGGCCTGGATTTCCCCTGACTTCTCCACTCCACTGGAGGAAAGCCCCGGGGGAACATAAACTCACTTTAGATATGTTATTTACAATGATGGGAATACTCTGTATTCCCATTCACCCCTTCCACCCAAAAAACGGGTATATGGTTGACTCTTAATCTTCTCATCCTCCTCCTCCTCTTCCATATGCCCTGGGATATAATTTTTATATAGGGCCAGCTCACCAGCGGGCCCTGTGATATAATTTTTATATAGGGCCAGCTCACCAGCGGGCCCTGTTTGACAATTTTTATATAGGTCAGCTCACCAGCGGGCCTTCTCATATAATGTTTTATTGGGTCAGCTCTCTAGCGGGCCCTCTCATATAATGTTTTATAGCGTCAGCTCACTAGCGGGCCTTCGCATATAATGTTTAGGATGGTCAGCTCTGCAGCAGACCCTCACCCATAATGTTTTAGATGGTCAGCTCAGCGCACGTTTCCATCTTAATCATGGCCTCAGTTCTGAAAATCAAGGAAATTTTTGGGAGAATTTGCCTCTGCGCACGTTTCCCTCTTAATCATGGCCTCAGTTCTGAAAATCAAGGAAATTTTTGGGAGAATTTGCCTCTGCGCACGTTTCCCTCTTAATCATGGCCTCAGTTCTGAAAATCAAGGAAATTTTTGGGAGAATTTGCCTCTGCGCACGTTTCCCTCTTAATCATGGCCTCACTTCCGAAAATCAAGGAAATTTTTGGGATAATTTGCAGATGATATACAAGTAAATATACAGCAAATATTGTTTGGTAACAATTTTTCGCCTAAAGTCGTTTTTATTTTCCTTTTTGTGTGTTTTACGGTCAGTCTGTAAAAATGGCGTACTACGGGCGAAAGATCGTTCCCAGCAGCGATGTTGGAGTCCAAGGTGCATCCAGACATCCTCCCTATGCTGTCCCTGAACCATTTCTGTAGTGTTTCCATCTTTTTCTGCCCTTTTCCTATGGACCAGGCACCCTCCCCTCATCAGAGCAGGGGGTGCCTGGTGTAATGCTCGAGTCCTCCCATTGACTTCAATGGGGCTCGGGTGCTCGGCCGAGCACTCGAGCCTCAGGGGGTGCTCGGTCAGAGCACCCGAACACCCGAGCATTGGGGTGCTCGCTCATCACTAATAACTATACAAACTAATACTAATGTTTAGAAATGTATTTCTAAAGGATTAGGGAAGCCAATGTAAACACTGGCAGAGAGGAGAAGCATTCTAAGAGCAATGTGTGAACTGTGATGTAGATGTCTGGTGAGAGGAAAGCCAATTAGGAAGGAGCTGTAATAGTCAAGGTGGGATTGAAATTGTTGTAGTATCCTTGGTGAGTAGAGGTTGATTTGTATAGTTGTTGAGTAGTCAGAAGTGTCATGAGATTGAGATTGACTGTAAGTAATGAATGAATGAAAAGGAAGAGTCAAAGATGCTCCCCAGGTATCATGCTTTTGTAAATTGGGGCTATTGTGATGTTGTTGACATACTGGGTGAAAGGCTGGTTGAAGAAGGGAAGAATATATTAGCTTTAGTTAGACTGAGCTTTAGATGTGTATAAAACATCCAGGAAAACACTGCAGAGATACATTTGGAAACACAGGTCTGGAGAGAAGTGAAGGGAGTGGAGAGAGTGGAGAGATAGATTTTGGTGTCATCAGCATAGCCATGATGTTGAAACTCAAATTAGTGTCTATATTTTCCAAATTAGTGTCTACAGAGCATGGAGCATACTGGCACTACAGCTAGCTTTCAAAAGAGGAACACAGACCTTCATCTAACCTCTTCATCTTTGAAAAGTTCATAAAACTCCAGTAATTTGAACAGTTTGGCTTTCTAATTGTAATACTAATCATGACATCATTATATACCCACTACTTATCTAATCACGTTCCTTTAAACATTTTGTGCTTAAGGCATCTTTAACCACTTTCTCATTTCTTTGATTCTTTACAGAATTGATTCACAAGGACAAAGAACCGTTCCCCTGAATATTTTATGAATTACCCTACTCATGCTTATTGTCGAAAGCGTGTAAATTGATGTGGAATATGTTGGTCTACTTAAAAACCTACAACAAAAAGTTTAAATGCATTTGTACATTTTGTACTTGCTTGCAGCAGTTGCCTTATACTATTCTCTCCCATAACAAAGAAAATGTTACAAATATCAGTGGAATAGGGTTTATGTCAATTGTCTCTAATCTGTTTGGAATAATGTTTTTCTTACAATAAGTGACAAAATCTATGGTCACACTTATCTTACTCTAAATAATTCAGCATCAATTAAGCATGTGGGACATCTGCCTCCAAGAATACATTAATTTTAAATTACAGGAAGAAATCCTAAAACTCCTGTCAACTGGATTAACCCTGGGTACAACGAAAACAACTAATGGACCTCGTGTAGTTTAGTTCAACATATCTGTAATTCTCACTACACTTTTGCTGTGCTATCACCACTGCTGACACACAGCCAGAAATGTATCTTTGTGTGCCCATCTGTTATATCTTTGAGAATGATTGTAAGACCTCATTCAGAAAAGCAACATTGTCACAACAATGCATGAACAAAATGCATGAGTTGTGAATCCTTGGGGGAGATTCACTAAGTGGTGATATAGAAATGATAAAGTGGAGATGATTTCTCCAGTTTATCACTTCTCCAGTCCCTATGCTATTCTATAAAGCCTATTCATTAAAGGGATAGTAATACTTCATTTTAACTTTATTTTATTTTGTAGGCATTAAAAAAACATGAAGAATGATATGTCTTATCTCTCAAACCTTTATGATTTATGAGATATTCACAAGCAAAGTTTCCCCCTCCCGCCCCTTTTACCTACTGTAAACAATCTCTTCTCAGATGTGGAATGCAGTCCATAGACCAGACAGATAACAGAAGGGGACACTCTTATTCCTATGAAAACAATGAAATCCATGCCCCCCTTGAGAAGCTTTTCAGGTTTTTCCCTTATCTTAATTGAAGATTGTCCCTCTCTGCTGTCTACCTGGGCATCTGCCTTCTGATCTGGCTGAGCAGTGTGACATCAGTAAAAGGGGCGGGAGGGGGACACTTTGTCATTGAATTACTCTGGAACTACAACTCTGACAGAACTGAAATAACACTCTCCAAAGTCCAAATATTATGATGATTAATTAGAGCTGCTTTTATTATGAAACATTACTATCCCTTTAAGATCTCCAAAGTTGAAGAAATCGTAGTGAATAGGTTCTATAGAATAACATAGGAACTGGAGAAGTGACAAACTGGAGAATTCATCTCCACTTTAGCACCTCTTTATCACTGCTTAGTGAATCCCCCCATTGTGTCCGATGAGGTATTTCACAAGGGCAACATGTACTGACATTGTTAGCACAGGTTTCATCCAACAGTGCAAAACACAGCTAGTATTTTATTATGTGTTTTGAATAGAATATCACTAAAATTGCTCCACTATCACAGGTAGCTAGTTTTTTTGTTTGTTTTTTTGCCTTGCCCTGGCATGGGATGGGCTTGATGGACGTGTATCTTTTTTCAGCCTTGTCAACTATGTTACTATGTATGTTACTATGTTTACTATAATTTCCCACTTCTGTTTACATTGAGATACTTGGGAATTCTGGTTACACCTACACTGTAGCACTAAATGGGCACCAGTATTTTCAATTGTGCTACAAAAGTCATCTCAGTGAAAGAGCTATGGTACCTAAACAAACTATCACTGATTTAACTATAATAGAAGAACAATAATAATGGCACTAATAGGTACTTTAATGGTGTAAAAACTAGATTGTTTATTGACACACAAGCAATCTTTGGGGCCAGTCCTGATCCGTTCTCGAAATTTTATGTCACTCATTTGAAAATCATAAGTATCCTCTTCTTAAAATAATAGTAATACCTCCTAACACTAATAAACCCCCACCTACCTCAAAGTGAGGAGAGAATCCTAATGACTATTATACATTTTCACATGGACTGGTATGATAGCAGGGGCGGATTGTAGGGGAATACCAGCCCGGGCTCCCCCCCCTCCGGTGCGCACTGAAAGAATTGCAAATAAATTACAAGTGCTGTACAGCACGGCACATCTCTCTCTCCTCCACTAACTTCCTTTAGTGCCCTTATTCTACACTCAAGACAAAGTGAAGTGGAGGGAGAGAGAAATGGCCAGCGCTGTACAGCACTTGTATTTTAATTGCAGTTCTTTCAGTACGCACCGGAGGGGGAGAGAGAGAGTCTGAACTCAAGACAAAGTGGATTGGGACTTTTTAAAAGTGAGCCAATATAGAGGCCCACCGGGGGATGCCTGATTCCCCGATAGAACAATCCACCCATGTATGATAGTATATCTCAGCAGAGGATGATGTGATTTTTTTTTTTTGCTACTTGACTTCGGGACCTCTAACTGCCCCACTGAATTCCTCCTATGAGAGAATGGAAATTTCAGGGGAGTTCTGGGGGTTCTGGAATCAAGCAAAGATGAAAAAAAAAAAAAAAAAAAAAAATATATATATATATATATATAGTATATATAGTATATACACATTGATGATGTGTTCCTTCTGTGGCAGGGTGACAGTGAATCATTAAGACAATTTGTGGATTATTTGAATCACACCAAATCTACTATTTGCTTTACCTTGTCTTGACCATATATCGTGGTTTGCTGAAATCAAAGATTTATAATAAAACCACAGATCACAATACCCTGCTACCTGCTGGGAGTCATCATCCTGTGCCACTGAAGAAGGGCCTACTCTATTCTCAAATGCTGCATGTAATTCGGACCACCTCTGATCCTGTTCTTTACCATGAAGGTCTCCTTTCAATGAGTAATACATTTCACCAAAGAGGGTATCATCCCAAGGTTATAGAAGACACTAAACTTAGGGCTGATTCTCTTGATAGATATGTCCTTCTTTCTCCTGATCAGACTGAGACGTACAAGAAAATTGAGCGATTTTGTATTCAGACCACTTTCACTACTGCCGCAAGCAACATCAAGAATTCTGTCCTGAGACTTTGGCCTGTTCTGGCGGGAGACCCCAGCCTCGATCAAAGTTTCAATAACACCCCCTCTTTCTTGATATCATAGTGGTTGCAACCTTAGAGACTTGTTGGTACAAGCAAACTCTGTAGAAAGAAAGGTCAGAGATGCTCAACTAGGCTCATGAGCTAGCAAATACATGGAAGAAGTTCACTGGGACTGTGTCCTCGCACCCAGGGTGCAATCCATGAGGGGAATCAAGACGTGGACCCCTTGCTCACAGTGCCTAGAGGGATCAGCTGCACCTCACCGACAAGGCCCAAGAAGGCCAGAACGTACTTCTGGGGTTAGCTGTTTTCCTTGTTCAGAAAGGAATTGTCTGAGATTTCATGTCTGGACTGTCATTTGGCAGGACCATTATGATATGCTTCAGAAGATCTCCTCTCTGTGTATGGTACTGGTGAGCTAAAAGAGATTGCACCCTGGGTGCGAGGACACAGTTCCAGTGAGCTTCTTGCATGTGTTAGCTAGCTCATGAGTCTAGTTGAGCATCTCTGACTTTTCTTTCTATATATACAAGCAAACTCTGTAGACAAGTATGCCCGCAATATGAGCTGGTTGTCCTGTGGGGTTGTACTAATTGAGGAAACCTGATCACTGGCCAGACATACCCACACCCCCATACAGGACAAACTTTTAGCATTAAGGACTATCTGGACTGTGTAGCTGTTATGTTGTTTATATCATCTGTCACAAGCGAAGGCTATAGGCCCTGCTGAGACAGTGGGGAGAGTGTGGGAGGGAAAGGGTTAATAATTCCAGACCCCTGGTTACCTGTTACTATTCCTAGCAACCACCGGATTAACCCCTGAAATCCCTCCTGCACTATCATCCCAGTACTACAATTCGCTGCCACCACCAAGACTTTATATCTGGGCATCTTAGGTTACCCCAAACACAACAGAATTACAGTATAAAATCACCTTAATAATCAAACAATTAGACTTAACCCTTTAGTAGCGTGTTCTAGCTGAGCTTCCTTCAGAGTAGTGAGTTCATGTTAGAGAACAGAGACAAGAGCTGATTAATTGAACATTTAATCTAAAAAGGCTTCACAGTGCTGGTTACAAAATTACAGAAATAAAGGATATACAGAAATAAAGATAAGACACTGGCAAAACAGTCCATAAAATAAATTGGGAGAAACACAAGAAATCTTTAAATACAATTACCGATATTTTAAGAGACCTTGGGAACTTCTGATGGTATATCCCCCTTCAGTTGTTACAAAGAAATTCACTGTTTTCATCCAGAAACCCATATTAAATAGGAGTCCACAGGTGCTTCTAAGAGGCCAGACCTCCTGGGTGTAACCTGGGAGGGTCAGGAGTCTGGTCTGACCATTTACAGCCCACTCAATCAGACCTGTAAGGGATGCTACTGCAGAGTTCTACCTGAAAAATCATAAGGCTTCCCAAAACATGCAACCCACACCACACCTCTATAATATTATAATAATCATATTCCTCATATCTGTGTAAATATCTGGACACCAGACATGCTGGGTCTAACTGGTTGCAAAGTGGCTATTCTTGTAACTCATAGCAGGAACACCTACCCCTGGCATATTTGATACCCACCACTAGGGTAAAACCTGGGCATTCTGAATATATATATTTGTATTGAAGCATTTTACACTATATATACATGTTCTCCCTATTTCCTAATATTTGACTGTCCCCTGGATGAACTTCATCAGAGCAGAGAGTCCAATATAGTTTATAACACTGTTCTGCTCCGGTGATCTAATCATTCAGTTTCTGGTGATGTTATCTACTCTAGCTAATTTTATGGCCTAGGACTGCTGCACTTTGAATTACAGGTCAGCAAACAAACAAGCAAATTATACAACCCAGAGGGCCAACTCATGCCTTGGCATGACATCATCATATGCCCCTGTGGATTATTTTATGTGGGGAAGACCACTACCAGCCTTAAGGAACATATCAACAACCACAAGTGTTTAATTCGTAAGGCCCTTGAGGGCACCCTAGAGGCAAAGGACAGTGTCATGCAACCAGTGGCAAGCCATTTCGGCATAACTAAACTAACTTCAGATTTATGCCTTTTCTACAAGTACACACCCCAAGGAGGGGAGGCAATCGACACCAACTTTTGCTTCAAACTGAAGCCAGACTGATCTACCAGGTTAAAGGGATAGTATTGTCTATAGACATTAAAAACATAAACTAAATGATCCTACTCCCATCTCTCAAACCTTTATGATTTGAGATATATTTGCAGCTAAAGTTCCCCCTCCCTCCCCTAGCTGACTGCAGGGGAATCCAGTCCCGGGACCATCGGAGGCTCTTTAGCAGAGCCAAGATCATGAGATATAAAAAGAACTACTTCATTGGAACGGTCTACAAAGTGTGCCTGCAAACCCCTTTGAGTGGCACCTCTGTGATGGGGGTCAGATCTTGTGGTGGGATATTGGAGCCCCTCCTGATGCCCCCAGCTACTGATCTCCCCTCCACTTAGCTCCCCTGCTTCCATTCTACCCCAAGGCCCAGGTAGGACCTCATAGTGGGGAATCAGGACCCCTCCTTATGCCCCCCAACTACTGATCTCCCACTTGATTTGGCTCAGAGATCAATAGAGGTGACTCAGGGGAGCAAGGGAGCTTCCTTGCTTCCATTCTGAGAACCCAGGCAGGAATGGGTGCAGTTTTCAAGACCTCTCAGTCAAGGAGGGAAAGCCGCCCTCATTGGGGTGAATGGGTTTCCTGATCCTGCCCACTCCTACTCTGGGTAGGATGGAAGCAGATGAGCACTTTTGCTCCCCCTCCTTGCCTCTATTGATCTCCCAAATCTGCTGGGAGATCAGTAGTGAGGAGCATCTGGAGGGTTGTGATACCCCAACACAAGGTCTGACTTTTAATGCAATTTAACCCTTCGAGTGCCACAGAGGTATCCAATGCATTTCAATGCAAATGCATTGTATACCTCTCTGGTACTCAAAGGGTTAAAAAAAGACACAAGGTTTTCCGCACAGGTAAAGCCTGTGTGTGTGTGTGTGTGTGTGTGTGTGTGTGTGTGTGTGTGCGTGTGTGTGAAAAGGGTGAGCAGCACTCACTTTCCTCTCTAAAATATAAACGGGCAAATTCATTTGTATAACTGTATTCAAAGCTTTGTTGCTGAACAAAACCATTAGGGTAAAAACAAATATTTTGGTTAAATGAAATGTAACTATTTTTAAACATCATATTTAAATTAATAGTTCAGTATTCAACCCCTTGAAAGCTAGATAGATCAGTAACATATTGTAGCGCAATACAATGGAGACCTCTCTTGCATCCAACATGATGAACATTGCAAATGGCATCCGAGTTTTTTAATCTGACTCTGACTCAAGGCAATTTACTAATATTAACATGTATATATCATTTTTGTGTACCAGAGGGGGGTGCGATGCATTGGACACCCACTGGAATTCAAAGAGTTATTATACTGCTTTTCAGAGGTTCTTTTATTGAATTCATTATTTTTATCAATGTTTCAGCTTGACTAGTTTCAACAGTTAAGTTCAGGGTCTTTGATCTTCCAGAGTACTTCATATACTTTAAAAGCAATAATTTCACCAAGCATGATCCGTCTTATCAGACTTTTCTTTCTGGCCTTGGGGAAACAATGACTTTCTTCTGTAGTACTTGAAAGAATAATTATGACAATATTCACATTTCAATCAAAATATCAGGTTTCACATTTTAATTAAAATATCCCATACACTCTGCAATGTTTAAGATATTTAATAATATACTATCATTTGAAAAGAGCTATGTGTCCTCTTGCTTATTTTCATTTATCACAAGTAAGCCAAATACAACAATGATTGCATACAGCTAAGTCTCTGCTAGGATAAAGCAGACTACGAAATTGACTGATGGGTTTTGAAGCATCACTTAAGATCAGTGATCAGTAACTATTTACTCCCACAAGTTCACTGTTTAGGTATTGAAGTGCCCATGCTCTTTTCTTCTTTCTAAGCAGGTTTCATGGTGGAAGATAAAAGCAAGAAGGTATTGGAGGTGTTTAACTCCTTCAGGACAAGAAGGGTATGCAATGAGCTATGCCCCTGGTACCCCCTGGTTCTCAAAGGGTTAAGCATGATTACCAAGTTTTAAAAACTGAGTACCACTTATTTGAAATCATATGACCTTTAGCAGTGCCAGCACATTTTTATAAATATATACGGTCAGGAAACTGGATAGTGACCTGTTGGTAGATCTGCTTCCCTGGGAACAGACCTGTCAATGAAGCTGGAGCTGCACTGTGACCCCTGGCTGAGCAATGGAAGAGAAGAACTGGGGTCCCCTTTGACACCCTGTGTCTAGCTTGAAAATCTGACATAGAGAGTCTATAGAGGGGGCAATTTTCTGATACCCAGATGGCTGGTGAGATCTATTTTGAGGCTGCATGGCCAGGGCATTTTACTAAGTATATTCTTATTAGAACAGATTAATTAAACATGATAATAGTACACTTCATTCAATCTACTGCACATGCTTTAACTGCAGCCATTCTAGTCAGATGTCGTTTGGGATTTCTCTCATAATGTTGGATTTCATGTGATATTTAAATATTCCATGTGTGTTAGTGTGTATGTTTTTGTGTTTAAACATATATAGATATATAAATACACTTCATATATACATTGTACCTACAATGGTATACCACTGGTACACATACACTACTACCCTTGTTGGTGAACATACACTGGTGAACATTATATCAATAACAGGGATGGGCAAAAACTTTTGCCTCAAAATAAAAAGTAAGAAAAATAGCTCTTTGCACCTTTTGTGGGAATTTCATCAAAAAGTGCAGTTTTTCCGCTGTTCACATACTACCCCCCACCACAGCCTTATCCCACTGCACTGGTAGCCAGAGAAGTACATATAATACATGTACTATCCCCCGGCCTTCTCTCTTGGTAGTCATAGAACCACATGCACTGACCCCCCCAACCTTATCCTACTGCACTGGTACCCATAGAACCACTCATATTGACACACACACAGCTTGTCCCACATTAGCCATAAAACTACACATACTGACCCCCACAAGTCTTGCCCCCCTACAATGGTAACCAAAGAACCACATACTCATCACCAGCCTTCTCCTCTGGTAGCCATAGAACTATACATATTGACCCCTTAACCTTGTTTTACTGCACTGGTAGCCATAGAACCACACATATTGGCCCATAGCTTGTCCCACAGTAGTCACAGAACCACACATAATGATTCCTTCCAGCCTGGATGTCCCCCAGCTTTGTCTGTCCCACTATATATATATATATATATATATATATATATATAAGGGAGGGACCTGCTGAGTAAAACAAGGGTATTTCTAGAAAAACAAGAGTATTAGTAGAGATACTAATGAGACATGCTTTATTCAAAAGTCATTGTGTCTTACACTTGCTATTCTGGGCGCATTATTTCCTAGGAGTAAAATCTGATGGCACTGTTGCTAAACCAGTCTATGTACAGATCTTATCAGTGACAATAAACCTCCACAGTCTGCTGCAGATTTTTCCAGTAGGGGTACTAAAAAAATGAAAGTATGAGCTCTAATAAATTGTGAATAAATCATCTCTGTGGGAGTACGCTTGTTTTATATAGCAGGATAAATCCTGCAATACACATTTTTCCATATTACACAATACTACCCTTTAACATTTGCAGACAAAAACTCAGTTGTTTCAATCAAAAAAGCCCTTCTTGGCCCTTGGCAAAAATAAAGGAATCCCTTAATGTCTTAGATACTAGAGAAGCAGTGCTTTGGAGACCTCTCTGGCATCACAGTATTATTTCACCTGTTTTCTTAAGTATTTTAAGTGAGTAACATAGCTAATTGTTGATTCACACAGTTTTGAAATTATATAAAATGCTGTGTGCTCACACCTAGGTTCATACCTTGCTAAGTACTAACATCAACCAAAGTTTGACAAAACACTGAACATTCAGACCACTTCACATAATTTCGTGTTTTCACACTTGGCTAAGACATTGATCCGACTGTTTTGTGTGTTCAAGATCATCAGGAAAAAGGAAATGTAGAATGACCCAAACTTGTTTAAAGGGATAGTAATGTTTCATAATAAAAGCAGCTCTAATTAATCGTCATAGTATTTGGACTTTGGAGAGTGTTATTTCAATTCTGTCAGAGTTGTAGTTCAAGAGTAATTGAATGATAAAATATCCCCCTTCCGCCCCTTTTGCTGATATAACATTGCTCATGTCAGAGCAGCAGGGAGTGTCCAGGTAGTTTGCAGAGAGGGACAATCTTCTATTAAGATAAGGGAAAAACCTGAAAAACTTGTCAAGGGGGGCAGGGCTTTCATTGTTCTCATAGAAAGAAGAGTGTTCCCTGCTGTTATCTGTCTGGTCTATAGACTGGATTCCACATCTGAGAAGAGATGGCTTACACTAGGTAAAAGGGTCGGGAGGGGAAACTTTGCTTGTGAATATCTCTCAAACCATAAAAGTTTGAGAGATAAGACTTATATCGTTCTTCGTGTTTTTTTAATGGCTACAAAACAAAATAAAGATAAAACGAAGAATTACTATCACTTTAACAGATTACATTCTTGTGTTTGGGAGCTCCTTCCACTAGTCTCCTGGTCAGCTACCAGCATTGTCCTTTTGTTAAAATGGCCTGATCATCAACTACAGCCAACATGAACTTATTTAGGGCCAATGTGGGTATACATAATTTATACTTCATTTATAAATTCATTCCCATCAAATGTGAGTCAATTTATAAATAGATTCTCTAAAATGTGAGAAGTCTTTCATTTTTCAATGTTTATTGTTTTCAAAGATTTTCAAGAAGCTGGAAAAAACATTGCTTTGTTTTATTTCCAAATGCATGGAATGCTAGCAAAAAGAACTGGCATAAAATATAGAAACATGTGGTAATATAAAAATAAATAAAATAATGAAATGGGGTAAAGGAGTATTATCCAGTAAATACCATTATTTTTCATTTACCTCTTTTTATTTTCATAATGCAAAATATGTGAATGGTAGAGTCATGGAAATGTCTGCCACATGCTGCTAGTTCCTTTCAAGGGAAGCATGTGCTGACCACTTGTAGCATATTGCAATTTCAATTTGCTACAATGGTAAAGTAGAATAAAAAAAATATACATATAAATATATACAAACACACACACACACACACACACACACACACACAGAGGCATAAATGTAGCGTTCTTTATCAGGGAGCAGGCATTGAAATGTTGATCTATCCATTTGAAAAATGAAACTTCAAATTTATTTAATGGAAAATAAAGGGGATGTGCCTCCTTGGATATTATTGAGATAAGTGCTATAAATGAGCAATCAGATCTGGAAACAATGCATGATCTGTCTTAAATGAACAAACTGGGCTAGAATAGAGGGTAAGGGTGAGTGGAAAAATTGAACAGCCAGAGGAGATGTAAGGGAGGGTTGTGGGCCAGAGGAGATATAAAGGAGGAAAGCCAGCAAGAGGATATGTAAAGGAGGGAGCAGGCTTGAGGATATTTAAGAGTGGCGAGGATGCCTAAGGGGATTAGGCCAAAGGAGATAAAAGGGAGGGGAACAGGCCAGAGGAGATGGGAGAGAGGGTAGTTGATAAAGAAGACTGTAAAGGAAGCCCAAGAGGCCGGGAAACCTTGGGCCATCGTTCCGAGTCTCTCCTGCCCAGAGTCGGCCGGTCCAACTTGAATGTGCCGGTCGAATGTAATCTGGAGCGCACAACAGCCTGGGAGCATGCCAGTCGCATGTCGTCGATGGTGCGTCGAGGTCAACAAGACCATCAGTGTCGACTTTGATGGTCTGGGGAGTCGATGACAGAAGTCGCCGCCAGCTGTCCTCGAAGTAGACGAATCCCCAGGAGTTGAGTCACGAAGTCCCCACAAGTCGAGTAGGAGTCGAAGTCGCAGGTATCTGGACGAAGAAGGTCGACCACACTTAATACCCCTCCTGGATGGGAGTCAAAGCGGGCTCTTTAGACCATCCCAGGAATAACAACACGCAGAGACTCTGTCTTAGTTCACAACAAGTAACTCACCCTTTATTGAAACATAGCTTGACTTATACACACACAAGACAGTGATTCTTAAAATGCAAGACAAAGAATACAATGCACAGTAAACAAACAACTCATGTATTACACAGTAGGGTAGACATGATTGAATTATAACCCAAAAAGGACTTGGGCAGAGATAAACATTACACAAAGACTTAAGGGACTGGAATACACATTCCAGGGACAATGGCCAGTGAATTGAAGCCTGTTTAAATATGCCGCTTCAACCCCGTCCAAACAGATGTTGACTTGGAGTCGCCTGTCGACTAATCCCTGAGCCACCTACTTTTCTCCATGTTAAGGATAATGAAGGCCTTTAAATGTCCTGCTCAGGAATTCGATCAATCAGGCGTCTGCCTGCTGTTCTCGCCATCGTGCATTCGACACTGTGACGACGATTTGAGCACCGAGGTGGGAATCTGCATCTGGTTGTCGATGCCACTGTAACACTAAGACACAACAACACTGGTCATATAGTCTCTTTAGTCATACCCACTCCGAGAGGGGTCGATGCTCATACAACGGATGGTTCTGTGAGTTTAGTCCCTTTCACCACCACTGCCTGCCGTCCTAATATTATACAAAGTTCTCCTTAGCTCATAATAAAGGCCTTTATATCCATAGGCACGGGGAGGGCTTCCAGTAACGGACTATGATCTGTTACATTTCTCCCCCTTTTTAGTACCAAGCCAGTGGCAGCTTGGTCGAACGCTGGCTTGTGACTCCAGGAGGCCCATGCGGATAGCCCCTTGTCCTGGGCCAGGAATAAAACATTAGTCTCTTGTCCTGGGCTGAGCAATAAAAGGGTAGCCCCTTGTCTTGGGCTAAGAAACAGATTGTGAGCCCCTTGTCCCGGGCTAAGAAATAAAGCAGAGGCACCTTGTCCTGGGCCAGGAGAAAGTAGTAGCCCCTGGCCTTGGGCTATCCACACAGGCAAACTCTGATGGTCACTGATCCAGGCAGAGCTGGGGTCAGATTCCCCTGGGTCTGTGGCCATTGGCTCTGGATCCAGGGCTAGTCTATAGGGCCAAGGGGTTTTCACTGATGTAACTGGGCTGGGAAAAGGCTGGTTCTGGAGGCCCCTCTTTGTACTCCAGGGGTCCAGTTTGGGACCACACTGTGGGTACATGGAGGCATCTCCCCCTTTTTTCAGGTCATGTACCACAACGTTGAAGAAGAGGCTGTTGCTTACACTCTCCTGTGCTAGGACAAGGTGCAGGGGCCATTAGATGGGACAGGAGTCTCCATATCTATAGCTGGGCCATCAGAGTCCCTAAGGAGGACGGTGGTCCCACTCCCTAAGGCAAGATCAATAGGGCCACTGGGAAGGATGGTGGTCCCACTTCCCACAGTAGGGTCATCACTTGCACTGGTGTGGAGCGAATTCCCACTCACCAGGCTAGTGTCAACAGATTCAGGGGCAACAGAAACACTAGGGAGGACGGTGGTCCCACTCCCTAATGTAGGAGCATCACTTGCCCTGGTGAGGAGCGGATTCCCACTCACCAGGCTTGGGTCAACAAATCCAGGGGCCTCACTTGGCCTGGTGAGGAACGAATTCCCACTCACCAGGCTGAGGTCAACATCTTCAGGGGCAACAACACAGGGGCTGCTGGTGAGGACCTGGGTCCCACTCACCAGGCTAGGGTCAACAGATTAAGGGGCAACAGAAACACTAGGGAGGATGGTGGTCCCACTCCCTAGCGTAGGAGCATCACTTGCCCTGGTGAGGAGTGGATTCCCACTCACCAGGCTGGGGTCAACAAATCCAGGGGCCTCACTTGGCCTGGTGAGGAACGAATTCCCACTCACCAGGCTGGAGTCAACATCTTCACTGGGGAGAACCTCATTCCTCTTTTCCCCAGCACAAAGCTCACGCATGTACGGCTGATGTACTGTATCCATAAGTCGCCTTATCCTTGCTATCAACTGCTTGTGTCCCAGGAGCGGCATGAGGTTCTCCATTCTTCTGCACACCGGGTCAGGATGCATCCCTATTCCTATAATGGTCCACCGCTCGTCCACTACGAATTAGATGAAACCCCAGTCGGGCTCTACTGCTCCGATTTGTTTCACAAAATCACTGAGACCCCATGCGGGTCCTACTGTTTCGACGCATTCCACGAAGTCCATGAAACCCCATTCGGACATTACTGCTCCGATGGGTTCCAGGGCTGCCATAGTTCACCGGCGTCATTGACTCTGGTAAAAGGAGATAATCCCACCACTTGCCACCAGTTTAACGGAAGCCCAAGAGGCCTGGAAACCTTGGGCCATCTTTCCTGGTCTCTCCTGCCCAGAGTCAGCCGGCCCGTGTAGAATGTGCCTGGGAACGCATTTCTTCTTGTCATAAGATGGGCTTTCTAAAGATACCATTATTTTCATCAAATTTCCTGTAAAACAATTTATAAAATATGATGAAACAAATGTAACAAATGCACTGTATTTAACTTTGGCACTAAAAATCTTTTACACATCTACAAATGCTAAAAAAAACCCTGCTAAATAGATTATAATATTTATCTTGATTTTAGAAATACCCAATGTTGACATGTTTTTCAAATGTTTTTGTCAAGTTATATGGCAATAACTAAAAGTAGCAAAACTTGAGGTTTCCCAAAACTTTTGACCAGTAGTGTAGCCTGCATAAAAAGAGGCGTAGATGCAAGGGATGCTAATATTCTGTATCTATATAAATCCTTGGTTAGGCCCCATCTGGAATATGGAGTACAGTTTTGGGCACCAGTTCTTAAAAAAGACATTGTTGAACTGGAAAAAGTGCAGACATACAACAAAATAGATACATGGTTTGGAGGATCTGAGATATAAAGAGAGACTAGCGAAACTGGGTTTATTGACATTAGAGAAGAGATGTCTAAGGGGTGATATGATTACCATTTACAAATACATTAAAGGTCAATACAAATAAATATCCTATGAATTATTTTACAAAGCTGAGATAAGAACTAGAGGTCATCCATTAAGAATAGAGGAAAGACACTTTCCATTAAAACAAAGGCATGGATTTTTTACATTAAGGGCTGTAAAGCTATGGAATTCTTTGCCTCAGGATGTTGTACTTGCAGAAACTGTAACTGCTTTCAAAAAGCAATGGATGCCTATCTAGCACAGAACAATATTGGAAATTATGACAGATGGCTTCAATGCAGAGAGGTTGTTGATCCAGGGAACTATCTGACTTCCATTTGGAGTCAGGAAGGATTTTTTTTCCCACTTGGAGCTAAATTGTAAATGGATTCAGGGTGTGTTTTTTTTTTTTTGCTTTTCTGTGGATCAACAGGGGTGTTTTGGCATGGGCTGGACTTGAAGGACGCATGTCTTTTTTCAGCTATGAAAAACTATGTTACTGTATAAAAAAAGTACCATAGTCTAGCATGTTATATTTCCCTATGGGTGAGATAACCAAAGCAACATCACTATGAGGGTGTTGCCCATGTGAAAGGAGCCTTGTACTTTTATATTCATTGCAGAGACAGATACAATGACAATACTAGAAATGACAGAGCAATCAAAATTGTACCTCAAAACCTTTTGTTGTATCTATCAACATTGTTGAATTAAATGTTCATGTTTTTCTGTTTCTTGTGGTTTCTTCTCCTATTTACAAAAATGTCCATTATCATAATTTTGGTAAATTAACTTATGCTATCTATTTCTCTATTGATCCACTGCATCAGATGGAGTCTCCTATATTCTGCTTGCCTTCCCTCATTTACATGGCCCAGGTGGAACTGTAGTCAATTGAAAAAAGTTTTAAACATAATTGCAAAAATCGCTGTGCACTCAATTTAGTACTTTGCGTGTCAATATTTTGACTGTGAACCTTTAGTGTGTGTCCCATTGTTGACTTGTGATAATATTCTATGCATTTTACACTTCAAGGCTTTTTCTTACAGTCAGCTTTCATGTACAGTAAAACTTCATTCTGCTAAGTGTATACATGACATGTTGGATTAGTTTGTTTGAACAACTTGAAGACATTTTCATGAAGAACAAAGGCTTGTTGGTGAGACTGCCATAAATTAATATGAAGGTGCTCAACGCCATTATGTCATGTAGAAATGAAACTAAAATTGATTTTAGCATGTCTTTGAAAATAAGGCAATACAGATACATAGGTTAGAACCAGTTAAATACATAAGTAAACAAAGATAAATTAGAATACAAATGTAAATTATCTGTCACATTTTGAAAAACATGTATAACATGGCAGTCTTTTCAGTAAAAACAAAATTGATTTGGTTGTGGTTGATATTCAAGAGTTTTCTTTTTTATTTAACAAAGTTTGGACCTGCAGAGTGTATAGTGTAAGTATTTGGAAGTAAAGAGAAAGAAGGAGGATCAGCAACTCACAAATCTGCATCCCATTCAGTCAAAAAAAGACCTTTTGAACGTATCAAGGGCCAGTATGTTAGCAAAATGCCTTTAACCTCTTGTCGCCTGGTCCAATGAAGAGACAAGATTGGAGAACAAACAAACAGGGATGCTTCTTTATTCAAATAGAGATAGAACAGCACACACATGGCATGAGTATTAGCAAGAGCAAAAACTGTTCTAAACTACATACAAAGGGTTGTAACTTATATACCTCTACTACACATTAGAACCTAAGGTATTATGGGTAAAACATGATGCATTATGGTCTGAAATAAGATGCGGAGGAAAACTGTGAAGAGATGTATGTTTGTAGCCAAACAGAAACTGAACACATATATATATACTTTACTAGCCCACCCATCCCAGCTTTCCCAACCCACTAACTACTTCCTTCCCAAGGTAGTAAAAAGTAAATCCAAGGTTATGTGGTAGAAGCAGAAAAGCAATTTGTATCTCTTGTTAGCCTAACAGCGTCTTAATGGCAAAAAAGGAGGCAGGGGAAGTATATATGAGTTTCTCGTGATACTGCAGGATTGTATTGATATGTAAGTGTTCCATTCAGCACTGTTCTATTCTGCACATACACTGTTAACCCTTTCTGTCCAGGATTCATTGTGTAACCACAATCACATCCTCCTGATAAGAAGTCCTATAGTAATTTATTCATTAACAAGTATGAAAGCCTGTATACATGGGCTAAAGTACCGCCCAGCGGCCTCCGCTTCTGCCCCAGAGCCGGGAGCACAGACAGGCAGTGGCCTCCTCATCTTCTGTTAACCCCTTATTGCCATACCTGGGAACTCTCCGGTTTTGCCCCGGAGACTCCGGATTTCAAACTGAATTACCGGGTCTCCGGGGCAATGTGTCAATCACCGGGTGGGCAGAGTTTAAGTAGAAACTCTGCCCACTTGTGCTCCATCCCGCCCAGTTCCTCCCACTCCCCGCCCTCTTACAGCCATTTTGCAGGGGGGGGGGTTGTGGTTTTTTTTGTCCCGCCCCCCCACGACTATTCCCTGCCCCTTTTATGACGTGATTCGCGTCATTTTCCTCCCCCTGGGCACTGACAGGGCTACCCTCCGGGTAGCCCTGTTTCAAAAGTTCCCAGGTATGCTTATTGCTGTCACTGAGTAACTGCATAATATGTTAATACCTGATACTAATATCAAGTACATGAGAATCAGTTTTATGTGTTACACCACACCAGATCATGTCCAGATTCCGCCATGGGAATTAATGTGATACAACTTAAAGAGAAAGTGGATTTCTAGTAATCCATAAGCACCCCACCACCACCACTGCCATGCATATATAACTTAGCCTGGGATCGGAAACCTACAGCTTTCTAGCTGTTGTTGGACTACGGCTCTCATCATCCTCAGCCTATCTGTGCCAGCTAAGGATAAAGGGAATTGCAGTCTGACAATAGCTGGAGGAGAGAAACGGGTTCCCTTGTCTGGTGTAAGCTCAGGTAACTGTAAAGGCATTTGGATGCCAGTTCACACAAACTAAATTCTAGGTATTTAACTGCAAACTTATTTTAGTTCCAGAAACCCCTCACTGGTCATCATTGGTTTGATTTTTTGATAAGCACCCAAGCCTTTGAAAATACTCACAATTCATAGTGCAGACACAGGAAGCCAGAAAGTTTATTTAACCCTTTGAATGCCAGAGAGATATTCAGCACATTGCAACTTGTACTGGATACCTCTCTGGCACTCAAGAGGTTAAACAAGGTATCTGATTTATTGCAATAAGAGTAGTAGACGATAAGATGGGGAGGCCACTGCCTGTCTGTGCTCCTGGCTCTGGGGCAGAAGCGGAGGCCACTGGGTGGTACTTTAGCCCGTGTATACAGGATTTCATACTTGTTAATGAATAAATTACTAGAGGACTTCTTATCAGGAGGCTGTGATTGTGGTTACACCATGAATTCCCCATGTGGTGATCACAATAGTTAATCTAGATTTCATATGCTGATAACATCTGTCCTATACTGATAGGAAAAGGGTCACATGGGAATCCAGGGCCCACACAGATCATATCAACCACACAGCATGACCTGCAGTCTAAGCAAAGAACAGATACATAGTAGCGTAAAAGTAAAATGTGTCATCTACGTACAAGTACAATAATCAAGACTGAATTCATATTCTTTTGCTATACATAACAAATTTCCTAAAATTATCCTTTTTTGTCATAGCTAACCACTATCCTTTTTATATATTGAATTCATGGGGTTAGCATCCCCATTTAAATCAACAGGAATTGGGAACATTTTGTTTACCCCTGTGGTGCACTTGGCTTGCTCCAGAATTGCACTATATTTTTCCTAAGGCTCTATGGACCTTGTGCACAAAAGAAGAGAGCAGTTCTGGAACAAACCGAGTACACAGCAGACAGTGGTGTCCGTAGACATTTTTCCAGGGGGGGGCAAAGCCCATCTAGCCCCTTTATTTATATGGAGGGGGGTAATTGTAAGGGGGGGGCAAGTGCCCCCCCTTGCCCCCCCTGCAGACGCCCATGACAGCAGAGGATACATTTTTGAATGACTAATCAGCTGCAGCATGGTGAATAAATCAGTAGGGTTTAAAGGAGAAGTAACACCTCTGCTTGCTTTATTATAGTCATATGCATTTCATATATGCTATCAAATAAAGTAGATGCCTTTAAAAAGGGCCTGGATACTTTTTTAAAAGAGCAGAACATAGAGGACTTTGTATGTTAGAATTAGGATTAATATTTATTTTGTGCTTGTTGATCCAAGGAAAAATCTGATTGCCACTTGGAATCAAGAAGGAAATGTTTCTCCCCATTCAAAGCAGAATTTGAAATTGCTGTATTGAAGGAGTGTTTTACCTTCTTTTGGATCAACAGGGCTAAACAGTAATAGCAAAAGGCAGTGGCGTAAAAATAGGGGCCGCAGGGGTCGCACCTGCGAACGGGCCCGTCACTCTCAGGGACCCGGCCGCCCCCTGCTACCCCCTCTCCACAAGCCCGCTGCATAGCTGATGTCCCGGCGGCCAGCACTCGAGTAATGCAGAGCGCTGGGAGATGACATAATCTCCCAGCGCTCTGCATTACTAAGAACCGCGCAGGAGCTTGTCACACACACACCGGTAGACCACCAGGAGGTAGGAGGACGGGGGTCAGTAGGGGAAATGTGGAGATTGGGGGGGAAATGTGGAGAATGAGGGGCATTGTGATGGGGGCATTGTGGAAGGGGCAATGTGGAGGTGGCCAATGTGGTTGAGGGGGGCCAATGTGGTTGGAGGGGGTCCCGTGGCAATTCTTGCACCAGGGCCCCGTGGCTTCTAGTTACGCCTCTGGCAAAAGGGTTGAACTTGATGGATACAAGTCTTTTTTTAACATAAACTGCTATGTAACTCTATAACACACTAAAGAAACTCACACAACTGGACAGTGACATCTACAGCTGACACTGTACCACCCTTTACTCCTTAGCAAAGGCACAAGAACAAAATTCATAGGTGCCATTAGGAAAGTAAGTGTGTGTGTTTGGGGGGGGGTATTATTAGGTGGAGTTTTATTTTCCTTTAACCCCTTAAGGACCGGCCGTGCACGTACTTAGCAGTCCCTTAAGGACCACGGAGCATTTTTTTTTTTTTTTTTGCGGGATCCGATTCCAGACTCCCCGAACAGCGTGCAGCCGCTCGGGGAGCCCGGAATTCCATGACGGTCCGGACCAACATGGGTCCTTAAGGGTATAACAACCCATGACGGTCCAGGATCGTCATGGTTCCTTAAGGGGTTAAATTGGGTTTTTAACCCCTTGAATGCTAGACAAGTCTCCAGTGCATTGCAAAACAATGCATTGGATGCCTCTCTAACATTATAGTGGTAAAACCCTCAATTAAATCAAAGGGATTGTTGAGAATTGTCATTTGTTACCTATAATGCAGTTTGTACAAAAGGATCTATGGTTGTTGCAATGTGTTGAATACCTCTTGGTTAAATCTATGGGGATCTTGATTTGTCCTCTCTGGTACTCAATGGGTGATACATCTGGCCTAGTGATGAGCGAGCACCCCAATGCTCGGATGTTCGGGTGCTCTGACCGAGCACCCCCTGAGGCTCGAGTGCTCGGCCGAGCATCCGAGCCCCATTGAAGTCAATGGGAGGACTCGAGCATTACACCAGGCACCCCCTGCTCTGATGAGGGGAGGGTGCCTGGTCCATAGGAAAAGGGCAGAAAAAGATGGAAACACTACAGAAATGGTTCAGGGACAGCATAGGGAGGATGTCTGGATGCACCTTGGACTCCAACATCGCTGCTGGGAACGATCTTTCGCCCGTAGTACGCCATTTTTACAGACTGACCATAAAACACACAAAAAGGAAAATAAAAACGACTTTAGGCGAAAAATTGTTACCAAACAGTATTTGCTGTATATTTACTTGTATATCATCTGCAAATTCTCCCAAAAATTTCCTTGATTTTCAGAACTGAGGCCATGATTAAGAGGGAAACGTGCGCAGAGGCAAATTCTCCCAAAAATTTCCTTGATTTTCAGAACTGAGGCCATGATTAAGATGGAAACGTGCGCTGAGCTGACCATCTAAAACATTATGGGTGAGGGTCTGCTGCAGAGCTGACCATCCTAAACATTATATGCGAAGGCCCGCTAGTGAGCTGACGCTATAAAACATTATATGAGAAGGCCCGCTGGTGAGCTGACCTATATAAAAATTGGCAAACAGGGCCCGCTGGTGAGCTGGCCCTATATAAAAATTATATCACAGGGCCCGCTGGTGAGCTGGCCCTATATAAAAATTATAGCACAGGGCATATGGAAGAGGAGGAGGAGGATGAGAAGATTAAGAGTCAACCATATACCCGTTTTTTGGGTGGAAGGGGTGAATGGGAATACAGAGTATTCCCATCATTGTAAATAACATATATAAAGTGAGTTTATGTTCCCCCGGGGCTTTCCTCCAGTGGAGTGGAGAAGTCAGGGGAAATCCAGGCCTTGTTCATTTTTATAAGTGTCAACCTATCAGCATTGTCGGTGGAAAGGCGGATACGCTTATCTGTTATGATGCCACCAGCAGCACTAAATACCCGCTCAGACAGAACGCTGGCGGCAGGGCAGGCCAGCACCTCCAAGGCGTAGAGTGACAGTTCATACCACGTGTCCAGCTTGGACACCCAGTAGTTGTAAGGCACAGAGGGATCATTGAGGACGCTGACACGGTCTGCTACGTACTCCTTCACCATCTTCCAAAACTTTTCCCTCCTTGTGACACTAGGCTGCGCATCAGGGTGAGGGTGCTGGCGGGGTGTCATGAAGGTGTCCCACGCCTTGGAGAGTGTTGCCCTGCCTTTGTCGGAACTGCTGTGTGCTCCCCTTTTCTCCCCTTCTCGGTTGGCCAAGGTAGCACGTACTCTGCCGCCAGCGTTGTCAGATGGAAAATTTTGGAGCAATTTTTCAACAAGAACCTTCTGGTATTGCACCATTTTGCTTGTCCTCTCCACCGGAGGAATGAGAGATGAGAAATTCTCTTTGTAGCGGGGGTCCAGAAGGGTGAACACCCAGTAATCCGTGTTGTCTAAAATGCGTACAACGCGTGGGTCACGGGAAAGGCAGCCTAACATAAAGTCAGCCATGTGTGCCAGAGTACCAACAGTCAAGATTTCGCTGTCCTCACCAGGAGGCTGACTCTCAATATCCTCATCCTCTTCCTCCTCTTCTGCCCACCCACGCTGAAGAGATGGAACTAAAGTTCCATGGCTACCCTCTGTAGCGGAGGCAACCGTGTCTTCCTCCTCCTCCTCCTCCTCCTCCTCCTCCTCCGCCTCCTCCAATTGTCGCTGAGAAGACGAAGTGAGCGTGCTCTGGCTATCACCTTGTGTAAGCTCTTCCTCCCCCATTTCCACCTCTTCCACATGCAAAGCGTCGGTTTTAATTGTGAGCAGCGAGCGTTTCAGTAGACACAGAAGTGGGATGGTTACACTGATAATAGCGTTATCGCCGCTCACCATCTGTGTCGATTCCTCAAAATTGCGTAAAACCTCGCAGAGGTCTGACATCCATTCCCACTCCTCACTTCTGATTACAGGAAGTTGAATGGAGAGGCGACGACCGTGTAACAGCTGGTACTCCACTACTGCCCTCTGCTGCTCACAAAGCCGGGCCAACATGTGGAAGGTGGAGTTCCAGCGCGTGCTCACGTCACACAGCAGCCGGTGAGCTGGCAATTGTAAGCGCTGCTGCAGCTTCAACAGGCCGGCCGAAGCTGTAGATGACTTACGGAAATGTGCACACACGCGGCGCACCTTGGTCAAGAGATCATGCACATTGGGGTAGGTTTTTAGAAATCGCTGCACCACTAAATTAAATACATGCGCTAGGCATGGTACGTGTGTGAGCTTGCCGAGCTCCAAAGCCGCCACCAAGTTACGCCCATTATCACACACAACCATGCCTGGTTGCAGGTTGAGTGGAGAGAGCCACTGCTCGGTCTGGTGACTAATCCCCTGCAACAGCTCTGAGGCCGTGTGCTGTTTGTCCCCAAGGCAGATCAGCTTCAGCACGGCCTGTTGACGCTTCCCCACTGCAGTGCTACACTGCTTCCAGCTACTGGCTGATGGGGGAGTGGCGGTGTGTGTAGAGAATTCGGAGGTGGAAACGGAGGAGGAGGAGCCAATAACATAGGTGCTGGTGGAAACCCTGATGGAGGTAGGGCCCGCAATCCTCGGCGTGGGTAGCACCCGTGCCATCCCAGGGTCCGAGTCGCTCCCAGCCTCCACGACATTCACCCAGTGTGCCGTCAGGGAAATGTAGCGTCCCTGGCCACAAGCACTTGTCCATGTGTCAGTCGTTAAGTGGACCTTCCCAGTAACTGCGTTGGTCAGGGCACGGGTGATGTTACGGGACACATGGTGGTGTAATGCGGGGATGACACACCGGGAAAAGTAGTGGCGGCTGGGGACCGCGTACCGAGGGACAGCTGCTGCCATCAGGCTGCGGAAGGACTCAGTGTCCACAAGCCTAAATGGCAGCATTTCGATGGCCAGTAATTTTGAAAGGTGTGAGGTTAGTGCTATGGCCTGTGGGTGGGTGGCTGGGTACTTTCTCTTGCGCTCAAATGCCTGGGGTAACGACATTTGGACGCTGTGCTGGGACAGGGAAGTGGATGTGGTCGCTGATGGTGCTTCAGATGCTACAGGTGCAGGGCGGGAGGTATGCGGGCCTGCGCCTTCGACAGGCGATTGGCCGGCACCGAAAACAGGGGAAGAGGAGGCAGTGGTGTGGCCTGCAGACACAGATGGGCGATCCAGGCGTTCCTCCCACTTACTACGGTGCTTGGATGCCATGTGTCGGATCATGCTGGTGGTGGTGAGGTTTCTAGTGTTCATGCCTCGGCTCATTCTGGTGTGGCACAGGTTGCAAACTACAAATCTTTTGTCGTCCGCACTTTCCTTAAAAAAACGCCATACCGCGGAACACCTACCCCTTGGCAAGGTAGATTTACGCAAGGGGGTGCTCCGTGGAACATTTGCGGGCCGGTTTGGTGCGGTCCGCCTTCTTTCTGTAGCCACACCACTGCCTCTTCCAGCCTGTTGCGGTGCTGCAGATGGCTCACCCTCAGGACTGCTGTCATCGCTCGGCTCTACACCTTCCCAGGTGGGGTCAGTCACCTCATCGTCCACCAAGTCCTCCTCCACTTCCTCACTCTGATCATCCTCCTCAAGTCTTGATCCCACCACATACTCAGTCATTGACAACTGTATAACATTCTCCTCAACAAGGTCTTGAGACGGAAATAGTGGTTGATTTAATGGCAACTGTGTCTCATCATCATCATCATCATCCACTACTTCCTTTGACCTTAAATGCCGTTCACATCTGTCATCTTCTTGTGATTGGGTAGCCTCTAGAGGTTGTGAATCAGGGCACAAGATGTCATGTTCCTCTGCAAGCGTGCTTGGAGAGAGGGTCAAATGAAGGATTGGTGATGAGACGAGCTCATCACTATATCCCAGTGTGGGATCACTTCTTTGACCAGACCGTGTATGGTGGGAGGAAGGATGATCAGAGTGAGGATTATGTTGACCAGACTCTTGGCTACTGAGAGTGGACTTGGTGGAAGACAGGGTGGTGCTTAACCGACTGGAAGCAGTATCAGCTGTCATCCAACCGACCACCTGTTCGCACTGGTCGGACCTCGAGAGTGATGTCCTGCGACGCCCTGTGAAATCAGACATGAAGCTAGGTATGGTGGATGTCTTTCTTTCTTGTGCTCTGGCACCAGGCACAGTTTCTCCGCGTCCTGACCCGCGCCCTGAACTTTCAGGATCACGTCCACTTCCCCGTCCCTTTTTACCCGCCTTCTTCATCTTACACGATATATATGACTTTAATATATATGAGTTTGAAAACTTAACAGTATTTCTTCCTATTCTGCAACTGTGCAGAGTACACAGAATAGGCTGTTAAACGGCGTTGAAACACACTGAATGGAATATGTGACTTTAATATTTGAGTTTGAAAACTTAACAGTATTTCTTATAATTCTGGAACTGTACAGAGTACACAGAATAGGCTGCTAAACTGCGGTGACACACACTGAATGGAATAAGTGACTTTAATATTTGAGTTTGAAAACTTAACAGTATTTCTTCCTATTCTGCAACTGTGCAGAGTACACAGAATAGGCTGCTAAACTGCGGTGACACACACTGAATGGAATAAGTGACTTTAATATTTGAGTTTGAAAACTTAACAGTATTTCTTCCTATTCTGCAACTGTGCAGAGTACACAGAATAGGCTGCTAAACTGCGGTGACACACACTGAATGGAATAAGTGACTTTAATATTTGAGTTTGAAAACTTAACAGTATTTCTTCCTATTCTGCAACTGTGCAGAGTACACAGAATAGGCTGCTAAACTGCGGTGACACACACTGAATGGAATAAGTGACTTTAATATTTGAGTTTGAAAACTTAACAGTATTTCTTCCTATTCTGCAACTGTGCAGAGTACACAGAATAGGCTGCTAAACTGCGGTGACACACACTGAATGGAATAAGTGACTTTAATATTTGAGTTTGAAAACTTAACAGTATTTCTTACTATTCTGCAACTCTGCAGAGTACACAGAATAGGCTGTTAAACGGCGGTGAAAGACACTGAATGGAATATGTGACTTTAATATTTGAGTTTGAAAACTTAACAGTATTTCTTCCTATTCTGCAACTGTGCAGAGTACACAGAATAGGCTGCTAAACTGCGGTGACACACACTGAATGGAATAAGTGACTTTAATATTTGAGTTTGAAAACTTAACAGTATTTCTTCCTATTCTGCAACTGTGCAGAGTACACAGAATAGGCTGCTAAACTGCGGTGACACACACTGAATGGAATAAGTGACTTTAATATTTGAGTTTGAAAACTTAACAGTATTTCTTACTATTCTGCAACTCTGCAGAGTACACAGAATAGGCTGTTAAACGGCGGTGACACACACTGAATGGAATATGTGACTTTAATATTTGAGTTTGAAAACTTAACAGTATTTCTTCCTATTCTGCAACTGTGCAGAGTACACAGAATAGGCTGTTAAACGGCGTTGAAACACACTGAATGGAATATGTGACTTTAATATTTGAGTTTGAAAACTTAACAGTATTTCTTATAATTCTGGAACTGTACAGAGTACACAGAATAGGCTGCTAAACTGCGGTGACACACACTGAATGGAATAAGTGACTTTAATATTTGAGTTTGAAAACTTAACAGTATTTCTTACTATTCTGCAACTCTGCAGAGTTCACAGAATAGGCTGTTAAACGGCGGTGAAAGACACTGAATGGAATATGTGACTTTAATATTTGAGTTTGAAAACTTAACAGTATTTCTTCCTATTCTGCAACTGTGCAGAGTACACAGAATAGGCTGCTAAACTGCGGTGACACACACTGAATGGAATAAGTGACTTTAATATTTGAGTTTGAAAACTTAACAGTATTTCTTCCTATTCTGCAACTGTGCAGAGTACACAGAATAGGCTGCTAAACTGCGGTGACACACACTGAATGGAATAAGTGACTTTAATATTTGAGTTTGAAAACTTAACAGTATTTCTTACTATTCTGCAACTCTGCAGAGTACACAGAATAGGCTGTTAAACGGCGGTGAAAGACACTGAATGGAATATGTGACTTTAATATTTGAGTTTGAAAACTTAACAGTATTTCTTATAATTCTGGAACTGTACAGAGTACACAGAATAGGCTGTTAAACGGCGTTGAAACACACTGAATGGAATAAGTGACTTTAATATTTGAGTTTGAAAACTTAACAGTGTTTCTTATAATTCTGGAACTGTACAGAGTACACAGAATAGGCTGTTAAACGGCGTTGAAACACACTGAATGGAATATGTGACTTTGATATTTTAGTTTGAAGACTTAACAGTATTTCTTCCTATTCTGCAACTGTGCACAGTACACAGAATGTGCTGCTACACTGCGGCGAAGCACACTGAATGGAATATGTGACTTTTAAATTTTAGTTTGAAGACTTAACAGTATTTCTTCCTATTCTGCAACTCTGCACAGTACACAGAATGTGCTGCTAAACTGCGGCGAAGCACACTGAATGGAATATGTGACTTTGATATTTTAGTTTGAAGACTTAACAGTATTTCTTCCTATTCTGCAACTCTGCACAGTACACAGAATGTGCTGCTACACTGCGGCGAAGCACACTGAATGGAATATGTGACTTTTAAATTTTAGTTTTAAAAACTTAACAGTATTTCTTCCTATTCTGCAACTCTGCACAGTACACAGAATGTGCTGCTACACTGCGGCGAAGCACACTGAATGGAATATGTGACTTTGATATTTTAGTTTGAAGACTTAACAGTATTTCTTCCTATTCTGCAACTCTGCACAGTACACAGAATGTGCTGCTACACTGCGGCGAAGCACACTGAATGGAATATGTGACTTTGATATTTTAGTTTGAAGACTTAACAGTATTTCTTCCTATTCTGCAACTCTGCACAGTACACAGAATGTGCTGCTACACTGCGGCGAAGCACACTGAATGGAATATGTGACTTTGATATTTTAGTTTGAAGACTTAACAGTATTTCTTCCTATTCTGCAACTGTGCACAGTACACAGAATGTGCTGCTACACTGCGGCGAAGCACACTGAATGGAATATGTGACTTTGATATTTTAGTTTGAAGACTTAACAGTATTTCTTCCTATTCTGCAACTCTGCACAGTACACAGAATGTGCTGCTACACTGCGGCGAAGCACACTGAATGGAATATGTGACTTTTAAATTTTAGTTTGAAGACTTAACAGTATTTCTTCCTATTCTGCAACTCTGCACAGTACACAGAATGTGCTGCTAAACTGCGGCGAAGCACACTGAATGGAATATGTGACTTTGATATTTTAGTTTGAAGACTTAACAGTATTTCTTCCTATTCTGCAACTCTGCACAGTACACAGAATGTGCTGCTACACTGCGGCGAAGCACACTGAATGGAATATGTGACTTTGATATTTTAGTTTGAAGACTTAACAGTATTTCTTCCTATTCTGCAACTCTGCACAGTACACAGAATGTGCTGCTACACTGCGGCGAAGCACACTGAATGGAATATGTGACTTTGATATTTTAGTTTGAAGACTTAACAGTATTTCTTCCTATTCTGCAACTCTGCACAGTACACAGAATGTGCTGCTAAACTGCGGCGAAGCACACTGAATGGAATATGTGACTTTGATATTTTAGTTTGAAGACTTAACAGTATTTCTTCCTATTCTGCAACTCTGCACAGTACTCAGAATGTGCTGCTAAACTGCGGCGACGCACACTGAATGGAATACGTGACTTTGATATTTTAGTTTGAAGACTTAACAGAATGTGCTCTAATCTGCAACTTTGCACACTAAACAGAATGTGCTCTAATCTGCAACTTTGCACACTAAACAGAATGTGCTCTAATCTGCAACTTTGCACACTAAACAGAATGTGCTCTAATCTGCAACTGTGCACACTAAACAGAATGTGCTCTAATCTGCAACTTTGCACACTACACAGAATATATATATTTTTTTTTTTTTTTTTTGTTTTTTTCCCCCCACACCAAATAACCTGCTGCCCCCACACACAGTAGTCCTAAAAAGGACTTTTGGTTCTTTTTTTTTCACAATTTTTGTTTTTTTCCTCCCTACACTGCCTTTCCCTTCCTATCCTCAGCTCTCCCTGGCTCAGACTGAGCCGAACTCGATGGTCAGGTGCTATACAGCACCTGACCACGGGTTCTGGCCAGCCAATCAGTGTAATGCCAGCAGCCAACATGGCTGCTGGCATTACACCGATGTCAGAGCCTCCCTGCACGTTTATTGGCTGCGCAGCAGGCGCAAAACGTGCGGGGAGGAGACACGAACATGGCGGGCGAGCACATGCGGTACTCGTACGAGTACCGCCATGTGCCGAGCAGAGCGATGCTCGTGCCGATCCGAGCATCGGCCGAGCATGCTCGCTCAACACTAATCTGGCCCTGTACATCAGAACAAAGAGAATGAAAAGTCTTAGAAATTCAGAAAGATAAATGTTGTGGCTGGAAGTGAGTCGCAGTTGAGAAGTTCTGTCATCAGTTTTAGATATATATTATCTTTTTCACTGAGTATCCACAGCAGATAATACACATGAAAAATGTATAATATGGCATCGTAGAATTTGGCAAGACAAACAAACCTACCTATTATCTATGGAAGCATTTTTTCACTGATCTTATTAAGATTTTCTTAAAAAGAAAGCAAAACCTTTAAAAAAAAAAAAAAATCTTATGTGTTCAGTTACATTTTAACCCGTTTCTTGATAAAGGGCTATCCAGCACATTGCTGGATATACCCCTTGGTACTCAAAGAGTTAACTTCTTGATTGCTTGCTAGAAAGGCCTCCTGCATATGGAAGCTGATGTACTAAGGAGAGTTGGACTAAATCTGGGGCAAACCGTCTGTACCATAGGTAACATAAACAAATTCCCATTGATTTAAAAGGGAGTTATAACCATTTTAATGCTGAAAAAGGTATCCGGTTCATTGCTTCCCAATGTATTAGAGATCTCTAAAATTCAAGGGGGAAAAGCCCTGTTTGACGCACTAAGGTTAGAGAAGGGGCCAAGTTGGCTATATTGTGGCAAATCTGAACCAATTCCATCTCTTCCTTTGCACTAAGATGCCTTTGCCATCAGTAAATACTCCATAAAAGCGCCATCTCCATACTTACCCAATGCTATTGTCAGATTTACAATTTTGCAGAGTCTACATTGACCGTGGCTCATTGGTATATTGAAATGCAGCTTAATGAGCCATTGTCTTATTCCTGTGAGTGTGTTTATATGTTAATGTGGATCCTCTAGATTGTAAGCTCTCATGAGCAGGGTCCTCTGATCTTCTGTTCTCCACATTTGATTGTACTATTTAATTCCTCTGTATGTCTACTCCCTACTGTAAAGCGCTGCGGAATTTGTTGGCGCTATATAAATAAAGATTAATAATAATAATATTCTCCACATACTCTAAGGTCCGATAGCTTCCAATGCTCTCAGATTGCACAGGCCAAACTTTATCAGACTGAGATGGTGGAATTGGGATCTTCCCATAGCTTTCAATGGAGCCACAGAAGACAGATTGCTGCCTCTACTAGTAGTCAAGCACTCAAAGGGTTAAGTGAGGACTGGTTGTGTTCTTGGTGCTAAAGACTGAACAAAACCCCTCTCCCACCCCACACTTGTTTTCCCCCAAACACATTGCCAGCATTATACTAACTCTGTGCTAATTAATAATGCCCCCCTTTTGACAGATAATTCTTAGTGCATATGACGTGTGTGTTCTACTGGAGAAGTGATCTTCACACATCACCAGACATATGCTATTTCATCAAGCCTTAGTGTATTCCCCCCAGTTCTTCTCAGCACATTGTATAAGGCAATGCTCTGGAGACACATCTAGAATCCAAAGGGTTAACTTATGTTCCTTATATAGCTAGAATTGTTTTATATATTTAAAAGGGAATTCTTCCAATTTTTCTGAAGTTGTTAAAATACACCGATCACCAATTAGTCTGAGTTTTAGTTCACACTTCCTCAAAATAGACAGGAGCCTTCAGCTCTCTGAATGAGAACTCCTGTAGAGCAGTGATTCTCAACCAGGTGCGACGTCAGCTTAGAGTGCCCTGTGTTTTCTATAAAGACTAACAAAAATGGACTCTTAAATAAAGATTTTAAATAAAGATTTATAGGAATTGTTATGCACAATACAATAACAATACAATAACTGTATATTTATGTATTGTACCCTTCATTATGCCTTTGATAAAGTATATTAAATATGTTAGGGGTGTTCCGAATGTTCTAGATTACGTGTTAGGGGTTCCCCGAGCAAAAGAAGATTGAGAACCATTGGTGCAGAGAATAGCTCCAACTATGACTTTCTACAAACACTGTACGAGGGTGAGACTGTGATATAAAAGTGGCCGGCTATAGACTACAGCAAATCAAAAATAAATAAATAGGGATGTGCCCTTCTAAGGTAAGTTTAGTTCATTTTAAAGATAATTGAAAACTGTCCATGTTTTGTACTAACCATTTATTTGCAATGTAAGTAATTTTTGAGAAATTAATCTTTATTTGTTGGTGGCACAATGTGCATATTATGTAACTGTATTTCTGTTCTGGGTCAATATCATCACACATGCTCTAAATGAGTTTAGACAGAGCCCACACACAGTGAGCATTTCTGATAGCACAGCAAGAGGTATATTGGCCTTGAACAGAACTAATTAGCCTACTGTGCAGGGAATTTGCATAAAGTGCCACACTGTGTCATCAAAACAAAGCTTAATTTCTGCAGTTATTTATTTTACATATAATAGTTAGTTAGTTAGCTAGTTAGTTAGTTAGTAAGACAAATAGATTTTAATTATTTGTTAAACAAACCAAAGATGTTAAAGGGGAATTATACCTCATAAACTTGTGGCTCTGAAGAAAAAAGTATGTCCATCAGCATTCAACAAGCTTGAATACCATAAATATATAAAAATATACTAATCATTTATAGGGCATACAAACTGGAATAGAGTATCCTCTGAAAATTTCAGCACACAAAAGAGCATGCAACAAAAAGGCTGAATAACCATGTTCTGATGAAAAGGGCGACATGAGAAACATGCTGTGATCTAGTTATAGGGAAGTCAAATATACCCTTCTAATTGCACAGGAGATTTGGAAATGTACCTCAATCTGACTTGTAAATGTTGCTGAGCACTGTGCCGGACTCTCTCTTTCCTTGTCTGTGTGCTCCGCTCCTGTCATTCTGCACTCAGAGAAGGCACAGCGCTCAGCAACATTAACAAGTCAGATTGAGGCACATTTCCAAATCTCCTGTGAAATTAGAAGTACATTTACTGTTATTGAACAAGGTCTCTCTAAAGGGATAGTAATGTTTCATAATAAAAGCAGCTCTAATTAATCATCATAGTATTTGGACTTTGGAGAGTGTTATTTCAATTCTGTCAGAGTTGTAGTTAAAGAGTAATTCAATGACAAAATATCCCCCTTCCCGCCCCTTTTACTGATGTAACACTGCTCAGCCAGAAGGGAGGTGCCCAGGTAGATTGCAGAGAGGGATAATCTTCAATTAAGATAAGGGAAAAACCTGAAAAACTTGTCAAGGGGGGCAGGGCTTTCATTGTTCTCACAGGAAGATGATTGTCCCCTTTTGTTATCTGTCTGGTCTATGGACTGGATTCCCCATTTGAGAAGAGATGGCTTACACTAGGTAAAAGGGGAGGGAGGGGAAACTTTGCTTGTGAATATCTCATAAACCATAAAGGTTTGAGAGATAAGACTTATATCGTTCTTTATGTTTTTTTAATGCCTACAAAATAAAATAAAGATAAAACAAATTATTACTATCCCTTTAACTAGATCATAGCATGTTTCTTATCGTTTTGTACCGGCTACAATTCCCAACTACAACCTGAAGGGATGAAGCGATGTTTAATATGGCTACATGAGAATCTCTTGCTTTTGATGCAGGGGGAGATTCTCAAGTTGCCCTTTTCATCATGGCGACATGGTTATTGTGCCTTTATGTCACACACTCTTTTTTGTGAGATGGTTTCAAAGTGAACCCTGAAAAAGTAAATCATAGTAGAAATCCTCTGTTAGTTATAACCCAAGGGATCCCTTGTGAAAAAGTAAAGTAGAATAAGTAGTCCTATATAATAATTCACTAAATAGCTTGTAACGACGCAGTCATGCACAGTACAGACTGCCTGTGATGAGGCTGATACAGAGCAAGGCGCTCCGAATTCAGATTGGAGGTCTGACTTCAGAGCGTCCAGCTCTGTATCATTCGCGCTGTGGGCAGTCTTTACTGGGCATGACTGCACCGTGACCGGGCGGCACTGTGGCCTGTGTACACAGGCTCTTCAGCTAGTTATATAATAAACAATTACACAGCATCTTAAAGCAAAGGTGGACAAACTGTGGTACTATAGTTGACCATACTTCCCATAATCCTCAGCTGGACAACAGTCTAACAACAGCTGAAAACCTTGGGTTATCCATCTCTGACTTACAGGGTAATAAAGCAGGTGTGGCCATGGGCCCAGTGCCCCATGCCTATCTACTGCCTATGATAGATGGTTAAATGCTAGGCCATTACGTTTATGTAACTTTATAATATATGTATATTTGTTTAAATGTTGTTACCAGTTTTTCCATCATGTACTAATTCAAATGGCAGCCAATACTCATTTTTCTTCTCTTCTGTAAACTATAAGAGAATCTCAACTATTTTGGAAAGCCTTCTGGTACATGTCGTTGACAGAAAAAGAAAAACTTCACAAATGGCCTGTATAAAGATGAAAAATAAACAGACTCAATTACAGTGTAATATCTTAGGCAAAAGAAATTCCTAACTTGCTCCACATGGAGACCTGGACAACATCAGTTTCTGGTACTTCCCATAGGAACACCTTTGTGAACTGGCGAAACAGTTATCACAGTCTTCTTGTGGAAGAAATGAAGCCATACTGATGAGAAAACAAACTTGCAAGTAACAAAAATGCTTTCAGTTGAATATTGATATTTCTCTTTAGGAATGTCGTGCGGTTTATTATGTTAGAATGATACCACTTTTGGAGAATTAAGGTCTTTCTTTGTCCATTTCACTAGTTCGCCAATCTGTGCTGAATTTAAATGGAAACTCGCATTTTAGCATAACTTTAACCTCTTGGGGACCACAGGAGTGTGCAATGCATTGCAAAGCAAGGTGTGGCACACCCACTTGTCCTCAACGGATCAACCCTTTGAGTGCCAGACGGGTACGCAATGCATTGCAGATGTGGAATCTGGTCCTGGGGCCAGACAGCTCACAGCAAGGGACAATCTTCTTACTGTGAGAACAATGTAAACCCTGCCCCCCTTGACAGGTTTTTCAGGTTTTTCTTTATGCTCACTGAGGATTGTCCTTCTCTGCAATCCATCCGGACAGTCTTGCTGCTCTGAGGTGAGCAGTGTTACATCAGTAAAAGGAGTGGGAGTGGGATACTTTATCATTCAATTACTCTTGAACTACAACTCTGACAGTATTGAAATAACACTCTCCTTGGCCCAAATACTATGAAGATTAATTGGAGCTACTTTTATTGTGAAACATTACTATCCCTTTAAATACATGTAGTATATTTTTTGATTTCATAGCTGTGTAGGTCTTCCTAGAATTCTATGGGGGTTGGGTTTATCACTCTTATTTCTCTTACCCTGCTAGATGTAGTGTTAGTACTATAGTACACTGATGTAACGAACTCCTTGTTTGTTAGATATGTCCCCTACTCATTATGGAGTGTGCTAATACTGCTAATACAGTTCCATGCTAAAACAGATGCAAGAACAATTTTTGTGCTATTTCTGATTAACACCTGTTTACAAAGCTATTTACACCCAAAATGATCTTCTTTATGCCGTTTGTGTAAATCGAAGGACAGTTGAGCATTTTCTGGCATTTTATGGGTGTTCTGTTTCTCTGCACCATGTATAATGTTATGTACTAACAATACACAGAGGAAATTTGCACCAAGTTCTTCCTTTTTCCTGTATATTCTATAGGGGATGCATGTGGGAGATTGCTCGTATTGAAGTTTTAAAGGGATAGTAATGGATGCCAATAAATGCAGCTCTGATTAATACTCATGTGTCATGGTTCATGTAGAGCTGTATATCAGTAGTGCCAACTTGTAGTTCTAATGTAATTCAGTTTTAAAGTATCCCCCTACTGCCCCTTTTCCCTGTGTACTGAGCTCCTCAAGCTGGTCCGGACAGCATGCAGCAAGGGACAATCTTCAGTAGGCATAATGCAAATCCTGCCCTCCTTTCTAAAGGGGGGGGCATGGTTTTCACTATGCTCACAGAGGGAAGATTGTCCCTCACTGTTAGCTGTTTGGTCAAGTGACCGGATTCCACATCTGCGGGGAGGCACATACAAGAAGTAAAAGGGGCAGGAGGGGATACATTAAAATTCAATTACTTATGAATTACATGGCGGACACTATTGAGATACAGCGCTACATGAACCATTAATTGGAGCCACATTTATTGGCATCCATTACTACCCCTTTAACAATGGCAGAATGTGTGTATCGATATGCACTAGGGTTGGATACTCATAGGAATAGGATTTTTAGGCCAATGTATAGGCCTACTGCCAGATTTGTACATTCCAAATATTGTGAAGAAATGCATTTTGATATTTCACATCTAGGGGAGCTGATAAAATGGCTGGATCTTCCCCATTAAGACCCAATTACAGTAAAGGAAAATGGATATCTATGAGGAAAACTCTACTATGAAACATGACCACACTGATTCTTTGTGATCAGAAGGAACCATACACAGGTCACATTATTAACAGGGACAAATCCAAACATTTTAATAATAGTTTCCCTTTAACACTTTTATGTAGCAGAGGCTTGGGTAATGTTTTTACCTGATGGTCAGACACATTTTCAGCAGTATTGCTAACAATCTTTGTAGATTTGATTTCTCAAGATAACTTTCTAGGTAAATATGGAAAACAAATTCAGATTTTTTATATTGCCTTACAAGATGTACATTTTGCTAAATTCTCTCTCTATATACTAATACAAAATAAACATAAAACATACTTATTTTGCAAATAGCATGCACTATGTAGTTAGTTATAAGTTGCAGTTATTTTTTTAAAGCCTTGAATCCCCAAGTCAATAAATACCAAATATGTATAGGTTGGCTTACATGCATTTCCTTCAGAGACCCCTACTTAATAAGGGAACAAATGGGTATTTTCAACTTTAGTAATTAAAATACATATTCCATTAGTTACATGTAAAAGCCTCGCCTGGTGAGCACAAATGTTTCCAGAAGATGGTATTAAAGAAAAAAAATAGGCATTTTTTACTTTTTCATCCTTCAGAGGCACTGGAGACTTTGAAAGCTTTGACATTTCCTACAGTATTTTTAGCTGTTGCTCTTCTAAGAAATACACATTGGTATGAAATGACATACTGTAGGGGTACCAGGGGCAAAAAACTACACAAAAGACTCTGGATTGTGGAGTTGAACTGAAGAAAAGGTAGGCAAAGCATAGCATTTTGGAAAGTAAATAACCAGTTGCATCAAATGAGGAGTTATTTCAATTTCTATCCCAAATCTACAAAAGATGCTGAATTCATTCAACACCATGAGATGTCTCTGTTATATTCAGTACCTAGTGTCAGCCTCAGACAAAGTATGGTAACTCTTTGGTATGAGTTGCCATACTGTAGGGAGTGTCAGGAATACTCTACTATGTCTATCTGATCTATTTTAATGTGTTGCCTTCACTAAAATGGTCATAATCATTAGAGATATGAAGGAAATGTATGCAAGTAGGGGTGAGTGAAAGGCCCTGTTGTGTTCCAGCAAAAAATCTGTTAAACCACATGGTTATCTGCCTTTTCACCTCTTTAAATAAAGTGATTAAAATCTTCACTGTTTTTGCCCATTGCCAAAAATGTTTCACAATTTTTTTTCAGTGGTTGCAAAATGTTTGCCCCTTTAATTATATGTTTTACACTTTTTCATTATAAAAGGGTTGTTTTCCAGGAAGTGCGGCACAATACAAGAAGCTAGAGAAATAGAGAGAGGGTGCTAGGTTGTTGTGCTCTGATTTATTTAGCAACATTGAGGCAGGAGAGGCTCATAGTGACTGCTATCACTATGAGCACCTGGAATACAACTAAAAGGAGGAGCTGGATGCATCATTATACTTCCAGTGAGTCTGAGGAGGAGGAGCTGACCACTACCAACATTAAAGAGTTTGGGTGCCCTGATTCCCCAGACTCAATGATGGCCAGTCCCCCTACATCACCCCAATGGATCTTGGGAAAATTTGTGTCATGAGCAGAGGAAGAAGAGTGTAGTAATGTGAGCAGCATCTGCCTGTGCCTGTTGCCATTTCTGTGCCTGCCAAGGTGTCTTGTGAGTCTCAGTGGGGGGGAGGAGGAGATGATGCCAAGTGTGACAGCAGGGGTCATACTAAGTCATACTTGCCATCCCCAAGCAGTCCCTCCAGTGCCACCACTGCTACTACTACTAAAAAGATCAGTCAACTACAGACTCAGCATGTTAAGAGTGAGGGAGAGGGAGATAATACTATTAGTGAGAAGAACTGAAATTTATGTGGTTATTGTTATTAGTAATAGTTCTGGTGAAGCAGCTGGTGAGACTAGCGTTACCACAGTAGATCCTCCTTCTGATGCTGAGGTGGTAGGGGAAGTAATGCAGGTCAGCCAGCCCTGACCGTGGGAGTCCCTTTCCCCCCCCATGGCATTGTCCAGAAGGAACATGATCCCGAAGAAGGCAGAAATGGTGGCTATCAGCAATAATACCACCACAACCATGAGCACAGATCAGCTGCCTGTGCTGCTGCTAGTGCTGCCAGTCTGCTTTCTTCAGCTCAACAAGAGATGGCAAGTGTGACAGTTGGGGACCCTCTGTCACATTTCTCATCACGTCTAACAGGTGAGATGTCTGTAATAGAGCAGCAGCAAGGAGGGACTGGTGCTGTTGATGATGATGGCGGAGAAGCTGCGGTGGAAGAGACATTAATGGCTTTTTTAGCCCAAACCAAGAAGGTATGGGAGACATATATGGGGATGGGAATGGGCATCAACACCACAACCAGCAGTGAGATTTTGAAATTTGTGGAGTTTGCTGCTGCTGAGTTGCAAGGGCAGCAGGATGCTGAGGAGGTGGCTAGTGTGACACATACCACAGTGTACACAGTGGGAGTGGGGTCCAGTAATGCGGGAGTAGGACAGGTTCCACTTGTCAGTCACAATATTCCTGGTCCTAGTTACAGTGCTGATTCTGAGGCAGTAGCAGCAACATCATCCTATGGAACAGCCAGCCCTCCCCCCGAAGTCCTGGGTGTGGGACTATTTATCTCTTGAGGTAGATACACAACCGACCACAACACACCCATGATTTTGAAGGAGGGGCAGGTGGAGAAGCATGATTGGCCAGTTTCTTTTCTCCACATATACCTGAAATGGTGGGGGCTCGTTATTTTTCTGGTACTGCCTCAGGCACATCACTGGAGCTAGCAGTGGTAAGTGGAACCATGATCATTCATCACTCATATCACCGATGTTGATCCTATTCCTTTGGAGTTGCCTAATCATCATGCTGCTTAAAGATCTCAGCAGCAGTAAGAACAGCAGTCGGAAATGCCCCAATGACACCAGGAAATTTGTCACTGGCCAGCATTACATGACCTGCTGGCACCAGACCAGTAGGGCACATTCTTTTTTTTCACAGGGCTTGTTATTTAAAAAAAAACAAGAGGCCTACAAAAAAAACTACTTTGGAGGGGTTGTTTTTAACAAGCCTAAGTCCTGCAAATCACTGATTCCTCGGGGCCTGTGACGCTAACAAGCCGAATTGATAAAAATGATATGTGATTCCTCAGGGCTGTGATGCCAGCAAGCCAAATTTATAAAAATTATCTGTGATTCCTCAGGGCTTGTGATGTTAACAAGCTGAACTGATAAAAATTAGTTGCTATTCCTCAGAGCTTGTGACGCTAAGAAGCCAAAGTCCTACAAATCAATGTTTTCTCAGTGCTTGTGCGTAAAAAGTCTAAGTCCTACAAATCAATGTTTCCTTAGGTCTTGTGCCTAACACAAGTCTAAGTCCTACAAATCAATGTTTCCTTGGGGCTTGGGCTTCTAACAACAAGTCTAAGTCCTATAAATTATCCTCTACAAAATACTATACCCCATTAAGTATCATTCTGCCCCAGTCACAGCTTACATTAGGGGGTCCCTGTAACAATTTCTTATAATATTTTTAATTTTTTTATTAACTGTCCCCCAGATAATGGTCAAAAACCAACCCCCCAAAAAATCCATGTTCAACTGATCTTTCCCCAGATTTCATCGGCCAACACAAGCACCCTACTCAGACCACTTTAATACCATGTCTTATTTTGGTTTTTATTTATTTTTTATTTTTCTATTAACTTTCCCTCTTATCCCAGTCAACAAACTCCTCCCCAAAAAAAAATCTCTGTTCAACTGATTCTTTCCCCACATGCCACCAAAACAGGCACCCTCATACCCCTTTTTTAAAATAACATTTGCTATGTGTTGTATGTAAATTCAATGTTCCCATTGATTTCAATGTGATGAGCTAGAGGAAAAAAGGGGAAAAACAGCACTTTTAATGGGAAATTATTCTCCAAGCAGAAGTGCCATTATTCACTGACTTTGGTTTGAGGCAAGAATTTTGCCCATCCCTATATGTAAGGCACACTATTATGGAAAGTATACATTTATCAACAACAGATTATGGGCTGTTTGCCTTTCTACTCCTAGGATGCTGTGCACTATAAAATAAAATGTACGCTTTGTTTTACTTTTCCACCACTTCAAAGATATTGTATCTAGTACCTACTATCAGCATGAGAAAAACCTTTACCTGTTTGTATATCTTTATGTAACGTGTGGGGTGCATGAATGTACCTGCCTGCACTAAAATGGTCATAACTATTGCAGAAAACATTTGCAAGGCATACCCTTTTGGAAGACATTCACCCATATTAAATGATAGGGTCACAATTGCCTTTTAAACCTAGGTTGGAGGTCACAAATGTTTGTGCTATAGGAAAAAAAATATATTTTACATTTCTGCCCCTTCAAAGATACAGATGGAATTTCTTACTGTATTTATTAGCTAGCATTTTTTCACGAAAAATGTTAACATGCTGTAGGCGGTGCCAAAATCACAAATCAACTGCAAGGTGTCATTTTTATACACATTTCAAATGTGACTGAAAAATGGTTCTAACAACTACAGAAACTAGGAAAAGTATACAAAGCATAGTTGGAAAATAGACAACCAGGCACATGAAATGAAGGATCACTTACTATTCTGTCTCAAGGCTATTTGCAGAATGTGGTGATATACAAGCTTACTTTACATTCAATTAAAAAATCTAATGCCAGTTTTAGAAAAAATGATACCTCATTAGTACAGACTGATGTAATGGGGTGCCAGGAGCATGGCTATCAATGGAGCAAAGTCGTGGAAGCTGACAGTGTATGTGTGGATCTGTGGCTACTAATTTAATAAAGCCAAGGAAGCGTACAGTGTATGTGTGGTTCTATGTCTACCAGTGGGTCTGATCAAGAAGGCTGGGGAACAGAGTGTATATGTAGCTCTACAGTTACCAAAAGTCAGGGAAATAAGGCTGGAGAGTCAGAAAGTGTATGTGTTTTTCTGTGACTACCAGTGGGGCTAGGTTGGGATGTCAAGCAGTATATTTGAGATCCCGTGATTGAAGCTGTATAGTGAAGAAAGGCTGGCAAATTTTAGACATTATGTAAGGGTTCTGGTACTCCTGCTTTTGTTTTTTAATAAAATCTTTCCCATTGTTATAGACAACCAGTAGTTGAGACTAGGGGTGGGCAAAAGCTCTCACCATGTTCCCCAAAGAAATACCACAAAAAGCACATTGTTGCCCATTTTTTGTGGGAAAATCCACTTTAAAACTAGTGATTTAAGTGGTTTTCGCCTTTTCGCCATAAAAACGTGACGTATACGAGGAAGTGAAACACAATAGAAGCAGCTCCAGAGTGAGGTAGACATGCTGTGCTGTTCTGCAGTTATCTTTTTGAAAAATTGAGGCAGGGGAGGCTTATAGTGACTGCTATCACTATGTGAAAGTTTAAAAATAGTAAAAGGAGGAATTGAAAGTACACTTATGTGTCCACTGAGTCTGAAGAGGAAGTGAGCACTACAGAACCAATGCTGTTCAGTCCCCTAAATCATACCTAGGGATCTTGGGGAATTTAATGGGAAGGGAGATAGAAAAGGGTAGTAGTGAGAGCAGGACAGGTCAGGTACTCACTTTTGTTGCCAAGGTTTAGACATTAATGGCTGTGTGTTGAGTTATTTTGAGGGGGACAGTAAATTTACACTGTTATACAGGCAGTACACTCACTACATTGTAGCAGAGTATCATTTCTTCAGTTTTGTCACATGAAAGATAAAATAAAAATATTTAGAAAAATGTGAGGGGTATACACACTTATGTAAGATATCAGTCTAAGTCCTATAAATCAATGTTTCCTAAGGGCTTGGGCCTCTAACAACAAATCTAACAAATCATCCTCTACAAAATACTACATCACGTCAAGTATCAGTCCACCCCAGTGGCAACTTATGTCAGGGGGTTACTGTATCTATTACTTTACATACACATGTATTTATTTATTTATTTTTTATTAACTATCCCCCCAATAACAGTAAAAAAAACCCTCAAAACAAATTCCCTGTTCAACTGATTCATTCCCCAGACTCCACCCACCAACACAGGCACCCTCTTCAGACCCCTTTTATATCATGTCTTATGGGTTTTTTTTAATTGTATTTAGGATTTATTAACTGCCTCCAATCCCAGTAAACAACCCCCCTTCCCCAAAAAAAAGATTCCCTGTTCAACTAATTCTTTCTCCACACCCTACCAACACAGGCACCCTCATGCCCCTTTTATACTGTGCCTTTGGGAATATAATAATAATAATATTTGTTATGTGTTGTGTGTAAATTCAATATTGCCATTGATTTTAATGGAATGAGCTATGTAAAAAAAGGGTAAAAACTGCCCTTTTCACAGGATATTATTCACCAGTCGAGAAGTGCCATTATTCACTGATTTCAGTTGGAGGAGAACATTTTCGCCAATCCCTATTTGTGACCTGATATGGACTCATTGCCTTCCATCCCTCCCTCCTCAGTCTGGCATTCTCTGAACTTTCAGCTTCATTTGGAGGACCTTGAAGACCAACCTGAATCATTGAGATGCAATGAGTGGGCCTTTAACTTCCGCACACTTCCCAGTAGCAAGGACTGATCACCTATTGCTAATGGATAGATCAACAGGGGGACATCAGACAGGTACTGATTCTTCCAAGTGATGTCTGGTTATTTTTTTATATATAGGTTTGGGAGAAGGGAAAGGGGGTATAGTGTCAAGAGGACATATGCTATAAATCCACCGCCTGGTGGGGGAGCACTGTTCTGCATCAATGTTGTGTAAATTCTTTGCACTCAAATGGTTAAAGGAACAGTAAACTTTTTAATGAAAACTTATATGTTCCTGCTGAGTAAAACAAGAATACTCAGTCTGGTTTCTGATGTTAGGTTACAAAATATAACTATTGAAACTGTCAGGAAGTAAGTAATAGCTACATTACTTCCTGAAAGTTTAAACTGACAGGAAGGGATAAAACTGTTATTGTCAGCTTCTATGGAGAACTGTTGTCGGAGACTCACCTCTCCCATACAATGCAATAGAATGTCTGAAATCTGTTCGTTATAGGGGGGGCACTGGAGACCCTTCTAGTATTCCACAGTTAACCCTTTGAGTGGCAAAGGGGTACGCAATGCATTGCACACCCCCTATGGCACTCAAAGAGTTAAAAGCCTCATATAAATGAATGGGATTTAGAGTCATGTTATTCGGCCCCTATCGTGCAGTATGCTCCAAGATTGCTCATTTTGTGTTTTCTGCATAAGGCTTTACTTAACAGTGCATGGAGATGTCTCATGCATCCAAAGGGCTAAATAAAATGGTGTTTTTTTTTTTTTTTTAATGTAATATTTGAGCGACAGAGGTGTATGCAACACATTGCTTCACAAAGCATTGAGTACCCCTCTGGCATTCGAAGGGTTAACCCGTAGTACGTTTGTTTGTATGCTTTTCATGGAGTAGATGAACTGTCATATATTATTCAGTTGTACAAAACACTGATATTTTTCTTTCATTTCCTCAATTTAATTTTGTTTAAGTTTGAATAACTTTTCTGGAAATGTTATATACAGTATTAAATTACTGATCAACTTCTTCTGAATACTTGAGTGTGGATACAATACATACTGTCTGGACCAGTTTGAATTCAGCCCACTGACTAAATTCAGGAAACATTGACTCAGGTTGTGAGGAAGCTAGGCTTGGTATTTTTCAATGGAAATCAGCAACCCAGGCAACCAACCACTTACAGGAAATTATAATACATTACATTGTATTAAAAAAGAAAGGGCATATGTATACAGAAAAAAGGTTGGAAAAAACTCAGCACCATAGGAACAAATAAAGCTATCAATGATTTAAAAGGGGCTTTTAACCCCTTGAATGCTAGAGCGGTCTTCAGTGCCTTGTGAAGACTTGAGAGGAGCATGTACTCCGACTTAGAGCCAGGCCCGGGTTCGCAGAGGAAGGAGAATACCCCTGGCAGTGGAACCTCAGAGAACCCTCAAGAGGCCTTTTTGGATGGTCTGTAGCCCAAGGTTTTACCAGGAGTGGAAGGATAGAGAGATGTCCCTAGAAAGCATCTCCAGAAAGAGGGTCAAATCTACCTAAAGCCAAACTTCTTTGAAGGAGAAAGAAGCATCTGAAAAGAGAAGACAGGCATTTCTACAATGAATCTCCATAGAATGCTGTATCAACAACGACACTATAACATTTCAGGCCATGGTACAGCACCCCAAAAAAAGCAGATCTGAGCTGCAGTAATAACTCTCAGCAGTGGGAGCACCGTTGTTTTACTCACTAGGATAAACCCTGCAATAGATATTTTTCTATGCAGTAAATTATCCTTTTAACACCACTTTCTAATTAGGCTACTTTTCTGCACATGCTAGTGTTCAAGGCTTGAAATAATTAAAGTATAAAGCTGTCAGATTGTGTGCATCTGTATGCACTAAAGTAGGGGTAGTCAAGCGAGAGACCACTAGATGTTGGGGACTATAGCTCTTATCATCCCCAAGTAGGCCTCAGAGGTTGCAGGTCCAACAATTGACTAGCATTGCTCTAAAGCATTGATACATACTAGTAGATGCAGGAGATTTTTCATCTAACATCTAATCATAGAAAATTAGCTGCACTTATGGATTCATGCATTCTCCCCACTGTATATGGTATCATCTATAGAACACTTTTTATGTGAAATATAGCGTGTCTTAATTTGAATGGTATAATATATAACTATTCACTGGTAATTATATAAAAGTGAAGAAAGTAAAAGGAAACAATCCAATACCTGTGTTTGGTAACCCTCAAGTAGAAGGCTTACATGGATGGTGTAGCACAGTGCCCAGTGCCATCACTAGTAGAGATGAGCAAACCTTTTTATTAATATGGGAATTCACCTGAATTTTAAGATTTTGTAAGTCCCAAAACTTTTTCATAAACTGGGCAGGTTCATAAAATGTTTGTAGGTGATTATTCCTAATGGACTACACACACACAACATTCTACTCGAGCCCGATTCCTAAATACTATCTTCCCAGGCAGTTCAGTGAAGTTACTCTAGATTTGAGCCTTTACAGGTTTGCTAATTTTTTTTATTATTAATAATATAAAACTGATGGAGACAGATGCACTAAGAGGCAACAAGGAACCAGGGTGGTGATATGGTATCAAAGTGGTGTCAATGGCATAACGACAGTATGCACTAACATGTTTCCACCGTCATATCCCTGTGAAGCCATCAACAATTGACACAATCTGCTGACAGAGTTGTGACTCAGCCATGCCTTTGTCAGGTTTCCAATTTTGTTTGACAATGGCTCATTTTGATATGGAAATGCAGGTCAATGAGCCGTTGTCATATTCATGTGGGTTTGTTTATATTCCAGTGTGGCACATTGCAACATGCACTAAACTCCGATAGCTGCCTATGCTGTCAGAGTTCACAATCCCAACACCTCAAACCTGAGATTTGCAAAATTGGTAAAAGTCACATCCACTCATATTATATGACTACTCCAAGCAGCATTGCTCGCCTTACACAGGGCAGGGTCACATCTTGAGCAGATGTGACTTTGTCAAGCAGCACCACTGGCCTTACACAGTGCAGAGTCAAATCTGTTCATCACTCTGTTCGCCAGATACACTGAGAAAGGCACTGGTGCTACTTTCCTGCCCGAAAAAAAATAATGGCAGACTAAAATCCCTAAAATGAAAAGATAAACAAGCCCACAGGGTATGCCTTTTATAAAACTCTTTGTTTTTGTTAAATTCAAAATACATCCTACTAGCATTAATAGAATATATACAAGATACAGGAATGCTCCAAGGAAGGATCCCAAAGCAACGCTATTTCAAAATGTAAAATTTGTTTGTAAAGAGGGAAAATCTCACAAATAATAAAACAGAGTGGGATTGTATTAAAAAGGACAAAACCCAGACCATCAGTGCATGTGATTCCTAGAAGGGCACCTACCCCCCCCCCCCCCAAAAAAAAAAGGTGAAAAGTACCCATCCAGTTGATTACTCTAGGGATAAAAAAATGTCACAATGTAACTACTCCAGTTCCTACCCCCTAAACCTATATCCATGGCAAACCTAAATCCTACCAATGAAAGGATTTTGCTAAGATTATAGGCACTCATCATTAACCCTCTGAGTGTCAGAGGGGTGAGCAATGCATTGCTCTGCAATGTGTTGCTTATTCCACTGGCATTCAAAAGGTTGAGTGAGTGATGCTGTTCTTGGTGCTGACATATCTCTGCATCATCTCTGCTCTCCCTTCCCCAAAACAGTGACACCTTTATGATACAGCGATTTGCTGATTATCAGTCTCTCCCACTCTGCTACCCTAAATCTTAGTGCATGTAGTGGTATGTCTCTATCGCATAGGGCATGAGCTTGCCACACATCGACATACAAACGTCTCCATATCATTGAAGATTAGTGTATCTCCCCCTGGAGGTTTGCTATCAAAAAGAATATCAAAGGAAACTATTAAATAACATGAAATAAGTAAGGCTAATTTATATTAGACCTTCTGAGTGTATAAAAAAAGCAAAAATGCAAAACATGGGGATGTATTTAGGGTCCCAGGTGACTATATTCATTACTTCAGTATTATACTGCATGTGATTGTTGTTGTCATTATAATTTTGCAAATAATGATACTACATTCTTGTTGGTTAGGGTACCACATATGAGTTTAAACTGCATCTTGAATCTGAAAATAGTACTTCCTTATTCTCTCCCCCACCTACTATCCACAAAGTACAATGTCATATCAGCATGCAGTAAGATGGGCAAAGTACACAAGATAAAAAGCTTTATTGATAAATGTTAATCCTCTTGGGTTATTTTGTCCATCTTGACTAATTTTAGCTGAACCCGCACAGCTAATATTTGTTAATATATTTGCTAATAACATGTGATAAGATAAATAAACATTACGTAATTATTAATGTGTATTTTTCTTGAAACCTCTTTTTTCCAGATTCTTCCAAGATCTTCTATTACAGATTGATTTCCAGGGTCTTAAGTTCATACTTTTGAAAATGAATGAGAAGAGAAACAAATACAGTTGTGCAACTATTTATTAATGAATGCATTATTGTAACCTTAAAATTGCCCAATTGTATGGTTTCTATACTTATTGGGTTAACCTGGATATGTATGCATTGTACACAGGGAAGTAGAAAAATGGTAAACATTATTTGGATTTGCTAAGGTCCTGGCTGGTTCATGGGTGTATGAGCATTAGGGTGACCACATTTCCATTCTGCTAATCTGGGACATGTGGTCACCCTAGTTCCACGGCTGAGGCTTCCGCCGGTGCTGACCATCTTTCTGAGGCTGACATAGTAAGAGTTTGCAGTGGGAACTCTTACTCTGTGTCAGCCTCAGAAAGATGGTCAGCGCCGGCGGGAGTCTCAGCTGCGGGTCTCACTTGCAGCACCAGCATACCTGCTCCATCCCAGCTGTCTTACACGTACCAGTCCAGCCAGCCAATGAAATGTATTTTGCTAGGTATGACATTCAGCTGCTTATTTCTGCTTAATTTTGGCTTTCTTTTTCTATTTTCTATTGACTTTAAACAAATTTAAAGGAGACGTAACCTCTTACCTTACTATGACAAGAAAATCCCAGTGGTCCCTAAGAATTTTGCTCTTGCGACTTTGTTCATAATGCAACATCTTACATCAGTCTTGGAAATTATGTCCATTGAGTTCTGCATGACATTTACTGGTGCTTTTTTAATCTGAAAATGGCAAGGTGAATTAGCCTACATAAAATAAATTAGGGTACTTAAAAGGATAGTAATACTTTATTATTACTGTCCCCTATATTGTAGATATTTGCAAAATAATTTAATAGTCCCCAGGTTTATCTCTCAAACCTTTATGGTTTGAGAGATAACCGAAGGCAAAGTTCCCCCCTCCTTCCCCCTTCCCTGAAGTCAGCGTTGTACTGACTGCAGGGATATCCGGTGTGACTTTCATCACGTGGCTCTGCAGCAGAGCCACGATCGCATTAGTGAAAAGGAATTAATTCACTGAAACAGTCTTCTACGTGTGCTTGCAAACCAAGCACATGTAGAAGACCGTTTCAGTGAAATAATTCTTTTTCACTAACGGGATCTTGGCTCAGCTGCAGAGCCGCAAGCCTGTCGTACGACAGACTTCCCCTGCGGTCAGTACAATGCTGACTTCAGGGAAGGGGGAGGGAAGGGGGAGGGAAGGGAGAACTTTGCCTTCAGTTATCTCTCAAACCAATTTCTGAATGCTATGTCATCTTAATGCCAATTTACTTAGTTACACTGAAAATGATTCTGTGTGTGCATCTTGCACCAATAGGAATGCACTGAGGAAAGGTATGAACATTCCAGGTTGTTCATTACCTCTGTGACTTTGGTTAACACTCAGTTCTAGCAACTCTCAGAGTAAAGGGGCATAAAAATACCCCATTTGCAGTATATATTAAACACATACATGCACATGGGTGAACACAGGTGTACACACACATATAGAAAGGCACACTCAAAAAAAAAAAACAGTTCAATGAAATTGAACTTCACACACACTCTGTCATCTCCAACCGCTACCCTATACCATAAATACTGAGGAGATCTGATGAATGCCTAGTGAACGGAAATGTAGCAGGCTTGCTCATCTCTAATCAAATTTAAAATACATTGTAATCACTGATCTAATTGTCAGTAATCAGTTCCCTTTCCCATATTTATTTTTAATCTAATTACCTGGAAGTTAGAGGTATATTTAACATAGCCAGAGGGGTATCTTAACCCTTTGAGTGCCAGAGGGGTACGCAACTCATTGCAAAGCAATGCGTTGCGTACCCATGTGGCACTCAAAGGGTTAAGTTTACATAACGCACCCCTTTTTACATTTTACCAGTTGAAGGCCATAGCTTATTAAATCCATGTTTAACATGAAAGGTTTTATAGAGTTAGATATATCTTTGAGAAAGCACAACATATTTTCCTGCACATCCTTGAAAAAGGCTTCCTTTCAGATAAAGACATTTTAAGTTAAAGATAACAGAGTTTAAAAAAACTGAACATTCCATACATTATCTATGATTACCCAAAATCCCCTTCTTCAAGGCAGCATTGGCAACAAAACACCAATTAATTGTTGGAAACCTTGGTCTTTAGGCCATCTGCCAGATGTAAATAATTCACAGGATAGTGCTTGGGGTCATGTCTCTTAGCCTGCCGATGAAAATGATAATGCTTCAGATCTTTAATGTGTGCCCACCCAAGGGTAAAGTATATGAGGCAGTGTGACTGAATACATCAACTGACAAAATGCTGGTAAGATATGAGCTGTATACTGCTTTTATGTCCCAATTATATGAATTTAAGATTAGCTCTAAAATCATTAATCAGTTTTATAATTCAAGGTAATCCTTTGTGTTTCTCCTGCTCATAATGGTCTTTTTCCATGAACTTTGCTTCCTAGATCACAAATAACAAGTCTGAAAACATTTATAGACTATACATCATTTGGTTTCTCTATACATACAGTATGACCAACTGAGTCGTTCGTTTCCCAGACACACGATTCCTTTTAACTGATTGCACCTTCCAGAAAGTATAAATTCCCGTATAAAAACAACGCACTGGCTATATTTAGGTGACAGCGCTGTGAAATTAGTTGCCGCTGTATAAATAAAGAATAATAATAATAATTTATCACGTCATCCAGCACACAAAGGGAGCATGGTGGGGCATACTTATTAACCCTTTGAGTGCCAAAAGGGTATTGAACGCATTGCAAAGCAATGCACTCCATACCCCTCTAGCATTCAAAGGGTTAAACCTTTGAGCATCAGAGGGATGCACAATGCAATTCTGGGTCAAATGTACTGCACAACAATAATAATACATTTCAATTGATTTGGGAGTAATTATCTCTAATGACTTAAAGGTAGGCAGGCAATGTAATAAAGTGGTGGGGAATGCAAACAGGTTACTGGGTTGTATAGCTAGGGGCATTAGTAGCAGAAAGTGGTCATGCCACTACAGATCTCTGGTTAGACCTCACCTATATTATTGTGTACAGTACTGGAAACTCCAAATCCAGAAGGATATAGATACTCTAGAGAAAATTCAAAGAAGGGCTACTAAAATGGTGACTGGTTTACAGGAAAAGAAATATCAGGACAGACTAAAGGATCTGAACATGTATAACTTGGAGGAGAGAAGAGAGAGCGGGGATATGACAGAAACATTCAAATACATGAAGTGCAGGATGGAAATATATTTCAAAGGAATAAAAATGTTAGGACAAGAGGCCATAGTTTAAAAATAGAGGAACACAGGTTTAGATGTAATGTAAGAAAGTTTTACTTCACTGAGAGGGTAGTAGATAAATAGAATAGCCTACCAGCAGAAGTGGTAGAAGTTAATACAGTGACAGAATTGAAGCATGCATGGGATAGGCATAAGGCTGTCCTTAACATAAGAAAAGACCAAGGACCAAAAAAGGTTTGAGGTTTTTACTGTAGGAAAATGGGCAGACTAGATGGGCCAAATGGTTCTTATCTGCCGTCAAATTCTATGTTTCTGTGTGTCTATGTTTAAAATGGAATGTGCTGGAGATCACTTTAACATTTAAAGGGTTAAAAGCCCCATTTTAGAACAATGTGAATTTTTATTCCTTGTTTATGATGCCGTAGATTTTGTCTTTATATGAATGCATATATGATATGATCTCTCTCTCTCTCTATATATATATATAAATATATACATGTGTATACATACTAGAAAACGATAGAAATCTCAGTGTATTCTTCCTAGATAAATAAATAAAATGCTGTCAGCATATCATACTTCATGGATAGCAATATGAAAATAAAATATTTGTGAGCTACTGTCAGGGCCTGATTTCCCAGTGAGCAGAGTAGGCAACTGCCTAGAGCTCCAAGTTTTGAAGGACACATCAACTGTGACGGCCACACCCACATTCTGAATGGTGGATGTGGCCATTTCAATATCAATGTTGCTACGCCACTTTAAATATAAATTTACTGGCAACTTTTTAACCCCTTTGATGCTATAGAGGTCAAAATGCTCCGGAGAGCTCTCGTCATGAAGATTTCCTTTGTATGCACTGTTATTTTGGCTCTCCAGACAAGCCGTTCAGTCTGCAGACCAGAATCCAAGTCTGTTGGCTAGAGAGATGATGTAGCTAAAAGGCGTGGGAGGAGTAAACTTTACATTACAATTACTTTTAACCCCTTAGTGACCGGCCACGCACGCGGTCAGCACTTAACGCCCGCCAAACTTTTTTTCTTTATTTTATTAAATGACTTCCGGGACATGCATGTACGTCCTCTGTCCACCTGGGACATCCGCTTGGGACGTACATGTATGTCCTCGGGCGGTAAGGGGTTAAACTAGCAAAGTTAGGGAAAAAATATATAGATGCTTTGATTTATTTATTTAAGAGAAACAATATTATTGCCTCATAAAAAGAAGTATTACTATCCCTTTAAAAGCTACTTTTATATAAATTCAGGGAATATTTTATTTGTCCTCTGTGATGCATTTGAATATCCTCAGAATTTCTCACTGTCTTCAACATTAGATTCCCAATCTCTGTGATCAAGAAGAAGGAAAACTGCAGCATTTTTTGGGGTAAACCAATGCACATTAGGGGAAAAAATATCCTATATAATAATTCGCTAAATCGTGTGTAACGCCGCGACATGCGCAGTTGACACTGCTGCGCGTGCTGCAGTCATGCGCAGTAGAGACTGCCCGCGCAGCTGCTGATACAGAGCTGGGATCTCCGAAGGGAGCTGTGGCGCGGTCTCCAATGGGTGTCCAAAATGTAATTATCCTATATTATAATTCGCTAAGGATGTTTGTCAGAAGCCATCATGCAAAGTAGAGACGGGTGCACGGAGCGGGGTGCTCCGAATTCAGACCGGAGTCCTCTCTGCGCACGACTCCAGTCTGAATTTGGAGCGCCCCGCTCCTTATCAGCCTCAGTGCGGGCAGTCAGTACTGCGCATGACTGCAGCCCTGCCAGTGTTGGTCCGTGTATACACACTTTAAAACTAGTTTTATATAATCCTCTTTATGGGAAAGCTTGATTCATAGACTGTGGCTCTCCTCAGTAACATATAAGAACTACCCTGGAATCCAGGACAGAAAATTGCATTTTAAGTATTAAAAAAATTCAAATAAATTAAAAACCTCTGAACAGTGGGAGCATGCGTGTGTGTCACTCAGCATAACAGGTCCTATAACATGTATTTTTAACACAAAAAGGCTTACTGATCATTTAACAATTCAAGCATACTATGCTTTCAAAATGTCTTAACTGTCCTAGAACTTTAAGAATATGTAAATCATTATATTATAGACAGGAAAGAATAAAATCCTAGGCCTTACAAAGCTAGTCCCACTTTATTGAACATGAATTATCTCTTTAAAACATTGCCATAAAGTTAATAGCATTCTTCTGTTCTTGAAGAAGGAAACTCTTCCTCTTCAAATACAGATTGTCCAGTGTCTTTGAGATCTGAAGATCTGTGCTATGAATAGGTAAAGAAAGCACTATGTGTTGTAAATGTATTTTTTTTTTTTTTTGCTCTCTATCTTTTATTTAAATACCAATTTCAGAAAGTACTTGAAAAGACACTATGCCGAAATCAGATTTATGGAGACATTAAATATTACTTCTTCAAAAACCAGTATATATTTTTAAGCATTTAAAATGTAATTAATTAACCCCTTAGTGACCAGCCACGCGTGCACGTGGCCAGCACTTAACGCACGCCGAACATTGTTTGTCATTTGAATGACTTCCGGGAAGTACATGTAGTCCTCTGTCCACTGAAGTACATGTACGTCCTCGGGTGGTAAGGGGTTAAAAAATGCTTTACAATTTACATATCAGGGGCAAGACTCTCTAAGCAGGGATAAAGAGGTGATAAAGTGGAGATGAGTTCTCTAGTTTATCACTTCTCTAATTCCTGTGTTATTCTATGGAGCCTGTGCACTAAGATGTCTTCAACTTTGGAGATCTTAGTGAATAGGCTCCATAGAATAACATATGAACTGGAAAAGGCATCTCCACTTTATCACCTCTTTATCACTGCTTAGTGACTCTCCCCCCAGAGATCCCTGCTCATATTAACCCATTATGCAGCAATGCCCTGGGGATTTTTGTACATTGAGGAAAAGCCACAATCATTGTGTGAGGGAACATGTAATAAAATGGATGTATAGTAGTACTGATACAGCTGAAATCTTTTAATGTATACCCAAAAAGCACTTCAGATCAGTTATTAATTAGAGAATTTTTTCTTGACATTTTCATAACTTAATTCCATACAATAACATAGGAATTGCAGAGGTTTTTGACTTAAAGTGATACAGCTTTTTTGAACAGGGGAACTTTTACTGCTGGGAAATGCTTCAGTCAAACTTTGTTAAAAAAAAAAAACACAGTTTGTATAGTTTAACTTCAAGAAATCTGTGCAGCCAGGTGGCGCTGTTGCTGTTACTGAGTGTGAAAGCTGAGTACACAGATGCAGACTTTCCATAGATCAGAAAAATGTCACATTAACTTTGTAATAGCTTATGAAATAAGCATTTTGAAGCACTGAGAGTGCCTTTGTTTTGCTCAATAGGAAAAGTCCTACACCATATATATTTTCATAATTAGGGTCTACTGTCCCTTAAGTTAATTAGTCTATTATTTCTTCAGGAATATTGCTGTGGACTGGGACACGCAGTCCTTATCAGTTAGATCTGTAGTATTGTACAGTGTGTACAATTATTTTTTTAAGCAGCTTCAATGTTTGAAATGCTTTATAGAGCATGGAGAAAACCAGTTGATCATGTCTGTAGCAGTACACTTAGATGAGTGAAATAGTCCTCCCACACTAGGAGTCATGTCAGATCAAGAAGACAATTCACTGTTTGCGTGTCTTGTCACTTAACGAGGAGGAATGCTGGTTTCTCAATAAAAAATGATTAGCACACATACTCTGTGTATCTACACTATACTGATGCAGAAAACCAGGGCAAGCTTTTTGTCGTGAAATATATGCAAATATATTTATTTTCGAACCCCTCCATTATTAGAGATACATTGCATCGGAGACGCCTCTAGAATCCAGGTAATGCATTGCTCACACCATGGTCCAAAAAGGTTTATATAGTCAATATTTTGGAGCAATTGTTCCTTTATAAGGGCAGGCATAATGTTTACTGTATGAAAGGATTAGGACATTTTAGAGAGGATATACATTAGAATAAACGGGAATATTTATTTAATCCCAAAGACTTAAAGGGATAGTAATACTTCGTTTTATCTTTATTTTATTTTGTAGACATTAAAAAAACATGAAGAATGATATAAGTCTTATCTCTCAAACCTTTATGGTTTGAGAGATATTCACAAGCAAAGTCCCCCCCCGCCCCTTTTACCTAGTGTAAGCCATCTCTTCTCAGATGTGGAATCTGGTTGCTAGACCAGACAGGTAACAGCAGGGGGCAATCTTCTTCCTATGAGAACAATGAAAGCCCTGCCCCCTTGACAAGTTTTATCAGGTTTTTCCCTTATCTTAATTGAAGATTGTCCCTCTCTGCCGTCTACCTGGGCACCTCACTTCTGATCTGGCTGAACAGTGTTACATCAGTAAAAGGCGCGGGAGGGGGATACTTTGTCATTGAATTACTCTTGAACTACAAGTCTGACAGTATTGAAATAACACTCTCCAAAGTCCAAATACTATGATGATTAATTAGAGCTGCTTTTATTATGAAACATTACTATCCCTTTAATTGCCATGGATTTTCTGAGTCTAGGGTCTAGGCGCCATTGCACTCGATAAGTGTAATCAGATGTTTTTATCTAACAGATTCCAGTTGGTGTATATGGAAAATTTATGAATAAAACATTTGATAAAGTTGTCAAGTAGAATGAGATCCAGCCCTAAATTGGCAACAGGCAAATGCAGAGGCTGCAAAGGCATTGAGCACATTCCAAGAACTACACCAAGATGTCTAAGTGTATACTCTACTGTCACATCTTTGTTTGCCAAAAATAACACTGAACATTATTTACATTTTGTTTCTATAAATGCACATTGTTTCATTTTTTTTATATAGTTCTTCTTCTGCTTCTATTACTATTATTATTGCATATTATTATCACACCAAAAGGGGCAAACCAGAATTTTGAGAGAGGAGCCTCAAAAAAATAAAAAGCATACAATAATAATATTTTATATATGTTTTCTATAATCCATTGCATCTGGCAGTGCATAGAACACAGATGGTGACCAACAGCACTCCAGCTGTTGTTGAACTGTAATCATCATCCAGCCAATTACCAGATAGGAATGGGGGGAATTATAGTCTAGCAATAGCTGGAGGGCTAGGATGCCACCCCTATCGTAGTTATATGCAAATCAGGAGCAGAAATGTCTCATTAAATGGTGCTAAAACTTTAAGGGAAATGTACGAGCCAGAGAAGCTCATCTTCGCAATCATTCATTACCCTCAAAATCATGTGATTGTTCTTCAGCTTATGTATGAGGGTATATGATCAGTTTAGTGTATACTAGTACACTCATTCTCCCATTGTTAAGATTTTAACATGAGCAAGATAAAAAAAAGAAAAAACAAGTGCAAAAAAGAGTCATCTTAGTGTAGCAATAAAATATAAACTTATAATATCTATTAGGCAACAAATCTAGCTAAAAAAATCCAATAAAGGAAATAAATACATAAAAAGTCCCAATCTATTAGTGTATGCCAGAAGATACCAATGGGAAATCGTACGCCGAATATTGATTTGTTGGTAAATTACTCTCATATATGTATTATAGTCTGATAATTGTAAGCTTCTTGACCGGAGAGCCCAATGTAAGCTGCCTGAGAACACCTTGCTGAAGGGAATCCCCAGAAGAAGTAGCAGACTGCTGATTTAATATAATACAATATACAATGGCAGGAGGCAATATGGAATACTTACTAGGTAGGCCCCAGTGAGCCAGTAGCTAGAGTTTGCAGGTTTTAGAATAGTGCTAACAGTCGGTGGCTGCTCCCAGGAGGTCTTACTGCAGCTGAAGCCAGGTAGAAGTGCAGGCCGCAAAGTCTGATAGCAGGATAACCACCTAGGACCAAGACAGCTACTCACCAGGTCTGGAATCAATGTATTAAACCTACCAGAAGTATAGCTGCCTCTGTCAAACACTAGATCAGCAGCACAGTACAAAATCAGCAGGCAGAAGAATAGTCGAATAACAGGCTGAGATCAAAACTAACACAGGAGTTGTAGCAGAATCAGGAGACAAGAGAAGTAGTCGAGTAAAGCCAGGTCAAACACTGGAAACACTAGGAACAAACTTCAAAGACAAGATACTCAGAACACTTTGATCACGCACTGACACAAGTGTGTCAGTGCTTGATATAGGCCCAAACAAGGGCGTTGCTAGAACAAGGTGGGGAAACCAAGAGACAGGTAAGAGAACCAGAATACCTGGTAAAGACAGGAAAACCCAGAGAATCATGACAATAATACATCCAACATCATACTCATAGAAAGTAAAAGTGGCAAATAAGCATGATTTTGGATGGATTTTAGAGGGAGAGATCCAAATCAATAATTCCAAATGTTTTGCATTCTGAATAACATCTTTACATCCTCATATCATTATGTGAGGATATTGCTTGATGATATTCAAGAAATATTCTCATATTTTGCATATTATAACCTTTTTGATGGTATTGCACTGTGCCTGACTACAATATAAATGTTCTTAATGCTTTTTTTTTATTCATTATACAGATTAATAGAATTTGCTTTTTTTTTACTTTTTTTTCACTACGTAACAAATATAGGGAAACTTTTTTTCACTCTATACATGGAATGGAATATGCAATTACTGACAGCAGATTTATTGAATTTCAAATGAGCGTTACCAGCTGTTGTCTGAAATTAATCTGATCCAAATTTTATGAGATATTTGTATGAATGATTACATATAGATTGCTAAACTTTTATAAAAATGTGGCATGATGTAGGTGTCACTGAGATATTCTTGTATTAGATATAAACATTTTATACTATGAATACAGGAAACATTTTATTGCTATCACAGTGTGTGGCCAACTATTTATTCCATGTAAAATTCTTTTTTAAGAAAAAGATCATAACATTATACTGAAGTGGATTGTCCTTATAAGAACCTGGACTCAGGCCATTTATGCTCCTGTGCGAGCTCCTACATTCATAGTGTTACTTTTTTCTTGTCTAGGGCCAATGTCTTGTATCCTGTCTTGTGACCTTGCTATGAAACTGACCATTTATCTATCTACCACCTACCAAATGACCCTTGCTATCCAACTAATTACTGCTTTTTTTGCTGCTGGCTAAGTGAATCTTGCTGTCAAACTGACTACTGCACTGCCTTCCGGTTACTTCTGCTCAGAACTTGGTGAATTCTCAATCTGACCACAGCCCAGTATCCCTTGGTTACACTACATCTCCAGATTGTGGATATGTACTCAACTCAGCTTATCTAATGTGATGTGGCAAATATGGACACCACCTACTCAGCAGTCTGCTCAGTTTCTGCTAAGTACCGTGCTCCATTACCCCTTCTCATATGAACTACAATTGTACCACTTGTTCACTCACTATGAACTCTTCAGTAATCCCTTCACTCCAGTTGGCTTAGTGTTACTCCTACTACTCACAGTGTTGACAGCTGTGTGGCATTCTCAAGCCGTGTTCCCAAGAAATGTGTTACAGCCCAGTCTGCTATCTACAGTTCCCCCGCCCTCTTGCTCCATACATCAGTAATCAGTAATGATACTGAAGATCTGACAAACTAGTCTATCCTTGTATTATGTTTGTGTACTAACCTGTACTTTCTTGTACATTATTTGGCACTGTCAGTCCTACCCTTGTCTAATCTATCAGTCTAGAGCTTCCAGTCAAGTTACTGGTCTCAAGCCATCAGCCTGTGTTAGAAGTGTTATAGTCCTGAATGTTGTAATTTCATTGTAGGTCTTGGTAACACTTCAGTGCCCAGACCAGTATCCACTTATCTCACAAGCCTCCATATTGCCAGCCAGGATTCGTACCCTGATCAGTATTATTAAATTCCCCCTCTGCTTCGTGGACTGATATACTTGAAGTCCTAGTCAGCCGTGCCAGTTAGTCTCAGTCGCGGGGCAGTCATGCGCAGTAGAGACTGCCCGCGCCGCGGCTGATACAGAGCTGGACACTCCACCGTGGTGCGGGAAGTCTCTACTGTGCATGACTGCATCGTTACACACATTTTAGCAAATTATTATATAGGATAATTCAGATTTTTCACCCACAGTTCGTAATCAACAAAAGTAAAATTTAAATGCTGTTACGAGAGCTTGTGTAACAAACAAATGTGTACTTATATATGGGCCATACATACCTTATATGAATCCCAGGAACTCATATTCATTAGTGATGAGCGAGCGTGCTCGGCCGATGCTCGGATCGGCTCGAGCATCGCTCTGCTCGGCACATGGCGGTACTCGTCGAGTACCACCATGTGCTCTCCCGCCATGTTCGGGTGGCGGGGATCTGTGCCGGAAGAGGCACAGATCCGAAGACGCTCCGCTGGACCACCAGGGACTGGAGGTACGGGGGCATTGCGGAGATGAAGGGGGCATTGCGGAGATGAAGGGGGACATTGTGGAAGAGGGGCATAGACTCTATGCCCCTCTTCCACAATGTCCCCCTTCATCTCCGCTATGCCCGTCTTCCACAATGTGCCCCTTCATCTCCGCTATGCCCCTCTTCCACAATGTGCCCCTTCATCTCCGCTATGCCCCTCTTCCACAATGTCCCCCTTCATCTCCTCTATGGCATAGAGGAGATGAAGGGGGACATTGTGGAAGAGGGGCATAGCGGAGATGAAGGGGCACATTGTGGAAGAGGGGCATAGCGGAGATGAAGGGGCACATTGTGGAAGAGGGGCATAGCGGAGCTGAAGGGGGACATTGCGGAGCTGAAGGGGGCATTCTGAGATGAAGGGGGCATAGCGGAGATGAAGGGGGCATTGACCAGGCACCCTCCCCTCATCAGAGCAGGGGGTGCCTGGTGTTGCCCCATTCATTTCAATGGGGCTCGGGTGCTCGGCCGAGCACTCGAGCCTCAGGGGGTGCTCGGTCAGAGCACCCGAGCACCCGAGCATCGGGGTGCTCGCTCAACACTAATATTCATTAATTGTATTGGCTCAAACTGCTTCTTCTGGGAGGCAATTCTATGCATTTACCATGCTCTTAATAAAGTAGTTATTTTACATACCACCTGTGATTATTCTACACCTCGGCTCCATTTCAGTTTGCAGGAACAGGTTTAAGAATGTTACTGAAGCTGTTTTACCCAACTTAAATATTCGATTTAGACTAATTTCATTCAAGAAACAGGAACTGCATTGCACACTCATGTGTCACTCAAAGAATTAAACTACCCTGGGCATGGAGAAATATGGTGCTCACACCTCTGAAATACATGGGTTAAAAAGCAAGAGCACAAACTGATTTTCTGGAGTTTGAAAATGCTCAATATTTACTTGATTATATAAGTTGCTTGTTCACTTCTACAACCGTTATTTTAGAGATTTACAGTTGTTTGAGTTAATGCTTGGTTGTAGATGTAATTTATAGAGATTATATAAGATATTTATGGCTACTGGCTATCGAAAACAATATGACCTTTTATGGGATATATGTGATTTGCTAAGATTTCCCTTATAAATGATCTTCTGAGGCAAGGTCAGGTTGGATAAGCAGAACACAGGATTTAAATTACATTCTATACAAACAATTCTAGACAAGTTCAACCTTTACAAACACAGTCAGCTTTCTATATTTGAATTTAAATTATATGAGCTAAGCTTTACCAGTGATACTGACGATACTCCCACTCAGTTTTAAAGTCATTACAATTAGCCCTATAAATTAATAGACCACACAGCCAAAACTAAGAATTATTTCAATAGAGTAAAATCCTAGATAATTCTTAGGGCCTTATGTTCAAATATACATATGTTCAAAATATTACGGATCAAACTAACTGCACCTAAGGGTGAAATAAAAATCCCCATTGACTAAAGTGGTTTTTTTTAACCTTCACATGCTAGAAAGGTTTCCAATACATTGCTTCACAGTGTCAATGTAATAAGCTATATATGCCACAATGTCTCCCCTTAACTCGGCTTCCACCAAAGAGAGGATGGTGAGGCAATCTACGGGTATTTTGGGGTGTTTCTTTGCTCTATGCCTTGTTCAATATAATTTATTAACCCTTTAAATTCAGTGTGAAATCTTACATTGCTTCACAATGCATTGTATACCCTTCTGGCATCATACCTTCCAAGTGTCCCTCTTTAGGAGGGACAGTCCCTCTTTTAGACCCAAATCCTTCTGTCCCACTTTCCCACCCTGATGTCCCTCTTTTTAGAAGATCTGACTGTGTGATGTGTATATAAAGGTATCACATTGCTCCACAGCAATAAAATACACATTTATGTGATTATAAATTAGCCAGTGCGAATAAAATACTTTGGTGTCGTTATAAGTCATTTATTAGGTTACACCAGAGGCATAACTAGAAGCCTCTGGGCCCTGGTACAAGAAGTGCCACGCCCCCCCCCCCCCCCGACCACATTGACCCCCTCCACAATGCCCCCATCTCCTACCTGGAGCTCCCGCCTGGTCCTCTTAGTAATGCAAAGTGCTGGGAGACGATGTCATCTCCCAGCGCTCTGCATTACTAGAGCGCCAGCGGGAGATTATGGGCGCCAGGCGGAGGGGTCGAAGGGGGAGGCCGGGCCCCTGAAGTGCACGGGCCCGGTTGCAGGTGCGACCCCTGTGACCCCTATAGTTATGCCACTGGGTTACACAAGGATGTGTCAATAGGTCATGAAATAGACGAAAAATTCTCAGTAATACCCTGCCCACCAGCCACGCCCCCACCAACACCCCCTACAATACAAGTGTCCCTCTTTGGCAATTTAAAATGTTGGGAGGTGTGTGGCACCCTTCTAGCACCCAAGAGTTAAACAAGACATAGAGGAAATGACATGATTTTATGATGTTTCTCTGTGCACACCTCAGTGATAGTAAAGCATATCCCTTGTGCAGCAGTTTCATTATTAGCAGATTGTTATGGCAATGCTATTAAAACACACTAACACAGAAGTATCAGATATGGCTCCTTGCAAGGGGTTGGGTTATGCTGTAGATTAAGTGGAGATGTGATAAATGTTCAAGTGCCACAAGGTGCATTTACCTCCAACCACAAGGAATGCCAGGTCAGTGACTGTCCATACAAGCACACTACAAGTGTGTCAGGGGAGGTAAAAGCAGTGTGATCCAGACAAATCCTAAGCTCTAAGAAAGGATAGTGGTCAATGTAATAGCATGAAGTGTGGAAAGAGACTAAATATGAGCAAATGTGCATGGGCTATTTGTGCATCTGGGCAGAATAAGAATAGTTATTGTGGTAAATTGTCAGCTTGAATGTTACAGACATTGCCAACATACTGCAGACCCAAGTGGAGGGGACGTTTTCAGTTTACAAGGGTAAATGAGGTCTGAACCCCAAGGAGGTTTGGTGCAGTAAAAGAGAAGTCTTGTAGGTTATAGTGAAAGGAAGATGAGAGGGGAAGTAGAAGATAATATGCACGCAGAAGATGGAGTTTGTTGAGATAAGATTTTGGCGTAACAATCAAATATGCCAGTCATCTTGCCCAGCATTTCTTGCAGGGTAATGAAAGAGGTGGAGAGAGGTAAAGGGAGGCCCTTTATGTGGGAAGTGGAAAACACACTTTCATGTTGGAAGGCAGAAAAATAGCCACTGTTAGGCAGATTGTAGAGGAAGAAGCAGTACCGGGCGTGGCATCCAGTTCATGTGCAGGAGGTTGAGAAGGAAAGCACACCATGGAACCGATGCTCATCTGGCTTATTCATGTGGGGTGGATGGGAAGACAGATAGATTCAGGTAGACTGTGTATAGATCATCAAAGGTATTGAGTTACAATTAAAAGTAACGCACCAATGGCACTATTTAAAGCACTGATGCATCCACCTCTGGTATTTAAAGGGTTAATATTCCAGAATGTACCACACCACCTAGTCACGGATCAAAAAGAATAGTCCTTGCTAACACACATGCACACACATGCACTCACACACACACACACATGATTGTTACTAGAGCTGCCTCAAGTAGGCAAGAGGTTCAAGGGTCTCTGCCCATAACAAACAATGGACCTAGGAGCACCCGCTGATTTTATTAATCTATTCCTCCCTTGTTTAGCTTAAAAGAGGTGAATTCATTTTATAATACTTGTTTTGAGTAGGCAGGGAAATATAGATCCCAGGGGGCAATGCAGTTCATATTCACCACTTCTTTGAGTGCTGGCTCCTCAATGCGTGTTCCCTCCCCCAACACACACATAGCCTTGGTGTTAACCTCTTGACTTCTATAGGCATCCGTAGCATCCATGGGGTTAATATGATCTCTAGGTAGGACTGGAGTTTATGAACTGCATCTCAGACTGAGATCTATCTTTTGCTGCCTACTGAAAAAACATGTATATAGGGATTTAATCAGCTTGGTGTTCATTGGCCCTTTCAGCTGTGCACATGGGGGCTCCCCCAACCCTTCATTTATAATGACCCTGCTGCTAGAGAGAAAATTCATCAACTCTTTAAAGCGGGGTGGATGGCATAAGGCCCTCCAGCTCTTGAAGGACTACAACTTCCACTTTCTTTGTCTGGCAGAGGATTGTGGGATTTGTAGTTCAGCAGCAGATGGTGGATGTCATGTTGCCGATCCCTGATTTAAATGAAGAAAGACATTATGTTTTGGAGATAATAATGATTGTTGAGTTGTTAATAGAAAATTATATATCTGTTGAAAGCTTGTTGGAGAAGGGGAATATTATGATCTCTCTTGGCTTATTTAAAGAAACACTAGTAATGAACCCTTACTTACAAAATCATAATGGCAACTATGAATTGATTCTGCTTGAATTGGCTCTCCACAGTCAATATCTGGTTAGTACCGGATACCATGCCCAGGAGCTGTTGCTTGGCTCCAGGACATCCAGGACTCCCCCACCCACACACACACAGTATTATTAACTTCCCAATAACAATTTCGTGAGAGACGTCTGGGGTTCTGTAGTCTATCAAAAGAGAATCAAGTAAACAGAAATGAACCTTGAGGAACCAGTTTGTAGAGAATGGATCCAAAGAGGCCATTCGGATTTTCTGCCCATATTAAGTAAAAGGGGTTTATTATAAGGTACTCGGAATGGAACTTTAAGTTTCATGAAAATGAAGGATATCCAAATAGAGATAATGGATAGTAATACGAGTAAGCAAAAAAAATTATAATGAAACCATTATTTATATGTTTTCCAATGGAAAAAAGCATAATTTGAAAAGATGAGTGAATTTAAACTTTTGGATGCTAAAAACAATGCTTCGGAGTATCACTGACATCCATAGTTTAAGAAAAAACCTTGGGCATTTTCACAAGATGACACAGTCACATAAGATATGTAACAAAAAATCCAAGTCAATACAAAGAACTATCCAATGAATTATTTACTCAAAGAGCTGAGCTAAGAATGAGAGTTCATCTACTAAGACTATAGGACAGGCACTTTCAACTAAAAGGCAGGATTTTTTTACAGTAAGGGCAGGAAAGCTATGGAATTCTTTGCCTCGGGATGTTGTACTTGCAGATAATGTAACTGCTTTAAAAAAAAAAAAAGCAACGGATGCCTATCTAGCACAGAACAATATTGAAAATTATGACAGATGGTTTCAATGCAGATAGGTTATTGATCCAGGGAACTATCGACTGCCATTTGGAGTCAGGAAGGAATTTTTTACACACTTGGAACTAAATTGGAAATAGCTATAGGGTTTTGTTTTTTCTTGACTTCCTCTGGATCAACAGGGGTGTATTTAACATGAGCTAGACATGATGGACGCATGTCTTTTTTCAGCCTTGTCAATTATGTTACTAATAGTGTAAAAGCCTGTGCACATGGGGCAAGGTCTGGGCAATGTTAACCCTTTGAGTGCCAGAGGCGCACGCAACACATTGTGTACCCCCTGGCACTAAAAGGGTTAAGAGGCCGGTCCTGCTCCATATACTGACGCCGCCTCATTGGCAGCACACACAATGCAGTCAAGTGCCGTAGAGATTGCCCAAATGCACAGAATGCACCCAGCATTCCTACACCTCTCAGCATTCCTACACATCCCAGCATTCTGTGTATTTGGGCAGTCTCTACTGCGCATGACTGCATCGGACATCTGTCCTTTTATGTTATAGGATGTTGCTATGTTTGAAATGGAAGATACACAGGAATCAAAGCTGAAGGGTGATCAATGAGCAGGAGCAGCAAGAAGTTTCCCTTTTAACTAGAGAGTTGAGACATTTCGGCCTTGAATGTGTCCAGTGGCTGTTTCTTCTGCCAACGGAATTTTTTTCAAGCACGATAAGCTATTCAATTACATGTGCTGTGAAAAAATGCAGGCAAAAATAAAAACCATAGGGTGATAAAGTAAGAGGGATTTTCCCCCATAGCAAATAATTAAAACACGACAATTCCCAACTCACTTAACTGCGTTAGCCATGAAGGTCTGATAAGGGACTCGCTTTATCAAAGGAAATTTAAGACTCAGTTTTCTTGGGACTACAGCTCCTTATTGGGTCTTAAAATATCCGACGCAGCAACTGAAAGGAAAAAATAGTGAAAAAACCCAGTAGATGTATTGGTATGGGGCCTGAAGCCCCATATCACTACATCTAAAGTACCTAATAACTGCTCAGTGTTAGTAGAATTAACCCTATGAGTGCCAATGGGGTATAATTACCTGCCGGCACTCATAGGGTTAACCCGACTGCGATACAAATCGACATTGCATAAAAAGTAACACTTACCGTTAATCCTGATGTCCGGCAGAATCCTCAGCATCCTGGTGAGCTACTGTCCATCTTCCTTCTTTTCTTCCATCTTCTAGCTGTAAAGAAAAGAGTATTAATGAATGTTGCTCAAATATCCCACATGCTTATACATAGTTTAACCCCTTGAGTACCAGTGGGGTACATTGCACACCTCTCTGGGATTCAAAGGGTTAAACAATGTATGAGTGTGTAGGTGTAGATAAATAAAGATGCCTCCACATCGAGAAGAATGCCTCCACGTTAAAAATGCCTCCACATTGAAAAGAATGCAACCTGAAAAGACTGCCCCAATATTTGTAGAAAATAATCATACTTCCCTATTTCTCTGCTGCTGTGTGCGGCCATGGAGGAGAAATTAATGTGCACAGAGCACCCCTTCCTTCCCTCACGGGCCGACATCCATTCCACACTGAGGGAATTTGAACAGAGACTGCCTTTATATATGGGCAGTCTCTGTTCAAATTCCCACACACCCATTGGCCGGGATGTGCTTATGCACATTCCAGCCAATCAGTTTGAAGCACCGCCTCTAAAAGCTGATTGGCTGGGATGTGCGCAAGCACATCCCAGACACTGGCTGTGAGGGAACTGGAACAGAGACTGCCTATATATAAAGGCAGTCTCTGTTCAAATTGCCACAGTGTGGAACTGGCATCAGCTTGTGATGGAAGAATGGAGGGAATTGTGCACATTAATTTCTCTGCTGCTGGCGCAGCCTCTGTGGCTGCACTGTTACCATAGAACCACACATATTGACTTCCCAGCCTGGTTCCACGATAGCCATAGAACCACACTTCCTGACCACCCAAGCTTGTCCTGCTGTCTGGTAGCTGGAATGGGCAACCTCAGGCTGTCCAGTGAGATAGCTCAGATGTGTTAGCTGTAGAATCTGTTCAAAACTCAGGGTCCCAGGTTCTAGTCCCAACAAGGTCAACCCAACCTTTCATCCTTCTGAGGTAGATAAAATGAGACCCTAGGACATAATGGAAAATTAGAGACAATTTCAATGTATCCTTCCTGGTAAAATATTTTCATTAAAAAAAAAAATCACTCATCATTCCCTGCAAACCAAGGGCTGTTTGGGAACAGTGGGAGTTTTAGTCTGGCAACAAAAGGGAGAAAAACAGAGGGCAACTCTGCATAGATCAACACTGTAGAACTGTCAAACAATCACCAACACCCTTCGGGTGTATACTCAATAGCATATTGGTTGGAAAATAGTATACGATTGTTTCAACATAAGCATGTCTTGGTTTAATTACTGCTCTCAGCTGCAGGACCCCGATGTCAAGACATGAAAATGTATGGCTGCTCTCTCTACAAACGTGATCCCCCAAGTGGGATAAACATACAGAAAGAAGAAAGACAGAGAGTGCCCGATAGTGCAACAATGTAAATGTCAATATTATTAAGAGATAAAAAGGAAGTACTCATATATATCAGTAGTTAGACCTATGATATCAAAGAATCTGACAAGCAAGCAGACGAAGATCATAATAACCCTGTCTCTTTTTGGGTAATGTGATGACTGCAGAGAATCTGTTAAGTGGCTTGATAAAACAGTTTGTACACCACAAAACGCGTAAGTGTTGAACCATTTTTATATATTTACATAAATAATTGTTTTTGATTTTGAACGCATCCGCTTGTTTTACTGGATTCCCTGCAGTCATCACGTTACACGAATGGAAACAGGGATATGATCTTCGTCTGCTTGCTTGTCAGACTTTTTGATAACATTGGTCTGATATATGTGACAACCTCCTTTGTATCTCTTAACAATACTGACATTAAGCGCTCTGTCTTCTTTCTGTATAATATGGCTCTCTGTCTTTTTTCAGTATAATAACTATAGGGCCTCATGTTGCCAAACACTCCTGTGACACCCAAGCCTCGTCCCATGGCAGCTATAGAACCACATGCATCCTACCCCCCTAGAAGTACACATACTGACCTCAGCCTTGTCCCACTGCACTGGTAACCTCAGAGCCACAAATACTAACCATCTCAGCCTTGTCTCATGGAAACCATAGAATCACACTTACTAACTTCCTGTCTTGTCCCATTGCATTGATATAGCCAGAATATTACATACTGACCTCAAGCCTTGTCCCACTGTACTAGTATAGCCAGAACCACATGAGTATGTAATCCCCTTTGGGAACCAGCAGATTTCTACCATGATGCATCCTGATTGTTAACAAAAAGAGGAAATTTGTGTGTGGTGGGCTTAGTATGTGCAGGGATTTTCATGGAAAAGGGAGAAAATTTAATGTTTTCCACAAAATATCCAGAGGGGGAAAAACTGACTTTCTGCCCAACCCCATTCTTGAAGTTAAAGTGATAGTAAAGTTTCATAATAAAAGCAGCTCTAATTAATCTTCATAGTATTTGGGCCATGGAGAGTGTTATTTCAATACTGTCAGAGTTGTAGTACAAGAGTAATTCAGTGATAAAGTGTCCCCCTCCCGCCTCTTTTACTGATGTAACACTGTTCACCCAGATCAGAAGGGAGGTGCCCAGGTAGATTGCAGAGAGGGACAATCTTCAATTAAGATAAGGGAAAAACCTGAAAAACTTGTCAAGGGGGGCAAGGCTTTCATTGTTCTCATAGGAAGAAGATTGTCCCCTTCTGTTATCTGTCTGGTCTATGGACTGGATTCCACATCTGAGAAGAGATGGCTTACACTAGGTAAAAGGGGCGGGAGGGGAACTTTGCTTGTGAATATCTCTCAAACCATAAAGGTTTGAGAGATAAGACTTATATCGTTCTTCATGTTTTTTTTTAATGCCTACAAAATAAAATAAAGAATAAACGAAGTATTACTATCCCTTTAAAAAATCCACTGAAATCAATGAGAAGTGTTATTCAGCCACAATAGTGCAGTTGGTTCATGTCAGAATTTCTCCTCTTGTCTTTTGTGCATAAGGTCCTGAAATCTTGCCTTTGGAGAACTGGCCACATGAATGAATAAACACTACTTTGAACATAATCACCAACAATTAAATAATATTTGTAAACATTTGTAAAACCAAATGATAAGTATTTTTTTTTAACTTTAAAGAGCCAGCAATAATTCCTACTCTATGAGACTGATGTACTAAGAAGACCTAGAGCAATTGTGGAGAGAGAGGACTCCGATGCATTGCAACGTAATGGAGACATATATAGCAGTCAGTGAGTTAAAATCTTAATTTACATCAATGGGAACTTTTATTTGTTCCTTATGGTGCCATTGGTTTGCCCCATGATTGCTCCAGGTCTCCTTAGCACATCAGCCTCTGTGACTCCATACTTTTTAAATCAACACTATCCTGAACTGAGAGCAATTGTAAGGAGGTTCTGGAAGCTGTCATTGTAATGGCTCCGCTCATTTGTTTGTTGTCTCAGAGTCCTTAATTACAGGAGCAATAGAAAAGACAACATAACTATACAAAGGGCTGAATACGGTTACTGTAACAGTTTTCATTACCAAATTCAATGTAATTTGTTTTACTTTATATAAATATATCGTTTTGCACTCAAACTAGGGACTGTGGTTTTCCAGGCATAAAATTTAACATTTCTTGTCTTTCTATGTTATTTTAAAAAAGGTTTACATTTACAAACCTTACAACATGACATAAAAAAGACTGTCCTGAAAGGTGGGTTTGGTTGCTGTCATGTAAGAAAGAAAGAGGCAGATATACTAAGAAGAATGAGTGGAGATCCACTAAGGTTTGCTTAGGGTTCAGTTTGCTGATATGGTTGTTGAACCATTTAAGTTGAAGTTATCCAAAGGGTTAAAACAAGAGAACCAATCAGTTGGAAATTTTCACATCCTATATTATAATTTGCTAAAATGTGTGTAATGCTGCAGTCATGCTCAGTAGAGACTGTCAGTGACAAGACTCATACAGAGAGGGGCGCTCCGAAGGAGCCTCCCGCTCTGTATCAGCCGCGGCGCGGGCAGTCTCTACTGAGCACGACTGCACCGTGATCGGCTGGCAGTGGCACTGTGGCCCGTGTAACGTGCTCTTCAACTAGTAACTAGATAAATGACAAAATTAAATAATTTTGAGAACTTTACACTATAAAGGTATTGACACACTACTTCACAGTAAAGAACTGATTAAAATAATCAATCCTGCATATTTGTGTAAAAATATATATAATTTATTAAATACAATATACTATATATAAAGTGTAAACAACAATGATATAAATGAGTGATTAGCAATTACAATAGATACATAGTAACTCAGACCACAATTATCACCATTAGGATTACCAGCAATTAAAGGGTTAACCACACATAGGTATATTCAGAGGTATTAGATAACAATAACTGAACTCAGCAGCATAGAAAAGGATAATTGATCCTTAACATTAATTCAAATACATGTATAAACTGTGCTAAATGAGGTTTAAGGTATATTGTCAGGTGAGTAAGCTTAATATTAAGCCAGGTCCTCTGACAATTCCCTTATACCATATATAATAATCAAATTTAGAGACTAACTGGAATAAGATACCAGATATATATCACTATAATTTAATTATGTTATTATATCTTCTGAATAAAACATATAAATTGCATTTAATATAGTCAATAATAGATTATACCAAGAATATACTCAGAATCAATATAATAATATATGTATAGACAGCATACCAAACTTCATGCAACATATATCATGCACATGACCATGAAACCTGTATGGTACTTTAAGGGTTAATCCACTTAGAAATATAAGATGCCACACCAAAGATGGCAACTTCTTTTGTCTGTTGTGAAGTTATATAAACTTCTTACTATACAAAAGTTTAGACCCAAAACCAACACAAAGAAATCCAAGAAACACCTCAAAGTAAATAGACAAATAGCAGTGAAAGGGTTAATAAATGAATTCAAATAATTCCCCAGATCAAATATTAGTTATATAACCTTTCCAGAAACACAATATATTATTCTAGAAATACCAAGAATTATATTAACTAATATATAAACCAAGCTATTTAACTATATTACATTTATCTGGCAAAATATAACAATTTACCAATAATAAATAAATTCTGCTTAATTTCAGAGTTTCTATAGCTAATATAGCTTATTATAATTGATCCCAAATGGTTGGCCAGTCCAATTAAGACAAATTATAAGAAAATTAAGTTTCTTCAAATATAGAAGGAAAAAATATTTGATTCTGAATTTTGCAGAATTTAAATAAGGAAATATATATAGTTACTAGTTCAATAAGTGTGGATTTCTTAGGATTTCTTTAGCAGGCAGCCAGGTATATAGCTAGGAACCAAGAGGAAAAAAACAGCCAAGACTTGAAAGGAAAGACCCCTTTTCTCTCTAAACTTGCATTGTAACGAGATCCTAAGTCCGCGGATGGACGTAGCTCGTTCTGCCGGGTCTGTCAGGCTGATTGCCGGTCACAATTTAGTAGCTGGCTCCCTCTCACACGCTCCAGGAATCCCTCGGAAAGGGGGTCAAGACAAGACCCTTGATACCTTCCCCAACATAACGTACAGGACACGGTTGAAGTGCCAACATTAACTCTTTATTTCTGGCTGAACTCAGCTCTTTTATGCAGGGTTAACAGTATTATTGTAACTTCATCAAAATAACCATACAAAGTACTGAACATGAATACAATGGGCAACCCTGATGAGATTAAGGGAACATAAAAGGGAACAAAGGGCTGACATTCACATACAATGAGTTCAGGGAGTCCTGGGAACAACAGAGCCCAGACTTAGAGGCACCTTTGAATTGGCCGCTTCATCTTTTCAGCCAATTGGCTGCCGAGCTACTGGCTTCAGGCAGACAATCCCGTGGCCGCCGACATTTCCCCATGTTACACCAAGGGAGTCCCTTTAAATATGTCCTAGCATCAGCGACCAATCAGGAGGCGGCCGACATCCCCGTTATATTTCAATGGGACCTGCTCAGCCAATGGGAAGGGCGCCTACTTTCTGCCATGTTATTCCAATGGCAGCTCTTTAAACCCCATGAGCCAATAGGAATCCCGCCAACCATGGAAGTCCAAAGGACAATGTTCCCTCCGTGTACTCCCAGTGAATATCAGTCCTTTTTAGGAGTACAGTGTTAGGGCAAGGGGAGTATAATGTTGCAGTAACGGCCTGCGGTCCGTTACATGCATATTTATAATATGAAATTCATCTTATCAAAATCTGCTCTGACTGGTTAAAGAGCCATCTCAGTATGCAGTGACATCAGAATTAATTATGAAAAAAAATCCAAAGCACTAGTAATAACACAATGTAATCTATAGATGGTGCCATTACTCTACATTAAAATTCACACCTAAAATGACACCTGGTCTCGGTTCTGACAAAAATTTGGAATATGAACCTTGACCCTATGTCACATAAATATATACCTTACTAGACTTTCCCATAGGGGAGTATGTCTCTGGTTTAGACTTTTGAGATTTTTTCATAAATACTAATACTGCTTGATACTATGGTTGTCTGCAATCCTAAATCAATCACCATTAAAGTCTCCCAAATATTTCCCCCTTCCATTGAGGAAGAGAGGCTCATTGTCTCTGTTACATGATGTAATTTAAACACATTTTAAAACACATATTTTTACAGAATTTGGTTTAAAATAAAAATTAACCATTAACTCCCCATCATGGCAATGTCTCTGACATGGTGATGAACTGGATCTGAATCTATCTCATGGTGTGCATCTCGCCATCTCATCCCTCATACCTCAAATACATCTGTATCTCCATGTTTTCTCCATGCCTAATTAAGTATACAATGTTTCAGTGTCTCTTCTGCCAATGGTTCATTTGCCCAAGGGTGAGCTTTTTGGTTACTGTGGCTATTTGCCATATGCACTAAGCCCCATTAGTTGGTGATGTTGTCTGATCTCACAGAAACAAATTTGCTACCCTGAGGATGGTGATTGTCCCATAGCTTTCTATGCAGCCACAGAGGACAGTGGATAAATCAGAGAAAGTAGCCCTCCCTTATCACTTTGAGTGCCATAGGGATGATCTGCAATGGATTGCTCACCCCGGTGACACTCAAAGGGTTATAACATACACAGTCTCCTTGACTGGTCACTTAACAGCTGATGCAGGTAAACACAGAACCAGTAGATCAGCTAACAGCTGATCTGCTGGTTCTGGATTTACCTGGATCAGCCATTAAACGGCAGGGCAGGGGACTGTGTATGTTATAACCCTTTGTTTCTAAGTTTAACTGAATCAGCTATTAAAGCGAAACTTTCATGTTTATCAAAAGAGAGTTTATATAGATATTTCAAGTCCAAATAATTACAATCGCTTAAAAAAAAACTTTGATGTTGCCCCTTTTCCTTATCAAACATAACTTTGAAAGTATGTAATTCCAAGCAGTAGAGCGCTGCTATGGTGCTGACATTCAGCGTGAGAGGCAGTTCTCTTTCAGGGCTTGCGCATCAATCATGTGCTTAAATCAGTCCCCCTTCTTGTTGGGGCATGTGTCATGTGTGTCCTTGTTTATTCCAATGCTGGCAGCAGTGAAAAGGAGAAGCGGGCAGAGCATACATTTAATCAGAGTACATACAGAGTACATACATGACAGCACTCTGAAACCTGATCACGTGCTCGACAAATGCTGTGGAGGGTATGTACAATGCTCTGTGTGGAAAGCATATTGCCGCTCAGAGTGAACAGAAGACGTCACATGCTCGCTTCAAGACTAAATATCTTCTATTTTTTTGAAAAATTAAAAAATGCATAACGATGAGCCTATTGACACTAATAATTCATTACAATTCAGTATACAGAAGGTGAAAGTTCCCCTTTAAAAAGATAGTAATGTTTGAAAATAAAAGCAGCTCCAATTAATCTTCATAGTATTTGGGCCTTGGAGAGTGTTATTTCAATACTGTCAGAACTGTAGTTCAAGAGTAATTGAATGATAAAGTATTCCCCTCCCACCCATTGCTCACCTCAGAACAGCAAGGTGGTGTCCAGATGGCTTGCAGAGAGGGACAATCTTTAGCATAAGGGAAAAAACTGTCAGTGGGGGCAGGGTTTTCATTGTTCTCAAAGTAAGAAGATTGTCCCTTGCTGTGATCTGTCTGGTCTCAAGACCAGATTTCACATCTGAGGGAAGGCAGCTTACACTAGGTAAAAGGGGCAGGAGAGGGATACTACAACTCTGACAGTATTGAAATAACAGTCTCCATGGCCCAAATATTATGAAGATTAATTGGAGCTGCTTTTATTTTCAAACATTACAATCCTTTTAAAGGGGAACTTTCACCTTCTGTAGACTTAATTGTAATGAATTATTAGTGTTTAATAACACTAATGGAGCTGCTTTTACATTGAAACATTACTATCCCTTTAAATGGCAGTGGCAGGGAGCTCTGAGTTCCACAGGGATTTTAAGCACATTTCAGAGAAATGCATTACACATCTCTTTGACACTCAAAGTTAAGGGCTGCTGCTGTTCTCAGTGATGAAATCTGAGGGCGAGTGCATGCAGTCTGCTCCCCCACTTGACCTCCCCAACACATTGCTAGCATTACGCCACCCTCATATGCTAATGATCAAGTCCCCCACCCTCACCACCATGCATGCCTGGTTCTTATTGAATATGGCAAAGTGTTTTATTCTACATGGTGAAGTGATCTCCACATGCATTGGTTCAAAATGCTTTGGCGACCTCTATAGCCTTCAAGGAGCAAAAAGACCCATTTAAATCAACATGAATCTTTATTTCTCCCCTGTGTTGCAGTTGATTTGCCCCAGAATGCCTCCTGTTTTTCTTATTATATCAGCTTCTAAGTCTGTTTATTGAATTAACTCACTTAGAAGTAGCACACGTCATAAAACTATACAGAGTAGTACCTAAGTAAATATTAAAAACATACACTGTATGATAGCATAGTACAAATATTGACTCCGTCAATGTTAAAGCAATAAAAATGGTGCACATTGATCTCATTAAGAAAAATGATTTATTACAATTTCCTTTTGCATTGCACCCTGCTTGGCAATATATTCAATCTCAGGTCAAAAAGGCCTGGCTTGTCTCAGTCTTGGCTTTGCAGGCCATTTAACACTGTCACTTGTTTTTGGCCAACTCAACTCAATGTCTCCTTCTGTTTTTAAAGGAATGGTGCTATATATTTTCGAGATATCAAAGTTGTAACATTAAGTCACTTGGGGATTTTGGTATGGTTATTTTAACATGCTTCAAAGCAGGGACAAAATGAAAAAGTCTAAACTTTAACTCAAAAGAGAAGTTGTTAGAGTCTAACGTTTGTAGGGTTAGTAGTGTATATATTATAGCATTTTAAAAAGGATCAGAGTATATAAACAAAAATTTATGTTAATAATTTTTTTTTAATAAACTATTTTATTAAAGCAAGTGACGTGTCATAGTAAATATTTGTGTTCATCCTTTTCTTAGCATAAATTAGGCTGCAGAGAATTGCGGGTGATTAATTCATCACTGGATTTTATCTCACATTTTTATTATAGTCAATGTGAAATTTGGAGATTAAGCCAATGATAGATGTATCACCTGCAATTAAATATAGCACTTCATTTGACAAACAAATGGTACATGATGAGACCACATCAGCAACAGAAACTGAAAAACAAGAGGGAAATAGAACTTTTCTAATTCCTCAAGAATTTCCATGGAAGAGCTGTTTCTAATGGGTTTTTTTCACCTCATTGAAGTCAAAGGGAATTAAAAAATAATTAACTAAATAGTAAGTCATAAAGTTTTTATCCAAATGAAATAAACAGGAATTAGAACAGTAGTAAAAATAAAAGGACAATTTTAATTTTTACTTTTTGGTGGAAGTCACATGTAAGGTGGAAAATAGTTACTGAATTTCAGGAATTTCTCAAAAAAAAGTGTATGTGTGGGGGCGTCATCTCTGATCATCAACATGATTAACGCTACACATTTATAGCTAGTTCAACTTGGTCTTTACTATTCTAAAGGCAGTTTTCATGTAGTTTAGGCTTTTTGGCATGATATGGTTGTTTAGTTACACTGGGAAAAGCCATCAAATATGAAGCATACAAATCTTCATATAAAGCAAGTCTCTTCTGTGATGATATAACTTATTTCTGCCCAACACCCTCAAAATCAGGTTAAAAAGACACAATCAAGAGCCTCAGCTACAAAAATGTGTAAAACATAACACATATGACATGTTTTAAAATGTACTGTAATTCATTTCAAGAAGCACCAGATTAGGTCAAACATGTCTACAGCTATTTGTCAACTGACCATTACTTTTTACCTTCAGTCAATTTATTTAGCCAATTACTAGATCCTGTTGCTTCCACGTATAATGCATGATAATAATACATCCCTTTCAGTCACAGGAATGAGTACCGTTGCAAGTAATAAATGTATCCTATTGAAGCCTATTTGGACATAAAATCAGTAATAAATATACCACTTACAATGAAATATAGCCCACAAAAATGCTACCAAGGTTCTGATGCACTTAGAAGACAAGGAGTAGTCAAAGTTTTGTTCTCTATCCGAAGACTTCAACTCCCATTATCCCCACCCAATCATCCCCAACCAAACTCTGCCTGGTTGAGATGATGAGAGTTACAGTGTCCAACAGCTGGAGAGTTACAATTTGTCTACTTCTGCAGTAGACATAATTTTCATTGCCTACTGCTACCTAGTTCATGGTAGTATCCAACTGATTTATCTTTGAGGATGGGGATATCTCCTTCACATTACCTGGGATGAGAAACATTTATGTGGGGAAGAACAGTTGCTGGAATCAAGAAGTGTTTTTAATGTTGGTATCAGTATATTGGACTGGAAGTTTGCAGTACTTAAATGGATAAGGTGTTGACTGGACAGTAGGTTAAATAATGAAGAATATTCCGTAATATCCCTTCAAATTCCAAGTATATTTGGAACACTGATATTCTATAAAGTTAAAAACATTGATGATTGACTAAAGTGCTGAGAATTCTAGAAATTAACCTTATCAAAATCTATTGTTCAACATTTCAAAGTATAACTGATGCTAGTTCTTAATTTATGAAGGCTTTATTTCCCTGATGTCAGCTCCTACAGCATTAAAACAACTGACAAAAGTCAACTGACCAGTAGAGAAAGGGTTGCCATGGAAACCCTACCCAGAAAGCAGGCAAATTTTAAATTCCTTCCCTGAGACATTTTAGTGTCCTAAACACCAAATAAAACCCATTCAGTGTTGAGGTCACAGTAAAATGATTTATAGAGATCTGAGTAATAAAACAAACCTTAAAACACAGCTCAAACAAATAGAGTGTGATTGTGTGTCATTTAATAATGATAGAAAATAATTTTATGGCTAAGTAAAATTCATATTTTTTATTTAAAAAACCCAATGCCAAAAAAGTTGGAATTGCTTCAAAAAAATAGTATTGGTAATAAAATGTGCAATAAGAAAAGTTAGCAATGACAATAAAAATCACCTCTTCAGAAAAATGTAGTAATACTATTAAAAATTCACATTTCTGCTAATAAAACGTATCATTGTTTCTAAGATAGCAGTGCTAATAAAATGTTTCAAGCATCTAAAGTTGCTTGTATTTCAATGCAAATTGTTTATACCCAATGAGCTAAATGTATTTATAAATTAAGAGCCGTACCTATTTTTCCTGAGATTTTCATTTCATTTGCCATTTTATTATATAGACACAATGGAGTGGACATTGCTATCTTGGCCTGTTCAGATGTGTAGGGTTGGCAAACCCATCTCTACCACTAGAGCCACAATGTGACCACCTTAGAGGATGATCGTGAAAGGGAGGTGAATAAAACATTATTCATATCAGAAGGGCTACAATTTAAAGCATGTGAATGACATCAGTCACACTCTCACGTGTTGAACAATGGATTTAAATAGTTATTTATATGCATTAGCATGGATTCAAGATAAATTAGAACTATAAAAGAGTGTTGTGACTTCTATTTAGAAACAATAAATGAAAATTAAGATATCTGGGACATCAAAATTGTAAGAGGGATGCACAAAACGATAGTGTAGCACGTGATGTGCACTAATAAGTAACCATACTAACTAAACAAGTGTCCATGTCTGTGCTTATGTTCCAACACCTTGGTACATATAAGTGCTAAACTCCTATAGTACATCCCATCTACTTGAATAACATGTTTATGATACTCATAGAAGTTGTTTTTATTAACTTATTTACTCTGTACATAGCCTGTACCTGGGTGCAGAGTAATCACCTGAGATGTCCACATGGTCCCACACAGGTCTAAGCATTTATTTATACATGTTAGTGGTTTTATATGCCCTTAATGATGCTGTGTGACATATTCAGGATGCTAAAAACGATCAGTTTTGGAGCAAACTAACTGTATCATAGGGGATAATCAAAATTCCCACCAAGTTAAATGGGAATCTATAAACAAAGGATTCTCAACAAAAAAACAATCTAAAAACAGTGTTTATTCTTATGATAAAAAGCTTCACAAGCAATATACGGAAATACACTTACATGGTCCTAGTAAGTACAGAGGTAAAAGGACCTTTTTAACCCCTGAGTGATAGAGAGGTCCCCAGCACAGTTCTGCTTTAATTTCTCCTTTTAAGCTTTCTGAATATGGCCTTACTAGTTGAAGAGCCTGTTACACGGGCCACAGTGCCACTGCCAGCCGGCCAGGGGGCAGTCATGCGCAGTAGAGACTGCCCGCACCGCGGCTGATACAGAGTGGGACGCTTCTTCGGAACATCCTACTCTGTATCAGCCTCATCAAGGGTAGTCTCTACTGCTCATGACTGCATCGTTATACGTTTTAGCAAATTATTATATGACAACACAGGGAGAGATTTATCATGGCGGAGGGCGAGCTTATGCTCTCCAGTGCTAATGATAATAGATCAGTGCTAGTCTTCAGGGCCCGTGCATACATGTTTTATACTCACACGCCCATTGATAAAAAAAGACTATACTATGTAGAACCTGCAGACATAGCACATTGCTATGGTGTGTCCAAAGACTTACTCACAAATGAGTAAGTACAAATCATTTACAAAAATAAGAATGGCAAAGACAGGAGGAAATGCTAATGGATGTATAATACGTGTAACTGTCATTTACCATTTTTGCTGTTTCTTAACATGAGAAAGAGAAAGCTTTAGGTTTCATTATTTCAGAGGAGTTAAAGGGATAGAAATACTTTGTTTTATCTTTATTTTATTTTGTATGCATTAAAAAACATGAAGAATGATATAAGTCTTATCTCTCAAACCTTTATGGTTTAAGAGATATTAATAAGCAAAGTTTCCCCTCCTGCCCCTTTTACCTAGTGTAAGCCATCTCTTCTCAGATGTGGAATCCAGTCCATAGACCAGACAGATAACAACAGGGGACAATCTTCTTCCTAGGAGAACAATGAAAGCCCTTCCCCCTTGACAAGTTTTTCAGGTTTTTCCCTTATCTTAATTGAAGATTGTCCCTCTCTGCAGTTTACCTGGGTACCTCCCTTCTGATCTGGCTGAGCAGTGTTACATCAGTAAAAGGGGCGGGAGGGGGATACTTTGTCATTGAATTACTCTTGAACTACAACTCTGACAGAATTGAAATAACACTCTCCAAAGTCCAAATACTATGATGATTAATTAGAGCCGCTTTTATTGTGAAACATTACTATCCCTTTAAAGGGCAGCTTTATTCTCCCTTGACTCTATGACACTTACATTAGTTTGCTACATGGCATGTTGGGGGCTCTGACCTTCCTCAGTCCTTTTCTCCATGGCCGCCCTTCTGCTCAGCACATGACTGTACTCATAATTCAATGTTTGCAACACAATAATTAAACCTATTTCATTTTTAAAAACTTAGTTTCCATGAGCCCTAAGGGACTTAATGAAAGTTAAAGGCATAGTAATGTTTCATAATAAAAGCAGCTCTAATTAATCATCATAGTATTTGGACCTTGGAGAGTGTTATTTCAATACTGTCAGAGTTGAAGTTCAAGAGTAATTGAATGATAAAGTACCCCCCTCCCACCCCTTTTACTGATGTACACTGTTCAGCTTAGAGCAGCAGGGAGGTGTCCAGGTAGATTTCAGAGAGGGACAATCTTCAATTAAGATAAGGGAAAAACCTGAAAAACCTGTCAAGGGGGGCAGGCATTTCATTGTTCTCACAGTAAGAAGATTGTCCCTTGCTGTGATCTGTCTGGTCTATGGACTGGATTCCATATTTGAGGGGAGGTGTCTTATACTATGTAAAAGGGGCGGGGGGAACTTTATCATTCAATTACTCTTGAACTACATCTCTGACAGTATTGAAATAACACTCTCTATGGCTCATATACTATGAAGGTTAATTGGAGATGCTGTTTTTGTGAAACATTACTATCACTTTAAAGTAGTACAATACTGGGATTTGTAAGTAAGATAGAATAAAAGAATACAAATAAAAAGGTAAGGTGAGCTTACTACTAGGCTTCCAACAGACCAGGAACTTTTTGCCAAAAGGCTTAAGCCAACCTATGGCATTACTAGTGCACTTCATTTGTTTTTTTTATTTAGAAAAATGTTTTACCAGGAAGAATACCTTGTGGGAGATTCACTAAGGTGTGATAAAGATTTGATAACGTGGAGATAACTTCTCCAGTTATATCAATTCTCCAGTTACTATGTTATTCTATAGAGCCTATTCACTATGATTTCCAAAGTTGGAGAAATCTTAGTGTATAGGCTCCATAGAACAACATAGGAATTTGAAAACTGATATCACTGGAGAAGTCATCTCCATGTTATCACCTCTTTGTCACGCCTTAGTGCATAACTCAGGATAATTATCCTTTAGAACAAAAACAGTCTAATTGTGTATTGCAGGTCTTTAGATGATTATTCAGTATGATTCGGAAAAAAGGAGAAGACAGAACAGATACCGTTGGCTCTAAACCAACAAATAGAGAAAAAGACCCATTCAATACCCACCAAGTGAATATATTATGAGCAAACAGCATTTTTAGTCACCAAAGAAGTGATGGTTTTAGGGCTATAGAATACAAAACAACACATAGCTCATCTAATTTTATTTTGCTGAAATAAAATCTATGTTTTAATGGGTGTGTAGTCTTTCTTTTCATGTTTCATGTTTCTTTTCTTTTCATGTTTCTTTTCTCTATTTGTTGGTCTAGATCCAACGGAATCTGTTCTGTCTTTTCCTTTTTCCGAATCATACTGATTAGTGCATAACCCCCATTGAGATTTCTCTCATTTTCCCTTATGTCCCGTGCAGCCCAATTTTATTATTATTTTAAGGGATGTTGGGATAATTGATGATTACCCCTGACAAAGTATGAGAACACACATGAAACGCGTAGGGTTAATAAAGCTCCATTTAGATACAACCGGTCTGGTGAACACTATTTTGATGTGCCTTGATTTATGGGGATCTGGTGAATAAGGTCTGGATTGGGTGCTTTATATCACATCATTTTATTAAGACAGTTTACCCTTAGAGGTTTCTGTGTTTTGTGTATCATCTTGTGTATCATCTTACTAATGAAGGATCCTTTTACACGGCTGGTCCATATACCCTGGCATTGGATGGTGGCTCATGGAGGTTGCCTGGACGAACTGGGAGGATTTCTTTAACTGATTAGCCTGATTGTGGCTTTGGAGGCTTACTTACAAGGTATAATCTTGTAAGTATAACTTTATATCAAGCAGTTATCGTTTCTACATGTACGGAGATACTCTCAGATTTTTTGGCGCTCTTCTATTTTCTTGTTCTATGTTTATGCATTAGTTGCTGTGGAGGTGTTTTGCTAAGGACACTACTAGAAGAAGCTGCAGAATCTGGAAATCTCCTTTTATTCTCTGGGGACATTTGCGATTGTTATTCAATTTGCCTGTTTATTTACATCACAGTCCGGCAGGAGTGCACCAGTCTTTTCTTTTGTTCTTGGGATAATTAATGAGACCTACAGCTTTAGCCCCCTAAAACAGTACATAGCATTGCCCCTGATGCTGGTTCTTTGTCTGATATTGTCTATTTTATTTACGCCACATTGACTTACCTATACTGCTTTGATTATTTACTTCCATGAAATCAATTACATTAGGTTTTTTAATACACATTGCCATATCTAGATTGTAAGCTCTTCTGTTCTTTTACTGCTCCTGTCATTTGTCAGTTATTTTATTTTCCACTGTGTCTTTTTTTACATTGTATCACTAGATCTGCTTTCATGTTCCCTGGCAGAAAGCTCTCTGCAAACAGATCCAGGTAGCTCATTGTCAGGATATGAAAATATAAAAAATGTGAAGATAAAAATAGACAATAAGTGTAAACAATTTGGCAGTACACTTGCAGAACATGTAATATCAAAATAAATATTGTTATCAATATTAATAATAATATTTCTTTGTTCAAGGAATTCCAAACAAAAGTTATTTTCTCTATGATGACAAAACCAAAAGAATGAAAAAAATGTATTTTCTTTTTTTTATAAATTATGCATATCTGTAACATTCTCATGATGCAAGCCTGTATACGCTATAAATGACAACACTCAGCATTAATCAAAAAAGTCATTAATCTGCCAAGACATACAATTTATTTTTTGTTCAGCATATCATGTTACAAGACTAAGACTTTTTTTTAATGCAATAGCTTCATTGTATGCCATGCTTTTTGTAAAAAAATAATATTTTTTTTTACAACCCTCCTGACCTGATTCACTAAGTAGACGGCTTTTGGGAAAACAAAGACACATCAGAAAATAATCATTAACAACTGAAATTCACAAATATTATTACTGGCTTGAACAATATAATTTTATATAGATAAGGAAATATCTATAACAATATGTAACTGTAGCTTTCATTTACACTTGAGTAGATAAACTTATCATTTATCAAGTTATGATAAAAGCTCTCTAAAATCCAGTCCAAAAAAGCTCTCAGCATTACTAAAATGTCAAAAAATCTTTTTGCCTGATAAATTGTCTCAGTTGAGTAGAATATAATTAAAAAGTTTTCTTGGGTGTTTTTCTCACCTCATTCAAAAATAAGTATTTGGATTACGAGTTGATTTTTTTTTAACTACTCAAGATAGGATCATAGAGTAGATGTAGTCAATTGAATTGTTGTACCTGTATTTGATGGGGACTACAATACTCATCATGCCCAACCAGCCTTTAACTGGTTTGGGATGATCGGATTTGTATTCACCTACAACTGAAGGTCCAAAGACAAGGCTTTGTTCACATGTTCATGTTTGTTATGCATTTTTACAGTGTTATATGTGCAATTTAGATGTTAAGGAGTTAAAGGAACAGTAAACTTTTTTTTATGAAAAATATATATTGTAGGGATTTTCCTATTGAGTAAAATAAGGGTACTCCCACTGCCAAGAGATTTATATTTCCAGAGTTATTACAGTTTAAACCCATGTTTTTTTTACATTAGCAGTGCCCGCTAGTGGTCAAATTCTAATTAGATTTCCTGTTACATTCTAATGGAGAGGAAAGTCAGAAAAGTAAGAGACATACAGTTCTCCACAGAATGTGATAGAAACTGCCTGTCACTTCCTGTCAGTTAGAACTATCAGGAAGTAAACACAGTAAATTCACTTCCTGGTTATTTAAACTGCTATAAATTTTGAATAAAACACCTGACAGCGATGGGAGTGACCTTGTTTTATTCATCAGGAAATGCTCTATAAAATATGTGTTTTCATAAAAAAAAGTTTACTGCTCCTTTAAATATGTTATCAACAATTCCCACTTCGTGAAAAACCCTAAAGTGTTGATTTAAAGAAGCCTTTAAACCCCTAGAATGTAAGAAAATGTAAGTCTCTTTTACATCAATGGGAATTTTGGGAGTTTTAATTTGTCCCCGTTTTGCAGTTGGTTTGCTCCAGAATTGTTACACTGTTACAGTTCTTCTTATTAAATCAGCCTCAAAGCTTTTTATTTTTCCACTTCTTGTTAAATCAGCCTCTCTGGGTTTATAAGACCTGTTTTGGCAAGACGAGCTGTGTTGCCCTCTTTAAGTATGCATGGATTGTGGTTAATCATTTAGCAGAATACAGGGATGTAACATGCATTGCTTCCCATAAAACATATGCTATAAACAGTGTAGGAATTTTATGTAAAGTTTCTGTTAGCACATACCCAACCTAACCTTGAATCCAGGCACACAGGCAATAACTGAAGTGTGGGACTGTTATGCTTCACTTATCATACATTTTAGACAAACCACCTTTGTTCATAAATCTTAAAATCAAAGACTGCACATTTTTCAGTCAGACAAGGATATTTTATTATTATTATTCTTTATTTATATAGCGCCAACTAATTCTGCAGCGCTGTACAATTGGGAATAGACATACAGAGGTATTAAATAGTACAATTAGATGTGGAGAACAGAGTCCTGCTCGTGAGAGCTTATTTTAGGCATCAGCAATCAAACAAATAACCCAATATAGAAGATACCTATGGTATAGCATGTCTGAAGATTACTCTTTTTCACAATGAATCCATTTATGAAATAAATGATGATGATCACTTGATACTGAAGGCCTTAAAGGGATAGTAATACTTCATTTTAACTTTATTTTATTTTGTAGGCATTAAAAAAACATGAAGAATGATATAAGTCTTATCTCTGAAACCTTTATGGTATCCCCATAGTATCCCCCCCCTGTTCAACCAGATCAGAAGGGAGATGCCCAGGTAGACTGCAGAGAGGGACAATCTTTAATTAAGATAATGGAAAAAGCTGAAAAACTTGTCAAGGGGGGAAGGGCTTTCATTGTTTTCATACAAAGAAAATTGTCCCCTTCTGTTATCTGTACTGTCATACAACCTGACTCACATCTGAGAAGAGATGGCTTACACTAGGTAAAAGGGGCGGGGAGGGGAACTTTGCTTGTGAATATCTCATAAACCATAAAGGTTTGAGAGATAAGACTTATATCATTCTTCATGTTTTTTTAATGCCTACAAAATAAAATAAAGTTAAAACGAAGTGTTACTATCCCTTTAAAACAACCATGTGGAGAAGTACTAAGGGTCAATAAGGGTTTACTTAGGATGGCGATGTTGTGTCAGATCTGCGTCAAAGGCACATTGCCAATATGCACTAATATGTATTTGCCATCATATCCTTATCAATCTGCCACCAATCCGCTGTCATCTCCATAAATCCTCCGTGTCTTTGATCACTTTAAAATTATGTAGTTAACACATCGATAATGGTTCATTTCCATATGGAAATGCAGGTTAAAGGGATAGTAATATTTCGTTTTAAGTTTATTTTATTTTGTAGGCATTAAAAACACATGAAGAATGATATAAGTCTTATCTCTCAAACCTTTATGGTTTATGAGATATTCACAAGCAAAGTTTCCCCCTCCCGCCCCTTTTACCTAGTGTAAGCCATCTCTTCTCAGATGTGGAATGCAGTCCATAGACCAGACAGATAACAGAAGGGGACACTCTTATTCCTATGAAAACAATCAGGTTTTTTCCCTTATCTTAATTAAAGATTGTCCCTCTCTGCAGTCTTCCTGGGCACCTCCCTTCTGCTCTGGCTGAAGAGTGTGACATCAGTAAAAAGGGCGGGAGGAGGACACTTTGTCATTGAATTACTCTGGTACTACAACTCTGATTGAATTGAAATAACACTCTCCAAGGTTCAAATACTATGATGATTAATTAGAGCTGCTTTTATTATGAAACATTACTATCCCTTTAATGAGCCATTGTCATATTCATGTGGGTGTGTTTAAATGTTAATGTGGCTGTTCACCACATACACTAATCACTGATAGCAGTCGCTGCCATCACAGTCCCAACATATTCTACCTCAGTTTGGTGTTGTTGGGATTAGGGATGGGTGAAAATTTCCACCTCCAACTGAAATCAGCGAAAAATGGCACTTTCCGCTTGGCAAAAAATTTCCTGCGAAAAGTGCAGATTTTTCATTTTTTTCCGCTTTTTTCGCCTAGTTCATTCCATTGAAATCAATGGGAACATAGAAGTTACACACAACACATAGAAAATATTATTTTATTTTCCAAAAGGCATAGTATAAAAGGGGAATGAGGGTGCCTGTGTTGGTGGTGGTGTGTGGAAAGAATCAGTTGAACAGGGGATGATTTTTGGCGGGGTTGTTTACTGGGATTGGGGGGCAGTTAATAAAAAATAAATTCTAAATAAAATAAAATAAAGTAAAAACCATAAGACATGGTATAAAGGAGTCTGAGGAGGGTGCCTGTGTTGGTGAATTAATGAATCATTTGAACAGGGAATTTGTTTTGGGGGGGGGTTCTTGACTGCTATTGGGGGGACAGTTAATAAAAAAATAAATCAATAACATAAAATAAGACATTTGTATGTAAAGTGATAGAGACAGGAACCCCCTGACATAAGCTGCCACTGGCGTGGACTGATACTTGACTTGATAGATGTCACAAGCTAAGGCTATAGGCCCTGATGAGACAGTGGGGAGAGTGTGTGAGTGAAAGGGCTAACAATACCAGACCCCTGGTTACCTGTTACTATTCCTAGCAACCACCAAATTAACCCCTGAAATCCCTCCTGCACTATCACCCCAGTACTACAATTCGTTGCCAAAACCAAGACTTTATATCTGGGCGCCTTAGATTACCACAAACACAACAGTATAAAATTACCTTAATAATCAAACATTTAGACTTAACCCTTTATTAGCGTGTTCTAGCTGAGCTTCCTTCAGAGTAGTGAGTTCATGTTAGAGAACAGAGACAAGAGCTGAGTAATTGAACATTTAATCTGAAAAAAGGCTTCACAGTGCTGGTTAGAAAAATACAGAAATAAAGGACATACGGAAACATTGGCAAAACAGTCCATAAAATAAAAATGGTAGAAACACAAGAAATCCTTAAATACAATTACCAGTATTTTAAGAGTCCTTGGGAACTTCTGATGGCATATCCCCCCTTCAATTGTTACAAAGAAATTCCCTGTTTTTAGCCAAAACCCCATATTAAATAGGAGTCCACAGTTGCTTCTAAGAGACCAGACCCCCTGGGTGTTACCTTGGAGGGTCAGGGGTCTGGCCTGACCGTTTACAGCCCACTCAATCAGACCTGTCAGGGACGCTACTGCAGAGTTCTACCTGAAAAATCATAAGGCTTCCCAAAACATGCAACCCACAGCACACCTCTATAATATTATAATAATCATATTCCTCATATCTGTGTGAATATCTGGACACCAAACATGCTGGGTCTAACTGGTTGCAAAGTGGTTATTCTTGTAACTCACAGCAGGACACCTCCCCCTGGCATGTTTGGTACCCACCACAAGGGTAAAACCTGGGCATTCTGAATATATATTTGTATTGAACCATTTTACACTATATATACATGTTATCCCTATTTCATAATATTTGACTGTCCCCTGGATATACCCCATCAGAGCAGAGGGTCCAATATAGTTTATGACACACTGTTCTGCTCCGGTGAGCTACTCATTCAGTTTCTGGTGATGTTATGTACTCAGCTAATTTTATGGCCTAGGACTGGTGCGCTTTGAATAACATACAGGTCAGCAAACAAACAAACAAATTAAACAACCCAGAGGGCCAACTCATGCCTTGGCATGACAATAGAGTATTTTGTACAGGACGATTTGTTTAATTTGTTGATAGAGGCCTTTGTAGGACTTAGACTTATTTGAGGCCCAAGCCCTGAAGAAACATTGATTTGTAGGACTTAAGCTTGTTTGGCACAAGCCCTAAGGAAACATTGATTTGTAGGACTTAGGCTTGTTGGAAACAAACCCCTAAAAATTGTTTATTTTTTTGTAGGATTATTTTTTTTCCCAAAACACAAGCCCTGAGAACAAAATAAAAAAATGCCCTACTGGCCTAATGCCAACAGGTCATGTTGGCCAGTGGCCACTGTCAAATGTCCTCCTTAGTCCTGAGTTGCAACTGCTGTTCTTACTGCTGCTGCTGAGTTGTTTAAGCAGCAGGATGATTAGTCAGCTGAAAGGGAATGGGATCAACAATAGCAGTAACATGGAAGATGGATGAAGAAGGTTCCACTTGCCACGAATATCTACAGTGATGCTCTTGAGGCAGTAGCAGCACAATAAGTAGCCCCCAGTATATGTGAAAAAAAGAAGAAGTTGGCCAATAATTCTTCTTCACCTGCCCCTCCTTCAAAATCATGGGTGTGTTCTTATTAGAATAGAAATGTTCCCTTGAGAGCAGGAACTGTGGCTCTCATCAGCAACTTCAATGTGCACAGTGTGTGTGTGTGGTAAATAAAACCTGGGGGCACAACTGTATCCAAACACCATAACACCAGAACCGAAGTACTGCTGCTTACCCCTTGTCCAGACCCCACTTAGGACACATGACAACTTGCTGACAGTTTAATAGTAATGATGAACCCTTCCTGCCAGAATACTAGCATATTCTGCAGGATGGAATCTCCTCAGATGCTATTTGACGACCTGGTATCGATTCTCCTCCACCACACTGGCATGTGTGGTCAGTGCACCACACAATGTGCAATGGGTAGAGATAAACTACCATATCCTAACATTAACAGAGTGGCTATCATTTGGCGGGGGAGGTAACAATGAAAGAGGTGGATTGGCAAGAGATGTACTTACTTGATGGCGAGATAGTTGTTTCGTTCATCATGGAACTTTCAGTGTCTGTCTGGGTTTCTTTATTCTTCCTCCTTTTTGAGGGGTACAGTGACAGCGGTGCTAGATTTCTGTAATGGGTGTTTGGCTTTAAAATGCTTGACATAAATATCACGGTGTCTGTGTTTCATGTGTGTTATCAGGGAGGATGTGCCAAGATGTGTTCCCTCCTTTCCCCTTTTCACTAAGTTGTAACAAATTTTGCACTGTATAGTTGTTGATGACTGCACTGTGCCTGCCAGAATAGAATAATAGTCCCACACCCATGACTTCTGGGGGGAGGGATAGGGAACAGGTGGAGAAGAATGGCCTCTTTCTTCTTGTCCTCCATATTCCCCTTCACTTTTCGTGGCAGAGGATAATGTTGCTGCTACTGCCTCAGATTTAGCACTGCAACTAGGATCAGGAGTATTGCTACTGCTGGCAAGTGGAATCCGTCCTAATCCCTAATCACTTGTTGACCCCATTCCCACTGTGTCCATGATGGTCTGTGGCACACTAGCCTTCTCCTCATCATCCTACTGCCCTTTCAACTCAGCAGCAGCAGGAATTAGCACAGTTGCAAACTCTGCAACTTCCAAAAGCTCAATGATGGTGGTGGTGTTGATGCCCATCCCCATCCCTGTCTCACATTTCTTCTCAGTTTGAATTAAAAATAGCATCAATGTCTCTTCCACCACAGCTTCTCCAACACCACCACCACCACTGGTCCCTACGTGCTGCTGCTCTATTACAGGCATTTCACTGATGCTTGGAGGAGGTGACAAGCAATGTGATAAAGGGTCCCCTGCTGTCACACTTGGTATCATTTTCTAGTGGCAGCACATCTGGCAGCAGGTACAACACTAGTGGCTGCAGGTACAGCAATGGTGGCACTGGCAGCAGGGGCAGCATGTCTTGCAGCAAGCAAAGGCAGCTGACATGTCCTGTTCTCACTAGTACTACCCTTTTCTCCCTCCCTTCCCTTTTCTCCCTCCCTTCCAAATCCCTTTTCTCCCTCCCTTCCCATTAAATTCCCCAAGATCTCTTGGGGTGATTTAGGGGGACTAAACAGCATTGGTTCAGTACTGCTAGTCACTTCCTCCTCCTCAGACTCAGACTCTGTGGACACATAATAAGGGTCCTTCCAGTTCCTACTTTTGCTGCTCACTATGAGCCTCTCCTGCCTCAATTTTGCCAAAATATCACAGCAGAAAAGCACAGCATGTCTATCTCGCTCTCTAACTGCTTCTATTGTGTCTGCTTTCAGCGAAAACGTCACGTTTTTATAGTGGAAGTTTGAAAACAACGTAAATCAATGGGCGGAAACTTTATAGCCGTTGAAAAAATGGCGAAAGATTTTGGCCAATGGGCGAAAGATGCAAAAATTTTAAGCGTTAGTTTTAAAGCAGATTTTCCCGCGAAAAAGTTGATAAGAATGTGGTTTTTGCGAAATTTCCAGCGGGAAGACAAAGATAACTTTCGCCCATCACTAGCTGAGGTCTCCCTGTAGCTCTCTATGGAGCCAAAAGACAGCTTACTGCAATATCAGCTGCCTTCCTGTAACCCTTTCAGCGTTGTGGGATGTACATTGCACACCACTGTGGTACTCAAAAGGTTAAGCGCCTAGTGCAAGTGCAGACATTTATATAATAAAAAATAGTGCAATACAAGTCCTGTAAGTTTTGTAATCCCATACTGCCATCCTTCTGCCAGCTCTGACTAACTCTGAAACACAAACTGCTGCTTTTTTCTCCTCATTCCACTACAATATGACATTGTGTAGGGGAGAGCCAAGCATTGGGCAGGCTTTGATACCTGTCTGTAGTATGCAGCAACTGACTGCTTTGCACTGCGTTGCATACCCCTCTGTCATTCAAAGGGTTAACTGTTCCCAGTTCTACTAAATAATGTTATGGATCCCGAGGAACCTGGGCAACAAGAATATCTCAGGATCACCCAACTGGCTTGGAACTTGGGGGCTCTGAACTCATTAGTTTAACAGAGGTATGAAATCTTGTCATTTTAACAGCCGATCTCTTCTGTAATAAAATCTGCCTTCTTTCATCTGAGAAACATATCCAGGATACAACGCTTAATTCCACCAGATGATATGCCAACATTAATCCATGCATTTGTGTCTTCTCGTCTAGATTACTGTAATGCACTTTACTTGGGCCTCCCAAAAAAAGAACTCCATCACCTACAAACAGTACAAAATGCAGCAGCCAGACTATTGACCAATCAGACTCGCTCATGTCACAAAACACCTGTTCTCCACTCCCCGCACTGGCTTCCAATTAAATGGCGAACATATTTTAAAATTGGCCTGCTGACCTTCTAAGCCTTAAATAATCAAGGCCCACAGTACCTGAAGGAGCTCCTGACTCCCTATATTCAATCCCGCTCACTACGGTCAGCCAACAGATCCCTGCTTTCGGTGCCCAGAATAAAGACAACCTCAGGTTCCCGGGCATTCAGCCACACTGCCCCCACATTCTGGAACTCTTTACTGTGCTCAATCAGAGAGGCACTATCATTACAGACTTAAAAAAAAAAAGCTAAAGACCCATCTGTTTTATCAGGCATTCAGTCAACTCATGTGACCTTAAGGAACTCTTAATTTTATGTCTATTTATATATATGTAAAGCGCTTTGAGTCTCACAGGGAGAAAAGCACTATAAAAATCACAAATTATTATTATTATATTATTATCCCCTGCATCCTCCTTTCAAACAATGCAAAATGCCCTTATCACCTCTCCATGCAGTACTGAAGGCACCGTAACCCCGTACTACTAACGTACGTTCAGAATCCCTTAAGTAATATAAATATAAAAAAATCTGTAAACTGGAATATGGAGAATACCTAATCAGTGATGAGATTAAAAAAAAAAAAAAAATATATATATATATATATATATATATATATATAATAGAAACAGTCTAGAATGTAGAAATGTGCAACACCATAAGGAAGAGCATAAATGAAGAAAAACGCAAGTTCATTGCTGAGCCCAACAAAACGATATTGAAAGATGGCTACACATAGGAGCCAAACGTTTGCATTAAAGGTTGAAGATGGTATGACAGCAAAAACTCAACAACAAATACTAAAATGAGTGGGAGAATTGTATTCAAATCTGATAAGGATGAAGGTCTGCAACTGAATGCAGTGCCTGAGGCTGAAGCTGTGCCAAAAGTTTAAAGGGATAGTAATACTTCGTTTTAACTTTATTTTATTTTGTAGGCATTACAAAAATGATATTCACAAGCAAAGTTTCCCCCTCCCGCCCCTTTTGCCTAGTGTAAGCCATCTCTTCTCAGATGTGGAATGCAGTCCATAGACCAGACAGATAACAGAAGGGGACAATCTTCTTCCTATGAAAACAATGAAATCCCTGCCCCCCTTGACAAGCTTTTCAGGTTTTTCCCTTATCTTAATTGAAGATTGTCCCTCTCTGCAGTCTGCCTGGGCACCTCCCTTCTGCTCAGGCTGAACAGTGTGACATCAGTAAAAGGGTGGGAGGAAGACAATTGTCATTGAATTACTCTTGATCTACAACTCTGACAGAATTGAAATAACACTCTCCAAAGTCCAAATACTATGATGATTAATTAGAGTCGCTTTTATTATGAAACATTACTATCCCTTTAACCCTTATTCAAAGCCCTTGCTAAACTATTTGCAAAATTCCTGCTACTCTGCAAAGTGCCTCAAATATGGAAAAATGCATAATTCATCCTATAGCACAAAAAAGGTAATAAGGAGGGTCTAAAAAAATCTACCAGCCGATAAGCCTATTGCCAATGGTCTACAAGGTTTTTACAAAGGTACTATCAAGAAAAATGGACACAATGCTTAAACTGGCACAACCTAAAGAGCAAGTAGGCTTCAGGAGCGGTTTCAGTACAATGGACCATATCTAGACAGTGTAACAAGTTACAGAGCAATGTTGTGAATACAACGTTCCACTATGCATAGCTTTCAATGACTACAAAAAGGTCTTTGACTCTGTGATAAAGCAAGCAATAATCGATGACCTGATCAACCAAGGAATAGACAGAGCTTACATCAATATCTTACAGTCAATATATGAAATTACAACTGCAAGTTAACACTTGTCACTGATACCCTCTACCGCAATGACTACAAACTAATGAAAAAGGTCCAGGATAAGGAGACTCCTCCAACAAGGGCTGGTCGAGTGCAGGCTAGAGTGCGTCCCTAGGGAATGTGGCTGGTGATCGCAGGCCCCCTGTAGTGTGTTGTGTTGCAACCGAGGCTGTATAAAGTTGCTGGCCGCGAAGCCAGATGACCCCCTTCAGTTGAGCTGAAGATGGCCCAGGATAACGCACTACAGTGAGAACATACATCGCCAGCCCCAGGGAGAGTCAATTCCAAATATAACAAATAAAGGAAACTCATCAGGGGGAGATCCAGGAGTCACGACTCTGGTAGAGGATAGGCAGGATACTAAGGTGAAGAGCGGACTGGATTCCAGGAGGGAAGAGCTGGACACTCTGTGGAGAGAAGAAAGGACAAATATAACTAGCAGCCCAGCAATAACAGAGCACCAGAGTCTGCAAGGAGAGAATAGTCCAGGACACAAGCAAGGGTCAACAACAGGTTGGTCAGTAGAGGCAGAATCAGTAGGCAAAGGATAATCCAGGTCATAAGCAAGGGTCAGCAACAGGTTGGTCAGCAGAATTGGCAAGCGAGAGGATACTCAGGACACAGGCAAGGTTCAGCAACGGGTGGTCAGCAGAATCAGCAGACAAGATCCAAACAGGAACACAGCAGGATACAATGTGGACAGGCAATGCAGACAATGCTATAATCGCGCTCTGCATAGAAGCGGCTCACGGCTTATGAAGGCCCAGCCTGGAAGTTCGGCCCAATGATGACTTCACCATGTATAGCGTGGGAGGAGCAGGCAGAAGGTGGAAGAGAGAGGCGCAGAGCACCCGCCCACATAGTAAGCAACGGGGAGGAATAATAGGACAACAATTATGAAGTCCAGATCAACACAGAAAAAGGTGACCAACAAGGAGACACAGTCTTCTCAAAATTATTTTCTGATTGTTTAGAAGAAGTTTTCCACAAACTAAAATGAGAAAAAAAGAATTAAGATCAATGGAGACTACCTACATCACTTATGTTTTGTAGACATATCATACTCTTTGCCATTAGTCCTGAAGAACTGTAAGAACACATTGAAGGGCTACAACAGGAATGCAAAAATTTTGGTCTGAATAAAAATACCAACAAAAAGCAAATCATGTGTAACAAATTTACCATACCAAGGAAAATCACAGCAGATGGACAAGAACTAGAAGAAGTTGATATATGTTAATCCTGTACAGGAAATGTCAACAGATGGAAACACCATGATTGAAACTGAGCAATGAATAAAATTGGGATGGCAAGCATTTGGAAAATTTACCACTCTGTCTCCAGTGAAAAGTTTTTGACCAATGTTTCCTCTTGGTCCATAAATATGGCCATGAAACATGGACACTGAAGAGCCTGAAATGGAACTAGGCAGACCACATAGCAAGAAGACCTGAAGGCAGAAGGACCAAACTAATTTTGGAATAGTTTCCACTTGATACTAAATTCCCAAGAAGAAAACCAAAGACATGATGAGCAGATGAAATTATCAAATATGTTGGTTCACAGTAGCAGCAAAAAAGAGACACAGGATCAAAGCTATCGGAGGCTTGCTGAGGAGGCCTGCAGTAGATCAAAAACGACTGAAGATAATGACAATTTTATATCTATCTATCTATCTATCTATCTATCTATCTATCTATCTAAAGAAAATATAAGGAGAGTGCTCCTTAATAAAAAAATGTATGTAAATTTGAATAGAAGACAACAACTGTGAACATCAAATCACACTATACAATAATAGTATAATGAAACAAAAACAGATATAGGATCCTATATTAGCCATGTGATATCACTTGTATTAAAAGGTGTAAAATATATGTAGAGTGCTGGTTCCATCTAAAGCCACAGACCAGATAAACTTATGATGCAAAAGAAGTCACCTATTTCTATTAGGAGGTGCTGTGTTTAAAACCTCCTCCATCCAATTGCACCTTTATTGGTGTGCTCCGTATATCGGCAGACCTTGCTCAGTGGCCATACATGTAATAGCGGGCAGAGTGTGGTGTACTGCTTCCCAGTATTGATAATAATACAATCACCTGTAACTTGGGATATTGCAGCGCTGAGATCTCTCCCCTCTGGTTGCACCTGTGTTGGTTTATTCGGTGTACTAAACGAATGTAAGTGGGCAGATTAAGATGTGCTGTCTCTCCCGTCTACTATAGCTGGTTCTTTTATGTTCGCTGTTTGTTTTCAGGTCTTTCGAAGTTGAATCAAGCAGGCAGAGGTAGTATGTTGGTAAGCTTGAAGTTCCTCTCGGCTTAATAGTACAGTCCCAAATAGCACTTTAATAATGTCAGACTCCTGGAGTTCCACATAAATGATGAAAAAAAAACGTATTAGTATGTCTCTGCTGTACATAGATGCACTGCCATCCAGCAGATAAATACTCAGTAAAATAATGGTCGGTAATGTAGTCCAAAACCTTAAATTATACAGCATATGATAATCCTTCTAGGTGAAAGGTACTTTTGAGCGGGAGTTTTGAAGAGGACTTCAAATACGTATAGCTGCTATTAGATTGAATCCATTCATCCAACAGGGACTGAGGCAATAATATAGCTGAAGGTACTGAAGATGATAAATAGCAATACATTATTACTCCTCTCACCCAGGCTCCATTGATCAGTTTACCTCACTTCTAAAAATCTGATAATCTTTGAAAGTCTTTGTGGCATCCTCACCTATCTTCACCCAGATATTTTACACACAACTTGCTTTTGTACATTGTGGATCCCTGCTTGCTCCTTTCACACTTTGTGTGTGTGCAGCCATCCTGCAGACAATGAAGAATGCAAAATTTACAGTTGTCTAAGCACTATCCTAGCTACTTTTAAATGATTCCTGTGCTCCATGTGCACACTTTTCTTGCTACCATATACTACGTTACAGTATACCCTATGCCAAGCCATTGATCCACTCACTGTACGGCAGGGTGACTTATACATTGTGAGTACACAGACTGCAAGAACACTTTAGTTACTCAGATACTGCAGTTCCTATTGCCCTCAGGAGGCGACATCATGCTCGTTGTACAGCAGCAGCTGGAGCACCATATATGTCTTCTTTTCCTTTGTATCTAGGCTTTCTTCATACTGAGTGTGTATGTGTCTGTCTATCTATCTGAAAGTGGGTGTTCATGTGTTTTCTCAAGACCTCTTCTCTTGGTTGTGTGTGACTGTATATGTGTGTCTGTAAGTATTGATTTGTGTGTGTCTGTAACTATGTATGTGTATTTGTGTGTCTCTCATGAGCCCCTCTTCTCTTTGCTGTGGTTGTGTCTGTCATGGCCCCCTCTTCTCATGGCTGTGTGTGTGTGTGTATGTGTGTGTGTGTGTGTGTGTGTGTGTGTGTGTGTGTGTGTGTGTGTGTGTGTGTGTGACTGTATGTGTTATCTGTGTGTGTGTGTCTCTCATGACCCCTCTTCTGAAAACTGTGTGTGTGTCTCTGACTATATATCTTATCTTTCTGTGTCCACAATTCCCAACATTTTAACTGGCCAAAGAGTGACCATTTTGTTTTAGGTGGTGCTGCATTACCACAAAGTTGTGTTATTCCATGACCTAGTGACACTTCTTTGTGTAACTGAATAAATTATTTAGAACAAGACTATTCTATTTATACAGAGTAATTTATAAATACATATACTGAAGATTAAACAAATATTAATGTGAGTTTTATTGCTATGCAGCAATGTGATACACTTATACACACCACACAATCTGATCTCCTAAATAGAGGGACACCAGGGTGGGAAGAGGGACAGAGGGATTTGGGTCTCAAAGAGGGACTGTCCCTACTAAAGAGGGACACTTAGGAGGTATGTGTATCTGTCCCTCTGTGTGAGTGTGTTACAGGCAACACCTTATCCTTTTTACTGTATAGTATATTTATTTTGGAATCATTTTGTAATTTGGATTATGATATATATCCCATTGTTTGTTTTTACACATGATTACTACACTTAGAGGATTTTTCTTTAATTAGTTTTTTTTTTTATGCTTTTCTGCCATTTTTTTTCTAAATAAAAATGGTTAATACAACAATTAGGCCTTTTTGATAGATCTTTAAAATGACCAGTATTGTTTTTAGGTGATAGAAACCCTTTATGACCAAGCTATAGAAGAGGAATTCTGAGCAAACCAGCTGCTCTATGAGAGATTAATTCTCTCATTGTTTTAAATTAATGAGAATAAGCAGAATTAAAAGCTATGGTTCTTTTAGTTTTCTGCAGTGTTTCATTTCTTTGGATTAACCCTTTGACTGCTAGAGAGGTATCCAATGCATTGTGTTGTGATGAGTTGGATACCTCTCTTACACTCAACGGGTTAATGAATAAGGCCTCTTGACTTTTATTTTACTAAGGTAGCAGGCAAAATGAGTTGTAGATAGCTGTGGATCAATAGTACTAAAGGTAATTGTGTCTAATCTTAAGAAATGTTCAGAGATCTGTTTGTCTATGAATACTGCCTAATAGACAATAAATGAGTCAATGTTTATGGTGTTACAAACAGACCGATATCTCATACTGTGCTTGCTTTAAACAAGCGGCAATGAAGAGTGTGTAAAATAACATAATGTACAGCTTGGTTAATAATAAAACTGATATATTGTTAAAAAATTATATTATTCCAAAGTAGAAGATTTCTCTGTCTTCTCTATCCTGAGACTGCGCAACTCCAGAAGCGGCAATACGCTTCAGAAGTCTGAATGCCATGTCATATTGATAAAGTCCCCACTCATGATTCTTTACAACATTGTCCAGCTTTAGATAGAGTTCCAATGCAAAAATCCTACATAATGATTCACTAGGATGTTTGTCAGAAGCCGTCATTAGAGACTGCCTGAACGCACAGAATGCTGGGAGTTCTGTACTGGGAGCATTCTGTGCTTTCGGGCAGTCTCTACAGTGCATGACTGTGTCTGCGGCCGCAGAGCAGGACCGGCCTCTTAACATCACCCGGACCTTGGCCATTTTACAGGACAAATGAGTAAACCCGCAGGTATGCTATTGCGTCTGCTTCCATAACATCAGAATATGGAACATTTTCAGTATTAAATTGGCAAACATGCATCTGAAATAAGTAGTGATCTATTTATATAATCATCTCAGTGCCAGAAGCTTGGATAATTGTTTATACCCTGGAGGTCGAAACATTTTCAGCATTCTTATATCTGTTAATGTATAATTCCCATAGGTAACTCTCTAGTTATGTCTTTTTCCTAACAAATTCAGCTTTTTAATGGTACCTCATGAGGAATATATATATATATATATATATATATATATATATTGCATCATAAGAAAAGCTATTATGTCATAAATAAAAAAGTTTTAAAAAAATAATTATTTTGATAATTTTTTTTTATATTATTTTGATAATATCATACATTAGGCATGTGGAGAACTAAAATGTAACACTCGTTTAAATTGGGTTTTTTACCCCTTGACGGCAACAGAGGTCTCCAATGCATTGTGATGGAGACCTCTCTTGCATTGAAGGGGTTAAAATCCCCATTAAAATCAATGGGGATTTTTTTAATTTGTAGTTCTCCCATAGTGCAGTTGGTTTGCCCCAGATCTCGTCCACTTCTGTTGAACATACAGGCCTATTAGTCTCTGCTATTAAAATATGGTGATATCACGGGCAGAGCAATCAGTTTCTTCTGCTATGTAGACAGATGAAGTACTCTCTTTACATTAACCGACTGAAAACCAGAGAGGTTTGCATTGGACCTTAAGGGGTTAACATCCTCTCTTTTGGAAGAAAAAGTAATGTTAGCCTCATTTACTCTGTACAGTGATTTCAACTACATTTAATGAAATGTCAAGTTAACATATATAAAAATATGGCAGTAGTTACTAAAGGTTTTCCCATAATTTAAACATTTGTAGGATATAGTGTAAATGTGATGAAAGCTGAAAATAAAATGTTTAAGGAAAGGAACATGTTTTTGCCAAGAACATAATATTGCAAAATGCAAGATAGCTAAAGAATCTAGAAGAGGAAGAACGAAAAAAGAAAGATGCCTTCTAACACTATTGTGGGTCAAAGAAAGAGTGAAGAACAAAGCAAAAATGTACTGGCATCACCAGCAAAATAGTTTTATTATAAACTGACTAGTGTTAAAGCCTGTGTACACTGGCCAAAGTCCGGGTGATGTTAAAGAGGATGGTCCTGCTCTGTGTCCTGCCTCCGATGCAGTCATGCACTGTAGAGACTGCCCGATAGCACAGAATGCTCCCAGCATAGAACTCCCAGCATTCTGTGCGTTCAGGCAGTCTCTACTGTGCATGACGGCTTCTGACAAACATCCTAGTGAATTATTATATAAGATTTATTGGTGATCCTGGGAAGCTGGCAGACAGAGGACAATAAGTAAAGTTAGTAGTGAGGGTTTAATGTATAGTAACAATGTCATTCCACCACTTTTGCAATCATAAAAAAGGCACTAAACATAAATTCTATTTTTTCAGTTGAAGGCATGAAATCTTTCACCATCTATAAAACTTATATTTGTTTCCTGAGACATTGGTTCACATTTCATGTTTTTTTTAGAGAATTTTGTTAACTAAGCTACACAGACACATTATATATATATATAGCCAGACCTGAAAAGTTACTCGCCACTGCAAGCCAAAACATACCCACCAGGGCTGAATTTCTACTCGCCAGGGCTAAATTTTCAATCGCCATTGGCTAGTGGCGAGTGGAAATTTTGAGCCCTGCGATATAATAATTTGCTAAATATGTGTTTGTCAGAAGCTGTCATGCACAGCAGAGACAGCTGAGATCGCTGCTGTCATGCGCACTACAGACTACCCGTGCTGCGGCTGATAACGGAGTGGGGCTCCCAATTCAGACCGTAGTCCTCTTATTAATCACCACATATTAATGAGTAGATATTTATAATGTGTTTATAAAATTTTTTGTTAATTGACAATTTTTTAAAATGTATTATTATATCATATTAATTAATTTTGGTTATATAATGGTGCACATTTAATTTTGTATTATTATTATCATCACTTTTTAGTAACACATGGATTTATTATTAATATTGATAAGTTTCATTATTGTATTTATTTTTTGATTGGTTATCTTATTCATTATTTATTATTTTTATTATTATTTTTTTGTTTTTCTTTGTTATAGTATCTCAGTACTTATGTCTCCCAAGTGTATTTTATTTATATATTTACCATCCCCGGTTATTATATGACTGGAGATGATATATTCTCCTATTTTTATTATTGTTTAGTTCTTTGGAGATATTGGCCTCACACCCCCATGAGGTGGTAATTTTTGTACCTACTGCTGAGGTGGGTGTTCCTCTGGGTTTTGAACTTCGCGTTAATGATACGTGGCTTAACTGTTATTTATTGATATGTATGATGATCTACTGCTTTTACGAGTTTCAGTTTTATGTCTATTTAGACTAATAAATTGCTCTAGCCTTTACCGTTATGCTTTATTTAGTATGATGTGTAACTGTTGGAGTTTGTTTTGATATTGGGCAAGTTGTGATCGTTTTTGCATAATTTTCATTGGATATATCACGTGATGTCTTGTTTACATTTTGTTTAGAATATCGTGCGATTTGTAGGTGTGGATTGTCTTTTTCCTGTTGGATCTCTATCTCACATGACTATCGTTTGATATAGTTTGGAGGGCATCATGTGATGTATTTGTTTACATTTCGTTTGTAAGATCGCGTGGTCTATATGTGCAGGTTGGTCGCCTTTATTATTGGATCCTGTCTTTTTTCAATATGGATTGATTGGGTTATTTTGAGCGTTTCCTTGCCTCATTTTTAAAAGATTGCATTGAGATATCCGCTTTATATATATGCATTTGGATATGGAGCAGAGCTACCATCCTCCACATGGACCACATGATCTTTAGTCGTGTTTTGTTTGTCACGCTGGTTTTGCGTGTTTTTTCCAGAGTAGCAGGCTACCGGCAGGGTATATTTGGACCCATCTTGTGGGGTGAGTGATGCTTTTTTCTATAATTTTTTAGCCTGTGATATTTGATAAAGGGGGTGTCCCCCAAAACGCGTCATCAGGCGCTTTTTAATACTTATATTGATTCTGGGTATCCTTTTGAAGAAGCAGCAATTCACCATCCATTTGATCGACTGAGTGAGGGCAGTCTGATTCCCCCATTTATCTACGCTGACCACTATTAAGTGGTTGGATATATGTGTGTACGGTGGTGTATTGGTGGAGGTCATTTATCTGCAAAGATTTATTGCACTAGGGAGCGCCCTTGTTTTTTTTCTTCTCAGATACAGAATGTGTATATGTGTAAAAATTGTAAGAGAAAAAAAATTGTAGAAAAAAATAGTATATGTGTAAATATGTGTATGTATAATGATAACATTTCCAATTTCTCATTATGTCCTTTTGGAAACAAGGAATTACAACTATATATCCAGTATGATTCTCGCTGACATATTTTGACAAATCATCCACCTCCTTTAATACTATTGGATATTTGTTTTAAGGGCAAAATAATATCCTTTAAGGATTTATGATGTTGCTCTGGAAAATGTTTAGATAAGGGGTATTTCGTATCCACTGTTAATATTTCTAGTCTATTTTCCAAAAAAAACGGTCTCTTTCATCCATCTTTTGGTCCATCCTGAATATTTTTTATTACATTTGCAAATTATACGATAAACAACATAAGTACTATTACAGTTAACATGATGTTTAATAATGTATTTATTATTTCTGAACAATGCATCTATTTGTACCACAACGATAAACTCCTTTAAAATATAAAAAATTATAAGATTTTTTTTCCTCTATAGAAGGCTTATTTCTTGAAAATATATTTTTTACATTTTTGTTTTTATTATAAATAATGGTGGGTTTTACTGTAATGTTATTTTTAATAAGGGATCGTTTCATAAATTTGGCCAATGTTTAGTTAAGATTTTTCCAATTTCTCCTGATGAATTATTGAATTTTGTAATAAATGTTGGCATTGTGCTTTTATTTTTGATACAACTAAAATTTTTTTCTTTTTTAGTGAGTAACCTTTCCTGTCTCTCAAGGTAAGCATTTTCTATTATATCTTTAGGACAACCTTTCTTAGTAAATTTATTTTTGAGGACTTGTGCCTGTTGTTAAAAGTCTGTATCTTCAATACAATTTCTTTTAAAGGGATAGTAATACTTCGTTTTAACTTTATTTTATTTTGTAGGCATTAAAAAAACATTAAGAACGATATAAGTCTTATCTCTGAAACCTTTATGGTTTAAGAGATATTCATAAACAAAGTATCCCCCCCCTGTTCAACCAGATCAGAAGGGAGATGCCCAGGTAGACTGCAGAGAGGGACAATCTTCAATTAAGATAATGGAAAAAGCTGAAAAACGTGTCAAGGGGGAAGGGCTTTCATTGTTTTCATACAAAGAAAATTGTCCCCTTCTGTTATCTGTCTGGTCATACAACTAGATTCACATCTGAGAAGAGATGGCTTACACTAGGTAAAAGGGGTGGGAGGGGGAAACTTTGCTTGTGAATATCTCATAAACCATAAAGGTTCTTCATGTTTTTTTAATGCCTACAAAATAAAATAAAGTTAAAACGAAGTATTACTATCCCTTTAAATCTCATAAATTGACCTTTAGGTATATTGCTTTTTACATTGTTTATAATGACAACTGGAATAATGTAAATAATTATTACTACTGGTGGGTTTTTTTTATATGTTTTTGTCACTATCATTCCTTCATGATGAGTAAGGGTAAGGTCCAAAAAATGTACCACATTACTGATGTTATGTGTAAATGTCAGACCTCTGTCATTGTTGTTAAAGGGATAGTTTCATAATAAAAGCAGCTCTAATTAATAATCATAGTATTTGGACTTTGGAGAGTGTTATTTCAATTTTGTCAGAGTTGTAGTTCAAGAGTAATTCAATGACAAAGTATCCCCCTCCCACCACTTTTACTGATGTAACACAGTTCAGCCAGATCAGAAGGGAGGTGCCCAGGTAAATTGCAGAGAGGGACAATCTTCAATTAAGATAAGGGAAAAACCTGAAAAAGTTGTCAAGGGGGGCAGGGCTTTCATTGTTCTCATAGGAAGAATATTGTCCCCTTCTGTTATCTGTCTGGTCTATGGACTGCATTCCACATCTGAGAAGAGATGGCTTACACTAGGTAAAAGGGGCGGGAGGGGGAAACTTTGCTTGTGAATATCTCTCAAACCATAAAGGTTTGAGAGATAAGACTTATATCGTTCTTCATGTTTTTTTAATGCCCACAAAATAAAATAAAGATAAAACGAAGTATTACTATCCCTTTAAGGCTGAGGATAGTTCCTCTCTATTGCTCTTCCATACAATGATCAAGTCATCAATGAACTTACCATAGTAAACTAGGTTTGCCCACAGCCCTGCCCAATAACCCATGTTTAGGTTTGCATAGCTGGGGGCGAAGCTGGCCTTCATGGCCACTCCCCCTACCTGTAGAAAAAATCTGTCCTGAAATAAAAAATAATTATGAAATAAAATATAATTACTAAATTCTAGACCATATATATAGGAGGAGTGTGGCACGGCTTCACCTGTGCAGCGAGCCTTGTTGTTTTGGGGTATCCAACAAATTGCATTGTGATGCTTTGTATACCTCTGTTGCATTCAGAGGATTATAGTTTATTAAAAGTCAGACATTGTGTTGGGGATATCAGGACCCCTCCTGATCCCCCCAGCTACTGATCTCATAGCTAATTTACCTGGGAAATCAATAGAGGTGATGCAGTAGAGCAAGAGCGCTCCCCTGCTTCCATTCTACCTTGGGCCGGGTAGAAGTAGGAGCGATCAGGAAACCCTCTCTTGTCAATAAGGGAGGCTTTCTCTTATTGACATGATAGGATTTGTCAGTCCCGCCCACTCCTACCAAGGTTCTCTGGTTAGAATGGAAGCAGGGGACCAGCCTTGGGTACTGATGCCCCACCACTAGGTCAAAATGGGGAAGACAAAATGGAGAATGGAAGGGAGGGGAAGATGAAGCTCCAAACTGAAGGGAGACGGAGGCAAATGGAAGGGAGTGGGAGATGAACTTGATGTATATATGCTTGGCTGAGGAGGCAGGGGGCCAAGACAAACCCCCCTAAACATCCCATTGGCTGGCCTCTGGCAGCAAGCCCTCCCTGGCAGCAAGCCCTCCCTGGGCCAGAAACCTTGTTCGAGGCACCCAAAACTGGGCTAGCCTTTATATATATGCCTTTATATATATATATATCTATATATATATATATGAGAGAGAGAGAGAGAGAGAGAGAGAGAGTAGTTGTAGTAGTAATAGCAGTTTTTTATTTTGGAGGAAATGCTTTCTTAAAAGTTTTTACAGTTTAAACTGTCACAGCAAGGTGGAGCTGTCACAATCACTTTCTAATGAGATATATAGCCTAAGGCTCATTCCCTCAATTAAAGAAAAATATATCAAATCTTCCACTAACTGAACAGTTTAGCAGTAAAAAGATTTAATGAAATGTCTCCCAGCTGTGGAAGTGACCTTGTATTGCTTAGCAAGAAAGACCTATGTATGAAATGGATCACATCATTTAGAACATCTCATCTCATTTGTGTTCAGTTGTCATTTGGAACTGAGCAGCAGTTTTTCTTAGTGTTAGTATTAGTGACAGAGTTTTGGATGCAGAAGCTGCAGCAAGGTAATATTCGAAAAAATAACATTGGTAGACAAGAAAGTCATTGAGCAATCTAAACATTTTAATATTTAACTTTAAAGATTCTACTTTTAGCAGCATCACCCTAAGAACAGCTTATTTTAAAACACATCTAGTATGGCTTTTAAAACCAGCTTAAAATGCTGTCTTTAAAGATATATCATGTGTTTTACTGTCTTATCCTTTTTTAGTAAGAAAGACGCCAACAACCAATTAAAAGATTACAGTGCGTGCACTGTCCAGCACTCTGAGTAATATTGTCTGGTCAGGAAATATAAATATTTTTCCATTAGCTTCAAGAGTACATTTAATGCTGCATAGTGTCTCATAAGTTTATGAATTCATTGCCACAGTATCATAGCAGCTACCATTTGTTATTATTTGCAGCTTAACGCTTTGAGTGCGAAGAGTTTCTGAATTCATTGCCACAGTATCATAGCAGCTACCATTTGTTATTATTTGCAGCTTAACGCTTTGAGTGCGAAGAGTTTCTGAATTCATTGCCACAGTCTCATAGCAGCTACCATTTGTTATTATTTGCAGCTTAACTCTTTGAGTGCGAAGTGGGGTGTCCAGCTCATTTCGTACCAATGCATAGGACACCCATTTTGCACCCAAAGTCTTAATCCCTTGGATGCTAGATGTGTCCCTGAATGCTTTTGAACCACATTTTTTTAAAGTGTAGGGCAAGGCTTTACAGAATGACTAAAACCTTGTCATTATTCACATTGAAATATTTAAAGGGTAGTAACAGTTAATTTTATTTTTATTTAATATTGTAGTCATTAAAAACATAAATACTAAACATCTAAACATAAATACTTCTGGTTTACAAGCACACTTTGTAGACCTTTCCAATGAAGTATTTATGTTTAGATCTCATGATTTAGGCTCTGCTGAAGAGCCTCCATCCAATCAAATGACAGGATTCTGCAGCTGTCAGCTAGAGAGCTGACTTCTCTCATGAGGTAACTTTAGCAAGGTATATCTCTCAAACCATAAAGGTTTGAGAGATAAGACTTACATTGTTGTTCATATTTTTTTAATGACTACAATATTAAATAAACATAAAATTAACTATTACTATCACTTTAATTTCTCCCACTCTCAATCCCTTCCCTACTGCTAGCTCCTTCTAAAGCGAAAGGGCTAATATAGTTGGTTGATCACACTGCTCGGGCAGAGGGTGATATTGTTCTCCATCTGAGCCATTTACCTGCATTCTGAAAAACCAATAGTATTGTGACAGTTTAACATATTAAGGGCCAGAGGGAGGTGCAATACATTGCTTCACAATACTATGAGTGCCAGTTTGATCCTTAAAGGGATAGTAATACTTCTATTAAAGGGCAACTCCGAGTCTTTGTTTTATTTTTTTAACATGTAGTGCTATATTTAATTACTTACAGTTTTGTAGTTCTAGGGCTCTTCAAGCCCAAAGGATGTCCCTCCCTCCCCTTTCCCTGCGTCACTCAGGCTCTCAAGTCTGGTCCGGATGGAGAACAGTGAAGGAGAATCATAGGAATGAATCAAAATGACTAAGACTCTGATTAAATGAATAGTAGTCCTATCAGAGGCATAACTAGAAGTCACCGGGCCCTGGTGCAAGAATTGCCATGGGCCCCCCCCCGCCCACATTAGCCCCCTCATCCACATTGCCCCTTCCACAATGCCCCCTTCATCTCCACAATGCCCCTTCCACAATGCCCCCTTCATTTCCACAATGCCCCCTTCATCTCATCTCCACAATGCCCCTTCCATCTCCACAATGCCCCTTCCATCTCCACAATGCCTCCTTCATCTCCACAATGCACCCTTCAACAATGTCCCCTTCATCTCCACAATGCCCCCTTCCACAATGTCCCCTTCATCTCCACAATGCCCCCTTCATCTCATCTCCACAATGCCCCCTTCCACAATGCCCCCTTCATCTCCACAATGCTCCCTTCATCTCCACAATGCCCCCATCTTCACATTTCCCCTACCTCCAGTCCCTGGTGGTCTAGCGTAGTGTCTTTACAGATCTGTGCCTCCTTCGGCACAGATCTCTGCAACTGGAGCTCCCGTGTGCCGCTGTAGTAATGCAGAGGCTGGGAGATGATGTCATCTCCCAGCACTCTGTATTACTACAGCAGCACGCCGAGTGGGAGATCAGGTAAGTGACTGCTGCGGGCGAGGGGGTCGCAGGGGTTGGCCGGGCCCGGTCGCAGGTGCTTACGCCACTGAGTCACTGAGTCCTATATAAATAAAACATGCAGATTATTATTATTTTCCTTCTGAGTAAAACAAGGCCACTTCCATTTCTGGCAATTACTTTATTCAAAGGTTATAACTGTTCAAACTGTCATAAACTGGTAGAGCTGCTAATATCACAGTCTATGAAGAATTGTAGCCAGTGACTTACCGGTCCCACAGAACACAATACAATGTGACTTGTAGGTGAACTGTCTGACACCAGATGGAACTGTTGAAGTAACACAATCCAACAGTTTAAACTGTAATAACTTTGCAATTACATATCTCCCAGCTGTGTAAGTAGAAAAAAAACAGAAAAAGCCCTACAATATATAAATTATCAGTATATGTCCTGTTAGTTGTCCCTGAAATTAGGTTTGAGAACCACTGCATTACGATTGACCTTTGCAGCTCCACTGGTGCTGACCACTAATACCAATGACTACACTTAGGAGGTACTATCTCTGTAGCTTGAACCACCAGACAATTTCCTCCATAGTTGGGACCTTTATGTCAGCAAGATTCATACACCTACCCTATAGCATATCATGAAATTTCCTCTACATCTTGTTAATACAAATAATTATGCAAAGTGAGAGGAAAGTAACACCTCAAAATGACCAGAGACCTTCACTGTCCCATTGCCCTCACCTTGATGAAGAAGTGCTATAGGGAGGAATACTGATACTGATAAGTAGCTTAGCAGGTGTAGGGACTTATAATCAATTCCAGCACCTGAGTTAGCATGAAACACTGTAGTACATTCAATTCATTGTCCTTTTAACAGATCAGCTTTCATAATGATAGAACCGGCTGTATTCTTGTGGGGAAGTGCTTAACACCTGATCTGTTGGTGAGACCTGAAGATTCTGAGCACCTATGGTTAAAAAAAGTCAAGAATTGAAAATATGTGTTATTATACAAATTCTGACTAATGGCTAAAGTAAACGTCATGTACCAGATGGTTTATTGATAATGTACAGGTGGTCAGCAATAATTTAGTGAAAATGTGAATGTGACTTGTGAGTTGTACAATGGCCTTTCTATGATTGTAAATCACAGACCACTAACTATTAATTCCATATGTTTTGTTTAAAATACATTTGTTGAAACTGTAAGGCTAACAGCTGCTTATTATATACCCTAAACAAGTCCTTCAAGTACAATAAAAATGGTCATCATAGTAACTTTTCTGTGCTTCCAGTAAAAGCACGCAGATGGGTCAAATACTATGCTCAGGCACAGAGAAAAAAGTTTCAAAGACCTTTAGCTGAGTCTATATGTGTCACTATGTATTAAGTAGGAAGATCTTAGATCCATGGGACATGGAAGTAGAGATTAGCTAGATTTTCACAATTCAGTTTCAGATCAATATAGCCAATATTGAAAACAGTTTCATTCTAAGCAAATCAATTTGGATTGAATCTACAAAACGAGAGAGATGCCTACAATGGTGCTGAGTTGATATCAGTATAAGTATTAGTTACTTACTTGGCCACAGTATATATTGTAGTAAATTACTTCATAACAGAATACAATTATAGCATTTCCACTACATGATTACTGACCTGGGCTGGAAACTCTTTTGAATGATGTTGAGGGTACACAAACCTGATTGTTTCATGTATAAAATATCACATGACCTGATTGTTTCAAACAGCACACAAAATGACAAACAAAACATCTGTTTCTCAAAACCTTGTTTGGATGAATACAGATCCTACTCAGGAAATCTGCGGGGATACAACATCACATACAGGTGAAATAGCCCAAGACCTATATACAGCACTGGAGAAAAGTAGTATAGAGCCAGGGCCAAACACTGGAGGTCAGAAAAATGCTGAATACACAATTTGAAAACTCAGGCTCTCCAACTGGCCTGAATCCACCAGAGATCAGAATGGAAACTAAGCAAAGCATAAATAGAAATAAACTTTACAGGTGTTAGATGCTTTATATTCATACAAACCATGTTTGTGATTGAGGGACTGAGAGTAAATTGAGTTTTCTATTCAGGTCTGTAATGGGAGTTTGGAGAAACGATTGTTAGGTCAAGCTGAACATGCAGTGGAAATCTCAGATTAAAGGGATAGTAATGTTTCATAATAAAAGCAGCTCTAATTAATCATCATAATATTTGAACTTTAGAGAGTGTTATTTAAATTCTATCAGAGTTGTAGTTCAAGAGTAATTAAATGACAAAGTATCCCCCTCCCGCCCCTTTTACTGATGTAACACTGCTCAGCCAGAGCAGAAGGGAGGTGCCCAGGTAGATTGCAGAGAGGGACAATCTTCAATTAAGATAAGGGAAAAACCTGAAAAACTTGTCAAGGGGGGCAGGGCTTTCATTGTTCTCACAGGAAGAAGATTGTCCCCTGCTGTTATCTGCCTGGTCTTACAACCAGATTCCACATCTGAGAGGAGATGGCTTACACTAGAGGAAAACTTTGTTTGTGAATATCTCTCAAACCATAAAGGTTTGAGAGATAAGACTTATATCGTTCTTCATGTTTTTTTAATGCTTACAAAATAAAATAAAGATAAAATAAAGTATTACTATCCCTTTAAGGCCTTGATTCCATTGCATTTGAAAAGGGATTATCAATATATGTCTCCATGGCTTCAATGGAAATTCAAAGGAATTCAGATCTGTAACAATGTGTCAGGAAAAGGACAGTCAGTTTATACCAGGTATATAATGAGATAATAGTGCAAGTTTACAAATCAAAGATAAGCAGACCACTCAATCAAAAGAGCTTTAGTTTATTCATCCAACATGTTTCAGGAACAACTAGAGCTACACTTGCAGGACACAGAAATGCTGCCTCAACTGCTGTGGACACGATCCTGTGTCTTGTCCAAAACAAGAATGGAAAGTCCAGTGATTGCTTCAGATATGTGGATCCATTCTTCCACTTTACAAAACCAAAAAAGGAAATAGGCACTAAAAGCTCCAAGGATACCTGGAAGAGCATCAGAACATGCAAGATGCAAGAAGCGGATTGTAGGATTTCCAAATCCAATCCTACACCAATCCTCTTTTGGTGCAGACATGGAAATGTCTTCAGCATGGGCAACTTAATATTGGGGGGTTTGAAGAAGCCCAACTTTTCTGCAATGGAAAAGGCTTTTAGGTCAGGAAATGTAATAAGGATGAGAGATTTCAACTACCCTGAAATTGGCTGGAGTAATATGACTTCCAACACAGCAAAGGCAAATTATGTTTAAGTATGATTAATGACAGTTTTATGTCCCAGCTAGTAGAGAAGCCAACTAGAAAAGAGGCCTTGCTTGACCTAATGCTCTCAAACAATCCTGACAAGAATAACAGGATACAGGTAAATGAACATTTAAGCAGTACTAGTGATCACAATATGGCATCCTTTGAAATTTGTTATATTTCACCAAAACATTACATTTTAAAAAGGAAAATTTTACCAAGCTAAAAGCAGTATTAATGGATATTCAGTGTGATGTAATCTTCAAAGATAAAAATGCACAAGAATCATGGAATTTGCTTAAATACTCTTAAACAAATGTACACATAAATATATACCATTGGTGAATAAGAACAAAAGGAGTAAATTAAGACCAGTGTGACTTAATAATGAGGTTTTCAGGGAAATTAGAAATAAGCAGGATTTTTAAAGTGTTTAAGGCAGACGGGTCAGATGCATAATTTGAAAAATATAAAGAATGTAATAAATAATTAAAGAAAAGCTGATATAGTTCCAGTGTTCAAAAAGGGAGCAAGACCGTTACCAGGAAATTATAGACCTGTGAGCTTGACTTCCATAGTGGGTAAGATATCAGAAGGGTTACTAACTGACAGTATTCAGAACTATGTGAAGACAAACAATATTATTAGTAGGAGTCGGCATGGTTTTATGAAGAATAGATCATGCATTTTACGAAAGGGTAAGTAGTAATTTGAACAAGGGAATTGCTGCTAATGTAGTATAGTTGGATTTTGCAAAAGTCTTTGATACAGTGCTCCCATAACAGGTTACTGCATAAATTAAAAGGCTTTGGTTTAGGTTCTTATATCTGTATCTCAGTTGAAAACTGGTTAAATGATAAATGGCAGAGAGTTGTTGTCAATGGAACTTCTTAAAGTTGGTCTAAACTTGTAAGTGGTGTGCCACGGGGTTTAGTTCTGGGCCCAATGCTTTTTAATTTGTTTATTAATGGTCTAGACTAGAAGTGGGAGTTGAAAGTAGCGTCTCAATCTTGCTGATGACACTGAGCTGAGTAAGGGAATACATACAGGGCTGGATGTTATTTCTCTGCAGATGGACTTAGATAAACTGAGCGAATAGGCACAAAAGTAGCAGATGAAATTTAATGTAGATAAATATAAAGTTATGCATTTGGGCTGTAGAAACAAACATGCTATATATGCACTATATGGGAAACAACCCGGGGAATCCTCATTAGAGAAAAGTTTAGGAGTTCTACTGATAGACGATAGACTTCACAGCAATGTGCAGAGTTACTCGTGTCCTGCAAGAGCAAATAGGGTGCTATCCTGTATAAAAAGAAGCATAGATGCAGGGAATGTTAATATAGTTCTAACTCTATATAAATCCTTGGTAAGGCCTCATCTAGAATACGGAGTACAATTTTGGGCACCAGTTCTTAAAAAAGACATTATTGAACCGGAAAAAGTGCAGCAACATGCAAGAAAACTGATAAAGGGATTGGGGGATCTGAGTTATAAGGAGAGAAACTAGCCAAGCTGGGTTTGTTTGCATTAGAGATGTCTAAGCAGTGATATGATTACTATTTTCAAATATATTCAAGGTCTATACAAAGAATTATCCAATTAATTATTTGCACAATGAACTGAGCTAAAAATGAGAGGTAATCCATTAACACTAGAGGAAAGGCACTTTTGACTAAACAGAGGAAGGGATTCTTTAAAGTAAGGGCTGTAAAGCTATGGAATTATTTTCCTCTGGATGTTGTACCTGCAGATAATGTAACTGCTTTCAAAAAATTGGATACCTATCTAGTGCAGAACAATATTGAGAATTATGACTGATGGCTTTAATGCAGATAGGTTGTTGATCCAGTGAACTATCTGACTGCCATTTGAAGTCAGGAAGAATTTTTTTTCCCCACTTAGGGCTTAATTGGAAATTACTTCCATTTTGTTTGCCTTCCTCTGGATCAACAGGGGTGATTTGGCATGGGTTGGACTTGATGGTCGCATATCTTTTTTCAGCCTCATCAACTATGCTACTATGTTTGCAACTTCTGCTCCTGAAGAGACAGTTGTGTTATTTAATATGAAAAAGCTGTTCAGCTCAACACCACAATTAACACCACCACCATTTCAAAAACTCATTAATTAGCATCTTGCACCCCTCTGGAACTTAAGGGTTAAACATAGTTTTTCAACTTTCTATCCACTTCCTTCTTCTACTATTGGGGTCAAATAATCAGTTCCATCAATTCAAACTGAGTTTTCTCTGGTGACATCACTTCTCCAGTTCCTATGTTATTCTATGGAGCCTATGCACTAAGATCTCCAAAGTTGGAGAAATCTTAGTGCATGGGCTCCACAGAATAACAGAAACTGGAGAAGTGATATCACTGGAGAAGTCTTCTCCACTTTATCTCCTCTTTATCACACCTTAGTGAATAACCTCCCAATGAGGCTGGTATACTAAGCAAACTAACTGCACTATAGGGGACAACTAAAAACAATGTCACATTCACAATGATTTAAATAGGGCTGTTAACTCCTTAAATGTATGAGAGGGATCCAACATAATGCATCACAATGAGATGGAGACCTCTTTGGCATTGAAGGAGACCTCAGTTTGAATTGACGGAAATGATTATTTATCATGCTTTAGTGAATAACCCCCATTGACCTCTTCCATATTGAGTTAGAGGCCATCTTAGCATCCAAGGGGAAAAAAACAAATTGAAATGAGTGGGAACTTTTATTTCTTTTCTGTTTTGCAGTTGCATCTCTGCAGAATTGCTCCACTTTTCTTTTATATATGCCCCCATGTCTGTAAAAATGTATCCAGACTTTATATCTTGAAGTGAGCTAGATTGGGATGGTTACTTTGCATCAGTCCCTTCGGAATGTCCCGTGATAACTATCCATTAGTTAATGCAGTAATGTAGAGCGATAAAGCAAGTCAGATGAAGAACAGAATTTATTTAATACTTTTGACAAGCAGCTCATGTTTACAGTGTAGCAATGTAGTAATCCACAAAAGCATGATATAACACCAAATAAATTATTTAGAAGAAAAGAGACCAAAGATAAGTTATATAAAATATGATTCTGTACAGTAGGATCACCAGCATTTTCTACTTTCCTTTCCAAAGTAAACACACATATATAAATGGATTTGACTGTGGAAGATAATGAAACTATGCATTTCTGCAAAAAGATAAACCATATTTTCAGATTTTATTCTCCTCCACTGAAACCCTGGCATCCTAAAATGTATGATACCAGAATGTAAATGATTAATTATTTGGTAGTAATTTGTTAACGTCTTCTAAGATTTATACTTTGTTGCCATGTTCTCTTAATGGGAAACAAATCTGCAGGACTGAGGATTTGTAAGACCTGATCAATGTCCTTGGTATAGGTGTTTAGTCAGGCTCAAAAGTTCTGGGCAGGAGATAAAGTATCATATTAGGGCAGTGAATCTCAACTCCAAAGCCTTATGTACACCGATATGTCAGATTTTATAGAAATCTCAGATTAAGCATAGGAAGATCAAACACAATGACTGGGAGATTACTCCCTTGTCATCACAAAATGATGACCTGTTGGTGCATCCTGAGGACAAACATTGAGAAACAATGTATTATGGGGTATCAGTGCAAGGGTTAATGCAGGCTGAAGTTTGGGGTCATTGGCAGAAGTCGTTAGCTGGATGAAGTAAAAAAAGAGTTGGGGGTCACAGGGAGAGGTCATTGTCTGACTCTAGGTGGAATCCACTAAACTGGCATAGGTGACGAAAGGAAGAGAGAGTATTTAAAGGCTAGAGCCAAGTGTACCCAGTTTCTAGTTGTAAAAGATTCATGCCAGTGTCTCCATATCTGGGCACAAATTGTTGCTTGTGCCAAGTCAAGTCACACTATCTTGGATGTGAGCAGAAAGAATTGTGTTAGTTGTCATGTGTAAGCTGTTGGCATATTTTTATGCAAATTCTAGCTCCCTGTAAATCTTGTTTACTTTCTTAATAAACTTTTAAAAAATAAAAAAGAAAAGAAAAAAACAGAAAAACAAAAAAGGAACAAAAAAAAAAAGAAAAAGAACTGTTTACCAAAGAGAGTGCTGTTGCGGTGCGTTGCACTGTACTATGTCTGTCAAAACTTTTAATAAATAGTTTAAAAAAATAAATAAATTCTAGCTCCCATTCTGATAACTTAATTGGGTGGCATTTCAAGTTTGCAAACATTCCAACAAAGAATAGAAGCCACAAATCAATGAAGCTAAACAGTTACATGAACTGTATCCTCCTCGCTCTGGTTTTCTATAGGTAATCTGGAGATGATAGGAGTTTTGTAGTTTCCAGCATCTGGGGTACCGAAGGTTACCTGCCCTTGTATTAGAGACATCTATGCATCCATGGGAGTAATCATTATTTTATACCTAAAAACCTCTTCGGTCTCTTTTTCACATGGATAACCAAATGGTATTAGACCCTGCTGACTGCAGAAAGGGCATGTTTTATTGTCAGTTCATGTGAGTTCCAGCCAATATTATTGGCTAGTAGTCACATGGGATGGCCATACATGGAATATTGCAATGAAAATTACAACCTTCCCCAATGCTCATGTAAATGTTCTTCCAACAGCCTCATAGGCCAAAATGTAAACCTTCCTTACAGCATTTTTTCTTAATTCCTCCATAAGTCAGTTTAAGATACAGTATACTGAACTTTTGTGTGTTCACACGAGACAGGAATCCCCCAAAAGGAGCAATAGCCCAAACAGTCTTTCACAATGGTTGACATCACCAGTGCAACATCACTGCATTAGTGTCACCTGCAGCATCACTGCGTTGGTGTCAACTGCAGCATCACTGCACTGGTGTCAACTGAAGCATCACAACGTTGGTGCTGACTGTGTGAAAGGGGCTTTAAAGATATTTTTTTGGTTCAGCAAATAATAATTTGACTCATCATTTCATGCAAGCTCATGTATCTGTTAGTAGAATCAGCCAATGTCTAACTACATTTCTGTCAATAATTATGTTGATGTCCTTCACACATCAAAAACATGAATTAGCGACATACTTTTTTTGTCATATCTTCAAGCAAATATTTGGACAATTTTTGCTTAGTTGATTTAAGGCAGAATTACACTGATAAAGCTCATTTCCAAAGACTTTTAACCTTCAGAAGCAAAAGTTTTTCTGGCTTGTGAGAAAAGATGTTTACTCAAGTAGGATGAATAGAATATCTTCTTTTGGCAGCCATGATGGAGTTTGTTATGACAAAATTAGTTGGGAATGACATGTTGAAGAGGAGAGCTGCAGTTACATATTTATACTGCATTTCTAATGGAATGTTTGTCAAGAAGTCTTCAAGTGGCAAAATGCATTAGCTTTTGTAGTGCTTTCTTAGTTATCAAAACAGTTGTAGCTGAGCTTCTGTGTTCTTGAGAAAGTTTGTATATAGATGGAAATGTATTTTAGAATACTTTTCCATAAAACTGAAATATTTATATTAAATATATGCTTAACCAGAACATTGCTTTTTTAGAAACAGCTGTGGAGTATATATAAATTACTTTTATGAGTGTTTTACTTAGAGGAAAAAAAAACACAGGAAAAGTAGTGACTTGCCAGCTGGAACGTGTCCTCTTGTCTTTTACTACATACACTTTACCTTATACACACTTTACATATATGAATGCACATCCAAGTACCACAAAAAGAACTTTCCTTTTATGTTGTAGTTCAACAAACACTTAATTTAGCTATGAGGTATGATGGAGGGAAAGGTCACTTCTCCGTAGTGGGAAATTGAAATTATACCAGTTTCATGTACTTTGTGTGCATGTTAAGTTTTAACAGTTAGAATTAACCCCTTCAGAGATTACTTAAAGGAACACTAACACAAAAAAAAGAAATAGGTTGATATATATTATCACATATTTACAGTTAGCATATGTAAAAATTAAGTATTCTTATATTACATTCATAAACTATAATCCTAAACTTGTTTTTCACACTGTGTAAACTGACCTGCCCAGAGGACATTTATTTGATGTTGTTTGTGCTGTTTGTATTGAGTGATAAGAGTGAGGTAGTTAACTGATTGTGATTAGTGCCCACTATTCCTGTATTGAGAAAGGCTGCTATCTAATCTTAGCCCATTCACAGGTAATTCTGGACAGTTCATGAGAGCCCTGGAGCCCTGGAAAAGGCAGGAATAGCTGCTCACTCAAAGTATATGTAAAACTAGATTTTATTCCTCAGAAAACAAACAGAGAATGTGTATCAATACTAACATGAAGTATTTTAGTGTATATAACCCCATTTTAGATGTTAGTGAGTGTTTCTTTAAAGGGATAGTAATACTTTGTTTTAACTTTATTTTATTTTGTAGGCATTAAAAAAACATGAAGTTTGATATAAGTCTTATCTCTCAAATATTTATGGTTTATGAGATATTCACAAGCAAAGTTTCCCCCTCCCGCCCCTTTTTCCTAGTGTAAGCCATCTCTTCTCAGATGTGAATCTGGTTGTAAGACCAGACAGATAACACAAGGGGACACTCTTATTCCTATGAGAACAATGAAATCCCTGTCCCCTTGACAAGCTTTTCAGGTTTTTCCCTTATCTTAATTGAAGATTGTCCCTCTCTGCAGTCTACCTGGGCACTTCCTTTCTGCTCTGGCTGAACAGTGTGACATCAGTAAAAGGGGTGGGTTGGGGACACTTTGTCATTGAATTACTCTGGAACTACAACTCTGACAGAATTGAAATAACACTCTCCAAAGTCCAAATACTATGATGATTAATTAGAGCTGCTTTTTTTATGAAACATTACTATCCCTTTAATCCCTTAAGGACAATGTGATGTACCAGCCACGGGGATGTGTGTATTACCACAATTAGAGAATCCCTTACATTTATATAACCATTGGGTGGGCTTGCTGTATTTACTAACTGGGTCTCCCTTATCAAGTATGTCTCCTAGGTTCCTCCCCCTTCTGTAACAAAACAAAGGTGGATTCTTAAATAACTGTCCAAGTTTGGTATCCCCGCTTAAAATGTGGCAATTTTTCAACACAACTCTCTTTATGTCTGCAGACATTGTAGTAAATTGTGTTTGGATACAGAATCTATCCAGTTTGTCATAATGGGCAGGGTTGGGCATCAATAATTCCATCCGATCTAATTCATCAGCTCTCTGTACAATGTCAAGTACTTCTTCCTTAGTGCATCCTCTTTCCAGGAAACTCTGTTGCATAGCAAGCAACCCCCGTTTGAGCTCTTCTCTGTCACTAGTAGTTCGTACAACTCTTATCATCTGTGAATATGGTAAACCATGTTTAAGCGGATTGGGGTGGTGACTGCTTGCATGCAACAGAGTGTTCCTGTCAGTAGGTTCTTGATAAATTTTGGGCAAGATTTTTCTATGAACTCTGTACAAGTCATATCCAGAAACTTTATCGTAAGTTTATCATACGTGAGTGTGAATCTGATTGTAGATTCTAGACTATTGAGGTGGTCAACGAACTGCCTTAACAAGGTTTTCTGTGACGTCCCCATTAGTGTTGAGCGAGCACCACGATGCTCGGGTGCTCGGGTGCTCTGACCGAGCACCCCCTGAGGCTCGAGTGCTCGGCCGAGCACCCGAGCCCCATTGGAATGAATGGGGCGACACCAGGCACCCCCTGCTCTGATGAGGGGAGGGTGCCTGGTCAATGCCCCCTTCATCTCCGAATGCCCCCTTCATCTCCGAATGCCCCCTTCAGCTCCGCAATGTCCCCCTTCAGCTCCGCTATGCCCCTCTTCCACAATGTGCCCCTTCATCTCCGCTATGCCCCTCTTCCACAATGTGCCCCTTCATCTCCGCTATGCCCCTCTTCCACAATGTGCCCCTTCATCTCCGCTATGCCCCTCTTCCACAATGTCCCCCTTCATCTCCTCTATGCCATAGAGGAGATGAAGGGGGACATTGTGGAAGAGGGGCATAGCGGAGATGAAGGGGCACATTGTGGAAGAGGGGCATAGCGGAGATGAAGGGGCACATTGTGGAAGACGGGCATAGCGGAGATGAAGGGGGACATTGTGGAAGAGGGGCATAGAGTCTATGCCCCTCTTCCACAATGTCCCCCTTCATCTCCGCAATGCCCCCTTCATCTCCGCAATGCCCCCGTACCTCCAGTCCCTGGTGGTCCAGCGGAGCTTCTTCGGATCTGTGCCTCTTCCGGCACAGATCCCCGCCACCCGAACATGTCGGGCGAGCACATGGCGGTACTCGACGAGTACCGCCATGTGCCGAGCAGAGCGATGCTCAAGCCGATCCGAGCATCGGCCGAGCACGCTCGCTCATCACTAGTCCCCATCCCTGCTGAACCCTGGGGAACGCCAAGGTCTTGAATTCCAGCAGTGGATTCAGTGTGGATTGATGAGTTAAACCCCTTTTTTTACTTTATATACCTGTATGTGTACATAGTATGACCCTTTTGCCATGAGGAAGGTCCAGTATGGGACTGAAAACGTTCAGGCTCTTTATGATGAATTAATAAAGAGTGCAACTTTTCTTGATTATATCCAGATGTGTGCTGTCTCTTTCCACAACCTGAGAGTCCCAGGCTTATTACATTTATATATATATATATATATATATATATATATATATATATATATATATATAAATGTGGTTTTTTATACAGTCTTTTATGAATATATATATATATATATATATATATATATATATATTCATAAAAATACTATATAAAAACCACATTTATTGTTATTAAGCAAAAATAGAAAGAGGAAAATAAACAGAAAAAAATAATTAAAAACAGCAACCTATAGGGTACCCCAAATAGCTCATAAATTGAATAGTATATTTGGACACTACAGTGTAACACATGTGGAATATTGCAGCCTGACCAAAGAAGTTCTGCATAAATGTACAATAAGCAATAAATATTGTTCATATATCTGGACCAATAGGTGCCTTCTGAACAGATTTGCACAACTCTCAGGTGAATGATGTCAGCACACATACCATAACCAAACTGAATTTAACCTTTAGAGTGCCAAGCTCATGCCCAGTACAGTTAGATTCAGTGTAGCTAGCCCATATTGGATACCTGGTCAACTCCTGGAACCCAAGATAGAGACATTTGAAATAAAGACGATAGACTTTTTTTTAGCATAAAAGACACTGGGCTAAATAAAAATGTGGGATTTCTCTCACATTAATAAAACCTTCATATAACGTTTCCTTTATTTTCTTCTAGGTCATAGTGACCCATCTTCTCAAGTGATTTTCTTTCTTTTTTTAACATATATGTTTGCGTTTAATGGATTTATCACTTACCCCCTCTCTTTGCCTGTCATCCACCCCCTTCTCCACATTCTTTTCACACGGACCAAGTGATTTTATGATCCTTAACCCTCTGAATGCCAGAGGGGTAAGTAACACATTGTGCTTTGTGTGTTGCTTACCCCTCTGGCATTCAAAGAGTTAAGCTGGTGTGATCTGTAGTTTATCAGATTGCGTTTTCTTAACTTATTCTGACTTGGATGTTTTATTTTGATGATTAGTATTGCTTTTGATTTGATAAATGGAGGTTGTTACTCTTGAAAGCGCATCCTAAAAATTGAATTAGTCTGATAAAAAATGGTATTACCACATACTGTGGGTTATCTTCGTCTCCTGGGGCATTCTTTTTCCTTGTCTTAAGTGTCATTATATTATGATCTGTTTCTGTTCTATTGTAGCTCTGTTTTGGCCTCAGGTGCTCATCCTTTTTGGAATCTAATCGAATCACAGCTGAAACTGGCTTATGTTTAGAAGAACTTGTGGAGGCTATGGATGATGCAGAAATAAAACTTGTATTAGATCAATTAGAGTCTTATTCCACATTCAAAAAACTGATACCCATCAAAATAGATTTGTTCACATAGATTAATCTATTGTTTGTTTTATTATTTCTCTAATTGTAGACCATGATATCATCATAATCAGCCTTATTACACAAAAAATATATTCTTTATAGCCTCCAGTATGTCCCCTCCAGTTTTTAATGGGCACTTAGAACACTGTTGTCCAGATTCATGAGATCAAGTTTATCTTTGAATATCTCTGCCTAGGATTTTATTTCTTTTATTTTCATTCGTAGTGTAATGTTAATGCACTGTCCTCAACAACAAATATCATCAGAGAACGGGATCGGTTCATCAATAATTTGTTCCTCTTAGACTTGGAAAAAAAATATATTCAACAAATGTGGTATGATTTATTAACCTTTGACCCCTGGGGATTCATTCACTTTCTACATATTTTTTATAGCTGTAACTTCCCACCATTTATGTGGTTCTCTCACCATCAGTTTCTTCAGGGCTTTAAAGGGATAGTAATACTTAATTTTATCTTTATTTTATTTTGTACGCATTAAAAAAACATGAAGAACTATATAAGTCTTATTTCTCAAACCTTTATGGTTTAAGAGATATTCACAAGCAAAGTTTCCCCTCCCGCCCCTTTTACCTAGTGTAAGACATCTCTTCTCAGATGTGGAATGCAGTCCATAGACCAAACAGATAACAGCAGGGGACAATCTTCTTCCTATGAGAACAATGAAATCCCTGGCCCCCTTGACAAGTTTCCAGGTTTTTCCATTATCTTAATTGAAGATTGTCCCTCTCTGCAATCTACCTGGGCACCTCCCTTCTGCTCTGGCTGAGCAGTGTTACATCAGTAAAAGAGGCAGGAGGGGGATACTTTGTCATTGAATTACTCTTGAACTACAAATCTGACAGAAATTAAATAACACTTTCCAAAGTCCAAATATTATGATGATTCATTAGAGCTGCTATTATTATGAAACATTACTATCCCTTTAAAACTATAATTTAAACTAGTGTCAGTTATATTAATGATTCTGATAGACATTGTTCTTTCAGTGTTGTCCTCAATGGGATGTAATGAGGGTGGTGTTGGGGTCTGGATGGCTTCATCTATTGTTCCCTCTACTTATAGGAGCAGTACAACTTTATTATGAAAATTATGTTATAGGGGTTTTCTTGCTGAATAAAACAACTCAAACATGTTTGGACACACCAGCTAGTGTCCAAAAGTGTTTTTATACACTCTATGAGAGAGCATGAGTCACTGATTATTGCTTTCCATAGGAAGTGATAGGAACAACAACATCTGGTGGGCAGAATAGAAAATTGCAGTTTAATTAAAAACACGTTTGAGTTAATAACTTTGGATAAAAATACAACTTTTTTAAGGATTACTTTGCCATGCTGGTGCTTTTACTTTCAGCTGTGGATTTCTCTACTTCAGCAGCAGTAGTAACTCAACTCTTCTTGCTCATTTTAAAGAATCTAGCTAGCAACAGCAGCAGTATGGGTGGTAACTATTACTACACCTCCAAATGATTTTTTCACCCATTCTCTCTCTCTTTCTAATTTCACTTTTCTCAACTCTTTCTCTGACTACTAACTAAAACCTGTGGGAAGTTCTGGACTTTACAGTATTACAGAAGGAGTCTTTTGGCCATAGAAAGAGAAGGTGGATATTGAAAAGTTCTTAAAGGAATTTCATTGGCCGTATTTGCAAGATGGAAATTTTAACGGATTTTCTATCCGTGGAAATTCCTGAGAAAAAGAGAAACTTCTTTTTCCGTGAAACTTCCTGCAAGAAGAAAGACGGACTTTTCATCAATCTGTATTATTCTGTCCTGTAACAGATTTTTAAAGTATACCACTCCTTTAATTGGAAAATATATTTTGTCCCTCATCTGGCATTCTTCTCGTCCTCCGCAATGCTAGTTTTTAATATCTGTGTATAAGAAATCAAATTGTGAGAAGTTACCATGTGAAATTATCTATTAGGTATAGACTGCATTAGTAATCCCTTTAAAAGTGTGTATTGTTCCTTTAAATTCAGATTATTTTGTGTCTTTGTCTTCCTGCCAGATTCTCAAGATAAGTTCTTAAGGTGCTGAATGTGAATAGTTTCATCACAAAGAGTAATCCCTAAATCCTCTTACCCTCCCACTGGGATCTGAACTAATGGCCTACAAGCCTTTGTTATCATACCTGGCCTTTAAACTACCTTCTTTTCTGTTGCAATGTAACCCTTCTAGGGAGAAGCATGTTAGCATGTAGTAGAGTTTGAATTATTGAAACAAGACCCTGCATCCGTGCATTACCAAACAAGCCAATTATAGACTTAGAAACCATGTGGCCCATCTAGTCTGACCATTTTTCCTACTGTAAAACCTCAAAACTTATTTGGTCCTTGGTCTTGTCTTATGTTCAGAACAGCCTTATTCCTATCCCATGCATAAATTCTGTCACTGTATTATCTTCTACCACTTCTGCTGGTTGGCCATTCCACATATCTACTACCTTCTCAGTAAAGTAAAACTTTCTTGCATTACATCTAAACATCTGGCCCTCTAGTTTTAGTCCTAACATTTTTTCTCCTTTGAACTATACTTCCCTCCAGAACTTTTTAAATCCCTTCATATATTTGAATGTTTCTATCATATCCCCTCTTTCTACTCTCTCCTCCAAGCTATACATGACCAGATCCTTTTTTCTGTCCTGATACTTTGTTCATGTAAACCATTCACCATTTTAGTAGTCCTTCTAAAGTATCTATATCCTTCTGAAGGTGGGGTCTCTAGTACTGTACACAATACTCTAGGTGAGGTCTAACCACAGATCTGTAGAGTGGCATGAGTCATGACCAGTTCCCTTTTTCTGCTACTAATGCCCCTAGGTATACAACCTAGCACCCTGTTTGCATCCCCTGCCACTTTGTTACATTGCTTACCTACCTTAAAGTCATCAGAAATAATTACTCCCAAATCCCTTTCCTCTGTTGTCTCTGACAGCATAGTACCCTTAATACTATATTATGCCTTTGGATTTTTATGTCCCAAGTGCATCATTTTACATTTATCAACATTAAATTGCAGCTGCCACATTCTTGTCCATTCTTATAATTTACCTAAATAATTTGTGATTTGGCTTATCCCCCCAAGAATGTCTACCCTGTTGCATTTGAGACTTGAGGAGCTGAGGAAGGTAGAAAATAACAGTAGGGCACAGGATAAAAATAATGGTGGGACTGTAGGTAGGAGAGTATAAACTGACATAATAAAAAAAAAGTGTCTTTACAATTGTTGCAAAACAATAGAGGGTTTTATATATATATATATATATATATATATATATATATATATATATATATATAGAGAGAGAGAGAGAGAGAGAGAGAGAGAGAGATAATATGTATATAATTACCAAAACGCCAATTAGTTGACGTTATGTTGAAAAGCAGAGTACAAATGGATGTGTAACAAATAAGAATTGTGTCTCAATGAAAGTATAAAGAAATTTGCTAATTTTTTATTTCTTTATACACAGTTTTAATGGTTGTATTTTAACCGTTTGAGTGCCAAGGGGTATGCAACACATTGCAAAGCAATGCATAGCGTACCCCTGTGGCACTCAAAGGGTTAGTGCCAGGCATAACTTGTACTTAACCCTTTGAGTGCCAGAGGGTGCCAAACACATTGCTTTGCAATGCATCGGGTACCCCTCTGGCATTCAAAGGGTTAACGGAAGTACACTGTGATAATGTATAAGCTATATGTGTGAAAAAATCCTCATTAGCAAATTCTCTCAGAGACATATTTATAAACTTGTATTTACATCTTTATTTACATGACGCGTTGTTCTAATTTTATTCACAATTCTTAAACATGCCACTGAGAATGGTTTCCATAAACTCATCCTCAGAATCTTACACTAAAGTTACATTTTTCTGGGAAACTAACAGCCATATACTCAAAGTTAAACGTGCGACAATTCTGGGTCATGCAAATGGCATCATAGGGGACAATTAAAGGGATAACAGTGTTTATTCTGAGTAGTAGAACAAGAGTTCTCCAGCTGTTGACCGATTGATGCTACATTCAGAAGTGATTGTAACTTACACTTGCATATATTGGATGCAGTACTTCCATGACCTGAATATTTATGGTGGCAATATTGCTACAACAGTCTATGGACAGCTTGTAGCAGTCACAATAACCCTCCATAGACTACTAGCAACAGCACCGTTGTAAAAATTTAGATCATGGAGGTACTGCATTCAAAAATGCAATATTTAGATGCAATAACTTTTAAAGAGAACATCTCTCAGCAGTGGGAGGACCCTGTACTACATATTTATTGCATATTACACTATAATATCCCATTACAAAGATCTCATATCCACCATTGATTTAATGTGACTTTTGATTGCTTGAAAGGCCTCCAAAACATTTCTATTCAATGCATGGGGGGCATTTCTAGCATTCAAGAGTTTGAATCCCATGTTTTTAAATCAATGGGAATCTCATTTTTTCTCTTATAGTACAACTGGTTTAACTCAGAATTGTTGCACTTTTACCTTTGTGGATATGCAGGGGAGGGCTGGCAACTTGTGGCCCGGGGGGGCAAATACGATCAAGTAGCCCATTTTTACTATTGTTTGAGCCCACTGTCCCAGCCCACACTCTTTTATTAATTTTAAAAGTGGCATTAATATCATGAAGCAAAACAGTACCATGTAGCTCACAGTAGAAATGGGCTACACTACTGATACTACAGAGCTTATAATTTAAGCAAAGCTACACTAGTGATACCATAGAGCTTACAACGGAAATACATTATACTACTAGTGTAACTGCATTTGGATTGTAGCTCTGTGATATAATTTGTGTAGTTCTGTTTCAGTTGGAAGCGCTGTGGTATCACTAGTATAACTTGACTTACAGCAACAAGATGGAGATTAAGTGAGGCAGTGGCCCACTGGCCCAGACATATGGCCGGCCCAGGGGGCAATTGCCCCCCTGCCTCCCAGGCCAGCCCTCCCCTGTGGATATGACAATCAGTGGGAATTTTAGGCACCCTTCTAGCCTTGTCTTCCTTTAAGAAAAAGATTAAGTAGAAGCAATAGTCACAACAAATATGCAATTCATATGTTGTAACTCCATGTTGCCTCTTTAAAGGGATAGTAACACTTCGTTTTAACTTTATTTTATTTTGTAGGCATTAAAAAAACATGAAGAATGATATAAGTCTTATCTCTCAAACCTTTATGGTTTATGAGATATTCACAAGCAAAGTTCCCCTCCCCGCCCCTTTTACCTAGTGTAAGCCATCTCTTCTCAGATGTGAGTCTGGTTGTATGACAGTACAGATAACAGAAGGGGACAATTTTCTTTGTATGAAAACAATGAAAGCCCTTCCCCCCTTGAAAAGTTTTTCAGCTTTTTCCATTATCTTAATTGAAGATTGTCCCTCTCTGCAGTCTACCTGGGCATCTCCCTTCTTATCTGGTTGAACAGGGGGGGGATACTTTGTTTGTGAATATCTCTTAAACCATAAAGGTTTCAGAGATAAGACTTATATCATTCTTCATGTTTTTTTAATGCCTACAAAATAAAATAAAGTTAAAATGAAGTATTACTATCCCTTTAACTTCTTGAATAGTAGAGAGTAATATGTCCAAAGCATTGCTTTTTGAGGGGGTTTATTTATTCACTAAGACGTGATAAAGAGGTGATAAAGTGGAGATCACTTCTTCAATTATATAATTTCTCCAGTTTCTATGTTATTCTATGGAGCCTATGCACTAAGATCTCCAAAAAAGAAATGTTAGTGCATAGGCTACATAGAACTGGAGAAGTGATATTACTGGAGAAGTCATCTCCACGTTATCACCTCTTTATCACGACTATGTGAATAACCCCCAATGTGTTGGTTATGTCTGTAGCATCCAAGGGGTTAAGAAACTTCTACATAAACCTCTTCTTGATACTCTGGAATTCAAATCCATAACTTGAGATTACAGACATTATTGGGGTCAATTTTCATCTCCCCGAATTGCCTGTCAGGTGATCATTGGGGCTAGGCAGTGCATCCTTCCTAGTTTTGGATTCTCCTACAGATGGAAAACACCTACAGAATGGAAACATTCAAATTATACATTTGAATGCATTCCGTACCACTCTGGCACTCAAAGGGTTAAAGGAAAGCTAACACCTCGTATAACCACCCCCCCATACACACATATTTACCTTATTTTTGGCCATAAAATTCCAATTATGTCTATGAATGTTGCTTTTGCCCCTTGCTTCACAAGATAATATCTTGAATCCTACCTGTGTATCATGTCCATGGAGGCGGACATGACCGTTGCTGGCAGCTTTTTTGTTTTTTTGTAGAGCGCTTAAGCCTACCTATCCAAATGCACTGCGCACCCCTCTGGTTATTAACTCCCAGAATAATAGAGAGGTCTACAATGCATTATTTCTCTGTAGTGCATTGTAGACCTATCTAGCATTCAGGAGGTTAAACCTTTGAGTCCCAGAGGTGTATGCAACACATTATAATATTAACAAAATCCTAATTACTCTTATTAACAATGCTACATATTTTAGCTAAATATAAGAGTGAAACTGGTATTTGTAAGGACAAACATGCTACCTCTTCTAAGGTCTATTGTACATGCCATACAACCAGCTGTTGTTTTCCAAAGAATGATACATTGGAAAGCTTAATTTGCAATGTACGCAGATCCTGAAAGTACATTCAGTGGGGTCAAACAGTATCAATTGTCTCACGCCAGGCTTAAAGGTTTCCAAGATAGTGGTTTGGGGCATCAGATTTCCTCACCATCAATATGTTTCTTCACATCCAAAGGTCATAGGTCTGCCATAGATTATTTTTTTCAGACTTATTCTCAGTTTTCATTGCATATGGTTGCCTTTTATTCCCTGGTTCTGTGATATATTTCACAGAAATTCAATATCAAAAGAAGAGAGCCAGAAAATGTCCTATTTAAAGAGAAAATACACAAAGGTCTTGGTTGCAATCAAAATTGCAAAATATCTATTCAGCCCTTTTGACATCATTTTGGCTTCCCAGAGTTGGTCTCTTTTGTTATCCTACATGAAAATTAAACACAAGCTAATATACACAAGATCTTTTTTGATGCAGAACCTATGTTTAAAGTATGCTTTCAAGTAAGATCATTCTAAATTGATAGATATGCAATATGTAAACATGTTATGCCCCTTGTGAAGCAAAGGCGAACCTGCTGTCACCTTTCCAAATCCTCCCCTCAGTAGCAGTCTCCATTTTGAAAGCATTTTCTTGATTATTTTATTCCACCCTTCTGGTAGCAACTGACTTTCTGGATGTGGGAGTAATTAATTATGCACGCTTTATCAGGCAAGTCAGATGACAAAGCTCTGTGAAGATCAGATACTCTAACAACTAAAACAAGATTCTCTAAACCTAGTCAACAGACTGAAAGACAAAATGCACAAAGTATAGGCAATTCAGATACATACATTTAATGAGACTAAAAGCTGTATAGATTATAGGCCCTCATTAAGTATGCAAGAAGGTTTTTAGGGAAAATCGGGATAGATCTCTAGATTCCTTCACTTAATTTTCCATCATATCGCGATTTTGGTATATGTTATTTTTTGCTTGCTTGTTTGTTTTTCTAGAGACTCTGTACTTCTAAAATATATGTTATTTGTGTATACCCCTAAAATGATAGAGATCATTTACTGAGAATGCAAAAAAAAAAAAAAAAAAATGCTTTTTTCAATGGAATGTAAAAAAAGTGAATGGCAAACAAATTTGTTGGAGTTTAATCTCTACAAGCATATGCATATATGAAATTGCATGAAAGTGTGAATATGCTTATTTTGAAAACACCACAAGTGTACTCAGTGGGTCCAACCCATGTCCTCGTGGCCATTTAACAGGTCAGGATTTAAAGATTTCCTTTTGAAGATTACATGCAAGTTAATCAAACTCACTTAGTCTCTAATTAACTCACCTGCGTTCTAGCAAGGAAATATTTATTTCTTGGCCTGTTAGTGGGCCATGAGTGCATGGGTTGGGAAACACTGGTTTAGACAATACATGGTTATAAGGGCTTTGCAAAGTGAAACACTGAAGGTGGGGTCCCTTCTCAAGTTAAAGTGATTAAGGGAGACAGACCGATTAAGGGAGACAGACTGAGTACATAAGGCTTAAGTGCAGAATATACAGTGCTAGAATTCTGGTCAGGATAGGGAAAAACATAAATAAAATAAATAAATTATATGTGCCTTGGATGATTGTAATTTTACTACATGACAGGAGGCTTTGTATTTTGCATTTCTTTCTTTACTGAAATCTCCATAGCAGCACAGTAACCAATCAGAGAAACAGAAACCAAAAGCATAAATAGCCTGGTACATCTAACTACTTCCTCTTTCTTGCTGCTCCAACAAGCTGCACAGGTCAGAGTGTCTGATTTTTCTCCCTTACTTGATTTTGGGGGTGTTTGGGTTATGGGACAGTTTAAATTGTTACTGTTTTACTGTGTTTCCTAAACTGTGTCTCTTTATATGGGCTCTTTTAGGAATGTGTTTTACTTTAACTTAATCCTATTAGCTACTGAATAAATGTCTTGCTCTCTTTTTACTTAGACCTGTTTGTACTCAAGCCTTGTACATGTTCTTGTTTTCCCTTCAATGTACCTAATGCTTTAAGTAAAGTATACTTGTTTATATGTGGTTTCCCCTGACTACCTCGGCGGCCATCTTTGTTGAGGGCTCCGCTCCGTGGCTGGGCTGCTCTGGCCATGGAGGGGAATCCTCCTCTGTAAATTCCTTCGGGGGCTTTGGCCTATTACTGTTTTAGGTTGGGACTGGCTCCTGCATCTTCCTGCCCTATTCTGGGGGGTTTCCTTCCTTGCGGTGGTTTTTCTCTTAAGGCAGCTGGTTGGCCTCTGGTTGCTAGCCGTTATTTCTCCTGTTTGCTACTGTTGCTTAGCGGGGTGAGCCCCCGTGGTACAACTGGGGTGAGCCCCCTTACATATTCTGCAGCCTCCTATTGTTGCATGCCTCTGGCTATTGTGGGTGAGCCCCACTGTTACTTGGGGTGAGCCCCCTGTGCATTTACTACTATTATGTAGTCATGGTGCCATGCCTTGCATGGGTGTTCCCCTAGTGGGGTTTCTGTAGGCTTTGCTGGAGTTTGGAACATTTGTCCAGCTGCTTGACAAAAAAAAAAAAAAAAAAAAAAAAAAAAATATATATATATATATATATAAAATAAATAATAATAATAAAAAAAATAAAAAAATAATTTTTCTTTGTCAGGAAAGCAGTGGTTTTACGCTGCTACTTGTTTGCTGGGGTGAGCCCCCATTCACATATCAGTTTTGGCTTGGTTACGCCATTCCTTTTAGCCCGGGTGAGCCCCAGGTTGTACCTTGTTGGGACTCTCCCCTCCTGTTCTGGGGTTGCGTCTCGCTTCCTGACAGTGTTTTTTCTGTCTCCCTTTAGATTGTTACCTACGAGGGGTTCATAGCCATTTCATCATGAGTGAGTCTACGCCTGACTTCAAGGCTCTTATCGATGCTGCTGTGGCGGCTTCCGTGGAGAAGGTGCTCTCCAGGGTTCGCGCTCAGGATCCTGGCCCAGCTTTATCATCCAGGGGCGCAACTCCCTCTGTTTCCATCGGGTCCTCTGAAGGCCAGGTTGTTGGAAAACGGTTGGCTCCTGATTTTTTGAGTTACACTGGCAAAGGGAAGACTCAGTTGAAACGGCCTAGGCGTGAGGATTCTATGCCTGCCATTCCTTTGTCCCCAAGATCTTCAGACGAGGATGCTCCTTCTGCAAAACCCCTGGAGGTGGTTGACGAGTGGTGTGCTTCTGGCTCCGAGGACGACTGTTGGGATGCCGATCCTGGGGAATCTGCCAATTACGTTAGAGAGGCCATCGGGGCTCTTCCTCCTTCCGATTCCAAGGAGGACTCTCTCCCGGGAGATGCTTTCTATGACGCAAGAGGGATGCCTCTTTTTGATCCTCGGACCATTCGCCATCCCAGGTCTTCGGAGTGGTGCATGCCAGACCATCTGGCTCGTTTTGTCCATTTTTGGTTACGTCAGTCCTTGGACCGGGAGGTTCGAGGTCGACTGCGTGCGGAATGTCCTCGACCAGTACTGCCAGACAAGGTGGCAGTCACGCCAGAGTTCGGTCAGACAGTCCTCACTTTCATGGCTCGTTCTGGACGCGACCCGCGGAAGGGTATTGAAAAAGGTTTGAAGTCCGCTCAGGACAAGATGTTGGATGTGTTGGGCCCCTTGCCAAGATTTTGTGCTTTGCAGACCAAGCACTTGAACATGGTGATCATCTGGATGCAGAGGCTATCCGGGAGTGGGCTCAGCGGGCTGTCTGCTTGCTGGGCAATGCCAACGCAGCTATTTCATCGGAACGGAGGAAAGCGGCTTTACTCAGAATCGATCCTAAGTTGGCTGACCTAGGGGCTAAAGAGCTTGGTCCTTCTGCCAACGGCCTGTTAGTTGGTGAGCCTTTTATAGCAGAACTTAAACTGCATGTCAACCTCTTCACCACGCTCAACAAGGCTCAATCCTCTATGCGCCAGGTGTTTTGCCCCACACCGTCCAGGGGTGTTTTTGGGAGAGCTGGTCGTCAGCCGTGCCACCAGCAGATTCTGGACCTCTGGCCCCCGCACCATGCCTTCATCGCCCGGATTTTTCCCCTCTACTCCGTTCCGGAATACCAGTTTCTCCAGAGGAGCGGACAAGTCCAGGCCTGCCAGGGGCAGAGGTCGTGCCAAGTTTACAACAGGTAGGACTGCCACTGTTAAGTGTTCGCACTCCCATGCCTTTTACTGCAGGAAAAATTGCTTCTCATTTTCAGGCTTGGCTGGACCTCTCTTCGGATGCGTGGGTCCGTCAGTGTGTTCAAGGCTATGTGATAGAGTTCCAGTCTCCTCCGGTCCAAAGGTATCCTCCACCATCTGCGATTTCTTCGGCGAGGGACCAGGAATTGATAGACGCCAAGATTGTCTCTCTGTTTTCCAAAGGTGCAGTTCAGTTCGCGCCAGACGAGACCGGGTTTTTCAGCAATATCTTCTTGGTTCGCAAAAAGACCGGAGACTATCGCCCGGTCATCAACCTCAGGTCTCTCAACGGATTTGTGGTTTATCGCCACTTCAAGATGGAAGGCATCCATCTTTTGCGAGACCTTTTACTTCCGGGAGATTGGTTTTCCCGTCTGGACTTGAAAGATGCTTACCTGTCGGTGCCGATTGCTCAGTCTTGTCGTCAGTACCTTCGCTTCCATTGGAAGGGTCGTCCATGCCAGTTCACTTGTCTTCAGTTTGGCCTCAGCTCTGCTCCTTGGTGTTTCACCAAACTGCTGAAGCCAGTGGTTTCGCGTTTTTGGTCTCTCGGCATTCGTTGCTTTATTTACCTCGACGATCTTTTGCTGTTTTGCAACAATGTATCGAGGATTCGATCTCAGACGCGCTTCGTGGTGAGCTTCCTGGAATCCTTGGGATTTGTTATCAACGTCGAGAAGTCAGCGCTAGAACCTTAGCAGGTCGTCCAGTTTCTGGGTTTCGAAATCGATTCGGTTTGTTGCCTGCTACGCCTGCCTTTGACGAAGGTTGCGGCTATACGCAAGGAGATCCGTCGCATACTATGTGGCAGGTTCCTCTGCGTTGGTTAGCTCGCATCGTAGGTCTTCTCTCATCTTCCATCCAGGCTATCTTTCTGGGACCGCTGCATTATCGGGCGATGCAACGTTTCAAAGCATACCATCTTCGGTTGGGGAGATCTTACGATCATTTGGTGGAGTTGCCTCCGGAGGTTCGGTCCGAACTTCGATGGTGGCTTCTGCATATGCAGGCCTGGAATGGCCGAGCGGTCTTTGGTCCGTCCCCAGATTTCATTGTGGAGTCGGACGCCAGTCTGTGGGGCTGGCACGCCCATTGCGCAGAGCAGGCCACGGGATGCCCTTGGTCGGAAGAAGAAGTGGGCCTTCATATCACTTGCCTAGAATTGATAGCGGGGTCCTTTGCGGTTCGCAGTTTTGCCAGAGACGAGTTAGACTGTTGCATTCTGCTGCGTATGGACAATCTATCCGCAGTCCAATACATAAACAAGTTGGGAGGAGCCAGATCTCGGGACCTGACGGAGGCAACGAAAGACCTTTACAGGTTTGCTTCAGGCGCAACATTTCTCTAGTGGCGGAGTATCTTCCGGGAGTATCCAACCTGACAGCAGATTGGTTTTCTCGTCATTGGAGAGACACCAGCGACTGGAAACTGGACGAGGCAGTGTTCCAGCAGCTGTGTCTCCTCAGAGGTCCGTTCCATGTAGATCTTTTTGCTTCCAGGACCAATCGTCAGCTTCCGGCGTTCTTCAGTTGGCTTCCGGACCCAGATTGTGTGGCGGTAGACGCGTTCTTGCAGACGTGGCCACAACAGGTAGCATATGCGTTTCCTCCATTCGCGATCCTGGCACGGGTTCTACACCAGGTGCGAGTACAGGAGGTAAGTATTCTTCTGGTCACTCCGTTGTGGCCGAGTCAGCCGTGGTACCCGGACCTTCTGGAGTTATCGGTGGAAGATCCTCTTCTCCTCCATGTGTCGCCTCGCCTCCTGTTGAATCCTTGCGGCGAGTCTCATCCTCTCATCCTTCAGGGTCGGCTTCGGTTGGTGGCCTGGGCGATTTCAGGGGTGCCTGGTCAGTCGATGACTTATCGCAGGAGGCCAGGGATCTTTTGTGAGACTCCTGGGCCCCTGGTACGAGAAGATCTTATTTGTCCGCCTGGAGGGCCTGGTCTAGCTGGTGTCTGGAGAGGGATTATTATCCCTTTACTGCACCTGTGACGGCCATCCTCAACTACTTATCTTTTTGGTTTTCTTCTGGTCAGTCTTTTCGTTCTCTGAATGTTATTTGTTCGGCTGTTTCGGCCGCGCATGTTCCAGTTTCAGGCTTTCCGGTGGGCCGTGATCCTTTGTCGGTTGTTACGAGGGATCAAGTTGTCTAGACCTCCGGTTCCTAAGTACTCCAGTTTTTGGGATGTGGAGGTGGTTCTGCGTTTCTTAAAGAATTGGCCTTCGAATGATTCTTTGACGCTTAGACAGCTGTCTGCTAAACTTACCGTCCTGCTATGTCTGGTCTCTTTCCGCCGAGTTTCGGATGTTCGGGCTTTTGACGTGGACGGATTTTCAGTTCTTCCGGGCGGGGTTTCTTTTTCCATATCCCGTCGTACTAAGTCAGACTCTGTTTCTGTTTTTTATCCTTTTTTTTTTAGGGATGTCCCTCAACTTTGTGTGGTGGAAGTTTTACTTCGCTACGTTCAGGTTACTGCTTCCTTACGTTCAGCCCCTTCGGGGCAACTCTTAATTTCTTATGTGAAACTTCACAAACCCGTTTCGTCTATCACCTTGGCTAGGTGGATTCGTTGGGTTTTATCTTTGGCGGGTGTTGACCCTGCTTTTGGGGCTCATTCCGTTAGAGGGGCGTCTGCGTCCGGTGCGGTCTCGGCCGGGGCATCGGTTGCTGATATTTTGCGTTCGGCTGATTGGTCTAGGGAGCACACTTTCCGGCTCTTCTATTTTCGGCCGCAGGTTCATGCGTCAAATTTTTTGGTTTCTTAGCGTTAAAAATGCAAAATACAAAGCCTCCTGTCATGTAGTAAAATTGTAGATTATGCTAGCTTTAGTGTACTCATAATCTTAATTTTAATAATGACAGGAGGCGAGTATTTTCCCTCCCTTCCCTCCCATGTTCTTTATAGGAGGTCAGTATGTAAGTATCTGGGGTTATCTGATGCTACATGTTGGTTATGTTGTTCTTGTGTTTAAGTGATTATTAATGTTTTTATATTGTTCTGTAATGTTTATCCTTATGTGTGGAGACGGTCTGTTTCTGTGTCCTTTCACGGAGTTTCCATGTTTTCCAGTGTGACCTTCTCCCAAGGACCGTCTGGAGACCTGATGAACGAAGAGCGAATGCTGTTACTGTTGGTTGACGGAATCTGGATGTTATCTTGTTCCTGTTTAGTTTCTGTTTGCTTGTTGTTTATACTGCGAAAGAGGAAGTAGTTAGATGTACCAGGCTATTTATGCTTTTGGTTTCTGTTTCTCTGATTGGTTACTGTGCTGCTATGGAGATTTCAGTAAAGAAAGAAATGCAAAATACTCGCCTCCTGTCATTATTAAAATTAAGATTATGAGTACACTAAAGCTAGCATAATCTACAATTGTCATGTATATACAGCCTTCTAAGGATAGATGTTTTGTGCCAATTAAATTTGTGCATGAAGTTTAGGATAGTATAAATATTTTGCTATGCCAAAAAATGTATGTATTTGTATTTATCAACTACTTGCATGATACTGAACTACTTGCTGAACACAGAATGCAATACTGTGTTGGATAAGTGCATCTTCTTGAGAAAAATGTTATAACTGCAGGGAGTGCCAGAAGTACAAAATTGTACCTACCACAGTCTAAAGCTTTCAGTGCAATGGCTTCCACTGAAACATGATATTGCTGCAGTAAATTGCCATAACACCTCAGAACATAAAGATAACATAGATAAGACATATCATTTTAAAATCTAGACAACAACGCTACATTATATTAAAGTTCACCTGCATAACTTACCATAGGTTGGACTTCATAATAATATATAGAGTAGTTTCTGTGCTTCACTACTACAGTTTATCTGAAATCGTTGATGAACCTAGATTTTCATACTATGCTATTTAGAAACTAACCTCTTTAACCCCTTAAGGACCAGCGGTCCCGGGGTGTGCCGTCCCTTAAGGACCACATAGGAAACTTTGACGTGCCGTCCCATGTGACTGATCACGTGGGGCGACACGTCAAACGGGACACTGGAAGAGATTGCTCCGGTCTTGGAGCGATCAACTTCAGTGCCCGGTATTACTCACCGCACTCCTACAGGAGCACAGTGAGTAAAAGTATGTGATGTGCCAGGACCATCACTGGTCCTTAAGTGCCGGACCAGCGTGACGGTCCTGCCATGTCAATGGTCCTTAAGGGGTTAAAAATGATGCCCCATTTTTATAGACTAAAATGCCAAAGTAATGCTTTATAACATTTCTTCATTTGCTTTGAAGCAAGATGATCCTACAGTAAATCAGCCCTACCTTCCCCTGGCAGGAAGACAATATAGGCATGGGAAACCATGTTAAACAATTAACTAAGCACATCACATTAGGAGACCCTTACATTTGCAGTCCTGGGCTGAAATTTCAAGGGTTTGGTGCTATACCAATAAAATAAAATCAAAAATAAGATTGCTTTGTCAAAATATGTTGAATAGATACTGGCATCACAGAAAATAGTTCACTTTTTGTATTGGTTTATATACTGCAGGAAGTGGAAGATCTCAGGATATGGCTTCATTTGAATATCCTCCATCTTTTGAAGAATGATATGCCTGCACTATGATTTTTGTAACAAATCCAGGAATTAAGATAAAGTAGGTAATGTATATCATTTTGAAAATTATATATCTAGTGCATGAAATGTGAGGGTCAAAAAAATGAAAATGGGTTAATTTAAATACTATGCAATCCTAGATATCATTTTCCCCCTTTGGTACAAATGTTCTTTCATAAGTGGAAAGAGGCTATGGACTATAGTTTGACTACATTTGTTATCAAGCTTGTATAAAAAAACATTCAACAATCATTCCTGCTTAATGTTTTGAGATAGGACGTATTCCTTTTTTGGTTCACTGTTTGTTTGTTTGCATCAATCATGCCTTACATTGTACTGATCACTTATTAGGAGATTGTATACGCAGGGGTCAAATGGTCATGTTTAGATACTGACATATAAACAGGAAAAGCACATTCATCAAATATTCTGGAGCTTATGCATATAAAGAATGCTTTTTACAAATATCCCTTTACATTTCTTGCATTAATACTACACCCCATAAAACCAACAAAACAAACAAATGTGAAGCTGATGTACAAAAAAGAACGGCAGCAAATCTGGGACAAAGCAACTCCACCATAGGGGACAAATAAATAGTCCCACTGAATTAAAAGCTTGAATGCTATGGAGGTTTAAAACATATTGCTTCACAATGTATTGGAGGCCTATTAAATTCAAGAGGTTAAAACCATTACGTGGTTAGGGATGATGGGTGTAGTGGGTGGTTTCCAACAGCTGATGGTCCAGACATTGACTACAGTTTCTATAAGGGATACAGGGAGCTCAAAACTCTTAGATTAATAGTTCATGTTATCAGTCTCAGTTAAGAGAACTTAAAATAAAATGTAATTTTGTCCTTTTTACACCCAAAAAGAAAGCACATTTGGGGGATATTTTATTTATTTTGTTTATGTAGATAGTGTTTTGCCATGAAGAATACATTGATATTTATCTTGTTTTCAAGTATGTGCTGACAAACATTTAAAATACAGAGTTACGCATTTAGACACAAACAGAAAGACACTGGGGGAGATGCACTAAGACTTGATAAAGAGATAACCTCTGGAGCCAATGCACTCAGATTTTGTTAAAGGGATAGTAATACTTCGTTTTAACTTTATTTTATTTTGGAGGCATTAAAAAAACATGAAGAACGATATAAGTCTTATGACTCAAACCTTTATGGTTTAAGAGATATTCAGAAGCAAAGTTTCCCTCTCCCGCCCCTTTTACCTAGTGTAAGCCATCTCTTCTCAGATGTGAATCTGGTTGTAAGACCAGACAGATAACAGCAGGGGACAATCTTCTTTGTATGAAAAGAATGAAAGCCCTTCCACCCTTGACACGTTTTTCAGCTTTTTACCTTATCTTAATTGAAGATTGTCCCTCTCTGCAGTCTACCTGGGCACCTTCCTTCTGATGTGGCTGAACGGTGGGGGGATACTTTGCTTGTGAATATCTCTTAAACCATAAAGGTTTGAGAGATAAGACTTAAATCGTTCTTCATGTTTTTTTAATGCCTACAAAATAAAATAAAGATAAAACGAAGTATTACTATCCCTTTAACTTTGGAGAGCTTAGTGCATAGGCTCTACAGAATAACATAGGGATGGGAGAAGTGATATCACTGGAGAAGTCATCTCTAATATATCTCCTCCTTATCACACTTTAGTGCATAACCCCCCATTATCTTTTAACTGGAAAGAAAATATAGTGATGACCTGATGATAGATACTGTTGGACACTAGAGACATTTTATTCATAACTAGACAAAATCTAGCCATGCAAAATTCATCATGTTTTATGTTTAGTTGATTTATTGCCCACAAGTTATGTTTTCCCCAATTTGTTCATTTTCTGCATATATTGAATATTTAATGAAATTTAAGTTAATTAAATGGTTTTCCTTAAAGGTTCCTGCAGACCTTGTATGCATTTTCAGTATAATACCCATGTACCATCTTTCATACGGTGCTTAATTCATGACCTATAGTAGAGGTGTTCAGTGATTGGAACTTCAGTTGTACTATACCCACCATTAGGGGTGCACCGAAATGAAAATTTTGAACCGAAACCGAAACCGAAACGTCAGGATGCACTTGGCCGAAAACCGAAACCGAAACCGAAAATGACTTTAATGCATATTTTAAAACCGTAACCCTGACAAACTGTAGAATAAAAAACTTTACACAGTTAACATGCATCATTGTTATTATTTTACTATGGGGTCTATGCACCTCTCTTTCTCCCCCATGTACTTCTTTGTCCCCCCATGTACTTCTTTCTCCTCCCTTGTGCCTCTCTTTCTCCCCCCTTGTACTTCTTTCTACCCCTTGTGCCTCTCTTTCTCCCCCCTTGTACTTCTTTCTACCCCTTGTGCCTCTCTTTCTCCCCCTTGTACTTCTTTCTACCCCTTGTGCCTCTCTTTCTCCCCCATGTACTTCTTTCTCTCCCTTGTGCCTCTCTTTCTCCCCCTTGTGCCTCACTTTCTCCCCCATGTACTTCTTTATGCCTCTCTTTCTCCTCCTTGTGCCTCTCTTTCTCCCCCTTGTGCCTCTTTCTCCCCCATGTACTTTTCTCTCCCTTGTGCCTCACTTTCTCCCCCTTGTGCCTCTCTTTCTCCCCCATGTACTTTTACCTCTTTCTCCCCCATGTACTTCTTTCTCCCCCATGTACTTCTTTCTCCCCCATGTACTTCTTTCTCCCCCATGTGCCTCTTTCTCCCCCATGTACTTCTTTCTACCCCTTATGCCTCTTTCTCCCCCATGTACTTCTTTCTACCCCTTGTGCCTCTCTTTCTCCCCCTTGTGCCTCTTTCTCCCCCATGTACTTTTCTCTCCCTTGTGCCTCACTTTCTCCCCCTTGTGCCTCTCTTTCTCCCCCATGTACTTTTACCTCTTTCTCCCCCATGTACTTCTTTCTACCCCTTGTGCCTCTCTTTCTCCCCCATGTACTTCTTTCTCTCCCTTGTGCCTCTCTTTCTCCCCCTTGTGCCTCACTTTCTCCCCCATGTACTTCTTTATGCCTCTCTTTCTCCTCCTTGTGCCTCTTTCTCCCCCATGTACTTTTCTCTCCCTTGTGCCTCACTTTCTCCCCCTTGTGCCTCTCTTTCTCCCCCATGTACTTTTACCTCTCTCCCCCATGTACTTCTTTCTCCCCCATGTACTTCTTTCTCCCCCATGTACTTCTTTCTACCCCTTATGCCTCTTTCTCCCCCATGTACTTCTTTCTACCCCTTGTGCCTCTCTTTCTCCCCCATGTACTTCTTTCTCCCACTTGTATATCTCTTTCTCCCCTATGTACTTTCTCCCCCTTTGTACCTCTCTTTCTCCCGGTCCCCTGCGGCTGGCTGGCTCTGAGCTCCCTCCTGCCCGCCCGCATCATCACGCGCCCCTGCGGGCCGTGATGACATACAGACAGAGAAGAGGGCAGAGGCACCGGAAGAGAAGCGCTTGCTGCCAGACAGTAACGATCAGTCTGCTGGCAGCAAGCGCTTCTCTTCCGGTGCCTCTGCCCTCTTCTCTGTCTGTATGTCATCACGGCCCGCAGGGGCGCGTGATGATGCGGGCTGACAAGGATTTTCGGCCATTTTTTTCATTTCGGCTTTTTGCCGAAAAGGCCATTTTCGGCCGAAACATTTCGGCCACCGAAATTTCGGTGCACCCCTACCCACCATCTTCCAAAACAAACCAACAGCTATGATTGAAGTTGTAGTCTCCAACAGCTGGAGGTCTAACAAACTGAATATCCCTGAGCTAAAGCTTCCTTTCTCTCTTTTGCAACCTGTTGTCAAGTTCTTAATCATGTGGCAGAATTAGCATTTTTAACTCTTTGAGTGCCAGAGGGATGCACAATGCATTATTCTGCAATGCGCTGCTACTCCTATGGCACTCAGAGGGTTAAAACCTTGACATATTAAATCAGATCTCTGGGTTTGGTATTAAAATGGTGAGTTCCCTCTGTCTCATACCTACTGATAACCCCAACTGCAGGTCACCATCAAAGGGGGACAGGGAAGACTGCTGTCCCAGGCCTGGTTAAGAAGTGGGACCCAGGTCCAGAGAATACTATGAATACACTGATTGGTGGTAAACTTTAACTATTTGCACATGATGAAGTATTTATACACTTTACAGGTGAGTTTGTACTGCCAAATTATTCAGCAGCAGATGCTGAACACACTCACTACATTAGGAAGCATATCTTACCAAAAACCCTGTATCAGGGAGGTAAAATTTGTGCTTCCTTACACTGCAACTGTGTGCTGAGTCTGCCTGGGCCCTAGAGGGAGTGGATCAGTGCTTTACTTTCCTATGTCACTTATGTGGGAGAAAGCTACTCCATGCCTCCAGCCTCCAAACTCTCTCTCACTGTCTTATAGTGTAGTCTTGCCCATTCCACATAAAACAAATGGAACAGGAATTGCACAAGCCAACATCACATGACTACCACAGCGCTTAGGTCAGGCTGCAGCCATAGCTATACAGGAAGGACCAGGTGAGGCCTGATGGAAAAGTAGAAGACAGAGGATGTGTTTGCTCTAGACCTGGATGTTGTGGCTTGTGAGGCTGTGACTGCAGTAGAACACTGGGGTAATTAAAGGGATAGTAATACTTCATTTTATCTTTATTTTATTTTGTAGGCACTAAAAAAACATGAAGAACGATATAAGTCTTATCTCTCAAACCTTTATGGTTTGAGAGATATTCACAAGCAAAGTTTCCCCTTGTGCCCCTTTTACCTAGTGTAAGCCATCTCTTCTCAAATGTGGAATCTGGTTGTAAGACCAGACAGATAAGAGCAGGGGACAATCTTCTTCCTATGAGAACAATGAAAGCCCTGCCCCCCTTGACAAGTTTTTCAGGTTTTTCCCTTATCTTAATTGAAGATTGTCCCTCTCTGCAGTCTACCTGAGCACCTCCCTTCTGCTCTGTCTGAGCAGTGTTACATCAGTAAAAGGGACGGGAGAGGGATACTTTGTCATTGAATTACTCTTGAACTACAACTCTGACAGAACTGAAATAACACTCTCCAAAGTCCAAATACTATGGTGATTAATTATAGCTGCTTTTATTATGAAACATTACTATCCCTTTAATTATCCACAGCTTAGGGTCTAATTCTTTAATATCCAATACCTTTTCCTTTATTCCAACTGTATATTTTCTCCTCACATCATTAATATATCTCATTTACACCAAATATCTTTACTTCTCATACCACTTCATTCTTTTCCCCTTACTTTCTCACCCATCAATTTTCAGAGATATATGTATATGCATAGTATGGGTTCACAAACTTTAACGAGCCTTTGCAATTTACTTCTCATGATGGGATATGCATAATTCAGTCTAGAACAGGGTACTCTTTGTTGTTTTGATGGGGGGATATCATATTTAGAGTAAAAACAGTCCTGTTTGTTTGAGATGTCTGTGTGGTTTGGTTTGTGTGTATAGTAAGGGGAGTTTATGCAAAGTGAGCAAAGTGATTTTGTGATGCTGCAGGGGTGGTGGTAAGGTAAATGGTATCTTGTGTTACTTTGGAAGGATATGAAGTATACATGGAGGAATTTGCTGAGTGAAGTGGGAGGGAATCTAGTGTTTTCAGGGGAAGTTTGGCGGTGATTAAAGGAATTTGATTCTCATTGGGTGCAGATGTATTAATATTGTGTCTGTATGTGTAAATGGGTGAACATTTATATGTGTTTGTGTCTGTGTGTGTAGCTTTGTTATTGTACTGTTAGAGGAAAACTGCTGAATACTACGTCTCTTTGTAACAATTACAGTTGAGTTTGCCTGTGTGAAACTGGCAACTGACAAGGTAGGAGCTCCAATGGCAACAGTGTCTCAAAAGACCAGTTTTCTCAGGAAAGTACCAATCTGATCCTGTGTTCATATGGCAAGAGGAGAATGAAGATTTTCTGTGCACCCAACACACCCACATTACAGCCTTTGCCACAAAAAATAATGCACTGCATTCATATTTTCTCCATGCGTTTCAGAGGTTCTTAAAGCACCCTTGTTTGATAGTTCCTCCTCAGTAGGTCTGCTCTTGTGGGAGTAGATCTGTTGCTCTACTAGGACAGCGAACTTGAGGGTCAAAACCTGACCACTGTGTTTTTCTGGCCAATTGTGAGACTGTTGTGATACTGTTTTGACTCTTGTTTTCTTTGTCCCATCGTGTTAGTGCCATTTTGCTTTTTAATTTTATAATAAAGTTTGTGTTTTTATGAGGTTTTTGTACCTCTACTTTCATCGAAGTTCTATCACCTACTTGGATACTATGGAATCTAATAGTCGTATAAAAGGGGAGATAAATAGTAATGTAGATGTTAGTCATTAGGAGAGTTGCTAGGTTACAAGATGACCTGTCCCCCACCACACCAATTATTATTAGTATACCATACAGTCCTGATAGGTGAATTTAGATTGTGAGCCCCAATGGGGACAGGAACCAATATGAGTGTAAAGCGCTGCGGAATCTGTGTGCTCTATATAAATAAAGGATTATTATTATTATTATTATTATTATTATCATAACTATTAAGGAGCAGCAAACTATAGACATAAGCCTAGAGCAACAAAAAGAATTAGGGCATGTCAAAGGTTAACTCTCCCATCATGCTCTTCAGCATGCTGGCTGTTACTAAGTGCTCCAGAATTGGAGAACTTAGTTTCAGCCAATGTGGGCATTATTTTCACATGTGATTCACTAACATAGCAAATCACTTGTGTTAAAAGCGATATGATAAAGGCACTGCCTCTGTCACTTCTCTCTGTCTCCCTCATCCTCATACACATCTAGGAGACGAGAGACAGAGAGACGTTTTTACAGATTGTATCCAGTGTTCCAATCAGCATTGTAGTCTTGCTACTTTGTGACAAAATAGAACAAAAATGATGTTTCCACTTTGATCACTGTAAAGCCAGAGATCAATTGATTTCCCTCGCTTTGATCACTAAATTTAGTGAACAATTGTTGCAGATGAGCATTTTCTGATCTGTGGTATTTTTTTGCCGCCCACCTTCATTTAATTTCTCTTTATTTTTAATAAATGTTGAATTTTTGTAATTGTTTTTTAGAGTTTTTAGGTAGTTTAGAGAGGTAGATTTAGTTTGGTTAGGTAGGTTTAGGGTATACGTAGGATAGAGTAAGGTATAGTGTAAGATTTAGGTTTAGACATAGAGTTTTGTATAAAATATACAAATAAATATATATAGTTTTACTGTAGGAATAGTGACCGTTTGGGGTTATTTTTTTCTGTAATTTAATTTGGGTCCTTTTATGTTTCCTTTTTTTCGATTTTTTTTATTATATTGATTTATTTAATAATCAATTTATTACTTAGATAGCTTGGATGGATAGTTTTTGTTAGTTTTTGAGTCTTCTCAACCACTACCTAGCAACCTCCTGCTAGTGTTAGATGTATCCTATTTACAGGACAGATTAGACTTTTGAGAGCCAGGGGGGTGGAGAATGCATTGCATAGCAACTTGTCTCCCTTCCAACTGTCACTCAAAGTCTGAACTAGGGAAACATATTGATTACTGTAACTGCTTTTATTAGCATTTTCTGAAAAGTGTTTTTTTAGTTTTGCTATACCTAGTAGCCTTGTAATATCCTTTGTTCAAAATGTCCCTCTCCTTATATATTGTAATCTTTACCGCTCTTTGCAGTACTCTGAGGCTGATGTATAAAGCTTTTTTGGGTAATTCTATGGGAAGTAAACTGCATCATAAGGGACAAAAAAAAAACCAACATATTCTCACTGATTTAAATGGGGCTAGAGAAGTATCCAATGTATTGCTTATCAGAATCTGGGACTCTGGATGAAAATGGGTAGACTAGATAGGCCGATTGGTTCTTATTTTCCATCAAATTCTATGTTTCTATATCAAATTCAGATTCTATGAAACCCACTCCACTGGCCCAAATAAAACACAACTGAGTCTGGATGAAATATGGCCGCAGCTGTTTACTGCCTTTGACAATTTACTGCGGTAAACCTTAATCCACAATAGCAAGTGGATAAGGCCATAAGGTGGGAAGTATCAGAGCACGGATGCCATGTCTAACGCAATGCCATAATCTGACGCCAAGACAGACAAAAAAACTCCCATGTCCAAGGGTCAACCAGGAGAGATTCCATCAGGCCTGCTGAACTGAGCTAAACCCAGAAATCCTCCAAAAGAAACTACATCCAGAGATCAAATGACTGGCTGGGCTGTCTCCTGTAGGCCCAACCAAAGTTGCCATCCTGTTAAAGAGCTGCTGTGACAATTACAGAAAAAGAGCAACCAACAAAACCCAATTCAAATACATTTTAAAGAGTGCAAACATGCTTTCCTCAGTAATCTTACATTAAAGGGATAGTAACACTTCGTTTTAACTTTATTTTATTTTGTAGGCATTAAAAAAACATGAAGAATGATATAAGTCTTATCTCTCAAACCTTTATGGTTTATGAGATATTCACAAGCAAAGTTCCCCTCCCCGCCCCTTTTACCTAGTGTAAGATGTCTCTTCTCAGATGTGGATCAGGTTGTATGACAGTACAGATAACAGAAGGGGACAATTTTCTTTGTATGAAAACAATGAAAGCCCTTCCCCCCTTGAAAAGTTTTTCAGCTTTTTCCATTATCGTAATTGAAGATTGTCCCTCTCTGCAGTCTATCTGGGCATCTCCCTTCTTATCTGGTTGAACAGGGGGGGGATACTTTGTTTGTGAATATCTCTTAAACCATAAAGGTTTCAGAGATATGACTTATATCATTCTTCATGTTTTTTTAATGCCTACATAATAAAATAAAGTTAAAATGAAGTATTACTATCCCTTTAAACCAGCATATCACTTTTTGTGTTTGTTTTTATTTAATTTAAAACTTTTTGTGTGTGTATATTTTGAATGACAAACTGAAATACCATCAACATAAAATAACTGTTTTGGCAGAGATGGGGGGAAGGAAAAAAACAGCCGGGGTGTCAGTGGGGAGGAAAGGTCAGTAGAAGACATCAATCTCTTTCCTATATACCCTTCAGACTGAGACCACCCCATTACCTCACACTCTAGCCAAAACGTCCACCCAATGGAATAGGCCAAGGCCCATGTCATGGCTCCTTATACTGAAGTTTTCAGGAGCTTCTTTACATTGGAGACCCCCTCAAGCATTCAAAGGAGTTAAAATCATTACTTAGTTATTCAATAGAAATTTTAAGAATTTTGTGCCATATGATGCTGTTTGTTTTCGCCAGAATGTTATTAGCTATTCTTAAAGGGATAGTAATACTTCGTTTTAACTTTATTTTATTTTGTAGGCATTAAAAAAACATGAAGAATGATATAAGTCTTATCTCTCAAACCTTTATGGTTTAAGAGATATTCACAAGCAAAGTTTCCCCCTCCCGCCCCTTTTTCCTAGTGTAAGCCATCTCTTCTCAGATGTGAATCTGGTTGTAAGACCAGACAGATAACAGCAGGAGACAATCTTCTTTGTATGAAAAGAATGAAAGCCCTTCCCCCTTGACAAGTTTTTCAGGTTTTTCCCTTATCTTAATTGAAGATTGTCCCTCTCTGCAGTCTACCTGGGCACCTCCCTTCTGATCTGGCTGAACAGGGGGGGGGATACTTTGCTTGTGAATATCTCTTAAACCATAACATTCTCTTAAACATTCTTCATGTTTTTTTAATGCCTACAAAATAAAATAAAGATAAAACAAAGTATTACTATCCCTTTAATATATCAGTCTGTATGTAAAACAGGAATCAATTTCTGGTTACATTTTTTGCTGAAATTTCTTCTCTACACTTTTGTATATTGTACACAGTGCTTGGTTTTCCCACGGAAATGTCAACTCAGACATTGGCATGTTCACCAGCTATCATTAACTATCACTAAAAATATATTGTACACGTTTAATAAGGAAGTAAACCGAGCAAGACATTTGGCCATTTTTGGTAACCATTTGCTATGTTGAATGGCTGAATGCTTGTTTATATGTCCATAATGAGACACACACACTCTAGTCCAGATAAGGATCACTGTCAATTTAGATGTTCCTTTAAACAGACATTTATTTCTGTGCAGTAATTAAGCTCAGCAAAATAAAGCTGATCATTAATTAAAGAACATGTGCTTTGAAATTTGTTTACTGTTTCCTCGTCATCTAAATGTGTCTGCCATCGAAGAAAATATCCATATGGAGTCTACACAATGTTTTAAGAAAGTTACTGGTGGCCACCAAAAACATTAATCAAACAGATAAATGCTAATTTACTCTATTGGCTGCTGAAATTCTTCAGGAGCTGTCCTCTGACCTTAATGTCATAAATGATATATAGATAGGTAGGACAGTCCAATCTTTTAAAGGGAAATTCCATTACACTATAACACTGTTTAATTCTTGGTTTTATAACAGTAGTACTTTTCGTACATTGATAAATTTTCACTGCTTTATTCTTGCTTAAATTGCTGTTGTTTACTTACTTTATCTTTTCCACCCTATGGACTTTAACTTATTACATTGTTGTAAAAATAAAATGAGTATATATTCCCCATATATTCTATGAAAACAATAAAGCAATGATTCTCTGTGGGGGAAGGCACAGCCAAAGAATATCAGACTCATGTCATAGATGGAAATAAATCCCTTGACAGAGCAATGATGGAATCTGAACAGGGCAAGGAGACAGGGGGATATGCATTAAGTTGTGATAAAGAGGTGATAAAGCAGAAATGACTTATCCAGTGAAATCACTTCTCCAGTTCCTATGTTATTCTATGTATCCAATGCACTAACATGTCTCCAACTTTGGTGCATAGGCTCTAAAGAATAACATAGGAACTGGGGAAGTGATAACAGTGGAGAAGTCATATCTACTTTATCATCTCTTTAATTTATCACAGCTTAGTTCATCTCCCCTAGGGACTACTAAGGATCAAAAGACTGACTGCACTTCACACAAACCAATTCTTGCATATAGCCTTAAGTATAATTCTTTAGAATTGGTTGCTAGACTGTCTTTTGATGACATCATGCATTAGATACCTATTTGACTCTGACTTAGTCTGAGTGATACGTATTGACTTTGGTCAACTGTGCTTTACATTGATATTTTGTACCAGAGTACTAATTGTCACGGTTGTTGCAATTGACACCGAGTGTCAATTATATTTAAATTAATGTAATATACATAGCCTATACTATGTTAAAGAGATAGTAATGTTACATAATAAAAGCAGCTCTAATTAATCATCATAGTATTTGGACTTTGGAGAGCGTTATTTCAATTCTGTCAGAGTTGTACTTCAAGAGTAATTCAATGGCAAAGTATCCGCCTCCTGCCCCTTTTACTGATGTAACACTGCTCAGCCAGATCAGAAGGGAGGTGCCCAGGTAGACTGCAGAGAGGGACAACCTTCAATTAAGATAAGGGAAAAAGCTGAAAAACTTGTCAAGGGGGGGCAGGGCTTCCATTGTTCTCATAGGAAGAAGATTGTCCCCTGCTGTTATCTGTCTGGTCTACGGACTGCATTCCACATCTGAGAAGAGATGGCTTACACTAAGTAAAAGGGGCGGCAGGGTATACTTTGCTTGTGAATATCTCTCAAACCATAAAGGTTTGAGAGATAAGCCATATATCGTTCTTCATGTTTTTTTAATGCCTACAAAATAAAATAAAGGTAAAATGAAGTATTACTATCCCTTTAAGCTCATGTACAATACTTTTTCACTAGTGATAAATTAGGTGATGGGACATTGTGATATACATCTCTCTGATGTTTTAAAGGAATATTTTAAATGTAAAAGCACACTTAAAGTGTGTGTGTGTTTGTGTGTGTGTGTGTGTATATATATATATATATATATATATATATATAACATTTTTTTCCTATACTCCTTAGTGCCTACCATTATTGTTTAATTCTTGGGACTCTTTTAAACAGTGTTCATTGTTACTTGAATGTATCCAATATACCTATTGTTCTTTGTACAATGCAAAATAAAAGATGAACTACATATAGATTGCTTAAACAAAACTTTTGTAACATAGTAACATTTGTAAAGCATATAATACTGACAATAACACCCACATAATAACTCACCTTTATCAGGTTGAAATTGGGTTGCATAACTTAGGCAAAGTATGTTAAAGCTCACCTACCATTCCAAGGCATCCCAATTCAGGCAAGTCCTAGCCAATACATTATCCAATATCATATGGCTTACAAACATCTCCATAGAAGAATATCTGGCTATGCTTTATAGGCTTACAATAACTTTCTATTAAGAGGACAACTGCAACTTGGGGTAGGGGGCAAGGGGGCTCATAATCTGGCTAGGAACAAGTTCCATACTTGTAGAGGTTTGCCATATCACTTCTATTTAAAGGGATAGTAATACCTAAGATGTAAAAAAAAAATTATGTTGTAGAGTTTATCCCCCTGAGTAAAACAAGGGTACTTCCACTGCTGGGAGATATTTTATTAAAAAATTATAACAGCTCAAACTTTAGGTGCAATATCACAGTGGCCTGAAAATTTACAGTGGCGCTGTTGCTACACCATCCTATGGACTGCTCTGGTCTGTAGACCATAAATCTCCATAGGATGGTGTAGCAACAGCACCACTGTAAATTTTCAGGCCACTGTGATATTGCACCTAAAAAATTCAAGTTTAAGCTGTTATAATTTTTTTCATAAAATATCTCTCAGCAGTGGGAGTACCCTTGATTTACTCAGAGGGATAAACCCTACAACATATATTTTTTTACATTTTAAGTATTAATATCCCTTTAACTGCATAAAGCCTGGGTAACAGAACTGTCCAATGTGTTTTAAGCTTTTCATTTTCAAGTGACCTGGGTTCATATTTTTGTAACTCTGTTTTATTGAGATTAAATTTTAGAGGTAACATGAAGTAAATACAGCATCTGCATTACGTGTACAATGGATAAATAGATTATTTAGAATGCACAATAAGACACTGTAGTAAAGAAACAGTGAAACATTAACCAGGAAGCCAGAAGTATGGCAAGTGTCCGTAGAAATTTTTCCAGTGGGGGCAAAACCATAATATGACCCCCAGGCCAACCCATCCAGCCCCTTTGTTTATATGGAGGGGGTAATTGTAGGGGGGAGCAAGTGCCTCCCTTGCCCCCCTCAGGGCTGGATTTGCCAGAAGGCAGAGTAGACATCTGCCTACAGGTGCACCCCACAGAGGGGTGCCTGTCATTGAAATAAAAAAAAATTATATATTTTTGTTCACAGCACTGCTCGCTGTGCACAGTAACAACCCGCGCACCGCATGGTAAGGTCCGTGCCTTCTTTGGCACAGACAGAAGGCACAGACCTGTAGCTGCTGTTGCTCCCTCGTCAGCTCTAATGCAGAGCGCTGGGAGATGATATCATCTCCCAGAGCTATGAAATCCTAAAGAGACCGCGTGGGAGCAACAGCAGCAACAGAAGGAGGCACAGACATCTGCCTCTGGACCACCAGGGAGGTAGGAAACGTATGCAGGAGGCAAAGTGGGGGCAATGTGAAGATGATGTGGGCAGTGTGGAGCTGATGGCAATGTGAGGGCAAGTTGGAGCTGATATAGTGGCAATGTGGAGATGATGGGGGTAATGTGAGAGCAAGCTGGAGCTGATGGGGCAATGTGGAGATGATGGGGGCAAGTTGTAGATGATGGGGCAATGTTGAGATGATGGGGGCAAGTTGAAGATTATGGGGACAAGTTGGAGATTATGGGGGCAAGTTGGAGCTGATGGGGGCAATGTGAGGGCAATATGGAGCTGATGGGGGATAAGTTGGAGCTGATGGCAATATGGAGCTGATGGGGGGCAATGTGAGTGCTATATGGATATGGGGGGTAATGTGGAGATTTGGAGCATTGCGGAGGTGTCCAGTGAAGATGGCAAATGGGGGGCACTTCAGATTTCTGTGTCTACAGACCCCTGAGATGTAAATCCGGCCCTGGCCCCCCTCCATATACCTATGCGTGTGGAGGTGAAGGAAGAAGAAATTAAAAAAAAAAGGAGCTGAAAAAGAGTGGGGTAGAAAGGGGAAAAAGGGAAAAGATAAGTGGAGAATGAGATGAAGGGATAAACAGTAGAGGAAGCATATAGGTGGTAAAGGGGGATCCTAGCCCATGCCCGAAGAAGTCAGTCCCTCGCCTTGCTCAGACCCGCCATCCATCCTAGACCCCCTTCTTCAACAATCCACTAGGTAGCTGAGCCTGCTTCCCAATTGATCCCATATCTGGTGAAAAAACTGCATGGCGTCATTAAGGCTATGTGTCATACATTCTTAGACCAGATTCACATTATCCACTACCGTCAGCCAGGATGGTAGGGTTGGGGATTTCCAGAATCTACCAGGCATGTCCAAGCTAAGCTGATGAGTGCCAGCTCAGGGCTGGTTAGTAGAGTGTGACCAGTCACTGATCTGAGGCAACCAGTCACTACACTGTAATTACATGTTGCAGATGTGATCTAACAAGAGGCCATCAAGTTGCCAAAGAATTTATTATAGGCTAAGTGTAAGCTGTTTTGAGTAAAGGACATACCGTTTAATGCTTTGTCTATAAATGATTCCCTTGTGTATTTATTTCTCCAATCTTTAATAGTATTAATAAAAGTTATGTTTTAGATTTTTCCCTTTTTGTCCCATTTTTGGTTTGGAAATTAAAGAGGTTTTACAATAGAGTGCGCCGTACTGCAGGGATTCTTTCTCCTCTCTCTCTTTTTTCAGATATTGTATTACCCTGTGAGCACCTTTTGTTACTATAATAATCTCCTTTCTATATATTGAGGTGTAGTGTGCACTGGGTTTAACCCTTTAGTATATGTTACAGGCTAACATGGCATTATTCATTAGAATAATACTGTGTTCTGCACTTTTTTTTTTTTTTTTTTTTTTTTTTTTAAATCCTTTATTTTCTAAATTGCATGATATACAAACAATCAATACATAGTTAAAAATATGCAATCAGATTACAATACAATCGCGTAGAATTCACATATACCCCCCATTCACCAACCCACCAATCATCACCAGCCCGTCTGGGAGTTTCTATCTTCACCATTATAGAAAATAAAGCTTAATACCGGGGGGGCATTACCAAGGCGTAATCAACTGAATTTTTAATCCGCGGGGATCCAAAGTCAGACCCTCGTGTCGCTATTAGTGTACAATGCAGGTCTTTCTTCGAAGCCACGGCTTCCAAATATCACCATAGAAATCAATAGCTAAATGACTTCTACTATAAAAGTACCTTTCCGACTCGCACTGGAAATCAACTTGAGCCTCAATTTCGTTCCATGTCGGAGCTTCCTGTCTCCTCCAATATCTTGCGATTACCATTTTCACAGCCAGTAAAATATTAACACATAAAAATTTATCACTGACTTTTGTGACAGGAAGCTCCAAGTGGAACAGAAAAGATCTAGGGCCCAAAGCAGTCCGAATTTGAAACAAATTATTCAACAACTCCATCAGTGTCGTCTTAAGACCGTCAAGCTTAGCACAATCCCACCAAATGTGCAATTGAGTTCCAGCCTCTGTTGAGCATCTCCAGCATAAGTTCGGAAGTCCCACCTTAAATCTACATAAAAGGTGGGGTACCCTATACCATCTATGAATTAATTTATAATATTGTTCTATCAAACTAATACAGTGAACTGAGCGTCTTGTGATCCTCCATGCCACGTACCAGTCCTGTAAAGGAACAAAAATATCTATCTCCGCCTCCCATTTCCGGAATGCTCGTGGCTTCCGGGGTGTAACCAAATTTGACAACACATTCCTTACTCTGGAGATAATGTGTCTACCCCTAAGTACACTGGTTATTATCTCTCCAATGTCTAGGGCAGAAACACTCTCTCCTGCCAAGAACGTTTTAATTCTAATATATTTAAAGAAATCATTAGAAACCACCCCAAACTTCCGCTGCAACTCCGGGAATGAGAGCGGGGAACCTTGATGAAAAAGATCTGCAATTTTCCTAATACCTGCGTCCAGCCAGCGGCCAAGCTCCAAATCCTCCAAGTAGAGAGACAAAACTCTAATTGGACTTGATAAATTCAAGTAACTCTGATTTTCTGTAGAGCAATATTTTCTCCGGAATTTATAAATCCAAGTCATTAATCCAACCACTATACTATTATCTAACCTCAATTTCCTAAAGCGAGCAGGTTCAAGCCAAAAAAACAGAAAGGGATCATACCCCTTACATTTATCCAATTCTATGTTATGCCAGCCCAATCCTGTTCCCCTTTTAGCTTCCCACATCAAAAAATGAGACAACATACAGGCCTCATGTAACTTAAAGAGATCCGGATAACCTACCCCATCCGAATTCAACTTTCTTTTCAACACGTCTTTAGGAATTCTGGGCTTTATAACATCCCAGATATAACCAGCTATCAGACTTTCTAAATCTCTTAAAATGCGAACAGGGACTGGCACCGGAATAGCCCTAAAAAGATAAACTATCTTCGGAATCCAATAAGATTTAACTATGTTTATTCGACCCATCCAAGAAACCTCTAGGCCCCTCCACCTTGATCTCAAATCCCGTAGTGTCCTAAGAAGCATGGAATAACTCATCTCTAATGTTTGTGCCATATCCAAGCTAATCTGTATCCCCAAGTAAGAAATAAAATTACTATCCCAATCCAGCAGAACCTGTCCTCTCAGACTGGAAAAAGATGATTCCGGAATAAAACTAGAAATAGTTTGTGTTTTTGAAAGATTTAACTTATAATTAGAGTATCCACCGTATACTTCCAATATTTCCAGAACACCTGGGAGAGAGGTCTCTGGAGAGGCCAAGGTCAGCATGACATCATCTGCATATAAAGATATCCGATGATCTTGTAAACCAATCTTTATTCCACATATATCTGGAGAGGCTCTAACCAAAGAAGCCAAAGGCTCTATTGACAAGGCATACAACAAAGGGGCCAGTGGGCAACCCTGTCTGGTCCCATTCCGAATCTTAAATTCCATTGATCCCAAAAACGGGCCCGTCACCCTAGCCTTTGGCACCGTATATAACGCCATTATATATTCAAAGATTCTTCCCCTTATTCCGAAGGCCCTAAGTGTTTCCGACAAGAACCTCCAATTTACCCTGTCAAAGGCCTTCTCGGCATCCAGGGCCATACATATTGACGTAATCTTCCCCAACCGAATATGGTCCAGGATGTCGAAAATCCTTCGAGTATTATCTTCTCCGGCCCTCCCAGTGACAAAACCCACTTGGTCGGGGTGAATCAAATCTGGGATCACAGAATTAAGCCTCAAAGCCAGAATCTTAGAATAAATCTTAATGTCATAATTTATCAAAGAGATGGGCCTGTAGTTAGTAACAAGAGTTGGATCTTTTCCTGGTTTTAAAATTGGGAAAATTGTTGCCTCCAACATTTTTTCAGGAAATCCCTGATCCCCCTCCGCAGCACTATAGACCCGTTCCAGCAGGGGCCCAACCTGGGCCTCTATTACTTTATAAAATTTTGCAGTGAAACCATCTGGGCCCGGTGCTTTACCATCCTTCAAACCCCGTATAACGCTAGCAACCTCTTCGCTAGAGAATGGATTATTTAAAATATTCAATTTCTTATCCTGTAGAACAGGCAAATTCAATCTTGCAAGAAATTCTCTCATTTCCAGGTTTGTCCTATTTAACTCTGGCAGATTATATAAACCTTCATAATATGATCTAAATGCCTTACTAATCTGGCGAGGAGAAACGCAAGACCTGCCCTCATATATTATCTGGTTAATCCGATGCCTCTGATTGTGAAATTTAAGTTTCGACGTCAGTTCTTTACCTGGCCTATTATTAGAATAATACCAGTGATGTTTTAAACGAGTTAGATTAGCATTTAACTTCTCTCTTAGTTTCCCTTTAATTTCCTCCTGAAGTAACAACCTCTCCCTACTAAATTCCGCCATAGAAGCGTCCTTATCCCTCCTTTCCAAAACTGCAAGTGCAATATATAAATCCGCCAGAGGCCTACCCTGCTTCCTTTTGTTGTAAATTCCCTGCTTAATTAAATAGCCCCTAAGATAACTTTTCAAAGCACACCACAATGTAGAATTGGATACTTCATTATTGTCATTTTCGGCCAAGAACCTCTCCACTTCCCTTATTAAATCTGTTCTACTTGCTTCTGAACTCAATAACCTATCATTTAATTTCCAATTAGTACTTACTTTATACATAGGATTGTCTCTCACACTCAAAAAAACCGGAGCATGATCCGACCAGCTGATACAGCCAATTCGTGATTCTTGACACAATTCTAAGTCAAATGGTCTCATAAGAAAAAAAATCAATCCTGGAATATGAAGCATGAGGATTCGAGAAGAAAGTAAAATCTTTCTCCTGTGGATGATGTACCCGCCAAACGTCATAATAGTTATTCTTGCACAGCACTGATGTCATCGCCTTTGCCTGTTTCCTAAGTCTACCATTCCCTTTAGAATGATTTATCGAGCATTTCTTATCCAAATCTTTATTCATTATGCAATTCAAATCACCTCCCATAACCACTCTGCCCTTCGCTAGTTGGTCAGATTTTACCATAACCGAATCCACAAAAGAAACAGAATCTCCCGAGGGAGCATAAAGATTCACTATAGTAAAATAAGTATCATTCAATTTACATACCAAAATTATATATCTACCTAAATTGTCTACCTCTTGATGAATATATTGGAACTTAATTCTCTGAGAAATTACTATTGCCACCCCCCTCTTCTTTTTCCCCAACATTGATGACATATAAATATGTGGATATTTACGATATCTCCAAAGATCTCCCTCCAAGGCTGTCCAGTGTGTCTCTTGAACTAAAGCAACATCTACGATATTTCGAATCAGAAGATCATACAAACATGCCCGTTTGAATGGGGAATTAAGCCCCCGCGAATTTATAGTGACAAAGGTCAAAACCATTGAACACACCTTCGTCTACCTCGCCCCCATTCATTAAAGAAAAGAATCTCCCAACGGCTGGTCAACCATCTCATACCACCTCCAACTTCACCAATCATACCAGCACACAACCATACTAATCTCCATTCAATCTCTAACCCTAACCCTTCCTGAATAATAAGAAGGTGAACTACTCTGTTCACCATCAAACAGGAACTGCTATCCCTTCAACCACCAGGGATTTCCGGAAGATGTACTAACCCATACAATATTTCTTTGTATTTTACCTAGACAGCGCGTAAAAAGGGGAGAAAGGAAAAAAAAAAAAAAAAAAAAACAACAACTTATTACTATTACTTTCCAACTCCGAGGAATCCCCAAAAAGCTCCAAAGGTGCATCTGCTGCAGCCAACCTTGTGCATAATCCTATCTAACAATTATATCCCAAATGTCTATCATTAATACCTATTTACCATCATCTTTACAGATAAATAGCACTTCACATAAATTTTAGAATGTCATGGGGCCTATTAGGTCTATCTCTCATGCAGTCACCAATTGTGTAATATCTCAGAATACCCAACCTTAAACTATTTCTAATACTGGAGTGTAAACGTAAACCTCCATAATCTAAATTACCCCAATGCATCTAAATAATCCATACTTCCATAAAAAGACCCTTATCTAAAAAAAACAATAAGTAATACCCTATTTTTAAGGCTTCAAGAGATCCCCAAACAGCCCCATGGCATATCAATTAAACCAAACCCAAAATATCTCAAAAAAAAAAAAAAAAAAAAAAAAAATACCTACATACCATTCCCCATAATAACCATTCATAAAAATAGTAAGACATTCTTCCTTCACAAAATTATGAACAATCCCATCAACCTTCATTAACAACGTGAAAACTTCATGGAGCGTGCTGGGGTTTAACCTCAAAGAATCATCAGTTTTATAGTAATTCAATGCACTCAAATTTAAACTGAGTCTAATATAAAACTCCGGATTTAGAGTTCAACTGTGTCCAACAGTATCTTTACAAACCATATACCACCTTTAGCTCCTACCGTTTTTTAAAGATATACAGATTACTTTTACTTCAGACTCTGAGGGGTCCCCAGAAAGCTCCAGGTACACTATGCATAACCCTGACCAGTTATTAAATCCTAAACATCAAGCAATTATACATTTCACCACCTTCATTACAAATAGATAACTTTCTGGGTTTCCTTCCCTTACAACATTATAAACATTCGTCTTATTATTCCCACAGAAAAAAAAAAAAAAAAAAAAAAAAATTGTTATTACTATTACTTTCCGGCTCCAAGGAATCCCCAAGAAGCTCCAAAGGTACTGCTGCAACCAGCCTTGTACGTTATCCTAACTGACAATTATATCCCAAGTGTCTATCATTAATACCTATTTACCATCATCTTTACAGATAGATAGCGCTTCACATACTTTTAGAATGTCATGGGGCCTATTAGGTCTATCTCTCATGCAATCACCAATTGTGTAATATCTCAGAGTGCCCTACCTTAAACTATTTCTAATACTAGAGTGTAAACGTAAACCTCCACCAAGATCTAAATTACCCCAATACGTCTAAGTGATCTATAGTTCCATAAAAAGACCTTTATCTAAATATAAAACAATAAATAATGCCCTATTTTTAAGGCTTCAAGAAATCCCCAAACAGCCCCATGACATATCAACTAAACCAAACCCAGTATATCTCAAAAAAAAAACAAAAAAAAAAACAAACAAATATCTACATACCATTCCCCATAATAGTCATTCATAAAAATAATAAAACATTCTTCCTTCACAAAATTATAAACAATCCCATCAACCTTCATTAACAACGTGAAAACTTCATGGAGCATGCTGGGGTTTAGTCTCAAAGAATCATCAGTTTTATAATAATTCAATGCGCTCAAATTTAAACTGAATCTGATATAAAACTCCAGATTTAGAGTTCAACTATGTCCAACAGTATCTTTACAAACCATATGCCACCTTTAGCTCCTACCGTTTTTTAAAGATATACATATTACTTTTACTTCAGACTCTGAGGGGTCCCCAGAAAGCTCCAAGAACACTTCCATTATGACCAATCCCTATGCATAACCCTAACCAGTTATTAAATCCTAAACATCAAGCAATTATACATTTTACATTTTACCACCTTCATTACAAATAAATAACTTCTGGGTTTCCTTCTCGTACAGCATTATAATCAATCGTCTTATTATTCCCACTTGACTAAAAAAAGAAAAAGAAAAAAAAAAAAAAAAAAAAAAAAGAAATTCCCTTAACGCCCCAAACTATCCCTGTTTACCCCCCTCCCATCATCCTTCAACCCTGCATTAAACTCCACTCCGTTAGTTTCTGTCTAGCCATTTGCGAATCCATAAATATATATGAGGAATCTCTATAACGTACAATCAACTTTGTTGGAAAACCCCATCTATAGGGGACCCCTTTTGATCTTAAACACATTGTGATTTCTCTATATGTCTTCCTCATATTCCTAGTAATAACAGAGAGATCAGGAAACATCACCAACGAAGCATATTTCCCAGTCCCAGATTTTTTTCTCCATTCTTCCAAAAAACGCTCTTTGAGCTTATAGTTATTGAAACGAACGATAACGTCTCTTGAGCCTGTTGTAATATTAGATGGCTTAGGAAGTCTATGGGCTCGTTCAATTGGAATTTCCCCTATGATTTTAGAGTCAACAAAGGTAGTCAGGCATTCCATTAGATAACCGTCTAATTCCGTAATATCTTCAGGTATACCCCTAATCTTCAGGTTCTGCCTTCTGGATGCATCTTCAATTTCTGCTATCTTCCCTTCCATCCTTTGTATACTGTTCTTAAAAAGCTCATTTTGTTTTTTTAGCTCCAAATTTTCCTTCGCTAGCTGTGCCATCTCTTCTGTTAGAGTTTGACGAAACTGTGCAATCTCATATCTTAAATCGCTTATATTCTTTTCCAGGTCCAGCTTAATTTTAATATGTAGAGCTTCTAAGGCGTTATTCAAACCTGAGATGGATAAGCCAGCTGAGGCCTCTATATCAGACCCCTCAAGCGTTTGTTCCAGACATGTAGAATCAATACCTATAGTTGCCTTCTCTGACTGAACCCTAGGGGAGCAAAAAGGACTAATGGGCTGTGATTTGGACTTATCCAACTTCCCAGATCTCTCCGCCTTTTTCAATTTGTCTTTAGGACTCATCTTGATTGAATAATTGAACAAGCTTTTTACACTCTTTAGTTTAAAACAATATGCCCCTCCTCTAGGTCATTTATGTAAATTCGACAAGGGGCTTAAGGGGACTGTCTGCTTTCTGTAGGCAATTGACATCAAAACTCATCTGTATTTACATATATCAATTTGGCGATATCCAGCACTGCAATAGCTATTCACCCAGATATATGGTGGCAGAAAATATACATGGGGATGGAGAAGAGGCCATACTCACAAAGGAACCTCCCGGTGTTTATTTTGCTCCATTCCGTCCTTTTACAGGTTCTTTTCCTTTTTTTTTTTTTCCCTTTTTTTTCCTCTTTTTTTCTTTCCTTTCCTTCTTTCCTTCTTCTCCTTCCTTCCTTCCCCTTCTCTTTCTCTTCACCTCCCGTTTAATTCTCTTTTCCTCCCTTCTCCTTCTCCTTCTTCCTTCCTTCCTTCTCTGCCACTTTTCTCTGCTTCAAGCTCTATTTCAACAGCTTCTTCGCCAGTACGCCGTGGTGGCTGAAACCATCCTGGCAGGCAAGTCACCCCATTTAAAAAAAAAAAAAATTCTCACGGAGGCATATTTGCTCTTAGCCGGTTTATGGCTCTCTATTTTCTTGGGCTGGAACACGGCTTGAATATTGGGCGATACTCCGCCCTAAACGATGATGACACCGTCAAAATGGCTGTTTAGTTCCCCATCAGTACGCACGGCAAGCCGAAGATAGCGGGGAACAATACGAACTTCCCGCCGTCCCAAACGGCAATGCCTGCCAACTCGAGGACCTCGACAGTCAAGTGCTCCAACGCAGCCGCCAAGTAAACCGGAGCTCCAGCCCCATCGTATCCAGCACCAACTGGGATGTTTAGCCGTCCGCCAATACCGGACCCCAAGCATGCCCCAAGCAGGGAGAAGGGTCGAGGGAGAGGCGCGCAGAGAACGCCAAGTCTTACGGCGCCATCTCCACAATCCTCAGCGGGTCATCGCACCTCCCCCTAACGCATGCGTGCTACATCATCACCCAGCATCCGCACCAACAAGTGTCTTGCCTGAGTGTATGTTGTGTTCTGCACTTTTAACAACCTGTCCTATAGTGGACAGCAACTGAGCAAATGTATAAGGCATTCAATGCACTGCACATATTTATACAATCGCTTTGACACAGTGACATTTTCTAAAATATGGTGAAAATGCTGCTAGAATGAGTAAAACATTTAAAAGGGAGAGAAAACACGTACATCTAAGACACTAATTACTTAACCCTTTGAGTGCCAGAGCAGCCTCCAATGCATTGCATTGCAATGGGTTGGATACTTCTCTGGCACTCAAAGGGTTAATATACAGGTGCAAAAAAAGTGACCAGAGTTCAGAATGCATGAGGTATGGTAAGAGATGATTGTGTCTACTTAACACACAAAGTTTTATTTATTTAGAAACTGTTTTGCCAGGAAGAATACATTGAGATTTCTCTCATTTTCAAGTATGTTATAGCTAACAGTGGAAACTCCTAGTCAATATGTACAGCTACATCTGTAGCAATAAGGTACCAATGCCTTTGCTTCTTCTCCCTTTCCCTCACCTTCCCCCTCCCTCTTTACACTCCCCAAAAAATGACACAAACACAAGAAATAACAGACAGACAAACATATAGGTGACAAAGTAACTTTATTATTTCGGTTCGACCTATTTAGGGACCCTGGGACCACCTCTCAAAACCCCTCAGTGCAGTGCCCCTGGACCCATAGCCAAACATTAAAGGGATAGTAATACTTCGTTTTAACTTTATTTTATTTTGTAGGCATTAAAAAAACATGAAGAACGATATAAGTCTTATCTCTCAAACCTTTATGGTTTAAGAGATATTCACAAGCAAAGTTTCCCCTCCCACCCCTTTTACCTAGTGTAAGCCATCTCTTCTCAGATGTGGAATGCAGTCCATAGACCAGACAGATAACAGCAGGGAACAATCTTCTTCCTATGAGAACAATGAAAGCCCTGCCCCCCTTGACAAGTTTTTCAGCTTTTTCCCTTATCTTAATTGAAGATTGTCCCTCTCTGCAGTCTACCTGGGCACCTCCCTTCTGATCTGGCTGAACAGGGGGGATACTTTGTTTGTGAATATCTCTTAAACCATAAAGGTTTGAGAGATAAGACTTATATCGTTCTTCATGTTTTTTTAATGCCTACAAAATAAAATAGGGATAAAACTAAGTATTACTATCCCTTTAACTCACTTTTTAAGACTGAGGTTTGGGTTTGGCAAAAATCTGTTCAAGTTTACCTGTTACACAAAGACACCCCAGTTAGGCAGTTCCTAACTAATACATGTCACTATATCATGCTTGCAATCTGCTGTATAGTAGGAGCTCTGGTTATGCCCTTATAGGCCCTTATTGGCCATTAGAGGAAAATCTAGATTGAGTGCGAGGGGACCTCAAAATCTGGGATGTGTCTACCTTCTTGGATTGCATTAAAAGAAAAGTGTACAAATCCGAAGTTTTAATGTCCCTTCCTAGACGTTGTGTAGAGTTTTGTGCTCATGTATTTTGGTAGTTGTTTATGAGCACACAAACACGCACAGGTTCAGTGAAATTATGTATAGGTAAATGTCAGGCTCTGCCTCTTTCTCATTTTATACATCCCTCTTAAAGTGGATATGTCACATATGTACAACATTGCATAAATAGGCTACATATCAAATACTACGAAAACGGTATTCATTTTTATTTGAAGTTTTGTTTTAGTGTAAATTTAGCTTACAAAGTCTGGACTGTACCTACTTCCGTATAGGCTGCGGTTACCTGCTCTGTAACCGCAGTCCATCGCTCTGCCTCTGCTCCCCTCCCTCCTCCGATGACTGAGACTGTAAGCTGGAGCGGTCTCATTGGCAGAGATCAATAGCTAGCCAATGAGAGTGCTCCAGCTTACAGACAAAAGCCTCCGTCATCGGAGGAGGGAGGAGAGCAGAGGCAGAGCGTCTGGCTGTAGTCTATGCGGAATTAGCTGTAGCCCAGACTTTGTAAATTATATTTTACACGAAATCAAAATTTTAAATAAAAAATGAATATTGTTTTAGTAGTATTTGACATGTAGCCTAACTATTTATGCGATGTTGTCCATAGGTGACACATCCACTTTAATCCTTTAAATACCAGAGGGGTATGCAATGCATTTCAAAGCAATGCATTGTGTATCCCTCTGGCACTCAAAGGGTTAATGAATTTTGAAATCAAATTTTCAAATACAAGTTTGAACTGTAATAAATTTTTGACTGCATTCTTGACAGCAAGAATACATTGCAACCACTTGTGGTCTTTAACCCTTTGAGAGCCAGAGGGGTACGCAATACATTGCAAAGCAATGTATTGTGTAACCCTCTGACATTCAAAGGGTTAACCAAGCCAAAACATGCCCTTAGGCCTCAAAAGGAAAAAAAAACAACAACATTTAAGAGTGGATAATAATATTTTTTCCTGTCCTGTTCCCTTTACCTCTTTGAGTGTACAATTAACTTTAACCTGTTGTGCACTGGTTGTGCTGCACACCCCTTGCCCTTTAAACAATCTAATATGTCACCTTAAGGCTAAAAAAAGAAAAATCCCCTATGATTAACATTGGATAATAATGTTTTATTTCTTTCCTGTTCCGAAAATTGATATGTGTTAGAACTAATACCCCCTGGCATCAGAGTGTGTTGGAATGTGCTTTTTGCCATGGGTCATTGATCTTCAAGCCTTCCAAAGTGGGTGCAAATGTCAGGCCATTAAGTAATGAACACCAGAGGCTAGTTCCCTGTAGGTGTGTGTGCAGCCACTCTGTTAGACAGGGCTCACATTTTACCGTTTCTCACAATCTCATTTGCCCCTTGGACTGTGTGGAAAAACTCAACATAGAGCTTGACACATATTTTATTTACACAACCTCTGAGAGGTCTATTTAATCTGTACCAATACTGTTGTCACCTTTTAATTCTTGCTATGCATGGGGGCCTCCTGTCACGCCAGGCATTAAAAACCCGTTGAGTACCAAAGAGGTGTCCAACGCATTGCACTGTTCCTAAATTAATTCATTTTACTTTGTGTATATGACCCATGCATTGCAATGTACTCAAGATTATAAAAACATATTTACATTGAGCAGTTAAGTGATCCAATCATTAAAAATAAAGCTGGTGATTTTAAAGTGCTTTCATAATCTCCTTTATGTTGCACTATGCATTTTTTTAATTTAGAAAACTAGTTTTTGAGTTATATAGATTTATAGATTCTGCTAATTAAGGCAAACTGTCTTAGCCCAACATTACCTTCCCTACTCACAGATACTGATCAACAATACATTTTTCCATCTCACCTGGGACTGAAAGTTTAAAGGGGATATATCACCTAAAAAAAAATGTGCTCGTTCATGCTTCCCTTTGGTGTGCTGTGAACGGTTTCTATCATTATTTCAAGCTCCGGTTCATATTATATTGAGGTTGCAACCTCAGTATAATGCTTACCGGAGCTTGCTATAATGATAGAAGATATTCACAGTACACCGAAGGGAAGCATGAACGCGCTCCCTGGGGCAGCTGGGAGGGAGGTGGGAGGAGAATTAGGCAGTCAGATACAGCTGTGCTGGTCAGCATAATGCAGTACTTTGATTCTTCGGCACAGGTCTATCTGACTTAAAAGCAGAATATCTGCAAAACTATTACATTAAAAAAAACAGCTTCCCTAATAACCAAACCTATGGGCAATTTCTTTTTAGGTAATACTCCCCCTTTAATGTGTCACTAAGCAGGGAGGGTAATACAATGCTAAAACAGGAAGTGCCTGTATAGAAAGCTTTAATTAACTTCATTAATCTAATTAACTGAAATGGAGTTTTTTAACTACAAAATGGCTACTGCAACATATAGATGAATTTGAAAGTTTATTCAAAACCAACAAAGTTCTTTTTAGGTGAAAGGACCCTTTAAAATAAATAAAATAGGGATTATTGTATTGAAGCTTAAGGACAGTATTGTAATGGGAAACATTTCAAGATGTAAACAGAATAAGATAGAAAACAGATATTTTTTATACCAATAGCTATTTTTCTGGGGGGAAAAGGTGACTATATAACATTTCTGGAGAAAAATACTATATAGCATAATTTGTTTTTCTTATTTTTGTATAAGAGTTTCCCATACTGTGTACACTTGAGTAGTCTCACAAAAGATGCTCTCACCAACAATGCCAAATAGCCTTCCCCAGGGAAATGGGATATCAAGTGCTGATGTACTAAAGGGGTGTATTTAAGGGGTTAAAATTCCTAGTTAAATCAGTGACAATAGTTTTTATTTGTTCTCTATGGTGCAATTGTCTTGCTCTAGAATTGCACCATGAATTCTTCGTGCATGAGCCTCATTGTGTTGATATAGATAAACTTTTTTTTTTAGTTTATTCATCATGACTTTAACCCCTTAAGGACCAGCGTTCCTGGGACATTTCCATCCCATAAGGACCGCTTTGATCTCTGCTGACGTGCCGGTACACGTGACCTGTTGTGTGTATCGTTGCGTCGCTTTGGGGCCTGAAAGAGATTGCTCCAGTCTTGGAACGGTCAATTTTAGGCCCATTTTTACTTACAGTGTTGTAAGTAAAAAGTATGTGACGTACTATGATTGTCATTGGTCCTTAAGTATTTAAGGACCATGACGGTCATAGTACGTAATGTAGTCCTTAAGGGGTTAAATTGAATGTAAGAAAACAGAATTTGAACCATGGAAGTGGCTGATAGTTGCCAGACAGAGCTGGTTGTATATACTACTATTTTACCCTTAGGCCTATCTAGTGGCAGCTCTGGGTAAAGTTATATAAGAACAAAATATAATAAAAGGTAATGGAAGCAGCAGCTGAGCTGTCCCAAGCAGGTGAGCCCTTGAGCATATGAGGATCTGAATAGATTACTTTTTAAGTAGCATTTGAAATATTGAAGAGTTAAAGATAATCTAATGAAGGATGATAGTGAGTTCAACAGGTGACAAGGAGCACAAGCAAAGTCTCTTAACCATGATTGTGAGGAGGTTACAAGAGGACAGTTGAGTATTTGATCATTGGTGGAATGAAAGGAACAAGTGGCAGTGTACTTGGAAATGAGGCATGATAATTGTGGTGGGTCAGCATGATTCAATGCTAGTGAGTACAAGGAGTTTCAATTTGATTCTATTGGTAACTGGATGCCAATGTAAGGATTTGCAGAGAGAAACAGCAGTGCATAAACATTTAGAGAGAAAGATGAGTCTAGCAGCAGAACTGATGATAGATAGAGGATAAGCAAACTACACAGAGGATAGGCAGTTAAAGCGAATGACAGAAAGAAGCAGGTTGCAGTAGCCAATCCTTATCCTATTCTTGAAAATTAGTATATGTAAACCCCTTTTAGTACCATATCCACCATAATATTTATTGTTCAGCCTGTGTTTGCTTAAAAACTACAGATAAGATAACCTGATAGTAATCATTACTAAAACAACTCAATTTAGCTAAAAAAAATTAAAAACATGCCCCTGTGCAACTCCCTCCTAAAGCATTGCCCTAGTCCCTTTGGAGTCATGAAGAATTTGGAACATAATTGGAAAAGTCTTTAATTTCTTTCTCTTGTTCTGGACAAACAAAAACAAGGGTGAATGATGGGTTTGTGTTATTTTTTAAACCTCATCAGAAATCTTACTGTGTTTCTAGAATCCAAGGGCTTAGTGAAAACCTTAAAAAAATCAAGACTTTGCAACTATATGCAAGCATATGAATGATGAAAAGAGTTGTGCACTGTAGTATCTGCACTCAGTAGAATCAACACAAATGTAAAACGCAGATCTTTATTGGAGATTAAAAGCTACAGGAACATGGAACAAACAAGACCCCAAACACAACATCTAACGCGTTTCAGACCTCGTTGGTCCTTCCTCATAGGTAATGCAGCCGGAAGTACAAGGGATTTAAATAGTCTACAACGTAGCAATAACATCTCTTCCAGGCTGCACACGTATAAAATTCAGAATGGATTAAAAACCTATTCAGCCAAAAACAGACCAACATAATAGAATGAGTTCTATATGCTCCCTTAAAGATCACAATAAGCCCAATAGTAAATGCAAGACAAATTATGCTTATACAAATAACAACAGATTATATATATGTTAGCTGTATAAAAGAAGGCTGTGACAGACACAGAAAAAAGACCACATATAGTATCTGCCATTCAAACTTATAGTGGGAATAGAACAAACAGGTATTCTTCCCTGTATGTAACCATTAATCCATTGACATAATTACAAGGCAAAATGAAAGATACGGGTCACACATAAAGATTGATTAATACAATAGACTCAGATTCCATTCTGCATTCATGCCATTTGGAATTCTGGAGTGTGAATCCAAAGCATCTCCTGTCTACCTAAACAAGATAGACTACTGCCACCCCTGAGATACAGTATCTTTGGAACACAAATGTGGGATCCCTCCTTAGAACTGTATACGTGTCTGTGCCCGAGAGCTGCCATAAAACCTCTTTATAATAGTCCATCTTATCCATGACCACTACATTACCTACTTTATCTGAATTTCGTATAACAATATTTTCATCCTTCTGTAAGGACTTTAAAGCCGCCACTTCAGATTTGGAACCTCAATTGGCAATTTAGTGAGTTCCTTTTCTTCACTTTTCTGAAATGTATCAATATGAAAACCCCTGAATTGAACTGGTAAAAAAGAGATTTAGATACTGTTTTGTGTATCACCACCCCCATCATCACAATTTGACTAATAAATCAAATCCAATAAAACACAATGCTCGTTAAAACACCAACATTTTTCTTGACCAGCTGCCAATATAGGTGCAGGCATAACACTATCAACTTCAGAAACAGACATGTCCGCACCATCACACCACTCATTGGAGACCCCACCACCAAAAGACAACCTAGTGTTCGGGTGGTAATACCCCCTAAATGTCAGAGTGCAGACAAATCTATTCAAGTCCAGTAGAGTATTGAATACATTCATCTGCTTAGTGGGGGAAAAGTCCAACCCCCAATATAGGAGGTCTATCTCATTCCCACTAAGTTTTCTCTGAAACAAATTTTCAACAGGAAGACTTGGATCTAATCCTGATCTTTGTCCTTCATTACCGTTTGTGACCTTGTGACATGGGCTTCTGTGGTTCGAGCCCGCCCTCCTTGCTCATTTAATTTCATAGTTCCTCTCGTAACCATTTGTGTGCCCTTGGTATCTTGTTTTTTGGAACTTCACTTCCATTCCGTGTTACCGAATTATCTTTGATAGTTTTCTTGTTGCTTCCTGATTTATTATCAATATCATAAGCAGCATTTTGGGGGCCCTCATTGGTGTCTCCGTCGGATGTTTCTCATTCCAAATCAGAGAATGCCACTCATTTATTTCTCAAAATAGGTCTCTTATTAATTTTTTTATTTTTATGGGAAGATCCCGAATTTCTCCAAAGATACACTTTATTGGAGTCATAATCCATCTTGTCACTCAAAAATTTAATTATTTTAAACTCAGCTATCAATGCTTCTAACTTCTCAATATTCTTTTTGTTAATTTTGATCCAAATCTTTGAATGTGGAAGACTCAGCTAATTATGTTAATTTGGTTTGAAGATGTTTACTCTCCTCCTGTGTACCTGTTAAAAGTCCTTTTTAGAAATCCTATATTATAATTCTCTAAGGATGTTTGTTTGAAACCGTCATGCTCAGTAAAGACAGCTGTGCGCTCTGCAGTCATGCACAATATAGACTGCCCACGCGGGGTTGTTATGGAGCGGGGCGCTCTGAATTCAGACTGGAGTCCTCTCTGCGCACCTTCCTGGGACTGCTTGGTCCCAGGAAGGTGTGCAGAGAGGACTACATCTGAATTCACAGCACCCTACTCCATATCAGCACCGGCTTGTTCGGGCAGTCAGTACTTCGCATGACTGCAGCACCACCAGTGTTGTCCCGTGTACACAGGCTTTAAAACTAGTCTATAATAAATGACGTCAACTTCAAAGACCAAAAGGTAAGTTCCTTATTCCATTTTTCAATTAAAGAGGGGTCTGATACTAAAAACGAGGGAAATTTCTTTATACAGAGACCTCTTGGTATTCTTTCAGCCTTTGGTCATAATTTTTTTAAAAACATCTGTAATGGTGTTTCTTCGTGTAAAACTAGATTGGATTGGAGATTGAAACTTTATCCGAAATTTGTCTTTGATGTCAGTTTCCATGTTTCTGAGACAAAAACTTGTTCATTGTTCCTGTAAAATATCTGTGTTCTCAACAGTACTCTCCATAACACACTGATGTGGCTTTGTGTTTATATAGCCGACTATAATTAGTAAAACACCATGTGAGATTTAATGCCCAGTTAATGCAATAAACCCTCAATTAGACTTGTAATTCACAAGCATAATTGAGACACACTTTTGTTGGACACCATAGGTGAGTGAAGTGAATTTAGAGTCTATTACTTCACTGTTTATCAAGCACTGGACATTTTGCATAATATACCTGGAGCGGTGTCATTTTTTTGCTGATGAAAGAAGTTGATCAACATTTTGAAAAACTTAATTATGCCACATATTATTGACTGATGTCCACATGGCTCAGCCATTCATTGTAGGCTGTGATGCACATCACAACCTGCAATCTTGCTGATGTGAAAGAACTTCTGGCAGTCCCATAGACTACCATGCAGATCTGTTAAATTACAATTGACATTTTACTATCCTTCCACTTTAAGAGCATTTCCAAGATGCATATGCAAGTCATATGGTTTGTTTGGCCTTTGTCGTTAATAAAGAGGTAGTTACCACTGCGAAATGCATTAGAGTTATTAGTGGCCTTACTACGACTATAATTTACACTGTGAATTTATCTATTCCCTTAACAATCATTATACATTCTGATTAGGGAAATATAAATCAAAGAAGATGAGTAAATGGACAGTGAAAACAACTTAATTTGAAAATTAAATAAACAAAAAATAAGTTAGTGGAAATTAACAATTTAGATAATATGTGCTTTTTGGTTGGTTAAATCATTACCTCTGACATGACTCTAAATTTGTAGTATCTCCTCTTTTTCTTCACAAAAGATAAAAAGGATATCCTAGATTATCAGGAAACCTTATGTTACACCAAGATAAGTAGGATGTACTTACAGTGACCCTCTATCCTGAGCCCTCCCAGTCAAAAGGCATTGCCCTGGAAACATACAATTTAAAAACAGATAAGGACTACTTGGTCCACTTAGTAAGCACTTTTTTCTACTCAGGGCATGTTTGATCCTTGGCCTTCTTTTATACTTGTGTTCAACATTGTAAAAATTATCTTTTTTCCATTAATCACTGCTATTTTAATTGATCTCGACCATGTCTGTTGTACCTCTTCACCTTTACCATGAGTCTGCCAACCTGTATATTCAAAGTTCAACAAATTTTTCTGGTATGTCCCCGTTTCTCATTTTGCAAAATCTCAATAAAAATGTTTTCATATGATATGAGACATAGAAAATATATGTAATCTTAGCCCTCAAGACTGTAAGCTCTCATAAGCAGGGCCCTCTGATCCTTCTGTTCTCCGCATTTGATTGTACTATATACTACCTCTGTATGTCTATTCCCAGTTGTACAGCGCTGCGGAATTAGTTGGCGCTATATAAATAAAGAATAATAATAATAATATTTTTCTGGTCAATGCTTAAAGGGTATTCTCACTGCTGAGAGTTATTATTATTATCATCATTTTATTCAAATGTTTTTGGAGCTCAAACATGTGCAGCAGTTTATGGACAGCTTGCCAGGGACAATATCCCTACATAGGCTGCTATAGAGACAGCACACTGTAAAATTTCAGTCTGTTTTAGGTGTTGAACCCAATAAAACTTTTGAATAAATGTACGTATCAATTTGCTCCCTCCTCTTTTGAATTATGTATGAAATTACTCTTTAATAATTACCAACATCTATAGTTCTTTCCTCCATATATAAACTCGTTGTCGGAGACATAACTAGGATTGAGGAAGAAGGGATGTTAACAAGGGCATCAGCCTCTGCCCAAGTGTCCAGACCTTCAAAATACCTCACTTAACTGTCTGGTATTGTCCATTAGAATGTTTTTGGACTACACTGCACTCTTTTATTCTTGCACTAGTGTAAAAGCCCGTGTACACGGTCCAAGGTCCGGGTGATGTTAAGAGGCCAGTCTTGCTCTGCGTTCTGCTGCCGAAGCAGTCATGCACTGTAGAGACTGCCCGAAAGCACAGAATGCTTCCAGTACAGAACTCTCAGCATTCCGTGCTCCCAGCATTCTGTACTCCCAGCATTCCGTGCTTTCGGCAGTCTCCAATGCTCATGACAGCTTCTGACAAACATTCTAGCAAATTATTATATAGGATGGGACAAGCTAAGTTGTTTGTCTTTATTGCAAACCAAATTACTTTTTACTTTCTAATCTGTGTAATTGCTTCCTGGTGCATGTTACTATTAGAATAAACTCCACAGGATTATTGCCACCTGGGTGAGATGCTCCCTCATGCACCTTCCAAAAGTACAAATAACTTTCCTAACTTCAGGATAAGCAATGTGACAAGACCATTTAGCACCACTGAATCTTTGTACCTTTTGTATAAGTTCTAGGAATAGTTAGCAGGACCCTAATATCCTCCTATTTTAGTTTTGTGCTGTTTTATCAAACAAACACTAATGGCAGACATTTACAGAGACTGAATATAACTTGAAGTGGTCCTGTCACCTTGAACTTTTTTATATATTTGAAAACTTAATTCAAAGTTGCCTATGTGTCATGTTAACCAAAAAGCCCAGCAGATGTTTAATTTAGGAAATATTCATACTTTTGTAAGAAAAGTGAAAATGAAAGTCTTCTGGAGTGGCACGGTGCTTACCCCATAAAACATCACTGAAAACTTTTATTAGTCACTGAAAAGTTTAATTAGCATATGATATGTCATTGGTACCAAATGGGTACCACAAATAGCATACATTAGCATATTTTAACAGTGTATATATCTCCTTAACTGTACATTTGCTGGTCCTTTGGCTAACTTGACACGTAGGTTTTAAATTAAATTTTTAAAATATGCAAACTTGAATCAAGGTGACAGGTCCATTTTAAGTGGCTTATTGTCTAGTCACCACACTGGAGCTTTCAGTCTATTGTTTTTGTACTGTTTTGCCATTATTAGCAAACATGGAAATTCAGGCTGCCCTCACTCAAAGGCCTGGAATGTCAAGAATATTTCCTGTGAATGTGTAAACCAACAAACCCTGGATGTAGGTTTTGGTCTTCTGTGGGTCACATCAGTGACTTCCATTCTGTTCTTTATAGGGGTACCTATTTCACAAAGAATAAAACCTATGGGAGATGCTCCCCAAGAATAAACAGAGCTCACGTTACCTGTTTTTCTACATATCCACTACCCAGGAGCAATCTATTTTGTTTCTATCTTATGCCATAATAGAGGAAGTATTTCCATTTGCATATTTGCCTGAGCTTTATCCCCAAACCAATCAAGCCGTAATATTCCACATACATATCCTCTGCATGAGAAAACCAGTAAATCCCAGATGCATGTCTCAGATTGATGCGTAAGGAATTCTTGTCTAGAGTACCCTTCACCTTTAGGAAGTAATTTCAGAAAGCAAAAACGTGTAAGAGACCTTGAATGAAAGGTCATCTATTCACTGTCTAGTCATCAACCAGAAGCAGTATTTTTTTGCCTTTTGTGCCAAAACAGAGGGAAAAAATGCATTTATATACCTGTCATAATCCTCCCACAAAAAGAGTCCACCACTGAAATTCAAGACAGGAATCCCTGATGTATGTTTAAGCCTTCACCTGGCTTCATCAGTAAGGTGAATTCTGGTCTCTGTAGGCACAAAGAGCACAGGGACCATGCCTGGGGTTCCATATAGCCTTAGGTTGACATTTCAGTGAGCAAAAAAAGAAACTTACTGAGAATGAACAAAGCTTGGGTGGCTTTTTCTCAAACTAGTAGACATCCAGGATCAGTCAGTATCATTTGTTGATCTTTTGTGCCATTACAAAGGAAAAAATCTCCATCTGCATATCAGTTTTACCCTAACCACAAGGATAGACTAGGCCTGAAAGATTTCCTCTACATGAGAAACCCAGAAAACAGCTACAGATATATGTTTAAGCTTGGAAAGATGACACAAAAGGGTCTAAGAAGGCTGTTTGCACAACCCAAAATGCTTTTGAGTTGTGTTCCAGTTTTTTAACCCTTAATAAATGACTGACAGGAGCTGTTATTGGGCTACACAGTGCAGCCCAGGGCTTTTATAAGTAGCCACTAAAACATGATCATTGCCTTTAAGACTAGATTTGAGGGTGTCTAAATCAAAGAGAGACTTTTTCAGCTTGTAGATAAATGATAGGTAAAAGTAAATGGTCCATTTATAATAAATATCTTTGCTTAAAATTAATACTAACATGTTTTCAGCTCTGTACTAGTTCAGAAGTAAAATATGTATACTAAAGAAAAGGTAATCAATCGGCAGACCTCCAGCTATTGAAGACTATATCTCTCATCATCCTCAAATACCATTTGGCTGGTTGGTGATGATGGCGAGTTGTAGTTTCCAACAGCTGGAGGTCCAACAATTAGGTAACCCATCCTAGAGTGATAACAGATTTTAAGTAAAGCGTATTCACACTTCAATAACTTTAAGTACCTTTGAGCACATTGCTCAGTATTAGGCTGTGTTCAAGCTAGTCATTTTGAGCCACAAAATTGCAGCCTAATGCAACATGTTGCAACTCTACTACATTCATGCACTGAACATAGTCAAGGAGAGCAGAACTTTTGGTGGCCTAATGGCAGTGATGCAGATCAGACACTATATGGAGCTGGATGTTACAATGTGCATCACAGTCTCCAAGGAATGGGTGACCAACTTGGATGTATTATCAAGGAAACCATATTCATAGTGGATAGATGATGAATCACTTCCAAATAAAATTATTGGTTTATTGTGATAAATAGTCCAACAATCAAGACACTAGACAGGCTAGGTCTAATATATTTCATGTGGCAACCACCCATGCCTAATCATAGACCATAAAGAAAGAAACCCCACAGGGCTTGCATTTATAAGAGTGTAGTTCCACATACCTGCTACTTTTATTGGTTCATCAACTTGTGACCTAAAACAGGTCACAGGACCACAATTAAGAGACCATATACATAGAAAAAAATAGAAAGAAATTACACAGACCCAACTAGATTGTGGCTGCCGTGCAAAACACTTTAGACTAGCCTGTTCTGGTGTCTTTGTATGTTGAAATGTTTATCACAAGAAAGCTTTGTTTTCATTTGGAATTGCCTCATCATGTATCCACTATTAGTGTGTTTTCCTGTTAATGTATCTGCTTAGTGATTGAGGAATGCCCCTCCTCACCACCCAATGAAACTCAGTGTGGTGGTGAGTGTTTGGTTGCCCCTGGTTCATATGGTGAGGTTCACGGTCATCTATGAGGAAGTGTTAGTGCTGCTCATTTGTAACTTTGCTCAAACAATTTGGGCATTAAATGATTATATATGGCTGGTGCTCGTGTAGTCATTCATTAGTCAAGACTCTGCCCCCCCCAGAGGTCAGAGTGCTAGGGAAACAAAGGCACATCACAGGGACAGTGCAGACAAACAGCATTAAAAGAACTATATAGAAGTTTCATTCAAGCAACAACTGTGAATTTAGCCATAACATGAATGTTTCTTGCTAAACCAACATATTTTATTTGAATTCTTTCAATCTCTAATCTCATTCTGCTATAACAGACACAAATATTTGTTTCCTTATCTATTTACTTAGCAACAGTACTTTAAAAATTCTATAACGTTGTCTTCCAGCTTATCTCTGACAACCTGTCTTGACTGTGTACCCAGACACCCTTACCACTGCACGTAAGAATGCATCCAATCTGTAAATGCAACACTTTATGTAAAAGTTGTGCTTTGTTTAAGTGAAAAATGATATATTAAAAAGTCCTGCATTTACTTTTTAAATGTACCAAACAATTACATTTTTATACTTTAATGCTATATGGTAGTTATGTTATTATATCTCAGTTTGCATTCCTTACTGTCTATTACTAACCTTTACTTGGACATCTGTTGTTTTGGGTGAAACTTTCCCCCATCTTAATTTTATATCAAAATCTGCATTTAAAACATGTGGTGCATAGAGTGAAATAGTATATTGTTTTTAAATAAAACTGCTTTTGTTCTCTTTTTTTACACTTAGGGGCTCAATACTATTACCACCAGTATTTGTCAAAACCAGCGGTGGTGATTTTAACAGCACAGTTTACAATTCTATAAAATTTGCTGTCAACAACAAAAGCCATGTAAAAATGTCCAACAGGTGCAAAATTTTCACCCACTGGACATCACGTAAAAAAAAATGACTTTGCTACCCAGTTCCATGCCGTTGCTTCATCGTATGTTCAGGACGCACTTTTCATGGGCAAAAATCCTACGCCATGAGAAGACAGGCGCAAAGTCCCAAACACACAGTGAAAACCACTGATATGTGTTGGAAAACTGGTTTCCAACACATACTTGTGGTTGACACAGAGAAGAATATTAACCCTATGAGTGCCAGTGGGGTATGCAATGCATTATACCACATTGCATACCCCACTAGCACTCATAGGATTAATCTAGAAACACTTCCCACGTGTCCTGGCAAATAAAAATTTACCAGTAATCCTGATGTCCAGTGGGGTCGCGCCCCTCTTCTTCTTCTTTTCTTTCTTCTTCTCTTTTAAATACATTATTGCTCAGTGAATATAAAAGAAGCCCCCAAAGGTGCGACCGTTAACCCTTTGAGTGCCGGAGGGGTAGCCCCCCGGCACTCAAAGGGTTAATATGGGTCACATCTTAATGTCCACTGAAGAAATAAAATATGTTTCCAAAATTGCAAATGAATAAATATGTCAATGTCAAGTTCCTTACCCCCTTTGTCTCCACCGCCATCTATGCTGGCGGTGGAAGGCATTTTGACTGCACAGACCCCCCATGCCACTTCTTGGGCCATTGCCCGAGTCAGACTACTGTGATTTTGAACCAAGACTGGCTTTTATATGCCAGTCTCAGTTCAAAATAAATTGACAGTCACCAATTGGGTGGGAAGTGCTTATGCACCTCCCAGCCAATCAGCTTCTAGCAGGGGGGATGAAAAACAAGAAAGAAGACAGAAGAATGAAGATAAGACAGAAGAAAAATAAAAGATTAGTGAAGAAGCCGGACGATGGATTACAGGTAAATGTTACATTTCTGACTAGTTTTGCTTTTTTCCCTTTGATGTTCCCACAATTTGTGCTATTTAGCATGATTTGTGGGAACAAAAAACAAAAACGAGCATTTTGCCATGTACCTTGTCAGCAATAGAATAGCTGAGGTACACATGTGAGTTTTTTAGGCGTTAATGTTTTTACTATCACCGCTGGTTTTACTGCTGGTAATAGAATCAAGCCCCAGGATGTTAAAGATATTTTCTATGTTCTTGGAAGTCCTTTATTAGGGTGCTTTATCATGTAATGTATATCTGCTTCCAGCCGAAAGCAAAATAGACCTTCCATAGGTGCCTTATGATTTACTCAACACTGTGGAGCCAATGGACTAAGATTTATCCAGCTTTGGAGGTCTTAGCTCATAGGTTCCATAGAATAATTAAAGAACTGGAGAAGTGATATTACTGAAGAAGTTATGTTAACAGGGTTATTTGATCTCTATGGGGATAAAAGCCCTGCTGTATATCCAGTTATCCTGTTGTTTAGAGCAAATGTATGCATTGGAACTATACAGAAAAGTGCACTACAATTTTTAAACGGATAGTAATGTTTCACAAAAAAATCAGCTCTGATTAATTTTCATAGTATTTTGCCAGTGGAGAGCATTAATTCAATACTGTCCGAGCTGTAGTTCAAGAGTAATTGAATGATAAAGTATCCGCCTACAACTACAATATTGAAATAACATTCTCCACGGCCCAAATACTATGAAGAATAATAGGAGCTGCTTTTATTTTGAAACATTACTATCCCTTTAATCAGAGTTAAAAGTCCATATGGCACAACTGGGCACATGGGGCCAATTCTGCCCCACTTAAGTGGCACATTGGTAGCTCAGTGCCCCTGTAATGCCTTACTCATGGCCCAAAGGTGTATATTAGGGCATCAGATGAGCCCCTCTGGTGCCCAAATGTGCCCTCTGATCCTCCAGTGGGGCAGAGATGTACACCTTTGGTTCATCAGTGGGGCACTGGACTGGACTACCTATGTGCAACTGAAGAACATCAGTAGAAAACAGTTAGAATTATTGATTGTGATTGAGGTAGGGGTCATGAGAGGCAACTAAAAGATGAGGGTGATTTTACACATATTTATTTTATTCTTACCGATATAAAACCCTGAAGAAATCACAGGCTGGTAGCTGGCTGGAATGCTGCATGTCACAGCCTTCTTAATGGCACACACACATACATACACACACACACATTATTATTATTATTATTACTCATATTATTCCGCATTGCTGTACAATAGGGAATAGACAAACAGAGATATTAAATAGTACAAATGGAACATGGAAAACGTGAGAGCTTACTGAAGATCTGAAGGTGAAGAAGGGTCTGATGGGATGGGGGAGGGAATTCCAGAGCTCAGGTGCATGAGAGAAGTCCTGTAGGTGAGAATGGGATGATGTAATAAGACCTGTATACACAAACACACACACACAATCCATTTAATCAAACTATACCTCGGTGGTGTGTGTCTGACAGGGCCTTGCCTCCAATAAGAAAAGAGACTGGAATGTATGGAAAATGTATCTACATGCTCCAATGAGCCCAGTCTTTCCCACGCTGATCCCTTTCCTACACACAAAATCCCACTGCACTCCTGGAAAGTATTTTGCCGTGGCATCCCAACTAAGAAATAATGATCTATGTATATATATTTTTACATGTCATTTATAGTTGACTATACTTATTCAGCTAGTCCTCCTTTAGTTCAGACTTTTTCACAATAGACAATAGGCTTACAATTCTGAATGAGACATTTTGTACAGCAGGGCAATTAAATGCTGGGCCTTCAACTGCTGGACTACAATTTCCATCATTAAAGCCATTAGCTGGTTGGGGATGATTGGAGTTGTAGTTCCCGACATCTGGAGGTCCCCACTTGATTAACCCTGCTAAAGCGTAAAGCACAGCCCATAGTTATGATAAATTGTTTTACTAAAATATTAAAGGGATAGTAATACTTAAAATGTAAAAAAATATATAGGTTGTAGGGTTTATCCCCCTGAGTAAAACAAGGGTACTCCCACTGCTGAAAGGTGTTTCATTCAAAAGTTATTAATTTTCAAAGTTGACTTTTTTAGGTGCAATATCACAGTGGCCTGAAAATTTACAGTGGCGCTGTTGCTACACTATCCTGTGGAGATTTATGGTCTGCAGACCAGAGCAGTCCATAGGATGGTGTAGCAACAGTGCCACTGTAAATTTTCAGGCCACTGTGATATTGTACCTAAAAAATTCAAGTTTGAGCTGTTATAATTTTTTAATAAAATATCTCTCAGCAGTGGGAGTAACCTTGTTTTACTCAGGAAGATAAACCCTACAACATATATTTTTTTACATTTCAAGTATTACTATCCCTTTAAGTGTAACCAGATATCAGCTACAACATAATTGCAATGCATGTATGTATATGTATACTGTTTTGTGGGTGCACCCACGTATGAAGTAATTGGCTTTGGTACAGGTCTAGAGATGTAGTAATACATGAGAAGGGACCACACTCTCAGGACTTAACCAGTGGAATAATAAGGTTCTTGTGTCTACTGGATCAGGATTGTAGTGTCAATTGCAATTCCCTCACCATTTTTTCAATTTGTGACACAGTCGTTTTTGATCATAGTCACAAAAATAAATTATTCACAATCGTCTGCATCTGTGTTATGTAGCTGTTGCAGGATCACTGTTGTTTCTAACAGCATACATCAACTGAGCGTGGGTTGAACCCTTAATTACAGACCCTGGATGGCAACTAGCTGAATGGAGCACATCGTTATATTAAAAGCTCCCTTCCACAATAGAGATCTCTAGAGATCTGTGACAGGACATACTAAACTTAACTGGAGTTTCTAGAGTATGAATCTTATTTGCAGACAGATGAAGGGAAACAAGATCACCTTTCCAAGAATAACAGCATGTTGTAGATTTACCTCCTGTAAAACAAAATATTATCCTTAACCCCTTAAGTACCAGCCGATCTCGCATGTGGCAGATACTTAAGGACCACAGATTTTTTTTTTTTTTTTCTCAATTCAGCTTCAGGGCTCCCCGAACGGTGTGCAGCCACATGGGGAGCCCTGAATTTCATGACGGTCTTCACACGTCATGGGACCTTATGGCTCGCTGACCCATGACGTGCCAAGACCGTCAAGGGTGCTTAAGGAGTTAAAATGAGTTAGAATCCTTCCATGTTCAAACTAATGCGTATAGAGGTTTGTATACAAAGGGGCCACACTGGACCTCATTGTAACACTGGCAGTTTGGAAATAGTATTCACTTTCAAATTTAAAGAAACTGAGTTCCAAAATGAAGCCCAGTAGTATGATTAAAAATATACTGAAATTGTTGTCATTACCAGTCCTCATCACCTCCATACCTTTGTGTGTGGAATCACCAAAAAAAAGGGATGTGACATGAAGAATGACATTGTAAAATTCAATGTCAGTAAGTGTAGAGTAAGTATCTATAGAATGATTAGCACATTATTTTTTACTCATTACTTTTCCTCTCCATTCAGTTAATCAGGATTTCAATGAAGAATGTTGTTAGTAATTTAAATGTTCACTGAAATTCTGACCCTTAAATAAGTACTTACCTTGGTGTTGAAGGTCCAGTGGTGTCCTTAATGCCCTGGACCGCCTGCTTCTTTTGCAAACAAATAAAGTAAAAAAAAAAAAAAAAAAAAACTAAACTAATTCCCCACTGCCACCATCCCTGCCTCTGCTTACAAAATAGCACCCCCCTTAATCCTGCTTGGGGCATTGCCTGTGCCAGACTGAGAAGGAATTGAACAGGGATTGGCTTGTATACAACCATCCATGTTCAAATTAATTTGCCTGCTCCCATTGGCTGGGATTGTGGGGTACATAAGGCACAGATCATATCCTGCAGTAATCTCACCTCACAGCCAATCAGCATCTGACTGGAAGGGGTCACATTTCTGTGTAGTCACCCTTTCAGAGCGGAGAAGGGACCCTTGATGGTCCCTTAGTGTATCCATACCTCATGATACATGACATGTTTCTCTTCCTGTGGGATGTAAGTCCTCAAAACCCATGTATTGGGCTTGAAACCCCAACACATTGGGTCTATTAGACTATGCATTCAACACAGAAGTATGTGGCTGAGAGCCTTGTTATGATCCGTCTGCCAGGGTAATTTTTCTGACCTCGTTAACAGCTAACAGGACGTGTTTTTTTTTTTGTTTTGTTTTGTTTTTTTAACTAAACCTGCTGCCTTTTGGAGCAGATTTAGTATAAGTTAGTAATTGTACTTTATGAACTTTTATGCAGCGGGAAAGTGAAAACGCCTTAATTAAACTGTATGGCTGCCACCCCCCCCCCCAACCTTCCCCTCTCTCTTTTTTTCTCTCCATTGCCCCCTCAAATTTTTATACTCTGGTTTATGAACGCTAACATGGAATACTTTATGTAGACTACTGATGAGGGTTGTTGATGCTGAAGTGTATGACAGTGTGTGCAATCATTTTGAAAATTTTAAATAAAGTTTAAACAATTTGCTTAAAGGGATAGCAATACTTCATTTTATCTTTATTTTATTTTGTAGGCATTAAAAAAACATGAAGGTTTGAGAGATATTCACAAGCAAAGTTTTCCCTTCCCACCCCTTTTACCTAGTGTAAGCAATCTCTTCTCAGATGTGGAATCCAGTCCATAGACCAGACAGATAACAGCAGGGGACAATCTTATTGCTATGAGAACAATGAAAGCCCTGCCCCCCTTGACAAATTTTTCAGGTTTTCCCTTATCTTAATTGGAGATTGTGCCTCTCTTCAGTCTACCTGGGCACCTCCCTTCTGCTCTAGCTGAACAGTGTTACATCAGTAAAAGGGGCGGGAGGGGTATACTTTGTCATTGAATTACTCTTGAACTACAACTCTGACAGCATTGAAATAACACTCTCCAAAGTCCAAATACTATGATGAATAATTAGAGCTGCTTTTATTATGAAACATTACTATCCCTTTAAGATAAACAGGATTATAAAATAATGACATTTTTTTCTAACTGAAGAAAATATTACTACACCAGCAACTACAGCATATTAACATATGGTTGCTAGCTACTGTCCTTGGTTCACTTTCATCCCAGACAAGACCTTTGATAACAATCTCAATGATTAGACTAAATTTAAGATAGCATTAAATACAATACGTTTTATAAAATAAACCATTGCAAGATGCCACTGGAAAGGAAATGCTTTCACTATCAACATCTGTTTCTATTTTACTGCACTAAATACAGCACATTGCACATTTGTACATCACTTGGGGATTAATTAGTTTGAGTTTTATATCTTTCCTATCTTTTAAGGAATCCAGATCATAATTTCGTTTGGGTTTTTCAGAAATACTATGATGATTTTTGTGAAATAAAGTTACATATTAATTTTATATTATTTAATATGTAATTTTGTGAGGTGATTGCTCGGACTTCACTTTCAGTGGGCTGGAATGGACCGCTTGATTGTATTTACTCCCCAGGCCAAAATTCGTCAGCCCTCCGCTGAGGGGTGTGTGTTTTATTCTCTATGGTGTGATAAAGGGAAGATTCAACTCTCGAATGTTATAAACTGTTAACCTTTTGATAGCAATACATTACACATCCTTCAGGCATTCAAAATATTACATTCCTGTTAATATATGGAGCCCCTGCACTAGCATCTCTCCAGAATGAGACATCTTAGTGCATGGGATCCAAAGAATAAAATAGGAATTGGAGAGTTTATCACACTGGAGAGCTTAAGGGACAGTAATGTTTCACAATAAAAGCAGCTCCAATTAATCTTCATAGTATTTGGGCCATGGAGAGAGTTATTTCAATAATGCCATAGTTGTAGTTCAAGAGTAATTGAATGATAAAGTATACCCTTCCCGCCCCTTTTACTTATGTAAGACTGCTCAACTCAGAGCAGCAAGGTGGTGTCCAGGCGGATCGCAGAGAGGGACAATCTTCAATTAGCATAAGGTAAAAACCTGAAAAACCTGTAAAGGGGGCAGGGCTTTCATTGTTCTCACAATAAGAAGATTGTCCCTTGCTGTGAGCTGTCTGGTCTCAAGACCATATTCCACATTTGTGGGGAGGAGGCTTACACTAGGTAAAAGGGAAGGGAGGGAAAACTTCATAATTCAATTACTCTTGAACTACAACTCTGACAGTATTGAAATAACACTCTCTATGGCTCAAATACTATGAAGATTAATTGGAGCTGCTGTTTTTGTGAAACATTACAATTCCATTATCTACAATTCATTACACCTAGTGCATCTCCACCTGAAGTAATTCTGTAGCAAATCAACTGCACCATTGCGGACACATACAAATTCTCAACAGTATGATTGCTTTATATGGGGCTTTTAACTCCTTGAGGTTTATGCACTAAGGTGTGATTAACAGGTGATAAAAACTTCTCCAGTGATATCACTTCTCCAGTTCATATGTTATTCTACAAATCCTGTGCACTAGGATCTCTCCCCTGTGAGAAATCTTAGTGCACATGCTGCATAGAATAACATAGGAATTGCAGAAGTGATATCACTAGAGGAGTTATCTCCAATTTATCATCTTTTTATCACACCTTTCTTAGTGCATCGCGCCCCCTTGAATGCTAGCAAGGTCTCCATCTCATCTCCTAGCAAGGCTGTAGAGACTTACCTTGTATTCAATGGGTAAAAAGTCTCATTTAAATCAACAGGAATTTTTATTTGTTTCCATATAGTGCATACGGTTTTCTCGTTACAGTGGATATGTCAACTTAAAACAGGTAATTTTAAAACATCTTGCTAATTTACATATAATTGTTCTAGATGTGTTTTATTTATTAAAATTGCTTTAGAACCATTAACCAGCACAAGAGTTTCCCCTGTCTCACTTACATTGCCCCCTACCATTTCCAACCGAAGTGCAACTTTAACTGTTAGCGTTCCATGTATATTTGCAGTGCATAGCGATGTATTTCAAATCAAAAGAATAAATACATTTAGCAACTTATTCAAGGGGAAGTGGTTTCCCCTAAGCCTCCTCTAACCTATGTCCACATGCAGCTCTGCCACCAATCTGTCGGACTGGGGGTTCCCCAAGTCTCCTCTCGCCAAGGGCTGAAAACACACACACAAACACAAAACAAATCTTCATTTAATCCTTTGATCGCCAGAGTCAGATTCGTCAAGGGTTAAATCCTTTGAGTGTTAGGTGTTTACAAACCCCTCTGGCATGCAGAGCATTTTGGTCAAATGATTAAATGCAGATTTAACCTTTTGAGTGTCAGATAAGTGTGCAAAGAAAGTTGCATACCTCTTTGGCAGTCAAGGTGTTAAAGGGGAACTTTCAGCCCGCAATAACTTAACGTTGACTTATTGCTCACCTGGCGACTAGCTGCTTAGTAGCGCTAGTCGCCAGCAATATTACCCGGTTCTTCAGATATCGGCTTTTTGCCGATGGTGACAGGAGCAGGAAGCACGGACGTCTCTTCACAGTGACGTCCGTGCGCCTGCGCTGTCAGTCCCTTTTGCACCACACGGTGCAAAAGGGACTGACCGCGCAGGCGCACGGACGTCACTGTGAAGAGACGTCCGTGCTTCCTGCTCCTGTCACCATCGGCAAAAAGCCGATATCTGAAGAACCGGGTAATATTGCTGGCGACTAGCGCTACTAAGCAGCTAGTCGCCAGGTGAGCAATAAGTCAACGTTAAGTTATTGCGGGCTGAAAGTTCCCCTTTAACTTCACTGGAGTTGGCTGCAGTGACACATTGATAATGAGCGGGAGGGAGATGGGGGGGTGAACTAAAGTGTAATACAGAGATGATAAAGTGGTGATGACTTCTCCAGTGATATCACTTCTCCAGTTCCTATGTTATTCTATGTGGCCAATGCACTAATATTTATCCAGCTTTGGAGATCTTAGTACATAGGCTCTATAGAATAACATAGAAACTGGAGAAGAGATATCACTGGAGAAGTCTTCTCCACTTCATCAACTCTTTATTATACCTTAGTGAGTAACCCCCAGGGTGTTCTCTAACAATAAGCACAGGTATCTCATATGTTAAACAGCACTATGGCAGCTACATTGCTCTCATATAAGCAGGGCTTTCGTAAAAATATGTTATATAGTTTTAACCATTTGAGTGCAAGGGAAGTATTCAGCACATTGTGTTGCAATACTTTGGATACCTCTCTGCCACTGAAAGGGTTAATGATGTCTATACAGCTATGGGATTGTTTTTTCAAGATGTTTTAATCTTATCCATGTTATTTTAAGGTGACAGTTCCACTTTAAATAGTACATGAGCCTCACTATCTCCACAAATTATATTTCCAAACATACCAATTTTTCAATCATGACTTCATTAAAATTCTATCACACTCACTGATAATCCCCTGACTGTATCACCGTAACCTTCTTTGGTTGGCCTTTTACTAACCTGCCTGTCATCACTCCAGTCCATTTAACATTCTGCTGCAGTTCATTTACCGCAATAGCTGATCCTCATATGATCAATCAAATTTAGAGAGGAAATTTACCTACAAGGATAACTGAGGCTGATGTACAAAAATAAGACTGGAGTAAGTCAACTGCACCATAGAGGAGAAAAAAAATCTAGAATTCCCTTTAATTGAAAATTGACTTTTAATCCCTTAAATGCTAGATAGGTTTCTGGTTCAATGTGATGGAAGGCATTCAAGGGGATAAAAGCCCAATTTAAATCATTTGAAATGTATTTTGCCTCTTACAGAGCTTCTGATTTACAACAGAATTGCTCAATTTCTTCTTAGTACTCACTGGAGTGAATGTACTAGTTCATCAGTGCAGTTCCACTAGAATTAGCCTCCAGTGTCAGAGGCTACACTTCATGGTATGCACTACAGGGTATGATCACTTTAGTGTATAAGGGCAGACACTTCATGGTATGCACTACAGGGTATGATCACTTTAGTGTATACGGGCAGACACTTCATGGTATTCACTACAGGGTATGATCGCTTTAGTGTATACCCGCAGACACGTCATGGTATGCACTACAGGGTATGATCGCTTTAGTGTATACGGGCAGATACTTCATGGTATTCACTACAGGGTATGATCTCTTTAGTGTATACCGGCAGACACTTCATGGTATGCACTAAAGGATATAATCACTTTAGTGTATTCTGGCAGACACTTCATGGTATGCACTACAGGGTATGATCGCTTTAGTGTATACCGGCAGACACGCTCCTCTACCATTTTAATGCCTGAAAGACACTTATTCCTGTCCTATAGCATGAGCAGTGAAATGGCATAAAGTTACACTATATACTATGCTCTTTGTTTAATACATGGCATTAAATGAAGAGTAGAAGAAAGGAATACCCCTAAAACACCCATGGACTGCCCAATTACCTTCCCTTTGGTACGAAAAGATTTAATAAGATAATATTTGGCTTACTAAATTGTCATTAGCCAGGTGTAGGGCTTGTATTCATACATTCTTCTCTGCCTCACTGCTTCTAATACCTAAGTAAGTATCCTTCATATAGCAGTCAAGTTATCTATTTACTTTTCTTGCAATGTAACTGTTTAGTACATAACTGGCCAGTAGCATTTCACTACCTTAAGATGCATTTGGTGGTGTTTTTCTTTATATTAATTGTCATTAAAATTGTTGAAGCTTATTTTAAATTGTGGAAAGGTATGAACCAGACGTGTGAATAAAACATGTACTTCAACTTCTACCTTTATGAAAAAGCTAACCATGGGATGTTTATGTACACATTTACTAGAATTATGTTTTTCTGTTCTAACAGTGTTCTATAATGTGTAAAAGAGGGATTAGAAACAAAAGCTTTTCAAATCCATTTTAGATGTCTGTGGTTTGTGTGTTTCTGTGACTGAATGGTTGTCACCCTGAGAACGAACCCTGTCTGTTTTCAGTGATCGCCATTGTTTCTGTGTGTGCATGCATTAGAGAGTGTTGGCCATTTACCAGCATTGAATGGGTCCGTTAGTGTGTATGATGTACAGAGGAATCGTGCCATCCAGTCTAACTGACCACAGAGATTGTGTTATGAGATAGCCAGTGTTGGTCAGATAGAGGGGGTAGGGCAAATCTGTGTGTGGAATGTGTGTACCTTCCCCCTTAGATCAGGCTAAGCAAAAAGAGAACTTAAAAATGTTACCTGTGACATCAGATCCTGTAGGGGGTGGGTAGAAGAAGCCAAAGTTGAGAGAGAGGAGAGAGTTGAAAAATGCAGGAAGAGGAGAGAAGACCTCTCCATAATGGTAGGAGGCCTAGGGTCCATGGGCATTCTAAAGGAGTACTGGAGAAACTGGGACTGATGAGTGCCCTCACCAGAAGAGTTAGAGTGAGTGGGCACTGTAGTGGCCAGGTGCCCTTTTTAGTTGGGGGCTGTAAGTCAAGGTGGCTTCGGCCACAGAAAGTACTCTGATGTTCCCACCACGAGGATTATGGCCAGGAAGCTAAACTTCAGTGGCTATGGCCTAAGACTAAGGAAAGTGGCTGGGTATAATCTCTTAGGATGCCCTCCCCCAACTCCTCTGTCAGGACTAAAAGATACAAAGAAACTACGTCAATCCAGCAACAGGCTCAGTGGGTGGGGTGTCCACTCTTGCCTCTAGTGGGACTATGTGTAAGCTCCAGCATAAAGGTAATATGGACTGTGAGTACTATATGTAACCCCTGGCAATTTGTGCAACATTGCTGGCACACCAAGAAGAGAACAGCAAAACTTTATAGTTTTTATGTTTTACCCCTATTTGTTTGCCTGTAATTGTTGTCCTATGTTTGTGTACCATGACCTCTCTAATAAATGCAATTTATTATGTTTTTGTCTGGCTGGATGAATTGCTTAACCCTCGGCCTACCAGTAAGTAACCCCTGTACCCACGTCACAGTTTCTAATATTGCTGAGTTGTAATCAGGGCCGGCGCTACCATTAAGGCACAACAGGCAGCTGCCTTAGGGCGCAGCAATGGAGGGGCGCCGCAAAGAATATAAATATATCTGCTGCGAGGGAGCGCTGATTTACACTACCAATCGCTCCCTCGCGACATCTATGTGACACACCGCAGAGAGACCCAGGCTCTGTAGTAATACAGAGCGCTGGGAGATGACATCATCTCCCAGCGCTCTGCATTACTGAGAGCAGCGTGCGGGAGCTTCAGCTCTGTGCCGAAGGAGGCACAGAGCTCTAAGTTATGGCATGCCGCTAGACTACTCAAGGTAAGGGATGAAGGGGCAATGTGGAGATGAAGGGGCATTATGGAAGGGGCATTGTGGAGATGAAGGGGCAATGTGGAGATGAAGGGGCATTATGGAAGGGTCAATGTGGAGATGAAGGGGCATTGTGGACGGGGCATTGTGGAGATAAGGGGCATTGTGGAGATGAAGGGAGCATTGTGGAAGGGGCATTGTTGAGATGAAGGGAGCATTGTGGAAGGAGCATTGTGGAAGGGGCATTGTGTAGATGAAGGGGGCAATGTGGAGATAAGGGGCAGTGTGGAGATGAAGGGAGCATTGTGGAAGGGGCATTGTGCAGATGAAGGGGCAATATGGAGATGAAGGGAGCATTGTGGAAGGGGAAATGTGGAAGGGGCATTGTGGAGATGAAGGAAGCATTGTGGAAGGGGAATTGTGGAGATGAAGGGGCAATGTGGAGATAAGGGGGCATTGTGGAAGAGGCAATGTGGAGATAAGGAGGCATTGTGGAAGGGGCAATGTGGAGATAAGGGGGCATTGTGGAAGGGGCATTGTGGAGATGAAGGGAGCATTGTGGAAGGGGTAATGTGGAGGTGGGGAGAGTGTGAAGGTGAATATGTGGGTGGGGCAGGGGATTGTGTCCGGGTCGGGGGGGGGGGGCATCAAAATGCACCTTCGCCTGTGTATACAAAAATCCTTGCACCGGCCCTGGTTGTAATTGGTGTAATAGAGTGAGAGTGAATACTTGGAGCGTGTGACTCTTGCAGCAGTGTTTGCAGCAATGGGATGAGTGCTAGGAATGTAAGGAATTCAAATAGAGGATTAAACAGGGTAACAAATATTTACTGAATAACTTTATACCATACATTAAGAAAATTGTTGTCCTGCCTTGTCAACTTGCAGTCATTGGCATATTGCGTATTAGCATGATTTCCAGTTTTACTCTTTGCACAAGCTGCCATATGTTTGAAGAGCTGAATCAACCATTCCAGGGTTCATATTTCTGAAGCAGATGTGAGCAAGTAGCCTATTTGGAAGCTGACTGGAAAGGCAGGTTGCAACATTCAGGGAGATGGCCAGTCCTGAGAGGAATTTGCTGCTCAATTAGCAGAAGGTTGAGAGTATATGAAGAGCTTGAAATGGAGATTGTTCAAAGGAGGAGCTTGTAATCAAATAGGTTACAGTTAGATGTAAAAGGGAGAGTAGAAGGAATATGGAGGACACTCCTGTGTTACTCATTTCAGGTTTGCTATATTTGGTGATGACAGGTATGTTGGCACAGGAATGCCCTTGCAGGATAGAACTGTTCTCTCTAATTGGTGGGAGAACAGCTAGACTTGTGCACAGCAAAAATTTTTGGTAAAATTCGATTTGGGACAAATTTTTTTTTTCCCATTCGGAGGATACGAATTTCGGACCAGACCTATTTGACTAGGACGAAATTATGCAATAGTCCAAATTATTCGGCCCAATTTAAAAAAAAATGTAAAATATCCAAAAAAAAATAAAAAAATACATTAAACTAAATTAATAATAATATTAAATCTCTAATGAGAAAGGAAGGGGTATTTTATAAACCCCTATTTCTGCTCTTTAAAAAATGGTGTATGAGAAAGATAGGAATTATGGTTCAACACACACATAGCAAAAATGCCAGAATTGCTTATGTCCTTATGTGGTTAATATTTGTATTTTGCATGAATTGTAAAGCGCCTGTTTTACCAGATCTATTTTTAGCAGTATGTAGCAACATTGTAATAGTTTCAGGCGGGAAAGTGCCTTGCCGTCAATTTTTAGTAGCATGTAGCAACATTGTATTAGTCTCAGACGGGAAAGCGCCGTCCGTTTCGGATTCTGATTTTTTTTTGTGGACAGACCTTGGCTTTCAGAAGGTCCGAAAGATGCTGAATACGCCTTATTCATTCAAATTCCGAAATTAGACTGACCGCATCACACAAGTCTAAGAACAGCTCCCTAGCACCAATGAGATCTGGTAAGCAGTTAGACCTAGACATGATGTAGGGGATTCCGTGATTAGGGAGACTAATTGGTAATCTGTCACCTTTATCACTACAACTGAACAATATGCTTTCTCCCAGGAGGCTGGGCTTGGCATGTAGTAGATAGGGTAGATATATTGTTGGGAGGGGATGGGCATGGCCCTGCATTAATGGTACATGATAATACCAATGATAAGATCTGTGGGAGACAGTAGTCCATTAAGAATGATTGCAGAGATTTAGGTCAAAACCCTGAGCAAAGGACCTCTAAATTTATATTTTCTGAAATACTACCGGTGCCACATACAACACCAGGAAGACAAATGGGGATTAGGAAGTTAAGTATGTGGCTAAAGCAAGCAAGAGGGGTTTAGATTTCTAGAACAACTGCCTGAATGTTTCCATGGTAGCAATCATAATAGTACAGTAGATTGCACATTAGCAGAAGGAGAGTTGCTGTGCTAGAGGTTGGTTACATGGTTGGAGGGGAGTTTAAAGGGATAGTAATGTTTCAAAATAAAAGCAGCTCCAATTAATCTTCATAGTATTTGGGCCATGGAGAGTGTTATTTCAATTCTGTCGAAGTTGTAGTTCAAGAGTAATAGAATGATATATTGCCCCCCTCCCTCCCCTTTTATGGATGTAACACTGCTCACCTCAGAACAGAAAGGTGGTGTCCAGATGGCTTTCAGAGAGGGACGATCTTCAATTATCATAAGGGAAAAACCTGAAAAAACCTGTCAAGGGGGGCAGGGTTTTCATTGTTCTCACAGTAAGAAGATTGTCCCCTGCTGTGATCTATCCAGTCAAGAGACCAGATTCCACATCTAAGGGGAGGTGGCTTACACTAGGTAAAAGCGGAGGGGGGAACTTTATCATTCAATTACTCTTGAACTACAACTCTGACAGTACTGAAATAACACTCTCCATGGCCCAAATACTATGAAGATTACTCGGAGCTGCTTTTATTTTGAAACATTACTGTCCCTTTAAACAACACATGGTTGGGTATACAGTGTAGAAAAAGAACTGGGAAAGTACATGGTGGTGGAGAGAGAGGGAAGGACTAGTTCAGCTAATATGGAAATGCCTATATTACAGCCTGACAGAAAGCAAATACATATTTCAAAGAATGCACATATCTAGAATGGCAGTAACATAAAATGTATGCTTGCAAATGCTCATAGTTTGTTTAGTAAGATGGGGAAGTTTGGACTGATTTCAATGAATGAGCAGTATAATCTTCTAGGTATGACCGAAACCTGGTCGGATGATACACATGACTAGGAGGGATTGGGTAAATAAAAGAGATGAAACGTTATGCTATATGCAAATCATGTAAAGTATAAGGGAAGATATTAATGAAAGAGTAGAACCACTGCGGGCTGACATCCTCATTGGCAGCATACATATAAGAATATTTTATTGGGGAGTTTGAAGAAAAGCAAATGCTACTGCAAATGGAAAATGAATCTGTTAGGAAATGTAATCATAATGGGAGATTTAAATCCCAAGAAATGGATTAGAAAAATTAGGGAAATATTTTTTAAAGTATGCTTAATGAAAACGTCATGTTCCAACTAGTACAGGAGCCAACTAAAAACTAACCCTTGCTGAACCTAGTAGTCTCAAACAATTCTGAAATGGTATATAATTTACAGGTAGCAGTGGACATAATATGGTATTCTTTGAAACCTGTTATGTGAAACCAGCTAACATGGGTTCAGGGCCGTATTTATAATTAGGCAGAGTAGGTATCTGCCTACAGGCGCACCCCACAGAGGGGCGCCTGTCATTGGGATCATGTTGTGTTTTTTTTTTGTTTTTTTTAATACACCTCGCCCACCGCCCTTCACCGCAACATGCTGAAGACAGGTCTGTGCCTTCTTCGGCACAGACCTGTAGCTGCTGAGCTCCTTTGTTGGGTCTTTAGTAATACTCTGCAGTACTGAAGATTAGACCGCGAGGGAGCTCCAGCAGCTACATGTCTGTGCAGAAGGAGGAGGCACAGACCATTTCTACCATTGGACCATCAGGGAAGAGGTAGGAAACGGACACTGGGGGGGCAATGTGCAATATGGAGCTGATGGGGGGCAAGTTGGAGCTAATTGAGGCAATTTGGAGCTGATGGGGGGCAATGTGAGGGCAATATGGAGATGATGGGGCAATATTGGGTTGATGGAGGGCAATGTGAGGGCAATATGGTATATGGAGATGATTGGGGGAATATTGGGTTGATGGAGGGCAATGTGAGGGCAATATGGTATATGGAGATGATTGGGGCAATGTGGAGATGATGGAGGCAATATGGAGCTGATGGGGGGCAATGTGAGGGCAATATGGTATATGTAGATGATGGGGGCAACATGGAGATGATGGGGGGCAATGTGAGGGAAATATGGTATATGGAGATGATGGGGGGCAATATGGTATATGGAGATGATTGGGGCAATATTGGGTTGATGGAGGGCAATGTGAGGGCAATATGGTATATGGAGATGATTGGGGCAATGTGGAGATGATGGAGGCAATATGGAGCTGATGGGGGGCAATGTGAGGGCAATATGGTATATGTAGATGATGGGGGCAACATGGAGATGATGGGGGCAATATGGTATATGGAGATGATTGGGGCAATGTGGAGCTGATGGGGGCAATATGGAGTTGATGGGGGGCAATGTGGACATTAGGAGCATTGTGGAGGTGTCCAGTGGAGATGGTTAATGGAGGGGGGGCGCTTCAGATTTCTGTGCCTACAGGCTCCTGAGATGTAAATCCGGCCCTGCATGGGTTCAACAAAAACTTCCAACTAATTATATATTAGCCTACCTAACCTCATCCTTCATACCCTGGTTAACAGCAGTCAGTTTATTTAGCAACCTCATCCTATCTACCTAACCTCTGCAATTCACAGGATGATTGTGGGTCATGGCAAATCATTATCCATTGGCAATATTTACCTGGGGGTTCTGCAGTACTCTGTATAGGATGGGATACCCTGTGTGCTTATGACAATACACAGAATAAACAGAACTTGAATTGATAATGCTTTTATATGTTTAATTTCATGCATAGATATATTAAATAGAACAAGAGCTTCCATCAGTGGCCCTCTGTTGATGGTGGGCCCCAGGAAAATGCCCACTTTGTCCATTCGATAATGTGGCCCTAATAGTTCCCTGTGATTAGAGGGAAACAGATGTAGATCCAGCCTTCAAAAAAGGGGCAATATCTAAACCAGGAAATGATTGGCTTGTTATAGTCTGACTTATAGACATGTGAATTTGACTTCCATGTTAAAAGGTTTGGTTGGTAAGAGTTCCACAAAGTCTTCCTGGGAAAGAAAAGGGTTCCAGCACCACAGAAAGATTGAGAAAGACTGTTCTAGATTCCTCCATAGCTGCACATTACGGCGTGGATTCTATTCCATCAAAATGGAAATTCGGCTGGCTAAAGAGTAAAGAAAAATCTTTGCTGTGTTTTGTTGTTCTTCCGCCGTTGTCCATTCCAGATGGTTTGTTTATGGAATTTTGCAATTTGGCATTCATACAAAAATGGCCTAAAACAGCATTGCTATTACACTGTAGCAGGATGGTCTTTGCAAGGCTCCTTTTTCCAGCTGGATAGGCCTTCCCAAGCTTGGCACCATGGGACTGCCAAGCCTGTGAAAAAGGCATGCTGTGTATACCTCCCAATATTTCAAATGGCCAAAGAGGAACACTTTTGTTTTAGATTGTGTTGCTGGGTGCATGACTAGTGGGTGGGGCATTACAGAGTTTTAGGTTATTTCATGGCCTACTCACACCTCTTTATGTAACAGTACATATGATTTAGAGCAAGATCAAAATATTTTATTTACACAGACTAATTTATAAACACAGATATTGATGTTTAAATAAACATTAGTGTGAGTTTTACTGCTGTGGAGCAATGTGATACACATATATATATATATATATATATATATATATATATATATATATATCAGGGCTTAAAATGTGAAGTCCTTTGCTACTAGCCAGACCTGAAAAGTTACTCGCCACTGCAAGCCATAACATACCCACCAGGGCTGAATTTCTACTCGCCAGGGTTAAATTTTCACTCGCCATTGGCTAGTGGCGAGTGGAAATTTTGAGCCCTGTCTATATATATATATATATATATATATATATATATATATACACACACACACACACACACACACACAGACATGCAGTCTGATCTCCTAAAAAGAGTGACACCAGGGTGGGAAAGAGGGACAGAGGGATTTGGGTCTCAAAGAAGTACTCTCCCTCCTAAAGAGAGAAACTTGAGAGCTATGACTCTGCCTTAAAAGGCTGGAACCATCACATCAACAACAATGTCCCCATGTGAACCAACCATCCTCCTTACATTCACACAAGTGCATCTTAACCCCTCTGATCCAAGGAAGCTTGTGACACATTACTGTGCAATGCATTGTAAACTGTCTGGCATCAGAGAGGCTAACCTCCGAAAAAATAAACATACACTAACTTAACACCCACAAATAACCCTGCCATTGCCAGAATGGCTGGGAACACATTGCACTCAATCAGTTCCATCTGGCCCAATAAAGGAGGATTTTAATTTGTTAAACATTAATAATTCATCGAATATAAAGCCAAATAGCCTTAAATAAATATTCCCTCCACCTTTCCATCCTGATCAGATCATGGGGTACATTCAACGAAATACATTAACATGCATTTATTTATGTTTTGTATCTAAATGGGAATATGATTTCATTAAGTTTGTGCATTCCAATTTAATTTGTGATTTTATGATTATGAATATAGAATGGTATGAATTAAAGTGATTTTTTACAGATTATTGTAATCATTTTCAATATATTTGGGTACCTTGTGATTATTGCTGCATGCTCTTATTGGGTGTTCTGTTTTCCTTTTTTGGATTTATGGTTTATCCCAGTCCTTAGCAACCCATGAAATCAATGGGCATGGCTATGTTGAAGTGATATTGAGTGTGTTCTTAAAGGGATAGTAATACTTCGTTTTAACTTTATTTTATTTTGTAGGCATTAAAAAAACGTGAAGAATGATGTAAGTCTTATCTCTCAAACCTTTATGGTTTAAGAGATATTCACAAGCAAAGTCTCCCCCTCCCGCCCCTTTAGCCTAGTGTAAGCTATCTCTTCTCAGATGTGGAATGCAGTCTATAGACCAGACAGATAACAGAATGGGACAATCTTATTCCTATGAAAACAATGAAATCCCTGCCCCCCTTGACAAGCTTTTCAGGTTTTTCCCTTATCTTAATTGAAGATTGTCCCTCTCTGAAGTCTACCTGGTCACCTCCCTTCTGCTTTGGCTGAACAGTGTGACATCAGTAAAAGGGGCGGGAGGGGGATACTTTGCTTGTGAATATCTCATAAACCATAAAGGTTTGAGATATAAGACTTATATCATTCTTCATGTTTTTTTAATGCCTATAAAATAAAATAAAGTTAAATGAAGTATTACTATCCCTTTAAAGGATATCATTTTTCAATGTAATGTTATTCCTCCCATTTTTCCTTCCTGATCCAGTTAGGGAGTACACTTAACAAAATACTTTTGTATGAGGTATATATGCTCCATGTTAATGAATTGAAAATAAAGCCTAACAAAAATAATTAAAGCTAATAAACATAATTGATATGGGGCCATAGTACACTGCCCAGAGACCCCGTAGCAATAAAAATAATGTCCAAATGCACTCTTTCTTCTGTCTTTGTTAAGGGAAAGGAAGAAAATAAAACAAAGTTTAATATGGTTATCAGGTATGGAAATTAATCCATAAATGCCTATAGGAAGGGGTCCAGATCCCTCATGTTAATTTGATAAAAAAAAAACACCACACAGCTACAAAAATAATAACTGAAACATCATGGCGGGTATTGTGGGAGGTTGTAAGGGATTTTTTTTTTTTTACTTTATTTTTGTAAGTTACTGATGTTGAGGACTAGGGTGTCTTGAACTAGTCTGGACCTCTGACATCAAGGTGAGTATATGTTTATATCATACATACACCATAGCAGGTTCTTTATTGAATTACTACATTGGCTTAGTATCCCATATTTGTCTTTGCACATCCTCACCCTTAGGGAGGGCAAAGGAACGGGTCCCAGAACCCTTCCTTGGGCATTTTTTTCTAATTGATGTGGGGGCTATGGACCCCATATCAGTCTTTGTTTTTGTACACATCCTTTCACTTAGACAATAATATGAGGTAACTGGACTACATATTTGTTTCTTTTTCTCCATCCTGATTTCAGTGGAGGGGTTAATACTGTTTGGATGGGTGATTGGGGTGGTGGGACATTTTGTTTTTAAAGTACTCATGATTAACCCCTCCACTGCTTGAGCAGAGAGAAAAATAACAATTAGGCAACAGAGGGGTTAACTATTTCTGTGTAAGGGATGGTTGGGTAAGACTGGTGTTTTTTTTGTGTGTTTTTTTTTTAACTTGGAAGTTAACCACATGAACCCACTCCCAGTAATGCCCACTGTGTCCTGGCACAGAAAATACCTTTGGAATATAACAAACAAGGGATCTAGAGAGATCTCCTCACTGCATTGCTTCACATGCATTGAAGATCTTTCTAGCATCCGAGGTGTAGAGCAGTATAAATCTGGTACAAAGATATTGAGAATTCTCTGGTCACACCCACAATTCCAAATGAGGGTGTGGCTAACTCAACAGCTCAACTGAGGCGTCCCTCAAAATATGCAGCTCTAGGCAGTTTCCAACCCTGGGTTAGGGTGCTCAGGCACTTCCTAATTTCCCTAGTCTAATCCTGACCAAAGAAAACAGCCAAAATCTGGTAATTTTCCTTGGGCTTCCTAGCATCGCACCTACAATCGAATTCTGACCTCCAGTCAGGATGTGATTGCAGAACTGCTGGGACATATCTGCTGATTAGAACAATAATCATTAAGAAAATATGTGGCTTGAATGAAAATTGGCCTACAGTGAGGGAAAAATGTATTTGATCCCATGCTGATTTTGTACATTTGACCACTGACAAAGAAATGATCAGTCTATAATTTTAATGGTAGGTTTATTTGAACAGTGAGAGACAGAATAACAAAAAAAAAATCCTGAAAAACGCATTTCAAAAAAGTTATAAACTGATGTTCATTTTACGAAGTGAAATAAGTGTTTCTGGCTCCCAGGGGTCTTTTCTACAGGTAACAAGCTGAGATTAGGATCACTCCCTTTAAGAGAGTGATCCTAATCTCAGCTTGTTACCTGTATAAAAGACACCTTTCCACAGAAGCAATCAGTCAATCAGATTCCAAACTCTCCACCATGGCCAAGACCAAGGAGCTGTCCAAGGATGTCAGGGACAAGATTGTTGACCTACACAAGGCTGGAATGGGCTAAGAGATCATCGCCAAGTAGCTTGGTGAGAAGGTGGCAACAGTTGGTGCGATTATTCTCAAATGGAAGAAACACAAAATAACTGTCAATCTCCCTTGGTCTGGGGCTCAATGCAAGATTTCACCTCGTGGAGTTCCAATGATGATGAGAACGGTGAGGCATCAGTCCAGAGCTACACTGGAGGATCTTGGTAACACAGTACGTCATGAAGGACTGAAATCCTTCAGTGCCCACAAGGTCCCCCTTCTCAAGAAAGTACATGTACAGGCCCATCTGAAGTTTGCCAGTGAACATATGAATGATTCAGAGGAGAACTGGGTGAAAGTGTTGTGGTCAAAATCGAGCTCTTTGGCATCAACTGAACTCGCCTTGTTTGGAGGAGGAGGAATGCTGCCTATGACCCCAAGAACACCATCACCACCGTCAAACATGGAGGTGGAAACATTATGCTTTGGAGGATGTTTTTCTGCTAAGGGGACAGGACAACTTCACAGCATCAATGGGATGATGGACGGGGCCATGTACCATCAAATCCTGGGTGAGAACCTCCTTCCCTCAGGGAGGGTATTGAAAATGGATCGTGGATGGGTATTCCAGCATGACAATGACCAACAACACACGGCCAAGGCAGCAAAGGAGTGGCTCAAGAAGAAGCACATTAAGGTCCTGGAGTGGCCTAGCCAGTCTTCAGACATTTATCCCATAGAAAATCTGTGGAGGGAGCTGAAGGTTCAATTTGCCAAATGTCAGCCTTGAAACCTTAATGACTTGGAGAGGATCTGCAAAGAGGAGTGAGACAAAATCCCTCCTGAGATGTGTGCAAACCTGGTGGCCAACTACAAGAAACGTCTGACCTCTGTAATTGCCAACAAGGGTTTTGCCACCAAGTACTAAGTCATGTTTTGCAAAGGGGTCAAATACTTATTTCACTCAGTAAAATGCAAATCAATTTATAACTTTTTTTGAAATGAGTTTTTCTCTCACTGTTCAAATAAACCTACCATTAAAATTATAGACTGCTCATTTCTTTGTCAGTGGGCAAACATACAAAATCAGCAGGGGATCAAATAATTTTTCCCTAACTGTATATTAGTAATTCATAACACATTCATTCAGACTTTTTCACAACTTAATAACATTCAAACACTTCCTTATATAAACTGTTGAAGAAGTCTATCTTAAATTCACCTGTAACAACATGATGTCAACAGCACCTAACATTGTAATTAGCCCAGCAGTACCCCTCACCCTGTTTCATGTTTACGTGCTCACAGTAGATTATCTGTATCAGTAGATATGTGCGTTATCTGTTTGTAATTATAATTCCCTGTAGTGCTGAGAAAATTTTTTAAAAAGCTGCGTATGATTTATGAAAACTAGTAGAGATGAATGAACCATTTAATTCATGTTTGTGTATTGTACTAATCATGCTATTTCCTAACATGGGAAACAAGTTTTTTTTTTTAACATAGTTGGTTCATGGGTTGATTCATATATAGATTCCTCCAATAAGATAACGGCATTTTTAAAATGGTAGCCAAATTACTTATCATGTTGCTTGTTTCATTGTGGTACATCCTAACCTGGATCTAGAAATCGCAAGCTTTTGGGCTGCTTTGGAGAACTGAACTGCATATATAAAACCCAAAGGACTGCACTCACATTATTAGAAGCTAATGTGAACAAAGTAAAAATATGAGAAATATAACTATATGATAATAGGATGCTTAATACATCTATAGCAGTTCCTATGTCAATTGTTTCCAGCAAAGGAAGACAACAGTAACTCAGCAATAAAACAAATAAATTGGGTGCTTACATTCACATACCAGTGCTCATAAAACATGACTTGATAGTTCTAAGGATGAAATAATGACAGTGTTAAAGTGATGGAATGAAAAAGGTCTCAGAGTAAATCTTGGATCCACAATTCTGTTTCCAACATTATCCTCATGTAGAAATATAAATGGAAATATAAACACACATAAAGTCTCATTTTATCCAAATTTCATTATCCTAAGCGTATCAGCACAAGAGTGCTGGTAGAATTTATTTTCTTACCACTGGACTGGATTTAACATGATCCCTCTATTGTAGATTTTATATTTAATAATGTAAAATGATCCCACTATGTGTGTTTGCGTTTTAAATCTTAATACATGAGGATATTATGAATACAAAGAACATTTACTCTGACCTATTTTTCATTCCGTCACATTATCATTACCATCATTTAATTCACATTATAACCTCAGGGCTATCAGGTTATGTTTTACGTGTTATTTACAAATTATTATTTACTTGATTTATTTCAAAAGCAGGTATATGAATTTAAGGGTCGTCTTTATTTATTGATCTATCTTCTTCCATCTCTAATATTCAGGTACTTGTTATCGGCATACTTGAAATTTACAGGAGAAATATAACTGATTTAGGACAGGAGTAGCCAATTGTTGAACATTCAGCTGTTGGAAAGGACCACACCTTCCATCATTCCCAACCATCTGTTAGCTTTTTGTGAACGTTGGAGCTGTAGTCTGAAACACCTTGAAGTGCAACAAAAAACTATCTCTGACTAAAGGGATAATAATGTTTCATAATAAAAGCAGCTCTAAATAATCATCAGTGTTTGGACTTCGGAGAGTGTTATTTAAATTCTGTCAGAGTTATAGTACAAGAGTAATTCAATGACAAAGTATCCCCATCTCGCCCCTTTTACTGATGTAAAACTGTTCAGCCAGATCAGAAGGGAGGTGTCCAGGTAGACTGCAGAGAGGAACAATCTTCAATTAAGATAAGGGAAAAACCTGAAAAACATGTTAAGGGGGGCAGGGCCTTCATTGTTCCCATAGGAAGAAGATTGTCCCCTTCTGTTATCTGTCTAGTCTTACAACCAGATTCCACATCTGAGAAGAGATGGCTTACAGTAGGTAAAAGGGGTGGGAGGGGAAACTTTGCTTGTAATATCTCTCAAACCATAAAGGTTTGAGAGATAAGACTTATATCGTTCTTCATGTTTTTTTAGTGCTTCAAAATAAAATAAAGATAAAATGACTCTGAGCTGGCTGAGACTGTCCAATGAAACACCAGCTTCTATCACCAGTGGTTGGTCACATAAATACTGCGCAGAGAAGGAAGAGCGACAGCGTTATGAACTTATTGAAGAGGAGCAGTAGAGGCTGAGCAGAAGGTAGCGTGTGCGCCACAAGTGTTAAAAAGTTGTATATCTTAGTTTTGCAGTCACATTGCACTAATGGTTCTATTGGTACGGGTAGGATTTCCAACACAGATTAACCCTTTGTGTGCCAAAAAAGGTGACTTTTCTCAGCAAACTATGATCTGGCACTGGAATTAAGTAATCTAGAACATATGTTATTGCACGTACTTATGTTCTGCACACACAACATTTTTTTTTGGGGGTGGGGGTGGCGGTGCAGTGCACTCTGTAAAATCTCAGGGTCACCAAATTCTGAACGTTCCGAGGTATGGATATTTTTTGTCACTTCTTCTCTTAGCACTTTTGAGATGTGCTTCAGAGAGGATTTAATTTCTTGGATAAATTAATCTTTTTAGTATATGCATCAATTTTGTTAATCTAGTTTTAACCTTTTCATTGTGGAGCAATCAGATACACAGCCTTCTGACTTTCAAAGGGTAAATCCCTCAATCCATCAGTATAATCAAAATTGCTGAAGATTCTGCTGATCTTGATAGTGGCTATAGGAATCACCATCTCTCTTCAACTGTCTGTATTAAATAATGTATGTGTTAATGAATGATATATGGGAGCTCTCCTTATTATTTTACCCATTAACAATCCCCCAACATATTCTAAGTTCTGCACCATGGCAGTGGCTATACTTTTGATCCAAGAGACAAAAAAGATGAAACATATTTCAAAGGGAATACACTATGTGCATATTACAAAGTCACTTTGAAGTTAGATAGTCAGGAAAACTAGGCGAGGAGATGCCTTGAGGCAATATATCCTAATTTCCTTAACTGTTAAAATATGCGCATATTTAGCTATACATGTCTAAGCAGACCAGTGAAAATAGGTCATAGCGAGCTTACCATGTTGTTATAAACTCTGCTTTTATTTTAAAATGTTTATCGGATTATAGAAACATTGTAGCAATTATGCCCAGAAAACAATGGGAGGAAACAGCAAGTAAAATTATGTAATTAAATAATCAGTTAAATTGGCTTGCATAAGGCCTTTTTTCAGTAACAGTGCTACTTATTTACTATGTTAAATTGAGCACATTTTCATTAATAGCTGACTAATATCAGTTATTTCCCCAAAGGGTACTCATTTCACTAATAATGGCTTTCATTGAATATTCAAATAGAGAATGTTGGAAATGTGACCAGATCTCCATTTCAATGCAGGATTCTAATAAAATATCATTCTGCAGGGCTGCAAAGGAAACAGCTTGACTTTGAGTATGTCTTTCATAAACATCAAGGGCTAAAGAGTAGATTGAGAAACATTAGATATGGAAAGTTTTCATCTGAAAACTGATTTGTTGCATAGGACACATTGGGGGAAATTCAATAAGCAGTGATAAAGAGTAGTGATGAGCGAGCACCCCAATGCTCGGGTGTTCGGGTGCTCTGACCGAGCACCCCCTGAGGCTCGAGTGCTCGGCCGAGCACCCGAGCCCCATTGAAGTCAATGGGAGGACTCGAGCATTACACCAGGCACCCCCTGCTCTGATGAGGGGAGGGTGCCTGGTCCATAGGAAAAGGGCAGAAAAGGATGGAAACACCACAGAAATGGTTCAGGGACAGCATAGGGAGGATGTCTGGATGCATCTTGGACTCCAACATCGCTGCTGGGAACGATCTTTCGCCCGTAGTACGCCATTTTTACAGACTGACCGTAAAACACACAAAAAGGAAAATAAAAACGACTTTAGGCGAAAAATTGTTACCAAACAATATTTGCTGTATATTTACTTGTATATCATCGGCAAATTATCCCAAAAATTTCCTTGATTTTCTGAAGTGAGGCCATGATTAAGAGGGAAACGTGCGCAGAGGCAAATTCTCCCAAAAATTTCCTTGATTTGATTGAACTGAGGCCATGATTAAGAGGGAAACGTGCGCTGAGCTGACCATCTAAAACATTATGGGTGAGGGTCTGCTGCAGAGCTGACCATCCTAAACATTATATGCGAAGGCCCGCTAGTGAGCTGACGCTATAAAACATTATATGCGAAGGCCCGCTAGTGAACTGACGCTATAAAACATTATATGCGAAGGCCCGCTAGTGAGCTGACGCTATAAAACATTATATGAGAGGACCCGCTAGAGAGCTGACCCAATAAAACATTATATGAGAAGGCCCGCTGGTGAGCTGACCTATATAAAAATTGTCAAACAGGGCCCGCTGGTGAGCTGGCCCTATATAAAAATTATATCACAGGGCCCGCTGGTGAGCTGGCCCTATATAAAAATTATATCCCAGGGCATATGGAAGAGGAGGAGGAGGATGAGAAGATTAAGAGTCAACCATATACCCGTTTTTTGGGTGGAAGGGGTGAATGGGAATACAGAGTATTCCCATCATTGTAAATAACATATATAAAGTGAGTTTATGTTCCCCCGGGGCTTTCCTCCAGTGGAGTGGAGAAGTCAGGGGAAATCCAGGCCTTGTTCATTTTTATAAGTGTCAACCTATCAGCATTGTCGGTGGAAAGGCGGATACGCTTATCTGTTATGATGCCACCAGCAACACTAAATACCCGCTCAGACAGAACGCTGGCGGCAGGGCAGGCCAGCACCTCCAAGGCGTAGAGTGCCAGTTCATACCACGTGTCCAGCTTGGACACCCAGTAGTTGTAAGGCACAGAGGGATCATTGAGGACGCTGACACGGTCTGCTACGTACTCCTTCACCATCTTCCAAAACTTTTCCCTCCTTGTGACACTAGGCTGCGCATCAGGGTGAGGGTGCTGGCGGGGTGTCATGAAGGTGTCCCACGCCTTGGAGAGTGTTGCCCTGCCTTTGTCGGAACTGCTGTGTGCTCCCCTTTTCTCCCCTTCTCGGTTGGCCAAGGTAGCACGTAATCTGCCGCCAGCGTTGTCAGATGGAAAATTTTGGAGCAATTTTTCAACAAGAACCTTCTGGTATTGCACCATTTTGCTTGTCCTCTCCACCGGAGGAATGAGAGATGAGAAATTCTCTTTGTAGCGGGGGTCCAGAAGGGTGAACACCCAGTAATCCGTGTTGTCTAAAATGCGTACAACGCGTGGGTCACGGGAAAGGCAGCCTAACATAAAGTCACCCATGTGTGCCAGAGTACCAACAGTCAAAATTTCGCTGTCCTCACCAGGAGGATGACTCTCAATATCCTCATCCTCTTCCTCCTCTTCTGCCCACCCACGCTGAAGAGATGGAACTAAAGTTCCATGGCTACCCTCTGTAGCGGAGGCAACCGTGTCTTCCTCCTCCTCCTCCTCCTCCGCCTCCTCCAATTGTCGCTGAGAAGACGAAGTGAGGGTGCTCTGGCTATCACCTTGTGTAAGCTCTTCCTCCCCCATTTCCACCTCTTCCACATGCAAAGCGTCGGTTTTAATTGTGAGCAGCGAGCGTTTCAGTAGACACAGAAGTGGGATGGTTACACTGATAATAGCGTTATCGCCGCTCACCATCTGTGTCGATTCCTCAAAATTGCGTAAAACCTCGCAGAGGTCTGACATCCATTCCCACTCCTCACTTCTGATTACAGGAAGTTGAACGGAGAGGCGACGACCGTGTAACAGCTGGTACTCCACTACTGCCCTCTGCTGCTCACAAAGCCGGGCCAACATGTGGAAGGTGGAGTTCCAGCGCGTGCTCACGTCACACAGCAGCCGGTGAGCTGGCAATTGTAAGCGCTGCTGCAGCTTCAACAGGCCGGCCGAAGCTGTAGATGACTTACGGAAATGTGCACACACGCGGCGCACCTTGGTCAAGAGATCATGCACATTGGGGTAGGTTTTTAGAAATCGCTGAACCACTAAATTAAATACATGCGCTAGGCATGGTACGTGTGTGAGCTTGCCGAGCTCCAAAGCCGCCACCAAGTTACGCCCATTATCACACACAACCATGCCTGGTTGCAGGTTGAGTGGCGAGAGCCACTGCTCGGTCTGGTGACTAATCCCCTGCAACAGCTCTGAGGCCGTGTGCTGTTTGTCCCCAAGGCAGATCAGCTTCAGCACGGCCTGTTGACGCTTCCCCACTGCAGTGCTACACTGCTTCCAGCTACTGGCTGATGGGGGAGTGGCGCTGCGTGTAGAGAATTCGGAGGTGGAAACGGAGGAGGAGGAGCCAATAACGTAGGTGCTGGTGGAAACCCTGATGGAGGTAGGGCCCGCAATCCTCGGCATAGGTAGCACCCGTGCCATCCCAGGGTCCGAGTCGCTCCCAGCCTCCACGACATTCACCCAGTGTGCCGTCAGGGAAATGTAGCGTCCCTGGCCACAAGCACTTGTCCATGTGTCAGTCGTTAAGTGGACCTTCCCAGTAACTGCGTTGGTCAGGGCACGGGTGATGTTACGGGACACATGGTGGTGTAATGCGGGGATGGCACACCGGGAAAAGTAGTGGCGGCTGGGGACCGCGTACCGAGGGACAGCTGCTGCCATCAGGCTGCGGAAGGACTCAGTGTCCACAAGCCTAAATGGCAGCATTTCGATGGCCAGTAATTTGGAAAGGTGTGAGGTTAGTGCTATGGCCTGTGGGTGGGTGGCTGGGTATTTTCTCTTGCGCTCAAATGCCTGGGGTAACGACATTTGGACGCTGTGCTGGGACAGGGAAGTGGATGTGGTCGCTGATGGTGCTTCAGATGGTACAGGTGCAGGGCGGGAGGTATGCGGGCCTGCGCCTTCGACAGGCGATTGGCCGGCACCGAAAACAGGGGAAGAGGAGGCAGTGGTGTGGCCTGCAGACACAGATGGGCGATCCAGGCGTTCCTCCCACTTATTACGGTGCTTGGATGCCATGTGTCGGATCATGCTGGTGGTGGTGAGGTTTCTAGTGTTCATGCCTCGGCTCATTCTGGTGTGGCACAGGTTGCAAACTACAATTCTTTTGTCGTCCGCACTTTCCTTAAAAAAACGCCATACCGCGGAACACCTACCCTTTGGCAAGGTAGATTTACGCAAGGGGGTGCTCCGTGGAACATTTGCGGGCCGGTTTGGTGCGGTCCGCCTTCTTTCTGTAGCCACACCACTGCCTCTTCCAGCCTGTTGCGGTGCTGCAGATGGCTCACCCTCAGGACTGCTGTCATCGCTCGGCTCTACACCTTCCCAGGTGGGGTCAGTCACCTCATCGTCCACCAAGTCCTCCTCCACTTCCTCACTCTGATCATCCTCCTCATGTCTTGATCCCACCACATACTCAGTTATTGACAACTGTATAACATTCTCCTCAACAAGGTCTTGAGACGGAAATAGTGGTTGATTTAATGGCAACTGTGTCTCATCATCATCATCATCATCCACTACTTCCTTTGACCTTAAATGCCGTTCACATCTGTCATCTTCTTGTGATTGGGTAGCCTCTAGAGGTTGTGAATCAGGGCACAAGATGTCATGTTCCTCTGCAAGCGTGCTTGGAGAGAGGGTCAAATGAAGGATTGGTGATGAGACGAGCTCCTCACTATATCCCAGTGTGGGATCACTTCTTTGACCAGACCGTGTATGGTGGGAGGAAGGATGATCAGAGTGAGGATTATGTTGACCAGACTCTTGGCTACTGAGAGTGGACTTGGTGGAAGACAGGGTGGTGCTTAACCGACTGGAAGCAGTATCAGCTGACATCCAACCGACCACCTGTTCGCAGTGGTCGGACCTCGAGAGTGATGTCCTGCGACGCCCTGTGAAATGAGACATGAAGCTAGGTATGGTGGATGTCTTTCTTTCTTGTGCTCTGGCACCAGGCACAGTTTCTCCGCGTCCTGACCCGCGCCCTGAACTATCAGGATCACGTCCACTTCCCCATCCCTTTTTACCCGCCTTCTTCATCTTACACAGAATATGTGACTTTGATATTTGAGTTTGAAAACTTAACAGTATTTCTTCCTATTCTGCAACTGTGCAGAGTACACAGAATAGGCTGCTAAACTGCGGTGACGAACACAGAATGGAATATGTGACTTTAATATTTGAGTTTGAAAACTTAAGAGTATTTCTTCCTATTCTGCAACTGTGCAGAGTACACAGAATAGGCTGCTAAACTGCGGTGACGAACACAGAATGGAATATGTGACTTTAATATTTGAGTTTGAAAACTTAACAGTATTTCTTCCTATTCTGCAACTGTGCAGAGTACACAGAATAGGCTGCTAAACTGCGGTGACGAACACAGAATGGAATATGTGACTTTAATATTTGAGTTTGAAAACTTAACAGTATTTCTTCCTATTCTGCAACTGTGCAGAGTACAAAGAATAGGCTGCTAAACTGCGGTGACACACACAGAATGGAATATGTGACTTTAATATTTGAGTTTGAAAACTTAACAGTATTTCTTCCTATTCTGCAACTGTGCAGAGTACACAGAATAGGCTGCTAAACTGCGGTGACGAACACAGAATGGAATATGTGACTTTAATATTTGAGTTTGAAAACTTAACAGTATTTCTTCCTATTCTGCAACTGTGCAGAGTACACAGAATAGGCTGCTAAACTGCGGTGACACACACAGAATGGAATATGTGACTTTAATATTTGAGTTTGAAAACTTAACAGTATTTCTTCCTATTCTGCAACTGTGCAGAGTACACAGAATAGGCTGCTAAACTGTGGTGACGCACACTGAATGGAATATGTGACTTTGATATTTTAGTTTGAAGACTTAACAGTATTTCTTCCTATTCTGCAACTCTGCACAGTACACAGAATGTGCTGCTACACTGCGGCGAAGCACACTGAATGGAATATGTGACTTTGATATTTTAGTTTGAAGACTTAACAGTATTTCTTCCTATTCTGCAACTCTGCACAGTACACAGAATGTACTGCTACACTGCGGCGAAGCACACTGAATGGAATATGTGACTTTGATATTTTAGTTTGAAGACTTAACAGTATTTCTTCCTATTCTGCAACTGTGCAGAGTACACAGAATGTGCTGCTAAACTGCGGCGAAGCACACTGAATGGAATATGTGACTTTGATATTTTAGTTTGAAGACTTAACAGTATTTCTTCCTATTCTGCAACTCTGCACAGTACACAGAATGTGCTGCTAAACTGCGGCGACGCACACTGAATGGAATATGTGACTTTGATATTTTAGTTTGAAGACTTAACAGTATTTCTTCCTATTCTGCAACTCTGCACAGTACACAGAATGTGCTGCTACACTGCGGCGAAGCACACTGAATGGAATATGTGACTTTGATATTTTAGTTTGAAGACTTAACAGTATTTCTTCCTATTCTGCAACTGTGCAGAGTACACAGAATAGGCTGCTAAACTGCGGCGAAGCACACTGAATGGAATATGTGACTTTAATATTTTAGTTTGAAGACTTAACAGTATTTCTTCCTATTCTGCAACTCTGCACAGTACACAGAATGTGCTGCTAAACTGCGGCGACGCACACTGAATGGAATATGTGACTTTGATATTTTAGTTTGAAGACTTAACAGAATGTGCTCTAATCTGCAACTTTGCACACTAAACAGAATGTGCTCTAATCTGCAACTTTGCACACTAAACAGAATGTGCTCTAATCTGCAACTTTGCACACTAAACAGAATGTGCTCTAATCTGCAACTGTGCACACTAAACAGAATGTGCTCTAATCTGCAACTTTGCACACTAAACAGAATATATATATTTTTTTTTTTTTCCCCCACACAAAATAACCTGCTGCCCCCACACACAGTAGTCCTAAAAAGGACTTTTGGTTCTTTTTTTTCACAATTTTGCTTTTTTTCCTCCCTACACTGACTTTCCCTTCCTATCCTCAGCTCTCCCTGGCTAAGACTGAGCCGAACTCGCTGGTCAGGTGCTATACAGCACCCGACCACGGGTTCTGGCCAGCCAATCAGTGTAATGCCAGCATCCAACATGGCTGCTGGCATTACACTGATGTCAGAGCCTCCCTGCACGTTTATTGGCTGCGCAGCAGCCGCGAAACGTGCGGGGAGGAGACCCGAACATGGCGGGCGAGCACATGCGGTACTCGTACGAGTACCGCCATGTGCCGAGCAGAGCGATGCTCGAGCCGATCCGAGCATCGGCCGAGCATGCTCGCTCAACACTAATAAAGAGGTGATAAAGTGGAGATTACTTCTCCAGTTTATCTCTTCTCCAATTCCTATGTTATTCTGTGGAGCCTATTCACTAAAACGTCTTCAGTTTAGCAGATCTTAGTGCGTAGGCTCCATAGAATAACACAGGAACACTAAGCAATGATAAAGTGGTGATAAAGAGGTGATAAAGTGGAGATGAGTTCTCCGGTGATATCACTTCTCTAGTTCCTATGTTATTCTGTAGAAACAATGCACTAAGATCTCCAAAGTTGAAGAAATCAAAGTGAATAGGCTCCATAGAATAACATAGGAATTGGAGAAGTGGTAAACTGGAGAAGTCTACTTTAACACCCCTTTATCAATGCTTAGTGAATCTCCCCCAATGTGTCCTATGCAGCAAATCAGTTTTCAGATGAAAACTTCCTATATCTAATGTGTCTCTATCCACTCTTTAGCCCTTGTTGCAAAGAAAGACATACTACAAAGTTAAGCTGGTGCCTTTGCAGCCCTGCATTAAAATTGAGATCTGGCCACATTTCCAACATCCACTTTTTGAATATGTGATGCCAGCCATTATTAGTCAAATGAGTACCCTTTGGGGAAAAGAACTGATATTATCATTAACAAGGTAGCAGAACTGCTAACACTATCTGAAAAAAGGTACAGCAGGATAACTGCTGGAGCTGTTCACCAAGGTCCCTGTGTCTTCTATGTCCATTGAGATCTGATGGACTTACTTCTGACTGGGGCCTTTCTGTTGCTCCTTTTTGGGTCCCATTGCTGATTTTTATTAGGTTTATGTGTGTGTTTTTACTAGTTGTATTATTTTTGTTTACTATTGATTATACCTACCATTGGATATAGATTATCTCAACCATTGGGGCTTTTCCCCATTCTCTGTTTTATTGTTTACTTATTTTGCTCCTAGAGTGCACCACAATGTTTGGACTTTTGGTTAACCTTTTGGTTATCCATATCCTGGGGCATATACATTTGATTATTTTCTAGGTACCTGCAGTCTACAACTTCTCTGAACAAGGCAGGACAACTGAAGATGTTGGCTATCACTCTTTTGAGCAAGGTAAGACAACTTCTGTAGGGTGCCATTTTTCATCCAAACAAGGAAGTAGAACTGCCAGAACAGGCTAATACTCACATAGACAAGGCAGGGGAACTGATGCAGAGAGATGCTATTCTTCTGAACAAGGTAGGAGAACAGCTGAAGCAGGTAATACTTTTCCGAACAAAGTAGGAGAACTGCTGGAGCTATTTATTTCTCATCTGAAAAATATATTCTGGAACAGACAAATACTCAAATAAACAATATAGGAAATATGCTGGAGTAGGCAACTTCTCCTCTGAACAAGGCAGGAGAACTGTTTAAGCAGACTAACACTCATTTACTGATTACTGGTAAGACCTGAAGTACTTTGTATAGTTCTACAGACCATCTCCTGAAGGATATTAAGAAATCAGAGGCAGTTCAAAGAAGAGCCACCAAAATGGTAGAGGGTCTTTATTATACACGGTACCAGGATAGACTCAAACAGTTTAATGTGTAGAGCTTGCAAGAAAGGAGGGAGATGGAGATGTGATATAAAGGTCTAATTATATTTAGGGATTTAATATAGTTCAGAAGGGAAGCATTTTTCAAAAGATGAATTCTAGAACAAGAGGTCAAGATCTAAAGTTAGAGGTTTGAAAATTCAGAAGTAATGCGTGTAAGTACTACTACTATACAGAAAGGGTGACAGATTCATGTACATGGGCCACAGTGCCACCCAGCAGCCTCGGCAGGTGGCCAGAGCCTCTCTGCTCACTGCCCGTGCTGCAGTCATGCGCAGTACAGAGTGCCTGAAGGTGCCGCGGCTGATACAGAGTGAGGCGCTCCGAATTCAGAACGGACTCCTCTCTGCTCACCTTCCTGGGACCAAAGTACTCTTACTGCTTCATAACAGCAGAGGCTTGTTCTGGCACTCTGTACTCCGCATGACTGCATAGCAGGCGGTCTCTACTGTGCATGACTGCAGCTTGTGCATTCTGACAAACATCCCAGCAAATTATCAAATAGGATGGACCTGGGCAGACTGGATGGGGAGGTTGGTTATTTTCTGCCACCAAAATCTATGTTTCTGTGTCTCACTGGTTTATAAAACTATGCATGGAGAAATACATGGATAAATTATTTATAGCATGCAAATTAATAACATACATGTTTTATACTAGCCAATATGGAAGACTGCTTTTGACACTCCACTTGTTGGGAACTTCCATCATCCCCAACCAGATGTTGGCTATTTTGGGATGATAGCAGTTATTATCATCCCCAGTAGATGAAAGACCAAAGGTTGACTACCCCTGCACTAGCCATTGCTAATGTACATTGTGGTCTTCATGCTTCAGCAACAGCAGTTAAGATAGTTACATGTGGTGTTCATCATAAAACTTAAATTTAAACTATAAATTAATGTAATCATTAATAGACATTAACTAGTGAATATGTTAACAAAAGCTTCAAATGTAATCACTCTGACAAATAAAGAAATCCCAGGTCAGCTTGTGCAGTTCAAAATGCTGACTTGCTGTCATGAAAGGCCTGAGGGGTTGATATTAACCAGTCATAGAAGGGGTACAATTAATGTGCATCTGGATTTGTATAGTAAACAGTTTAAATGTATATGCACCACAGGAACATTTCACTAGTTTAACCAGACGTGTCTTGTCAAAAAAATGGCTCATTTCCGAAATGAAGTCTTTAGCCATAATGCAAACTAACTGTTAGGTTTATACAACCAAATTCTAAAGAATGGATAGCCAGAGCTATCTCTTGAGGAATTCTTGAGGATTACTTTAGGGTGTCAAAAACAGACATAAACTGTCAGTGAGTTATGGACATACACTCCTTCTATTGCCTCCAGGATGTCTATGAAATGAAACATCTCTGTTTAAAACAGGCTTATGTCCTGACATATAATAAAAGAAATACTGTTTAGTGTGTTAAAACTGGTCAGCAACCCCATTAAAGATTGGGGAAGAAATCTGGAAACAATCACTGTAGTAGCACTACTGACATAAGTAGTTGCAAACACTGGAATGACACAATTGACTTTACTTTTATTTACATTTCTGTTTGTGTTACAAATGATTTTAAGTAAAGTGAAGCATATGATACATTGTTTTCACCTGACAGATGAATCTAGAGAATCTAGAGAACAGTTATTTTTAAACATACAACAAGCAGATGGGTCCATTGCTTTTATGTCCAAAACATATGAAACATTTGTATCCCATAAATAATACAAATGTATTTGTTCATATCATAATATATATATATACTAGTTGAACAGCCCGTTACAAGGGCCACAGTGCCACTGCCACCAGGTCGCGGGTCAGTCACGCGCAGTAGAGACTGCCCGCGCCACTGCTGATACAGATCTGGATGCTCCTTTGTAGCGTCCAGCTCTGTATCAGCTGCGGAGCGGGCAGTCTCTACTGAGCATGACTGCAACAGTGTCTACTGCGCATGTTGCGGCGTTACACACGTTTTAGCAAATTATTATATAGGATAATTATAGTATAAATCAGGTTAAAACATATAATTACATTTTTAAGGAGAAGATTTAAAGGGACAGTAATGTCCCCCAAAAAAGTCCGGTTTTGTAGGGGTTAAAATATTAATCAATATGCTCCAAACCCTATCTCTCAAACCACTATGGTTCGAGAGATATAGGGATTCAAAGTTCCCCTCTCCCTCCCCTTCTCCTGATGTCAGCTGTAAAGCTGACAGCAGGAGAATCGAGTCGTACGACTCGAGGAGGCTCTGCAGCAGAGCCGAGATTGCGTTATCGATACAGAATTCATTAATTGGAAGGGTCTACAAAGTGTGCTTGCAAACCAGGCAAACCTTTTAGACCTTTCCAATGAAGTAATTCTTTAGCAATAACGCGATTTCGGCTCTGCTGCAGAGCCGCCTGCTGGTCCCCAGACCTGGGATCTCCTGCTGTCAGCTAGACTCTGACATCAGGAGAAGGGGAGGGAGGGGGTAACTTTGAATCCCTATATCTCTCAAACCATAACGGTTTGAGAGATAGGGTTTGGAGCATATTGATTAATATTTTAATCTCTACAAAACTGGACATTTTTTGGGGGGGACATTACTGTCCCTTTAATTAGTCAAGAGATTATACACTAACATAAGAATGGTGTAGTCCATCTTATTGATGGTGTAAATTGTTTTGTGTACATTTTTCTCCTGGAAGGTCAAACTATATAAAAGATGCAGCATGTAAGGGTCTGCCCTTGGCCTTCCATTCAGCTTGTGAGCTAGATGTGACCCATGCGTGACTACCACCTGGCAGTACAGGATCAAACAATTACTACTAAATGGTAGCACATATATGTAACTACACAGCAATGATAACCATGTTGTTTCAAACAATTGTATAAATATTTTAATTTCTCATCTGCAAAAATACACATTTGGTAAATTAGTAGATACATTATGCAAAAATATTGCTTAAACAGCACACAAAGATACATTACAATGTATAATGTACAAAATACTACATGAAGATACCAACCACCATACCCTTACATAAAGGGGATAAGTGCATCAGATTAAGCTCTTTGAATGCTAGAAGTATCTACAATTACTTGCTTTGTCATACATTGGAGAGACATCTATAGCATCCAGGGTCTAAATGAAATGTTGGAAAAAATCCTACCATGTAATTAAAAACAAAGACAGAAATAATGCTACAGCATGATGGCAGGTACCAGGGAAGTGAGTACAAGTATGTCAAGGTCTTTGACTTCTTCACTTGCTAGAATATAGATAAAGGGACTCCTTAAGCAGATATTTTTTATTAGAAATAATTTGTGGTTAGTGAGAACAGGTGCTAAACAGGAGAGTGGTGACATAAAAGTGATATGTTTATTGGCTAAGTAGCTTTAGAATACAAACAGGACAGGAGAGAAAAAATCCTAGTATAAAGGGCACTTCTTAAATTACCAAATAATGCTAAAAATTTTAAATATTGGATACTAAAACCAATCTATATGAATGATAATAAAAAAAAAATCAGATAAACAAGAACGATAAATAACAGGGTAAATAAAGATCAAATATGAAAAAGAAATTAAAGGTGTCCAGCGTTGAATGAAAATGAAACCGTTACCAAAAGTTCACAGAAACATAATGGAAACAACGTAAATGAGATGGTTCATGAGAGATGATGGATGATGTATGGAGTTAATCAAAATTATGCTCCGCTTGTGAATGCTGCAGGATGAGGCAACAGGTGACCTTGTCCACCGTATGAAGAAGCTTGGTCTGTAAAAAACTCAAAGACAACGCACAAAACGAGAGAGTCATCTAAGTGTAGTAATTTTAATGGATACAACAAAATAGGCAAAACTAGAAATGCACTTACAATAGCACATCTTGGGCTTTATGCATTAAAACAGGTCCCTTTTCCTTATAGACTGCGGACTGTGTCCCCCTGGCCTCCTGCTTGCCATGTTTTGCCGTACTCCTATTGTAATTCATCCAAGGTGTTTTTCCCAATAATGCTGTATATGGTATGCCAAAAGTGGTACATGGACTGATTTAAACAATAAATGGAACAATTGGCCAATTGACATAAAAGACACAATACATATCTTAACTAGCCTGGGCAAGTTCATGTGTTTCTCAGGGATAGTTTGTGTTTGTCCCTCTGCTCCGCATACCAGTGTTAGATAACCTTTACCTCTTCATCAGGCATCCATAAGCACAAAGATTTATGAAAATCATTCAGAAGACATATTGAAAGAGTTCTATTGTTGCAATGGAGATGTAAATTGAAATCAAGGAGAAAACTGGTACAGAGGAGAAGTCAATAGACTTGAACTACAATTTTTTAAGTAAGGTGTGACTTATAGAATGCACGTATCAGATTTCTATAGATGGTTGATGAGAAAGGTATCAGTGTAATGGATCAAAAATTGCATTTAATATAGACTGGTGAGGAAAACAATGATAGTCAGGAAAGGTACTGAGTAAGAGGCAAACAGATTACCTGTCTCCTAATAGGCATAGAATTTACATTCTAAGGTTTATAGACTAAACCAACCAAACTCCTCAATTGGAGTCCTGTTTGAGGTCTGGGCAGACAGAATGTATTCCTATGTGAGTTCATACAAGCTGATACCAGAGCAGGAAGATCATGTCTGAATCAAGGTCCTTGGCAGAAGGTCAAAGACAGATGGAAGATAAAAATCAATTCTAGTAAACAAGCCAAGGTGAAAGATTAGGATTGCAGAGCACACACACACACATAGTAATTAGTAATATGTTTGTGTTAGGAATTAAAATTTATTCTATTCAGAAGCAGAATGAAGTTTGGCCAAATTCCTCTTGTAAAAAGGGAATATTTGCCCTATGCCTGTTTTTGGTGCAAATGCCAAGTTCAGCAGCTGAATCCAATTAGAACGATATGATTTGACTAGACACACCATATTCCATACATAAACCATACTCAATGCTATTCAGCTACGGAGAGAGCTGACTCACCAGATGCATGTTACAATAAGATATTGTAGTAGCTAAATCTGAAGGAATGAAGCCCTAAACTAGAACTTTGGTAGTGTAAGGTCAGGTGATTGGGTACATTTTGTAATGCCACAGCTTTTCTTTTTAGCTTGGATATGGGAATAGAATGTCAAAGTCCTGAGTGAAGTTTTTGACTCTGATGGAGCAGAGGACAATAAAACCAAGTCTGAATACATATATTATTGGTTCTGTCATATTTGTGTTTAGCTTTGCATGGGAAAGAAGACCTATGCTTTGTCTGGATGGGGTGAGTTCAGGACTAAAAAGTATTTGTGTACATTTGAAGCTGAAGGAAGTAATTAACCTGCTGGATGTTACAGATTTCTCTAAAACATTGTTAAGTAATGTTTTGGAAATTATATTTAGAATACAAGAGAATGTCACTAGGGGAGAGAAAGAGCAAACAATACGTATAATATTGAAGTTCTCAGTAGTATAAATTAGTAATCCTGATTTCAGGGAAGGGGGAGGGAGAGAGCAACTTTAGGAGCGATTATCTCTCAAACCATAAAGGTCTAAGAGATGACAATGGGGGCAATACATTTCTTTTTAATATGACTTTAATATAGGGATTAGTAATTATTAAGTATTACTGTCCCTTTAAGCCATCCATGTTTGCTCCTCTTACTTCTACTATGTGACCAACATACCTGGGAACTTCCAGTTGAGGTCTGCCCAGAGGGGAGTCCTCTGGTGCAGCAGGGGGTGACAATAATGAAACGAATCTTGTCAAAAAGGGGCGGGGCTTGATGCAAGTTGGGGGGGCAGGGCTTAAAGGTGTCACATAGAAGTCTAGGGAAGGAGGAACACCAGGAGAAACAGCAGATGTGGGCAGAGTTTCAATAGAAACTCCCCACATCCGGAGGAATCTGCCTCTGCCCCGGAGACACGGTAAAGCTCTGTCAAAACCGAAGTCTCCGGGGCAAATCCGAAGAGTTCCCAGGTATGGTGACCAATAGACCATTGGACTCCTGAGCTATACCATTCCTTATCCGCTCCCCATGTGTGTGTGTTTTTTTTTCTCCTTAATCTTACATGTTTACTCAGCAACCCTACTTTTCCTGCAGACACATGCCTGATAGATAGCTGATCATCTTCCCACAGATATTGAGAAATGTCTTTCCATAGCCGATGTCTTTGTTGTTAAACTTCAGTTTTAGACATTAGTCTTATTGAACTCTGCCTTGAACACCTGATTTATGCTGTTTATTTGCTACATCTCATTCTGTATCATTATTGTACTGAAACTCCCGTCTTCTGAAGGTGAATGTTTATATTTCTCCTTTGTAATTCTTGCCAATTTTTCAATAAAGCTTATGAAGAAAAAAAAAATCTGTGTGGTCCCAACAGGCATTATTAGTATTTGATGTATTCGGAATGCATTTTGCGGCAATAAAATATTGTAGGGCTTATACAGATCAGCATATTAGTCAGTGATTAAAGGCTTTCAGGCAGGTGTTCAATGCAATGCAGGCACTGAAAGGGTTAAGGACCTAGCTGAAGGCATCTTTGTATCTCAAATCCAACAGAGTCAGGAAAGCATTGACTTGTAGGACAAATTGTAGAAAAGACAATTTAGCTAGTTGTAAATTGAGACTCTTGAAAGAATTAGGACATCTGGTAACCCTTTGGATGCATAAATGCTTCCTCCCTTGGAGAGTATCGCATTGTCTTGTACTGTACAGTGGAAGAACAATAAGTGAAGTGAGTGTTAGTTTGTTTTCTGATTTATATGCAGCTTACCACAAAGCTAAATCATTCTAAAACAGTTGCCTTTATTTATTTTTGCTTAAAGAATATACAAATCTTCAAACGTAGAAAAGCGAAATACAGATCTAACAAACTGACTAAGTACATGGCATGTTAATAAATGATCATGCTGCTGATTACATTGCTCCGATTGTCTTGTGACAATTGTATACAAGAGAGTTACTGAAAATAATGGCACCGGGCAGTAACACTTATCAGAAACAGACTGATTTAGAAGACTTTTGTCTGATTGAATGTACACAACCATTAAGGAATTCAATCATTAGAATCAGTGAGGAGCCACAGCGTTTATCTCTTTTTACATTTGTCAATATCTCTTTCACACAGGTGTCACTGAAACAAATGTAAATATTAGCAACATGTGGTAAAGTAGTCAAAGGGTCATGGGTGTGGAGATTACCATGTACAATGTCTACCAGGCTTTAAAGTGATAGTAATGTTTCATATTAAAAGCAGCTCTAATTAATCATCATAGTATTTGGGCCATGGAGAGTGTTATTTCAATTCTGTCAGAGTTGTAGTTTAGGAGTAATTCAATGACAAAGTATCCCCCTCCCACCCCTTTTACTGATATAACACTGCTCAGCCAGAGCAGAAGGGAGTTGCCCAGATAGACTGCAGAGAGGGACAATCTTCAATTAAGATAAGGGAAAAACCTGAAAAACTTGTCAAGGGGGGCAGGGCTTTCATTGTTCTCATAGGAAGAAGATTGTCCCCTGCTGTTATCTGTCAGGTCTATGGACTGCATTCCACATCTGAGAAGAGATGGCTTACACTAGTTAAAAGGGGCGGGAGGGGAAACTTTGCTTGTGAATATCTCTTAAACCATAAAGGTTTGAGAGATAAGACTTATATCGTTCTTCATGTTTTTTTAATGCCTACAAAATAAAACAAAGATAAAACGAAGTATTACTATCCCTTTAAAGAGTACACACATTCGCAATTCTTTTTTTTTTGGTGATAGTATTTTACCAGGAAGAATACACTGAGATTGTCTCAAATGTCCTGGACTCATTTTATATATCACAGAAGGGTGAAAGGCTGAGCTGACCTTGCTGGGACTAGAACCTGTGACCTTGCAGTTGGAACAGATTCTACAGCTGGTGTATTAACCAACTGAGCCCTCTTTCTGGCAAAAGTTAGAAAATTCATTTGAATTTCTATGCTGACAATAACACTGCCAACGAAACTCTATGTCAGGAATTTCACAGATCTCATGCTGTGATAGAAACCCTTCATTATCAAATCAAATCCATGCGTTAACAATTAAAGGGATAGTAATACTTAAAATGTAAAAAAAATATGTTGTAGGGTTTATCCCCCTGAGTAAAACAGGAGTACTCCCACTGCTGAGAGGTGTTTTATTCAAAAGTTATTAATTTTCAAAGTTGAATTTTTTAGGTGCAATATCACAGTGGCCTGAAATTGTACAGTGGCGCTGTTGCTACACGATCCTATGGACAACTCTGGTCAGTTGACCATAAGTCTCCATAGGATGGTGTAGCAACAGGACCACTGTACAATTTCAGGCCACTGTGATATTGCACCTAAAAAATTCAACTTTGAAAATTAATAGCTTTTGAATGTAAGACCTCTCAGCAGTGGGAGTACCCTTGTTTTACTCAGGGGGATAAACCCAACAACATATTTTTTTTTACATTTTAAGTATTACTATCTCTTTAAGCTTTTAACCCCTTAGATGCTAAAGACCTCCTTGGCATACAAGGGGATTAACATAGTTTTTCTATAAAATGTTATAACTGCTTCTTGTTACTGACAACTTACGTGATCATTTGCAATTGACGTTTGATTATGGCAGCATGCCTAAGTCACCCATGTCCCTATTCAACCTCTGCACTCGTTTCACCTGTGAGATGATCTCAATGGGAGGAGAATACTTAGCTGTCCTGCATACAGCAGTCAAGAGTATCTACTTATATATTTTCTTTCATTGTATATGCAATAGTCTGTATTTTCTGAACCCAGTTTTGTATTTAAATATATTTGATTCTGAGAACTCCCCTACCATATAAATTAAACCACAGCGTAGAGTATGCCTAGAGTAAACAATCATATACCAGGCAAGGAAATATCTTATAAAATAAGAGTAAAGGTAGCTTTTTCCCAAAAATGTCTTCTTTCTACATGCAACTATGCACAGGCTCTCCATCCTGTTTACTTCAGTGGGATACAATAGCAAGAACATGTCATGCATAAATTGGAGGAGGTGTATACTGTGGTGAAGGGTGAAGTCCTGTATGTGGTGAATCAGAGGGAGGTGTAGAGGGAGGAGGTGTGTACTGTGGTGAAAGGTGAAGTCCTGTATGTGTTGAATGAGAGGGAGGGTGTAGAGGGAGGAGGTGTTTACTGTGGTGAAGGGTGAAGTCCTGTATGTGGTGAATGAGAGGGAGGGTGTAGAGGGAGGAGTTGTGTACTGTGGTGGAGGGTGAAGTCATTGCAGAGATTGTCACAGGACTGGGCAGGGGAGCTAAGCCCCCCCCCCCAGCACACTTCTATGAAAATCATGCCCCATATTTACACCATTGGGTCAGGTAGTATAGAGGAGACTCTATACTCCTCTATACACTATACTACTACTCCTTACTGCCACCCCTTGACGTGTTTGGCTTCAAACAAAGCTTCTCGGTCACATTATGCTTCCTCTTTTATATATATATATATATATATATATATATATATATATATATATTTATTTATTTTTTATTTTTTTTTGCAGAACAGTTAGTAATGGTGTTTGGGGACCTGTAGTCGCATAACAGGATTATATTCATATTGTACTTATTAAAGATTGTGTAGTAACTATCCAGGCAATATTGATTCAAAGTGAACATTCTGTTTTTCTGCCCAGATTGAAGTGAATTCCAAGCTCCTTTTTGACTTTATATTTTCTGCAAGTTCATAATATATAAAGTCATATTGCATATTCTTTTTATGGTGGTAATTTTTCTTTGTCCATTATGGTGAAGTTGGGTTCGTCCACAATTACCCTAATTCTACGTAGTATATCAGCTAATGTTGCTACTTTAAAAGTGTAATTATATCATTCACATTCTGATAGTAACCCCTTTGAACCGTGAGAGTTCTCCAAAACATTGAAAAGCAATGTGGGGACATTTCTCTGGCATTCAGCAAGTTAATGATCAATATCACAAGGCTAGATCATGAAGGAGGAAAGATAAGTGATGCTTCATGTAACTTGATCTGTTCTGACACGGGTCAGTGAAAGTGAGGTCACTCAGTGTATCTTTCCTTATCTTATCTTCATAGATAAGGAAGATATTACGTTTCCAAAATAAAAAGTAAAAGGGGACATTTTTTTCTTTGTGTCTGACCCTTTGAATTAAAGGAACAAACACCTACAATGAACTGGGCCTAGATACACTTTAGTAATCTGTAGTCCATGCTAGCATCTGGAAAAATTATCAGTTGGTAGTTTATATATGCTCCATTGGAGTTTTCATTATCACCTTATACAGGGTCCTTTGTTTCCATTAACATGGCAAATCTTGATAGGTGTCCAATAAGTGATAATGTTTTATTGTGTGTGAACAGCCCGAGGCATGGTACCGGCCTTTTTCAATGTAAGAGAAGTAGGTACTAATCTTAATGCATTAATTGTCTTAGCTCTTAACCAAATGGTATCTGAATAAGTCTACAAATGCATTAAAAACAATTTTACAGTTTAGCTGTAAGCATATTATATTAAAAGGCAAATCTTCCAGTTTGATTTTTCTGTTATAGTGTTCCTTTAAGACATATACACATACTGAATTGTGGGTGTGGCCAGGGCAATTTCAATGTCCCTGCTTCAGCTTTATTCCTTCCCCCCTTTTTTTTTTTGTGAAACTATTTTACCAAGAAAAATACATTGAGATTGTCTCTCATTTTTCAAGTATGCTCTGGACTCATTTTATCTACCTCAGAGGGGTGAAAGGCTGAGTTAACCATGCCGGTACTAGAACCTGCAGCCTTCTGGCTGGAACAGATTCTACAGCTGGTGCATTGACTAACTGAGCCATGTCAGGCTATTATTTAGCCTCTTGGATGCTAGAGACAGGGGCAGATTGTGGTGCAATACCAGCCAGGGGGATTTTTTTATTCAACTAGACCACTAGCTGGTGTTCTAATCTGTATGCATATATTAAAACCCTTTGAGTGCCAGAGGGGTAATGTGCAATGCATTGCTTACCCCTCAGGCACTCAAAGGGTTAACCTAACCCACTGTATGCATTGCTAAAGAGGCATAAATGGTTAGCTATTAACCCCTTAACATACTGTATGCAATAAATTATCAGTTATTAGCCCCAACCCCTTGCATGCCAGAGAGGTGTACAGCAATGTGTTCTGTGATTAACCCATTGAATGTCTCATAGGTGCACAACACTTTGCACAGGAATGTGTACCTCAACGAATAACCCCTTGTGTGCTAAAGAGGCCTAATTCATCAGTAATTAACAACTTTATTCACCTTTCTGGAATACAAGGGGTTGATTACTGATTAATTATGCCTTTCTAGCATACAAGGGGTTAATCCATGAGGTACTTAGGGTGACCACGTGTCCCGGAACGTCCGGGACTGTCCCTTAATTGGGTTCTATGTCCCGCGTCCCGGATCATCCCCCACCGGGACAATAAAGAGTCCCGAAATGAAGGTAGCCGCCCGCCCGCATCATCACGCGCCCCTGCGGGCTGTGATGACATACATACAGAGAGGAGGAAGAGGGCAGAGGCACCGGAAGAGAAGCGCTTGCTGCTGGACTCTGGCAGCAAGCGCTTCTCTTCCGGTGCCTCTGCCCTCTTCCTCTTCTCTGTATGTATGTCATCACGGCCCGCAGGGGCGCGTGATATGTGTGCATCAAAATATCTCGAGTGTACTCTAACTTTTGCCAGTGTTACCACTAGTCAAGTCAAATCAAAGTAATTTTTGTTGCAGAATATTTATGCATACTATGGTGCTGTTTATAAGCGAAAATTCATGAACCCCATCAGTTTCAGAAGGGCGTCAAGCACCTCACAAATCAAAGGTTCCCTTCTTATATCAAGAGTTAAAAAAGTATGGTTTACAACAGATCTTGTCGTAATAGTATTTATTTATTGGAGGGAACCAAGGGGTTAACCCTTTGAGTGCCACAGATTGCGTTCCCCTTTGGCATTCAAACGGTTAATACCCTTCTAACAGCCCAGGTGATTGTCTCTCTTGATAAGGTAATTTGCCCTCCAACAAAATGGCTGACACAACCCAAAGACGTTTTGATGTGTAAACGTATGTGTCCATGTGACCAGCCTTCGCAGCGCAAGGAATTGTGGGAGACTGAGTCCCGTCTGGTCAGATTCACAGTTGATTGGACATGCTAAGCAGTGCATTCTGGGTATGGTAGCCACTGTAAATAGACTGAAAACGACTTTAATCAGTAAGTAAATGTATGTACGTGTATATAGTGAGAAGGAAGTGTAGTATGTACACTGAATCTATAACACGTTGAGCAATCTGAGCTCCTCCAGCTATTAAGGACTACAACTCCCAATATCTCTAGCTAACTTGGCTGGAGGTAATGGGAATTGTAGTCCTGAATAGCTGTAAGGACCTAGGTTGCACACCAATGATATACAGAATGAGCAGGACACCTGTATACACCTCTATGAGAAATGTGGGACTTGTGTATATTCATATATATAGAAGGTAAAGTAGACTTTGCCTGTTTTTTTGTATTATTTATAAATTAGTACAGTAGGGTGACCACATGTCCCGGAATAGCAGAACGGAAATGTGGTGACCCTAGAGGTACTGCACCTATTAAACATAGAAACAGAATTTGACAGCAGATAAGAACCATTTCAGCCCATCTAGTCTGCCCATTTTCCTACAGTAAAAACCTCAAACCTTTTTTGGTCCTTGGTCTTTTCAAGGAATTCAATTGGTTAATAATAGAATAAAACATTGCTGTAATCCTGTCTGGTATGCAAAGGGTTAATAACTGATCTATACCTCTTTAAAGCATACAGGGGGTTAAAGGGTTAACATATGGTAAATTAAACATCTCTTAGCAATGGGTACAATTAGCTACAAATAATTAAATAATACCTATTTAATCTGCTAGGTTGTTAGGTCCCAGAATTTCTGCCTGCTAATCAAACATGCACTGCACCAGGATACACAATGCAGGCAGAGCAGGGCCAGCTAACACAGCCTTGGAGGCGGGAGAGGTACAGAGAACAGGACCCGGTCTTCATTGCTGCACCTTTGGTGAGTGAGTTGTGCTTTGCATCCATAGCTGGAGAGTTGAGATCATCTGATCTCCCTACCGGCCCATGACTGGGTGGCCCACTGGGGGATGCCCGATCCCCCGATAGGGCAATCCGGTCCTGGCTAGAGATATCTCCAATACAAGATTTCTCTAACACCCATGGGATTAAACCTTTTTTTTGTCCTTGCTTGTAGTAGGCTAAAGGTATTTTCTGTGCCAGGAAATACTGGGTGTGGCTGGGGGGGTGGGACCAGCTAAGGGCAAATAAAATTCCTTCCCTAGGGATGCCTGGGAAGTAAATCTGGCCTTGTCTGAGAAAATATATTTCTGTTGGGGGCTAAACAAATGTTAATACCAAGGTCCTCAAATGACTGGTTACGCCACTATTTTAACACCTTTGATTGCTAGAGAATTTGCCAAAAGCATTGTGGATTAAAAGATTAATTTAACTTGATGAAGATTTGAGGAATTGTCATTCGTTTCCTACGGTGCACTTGGTGTGCAGAAGAATTGTACCTCTTTGCTCACTGAATTAGGAACTTCTAACACATTTAAAGGGAAACTTTACATATAGAAATAAATAACTCTTAGGCCCATATAAGTGCATTGGAGACCTCTCTAGCATTCAAGAAATTACATTTTCCATTTAAATCAATGGAATGTTGGGGAATTTGTAGTTTTCCCATATAGTGCAGTTGGTTTCTTATGCTGAGCCTGTGTATTGCCATCTCATTAAGCTATCAAAACTGAACATTTTCCTATGTACTTTAGACAAGGGAAGGGCACTGTAGGCATTACGGGCATTTCAGATAGTCCCATTTCTCTGCACCTTGTTACTACTAATAAAGCTAAGAGAAAACTGGTATAAAATTAGTCATTTCCCCTGTGCATGCTATAAGGAGAGGTGCACAGGTTTTCTTGCATAAAGGTTTTAGCTATGGCAAAGTGTGTGCGCTGCTATGCGCTAATGTGATCTTCCATACCACAAGGTGCAACTTTATACTACTGTACAAGTACAGAAAATGTAATGTGCTGGAGGATTCATACAAACCAACTCAGCCTGTCAAAGCAGTATTATCTTAGTTACTATGCTAAGTGATAAGAGCAAAACAACTGCATTATAGGAGATAATCACATTTACCATTGACTTAAATTGAAGTTTCAATGCCTTGACTGCAAAAGTGGTCTCCAATACATTGCAAATTGCATTTATACCAAAACAAAGATCTTTTGACCGAAATGTCACCATGATTAAAAGAGTGACATGATAATCTCACTCTGCATTAAAGTGCAAGATTCCCATATAGCAGCATTAAATATCACTTGAAAGGGAGAGAGGGGCCAGAAGTGCTAGCAAGCAGAACATTGTTGGACAGAGGTATTGGTTTTCAGCGTGGTATGACAAAAAATTCTACACTGTTATTGCTATGGGGTGTCAAAAGCATTGCTCTGCAATGTGTAGGATACCTCTCTGGCATGCATATTTACATAGCATGCTTCCAGCCTTGTTCCACTTCCCACTGGTAGTTATAGATCCTCATTTACACTTTCTGACCCCACCCCCCTTAGTTTCACTGCCCATTGGCAGTCTCAGTTCCCCACATATACTGTATGACTCATCAACCTAGTTCCACTGTCCTCTGGTAGTCACAGATCCCCACAAACATTATCTAATACTGAAGCATTGTAAAACTGTGTTCCACTGCCATTTGATTAACCCATACACACACTGTCTGCTTCCCCACCACTGATAGTCACAGAACCTCACATACACATTTTGACACCCCAGCCTTGCTCCATTGGTAGTCATAGAATTACACATACACTGTCTGCTTCCCCAGTCTTGTATACACTGGTACAAATACTCCTGGCACCCACTACAAAATGTCAATACATACCAGTATGATAAGATTTTTATCTCAGGCTGGCACAAGGTTCTGGATTTACTAGGGAATGCCATGTTGTTGGTGAAGTGAAATGTAAAAATTTTTTTTTCTATAATAATCTTTCTAAATCTGTGCACACTTTCCTCATCCCCACGAACACAACAGATCTCACCCACCACATGCAGGTGCACATCCTACCCGACATCATCCATAGGCTCACATTACATAGAGACAAAAGAAAAAAAGAACAAGGGTAAGCCACGTAGGGGTAGATTCACTAAGCGATGATAAAGAGGTGATAAAGTCGAGATGACTTCTCCAGTTTATCACTTCTCCAGTTCCTATGTTATGCTATAGAGCCTATTCACTACGATAGGCAAAGTTAGTGCATAGACTCCCTATAATAACATAGGAACCAGAGAAGGTATATCACTGGAGAAGTCATCTCCACTTTATCACCTCTTTATCACCGCTTAGAGAATCTCCCCCGTAGTGTTCTAAGAAAAAAAGGGATGTGATTCTGGGGCAAACCAACTGCACCATAGGGAATAAATACATATTCCCATTAACTTCTATAGAGCTTCTAACCCCAGTGCTACACAATGCCTTGGAGACTTCTCTAGATGTGGGAGTTAAATGCCCCATTATAATGATGAATAAAGTAGTAATACTTTGTTTTATCTTTATTTTATTTTGTAGGCATTAAAAAAAACATGAAGAACGATATGTCTTCTCTCTCAAACCTTTATGGTTTGAGAGATATTCACAAGCAAAGTTCCCCTCACTGACCAAAATGGTCAAGTCTGCCATCTAGCTGTCAGATTTGGAATCCAGTCCGCGGACCGGCCGTTGCTCTATAGCAGAGCCGAGATCGCAAAATAAATAAAATAAATATAAAACGAAGTATTACTATCGCTTTAATAAAACTGCAGTGCCGAAGGAAGGCACAAAGGAGCATAGAACGTAGCAGCATGTAAATTCTCCACGGGATGGGCTAATTTATTAGTCATCTACTGCAACTATTATAGCTCCTGTAAAGGTCTACATTAGGATTGTGAGTTGTTAGAATGAAAATTGTAGGGGTAGATGCATGGAATCAGCCAAATAAGACTGTAGACCTCTCTAGCATTCAAGTGAATAAAAGACCCATTAAATCAATGACTATTTGGATCATTTTTATTTTTCCCCTATGGTGCAGTTGGATTGCCCCAGAACTGCTAAAGCTGTTCTTAATACATAATACTCATTTCATCGAAAGGTAAATTGTTCTAAAATCTCAAATTCTTATTGCCAATAAGAAATGCAACTCGTGTAAAGGAAACTATACATCTTTCAGCAAATATAAACACCAGCTCTCGAACAGAAACCTAGCTTGGCAACCATGTTAAATAAATATTATGGTCCATGTGATTGAGCAGCAATGACTGTGTAACCTGTTTTTAATTAAGCTTCCCATGTGCTTGAAGGAAAGCTAACATAACATGCAAACAGAGGTACTATGTGCAAAGTTGTAGATGGGTAAAGCCTAGTCAAGCAAGCTTAATTAAATGATAATCAGGGCAAAAGTGATATGCAACTCAAGGAATTCTAACAACTCCTAATACTAACTACCTCCAACTACCTAAATCAGGGCAGAAAATCATAGTGGCTACTTTTTCATGGATTATTTCCCTAATTATTACTGGGCAACATGTCTATAGAAGCAGACATGAGTCTTTTTTGAAGGACTCCTGGACCTTAAACTCCTTCCACTGAAGGATTCTGGGTGGTGAATTAAGGGAATTCTTAACACTCCATAGGAACATAGAATTTCATGGCATATAAGAACCATTCAGCTCATTTATTCTGCCCATTTTCCTACTGTAAATACCTCAAACCTTATTTGGTCCTTGGTCTTGTCTTATGTTCAGGATAGCCTTATGTCTGTCCCATGCATGCTTAAATTCTTATATTGTATTAACTTCTACCACTTCTGCTGGTAGGGATTCCATTTGCCTACTACACTCTCAGTGAAGTAAAATTTCCTTGCATTACATCTAAACCTGTGTCCCTCTAGTTTTAGACTATGTCCTCTTGTGCTAACATTTTTACTGCTTTGAAATGTACTTCCCTCTTGCACTTTGTTGAATTTCTTCCTGTATTTGAATGTTTCTATCATACCCCCTCTCTCTCTTCTCTCGTCCAAGCTATACATGTTGATTTCCTTTAGTCTATCCTGATATTTCTTCCTGTAAAAAATTCACCATTTTAGAAGCCCTTTTCTGAATTCTCTCTAGAGTGTCTATATCCTTCTGGAGATGGGGTCTCCAGTACTGTACACAATACTCTATGTAACCAGAGATCTGTAGAGTGGCATGACCACTTCCCTTTTTCTGCTACTAATGCCTCTAGCTATACGTCCCAGCACCCTGCTTGCATTCCCCACTGCTTTGTTATATTGCCTGCCTACCTTTAAGTCAATAGAAATAAATACTCCCAAATCCCTTTCCTCTGTTATATCTGACAGCAGAGTACCCTTAGTACTATATTTTCCTTTAGATTTTTACATCCTAAGTGCATTATTTTACATGTATCAACATAAACTGCAGCTGACACACTTTTGTCCATTCTTCTAATTTACCTAAATCATTTGTCATTTGGCTTATCCCCAGGAATGTCTACCTTGGCTTATTCCCCTGGAATGTCTACCGTGCTGCAGATCTTTGTATCATCTGCAAAAAGGCATACCTTATCTTGTAGACATTTTGCTATATCAATAATAAAAATATTAAAAAGAATGGGCCCCAGTACAGATCCCTGAAGTACTCAACTAGTAACACTGTGTTCTTCAGAATATTCTCCATACACTACCACCCTCTGTCTCCTGTCACTTAGCCATTGCCTTATACCTTTAACTATTTTTACATCCAGACCCTGCAACACTGCAATTTTTTAATGACTCTTGTATGAGGGACAGTGTCAAATGCTTTACTGAAATCTAGATAAGCTATAGCTACTGCTCTACCATGGTCTATTATTTTAGTTACCCAGTCAAAAAAATCTATGAGGTTAGTTTGCCAAGCTCTACCTGCTGTAAATCCATGCTGTTTGGGATCTTGCAAGCCATTTAAATTCAGATATTCAACAATTCTTTCCTTTATCATAGTTTCCATTAATTTTCCCACTACTGACATAAGACTTACTGTTCTGTAGTTATCAGACTCTTCCCTGCTACCTTTACCTCCAAATAATAAACCTCCATTAATTTTCCCACTACTGACATAAGACTCACTGTTTTGTAGTTATCAGACTCTTCCCTGCTACCTTTACCTCCAAATAATAATCCTCCACTTTCCTTTGTCTGGGCACAAAATACTAATGGCTGAATGGAATCTCTTTTGTGTGAATTGGTTTTCCTTAATTAATCTTCATTAGTACTGGATAACATGTGTGTGGAGGCAGACATATTTCTTTTTGAAGGACACAAGGACTCCAATCTCCTCCCACTGAAGTCTTTTTAGGAATCCTTTAGTTGATGGAGTTTGGGATCTTGAGTCATGTAAAAAAAAAAAAAACAATCCTGTCTGGGGATGCAGACATGATTTTTTTTTTACATGACTCAGGATCCCAAACTCCTCCCACTAAATGACTAATTAAGTATTCATTTTGGAGAACCAATCCAGATTGATTTACAGTGGCTATTAATATTTTCTGTGCATGTGTTCACATGTGTAAAATAACATAAACATGTATGATTAATTGTGAGTACATGATATGAGATTGCACGCAGGAAGGGTACACCCACTGAAATCATGGTCTTAACCTTCCAGCATAACATATTCTATTTTCATTAGCATTTTCCTTCCCATGAGTAATTTTTCAGAAAAGAGAAACATATTTCCTATACAAAGGTGTCTAATACATTGAAAACCAATGAAGCAATGTATTTTTTTATTATTTGTCATTATCCCATATGTGCAGACTGTTTTCTCTATATCCAGGATTCAATTTATAATTGTGAACTATTGCAAAGTAGTTATAGATAATAATGCAAAGAGACTTACTCATTAAGGCCCATTGGGGCCCCTTTGTCCAAGTATAAGATGCACTTTGCTTATTTTTGCCATTGTCTCTGCTGTGTCACCACCTCTTGGCAAAGGGGACATCCAGTTATTGCAATATATCTTAGAGAAGGCATTGTTTGTTTGTGTTCAGGAAAGTGAGATGCTAGTGTTTTCTGTATATTAGAGTGTTATTTTAATCTGTCTTCAAAAAATGCTGCTAGAACAGCCTTGATGGTAGAGTGGTGGTTACACATTAATGTTTTTGAAGTTGGATTTAATTTTGCCAACATACATTAGTCAGCATGGGTATACAACAATGTAGATGACAAACTGTGTGTAGCAGCCTAAACTAGATCGGATAGGGATTTTGATTCCTTTGTCTGAAATAGGTTCCATTCATCATGTAATTGCAAGTTTTGCATGTAGCATGCCTGAAGAAACCATTCTTGTTTTCTTATGTGAAGTTTTTTGTAAAATGTCACCAATCAGTTTATACCAAAATATCCTTAAAACATCTGACCCTTCTGTAACATAACATACTGTAGGTGGTTCCCTCATAATTTCAGAAAGTTTCCCATCAATAGATATTATAAGCCAATGTTCCATGACTACATATTTGGTCTGTTTTTAAGCTGTATTGATAGAGGTCTGTGAGATTGTTGTAATGAGAGTCAATTTTCACTAGATTTCTAAGTGTTTCCTCTCTACTCATATTGATCAACTTTTGGATACAATTTGTGTTCAATGTTATATCATTCCCCTTTAGATGACTCTATGACCCATTTTTCTCAGTTCTAGTTCTGTGTCCTCATCTTTGTGTACTATCCTTCTCACTGTCAACATCTGTGAGAGCGGTAATCTTTAGATGTTCTGGATGAAGGCTGATTGAGTGAAGGAGGCTATTTCTGTCTGTAGATTTAAAGTAAAGGGTGGTGGACAGATGTTAGTCAAATATATTCATTAAGACATTTAGGAAAGCTACCTTAGTCTTGCTTTAAATCAGTGTGATGTGTATCTCTGCATCATTAAGATTCCTTGCGATAGTCTTTAGCAGCTTTTCATCACCCTGTCACACTATAAACATGTCTTTGATGCACCTTGTGTACACCACAAGGTTATGTTGAAATTCTGGATGTTTAGTCAGTTAATCTGCTTCGCAGCCATAAGTATTTGCATATGATGGTGCCATACCCACCCCCAGAGCATATTTTGAAGAAATCTGAAATAATTTGTAGACAGTCAAACTTCTAGAAGCATGAAGAAGAAATCCACTGGAGGTGCCTTTAACAGACTGAATAGACACACAGCTCATACCTCCCTCATGTGGGATTACCACATATAGAGGTGGTTTGCTGTCCATACTTGCCAGTATAGCAGAACTTGAGGAAAAATAATTTAATTTAGATTTTGCATAAAGCTGGGGGTATCTTTCAAGTAGTAGGGTAGATGCTTAATGCATGGCTGAAGGTAAAAATCAATTAATTCCCCCATATTGTGAAGTAAGGAACCAATAACTAATAGAATGGTCTTCTGGGTGGGTACTGCAATGACTTGTGTACTTTTGGTGGTGTATACCCATTCAGACAAAAATCCTATCTCGATAACCATCTCTATTTCCTTTTCACATTTCGGGTTGTATCAAAGGACAAAGCTTGAGAAGCTGTGAGTTAATCTTTAGTCTGCTTAGTTCATGACCCATCCTTATTAGCTGACTGAACCACAATTCTATTATCATTCTTTTGTATGTTTAAGTTCTTCTCTTGGTAGATTTTTGTAAATTGATTTTTCTTACAGATTTTTCACAGAAGCTCTACTTCAACCAAACTACTAAAGGTTTGAGGGAGGGTTTTATTAGTGGATCAAAATTTGAATTGGGTTTGAAATGAGGTAGCCCTTTGCACCCCCTTCTTGTGAATGTCCCCTCTCTGCCTCCCTGCTTCCTTGTCTACCCCTTTATAGTCACCCCTAATAAAAGGTGTTGGTATTTGTCTACCTGCAGTCTGATTCAGGTGAAGATATTGATACAGTTGAATCTTCTGTGTGCCCCTGTATCCTAGATTTTTGTGTGCTCCTTTTCCTACCAAATCACCTCACATTGTCTGTGCCCCCATTCAATCACTTGTAAACTCAATGTTACTTATAATATTCAGCCTCAGGTATTGATAGAATTCTGTAGCAGAGAGCGTTTTAGAAACTGAAGTAACATTTTCTTTAAAGCGGAACTATCATGTCAATATAAGTCACCCATTATCCATTGTTAGTATACATGTAATAATGAAAATAGGCTAATAATATAAAACTTTGTATTGGACCTACGTGAATAGGAGAGTGTGGCCATCTTGTTGAAGTGGGATCTGTGCAGCTGTGCTGTCCGTCCCTGTCTTTGTCACTCACAGGATCTGACAAGGGCGGAGTTGCATTGTAATTGTACTGTACAGCACAGGGACGGACAGCACAGGCTCACAGATCCCCCTTATACAAGATGGTGTATTTTAAATATATTCATAAGGTAATCTCAGACTGAAAGGGTTACATTTAACATCAGGAGCTATGGAGAACTTTGGAATACACTGCTGTTAGTTTGACAATATCCTGGTTATTAACCTGACTGCTCTTCTAGGAGCAGACCTGAGAGTAGAAGTCAGGACTGCATTGTGACGAGCCCTGATGGGTCAGCAGGGGAATATAATGTGGGCAGTACAGTTTTCAGAATTTGGCTCTTCCTGTGAATGGAGGCTCCCATATATAGTTAAAACTTTCGTAATAGCCTTTCTTTTGCCATATATATGTGTTGTGCACCAAGAAAAACTTCACCTTACCATCTGACCACAGGATTAAATAACTTTCTTTCTGTAAAACTAGGACTGTTAGAAACCTAAGGTGAGTCCCCTCTGTAACCAGAAGCTCTCTCTGCGAATGCCATGTAATGTCCATGAATTAATATGCTCATGAATGTGGGTCAGGAAAGAAACCCCTATTACTGCAATACTTTGACATTCAGTGTAATTGGTCAGTGCACTCAGCCCCCACAAATGCTACTGAATAGCTTTCACGCTGTGTATGGGGCCTGCAAGTCTAATCCACAGTATATGTGACTGTGAGCCACAGAGTTCCAGGTTGAGTTCTTTCACTCTCAGCTGGAAGGGATTTCAGTTTTCTGTTGCCTCCCAAACAGCCATTTTAGGGCTTCAGAGTGGAGCTCCAGGCTTTTTGTTAAGTCTGCTCCCACAAAAGCAGATTTAGTAAAACATGACAGTCACGCATTAAATGGTGATATCATATCTCCCAACATTTCAAAATTGCCAAAGAGGGGCACTTGTCTTTTACGGGGTGTTGCTGGGGGCGTGTCTGGTGGGTGGGGCATTACAGATAATTTTTAGGTTAGTTCTAGGTTATTGACACCTCTTTGTGTAACCTAAAAATTACATATAACAAGACCAAAGTATTGTATTTACCCAAACTAATTTATAAACCCATATACTGACGTTTAAACAAACATTAATGTAAGTTTTATTGTTGTGGAGTAATGTGATACACACCACACAATCAGATTTTCTAAAAAGAGGGACATCAGGGTGGAAAAGAGGGACAGAGGGATTTGGGTCTAAAAGAGGGACTATCCCTCCTAAAGAGCGACACTTGGGAGGTATGTGATATCCCTTGCATGTTGGTAAAGTCTCCAACACATTGTAAAGCAATTCATTAGAGACCTCTGCAGCAATGAAGGTGTTAAAAGTTTCTTTTGAATCTATGGCATTTGTATTTATTTCCTGGTTTGCCCCATAGTTTATTATGTTTTGACTTTGTGCATACGGGTTTATGTACATAATTGTATCATAATAGCAGACCTGATAGTAGTCTGATGTTTTAGCCACTCAAATTGTGTTAGACAGGAGACATTCATCCCTTTCACTGACATGCAACATAATTGTACTCGTGCTGTTTTGGTTCAGTGGCAAAGAATGCATGAAGAAATAGCAAAGGGAGATGAGAAAACACTTTTAGAAATGTTTTTACTGCCAGAGTACATGACAAAATATTACTTTGCAACACATTTCTGGTCCCTCTGGCAATAGAAGCGTTAATATGCCCACATTTACAGTAAACTTACTTATTCAGAATGTGTTTTACCTGGAAGAATGCATTGAAATTATTCTTATTTTCAAGTGTGTCCTGGAGAGCTTTAACAGTAAAATGTTACACATTAAAAAAAAATAAAGAGCCAAAGTGTATATACATATATTTATTATTTATTTATATAAAAAAGTCTTAGGCAGGAGTGAAAATATTCTGTAAAGTAAGAATGCTTTCAAAAATAGACATGTTAATAATTTATGTTTATCAATGAACAGAAGAAAAATATAAATCAGTTCAATATTTGGTGTGACCACCTTTTATCTTCAAAACAGCATGCATTTTGTAGGAATATAGTCAGGTGTATGATTAAACAGTTATAACAAATAGGTGCTAATGATCATCAATTTAATATGTAGGTTGAAATAATCATTAACCTGAAACAGAAACAGCTGTGTAGGAGGAATAAAACTGGGTGAGTAACAGCCAAACTCAGCTACAAGGTGAGGTTACTGAAGACACACAACAACAAAACACAAGGTAGTTATACCGTATCAGCAAGGTCTCTCCCAGGCAGAAATTTCAAAGTAGACAGGGGTTTCCAGATGTGCTGCCCATGCTCTTTTGAAGAGGCACAAAAAAACAGACAACGCTGAGGACCGTAGACGATATGGAAAATTAGTGCAGCAGATGAAAAACACATCATGCTTACTTCCCTTTACAATCAGAAAATGTCCAGCAGTGCCATCAGCTCAGAATAGGCAGAACACAGTGCAACCTGGAACACCCATCTACTTTCCGAGAAGTCTGTTCAGAAGTGGCCTTCATGGAAGACTTGCAGCCAAAAAGACATACCTTTGACGTGGAAACAAGGCCAAATAACTCAACTATGCACGAAAACTCAGGGACTGGGGTGCAGAAAAATGGCAGCAGCAGGTACTATGGATTGATGAGTCAAAATCTGAAATATTTGGCTCTAGCAGAAGGCAGTTTGTTCTCCGAATGGCTGGAGAGTGGTACAAGAATGAGAGTCTGCAGGCAACAGTGAAGCATGGTGGAGGTTCCTTGCAAGTCTGGGGCTCCACTTCAGCAAATGGAGTTGGGGATTTGGTCAGAATTAATGGTCTCCTCAATGCTGAGAAGTATAGGCAAATACTTATCCAACATTCAGTACCATCAGGCAGGCATCTGATTGGCCCAAATATATTCTGCATCATGAAAACAACCCCAAACATACAGCCAAAGTCATCAAGTACTATCTTCAGTGTAAATATGAACAAGGAATCCTTGAAGTGATGGTGTGGCCCTCACAGACCCCAGATCTCAACATCATCAAGTGTGTCTGGGATTACATGAAGAGAGAGAAGCAACTGAGGCTGCCTAAATCCACAGAAGAACTGTGGTTGGTTCTCCAAGATGTTTGGCACAACCTACCTGCTGAGTTCCTTACAAAACTGTGTGCAAGTGTACCTAGAAGAATCAATACTGTTTTGAAGACAAAGGGTGGTCACACCAAATATTCATTTCATTTAGATTTTTCTTCTGTTCCCTCACTATGCATTTTGTAATTTACAAAATAAACTATTACCTCTATTTTGGGTGGTTATAAATAAGCCAAGAATGGTGAAGGGTACATTTAAATGCTACTCAATGTAGTTCTTTAATAAACAAATCACAATGATGAGTAGTGTAATTACATTGGAGGACAAAGCAACAATGAATTATACAGAGTATTGAGTTTTTCAAGATGGATTTATGGTGCAGAAGCATATATCCCTGTAGTTTATGACTGGCATTAACATCTGTTAAACAATACATTTTCTTACCAGAGACTTAGAAAGGAGTTGTTTGTGAAGAGAGCACCTAAGTTATGATAAAAATTTGGGTGTAAATCTATCAATACCAAGACCAAAAGTGAGGTTGTAGTCAAGCCACATACTAAGATTTGTAGGAGTTGACTGGGGGCCACTTTATGATTAGACTTTGTTACAGTGGTTAAATGGTTATTGCTGAGTTTAAGTAGTTTACTCTTTGTACCAAATACCATTGCAACTGTTTTGTATTTAGGGACAGTTAGTGAATCATCTTTCAAGTTAAAGGGATAGTAATGTTTCATAATAAAAGCAGCTCTAATTAATCATCATAGTATTTGGACTTTGGAGAGTGTTATTTCAATTCTGTCAGAGTTATAGTTCAAGAGTAATTCAATGACAAAGTATCCCCCTCCCGTCCCTTTTACTGATGTAACACTGCTCAGCCAGATCAGAAGGGAGGTGCCCAGGTAGACAGCAGACAATCTTCAATTAAAATAAGGGAAAACCTGAAAAACTTGTCAAGGGGGCCAGGGCTTTCATTGTTCTCACAGTAAGAAGATTCTCCCCTGCTGTTATCTGTCTGGTCTATGGACTGCATTCCACATCTGAGAAGAGATGGCTTACACTAGGTAAAAGGGGCGGGAGGGGAAAGTTTGCTTGTGAATATATCTCAAACCATAAAGGTTTGATAGATAAGACTTATATCATTCTTCATATTTTTTTAATGCCTACAAAATAAAATAAAGATAAAACAAAGTATTACTATCCCTTTAAGAGAAATCATGCTATAATACTGCCTCAGGCTGCCATACATTTGGAATTTTAGTATAGATCAGGGGTCTCAGTATTTCAGTGAACAATTTCATTGGTTGACAAAATTTGTTCACCGATATGATTGGCTAGCTGGAGGAGTGACATTACACATATCCATGATCCCTCCAACTAGATGCTGATTGGCTGGGAGGTGAGGTTACGGAAAAGCATGTTCCATGCTCTACATAACCCCACAATCACACCCAATAGTAGCATGGGAATTCATTTGAACAGGGATGGCTATATAAAACCAAATCTCTGTTCAACTTTTCCTCATTCTGGCTCAGGCAATGGCAAGAGCAGGATTAATTTTTTGTTGTTTTTTTTTTTTTTTTTTTTAGGCAGAGGCGGGGACTGTGGGGGTGGAGTTTTAAGTTTGTATTTTTTTTTACTTTGTTATTTGACAGAAGATGCAGGAGGCTCAGGACATCGAGGACACCTCTGGACCCCCAGGATCAAGGTAAGTGTAATACGTGTTATGACTGGTGTAAGTGTGCGTAATGACTAAATGAATGAAATGAATGGATTTGAAAAGAAGTGTTGAATGTGGTGTTCCTGTGTTTTGAATTGTGTGTTTCATTGCTATTAATTTCTTATTTAAATCTGAATGTCATGAAACACACATGTATTGTTAAATTTTGCATTTGTTGCAAAACAAATTCACAAGTATATTAGACACCAATGACTTACACAGCCATATGTCAAATATCAACATTCTATATTGCTCTCCCTCCCAACTGCCAATTCTTCATGTTCTACCACTCAAATAGTTAAAATAAACAGACATATGTTTTGTTTTCTTTTACTGTAGAGATGTATCTTATGAACACCTTTTTACAGTTATTAGCATAAGTAGGAGACTGGAAGGAAGAGCATGAGGGACCGCCAGCTGGTATGGAGAGCAATGTGGAATGTTAGTATCTGGTACACAGCTTCCAAACTAACTCTCCCTTGTGCTGTTCCTTCCCCATCCACTTATTTTACCATCTGGAGAAGAGGTGTTAATAATCCATTTCTCTACTTTCAAAATATAATATGTCTAGGTGTATTTTAATCTTATAATATTTGGCATATGGCTGTGACAACCAGTCCTGTCTAACCTGTATAAACTGACAAATAAATCAAAATGTCTCATAAACTATTGTCTAATACAACATAAAGGTGATTTTGAAAGTACTCTTAAAGTATTACTTCCATTTCCACAGTGATAAAGTGTAGGTGCTGGTATGCAGTAAAGTAATCACACAAGTTAGTACAATTCCTAAGGTGCAGGCTGACAATTTTTATGCTAACGTTTAAATTATGAAAACTAGCTGCACTGGAAAGTTGTATATTTCCTCCATTTTGTTTAACCCCTTGAGGACCAATGACATTCCAGGACTGTCACAAGTTTTGGTCCTTTAAGGGTCAGTGATGGTACTGACACTCCATGAAGTAAGTAATCACAGAGCACTTGAAGGTGTGTTGTGATCATGCAGGGAGGCTGAAACTGTCTGCTCCAAGAATGGAGCAGTCAGTTTCAGCCTCTCTCTCGGGAAATCGGCACACGTGAAGATAGCTCACATGTGCCGGCTCAGCAAATGTAATCAATCTGGTCCTAGCGTGTAAAAAAAGAAATCCTGGTCCTTAAGAAGGACTTTCCTAGAGTCTTCCTAGAGCGGTCAGTTACATTTGTAACATTTTTGTATTTGAACTTTATATACTTCCCGGTTAACCTTTTGAGTGCCAGGGGGTAAGCTCCACTGGCACTCACATGGTTAATGTAAGTGATGTGTACATGTATGGTGCTATATAAATAAAGATATATACACACATACATCTGTAGCTGGACAGTGAAATGTCACATGATTCTAAATTAAAAATATTGCTGCCACTCTTCAATAGTGATTTATTGTAACATTGACTACACAGAATAATGTGTACACTTTTAATCAGGATTTAGAAATCACCAACTCCTCCCACTGACAAGCATAAGAATGAGGTCACAGCTGACATCACTATCATCATCCTAGTGCAGTATAAACATAAACAAATTGCTAAAATCTTCATAAAGTACTTTTTACATTTAGAACCATATTCATTTATATAAGATGGACAATTCTGGAACATTCTAATTGCATTTTAGGGGACAAATTAAAATGACCAAATGTCCCATGGGGACATTAAGGTTTCCAATGCATTTGGAAATAAAATATGCATTTAAATCAGTAGGAAGCTTTATTTTCTCCTTAAGGTAGAGCTAGTTATTTGTCCTAAAACTGATAATTTTGTAGCTTTCTGCATAAAAACTTTGAAAATAAAAAATATTGAGCAATGCATTGCCAGTGGCAAACATAAAGTAACTGCTAAAACCCAAACATAGTAGAGGAAAGATAGGATTTTCCAGAGAAGCTAATTTTATTAATTGTTAGTTTAAAGCGGAACTACCATGTCACAAAATCTTTAGCTTAACTAACTCCCCTTCTGGCGACTAGCTGCTTAGCAGCGCTAGTCACCGGAATTATTACCTGATTTAATAGATATATGCTTTATTCCTCAGCTGTCAGTAGCACGGAGCGCGGACATCTTGCCAGAATGACGTCCGCGTGCCTGCGCTGTCAGTCCCAGCTGGGTATAGAAGGCATTGCTAGGAGCCATTTGGCTCCGGCTGGGACTGACAGCGCAGGCGAGCGAACATCATTCTGGCAAGATGTCCTCGCTCAGTGCTACTGACAGCTGGGGAATAAAGCATAGATCTTTCAAATCAGGTAATAATTTTGGTGACTAGCACTACTAAGCAGCTAGTCACCAGAAGGGGACTTAGTTAAGCTAAACATTTTGTGACATGGTAGTTCTGCTTTAATGTGAGGAAGCTATGAATGCTATCCCTGTAGCACTCACAGGATAATGAAGCAATTGTATGCAGATTTGTTAGTACAGAGGAATGGAATGTCTTGAAATTGCTTAAAGGGATAGTATTTGGGCCATGGAGAGCATTATTACTATACTGTCAGAGTTGTAGTTCAAGACTAATTGAATGATAAAGTATCCCCCTCTCGCCCCTTTTACTGATGTAACACTGCTCACCTCAGAGCAGCAAGACTGTCCGGGTGGATCACAGAGAGAGACAATCTTCAATGAGCATAAGGAAAAACCTGTCAAAGGGGGGTAAGGGTTTCCTTATGTTTACAGTAAGAAGATTGTCCTTTGCTGTGATCTGTCAGGTCAAGAGACCTGATTCCACATCTGAGGGGAAGTGGCTTACACTAGGTAAAAGGGACTGGAGGGGGATACTTTATCATTCAATTACTCTTAAACTACAACTCTGACAGTAATGAAATAACACTCTCCATGGCCCAAATACTATGAAGATTAATCGGAGCTGCTCTTTTTGTGAAACATTACTATCACTTTAAATTCCCAATATGCTCTAACATTGTTACAAAAGGAGTAATGGGAGAATTTTCAGTGTTCACAACCAAGTACATAGGTGATACGTAGGCGCAGCACCAGTAAATTGATTGTAGTATCTATTTTACCAAGGAATAGTGTTAGTACATGAGCGTAAATAGTTTTTAACTTTCAATCATAAAACATTTACTGTAGGGAAACTGGTTTCCATTAAAGAGTATAGCAACTCTCTCTCTTTCTTTCTCTCTCTCTCTCTCGTTCTCTCTCTCTCTTTCTTTCTCTCTCTCTTTCTTTCTTTCTCTCTCTCTCTCGCTTTCTTTCTCTTGCTCTCTCTCTCTCTTTCTGTCACTCTCTCTCTCTCTTTCTCACTTACTTTCTCTTGCTCTCTCTCTTTCTTTCCCTCTCTCTCTCTTTCTTTCTCTTGCTCTCTCTCTCTTTCTTTTACTCTCTTTCTCTCTCTCTTTCTCTCTCGCTTACTTTCTCTTGCTCTCTCTCTTTCTTTCACTCTCTGTCTTTCTCTCTATATATATATATCTTTCTCTCTCTCTCTCTGTCTATGTCTTTCTCTCTCTCTCTTTCTCTCTCTATATATCTTTATCTATATTTCTTTCACTCTCTCTCTCTCTTTATCTTTCTCCCTCTCTCTCTCTCTTTCTCTCTCTCTCTCTATTAATGAAAGATGTATTTTCAAACAGGCAAACATTTCCTGGCTGCGCAACTCTTCTCAGGGGAAAAGGGTAGAATATTTTCATTACAAAATGGTCAAAAATAAGCAACATAATATAAATCAGTGGAAAAAACCCTGAATACAAGCGAAGGCTGCTGCAAAATTAGTGTTTAGTACTAAAGAAAAATCCTCTTCTATTAGTTTGTTTTCTTTGGATTGCAAAAAGCAGTTTTTTAAAGTAATATTTAGAAATGATTGATTTTGCTGACATTAAAAGATTCAAAATTCAGCTAGTCTGGCTTGTGCATTTTTTAACCATATGGATTCTAGAAAGGAATGGAAAGCAAATGTGCATTTTAGGTGTGCACGTACGTGTGTTTGTGTGTAGATCTCTCTTTCATTCAAAGAGTTAAAAGACTAGTAAAGTTCATTTTTTTATTAAAACCTGTATGTTATAGATGAGTGAAACATGGGTACTCCCACTGCTGTCAGATGTTTTATTCAAATGTTATAACAATTCAAATTATCAGGAAGTGAACTTTCTGTGCGTTTACTTCCTGTAAGTTCTGATTGACAGCATGACTCAGCAGTTTCTATCTGTCAGGGTTCTCCTAAGAGAATGGGGTACCCTGCCGAATGCGGAAGGTGGATCGTTTAATGGACTCTCTGGAGTGAATACTTGACCAGGGAGGATGCTGATCTGGTCTGAGTATAAACTGGTCTGGGAGCTGTAAGTGGTTTCTTATAAACTCTGGATACCTGACCGAGCACCCCCGGAGGCTCGAGTGCTCGGCCGAGCACCCGAGCCCCATTGAAGTCAATGGGAGGACTCGAGCATTACACCAGGCACCCCCTGCTCTGATGAGGGGAGGGTGCCTGGTCCATAGGAAAAGGGCAGAAAATGATGAAAACACCACAGAAATGGTTCAGGGACAGCATAGGGAGGATGTCTGGATGCATCTTGGACTCCAACATCGCTGCTGGGAACGATCTTTCGCCCGTAGTACGCCATTTTTACAGACTGACCGTAAAACACACAAAAAGGAAAATAAAAACGACTTTAGGCGAAAAATTGTTACCAAACAGTATTTGCTGTATATTTACTTGTATATCATCTGCAAATTCTGCAAACAATTTCATCGATTTTTCGGAACTGGGGCCATGATTAAGAGGGAAACGTGCGCAGAGGCAAATTCTCCCAAAAATTTCCTCGATTTTTCTGAACTGAGGCCATGATTAAGAGGGAAACGTGCGCAGAGGCAAATTCTCCCAAAAATTTCCTTGATTTTTCTGAACTGAGGCCATGATTAAGAGGGAAACGTGCGCAGAGGCAAATTCTCCCAAAAATTTCCTCGATTTTTCTGAACTGGGGCCATGATTAAGAGGGAAACGTGCGCTGAGCCGACCATCTAAAACATTATGGGTGAGGGTCTGCTGCGGAGCTGACCATCCTAAACATTATATGCGAAGGCCCGCTAGTGAGCTGACGCTATAAAACATTATATGAGAGGGCCCGCTAGAGAGCTGACCCAATAAAACATTATATGAGAAGGCCCGCTGGTGAGCTGACCTATAAAAAAATTGTCAAACAGCGCCCGCTGGTGAGCTGGCCGTATATAAAAATTATATCACAGGGCCCGCTGGTGAGCTGGCCCTATATAAAAATTATATCACAGGGCATATGGAAGAGGAGGAGGAGGATGAGAAGATTAAGAGTCAACCATATACCCGTTTTTTGGGTGGAAGGGGTGAATGGGAATACAGAGTATTCCCATCATTGTAAATAACATATATAAAGTGAGTTTATGTTCCCCCAGGGCTTTCCTCCAGTGGAGTGGAGAAGTCAGGGGAAATCCAGGCCTTGTTCATTTTTATAAGTGTCAACCTATCAGCATTGTCGGTGGAAAGGCGGATACGCTTATCTGTTATGATGCCACCAGCAGCACTAAATACCCGCTCAGACAGAACGCTGGCGGCAGGGCAGGCCAGCACCTCCAAGGCGTAGAGTGCCAGTTCATACCACGTGTCCAGCTTGGACACCTAGTAGTTGTAAGGCACAGAGGGATCATTGAGGACGCTGACACGGTCTGCTACGTACTCCTTCACCATCTTCCAAAACTTTTCCCTCCTTGTGACACTAGGCTGCGCATCAGGGTGAGGGTGCTGGCGGGGTGTCATGAAGGTGTCCCACGCCTTGGAGAGTGTTGCCCTGCCTTTGTCGGAACTGCTGTGTGCTCCCCTTTTCTCCCCTTCTCTGTTGGCCAAGGTAGCACGTACTCTGCCGCCAGCGTTGTCAGATGGAAAATTTTGGAGCAATTTTTCAACAAAAACCTTCTGGTATTGCACCATTTTGCTTGTCCTCTCCACCGGAGGAATGAGAGATGAGAAATTCTCTTTGTAGCGGGGGTCCAGAAGGGTGAACACCCAGTAATCCGTGTTGTCTAAAATGCGTATAACGCGTGGGTCACGGGAAAGGCAGCCTAACATAAAGTCAGCCATGTGTGCCAGAGTACCAACAGTCAAGATTTCGCTGTCCTCACCAGGAGGATGACTCTCAATCTCCTCATCCTCTTCCTCCTCTTCTGCCCACCCACGCTGAAGAGATGGAACTAAAGTTCCATGGCTACCCTCTGTAGCGGAGGCAACCGTGTCTTCCTCCTCCTCCTCCTCCTCCTCCGCCTCCTCCAATTGTCGCTGAGAAGACGAAGTGAGGGTGCTCTGGCTATCACCTTGTGTAAGCTCTTCCTCCCGCATTTCAACCTCTTCCACATGCAAAGCGTCAGTTTTAATTGTGAGCAGCGAGCGTTTCAGTAGACACAGAAGTGGGATGGTTACACTGATAATATCGTTATCGCCGCTCACCATCTGTGTCGATTCCTCAAAATTGCGTAAAACCTCACAGAGGTCTGACATCCATTCCCACTCCTCACTTCTGATTACAGGAAGTTGAACGGAGAGGCGACGACCGTGTAACAGCTGGTACTCCACTACTGCCCTCTGCTGCTCACAAAGCCGGGCCAACATGTGGAAGGTGGAGTTCCAGCGCGTGCTCACGTCACACAGCAGCCGGTGAGCTGGCAATTGTAAGCGCTGCTGCAGCTTCAACAGGCCGGCTGAAGCTGTAGATGACTTACGGAAATGTGCACACACGCGGCGCACCTTGGTCAAGAGATCATGCACATTGGGGTAGGTTTTTAGAAATCGCTGAACCACTAAATTAAATACATGCGCTAGGCATGGTACGTGTGTGAGCTTGCCGAGCTCCAAAGCCGCCACCAAGTTACGCCCATTATCACACACAACCATGCCTGGTTGCAGGTTGAGTGGCGAGAGCCACTGCTCGGTCTGGTGACTAATCCCCTGCAACAGCTCTGAGGCCGTGTGCTGTTTGTCCCCAAGGCAGATCAGCTTCAGCACGGCCTGTTGACGCTTCCCCACTGCAGTGCTACACTGCTTCCAGCTACCGGCTGATGGGGGAGTGGCGCTGCGTGCAGAGAATTCGGAGGTGGAAACGGAGGAGGAGGAGCCAATAACGTAGGTGCTGGCGGAAACCCTGATGGAGGTAGGGCCCGCAATCCTCGGCGTGGGTAGCACCCGTGCCATCCCAGGGTCCGAGTCGCTCCCAGCCTCCACGACATTCACCCAGTGTGCCGTCAGGGAAATGTAGCGTCCCTGGCCACAAGCACTTGTCCATGTGTCAGTCGTTAAGTGGACCTTCCCAGTAACTGCGTTGGTCAGGGCACGGGTGATGTTACGGGACACATGGTGGTGTAATGCGGGGATGGCACACCGGGAAAAGTAGTGGCGGCTGGGAACCGCGTACCGAGGGACAGCTGCTGCCATCAGGCTGCGGAAGGACTCAGTCTCCACAAGCCTAAATGGCAGCATTTCGATGGCCAGTAATTTGGAAAGGTGTGAGGTTAGTGCTATGGCCTGTGGGTGGGTGGCTGGGTATTTTCGCTTGCGCTCAAATGCCTGGGGTAACGACATTTGGACGCTGCGCTGGGACAGGGAAGTGGATGTGGTCGCTGATGGTGCTTCAGATGGTACAGGTGCAGGGCGGGAGGTATGCGGCCCTGCGCCGTCGACAGGCGATTGGCCGGCACCGAAAACAGGGGAAGAGGAGGCAGTGGTGTGGCCTGCAGACACAGATGGGCGATCCAGGCGTTCCTCCCACTTACTACGGTGCTTGGATGCCATGTGTCGGATCATGCTGGTGGTGGTGAGGTTTCTAGTGTTCATGCCTCGGCTCATTCTGGTGTGGCACAGGTTGCAAACTACAATTCTTTTGTCGTCCGCACTTTCCTTAAAAAAACGCCATACCCCTTGGCAAGGGAGATTTACGCAAGGGGGTGCTCCGTGGAACATTTGCGGGCCGGTTTGGTGCGGTCCGCCTTCTTTCTGTAGCCACACCACTGCCTCTTCCAGCCTGTTGCGGTGCTGCAGATGGCTCACCCTCAGGACTGCTGTCATCGCTCGGCTCTACACCTTCCCAGGTGGGGTCAGTCACCTCATCGTCCACCAAGTCCTCCTCCACTTCCTCACTCTGATCATCCTCCTCATGTCTTGATCCCACCACATACTCAGTCATTGACAACTGTATATCATCCTCCTCAACAAGGTCTTGAGACAGTAATAGTGGTTGATTTAATGGCAACTGTGTCTCATCATCATCATCATCATCCACTACTTCCTTTGACCTTAAATGCCGTTCACATCTGTCATCTTCTTGTGATTGGGTACCCTCCAGAGGTTGTGAATCAGGGCACAAGATGTCATGTTCCTCTGCAAGCGTGCTTGGAGAGAGGGTCAAATGAAGGATTGGTGATGAGACGAGCTCCTCACTATATCCCAGTGTGGGATCACTTCTTTGACCAGACCGTCTATGGTGGGAGGAAGGATGATCAGAGTGAGGATTATGTTGACCAGACTCTTGGCTACTGAGAGTGGACTTGGTGGAAGACAGGGTGGTGCTTAACCGACTGGAAGCAGTATCAGCTGACATCCAACCGACCACCTGTTCGCAGTGGTCGGACCTCGAGAGTGATGTCCTGCGACGCCCTGTGAAATGAGACATGAAGCTAGGTATGGTGGATGTCTTTCTTTCTTGTGCTCTGGCACCAGGCACAGTTTCTCCGCGTCCTGACCCGCGCCCTGAACTATCAGGATCACGTCCACTTCCCCGTCCCTTTTTACCCGCCTTCTTCATATTACACGGAATATGTGCTGCAAATCTGCAACTGTGCAGAGTACACAGAATATGCTGCTAAACTGCGGCGAAGCACACTGAATGGAATATGTGACTTTGATATTTTAGTTTGAAGACTTAACAGTATTTCTTCCTATTCTGCAACTGTGCAGAGTACACAGAATGTGCTGCTAAACTGCGGTGACGCACACTGAATGGAATATGTGACTTTGATATTTTAGTTTGAAGACTTAACAGTATTTCTTCCTATTCTGCAACTCTGCACAGTACACAGAATGTGCTGCTAAACTGCGGTGACGCACACTGAATGGAATATGTGACTTTGATATTTTAGTTTGAAGACTTAACAGTATTTCTTCCTATTCTGCAACTGTGCAGAGTACACAGAATATGCTGCTAAACTGCGGCGAAGCACACTGAATGGAATATGTGACTTTGATATTTTAGTTTGAAGACTTAACAGTATTTCTTCCTATTCTGCAACTGTGCAGAGTACACAGAATGTGCTGCTAAACTGCGGTGACGCACACTGAATGGAATATGTGACTTTGATATTTTAGTTTGAAGACTTAACAGTATTTCTTCCTATTCTGCAACTGTGCAGAGTACACAGAATATGCTGCTAAACTGTGGCGAAGCACACTGAATGGAATATGTGACTTTGATATTTTAGTTTGAAGACTTAACAGTATTTCTTCCTATTCTGCAACTCTGCACAGTACACAGAATGTGCTGCTAAACTGCGGTGACGCACACTGAATGGAATATGTGACTTTGATATTTTAGTTTGAAGACTTAACAGTATTTCTTCCTATTCTGCAACTGTGCAGAGTACACAGAATATGCTGCTAAACTGCGGTGACGCACACTGAATGGAATATGTGACTTTGATATTTTAGTTTGAAGACTTAACAGTATTTCTTCCTATTCTGCAACTGTGCAGAGTACACAGAATGTGCTACTAAACTGCGGTGACGCACACTGAATGGAATATGTGACTTTGATATTTTAGTTTGAAGACTTAACAGTATTTCTTCCTATTCTGCAACTGTGCAGAGTAAACAGAATATGCTGCTAAACTGCGGCGAAGCACACTGAATGGAATATGTGACTTTGATATTTTAGTTTGAAGACTTAACAGTATTTCTTCCTATTCTGCAACTGTGCAGAGTACACAGAATGTGCTGCTAAACTGCGGTGACGCACACTGAATGGAATATGTGACTTTGATATTTTAGTTTGAAGACTTAACAGTATTTCTTCCTATTCTGCAACTGTGCAGAGTACACAGAATATGCTGCTAAACTGCGGCGAAGCACACTGAATGGAATATGTGACTTTGATATTTTAGTTTGAAGACTTAACAGTATTTCTTCCTATTCTGCAACTGTGCAGAGTACACAGAATATGCTGCTAAACTGCGGCGAAGCACACTGAATGGAATATGTGACTTTGATATTTTAGTTTGAAGACTTAACAGTATTTCTTCCTATTCTGCAACTGTGCAGAGTACACAGAATGTGCTGCTAAACTGCGGTGACGCACACTGAATGGAATATGTGACTTTGATATTTTAGTTTGAAGACTTAACAGTATTTCTTCCTATTCTGCAACTGTGCAGAGTAAACAGAATATGCTGCTAAACTGCGGCGAAGCACACTGAATGGAATATGTGACTTTGATATTTTAGTTTGAAGACTTAACAGTATTTCTTCCTATTCTGCAACTGTGCAGAGTACACAGAATATGCTGCTAAACTGCGGTGACGCACACTGAATGGAATATGTGACTTTGATATTTTAGTTTGAAGACTTAACAGTATTTCTTCCTATTCTGCAACTGTGCAGAGTACACAGAATGTGCTGCTAAACTGCGGTGACGCACACTGAATGGAATATGTGACTTTGATATTTTAGTTTGAAGACTTAACAGTATTTCTTCCTATTCTGCAACTGTGCAGAGTAAACAGAATATGCTGCTAAACTGCGGCGAAGCACACTGAATGGAATATGTGACTTTGATATTTTAGTTTGAAGACTTAACAGTATTTCTTCCTATTCTGCAACTGTGCAGAGTACACAGAATATGCTGCTAAACTGCGGTGACGCACACTGAATGGAATATGTGACTTTGATATTTTAGTTTGAATACTTAACAGTATTTCTTCCTATTCTGCAACTGTGCAGAGTACACAGAATGTGCTGCTAAACTGCGGTGACGCACACTGAATGGAATATGTGACTTTGATATTTTAGTTTGAAGACTTAACAGTATTTCTTCCTATTCTGCAACTCTGCACAGTACACAGAATGTGCTGCTAAACTGCGGCGAAGCACACTGAATGGAATATGTGACTTTGATATTTTAGTTTGAAGACTTAACAGTATTTCTTCCTATTCTGCAACTGTGCACAGTACACAGAATATGCTGCTAAACTGCGGCGAAGCACACTGAATGGAATATGTGACTTTGATATTTTAGTTTGAAGACTTAACAGTATTTCTTCCTATTCTGCAACTGTGCACAGTACACAGAATATGCTGCTAAACTGCGGCGAAGCACACTGAATGGAATATGTGACTTTGATATTTTAGTTTGAAGACTTAACAGTATTTCTTCCTATTCTGCAACTCTGCACAGTACACAGAATGTGCTGCTAAACTGCGGTGACGCACACTGAATGGAATATGTGACTTTGATATTTTAGTTTGAAGACTTAACAGTATTTCTTCCTATTCTGCAACTCTGCACAGTACACAGAATGTGCTGCTAAACTGCGGCGAAGCACACTGAATGGAATATGTGACTTTGATATTTTAGTTTGAAGACTTAACAGCATTTCTTCCTATTCTGCAACTCTGCACAGTACACAGAATGTGCTGCTAAACTGCGGCGAAGCACACTGAATGGAATATGTGACTTTGATATTTTACAGTTTGAAGACTTAACAGAATGTGCTCTAATCTGCAACTTTGCACACTAAACAGAATGTGCTCTAATCTGCAACTTTGCACACTAAACAGAATGTGCTCTAATCTGCAACTTTGCACACTAAACAGAATGTGCTCTAATCTGCAACTTTGCACACTAAACAGAATGTGCTCTAATCTGCAACTTTGCACACTAAACAGAATATATGAATTTTTTTTTTGTTTTGTTTTTTTCCCCCCACACAAAATAAACTGCTGCCCCCACACACAGTAGTCCTAAAAAGGACTTTTGGGTCTTTTTTTTAACAAATTTGCTTGTCTTCTCCCTACACTGACTTTCCCTTCCTATCCTCATCTCTCCCTGGCTAAGACTGAGCCGAACTCGCTGGTCAGGTGCTATACAGCACCCGACCACGGGTTCTGGCCAGCCAATCAGTGTAATGCCAGCAGCCAACATGGCTGCTGGCATTACACTGATGTCAGAGCCTCCCTGCACGTTTATTGGCTGCGCAGCAACCGCGAAACGTGCGGGGAGGAGACCCGAACATGGCGGGCGAGCACATGCGGTACTCGTACGAGTACCGCCATGTGCCGAGCAGAGCGATGCTCGAGCCGATCCGAGCATCGGCCGAGCATGCTCGCTCAACACTAATAAAAACAAAAGTTTACTGCTCCTTTAAAATTCCCCTTTAAAATAATGGGAATTTTGGGAAATGTATCTTCCCGTGATAGAATTCGTTTGCTCCAGAACTGTTTTTCCTTTGCTTTCAGCATAAGGCCCGTTGTGTTTCTCTCTATACTTGTATGGGTTATGGGAAAGAGAGTGTGGTTCAGTAGTCACAGGGTTATATGCAGTATTGCAAGAATGGTTATGTATTCATCCTATAAATCTTTAAATAAGGGGGAAATACAGGGGGAAATAAAGGGGAAATACAGGCATGGGTATTAATGTCTCCACAACATTGCTTTGCAATATGTTAGAGACATCTCTGTCATCAAATGGGTTGCTGAAGCCAAATTTATGAGCTGTAAAAGAGAGACTTGAATTTTCTCAGCCACAGATTAGATGTCAACTCCTGCAGCAGGAATCACTTAGGGCATCATTCAGGTAGCCAAAAATTAGTAAGTCTGAACAATTCAACTGCACAATTGGATACAAATAAAAGTTCCCCAAATTCTCATAGACTGTAATGGGGCTTTCAACTCCTTAAATGCTAGAGAGCGTGACTCATTGAAAGAGACCTCATGAACATACAAGTGGTAAAAAAATCCCATTGAAATTAATATTCTGTATTCTACAGTTGTTTCCTGCAGTTGTCCATTATTAGATTTCTTCATAAGGGCCTTAAACACTACAGAGTGTCTAGGTGTCCTAACTGATGTAAGACAATAAACAGATTAAAGGTATAGTAATTAGGGGTGGGCGAAAGTTATTGCCGTGATCCCGTGGGAAATTTCTCAAACACCACGTTGTTATCCACTGTTTTTGTGGGAAAATCCGCTTTAAAACTAGCGGTTAAAATTTTTTTCAATGGCTAGAAAGTTTCTGCCTATTTAATTTACGTTGTTTTCACATTTCCGCTATAAAAACGTGACATTTTCACTGAAGGCAGACACAATAGAAGCAGCTACAGAGCGAGATAGACATGCTGTGCTGTTCTCTTGTGATGTTTTGCAAAACGTGAGGCAGGAGAGGCTCATAGTGACTCCTATCACTATGAGCAGGGTAAAAAATAATCAATGGAGGAGCTGGAAGGACAATTATGTGTCCACTGAGTCTGAGGAGGAAGGGACCACTACTGTACCAATACTGTCCAGTCCCCCTAAATCACCCCAAGGGATCTTGGTGAATTTAATGGGAAGGAAGGGAGAAAAGGGTAGTACTAGTGAGAGCAGGACAGGTAAGCTTCCTGTGCCTGCTGCAAGAAGTGCTGCCCCTGCTGCCAGTGCCAACATTGCTGTACCTACAGCCACTAGTGTTGAACCTGCTGCCAGTGCTGAACCTTCTGCCAGTGTTAAACCTGCTGTCAGTGCTGAACCTGCTGCCACCAATACTTTGCCTGCTGCTAGTGTTTCTTGTAGTACTCGGGGGGGAAGGAGAAAATTATGCCAAGTAGCAGTGAGATGTCTGGAATAGAGCAGCAGCACGTAGGGACTAGTGGTGGTGTTGGAGAAGCTGGGGTGGAAGATACATTGATGGCCTTTTTAGCAGAAACTGAGAAGGAATGAGAGACAGGGATGAGGATGGGCATCACCACCACCACTAGCAGTCAGCTTTTGAAATTAGCGGAAATTACAACTGCTCTAACTTCTGCTGCTGCTGAGATGAAAGGGAAGCAGGGAGTTGAGGAGCAGGCTAGTGTGCCACAGACTACCGTGGGCACAGTGGGAATGGGGTCAACAAGTAATGCGGGACTAGGACAGGTTCCACTTGCCAGCAGTAGCAATACTCCTCCTGATCTTAGTTGCAGTGCTAAATCTGAGGCAGTAGCAGCAACATTATCCACTGCCACAGAAAGTGAAGGGGAATGTGGAGGACAAGAAGAAAGAGGCTATTCTTCTCCACCTGTTCCCTATCCCTCCCCCCAGAAGTAATGGGTGTGGGATTATTATTCTCTTCTGGCAGTCATCATCAACAATGGTATAATGCAAAATTTGTGGCAAGGTAGTGAGAAGGGGAAAGGAGGGAACACACCTTGGCACAACCACCCTGATAACACACATGAAACACAGACATCATGACATTTACGCCAAACATGTTAAAGCCAAACACCCATTACTGAAATCTAGCATCGTTGTTACTGTACCACCTGACTCTCCAGAAAGGTGAAAATCAAAGAGGAGGAAGAATAAAGAAACCCAGACAGACACTGGAAGTTCCATCACAAGCGAAACTAGTAGCTTGCCATCAACATCACCTTCTTCCTCTAGGGTAACAAGTACATCTCCTGCCAATCCACCTCATTCATCGTTACCTCCCCCACCAAATGATAGCCACTCTGTTAATGTTAGGATATGGCAGTTCTTCTCTACCCATTGCACACTGTGTGGTGCACTAACCACACATGCCAGTGTGGTGGAGGAGAATCGATACCAGGTCATCAGGTGACATCTGAGGAGATTCCATCCCGCAGAATATGCTAGGATTCTGGCAGGGAGGGTTCATCATTACTATTAAACTGTCAGCAAGTTGTCATGGGTCCTTACTGTGGTCTGGACAAGGGGTACAGTGACAGTGGAAGTACTTGGTTTCGGGTGTCATGGTGTTTGGATACAGTTGTGCCCCCAGATGTTATTTACCACACATACACTGTGCACATTGCAGTTGCTGATGGAAGCCACAGTTCTTCTTCTCAAGGGAAAAATATATTTTCTAATAACAACGCACCCATGATTTTGGAGTAGGGGCAGGTGGAGAAGATTTAATGGCCAACTTCTTCTTTTCTCCACATAGACTGGGGGCTACTTATTGTGCTGCTATTGCCTCAGATGCATCACTGGAGGCAGTTGTGGCAAGTGGAACCTTTATCATCCATCTTTCATGTTACTGCTATTGTTGATCCCATTCCCTTTCAGCTGCCAAATCATCCTGCTGCTTAAACAACTCAGCAGCAGCAGTATGAACAGCAGTTGCAACTCAGGAGGACATTTGACAGTGGCCACTGGCCAACATGACCTGTTGGCATTAGGCCAGTAGGGCATTTTTATTTTTTTCTCAGGGCTTGTGTTTTGAAAAAAAAAAAAAAACAACTAGTCCTACAAAAAAATAAACAATTCTTGGGGGGGTTTGTTTCTTACAAGCCTAAGTCCTACAAATCAGTGTTTCCTTTGGGCGTGTGCCAAACTAGCTTAAGTCCTACAAATCAATGTTTCTTCAGGGCTTGGGCCTCTAATAAGTCTAAGTCCTACAAAGGCCTCTAACAACAAATCAAACAAATCATCCTCTACAAAATACTCTATCAAGTCAAGTATCAGTCCACCCCAGTGGCAGCTTATGTCAGGGGGGTTCCTGTCTCTGTCACTTTAAATACAAATGTCTTATTTTATTTTATTGATTTATTTTTTTAACTGTATTAACTGATTCATTCATTCACTAACACAGGCACCCTCCTCAGACTCCATTATACCATGTTTTATGGTTTTTATTAAGTGCCCCCCAAAACGCCCCAAAATCATCCCCTGTTCAACTGATTCTTTCCACACACCCCACCAACACAGGCACCCTCATGACCCTTTTATACTGTGTCTTTGGGAAATAAAATATTATTTGTAATGTGTTGTGTTAACTTCTCTGTTCCCATTGATTTCAATGGGCGAAAAAAGCAGAAAATCCTTTCAGTACATTTTAAGTATTACTATCCCTTTAACTGAATGGGACCAGATAAGGAAACTATATTGGTGAATGCTCAGAAAATAGTTTTTGAATCGGACTAGGGCAAGAAAGAAGATATCACTGCTACTGGAGAAAGCTTTGCTTGAGAGTGAAGTTAGGGATCGTGCTTGGAAATAAGTTTGCTTTTGCTCAGGAGTCAGCACCAAAATTAAAGGAGTCTATTGGCAAAAAAAGCTACTCTAGTTTAGGCTCATAATTTTAAAGAATACATTTAGCATACTGCAGATTTACAAAAATAGATATGTTTAGGAAACATACTGTGTAAAATAACAAATGGACCGAGGAGGAATATATGTAAATTCTTAAAAGAAACAGAAGAGTAAAAACAGTCTGTTTACAAAAAGAATAAAAAGAATAGTATGAAATGCTTCACAAATAAAGCAACAATATAATGGACCTGTGGACATTACCACAGTGCAAAATGAACTGGCCATCCCTGTGTTTGAATGGCCTGGCAGCTTTGCTCAAATGGCCTCTTTCTTCTTCTCCACAATCCCCTTCACTGGCTGGGACAGAGGATGATGATGATGATGCTGATGCCTCAGAATCAGCACTAGAACTAGGACCAGGAGTATTGCTTTCAAGTTGAACCTGTCCTAGTCCTGCATCACAGCTACTGCTGGACCCCATTCCCACAGTTTCCACGGTGGTCTGTAGCACACTAGCCTGCTCCTTATTAGCCCCTACAACTTAGCAGCAGCAGAAATTACAGAAGCAGCAAATTCTGCAAATTCTTCAATCACATTGCTAGAAATGGTGGTGATGCCCATCCCCATTTGCATATTCATCCCATCTCTTCTCACTTTCTGCTAAAAAAGGGCATTCATGTCTCTTTCATAGTGATGAGCGAGCATGCTCGGCCGAAGCTCGGTTCGGCTCGAGCATCGCTCTGCTCGGCACATGGCGGTACTCGTACGAGTACCGCATGTGCTCGCCCGCCATGTTCGGGTCTCCTCCCCGCACGTTTCGCGGCTGCTGCGCAGCCAATAAACGTGCGGGGAGGCTCTGACATCAGTGTAATGCCAGCAGCCATGTTGGCTGCTGGCATTACACTGATTGGCTGGCCAGAACCCGTGATCGGGTGCTGTATAGCACCCGACGCGCGAGTTCGGCTCATTCTTAGCCAGGGAGAGATGCGCTTAGGCAGGGAAAGTCAGTGTAGGGAGAATAAAATTGTTGAAACTCTTTCAAGACCCAAAAGTCCTTTTTAGGACTGTTGTGTGTGGGGGCAGCATTTATATTTTGTTTGGGGGGGCACAATTTCCTTTTTTTTGTGGGGGGGATATATGTAAGGTGACATATAATACTAGATGCACAGGAAGTCAGTGTAGGGAGAATAAAATTGTTGAAACTCTTTCAAGACCCAAAAGTCCTTTTTAGGACTGTTGTGTGTGGGGGCAGCATTTAATTTTTTTTGGGGGTGGCAGAATTTCATTTTTTTGTGGTGGGGGACATGTTCTAAGGTGACATTGTACTAGGTGCACAGGGACAAATATTTCACAGTGCAGTGACAAGCTGACATATTCTGTTAGGTGCACAGGGCCAATGATTTTACAACTCAGCGACAAAAAGGGCCATTTTAAACGTGTGCCTAGCCATAGATTATTGTCACATTCTGTTTAGAGTGCAAATTCACAAATTAACGTCACATATTCCATTCACTGTGCCTAGCCGCAGATTAGCGTCACATTCTGTTTCGTGTGCCTAGCCGCAGATTAGCGTCACATTCTGTTTTGTGTGCCTAGCCACAGATTAGCGTCACATATTGTTTAGTGTGCCTAGCCGCAGATTAACGTCACATATTGTTTAGTGTGCCTAGCAGCAGATTAGCGTCACATATTGTTTAGTGTGCCTAGCCGCAGATTAGCGTCACATTCTGTTTAGTGTGCAAATTCACAAATTAACGTCACATATTCCGTTCACTGTGCCTAGCCGCAGATTAGCGTCACATTCTGTTTCGTGTGCCTAGCCGCAGATTAGCGTCACATTCTGTTTCATGTGCCTAGCCGCAGATTAGCGTCACATATTGTTTAGTGTGCCTAGCCGCAGATTAACGTCACATATTGTTTAGTGTGCCTAGCCGCAGATTAGCGTCACATTCTGTTTCGTGTGCCTAGCCGCAGATTACCGGCATATATTCCGTTTAATATGAAGAAGGCGGGTAAAAAGGGACGGGGAAGTGGACGTGATCCTGATAGTTCAAGTAAATATACAGCAAATACTGTTTGGTAACAATTTTTCGCCTAAAATCGTTTTTATCTTCCTTTTTGTGTGTTTTACGGTCAGTCTGTAAAAATGGCGTACTACGGGCGAAACATCGTTCCCAGCAGCGACGTTGGAGTCCAAGATGCATCCAGACATCCTCCCTATGCTGTCCCTGAACCATTTCTGTGGTGTTTCCATCATTTTCTGACCTTTTCCTATGAACCAGGCACCCTCCCCTCATCAGAGCAGGGGGTGCCTGGTGTAATGCTCGAGTCCTCCCATTGACTTCAATGGGGCTCGGGTGCTCGGCCGAGCACTCGAGCCTCCGGGGGCGCTCGGCCAGAGCACCCGAACACCCGAGCATCGGGGTGCTCGATCATCACTACTCTTTCATCCCAGCTGCTCAACCATCACCTTCATCACCACCACCACCAGTCCCTCCTCGCTGCTGCAGTTGTTGCTGCTCTATCAGTGTCTCACTGGTTGGCAATGATAGCAAATGTGAGGGTTCCCTACTGTCACACTTGTCATCTCTACAGGTGAAGAAGGCAGACTGGCAGCACTAGCAGCAGGAACAGGCAGCTGATCTGTTGGTATCACTGCAGCTAGTCAGTTCTGCCTTCCTCAGAACCAGAGGCACAGTCCTGAGAAAATGGGAATCACAGGGTCAGGAGGGTGTTGTAGGCTCCCTTGACTGCAAGTCTGGCTGCTCAGCTTCACTTTCCCTTCCTCCACAGCAGGAGGATCTACAGGGTCACGCTAGTCCCACCCCCAGTAGCTTCACTAGCATCACCTTCATCATTACCTCCAACACTCTCTAGCTGCTGAATGATAGTAGTAGCAGTAGGACTGCTTGGGATGGTAAGTGTGACTTAGGGTCCCCTACTGTCACAACTGTCATCATCTCCTCTTCCTCTTTGTCACGGACACCAGAGTAAATAATACACACAACACAGGTACAGTGAAGTTTAACCAGTTTATTAAGATAAACAAGAGTAAGCACTTCCCCAACCTTAGTAGGAACAGGCGTGAGAACAGTGCCGAGTCCACTATCCACTAACCGGTTCACAGTAGCCTGTAGAGATAGATGGGAGCAGAACCAGGCTTGGTTCTATACCTAGCAAATGGAAACCTGGAATGCCAGGAAACCTGATCACTGGAGCGACAGCTAAACTCCCAGACACGAGACAGGCAGACTGATGTCTCGAAGTAGTGACTCTACCACGGAGTGGTAGGAGGAGTGAGACAGAGAGTAACTAGTACTCCGAAAGAGTCATGGAACCAGTCTACTAGGTAAGCAAAGGGTGGAGGCAAGAGAATGGAACGTAGCCAGCCGCATCACTAGTAAGTATGTGAAGGCAATACTGTACGTAGGCTACAGAGCAGAGGGTTACACAACAGGCCCAGGAGGCAATGGATACAGTGGCACAGGATGAAGGCAACGGAGTGAGAGGCAACCAGCAACTCTACCACAGAGGTAACAGTTGCACTACACCGATGGAGCTCTCCCACAACTAGCCCAGACAGGTGGTAGTCAGACTGGATCAAAGGACAGCACAGAGCGTAAGTCAGACAAGCCACAGTCGAGAGCCAAATCGGGGAGTCAGCCACAGCCAAGGTCAAAACAGAGCGGGTAGTCTGACAAGCCAGGGTCATACACAGATCAGGTAGACAGACAAAGCCACAGGATTCATTAGGCGAAAACACAGCAGCCAAGCATGGGTCAAACGAGAGCAACACTGAAGAAACGCACAGATACACCACGAAAGGGCAACAAGTCTTAGCCTCAATGAGGTTTATAAAGCAGCAGAAGGCCCATAAACAGGCTTCAGTGCCAGTGCCTGTAACATGACTTTAGCAATGAGAAAGTAGGCAGAGGCTATGCCGGCCAGAGTCCATACAGAGGTAAGAGCACAGGATCGCTTAAGCCTCAAAGGGAGACTGTGATACTCTTCCTGAGTATCAGAAGGCACACTGGCAGCAGTAGCAGCAGACACAGGTAGCTGATCTGTCCTGCTCACACTCACACCCACTTCTTCCTGTGCCTTTGTTGAAGATGACACTATTTTCCCCCAGATCCCAAAAGATGGTGTTGGGGACGAGGCATCATTGGGATGGGATCACAGCTTCCAGACCCTTCAATGCTGATAGTGGTCACTTCCTCCTCCTTTGTTTTTTTCAGATGGGTGCTCATCCTGTTAACCAGCAGTCTGAGCCTCTGCTGTCTAAATTTTGCTAAATAAATCACTGCACCATTGCCAATCACCCTCTCTATCCTCTACCTGCTTGGTTTTGTGTTTCACTTCCTGGAAACATCACATTTTTTTTACATGAATACACAAAGTCAGGGGAGGGAAGTTTGTAGCCATTGAAAAATTAGCAAAAAAATGTTGGCAGTAGGCGAAGATTTTAAGGGCTTTGTTTAAGAAGGATTTTCCCTAAAGAAAGCGGACAACCACACGGCTTTTGCTGATTTTGTTGTGGGAATAAAATGGGACCTTTTGCCCACCCCTAATTCAGATACAAGCAGTTTGTTTGTTTTTAACATTGTGGCAAACAGAATTAAGATCTGGAAACAAAAATTGTTTGCATAAAAACAATAATAATGTTTGCTTTAGGACAAATAGGGAATATATATAAATATATATATATATGAACAGTTGTTGGATGAAAGCACTCGCTCTTAAAAACCTTCTTGCCCATGTGCACAATCCCCTGATATAGGCAGCAACAAAACATAGAAGAGGGCAGCACCCGTGGGATTTAGTAAAGTTACTTTATTGATGCAATAATGTGAATGCTGGGGAATACTTTGGTACTTTGGAACTTGTATTTGCTGCTTCTAAACATCAATGATCTAGCAACATCCTGTGTATACTCTTGGTTCTCTTACAACTATCCTTCCACGGAATAGCGGATTGGTGGTATATTGGTGATACGAGTATGTTTTTCAATACTTGACTTCCGTGAACATGGTAGATGTTTTTGGTATACTTGAGACATTGTCCCTTCAGGGCAAATACAATCATATTGGATGTATACATTTGGGCTGTATATAATTTGTTCTATTACACTGGAGCAATATATTTAGCTCCCTAGCGACTTCGGAATTTCCCGGATTATATAGACACTTGCGTGGACTTTAGGCACTACATATGCAAAATCTAGATTGCCCTGGTGTCATTCTTATTACAATTTTTTTTTCCCTGTTGTAAAACATCCTTGAGCAGTAATTTACGTCTGACTGAGTGTCTACTGTCTGTATGTACTCGGGGCGCTGGGTCTCCGCGACATCGCACAGCTTACCATATATGGCACATGTTTTATCATCGAGCCCATTCTATGGGAGCACATGAGCTACATGCAGCTACTCTCACACATATGCTTATTTATTAACCAAGAATAATACAAACATGTTATTAAAGTTACATTGTAGCCCTGTCGCATATCACAGATGAGTATAGCAGATCCACAGGCTATATACATTTTACTCTTTATTGTAATTAATTGAGTATAATGTTTTCTTTGTAGTAGGTTTCTATTTCACTAAAATCATTGTTTTAATTTGAATATATTCTTTAGGCAGTTAACACCTGGGAGTTCAGTCTCCAGTGAAACCTGACCAATGAGGGACGTCCATCCGCCACTGTCCTATGAACGGTGATTCAGATGATGGCGTCATCAGTGACATGGGCAATGCTGAGGGCTCTAGGTACTTAACACACGTCATTTCACATGTGCATTGTCATGAGAAAGGTCCCTGAGGGGGACCAAAATGTTGACCAAGCTTGTTTCAACTTATTGCACCAATAAAGTAACTTTAATAAATCCCATGGGTGCTGCCCTCGTCTATGTTTTGTTGCTATATATATATATATATATATACACAGATATAAAAAGGAGGCAGCACCAGTGGGACTTCTTCTTAAGATTTATTTAAAGTAGATTCATAGGAAATTACAAATGGTCGACGTTTCGGTCCTACAATATGGACCTTTCTCAAGACAATGTTTCAACTTATTGCACCAATAAAGTAACTTTAATAAATCCCATGGGTGCTGCCCTCTTCTATGTTTTGTTGCTATATATATATATATATATATATATATATATATATATATATATATATATATAATTTATAAATTAACCTGTTTGTATTCCAGGTGGTATCTCCCATCTATATCTTATACAAAGATCATAATTTTTACTATGGTTACTTCTAATAAAATTGTACTCATTCCTAATGTCATATATGACTGCCAGATATGGGCATACTGGATGCTGGTAAACAGAGATATCCCCAGAGTCTGTTCAGGGGGCATCTTTCTGAACATGAGCACTGAAACTTTCCTGTTGTGGAAGGATGTTGGCTGAGAAGTCATTCCAGCAGAGTACTAGAGTTACATTTTTATGAATAAATTACACATTCATGGGTGAAGGAATAGCCTTGTGGTTAGAGCTATGGTCTGCACAGTGGGAGACCAAGGCTAGAAGCCAGTCTCAGCTTTATAAAATCATGCTTTGCTAACTCTTCCTCCACATGAATTAAAAAAAAATTGTGGAAACTTTGGAATTGTTACTGTATCTTTACATAATAACTCGGCTCACAAGGTTAACATGCCACTGGAACTTTTAATAACATGTTTGTATTATTCTTGGTTAAAAATAAGCATCTTGTCATCTAGAAATATATTTTGTTCAGGTGATATCAAGACTACTTTTGTCACCATCTTATGTATGCACAGGAACACTGACACCAAAAAATAAAATAGGTCGACATAACTTTAACTATCACATACTTAATAAATAATTATTCATGTTATACCTCTAAGACTTTACCCTACACTTGCTCCTTAATTCATGTGTAACTTGAATTAATTAAATTGAGCCAGAGGTATTCTGTTGTGACTAATACCCAGTGCTCTTTTATTCAGAAAGGCTGTTATCTTATATCTGCCAATTTACAGATATGTCATCAGTGTGTCTTTGTGTGTCTTTGTCCCTGTCATCGTCCTCCTCAGATGATGTTGTATATGTATTGCTTTTTCCTGTCTTGCCATAGTCATAGGCATACCTGGGAACTTTCAGTTGAGGGCTACCCGGAAGGTAGTCCTCTGTTCAGCAGGGGGTAACAAAAATGACGCTAATCGCGTCAAAAAGGGGCGGGGCTTAGTTCGAGTGTTAAATGTGTCACACAGGAGGCACAACGGGAGAAAAAGCAGATGTGGCAGAATTTCAATAGAAACTCTCCACATCCGGAGGAATCTGCCTCTGCCCCGGAGACCCGGTAAAGCTCTGTCAGAACCGGAGTCTCCGGGGCAAATCAGGAGAGTTCCCAGGTATGGTCATAGGTTAAACTAAGAGAATTAACTAACGACTGCATTTGCATGAAAAACAGAATGTGCCATTCGTTATTCTGAGACTTCATGAACCATGCCATTCATTTGTTATTTTAATCCAAATTTCACAAAACACATAATTTTCAATAAACTTTAAGTTTGTTACAAAATGAATGCAGGTCTAGGTCTCAGGATATTGTGGCACTGTGCCGTGAGCTCCAGGTTAGGATGCCACCTTTTTCCAATGAAGACTATGATAAAAATAGCAGTATTGCGTTTTAAATGTATATTTAAGGAACTTATTATGCACAGTATGCTTGTATTTGTCTTTCTGATTGCAAGTCCCAAGTATAACTGTATATTTATGTATTTGCCCTCTTGGTTACTTCCTGGATAAATACCTATTAAAACTGTAATAAGTCCTGAAAATTCCAAGTAAGTGTTAGTGGTTCCTGGAGCTAAAGCAGATTAACTTATATCATAGAAATATAGAAATGTAGTGACATAAATAGGGATATGAAGAAATTTCAACAGTGAGAAGAAAATGGTGGAAAACAGAACCCCTTCCACTGACTTCTACTGTGCTGTAGCCTGGTGTGACTAATTATGTGAGAGAGTATGCTTGACGATATTTTTAAAAGAACAAAAAAAGAGAAGGCACTTCTGGTGCAATGATGATTTATACAGTTCTCATCAACCCGTCACCAACTTCAAATATGTGTTACCTGAAATCTGTGCAGGAGGGATTTTTTTACTGTCCCCACAACAGTGTCAATATCATAAAGGACCTTCTTATTTCATATGGGTCGCTCCAAAATACAACCCACCGGAAGCCAGAATCATGAAAAAGATAAAACAAGAGGGCGCCCAATAGTGCCTATTATCTTAATGGTAACTGGAAATAAAATATATCAATTATACTCACATGGGAAATGGTTGTGAGAGGGTATATACCCACCACCAACAAGAGCTTTCTGAGACATTGACCTGTCTCTGTTCAGGAACTCTCAGTTGAAGGTAAGAAAATCCTATGAACTACTGCTTGAAAGTCTTCAAAGTCTGTTTAATATTCAAATTGACAATATAAAATTATACTACATATAAAATAAAACTATAAAAACAAGGCGGACTTAGTATATAATGTTTCATAATCACCTATTTCCTCAGATACAGCTCTTTTGAGGAGGCAGTTTTTAAAAGTGATATGAAAAGTTCCATAACCAGTAGTAGTGCTAACCTAAAGACAAGGAGGACTTACATTCTAGAATTGTTACCATAGTGGAAGAGAGAAGAAAATAAAGCCTTCCAGAAGATAAAAAAAACCTACAAGAATATGAAAGTAGTGGTAATGGGGATGGGAAGGAAGCAGATGCTGCTGCTATTAATGACCTAATTATTACTGATGGTGATGTTGATTTAGAATACTTATTTTCCTTTGCACGCCATCTTTTTCAGGTACCAATAAAGAACAGAGTGGGAGTGATGATAATTAGTCTAAAAATTAACGGAAAGGAAAAGTCTCAATCTTCTTCCGCAAAAGTTAAACATGTTGCTATCTACTGTCTGTTTAAAAAGCAGGTTCCCATCTAGGCACGTCTAGACATTATCCCATCTAGGCATATCCTTATGGAAATACTACCTGAACCACAACCATAGATCTGATTGGGAGACATGGCAGTAGCATGTCAGACAACTCTCAGTAGTAGAGATAATCCTAAATGTTCACTAAGGTGAGCAGCACATGTCATAAGGAGAGGGTATGATTCCCCAATAAACACAGACACATTTCTTGGGCATAACAAGCCACAGCTTTAGGTAAATTCACCTTACTACTTTATTATTCTTACCATAAACATTAAGTAGTCATTAACTGACAGTCCTTGTCAACCAAGCATGGCCAAATTGCCCGGGCTCATATGCTCCTAACATCCTTCTGCACTTACAGCTGACCACCAAAATTACTGCATTGGCTATCCATCTTAGCTTCAATGGGTAACGTCTCCCCCGCGACCTTAATCCGGTGCAAACTCGCAAAAGCCTTAGGTTCCATTTGCAACATCACCACTTGCAACCTAAGTCTGGTACAAACTCCCAAAGTCCTTAGCTTCCATGTGTAACATCACCACCCACGACCTAAGTCTGGAGCAAACTACCAAAGCCTTTAGCTTCCATGTGTAACATCAATACCCGTGACCTAAGTCTGGTGAAAAACTCCCACAGGGCTTCAGCCCTTGGAAAAATCCACATAATTTTACCATATAAGTTATCTATGTCTGAAAACCAGGCAAGAATTACCCACCACAGGGACCAACTGCCAATATCATGAACAGTCGGGCCCCCTGGCCAAATAAAGCTATGGCCTACTTCCCAATCTCACACACACACTCACACATACAGCAACCCCACAAATGAAACATACAACCCCTCAAAATGGGAATGGACACAACACCAACAATGCAGAACAGCAACTACACACACACATAGAGCACAGCCAGTTAACCAGCTCAACCAGCAATCTGGGACCAAACCAGCACCTGGACATTCTAGAACAAACCACACTCAACCGAAACCCAGCTGGAGAGAGTGTATCCAAAAGACCACCCCCCTTCCCAATTATGCAGATAATTAAACAAATAAACAACCTCACTGTGATGGTACCAGGATTTACCGGACCCTTTTGAGGTCATTGGTTGCTGAACTGCCTCTGCTGCCACTCTTCCACAGCTGGCTGGAGCCCTGCTACTTCCTGGCGGTCCTGAGGTCCTAGATACTCAGTCAGGAACAAGTGGATACTGTTTTCTCATAGACTGGCAGAGCTAGTGAATTTAGCTGTAGAACCCCAGTGGGGTTTCCAGGAGCCTACACCAGTAGACTGGTGAGGCAAGTGAATTAGCTCTTGCAGTGGCAAAGGTGAGAATCACCAGCCCAAGCCCCCTCCAGAAATACAGTTGAGACTTGTATGAGGGTAGAACAGAACATGCTTTATTGGTGGAACATGCTGCTTATATACACTTCTAGACACTAGAACCGGCCATGGCTATACAGCAGAGCCAAGATCGCGTTATATAAGAACTACTTCATTCGAATAGTCTACAAAGTGTGCCTGGTTTGCAAGCACACTTTTTAGACCCTTCCAATGAAATAGTTATTTTTATATCTTGCGATCTCGGCTCTGCTGAAGAGCCACTGGTTGATCTGTGGACCAGATTCCAAATCTGACAGCTAGATGGCAGACTTGACCGTTATGGTCAGTGAGGGGAAACTTTGCTTGTGAATATCTCTCAAACCACAATGAGCAATATTTCCAATGTTATACTCTTGGAGGTGAATGTCACCAAAATGCCCTGTGCTGATTCTTCTGCAGGTGTCCTAAATCACTCCACCTGGTCACACTCACATACACACAACCCACCCAAGTCAGCTTAAGGAAGGAATCCTTTGAACCAATATTGGTCTTTAAAATGCTTCTGCTAATTCCACTCAGTTCTGCCAGAGCAGTGGGCAAATTAAAAGCTTTTTCTATCCAGGCCCCTGTCCTTTGAACCAGGCAGGTTTCTGTCATGCTGTGTTTACCTCTGGAATTGTACCTAAGGCTTTATTCACTTTCCATAGAGGCAAAGACATTTGCCTTCCAACTCTGTTTCTGGATCCTTGAATAGAGAGAGAAGCTGGATGTTAAACATTTCATAAGAAGTTTTCCTTATTTGCTAACTTCTTTGTTGGTTCAAAGGGGCTTAAGCATATAAAGCTACCATTGTTAGAAAGGTACAGCAATCACCAAAATATGGAACCAGCCTTGGTCATGAAGACTCATTCATTCAGAATTATAGCTACATCATGGGCTGAAAAAGCAGAAGCTTCAATGGAGCAGATCTTTAGAGACTCTTACTGGTGAAGTTTACACACTATTACCTGGATTTGCAGCTTCAGCAGAGGCTGTTATGGGCAAAACAAGCAATTTTGGGATATCCTCCCAGTCTGTTCATCATTGTTATAGCTGTATGTTATCAAGGAGTCCCTGAAAGAAAGACAGCAATTTTTTTACTTGCCACTTCTTTCTCCTTCAGGTCTCAGTAGGTAGCATATCGACTTTTCACACTCTATGTTTGTTTGTCAGTTAAACTGCATCAGAATTCTTGTGTCTGGTTCATTTACTCAAACATGGGGTATGGTGGGGGTGGAAAGTACTTTTATGTGTTTTATTATTCTGTACTTCCTACGGAAATGAGGGTCTCTGTTTGGTACCATCTACTGAGACCAAAGGGAAAAGAATTCACAGGTACGAAAGGTTTTGTCTTTCCAGTATATTGTGGCATGCAAATTTAGACAGTGTATTCACAATATGATATAGGCTTTTAACCCCTTAAGGACCGGGCGCACATGCATGCGGCGGTCATTTAAGGACCACAGAGCATTTTTTTAAAAATTTAATCCGATTCTGGACTCCCCTGAACGGCATGCAGCCGCGTGGGGAGCCCGGAATTCCATGATGGTCCTGGTATGTCATTGTCCTTAAAGCAAATCCAGCCATGATGTACCAGGACCGTCGAGGGTCCTTAAGGGGTTAATAGAGTACTATGTAAACAAACCAATGTATTTATTTATTTAGGAAGTGTTTTCCTGGAAGAATACATTGAGATTTCTCTTGTTTTATATTATGTCCTGAAAATTAAATGCAATCAATCAACCAACCAATCAATCAATAAAATTATTAACAGCAGTCTGGCTCACTAATACCCAATAGTTCAAAATGATTAAAGGGTTAGTAATGCCCGAAATAAAGTTTATTCAGTGTGGTAGATTTTACAAAAATGAAGTATTTAGAGAAAGTCCCATCACCTCAAACCTTTATGGTTTAAGAGATATTGGCATCTAAAGTCCCCCCTCCCTCCTCTTCTCCTGATTTCAGTGCTTTGCTGACAGCAGGAGATCCCGGTCCTGGGACCAGCTGGCGGCTCTTCAGCAGAGCCGAAATAGTGATCTTTAATAATAATTATTTCATTGGAACGGTCTACAAAGTGTGCCTGGTTTGCAAGCACACTTTGTAGACAATTCCAATGAAGAAGTTCTTTTTAAAGATCGCTATTTCAGCTCTGCTGAAGAGCCTCCTCGAGTTGCACAACTCAAATTTCCTTCTGTCAGCTTTACAGCTGACGTGAAAACTATAGACCTGTGAGTTTGACCTCTGTAGTGGGAAAACTGCTAGAAGGGATAATAAGGTACTATATTCAGGATTACAACACAAAAAATAAGATCAGTAGCAGGAATCAACATGGTTTTATGAAGAACAGATCATGCCAAACTAACCTTTTCAGCTTCTATGAGGAAGTAAGCAGCAACCTTGATAATGGCAATGCAATTGATGTAGTATATCTAGACTTTGCAAAGGCATTTGATACAGTGCCACACAGAAGGCTGGGGTATAAAATAAGGAAATTGGGGCTAGGAGATAACCTTTGCAATTGGATACAAAACTGGTTGAAGGATAGGGAACAGTGTGTGGTTGTAAATGTACAATTCTCCAATACAGTTAAAGTGGAGAGTGGAGTACCTCAGGGTTCAGTATTAGGTCCACTGCTTTTTAACATGTTTATAAATGACCTAGAAACAGATATAGAAAGCAAATTATCAATATTTGCAGACGACACTAAATTATGTAGGGTAATTAATTCAGAACAGGATAATTGCTCTCTACAGAGGGATTTATATAAAATGGCAGATTGGGCAAACAAATGGAATATGAAGTTTAATGTGGGGAAGTGTAAAGTCATGCATTTGGGAGGAAATAATCCCGAGGCTACTTATAAACTTAATGGAATCATTTTAGGGGACCCGTTGGTAGAGAAAGACCTCTGTATCTTTGTCACCAACAAAGTTGGAAACAGTGATCAGTGTCAGACAGCAGTAGCAAAGGCAAACAAAATCCTGTCTTGCATAAAAAGAGGTATTGAAGCAAGAGTGGATAACATTATTTTGCCATTGTACAAATCATTGGTAAGACCTCACCTTGAGTATGCAGTGCAGTTTTGGGCACCAGTTCTGAAAAAGGATATACTAGAACTAGAGAGGGTACAGTGAAGAGCAACAAAATGAATTAAGGGAATGGAGGACTTGACGTATGAGGAATGACTAGACAGACTTGGTTTATTCACTCTATAGAAAAGACGACTAAGAGGAGACCTTACCACATTGTACAAATATATGAGAGGTCAATACAAGGATCTCTGCCGTGAGATGACCAGGGGACACCCGTTGAGATTAGAGGAAAGGAGGTTTAGACTTCAGCAGAGGAAGGGTTTTTTTACTGTGAGGTCTGTTAAATTGTGGAATTCTTTGCCCAAGGAGGTGGTTATGGCAGATACAATGGATACATTCAAGAGAAGATTAGATACATTTCTTTCCAAAGGGAACATACAGAGTTATACTGTTTATTAGTAGGCAGATCAGGAAGGTCTGATAAAGACTAACTTATTTGGTAGCAGGAAAGCTATAAAATTACTTGGTTATGAGGAGAAGGTTGAACTTGATGGACTTGTGTCTTTATTCAACCTAATTTACTATGTTTCTATGTTACTATGGGGGGGGGGGGATTTAGTGGCAAACATCTCTAAAACCGTAAAGGTCTGAAAGATACGACTTTCTCCAAGTATTTTATTTTTGTTAAATCTACCATACTGAATAAACTTTATTTCGGACAATACTAACCCTTTAACACTTTTAAACACTTAGATCAAATATTACAATGTCAACTTTGTTTCTAAAGCTTAACGTCTTAGATCCGAGGGATATGACACTCATGATTGGGGGAGAGTCACTAAGTGGTGATAAAGAGGTGATAAAGTGGAGATGACTTCTCCAGTTTATCACTCCTCCAAGTCCGGTGTTATTGTATGTAGCCTATGCACTAAGATTTCTTCAGTTTTAGAGGACTTAGTGCATAGGCTCTATCAAGGCCAGCGCCACCTATAGCCGAGGTAGGCGCTGGCCTAGGGCGCACATTCTCTGGGGGAGCATTGGAGCCACCCCCGCTCACCACTTACTACCCAAGTCAGTGGCATAGTGGGGGGGGGGGGAGCCCAGAAAATGTTAGCCTGCCCGTCTCAAAAAAATAGGATTTTAGTCTTACCTGTTAAATCCTTTTCACTTAGTCCATACAGGTCACTGGTACCATGGGATGTGTAGTCCCCTTTAATAGGCAGGAACAATTATGCAAATAATTTGCAAGGGGCGGAGCCTCCCTTCTTACTTAAGCCACCTGCTGGCCAGAGCCACCCATATTGATTTGAGACCCTAAACTGACCCCAGGTAAGCAAAAAGAAAGACTCCTGTGAGCATGCCCGAACGGTCTCCCACTGAATGCCACAGGAGAGCCAAGACTGGTCCCTTGACAGGGTGGGAGACCAGTGACCTGTATGGACTAAGTGAAAAGGATTTAACAGGTAAGACTAAAATCCTATTTTCACTGTCGTCCAATACAGGTCACTGGTACCATGGGATGTACAAACATTGAGCTGATCCAGAGGCGGGAAGTAAGGCAAGGACCAGGCGCAAGGCCCAAGTCACTAGAACTGATAACCAGTTGATAACATAGCCCAAACTGTAAGTGTCAACGGACACCAACCAAGGGAACAATCCCTGAACTTAACACAGCACACGTAACTAGAGCCAACCGGGCTCAACAGTAAGGAAGCACTAAGGATCACAGAGCGGAAGACCTACACAGGCAAGACTGCCTCCAGGACCTTCCTTCCAAAACTGGCATCAGCCGATGCCAGAACATCAACTCGGTAGTGCTTTGAAAAAGTGTGCACAGAGGACCAAGTGGCCGCTCTGCACAGTTGATCAGCAGAAGCTTGATTCTTGTAGGCCCAAGAGGCCCCAATAGATCTGGTGGAATGGGCAGTCACCCTGAAGGGAACATGCTTATTCCTCAACTTATAGGCTTCACGGACGGTAGCCTTAATCCAAGAGGCAATGGTAACTTTGGAAGCCGGTCTTCCTGCCCTAGGCCCCTCAGGAATGACGAATAGAGCGTCAGACTTCCTGATAGATTCGGTGCGGTGAACATAAAACTTGAGGCAACGCACCACATCCAACAAATGGAGATCTCTTTCCTTGTCAGATGAAGGATTAGGGCAGAAAGAGGGAACCACAATCTCCTGATTGATGTGAAACTCAGACACAACCTTGGGTAAGAATTCCTTGGTAGTGCGAAGCACAGCCTTATCCTCGTGGAACACCAGGTAAGGAGGTTTACAAGACAAAGCCTGTAACTCTGCCACCCGGCGTACTGACACAATAGCCAAAAGGAAGGCCATCTTCCAAGTCACAAGACGTAATGGAATGGAAGCCAAGGATTCAAACGGTGGTCGCTGAAGAACTCCCAGCACCAAATTGAGATCCCACTGGGGAGCAGGACTCTTGAAGGCAGGTCGAACATGAGTCACACCCTGGAAAAAGACTTTCACATCAGGAAGGATAGCAATCCGTTCCTGGAAAAACACAGACAAGGCAGAGGTCTGAACTTTGAGGGAACTCAGACTGAGCCCCTTGTCCACACCGTCCTGCAAGAAGGCCAGGACAGTGGGAAGATGGAAGTCAAGAGACAACTTCTTGTCAGAGCACCATGTCACGAAAGTTGACCAAATGCGATGATAAATCTTGGAAGACACAGGCTTACGAGCACTGAGCATCGTCGATACCACAGAAGGAGAAAAGCCTTTCTTTGCTAGAATCGAGGATTCAACCGCCATGCCATCAAACGGAGAGAGTGAACATCCTCTTTCCACAGATACCCCTGAAGAAGCAGGTCCGGACGGGCTGGAAGTGGGATTGGATCCTTCACTGACATGGCCATCAATTCCGGAAACCAGGACTGGCGAGGCCAGTTTGGAGCAATCAGGATGACAGGACAACATTCTCTCTTCAACTTCTGGATAACTCTGACCAATAGAGGAAGAGGAGGGAAGATGTAAGCCAGGGAAAAGTCCCAAGGGATCGACAAGGCATCCACTGCTAGAGCAAGGGAGTCCCTCAACCGGGAGCAAAACACCGGAACCTTCCTGTTGTGTCTGGTAGCCATCAGGTCCACCACAGGCATCCCCCACCGCTGAGTGAGCATGTGAAACACCTCTGGGTGAAGAGCCCATTCTCCGCTGTCGACGGTGTGACGACTGAGGAAGTCTGCCATGACGTTGTCCACGCCTGGAATATGAACTGCAGAGATGACAGGCACGTGATCTTCTGCCCAAGACAAAATATCCTTGACCTCCCACCAGGCGGAACCGCTTCTTGTGCCGCCTTGCCTGTTGATGTAAGCCACCGCCGTGGCGTTGTCGGACTCTACTCTGACTGGAAGACCGGTCAATTGAGACTCCCAGTACCTCAGGGCCAGCCGGACAGCTCGAAGTTCCAGGACATTGATGGAGAGCATGGATTCCTCCAGACCCCATTTCCCCTGAGCACTGAATCGACCCCAGACTGCACCCCAGCCCCGAAGGCTGGCATCCGTTGTGACTGTGGTCCAAAGAGGAACTAGAAAGGATTTCCCTTTCAAGAGATGAGAGAGATCTAACCACCAGTGCAGACTCGACTCGACATGAGGAGGGAGAGAAACAGACAGATGTTGATGATCTGGATGGTTCCTGCACGTCTGGATCACAAATCTCTGAAGATCCCTGGAGTGGGCCATGGCGAATGGTACTGCTTCGATCGTGGAAATGAACTTCCCCACTAAGGACGACAACTTCGGAACTGGAATTTCGTCCATGTCCAGAATCCCAGCCACTCTGACGGCTATCTGGTGAGCCACGTCCTCCGGAAGAAACACCATGCATTGGCGAGTGTCGAACAGGAGACCCAGGAACAGAAGCCTCTGAGAAGGAATCAAGTCCGACTTGTCCAGATTCAGGATCCAGCCGTGACGGTTCAGGGTGTGCATGCACCCCTGCAACTGCTGGTGGAGAAGCTCCGCTGAGGAGGCCTTCAATAGGAGATCGTCCATGTAGGGCGTCACTCTGATCCCATCCTGATGGAGCACCGCTATCAAGGAGCCCAGCACCCGCTGGAAGACTTGAGGAGCTGTAGTCAGTCCAAAGGGGAGCGCTGTAAATTGAAAGTGTCCCCTGTGGCAGGCAATCCTGAGATACTTCCTGCTCTCTGGATGAATAGGGATGTGAAGATAAGCATCCTGAAGATCCAGAGAGGCAAGAAACTCCCCTGGAGACATTGCTGCAATCACAGAGCGCAGGGACTCCTGGCGGAAGTGGGAAGTCACCACATAGGCATTGAGATCTTTGAGATCCAAGATGGGACGGGCTCCTCCGTCCTTTTTGGCTACCACAAACAGGTTGGAATAAAATCCTGAACCTGTGTCCCCCTGCGGAACCGCCTCCAGGACCTCTTTGTCCAAGAGATCCTGAATAGCGTCGTCGAACAGACGCCTTTTTGAGGGTTCCTGAGAAGGACGAGTAAAATGGAACCGAAAAGGAGGAAGGGAAGAGAAAGGGATCCTGTATCCCTCTGACACCACCTGAAGAACCCATGGGTCCGCCACTGACTCCTCCCAAGTCCGGCGAAAGATGCGGAGACGACCGCCTACAGCCGGATGCGGACCCGGGTTCGGCGAGTCATGCCGAAGCAGTCTTGGAGGTCTTGGCCTTGGAGGCAACTTTGGGCCTCCAGGACTGTTTGGGCTTGGAGGAGGAGCGCGTAGTGGGAGGACCCGTTTGGGCCGAGGAGCGTGTCTCAGTCTGAAAGGAACGAAAGGACCGATTGCGTTTGGCTGGAAACTTTTTCTTAAAGACTGAGGGTAGAAGAGTGCTTTTACCGCCAGTAGCCTCACTGATCATTTCTTTGAGCTCAGAGCCAAAGAGCAAATTCCCCTGAAAGGGCAAGGAAAGCAAGGCTTTCTTAGAGGCTGTATCAGCAGACCAAATTTTCAGCCAAAGAGCGCGTCTGGCCACCACAGAAGAAGTGGAGGCCCTCGCCATCATGCGCACAGCATCAAAAGCAGCATCAGCAACATAGTTCTGAGCTTCAGTGATATTAGCAAGAAGCTGCAACTGTTCAGATACAGGCGCATCCTGGCGAACCGCTTCAGTCAGTCGTTCAGTCCAGGCCGCAATAGCTCTATTAACCCATGCCACAGCAAAGGTAGGGCGCATGGCTGTGCCAATGGAGGCAAAAATAGACTTAAGAGAGAGCTCTAGTTTCTTATCCGTCCAGTCCTGCAAGGCAGAGGCATCTGAGACAGCCAAAGCAGTAGATTTGGACAGTCTAGACACAGGAGCATCCACTTTGGGAGGATGAACCCATTTTGCCAGCTCCGCCTCAGGAAAAGGGTAAAGTTTAGCAAACTTTTTGGAGACAGAGGAAGATCTGTCAGGATTCCTCCATGCCTCAGAGACCAGACGGGCAAGAGTAGGGTTAGTTGGAAAACAAACAACTGGTTTAGATGGCTTTTTCTGAAAAACATCAGTAGGATCATAAGTGGATTCCTGAGTCAGAGGAAGGTTGAGCGTATTCAGAACCGCTCTGATCAGACCCTCAGCCGAAACTTCAGGGTCACACTCATAGGGGTCCCCAATGGACCTGTTAGATTCAATAACAGTACGTTCCTCAGCATCAGAATCCTGTAACAGTTCTTCTTCAGAAGAATCAGTGATATCAGGAGCTCCCTGTGGCTTAGGCAGGGAGGTCCTGATAGTAGAGGGGGTCTGCCAGACCTGGAGAGCCCCCTGTACCTGAGAGGGAAAGAGTTGAAGCGTGGATCTGAGATCCCTAGTGGCAGCTTTAAACTCCCTCACCCAAGATGGCTCAATAGCGTGGCTGGGAAGCCCAGGGTAGCTATCTTTATCAGTACAATTAGGGCATAGATCCCCCACATTATCGCAATCCAGCCCAATGTGGCAAGAGGAGCAAAACGCCATGGGGGTAGAAGACCCCCCAGCCTCCTTAGTCTTGGGTCTAGCCCCTAGCTCCAGTGAAGTAGACATGCTCACAGCGTCAATATACCCCACCACCAACACTATCACCCAGAAAAGTGTTAAAGATTAAAGTTTCACCCCAGAAAAGGTCTAAAAACGGACTTATCTGGCCAGCGAAGGGTTAATCTGGTGAGGAGAGAGAAGGCTCGGTCCCTGCGTAGTGTACTCGCCTTGGAAAAGTACCACAAAATGGCGGCCGTCATGACAGCCAATCAGAAACAAGCGCGCGCTAGCGCTCATGGGAAATGTAGTTTTCCCTATGCAAGTACCCCAAACAGTGCCCGAAGCCCCCCTGAACCCCCTACAGTAAGAAAACACCAACCGGATGATAGAGCAGGAGCCTAGCATTAAAATGAGCCCACTCTGAAGTTGCTGTGACAAGCGGTTTCAGAGATATGTCCCAAACTGTGAATTCCCATAGAGAGTAAAGGAGCTCTGCTGCTAAGCGGGAAAACGCCGCGCTTAAAGGCGCGGAACACCATTTTTAATAAAGTTTAGTAAAACTTTAAAAAGTGCCCAAACAAGCATAAAAGACATGAGAAACACAAATAAATGAATACCCAATGCTCCAAAACTCAGAGAATAACACAGAAATTGCATAAATAGAGATAATGCAATAAAAACACCCTATGAGTGCTGGAGTGTATTAAGACTCCCAAATACAAGCCCATCAAAGGGACACTGTGGGGACAAGTGGACCTTCAGCACTCAATGGGTGACTCACCTTTCTCGCAGACTTCTGTCTTCAGGTGACCATGATAGGGAGGGAAAGAACCAGAGGCAATTTCCTCAACAGGGGAGCTGCTTAACACAAGCTGTCCCCTCTTCAGGTATAGGTCCACAGAAATCCCTGGAAGCTGCACTAGCCACTTCGGGTGAGGGCATTCACAGCCATGGTCACCCTCCTAATGGTGGTATTCCATATTTGTAAGAAAATAATAAAACACTAAGAAGCATAGCTGTTCTCTGCCTGGTGTGCAGGCACACCAGGAACAAATCAATATGGGTGGCTCTGGCCAGCAGGTGGCTTAAGTAAGAAGGGAGGCTCCGCCCCTTGCAAATTATTTGCATAATTGTTCCTGCCTATTAAAGGGGACTACACATCCCATGGTACCAGTGACCTGTATTGGACGACAGTGAAAAGTACGTTTTTGTGCCCTCCCTTGGCTGGCTATTTTTTTAATGTAGCATCGATGCCCGTTTCTCTCTCCCCCTCCTCTCCTTCAATCCTGGACCAGGATTGAAGGAGCGGAGGGGGAGAGAGAAACGGGCATCGCTGTGCTACATTAAAAAAAAATAGCCAGCCAAGAGAGGGCACCAAAACATACTCACTGGGAGAGAGAGACGTGCAGCGGGAAGCACTGGTCAATATTTATTCTCGAGAGAGAGAGAGAGACGTGCACTGGGAAGAGCAAGTGGAAGGGGGGGGTCAAGAGGGGATAAAGAGTCAGATGGGGGAAGAAAGTGTCAAAGGGGGGACCAACGGTCGAGGAGGACCAAGAGTCAGACGGGGGAGAGAGTAAAAGGGGAGATGAACAGTCAAAAGAGGGATCAAGAGTCAGACGGGGGGAGAGAGAGAGAGTCAAAGGGGGGGGATCAACAGTCAAGAGGGGGAGAGAGTCAAAGGGAGGGAGAGTCACATATAGAGAACATACACTCTGTCACACTGATACGCATATAGAGAAGCACGCACACATACTTACACACTGATATCCTTACAGAGACTCACACACACTGACACTCATATACATATAGAGAACGCACATTGACACACTTATATGCATATAGGGAATGCATACTGACACACTTATATACATGCAGGGAACACATACTGACACACACATACACATATAGAGAACACACACACACAAAATGACACTTATACACATATAGGGAACACACAAACACACTGACACTTAAACACATACAGGGCAGGGCATAAAGGGATAGGACACAAGGAGCGGAGCCAAGGGGCAGCAAAATTAGGTTTTGCCTAAGGTAGCAAAAACCCTTGCACCAGCCCTGGGCTCTATAGAATAACATCTCCACTTTATCACCTCTTTATCACCGCTTAGTGAATCACCCCCATTGTTTCTTAGTGCGCTGAGCACATCTCTTGTGCTCAGGAGGTTAAATTAAATTGTAATTATATTTACATGAATATAGTATATTCTCAGTGAGCCAAAAGACCCTAATTAAAAAGAAATCAAACAAAATAAAATTGAAAGCGCTTGAATGGTGAACAAAAACATGCCTTCTCTGTTTAACTCATATCAGATCCATTAGTTTTTTGTTTAAATGAAAACACTGTGTGGTGTCTCTTGCACTCTGTTGCTGCAAATATAATATCCTTTGACATCATGCATACATATGAAAACAATCAGCAAATCAATAGTTGCTCATATGTGTTCATAACTGGGATGTATTGTTCTATTAGTATTATTGTAAAGTGCTCTTTACATGTATTATGCTACATAAATAAAGATACATACATACATAAATTTAGAGTTTAAGATCCAGGGCCACCGTGTATTGACTTTGCATAGTAAAACATAGATGAGTTTGGATTTTGAAACTCCTCTCTAGAAGTACCTGGTCTTGAAACTGCTGTTGCCTCTATTTTCATAACTTGGGATTTTGTTATATATGTTGATGAGTAAGTTTATCAATTTTGTACAAAGTGAAGAAAATGGAAGTGGAATGGTTAATGTTTGCATTTTTTATTTTATGCATGCAATGTATTAAAATATGTTTTTAAATATAATGTATTGGGCTTAAAGGGATAGTAATGTTTCACAAAAACGGCAGCTCCAATTAATCTTCATAGTATTTGAGCCATAGAGAGTGCTATTTCAATACTGTCAGAGTTGTGGTTCAAGAGTAATTGAAGGATAAAGTATCCCCCTCCTGCACCTTTTACCTAGTGTAAGCCATCGCTTCTCAGATGTAGAATCTGGTTGCTAGACCAGATAACAGAAGGGGATAATCTTCTTCCAATGAGAACAATGAAAGCTCTGTCCCCCTTTACAAATTATTCAGGTTTTTCCCTTATCTTAATTGTAGATTGTCCCTCTGCAATCTACCTGGTCACCTCCCTTCTGCTCTGGTTGAGCAGTGTTACATCAGTAAAAGGGGCGGGAGGGGGATAATTTATCATTCAATTACTCTTGAACTACAACTCTGACAGAATTGAAATAATACTCTCCAAGGTCCAAATACTATGATGATTAATTAGAGCTGTTTTTATTATGAAACATTACTATCCCTTTAAGAGCTCAAACAGAGGTAGGGAACTGGTGTGAGGTATGTGAATGCACACAAGGGAATTTCAAACCAATAAAGCATTAAGAATACATAATCAGGTTACAGTGAACCAGGTTACCCCCTTGGTTTCCCATTACTAGGTGATAGTTATATTTCACAATGTTACTTGCTGTGAGAGCATGATTGTGAAAGCATTTAGAACTTGATATAGACTAATTATGTCCATGCGATCATTCAGGCATAAATATAGGTCGATTGGGTCAGTAGTTTCATTTTAATCCTTCATTTTAAGATTCTTACAGCTTTTGATTCAGAAACCGGATCAAGATTAAATCTGGCAGCAACGAAAATTAATATTTATGGTAAAAATAATAATAGTAGACAGAAACAAATGTAGTTTAAATAAAATAAATGTAATTTATACAAAGGTAAATGCCTACACAAATGAATATGGAACATGTTTTATTATTTCCTTGTTAAAGACAATTTTAGTTTATATAATCAAAAACCCAAACATATAACAAAGTCTATACCATTTTTCAGGTTCTTTGAAATTAATTTTTTATCGAATCCAGCTGATTGGGATTTAAAATAGTACATTTATATTTTGAATTTTGCAAAGGTCCTAACCCAAAAAGTAACAATTATGCTTCTATTGAAGGATTTAGATTTTCTGAGATAGTAAAAATTAAAGATTGATTTAAAACTACTATTAATTATTATTCTCAAACTATTTAACCTTTTGAGTGCCAGAGAGGTATGCGTTGGACACCTCTCTGGCACTCAAAGGGTTAATCTGTTATAGAAATCATCATCATCCATATTGTTTTCTATTGTGACTACAGTTCAGATATGATCAATACATAAAGGTTTGAGAGATAAGACATATCTTTCGTCATGTTTTTTTTTAATGCCTACAAAATAAAATAAAGATAAAATGAAGTATTACTATCCCTTTAATATACTTTTGTTGACACATGCCTATATATTATACATATTTTATTTGTTTTAATCAATGTCCATTTTTGTTTTCTCTAATCTTTTAATACAGTTGACTTATTGCCTTACCCATTTGATGTTGCCTGCCCTTTATGGGTGTGCCTTAATTTTAGTTGCTTCAGTGCACATATAAGCTATGATATCTAGATGTGTTTAAATGTAAATGATATAATCTTTACCCCTGACGCGCTGCACTGTTTTTAATGTGTAACAGTGGAGTGCTCACAGCTCTATATTACCTGTGCTGTTACCTACTGAGTTTTAAAGCCTCATATGACTAAACATAATACTGATCTCACGTTGCTTTTTTTATTTATTATTTTGCTGGAGCAAAGAACATATTCACTGTTTAATGTTTACTCTCCATATCATACATTTGTGTGTGTGTTATATTATGTGATTTTTTTTTACTTTTAAATGACAATGATTATCTGAAATCTAAAGACCTTTGGGTAGATAACAAGAGGTAATTCTTGGAATATATAGTGTGAAAGTGCATTGAATGATTTTGAAATAGATTAAAATGACTTTACAGTAAAACATTGCTCAGATAAAAGGAGGGAGTTGAGAAGTGTATAAGCAGAACAGATTCAAGCTACAATTATACAAATAGATTCATACTTATTTTGTCAAAAATCTCCTAAGAAAACCATGGGGTAAGTGGGTCTCAATGTGGGTGCCTTAGAACAAATTAAAGTAATGAGAGGCAGTAAACAAGGCTGGTGTGGCAAACAGCATAACCAGTATGTATGGAATATGGAAGAGTATCAGTTGTGTTTTCTATAAGATGTACCTGTTAATAAGCATTAAAATCCACTCTAAGAAAAAAATAAGTGTGAGATGGCATTATCTGATGACTATTTCCTATTACATTTTAGTTTAATATATGTTAGTACAATATTTGTTAGACTAATAATATAATCTTATGTCACCAGTACTAACTAGCATTCAAATCCATTTTATATTTACTATGTTAAACGTTTGGATGATAGGGGGTCTCCACTCTCCAATGCTTTTCATTAAAATATTTGACCTCTCTGGGATGCCAGGAGTTTAAAGCAGTCAGTGTTGGGTTCCATGATAATTCAAATTAAACGAAAGGGTCGCGCCACAAATCAAAGTTTGAGAATCACTGTATTATTTACTGTATTCTGCAGAGGAATGCAGTGAAGGATCACAAATATCAAAGAACGCCTTTAACACATTTCTAAACTTACTGCCATCTATCAGTAAAGGATTATCAAAAGGTGTAAATGGACACTAACTTATTGCAGCATCTTTTTTGTTATAATCACTGTTTCTATTCCCATGGGGGTCTTTGATTTAGGTAACACCGTCACTTTTATCTGCATCCTTCCTGGTCAAAAAATTTAGATGATCTCTATGGGGAAATCCATGGCAATTAATCCTTATGTACGTGCAAGTTAATCAGGAGCTCAGTCATTCTCATTATTTTAGATTATTTGGAGGGTTTTTTTCAGGAAATATTTAATGCAGCGGTGTTAAAGTTTATTACCTGTACACATTTTTGCTTTAGCATTTAAATAGAGCGATCTGAATGAGGTTACAATTGAATGTTCCTTCTGGAGTAAAACATATAGACAGAGATAAACTCATCATATATGGTACAAAAACAGAAGATCTATTGATGTACTAAGTATTTTCATTCCTAACCAGCATGAAAACTATTGAAGGATAAAATAATGCATGAATCTTACCAAAAAAAAAATAATAATAATAAAAAAAGAAATAATAAAATAAAAATAAAAAACAAGTATATGGGAATATGTTTACCATCATAAACTCTGAAAGCAGACAAAGGATGCCTTATCAATCCCTTTGAAGGGCAAAAAAGATTTACATTGTTATAGTGGTATATTTGTAGATGTACAAACAGGAAAAGTAATATCACAGTGGTACAATAGTGGTGGAATAGATAAAACCAGATACTTTATATTATTATCTTGGGCAGGATAGCAGTCCCCAGGCTTTTCATCCTGCTGACCTGATCTGTTCACCATGTGACTCTTAAAGTCAACAGATCAGTCTCTTACTGCACATCAAAAGAGCCACCCAGCAAGTCTTCACTCTACGTGTTTCACACTCAAGAGGTTGCTTTATGGAAAGACAAACAGAGAGCTACCTATTTCTTTGCTACGCAATAAAGACACCTTAAAATTCACCAGTATACTTCATTTGTATACATAAAAAAATTGAAAATTGCAATTGAAAAATAAAAAATAAACCCACTGGATGTTAAAGAGACATCAGCTGTTTACATGATGAACATATCTTACGTATATAGTGCATCAATAATACTTAGAGATAAGTGGAAGAGTACAATTTTTTCCCTCTGGAATTTTGGCAATAAACCAGTAATTTTCATCTTTTTCCTTAAAAATTCCCTCACCTAGAAACCCTCCAAAATGCCCCCTTTTTTGCAAAATCCCAGAAACTTCTTGCAGGAACTTCTTCAGTTCTAGCAGGGATTTTTACTTAGTATGTGTGATTCTAGCCATACCAGTGGAGTGGGACAAGGTTGGATATCAGTATGAGTGATTCTATGACAACTGTGACACAGGTATAGTATGTGGTGTTCTATGGGTACCATGGGACAAGGCTGTGGGGGTCAGCATGTGGCTACCAGAGCAGTGTGAAAAGACTGGAAATCTGTATCTGAGGTTGTACTTCTATCGTGGGACAAGGCTGGGGTCAGTATATGTGGCTCTACTGCAGTGCAGCAAAGCTGGCAGTCACTTTGTGTGGTAGGGGTGGGTGAAAAGTGAGAAAAATTTCATGCATAACATTTTGAGAAAAACTGACGATTTTTCGCTTTTTTCACAAACTTTTTCTCCTTTTTGCCAATTCCATCAAATTTTTTGCTTGTTCCAACAAATGTTCTCACCGCTGTTTCCTATGGTGCAACATTTCCCAGCACATTATTACTTCTTCTGAGGGCTGAAATGGAGAAATAACTATCTGAAAGTCAAAATTGTGAGTCCAACAGCAACATTTACCTTGAAAAATGTGTCAGCATGCAGAGTGCATTGTTCTTTGCCCACAACACTAACTTCCTGCTTAACACCTTCAGGACTGGCTACAGACCATTTTTTTTTTTTTTTTTGCTAATCGAATTCAGTGCTCCCTGAACTGCATGCAGCCGCATGAGGAGCCCTGAATTCCATGATGGTCCTGGCACGTCATGGGTCCTTATGGCGCACCACCCTATGATGTGCCAGGACCATCAAGGGTCCTTAAGGGGTTAAGCAACTGAACTATTGTGTGTGTTTTTACTTTCTACAGTACACAACTGATGGAGTGTGATGTCTTGCCTTGGCCCTCAACAAGATTCTCAATGTCATCTGCTGTCTATCAAGTCTGCCTCAGTCACACAGCACGTCAGGTTCCCAGTCAGCTGTCTGTCACCTAATATATTTATTTGTTAATTTATTCATTTTTTTTAGCTTTATTGTTTTTTATTATTTTTTTAAGTTGTCCACCCTATCTTATCACAGTCTGTCAAAAAAGAAAAATTGTAACATAAAAATGAAATCAACAACTTCTTTCCCCAGATTTCCCCGTCACAGAGACAATGAAAGCAAGATCAGCAAGGAAATTGTATACCAGCTTCCTTTGTCTTGCCAGTCAGTCACACCGAATTTTGGAGCATTTGGGGTCAACTTCCTTCCTCCCTTCTTCTCCCCCAGAGGACCCCCAGACTCCCCTAATAGAGAAAACAAATGCCCTACCTAAAAGACTCCCTAAACTAAGCTTCAATTTATTTGCCTATCTTCTCTAGCTCAAAAATGTGCTGCTTTATCCAGTCACAAACATAGAATTTCATGCTGTGAGAGCCTGACACCCTTTTGTATGCCTGCAGGAAAATAGAGAAAACTTTCATGTGGTGGGGGAAAAATGTTCTTTCCATTAATTGCAATGCAATGAGCTAGGCGAAAAAAGTGGAAAAATTGCATTTTTTGCAGGAAATTATTCACTAAGCAGGAAGCACCATTTTCCTCCAATTTTGGTTTGATGTGAAACTTTTCCCCATCACTATTGTGTGGTAGTAGTGCAGTGGATCAAAGCAAGGGGTCACTGTATAAAAAAATGGAAAATTTGCACTTTTCACAGGAATTCCAGTTGAAAAATGCAGTTTTTTTCCCCCGTTTCTCATTTTGGGCAAAAATGTTCTCTCATGCCTACTCACACAGAGCATTTTTTCTCATTTTATAAATGTATTCTGAGCCAAATATGACAACAAATCCTCAGTACCTTTAAAGTTAATATATTTCAGGGAGCATATATACATGGCATTATTCCTGGCTTATATTTAACATACTCATTTAAATCACATAATTTATTAGGAGTTCCCCCATAAGTGGCCAAAATTATATCAGTAACATAAAGGGTAATTTCGACACTAACATAACTAACATGTTGCAACTAAGAAATTAACCTCCTACATGCCATAGACATACCAATCACCAGTAGTCTCAAAGAGTATTCTGTTCCCATCTGTTTCATTATAAGCCTATACAGTTACCTCAACTGAATGCCACCAAGCCTTCTAGCAACTCCCACTCTCAAAATGCACTTGCTTATACAATAATAGATATCTTATCTACAGATTCAATAGGTCCTTATGATCATTGGATATATCACCATGTTGAAAGTATCAATTAACCCTACCTACCCCTGTATCTAATCAGCAAAGGGGGGCCTCCAAATATTCTATTTTGTACTAAAGCTTGGTTTCACTAAAATGGACTTTTAATGGATTACTTTTCCATTCGATAAATTAAGTGTAATTGTAAGTAAACTACATGATATTATAGCTAAAAACATAACCATAATGATAATGGAAGAAAGATATGCCTAATCTAATCAGATCTCTAGCTATACAGATCACTCATTAACTAAGATGAAGCATGTCAGGTCCTCCATCCACTTAGAGAGCAGAACAAATCAAACTACACAACCATAGATCACTCATTCAAAAGAAGCACTGTGTCTCCACAAAGTTCAAAAGGTCTCCCTCTGACTTTGTATTCTCATATGTAGGGATGGATGGAAATTCCTATTTTTTAATTTTTCTAATGAATTTATTTATTATTTGTTCTGGGAATTTTAATTGAAAAGCTGCATTTTTCTGCTTTTTCCACAAAAAATCATGTGCATAGACATTCCATAAGTGGCAGTTTCTCCTAATGGCAGAGAGTTCCTGCTGGAGGGGCTCTATTGTGAGGTTCTATTGTGTCCAGTGCTATGGGACAAACCTGGGTCAGTATATGGGGTTCTGGCTATCATGGGACGGTATCCTTTTGAAAGGTCACACTTTAACCATGTCACCTGGATAAAAATAGTGACATGACAATCTCGCAGTGCATGACAGCACATGTTGCCTAATCAATGGTCCCTTACAATACTTATACAGCCAGTGATTCTCTTCAATCACCTTCCGTTTGAGCCTTAACAGTTTTTATTATTTTTTTGTTACTTTTCTGCCAGGGCAGCCTCCTTCTGCAAATACGTATGTGAGCCGATCCTGCCTCTCTCTCCCCTTCTCTGCGTGCTCTGCTCCTCCCTGTCATTCTGCACGCAGAGAAGGGGAGAGAGAGGCATATCAGCTCACATACATATTTGTGTAGGGGTTTTGGTATAATAGCCTTTTCCTAAAGCTGCAGAAGGAGGCTGCCTCTGCAGAAAGGTAACAAAAAAAGACAAAAACTGTTAAGGCTCAAACGGAAGGTGAAGAGAATCACCGGCTGTATAAGTATTGTGCGCAGCCATTGACTAGGCAACATGACAATCTTATGCTGTCATGCACTGCGAGATTGTCATGTCGCTATTTTTATCCAGGCGACATGGTTAAAGTGTTAAATGGTTGCACGCTCTTTTGTGTGCAACCTTTTAAAAGTGAACCTGTGGGACAAGGCTGGAAGTCAATATGTGTAGCTCTATGGCTTCCAGTGCAGTGGGACAATGCTGTATGTGTGTTCTGTACTGACAATGAGACAAGATTGTATGTAAGTATTTGTGATGATACCTCCCAGTGCAGTGGGACAATGTTGGGTGAAGGAATATGTGGTTCTATTGCTCCTGTGGGACAAGGCTGGGAGGTGGGGTCAGTTTGTGCAATTCTGTGGATACCAGTGCAGTGGGACAAGGCTGGGGGTCCAGGGAAAACCTGTACTTTTCATGTGCAGATTTTAGGTAAAAGTTTTTGCATATCCCTCTTCACAAGACTGCCTTTCCTAAAATATAAAGAAATAGCATCATAGGTAGTGTTGAGCGAGCACCCCGATGCTCGGATGCTCGGGTGCTCTGACCGAGCACCCCCTGAGGCTCGAGTGCTCGGCCGAGCACCCGAGCCCCATTGAAATTAATGGGGCGACACGAGCATTACACCAGGCACCCCCTGCTCTGATGAGGGGAGGGTGCCTGGTCAATGCCCCCCTTCATCTCCGCTATGCCCCCTTCATCTCCGAATGCCCCCTTCATCTCCGCAATGTCCCCCTTCATCTCCGCTATGCCCCCTTCATCTCCGCTATGCCCCTCTTCCACAATGTCCCCCTTCATCTCCGCTATGCCCCTCTTCCACAATGTCCCCCTTCATCTCCTCTATGCCATAGAGGAGATGAAGGGGGACATTGTGGAAGAGGGGCATAGCGGAGATGAAGGGGGACATTGTGGAAGAGGGGCATAGAGGAGATGAAGGGGGACATTGTGGAAGAGGGGCATAGCGGAGATGAAGGGGGACATTGTGGAAGAGGGGCATAGAGTCTATGCCCCTCTTCCACAATGTCCCCCTTCATCTCCGCAATGCCCCCTTCATCTCCGCAATGCCCCCGTACCTCCAGTCCCTGGTGGTCCAGCGGAGCGTCTTCAGATCTGTGCCTCTTCCGGCACAGATCCCCGCCACCCGAACATGGCGGGCGAGCACATGGCGGTACTCGACGAGTACCGCCATGTGCCGAGCAGAGCGATGCTCGAGCCGATCCGAGCATCGGCCGAGCACGCTCGCTCAACACTAATCATAGGCATAAGCTTGAAGGAAATGAGGCTGTCTGTTGTGATGCGGGCTAAAGTGCCTCTCTACTCCACTATTCCCTGATTTAAGCTTAATGTTCCTCACATGTTCATACAGACTCTTCTTAAAAGGTCTAGTGGTACAGATAATATTCTAGAGGTCACTGACTTTTATTAACATAGTAATCCAATATCTGTCTTTTATTATTACAAGTTTTTTTTCAGTGTTGTCAAATCGTGGTAGGCGCACTGCCATCATCTCTTTGAGATTTGGCTTTTTCCTGTATATACTACCAGTGCACTTGTCGGTATATATATCTGGTAATGCATCTATCTAATCTATCTGTCTATCTGGTAACCCCTTCTATATTGGGCCAGTAGTGATAATGATATTAATTATTTCACCTACATACTCATTATAATTTATCACTCATACTAAATTATATGTAGAGTTAAAGTCCTTTTTATTAGCTCCTTCTTGGTATAAAACTTTATCAATATCATCAATTTTAAATTTATCTTATATTTTCAGTCTATTACTAACAATATTACTATGTCTGTTCCTGCCCTGAGGAGGTTTAATTTAATAACCATTTTTGATATTTTTATAAACCATATTATTATTTCTTATCAATCCTACTTATACTATTTTGTAGAGTACCATATTTTCAACAATTTGTAGAGCAGTTCCCAAATGCAAGCCAGAAAATGATTTTTGAGAAATAAAGGGACATTTAAAGGTCTTTGTTTAAACCAGTTCCACAAATCTACTCATCTTTTAATCCTACTAGGTTCTCAATAACTTACTTCAAAGTCACATTCTGCTATATCATAGAATACACTATATAATGCAATCTATTTATCAGACTGGGTGAATGAATTTAGGGGAAAAGAACAGACCGGTTGAGATGAAACTCTGTTTCAAGATAGACTACTAAAATTGATGGAAAAATAATTAAAATATTTGTGGGATTTAACTAGTCTGGAAAGATATGTGGACAACACGATTATCTCAGGGGTAATGAGGCGGAATAGAAATTCTTAAAACATTGGGAATGCTACCTTGGAACAATGCTCATCTCAACTTATGATATGGATAATTTAACAACACATAATATTTTAAAATGTTTAGAGGGGAAGATTAGGAACCAGCAGGAATTTTTAAATGGAATGAGAATAAGGGACGGTTTCAAAACTGAAAATAGAAGAATGTACTACATTTTTAATAAATCAGATAAGGAAATTGTGAATAGAAAGAGAACAGAGAAAGAGAACAGACTTTGTTAGAGATACAGATGTTTATAAAAGGATCAAGTATTCACATTGATTATTAAAAGAATTGAGAATAGAGTACAGGGCATAGAACAGGCACATATTCTAGGGAAACAGCCAACCCCAAATGTACTTTCAACCATGTTGGGCCTTGTCAGTGAGGTGTAGCTCATCACTCTAGGCACTGTGAGCAAGTGTTGGCAGTAAAAACCTTATAATATGTTTTAAAAATGAAAGTTTACTTATGTTTTTAAGATTAGATTTTGATATAACATTCATAACTATAACAAGGTCTAAAATCATATTTCCTTATGCTTTTGGAACAAAGTGTCTTTTAGCAGTCAGTGTTGTTGGAGTCATTTCCTAGTTCAACCACCTGCAACATCCTTTATATTGTCCAGACCACCCACTAAACTGATGTTCTTTTTCAAATGTTGCATAACATGAAAAAAGGAAAATTATTGGTCTATGTTGTACACAATCTTGTGTTTTCTATTTGTTTGATCTTTTTTAAGGTATTTTAATCATTTCATGATAGCAACTAGTTCAAATATCATAACAGAAGTTGTAATTTTGACACAGGGCAAACAAACTGTAGCATAGGGGACAAATAAAAAGTCCAGTTCTGCCGTATCTTGCAGTTTAGGCCAGTGATCCATAGAGTAAGTCCTCGAGATACACCAGCAGGTCACATTTTCAATTCATTCCTGCTTGTTTACAGGTGGGCAATCAGTGGTTCAGAAGCTTTGATCGCATTACCTGTGCTTAATTAGAAATATCCTTAAAACCTGACATATTGGTATGTTCTGAGGACTGCAGCTTAGAATCACTAATGTAGGCTGTGCAGGGGAAGCTTTAAAATGTGTCTGGAGGTCCATGTGAATGCCACCCTTAGGCCCACAATATAACTGGGGACGTCTGAATGTGCAAGAAAATACAACGATTTCCTTCAGCCTTAGCCATTCACAAATTCATCAATGGCTGGATCATATCTGGTATTCGCTCATTCATCAGCGAGTGAGAACCAGATATGTCATCGTTCCCATCCAGTATGCTCAGACTGGCAGATCTCAGAGATCTCTATGGTATCTATTTAATAGACTTGAGCTGTCAAAAAGCAAAATGAACTTTTGCTGCACTTCATTTAATAAATTGGATTAGCCCTGGCACTTATTGCAAAGGGAGCAGGGAAACCCCAAAATTCTGGGTGGTATAACATTTTCAAGCAAGAAAAACAGTTTTAAAACTACACTTGTACAGCCAAAGTATGTTAACCACATCAAATACTTAAAGGGGATCTATCACCCCTATACATGTTTGCCTAAAAGTTTGTTTATATAGCAACTAGATGGAGTCATTTTTTTTTTATCGTTATTTTGTTGAAATTAAGCTTGTAAAGATGATCCCTTGTCTTCCTTCCAGACAGACTGTGGGTACAGCTCCGTACCGCAGCCTTTGCTCCACTCGTTCAATCCAGTCTCCTCCAATGACGGCGGCTTTCTGCATGTAAGCTGGAGCGCACTTTGGCCAATGAGAGCGCTCCAGTTTACATGCAGAAAGCCTCCATTATCAGATGAGGCTGGATCAAAGGAGGGGAGAAGATGGACAGTGAGAGACTGCGGTACAGAGTTTATCCAGAAGTAAGAGCAGGATAATCTTTACAAGCTTGATTTCAGCAAAATAACGATTTAAAACATAAAAATAAAAACATTATTCCATCTGGTCGCTATATAAGCAAACTTTTAAAACAAACACTTATATGGGTGATAGATCCTTTTTAATAAAGCAAAATAAATAACAGTATATGCAATATGGGAAGCTTATAGCATATTAATCTTTAAATTACAAGCGCACAGTGTATGATGCAATAATTGAGTTTTAAAATCAGGAGGAAATCTGGGACAGCACAACGCAGGAACAGCCAAAGTCGAGAATTGTCCCTACAAATCTGGGACATGAGACAGGTACAGAGCAGTTGTTGGACTATAATTATAAACTATAATTGTAGTTCAACAATAGCTGGTGAGTTATAGGTTGGGCACATCTATGCCTATCTCAGTTTCTATAATATAAAAAGCCATCCATGATGCAGGGATTTAGCCGGCATCAGTCTGCTGTTCCAATACAACTCTAAAGAGTTTACATGGTGTGCTTCACAGTTTTGGCAGTTAAACCCTTCCAGTAGCATTGGATATTACAGAAGCCAGATAACTTGTTGATCACTAAATGTTTTAGCGTATGATAGTTCAAAACCTTTGGACAGGTTGCCTGGCTGCTGTGACTGCTAAACAAGTGAAGATCCCATGTAAAAAATAATTCTAAAGGAGTGTACTGAAACAAGAAATAATTTATAACATTCAAATTCAGAAAAGCATAGCTGTGTAAACCTGTGAATCACCAGCTGTTGTTGGACTGCAAAATTAGCCTCTATAATATATTATTCATTGTAATCTAATTGCAGCATGTGTCTGGTTGCTTCTCATATTTATATCTCAAATACCCTTAGGCAAAGGCACTCAATGTGCCGCTAACCCTGCACCCAACCCTTCCCTTTGCCACATATAGTTTGACACACTAATATATATCACTGGATGAAGGGATAGAAAATCAAAGAGAAAGAGTGAGGGTGGGAAGCGGTGGGGGGGGAGGATATCAGCAACATGAAGTTGGAATGACAATAATTTGTTAAACAATAAGGAAACTCTTGCTTTTCTAGTGAGCTCCCCTGAGGGTGGAGAGCATCAGTGACCTTTTCTAAAGGGAAACATAACAGAGCATAGGAAAGGGACACATAGAGATTTTTGTAGGAGGGGTGGGGTCAAACAGGCAGTACTAGTTATCCCAAAAGATATAGACAAGGTAATCTAATAAGTGTTCCCTCATTCTCTTCTGCAGTGTTGGAACAGTTGAAGATTATAGTGTGTTTGGAAGGGTAGATGGGCAACAACAGTATTTCCCAAAAGAAATAGAGTAGCTAATATAATATTGGATTCTCAGAGTATCTGCTGTGGTGTGAACCCATTTAACTGCTACTTCCTACCACTAATTGATCGTGTGTATAAGTTGATCACAGTGTCCAAAACAGAAGTATGCCTTCTGCTGTGCATACTGTGATCATCACATAGACCTGCACATCTAGGCAGTTGCAGTTGAAAGAGTACACTACAATGGAGACTGGGAGAATCACATATTACATTAGATGGTCTATTTGGGATGGTCTTATGGGACATACTACAGCTGCCCTTCTGCACTCCCAAACACACTATAATATATCTCTGTCCCCACCTTGGTCAACTCCTTAAGTACTAGAGGTCTCCAACTCATAACTTTGCAGATCATTTGGAGACCTCATTAGCATTCACAGGGTTAACTTAGCCCTTTGAATGCCAGAGGGGTACGCAATGCATTGCCCGGAGCTACTGTATGATACACATGGCTCTCTCGTTGTGCAGAACTCCTAATCTGGGGAGAACTAAGCAGTTATATGCATTACATAGACAAAGAAAAGTTGCACAGCATGCCAATTCTGTCCTGCTGCATCTGTATAATTTTCAAAATGGCAGTTGGGCTCAGATGGGCTCAGTTATAGGCACAGCTGATTTCCAGTGAGGTCAGTGATTCTGTACCTTTTGCTAATGACCTAGTACTTGTGTCAGTGACCCAGAATCTTTTATCAATGACTGTAATTGTTGCACTTTGCACACTACGAAAAAGGTGACCTGGTACCATTCCTTTTAGAAAATCACCCCTCAAAAAAGGCTACTTTGCCAGGTTGATCCGTGCCCTTTGATGCCATCCATTAATCCTTTAAATATCTGGGAGATTCCCTGCCCATTATCCCACCAATGTAACAGTGTTGACACTGTAGTGATTGGGGAACAGTTATTTAACATATGTATACACACAAACACGTAACCTTGGCTGAAGCTCAGAACTAAGAACACAAGACTGGTATCACATGAATAAGTCTGCCATATACTGACCCACTGCCCTCCACCTTTCACCTTGGCACACTCACCTGGTTATGGACATATGCAAGGACAGCAAGCAGAGAGACATCATGGCACTTGTGCCCATAATTATAAGTACAGGTTTAATCCATTAAACTATTAAATCCACTTCCTTAGAATCTAGGGGGACTGGACCCATTGTACCCACTCCCCCTGGTTCTTAAACCCATGTTTATTGCCTCACTACATTTATTGCAGATGGATCACAGAGCGGGGCAATCCCTGAAAAAACTGTCAAGGGGGGCATGGTTTTCCTTATGCTCACAGAAGAAGATTGTCCCTTGCTGTGAGCTGTCTGGTCCCAGGACCACATTTCACATCTTAGGGGAGGTGGCTTACACTAGGTAAAAGGGGTGGGAGGGGGATATGTTATCATTCAATTACTCTTGAACTACAACTCATACAGTACTGAAATACCATTATCCATGGCCCAAATACTATGAAGACTAATTGGAGCTTCTGTTTTTGTGAAGCATTACTATCCCTTTAAGACTGGAATTCAACAAGTTATGAGAAGATCAGCTTATCCTCAGTAAAATATGGTATAAGTGTTGGCACTACCGTGACACCCACAACCACACATACAGGGTAGCATGTATTAAGAACAGGCAGACAGAGTCTGGGCACATTATAAGCACACTGATGTACGTACTAAAGGCTCCCCTGGAACCTTAGTTTGTTGGCAGAATTCCTGGAGGTGCCGTAAGCCCACTTTAGTGAATTGGGTGCAAGGGAAGCAGGCAAAAATACTCCTGCTCTCTTGCCCTTGGAACAGACATGAGTAACAGGAGGCAAGGGCTATCCTGGGTCTCTGTCTCACCCTACAGTGATGCCCTTCCCTAACTACCATCCCCAAATGTGCAGGATCCCTGCAAAGCAATCATACCCCCAATGGGGAGGTTAAGACAAGCTGAAACACTACACTATACCCCACAATCTCCCTATCCTTACGTGATCTGTTGCCAGGTCGGCTCATATTAGATGAACCAGCAGCAGAGGGGTAAATAGTTAAAAAAATACAAGCATTAGATTTTATTTATTGCCAAATAGCCTTAAATAAAATCTGGGGGGATGTTATTATCTCTCCATCATGATCAGATCATTATAGAGAGTGTATCTAAAATAAGGGGACCACAAATATGGATTATTTTAATCCCATATTTTGTAAGCAAAAAGCGTAAAAGATGTAAATTAATATGGGGTCAATATATATCATGATAATTCAATGGAAGACCAGAAGCATCAACAAAAATTCATATGGAGGCCAAATTCGCCCTGTTTTACTGTCCCACTAGTAGCCTAAAACCACACACACACACAGTGACTGACACCCCAGCCTTGTCTCACTGGTAAGCACGACACACATAACATGCCCCCGCCATGTTCCATTGGTAGCCATAGAATCACATATACAATATACCCCAACCATGTGACATAGTAACATAATAACATAGTAGATAAGGCTGAAAAAAGACATGCGTCCATCAAGTCCAGCCCATGCCAATAACACCCCTGTTGATCCAGGGTCCCTGTTGCCACTGGTAGACATAGGATCAGAAACAATTCCCCCTCACTATGTCCCACTGATAGCCACAGAATAACATGCAGTGCCTCCCCCACCATGTCTTACTGGTAGGCAAGGAAAGAGACATTAGAATGACTCATCTGACTCCATCAACACCCTCCACTTAGGTACAAGAATTGTATGTAAATTAATATGGGGATCAGAGATTAATTGCAGCTGCTTTTTTATGAAACATTACTATCCCTTTAATGTACACAGCAATTAAAAATATATCCTCTTTTATATACATTCATTATATCTAAACATAATGTTGCTCTGTCTTTATAACTGAACAAAAACAAACCAATGTATACTATATGGCTAATATATGACATAGCACAATGTCTAAATTATTTTGTATGTACTAATATTTAAATTATCAAGCAAAAACTTGCACATTCAATGTTTAACATTGTTGGAAACACAAAGAGGTTGTTTTTATAAGTGCTACAAAGTGGTGCTTCATACCTTTTAGTACTGAAAGGACTGACGTCAATTTTAGACGATTCAATATGAAGAGTCATAATACATAAATTAGACCCAATGGATTTTTTCAATGTTTTTATTCGGCTGAATGCCAAAAGTCCTTTCAAAAAGGTCTAGATTCAATATTAAACCAAACAGGTGTTTCCCTATGTACTTTGGAGCATTTTTGGGAGTTAAGTCATTAGATTTTCTTTCTTCAGCTCTTTCAAAAGGCAAATTACTCCACTTGTGTAAATCTATATGACTTCTGTTATACTGAGTCCCAGCGTTAAAACATTAGATTTGCCAAATAACATCTGTCTCTTGAATCTCTTAATTTATTTTGACTTTTCTGCTCTTCATATTTCCAAATCCCCCCAGTTCATCATTTTATTGTTTCTATGAGTTTTTGTACACACCTTATTTTTAACCCTTTGAGTGCCAGAAGGGTATCCAATGTATTATGTAGTAATGTGTGGATGCCTTTCTGGCACTTAAAGGGTTAGCAAAACTACAGAATGTTAAAAGAGTAGTAAATTTAGAGTTTTTACTGCTGAGTAAAACAAGGGCTGTCAGTTGTTGTATTCAAATGCAATAACAGTTAAAATAGTCAGGTAGTGAATGTACACTGTGTTTACTTCCTGATAGTTCTAACTGACAGGAAGTGACTCAGCAGTTTCTATCACATTCTATGGAGAACTGTTTGACATGAACTTTACTCTCAAATGGAATGTAACAGAATAACTAATTGCAATCTGACTACTAGAGGAAACTGTTAATGAAAAAAAAAGTTTAAACTGTAATAACGCTGGAAAAATGCATCTCTCAGAAGTGGGAGTACCCTTATTTTATTCAACAGGAAAAGTCCTACACTACATCGTTTTTATAACAAAAGTTTACTGCTCTTTTAAGAAAAACTGAGGGCGACTGATTCTGAAAATTGTCTGCAAAATCCTATTGAATTATATTTCGATCAGATGGACTATGGGTCAAATATCTTTGCAGGGCTTTTTTTCAAAGACCCATATTGCTTACAATGTTATGCTTTGTTCTACCTGGATATTCCATCCCCCCTTTGAATCCCAGTCACTATAGATTAGCAATCCATCCAAAGTTCATCAGGGTTGAGTCTTGTAAACCATGATTTGGTTGGGGTTTCAAAATATTTCAAATGATTCTCCATTGGAATTCTGTATACCATCTTATACATGATTGTCGTTAATGAAAAAAATTCCTACATAAAATGGGAGAGCTGCAATTAACCAAGGAGGCAAATATAGTCAAGTTGATACCTTTATTGGCTAACTAAACAGATTTAGGATGCAAGCTTTCAAGACCACTCAGGTCTAGTGATGATCGAGCACCCCAATGCTCGGGTGTTCGGGTGCTCTGGCCGAGCACCCCCGGAGGCTTGAGTGCTCGGCCGAGCACCCGAGCCCCATTGAAGTCAATGGGAGGACTCGAGCATTACACCAGGCACCCCCTGCTCTGATGAGGGGAGGGTGCCTGGTCCATAGGAAAAGGGCAGAAAATGATGGAAACACCACAGAAATGGTTCAGGGACAGCATAGGGAGGATGTCTGGATGCATCTTGGACTCCAACGTCGCTGCTGGGAATGATGTTTCGCCCGTAGTACGCCATTTTTACAGACTGACCGTAAAACACACAAAAAGGAAGATAAAAACGACTTTAGGCGAAAAATTGTTACCAAACAGTATTTGCTGTATATTTACTTGTGTATCATCTGCAAATTCTGCAAAAAATTTCATCGATTTTTCTGAACTGGGGCCATGATTAAGAGGGAAACGTGAGCAGAGGCAAATTCTGCAAAAAATTTCCTCGATTTTTCTGAACTGGGGCCATGATTAAGAGGGAAACGTGCGCAGAGGCAAATTCTGCAAAAAATTTCCTCGATTTTTCTGAACTGGGGCCATGATTAAGAGCGAAACGTGCGCTGAGCCGACCATCTAAAACATTATGGGTGAGGGTCTGCTGTGGAGCTGACCATCCTAAACATTATATGCGAAGGCCCGCTAGTGAGCTGACGCTATAAAACATTATATGAGAGGGCCCGCTAGAGAGCTGACCCAATAAAACATTATATGAGAAGGCCCGCTGGTGAGCTGACCTATACAAAAATTGTCAAACAGCGCCCGCTGGTGAGCTGGCCCTATATAAAAATTATATCACAGGGCCCGCTGGTGAGCTGGCCCTATATAAAAATTATATCCCAGGGTATATGGAAGAGAGTCAACCATATACCCATTTTTTGGGTGGAAGGGGTGAATGGGAATACAGAGTATTCCCATCATTGTAAATAACATATATAAAGTCACTTTATGTTCACCCGGGGCTTTCCTCCAGTGGAGTGGAGAAGTCAGGGGAATTCCAGGCCTTGTTCATTTTTATAAGTGTCAACCTATCAGCATTTTCGGTGGAAAGGCGGATACGCTTATCTGTTATGATGCCACCAGCAGCACTAAATACCCGCTCAGACAGAACGCTGGCGGCAGGGCAGGCCAGCACCTCCAAGGCGTAGAGTGCCAGTTCATACCACGTGTCCAGCTTGGACACCCAGTAGTTGTAAGGCACAGAGGGATCATTGAGGATGCTGACACGGTCTGCTAAGTACTCCTTCACCATCTTCCAAAACTTTTCCCTCCTTGTGACACTAGGCTGCGCATCAGGGTGAGGGTGCTGGCGGGGTGTCATGAAGGTGTCCCACGCCTTGGAGAGTGTTGCCCTGCCTTTGTCGGAACTGCTGTGTGCTCCCCTTTTCTCCCCTTCTCGGTTGGCCAAGGTAGCACGTACTCTGCCGCCAACGTTGTCAGATGGAAAATTTTGGAGCAATTTTTCGACAAGAACCTTCTGGTATTGCACTATTTTGCTTGTCCTCTCCACCGGAGGAATGAGAGATGAGAAATTCTCTTTGTAGCGGGGGTCCAGAAGGGTGAACACCCAGTAATCTGTGTTGTCTAAAATGCGTATAACGCGTGGGTCACGGGAAAGGCAGCCTAACATAAAGTCAGCCATGTGTGCCAGAGTACCAACAGGCAAGATTTCGCTGTCCTCACCAGGAGGATGACTCTCAATCTCCTCATCCTCTTCCTCCTCTTCTGCCCACCCGCGCTGAAGAGATGGAACTAAAGTTCCATGGCTACCCTCTGTAGCGGAGGCAACCGTGTCTTCCTCCTCCTCCTCCTCCTCCGCCTCCTCCAATTGTCGCTGAGAAGACGAAGTGAGGGTGCTCTGGCTATCACCTTGTGTAAGCTCTTCCTCCCGCATTTCCACCTCTTCCACATGCAAAGCGTCGGTTTTAATTGTGAGCAGTGAGCGTTTCAGTAGACACAGAAGTGGGATGGTTACACTGATAATAGCGTTATCGCCGCTCACCATCTGTGTCGATTCCTCAAAATTGCGTAAAACCTCACAGAGGTCTGACATCCAATCCCACTCCTCACTTCTGATTAGAGGAAGTTGAACGGAGAGGCGACGACCGTGTAACAGCTGGTACTCCACTACTGCCCTCTGCTGCTCACAAAGCCGGGCCAACATGTGGAAGGTGGAGTTCCAGCGCGTGCTCACGTCACACAGCAGCCGGTGAGCTGGCAATTGTAAGCGCTGCTGCAGCTTCAACAGGCCGGCTGAAGCTGTTGATGACTTACGGAAATGTGCACACACGCGGCGCACCTTGGTCAAGAGATCATGCAAATTGGGGTAGGTTTTTAGAAATCGCTGAACCACTAAATTAAATACATGTGCTAGGCATGGTACGTGTGTGAGCTTGCCGAGCTCCAAAGCCGCCACCAAGTTACGCCCATTATCACACACAACCATGCCTGGTTGCAGGTTGAGTGGCGAGAGCCACTGCTCGGTCTGGTGACTAATCCCCTGCAACAGCTCTGAGGCCGTGTGCTGTTTGTCCCCAAGGCAGATCAGCTTCAGCACGGCCTGTTGACGCTTCCCCACTGCAGTGCTACACTGCTTCCAGCTACCGGCTGATGGGTGAGTGGCGCTGCGCGCAGAGAATTCGGAGGTGGAAACGGAGGAGGAGGAGCCAATAACGTAGGTGCTGGCGGAAACCCTGATGGAGGTAGGGCCCGCAATCCTCGGCGTGGGTAGCACCTGTGCCATCCCAGGGTCCGAATCACTCCCAGCCTCCACGACATTCACCTAGTGTGCCGTCAGGGAAATGTAGCGTCCCTGGCCACAAGCACTTGTCCATGTGTCAGTCGTTAAGTGGACCTTCCCAGTAACTGCGTTGGTCAGGGCACGGGTGATGTTACGGGACACATGGTGGTGTAAGGCGGGGACGGCACACTGGGAAAAGTAGTGGCGGCTGGGGACTGCGTACCGAGGGACAGCTGCTGCCATCAGGCTGCGGAAGGACTCAGTCTCCACAAGCCTAAATGGCAGCATTTCGATGGCCAGTAATTTGGAAAGGTGTGAGGTTAGTGCTATGGCCTGTGGGTGGGTGGCTGGGTATTTTCGCTTGCGCTCAAATGCCTGGGGTAACGACATTTGGACGCTGCGCTGGGACAGGGAAGTGGATGTGGTCGCTGATGGTGCTTCAGATGGTACAGGTGCAGGGCGGGAGGTATGCGGGCCTGCGCCTTCGACAGGCGATTGGCCGGCACCGAAAACAGGGGAAGAGGAGGCAGTGGTGTGGCCTGCAGACACAGATTGGCGATCCGGGCGTTCCTCCCACTTATTACGGTGCTTGGATGCCATGTGTCGGATCATGCTGGTGGTGGTGAGGTTTCTAGTGTTCATGCCTCGTCGCATTCTGGTGTGGCACAGGTTGCAAACTACAATTTTTTTGTCGTCCGCACTTTCCTTAAAAAAACGCCATACCGCGGAACACCTAGCCCTTGGCAAGGGAGATTTACGCAAGGGGGTGCTCCGTGGAACATTTGCGGGCCGGTTTGGAGCGGTCCGCCTTCTTTCTTTAGCCACACCACTGCCTCTTCCAGCCTGTTGCGGTGCTGCAGATGGCTCACCCTCAGGACTGCTGTCATCACTCGGCTCTCCACCTTCCCAGGTGGGGTCAGTCACCTCATCGTCCACCAAGTCCTCCTCCACTTCCTCACTCTGATCATCCTCCTCATTTCTTGATCCCACCACATACTCAGTCATTGACAACTGTGTATCATCCTCCTCATCAAGGTCTTGAGACAGTAATAGTGGTTGATTTGATGGCAACTGTGTCTCATCATCATCATCCACTTCATTTGACCTTAAATGCCGTTCCCCTCTGTCATCTTCTTGTGATTGGGTACCCTCTAGAGGTTGTGAATCAGGGCACAAGATGTCATGTTCCTCTGCAAGCGTGCTTGGAGAGAGGTTCAAATGAAGGATTGGTGATGAGACGAGCTCCTCACTATATCCCAGTGTGGGATCACTTCTTTGGCCAGACCCTCTATGGTGGGAGGAAGGATGATCAGGGTGAGGATTATGTTGACCAGACTCTTGGCTACTGAGAGTGGACTTGGTGGAAGACAGGGTGGTGCTTAACCGACTGGAAGCAGTATCAGCTGAAATCCAACCGACCACCTGTTTGCAGTGGTCTGACCTCGAGAGTGATGTCCTGCGACGCCCTGTAAACTGAGACATGAAGCTAGGTATGGTGGATGTCTTTCTTTCTTGTGCTCTGGCACCAGGCACAGTTTCTACGCGTCCTGACCCGCGCCCTGAACTATCAGGATCACGTCCACTTCCCCGTCCCTTTTTACCCGCCTTCTTCATATTACACGGAATATGTGCTGCTAATCTGCAACTTTGCACACTAAACAGAATGTGCTGCTAATCTGCGGCTAGGCACAGTGAATGGAATATGTGACTTTTATTTTTTACACTTTGCACACTAAACAGAATGTGCTGCTAATCTGCAACTTTCCACACTAAACAGAATGTGCTGCTAATCTGCAACTTTGCACACTAAACAGAATGTGCTGCTTATCTGCGGCTAGGCACAGTGAACGGAATATGTGACTTTTATTTTTTACACTTTGCACACTAAACAGAATGTACTGCTAATCTGCAACTTTGCACACTAAACAGAATGTGCTGCTTATCTGCGGCTAGGCACAGTGAACGGAATATGTGACTTTTATTTTTTACACTTTGCACACTAAACAGAATGTGCTGCTTATCTGCGGCTAGGCACAGTGAACGGAATATGTGACTTTTATTTTTTACACTTTGCACACTAAACAGAATGTGCTGCTAATCTGCAACTTTGCACACTAAACAGAATGTGCTGCTTATCTGCGGCTAGGCACAGTGAACGGAATAAGTGACTTTTATTTTTTACACTTTGCACACTAAACAGAATGTGCTGCTAATCTGCAACTTTGCACACTAAACAGAATGTGCTGCTTATCTGCGGCTAGGCACAGTGAACGGAATAAGTGACTTTTATTTTTTACACTTTGCACACTAAACAGAATGTGCTGCTAATCTGCAACTTTGCACACTAAACAGAATGTGCTGCTTATCTGCGGCTAGGCACAGTGAACGGAATATGTGACTTTTATTTTTTACACTTTGCACACTAAACAGAATGTGCTGCTAATCTGCAACTTTGCACACTAAACAGAATGTGCTGCTTATCTGCGGCTAGGCACAGTGAACGGAATAAGTGACTTTTATTTTTTACACTTTGCACACTAAACAGAATGTGCTGCTAATCTGCAACTTTGCACACTAAACAGAATGTGCTGCTTATCTGCGGCTAGGCACAGTGAACGGAATATGTGACTTTTATTTTTTACACTTTGCACACTAAACAGAATGTGCTGCTAATCTGCAACTTTGCACACTAAACAGAATGTGCTGCTTATCTGCGGCTAGGCACAGTGAACGGAATAAGTGACTTTTATTTTTTACACTTTGCACACTAAACAGAATGTGCTGCTAATCTGCAACTTTGCACACTAAACAGAATGTGCTGCTTATCTGCGGCTAGGCACAGTGAACGGAATAAGTGACTTTTATTTTTTACACTTTGCACACTAAACAGAATGTGCTGCTAATCTGCAACTTTGCACACTAAACAGAATGTGCTGCTTATCTGCGGCTAGGCACAGTGAACGGAATATGTGACTTTTATTTTTTACACTTTGCACACTAAACAGAATGTGCTGCTTATCTGCGGCTAGGCACAGTGAACGGAATATGTGACTTTTATTTTTTACACTTTGCACACTAAACAGAATGTGCTGCTAATCTGCAACTTTGCACACTAAACAGAATGTGCTGCTTATCTGCGGCTAGGCACAGTGAACGGAATAAGTGACTTTTATTTTTTACACTTTGCACACTAAACAGAATGTGCTGCTAATCTGCAACTTTGCACACTAAACAGAATGTGCTGCTTATCTGCGGCTAGGCACAGTGAACGGAATAAGTGACTTTTATTTTTTACACTTTGCACACTAAACAGAATGTGCTGCTAATCTGCAACTTTGCACACTAAACAGAATGTGCTGCTAATTTGCAACTTTGCACACTAAACAGAATGTGCTGCTTATCTGCGGCTAGGCACAGTGAACGGAATGTGCTGCTAATCTGCAACTTTGCACACTAAAAAGAATGTGCTGCTAATCTGCAACTTTGCACACTAAACAGAATGTGCTGCTAATCTGCAACTTTGCACACTAAAAAGAATGTGCTGCTAATCTGCAACTTTGCACACTAAACAGAATATGCTGCTAATCTGCAACTTTGCACACTAAACAGAATGTGCTGCTAATCTGCGGCTAGGCACAGTGAACGGAATATGTGACGTTTTTTTTTTTTAAATCTCTGCCCCCCCAAACAAAATAAACTGCTGCCCCCACACACAATAGTCCTAAAAAGGACTTTTGGGTCTTTATGTTGTTCAAACACACTTTTCTTCTCCCTACACTGACTTTCCCTTCCTATCCTCATCTCTCCCTGGCTAAGACTGAGCCGAACTCGCTGGTCAGGTGCTATACAGCACCCGATCACGGGTTCTGGCCAGCCAATCAGTGTAATGCCAGCAGCCAACATGGCTGCTGGCATTACACTGATGTCAGAGCCTCTCCGCACGTTTATTGGCTGCGCAGCAGCCGCGAAACGTGCGGGGAGGAGACCCGAACATGGCGGGCGAGCACATGCGGTACTCGTACGAGTACCGCCATGTGCCGAGCAGAGCAATGCTCGAGCCGAACTGAGCTTCGGCCGAGCATGCTCGCTCATCACTACTCAGGTCCCTTCCTGAGGCATGTTATGCAGATAAATATGAAAACACCTCTCTTAAATACAAGTACACATTGCATTGTTTAGAATGGAAAGCAGATAAGATCAGCTCAGTTCAGACCCAGACTCTTCGTTCAGTCAATGGTAAAGCAGCGTGATTTAAATTGCAGTAATTCTCTGGAAATGTCAAAGGTATTCACACTCAAAGTTAGACTCTGTTGTAAAGACTAATCCACAATGTAATAATGTGACAGAAATTCCCTATCCATGTTCAGGCCATTATTTTAAGTATTAAACTGTCCATTTTGGCAAAAAATGTTCTCCCACTTGTGCCTCTGTCTTTTTGTTGTTAACACTGGATCTGTGGGAATTAACCTTTTATGTAGTGACTGACATGTTTCACCCACATAGAGAGCTGTTGAGTATTTTGCACACATGATGAGGTATATTACATTGGATGATTTCAGGTGAAGGTACCATTGATCTTATGGTGTAACTGGGTGTTCGGTATGGGTACCTTGTCCGTAGTGTAAATGTGTGCACAGGTTTCAAACCTCCTTTGTAGGCGGGGAGATGTCGTATTTCTTCTATTTTTATTCAGTACACTCCTTAACATCAGTTGTTTTAAATTGGGAGGCTGTTTCCCTTATTTTGTTCTTTGTACCTCAGCAGATTTTTTCTTGATTTGTGGGTAGCTTTCTGTATAGGAGTATCAATAATCCTGGCACTGTATCCCTGTTTTATAAAGTCTCCTCTGAGTTTATGAAGGTGCTCGTCACAGTCTGCCATGACAGATACAGTTGCATCTGATAGCCTGGCTGTATATGATGGAGTTCTTTGTGTGTGTTTGGGTGGAAGCTATTGTTTTTCCGGTAGGTTTGTCTGTCAATTGGTTTGCGGTATAGGGATGTGTGGATGGAGTTGTTCTGAATACTGATAGTTGTGTCTAGGAAGTTAATGTTTGTGCGTTAGTGACTGAGTGTTAGGTAGATACTGGTGTGGAAGTTTCTCTTCACTGGTAATCCAGATGATAAGAATATCATCTATCTAGTGGAGATAGACCAGGTTATTTTTGGCAGGTGGACAGGAAGTCCTTTTCTAATTTTGCCATAAACAGGTTGGCATACTGTGGTGCCATCCAGCTACCAACTGCAGCTCCATTTTTTGAAGCTAGAGGTCCTGTAATTGTGGGTGAGTATAAATTGTATGAGCTTTGTTGTTTTTTTCCAGGTATTCTTGGCATGCTGCCATACCATCTGTGTGTGGACTGTTAGTGTAAATGGATTCTACATCCATAGTGAACAGGATGGTGCTCTCTGGTATGGGGCCCAAGTCAGCTAGTTTATTTAAGAGATCTGTGGTGTCTTGAAGGAAGCTGGGTGTCATTGTATCAGGGGTTTCAGGGTATTTTCTACCCAACCAAAGACATTCTCTGCAAGTGTGCCAATTCCTGTTAATATGGGTCTTCGCGGGTTTCTTTCTTTGTGTATTTTTTGTAGCATGTAGAAGGATCTGCTGGTATCAGGGGCCTTATCTGTTCTCTTGTGTTGGAGGGCAGTTCTTTTATGATCGTATTAAGTTGTTTTGTATATTTTTTGTGGGATCATCTTGTAATTTCACATAGTATCTTTCATCAGAGAGTTGCCTATTTGCTTCTTGTGTGTAAGCCACAGTGTTCATAATAACAACAGCGCCCCCCTTCTTCACAGGTTTAATAATAATATCCTGGTTATCCTTTAGTGACTCTATAGCTTTTCATTCTTTGTAGGTTATGTTGGGTGTTGGTTCACATATTTTCTCCAGTATTTCTACAGTGTATCTGTGTCCAGTGTAGGGTTATTTCCTGGTTTTGGAGATCTTTTTGTGGGTGCATTGATGTTGTGATGTTGCTCTGTGGTACTGGTATATTTATTATCTATTATCCTGTCAATGGAGGACTTTTAACCCCTAGGATGCTATAAAGACCTCTTCAGCTCATTTTCTTTCATTTTCTGGTGTAGCTAAATTAAGTGTATAATACAGTCCTTACGAAGAAATAACAAGGTAGCAATTCTGGAGCAAGCCATCTGTACAGTAAGCAATACATATAGTCACTAAACATGTTAAACAGGGCTTTTAAATCTTTGAATTCTACAGAGGTCAAAGATAAGGAATGTACCGGAAACCTCTCTAGTATACAAGGAGTAAAAAATCCCATTTAAATTAATGATAATTGTACCCCCTCCCCCCCACACACACACACACAGGGAAGTTGCTACTCTTTTGCTTTCTGCATAAAGCCAAAGTCTGGAAAGGGACATGCTCATCAATATAGAAATAAAGTTTTAACTCAATAAATAAAATGAACAGCAAAAGATATCAATATACGTGTATCCTGCTTTCTCTTTAGCTTAGCAAATGGACCCTAAGTTTGATAGAAAGATAGACTGAACAGTACATCGACAGATAGACAGGGGACAGATAGATATATAGATAGATAGATAGATAGATAGATAGATAGATAGATAGATAGATAGATGAATGATCTGCAACATTCAAAGTTAAAAATATTTATAATAATGTAGTTTTTCCAGCCAAACAGGACGTTTCTATTCAAAAACTATTGAGTACAAAAATAACTCTGTTATTTAAAGTCAGACACACATAAACCTATCAAGATGTTAATGGACATTTACTAAACAAACATGTTTTTAGTACAATTATGTAAATTCATAATAAATGTCCAAGCCAAATAATTTGATTTATTTTATTATATTTCTAAAGCTGATAGCAGATGCAATAAAATAATGGTAATTTTTCATCCAGCATTCATCATGGGATAAGGTAACAAGCAAATACTTGAGTTGCTTTGTCTGGTAAAAAGGAAACAGCCATTTTGCAGTGGGGGTAGGAATGATGAAAAATGTCATTCACATGAACAATCCCTTTTGCTTTTCAGTGCAGAACTCTTGGGATTTGTTTGGCTTGACTTATCTGGCTTACTTTCCCTTGTCATTGTACTGTGAGATGGCTGAAGCCTTTGACTGCCTTCAAACCTGCTCATTGAAAAACAAATGACCAGAATGCAATCTGAGTAATGCCAGAAACAAATAAGGGACTTGACAGAGGTCAGCCTAAGCCCTTACATTTAGATCAATTAATATTTTTTCATTGTACCTCAAATGTTTCTTTGTCTTTTTAAGGCCTGCAACTGTGGCTTAAATTTACTTTTCAGACTTCTTTATTGAAACAAGTAGGACAAAATGAGAGTTGGGAAGACAAAAGTAGAATCGTAGGCACAAAGGCACATGTGGAGTAATTTCAAGGCAGGCCAACTGTTTACAGGGAAAAGTAAAAATTCCCACATAAATAAAATAGCCTTTTAACCTCATGAATATGAGATTATGCTAGAGGGATCTCCTCTATTATTTATTATTTTTATCCTTTTTTATTGAGTGTAACCATATTTTGCAACATTGTATCAATAGGGTTGAGAAAAATATGCCATAAAATGCAAAACTTTATTGAAACAAGTAGCCCTACTCATGAAAGTTTATAATCTACAGTGTGAGGGAACGTAAGAGACACAAGATGAGAAAAGAAAAGAAAGTTAAGTAAACTACAGAATTAGACCCTAAGGAGAATTAAAGAGCTATGATTTTGGGAAAGTATTTGTGTGACGAGATCTGTATTCAAAGAGTAATAAAGTTGCTTGAATGTCAGATATGGTGTGGTAGTAAGTTCCATTGTAGGGGTGCAGTTTGGGAGAGGTCTTGCGGGTGTGACTGAGAAGCAGTTATGAGAATGGATCAATGGGTGGTGGATACGCTTGACAGTTACTTTTTTAGGGTTGGTGGTAGTCCAGTCAGAAGATGAAGGGAATGTCTCCCAGTCAGAAGATAAATGGGAATGTCTCCCATTAACACTTTAGATTGTAAGCTTTCGGGCAGGGACCTCGTGGCCAATGTTTCACTCTACAAAGTACCTGTAACCCTGTATTGTTTAAACCCTTAAATTGTAAAGCAATGCGTACACTTGTGGCGCTATATAAATAAACATATTCATTAATTCATTCATTCATGAAGGTTATAACAACATCTTGGTTGTGGAAATAGTGTATGTGGGCAATGTTTTTGAAGTGGAGAAAGTAAAACTTTTAGAGGGCCCGAATGTAGGAAATAACAGAAAGAACAGTGTCAGAAATCAAATAATTGTCAACATTTACCCACTATACTCAGAACTGCAACTGGCTTACAGTCCTACAGTCCTGGGTATCATGCTTAGATACTCCCTCTCATTATGTCACTATTGGTGTCTTAAAAGGATAGTACTACTTTATTTACACATGCTTTAATGTGCCATTGGTGATGACTGCACTGTGCCTACCCCAAGAGAAAAATAGTCACACACCCATAACTTCAAGGGGGAGGAAAAGGTGGAGAAGAATGGCCTCTTTCTTCTTCTCCTCCACATTCCCCCTTCACTGGCTGGGGCAGAGGATGATGTTGCTGCTGTTGCTGCTACTGCCCCAGAACAAGCACTGCAACAAGGACCAGCAGTAATGTTGCTGGCAAGTGGAACCTGCCCTAGTCCCAGATCACTTGTTGAGTCCATTCCCACTGTGTCCACGGTGGTCTGTGGCACACTAGTCTGCTCCTCAGCATCCTGCTGCCCTTGCAACTCAGCTGCAGCAGGAATTAGAGCAGTAGCAAACTCTGCAAATTCCAAAAGCTTACTGCTGTCAGTGGTGGTGGTTGTGATGCCCATCCCCACCCTGTCTCCCATTCCTTCTCAGTTTGGGCTAAAAAAAGCATTCAGTGTCTCTTCCAACCCAGCTTCTCCACCGTCATCATCATCATCACCAATACAATTAGTCCCTCCGTGCTGCTGCTGCTGTACTACAGACATCTCACTGCTGGTTGGAGGAGGTGATGATAAATATGACAGAGGGTCTCCTAATGTCACACTTGCCATTTCTTGTTGACCTGAAGAAGGCAGACTGGCAGCACTAGCAGCAAGCACAGGCAGCTGATCTGTGCTCCTGGATAATGTTCCACATGGACAACGATGTGGGGGAAAGGGGACTCCCAGGGTCAGGGGAATGGTGTGAGCTTCCTTGACTGCGAGTCTGGATGCTTTTGATTGCTTCCCCTACCACTCCCCTAACACTAGTCCCACCGGCTGCATCACCATCACTGCTACTGCGACTACTAAGAAGAACCACATCAATTTCAGCCCCTGAGTCTTCCCCCTAACAGTCACTATTAATATGATGATTACCCCCTCCTTCACTCCTAACACTAACAAGCTACTGGACCTTCTTAGTAGTAGTATTAGCACTGGTGGGACTGCTTGGGGATGGCAAGTGTGACTTAGGATCCCCTGCTGTCACACTTGGCATCATCTTCTCCTTCCCCCCTCCTGAGTATTACAAGACACACTGGCAGCAGCTTCAGCACTGGTGGCAGCAGGGGCAGTACTGGCAGCAGGGGCAGCATGTCTGATGGCAGACACAGCATTGGTGGCAGCAGGGGCAGTACTTGCAGCATGCACAGCACTGATGGCAGAAGGCGCAGCACGTCTGACAGCAGGTACAGCACATCTTACTGCAGGCACAGCACATCTGGCAGCATGATCAGCACATCTGGCAGCAGGCACAGGCAGCTGACCTGTCCTGCTCTCACTACTACCCTCTTTATCCTCCCTTGACATTAATTTTCCCAAGATCCCTAGGGGTGGTTTAGGGGGGACTGGCCAGCATTGCTTCTGTAGTGCTCACTTCCCCCTCAGACTCAGACCCAGTCAATGGACACATAAAGGTCCTTCCAATTCCTCCTTTTATTACTTTTAAACTTTCTCATAGTGATAGCAGTCACTATAAGCCTCTCCTACCTCACATTTGCTAAAAGATCACTGCAGAACAGCACAACACGTCTACCTCGCTCTGTAACTACTTCTATTGTGTTTAACTTCCTCAAATAAGTCTCGTTTTTATAGCGAAAAGGAGAAAAACACGTAAATCAGTGGACGGAAACTTTCTAGCCATTGAAAAAATGGTGAGGAATTTTGGTCAATGGGTGAAAAATGCAACGATTTTAAAGTGGAACTTTCACATATTAATAAGTCGCCCTTCAATCATTAAATATATGGTGACAAGCCTGATAATATGTGTATTACCTATCAGAAGTGGCAGATTCTAAAGAAATTTTTAATCTTCGACAGACTGACGACCAGGTTAATGCAGTCTGGCGCCTGCACCATCAGACCCTTCCGGTTACCTTGTGGCACACTGCTATGCTTCTTACAGAGACCGGGACTGACAGCGCATGCGCGCAGACAAGAAGTCTGCGCTGATGCCTGGCTTCCGGTCTCTGAAGATTAAAGATTTCTTTATAATCTGCCACTTTTGATAGGTAATACAGGTATTATCAAGCTAATCGTCATATGCTTAATGATTGAAGGGTGATATTAATATGTGAAAGTTCCGCTTTAAAGCAAATTTTTCCACGAAAAAGCAGACAACAACGTGGTTTTCACTGATTTTTTTGCAGGAACACTGCAGGACCTTCTGCACACCTCTAGTCCCAAGTCAATCATTAAATCTAATGTAAAATATATTTTGTACAATAATTTGTAACTTGTACAGCTTTTCTTCTGTTTAGTCATATGCAAAAAAATCAGCTCCAATTAATCTATACAGTATTTGGGCCATAGAGAGTGTAATTTCAATATTGTCAGAGTTGTAGTTCAAGAGTAATTGAATGATAATGTATCCCCCTCCCTTTTACCTAATGTAAGCCACCTCCCCTCAAATGTGGAATCTGGTCTTAAGACCAGACAGCTCACAGCAAGGGACAATCTTCTTACTGTGAGCATAAGGAAAACCCTGCCCCCCCTTGTTAGGTTTTTCCTTACACTCACTGAAGATTGTCCCTCTCTGCGATCCATAAGGACAGTTTTGCTGCTCTGAGGTGAGCAGTGTTACATCAGTAAAAGGGGAGGGAGGGGATACTTTATCATTCAATTACTCTTGAACTACAACTGGGAAGGTATTGAAATAACACTCTCCATGGCCCAAATACTATGAAGATTAATTGAAGCTGCTTTTTTGTGAAACATTACTATTCCTTTAATGCACTGACATTCTGTTTTCTATAATCATTAGTGCACTTTGGAAATTCTATATTCTACCATTTTATTGAACAACTTCAACATACACGGAGGCTGATGTACTAAGAGGAGTTGGAGCAATTCTGGAGCAAACAATCTGCACCACAGTGGACAAATAAAAATTCTAAAAATATCAATGTGTTAGAGACCTCACTAACATTTAAGGAAGTAAAGGCCTTATTTAAATCAATTTGAATTTCTATTTGTGTGGTTCTGCTGGTTTGCTGCAGAATTTCTCCTATTCTGCTTAGTCCATCAGCCTCACTTTCATTACCAACCATATACATTTACGTAGGCAAAACATTCCAAAGACTTGTGTTAGGTCTCTGTTGATAAAGAGCTCTTTATGTTCTCCTATAACTTGAATTCGAAAAGAAAAGTTGAGAATGTGGTTTCTTTATATATTTTCCACAAAGAGTTCACTGTTTTAAACAAATGCTTTATGCAAATATATTCGTAAAGTTGCTTCATTTCATTCTCCATTAATTTAATCCTTCAATAGAAAGAAACAAAGATTTATGAGTGAGTTGCACTAAGGCAACAGAAAGGTGAGAAAAATGCTTGTTCCTAAGTTATTCCATCAGGCTTATGCACTAAGATCTCCCCAGTAAAATGTCCAAATCCTCATTGATTTAAACTCGGCTTTTAACCCCTTGAAAGACCTCCATCTCCATCTGTTCAGGAGGGCTAACATAGATGAAATATTGACACTTTGTTAAATATATTTGTCCTTTTCTCACACAGTTCCTGAGTGCCACCTCTCTCTGTAACTAGAAGCCTCTGGGCCCTAATGCAAGAAGTGCCATGGGCCCCCCTCGACCACATTGACCCCCTCTACATTGCCCCTCAATCTTCACAATGCCCCCATCTCCTACCTCCCTGTGCGGTCCTCTTAGTAATGCAGAGCGCTTGGAGATGATGTCATCTCCCAGCGCTCTGCATTACTAGAGCACCGGAGGGAGATTGCGGGCGCCAGGCAGAGGGGTCGCAGGGGGTGGCCGGGCCTATAGTTACGCCACTGCCTCTCTCTCTCTTTCTCCAGTCTACTTCATGCCATGAAAAGTCTAGCAGGGTCACATTTCAGTCTCAACCTAGATCTTCCTCTAGAAAAAAAAAAGTGAGTCTGATGTTGATCCAGAGAAATATCCAGAGAAATATCCAATTGCTTTTTGGGGTCAGGAAGGAATTTTTGGGCTACTTTATTTTATGGATGAATTTCTTTTTTTTTCAGCTATGTCAACTATGTTATTTTGGTTAGTGTTATCTTGTGAGTATTGTGTGTGAACACCCAGTGCCTCAGCGACTGGGATAAGCAAGACAATAAGTCTATTATTTGCATGAAAGAAGCTTACTCCCCTCCACCCCTTTCCCCTTCCCATCCTCTCCCTTTCCCCCTCTTCTCTTTCCTGTTTATGAATGAATGAATATGTTTATTTATATAGCGACACAAGTGTACGCAACGCTTTGGGTGGGAAGTCCCTGGCCAAAAGCTTACAATCTAAAGTGGTAATGGGAGACATACAGAGTACAAAAGGGTCAAGTGCTGAATACAGTGCTAGTTCTGACGATGATAGAGGACATCAGTAAAGTAAATAATTTATAAGAGCATTCATTGTACAACATCAGTGCCTTCTAGCATGTTGAGATTTTATCCACGAGGTGTGTTTTAAGTGAGATTTGAAGGTTATCAGCAAGGTGCAGTGGTGCAGGTTGGATGGTAGAGAATTCCATAGATATGGAGCAATGAGAGAAAAAGGTTTGATGCGTGACAGGGCTGTAGACACAAAAGGACTGGGAGAAGACAATCATTGGTCGAACGTAAGTGGCAGGATGGAGTATAACAAGAGATCAGAGTGGAAATGTAAGAAGGAGTAGAGGAGAGAAGTGTCTTGAAAGAGAGAAGGAAGATTTTGTAAGATATCCGGAGTTTGATAGGCAGCCATTGGAGAGTTTTAAGGAGGAGTGAGGCAGGGACAAACCTAGGTATCAGAAGGGTAATTTGTGCTGCAGCATTCTGTATCGATTGAAGTGGATGGAGATGGGAGGCAGGAATGCCAGACAGAAGAATGTTGCAATAGTCCATGCGGGATAGGATGATTGCGTGTATAAGAATTTTAGCAGTGGAGGAGCAGAGGAAGGGATAAATAAAGATATTTATCCAAGTAACCGCTTCTTCTTTACTCCCCCTCTCTTCTCCTCTCCCCTTCTGTCTCTCTTCCCATCCTCTTCTCTCTTTTGCCTTCTCCCTTTACCTGCCTTTCCCTCCATTGTTTAATACGCAAATGATTTGGAGATATCTCTAGCATCAAAGGGAGTTATCATCAATTGTTCTTAACTTATAACTGAGTGTTTAGACAGTAAAAAGGCTAAATTTGTTTTGTACCATTTGTTGCTAAAAAAACAAGCTATAACTGCCTTTCTCTGTAACAGTCACTTTAAAATAAAGTTTACGCTAACATTTGTTTCGCATCTAATTTAGTTTGGATCACAAAGAACTGTTTTACTATAATAATGCACAGTAATAATAACCTCATTGTGAATAGTTACAAAAATGAGCTGCCTAGCATTTTTAGCCTGTAACCTGTGTCCACTCCTAAGCTACATTGCAAGCTGCTAGTGTCTGCTGAATCCATCAGTCATTATTGACAAGTCTGGTTAAATTATCAGGTTGTATTTAATTTTATTTAAGCTTAGGAAAATGAATGTTACAGCCAAGACCTTGGTGTTTTTCTTTTGCTGAGATGATGATTTATATTTCTTGGCGTCAATAGATGTAGTGTCAGCCATATTTTATATTTCTCCAACACTGACACATCAAGCATTTGATTTCCACTTGTAACTTCCAACCCTAAACATGTTTCCTATTACAGATATTCTAGGGACTGCTATGCATACTGACTCATGAAGCTGTTTTATATTTTCAGAACTTATATATCCCATTCAGAATAAAATACAGATGGCGTCACAACTTGCTGTTTCTTTTCACTTTATCTAGATTTGTTTCTATACAATTATATGAATTGTTGTCAGCACTTTGGGCCATATTCAATAAGCTAAGAAGGTACAGTTCTGGAACACACCATCTACACCACAGAAGACAGAAATAACTTCCAAATATCTCCACTGATTTAAATGAGGCTTTTAACCCCTTAAACGATTAGTAATGTCCGATTTTAATAACATGTAATATTGTGGATATTAAAAAAAATAAATTAACTGTTGCAAGTCCCATCTCTTAACCCCTTAAGGACCCTTGACGTACCAGGACCGTCACGGTCCTTGAACTACTCAAGGACCGATGACGGTCCTGGTACGTCACGTACTTTTTACTTACAGCGCTCTACCGGGAGCGCTGTAAGTAAAAATAGGGCCTGAAATAGACCGCTCCAAGATCGGAGAGATCTCTTTCAAGCCCCATAGTGACGCTCCGATACACGTGACAGGTCACGTGTACTGGCGCTTCAAATTGCCCCTATGCGGTCATTATGGGACGGAAATGTCCTATGACCGCCGGTCCTTAAGGGGTTAAACATATATAGTTTGAGAGATATATGTTTTTAACCCTTTAAGGACTACATGACGTACTATGACCGTCACGGTCCTTAAATACTTAAGGATAGATGACAGTCATAGTACATCACGTACTTTTTACTTACCGCGCTCCACCGGGAGCGCTGTAAGTAAAAACGGGGCCTAAAATTGACCGCTCCAAGACTGAAGTGATCTCTTTTTAGGCCCCAAAGTGGTGTGCCGATACACGCAACAGGTCACGTGTACCAGCACGTCGGCAAAGATCAAAGCGGTCCTTATGGGACGGAAACGTTCCCAGGACCGCTGGTAGTTAAGGGGTTAATGCTCCCCCCCCCTCCTTCCCCTTTCACAGACATCAGCCTTTGGCTGACAGAAGGATGGAGATCTCTCTAGCAATCAAGTGGGGAAAACCCTGTTTAAAGGGATAGTTATGTCTATATTAAAGTTCTGCTTTGAGTTTTAGTGACGCTTTTTATAACACAGCGGTATGTTTAAGTACTTACAGTTCTGTGGTTCAAAAGATATTCAAATTGAAAGAATCCCCCTCCAGCCCATTGTGGCCGCCTCCCCTTAGATTTGGAATCTGGTCATGGGACTGGACGGATGCAGCGAGCAACAGTCTTCAGTCAGTAAGTAAAAGGAAAACACACACACTAAAACTGCGCAGCTAATGGTAAAAAATGGCAAAACTAAAAACTGATTAATAGCTGATATTCCGATATAAAAGATCTATTATAACTAGAGATAAAGTCTATCCAGACTTGGATGTATATTAAATCAGTCAATGATGAAAAATGATAATCCCACTAAAATGAGATGGAATGATCTGAAGTGAATAATGAGATGGATATTCCAGATGAAAAAGTTAGTGCATGAGGATGAGATGATGTAGATGAATCAGTCTTATTAGTAAGAAGTAATTTTCATCAACTTTTCTCAGTCAGTCCTGGTGCAGCTCTTAATAAAAGGAGTCCCTGTACACCATAATAGAAAATTGAATCTGCAACAATAGGACAGCAAAAACAGAGAGAGAGAGAAAGCGTAGTATTTATTAATAAAAAACAACACAACAATTCAAAAACATAGGCTCCCTTCTCCCATTGCGTTTACAAGATGCCCATCTTGGGCTTTATGCACCTCAGGGGTCCCTACCCCTTACTGCCACGAAACTGTGCCCTCTTAGTATTCTTATCCAGTGCTGCAATTTGTCCGTCATCAGAGTGGTAATCCTGTGATCCATATTAGTTACTTTGTGTCCCAAATAAGTTCACTTACTTAAGAGTGATACAATAGTTGCACTTCTGTGCAGGAGAAGCTAGTGTTGGAAATTGTCCTCTAAATAAGTCCAAGAAACTGAATGAGTGAAGATGGTGAATGGACTCCAATAAACTCGGGGAGCTTTTCAAGAAGTGGATCTGAGTATCCTCAATACGTGTTGGGTTTCTAGCCTCCCCTCCCCCTGCACGTAAAGTTACCGGTCCCTCCCCGCCCCCTGTGGGAACCCTCAGTTTCAATCGGTCAGGCAGAGGATACACCAGTCACACTGTTTCAGTGTTATAAAAAGCTTAAAGATTACTCAGAGCAGATCTTTAATATAGACATTACTTTCCCTTTAAGTCAGTAGAGGTTTTAGGAATTCTTGTTTCTCGCCAATAAAGCAGGACTTAGGAATACATGTTTTTAAAAACAGAAATATTGTAGGGCGGTGGATTTTGGCATACAGCAAATACAGTAAAAAGACTGTAAAAAGTCTCCTTTGCTCTCTTAACACCCCAATAGACTCCCCTAAAACAGAGAACAGCAAGCTGGAAGCAACTAGGATCACAGCTGTCTGTGTGTTGTCAGTTATACAAGTTTTTTTTGGTATTTGGGGTAAATGTCCTTTGCTCCCTTCACATACCCCTAGACTCCTCTAACACAGAGATAACAGCTAAATCAGGAAGGAAATTGGATCATAGCTACCTGTCTCAGTCCACAAATATTCTGGGGTATTTTGGAGTAAATCTCCTTAATATGGTAATGCACCAGTATCCACATTTTTCCCCAAACAAAAAACCCAGCACCAGCCATCACCCCCCTTCCCCATTGCAACTTAACTTAAATAACATACAGATACAAGAAATGTGGTAATACAGAGATCACAGCTTTATTAAATTGGGTTTGACATTTTTACCCTTGGAGGAATCCCCTCTAATGAGGGGTCCCCAGACCAATAACCAGCATGTATTTGGTGTTTAGCCCTGACACCAGGGAGTTGTGGAGGGGTTTTAAGGCACCACAGATTACCACGGACCTCCATAATGGCATCACTCTTTCTCCAACTGTGAGGGCATGTGGATGCCACATGGAGGAGAAATTCAGTCTTACAATTGATCTCAGTGCAATAAGCTAGGTAGAAAAAGCAGAGAATCTGCACTGTTCGTGATCGGCAGGAAGTGCCATTTTTCGCTTGTTCAGTTTGACCAAAACATTTTTGCCCATCCCTAATTAACTGTCCCTGTCACTATTGACAAAAAACACCCTGCCTGTACAACTGCTTCCTTCCCTCTTTGCCTTTAGCTTGAAACTAGAGGATTTCAGCTGCAACTCCTAATGTCACTGCAGTCTTTTTTTTTTCAGTACAGATGCTGATGATCGGCCTTACTAAATATGCTGCCCCTCTTCTTCTGGCTGTTAAAGGAGTCAATGTCAGTTGACAAGCAGAAATGGGGAACAGCCTCAGCTCACATTGGATGAGTTTGGGTTGGGGGATAGCAGTGGTCTTATGGTATGCCATCTCTACAAATGTATATATGCTTATGGACTGGCTAAATAATCCTACTAGGAATCCAAAGTTCCTTGATGTACAGTTGAATGGGTGAATGGATGGTGAGGGAAACTGGAAGGTAGGAGAAGGACAAAGTGGAGAAGAGTGAGTGGAGAAGGCCAGGGAAGGATAATGTATTTATGTTAAAGTGACAGTAATGTCCCATAAAAAAATATTCTTGTTTTGTAGATGAAAAAATAAAAATTTGCAGCAAATCCCATCGTAATGAAAGTTCCACCCTCCCTCCCCTTCTCCTGATGTCAGCTATAAAGCTGACAGCAGGAGATTTGAGTCGGCCGACTCGAGGAGGCTCTTCAGCAGATCCAAAATCGCGTTATTTAAAAAGAATTACGTAATTGGAACGGTCTACAAGGTGTGCTTGCAAACCAGGCACACTTTATAGACCTTTCCAATGAAATAATTATTTTGAAATAACACGATTTCAGCACTGCTGCTGAGCCACCAGCTGGTATCTCCTGCTGTCAGCACAGCAATGACATCAGGAGAACAGGAGGAAGGGGGATCTTTCAATGCGAATATCTCTCAAACCATAGCGGTTTGAGAGAAGGGATTTGCTGCCAATTTTTTTTTTCATCTACAAAACAAGAATAATTTTTTATGGGACATTAGTGTCCCTTTAAGACACCTCTTGTCGAAGTCCAATCCCCTCACAGCGCCAGACACACTGTGCAAGCTTGGCAGAAATAAATGACACACTGTCCATTCACCAGTCTTCTATCACTCTTCCAAGCTGTAGCTTCAGCTTTAACCACAACTGTCTAACCCTTGCCAGTACACAGGGGTATGCAATGCACATGCCTATGGCATTGAAAGGGTTACAGGAGGGCATCTGCTTTCTTTGTTCTTTTGCAGAGACAGATCCTCTGGCTCCATAGAGAGCTATAGATAGATCCCAAGATCTCCAACATCTGGCTGCTATCAGAGTTTAGTGCATGTGGCGAATAGCCACATTAGCATATAAACACACCCACATGAATATGACAATGGCTTGCATTTCCATATCAAAATGAGTCATTATTGATTTGATTAATCCTAACTCATAAACCTGTTGAAAGCAAGGCAGATTGGTGGCAAATTGAAGGGGATATGATAGTGAATCACATACTGACATACACACCTTGTCCAACTTTTTATATACACTGGTATTTGCTTTGTCATTATTTACGTTGTATTTTAGACATAACAGCCAATCATTTGGACTTTTTTTTTTTTACATATATTACTAAAAACTGCTATTTATTATTAAATGTTATTTCCATGCTTCATATGACTATCATTGACCCAGGACACTTAGATCTTTTTTTATACCTGTGTTTTTATCTTAATTGTATGAAATTTCTTACTCACTCAGCAGAGGCATAATAGAAGCCTCTGAGTCCTGGTACAAGAAGTGTCACGGGCCCCCTCCACAATGCCCCCATCTCCTACCTGTGCTCCCACGTGGTCCTCTTAGTAATGCAAAGTGATGGGAGATGATGTCATCTCCCAGCGCTCTGCATTACTAGAGGCCGGGCCCCTTGAGTGCACGTGCCCAGTTGCAGGTGCAACCCCTGCGACCCCTATAGTTACGCCACTGTCACTCGGTGTTAGGAGTGTTTTTGTGCAATCTTTTCTCCTTTTTTGTAACCCTAGGCTGGTGCCTACCTCGCCTATAGGTGGTGCCGGCCGTGCTTGATAGGAGTATTGGCTATTGTCAGTTGTAGCTATGGGTGTAGCTGTAAAGGGAGAAAAAAAGAGTTTAAAAAACAAAAGGAAAAAAGTTTTGAACACATATGATAAAGATGGGCAGGTGTGCTAAGTTCCTTTTTGAGTTGGGCGAACTAACTCAAACATTAGGAAAGGTGCTTTTTTTATATACTTAATTATTAAGATATTACACTTCAAAGTTCTCAACTTCCGCATACTGCGGCATGGCTCTCAGGACTTCCCAGCAGCCTGTCATTCTCCTCCCACCTCCCTCCCAGCTGCCCCCACGCTTCACTTCGGTGTGGTGTGAACGGCTCCTATCATTAGAGCACGCTCTGATTAGCATTATACTGAGGTTGCAGTAGTAGAATTATGAGTGTAATATCTTAATAATTAAGTTAAAAAAAAAGAGAGCACCTTTCCTAATGTTTCTTATCTAATTAAACAAATGCTCAAAAGTTTTCTGTATGTGAATGTTCCTCTTTAAAGGGATAGCAATACTTCACTTAAACTGCAGCTTCGAGTCTTCGTTATATATATATTTTTAAACCCACAACGATATATTTAGATACTTACAACTGTACTTCAAACACTCTTCCTGCAGAAAGCCCCCCCCCTTCTGGCCGTGTCACTGATCCTCTATGTCTGGTCCAGATGGAATGCGGCGAGGGACAATCTTCAGTAAGCAAAAGGAAAATTCTGTCCTCCTTGGTCAAGGTGGGCGGAGTTTTTCTTATACTTACTGTTTGAACTGCAACACTGTAAGTAACTAAATATAGCGATATGGGTTTAAAAATATATAAAGAAGACTTGGAGCTGCAGTTTAATCTAAGTATTACTATCCCTGTAATGTTATTGTGTTTGAACTTTAAACCTTTAAGTGCCACTCAACTGTTAAGATATCCGAATCATCCTATATAATAATTTGCTAAAACATGTGTAATGACACAGTCATGCTCAGTCGAGACTGCCCGTGACAAGGCTGATACAGAGCTGGGCATTCCGAAGGAGTGTCCAGCTCTGTATCAGCTGCGGATCGGGCAGTCTCTACTGTGCATGACTGCCCCGCGACCGGCTGGCACTGTATCAGCCGTGGTGCGGACAGTCTCTACTGCGCATGACTGCCCCGCAATTGGCTGGCAGTGGCACTGTGGCCCATGTAACAGGCTCTTCAACTAGCAGGATATATTTTTACCATTGTATGCCTGGAGATAAACATTTCAAAGAGAGAGACAGACATCGTAATAAGAACATATTGCAGGTGGGTGTATGCTGTCTGTGAAGTGGTAACATGTAAGCAGTATACTGTGTACACTAATGCACTAAAATACATGTTCTTTTTAAAGAAAGAGCACGTTAAAACATTCAAGATATAGATAAAAATGTTTCCATATCTTTATAGCACTTAAGATAGATTTTTATATTGTGTATGCTATTTTCCTTCGGGTTAGTGAAAACACATTTTACAAAGGAACAGTTCAAAGGAAAGTTGTTCCTCTACCTTTCTAAAGAAAAAACAAACATATGCAGGATTTGGAAAGTTTTTTTCATACATATGTGATAGTATATTGCTCTATTTTATATAAGAAAAACAGCTTACAATTTAGCATCAATGTTAATTGTTTCTCTAGAAAAATGTGATCTGTGTAATTCATTTCTATGCTTGACAGAGACACAAATTTGGTGCATATTTATAAAACTGGAGTAATTGTAGAGCAAACCACCTGCACCATAGGGGACACATAAAAATGCCTACACTCTCATGCACTTGAATAGAGCTTTTTAACCCCGTGAATGCTTGAGAAGTCTCCAATGCATTGCTTTGCAATGCATTGGAGACCTCTTGAGCTTTCAACTAGTTAAAAGTCCACTTTAATTTAACATGAATTTTTATTTGTACCCTATGGTACAGTTGGTTTACTCCAAAATAACTCCAGTTTGCTTTTATAAATATGGGCCTATAGGCCTTATTTATCAAGCTAAAAAAAGTGCAATTCTGGAGCAATACCAAAGGTTGGCAATGCATTAGGCAGCTTTTTATCATTCAGTGGGTTAAAATCTCCAATGAAATCAATTCAAGCATTTCTCTTCTCTAATGCAGTTGGTTTGCTCCAGAATTGCACCTCCATAGCTTGATAAGGCCTAAAGGGGGAAATGTATAAAAATGGATTAATAAATAAAGTGCCTGTAAAATTGTCACAAATTGACATAAGGATACACGTAAATGTTTAGCAGCTCCAGGCAACATTTTTGAAAAGTGGGGTAGAAATGCTCACAAATATTCACAGTTCGCTGCCAAAAAACCTTGAAACTGCAATAAAATTTAAATCAACTCTGTTTTGCTACTGTTTGCAGATATGTGAGAATTTACTTTCAATAAAATGATGGTGACTTTTCATGAAACATTAACAGGCTATTAAATCATGAAAAGGAATCAACATTTTTTTCTCACTTGGAAGAAGCAGTTTGAAATGTTATGTCTTTCTCACAAAAATATAAACAGGGCCCTGATATAAATATATATATATGTATATATATTTTTTTCTGCTGCTATACACACACAGGGCCAGGTGTGAAATAATGTGGGGGGCTATTTTTGTTTACTTTTGTTTTGTTTTGTTTTTGCTCACCCCACGAAAAAAAATGAAAACAACTAGAAATGAATTGACACTAATGATACTGCAGAGCATACAAATGAAATGGTGCTACACTATTGATACCACAGTAGCCACTGAACCACACATACTGACCCCCAACTGCACTGGTAGCCCTAGAATCACATATACTGACCCCCAGCCTTGTGCCTCTGACCCCAGCATTGTCCCTCTGTCCCCCAGCATTGTCCCACCAACAGGTATAGGGTCATAATGTGTTTAATTATTTGTCCATAAACCTGTAGTCTGTAATTATTGTTCAAAGTCTTGCAGCTGAACACTAACTAAGTTTAGGCCCTTTGACGCAGGAGAGATTTCTTTTGTGTATTGCTCTGTAATCCACTGTAGACATTACTAGCATCCAAATGGTTAACTTTTGAATGTTTTGACAAATTAACCCTTTAAAATTATAGCATCACTTAATATGAAAAAATATATATTGCATGGTGTATCCCGCTGAGTAAAACAAGGGTAATCCTACTGCTCAGAGGTGTTTTATTCAAAAGTTATTGCAGCTCATACATACATTTTTAAGTGCAGTACTTGTTTGGCCTGAAATGTTATGGAGGCACTGTTGCCACTGCAGTCTAAGGACAGCTATGGTCAGTTAACAATAAACTTCCATAGAATGATGTTGCAACAGCCCCACTGTACATTTTTTAAACATACTTGAAACCTCCATTTAAAACTGCATACATGTAATTTAAGCAGAGGTGCTGCAGATGCATAGTATAGTAAATATTCAAACTTTAGTTTCTGTAAAAACTGAAAGTGAAATCCTCTTATGGCAGCACAGTGCTTAATTAGCATATTAAATGTCACTGAAAACTTCATTAGCATATTAAACTTCACTGGTACTTCACGAATTCCACAATTATCATACAATAGCACCATACTTTGGAACTTTGTCCTCTTGAGCCCCTTATAGAGGACTTGTGCTGTGAATAGGGGGAATGTAAATGACGTGATTCACATCATAAAGGGGATTGGGTTTAATTTGGTGGGTGGAGCTTATCATCCTTGTGTCATAAAGGAGACGGGAAGTGGATGGGAAGTAAACAGAACAGGGTGGTGAAGGAGAAGTAGGTGGAAAGTGGGAGGAACAGGGTGAGAAGGAGGAGAATCAGTCTGTCCCTGTAATTAACTCCAAAAAACAGAGTCTCTGGGGCAGATCCGGAGAGTTCCCAGCATACTGTACCAAGTATGAATATCTCCTTAAAGGGATAGTAATACTTAAAATGTACTAATCCCCATACTGTAGGCATCAAAAAAAGAAATTAATTGCCCCCAGTGCAATCTCTCAAACCTTTATGATTTGAGAGACAATCATTAGCAAAGTTCCCCCCTCCCTCCCCCTTCCCTGAAGTCAGCTTTCTAGCTGACTGCAGGGGAATCCTGTCATACGACCATCAGGCAGCTCTGCAGCAGAGCCAAGATCACGTTAATAAAAAAGAAATCCTTCGCTGAAACGGTCTTCTATGTGTGCTAACACGATCTCGGCTCTGCTGCAGAGCCACCTGATGCACGTAAGACCAGATTCCCCTTCAGTAAGCTGGCTTCAGGGAAAGGGGAGGGAGGGGGAATCTTTGAGAACGATTAGCTCTCAAACCATAAATGTTTGAGAAATTGCATTGGGGGCAATTAATTTCTTTTTTTAATGCCTACAATATGGGGATTAGTACATTTTAAGTATTACTATCCCTTTAACTGTACATTTGCTAGTCTTTTAGCTAGCATGACACAGGCAATCTTTATGCAAACTTGAATCAAGGTGACAGGTCTAATTTAAAGGGATAGTAATGTTTCACAATAAAAGCAGCTCCAATTAATCCTTATAGTTTTTGGGTCATGGAGAACATTATTTCAGTACTGTCAGAGTTGCAGTACAAGAGTAATTGAATAATAAAGTATCCCCCTCCCGCCCTTTTTACTGATGTAATACTGCTCACCTCTGAGCAGCAAGACTGTCCAGATGGATCACAGAGAGGGACAATCTCAGTTAGCATAAGAAAAATCTGAAAAACCTGTCAAGAAGGCCAGGGTTTTCCTTATGCTCACAGTAAGAAGATTGTCCCTTGCTGTGAGCTGTCCGGTCCCAGGGCCAGATTCCACATCTGAGGGGAGGTGGCTTACACTAGGTAAAAGGTGTGGGAAGGGGATAATTTATCATTCAACTAGTTTTAAAGCCTGTGTACACAGGCCACAGTGCCACCCAGCAACCTCGGCTGGTGCCCGGAGCCTCTCTTCTCACTGGCCGCGCTGCAGTCATGCACAGTACTGACTGCCCAAATGGACCGTGGCTGATATGGAGCAGGGTGCTCCAAATTCAGACCATAGTCCTCTCTGCGCACCTTCCTGGGACCAAGCAGGGCAGGCAGTCTCTACTGCTCATGACGGCTTCTGACAAACATCCTAATGAATTATTATATAGGATTACTCTTGAAATACAACTCTGACAGTATTGAAATAACACTCTCCATGGCCCAAGTACTATGAATATTAATTGGAGCTGCTGTTTTTGTAAAACATTACTATACCTTTTAGTTTGTGGAGATACTTGCACCCTCCAAATGCAAGTTCAAGCTGCGATAACTTTTGAATAAGCATCTTTCAGCAGTGGGATTACCCTTGTTTTAATCAGTAGGATAACCCCTAAATGATATACCTTTCTTATATTAAGAATTTCTATCCCTTTAAGGACCAGCTAGGTGTGCAGTTCAGTGAAAAGCAAGGCGATGCACACCCCTCTGTTCTATAAAGGTTTAAACTAGAAATTTCCAGTTCAATAGTCACTGTCATTTCACACAAATACTGAAAATTTGAAAAAAAATCTGTCAGAAAAAAATGGCAGTATTCATAAATTTTAATGTTGCAAAAACCCTGTCAGGGCTACTGGAAAATCTATGGATAGATACCAATATCGAATTAAAACAAAATGGTGGAAATTAAAAGGTAAAATCAATTCATCAGTAAATTCAGCAGAAAGGGAATTCCATGTGCACCCAGCCTGCGTTCTGCCTTAATTCTTTTCATACTCATGTTATTTATATGTATGGCGTGATCAACAAAGCACTGGGGAGTGTGGGTTAACATTCTTAGACTTTAACCATGACTTTACATGTTGTTGATTACAACTGAGAATTTCAAAATTGACTTTAACCTCTTGAAGGACAGAGGAGGGATGGCAGAGTGGAGAACTGGTAGAGGAAGGGTGGCGAACAGCTGAGTTCAGAGGTTTTTACATTGATCTTAACACAAAATGTCTCAGTGTTGTTGCACACTGGGCTGTTCACGCAGGCAGTTTTACCAAATACCACTCAGCCCAGAAGCAGCAACTTTCCTATATTTAACACAAAGTATCACCATGCAGATTGATCGCACAGGCAATTGGTTTGATGAGTCGCTTACCCCAAAAACCAAGTGAAAAGCCAACCTATGTGAGCATGAGCCAATTATGTCTGTCTGACACCCACATGGGTCGGCCAATAGTAGCACCTCCAATGCACTTCCAGCGGTGGGATCACTGGGTGAAACACAGGGACAGTGCAAGTCATTGAAACATTTTTTTAACCCTTTGTCTGCTAGAAGTGTCTCCAGCGCATTAAAAAAGCAATGCATTGGAGATATCTCTACTAGCTAAGGGGTTAAATTCCATTTTTTTAGAATAGCGCAAGTGCACTACAAATATGTATAAAATATGACATACAGCTGAAAGGATGACTGTGTACTGGTTGCTGTACATTTTTAACACTTTGAGTGCCACAGGGGTGTGCAGTGCACATCCCTATGGCACTCAAAGGGTTAAGGGACTGAAGCCTGAAAGGATACTCTCTGCTCCCCCCACTGAGCAAGTGGGGAAGCAGAGAGGATGTTCTCAGACATAAGCGTTGTCTTCCACATTGCTAGCGGTATGACAACTGTCCATGCTTTGATTGATTGAGGACTGTTACTGCATAGGAAGCTACAGGTAGATACCTACATTGCCAGCCCCAGGTAGGGGATGTTGGGATTGTGAACTCTGACAGCAGATTCAGTTATTGGAATCTAGTGCATGTGGTTACAGCCACATTAACATATAAACACACCAACATTAATACAACAATGGCTTATTATCCTGCATTTCCTTATGGAAACATTTAATTAAACTGCATTTCCATATGGAAATGAGTCATTGTCAATGTGTTCATTCCAAAATCATAAACCTGTCAAAGGCATGGCTGACTGGGGGATGATTGTAGGGGATGTGATGGTGAAGACACTATAGTGGATACTGGCAATGTGCCTTTGACACAGATCTGACACAGCATCGCCATCCTGAGCCCTCATCAACCTTTAGTGCATCTCCCCCAACATCTTGTACAAAAAAGGAAGGGAACTCACAGTGCTAAAATACCATAATATATATATATATATATATATATATATATATATATATATAGAGAGAGAGAGAGAGAGAGAGAGAGAGAGAGAGAGAGAGAGTGGAGATTGTAGCCTTTGTTATTTTACACACACACACATATATATATATATATATATATATATATATACAGAAAGAAACCAACTGAATGAAATATGAAGCACAGCAAGGAAAGAAAACACCCTCCATAACTGTCATGATAAAAACAAACCAAAGACAGAAGACAATCCTGAGCCTCTTCATACAAATTGCTCAAATCTGAACCCTGTGTAGAGCATATATATATATATATATATATATATAAATACACGCTGCTATCATTAATTCCAGGCTGAGACTGCGCTCCCTGAGAGAAAAATGATGCTATTTGTGTCAAAAGGGGTGCACAAGTGGGGGCAGAGCTGGAGAATGAAAAAAGAAGTATACAAATTAAGCTGGGTAAGGAGTGGTAGGAACACAATGGGAGGAGTGGATGTGGGCAGAGTTTCATTAGAAACTCCCCACATTCAGAGAATCAGCCTCTCCCCCGGAGACCCGGTAATTAGAAGCTAAAACTGGAGTCTCCTGGGAAGATCCAGAGAGTTCCCAGCTATGTAAATGAGGCACTCAAGCCAATATAATATGTAACAAATACAAAATATTTTATTGTTTTTATAGATGCTATGATTCAATTTAAAATACAGTTAAGAAACATATTGATGGGGACAATCATGGCCAAAAAGTGAAATAGGACAACCAATAAAGATCAATACAGAACAGTTATAAAATAATAATATGATATCCTATGTGGTATCCTATAAGTATGTATACTCCCACTGATGACAGGTGATAATGAATGCCAAACAATCCCAGTAATATAAAAAAGCAACTACAATAAAGTACAAGTGCTAAGAAAAGAAATAGCCTGACATCAGGCCACAATAAAGTATGTAGAAACCAGTGCAAATAGATCCCAGGCAAAAATACTCAGTAATAATGCAGCAGTCGTAAAGAAGAGAAACACAGCGGAAGACGGCAGAATGGAAGTCACCTCTCAAGTCAACAGCCCGACCCAACGCGTATCACCAAGAAAGGATTCATCACGCTATTTATTTATTTTTTTGCTTACTTAGCACCTCCACTTTCTTGTAGGTGCTATTTATATTACTGGGATTGTTTGGCATTTATTATTACTTTTCATCAGTGGGAGTATATATACTTCTAGGATACCAACAATTGTCATATCATTATTTTAAGTCTGTATTGATCTTTATTGGTTGTCCTGTTTCAATTTTTGGTCATGATTGTCCCCCTTAATATGTGTTTAATTGTATTTTAAATTGAGTCATTGCAACAAATGGCTGATTTTAAAACAGTTTTTAAACTCATAGATATGTGTTATCCATTATGTATTTTAAAAAGTACATTATGTTATATTTAATTGTATTTGTTTTTCAGTTGATGCATGTCAGACTGTATGGGATGTAGTATCTGGCTGATATGCCTGACATTATGGTAGGCATGCCAGCCAGATGATGACATTCCACGCTACTCCTCATCCCAACTGAAACCAACTTAAGTATGGCGCAATACTTAGACTTGAAACTTAGTGAAGATCATCCATAAAAACATGAAAAATAAAAAGAAAAACAATACATAGTGTAATATATCAATGCAATCCGTGCTAAATTTCCAGTGTGTGCCAATTGGCCACTCACTTATTTCTCCTCTTGAATATGTGCCTTCAATCAATATTCCCAATGGTATATTTCCTCAAAAAAGATAAAAAATAAACGCACATGGGACAGTATCATCTCATATCAATTTATATATAATATAGAAATGCACTCACAAGTGTAAACAGATATGAAGCATAGAAATCACGGGACGTCTTTCCCTGCACTATCCCTGTAGATCGAGTCCAAACAGGTGATCGTTGATACCGATCCAAGTCCTCTCCACTCGCGTCTACGATCCGGATAGAAACACTGCTCCACACCAATTTCTTCCCTTGACGGGTATCCTCAGGTATCCAACGCGTTTCGGCACTCCGGTGCCTTCCTCTGGGCATACCTGTCTTGCCCTCATCTGTCCCTATAAATGCATTCAAAGTTCTAGGATGTCGCTCCTCATCCCAACTGCCTCTTCCTGTTGGCCAGTAATAGCTCATTTGCATAAACTACCATACAAATAAAGCTAAATATATATATATCATAAACTATCATTGTCAAAGAAACTGATTCAAGAAGAACTAAAGCAATTCTAGGGCAAACCAACTAAACCATAATGATATAGAAAATGGAGCGCTCACGGACCCACAATAAAGCATCAGCCAGTCCACATTATTAAAACGATACACGTTTATTAGAAATCTTCTTTTAAAACATCTTAAAGGGGAACTACCACCGTTCAAAAACTTCATTTTATTTAAGCTACTGTCCGCCTCAGAGTAAGTAGAAAATCTTTTATAGCAGGTAATATTTCTGGTGACTAGCGCTACTAAGCAGCTAGTCACCAGATGAAGACTTAAATAAGATGAAGTTTTTGCAGGGTGGTAGTTCCCCTTTAAGTCTTATACAGGAACAACGGAGTATACATATTGATGTTAGAAACACGTTCACGCCTAACGCGCTTTGTAGGCCTACGATTAAGTAACTCTGTTATGAAACGCGTTAGGCGTGAACGTGTTTCTAACGTCTATGTGTATACTCCGTTGTTCCTGTATGAGACTTAAGATGTTTTAAAAGAAGATTTCTAATAAACATGTATTGTTTTAATAATGAGGACTGACTGATGCTTTATTGCGGGTCCGTGAGCAGTCCATTTTCTATGTCCTTTTGAAGTTCGTTAACACTTGCTGTGGTTCACAGGGGCAGCTCCGGATCCGCAGGGCCAGGTGGCCGGGTGAATGACTGTTTATATATGCATAACTAAAAAGATTGTAGCAACCCTTGTCATCAATTTGTATAGTTTGCAACTAAACCATAATGGACAAATACAACTTCTTATTAATTTAAATTACCTTTTAAACTCTTAACCCTTTGAGTGCCAGAGAGGTACGCAACACATTGCTCTGCAAAGCGTTGTGTACCCATCTGACAGTCAAAGGGTTAAGTCCTAGACAAGTCTCCAGCCATTGCAAATCAATGCATTGGAGACTTTTCAGTATTTCATGATTTAACAGCCCCATGTAAATCAATGGGAATCCATTTTATCTGTCCCATGTGCTACAGTTGGTTTGCTCCAGTTCCTCTTATTAACCATTTGAACGCAATGCGGTGGATACCTCTCTGGCACTCAAGGAGTTAAATTGGCATGAATGGGTATTTTCTACAGGTATAAACTGTTTGAATAGCAACTATTGCACCAATTCGTTTCTAAACGGCTCTGGATCTAATTATAAATGGAGGAACATATTGAACAACGTTTCTCTGTGACGACAATTGGAGCAAACAGGAGAAAACTGCCAGATCTGTTTCCCTTTCAGAAAGAATTTGGTGCTCTGCGCCGAAAAGTAGATTCAGTAGTAAGAAGAAGCTGAAAGGGAAAGAAGATAGATGTGGTATAAAGCGTATTTGTCACAAATATTGCTTTCAGTTGCTGACTGACACATCCCACATAAGGTTTCAATTGTTCTGTCTGTAAACTCTGACTTGAAGAGTGAAGAGAAGAACAAATTCCTCATGTATCTACTAACATTAAACATGCTGAAAAAGTGATGAAATCTGTTATCCGTTCTCGAGAATCCCCTTAGGATTCAGGGCTTTAAAGGAGAAGTAACACTTTTTTAGAATAACCCCAAACTTAGCTTTCTATGGTCATAGAATCCTAATGGCCCATATGGATTTTGCCTATATGCCTTTATTCAGTCAGTCCTGGATGTCAGGTCCATGTAGGCAGACATGACAGCTGCTGGCAGATTTTCAAAATGAAGCAGGCAGAGTGCATGAGCCCACTTAACCCTTTAACCCTTTGAATGTTTTGCAATGCTCTCCGTACCCCTCTGGCACGCAAAGGGTTAATGGTTGCAGGAGTGTGCAATGCATTGCTAAGTAATACACTGACCATCCCTCTGGTCCTTATAGGGTTAAGATTGCCATGTGCAGTGGGCGGAGTTTAAGACCTGTGGTCCTAGCTGTCATGCCCTCCTCTATGAAAATTCCAGACTGGCTGACAATGTTAACTCTTGGCTCAAAGAACAAGGAAACAAACCACTGGGCCATTAGGACCTTCTAGCCATAGTATGGTCAGTGGGAAATTATTACATCCCGTATGAATCTTGGGTGGCAGAGAGGTGCCAGAGCAATGCAAAGCAATTCATTTGACATCTCTCAGGAATGCAAAAGGTTTTAATATGCTCTAGTCTAAATTGGGGATGATGGGAGTTGTACTGTCCAACAGCTGGAGAGAAAAAGTTTGATTACCCCCTTCTCTAGCAAATGTGATTAAAACATTAGAATTAAATGCACTGAAGATTGTAATTATTATTTTTCTTTGTTTATAAAGCTCTAACATAGTCTATAACAGTAAATTAAATTTTGTTGAAAATGTCTCCTAGCCAAGTCCATTCTATCAGAGCATGTTAAACGAGATCTTAATCCCCAATGATCATGAATGATAAGAAAACATATATATGTATACATATATAAATATACATATATATGTGGTGTGACCACCCTTTGCCTTCAAAACAGCATAAAATCTTTTAGGTACACTTGCATACAGTTTGTTATCGAACTCAGCAGGTAGGTTGTTCCAAGCATCTTGAAGAACTAACCACAGTTCTACTGTGGCTTTTGGCTGCCTCAGTTGCTTCTCTCTCTCTCTCTCTTTCTGTTCATGTAATCCCAGACAGACTCAATGACGTTAAAAGGATAGTAATACTTCGTTTTAACTTTATTTTATTTTGTAGGCATTAAAAAAACATGAAGAATGATATAAGTGTTATCTCTCAAATCTTTATGTTTTAAGAGATATTCACAAGCAAAGTTTCCCCTCCCGCCCCTTGTACCTAGTGTAAGCCATCTCTTCTCAGATGTGGAATGCAGTCAGTAGACCAGACAGATAACAGCAGAGGACAATCTTCTTCCTATGAGAACAATGAAAGCCCTGCCCCCTTGACAAGTTTTTCAGGTTTTCCCTTATCTTAATTGAAGATTGTCCCTCTCTGCAGTCTACCTGGGCACCTCCCTTCTGCTCTGGCTGAGCAGTGTTACATCAGTAAAAGGAGCGGGAGGGGGAGACTTTGTCATTGAATTACTCTAGAACTACAACTCTGACAGAACTGAAATAACACTCTCCAAAGTCCAAATACTATGATGATTAATTAGAGCTGCTTTTATTATGAAACATTACTATCTCTTTAAGATCAGGGCTCTGTGGGGGCCATACCATCACTTTTAGGACTCCTTGTTCTTCTTTACACTGGAGATAGTTCTTAATGACTTTGGTTGTATGTTTGGTGTCATTGTCACGCTGCAAAATACATTTGGGGCCAATCAGATTCCTCCCTGATGGTACTGCAATGGTGAGTAAGTATCTGGCTGTACTTCTCAGCATTGAGGAGACCATTAATTCTGAACAAATCCTCATCTTCATTTGTATAAATGCAGACCCAAACTTTCAAGGAACCTCCACCTTATAAAGATATGAATAAAATTCTTCCACTTGTTTTAGCATTTGTTAAGTTTTTGCTGTACCATCTTCAAGCTTTAATGCAAACATTTGGCTCCTATGTGTGGCCATCTTTTGTTTTGCTTCCTTTAGCCCTTGATTTTCCTCCATTGTCCTTTTGATGAGCTCAGCACTGAACTTGCTTGTTTTTATCTTTAATGTTCTTTCTTATGGTCTTGCTCATTTTTCTATTTGTGTAAATATGTAACCCTTTACGGAAAACTATCCAGGACATACTTGAAAACTAGAGAAATCTCAATGTATTCTTCCTGGTAAAACATTTTCTAAATACATTTCTACATATTTTACTAATATTATAGTATGGTTTAATTTCTCATCACTTTTTCATCATGGAAACTGTTTATTTTGATATTCGGGTTGGTTTTCCTTATTACACAGTAGGTGCATGGGTGTGGGCAGTGTCTACAATAGTCTCAATAACTTTTTCATTATGGGTTGCAATATCTGTATCTGGAAGGTCTTGCAGCACACTGAGACTATTAGACAGTGCTGATAGAAGAATTCTTATGATTTTTCAATACTGCATATTTTTCAGGAGGCATCTATAATTTGGACTTTTTTTTTCATTAGAGCGCAATTGTGTTTGCAACAAGGATGAAGAAAGAAAAAGACGACATATAGAAGATAAGAAGACATTGGATGACCAGGATGCTGAAGACCCCACTGGTCATCAGGATTACAGATAAGTGTTAATTTTCAGGGGATGTTGTTAACTTTTGGGGGATTAACCCTGTGAGTGCCAGTGGGGTATGCAACACTCTGCAATGTGTTGCATACCCCACTGGCAATCATAGGGTTAATTTTACTAACACGTCACAAACTTTTCCAGGACTTTGGGTGTATTGATATAGGACTTAGGGCCCATATAAATACATACTCTGGTCACTTAGGTTTTTTTTCAGTTTTGTTCCCCCTAAAATTGCACAGGCAGCAGGTTAAAACATGCGTTAGGGGACTCAGCACCAAAAAACTTGGAGCAGATTTCTGGTGATAAAATGGGGTATCTTACTGTCAAAGCTTGGAACTGAATTGGAAATTCAAACTATTTTTAATTGATTCCGATGGACACAAAAGTTTGCTCCCAACGTCGTTCTTTGTATGCAGTAGTTTTTTACAGCAAATGTAACTGGTTGGTTTACTGTGCTTAAAAAACTACCGTCAGCTGTATTATTTTTTTTTAACGAGGTCTATTGGATTGAGGCTTTCAACTTAAAGATATCACTGCCATTCAGGCAGTTCAGCACTCAATGGGCTCGATTCAATCACTACCGCTAGGGAAACCAAACTAACATTGGTAGTTTTAAGTTGCAGTTTGGTATTTTATTACCTGTGCTGTGACAAACTACCAAGAGTTAAAAAACCCTAATGGGTGCAAAATTAGCGCCCAATGAAATCAATGAAGCAGCACTTCCATTTGCTATTCAATTACATGTGGTGGCTATTAGCACACATTCAAAGACTCTCTTTTCTGCCAGTATTTTAGCACCTAACAAACCTAGGCATTGAGGGCTTGATTCAGTTGGCACGGTTAGGAAAATTTAACTATGTCTTTTAGTTTGAAGTCACAGTTAGGTATTCTATTACAACGGGCACTACATTTGAACCCATTGAGATCAGTGACAAAGGTGATGTATTTGCGATTCAATTACATCTGGTGGCTAGTAACATGCATTAAGAGGCTCCCTTTTATAATCTAAAGTTTGAGTTAAAGGGATAGTAATACTTAAAATGTAAAAAAATATATGTTGTAGGGCACTCCCATGTAAAAAACATATATGTTGTAGGGCACTACCACTGCTGAAAGGTGTTTCATTCAAAAGTTATTAATTTTCAAAGATTCATTTTTTAGGTGCAATATCACAGTGGCCTGAAATTGTACAGTGGCGCTGTTGCTACACGATCCTATGGACAGCTCTGGTCCCGGGACCCTAAATCTCCATAGGATGGTGTAGCAACAGCGCCACTGTACAATTTCAGGCCACTGTGATATTGCACCTAAAAAATTCAACTTTGAAAATTAATAACTTTTGAATGAAATGCCTTTCAGCAGTGGGGGTACTCTTGTTTTACTCAGGGGGATAAACCCTACAACATATTTTTTTTACATTTTAAGTATTACTATCCCTTTAAGTCCTCCAATAAGTGTTACTAATAAATGACATATAAGTGAACTGTGGCTAAAAAAAACATGCATGGACAACTAGGGATCCCTACGTTAGTGACCCATGAATGTATTGATATGGGGCCCTAAACCCCATATCAATACATCTAAGGTGTCAAAAACATAAGTGAAAATTAAAACTTAACCATTTGAGGGCCAGTGGGGTATGAAAGAATTACAGAGCATTGAAAACCCCTCTGACACTCAAAGGATTAATCCTCCTAAATCTAACACCATCCCATTAAAATTAAACACTTACCAGTCAGCCTGAGGTCCAGCGGGGTCTTCTGCACCTTGGTCTTCCTCTTTAATTCTTCTTCTGTAGCTTCTTTCTTCTTCATCTGTCATTTTCTTCTGTTTTCATCTCCAAACATATTTTTGCCCCTATAAAAGAAAAATAAGTCATAAAATAAATGGCCCCATTAAAGTTTCAGTGGAGGCAGAAAAAAAGAACAAAAACCCCCATTTGAGGTACCTTTCAGGGTATTGCCCGATACACTGAGGAAAATTTGAACAAAGACTGGCTTTTATATGGCCAGTCCCTATTCAAAATGGTTCCCTCACTCTCTTTGTCTGGGATGTGGGTTTACACAGGGCAATCAGCTAAACGTGCCTTGCATAAACCGACATCCCTGCCATAGGATGTGTGGGAACCATTTTGAACAGGGACAGACCATATAAAAGCCAGTCTCTGTTCAAATTTCCCTCAGTGTGGATCAGGCAATGTCTCAAAAGGTACCACGATGGAGGTTATTTGTTCTAGTGCTCTTAAAGCTTACATTTGATGGCGATTTCAAACTCACTAATGGTCACTGTTTGCCAATTGCATAATTTTTGAACAGTATATGTTATAATATATCACCGTGACCATCCCTTTAATATGCTGGTGTTTTTAGAGTTTACATTTTAAGGAGATTTTGAAGTGTCTCTTGATAATCTGTGCTAGATATTTTTAGCACGTAGTAGTGAAACTCTTCTTGTGTTGTGTGCATTTGACCCCTTCCGCATACTGCAATCTACATTTATGTATGTAAAGTTCAAAGTGATTTTATGATTATATTAAGTAAATAAAAGTTATGTTTCAAAACACAAACATTACCCATATCAACATCCTCTTATACCAAAGGGAACTTTCATGTTAATAGTTCTGAGATGATTAAGAGTGCCTGTTAATTAGTTTTTCTTTATTTCCTTTTCTTTAGATATTTGTTCATATTTCTCTCAATCTGGTGGGGAAGGGCTTCCTAATGGTGGCAGCAGATGAGGTGATGGGAGAAAATGTGGGGGATCTTCTTATTTAATTTATTTTTGAATTTAGTTTTTAGCTTAAAGAAGAATTAATGAAGACGTAAAGAAGAATTACATGAGAATAAAGAATGCTTGAAGAGGAATTAAAGAAGCATTACAGCTTATGAAAGACCTCTGTGAGCCACCTTGCTATTTAATCAGGCTGGTGCAGGGTAAGTGAAATACTTCCTATTATTTATTTATAGCAGAAAAAACTGAAGAGCGTGTTGGCAATACAAACATGAAGCATTTGGTGACTGATATGTTAGCATACTTTGAGCAGAATCCTAAAATCCTATATAATAATTTGCTAAATTGTGTGTAACGCCGCGACGTGCAGTACACACTGCTGCGCATGCGGCAGTCTTGCACAGTAGAGACTGCTCACGCCACGGCTGATACGGAGCTGGGTGCTCCGAAGGAGTGTCCAGCTCTGTATCAGCCGTGGCGCGGGCAGTCTCTACTGCGCGTGACTGCCCCGCGACCGGGTGGCAGTGGCACTGTGGCCCGTGTAACGGGCTGTTCAACTAGTAGTGCTATAAAAAGCAATGAGGAATATGTTCTTACTACATTGGCAACCCCTGCTTTAAGCATATGATGTCTGAATTTGTGTCAAAGAATAATCAGTTTGTGCCAAAGCATGATCAGTAGTATTGCTCTGACTAATCGGATTCTGTCAAATCTTATAAAGAAATCCTTATAGACTAAGTTGAGCATTGTTTTGTAGAGGAGGAGATTGAAAATATTGTGGGCCCAAAAAGAAACAGAGTGCATAGGGAAGCCTGAAAAAAGTATACCCTCTACAGGTGCAGCAACATCCCAAGAATTAGGAGAACACATTGCATATTCAGCACAGAAAGCCATTCTGGTTTCTCAGGGGCAGAAGCAATCTAAAATGTGTGGTGATTGTGAGGGTGAAGGTAGTGGTGATGGCACTCACCCTTCTCTATGGGAATTGCTTCCTGAATATGGGTTAGTAGCTGATACCCATGAGCATAGTCTAGTTTGAAGGAGTGGCCCCAATGTACGAGAGATAGTTACTGACTACCTGCAGGTTAAGTATGCAATGGGCAGAAATGATGACCCCCCCTGGTGTACTGACAAAAACAATCAATGTGGCAAAATCTAGTGAGGATTGTAGAGAAAACACTTAGTTGCTCATCAGCAAATGAACAGTCAGAAATGGTTTTCAGTGCTGCTATTTACATTGTTAATGAGCGTAGGACATGGCTATCCAACAGTAATGTGGGTCACATTAACTTTTTTTTAAAAAGAATCGGCATCTAATAGCATCCAAAGAAGTATACTGTGCATGTACAACTAACAGCAACACTGATGAGCAGGAAATTGTCATAGTTGCCAGGCCACTTTAGCCACTAGAAGGGACCAGTTCTATCCTATATATTCTCTATCTCCAGTGCTATAAAAATTACCATGTGCATCAACCATGTTTAAATCCAGATTTCTACAAAAAAATATTTTCAGGCTTATAATAATTCAATCCATAATATCTAGTGTTTGAAGGCTACATTATAGAAGGGAAAGCCTTAAGAAAAATGTTTGCATGCTGACAATGCAAACCTTGAAAAAAATAATGAGCAGGCTTGTGTAACAAGGCAAGCGTTGAAACTTATGAGCAGGCTTGTACAGCAAGTCATGCCTTTAAAAAATTGGTGGAAGACAAGCCAAGCCAGGCCAGTAGTATACCACCAGTACCAGCCAGGAATATATGCCACCAATCTGTGCCATTATGGTGTTTTCTGTTAATTTGCTTCCAGCTGCTGAGTCAAATGAGAATCATATGTGACAGAAGCTTCTGTATGCATCTTGCTCATAATCAGTGGTAATATTGGTGATTGGAGCAGTGTGACTGAGATCGTTCAGCAGTGGTGGTATGGGACAGGTTGTGTCACAGCATATTTTAGGGTATTTGGGGTCAACTTCCTACCTTCCTATATACCTACTATGGAGTGTGCGTGTCTCTGTATGGGATGTGTGTGCCTGTCTCTGTATGGAATGTGTCTGTGTGTCTCACTATGGGATGTGCATGTGTGTGTATCTGTATGGGATGTGTATATGTGTGTGTGTCTCACTATGACGTGTGTGTCTCTGTATGGGATGTGTGTGTCTCACTATGGTGTGTGTGTGTGTGACTCTTTATGGCATGTGTATGTGTGTGTGTGTCTATGTATGGGATGTGTATATGTGTGTCTCACCATGGCATGTGTGTGTCTCACTATGGGATGTGTATATGTGTGTCACTATGGCATGTGTGTCTCACTATGGGATGTGTGTGTGTGTCTCACTATAGGTGTATGTGTGTCTCACTATGGGATGTGTGTGTGTCTCACTATAGGTGTATGTGTGTCTCACTATGGGATGTGTGTGTGTGTCTCACTATAGGTGTATGTGTGTCTCACTATGGGATGTGTGTGTGTCTCACTATAGGTGTATGTGTGTCTCACTATGGGATGTGTGTGTGTGTCTCACTATAGGTGTATGTGTGTCTCAGTATGGGATGTGTGTGTCTCTCACTATAGGTGTATGTGTGTCTCAGTATGGGATGTGTGTGTGTGTCTCACTATAGGTGTATGTGTGTCTCACTATGGAATGTGTGTGTGTGTCTCACTATGGGATGTGTGTGTGTGTCTCACTATAGGTGTATGTGTGTCTCAGTATGGGATGTGTGTGTGTGTGTCTCACTATAGGTGTATGTGTGTCTCAGTATGGGATGTGTGTGTGTGTCTCACTATAGGTGTATGTGTGTCTCACTATGGAATGTATGTGTGTGTCTCACTATGGGATGTGTGTGTGTGTGTCTCACTATAGGTGTATGTGTGTCTCAGTATGGGATGTGTGTGTCTCTCACTATGGGGACACTATGGCAGTTCAAGTCAGCTTGGGGGGGGGGGAGCTAAAACAGAACGTGATCACATGCATTTTACAGAACTTTCATAAACAAAAACAGATGGGCCTCGCCGTCCCACACTGCTAGTCTATATATATGTTGATATGATAACATATCCTTTTCTATTTGGTTATATCCTAAGTATTTATTAACATAGTAACATAGTAAATTAGGTTGAATAAAGACACAAGTCCATCAAGTTCAACCTTCTCCTCATACCCCAGTAATTTTATAGGTTTTCTGCTACCAAATAAGTTAGTCTTTATCAGACCTTCCTGATCTGCCTACTGATAAACAGTATAACTCTGTATGTTGCCTTTGGAAATAAATGTATCTAATCTTCTCTTGAATGTATCCATTGTATCTGCCATAACCACCTCCTTGGGCAAGGAATTCCACAATTTAACAGACCTCACTGTAAAATAAAACTTCCTCTGCTGAAGTCTAAACCTCCTTTCCTCTTATCTCAAGGGGTGTCCCCTGGTCATCTGATCAGGCCTTGGAATAAATAGCTAACCGCAGAGATCCTATGTATACATATGTCAGCATGGTAACATATCACTTTAATGTTTGTTGTTGGGAGGAGTTCCGGGTATATGTAGGTGTAGATCTCCTAAAAAATGGCATTGATTTTTCGCTGATTAAGGAATTGGATAGATTCTGAAACATGACAGAAGATGTCATTTTGTAACTTATATCTGATACATAAGGAATCTATAGCACATCATCAATAGACATTTAAATGATTCTAAAATTGAAAGTTTTATTGTTGGCTAATTTAGCCATAAAATAAGGAGGAAGACAGTAAAAGACGTAATGCTGGTGGGAAATTGAAACAAAGACATAGAGGAAGTATACAGCCCAACGAGATGAACCAGTGTGAAAGTTGCCTTTGAAGATATTAACTGTGAGTTCTAGGATTGAAATGAGATAATGTGTTTATACTGAACCAGTTAATTCTGCATCTTCTGGTCTCTTCTCAAATGAGGAGAATTGGTAAGAAGATTGTGGGCATGCTTATTTGATATATCAGCGATCCATAAAGCCACTTGTCTATTCATTGTGTGTTAACTTAGCATCTTATACTGCTTCCTAACAGGAGTTACTTATTGTTGGATTGGTAAAATATGTTACCATCTTAATACAAGTGATATGGATAACAGTGTTTGATTATAGAGGTTATTCATTTGGACAAAGTACTTTTCATAATGGGTGTCAATTCAGCATTTATCTGTTGGTTCCATTTTTTAGAAATATATTTTTGGGGCATTTTGGAACATTATTTCATTTTATCATTTTTTATTATGATCGATTGTTTTGTAATATTTTTTGTTGGAGGATTATACATTTTTTGGGTACAGGTACCTGTAGCTACAGTTATTAGTCACTGTTTCTTAGGTTGATTTGAAATGTTTTATTCATGAGGTTTAGTAGTTATTTTTTCTGTACCAATGCAGTATGACAAACAGCAGATGGTGATATATTGTCTAGTAACCACTGGGACATGCTGGCCACACTTTGGCCACACTTTGTCTGTGAAAATAGGATTTGATGCCTCCGAATTGTATGCCAACAATTTTGAGTGTATAATTACTTAAAGATAACATATTTTGTTTTTTTCATGTTTCTTTTTTTGCCTGGTGTGTGTTTATTATTATATATATATATATATATATATATATATATATATATATATACAGAGGAATGAAGACAGAACTCACAGGTAACTTATAGATGCATAAATCAGGTAGATTTATTAAAAATCGATGTTTCGGTCAACACCGTGGCCTTTCTCAAGATTACACCACGACTGTGAAACTATACCTAAATACCCCTACAAACAATCCAATTAAAAAACGGCGCCAAAGGCTATTCCTGACGCACGTTAGAGAAACCAATCAGTGCCCAGTATAATACCTAAATTTAAGATCGTGCACAAATGTGTTTACAACCAATAATACTAGTTAAAAACATTGTGATAGAGCTCAATCCTCAGTCCACAGTCGTGGTGTAATCTTGAGAAAGGCCACGGTGTTGGCCGAAATGTCGATTTTTAATAAATCCACCTGATTTATGCATCTATAAGTTACCTGTGAGTGCTGTCTTCATCCCTCTGTGAATATCCTTATGCTTCTGGATGAGCAGCCAGGCGTTATTGGACTTTAAACAGTAAGTGCATCTCTAAACAACTATAATATATATGTGTGTCTGTGTGTGTGTGTGTGGTATATGTAATAGATATCTATACACCAGGTAAATGATCACAATTTAACTGTAATTGTTATTCATGTTGATTAGTAAAGACATCAACTATTGTACATTGTGTATTGTTCTTTAATCCTTTCTCATCATTTGCATCAAAAAGCCACCATCCACGCACTAGATTTAATATTAAATTATATATATATATATATATATATATATATATATATATATATAAAAGATAAATGGTATAAACATTACAATCTAATAAGCGCTATTAATAACTATTGTGAGAGAAGAGCTTCGCCTCAAAGGAGCGGTAACAGAGGAGAGAATAGACCGCTGGAGGTTCACACCTTGATTTGTGAGTTACTTGCTAAGATTTAATTGATATTTCCCTAAATATAGAAGGACCTATTATGTGCACCAAATTGTTGTGACTGTATATCGTATTAATGATATTACAAGGATCTGCCCGCGATTCAATTACATCAAGGCCACATATAGGCTATAACTGCAATATAGAGACATATTGCTGATCATATTCTCACCTTCATAAGATCTGCTATTAGTACCTTGGGACATCACTGATCTTGGATCATCAGCATCTAGATATATTTTTTTGAATTTTAAGAACTTTTATTCAACAAGTGCACATTTTATATATTTCTTTATATATGTTTCTTATGTAAAGTAATAGCACTTATTCGATTGTAATGTTTATACCATTTGTGACCAATAAATTATTTTAATTTAAAAAAAAGCACCCTGATAGCGCTCTCCGCAAGTTTTTTCTTTTATACTTTTCTATTTTAAGCCTCTTTTCACTGACGGGGCTGCGGATTGAAGCGTTATTTTGTAGCTTTTGATTAATAATTGTTTAATAGCCGAACGCTGTGATCACAGGGCACCGTGATTACAGATAGTGTGGATCTATATATATATATATATATATATATATATATATATATATATATATATATATAAATATATAGTATGTTTTTAACAGTGTAGCTGAAGAAATTTCAATTGACCTGCCTTCATTTCTGATTATGAGGATGCACTCTGCACTGTAATACATTACTGGAATTTCAGAATGTATACAAGAATAATTTGCCAGAGACAGTCAGAACGGAATAGTCCAAATAAATACAAAGTTGTGGAAAATTAATTTTGTCACAAATACACAAGAAGTATGAATTGAGCACCCTGAAATCATGTTCAGTCCTGCAACGGGTACATTGGGATGCCTTATTGTATCTGTACTGTGCTGTGGTTTGTGTAATGAAAAGAGGTATTATCTCTTATCTATAGTATTGGCTAGAAGGGTTTAATGGTGCAAGATGTAGGCATCATGGCTAGCATCATGATGAACAAGTGGGAATTACACCAACCTTTTGCACATTAATTATCAGGAAAGATAGTCTGTCGTTTTCAAGTATGTCCTGGGGTATAGATGATATTATTACCCAATTTAATGGTACTTATTTTATCTACCTCGGAAGGATGAAAGGCTGAGTTGACCCAGCTGGGACTAAAACCTGTGACCCTGAGACATAAATGGAATTTAACATCTTCCAATTGCAGAATTATTCCTCTCATAATCAAGGTGATATGAGTGCAAGACAAATGCAGTGTACTAATAAGCATCTTGTTAGTTTTAGAAACAGCTTTCTTGATTTGTTCCCCATCTACCCACTTTCTATGAAAGGTTATCAACTTTTATGGCAATAGCTTTCAACACACAGTCCACTAAGTTAGAAATTATTGTCTGACAATGACAATGATATGGAAAGATACTGACTGGAAATTGTCACTGTCCAGGAAACGAATAACTGCAAACACTTTCAGTAATGCTGATAGGACATATAATGCTAAGATCCCTTATGGTTGACACAAAACATTTGTACAGTATTGTGATCAGGAAGGCCCCAGAATAGTCCTAGTTCTAAATCCCCTAGGGCATCTGATCACGATAGATAGCCCTCCTCTAATTGCCTTTCTCACTCTCTCACTTGCCTTGTATTTCATATCTGAAAACCGCTTTCCTTTATTCTCCTAGATATTGACCTTCTCCATGAAAATAAGGAAAATTAGGATGATAGTTGCTATATATAAAGGATTCATTAATCATTATATTATGAATGAACCTTTTTTTAACTACATCTATAAAAGTAGAAGCTACCAAGTGAGGAATATTCTCCATCCATTCCAGTCGCACTCCTGGGCAGCTGTGTGGAAGAGATATACTAATCTCCTCCTTACCGACTCTTCAGCACAAGAGGTGCGTGATTTTGCAAAGCCCATCTGGCCACTCAGAGCAAAATCTCTGAAGAACTTAGGCATACCCCTTTTTACTGCGTTCTACACTCTAATTTGTCTGCAACTCTTCACCTTCACAACACTACTGTGTCTCATCTAATGCATCATCCTAATCGCTCTTGTATCTCACCAACATTCATACTCTCTGTCTCAACAGCCTCTGATATGCCTACTTCAAAACCCAGCCATACACCTACTTCACACCAACCTTCACCTATACTCCTTTGCAACATTCCTCATGTAATGCACCAGTCTTCTCACAAACAGCTCCATCTCCACACCCACTGATACACTCCACCCATAGCCACCTGTATTTCATCTGCATTTCATCTGTATTTCAGACCATTCTCCTCTTTTCCTCTTTATGGCCATCTACAAGTCTATCCCACTTACATTCACAACTCACTTTCACAATGGCAAACACAGCTTTACTCTTCAATCCACACTTACCTCACCCATTACACTGTTCTGTCTCAACAGCCACCTTTCCCGCCCCTATACACTTTTGTCTTTCCCTCCTACTCTCTACCTCCCACTGCTCCATTTCTTATTCTCTCCATCCTGCTTTCCCTTTCACCTATCCATTCATATCTATGTACACTTCACAGCTGCCCTAAGATCATTCTGAGGAGGAACATGTTGTGTAGCTGTCACAGTACATAGACATGTATTTATCACAGTTAATACAATCAAACACTCTAATGGTGAAGGGAAAGATTATGAGTGGGACTGTGTTTTGCATGGGGATATAATATTTGGGAAGCGCAGAGTGGATGTAAGGGACATGCTAGGAGGACAAGGAGGGTTGTTGCTACTGGGCATTCTATGGGGGGAGGGTGATTGTAAGTGGACATACTGGTGTCAGTGTATGTCTCGTACTGTCACTACCAATGGAATCTCTTCCCCCTGCCTCTTCTTGCATGGGCAACACCTTTCTTCCTTTGATGATTAAAACAAAAGGATAAACTGACATGACAATTGACCATTAATGTTTTTTTACAAAAGCAACAAGTAAAATCAGGCAAGGAATGTTGTTGTAATTTCTATAGTATTTTGATATTGTGAAAATATATATCAGCAATTAATATATTCACTTTATGTAATGTATTACTGCATATTTGAAGCTTCAAAATAGTTAGCATGTTTAGGCACATTGCAGTAAATATATGAACATGAGCAAATCAAGATTTTAAGATATATTTTCAACTGGAAAATAAATACTCCATTTAGCGAATAAGTTTCAATATCTCCTTTTTTTATGGGGTTGAATAAGACAGTGTGAGTTGGCATGGATTATTGCCCTCTTTGGAAGGAGTGCAACTCTCTGTGTGAAAATCAAAATAAATAACTCTTGAATAATTTTGTCCATAACTTTAATGTTAACGAGAGCTTTTCAGTTTTGAAGATCAACTGCGCATATAAAGACAGTATTCAAGCAGCCGTTTGCCTACTAGTCCCTTGTTGCATATGTCATATTGTTTTATAGAGTGTTTCATTCTAAGTCTGTTGGTTTTAGTGAATAAATACAGTCAGCACTGATTCTTATTCATTCCTTTCCTGATCTCTTGGGTCTTCTACTCAAATGTGATCTGGTGTCTTCTTTCATTTTTTTGGCCTCAAAGCTTGCCTTGTGCAGAACCAAGGGAAGTTCAAGTCAGCTTGAGCCTAAAAAAGTGAACAAAAAGGTAGCATGTAATTCATCACCCATAAGTTCAACAACAATCTTTCTACAGTCCTTATTCAACTAACTGCGAACAGCACGTTTTTCTCAACAAATGTGCAAAACCTTCAGAAGGCGCTTTGATTCTCAACATCCTTCAAGAAAGGAGTTTATTTGGAAAGCCCCAAAAATAAGGAACAGATGGGAAAGAAACAACGGCATGGGTCTGTATTTTTCATAAGAACTCATAGTATTTTCAGCATTTACACAAATTATATAAAAAGTTTAGACCTTTCATAGACTATAATGCTTAAAATGTGTAAAAAAGGATGAAAGGTATACAATACATGGCTCTATTTCTAAGACTAAGCAAGGAAGACTGACCATATCGATATATATATATATATATATATATATATATATATATATATATATATATATATATATAGATAGATATATATATAAAATGTTCTGAAACCTTAAAATTATCGTATTTTGTTAATTCCCAATTTAAACATGGAACTGAATATAATGACTACCACTTTAAAACATCAAAATAGTTGTTTCCTTATCTAGAATAAATTGTAAAACTTAAAAAAGGGCATTACCTCTTCAGGGTAGTAAAGCATGTACTATTGTATTTTCTTACTTATAAGCAGAAAACACAGACTTTTTACACCTGTTCCCCAAGCACTTTGAGTCTGATTTAATAAGAAAAACTGGGGCAAACCAGCTGCACCATATGGAAAAATAAAACTTACCATTGATTTAAATGGAGATATTCCCCCTTCAATGCAAGAGAGGTCTCTAACACATTGTGGAGGAATGTGCTTGAGACGTTATTATTGAAAAAGCTCCAAATGATTCAAGTGTCATAATTCTTAATATTGTTCTGAGCTAGAAAGGTATCCATTACTTTTTTAAAGAAATTATATTATCTACAAGTAGGGATGGGCAAAAATTTTCGCCTCAAACTGAAATCAGCGAATAATGGCACTTTCCACTTGGCGAAAAATTTTCTGCAAAAAGTGCAGTTTTTTCGCTTTTTTCTGCCTTTTCCGCCCATTGAAATCAATGGGAAGAAAAATAATTCTACACCACACAAAAGTTTTCTACAGCCATATAAAAGTCTGTCAGGCTCTCATAGCAGCCATTCTGTGTTTGTGAGAGGAGAGAGCAGCATGGTTTTTAGATAGAGGAGATAGGCAAATAAAGGGAAATCGAAGCTTAGTTTAGGAAGTCATTTAGGTAGGACATTTGTTCTCTGTATTAGAGGAGTCTGGGGGCACTCTAGGGGATAAGAAGGGAGGAAGGAGGTTGTCCCCCATATACTTCAAAATTCCATGTGACTGACAGGCAAGACACAGGCAACCTATTTGCTTGCTGTTATTGTCCCTGTGCTGGGTGAGGAAGTCTGGAGAAAGACATTGTTGATTGTCTTTTTCAGTTATAATTTTTTTGGACAGACTATGATAAGACAACAGGGTGGACAACGTAAAAAAATAAAATAATAAAATAAAATAAATAAATAAAAAAGAAAGCTCCATCAGTTGTGTTGTGTAGTACAGTAAAGAAACACAGTGTAGTTGCAGAATGTCCAGCAAACTCACAAGGGGAAGGGGGAGGAGTGTAGCAGTGTAGGGACATGAGAGTAAAGTAGTAGTTCAAAAACCTACTGCAGCAATGGTTGTTGCAGCGTGTGCAATCAATGATGATGATCCCTTTACTCCAAGGGAGGATTCAATTTGTCAAGGTCCCAGCAAAACTAGGTCCAGCACCACCAGTGCCAGTAGAAGTATAGAACCATATAAGAAGAACACTGAAGACGACAACAAGTCACATTCAAGAACTGATGATGCTGGCAACAGCATAATAGAGGAAGGTGTAGCAGCTGAACCGCCTGCTGCATCAGACAGTGAGACACCAAAACACCTGTCCTCAAAGTAGTAGTGAATTTTGTTATAGTAAAAGTAAAAATAAATTGTTTGAGACCTCCAAAAGCTTAGAGGAATATAAGGGCAGTAGTGGGCAAGAACTGTCAGGTGATGCTGATGCTGCTGAGGATGATCTAATTATGACTGATGATGATGCAGATCTAGAATATATCCCTCAAGCGTCCTTCTCTTGTTCAGATACAAATGAAGTTGAGAGTGAGGATAATGACAGGGCTATAAGGTTAGCAGAAAGTCAAAGGCTGTATCTTTTGCCACTTTTAAGGAGCATTGTGCCTGTCTATAAACTGTTTGAGAAAGCCATTAGAAAGTCTGACCCTGGACAAGTACAGATGTCAAAAAGCACACAGTCACCCTATCAGTCATCCTCAGCATCATTGCCTCTTCAAAGTCCAAGTCCCACTCATCCACACACACCTGTTTTCAGTACCCAGCAACACAGGTTATGTTAGATATGATGAGTACCTCTGCTGCTGCTGCTATAAGTGCTGCACCTTTGACACCTAGTAGAAGTGGCAGTGGAATTACATCAACATCCAGCTCCAGTAGTTGTAGTAGTAGCAGAAACCACACATGAGAAAACCAGGACAAATACATTAAAGGGATAGTAATACTTCATTTTATCTTTATTTGATTTTGTAGGCATTAAAAAAACATGAAGAACGATATAAGTCTTATCTCTCAAACCTTTATGGTTTGACAGATATTCACAAGCAAAGTTTCCCCCTCCCGCCCCTTTTACCTAGTGTAAGCCATCTCTTCTCAGATGTGGAATGCAGTCCATAGAGCAGACAGATAACAACAAGGGACAATATTCTTCCTATCAGAACAATGAAAGCCCTGCCCCCCTTGACAAGCTTTTCAGCTTTTTCCCTTATCTTAATTGAAGATTGTCCCTCTCTGCAGTCTACCTGGGCACCTCCCTTCTGCTCTGGCTGAGCAGTGTTACATCAGTAAAAGGAGTGGGAGGGAGACACTTTGTCATTGAATTACTCTTGAACTATAACTCTGACAGTATTGAAATAACACTCTCCAAAGTCCAAATACTATGATGATTAATTAGAGCTGCTTTTATTAAGAAACATTACTATCCCTTTAACAGCAGCACAGATGAGGAGGTGGAGGACGGATGTGAAGAAGGGTTACCACCATCTACCCCACTTGGGACCACTGCTATGACCGATAAGTAATATGTGTCAATAATCTGAGAAGGAGGATAGAGTAAGACAATGGTAAAAATACATACACAAATCACACCATGCCAGTCCCCCACCACCACTACAATACATATCTGCCACATTGTAGGTTGTACTTTACTTTTTTTTTTATTACTTGATATCATCCTGAATATGTGCCAGTGTCACTTAAGCAAGAAAGTGTTGTGGGCAAAGGACAAATGCATTCTGCATGCTAACACATTTTTCAAGCCATATTTTGCTGTAGGACTCACAACTTTGATTTTCAGCCACTTATTTCTAAACTTCAGCCCTCAGATGAAGTAATATTACAGTGGGAAATGTAGTATCTATAGGAAATATAGGCGAAAAATGTGTTAAAATAGGCGGAAAATGTGTTACCATAGACAGAAAATTTGTTAAAATAGGCGAAAAGGAGGACTTTTTTGCATAGACGGAAAGGCAAAATTTTTTGATGGAAAAGTAAAAAAATCGGCACGTTTTCGCGAAATTTTTCATGGGAAATTTTTCACACTTTTCACCCACCCCTATCTACAAGCACAGCATCCCAAAGCAAAGGATTATATCATTTCAATCACCTTACTGAAAAAAATCCATGCCTTTGTTTTAGTCAAAAGCGTAATGTATGAACTCTTGTCTTTTGGTCAGCTCTTTCAGTTAATAGTTCCTTACAGAGTTCTTTATATTGACCTCAAATATATTTGTAAGTAGTAATCATGTCACCCCATTGATTTCTTTCCTCTAGTCTCTCTTCATTACACAGATCATCCAATCCCTATCTCGGTTTTGTTGCACTTCTAATACTATCTCTTTTAAGAATTGAAACCCAAAACCATACTTCATATTCCAGATGAGGCCTGACCAAGGATTTATATAGAGGTTGAATTATATTTGCATCCCATGCATCTATAGCACATTTTTTACAGGATAGCACCCTATTGGCTCTTGCAACAGCTGAACAACTCTGCACAGTGCTGTGAAGTCTATTGTCTATCAGTACTCCTAAATCTTTCCTTAATGTGAATTCCCCAAGTAGTTTCCCATTTAGTGTATATGTAGCATATTTGTTTCTGCAACCAAAATACATGAACTCACATTTATCTATATTAAAGGGATAGTAATACTTAAAATGTAAAAAAAATATGTTGTAGGGTTTATCCCCCTGAGTAAAACAAGAGTACTCCCACTGCTGAAAGGTGTTTCATTCAAAAGTTATTAATTTTCAAAGGTGAATTTTTTAGGTGCAATATCACAGTGGCCTGAAATTGTACAGTGGCGCTGTTGTTACACCATCCTATGGAGATTTATGGTCCCGGGACCAGAGCTGTCCATAGGATCGTGTAGCAACAGCGCCACTGTACAATTTCAGGTCACTGTGATATTGCACCTAAAAAATTCACCTTTGAAAATTAATAACTTTTGAATGAAACACCTTTCAGCAGTGGGAGTACTCTTGTTTTACTCAGGGGGATAAGCCCTACAACATATTATTTTTACATTTTAAGTATTACTATCCCTTTAAAACTAACCTGTCACTTTTTAATACATTCACTGTTTCTCCAAATCTTTTTCCAGTGAAAAAAGCATCCTGCTCTCTCTATGGGGGAGATTCACTAAGCGGTGATAAACAGGTGATAATGTTGAGCTAACTTCTCCAGTTCCTATATTATTCTATAGAGCCTATGCAATAAGATCTCCAAAGTTGAAGACATGTTAGTGCATAAGCTCCATAGAATAACATAGAAATTGGAGAAGTGATAAACTGGAAAAGTCATCTTCACTTATTCACCCATTTATCACCGCTTAGTGAATCTCTCCTGATGTATTTCATTATACAGCTTAGTGTCATCAGCAAAGATTGAGACACTTCTACCTACTTCTAGATAAATAAAAACAAGCTAAAAAGCATTAGGCCCAGGACTGAACCCTTTAGACCAACTTGAAGAGGTTCTATTTACATAATCTCATCCATCTTTCATTTAACCAATTCTCTATCCATGCACAGATATTACCTCTCAAACCAAAGCCTTTTAATTTATGTAGTAACCTGCTGTATGGCACAATATGAAAGTTTTTTTCAAATCCAAGTACACTGCATCAACCGCAATACACTGTATCCATATTACTACTTATCCTTTCATAAAATGCAAGTAAATTAGTTGGACATGATCTAGTCTTCATAAAACTCCCAGCACAGACACTTACTGCAATCACTTGAACACCTGAAATATGAGGGGAAAAAAGCATTTGATTGTTAACCCCATCCATTGCCACAGAACACAGATAATATAGAAAATACAGTTAATCAATTAGTTCACCACAGCTAGCCCACAACGGTCAGCTCACAGCTTCTAGACTTCACTCTCCCTCTGGTTTATATAGCAGGAAGCCACCAATTGCACCCCAGCAACCAAAATGAAACACACCCACCACAGACACACATTGCAATCACTTGCACACCTGCAAGGGGTGGAAAAAAAACCTTGTTTGGCCAGTGGTATCCATAGATATTTTTTCAGGGGGTACAAAGCCATAATATGACCCCCAGGCCAGCCCATCCATCCCCTTTGTGTATATGGAGGGGGGTCAATTGTAGGGGGGGCAAGCACCCCCCCTCTGGACGCCCATGTCCCTGCCAGTGAGCTCCCTGCATCTATGTTTCAAGGGAGCTTTCTGATCAGTGTCTGTAAAAGTAGCATAGTAATACAGCATAACACTATATGCATCACTGAGTATTCGGTATGCTATATTTAATAGACTGAAATCAGTATTTTCTACATTATATCACTATCCCTGCTTTCACAATCCTTGACAGAAAGCTTTGCAATGTGTTGGAGATCTTTCTACAATTCAAGGGGTTAAAAAATAATTTAACTCAATGAGAATTGTAGTCATTTTTACTTTATCCCTATGGTACAGCTGATTTGCTACAATATCGCACTGATTATTCTTAGCACTAAGAATGGGCGAAAATTATTTTTTGCAGGAATTTTTGATTATAAAACACTGAAATGTACTGCTTTTTCAATTAAAATTCCCAGCCTAGAAAATTCATAAACTATCCAACTTTTTGCTGCCACCAGTGAATTTCCTGCAAGAACTTTGCCAATTTCCATGTATGCTTTTTATGGCAGCGAGAATCCCCTCTGAAATACTCTGATGCTGAGTGTTGAAATAGTGAAATCCACCATAAATATAGAGGTTGCTAGCAAAGTCCTAGAGCAACATAGGCTTTAATAATGTGTTAGCAGAGACACCTGATTTCTTTTTTGGGGATAGTTTTACATTGTCATCAGATCTTGCCATATGATGTTTTCAGACCTATGCCCAGGACACTAACCACCTGTTTGTACAACTCTGGCACATCCCCACATGGGATCCTGTTTCCCCCTGCTCAGATGTTGTTTTATAACAGGTAGCAATATGATTAGATTTTGGATTGTGAGTGAAGTATCTCCATACTGGAGATTTCATAGGCTGAGTGGTCCCAGAGGGACTACTACAACGACTATGGGGTTAGAATTTATAATAATACTCAGGGCCGGATTTACATCTCAGGAGCCTGTAGCCTCGGAAATCTGAAGTGCCCCCCCTCCACCCCAAGTGCAAAACGTGTGACCGACTGTGTACAGGCAGCTCCTCTGTTGCTGTTCTGTTCATGGGCTCCCTGCAGTGTCTGGGAGAGGGCGGGGTAGTTCTGGCAAGTGAGGAGGTATAGGAGTAATGTGACTCCAGCTTCAGATCTGCTCTTCAAGTTCTGTCACTCATGACTCACATCCGGCCACAGCACACAGAGGAAAGAGAACGAGGAGTTCATCACCCCCATCCCCTATGCAGTAGTTGATGTGTGGTGAGGCTAATTTAAAAAAAAAAAAAAAAAAAGGATCCCAATGACAGGCGCCCCACTGTGGGGTGCGCCTTTAGGCAGATGCCTACTCTGCCTTATTATAAATCCGGCCCTGATAATACTAGCAGTAAGTGTCAGTGGAGCTGCCCTTCAAACAGCAGCCAAATCACTCATTGCTAGTATTTTGGTGTTGACCCGTGTTGTTGGTTAGGCAATAATAGTGATTGTGACTGGAAGAGGGTTGGACTTGGAAGCAGTGACACCGATGATGATGATGTCTGAGATCATGCTTTTGTTTTTATAGGCATGTTTACTTGTTCAGAGTGTGACTTTCCAGTTGATATCTTACACAGTTTATAAACAGGCATATTGCTCCTTTGCAGTGGAAGAAGAGTGAGCCTTTTCCTTTCAGCTATTATTTTGGCCATATCACCATCACTCTCAAGCTCTACTTCATATGTATCAGGGGAAGGGGAGGATTAGGGAGGGAAGTATTCTAAATCAACATCATCATCATCATCATCATGAAAAACTTGGTAAACAGCATGATATGCAGCAACATGATCCGCTTCTATCCCACTAACTTGTATTCTTATAAGTTATATAAAGTCTGAAAAAGTTTATCTTTACTTTAACCCTTTGGGGGATTTATTGGACCCTTTGGGGGATTTATAGGACATTGACCACTACTTTACAGTTGTGTGTAACTGTCACTTTTTGCAGAATTTGGTCTCACTGCTACATCCTCCTCTGCTATGGAAACAATATTAGACTACAAGTCATTGATGTCTTTAGAGTTGTAAACATTTAATGCTTTTAATACATCATCATTTATTGCACAAGCTGCAGCAACCATGGCCACAGTCAGTTTTTCTAGTATTACTACCACAATACGTCCATGCAGTCTGCCTACTCCTTTTCCCTTACCCCTGTCACTAGCACATTTGGTAGATATACTGATTAGTGTTGAGCGAGCACCCCGATGCTCGGGTGCTCGGGTGCTCTGACCGAGCACCCCCTGAGGCTCGAGTGCTCGGCCGAGCACCCGAGCCCCATTGAATTGAATGGGGCGACACGAGCATTACACCAGGCACCCCCTGCTCTGATGAGGGGAGGGTGCCTGGTCAATGCCCCCCTTCATCTCCGCAATGTCCCCCTTCATCTCCGCAATGTCCCCCTTCATCTCCTCTATGCCCCTCTTCCACAATGTCCCCCTTCATCTCCGCTATGCCCCTCTTCCACAATGTCCCCCTTCATCTCCTCTATGGCAAAGGACGTTTACTGGGCGTCACTTTAATGGTGTCATATTTCACTTAGGTATTTGTAAATCGTCGGTATCTGGAGGGGGCAAGAGGTGTACCTGGGGGCTGAGGAGGCTTGCCTGGGAGTCATATTATGGCTTACACCCCCCCCCCCCCAGAAAAATGACTGCATTCACCCCTGTCATAAATGGCTGGCATACCTGGGAACTCAATGGTTTTCATCCTGAGATTCACGGTTTTGACCCGAACCTCAGGGACTCAGGATAAAGGTTCATATTCTCAGGGTGAGAGAGCTCAGTGTTACCCACTACACTTAACTACTTTTTAGTCTCTAAATTGGTGAAATGTGGTATATGGTGCCAGAAAAACTCCAAAAGATCTATCCAGAGTCTTCTAATAAATGTTGGAGATGTATGGTAGAAAAGGGGACGTTTATCCATATATGGTGGACGTATAGGCCAATAATGGTATGCTGGACAAAGGTAGTCCAGTTAATTAATATCCTTACAAAAGTAGAATTAAAAATAGATCCAGTGGTGATTTTGCTTAATATGAAATGGCCAAAAATGGGGCAGGAGTGTAAGTTGATAATAATCCATGTGTTAGCAGCATCTAAGCTGTGTGTGGCAAGGAAGTGGAAGTCTGGTCTTATTCCTAATATGCGGGAGGTGCTTATGCAGACGGAATGGCAGATAAATATGGAGAAGGGGGTTGGAGTTGGTGCAAAGGGATCATGGTTAAAAACTTGGGCATGGGATAGACGGTTGGGAGAAATTGATGCCACGTTAAAGGTTGATGATGTAGATAAGGCAGGATGTTAAAATGGAAGTTTGAAGATCTTCGGTCTCATCTCCAGGGGGTGGAATGAAAGGTAGTATGAGAGGATTGTTATGCATGGTTCAATGTAGGAGGATTTTTAAAGATTTCGTTAATATGATAATATGACTGTATATCTGTGGAATGTAACGGGTTTCGCCTTTTTTGTATGATATAAAACCAATAAATAAAAAATAAAAAAATTGGTGAAATGTATACCAACAAGGCAAAGAGATTTGTCCTGTTTGTCTTGTGTGTGGGGTGTGTGTTCAAGCAGAGATATCTCTAAGCTGCAGCATGATGGGGGTTCCATGAGGACTTATTGGTGCCCCTCTCACTTAGAGCAAGCAGGAAGATGTCAAATACAAGGTGTATTCTTGGACATTTAAGGTTAATGTTGCAAAAATCTCAGGGTCAGCTCATTTTAAACATTCCCAGCTATGGTTATAGCACTTTTTTAATGTTAACAACAATTTTTTTCCTCTTTTTTTCAATAGTGTGGACTTCCAGTTGTGTGATGTCATTGGTTTTTGAAGCTTAAAATACCTAGACATTCAGTGAAGTTAATCAGAACTTGAGAAATGGGGATATAAGCCTAGAATCCATGTCCTTCTACTTCCAGGTAGTTTGTATATGACAAACTGAAGGGGAACGCAGTGAGGCTTGTATACTAATCAAAATGTGTTGCAGTTCTGAGCAAACCAACTGCACCATAGGGGAAAAATAATAAATTACCAAAATTCCCATTGACTTAAACTGAGTTTTTAACTTTTTGATTCATGGAGAAGTCTTCAATGCATTGTGAAACATTCAAGGGGTTAAAAGTCCCGTTGAAATTATTGGATTTTTTCATTTATTCCCCTGTGATGCAGTTGGTTTTCTCCAGAATTACAACATGTGGTGTTTTAGACTTGTCTAGGGTTGACATATTATCTATTTAACCCTTTCAGTGCCAGTGGGGAACGGAACACATTGCGGAGCAATGCGTTCTGTACCCCTCTGGCACTCAAAGGGTTAATAAGGGACAGTTATGAAAAATCCATGCTGCGTGGTTGCAGTGATTATTATCGGACTGCACTGGTTCCCATGAATGAATTAAAGGGGAACTTTCACCCCGCAATAACTTAAGGCTAACTTATTGCACACCTGGCGACTAGCTGCTTAGTAGCGCTAGTCGCCAGCAATATTACCCGGTTCTTCAGATATCGGCGTTTTACAGGAGCAGGAAGCACGGACGTCTCTTCACAGTGACGTCCGTGCGCCTGCGCTGTCAGTCCCTTTTGCACCGTACAGTGCAAAAGGGACTGACAGCGCAGGCGCACGGATGTCACTGTGAAGAGACGTCCGTGCTTCCTGCTCCTGTAAAACGCCGATATCTGAAGAACCGGGTAATATTGCTGGCGACTAGCGCTACTAAGCAGCTAGTCGCCAGGTGTGCAATAAGTTAGCCTTAAGTTATTGCGGGGTGAAAGTTCCCCTTTAAAGGGATAGTAATGTCAGAAAAAAGTATTAAGTATATGGTAGATACAATTAAAAGAGATTACTTGCACTTATTCGTATCTCTCAAACCATTATGGTTTGAGAGATATGTGAAAATGAAGTTCTCTGCTCCCTCCCCTTTCTGCTTGATAAGCTCTAAAGCTGTCAGAAGCAGATTCTGGTTCCTAGATCAGATGGCGGCTCTTCAGCTGTGCCGACATAGCAATGCCTAAAAATAAATGCTTCATTGGAACGGTCTACAATGTGTGCCTGGTTTGCAAGCACACGTTGCAGACCATTCCGATGAAGTATTTATCTTTAGATATCATTATATCGGCTCTGCTGAAGAGCCGTGTCTGGTCAAGTGACCAGAATCTGCTTCTGACAACTTTACAGCTCATCAAGCAGAAAGGGGAGGGAGTGGGAACTTTATTTTCCTGGTTTGAGAGATACGAATAAGTGCAGGTACTCTCTTTTAATTGTATGTACCATATAGTTAATACTTATTTTATGACATTACTATCCCTTTAAGTATATATACTAAAATATATATGTCTCTACTATTGTCGCTACAATTATAACCCTATGCATAGAGGTAAATGCATAGCAAGTTTATCGGGTGTTATAGTACAAAAAAAAGTAAATCAATGTTTTACCTTGGTGTATAAGGTATCATTTGTTTGCCTTGTCTGTGTCTCAATCTGCAATGCATTGGAAATGTCTTTGGCATCCCTTTGAGTGCCAGAGAGGTATCAAACACAAAGCAATGCAATATTTAGTGACCTGGATAGATCAGGTCACTAAACAGTAAACTAGCCAGCATTTTAGCAATACAGCTAGTAAGACGTTTACATATTGGCTTGTCCTTTGGATGACACTCAGTAAGAGGGATCTGTTTTTGGCCAGAAGATCTAGTACTCATTACCTTATCATCTGCTGGGACATTCATTGATTTTACTTGTTACTATCAGCATTTAAGGAGTCTGCTTCTAGGACAAAATAACTCTAATTCTTTGATTTATCTACTGCAGAGATTGCATAATCTGGAAGTGCTCATTTATTTGTTTAAAAAAAAAAACTGTGATAATACGCCAGATAAAGTAATTGGTCTCCAACCTTAGTGTTGTGGGACAATACACAATCTTTGTGAAACCCTAACAACCAAACCAATACTTCATAGGTCTCCAACACATTGTTTCTCAATTGATTGGAAACCTCTCCAGCACCCAATAAGTTAACATAGCATCAGTATTAACCTTTTGAGTACCAGAGGGGTATGGAACGCATTGCAAAGGAATGCATTACGTACCCCTCTGGCACTCAAAGGGTTAAAAGTATTAGACTGGGAGCTTTTACTGGTTACCCTTCACACACACAAGCGCACACACATACATACAGGCACACATATGCGTATACATACTTACACATACATGGACTAATACATACACACGTACATAGATACAGACACACACACAAAGTTTTTCAATCCATACTTTTATTGAGTTTTGAGTAACAAAAGGAGCATGAATAGCTTCTTAAATAACAAATCAGATTCTAGTTAAATAAATATTTTTGGTAACAAAATATCTGTTTAAACCTTTGAGTGCCAATCCATTGCGTTACCCTCTGGCACTCAAAGGGTTAACCAGAAAGACCAAATCTTATAGATCTGTCATAAGTATCACATTCAGTAAAGCAGAGATATTCATTAACCCACAGAATCAATGTTCCCTCAAATTCTCCTCCAGTATATGACATCAGTTTTCCGTGGGGATGCAACATAAATTCTAGTACCTAAACCTATTATCACAGCAAGATGATCCTCATATTTAGACAGAGTCTCCATTCTTCTACATGCATTCTTCCCATACATTTAGAGACTATTAAACAATTTACATAATAGTTTAGAAGTCATGGTCCGAATAACCTTAACCTTCAGGCAGCCCCACAAATATTTAAAAAAGGAGCCAGAGCCCCCAAAATAACTATAACAGAAGTCTGTAGCATCATCATACATTCTAGATAACATTCTAGGTACATTCTAGATAACTTCTACAGATTGTATTATACATTCTAGATAACATTCTAGATAACTTCTACAGAATGTATCATCATTCCTGGGAACTTTTAAAACAGGGTTACCCGGAGGGTAACCCTGTCAGTGCTGACCTAGGATGAAAATGACGCGATTCTCATCATAAAAGGGGCGGGGCTTAGCCGGGGGGGGGGCAGGACAAAAGTAAAACAAAAAAAACCTGAAAAATGTATCTAAGAGGGTGGGGAGTGGGAGGAACTGGGCGGGACGGAGCACAAGTGGGCAGAGTTTCTATTTAAACTCTGCCCACCCGGCGATCCACACATTGCCCCGGAGACCCGGTAATTCAGTCTGAAATCCGGAGTCTCCGGGGCAAAACCGGAGAGTTCCCAGGTATGTGTATCATACATTATACATAACTTCTCTGTAGGGTTGCCACCTTTTCTTCAAAAAAATACCGGCCATGGCATTCCCTCCATAGATTTAACATTGAACAGAAGCCAATTTTTTACCGGCCTGCCGGTAAAATACCAGCTGGGTGGCAACCCTACTTCTCTGGGACAAGATATGTCAGATGCAGAATTCTAAATTTACATTTAGCTATACTAATAAATATGTTATACCTGTTTTATGAATATTGCATCCCAGCATACCCTACAATTTCATTTTATAACCATTTACCACCAGAATTTTATATAAGGCAGTAATTGCTTAAATGCCCGGCCTCCAATGAATTACATAGTTTTCAAACGTAGTCATAGAAATCTCATTAAATGTCTAAAGCATCATAAATATGTTTCTTGAAATCATCAAATTTACTAATATCCAAAATATCCCCTTTAAAGATCATATCCCATGTGTATATCATTGATGGGAATCATCTTAGTCCTAAACTCAACTAGTCTCATGGATCCATTAGCTTTATCTCACAAGGAGCAGATCAATCCATATATATTCTGTCCTGGTCCTCCCATTTGGATTGAAAGGTTGGTTTTGTCTCAGAGAAAACAAATGTAGCAATTGTCTAAACCTGGCCACAGCAAATTGCTTAATCCTTTGAGTGCCAGAGGGGAACGGAACCATAAAAGTTTGAGAGATGACACTGGGGGTAATACATTTATTTTTAATAGGACTTTAATATAGGTATTAGTAATAATTACTTATTACTATCCCTTTAAACAAATTGGACACCAATAATCCTCCCTCATTCCTACTCCTACACTTAATATATCTCCTAACCCTCAGAAACTTATTGACTCAAATGAAATTAAATAATTTATTCTGCACATAAAGTACATCTGATTTAGTTAAATTAACAGGTAATGTCCTAAATAAGTATAATATTTGTGTCAATACATCCATGTTTATAGAATTAATTCTGCCCATAAACAGGAGAGGCAAATTTGATCAAAAAATCAATTATGAAAAAAACCTGCTTCCAGAGTAGCCTGTAATTTACCTCTTTCACCTGCATATATTCTTTTGGGATTTTCACATCTAAATAAGAAATATTATCATCTTCCCACTTAAATTTATACAGCTGTTTTAAGTAATCCTTCTGCTGTCTGGATAAACTAAAATCCAATGCAGTTGATTTGTACTCATTAATATGAAGACCTGACAGTTCACCAAACAATTTTAGAGTATGCCATAAATAAGGTAAGTTAGAAATAGGATAAGAAATGAACATTAACATGCTATCTACATAAAGGTTAATTTTATCTACCACCCCTGTTCCATATTGAATTGCCTAAATTAGTAAAGTATTTCTAATGGATATAGCAAGTGGCTCAAGACACAATACAAACACCACTGAAGACACCGGGCATCACTGTTTAGTTCCCCACTTAAAGGGATAGTAATACTTCATTTTTTCTTTATTTTATTTTGTAGGCATTAAAAAAAACATGAAGAACGATATGTCTTATCTCTCAAACCTTTATGGTTTAAGAGATATTCACAAGCAAAGTTTCCCCCTCCCGCCCTTTTTACCTAGTGTAAGCCATCTCTTCTCAGATGTGAATCTGGTTATGAGACCAGACAGATAACAGAAGGGGACAATCTTCTTTCTATTAAAACAATGAAGGCCCTGTCCCCCTTGACAAGTTTTTCAGCTTTTTCCCTTATCTTAATTGAAGATTGTCCCTCTCTGCAGTCTACCTGGGCACCTCCTTTCTGATCTGGCTAAACGGGGGGGATACTTTGTTTGCGAATATCTCTTAAACCATAACGGTTTGAGAGACAAGACTTATATCGTTCTTCATGTTTTTTTTAATGCCTACAAAATAAAATAAAGATAAAATGAAGTATTACTATCCCTTTAAAACTGCATACATGTCATTTAACCAGAGGTGCTGCAGATGTATAGTATAGTAAATATTCAAACTTTAGTTTCTGTAAAAACTGAAAGTGAAATCCTCTTATGGCAGCACAGTGCTTAATTAACATATTAAATGTCACTGAAAACATCATTAGCATATTAAACTTCACTGGTACTTCACGAATTCCACAATTATCATACAATAGCACCATACTTTGGAACTTTGTCCTCTTGAGCCCCTTATAGAGGACTTGTGCTGTGAACAGGGGGAATGTAAATGACGTGATTCACGTCATAAAGGTGATTGGGTTTAATTTGGTGGGTGGGGCTTAAAGGGATAGTAATACTTTGTTTTAACTTTATTTTATTTTGTAGGCATTAAAAAAACATGAAGAATGATATAAGTCTTATCTCTCAAACCTTTATGGTTTATGAGATATTCACAAGCAAAGTTCCCCTCCCGCCCCTTTTACCTAGTGTAAACAATCTCTTCTCAGATGTGAGTCTGGTTGTATGACAGGACAGATAACAGAAGGGGACAATTTTCTTTGTATGAAAACAATGAAAGCCCTTCCCCCCTTGACAAGTTTTTCAGGTTTTTCCCTTATCTTAATTGAAGATTGTCCCTCTCTGCAGTCTACCTGGGCACCTCCCTTCTGCTCTGGCTGAAAAGTGTTACATCAGTAAAAGGGGCGGGAGGGGGATACTTTGTCATTGAATTACTCTTGAACTACAACTCTGACAGTATTGAAATAACACTCTCCAAAGTCCGAATACTATGATGATTAATTAGAGCTGATTTTATTATGAAACATTACTATCCCTTTAACATGAATGTTTCCACTTTCTGAGCCCATAATTGTAAGAATACTAACAGAGTTGATGCATATTGAATCTCAAATTTGCCTAAAATCGCATTCATATAATTCCAATATATTGAGTCAAAGATCTTGTTGATATCTAAAACCAATAACAAAATTATCAACTCTTTCCCTATTGCAAATATCTAAGATGCTAAACAGCCTCCTTATATTATCCGACTTCTGGCATCGTGACTCAGAGTCGCTTTGATCTTTATGAACTAGAACAGGTACGATGTAAACTACTCTTAAATCTAACACTTTTACTAGAATCTTAATGTCACAATTCATTTGACTTCCTCACTATTCTTATCTGTTTTTCAGTCACCGGAACAAAAAAAAAAAACAACAGGTTAGCATCTACGTGCAAGGTAAAGGAATCTAAAATACAATAAATATGTTTGTGGATAAAGAACCAAAACCTCTCTAAGCTTTTTTTAAAGTAAAAAGCCTGGGGACGCTTATTGTTTTTAACCCTCTTAAGGACCATTGACGTGCCAGGACCGTCAAGGAGGTCCGGCACTTAAGGACCAGTGACGGTCCTGGCACGTCATGGAGTTCAGGGCTCCCGGCGCGGCTGCACACCGCTCCGGAAGCCCTGAACTGGCACGCGCCGGTCATTAAAGGGTTAAGATTCTTAACCATATACACACACATGCACATATACATGCACACATAAACACATATATACATTCACACACACACATATGTATACATACATCACATGCACATACATACAGGCTCCCCTGCATCAGACACCTTACATGTTTACATGTCCCTTTACTTCTAATTATTTAACCTTATGAATACCACAGAGGTCTCCCAACATGTTGCAAAACAATGTGTTGGAGACCTCTCTAGCTTCCAAGAGGTTAAATGTTTTTATGTGCTTATTCAGTAAGTTATAAGATAAGGGTGTATAAGAGTGTTTACAGTGCAAAGCAAGAGTGAACAAAGCTGTTAGTGAGATCATGTAAGTGACGAAGGGGCCACGGGTAGTGCTAAGAGCTCCTAGGTTGACTTGCCTAGGAGAGACTAAAATGTGAGTCCAGCCCTGACTACACACACATATCTGTTAACAATCTTGGGCATACCAGAGAAATGAAATACTTTATGGGCAAACTGGAGATGAGCAGCTTATGTGGATTTCACAAATGCTATTCAGATTTGGCTGTTAATAAATATTGGTAGCGGAGTTGCTCTATCACCAGAATACTAGTATCTTTTCCCTAAACACCTCAGGCTTAGGCCAACCCAGGGGTGGTTTTGTAAAACGAAAGGTACTAGGTCACCACAGTCTGTAATGGTGTATTGTACTGCTGATGCAATATAATAGCCTAATGTTTTACTTGTCTCACACAATACCAGATAAAAAGGTACCAGCCCTAAACCAACCTAATGCAATAAACTCTTACAAGTAGAGAAGAATACCAAGGGCTTTAAAATAGAAATAACACCTCCTACTAACTTCCACTTACCTTACTATGGCTAGACATAACAGCTGCTAGAAGGTAGAGATGGAAGAAAAGTAGCTTTTTTGCTGGAATTTTCAAGAAAAAAAACACAATTTGTAGCTTTTTCAACAGAAATTTCTATTCATAGAAATTACATAAAAATGTAACCTTTTCACTACCTCCAATGAACTTCCTGCATGATCTTTGCCCCTTTCTGCCTCTTCTTTCTATGACCATGAGAATTCCCAGTGCAATACTACTATTGCCTAGTGCTGAAGTGGAGAAATCAGTAGAAGAAAGTAAAAGGTTTGGTTGTATTTTTTTGTATTTACTTTTAACGCTCCTTTTGTTGTATTTTTTATTTATTTTTATTCTGCCTTTCTGCCTTCAAACCTGCACCTGGAGAAGAACTAGCAGTGGCTTCCACCAATACTCCTATCAATCAACTCCAGCTCCCTCTATTTACCTTTTTGACTACACTAGCTAACAACAGAAAATCAGCTGACTTCTCTCTCTCTCTCTCTCTCTCCCTCCCAAGCACAGAATGAGAATATGTAGTAAACTGACACCCACTTTTATACGTTAGCACTATGGAAATACAAGAGGGGTACTCTCCATCTGGGGGAAATACATTATAACTGATCTCAATAAAGTGAGAAAAGTGCACAAAAGATGAAAAACTGCACTGGAATTCCCGTGGAAGGTGGGAAGTGATTTTTGAGGAGGGAAAAATGTTTTCACCCATTCCTACAAGCAGAACCACAGAATATAAACTTTGCCCCGTTTACATAATAATCTTGACACTGAAAGGAATTGCTTCACATCACAATCTGCTTTATACCTCTCTGGTCCTTAAAGGGTTAAGCAGATTCCATCAGGATTTTCTGACCATAGTAAAGTAAGAGGGGTTTTTTTATTAGGTAGTGTTACTTCTCCTTTAAGTGTGATACCTGATTCTTAAGACCCCTCAGTTAGTACCAAGCAACGTCTATGTATTTCAGCTTTACAGTCAGTTTTATGGAAGAGCTGAAAGGAACCTTGGCAATGGAAAAAATGCAAGTCTGTCCTCAGTGCTGGAGTGACCTGGGAACATATCCTAGATTCAGGCTTAATCCTACTGAAAAAGATGTGTTCTGAACTATTCACAGTGTAAGCATACCATTCTGTCCCCTGAGACATCTTAGAGTCAGTGTATTCCAAGGCTTACATTGGGCTGGGAAAAGAAGTCTTGCCTGCTACATATATTGTGATCAGCAATAAAACTGCCACTGTTGGCATTTTTACAAATCCCCCAGGTGTTCTGTTTACTAAACAGAGATCAAGCAGGGACAGATGAAGACTGCACACATGGAAATATGTAAAGCAGTATTACTTCATATTTATATCAGGGCACAAACATTTTTGATTCCTTATAAATATGCAATACTATTGTTTTAGTTATTTCCTTTTGTGCAGTGTTTTTCCAGGGCGTTGCTCATACTCGCCCTGTCTTTAAAGGGATAGTAATACTTCGTTTTAACTTTATTTTATTTTGTAGGCATTAAAAAAACATGAAGAATGATATAAGTCTTATCTCTCAAACCTTTATGGTTTAAGAGATATTCACAAACAAAGTATCCCTTCCCTGTTCAACCAGATCAGAAGGGAGGTGCCCAGACAGACTGCAGAGAGGGACAATCTTCTATTAAGATAAGGGAAAAAGCTGAAAAACTTGTCAAGGGGGGAAGGGCTTTCATTGTTTTCATACAAAGAAAATTGTCCCCTTCTGTTATCTGTCTGGTCTTACAACCAGATCCACATCTGAGAAGAGATGGCTTACACTAGGAAAAAGGGGCGGGGAGGGGAAACTTTGCTTGTGAATATCTCATAAACCATAAAGGTTTGAGAGATAAGACTTATATCATTCTTCATGTTTTTTTAATGCCTACAAAATAAAATAAAGTTAAAACAAAGTATTACTATCCCTTTAAGGCTCCTGCTCCTCAGTGGCATCTTAATCTGGTTCTGGGTGTCCTTCACGGTTGTACTAGCAGGGACAAAGATATTATTTCTGACCCTAGAAGAAAGAATTGTGTCAAGGCAAGCAATCAATACTTTGTGAAGACCGACTAAAAGAGGAGCAAACGGCAACAGTATTACTGACTGCTAAAGTCAGGAGAGAGCAAGAGGAGAGAGAAAAAAGTTATACTTGCCGGGACAAAGACTTAAACCTCTTAAACTTAAAAAAGCATACCAAACCCCTGAAAAGTCGGGAGAACGGAGTATCAACGGCCCGCGGGGTAAGAAGTAAAATGGGAGAGGTATTTATAAATTCTTTAAGAGTCCAATATATCATTATATACTGGCTATAAATATTTGAGACTGTGAGAACATTCAGCTGCTGTACCTCTGGCAATACAAATCAGAGGGATCAGTATTCCTTTTGTGGATCAATAAAATTAAAAGATAAATAATAATAACATCTATTATATTACACTAAGGAGCAACACCACATTAGCGCATATTTATCTTAAGAATTGATTTACAGCTAGAAGGAATTTTTTAACTCTATTTTCTATTTTTATTATTGTTTTGAAGTATTGTGGATATCCAATATATGTTTTATACTTGTTGTTAATAAAAATATATATAAATAGAATTTGCACATCCGTTTTGGCGCTGTCCAGATTCTTGTAGAGATTTGTCCCTCTTTTGTCACTTGTCACACAGTGACAAACGGATTGTAGCAGCCATATAGGATATGCAATAATTTATTATAGGTTTAATATTGTGTGGCGAGTACTGAGATCATTGCGTTATTGTGAGAACGGGAGGCATGGGATCGGAGAAGGTACAGTTGTGCCGACTGGGATTGTATGCCCCACTTCCACACAGTTTTTTGGTTTTATTTATATTTACTTTATACATTGTTTTCTATTATATATATATATATATATATATATATATATACACCACCTCTTGACTCTTGATTCCCCCCTTTTGCCTCTTTCTCCTCCTCTTGATTCCCACCTTTTCCTTCATTCTCCCCCTCTTGAGCCCCCTTACTTTGCCTTTTTTCTCCCTTTTAATCCCCCTTTCTTCCCCTCCTTGAGTCTTGATCCCACCCTTTGCCTCTTTCTCCCCTCCTGATCCCCCCTCCTTTTGCCTCTTCTTGGTCCCCCTTCATTATCCTTCCTCCTTTTGCCTCTTTTTTTCCCTTAGTCCCTTTTGCCTCTCTTTCTCCCTTTTGACCCCCTCTCTGCCTCTTTCTTCACCCCTCTTGATGCTCTCTCTTGCCTCTCTTGATCCCCCATTGCCTTTAATGGGGAGGTAATATGGGCTAAAAAACAGAACTGTTTCAAAAGCTTAATTAGTGTAATCTACAAATCTAAATAACACAAAAAGTAGTTTTCTAAATTAAAAAAAGTTATACGGCTTGGGCCTGGTAGGCCTAGCGACCTGGGAGCTCAGGTGAGTCCCTGGGATTCCTGGTGATATCGCCTGATCTACCATTATGGGACTTGCTCCCTTTGGACCTAGTCTGTTGGATGTCCCCTCCCGGCCAAGCCATCCACCGGGCTCGGTCTGACAACGCAACAGTCCACCATCATGTCCTCATCTTGGGCCCTACCTCCTGTGACACTGCCACAGTAATATTAGTGGCTTAGTGGCTTGACGGTTCCTCCACGGCTCTGTGGCTTATAATTCTCTCCACCACTCACCAGGAGGCCCAATCATGGCCCGTGAGTATCAACGGCCTGCTCATTCAACAACAGGAGCCATACCACTCTGGGGTGGAACCGCACTAGCAGCAGAGGCTCCGGCTGGCATTGGCCCAGTGCTCTTCATTGAGGCCTTGAGTGTCTGAACTGCCATTGAGCCCAAGGCCGTGAGCTGTACCCTCGCTGAGCCCTCTGTCACCAACTGCACTGGGCTTTCCAAGGGCTGCTTAAATCATCACATTTCCCTGGGGCTGCTTAAATCCACACCTGCCAAAATCCCGCGGCCGCAAGGCATGTGTTGATTTAAGCAGCCCCAGGGAAACATGTGATGATTTAAGCAGTGCCAGGGAAGCCCAGTGCAGGCAGCATACCAGGAATTTTCCCGGTAACCCGGGAAGGCCAGTCCAACCCTGATTATACCTCACTCGCACTCATAGGGTTAATTCTACTAACGTTTGACACATTTTTCATACTTTGGATGTATTGATATGGGGTTAGGGTTCCATATCAATACATCCACTGAGGACTTAGGTGTTTTTGTTTTACTTTTTTCATGCAAGTTTCTGTGCCGGCTGTTTGAAGAGCCGATAAGGGACTCAAGTTACAAAAAAAAAAGAAAACTGGGTCTTAACTTTCCTGCGATAACTTGAGTCCCTTATCGGGTTTTCATGGCTAACGCAGGCATTTGAATTGATAATTATGGTGTTTTCTTCATTTTGAAGTGAAAACACCTCTTAACTTTATCACACGAGGGCTCTTTTTTCTGCCTGTATTTTTTCACAGCACAGGCATTTGACTAGCTTACTGTGCTTGAAAAAATGCAACATTTGGATCGAGCCCTTGCTCTGAGACCAGATGAACCTATTAAAAATATCAAGAGAATTAATCAGTCACTGATATAATGCCAAGGACACGCACATCCAGATTCAGAGTGCCACCAGTGTACCAAAAGAAATATCCTGGAAAAAAAGCACAGAAAGAGAACACAGTGCCATTGGTAGTCACCTACAGCCCCCAGCTTGAAGTAATGTGCAGAATATCAATACTACATACTGATGACAGATTAAAAAGATTATTCCCAAAATGTTTGCACTGCAACCTGAAATAATTGGTGATAAAGCGCTCTCTTAAGAATACAACAGAAAATGGTACTTCTCCCTGTCTACGTAAGACATGTGGAAACTGTGCACACAGATGCACCACACATAAGGTTCCCATAACACAGGACAAACTCTAAGAAAACAGATGATTTCTCATAAGTCCAGTGTGAACAACAAAAGAGACACCCCGATGGGTCAACATATTTGCAAAACTGATCACAGCATTAAAAGAGCAGTACACTTTTTTATGAAAACCAGCACTCACACTGCTGTCAGTTGTTTTATTCAAACATTATAAAAGTTCACAGGAAGTAAATTTACTATGAGTTTACTTCCTGGAAGTTGTATCTGACAGGAAGTGACTCGGCAGTTTGTATCACATTCTATGGAGAACTGTATGTCACTGACTTTCCTCTCCATTAGAATGTAACATAATCATTAATTGGAATTTGACCACTAGAGGGCACTGCTAATGTACAAAAGCATAGGTTTAAACTGTAATAGCTCTGGAAATATGCATCTCTCAGCAGTGGGAGTACCCTTATTTTACTCAACAGGAAATGGCCCACAATATATCGTTTTTCGTAAAAAAAAGGTTTACTGGTCCTTTAACCCTTTGAGTGCCAGAAGGGTACACAATACATTGCAAAGCAATGTTTTAAGTACCCCTCTGGCACTCAAAGGGTTAAACTATCAAGGTAACTGATTTGAAATTTTAGGACACAGAGAGATCTGGGAATATAAACTTATAATCAAGTTTAACACTCTGAAGTGTAGACTGAACATGGAATTTATGTTACATTATCCCACACAATAAACATATTTTGGGCCCTTTGGTTGCCAGAGGTGTGTGCAATGCAATGCATTGCAAATGGTTGCACAAACATCTGGTGCTCAGCTGGTTAAATCATACATTCCATAGACTTTACCATCTTTGCTGAAGCTATTCACCCATCAAAAGGTAAATAAATCTTAAACCACATAGCCAGCTACAAAGAGCTGACAGTATTGGAAATTAGGGAAAAATTATACTGACAACGGTGATAAGAACTTCACTTTCAGTGGAAATAAAAATAATTTGCTTGAGTGTATAACCTTTCATGTATTTTGTATTCAGCCTTCATTCTAAATATGCCTGAAAAAGAGGCCTAAAGTGTCTTGAAAGCTTGCATTTTATAGCTACACAGCAAGCCAATAAAGGTATCACTTTTATTCTACAGGTCTCCTGCAAATGAAATTAGACAGAGCCCACACACTGAGGGTATTTCTAGCACAGTGGAAGACGTTTTGCTTCAAACATAGCTAATTAGGATACTGTGCAAGGAATTAGCATAAAGCACCCCACTATGACACCAAAATATAAAGGCTAATTTCTCAAGAATGGCTAGTAAATCCTACGGGTAGATTTTAACAATCTGTAAAAAAAACAGAACTTATTTTAAGGTGGAAAGTCCACATTAAGCTAGCTGGATGCACCTCAGGGCAGGCAATGGGTGGAAATAATAAACATGTGGACTTACCTCATGTCTAACGTTCATCATTGCTACAAGCCTTTTACCTGTTATAAACAGCTACAGAGAAAGGGAATGATTTGCCAGATGCATGTGGGGTGATACCCTGCATGTATCTCTCAAAGCATTGCCAGCAAACAGTTAGTCCTGTACTCTCCATGAAACCCCATAAACCTGTTCAGTGTAGCCTTTTACCCAACCCAATGCCGGGTGTCAGAAAATGTAAGATTGGTCATGGGTTACCAGTGGGACAGTGGTACTAAGCTGTGGGTCACAGTATATGAGTAGTTCTATGACTTCCAGTGGGATAGGACTGGTTGGCAGACAGTGTAAATATGGTTCTGGGGCTACCAGAGAAAAAGGCTGGGGGTCACACCACTCTTGTGTGACACTATGATAACCAATGGCAGAAGGCTAGGTATACCAGTGGCTAGCGGAACAAGGCTGAGGAAGCATACAGTGTATGGGTGTTGTGTGTGTGTGTCACACTGTGCATGTCTGTGACTGTGTAGATACATTTCAGACTGCTCTAGTAGACCATCATCAGTCCAATTAGAAACCTCTCTGGAGGTTAAAAGTACATTTTAAATTAATGAGTAGTTTGGGTGAAATGTATTTCTGTCCTGTGGTGCTTTTATTTTGTAGCTAAGGCACATTAAGAAATGTGCTATTAAACAATCAGTCCTGCTTTTTTTATTTATTTATGTATTTATGGCAACTGTACTTTTGAACTAAACTTTTCAAGTCCAGTTTACCATCAGATTCTTTTATTTTTGGAGCTAAAAATAAGCTGTTATTGGCATAGTGGCTTCCATAAATAACAAGAAACCACATGTTTCCTTTTTACACCAAAATAGAACACAATAGAGTAATTGAGAAAAAAAGATGTAAACATGTCTCCTTGTGTGGACTCTTTTCTTCAATAATTTGTATTTTTTGTGTTCAACTAAAAAAATCAAGATTTAAGCTATATTAACAACTTGTAGCTGTAATTTGTTGCTGCGACAGACAACATTCAGTGCTGCATCTAGTACAGTGACCAGGAGAGGGAATGGCAGACACAATTAAAGGCATAGTAATGTTTCACAAAAACAGCAGCTCCAATTACTCTTCATATTTGAGCCATAGAGAGTGTTATTTCAATACTGTCAGAGTTGTAGTTCAAGAGTAATTGAAGGATAAAGTTTACCCTCCAGCCCCTTTTACCTAGTGTAAGTCTCCTCCCCTCAGATGTGGAAACTGGTTGTAAGACCAGACAGATAACAGCTGGGGACAATATTCTTCCTATGAGAACAATGAAAGCCCTGCCCCCCTTGACAGGTTTTTCCCTTATCTTAATTGAAGATTGTCCCTCTCTGCAGTCTACTTTATCATTCAATTACTCTTGAACTACAACTCTGACAGTATGAAAATAACATTCTCCAAGGTCCATATAATATGATGATTAATTAGAGCTGCTTTTATTATGAAACATTACTATTCCTTTAAAGTGATAGTAATACTTGTATTAAAGTTGAGGATCGAGTCTTCTTTGTTTTCTTTTTAACACAAAGCACTATATTTCAGAACTTACAGTTTTGTAGTTCAAGCTCTATTAAATCCGAAAGGGTCCCTCTCCAGCCCCTTCCCCCTGAGTCACTCTGCCTCAGTCTGGTCCGGATGGAGTGCGGCGAGGCACAGTCTTCAGTATACAAAAGGAAAATCCTGCCCTCCTTCGTCAGGGAGGCACAAGGTTTTCCCTATACTTACTGAATGAAGATTGTCCCTCGCTGCATCCTTCCGGTCCCACAACCAGAAGCGGCGGCGGTGCAGACAGTGATGAGCTGCACACAGCGGCAGAGATATAAACAATATACAAGCTATGTATTTATTTATGGCATTTTTAACAAGACGGGCATTAAATGGAGGCATATTCACGGCATAATAGAGGCATATTCACAGCACAATAATACGTTTTAACCCTTTTTGAGTGCTAGAGAGGTAAGCAATGCATTGCTTTGCAATCCTTTGCTACCCCTCTGGCAGTCAAGGGGTTAAGCTAGAGAAGAAAGAAGGCTGAAGAGAAGACTAAAGAGAAGGACAGAAGATGACAGCATGCTGAGGACTCTGCTGGACATCAGGATTAATGGTAAGTGTTACTTTTAATGGGATGTTGTTTTTTAAATTAGTCGGGTTAACCCTATGAATGGGGTAATTATACCCCACTGGCACTCATAAGGTTAATTCTACTAACTTTTGGCACATTTTTCAAATTTGGATGCATTGGTCATCTTCTGGGGCTTAGGGCATCATATCAATACATCCACTGAGGACTTTTTTTTCCCTTATAGTTTCTGCGTTGGTTATTTGAAGGTCTGATAAGGGACTCAAGTCACAAAAAAACTGGGTCTTAACTTTCCTACGATAACTTGAGTCCCTTCAAGGTTAACGCAGACATTTGAATTCCAAATTACGGTGTTTTGCTGTGGATGAAAACACCTCTTCGTTTTATCACACGACAGCTCCATTTTTGCCGGTATTTTTTCACAGCACAGACTTGAAAAAATGACGTCAGCAGAAAAACAGCCGTCTCCAACATTTGGATTGAGTCCTAAATCCATTAACTATCTGCTGATTGGCTGGCCTGCCAGCCAATAAGGCCTAAACCAAACCTTATAATCCTAAATCCATTAACCCTTTGAGTGCCAGAGGGGAGCCACAATATATTGCATAGAAACACGCTGGGTATATATCTGGCATTCAGAGGGTTAAAGGGATAGTAATACTTAATTATTACTAATCCCTATATTAAAGTCATATTAAAAATAAATGTATTGCCCCCAGTGTCATCTCTCAAACCTTTAGAATAACTGGAGAAGTAATCTCCATTTTATCGGTATCCTATTGAAATGTTGCAATGTCGCCCCATTCAATTGAGCGTATTTATTTGTGGCATCATTTCTTTATTGAGTACATAGGCATCCACTGGCTTCTTCTTGTAAGTGACGAAGGAGGGCACTCAAGGGGTTAATGCAGCATTAATTCTTGAGCTGCTGAGTGGTGAGAGAACCCTGTGTACTGCCACCTGCCTGCAAAAATTGGTGTTGGATTGCCACCTCGCTTAGAAGGTTTTGTCCTGTTTATTCTGCATCTGTGATCTCCAGCCAGATAAGAGGACTGCATGGATGAGGGCAGTAAAGAGGGAATTCAAGGGGTTAATGCAGCCTTAATCACTGAACTGTCGCCATGTATGTGGCAACTTTAAGCGTGTGATATCAGAATGTTGCTCTATTGGGCGACATTTTAATCTTGCCCTTTTGGTTCAGGCAATATTTTTAACAAAACCATGTGTTGGTCGCCCAATGCATGCCAACATTTCAATAGGGAACACACTTTATCACCTCTTTATTACACCTTAGTGCATCTCCCCCAATTACTTTATCCAAAGTTATAGTTGTTCAAACTGCCAGCAAGTTATAAAGCTGTTGATGTGACGTTTTATGGAGAACTGCAGTCTGTGACTTACATCTCCCATGTCTACATTCCAGGGGACTAGTAGGGATGCTTTGTGAACACCAGAGCGGACTAATAAAGGAACACTACCACCTACAATGAATTGAGGTTATATACACTCAAATACCCCGTAGTCTGTGCTAGTCCCTGTGAAATTTTCTATTTGTTTCCTGGGGCCTAAAAACCTAGTTTTACATATGCTTTGTGGGGGCTCCCATTTCTGCCATTTCCAGCACCCCCATTATAATAGAATTCTTGATAGGTATTTTAGGAGTGAGAGTGTTTTATTGGACCTAAGATATCTTTCTGAATAGAAATGCAATGGGTACTAATAGCAATACAGGAACAGCATTAACTGTGCACAAACAATTAACCAAAGTGTATCTAAATATGATAGTCTACATATGTATAAAAAATGGATTTGATTTTAGGGAATCTAAAATAAAATAAGTACATTTTACAGATGTTAGGTAGAAGTGAATATTATTTATATTTATATAACACAATCTCTTTTCTGGGTGTTAGTGTCAGTTTACTGTAGAAAACCCAAACGTTTAAACTATAATAACATCTGAATGACACATTGCCCAGCAGTCGTACTACTCTCCCTACTATACCATATACTTTTTCATAAAAAAAGTGTAGTCACACTTTAAAGCCTGGATTCCATTGCAGTTTATAACTTTATCAATGGTTTTATATACAAACTGCACTGTGTGCACAATTATTAGGCAAGTTGTATTTTTGAGGATTAATTTTATTATTGAACAACTACAGTGCTCTCCGTCAGTCCAAAATGTTAAGAAACCTTAAACCAGAATATTTAAGAAAGTTCAAGTGAGGTTTTTTGCTTTCTTAGGGGAATATCTAGGTGTGCACAATTATTGGACAACTATTAGTGTGCAGAATTATTATGCAACTAAATGAATAGTGATAATTTTCTCATCTTACATGTTTATTTTCATCTATTAAAGTGAGAATACTAAACAAACAACTCAAAATTTACAAATAAACATTTGTGACATTTCCAGAAAAAAAAATCAGTGACCAATACAGCCACCGTTCTTTTCAATAACATTCATAAGCCTTCCATTCATGGAGTCTGTCATTTTCTTGATCTGTTGATGATCAACTTTTTGTGCAGCAGCAACCACAGCCTCCCAGACACTGTTCAGAGAGGTGTACTGTTTTCCTTCAGTGTAAATCTGCCTTTTAAGAAGGACCCACAAGTTCTCAATAGGGTTTAGGTCAGGTGAGGTAGGGGGCCATGTCATTATTTTATCATCTTTAAGGCCTTTACTGGCTAGCCATGCGGTGGAGTACTTCGATGCATGTGATGGAGCATTGTCCTGCATAAAAATCAAGGTCGTCTTGAAAGATGCAGATTTTTTTCCTGTACCACTGCTTGAAGAAAGTGTCTTCTAAAAACCGGTAATAGGTTTGGGAGTTGAGTTTGAGTCCATCTCCAACCTGAAAAGATCCAACTAGCTCATCTTTGATAACACCAGCCCATACTAGTAACCCCCCTCCACCTTGCTGGCGTCTGAGTTGAAGTGGAGCTCTGTGCCCGTTACTGAGCCAGCCACAGGCCCATCCATCTGGACCATCAAGAGTCACTCTCATCTCATCAGTCCATAAAACCTTTGAAAAATCTGTGTATAGATATTTCTTGGCCCAGTCTTGATGATTCAACTTATGTATCTTGTTCAGAGGTGGTCAGGTTTCAGACTTCCTTACCGTGGCCATGCCTCTGAGCACTGAACAGCTAGTACTTCTGGACACTCCAGGTAGGTTGCAGTTCTGGAATATGACAGCCCTGAAGGATAATGGGCTCATGTTTGATTATTCTCAAATCTCTGGCAGTTAATTTGCGTCTTTTTTTCTCAACACGTTTCTTGTGACCCTGTTAACTATTTGCAAAAAAATGTTGATGGTTCTGTGATTACTCCCCAATGTCATAGCAATTTGAAGAGTGCTGCATCCCTCTGAAAGACTTTTTACAATTTTTGACTTTTCAGAGTCAGTTTATATCTCTTTTTCTGCCCATTTTGCCTGAGGAAATGAAGCTGCCTAATAACTATGCACACTTTGACACAGGGTGTTCATCTCCTTAGGCCACACCCTCTCTCATTACACAAATACACATCACCTGATATGCTTAAATCCAATTAGCATTCAAGTTTATACAGCTTGGAATTGGAAAATATGCATAAATATGATGATATGGTCAAAATACTCACTTGTCTAATAATTGTGCACACAGTCTAGTGTAAAAGCCCATGTACAAGGGCGTATCCTAAAAAATATATGAGGCCAGCGCAGTAGAGACTGGCTGAATGCAGCACTACACCTCCCAGCATTATGAGAATCAGGCAATGTCTGCTGAGCATGACTGCCTGCATTTCGGCAGTCTCTACTGCGCTGGCCTTATATATTATAAGCCCCTGTACACAGGCTTTTACACTAGTCTGTATATAAAACTATTTATATAGTTATTAACTGCAATGGAATACATCGGGCCTTTTATATTATAGGATATGGCCCCTTTCAGACAGGCAATACCAACACAGAAATGCTGCACTACTAATATTACCCACTGTAAAACATACAATAATTGACTATGGTGCCTTTCACATGGGTAATTATCCCCTTTCAAGAACACATGACAGTCCAGCATACTGCATCTTTATTGTATTCACATACAGTAAAGATGCAGCAAATATGGTCTGCACTTGGGTTGTCCAATGTGCGGACTGTGGGCCAAATGCTGCTAGCTCACTCTTGGATGCGCCTGCTTGGGATTTAATAAAAAAATCGACTTGATCAATAAATAAATCAATATTTTTGAATAGCTGGCAGGCTAAAATCCACCACAATTATCAATAAAATAAAATAATGCAGCCCTTGCACTTATGGCTTTCTGAAAAAACGTAGATGCCCCTGATCTACACAGTGGCCTAGGGGGGCCACCTGCGGTCTTCTCATAATCATGCTGGCAGTCCCGTTGCTCACTGCAACTTCCAATGAATGGCCAATCCACGTGAGGTCCTTTGAATTATATCTATGTGGTGGACATATGGGATGACCCTCAGACACCCCTCTCCTGCAACAAGGAGACAGGACTGTAGCAGGGGGATACAAAAGTTATGTTTCCCCTGAGAAAGAGCCTATAGACTTGATAGTCTGGCAGATAAAACCAGTGATAAGATTTATCAGCTGCAGTGTAATCTAGGACCTAAATTGCTAGAAAAACACTTCTGCAGAAGGCAATTAACCCTTTGAGTGCCAGAGGGGTTATGCAATGTGTTGCGTACCCCTCTGGTACTCAAAGGGTTAAATTATTCAACAGGGAACATTCTGTGCTACCAGTACCCATTTCAAGAGAACAAACCAAATACACATCTGAAACAGAAGTAAAGCACAGCAAAACATATTTTATACAATTTTATTTTTTTTTAGAAAAATAAACATTTTAAAAACATAAGTACAAAAACAATCTGTATGTACAAACTACAAATTAATATGGCAAATGTCACGTTGCAGCTTTCACTGAAAGCAATATACAGATACTGCAAGTACCTTTTAAATATCACAATTATACAGCACAATTGAAGACCAAGAAGTTATATCCACTTGATCATACTGTAATATAGAAACCTTAATTAAAGGGGAAGGAGCATTGCTAATAACCCCACAATTACATTACTACATCAAGCATATCCCAGAGGACAGTATGAATTTTGCTCTTGTGCCTTTTGTTCAATAGATAACAATTTCAGTCAGTCCTGATTGTCATGTTCATGACAGTTGCTGGCAGTTTTCTGAAACAGAAACAGCTAGAATCCTGTCTACTTAACACTTAAAGGACCAGTAGGTTGCACAACATATTGTGAAGCATTGCGTTGCATAACCTCTGGTTCTTAATATGGGATAATGATGGATCAATTTAAGTAAACTGAACATTGTAGCTATTAAAAAATAAAATAATTGAGGCCATTCCTATGATATACGATTATAAAGTTCCCCCCTCCCTCCACTTTCACAGATGTCACTCTCTATCTTACTGGAGAAGATCCTGGTCCCGGGACCGATGGCTCTTCAGCAGAGCCGAAATAGCAACATCTACAAACAAATACTTCATTGGAATGGTCTACAAAGTGTGCTTGCAAACCAGGCACACTTTGTAGACCATTCCAATGAAGTATTTGTTTTTAGATTGCGATATTTCGGCTCTGCTGAAAAGCCGCCGGCTGGTCCCGGGACCAGGATCTCCTGCAGTAAGATAGAGCATGAAGTCTGTGAAAGGGCTTGTACAGCGATGAGGAATTAATTGGCGCTATATAAATAAAGAATAATAAGAATAATAATTATGGAAGGAGGGAGGAACTTTATAATCGTATATCTCTCAAACCTTTATGGTCATTGGCAAGGGTCAAAGCTCCCCTTAAAGGAAGGTAACTTCCCTGTACCGCTGGTCCATAAGGGATTAAAGAGTTAAGAGTTCTATGTGCAGAGGATGGATTATATGTCCTGTGATCCTCCTAGGAACTGTCATGTCCGCCTCCGTGGACATCATTTCTAGGACTGACTGAAGTTATCTCTTGAATCAAGTGGTAAGAAAAAAATTAATAGGGACCGTTAGGATTTTCTGGTCATAGTTAGATTAGGGGGGTTATTAGTAGAAGATAATCCTCCTCCTTTTATCCCTTTGAGTGCCAGAGTGATACGCGTACCACTCTGGCACTCAAAGGGTTAAGATGGATGGCAGTTTACAACACACTGATGTACTAAGAAACTGGAGTAATTCTGGGGTAAACCAATTGCACCATATGAGACAAATAAAGATTTGCCAAATCCCCACTGATTCAAATTGCCCTTCTAACACCTTGAATACTAACGAGGTTTCCAAAGCATTGCTTCACAACATGCTGAAGAGCTCGCTAGCACTCAAGGGTTTAACCATTTGATCGCCAGAGAGCTATCTAACGTATTAAGTCAACAATGATACTCTCAGTAATAGAAATTGTTTAAATGTAAAGTTATTTAATTCTTTTACATTAACCACTTAAGGGAAGGAGGGCTGCACAACTCAATGTTTTGCAAATCCCTCTGGTCCCTGAGGGGTCAAACAGCAATTTTCAGTTATGCTGACCAGGTGCTGCTACTGTTATCACCTTATGGAGACATGTAGTCAGTGACTCATTCTATCTTATAGGAACGGCATTATAACATTTTTTGTTTTCATTATAGACACAATGAATGACGATTTTAACATGTCCCCATAGCACAGTTGGTCTTTCCCAGAATTGCTCAATCACTTCTTAGCACATAACCCCCTTCTCATTTTCACTTTGAGGCTGAGTAAGTAGCTCTTCTATATCTAGATATACCCCCGACAGGATTTCAGTTCATGCCTCTTGGACACTCCAAGCCTTTACCAGCAGATAAGAAAGCTTCCTGTGACAGATGGATTTATCTCTCAGAAAACAATGCTGTGGAGATGTTAAGAGAAGACGCTGGATTATTTTGTAGTGTAGGTGGCTTAAAGAATCAGTGAAGAGAGAATGCTGTATCTTTAAGAGTTTGTGCTTGGCAAGATCTGTCTATAAGAAACACTGATATATCTCATAGAGGTCATGACCTCCAAAACCAAAAGAAAAGGAGGTCTTATGTACAAAAGAAAAGGGAGCTATCCTAGAGCAAACATACTGCACCATAGGTGACAAATAACATTTGCCAGTGACTTAACCCTTTGGGTGCCAGAGGGGAATGCAACACATTGCAAAGTGTTGGTTTCTATACAATTAATGCAGGGAGAGTCAATAGTTGGATCTCCAGCTGTTACTGACTACAACTCCCATCATCATCAGTCAGAGCAAATTTTTTGTGTGCTTAGCACTGGTAAATTAGTTGTTTCCTTCCCTGTTCTTTTTGATCATCTGTAATAACTTATAAGTAAAGCATATTTTTTCATATTAAAATATTATTGCTCCTTTAAGGAACATCTTTTTAACCCTTCAAGTGCCAGAGGGGTACGAAATGTATTGCGAAGCAATGCGTTGCGTACGCCTCTGACACTCAAAGGGTTAACATAACTGTGTTGCATTCTTTGCTATGAACTACTTGCACTATTTGTAAAAAATGTTCCTCTTTTTGCAATGTTCTAAGTGGTTTATGACCACGGAAGAGTAGACTTACTAGTAGTTTTCCAATATTCATACTGTATTTACTGAAGTTCTGTTACTTTTACCATCCAAAAAGTGTAACATTTGCAGCCTGTATCAGTGCAGCTACAATTACCTACAAATGTTGCCAAATTGAAAGTTGTACTGTGTGTCAATTATAAAGGCAACTGCACACTTCATCAATGATGAAACATCTTGAGCTTTGTAAACAGACCTCTGTATGCATAAACTCAACAGCATTTTAAGGTTTAAGCTTCGAACAAATAAATCTGACAGGTCTGAGCACAAACAGGGTTTCTGAGTCTCAACAACCTAAGGGGCTAGCCGCTACACTATTGTTACTGCCAATCTCTGCAGAGCTTCTTACTGAGCCTCTGAGTACTGTGAAATAGAGTAGCTGAGTTTTTTGAATTGGGAATAAAAACATTAAATATTGTGATATAAATGTCAAGGCATCACTGAAAAAGTGAAACGTATTGAGCATTATGGCTTTGTTTTGTTAATATCACAACAAATTAAACGGACAGCAATGCTTATAAACAAGTTGAACTTATGCATAAGATCATACATCCTGTATAAGAATTTGCTAAGGATGTTTGTCAGAAGCCGTCGTGCACAGTAGAGACAGCTGCGTGCGCTGCAGTCATGTAAAGTACAGACTGCCACGCCGCGGCTGATACGGAGCAGGGTGCTCCAAATTCAGACCAGAATTCTCTCTGCGCACCGGAACTACGGTCTGAATTCGGAGCGCCCCGCTCCGTATCAGCTGCAGCGCTTTCTGGCAGTCAGTACTGCGCATGACTGCAGTGCCGCCAGTGTTGGCCCATGCTTTAAAACTAGTTTATAATAATATATGTATGTATAACAGTTTCAAAAACGTTATCATACTTTCTATTGCTCATATTGTACTCTTTTTTTTTATTGTCACTCTGTAATTTCAGTCTGTGACTGCAGTCAGAGTAGAATAATATCAAATTAGTTAAAGTTTCTTGATTCTCCTCTGGCCAAAACTGCTCACTTCTGAAAGTGATTTTTGCCTGAAGACTAGGCACATATAGCTTGTGATTTAATTACCTTACTTTCAAATGTTAGGACTGACATCACTGCACAGAGCTTGGTGTACATATTACCAGAGAAGAAGGGATAGACAGGGATTGATAAACTATATGTCTATGCTTGCAAATTAAAATGAGAAATATAAAGTTCCTTAATGCAAAGAATCGTTTTAAAGGAGCAGTAAACTTTTTTTTTATGAAACCCTATATGTTATAGAGCTTTTCCTGCCGAGTAAAACAAGGGTACTCTCCCTGCTGTCAGTTGTTTTCTTCCAGTGATATAATGGATCAAATAATCAGGAAGTCAATTTACTGTGTGTTTACTTCCTGGAAGTTCTGACAGGAAGTGACCTGGTAGTTTCAATCAAATTTTTATGGAGAACTGTATGTCACTGACTTTCCTCTCCATTAGAATGTAACAGAATACTAATTGGAAATTTGACCACTAGAGGGCACTGATAATGTAAAACCCCCCCACAGCTTTAAACTGCACTAACTCTGAAAATAAGCGCCTCTCAGCAGTGGAAGTACTCTTATTTCACTCAACAGAAAATGTACTACAATATAATATTTTTTTTTTCATAAAAAAAGTTTACTGCTTTTTTAAATTTAGGTTTTCAATACAAAAGCAATTTGTTTTAAAGCATTATTGACCATTTAACATCTTGATGTATGATGTTTTATAGATGCAATCATATAATTTATATTAAAAAAATATAAAATAGCAATTGACAATTTTCTGATTCCCAGAAGAAGTGAAAAAATGGTTTAAAATAAAACAAACAAAAAAAAGAATAGTAGGATACCGGGCAAAATGTGTCATTGTAAAGCCTGGAGGCGAATATAGTCGAGTTGATACCTTTATTGGCTAACCAAACAGATATAGGATGCAAGCTTTCATGACCTCTTAGGTCTCTTCCTCAGGCATGTTATTATTAATATTCTTTATTTATATATCGTCAACTAATTCCGCAGCGCTGTACAATAGGGAATGGACATACAGAAGTATTACAAATCAAATGTGGAAAACAGAAGGATCAGAGAGCCCTGCTAGTGAAAGCTTACACCATGCTAACTAAACAGATTTAGGATGCAAGTTTTCAAGACCTCTTAGGTCTCTCCCTCAGGCATGTTATACCATACCATGTATAATATGCCTGATGATAAGACCTAAGAGGTCTTGAAATCTTGCATCCTAAATCTGTTTAATTAGCCAATAAAGTTATCAACTTGACTACGTTCGCCTATTGTTTTTCTACGGCTAACCAACTCTCTTCTATTGTAAAGTTTGTCATTCTAATAACATTAACAGGGCTTAAACCTTGAAGTCCTTTGCTACTAGCCAGACCTGAAAAGTTACTCGCCACTGCAATCCATAACATACCCACCAGGGCTGAATTTCTACTCGCCAGGGCTAAATTTTCACTCTCCATTGGCTAGTGGCAAGTGGAAATTTTGAGCCCTGACATTAATATGCTCAAAGTGTTCCTCATTCCAGCCATCCTCAATACCGAGCTAATTATTTCTAACAGTGTATTACATTAGCATTTTCTTTTTTTTAACCCCTTGAAAGCCAGTGGGCTGTGCAACATATTGCTCTGCAGTGCGTTGCACACTCCCTGGCACTCAAAGGGTTAAATCACATTTAACATTTGCTGATTTATTGCACGTTCATCCTGCCAGTTCAGGAACATTTTACAACTTAAAGGGGAAGTAACACCTCCTAATAATAACTCCCTTACCGTACTTACTATGGAAAAAAAAATTCCCAGAAGCCCTTATGGGTATCATGCCTTGCTCAATTAGTCCTGGATGTCACGTCTATGGAGACGGACATTTCAGTTGCTGGCAGTTTTTTCTAACTGAAGCAGACAGAGTGCCTGAGCCTACATAACCCTTTAAGGACCAGAGTGGTATAAAATCCATTAGTTTTTTCTCACAGTAGTAATTTACATGGGGTTATTATCAGGCGTTGTTAATTGTCCTTTAAAGTACTCTAAAAAATTACAATGAATATTAGTGCATTTTTTTTTTATCCACCAAATATAATTCACGCTGAACCTAAACAGGTTTTTGTCCTATTGTGAATTATTTATGTTTTTTCCGTGTCAACCAGCCATTTTCAGGTATGTTGTCTTGTCATGATCGGATATGAGGCTTTTAGAACCGGTCTTGAAGAACACAAGCCTTCTCCCTAGTAGAAAAACAGAAGAAAAGATTTCACTAGTAGCTACAACTGGTAGGGAAATATATATATATATATATATATATATATACATATACAGGGATTAAAATTTGAAGTCCTTTGCTACTAGCCAGACCTGAAAAGTTACTCGCCACTGCAAGCCATAGCATACCCACCACGGCTGAATTTCACTCACTAATGGCTAGTGGAAATTTTGAGCCCTGTACATATATATATAAATACATATATATATAAATACATATATATATATATATCAATGTTTGGCAAAAAGTAGCACATATTTTCCTCTGTAATAGGATGGGTTAAAGCAACACCAATGCCAAATGACTATCTGCTCTTTTATGAAAGATTATGATATATATATATATTCACTGGAGCATAGTTAACCTCTGTACTCTAAAAGTTCACTTGTAGAATATACAAACCCTTTCTAATAATATGGTGCATGGAATGACAGGCACTCTGTGTAGCTTCAATTACACAATCAATCTTTCCACGCATCCAAGTTCATTTCAGACTATCTTTCAGTAAGGTGTTGTATGTTTTACTTCCCTAGATACTTCTGCCTGATGTAATAGCTGTGATCTGGGCACCTATTCTATACACTAAATTCTGTACTGCATCCAAATGAGAGACGTATGCAGCGGAATGCATACCATCTTTTCTGCAGCTGTTTTACCGTTTATTTTGTACACATCTGAATAGAGGACATTCATATGAATTCTAATTTCTAGAATATGGATAAAATAAGTCCAGCACTCTCTAGTTCATTGAGGTGATTAGTGTGAATTGTGAGTAATTTGTAGCCCCATCCAGGTGTTGTTGGAATACAATTCCCATCATGCTCAGCTGGTCAATGATGGAATTTGTAGTCCAATAAGCAACTGGAGGGGGTCAGAACTGCCCACCTCCTATAGATGTGTGTGTCTGGCTTCACCTTTATCAAGCACTCTTCTTAGAGACTGAAACACTGATTTACTACATGGAGATTCATTTTGTGCCACTTATTTAGATCCCATGAGAACGCTTATTATTCTAACAAATGTAGAATAGAAAATACATTTTTGTATATTTTGATTAATGAAAAGCTCTCTCCACATCCAACTTGATGTTATCAGGTTTATTTATTTACGCTTACAGCGGCAAGCAATTTAGTGGTACATTTGGGGAATTGTAATTTGTTCCCTATGGTGTACTTGGTTTGCTCCACAATTGCACCAGTATAGGCTCTTTGGTTATGTGCCAGTAAACTAATTGGTTTGCTTAGCATTTTTTTTTTCTTCATCTGTACATAGGCACCGCAGTCCCCAGAACAGAGGTTATCAACACATTTTACTAAGTTGGAACAATTTAGCTTCAAATGACCTTTCCCTGAAACCCTAGCAGCCAAGCCATGTCACTACTTTAATGGTAAAGAAGTTTCAGGTGCACTGACTGGCTAAAGGTGATGGAAGTTGTTATCCAACAACAACAGTAGAGATACAGGTTGACCACTCCTCACCTAAAACGTTCACTTTAATAGTTTCCTATTAGTATATACATTTTTTAAGAAAATATGATAAATAATAAAAAGATGAGAGCACAACTCAGTTACTACTTACTATGATCAAACCATACATATGTATGGGGTGCCACAGATCCACACTGAATTTTGCTTTTTGGTACTATACATATTTGCCCGAGTGATACTTTGATCATTCTCCTTTCTACTATGTGGTCACAGCATAACCAAAAATTAATTTACCTGTCCATGTTGTCTGATTAGTCCAAACAAAAGCCTGACACTGTGAATGGGTCTCGCACACCTCCTTTGCTTCATTTAAATCAAACACTGAGAGAAGGCATCCATTATGGTGATAGGAAGGCCAACATCTATAATCTTCTTCAACAATAGAAACCCCTTCCACTTGCTTGTACTCTGAAACAGAGAATAATAATAGAATGAATTGTTAACTGCAGACTCAACAAAACAGTAATAGTAACCATAATTATTCTTATTCAAACATTGTAATCAATTAGTCAAAAAGATAAAAAAACTATATAGAAAATTTAATAAAATTGTGTAGGTCTTTATTCAATAGGGAAAAATTTACTTAATTATGAAAATAAGTGTTTCTCAGTGTTAGTACATTGGGTACACCAACAGGCCAGGTTTTCAACAAATCCCTACTTAACCACAGGTAAGTAATTAATGGCTCATTCATTACAAATGAGATGCCTATGCTTAATTAGGGACATCCCAATTGACTAGGTGTGCCTTGAGGACTAAAACTGAGAATAGCTGATGTAATTAATATCTGCATCCTCTGCCTATGTTACTTAGCTCCTAAAAAGACTCACATAAGGAAATATAGAATTTTAGATGTAATTATATTTTGTTTCTTAGTAAATATTTAAAGGAAACAACTACTAAAAATACCCCACATCATGGCCAAAGAAGCCATAGTCGCTTCTATGAATGTTTTTAAAAAGATAACATCTTCATTTGCGTGGTGGACATGACAGCTGGTAGGAGGACCATAGGACACAAACTCTTGGGGGACATTCACTAACTGATAATAAAGAGGTAATGAAGTGGAGATGACTTCAGTTTGGAGATCACTTTTTCCAATTCCTATCTTATTCTATGGAACCTATGCACTAAGATTTCTTCAGCTTTGGAGATGTTAGTGCATAGGCTGTATAGAATAACACAGGAACTGGAGAAGTGATATCACTGGAGATGTCATCTCCATTCTATCACCTCTTTATCACACCTTGGTGAATCTCCCCGTTATCTCTGGAACAAAGGCAAAACTCATAGGGCCTATTTGGATGTTTTGACAATAGTAAGGTAATGGAGAGATGTTCAATTATATTTGATTTAGTGCTTAGAACGCAAGCACTGAGAGCGTTGTAGAAGAGGAATGGATACGTTTTTAAAGGGATAGTATTACTTCAAAATTAGTATCCCTCATATTGTAGCCTCTGAATCAAGAGGAGGCTCTTTAGCAGAGCCGATATCTCGTTATGGAAGGAAAAATTATTAATTGAAACAGTCTTCTACTTGTACTTGGTAACCAAGCACATGTAGAAGACTGTTTCAATGAATCATTTATCCTTCCATAATGAGATATCGGCTCTGTTTAAGAGCCTCCGCCTGTCCCGGGACCGGATTCCCCTGCTGGCAGCAGAACGCTGACAGCAGGGGAGAGGAAACTTTGAAAGCGGCTATCTCTTATACCATAAAGGTTTGAGAGATGCCGCTGGTGTCATTTAACTAGTTTATTAAGGGCTACAATATGAGGGATAGTAATTTTGAAGTAATACTATCCCTTTAAATCAGACACTTCTAGGTTAATAACATACAGTGTACACTCACATTTATTTTATCTATTAAATTTGACGAATGCAAAATAAGTTAATGCAAATATTTTGAATCAAACTTTCGAAAAATGGGTATTCAAGTACATTTTAGTCAAATTAAACAAAATCTGACATATTAAAAACCAAGACTAACACAAAATCTAAACATTACTCTTTTTTAACCATTGCTTTCCAGTGCATTGCAAAATCCTCCGGCCATTAAAGAGCAAACTAGATTCAGTGAACTAACCCACTCCTGGCCTCAGCAGCAGCAGTTGTGAACTGGCTACAAACCAAAAATATTGCGTTTGCATTTCAGACATAATAATTACTCAGACATGCATAGTATATTAACACGTGCTAGTCTATTAACACGTGCTATAAATTAGCTTGAGTGGTGACACTTGTACTAGATATCTTAATGCCTTCTAAAATAGCTCACAGACAAATAATACTGCAGTTTGTTTTTATAAGATAACTAGTTGAACAGCCCACGTACACGGGGCCACAGTGTCAGACAGCAATGGCCGTGGTGCAGTCATGTACAATAGAGACTGCCCATGCCGCGGCTGATAACGGAGTGGGGTGCTCTGAATTCAGACCGTAGTCTGTATGTTTGTCAGCAGCTGTCATGCGCAGTACAGGCGGCTGCGTGCGCTGCAGTCATGCACAATACAGACTGCCCACGCCGCGAATGATAACGGAGTGGGGCGCTTCGAACTCAGACCATAGTCCTCTCTGCACACCGTTAGTGCACAGAGAGGACTACTGTCTGCAGCGCGCACAGCCGTCTGTACTGCGCATGACAGCTTCTGACAAACATACATTAGCAAATTATTATACAGGATAAGCACTTTCACTATGAAGGGTGATAAAAAATAATGAATGAGGTAGCCTCTACATGAAATGATCAACTGTTACTAATCTCTTTAGTATAATAAAAGCACAACACTGTAATCTTCAATATAACTCCTTAAATACTAGAAAAGCTGCAAACACAGTTGCGAAAAAAAAAAAATTAGGCTTTTTAACCCTTTGAGTGCCAGAGGGGTGTGCACCCCTCTTGCATTCAACAGGTTAATCAAGATAAAACTCATTAGGCTATCTAATAAGGTTTCTCCTTTTAATGGTCCATGAGAATAAGTACATGGAATATGTCACCCTGCTTCTCTGTATTGACTAATATATTACTAGGCTACTTTGGCTGCCGTTCAGTCTCACGTGGCTTTATAAGCCATGTTCTTGTTCTCTGTTCTCAGTTCCTCTAAGCTTCTCAGCCTTGACTGAGCTTTCTTTATTACTAAAACCATCAGTAAATTAATCACTTTTTAATATTACAATTTAGTTAATTTATAAATGTGCCACTGAGCTTTTTAGTCATTCAAAAATCCAAATGTTGATTACATGTAAGATATAAACCACATATTGATGATTCTACTTAACCTTTAATAAAAATAGAAAAAATGCAGTGTGAAGTGTGAATTTCTGAGAAAGGGGTGCAAAGAGTGCATTCTGTAGCATGGGTGGGAAATCAGGAACATGTAAGCTGCTGCTGAACTACAAATTCCATCATCCCCAGCTAAAGTTGATGGGGGATGATGTTCAACAGTGGTAGAGTTCCAGGCTGGTCACCACAGTTCTAGAGTTAATTCAGCAACATATGTTGTTCTTTATTGGTGTCAAGGAAGGGCTATTGGTCAACCCTTTATACTCATGGAAGTGTATAAAACCAGACATCTCTCTCACTTTTTTGTTTCTACAAATTACCCACTGAATATCACTATCTACTACCAGACTATATATAAGATTATAAAACATATAAGTAGGCTTAGTTCACCCCCTGACAGAACTGATTATATTGATTTAATCTGATAAAAAATATTACAAAATGACGTACAATATATAGGCAAAACAGTTAGAAAAATAAAAGGGATTAACACAGAAACCTATAAACCTACCACTGGTTATATATAGGCTTTGCCCCAGGAAGTTTTGGGGTGAAAATGAGTTTTCACCACAGCTACTGTCTGCCCTCCCAAGATGAAAATCAAAGATATTTCCAATCACAATCAGTTATATAAAATTCAGTTCCTTTGTTTTGGGGTGATAGTGATACAGGAGAATGTAGGGTGGGGTGACATAATATATTTTTTGGCCAGAAAGTGCTGTCCAGTCCTGGCCTGCATACCTCCAGATCTGGAATGAGAGTGGCCAATGCCAATGTGGTCAATGCATGACAGAAGTACGCTTAGGCCATGGACACAATAGTCCATCACCTCTGCACCAGACAGATACAGCACCATAAATGGACAGGCTAACAAAAGAATACTTGTAGCTAACACATTCAGTACCAACAAGACAAGGATTAACCTCCTTTTGGGACTTTCACATGACCAGGGACGGATTTACATCTTAGGAGCCTGTAGGCACAGAAATCTGAAGCGCCCCCCCCATTGGCCATCTCCACTGGACACCTCCACAATGCGCCTAACCTCCACATTGCCCCCCATCAGCTCCATATTGCCCCCATCAGCTCCAACTTGTCCTCACATTGCCCCCATTATCTCCATATTTCCCTCACATTGCCCCCATCAGCTCCAACTCGACCCCCATTAGCTCAAACTTACCCTCACATTGTCCCCATCATCTCCACATTGCCATCATCTCCATATTGCCCCCCATCAGCTCCATATTGCCCCTATCAGCTCCATATTTCCCCATCAGCTCCAACTTACCCTCACATTGCCCTCATCATCTCCAAATTGCCATCATCTCCATATTGCCCCCCATCTGCTCCATATTGCCCCTATCAGTTCCATATTGCCCCCATCAGCTCCAACTTATCCTTACATTGCCCACATCATCTCCACATTGCCATCATCTCCATATTGCCCCCATCCACTCCATATTGCCCCCATCAGCTCCAACTTACCCTCACATTGCCCCCATCATCTCCACATTGCCATAATCTCCATATTGCCCCCCATCAGCGCCATATTAGTGCAGGTGGCGAGGCTACTTTTTTTTTTTTTTTTTTAAAGGGTTCCAATGACAGGCGCCCCTCTGTGGGGTGCGCCTGTAGGCAGATGCCTACTCTGCCTTATGGTAAATCCGGCCCTGCACATGACACTTGGTTTTAATGAGGAAAGCATAGCACGCATAGAAGACAGCAAAACCTCAAAAGCAATACCATAAAGTACACAGTGCCAGCCTTTAAAATGGATTTATCTATGTTATATATTCATAAATGTCAGGGTTGTTGAGGCTACTTTGAGGATTTTTTTTTAATTTTCTCCCATTTACAAGCCATGCATTAATGAATTTGCTTTCAATTTATACTGAACATGCACATTTATCTTTGGACAGAAAATATACATTTGCTTATTTTACATTCCCCATCTTTTTTAATGCCCTTTACACTAAGAATTTCTTCTAGATAACGGAATAATAAAATTGAATGTCTTTGAAGAACTAAGAGATCTGAATATGTAGACATATACACTTATAAAAAAATAAAAGTTGAAACCGTTGAACCTCTACAAGTGACCAGCACTGAACAGATATAAAGTAAATGGAAATAAAATAAGAAAATAGTTAACAATTTAGTACATGAACTAAAAAAATTACATTTGGTTGTATACATGCATAATTTAATTTATAATGTAAATGTATCTTCTTACCATAAACAAAAAAGCACAATCATCTAGAACAGTGATTCTCAACCAGGGTGTCGTGGCACTTCGGTGTGCCACGGACATCAACTTAGGGTACCCCATGTTTTCTATGAAGACTAACAAAAATGGACTTTTAAATTAAATTATAGAAATTGTTATGCACATTATGTGTAATTGTGTTATTATGATTTTAAGACCTAATAATAACTGTATATTTATGTACTGAACCTTCATTATGCCCTCGATAAAGTAAATTAAATATGTTAGGGGTGCCCCGAATGTTCTAGATTACGTATTAGGGGTGCCCTGAACAAAAAAAGATTGAGAACCACTGATCTAGAATCATAATATAAAAAGTGTATGTTTTTGTAAATCATAAGACCCCCAAGCTTGTAAGCCACATTCATATTATGTGATTCTCTGTACAAGACCATGAAATACAGTCCTGCAATTTGCTTTCAACTGTAAGCATACCTGGTAACATTATTGGTTCAGTGTCGCAAATATATCACTACTTGGGATGGATGGGATGATATGGTATGATTTGTAACAAGGTATTCAAGTGGTTAATATTTAATTAAATACATTTTTCAACCATATTAAATTTAACCCAACTAATATTTTTGTTATTCACACAATAAATCACTTAGCATTTTAGGATCTGAATCTGCAGTACGGTTAAATCAATAATTGGTCTAGAAAAGTGGTTTAGCATTACTTTTTGTACACAGGGATTTCCACACCAATCTTCTTCAAGGTATCTGTTTTTTATTTGTTTGGTTTTGAAAGTGGAGTTAAATCTTGGGAATGGATGTAGATTAGAATAATATTTACCTTCTAATTTTGCCTTAAAAGAACTTTTTTGAGTGTTTCAAAATGCCACATAATTATATGATGCAAATTGAAAGCAAAAGTCTGGTATATTTCGGCCTAAGGGATAAACGCATCTTTTAAACAGAAGTACACTCTTGTTTGTAACTTTACACGTTCTCAAATATCTCTATATTTTATGCCTTTATTAAGAAATACAAAATAAATGTACATTTTATCACAGTCTATGGTTGTTTGTAATCATAAAAAATAAAACCAAGAAAGAAAAGTTGTTTTATTTTAATTATATATGCCACTTAAAAATATTGGTTAAAAAAAAAAAAAAAAATATATATATATATATATATATATATATATATATATATATATATATTAGGCTGGAAAATTAAAACAGATATTATAAATAAAGTAATAAATAAATACATCTATAGTATTTATTAGGAAATTGAGGAACACACTTTTACATATGTGGAAGTTTTTATACTTTTATCACACTAGCCTAAATGCATAAAAAAGTGATTACATTAGCACACTTTTTTTTGTACAAAATCTCCCCAAATACTATGTTATTCTGTGGGGCTGATTTATAAAAATGTTTAATGAATCAGTTCCATAGAATGTAATTTGTTGCTGAGAAGATTTTTTATATTTAGTTAAAATTCTTTCAAGAATATTTCTCCTTCACATCTACTAACTGCTCAAAGTGACATGGAAAAACATAAACATATTTTTCTTACATTTCTTTGCATCTACCACTAATATTTATTCTGAAACTTCTCATTAAATCCATATATCATCCTATGTTACTTTATCAATACTGTCATCCTTATACCAAATCAAAAAAATCTGACTTTATTTTACTAATACTGATCAGTGTTTTGTCCTGGTAAAAAGGAAGCTTAATTAAATGAAGTCAATGGAATTTGAAGTCCCTCAGCAGTAAATCACATCATCAAAAGGTCAAAGTTCTGGTCAATTTCCAGACTAATGATGTTTAAAACAAATAAATACTTGCCTAGTACAAGAAATGCAGTCATAAATTTTGAAGTTACATACATCATAATGAAAGCACAGACCAAGCAAAAGACAGCAACATGTTGCAAATCAAGCTCTGAATATCATCTTACCTACATTGAAACATACAGTATATTTAAAAAATAAATCAGTAAATTAGGAAAATACTGAAATATGTGTCCAAAAAGACCTAAACATTAAAACTTGTTCTAATCACTAAAATTAAAATCGACTTTTTATTTTAAAAAAAAAAGTGTCACTAAATATTGCAACATCATTTATTCTGCGTCTGTACCGCCAATATCAACTAACATGACCAATATAATCTAAATCCCCAAAAACATCACAAAACGATGGGTTTTATTATTTAAATGGAATTTATCATTTGTGCCTTTAAATGACTGAGGAAAGAACTGTAGTCTTGTCAAAGTCTTTGATCAAGTTAAAGTATTTCTGCTTGCTTGAAAGACCTTAGGCATGACTAGTATCTGCTTCCTCCCGATCATACAAATAGCAGTCTGGGTATATTTTATGGCACAGCTTTCCCCTTTCCATTTAATTTGGCTTGAATGCAAGTGTGTAGGAAAACTGGTCACCTGTCCCAACTTAACTCCATTGTCCTGCACTACCTCTGCAATTCTCTTGTGGTGGGGATATAGACACAGTGTGCCACAAGGTGACGATCTGCCATATTATTGGTCAATGCCCACATAGGTCATTGTAGGATGCAAATAACTTGCAATCCTCCAGAATCAATTGTGAGACCTATTTGCAAGGCAGCTCACAAGTCTCTGTGCATTATCAGCATGCTTGAACCTGAAAGCACCCAGTGCATGAGCACAACCCAGCTGCAGCATGCTGCATATAAGTGCATATGTGAGGCAGAAATTGCCCATGTGAACAGCTCCATTGGGCTAAGATGATTCACAAGGGTGTGTTTTGTGTTAAAACTGTGCTAAGTTTACCCTTGTGAACACAGTCGTTCTTAGTGTTTCATTAGTTTAACACCTTTTATGCTTCAGAATTTTCAAGACAATGTTTAGCAATGAGTTGGAGACATCTTTAGAATCCTTAGGGTTAAATATAGTCTGTTCTCTAATGAGGATTTGTCTCTCGACCAAAAAAATCTTGTGATCAGATTTTCATTGCTTTAAATTGTTAGAATAGCCTTAAATCTGATTTTAATCACTGTTAATGACCAGTTATTTCAGCCCTAACAGCCTTGATTGTATTGTACTATAAACTTTAGCTACCAGTTGGAAAACTGCCCAAGGTTCTTTTCCAGTTATCACCTGCCAGTAGACCATATGGTTCAGTGACCTCTCTTAGGTATTACATGTCACTGCAAAGCAAATCACACTACCCTTCTTTGTACATGAACTACAGAAAACTTCAGAACTTCATTTTACAATACTATGCATCTTACATTACCCTTTTTCCATGGATGGGTTCTGGAGCATCTGAATTTATATACAGAGCATTAAATAAATTTATATATATATTAAAAAAAATATCAGAAAATGTAGGAGAAAGCACTCACTCCAAACGAAGCTTATTGCCCAGGTGCACAATCCCCAATATAGAGACATCCAATAGAAAAAAGAGGGGGCAGCACCCGTGGGTCTTCTAAATGAGGTTTATTTGAAACAATTCAGGCACTATATATATATATATATATATATATACACACATATACACATACACACATACATTGAGCATCGTCTTGTGAAAGCCAAAATCAAAGCTGACTATAAGAAAGAAAGAAGATGATCAAGTCAACAAATGTGAAGATTAACACTAGCAAGCTACTGAAAAATCATACAAATTTTGAAGTAGCATTATCTGATTGCTTCGGTGTGCTATAAGACATTCCAGGCACTGACATTTCAACACACAGTGAAAAAGTTATTGAGACTATCGTACACACTGTCCATGCCCTTGTACCTACTGTGAAACAAGAAAAAACAACCTGAATTTCAAAAGAAACAGTTGCCATTATGAAATAATATAGAGAAATGAAGCAAAGCTGTCATATTAGAAACAGGAGATAGAATATGTAGAAATGTGAAAGACCATAAGGAAGTGGGTAAAAGAAGAATGGCTTAAGTTCAATGGTGAGCTCATCGAAAGGACACTGGAAGAGAATCAAGGGCTAAAGAAAGCAAAATGAAAGATGGCCACACATATGAGCCAGATGTTTGCAATAAAGCTTGAAGGTGGTACCACAGCAAAAACTCAAAAACAAATAGGGAAATGAGTGAAGGGATTGTATTCAAATCTTTATAAGGATGAAGGACAACACCTATATACAGTGTCAGATGCTGAAGCTGTGCCAGGCGTTTTGGTAGAAGAAGTAGATGCTGAAGCTGTGCCAGAAGTTTTGGTAGAAGAAGTAGACGTTGCAATAAAATTTGAAAATGTCAAAGCAGCTGGACCTGATAAAGTCACTTCTGAAATGTTGAAAACTGGAGGGCAACCTTAATCCAAACCCTAGCTAAACTATTTTCAAAATACCTACTACTCGGCAAAGTGGCTGAAACATAAAAAAAATGCAGAACTCATCCTACTTCACAAAAAAGGTGATAAGGCTGATCTAAAAACCAATAAGGTTTTGTCAGTCATCTGCAAGGTTTTCACAAGAGTTCTATCAAGAAAAATGGAAATAATAATTAACACAACAAAACCTAAAGAACAGCCAGGCTTCAGGAGCAGGTTCAGTAGAATGGACCTTATCCAGACAGTGCAACAAGTTATAGAGCAGCATAATGAATGCAACCTTCCGTTATGCATAGCCTTCATTGACAACAAAAAGGCCTTAGACACAGTGAAAAAGCAAGCAATAATCGATGCCCTAGTCAACCAAGGAATAGCTAGAGCTTTTTCCTCATATCCTCCAATGTATATCTACAAACATATTGAAGCCTACTGGAGCACCCAACTTCGCCAGCATTAAGACTGTAATGCAAGCAAGCCCGAACGCCATCCATTAGCATAAGCAGGATGAAGGAAGAATTTTATGCTGATTTCCTCTGCTCTTTATTAGTATATAACATAAAGAAAGCACAGATAAAGAATAATAAAAAATAAAGAGTAGACTGTGAATCCCCCAAACAATACCTGGGGACTCTCTGGTTTTGACACTGCATTACCGGATCTCTGGGGCAGATTCTCCGGATCTACTGAAACTCTGCCCACATCAGCTCCTTCCCAGCCTGTTCCTCCCATATCCCTCCCACTTTTCCTCCTTCCCCAGCCTATTCCTCCCAATTCTCTGATGTTTTTGTCAGGCTGTGCCCCCACTCTCGGGTAAGCCCCACCTCCTTTGAGGCAATTCGCATCAATTATATTCCCCAGGGGAGACCCATAACAGAAAAATCCTATAACAGAAAACTCCCATACACCCCAACTGTCTAGCAACCGACACTAGCAGAGTAAGGAGAACGTTTTTCAGACTAAATAATAGTTTAAGACACAAAATCAGCTCCTGCACCCATGTTAGAGTGCAGTCACATTGGTACATTCCCCCCAGTGGCCTTTTCACCTATTGTTAGAAAAGGTGTCCTGTCAATAGGAGACAACCAGGGGAAGGTTTGTCCCTCACGGAATCCTGACATACATAATGTAGGTGGAAAGAAAAGGAAAGAAGAAGGAGCGAGATAAAGTGTAAAAACAAAGAGGGGATGAAAAAAGAAACTGTGTGATGAAGGCCTGTAGTGAAGCCTAAACAATGACATATACATCTAAATGGGGTCCTGTGTGGTTATAGCAAGCAGGGCTATGATTCTCTTGCTTCCATGAGGCAAAAGCACAATAATTCTGGGCTAAATCAATTGTTCCGTAGGGGACAAATAAAAATTCCTCAGACTCTTCTTTCATTTCAATTGGTTTAACCCTTTGGTTTAACCCTTTGGTTTAACCCTTTCATTTCAATTGGTTTAACCCTCATTGCAAGCAACGCGTTGCGTACCCCGCTGGCGCTCTGAGGGTTGAAGCACTATTTAAACCAAAGAGAACTTATATTTGTGTCCTAGTATGCCATCGTTTGTCCACAAATTCAGCTAATCCAGGTACATCGCTGTGTTTAATCTTGACAGTTGTGCATGACATGCATTGTCCTTCTAATGATACCTAGTATTTATATAGCGCCTTTCTCCTAGTGGGATACAACACACTTTTTAGCACACGCTCTTAGAAATAACCGAATTGGCAGCTGAATAACAGATGTTATTATTACCCAATCAATGATACTCATTTATCGATCTCTGAAGGATGAAGGGGTGAGTTGACTGGGAATCGAACCTGCAACCTTGAGATTTGAGCAGGATCTACAGTTAGGGCATTTACCACTGAGGTATCTTGCCTGCTCTAAAGCACAGTTTTTTTTTTTTTTACATCTTGCCACCATATTGTACATCTCTATATATAAAAATGTAAGCTAATCTGGTTCGCTGTCAGGGGCGTGCCTGAAAAATGCTGACTGGATGAGGAGGAGGCAGGGGAGTAGCACCCTGCCTCCTCAAACAGTCACCACTGTCACTATAAAAAAAAAAAGTTACCTGGCTTAGGAGGAGGCAGGGGCTTCCTCAACCAACAGATAACAAAAATAAGAAGTCAAACCTCGTAATGGTGCATCAGGACCCCTCCTGCTGCCCCCAGCTACTGATCTTTCAGCCAATTCAGCTGGGAGATCAATAGACGCAACGCAGGGGAGCAAGAGAGCTCCCCTGCTTCCATTCTACACCTGGGCACCTGGGTAGAAGTGGGCAGGATCAGGAAGCACTCTCAGGTTAATCGGGGAGATGCACTAAGGCATGGTAATGAGGTGAGATGTCTTCTCCAGTGATATCACTTCTCCAGTTCCTACGTTATTCTATGGAGACAACATTTCTTCAAGAAATCTTATTGCATAGGCTCCATAGAATAACACAGGAACTGAAGAAGTGATATCCAGGGCAGGGCTGGCCTGGGGGGCAATTGCCCATTGGGCTGATCATTGGTCTGTACTTGTGGACCACTGCTTCACTCACTCTCTATGGAGATACACTAGTGATACCACAGAGCTTATAGTTGAAATTGAGCTACACTAATGATACCACAGAGCCACAATCCAAATTGAGCTACACTAGTAGCACATCCCAGTTGTATAGTATCACTAGTGTAGCTTTACTTAAAGGGATAGTAATACTTCGTTTTAACTTTATTTTATTTTGTAGGCATTAAAAAAACATGAAGAATGATAAGTCTTATCTCTCAAACCTTTATGGTTTATGAGATATTCACAAGCAAAGTTTCCCCTCCCTCCCTTTTTACCTACTGTAAACAATCTCTTCTCAGATGTGGAATCCAGTCCATAGACCAGACAGATAACAGAAGGGGACACTCTTATTCCTTTGAAAACAATGAAATCCCTGCCCCCCTTGACAAGCTTTTCAGGTTTTTCCGTTATCTTAATTGAAGATTGTCCCTCTCTGCAGTCTACCTGGGCAGCTCCCTTCTGCCCTGGCTGAAAAGTGTTACATCAGTAAAAGGGGCGGGAGGGGGACACTTTGCTTGTGAATATCTCTTAAACCATAAAGGTTTGGGAGATAAGACTTATATCATTATTCATGTTTTTTTAATGCCTACAAAATAAAATAAAGTTAAAACGAAGTATTACTATCCCTTTAAACTGTAGGCTCTGTAGAAGTCTAGTGTAACCCCATTTCAACTGTAAGCTATGCAGTAATAACAAAAGTGGGTGGGCTGGGACAGCTGGCTGGAACGATAGTAGAAATGGGCCAGTAGATAGTATTTGTATCGCATGCCTCAAGTTGCCAGCCCTGGTGATACTACTGGAGAAGTTATCTGTTTTATCACCTCTTTATCACTCTTTAGTGCATAACCCCCAATTTGTTGCTAATGTAACTGCTCAATATATAAAACAATAACGCCAACTGGAACAAAAAACAGATTTGGTTTAAATGGGGCATTTAACCCATTGAATGTACTGGAGACCTCTTTAGCATTCAGAGAGATAAAAGCTGCATTTAAATCAGTGCAAATTTTAACAATTTTCAGTTGTCCCCTATGGTGAAATTTCTGTTTATTACACTTAAAGGGCCGTATGTTCAAAAGAAAAGTCAAGGAGTTCTGGGGCAAACCATTTGTGCTATAGGGGAGAACAAAAAATTCCAAAAAAGTCCCATTGATTTAAAAATTGATCTTAACCCCTTGAATGATAGGGAAGTCTCCAAAGCATTGCTTAGCAATGTGTTGGAGACCTCTCTTACACTCAAGGGGTTAAAATCCCCCTATAAATCAATGGGAATTTTTAGTTCTCCCCTATAGTACAAATGGTTTGCCCCAGAACCCCTCCACTACGGCCCTTGGTCTCATCAGTATGACAGTTTGTCATTTTTGTACACAATAGTTGTCAGAATCCTACCTAGCTTTTTAACCTCTCAGATGTTAGAGTTAACTGACACCCAAGGGGTTAAACCCTTCCGGTACAATGCCCTAGCACTGGTAAAAGACAGTCGGGAGTACATTATAATTTAAAGCACTATAAAACTTTTACAACTCCAACATTTAAGTCCAGCGTGTTTTTGTAACCTGATCGCGGTGCACCTTGTTAAACCTTGTTTTATGTGGAAAGCTAGGCTTGACATGCTGTTTCACTGGATTTCCCTAGTAATTGTTAATATCAGTTTTCACACTTGCTGTTGTTCTCACAAATTGATTTTTTTCTCCTTTCAAAAGCAGTGGGTGATGTGGATGCTCAGCTGTCCCACGTGTTGAACTTGCGGCTCCATTTTATTACTATAACAAGCATTTTACTAAGGATTTGAAGCAATGAAAGAAAGCAAAAGCAGTCATTCAGAGGTTGACATGCCAGTGGTTCTCAATTTTTTTTCCGATGATGGAACCCTTTAGGCCATTGCGGCTGCGCGCACCATCCCAGCAGATGGGACGGTTAACCCTTTGAGTGCCAAAGGGGTACGCAACGCATTGCTCTGTTAATAATACAGACATCCACAAACTACAGGCCTTTCTAGCAAGATTTACTAGAAATGCAGGGAGAAACATTTGAAATCTGCCCAGACGTGCCCTCTGAAATCAGCACAGATCAACTTAACTTCCCTAGAATTTCCGTCCCCTATGCTTTATGCGTTTAACACCAAATTAAAGAGAGGAGCACAACACATTGCACGTCATACTTTACACACCCCTCTGGTTCTTTAGGAGCTACAAATGCCTTCATACATATCTCCTACTACACGCATTCACAGGATGATACATATCACCAAAAGGCAGCTTCACCCACTATTTGTAATAAGTCCTATTTCAGCTACAATAGCAGCATCCAAACAGGACTCATACAGTGACACATAGGAGGTAGTTTCCCCTGTGCTTCCTAGCCCCAAGCAAGATGGCCTTGCTGTGAAGAAGCCAATCAGAGAGAAGATGTGGCATCATCGGGAGGCCGGGGGGACTCTCCCAGCACATCATGAAGCAGAGGAGACCAGCAGGACAGATACTGGAGAAGTGAGTAATAGTAGAAGTGGCTGTAATGTCCTGAGGGAGATAGTGTGCATTAAAGAAGCCGTAAATGTTTGTTATGAAAAATACATAATGTGGGGCCTTTCCTATTGAGTAAAACAATTGTACGCCTACTACTTAGAGGTGCATAATTCCAGAGAAATTACAGCTTAAATCTTGTTTTTTTACAATAACAGTGTCCTCTAGTGACAGTACTAATGGGAAATTTTAAGACGCTAAGGGACAGAAAGATCTGGGAGTATAAACTGATAACAAAGTTTAACACTCTGAACTGTGGCGTGAACCGTGACAAGGAATTTATGTCTCATTATCTCGCAAAATAAAAATATATTTGGTCCCTTTGTATGCTAGGGGTCTTCACGATTCATTGTAATCACTGGGTTGCAATTTGCAATGTGTTGCATCCCTCTGGCCTGATAGGGTTAATGCAATTGATAAAAACTATTATGTAAAATGTGCAAAGAAACACACAAAATGTTAAGTCAGGTGAAGAGTCACATTTAACCCTTTAAGCACCAAAGGGGCACACAATGCAGTGTGTTGTACACCTCTCTGATCTTTTAAGGGATTAAACAGTTAAACATCTTGGAAGTTATCATCTAAGAGATAACATGACAACTCATTTGACGCATAAAATAATTTTGCTAATCATCACAACAATCCAGTCAATAATCTTGAAACTAGAGTACAGCATGTTTGTGTTTTCTATTATTAATATATTCATATATATTCTCTAGAAAATTATGTTTTTTTTTTATTAAAAAGCACATTTATCTATAGTATTATTTAATTCTTATTATTAATTGCTGGAACATCATGACTTGTTTTCTTGACTACACCAATAGCAAATTAAATGAATTTCTCCCAGAAACCGGTTTGTCTTTTGGAATGTTTTATCACATCTACTTTAACATTTTATTATTTACATTTTTTTCTGTTTTTAGGTGAAGATCAAAAAGAATGTAACGGCCTACGTATACTGTCCTGTAAAAGACAAAGGCTCAACAAAGGAATACTTGTATTATTGATTGCCCTGTTAAACATAATTATTCTGTGATGACATCTTTCACTCAACGAAGAACGTAATGAAAATCAGTTAAGGGGTAGTAAAGACACAATAAGACAATATCTGATAGAGAAGGACATGTTGCCCTGTTGAAAAGAGACCTCTAAAGGAAGTTAGAAAAATAATACTGTCCTTGTAATACCACTCATTGTTGGAGTGTTCCTCAGGTATTTGTTGATGTCCCTGGCATCGGCTTTCTGTTGTCTGAATGTCTTTCATTCTACAGGGTTTGAGCAGGAACAAACCACCACTTTTCAAATTTTTAGCTGATCAGTGTATGCTAAAGCACGTTTCCCAGTATTTAAGCATACATAGATCAATAATATTGCTTGGGCAAGGAGTAAGTTTGTCCCAGCTCTCACACCATATGGCTAAGAAAGATGACCCAAAGACAGAAGATGTAGTTGATACCAGGAAATGGTATCTCCTCAGTGGTGAGAAGAATTCTAGGTTCTGCTAGACTGACTGAGCAAGACCCTCTGTCCAGTTGTATTGGTCTGTATATCTGTTATTTTTTGCACATATGTATGCTTGTATTGCCTCCCGTTTCTACAATGCCAAGGAATAATGTTGGTGCTTTAAAGGGATAGTAACCCTTTATTTTGGCAACATATTCTGCAAGTGCATAAAATATAAAATCAAATTGGCAAAACATTTTGTTATTTTTTATTATTCCCTGACAGTGAGCTCCCTGAATCTTTTTTCCAGAGAGTATTCTGGTCATTTAACCGTGCTTCTGTATGGTACATTTATACATTGTATTAATTTTACATTGTATTGATATCCCTTCTTTCAAAGACAGAAAAGCTTTATAAAAAATATAGGGAATTTGAATTTACATATTATACAATCGCAGAATATTTAAAATATATATATACAGTAATAATAACAACAACCCTTTAAGGACCAGAAAGATATGTAATTCATTACTTTTGCAGTGCACTAGCTCAGAACAATATTGAGAATTATGACAGTTGGTTTCAAAGCAGAAGGATACTGACCCAGGGAAATAGCCGACAGTCATTTGAAGTCAGAAATGAATTTGCTTAACCACTTAGGGCTTGGAAATGGTTTCAACTAATTTTATTTTTTTTGCCTTCCTCTGGATCAAAAAGCGTGATATGGCAAAGTCTAAACTTGATGGTTGCATGTCTTTTTTCAGCCTCATCAACTATGTTACTATATGTCACGTCCCCCAGGCTTTAGGGGTGAACAATGCATTGCATTATTGATAATAATGCTAATAAAAAGAATGAGAAGAATATTTTTTACATATGTGTAAAAAAATCAATACTTACCAGCTTTAGTTATACGTGTAGCATTGGGTAAATACAGGCCACTCTTGTATAGGTACAAGACCTTCTCCAACTGAGTGACAGTCTCATCTATTCCCCATCTCAATTCCCCTAGAAGTTCAAAAGAAATCAGATATGCAGAGATTTAGTTAACACTACATTTTAAAAAGAAATCCGTAAATGTTACTTTTTGTTAAAGGGAAAGTAATACTTCGTATTATCTTTATTTCATTTTGTAGGCATTAAAAAAACATGAAGAATGATATGTCTCATCTCTCACACCTTTATGGTTTGAGAGATATTCACAAGCAAAGTTTCCCCTCACTGACCAAAACAGTCAAGTCTGCCATCTAGCTGTCAGATTTGGAATCTGGTCCGCAGATCAACCGCTGGCTCTTCAGCAGAGCCGAGATCGCAAGATATAAAAATAACTATTTCACTGGAAGGGTCTAAAAAGTGTGCTTGCAAACCAGACACACTTTGTAGACTATTCGAATGAAGTAGCTCTTCTCATATCTCGCAATCTTGGCCCTGCTGTATAACCATGGCCAGTCCGCGGACCGGATTCCAAATCTGACAGCTAGATGGCAGACTTGACCATTTTGGTCAGTGAGGGGAAACTCTGCTTGTGAATATCTCTCAAACCATAAAGGTTTGAGAGATAAGACTTATATCGTTCTTCATGTTTTTTAATGCCTACAAAATAAAATAAAGAAAAAAGAAGTATTACTATCCCTTTAACTGTGCAAATGCATAAACGTTAGTAAACATGCATTTGAGAAATATTTAATCGTATATGTATTTATTTTCTTGTATGAGGTCTAGAGCTTAAATAATTTGAATGATAACCATCTTTTTTGCTTATAAAAAATATCATGTAATAAAATGTAAAATGTGAATACAAAGGTTTTCATGGTCTGATAGAATTTAAGATATCATTTTATACTGAATGTGCTTTTTTAGGGAAGCAATATTCTTTGAAAGCCTCACTTCCTATTCAGGAAGTTAAATGTGTCGCACACCCCAATGCTCTTCAAAGGGTACAGACACTTTTTATATTTGTTCTGCCTGCTCGAGGGAATGCTTCATTCAAAAGCTTGAAAAGCACAAACTTTTTTTTTATATCAAACTTTTAACAGCACCAGCTTATATCCAACAGGCAATTTATCTTTTTTAATGCACTCTAAGGAGAACTTGGATGCACTAAGGAGTGATAAAGCAGAGAAAACATCTGCAGTGTTATCACTTCTCCTTTTCCTATTTTACTCTATAGAGCCTATGCACTAAGATCTCCAAAACTGGAAAAATGTTAGTGCATAGGCTCCACAGAATAACACAGGAACTGGAGAAGTTATCTCCACTTTATCACCTCTTTATCACACATTTGTGCATAACCTCCCTTGTGTTTTAGATTACAGCTCTCTATAATTTGAGTCTTAGACTACAACTCCCTATAATAAGTGATAAGAAGAGTGCCACTGGCAACAAAAACAGTTTCAGCTGTAATAACTTTTGATTGAATCTTTGCCCAGCAATCTTTTCTCTTTTTTTATCAGCTATCATATGATAAAATAAGAGTAATTTTATCATTAATGTTGCTTTAATGAGTTTACATTAGTTTTCCCCTTATAGAAACTGATATTTCTTACATACAAGTAAATGAATTTGTTCATTACAATGCTTCAAACCTATGGGTAACATTAAATTTATTGCTTGATTCTAGAGACATTGTCAATGCATTAAGATCAGTCACATAAGTATTACAATTAACCCCTTAAGGACCAAGGAACTTTTTTTTTAGTTTGATTCCGGGGTCCCCGAGTGGCGTGCAGCCACACATGGACTCCTGAATCATATGACGTGCCAGGACCGTCATGACGTTCCTGTCACATCAAGGGTCGTTAAGGAGTTAACACACATTTCTCTTCTTTCTAAATGAGAAAGACTATGATGTATCCAAAAACCATTATCTTACGGTGTACGAAAAACACATGTAAGTAGACAATGCAGAACAAATTGGCACTATTTAAATAAAGAATAATAATAATAATATCATGTAGTTGTTAATATTTTAAAGTATTACCTGTGGCATTAACGATTGCATCCAGCAACGGTCTTAGCGATGAAGGGGCGCTGTGTGGCAGAAGATATGTGAAAAAAAACCTACGACAGAAGAGGAGCCACATGAAAAATCTTTTTCCAAGTACCTTGTAAAAATAACAAGGCTGTTTAAAATAAAATTCCGATAGTCAATGAGTTGTTACACTGTTCAGGAAATATAACCATATATCATAATCAAAAAATACATAAGTGACCCCAACCCAACTGTCTGGCATACCAAACGTGAGCTATTAAGACACAAGGCAGCCTTGTAATCACCTGTAAATGCTCCATTAACACAGCAGCTTGCTGTGAAGCTTAGTGGATTGTGGCTATTTGTAAGGATGTCTGGTACTTGGATAAAATTTATTGCAATTTTATCACCAGTGGTGGAACTTCATAATTTTGGGTGGGTTCCACAAGTATTCCAGGCTTCTACAACTGGAGAATTTGGAACAGAACATGGAAATTATAATATGTAAATAAAACAGTAATACAGAAATAACTACTTGCGAAAGCAGAAAAACTAGACACTTAAACAAACTGTCAGGTTCCCCACAGTGATTTCTTTCATCTTGAAAAGGAGACTCATGTCTTGCTAGTGCTGAATGAGGTTCTCATAAAGTGGTTGGCAACAGGCGGCCCTGGGGCCACAATCGGCCATCATAGTCTTCTTCTGTGGCCCCCCAGTCTGTTTTCTGGTACAGTGGAAAGAGGAAATCATTTCACTGTACCACACACCATGAATCTGATGAACTAAGAAACTGGAGTCATTCTGGGGCCAACCAAATGCATCATAGGGGAAAAATAAATATCCCTTAAATTCCCATTGATTTAAAAAGGGAATTTTAACCCTGTGTTTCTAAAAAGGTCTCCTTCATATTGCTTTGCAATGTATTGGTAAAATTTAAAGAATTTAATGGGTTTAAGTCTCATTTAAAATAATGGCACTACTTAATTCTCCTCCAAAATGTGGTGATAACTTCTCCAGTGATATCACTTCTCTAGTTCCTATGTTATTGTCTATGCACTAAGATCTCCAAAGTTCTAGAAATATTAATGAATTGGCTCCATAGAATAACATAGGGATTGGAGAAGTTTTATCACTGGAGAATTTACCTCTGATTTATCACCTCTTTATCACATCTTAGTGAATCTCCCCTCCTTAGTATATCTCTCTCTATAGTTTCACCCCAAAATATACATTCTCTTTGTTTTGCCTCACAGCATATCTCCCTGTACACTTTACAAAGTGTTCCATCTTTACCTCTTCTGAGTTAAGATGTCTTTAAAGGGATAGTAATGTTTCACAAAAACAGCAGCTCCAATTAATCTTCATAGTATTTGAGCTATGGAGAGTGTTATTTCAATACTGTCAGAGATGTGGTTCAAGAGTAATTTAAGGATAAAGTTTCCCCCTCCCATCATTTTTACCTAGTGTAAGCCATCTCTTCTCAGATGTGGAATCCAGTCCATAGACCAGACAGATAACAACAGGGGACAGTCTTCTTCCTATGAGAACAATGAAAACCCTGCCCCCCTTGACAGGTTTTTCAGGTTTTTCCCTTATCTTAATTGAAGATTGTCCCTCTCTGCAGTCTACCTGGGCACCTCCCTTCTGCTCTGGCTGAGCAGTGTTACATCAGTAAAAGGGGCGGGAGGGGGTACTTTATCATTCAATTACTCTTGAACTACAACTCTGACAGACCTGAAATAACACTCTTCAAGGTCCAAATACTATGATGATTAATTAGAGCTTCTTTTATTATGAAACATTACTATCCCTTTAATGCATCAGTACTTCCAATGTTCCTAATCTGAATGGTAACATCAATTGCTAAGGCACCATTTTAATTATTATGATACATATATCAGGGCTCAAAATTTCCACTCGCCACTAGCCAATGGCGAGTGAAAATTTAGCCCTGGCGAGTAGAAATTCAGCCCTGGTGGGTATGTTTTGGCTTGCAGTGGTGAGTAACTTTTCAGGTCTGGCTAGTAGCAAAGGACTTCAACTTTTAAGTCCTGCATATATATTTGTTTCAGTTGAAAAGAAATCAAGGAGTTGCCTTACCAAAAAAAAAAAAAAAAAAAAAAAGATATATTAACCCTTTGAGTGCCAGAGGGGTACGCAACGCATTGCAAAGCAATGCGTTGCATACCCCTCTGGCACTCAAGGGGTTAAAAGGTAAAACTAATTTGTGTTACAGTTGGGTGCGATGCCTTTTGTGGCCTATCCATTTTACGGTACTGTTGTTGCTGTCTATGACAGAAGGTTTACATAATCAACAATAACAAGCATCCCACAATATAAAGACAATGAAAGACACTGCACTAATCCAACTAATCCCCCACCAAAAAAAACGTGAAAAGTTATTCCAGCAGTGAGAGTACCCATTTTTTACTCATCAAAAAACGTATTTGTACTAAGACAAATGTGACAGGGCAAACTTACCGAACCCATAGGCAACAAATAAAAATTCCACAATTTCCCTCTGATTTAAGTGAGCGTTTTAACACAGTAAATGCTAGCATAGTATTCAATGCATTTGTAGATTTCTTTAGTATTTTAGGGGTTAAAAGCCCAGTTTAAATAAATAGAAATTTTTATTTGGCCCTGTGCTGCAAATGGTTTACCCCTGCTCTTCTTCGTACATCGGCATCACTGAGTTATACAGTATATCATGGGGTAAATGTATAATTAAGCCAGGGCTGCTACAACAGCATTAGCCTCTAACACTAGTGACCGTACTTCAGGGTATGCACTACAGTGCATAATCGCTATAGCGCATGCCTGCCCACACACTCCACCATCCTTCTGACTTAATCCTGCACCATAGCATGTGCAGGCAAATGGTGTAAAATCACACCATTATCTCTATGTCTTGTTTAGTACACAGTGTTAAATAAGACATAGCTTTAGAAATACCTACACTGTCCTACTGTCATCCTCTTTGCATAAGCAACATTACGTGCAGACTTTTTCGAGTAAGTAACTCACTAAATTGGCATTAGGCAGGCATAGGGCCGAAAATCAATCCCAGCACCTTATTAAGCATGACTAAGTCATTTATGTTTCTTATAAATGAATGAGGATGATGTACTAAGTAAAGTGGAGCAAATCTGGGGCAATCCAACCGCACCACAGGGAACAAATAAAAATCTCTCTTGATTTAAATTGAGCTTTTAACCCCTTGAATGTTAAAAAGGGCTACAACAAGACCTCTAGCATTCAAGGGCTTGGAAACCCACATTTACATTAGTGGAGATTTTCGGGGTTTGAGGATTCTCCAGAGTTGCTCCCCTTTTTTCTCATGCCATCAGCTTCAATGTGTTTAACCCTTTGAGTGCCAGAGGGGTAAGTAACGCAATGCAGAGCAATGCATTGCGTAACTCTCTGGCACTCAAAGCGTTAACCCTTTAAGTACCAAAGCGGTGTGCAATGCTTTGCACACTCTGTCCTTTAAGGGTTTAAAGAAAATTAATCTATATAAATCTAACGATATCTGAACTTTTTTTAATGCTGGTAGCCTTATCTGTTGCCCAGAAGTTTTAATATGCCATTCCATGCCAAGTACCCCTATAATCTATTTACTAGCGGTTGGTTTGAGCTGAATAAAGAGTTTCCACAAGAATCCCATTTACTGCCGTTCATTTTCAACTTGGCATTTTCCTTTTGTTGGAATCATCAAACTCAGCTTAATGTGAACTGTCATAAATCATCACACGCTTGCTGTCTGTTGAAAGCAAGAGACGATATTCTTAGCTACAAACAGTCTAGTTGTGTGCTTTTACTGTGAAGGACAGATTTGGGACAACAAGAAAAGCTTCTGTTAGTTCAAAGGGGATTTGGGAAACAAGCGAGATTAAGGGGAAGAGAAAGAGAAAGTTCATTAGGTCCCGTGTAATGCATGAAAACAAAAAAACAGCAGGTGGTCACAATTTTATGTTTGATTTAATGTCTTGGATGATAGAGGGGTCTGAAGTACATTGTTTTAACCCTCTGAGTGCCAGTGAGGTATCCAACACATTCTCTCTGGCACTCAAAGTGTTAAGAGACCTCTCTTGCATAAAAGGGGATAAAAAAAACTGTGGTATACCCCACAAAGGTAGTCCTTTTGATCCATCTAAGGGATATTATGACTTTAATTATTTCGGTAATATATAGTACTTTATTTTTTACTGCTGTTTTTTTTATTGCTTTTTATTCTGTGCACTTATCTTCCTCTATTTCAATTTTTCTTTTTCCCATAGTTTCAATTATGTGAGCTCCCTCTACCTGCAGCCTATAAGAACAATCGGTGACTCAACAGTCCTTGCAAGCTCTGTGTGCCTTCACTGTGTCCACTCATGTTCAGCTAAAAGGCCACGGCACTCAAACAGAGAACACACGCACATATACTCATAGCACCCAAAGAGTTAAAGTGGAACTAACACCTATCTTAAATGCCCTCTACCCAAATTTTTGTATGAGTCCAAAAAGGCCTGCGTTACTCTAAATAAATGTTACCAGTTGTGCAAATCGGTGCTGCATCAGAGAGTGAGAGTGCAGCCATCTTGACCATGTACAGCATGACTGGTGCTCTCCCCCACCCTAATCCTGGTCTGCGCTTGTCCCTTCTCTTGTGGGCCGGAGCTCAGAGTGAAGGAAAAAGGCATTCTGTATTGTGAGTTGTTGGCAGGTATACATAGGTAGAGGGGATGGGCAACACTGCAATTAGATGTCTGCGGTACAGCTTGAACCACAGGCAACCTCTTGTCAACATCACTCTAATATCTGTGAGTACATTTTCATAATAAAGGTTATATTAACTATACTGTCTGACTCCTGGTTTTGCTTGCCAACCGAAACAGAAAGTTCCACTTTAACATCTCTTCAAATCAGTAAGAACTTGGGCAGTCTTTTTATTTTTCACTATGGTGCATTTTCTTTGACTTACAACTGCTCCTCTTTTCCACTATTCCGAAGAAAACCAACTGCACCACTAGGGTCAAATAACAACTGCCAGAATTCCCACTGACTGAAATGGGGCTTTTAACCATCATATAAAAGAGGTCTCTAACACATTGAGATGGACTAAGAAACTTATCTAGCATTCAAGGGATTGAAAGTGGAACTACCACCCCACAAAATCTTTAGCTTAACTAAGTCCCCATCTGGCAACTAGCTGCTTAGTAGCGCTAGTCGCCAGAATTATTACCTTATTTAATAGATTTATGCTGTCTTCTATGGCTGACAGTAGCACAGAGCGCAGACATCTTGCCATTGTGATGTTTGCACGCCTGCGCTATCAGTCTCAGCTGGGTCTAGGAGGCGTTGCTAGGAGCCGGCTGGCTCTGGCTGGGACTGACAGCACAGGCGCGTGGACATCACAATGGCAAGATGTCCGCGCTCCTTGTTACTGTCAGCCATAGAAGAAAGAATAAATCTAATAAACAAGGTAATAATTCTGGCGACTAGCGCTACTAAGCAGCTAGTCTCCAGATGGGGACTTAGTTAAGCTAAATATTTTGTGGGGTGGTAGTTCCGCTTTAAAGCCCCATTACAATTAGTGCCAATTTGGTGGATTTTTATTTGTTCCCTGTAGGGCAGCTGGTGTGATGCAGAATTGTTCTTTTTCTGTTAAGCACATCAGCCTCATAGAGTTTTTATGATCCTTTGCAGATCAAGTTGAATTGCAGGCTCTTTTTAGAAACTACAGGTAGAGGGCACTCATAACAATAAGGAAGACCTGAAATAGCTGAGACAAGGTAAGTATACAGAATTAAGCAAAAATAATACCAGCAAATTAAACAAACTAATGCAAAATTACTACATATAAGGAAAATAAAGCAACTGTTCATTTAAGTACAAGGGTACCTGTATGCATTGTATAGGTTCCTCTTCTCATTCATATTTTGACATTTGCCCTCAACAGAGCACGGAAGTGTAAAATTTCTTGCTGGGAACTCCATGAAGCAGTCAGAGTGTCTAGAACAAGAGGTCTCTTCCATGCTGGCATCATCCAAATCCGTAACTTTCAGTTCCCCATCTACAATCACAAATTGCCGAGGCCGGAAATCCAGTAGTGTTATAGAGCCAAGGGGAGAATGAGCCAAGTAATGCAAAAGTCGGACTAAACTTAGGCATATCTGAAATACACAGGTTTGACATACTTAAAATGTTGTACTTTGTTCAATATGTCCTAGTACTGCAGTTACAATAATGGAAACTATAACTATAGGGATATTGATATTTTAATGTAGTTAACCCTTTGCATGTCAGTGCGTGGCTCTGGCACTCAGAGGGTTAACAGAAAGCCTTAGCTATGTACAGTATATATTCATCATACAGAAGTCAAGAATATCTGTATATTTTTATTATGGTGAAAATCTCTTGAGAGTCATGTTTCCCCTAGGAACAGTTTCCCTTGGTTGCTAGAGACCTCTCTATTTCATTGCTTTGCAATGCTGTGGAGATACCTCTAGCATCCAATGGGTTAAATCTCAAGAAAAAACAGTGATATATAACGCAGACAAAATTAAAAGACAGGCAAAATACACACACACACACATATATATATATATATATATATATATATACACAAATATACTCGGCCTTAGGACATCCACAGACCAAGGAGACAGCACTCAGCTACTTTAGCTAGTATATTTGTGTATTCCTGAATTTTATGGGTCGTGCACCAATTGCTATAGTGGTTTATATATATATATATATATATATATATACACTAAACATGCAGAAACAAACGCTAATTGAAATGTATTCTATATTAAAGGGATAGTAATGTTTCACTAAAAAAGCAGCTCTGAATAATCTTCATAGTATTTGGGCCACGGAGAGTGTTATTTCAATACTGTCAGAGCTGTAGTTCAAGAGTAATTGAATGATAAAGTATCCCCCTTCTGCCCCTTTTACCTAGTGTAAGCCACCTCCCCTCAGATGTGGAATCTGGTCCCTTGACTGGAAAGGTCTCAGCAAGGAACAATCTTCTTACTGTGATCATAAGAAGAACCCTGCCCCCCTTGACAGGTTTTTTCTTATGCTCAATGAAGATTGTCCCTCTCTGCGATCCATCAAGACAGTCTTGCTGCTCTGAGGTGAGCAGTGTTACATCAGTAAAAGGGGCGGGAGGGGGATACTTTATCATTCAATTACTCAATTACTCTTGAACTACAACTCAGACAGTATTGAAATAAAACTCTCCATGGCTCAAATAATATGAAGATTAATCAGAGCTGCTGTTTTTGTGAAACATTACTATCCCTTTAACTACAATCAAATACTGTTATTCTGCTTAGGTGGAAATCCCCATCTCTACAACACACTAAGTATTGTCTTAACACTTTAAGGGGGAAATACTCCTAAGGAGTAATGAACTTTTATTTTGATTAACAGAAGGATAGTAATCTATTAAAAACTAGCATCCCTTATGAGTCATTGAATCATCATTTGTTTCAAGGAAGTGTGACCTAAAGGAAGACTTCAACAAAGGGGGAACATGAAACTGCAGATATTATGGTTCTGTAATAATTACAGTCAATAAGGAACATTTTTGTAAGAATAAGTAGCAGAATCTATCAGTGTGGTATAGTAATTCTCTCTGGTCCCAATAAAAATTATACATTTTTGGAAGGATGCAAAGCTATCAGCTATCCTAAAGGGTTAAAAACCTCTTCCTGATGCTACACTTACTCGAAATCTGTCTTCCCAAGAGGACTGCAGTAGGTGAATCATCTCCAGTGGGGACCCCAGTTCAGTGATGGTAGTCAGGGTGTCTGAGATATCATTACTCTCCTGATAACAGTAACCGTAGAGCTAAAATTAAGAGATACAAAAGACTGATTAAAAAACATTTTGATTTTATTAGTATGAAATGGACCCTGAATATACATACATTTTGAATGCAGGACGAGAGAGAGGGAGAACACCTAATGTATTGGACACCTATCTAGCATTCAAGGGGTTCAAACCCAATTTAAATCAACATCATTTATTCCCTGTGGTGAAGTCAATTTGACTCAGAATGCTCATGTTTTGCCTTAGGACATCGGCCTCAGTGCCTGGCTGCTTAAGAAAAAACAATTTTGCACAGTTTCTAAATATGTTATATAAAAAACAGATGGCACCTAAGTTTCAATTAGGATGGCAAACCACATTATGCAAGAAGACGCATGCCTAAGGGTACCAGGCTCCCAGCAACCACAATAAAAAGTATAACACATTTTTGCGAAATAAATAAACAAGATCAACCATGAAGTATTTCTAGATAATAGAAGGACCTGACCTTCCAGCTTTTCTTAGCTGGTTGATGATTTTGAGAGTTATTGGTGCCTGACTAGAGCAGACCTAGACTATTAAATATCCCACATATCTGCCTTGTGAGTACACAATGTGGTGACTGGCCGCCTATCAGCCAGTCACAGTTCTATAAAAAGTGGAGAGGCACAGGTAAAATGCATAGATGTATATGTGTATGAGTGAGAGAGAGAGAGAATGCAGGTTGCTGGTGTAATCCTGTACAACCATGCATTCAGGCCCTGGGTTCGACCCACGGAGGTTTGGGCTCAGGCCTACTTAGTGCCCATCATCTCACAACTTTTCAGTGGACTTAATAACCATGCCAGCTTGCTACTGTCTTCGTACATAGGAAGGCAGCTTGTAGTCTCATAAAATGCAATGTGGATCAACAGGTTATCCAGGAAAGGTTGCACTTGATGGACAATTTTTTTTTTTCAAACTTTACCAACTGGTATGTAATGAATCTACAAATCACCATGTAACCAAATGAAACATTGAGAAAGAAAGCTCAGGGCACATAAGCGTAAGGGTGGCATGACAGAGGATACAAACAACCTCTAACAGGAGGGGGGATGCACTAAGGAGAGATGAAGTGGAGATGACATAAGTTATAGTATTGTTATAGGTTAACCCTTTGAGTGCCAGATGGGGTAAGCAAAGCATTGCAGAGCGCATCCCTCTGGTATTCAAAGGGTTAATTGAAGCCGGTTTGTAGTGCTTCTGGGTTACAGAAAGTGGGGTTATATCTCCTGCCCTAGTATCTACATTATGGGTTGCATGAAGAGTTAATATTTAAGATCTCTGGGTCAGCGCATTGACTGTTCCCACGAGCATATCCAGAATAGATTGATATAATGTTACATACCACGTACTTTCGTCTAGCATGTGTAAAAATTAATTATTCATGTTTCATCCCCAAAACACAATACTAAACATATGGAAAAAATGCAACATTTAAATGAGTCTGATGTAACAAAACAAACAAAAAAATCCTTTGAACACCAGAGGAGCATACCTGGGAACTCTCAGGGCTTGACCCTGAGACTCAGGGTTTTGGGCCAAATCTCAGGGTTTCAGGATGAAGAGCCAAAATCTCAGGGTGAGAGAGTTCAGTGCTACCTGTTATATATTCTGCTCCCATTAAATGTTTCTTTAGTCACTAAATTGGTGCCACTTGTACCAGAAAGGCAGAGGGAGAAGTCCTGCTTGATTTGTGTGTGTTCATGCAGTGATATCTGTAAGTTGTTGTGTATTAATGGCTGCTTGAATGCCAATTGGAGCGACTCTCGATTACAGCGACCAAGGACAGATCGCGGATAATCTATATCATGGGAAATTTAAGGGTTAATATTTACACAATCTCAGGGTCAGCTCATTTTGAAAGTTCCCAGGTATGCAGAGGAGTATGCAACAACACACTGCAATGTGTTACATAACCCTCTGGCACTCAAAGGGTTACATTAAAGGGACAGTAATGTCCCCTCAAAAAATGTCCAGTTTTGTAGAGGTTAAAATATTAATCAATATGCTCCAAACCCTATCTCTCAAACCGATATAGTTTGAGAGATATAGGGATTCAAAGTCCCCTACCCCCCTTCTGATGTCAGCTGTAAAGCTGACAGCAGGAGAATCAAGTCATACGACTTGAGGAGGCTCTGCAGCAGAGCCCAGATCGCGTCACCTATAAAGAATTCACTCACTGGAAAGGTCTACAAAGTGTGCTTGCACACCACGCACACCTTTTAGACTTTTCTAGTGAATTAATTCTTTAGCAATAATGCGATTTCGGCTCTGCTGAAGAGCCGCCTGCTGGTCCCCGGACCGGAATCTCCTGCTGTCAGCTAGGCGCTGACATAAGGAGAAGGCGAGGGAGGGGAAATCTGAATCCCTATATCTCTCAAACCATAGAGGCTTGAGAGATAGGGTTTGGAGCATATTGATTAATATTTTAACCCCTGCAAAACTGGACATTTTTGGGGGGGACATTACTGTCTCTTTAAATGAAACTTTGGGAATTGTTATTAGTTCTTAAAGGGGAACTTTCACCCCGCAATAACTTAACGTTGACTTATTGCTCACCTGGCGACTAGCTGCTTAGTAGCGCTAGTCGCCAGCAATATTACCCGGTTCTTCAGATATCGGCTTTTTGCCAATGGTGACAGGAGCAGGAAGCACGGACGTCTCTTCACAGTGACGTCCGTGCGCCTGCGCTGTCAGTCCCTTTTGCACCGTGTGGTGCAAAAGGGACTGACAGCGCAGGCGCACGGACGTCACTGTGAAGAGACGTCCGTGCTTCCTGCTCCTGTCACCATTGGCAAAAAGCCGATATCTGAAGAACCGGGTAATATTGCTGGCGACTAGCGCTACTAAGCAGCTAGTCGCCAGGTGAGCAATAAGTCAACGTTAAGTTATTGCGGGGTGAAAGTTCCCCTTTAAGTGTGCAGTTCATTTGCTCTCTAAGAGGAGCTTGAGGGAGATACTATGTAACTATGTAACACTAAGGTGTAATAAAGTGGTGATAAAGTGGAGATGACTTCTCCAGCGATATCACTTCTCTAGTTCCTATGTTATTCTATGGAGCCAATACACTAAGATTTCTCCAGCTATGAAGATCATAGTACATTGGCTCCATACAATAACACAGGAACTGGAAAAGTGATATCACTGGAGAAGTTATCTGCTTTATCACCTCTTTATCACAACTTAGTGCATAACCCACCTTGTTACTGCAACTTTCAGCTCACCAATAGGCAGGAGACCTCCTTAGCATTCAAACACCCCATTTAAATCAATGGGAATTGTAGAAATTGCTCCAATTCCTCTAAGCACATCAACCACATTACACGTTTTATGCCATAATAACTTTTGAATGAATTGTCTCTCAGCAGTAGGTTAACCCTTGTTTTACTCAGCAGGAAAAGGCTTTGAGTGCCAGCGGGTTGTATAACTCAACTTCCCAATGCACTGCACACCCTCTGGTGCTCAGAGGGTTTATTAAGTTCATTTTCAGTCAATTTGTAAATCTATATTTTGAAGATTGCATTCACTGCCAGCAAGAGATAAGACAGATTGGTTATCTGCTTTCATAAGCTGTGTAACAATAGGAATCAAGTTGTTCTTGAATACTTGTACAATCCCTAAGAGCCAGTCACTTCATGTCAATGCAGCATTCCACATTACCACAAATTAAGGTGACACAGCTGCCCTTTTCAGACACAAAAAGCAGAGGTCAAACTCTACACAATGGCTGACAAGCCCACAGAACAAAAAAACAGAATAAAAGACCTTATTTAAGCTGTCATCATTGTGTAAGTATATGCAAACGACAAGCTCCCTTAGTGCAGTAGGACAGTTACTAATGCTGGTTACAAAAGGATTTGCCAGTTGAGACTGTCCTATTTACATAGCTATATCTCACAATGAAACTTATCCTTATTCAGTCAAATAAAGTCTCCTATGTTTTCAGTGAAAAGTTTAAATAATATGTTCTGTGTCTAGTTATTTTAAGGCCCCAATACACACACTCATAAAATGAAAAGTTGAGTCATTATGGTGAAAAACAGCTGTACTGTTCGTACGAAAAATTTATATTGATTAAATGGATTTTTTAACCTTTCAGAACTCAGGAAGGTCGCCAATGCATGTGATCGTAATTAACCCTTTGAGTGATAGCGGGGTATGGAACGCATTGCTTTGCAATGCTTTCTATACCCCTCTGGCATTCAAAGGTTTAAATGTATATAAAACACTCAAAAATTAGGAGCCAGCAGTGAAATTGTAGGAGCCATGGCTTCCAGGCCAATGGGATTTTTGCAGTCTTGCTCCAAAGCACTGCACTGCAATGCGTCAGACACCTCTCTAGCATACAAGTGGTTAATTGTATAAATACTTTGTAGTTGGTCTACCACGATTGCTCTACTTTTAGGCAGCTGCACCTTAGTAGAGAAGTAAAAATGCCCTCCAAATCCCACTGATTTAAAAAAGGATATTAACCCCTTGGATAATAAAGAGGACTCTAACACACTGCTCAGCAATTTCATAACCCTTTGAGTGCCAGAGGGATACGCAATACATTGCTTTGCAATGTGTTGCATACCCCTCTGGCACTCAAAGGGTTAAGAGACCATGCTAGTATTCAATGGGGTTAAATACGCATTTAAACCAGTGGTTTTTTTTTGTTTTTTTAACTTCTCCCCTATGATGAGCTGACTTGCCCCAGAATTGATATTCTTTATGGGCATTTGGTTCTTGGCTGCTTGAAAATGTGCACTGTTGTCACCAAGTGACCAGTGATCAATTAAGTCTCTATGTATGTGTGTACTAGCAAAACAAATGGCAGACATTTTGATTATAAGCACATGTACATAAGTGAGAACTGACATATTTCCCAATCTGGAATCTGTGGTGGCACATGGATTTGCACAGTGTATGGTGGTAAAATGTGGAAAATTTGGATCTCCAGACTGTCATAAGGAAATAGTTGTCCATGTTGAAGACAACATATTCCAGTAAGATACATTTAAAGTGGAAAATAAAAATTTGACCATGTGTTTTAATCATTAAAACAGAATTAGCACTGTTTTTTTTCTAACTCACCTTCTAGTGGAGATATGAAGCCTTCAAATGGGGCACTTCCGCGTTCTTCGGCACCCTGTATGTGCAGCAGACGCCGCAGGACTTCCCAGCTGCCCCAGGGAACATGTTCACACTTCCCTTCAAAGCTGTATTTTTGTGGGCTAACGTTACAGCAAACTCCGTTTAACACGCTACTGAGGTTGCAACATCAGTAGAATGGTAAACGGAGTTTGATGTAACGTTAGTCCACAAAACTACAGCAATGAAGGGAAGTGTGAACCTGCTCCCTGGGGCAGCTAGGAAAACCTGAGGTGTCATGTGGGGCATACAGGGTGACGCAGAACACGAAAGTGCCTGATTTGAAGGCTTCATATCGCCACTTGTAGTTGAGTTAGAAGAAAAAAAAAAAAAACAGTGCTAATCTTGTTTTAATGATTAAAACACATGGTCAAATTTTTATTTTAGGTGAATGTTCCCCTTTAACCAACGTCGCTGCAGGTGTTGCCCATGTCAAAGGCGCCTAAGACACTGCGGGAAGTGGTAAAAAAGGGAAATTGCTTCCCCCTGCAAACTGAAAACGGCACACTTAAAGGGATAGAAATACTTAAAATGTAAAAAAAATATGTTGTAGGGTTTATCCCCCTGAGTAAAACAAGAGTACTCCCACTGCTGAAAGGTGTTTCATTCAAAAAGTTATTAATTTTCAAAGTTGAATTTTTTAGGTGCAATATCACAGTGGCCTGAAATTGTACAGTGGCGCTGTTGCTACACCATCCTATGGAGATTTATGGTCCCGGGACCAGAGATGTCCATAGGATGGTGTAGCAACAGCGCCACTGTACAATTTCAGGCCACTGTGATATTGCACCTAAAAAATTCAACTTTGAAAATTAATAACTTTTGAATGAAACACCTTTCAGCAGTGGGAGTACTCTTGTTTTACTCAGGGGGATAAACCCTACAACATATTTTTTTTTACATTTTAAGTATTACTATCCCTTTAATATCATACATATATCTTCATTTCTATAAATGGAATACTTCACAAAAACATCCTTAACCCTTTGAGTAGCAGAGATGTACACAATGCATTGTTTCGCAATGTGTTGCATGCCCCTCATAGATTCAAAGGGTTAAATGCTGCAAAATATTCTTTCACATAACAAGAAATAATTCTTTATCATCAGTGTTCCTTTAAGAAAATGAACTCATTTCCGCTAACACGTGAGTGCCAGAGGCTGTGCAACATGTTGATACGCAATGCACTGTACATCCGTCTAGAACGCAAAAGGTTACCAGGTTAGGGAAAACTAGTTACTTTGTTTAAAAAATAGCTTAATAAGACACTGAAAACCTGAAAGTGCATTAATCTTGCACAATTAATAAACAATTAATTTACAGCAGTCACATTAGTGTGAAGCTTTCAAGATGTAGTTAATTTCCTGTTACTTATTTCCTCTGAACTCTGCTCACATTATCTGATTTAGTACACCATTTTATTATATACTAGTGTAAAAGCCCGTGTACACGGGCCAAGGTCCAGGTGATGTTAACCCTTTGAGTGCCAGAGGGGTACGCAACGCATTGCTTTGCAATGCGTTGCGTACCCCTCTGGCACTCAAAGGGTTAAGAGGCCGGTCCTGCTCTGTGTCCTGCTGCTGCCGCAGTCATGCACTGTAGAGACTGCCCGAAAGCACAGAATGCTCCCAGCACAGAACTTCCAGCATTCTGTACTCCCAGCATTCCTACACCTCCCAGCATTCTGTGCTCCCAGAATTCCGTGATCCCAGCATTCTGTGCGTTCTGGCAGTCTCTACTGCGCATGACAGCTTCTGACTAACATCCTTGCAAATTATTGTATAGGATTATGAAATAAAAATAATTTACGTTTCTGGGATATATAAGATTTTCTGCAGTGTATCAACCAATATGAGTATTTAGTCGTTTGCCAGTGATGTCTTTGCATTTAACGAAATATTTAAATTATTATTATAGTAATAGTATCTTTATTTATTTTACCTGATGTTTTTAAATTTGCATACTTACTTTTGGCATTTTAACCCTTTCAGTGCATGAGGTGTGTGTGCGCAACACATTGCAAAGCAATGTGTGCACATCCATCTGGCACTTGAATAGTTAACTGTTGTTCTTAATTACAGTTTCTGTGATGAGGGGTGCCCTCTACCTGCAGTCTGTAAAAGAGTCTACAATGGTTGCTTAAAGGGGAACTATCACCCCTATACAAGTTTGCCTCAGTGTGATCATCATATAGCGATAACCTGTTATCTCTTTTTTTGTTTGTTTTTTAAGCTGGCTATGGCGAAATTTACACTTTTAAAAATCAGCCGGGACCTTACTTCAGGACAGACTGCAGTTACACTCCTGTCCCGCAGTTTGTCATTGTTCATCTGTTCCCTCCCGAAGTATTGTCGTGTTCCAACCTCCTACAATGACGGAGGATTTCTCCACGTAAGCTGGTTGGAACGCGACAATACTTGGGGAGGGAATAGATGAAGAATGACAGGCTGCAGGACAGGGTTGTAACTGCAGTTTGTCCTGAAGTAAGGCCCATGCTCATTTTTAAAAGAGTACATTTCGCCATAACCTGCTTTAAAATAAAAAAAAAAAAAAAAATACGATTACAGGTAATCTCTACATGAAGATCACGCTGAAGCAACTTGTATAGAAGTGACAGTTCGCCTTTAAAAGAATCATAGCAGGGCTGTGTGTGTCTACACGCACACAAATACACAGACATACACCACATACACACACACACACAGACATACTCAGACACACATATACACACATACAGACACAGACATACTAAGACACACATACACACACATTTATACAGACATGCTCAGACACACATATACACACATATACACAAACATACTCAGATACACATATAGACACATATACACAGACATACTCAGACACACACACATACACAGACATACTCAGACAAACACACATACACAGACATACTCAGACACACATACACACACAGACATACTCAGACAAACACATATACACAGACATACTCAGACACACACATTTACACAGACATGCTCAGACACACATATACATAGACATACTCAGACACACATATAGAAACATATACACAGACATACTCAGATACACATATACACACATATACAAATACATACTCAGACACACATACACAGATAGACATATACACACACACAGACACAGACATACTCAGACACACATATACACAGACATACTCAGACACACATATACACATACAAACACAGAGAAACTCACATTCTCACACAGATACACACACACACAAACATATATAGAGGCTGAGGTATGAAGAATAATGTAGCAATTTTGGGGCAAATTAACTACCTCATAGGGAAAATAAATCCCAACCAATTTAACGAACTGTCATTTTATAACAAACAGGTGATTTTGAAAGACATCTCAGAAGCAGCTAGCTATATTTATGTTTTTTATGTTTTGTTTCAGATAATAGTTTATGACATATAGCTTTATTTATTTGTTAGTTAATGGAAATCTGGCAGGCATGCCAGGCATATGCTAACATTTCACACTGCTCTACATTACCAACAGCCGCTTCTTACCAGGAAGTACTAGTTGCATACACTGAAATAAACCTTAATATCTTATTAGCTCATAAACTATTGTTTGAAATAAAAATGATGTTGAATGCTTTTTTATAAATTGCCTATTTGTTACAAAGTGACAGTTCCACTTTAAATTAGGTTTGCAACGCATGGTGAAGCCTCTTTAAATCAGCGGGAATTGGGAATTTTTATTTGCCCTCCATAATGGCTACGGTTCTTCTTAGAACCTCAGCTTTACTTGAATGATAGACTTTTTTTTCCCAAAGACTGCTGACAGAGGGTGAACACGTCCCTTTAAGTGTAATTAAAAGAAAAAAACAATATAGATGATTGAAGGTGAGTGAACAAAATAATTAGAAAAAAAAAGTCCAGCAAATAATATAGGTTATTAAATGCACAGTTAATGATAAAAATTGGATCGGGTCATTAACATTTATTTAAAAAAATGAAAACTGTCAAAGCTGTGAGTAAGGGTCATGTATATTCAAAAGAAAATTTGAGGCGTTCTAGGGCAAACCATATGCACTATAGGAGAGAACTAAAATTTCCCATTGATTTAAATGGGGATTTTAACCTCTTTAATGCTAGAGATGTCTACAACGCATTGTGAGGCATTCAAGGGTTAAAATTTAAATAAGGTTTGAGGTTTTTACAGTAGGAAAAATGGGCAGACTACACATGCGAAATGGTTCTTGTCGTCAAGTTCTACGTTTATGTGCATGATCTCTGATTAGGACATGTGTTAACCCTTTGAGTTAACACATGTCCTAATTTATGGTCTACAGCCCAGAGCAGTACATAGGATGGTGTAGCAACAGCCCCACTGTAAATTTTCAGGCCACTGTGATATTGCACCTAAAGAATTCACGTTTGAGCTGTTATAATTTTTTAATAAAATATCTCTCAGCAGTGGGAGTACCCTTGTTTTATTCAGGGGGATAAACCTTACAACATATATATTTTATATTTTAAGTATTACTGTCCCTTTAAAGGGACTGAACAAATAGAATAAACGGCACTTGAAGAATGAAGCATGAAATAAATGCCAAATATGATTACAGTAAATAACTAAGTGATCACATTAGACGCGGTCGAACAACTTCATCTTCCATAACGTCTTTATTGCTCAAGAGACTGTACTCTAGAAGTTGGAGTATGGATGAAGCCGGCCAAAGAGGCTGACACAAGTCGGTGAAGAGCTAATAGGTAACGGATGTAGGCATGTTTTACTAACAAAATCAATGCAGGGCTGAATGTGGTAACGTTCAGTTTTATAAGCATGTCATAACATTTGATGGGCAATTACTGCAGGATACAAACACACACTTTACGAGAGCCTCTCTTCCTTTTTATTTTGCATGTAGGTCAGAGACAAGGTGCAGCCAGGGTGCATTTGGGAGCAGAGATTGGTGTGCAAACTTGTGAGTGGCAGATATGGTTGGAGAGGGAGTGACAGGGTAAGGCTAATTTACTAAGTAGAATGGGAGAAATTTTGTAAAAAACTATCTACACCTTAGATGACAAATAAATATTTCCCAAATCCACACTGATTTAAAGGGATAGTAATACTTCTTTTTAACTTTATTTTATTTTGTAGGCATTAAAAAACCATGAAGAATGATAAAAGTCTTATCACTCAAACCTTTATGGTTTGAGAGATATTCACAAGCAATGTTTCCCACTCCCGTCACTCTACGCATTGTGTAGCGTACCTCTCTGGCACTCAAAGGGTTAAATTGTGTTTTTATTGCCTTGAATGTTATTCTGAGTTCTATTTACATTCAAGGGATTAAACTTCCCATTTATATCAATTGTAAATTGATTTAAATTGGTGGTGTACCACAAAATGATTCCACTTTTGCTCTGTGTATCAGTCCCTAGGTCAAATCTGTGCAACCTGAGGCCATCCAGCTATTCAGGACAATAATTTCTGTCATCCCCAGCCAGCCAATGGTTTGGGGGTCACATGTAATGAAGTACTGCACTGCTGGAGAGCCGCGAAATGCCAATGTTCTAGGGTGTTAACAAATATGGTATTTACCACCAACTGGGGCACTCAAAAGAGTTAAGCTGCGGTTGTTTATTGAAAACTTGTTGCATATTAGGAAGAGGATTCTTGGCTCACTCATGTATTACAGATTTACAGTATAGATCATATCCAGTTCAGACAAACAGTGTAACTAACTCCAATAAATCTGACAGGAATGTTCTGCATCAACTACAGCGCTGCAATAGTACTAGCACACTGCTGTTGTTTTATAGCCTGAAACTTTGCTGGACTTTATATTTAATAAAATGTGTCTATGAACCAGTGGTTCTCAAATGGTGTTCTGTGGAACTCAAAGGTTTCTGGACAGGAGAACAAGGCTGAACAAGACCGTATGTCTGATTCTGTGACCAAAAGCAAACGTGGAAGATTAAGGGGACAGGCAACGGGGCTTGCTACGTCTGTGTGCCTGTATGCACTAAATCAATGATACCAGGATCATGGGAGCCTGGATTCCTAAAATGTTACTTCTGGCTCCTAAATTTATGGGATATTTTATATACATTGATATATAATATATTGATAGATAGATGTCCGTCACATGGCTCAGATGTCCTACAAATGGCTCCTAAAACTCCTAAACTAGTCCCTAAAAATTCTATCTGGCTTCAAAAGTGTGTGACCTTTTTTATCCAGTCCTGGATTATATTGTCTAGTGCATACCCCAGAGAACAAACTCTAACACTGAAGGCTAACGCAATGGATTCATCCATTCCCCCCGTAGTAACAGAGCTGATGAGGCTTAAAAAAACATGAGTCTATCAAGTGCAACCTTTGCCATATCTCCTTTGTTAAACCAGAGGAAGGCAAACAAAACGCCACTGAAATAACTTGCAATTGTGTCGCAAGTTGTGACTCCAAAAAGGCAGTGGAGATTTCTCCCCGGATCAAAAATACTGTCTTATAATTCTCTACATTGTTCTTAACTAAAAATGAATCCAATATTTTTGACAGTAACTGAAATCACAGCTTCACAAGGCAAAGAATCCACATCTTTACTGTCTTTACTAATGATCATTTCAGAAAGAAGACTGGAGTGATTCTGAGGAAGCAAATACCCATTTATGAAAAGGAGGCCTTAACGCCTTGAATGCTAGATGTCTCCAACACTTTGCATCGCAATGTATTAGAGTACTGTGGCACACAAAGCATTAAAAGAAAGGGAATTTCATATGTCTTCATGGTGAAGTTGGCTTGCCCCAGATTTCTTTGTGAATATGGCACAAAAATGTAACAGAATATTAGAATACTTGACAAATTTAATCCTTTGAGTGCCAAAAGGGTACGCAAAGCATTGCAGATCAATGCGTTGCGCACTCCTCTGGCACTCAAAGGGTTAATCTCCATCTACTGCACTATTGAATATAACTCTTGGCATTCAGTTTATAATGTAGTAAGTACTGACATATAAAAATAAATATTTCATAATAACATGAAAGAAAGAAATATATACTCTTTTTTTATGTATTAGACAATTTTTAAAGGTCTGTTGCAAGAGTGTTTATTTTCTAGGCATTCCTAAATGTGTAAATGAAAGAGAAAAAGGGAAAGTTTTTTTTTTTTTTTTTAAAGAAAACTTTCAAGTTAACAAACAGAAGTGAAGCCTGACAGAAGAGAGACTATCATGACTACTTGATACACAGCAACTGGAAGGCAATTAGCAGGCTGCTAAGCCTTGTGTTACAATAAATCAGTGACCCAAATCCCCCTCTTCCCAAATGCCCCTCATTATTAAATCTGTTTTAATGAACAAGCCTCTAAACCAAATACATTTCCATTTTAATGGATGTGCACCTGCCTATCACAATGGCTCTCTGGAATGGAATGTAGGAAACCCGAGCAAATGCAGAGAGAAGAGCTGCAAGGACCAAGACTACTCCCAAAAAAAGTGAGATGTACAGACATGCAGACCCCGTATTATCAGAGATGCAATCAATCTGATTGGCAGAGAAGGTGGGCAATGTTGCAGGCATATATATATATATATATATACACACACATATATATAAATATATATACATACACACATGTATATAAATATATGTTTACAAAGGTGGAAGCGCTCATTTGCATAGACGAATGCCCAGGTGCACAATCCTTCATTAGCAGGATAGGAGTTGAAAGGGATAGTAACACTTCGTTTTAACTTTATTTTATTTTGTAGGCATTAAAAAAACATGAAGAATGATATAAGTCTTATCTCTCAAACCTTTATGGTTTATGAGATATTCACAAGCAAAGTTTCCCCTCCCGTCCCTTTTTCCTAGTGTAAGCCATTCTTCTCAGATGTGAGTCTGGTTGTATGACAGTACAGATAACAGAAGGGGACAATTTTCTTTGTATGAAAACAATGAAAGCCCTTCCCCCCTTGACAAGTTTTTCAGCTTTTTCCATTATCTTAATTGAAGATTGTCCCTCTCTGCAGTCTACCTGGGCATCTCCCTTCTGATCTGGTTGAACTGGGGGGGGATACTTTGTTTTTGAATATCTCTTAAACCATAAAGGTTTCAGAGATAAGACTTATATCATTCTTCATGTTTTTTTAATGCCTACAAAATAAAATAAAGTTAAAATGAAGTATTACTATCCCTTGAAGAAAAAGGCAACACCAGTGGGACTTTTTTTAAGACTAATGCAGCAATTTTATTGTCAACATTTCAGTCCAGTCCAGGACCTTTCTCATATATATATGTATGTGTGTATAAAGGATTACAGCAGCGCTCTTAGAATGTTTATCGCCAACGTTTCAGCCATATACCCTGGCCTTCTTCAAGACAAGTATATTTAAAAAAGTTGGGTTCCCATTTGAATTATAATTTATTTACAACCCCACATTAATGTACAAGCTGAAGAGAAAGCATGTGACACTGGGAGTGACACAACATGTTTTAACCCTTGGATCCTAGCATACAAGAGGTTAAAATTCCATTTTGCATCAATAGGAATTATTATTTCTCTCCTCTGAAGTGATAGGTTTACCCAATAATTGCTCCAGTTCCTTTCAGCACATTAGCCTGACTGAAATGAGATGAGGGCCCTGCCCGCCAAAGGAAAAATGAGACAAAACTCGTATAAAGGCCTTATGTTCAAAAGGAACTCGTAGTCATTCTGGGGCAAACCAAATGCAATGCAGGGGACCTTCTCATCAATTCAAATAGGACTATTAACCCCTTGAATGCTAATGCTATTGCACTAAAGCAATGTGTTAAAGGCATCTCTAGCATTCAAGGGGTTACAAATCTCACTTAATCTTTTGAGTGCCAGAGGAGTACGCAACGCATTGCTTTGCAATGCGTTGCATACCCCTCTGGCAGTCAAAGGGTTAAAGTAATAGGAATTTGGGGAATTTTTATTTGTCCCCTGTGGACCAGTTTGTTTGCCCCGAAGTTTCTCCATATTCCTTTAACCCTCCGAGTGCCAGATGGGTATGCAATGAATTGTAAAGCAATGCGCTGCATAAGCCTCTGACACTCAAAGGGTTAAACATAGAGACTTAAAGGCAGATATAGAGGTGCAATTCTGGACCAAATAAACTGCACGTTATGGGGAAAAGGAAACTACCTTGAGCTAAATGGAGGGGTTAACCCTTTAAGTGCCAGAGGGGTACGCAACGCATTGCAAAGCAATGCGTTGCGTACCCCTCTAGCACTCAAAGGGTTAACTCTTTGAATGCCACAGAGGTCTCCGATGCAGTGTTCTGCAACTCATTTGGCATTCAAGGGGTTAAAAGTCTAATTTAAATCAATGGGAATTTGTGTAACTTTGATTTATAAATGAATCGTACCACTACACCTCTTCTATTTGCTTATGAACAAGTCTCTCATGAATAAATGTGGTCGATATTATAATCCATTTTGGAAAAGAAGGTTTTCTTTTGTCATTTTTAGTTCTTTTGGGTATTGTTTTTAATGTTATATTTGAATCAAATTATGTAATTAATTCTCCACAGTTATTCTGACACAAGGCAGAACAGGAACTTGCTGCGATTAGTAAAGATAGTTAAGGAAGCCTGAGATTGCAATCAAACAGACTACACTTGGTTCCGTCAGGACATCTACTGGGGATTTACAGGGAAACTTCCTGTGCTTGAAACTGAGCTTTTCAACAGAAATGCATAAATTCACCCAAAAGGGAAGTCAAGTGACTCTCTATGGTGCAAATGCTAAATGTGTCTCGAGATAATAGTACTCTTCTGTGGATTATGGACTACATTACGTAGCAGTTGTTTAGTTATGTATTTGTTTGTTTATTTCATTATTTATTTACAAACTGTTTTACCAGGAAGAATACGTTTACATTTCTCTCATTTAATTAATGTTATCATACCACCATTGTGCTGATGTAGTAAGAGCAATTCTGAGGCAAACCAGCTACACCATATGGGACAAACAGACATTATCACTGATGTACATGGGCCTACTCCCCTATGGTGCAGCTGGTTTGCTCCAACTGCAATGGAATTCAGACCTGTGTTGGTACTTTAGAAATAAGTGGTACACATAAAGTTAAAATAAGGTTTTCATTAAATGTTAACCCTTTGAGTGCCAGAGAGGTGTTCAATGCATTGGATACCTCACTGGCACTCAGAGGGTTAAGATGTGCTGAGACGTATTTACTAGGAAGAAGCAGGACAGTTCTGGAACAAACCTACACTTAAATACTAGTGAGGTCTCCAACTCATTACTTTGCAATGCGCTATAGAGCTCTCTACCATTCAAAGGGTTAAAATCCCCATTTAAATCAATATCAAGTTGTATTTTCCTCTACGGTGCAGTTGCTTTGTCCCAGAATTGCCACAAGTCTTCTTAGTACATTGGCCTTACTGTAGTTATACCTAGATCTTTTGACTGGGTGTACTTCTTACTATTATAGCAGAACCCCTAAACCAAATCTATCATAGCTCTGAAAATATTATTCCCTCAGAAGGCATGGGGCATATGCATCAAGACAAAAAGTTTAGTAACTATTGGCGGGATGCAAGAAATGTGCGCATGCATTAAGGGCATTTTTCCTGTGCAAAGATACTGCGCATGTTCTAATCCAGGAAGCCGTATAACTGAACGCTTCTTGAATTGCGCATAAAACAATCTGCTTTTACGACAACACTACACAGACATAGAAAACTGTTCGCAATAGAACTTCTAGCATCATGCACATTCAATTTGTTAATCCTCTCCACGCCCACAAAAAAAATACTCTCAGCAGTTCGCTAATCTTGGTTTTTCATGGGCAATTCAACAAAATGATGCGCAAACCTATTCGCTAGTGGTTTTCACACTAGAAATAGCAACTACACATGGTTCCTACATCCCGCCATATGGATCAAACACCTGCACCATATTTAGCAAAGAAAATCTCCCACTGACATCAGTGGGGATCTGTATGGTGCAATTGTTGCATGCTACACTTACTGAATGACTGCACTGATACATATGTCCCAGAGTCCATCTCATGTCAAAATCTTAGAAGCCAGGGAGCCGGGGCTTATAAAAATTCACTTCTGGCTCCTACATTTTGGGGGATTTTTTATAAAATTGATCTATATAAACCCTTTCAATGATTCACAAAATTCGTACAAATTTTAGCCTGTATTGTATTGAAATTGATAACTTTTGAAACTGATAACTTTATCTACAATGTTCTCCATATACTTCACAGGAATTTGTTGTCAAAATCAATAATAACCACTTATCAATTGCAAAGCATTCTATCTATCTATCTATCTATCTATCTATCTATCTATCTAATCCTATCCAGCTATCTCTGTTTTTAATGACCACAAAGTTCTACTTCTTCAGTAATCTTTGAAAAGTAAAAAATGTGTTACATTTTTAGGTCTGATTCACCTCATGGGTGCTAGAAAGTTATTCAATGCACTGCAGTGACCTCTTTAGGATACAGTGGGTTAAATGCATTACAGGATGGATAAATAACTATCTTTTGTCCAATGCACCTTAGTTACTGGTATTTTCTTAGACCTCCGTGCAGAAGCTCAACTATATTTTGTAATATTTGTAATGGAATACAAAGTCATATGATATTAACCTAAATAAGTCAATTATAGGGGTTAACTATACTATATAAGTAGTTATAAAAAAATAAGAAGAAATGAAGAATATTATTTTTAACCCTTCTGCATGCTGGAATGGTACCCAAAGCATTGCAAAGCAATGCATTTGAGATCTCTCTAACATTCATAGGTTTATAAGCAAAGATATTATAAAACAGCAACCCACCCCACCACCACCAACCTGCTCAGTGTGCAGTAAAAGCCATGTAGAATTATCTTATTTACTAGCAAGTGAATAAAAAAATTTCTACATGCCTATGGGCATATATAAAAATGTACCCAGTATTATTGGGAGCAATTAATGTTAATAGTGCCCATTCAGGTGAACTCTGAAATACAATTCATTACACTCAGCATATATAAAAATATATGAAACTGACTCAAGTTGAGGCATAATCCTATTTATAAATACAGAGCTAAATCAAATGGGTATTTAACAAGAGGGAAATCACCATCCCCGATATCTTTATTAAAGAAGCAATTAGCAAATAGGGGTCATTTTGTCCGAGGTCATTGAAACTGTTTCAAGTTGGGAACACAATTTTTATAGAAAAAATAATGGTTAAAAAAATGAGTAAAGAAAGAAAAACTTGTATTGCAAGTAAGGGGATAATGAGCAAACAGAAGCTCTTTTGTCGGAGGTCTTTAACTCTTTGAGTGCCAGAGGGATCAAAGCAATGCGTTGCATATCCCTTTGACAGTCAAAGGGTTACAGTTGGCTCAGTTAAAGGCATAAACTCACTGATTAAATGGCAACTGAAAAATAGGCAACACAATAGCCCCTTTTGAGTTTATCAATTGTATATAAAAATAATATTTTTTAAACTATATGTTCAAAACAACTGTTGCAACAATCAAAACATTCTATCTATGAATTTGGAAAAAATAAAAACATAAGACTGTTTGGTAAATTTAACCCTATGGATGTTAAGAATGCCTAGAGTTGGAAATGTCTCTACCATACATACAAGGGGTTAAAAAATCTAGCAGTTACTTCTTGGGGTGGGGGGTATTGTCTGCTCTAAGTACAGTTTCATCTTTGACATAAAAACAGAACTGTTGTAAAAATCCCATTTTAGCACATCCTATTTGTAGAAACTGCCTTTGTAAATGTTTCCTTGATGGATGGAACCTGTAACAGTGCTACTACCACCACCTATATATGGAAACAACTTGTGATTTGCAACTACTAATTTATGGCATAATTGCTGTGCTTTGAGTCTATGAACAATAATCTGTTTCTAATGAACCTCTCTCCAGCTGCCATTGGCTGCACAGCAGAATGAAAAGCTTTTTTGCTTCTGCAAAGCCATGTTTTTCAATGCTAGTTGTAGATGACTATCATAAAAGTGTGTTTATCTGTCTGTTTTCTGTTAGGATGATGTTGCCTTTCAGCAATGACATATTAACAAGCTTGTTTGGCTATCCTGGATGGCAGTAATATGTTCTACTATAATGTTTTCTTTTTGCCTGGTTGAATGGAAACCTTCAATATTTTTTAGCCTTTTGTCATGGCTATTCCCAGCTATTGGTTTCTGCTTTTGCCAAAAAATAAAATTGCATTACTTTAGACATTCAACTGAGATCAAATCAGTTTGTTAAACCCAGACGTGAGCAATATATAATATTTCAAGAATTAGGAGGAATGATAGCCAGACGTGCATTAAACTTAATAGAAACTATAACATCCAGGCTACATCCCACCCTGTCAAGTGATATTTATCATAATATGCAGGTTGGAATAAATCATTTTAGTGGAGTCAGTAAAATGCTGTTAGAGACCTGTATACACACACACATACATGTGTTCATATGTACAAATATATCATTTATAAAGAATGTCCTTTCAAGGTTTTTTTTTCTCAGTTCCTTAACCCCTCAGGTGTAGGAAACAACGCCAAGGCTTTGCAGAGAAATTCTTCGGAGATATCTCTGGTATCCAATAGGTTAACTCTTTGAATGCCAGAGGGGTACCGCCCCTCTGGCACTCAAAGGGTTAAAATGTCAGTGTTAAGATATACTCTTGACTGCAAGTTTGCTGTTCACTGCATTTCCTATTCACTCCCTTTTGACACGCCACGGGTTAAACCTCTGATCACTTCAATGGCAACTGCAATATACTGATCACTGGTTCAGTTAAGATTGTGACAAGATAGCAATTTTTTTGTTATCACATGGAAGAGATAGACTTTTAACCCTTTTCAGTAACAAAGAATATCATGCACAAGAGTTAGTAAATACAGACTTTCTATGGCAGCTGCAACATAATTTTGCATGATTCAATTAGGATCTCCTTGCTACTTGTAAGTATGTTTCCAACTATGGGAAAATAACCTAATTTTTTTTAATTGCTTCAAAGAAAAAGTTATGTTAGCGATTTTACCCTTTGCGTGCCAGAGGTCTGTGAGACACATTGCCATGCATTGTAATGTTACAACCCTTTGGAAAAAAATGTGAAACTTTTTTAAAGGCGATAACAATATAATTTTGTGATTCAACCCGGACATGACACTTTTTTATATATCTATTGTTTCCCAGAATATAAGAGAGAAATGTCACCATTTTAACTTATTAACTGCTAGAGGCCTCTACAATGTATGGAAAAACCTCTAATTTTCAAAAGGGCGAAACGCATTTGTCAGTCATTCAAAATGAACTGGAAGCCTGGCACAAAAAGCTGAAGAAAATCTGGGGCAAATTACCATAATGAAAGATTAAAAACAAAACAAAAAATCTCCATTCACTTAACCCTTTGAGTGGTAGAGAGATATTTGATGCATTGCAATGCATTGGGAATCGCAATGCATCGGATATCTCTCTGGCACTCAAAGGGTTAAATTAAGTTTCTAACCCCCTTGAGTACCAGAAAGGTCACACAAGACCTCTTTAGTATTCAAGGGGTTAAAAGTACCATTTAAATCAATGCAAATTTGGGGACTTTTATTTTTCCCCTTCGAAAAGGTTAATTCGCCCCAGATTTACTCCACTTTTGTCCTTTCTACGTATAGTTTACTGAATACAGGAAGCAAAATGGATAACAAATATGGTATACTGAATTACAACAAAAAGTGAGAAAGCCTTAAAAAAAGAGAAGAGACAAAAGCTGAATCTTGGCAGCTACAAAATAAATTAGAATTTGACAAAAATACAGAAAGATGTGAGTTTTCTATGATAAATAATCCAGGATGACTAAATGTTATTGTCAAATCAAGCTGGTAAAAGTGATTTAACAATAACACTCTTGTTCATTGGCAACTAAATTGCTCCAGACAATATTTTTATAATTATCAATAGTGCTAAAGATTCTACAGCGGATTTGTGTTGTCAAAGCACACAGATACCCTTGTTTCTGCCTTGAAAGCTGGGTTTGATTTACACTTCTGCTGCTTAGGGTAAATGAACTAACACTCACATTTCTTTTTTTCTCACTGTATTAAAACCTCTAAATACAGGAGGGAAATATTATTCACGCTGTTAAAAATAAAAATTGAGTAGAACTGTTTTTTTAAAGAGACAGTAAAAAGTTACAACAAAGGGTATGTTGTAACTTTTTTTTAAACTATCCCTTAACCTTTTGAGTGCCAGTGCACTAAAAGGTTTACAAAAATCTACTTCAAATCTTATTTTAACACATGGGGTCATTCTGGTGCAAACCAAATACACCACATGGGACAAATCCAAATCCCCAGTGATTTAATTTGAGCTTTTAACCTTTTGAATGCTAAAGGTCTCCAACACATTGTAGAACTCTCTAACATTCAAGGGGTTAAAAGTCTCATTTAGGTCAATGGGGATTGGTTTGTTCCCTTTGGTTCAGTTGGCGCATCCCAGAATTACTCCAGTTTTTTTTTTAACTTAAGGTCCTTAATAAAATGTATTTTCTTATCTTAGTGCCACTGGGGTATGCAAACACCCTTCTGGCATTTGAAGGGTTAACACTTGGAAATCTAGCAAGGTGTCTAACATACTGGACACCTTTATGGCACTCAGAATGTTAACTTCTTGAACTCTAGATATGTGTCCATGCATTTCAAAGATGTGTCTAGCATTCAAAGGGTTAATCCCTTTGGAAACTGAATTCCGATTTTAGATATTGATGAAGAAATTGTGGTATTGTCTTTAAAGAGGGGGATAAAAGACAATTCATTTAGAGACTGCAAACAGCCATTTACCCTGAAAGTAAAGAAACGAGAGCTAGGCCCAACGTCCCCCCCCAGGCATTCCCATTAATAGAACAATATAGAGACATTATTTTTAATTAGGCCCGCAGATTTGTGGCTTGTCCCCTCTGCCATCACAATCTGGTTGGTACAGTCCTCTGAGGGATTCAATATGAGCAATATTTACAGCATCAACAGAAATCATAACCATTCAGTAGAATGTGTTTCATATCTAAGGCACACAAAATGCATATGGCAAAAGCAATCAAAATATATTGCTGCATTGAGAATGGTATTGATCAAAGTGGGACATGTAAAGAGATGGACTTAGAAAGAAATATTAAGTGTTAGATTGTCTGGAAATTGTTTTAGACATGGGATTTTACCATCTCAGTACCGACATAAAAATATTCCAATCAGAGAGACATTAAATGCTTTAGAGTGCCACAGGGTTGGGCAACACATTGTAAAGCGATGCACTGAACACCTCTCTAGCACTCAATGGGTTAATAAAAAAAAATCTAATTTTAACAAGAACTCTGCAAATAAACATAAAAAATATTTAATGGCATACGGTGTTCCAGTAAGGTCCTCTTTGGCACAAAAGGGGCCAAATTATATAATAATAATGTATAAACATAAGTGTGTGTGTGTGTGGGTGTGTGTATATATATATATATATATACATATATACACACACATATATATACGCACACAAAATGACTGCACACATGCAGTGTGACTGCATATTTATAATATATATTTACTAATTACACCCATACAAAGTGTGATTGTATGTATAATGCATTGTAAATGATTACTGATTACACAGTTGCATATATAGATATATATATATATTGCACACACAGGAGTAATGATTTCATACTTTACGAATAATACTTTCCAAATGCACACAGCATGATGTCCCTTATTTTTATGTTTGTCATCATTTGTATAAAACACTGTTGGAGGCGGATGCTCAGAATGCATTTTGTTTATCAAATAATAAATAAAAACACCAATAAACAAAGATGCACCCATGAGATAATGAATTCATCCCTTTGATGGGTATCCAACACACTCTAGCACTCAAATGGTTAATTTACCATTAATTGCACATAGCTTGTATACTTTAACATTAATTCAGAGCCCCCACAGTAAGAAATGTCAGCATGGAAGTCAGTACATGACATACTGTCATTTGGTAAAAAAAAAATGTGCAGAATCAAAAGTGGAGCAATTCTGAGCCAACCAACTGCACCACAGGGGAACAAATAATTGGTTTAAATATGGCTTCAACCTCTTGAATTGGGAACATATAATGTAATCTCTTGTCCCATAATTGATCTATTTTCGTTTGCGCATGTGGCCCCTGTATAAGTGTACATGCAATCAATAGGTTGGGGTGCTCAATCACTTTGTACTCCTGCATGTGGTCTCTATATGTGTTGAGGCACTTTTTATGCATGTTTCCCTATCTAAATATATAGATGTTTACCTGCAATATGTTGGGGTGCTGAAGCCTTTGCAGTAAGATCATTTCTTTGACAATCTTGAAGGAAGCCAGCCTGTAGCAGTCCTCTAACGTCCTGTAGTGTTTCATACAATTCTGTATGTCATGCCCCCCAAAATCAACCGATTTCAGCGCCACCGACACGCTGTCATTCAGGACCAACTTATACACAGCCTTGGTATAGCCAGATCCCAGATAGCGGGCACCGCTCCCGTTCCTAATGTCCTGGCACCCTAACAAAGGTGCTCGCAAGGAGACGTCTATTTTGGATCTGGGCTGTGACTGGGACTTCAGTTCCCTCTCCCACTTCTGGCTGGGCTCAGTGGACGATCCCTGGGCCAGGTCCATGAGCCTTCTCTCCGAGGGTCTGTGCAGGCTGCCCCCCGCGCCTGGCACTGGATGAGCACGGTGTTCTCTGTAGCGGATCACCTCCTGGTACCTTTCCCGCAGCTGCTTTAGCAAGTCCCTGGGAGCTGGAAGGGATGATGGACCCAGGGAAGCAAAGTGGGATCCCCCAAATGATGCATCCCCAATGAAAGGATTCAGGGGTGCTGAAGGAGTGGCCTCACTCTGTAGCCGATGATGATCAAACCCGGGTATGCATAGTAAATTGAGCACAGTGCCAAGAAAAAAGGATAGGCAGAAGCCAGCGACCACTGCTACCTTCCTGCGCCTCATGCTCTAGCCTTGCACCCAGATATCCTCCCGGGCAAAGCTTACGCTGCTTCTGTGCAGATGGAAGGGATGAGGTTGCACCAGTCTGCTCTCACATTGTAGGACTAATCATACCCCTGGCACTGCGGGACCTCACCCATATAAGGCAGGCTCTGGGGGGTGACACTTGCCTCTGTGCTGTGGAACTTCTTGCAGCGCTTTATTAGCCATGAGCAAAAAAAAAAAAAACACCCAAAGCAAAGCGGCTCAGCTCTCCGTGACGTCACCGTGATGGGCAGCTCCGGTGAAGCAAAGTGAAAGTGGTGTGCCGTGAAGGCACCTGGGAGCTGTAGTCTCTGACGGAGACTCTGTATTAAAGCGAATAGAGCAGGGAAGGGTAAACTGCGGCTCCCCAGCTGCTGTTTAACTGCAGTTCCCATCATTCTCAGCTGAAGATGATTGGAGCAGTAATACAAAAAAAGCTGGAGAGCCAAAGATCGTGCATATCTGCACTATCACCTGGGACCAGTGACTGGCTTTATTTAGCACTTGAATTTAACGTCATATATGTCTGAGTAACGACTGACAGTACAGGGAATTCTGATTAAAAGCAATTTCACAATTCATGCGTATTAGTATACCGATGTTAAGGAATACATTGACGTGTATGATTTTCGAACTTTTGTATATTAATATTCATGTTCAGAATCAATTCGTTGTATTTTGATATACATATTATTTCATGGAGAATAGCTATAGGAATGAAAAATATACATTATACACACACGCCTAGTCTACGACTAGAAAAAATCCATATGTGTAACACTGAGCACTTTCATCTCCTGACTACACATACACACTTATTTGTGTGTATTGTGTAAATGTAGCTTTTTTAAAACATTCAAGCACACCATACAATACATGCAATACACATATATATAAAATACCTAATGTACTGGTTTTAGATTAAAAAAAATGAAAAAATAAATGTAAATACTGTAGCATGTGTATTGTATGGTGTGCTTGACTATTTAAAAAAATACGTTTGCAGAATACACAAAATTTGCAGTTCTTGTGTTAAATTAAGAATAATAAAAAGCACAGGAATAAACATATTAAAATACACATTAATATGCATAAACAGTAACACTGTTGACCAGTTTATCTGGACAATTAAGCTTGCGTAAGGTTTTTGTATTTTCCTAGTTGTTGTGTAAACACATGGGCCAGTAAGGGTTGTTTACACTAGATTATCTATTCTAACCTTTGGGGTGATGATTATCTGATGTCATTAAATGGGTGATTTATTTAAACCGTCCCCACAACTGAAAGAATTCAGTAAAATGAAGAATTTTGTGTTTTAAGTAGATCTGGCAACATGGAATCTCACTTCAACAGCTTTAAAGGAACATTAACACCTAAAAAAGTGAACAGGAGTTATATATATACACTTAAATACCATGTACTTCTTGCTAACATCTGTAAAATTCAATGATGTGTTTTCTGAGGCCTAAATCTTGTCATACGGATGCTCCACACCACAGAGGCAGGCATTGTAACTTTTTCCAGGGCTACCAGTGATTGTCTAGAATTATCTTTAAATGGCGTGAGTTAAGATAACCTTTACCTAATCATGCTTTTTGTATGTGATATTTAAAGTTATATTAACATATTTCTTTTTTGGGTGTTAGTGCTTGTTGAATTCTAGTTAAAGAAAAGAAGCAGTAAACGTTTTATGTCAAAATACGTTATAGGGCTTCTCCTGGTAAGCAATACAATGGTACTCATACTACTATGAGTTTTTAAATTCAAAACATATTGCAGTGCAGATTTGCTGGGGGGGTTTTTTGGGGGGGGGGGTTGGAGGTGTTACTAGACTTCAGTTTTCTGTTCTGGTCATCAGGTGGTGCTACTCTTATCACATCCTTTGAGAAACCGTTGTCAGTGACTCAAGCTCTTCTAAAGTGTGAATTATGCAAAACATTTGGCAATGTTGATTGAAAAAGTTTGACCTGTAATTTTCTTTACTCACCAGGAAAATTCATATTACATATATTTTTAATTGGGTGAGGAAGGTGGTGAATCCAAACAATACAATCAACTGGGAATTACACAAAATTTCATTCACCCCTTGGAAGATTGAAATGTCTCGCAATGCTTTGGAGACATCTCTCCAGCATCCAAGGTGTTAACGACAAGATAGTTTAAAATACAAATATAAAATAATTATTTATTAACCCTTTGTGTCCCATCATAGTGCCCAAAGCATTGAATCTGATTAATTAATTGTACATATCTCTGGTACTTAAATGGTTAAGCAACAAAATATTCTTGTTCACTTCTATATTACACTATTTACTAATGTGATTGCTTGGCTGGGTGGGGGCATTTTTCTTTCTAGTCTTTCACCCATTTGTTGCTACAAAAGGTCATTTTTATAATGAGCTCTAAGGGAGAGCATGAGTCATTAACTACATCTCTCCATAGTAAGTGATAGGAAGAGCACAACCTAGTGACCATGATAGCAAACTTCATTTTGATGTTTAAAAGAAAAAGTGTGAGTTGTAATACATTTTGAATAAAACATCCACCAGAAATGGGAGTGCCCTTGTTATGACGCAGAAAAAATGACATCATGAACAGCCTCATATGACACAGTGATACCAAACTCATGCAGTTTTATTCTTGCTCTGAAAACACTGCTCTAAGGTTTATTTTGTAAAATAACCCATATTAAATGAATACTAACACTTGGGTTATATACACTTAAATACCCAGTACTCCATGTAAGAATTCTGCATTGATATACCGAGGCCTAATTCTTATCTCACATAGGTTCTGAGGGAGCATATATTCCTGCCCTTTCCATGGATCCCATCTGTTTGTCCAGGATTATAGTTTAGGGATGTAACATATGAATAATTTATTTTTACATATGCTAGCTATAAGTATATGATATTTAAAGTTATATCAACCTATCTAATTTTCTATGTTAATTTTCTTTTGATCACACTAGCCAATTTGCATCTGTTTCCAGTAATGTAACTAAATTGTTATCATTTACTTTGAAATCATCAGAATATTTCCCAGCTCTGTATAACAGCCTTTAAATTAGTAAAACAATGACTAAAATAAGAAAACTTGTCAGATTATATTGTGCAGCCAATATGAAGTCATTTTAATCAGGCATGTTATGTTGGAGATGTGAATTATTATGGCACATTAGTGTTTTATGCATACATATGTTCTACATATGTACAGTGACTTGAAGAAAAGTGTAAATGTTGTCAGTACACAGAGAATATATCAGTTATAAGAAACACAGAAGTGTGGATTCCTTTAAGGTGTCTAAACTCTGTAGAAAGGCATCCAGTACAAATGTGTCTGTGCTGCTAATCTAATGTTGGTCTCTAAAATAAATGAATACCTCCTGTGCATACCCTTCTTATCTCAACTTACTATGGTCAGAATATCCTAATGGCCCTTATGAATTTTGTCCTTGTGCATCCTAGGGGTTAAATGAACACTAACACCTAAAATGAAATTGGGTTATATGATTTTAAAAAATATCATGTACTTCCAGGTAGTATTTGTCCAAATTAATTATTTTATGTTAGACCCTAACACCTAATGCAAAACTGACAGTTTTAAATTCATGTGTAGGCTATCCTACACAAGCACATTTTGGTTAATTGTTTGTGTATAATACAGTGAATGTATTAAGATTAGCACCAGCTGTTTTTCATTTCAGAAAGGTTGTCACTTTATCTCAGTCCATTTAAAGACAATGCAGAACAATCACTTCTTAAATATCCTATCAAGACTGCTATGGTAATAAGGAGCCTTGGAAACAGCAGAAGTAGAAGCCCCCAGAGAGTGTATTTAACCCTTTCAGTGGGTTAAATACACTCAAAGGTTTAAACGCAATGCAATTTTTACAGATGTTAACATGGTATTTAAGTGTGTATAACCTGAGATCCTTTTGGTGTCAGTGTTCCTTTAAGCCAATGATTTTCAACCAGGGGGCTTTGGTACGTTGGTGTGCCTCAGACATCCACTTAGGGTGTCCCTGATGTTTACAAGAATGTGAATGCTGAGTTTCAAATGCATATTTATGGATATTTGTATGCCCAATATGTTTGGTTTTGTTATTCTCATTTTGAGCCGTAAGAATAACTATATAATATTTGTTTGCAGAATTCATAGCTCCATTGGCAAATGACATATTAAACGTCAGCAGTGTCCCCAAAATTCTAGATAATATGTTAAGGGTGCCCTGAACAAAAGGGGATTGAGAACCACTGCTTTATGCAATGCACCGCACACGTTAATGGCATTTAATGTGCATCAGTTCTCAGCATACTACAGAGAACTTCATTACTGTTGCAAAAGTTGTAATTTTCCTAAACACATTACAACATTTTTGAAAGCCAGTGATCTTATGGAAAGTTGAAGTTTTCCTGTGGCCATTGGATAAGTATAGATATTCTAATCAACAGCTTTTTATATATTTAATGACATTAAAATTATTTTAAAATTCACCCAAATCCTATTTACTCATCCTATCTTCCAATTAGAATTAAACAGTATTTTTGTATCATATAAGTTTTTGATGCAAAAGATGCTGTAGACAGTTGTGTACAGCATTATTCATGATAATAACATATATATATATATATATATATATATATATATATATTTTTTTTTTTTAATGTAATGTGAATTTATTCCCCAAAACATATGCATTTAGATAATGAGACTGCTGTACAAAGAGACACTGGAGTATTTCTGAAGTAAACCAAGTGCACCATTGGTATACCCCGGAATTCTACAGATCTGTTCCAGAGACTCCGGTCTTCTGACTTATTTCTGGGTCTCTGGAAACACAGGGTGATTCATGAGGTAATTAGATCCTTGGTTACCCTGCCCACTTTCCACACCCATTCTGACAATTCACAGCCCTAGTCTGGCCATTTTAGGGCCACACTACACCATCCCTCATCCCAGTCTTGCCCATTACTATTAAGACCCACCCTCCGGGGGCTGTTGCTAACAAAGTTTCCAGGTTTGACCTTAAGGAACAAATACACATTTTGAGAATTAAAATTGAATTAAATCAGGGATTAGCCCATTTAATGCTAGAGAGGTATCCAATGTTGCATCTATCTATCTATCTATCTATCTGTCTGTCTGTCTGTCTGTCTGTCTGTCTATCTATCTATCTATCTATCTATCTATCTATCTATCTATCTATCCATCCATCTCTATATCTATCTATCTATCTATCTATCTATCTATCTATCTATCTATCTATCTATCTCTATCTATTTATCTATCTATCTAATACATTTTAATAATTAAAACCTAAAAAATGCAGGTATATAAGCTAATTTAACAATGAAACAAGTTGTCATTCATTTCTGTGGCCCATATTTATAAAACAAACTGGAGTTACTATGGAATAAACCAAGTGCACAACAGGGGACAAATAAGTTCCTAAATTCTAGTGCACTTGAATAGGTAATTTAAACCTTTGAATGCTAGAGAGGTCTCCAATGCATTTCAAAGCAATGCACTGCAGACCTCTCTAACATTCAAGGGGTTAAAAGCCCAATTTAATTTAACAGGGATTTGTATTTGTCCCCTATGGTGTAGTTGGATTACTCCAGAAAACTCCAGTTCACTTTGATAAATATGGGCCTAACTTGTGGGTTAGCTTGTTTGGACACAAAATGTTTGAACCTCATTTGCTTTGAAAATCCCAGCTAAAGTTTGGTTCTGGGGAAAAAAATTAAAGACCATCCAGCAAACTGATCTGATTTTCTAGAGATTTGCCGAATTTGGCATTAAAGGGTTAAATACAGTGTCTGCCCTGGTAAACTGTAATTGATGTACTTCAATAGAAAAAAGGAAAAGGTGGGGGGAGTACTGTATGCTGAAAGGTTAGAATGGATAATGGAACTCGACTGTCTGGAAGGATAAATCTGCTCTCTTTAGACTAAATCTACAAATCATGGACTCAACATGGGGTCACCCTTGCCCTGCTGGATATGTGAATGGCAAGGGTGAGTGCTAATGACATGGTTATCCATCAAGACCACATTATGGTGCTGTTAGCAACTAATTAACAAATACAATCAGCCCAGGGACTTCACAAAGAAAAGACCATCGACAAGAGAAAGCAATAAAAAGTCTTAGGAGAATTCAAAGCTAAAAGTTCATCTTGGTGAAAAGAAGGTGACAGTGTGTACTGGTGAGCATTTGGAGAACAATCCAGTGAGCTTAACCCTTTGAGTGCCAGAGGGGTTGCAAAGCAGGCACTGGAAACCTTTGCATCCTGCAGCATTACATAGCAACGCTCCAGCAGAGGGGATATATATAATTCCCCTAATATTTGAATGGAAATTTTAATTACTTGTATGCTAGAGGGATCACCAATGCATTGCTTAGCAATGCACTGAAAATCTCTCTGGCATACAAGGTGTTTAAAAAACTAAATTAAATGAATGGGAATTTTTATTTTTACACTAAAGTGGATTTTGGTTTGCCCCAATTCTAGTGTGTATCAGCCTTCTTGTCATACAGTAAACATGACATAGAGGAGCTGATACTAAGAACTATCTGGGTTAAACCAACTGACCTATTGAGTACAAATATAATTTCCACAAATTCCTACTATTTAAATTGGGCTTTTCTCCAGCACATTTTGAAGCAATATGTTACATTTTATGGCTTAAAAGTCCAATTTAAACCAGACAATTATATATATATATATATATATATATATATATATATATATATATATATATACACACACACACACACACACAAACACAAAGGAATGAGGGAAGTACCATGGGAATTAATGTAAAAAAAATAAAATAAAAAAAATATTAATTTTCCTGTTTTTATTTGAAGCAAATGCAACAAACAGAAATGTGTTAGAAACTTAAAACAGGAGGTAGGTTGGAATACATTATGCAATACACATCAAATGATTACAGTTAGCTTTAACAAAGCATTGTATATTGTAAACATGTCCACTGACCCATTCATTAAAGTGTGGCTGATTACATTAAGACTTTTTTTCAAACACCTTTATTAAACCCTTAGATACTACATAGTATGGAGACCTCTCTAGCATGCAAAGGGTTAAAACTTACAAAATAAAATTGGAGAGTTTGCATTTCTGTCCTACAACTGAGAAAATATCAAAATAAATATTTTTATTTATAAGTAATTTTTTTTTCCAATATGACTGCCACAGTAAATATCAATATATTTCAATGAATTTTGTATATATTCTGAATAGACTGAGCATAAATTCAATTTATTTTTTTAATTTCCATATGACTGCTGCAGTAAATAGCAATGTATTTCACTGAATGCTGTATATATTCTGAATGGACTGAGCACTCCAAGCTTTTGGGAATACATTTCTGATTTATTTTTCTATGTTTCCATCACTTCCTCCATGAGATCTATGTAAACATGACAAATACCCTGTGGAGGAATCATAATATAAAGAAATTGTAATCTTGTTTCATAAGGACCTTTCAGTTCTCCATTCATTTAAAATGTATCTATCAAACTGGCGATTGCTCTAAGAGTCTTATCAGCTTCCGGTATGAGCGCTGTTCTGGAGACATATAGTGGGGGGAAACAATAGTTCACCTTTAAAAAAAACAACTATATGCTAAATGGGCCTTTTTTCACTAAAAATAAAAATTGCATTCTATTGTATGGAAACTAACCCCCCCCCCCCCGGAAAAAAAAACATAGCATGTGTTGTGTGTCATGTATTAGTGTTTTATAACATTGCAACCATAGCACAGAGAAATTTGATGCAATCAATGGCAAATGCAACCAAATGTTACATACTAAGGAATTAACTATCTACATAAATAAATACATTGCATGCCAGCATATTTTGATGATCTCTGCAATGGGGTAGCACTAGAAAGCGAATGTACAAAACCTATTCTGAGCAAAATCAAGCGCAGGAATTGATTTTGAGTCTCTACACATCTAACGTCAATGCGCTAAGTACGTTCGCCATATTTCTTATTCTTAACGCAGATTGCTCCAAGGGGAGGGCAAGTGGAAGTCTATGAACAGTTCAAGGCAGTCTTTCCTCTAAGGCAGTGGTTCTCAACTCCTGTCCTCAGGACCCACTAACAGGCCAGGACTTAGGGATTTCTCTGCTAGAGCACAGGTGTGGTGATCAGAGGCTTATTCACATTGATTAACTCACCTGCGCTCTAACAAGGAAATCATCAACTCATGGCCTGTTAGTAGGTCCCGAGGACAGGAGTTGAGAACCACTGCATTAAGGCTTGGTTAGATCAATGTACTAAGCAAGGTAAAAGGGAAATGGTTTATGTATATTCTCTGCCTCTGCGCCCTTAGATGAGACTAAAACTAGTAGTTGTGCACTAGCTAATCTGTACATTTGCAAGTAGAAAGTTGACCTCAGCACACCATGCTCTGGTCCGGTGCAGGGTATCAGAAGGTCAGTGCCAAATACTGAAACTACAGCAAACAGAGAAAAAATGATATCCACACACACAGAGTTGTAGTTTAAGCTCTACGGAGCAATTTTATTAATCACTGTATGCACAACATTTCTGGGAATTTTCCCTTTATCAGGTGCTGACAAAGGGAAAAATCCCAGAAACGTTGTGCATACAGTGATTAATAATATTGTTCCGTAGAGCTTAAACTACAACTTTGTGTGCGGATATCATCTTTTCTCTGTTTGCTGTAAGAACCTGATGAAGGGAAAATTCCCCAAAACATTGTGCATACGGTGATTAATAAAGGTGCTCCATAGAGCTTAAACTACAACTCAGTGTGCAGATAGCATCTTTTTTCAAATCTGTACATCCACCACTAACACTAGTAACAACCGTGACAGACAAAAACCAGAGGAAGAAAGATTCCTGCCTACTGACAATCTTGTTCAATGGTTCTCAGCTCTAGTCCCAAGGACACACCAACAGGTCAGGTCTAATGAATATCCTTAAAGCGGAACTACCACCCTACACAATCTTTAGCTTCACTAAGTCCCCATCTGGTGACTAGCTGCTTAGTAGCGCTAGTCGACAGAATTATTACCTTATTTAAAAGATTTCTGCTCTCTTCCATGGGTGACAGGCAGGACGGAGCGAGGACATCTTGCCATTGTGAAGTCCGCGCGCCTGCGCTGTCAGTCCCAGCCGGGTCTAGGAGGCGTTGCTAGGAGCCATTTGGCTCCGGCTGGGACTGACAGCGCAGGTGCACGGACGTCACAATGGCAAGATGTCCGCTGTCCGTCCTGCCTGTCACTCATGGAAGAGAGCAGAAATCTATTAAATAAGGTAATTATTCTGGCGACTAGCACTACCAACCAGCTAGTCTTCAGATGGGGACTTAGTGAAGCTAAAGATTGTGTCGGGTGGTAGTTCCGCTTTAATTAAGCACAGGCAGCGCTATCAGAATATCTGAACAACTGATTAACAAACCGTGGACAAACTGGGGTATATTGGAAACATGGCCGTTTGTGTCTCTCAAGGAGGAATCACTGATCTCAGGCATTATTATTGTTAACACGTATGTCCCAGCCTGTTCTGCACTGCTGTACAATGGGGGTAACGAAATCTAAATAAAATAACACAACGATACAGCGCTATGTTTATATGAATGAAAAACAAAAGCTAATTCAGCTCATCTACATATTCATGCACTCGTTTATTATACTGGACAATTAATCTATTAATAAATTAATTAAACACAAAGCAATGAATTCAACTTTTTGAGATCACTTTCCTTTTCTGTTTTTCTATATTTGATTCAATGCTTTCTGTACTTAGTAGTATGTTTATTTCATATAAAGATATTAATTTACTCCAAAGAAAGATGATGATGTACAAATAGTGAAAGGAGCAATTCTGGGGCAAAGCGATGACACTAGGGAGGGGTTAAACAAAATGTTTCACAAGTCCTATTGATTTAAATGTGGCTTTTAACCCCTTGAGTGCTATAGAGCTCTCCAACGCATTGCTTTGCAATGCATTGGAGACCTCTATAGCACTCAAGGGGTTAAATGCCCCACTTAAATCATTGAGAATGTTTATCTGTCCCCTATGATGCAGATGGTTTGCCCCAGAATTGCTCCTGTTCTGAGTACAACAGCCTCAATGGGCAGTTAGTTCTATCAGATAAAACACCTTTACTATATAAACACACACACATGCACTGTAGGTCTCTCACCATTCCACTAAAGAGATAAGCGACTTTTACGCCTGTTTATTGCTCTAAATTAATCTAATTTTATGACAGGGAGGCTTAATGAGTAGCTGTTATTTACTCTCCAGTTGTAAAAGAATGGTGTGATGCCTGAGGGCTGATTGGTAACTAGGTTTCAAAGTCTGATCAATTTGAACCCGCATTTACTGAGTATGTTGCATGGCTTTTGAATACAGGCTGTTTCTAAGCAGAATTTAAAAGGTAATTATGATGGTTAACTAAGTCTGCTCCAGTAGCTGCAGACTTAGTAAAAAGTCAGGGGTTAAAGGGATAGTAATGTTTCATAATAAAAGCAGCTTCAATTACTCTTCATAGTATTTGAGCCATAGAGAGTTGTATTTCAATACCGTCAGAGTTGTAGTTCAAGAGTAACTGAATGATAAAGTATCCCCCTCCCACCCTTTTTACCTAGTGTAACACTGCTCACCTAAGGTGTGGAATCTGTTTGCTTGACCAGACAGATAACCACAAGGGACAATCTTCTTACTGTTAGAAGAATGAAAACCCTGCCCCCTTGACATGTTTTTCAGCTTTTTCCCTTATCTTAATTGAAGATTGCCCTCTCTGCAATCTACCTGGGCACCTCCCTGCTGCTCTGAGCTGAGCAGTGTTACATCAGTAAAAGGGGCGGGAGGAGGATACTTTATCTTTCAATTACTCTTGAACTACAGCCCAGAACTGAAATAATACTCTCCAAGGCCCAAATTCTATGATGATTAATTAGATCTGCTTTTATTATGAAACATTACTATCCCTTTAAACTGTGCAGCCACAAAATGACTCCCTGTGCTCCCTTTTGAGGCATCTGAAAACCTCAGCCACAAGCTTCCCGGGTTCCGTGCACAGTCCCCATAGACCCTCTGTGCCTGGCTTTCAAGCCTGAAACCGACGGGCATTCCCGGGAAATTTATTTTCCCAAATCTCTAGCAAAATACTATACAGCTGAGAATGGGAATGTCCAAATGGCCCGTTTTGCTTCATATGGTGGATGGGGCTTAATACTGCAGGCTTTGGTGGTTGGTTGAAAGGAGGAGTTTTCCATGAAATGAGTGGGAAGGTGGGAGAACGGGTCAACCAGACTGGAAGGAGGAGAGGTTATAGCTGAACTCCCCAAACTATAAAATCAGACCCTCTCCCCGGAGAACTCAATTCAGTTTGAAAACGAGAGTCTCTGGGGCAGATCCGGAAAGCTACCAAGTATGTCTATGGGGACCGGCATTGCACAGGGGAGGAAACTGAACTGTGAGACTTCAGTCTCTTCCCACAAGACCAATGGGAGTGCACAGGGGTCTTTTTCAGACCCGAGTATGCTCCCTCATTGGACTGACAGGGCTAACATAGAAGCCCCTGTTTCTTATGCAGGTCTGCCCTCAGAGGAAAACCATCTGATAGGATACTGTCAGATGGTTTTCCCTTTAAGCCTCTGAATGCATAATGGAAGCGCAACTAACAGTGAAGTGATGTATTGTTCAACCCTCTGGCACTCAGAGGTTTAATACATCAGTGTAATAATATTTTATTATTACTTTTATCATTTTATATAAGAGAACAAAAGTTGGTTTAGGGCCGCAATTAGGACGCTATATGTGAGCAACAAACCATAGAAGGTAAATAAATATTCTTTAAACTCTAACCCCAGTGGTTGCAGTTCATGGTGTGCACTACAGGTCATGATTCCCAGAAATGTCCTCCTTCATTAGGAATTTAAAGTAATGTTTATTCTAAAGTAGTTCACCAAGTCTTCTATATATTAAAAGTAAAACACTGTGTTATGCGTAGTTCAAAACTTATTAAGTGGAGAAAGATCCCCCCTGAATGTGGGTCTGGTCTGGACGGATGCAGCGAGGGACAAACTTCAGTATATATATATATATATATATATATATATATATTTTATGAAGACAAGCTTTTGAATGATATTCTCCCTTTATGAAGTCTAAAGCATACTGGCAATAAGAGCTAGACCAGTATGGTTCAGACTTGATAAAGGGAGATATTTCTCGAAAGCTTGTCTTCATAAAATTTGATGTCTGAAAAAAAAGGTATTATTACATGCTGGAATACACGTTCATTTGACCTCTACACTACTGGACTAACACGGCTAACCTAAATTATATATATATATATATATATATATATATATATATATATATATCCTTTATGGCCTAGGTGCTCTCATACCAAAATAAACAAAATAATGTAAAAAAAAGGAAAAGACAACACTCACAGGACTTTATTATAAGAAACATTTTACTAAATATGAGCCAGTGTTTGAATGTGACATCTGAATTTTCATCCTGATGAACATGTGGATGCTACTTTGAAACATTGACACTTGTTTAGTAAACGTTTGGTGATAGTAAATTCCTGTGAGTGCTAGCTTTTCTATTTATTTTCTGTATTATTTCAGAGTTTATCCTGCTGAGTAAAATGTGGGTACTCCAGCTGCTTAGAGGTGTTTTATTAAAGTGGGGGATAAACAAAAATTCCTTCTCTGATGTTCTGGGACACACAATTTAGTCTGCTTGATGAGTGAACGAATGTGTGAAAATGCAACATTGTGTGAAAGTGGGAATGAAGAATTAGTATTTATAAAGCAACTTATAGGTGTAAGCACTTATGATTGTGTGAACACAACACACTGTATCAAGTTAGACGATCTGCACCACAGTAGATGCATCAAGGGGATTTACCTGATAAATTTAGATAAGAACACAATGTTTTGGGGGATTTTCATTTTCCTTCATCAGGGAATAAAAGCAGGTTAAATTTTCCCCAGAAACCTGTTATTATCTTGCACTAAATGCATGTGTTTATTCCTTCTTCTGCATCCGCTTGTGCTCCTCTTTGAATTGTAAATCACAATATTGCTTAAAACTTTTTGCATTAAAGGGATAGTAATACTTCGTTTTATCTTTATTTTATTTTGTAGGCATTAAAAAAAATGAAGAACGATATACGTCTTATCTCTCAAACCTTTATGGTTTGAGAGATATTCACAAGCAAAGTTTCCCCTCCCGCTCCTTTTACCTAGTGTAAGCCATCTCTTCTCAGATGTGGAATCTGGTTGTAAGACAGACAGATAACAGAAGGGGACAATCTTCTTTCTATGAAACAATGAAAACCCTGCCCCCCTTGACACGTTTTTCAGGTTTTTCCCTTATCTTAATTGAAGATTGTCCCAATCTGCAGTCTGTCTGGGCACCTCCCTTCTGCTCTGGTTGAACAGTGTTACATCAGTAAAATGGGCGGGAGGGGGATACTTTGTCATTGAATTACTCTTGAACTACAACTCTGACAGAATTGAAATAACACTCTCCAAAGTCCAAATACTATGATGATTAATTAGAGCTGCTTTTATTATGAAACATTACTATCCCTTTAAATATAGATTTGAACTATATCAATAATGTGAAAAAAATATTCCTCAAATTCACAAAACTCTTAGTTTTCCTTGATTTAGCTGTTTTCCTTTGGCAGTCAGTAGGCTGATTTCAGACACTAATGTGTTTTGCTGTATAATAAATTATCTGCTCAAAACATGGGGGTTGTGTAAAGGTTATTCAAGGGAATGCACCAATCAGAAAACACTATGCTCTGGCTGCTGACACTTGATTAGGTATAAAAGTAAACAGAATGTCAGATTTGTTTTTACACAGAACTTTTCCTTCAAATGATTGTGAAAATAAGAAATACAACTGATACAACATGAAATTAAATTAAATCAACAATATTCTCATTAGTAACAAGTGTCCATCCGATAGAAAAGTGCACTCCATTTGTGAAAATATATCGTAAGAACACTAATACTAAATTTAACTTGTTACTATTTGAACAACTATATTATAGCATTCACAGATACATGTAACATGCTCATATCTTTATGTGGCATTTTTACTTGTTCACATTCTCACATCAGTGGGTGCATTCATTTTGACTGGATTTGCATGATTTATGCACATTGCTTGACTTGGCAGGCAGGGGTTGGCAGGTGGAAGAGCATTGCGGAATGTTAGAATCTGTCTGACATGCCAGCCAGTACTGTTTAATTTGCATTAAATATAAACAAAAAAAATCATCAGTAAATATTTTTATAAGATATTTACTAGCGCACGGAGTTGCCAATGCGGTTTGAGGACCCATTGGACCTCTGCAGCGGTAAGTCTCGTTTCAGTGATTTTTTACATGCCCCTTCCCACTCCTGTGAAAATCATCACCCTGATTCACTGGCTGCCTCCAATATCCTACCCCCAGCTGCCCCAGGGGACACGGAGGACAGTGAACCAGAAACAGAATTTTATATATAGATAATAATGGCTAACATAAATATAGGTGCATTTGAAACATCTTTCAATGTTACCTAAGCTTTATAACTGCTCATTCCACACATTGATCTATGGATTTTAAATGTGCTGGTTTTCAGAAGGCTGAAACAAATTTCATGCACTCCTGACTTGCTGCTCTATGTTTAACAGTAGACTACTGCCTTCTGAAAAGGAAATTGTGAAAGGATAGTGCTCCCCCCCAACCAGCTAATAAAGAGAACATTTAGTTTAACCCTTTGAGTGCCAGAGGGATACTCAATGCATTGCAAAGCAATGCGTTGCGTACCCCTCTGGCACTTAAAGGGTTAATATATCTCACATGGAAACATTTACTTATACAACTGTAAATGTTACCACATTCTTTCCAAATAAGAGCTATTTGTTTTTAAGCATTACTGTTCCTTTAAGGAATACCAGCAGACAGTCATCTCTAATAGAGTTCCAAATTAGCTGAAAATGAAAGTCAAGATATAGGCTCAATCTCCTGGTTACACACATATATTGGCAGCATGTTCAAAAGGAACGTGGGGGAGTTGTGGGGCAAACCATTTGTACTACATGGGAGAACTAAAAATTTCAAGAAAAAATTCCATTGATTTAAAAGGGGGTTATAACCCTTTGAATGCATTCAAGGGGTTACAGTCCCCATTTAAATAAATGGGAATTTTTAATTCTTCCCTATAGCGCAAATGGTTTGCCCCACAACTCCCCCACTTTTCTTTGAACATGCGGTCCTATAAAGAGGCATATGGCTTCTCAGTGAATCACAGCCTGTAATATTCTCACAGTCTGCCTCTTGTTATCTCTACAGTACATCTATGTTAAACATTGTGTCATCTTATAAATAGTTCGTAATGTCAGCTATTTTTAAAATACACACAGTTCAGTTGTGATGTTCATTTTAACTGGTGTGTATACAGTATGATTCACAATTCTTAGGCAGTACACATATGCAGAAGTTAAAGGGATATTAATGTTTCAAAATAAAAGCAGCTCCAAGTAATCTTCTTAGTATTTGGGCTATAGAGAGAGTTATTTCAATACAGTCAGAGTTGTAGTTCAAGAGTAATTCAATGACAAAGTATCCCCCTCCCAACCCTTTTACCTAGTGTAACACTGCTCACCTCAGATGTGGAATCTGGGCCACAGACCAGGCAGATCACAGCAAGGGGCAATCTTCTTACTGTGAGAACAATGAAAACCCTTGACAGGTTTTTCAGGTTTTTCCCTTATTCTATTTGAAGATTGTCCCTCTCAGCAATCCATCTGGACACCACCTTTCTGCTCTGAGGTGAGCAGTGTTACATCAGTAAAAGGGTCTGAAGGGGGATACTTTATCATTCAGTTACTCTTGTACTACAACTCTGACGGTATTGAAAGAACACTCTCCATGGCCCAAATACTATGAAGATTATTTGGAGCTGCTTTTATTTTGAAACATTACTATCCCTTTAAGACGAGCAATCCTAGGGTAAACCAACAGAACCACAAGGAAAAATGAAAAAAATCCTAAAATGTCTGTTTTAACCACTTGAATGCTAGACAGGTCACCAAAGCATTACTTCACAATGTAGTAGAGGCCTCTAACATTCAGTGGGTTAAAAGCCTCATTTAAATCAATGGGAGTTTTAATTTGATCTCTACTGTGCAGTAGATTTGCTCCAGAATTGCTCCTATTTCCTTTGTGCATAACCCTCTTGAAGTATTCTGTAAGAGATTGACCTCTATACATGCAAACATGAGAACTTTCTCCCCTTGAGCGCCTGGAGAGGGATCATGTGCTGCCAACCAGGGGGATTGTATAGTACATGATTGTTTCTTAAAGGGGTGGGGCTTACCATCACTGTGTCATAAAGTGGGCAGGAAGTGGGTAGGTAGTGGGCAAAATAGGGTGGGACGGAGTATTGGGCAGAGTTTTAGAAAAAACTTACCACCTCTGGATAATCAGCCTCTGTATTCAGAGACCTGCTAATTAACTCTAAAAAACTGAGTCTTCAATGCAGATCCCAGGGATGATATACAAGGCACACTTTATTTGCCAAACTTTAAAAAATCATTTCCAGGACACGTTTTCACATGACAGAGCGTCACTAGACTACCTGGGAATCTTCTAGTCACAAGTTCCCTGAGAATGTAGAGCTCAGAATAGGAGAATCTAAATTATGCTTTTCAAACCACTTTGTGGGAGGGGCTTAATTAGGTTGATGGTCAAAAGGAGGATTTTGCCTTGAAACGGGGGTAAAGTGGATGGCATGGAATGGGAGTGGTTTTAATGGACCGGAATGTGGGTTGGGTTATAGCTGAACTCACCAATCCGGAGAATCCATCTCGGTCCCCAGAGAACCACTAATTCAATCTTAAAACTGGAGTCTCTCAGGAGAGTTCCCATGTATGGACACTAGTGCTCCATAATATTCATACCTGGGAACTTTTGAGACAGGGCTACCCGGAGGGTAACCCTGTCAGTGCCGACCTGTGAAGAAAATGACGCGATACATGTCATAAAAGGGGCGGGGCTTAGTCGTGGAGGGGGGGCGGGACAAAAAAAACCCTGCAAAATGTATCTAAGAGGGTGGGGAGTGGGAGGAACCAGGCGGGACAGCGCACAAGTGGGCAGAGTTTCTATTTAAACTCTGCCCACCCGGTGATCCACACATTTCCCCGGAGACCCGGTAATTCAATCTGAAATCCGGAGTCTCCGGGGCAAAACCGGAGAGTTCCCAGGTATGATAATATTGTGTAGAACATGGGTGGGCATTCTGTGGCTCTTGCCTCTGAATACGCTGGAAACCTCTAACATTCAAGGGGGTTAAAAGGACAGTAATATCCCATAAAAAAATGTTTATAGTTTTATTGATGTCAAAAAATGAAAGTATATGCCACAAATTCTATCTCTCAAACCGCTATGGTTTGAGAGATATTAGCATTCAAAGTTCACCCCTCTCTCCCCTTCTCCTGATGACAGAGTCTAGCTGACAGCAGGAGATCCCAGTCCGGGGATCATCTGGAGGCTCTGCAGCAGAGCCGAAATTGCATTATTTCAAAAAAATTACCTAATTGGAAAGCTTTACAAAGTGTGCTTGCAAACCAGGCACATTTTGTAGACCTTTCCAATGAAGTAATTCTTTTGAAATAATGTGATTTGGGCTCTGCTGCAGAGCCTCCAGATGATCCCCGGACTGGGATCTCCTGCTGTCAGCTAGACTCTGTCACCAGGAGAAGGGGAGAGAGCGGTGAACTTTTTTTTTTTAATTATTTTTAAATAACACGATTTCGGCTCTTCTGCAGAGCCTCCTCTAGTTGGACGACTAATAAACTCCTGCTGTCAGCTGTAAAGGGAAACTTTGAATCCGAATATCTCTCAAACCATAGTGATTTGAGAGATAGGATTTGTGGCATATACTTTCATATTTTAACATCTACAATACTATAAAAAAAATGTATGGGACATTACTGTCCCTTTAAAAGCTCCATTTATATAAATTCAGAACTATATTTTTCTCGTTTAAAATTATGCAAAATTCACTTCAACTAACCATTTTGTGTCTTTTGAACATTAATTACAATGTTCCTCCTCTGGTGACTAAATGTTCTAAAGAAAACTGGGTCAATCCAAAGCAGAAAGCGAGGGGGGGTATACGAAAATTCCCTCTGAGTTAAATGTTGTTGTTAACTCCTTAAATGCCAGGTAAATCTCCAATAGATTTATTTGCAATGCAAGAGACCTATCTAGCTTTCAAGGGGTTAAAAACCCAGTATGAATCCCCTACTGTCCTGCTGGTTTGCTCCACTTTGCAAATAGGACTTAGAAATGACCAGATAATGGCTATATCCCTTTGAGTGCCAGAGGGGTACGCAACGTATGTTTATGTTAAATATAATAAAATTAGACAATAAAATTGTGAAATTAATAAAATCTCTCTAGCATCCAAGGAGTTAATTTAAAAAAATCCAGGTTAAAACCAGCAGTAAATTATTTAGTAAAATCTGACTGAAAAGGCAAAAAAAGTTCAGGCAATTTTCACGGCCTTGTTATGGATTCTACTTGTTTAGCATCTGCACGTCTCACAAACAGTTTACTTTAACACCACAAGTGAAAATAAACGTGTCAACGTAAAGTTTTGGATCTATGGGACATACTGAGAAATAAAAAGGGGATCAATTCTGAAGCAACCCAACTGCACCATAGAAGACTAAAAACATTTTTCTATTTTTAAAAGAATAGTAATGTTTCAAAATAAAAGCAGCTCCAATCTTCACGGTATTTGAGCCATAGAGAGTGTTATTTAAATACTGTCAGAGTTGTAGTTCAAGAGTAATTGAATGATAAAGTATCCTCCTCCCGACCCTTTTACCTAGTGTAACCCACCTCCTCTCAGATGTGGAATCTGGGCCACAGAGCAGACAGCTCACAGCAAGTGACAATCTGCTTACTGTGAGCACAATGAAAACCCTGACCCCCTTGACAGGTTTTTCAAGTTTTTCCCTTATGCTAATTAAAGATTGTCCCTCTCTTCAAGCCATCTGGACACCGCCTTTCTGTTCTGAGGTGAGCAGTGTTACATCAGTAAAAGTGATGGGAGGGGGATACTTTATCATTCAATTACTCTTGAACTACAACTCTGACAGTATTGAAATAAAATTCTCCATCCCTTTAACTACAGTAAATGGCTTTCAACTAAACGCCACCTACTGTTAGCTAGTGAAAAACATATCATCACTGTTATGTTTGCCTATTCATGACCCTTTGAGTGCGAGAAAGGTATTCAATGCATTGCAAAGCAATGCGTTGGATACCTTTCTGGCACACAAAGAGTTAGGAGGAACTATAAAATAAGATAGGAGAGCAGATTTTAATTAAACTATTAAGATATCATGCATTTATAGTAATTTATTATGCATGAATCTCAACGGATGTAACAGTAATGTACAATTAAATAACAAAGACCCTTATGCATAAAGCAAAAGATGAGCAATACTGGGGCAAATGAACTGCACCTTGTGGGCAAGGAGGTATAATTTACCTTTGATTTAAATGATGATTTTAACCCCTTTTAAGCAATGCTTTAGAGAAATCTACCATTCAAGTGGTTAAAAGACATACTTAAATTAATGGGGTTTTGGGGAATTTTTATGAGTCCCCTATTGCACATTTGGTATACCTCAGAATTTATATTTTGATTTCTGTGACGCAATTTGTTAGAGATCTCTCTGACATTTAAGGCATTAAACGCTGAATTTAAATCAATGGACATTCTTATTGGTCCCTTTTGAGGTAGTTGGTTAGCCCAAGAAATACTCCGGGGAGGGGATATACTAAGGGTTAAAGTGATAGTAATGTTTCAAAGTAAAAGCAGCTACAATTAATCTTCATAGTATTTGGGTCATGAAGAGGTTTTTCCCTTATGATAAATGGAGATTGTCCCTCTCTGCAATCCATCTGGACACCACTTTCTGTTCTGAGGTGAGCAGTGTTACATCAGTTAAAGGGTTGGGGGGGATACTTTGTCATTCAATTACTCTTGAACTACAACTCTGACAGCATTGAAAGAACACTCTCCATGGGCCAAATACTATGAAGATTAATTGGAGCTCTGCTTTTATTTTAAAACATTACTATCCCTTTAATGCAATGGTGAAGCATGTCTGGTGATTGGTGATTGCTTCTCCATGCAGAACAGGAAGCACTTCACCATTTGCGCTAAGAATTATCTATGCAACACTGGGGAAGACATTTTATTGATGCTAGGGATGTGTTAAGGATGAAAATTGGGGAGTGGGGAGGATGCACTCAGACTTCAGCATGAAGAACTCCACCAAACCTCACTTAACCCTTTCAGAGTCATGGGCATGTACAACACATTGCTCTGCAATACATTATAATCAACGGGTTAAAACATAAATAATCCCCTGCTCCATTTCACAGATTATTCAAATACACACAAAACCAGCAGAGCAGTTGTTACATGTAACAGCTGCTCTGCTGGTTCAGTCTTTACCTGTACTAGCTGTTCAGCTGTTTCCAGTCCACAGCCATCTATCAACCAATTAGTTTATTCTATGTACATGAGTTAGCTGATAGGTGGGTAGTCCACTGTGGACTGAAACAGCTGATCAGCCAATTCCGGTAAAGACAGAACTAGCAGAGAAACTGATCCATGTGACATCTGCTTTGCCGGTTCTGTGTGTATTTGAATAGTCAGTGCATCAAGGCAGAGGATTGTTTATGTTATGATGCTCTGAGTGCCACAGGTGTGTGCAGTGCATTGAAGAGCAACAAGATGCACATCCCTATGGCGCTCAAAGGTTTATGGGAGGACATCTGCGCTTTCTACTCTCCAGTAGAGCTGTCATCTGTGGTTCCATAGAAAGCTATGGGAAGATCTCAACTTTGCCAACTCAGTCTGGCGAAGCTGGAACTGTGCTGTGCATTACAACAACATAGCCAGCTACTGGAGCCACATTAACATATCAACACACCCTCAGGAATACAACAATGGCTCATTAAGCTGCATTTCCCTATGTAAATGAGCCATTGTCAAAGTAGACACTGCACCATTGTAAATCTAAAGAAGTAATGATGATAACATTGTCATTTTGGTGTATTTCTGGCATAGTCAAAGAGATATGATGACAAAAATTCTTAGTGCATATGACGAGAAGAATTGGTGCAAATACGACATAATTTCTCAAACCTGGACCGTTACTGAACCTTCGTCTATCTCCCTGAAGATCTTCTAAGTGCATCTGCCTCTTTGACAGTGAGGGACAATTGGACTCTTTTGGTTAAAAAACATCTAAGTCCACGTCATGTTCACCTGAAACAAGAACATTCAGTCAAGCAGGAAAAATAAACTGCAGCTGAAAATACAGAATAGAATAAAAAGTCCTTATTTTAAGGCTTCTTAAGTCTAATACTTTAAAGACTACGGCTTGCAGTTAAGGACCATGGGGCTTATTTTTTTTTTGCTGCCCGGTTGATTCAGGGGTCCCAGAACTGCTTGCAATCGCGTGGGGACCCCTGAATTCAATGACGTGCCAGGACCATCATGGGGCCTTGATGGACGTTTTCCCATGACAGCCATAGCATGTCATCAGTCTTTAAGGGGTTACACAGTGTTGACAGGCATGCATAGAAATTTAATTTATTCACAATAGTTTCTCTTTAATAAGCACCTTCATTAAGCGTCACCTGGGGATATAATTTAAGGATTTGCCGTCTGAACCTTGTTTATAAGCATCTAACAGCTATTTACATTTGAACAATTCCATTTTGGAAATCATTAGTAAAGGATTATTACCTACAGCAGAATGCAAACACAAACTAAACCTCTCAGCTGAGTCTTCTCTCTGGAGGATTTTATCAGACAATAGCCCAAAGACATACTGTATTTAAAGAATAGAAAGTAAAGAAACACTTCAATTAACACAGGTACTTTACATTACAATTTTACCTGTGGGTGGTGTGAGATTAGAGTTGGAGGAATACAAATGAGCCTGTTTCTTGCAAAGCCTCATATACCCAGGTCCATCACCCCATACTGTGAGCAGAAATTGAGTGTTTCTTTTCATTAATAATGCTAATGAGACAGACTTCACACTGAGTCATCCTGAAACAAAATGACTGTTTTTTTATTTATTTTTTCTTTGTTTGGTTTCCTGCCCCTCTGTGAATTCTCAGGGAGAGCTCCGGGAGACCAGAGAGTTGCACAAAGTCTAGGGCAGAAGTGTGTAACCATTTTGTGTTCTGTATCACTATAACAACAGATGTGTCCTTTCCATATCACCAGGGAATGCTTCTACTCTGCTCAGAGTGCTTACAGAACCTCCACCCCCACCCCAACCTCAGTAGCCTTATAGATGACACTCATTCACTTTAGAACTTTCAAACAATTTTGTAGCTACAATGGCAGCAGAGAATGGGCCCAACAGCTTAGGAGACTTTCCATTTGCCCATAAAATACTTGTGAATTGTAAGCATCCCCTGGAGGATCTCTGCTCTTGACTAACTCTTCTCTGTCCCCTAATCACACACAATTACCTACATAACCCACTGGTGAATAACTTAGTGTTCATTTAATCAGGGGATTGGAAAGCAGCAACAATGCTGCCATGTTCTGACCTCCCTACCAGTTTATCACCCTGTCAGTTTACCTGGTGATGATGTCACAATGAATAATGGTTATGCATGCATTCATGAATGACCAAAGCCTATGTGGATTGTCCATTGTAAATTGCAATGGGCATCACAGCATCCAATGTCTTCAGTGTGAATGATCTGCATAATGACCTCATGTACCTTCCAACAGATCATCCCTGCTGCAATTTCCCTGACTGGTACATTAAATGCAGTTAAAGTCATAGTAATACATGAAATTACATACATTTAGTTCAGTAGATATTTAAAAAATAAATTACTTGTGCCGTTTCTGATCTCCTAAACCTTTATGGTCTGGGAGATATCAGTCTGCAAAGTGCCCCCTTCCCGCAGAGCCGTGATCACGGTAGATACAAAGAAATACTTCATTTGAATGGTCTATAAAGTGTGCCTGGTTTGCAAGCACAAGTTGTAGACCATTCAAATGAAGTATTTCTTTGTAACTACCACGATCACGGCTCTGCTGAAGAGCCGCAGGACGGTCTATGGACTGAGATCTCCGTCTCTAAGTTAGAAAGCTGACGTCAGCACAAGGGGAGGGAAGGGGGAACTTTGCAGGCTGATATCTCCCAAACTATAAAGGTTTGAGTGATCGGAAACGGCACAATTAATTTTTTTTTAATATCTATCAAATCAAATGTATGTAATTTCATGTATTACTATCACTTTAAGTGGCAACATTCTATCTTGGGCTACATTCATGTACTGCTATACCCATCTGTGTAAACAGCTCACTCAACATACTTAAAGGGTCAATGCCTGCCAAAAAGAAAAAAACATTTTCTTAATAAATACAGCATTATAGAACCTATCCCTGACAATTCTAAGCGAACTCACAACTAAAAATAAAAAAAAAAAATCAATACTTAGTCTTTTATACTTTCACTATTTTCTGATTTTTTTTCTAGGGCCTCTAAGTTCATCTGGATTCACCTTCCTTCCGAATTTTTTCCTTTAAACCCCCTAATGATGATCAAAAAGTGACTTTGCTTATGGAGATTTGAAAGAAGAGCATGGACTGAGAGGTCTAGATGAGATCTGAGCTGGTGACAACCCCAGAAAAAGATAAACTAAGGGTATAGACTCTACCAGTTGCCATAGCATCACAGGAAGCTTGTTCAACTGTTTCCTGTTTTCTCCCATTAACCTGTTATTGCACATATCTCAGTTCACCTTTAAGTGTTGTTTATAGAGCCAATGTGCAGGTATCAGTGCTGCACTGATGATGCAGATGTACATGAACCCTAAAAGGATATGTTCATCTGTAGCTGCAGGGAAGACTATTACTTAAAGGGATAGTAATGTTTCATAATAAAAGCAGCTCTAATTAATCATCATAGTATTTGGACTTTGGAGAGTGTTATTTCAATTCTGTCCGAGTTGTAGTTCAAGAGTAATTCAATGACAAAGTATCCCCCTTCCACCCCTTTTACTGATGTAACACTGCTCAGCCAGAGCAGAAGGGAGGTGCCCAAGTAGACTGCAGAGAGGGACAATCTTCAATTTAGATAAGGGAAAAACCTGAAAAACTTGTCAAGGGGGGCAGGGCCTTCATTGTTCTCATAGGAAGAAGATTGTTCCCTGCTGTTATCTGTCTGGTCTATGGACTGCATTCCACATCTGAGAAGAGATGGCTTACACTAGGTAAAAGGGGCGGGAGGGGAAACTTTGCTTGTGAATATCTCTCAAACCATAAAGGTTTGAAAGATAAGACATATTGTTCTTCACATTTTTTTAATGCCTACAAAATAAAATAAAGATAAAATGAAGTATTACTATCCCTTTAAATAACAAGCAAAGACCAAGACATCTGAATGAAATTTAAAGGTATTGTATTGTATACCTTTATTTATATAGTGCCAACCAGTGTACTTGCCACTTTACAATTTACATTTGATATAGAAGGGGTGCTTATAAAGAGAATCATAAGGGGAACACCAGGTGAGTATACATTAGGTCCCTGCCCTGTAGAGCTTACAATCTAAGTATAGGATGGGTGACATACAGATACGAGCTGGTAGAGGAAGAAGTGCAGTTTTTACATATGAGACAGTGTTTCCATAATACGCTGTTGCTATATTTGAAAGGTGCTCTTTTAGCTTGGATTTAAAGTTGTTGAGGGTTGAGGCCTGGTGAATTCTGGGTGGTAGGGCATTCCAGAGGTAGGCAGCAGCAAGGGAGAAAGTCTTCATTCGTGAAACAGCGATACTGGTTAAAGGGGCAGAGAGTCGTCCACCATGCGTGGTGCGTAGTGGACATGCAGGTATGTGGCAGGGTATCATCTACACCCTACATAAATTAAAGGGATGATAACATATAAAGATGATTTTGGTTTATACACACATACCTTGTACTTCATGCTACCCTCTGTAAAAAGCTGCTGTTTATATTCTGAGGCCTAAAACCTAGTCTTACATATTCTCTCTGGGGGCTCCCCATTCCTGGCTGTTCCCAGGCTCCAGTGATCCCATTACAATAGTTATCTTGATAGCTGTCTCAGAAGAGATAGTGTTTCACTGTCAGCTATTGACCTGAGATAATTATCAGTCTTTAGGAATACAATAGAAGTGGATACTAATCTTAACACATTAACAGTATTATCTCTGTACAATCAATTAATCAAATTGTGTCTACACAGGTTAATCTACACATGCATTATAATGCATATTTTTATTCTGTTTTAACCCTTTGAGTGCCAGAGGGGTAAGCAACGCATTGCAAAGCAATGCGTTGCGTACCCCTCTGGCACTGAAAGAGTTAAGGTTCTAACATAAAATTTAATTTTACACCAATTATCTGGAAGTACATGATATTTAAAATAATTTAGTCCATTTTCAGGTTAGTCTACACATGCATTATAATGCATCTTTTTATTGGGTTTTAAGGATCTAACATAACATTTAATTTTATACCTATTAGCTGGAAGTGCACAATATTTAAAATAATACACACCATTTTCATTTTGGTGTTAGTGTTCCTTTAAGGAAAAATTAGTTATTTATTAAGAGGTTCCTTACCTTCGTAAAACTTTAGATAAAGGATATTGCACGTGCGCATTTGATGAAAGCTTTGCCCCATATGTGAGTAAGTCCCACCCCTTTTCTGATTCAATTCGTGTCATTGGTCTCTCCCAGCGGCACCGATCAACTCAAAACAAAAACTCAAGCAAGCAAACAAAGGCATTGAGCCCACATATTACTAACTAACACCCCAGTTACAAGAGGAAAACAAAAACCATGTCAGCCTTTAAAGGGATAGTAATGTTTCAAAATAAAAGCAGCTCCAATTAATCTTCATAGTATTTGGGCCATGGAGGATGTTATTTCCATACTGTCAGAGTTGTAGTTAAACAGTAATTGATTGATAAAGTATCCCCTCCCACCCCTTTTACCTAATGTAAGCCACCTCCCCTCAGATGTGGAATCTGGTCTTAAGATCAGACAGATCACAGCAAGGGACAATCTTCTTACTGTGAGAACAATGAAAACCCTGCCCCCTTGACATGTTTTTCAGGTTTTCCCCTTATGCTAATTGAAGATTGTACCTCATTGCAAGCCACCTGGACACAACCTTTCTGGTCTGAGGTGAGCAGTGTTACATCAATAAAAGGGGCGGGAGGGGGATACTTTATCATTAATTTATTGGAGAAGCTTTTATTTTGAAACATTTTTATCCCTTTAACAATGGAACCCAAACCTTCCCCTGCTTTGCAATGCGTTGTGGCATTCAAAGGGTAAATATTTTTTTTTATAGCGGGTTCAAAGAGATGATTGCACTGGGACCCTCTGATGACTTGTTTTGCCACTGTCTGTGTGACTAAAATACTTTGTTTTTTTTTCTAAAACATTTATTCAGTTACATAAAGATATACCAATGGGTCATGAAGTAACCTAAAAATACTCAGTAATGCCTCTGACCTGTCACACCTCCAGCAAAACCATCTAAAACACAAGTCTACCTCTTTTGCCATTTAAAGGGATAGCAATACTTCATTTTAACTTTATTTTATTTTGTAGGTATTAAAAAAACATGAAGAATGATATAAGTCTTATCTCTCAAACCTTTATGGTTTGAGAGATATTCACAAGCAAAGTTTCCCCTCCCTCCCCTTTTACCTAGTGTAAGCAATCTCTTCTCAGATGTGGAATGCAGTCCATAGACCAGACAGATAACAGAAGGGGACAATCTTCTTCCTATGAGAACAATGAAAGCCCTTCCCCCCTTGACACGTTTTTCAGGTTTTTCCCTTATCTTAATTGAAGATTGTCCCTCTCTGCAGTCTACCTGAGCTCCTCCCTTCTGCTCTGGCTGAGCAGTGTTACATCAGTAAAATGGGTGGGAGGGGGATACTTTATCATTGAATTACTCCTGAACTACAACTCTAACAGAATTGAAATAACACTCTCCAAAGTCCAAATACTATGATGATTAATTAGAGCTGCTTTTATTATGAAACATTACTATCCCTTTAATTTCATTGTGAGGTTTGTGTCTTTCTAAAAGAGATCCATTTTAATATATTGTCTTTTTTTCCCCTAAGAAGGATGTTTCTTGACAATTCCTAGCTAACCCCTTCACGACGCGGTCCTGGGAAGTAAACTTTCCTTAAGGACCGCTTTGAAGATTCCGACATGCCGGTACATGTGACCTGTGACGCAGCGCTGGGGAATGAGACTGCTCCAGTCTTGGAGCGGTCAATTTCACTCCCCGTTTTTAGTTACATCGCTCCCGGAGGAGCACTGTAAGTAAAATGTACGTGACATGACCATCACCGGTCCTTAATACAAAAACCGTGTGACTGTCATAGCACGGCATGCGGTCGTTACGGGGTTAAACACTTTGATCTTAAAGTACCTTGATCCACTAACACAATCACTGGTTTTAATTAGACCAAATTGTTGGTCTGTTCCTGATTTTCCTGCTTATCTGCAGGAGATAGCAGAGTTTCTACCAAAAAAATAATTCTGTGTGTAAAAGGTAGCTGTTGTTCCAGATGTGTGGTCAGTCTTTTTTTTCATAATATTTTGTGGGAATCATTTAACCCCTTGGCTGCTAGAGAAGTCATCAAAACATGGCTTCACAATGAATTGACAACATCCCAAGTGGTTAATTTATTTAGTTCTTACCACTATATAAAGATAATAGTGCAGAGGTTGCTGTTTATGAAGATTCTTACTTTTTAGTCTATCTCTCCTCCTGTATCAGCATCTTGGAGGAGGGACACATGCAGTTTGAAGAAGTATAAATTAGTGGCAGATGTATTAAACACTGTGTAAATAGCTAAGGGAAAACATTTACACTTTTACTGGAAGTGGGGCCTGGGATGAAACCCCCTTGACCATGAAATCATGCAACTTCCCACAAAATTGAAAGCTCTCACGAATATTGACCACTGTACCTATTTAATCAGTACATGTATATCTATGTTATACAGAGCTGGGTAACATGAGGCTCTCCAGCTGTTGAAGACTGCAATACCTATTGTTACTGGTCAGCAACTGGCCTTAGATGGAGGACCTCAGGTTGTAAAGAAGAGGAATATTGATGTAACTGGAAATATCTATCTATCTATCTATCTATCTATCTATCTATCTATCTATCTATCTATCTGTCTATCTGTCTGTCTCAAAGCTCAGAGCTCAATTAACATTATCACGCACCCTTTAAGCAAGTTACCCCTAGACTCCCTTAGCCACAAGCATGGCATGCCCCCACTTTTTACATGACCCTGCCTCCAACTTAGGCATTAGATAAGCTTAGCACAAAAAAGCAAGCTCTTGTGCTGATTTTAGTGCAAAAGACTATTTATATATATCCCACATGGCCTCCAGACTTGTACACCTTACACTTTATTTAAGGCCTAACTGACCTGTAAATTTGCATTCTATCCTCTTTTTTGCTGCCATTATTTTGCTGTTTAAACTAGTGTCCTGCTTGCTTTTCACACAGCATTTCTGCCTTGCTTGCCAATATTAAATGGGAAAAGGCTGAAGACATGATCATACCTGGGAACTCTCCGGATTTGCCCCGGAGACTCCGGTTCTGACAGAGCTTTACCGGAGTCTCCGGGGCAGAGGCTGATTCCTCCGGATGTGGAGAGTTTCTATTGAAACTCTGCCACATCTGCTTTTTCTCCCTCTGTTCCTCCTTCCCCAGCCTTCTGTGTGACAACTTTAACCCTCTGAGTGCCAGAGTGGTATTGCATTGCTTCGCAATGCATTCCGTACCACTCTGGCACTCAAAGGGTTAAGTCTCCCCACACTCGCGGCAAACCCCGCCCCTTTTTGACGCGATTAGCGTCATTTTTGTCACCCCCTGCTGAACAGAGGACTACCCTCCGGGTAGCCCTCAACTGGAAGTTCCCAGGTATGGACATGATCATGGAAAGAATGTGGGAGTGGCCACGAATAGGAAAGATCGCTTACAGTGTGAAATAGATAAGGACCCCCATGATGTAAATCCAGCTCTGATATAAATGCCTAATGGGAGACATTGTATAATCTACCTCACTCTTCGCTTCTCTAACACCAGTCCTCTCTTTCAGTCCCTACACTGGCTCCCTTTAGCTTTCAGAATTAAATTCAAAATGCTGGTGCTAACTTATAGAGCCCTCAATAACACTGCACCCCCCTATATTTCATCTCTCCTCCCCCGCCCCATCAGACTCTTCCCCAGCCTTCAAATCTTCAGACGCTCCCTGAAAACTCACCTCTTCAGGGAAGCCTATCAACTTTCTCCATGAACATTATCACTAAGAATAACCCCTTGCCTGGACCACTGCACTCAACAGCACTTCTCACTCCCACCCACTGACTGGCAGTTCATGTGGCAGGAGGCACTTACACCCAATAGCACTTACTCCTTCTGTGTCAAACCTACCCTCCTCTAGACTGTAAGCTCACATGATTAGGGCCCTCTGATCCTTCCGTTCTCCACATTTGATTGTACTATTTAATACCTCTGTATGGCTATTCCCAATTGTACAGTGCTGCGGAATTAGTTGGCACCATATAAATAAAGAATAATAATAACAATAAAAAATTGTCACAGTGATAGACAATCTTGAAAAAAATACAAGCACTGCGAATGTAGCAGAGACACAACATACTACTATCTTCCTCAGACAGTGAGATAACACAGCCATAGGATTGATTTCAATGGAATAACATTGAAATCACATTAAAATAGCATGATTGTTGTAGGTAGCTGCATTTCCCAGTAATTGAATCACTTCTGTTTCTGAAGGAAAAACAGCATGCTAGTTACACTGCGGCACTAAAATGCACCAGCATTTTTAGTTATAGCATAAAAGTCACCCTACAAAGTTATGTGAAAGAGCCATTACACCCACACACTGTATTAAAAGCAAAACTGCATTAAATCAGCTTTACGTAATCAAATCAAGGTGGATATTGCTTGTACGTAAAAGAAAGCTGTTTGACCCATGTTCCCACTGTCAGTATTTCGAGACTTACAGGGGGCAGGAAGGTGGAGAGGGATCAAACAAAGATGTATTAAAACCATGCTTCTTCAGTAAACGAGATAAAGATTGAGGCAAGGTTTTGACTGCTCCTCAGGGAATACCACTGTTCCTTCATGAATCAAAGCTTTCCTTAGTAGCTGGTAGAGTAAGACAAACTTGTGTTTCAGTGGTTGCAAATGGGAAATCCAATTTAAGAAGCTGTGCTTACATTGCTGCAGCAGTGACTTTGCCTCTGCGTTCTGCCTCTTTGACATTTGATCTGTGACTAACACCATCGCTGTTTAGAATTAAAATAAAAGTCACCGTAAATGTTATTTCCCCAATGGATGCATTTCCGCAAGGGGAGATTGAAGAAATAAATGCGACTATGACTCAGTTCTTCAGAAGTTATTACAAAGGAGCTATAGCTGTGGAATGCTCCTCTTTGAAGAACGTCAGACTGTATACGATTTTGTAGTTGCAGAGCAATGCATTCCGTACCCCTCTGGCACTCAGAGGGTTAAAATGCTCATTTGTTTAAAGGGATAGTAATACTTAAAATGTAAAAAAAATATATGTTGTAGGGTTTATCTCCTTGAGTAAAACAAGGGTACTCCCACTTCTGAGAGATATTTTATTAAAAAATTATAACAGCTTAAACTTGAATTTTTTAGGTGCAGTATCACAGTGGCCTGAAAATTTACAGTGGCGCTGTTGCTACACCATCCTATGGACAGCTCTGGTCTGTAGACCATAAATCTCCATAGGGTGGTGTAGCAACAGCACCACTGTAAGTTTTCAGGCCACTATGATATTTGAGCTGTTATAATTTTTTAATAAAACCGCTGTCTTCAATGGCATCAGTAGGCATGTAATCTGCCAGATTCTTCCCCTCCTACCTCTCGGGTCGTTGCCCGAGTCAGACTGTAAGAAATTGAACAGAGACTGTCTTTTATTTGCCAGTCTCTGTTCAAAATATGTACCTCCCAGCCAATCAGTTTCTAGCGGGTTTCATTATCCTCCACACTAGAAGCTGATTGGCTGGGAGGTGCGTAAGCACGTATTGCAGCCAGTTGGAGGCTGCTAATTATTTTGAACAGATACTGGCATATAAAAGCCAGTCTCTGTTCAAAATTCTTGATGTCTGACTGGGGCAACGGTCCAAAAAGTAGGAAGCGTGGGGGGCTCTGGCACTTTACATACGTGCCGTCACCAGCGGAGACATATGGCCGGCATTGCTTTTTTTCATAAAAAACTGTACAATACAAGAAACTTTATTTTTAAACAAAAAGGAAACAAAGATATACTAATCGGAGGATAGATGCCTCACATTTTAAACTCTTTGAGGGATGGAGGGGTACCCCTCCAGCACTCAAAGGGTTAACTGTGGCATCTTTGAGGGGCTTAATTTTTTACAAAAATACATAAATATTCATTTAATTTTTTTTTTAACAAGATTGTAAAGAAGAGAAGAAGAAGGAAAAAAAGAAGACAGAAAGGATATGGAAGAAGAAGACAAAGTGGATGACAGGTAAGTGTCATATTTCTGGGTAGGATAGTGTTAATATTATTTAAGTGTTCATGTTAGGGATAGGGTAGGGTTAGTGTATGGGATCTGGGGGGAGGGTGACTAGTTTGAGGTCACTCTCGTTGTTTGACTCTGTGTCAAACAACAAGAGTTGGCTTTTTTTCTTTGAAGTTCCCACAATTCGTGCTATTTAGAGCGACTTGTGGGAACAAAAACCAACAACGAGCATTTGTCCAAAAGAGAGTTCTATTGCCTCTCTATGCAAAGGGTTGAAATTAAATAGATGGGGTATCTGGATTTGTTTTTGTGCTCTATGGTGCAGTTGTCTTGTCCCAGAATGACTATGCTTCTTTGTCAGCCTCCCTAAGGGGAATGTGCAAATTCACCAGTGTAGCTGATTTTATAAGCTGAGACTATGGCATCAGCACTCATCAACACTCTCCATGGCCCAAATACTATGATGATTAATTGGACCTGCTTTTATTATGAAACATTACTATCACTTTAAGGAAGGACATTCCTTACACATCACCAGCATTAGAACAACCCTGCATGCTACTGATTACATTCTACCCCCTATCCTTGCACATGTAATTCTTAGTGCATATGACATTGTGTGTCTCTATTGCCAAGGAGACATACTCACCACAAATCTACAGACGCACATTGCCATTGCATCAACCCTTAGTGCATCTCCTCCCAAGATGGCTCCTTTGCTATTACTTATTATGGAGAGCAGTAATCCGCCACTCAGTTTTTCCCATAAAGCAGTTTACTAAACAATTACCATTGTGACATTTTTGTCACTTTTGCTAACAATTTAATACAAAAATAATAATTTTGATCTATAATACCTTTTTAATGACTCTTTCGGTAGTTTTACTGAGCAGGAAAATCCCTGTGATAATCTTTCATTAAGAAAAAACGATTGCTCCTTTGAATTTGTTTTCCTTTTTTTGCCAACATTTTAAAAAGACATCATGGAACTGGAATAGAAGAGTTAACTGGTCTATGAAGCCATTGTAGCTAAAATAATTTTAAATACATCATATTATATGATTGCAAGTTTGTGACTGAACGATGTTATAAAGATCTTTATAATTAACTTTACTGCAAACAACAAAATAACAAAGTAAGGGTAATGAAGTTGCATAATTTACTAATAATAGAGGTCGTTACAGTAAATTCAGCAAATGGCTGATTAAAGGTATATTGTCACTTATATTTTTATTTGCTCGTACTTGTATTGAAATAGTGGGGCTGAATGTACAAAACTGATCCAACGCTAAATCAAGGACAGGAATTGACTGTGAGCCCCTATGCCTGCCTAATGTCAATGTACTACGCTACTCATGCCCCAAATCCTCCTCTTAACATCAAGGGGAGCACAAGTGGCAATCCTTGGGCATTCACAGTGTGCTGCTGTTATGTTCTACAGGGATCATAGGCATACCTGGGAACTTTCAAGATGAGCTGACCCTGAGATCTTTGAAATATTAACCCTTAAAGCTTCCCATAATGTAGATTTTATGCTATATGTGCCTGCTTGCTCTAACACAGAGGTGCTCCGGTCCGTGTGTGAGGGACCTTTAACATGCTACAGTTTGGATAACTCACTGTCTGAACACAAACAAGACATGCAGGACATCTCCCACTGTCTTTCTGATACTAATGGCACCAGTTTAGAGGCTAAGGAAACATTTAATTGGGGAAATTCATATAGTAGGTGACACAGACCTCTCTCACACTGAGAATTTGGCCCTTCACCCTGAGACCCTGAGATTTGGGTCAAAACCCTGAGTCTCAGGGTCAAACCTTGAGAGTTCCCAGGTATGATCATAGGCTATAGTGCATACACTGCAGTGCAACTTCTGGATTTAGAGACTAACCCCAGGGTGGTTGCACTGGCAAATTAGTATTTTCACCCTGGTATGTGTTTTTTTTCCTCCAGGCTCATTTTTATCTCTTTAATTTTTTAAATCTTCCTTTTGAGCTGAACCCTACCTTTCATGTTCCAGAGTTCAAACAAAAGTCTGTGTTTCATCTGCAGAATTTCTGGTTTGACAACAGTATTTAGTATTAAGCATACAAACATGCAGTCGCACTTTCTATAGAGCAGCTACACAAGTACTTACCACTGTTCATAGACACAAAAGAAAAGGCAATATCCTCTGAGACAGAAAATCACCATACCGTCACCATAAGTATTATACTCACTAGTAATGTGTGCTAGAGTTGTTCATGCACACACTAGCGAATTGAGGTTTGGGGGATAGATCAGTTAGTCCTCTACAACAGCCTCTGTACGATGTCAAATTACATCTTCTGGCAGCTCTCCCCTATACCCCACTCACGATGCCCGGTACATAAAAACAAAAAAAACAAACAAAGGGGGGTACCAATAGTGCCTTATCACTAGGGTATTATGAGCAATAAATAGATGTAATAAATCTCACTCACATTAGATAAATGTTATGTAGTAGTCATATGCATACACATAGCTTGAAAGGAATACAGAGAATTTCTCACCGTCTCTGTTCGGTGGGTCTCCTATGGATGAAGTCCCAACTCTTGATCCTCTGGGGGTATAATCCCAAGAATAATAGGATAACTGTGTAATGCTAAGATCCTCCAAATAGAACTCTATTCTTAATCAAAATAATATAAAATGAAATAAAATAATTGCGGCAAGCTAGAAATTAAATACAAAATTTATTGCAACTACTATTTTACCACTGGATGAATGCAATGCATTGCTTTGCTACCCAAAGCTCTGAAAAAGCAGCATAACGCTGTGAAACGCGTCGCATTCATCCAGTGGTAAAATAGTAGTTGCAATAAATTTTGTATTTGATTTCTAGCTTGCCGTAATAATTTTATTTCATTTTATTCTATGTTATTTAATTTGCATATGACTACTACATAGCATTTATATAATGTGAGTGAGATTTGTTACATCTATTTATTGCTCATAATACCCTAGTGATAGGGCACTATATTGGAGCCCCCTTTGTTTGTTTTTTCAGTTTTTACTGTCTTTCATATCTGCCACTGCTGCTCCCTGCCCCCCCCCCCCAGACTGACCAGTGACCCATTCATAGGGCCATCCATTGACTGTTCGCCAAAGTTGCTCCCTGTTGCAGCCCCATCACTGCTGCCAGTGGGACCACATCGGGGAGTAGCACCAGCATACTTTCAGTGAGTGGCACTGTGAATGGATGGTCACTAAGGAGTGATAAAGAGGTGATAAATTGGAGAGGACTGCTCCATCCAGTTCCTATGTTATTCTATGGAGCCAATGCACTAAGATGTCTCCCACATGAGAAATCTTATTGCACAGGCTCCACAGAATAACATAGGACTTGGAGAAGTGATATCACTGGAGAAGTCATCTCTGCTTTATCACCTCTTTATCACACCTTAGTACATCTTCCCCAAAGTCTCTGTATTTATCATGGATCTGATTTTATTGCACTTTAGTATATTTTTTGGGAAGGTCTTCATTGTATAGACACATATTTTTGTATTAATAGGATTCTGTATTTATTTGTATCTTCTATCATAAATTTCATGTCTGATTTGTTTGTTAGTTGTTTTTAATGTTTTAACTTCTACCAGCAACTGCCATGTCTGCTTGGTCATGACACCCAGGAATGACTGAAGATGTTCTCTCTTGAACTAAGGCATAAGGGCAATGTGTAATTTCAGACCATAGTAAACTAAATTGGGGGTTATTATTAGGAGGTATTATATATTCTTCTTTAGGACAATTACCACTGGTAAAAGAACCATCTGGATCATTTACTTGTGATGTTTTCTAGCTCTGAGAGATGTCTTGATGAATAGCATTGCTATCTGGACTTTGTCACTATATAATGCACATGGACAGCTAATGAAAATGTTTCTAATTTAATAATGACTTAGACTGATAGTACAAGGCTTCAATGGTGGTAAAGGGCAGTATAAGCTTTTATTTAAAAAAACTGCAATAGTTCTTCACTAGAGAAGATCCAGTCAAAATGCTGTGAGAAGGGAGTCATTCCTGCCTTGTGCAGGGCTCCAAATACCATAGCAAACTGGAAGTGATTGTCCAGGGTTGTTTGTAAAAGGGATGGTATACGGTAACAGAATTTCAGAACACATGGACATTGGACACTAATCATAATAAATTTGCTGAGTTTAGCTTTTATTGCTCATTACAAATAGCAGAAACAAAATTAAATAAATGACTGAATAGCACAGTTTATAACAGATAACAGTTGGTACCAGGGGTGGACTGACTGGACTCAGGGCCCCTGGCCCAAAAAGAGGTCTGGGCCCACTCCCCAATGACATCATTGGCCCCTCCCATTTACAACATTGACCGCACCCCATGACAACATTGACCCCTCCCTGTGACATCATTGAATCCACCCCATGACAACATTGACCCCTCCCCATAACAACATTGACCCCTCCCCATGACCCCACCTCCCACTATATCCTCAGTACCGCACACCTACCCCCCCAGGCCATCCAGTACTCCCACAAGCCATCCAGTACCCCCCTAGGCCATCAAGTACCCCCACAAGCCATCCAGTACCCCCTCCAGGCCATAAAGTACCCCTACAAGCCATCCAGTACCCACACCAGGCCGTCCAGTACCACCACAAACCATCCAGTACTCCCCCAGGCCATCCAGTACCCCCCCAGGCCATCCAGTACCCAAACAAGCCATCCATTACCCCCACAAGCCATCAAGTACCCCCACCAAGCCATCCACTACTCGCTTACCTGTACTGTGTGTGCTGCATGGTGGTGGGTCTTCCCCTTCCAGTAAAACCCCCGGGCCATAACCAACCAGGCCATCCAGTACCCCCACAAGCCATCAAGTACCCCACTAGGCCATAACCACCCATGCCATCCATTACCCCCACAAGCCATCCAGTACCCCTGCAAGCCATCCAGTACCCCCACCAAGTCATCCAGTACCCTACCAGCCATCCAGTACCCCCACAAGCCATCCAGTACCCCCCAGGCCATACCCACCCATTCCATCCATTACCCCCACAAGCCATCCATTACCCCCACAAACCATCTATTACCCCCAGGCCATACCCACTCATGCCATCCATTACCCCCACAAGCCATCCAGTACCCACACCAGGCCATCCAGTACCCACACCAGGCCATCCACTACCTCCACAAGCCATCCAGTACCCCCCCAGGCCATCTATTACCTCCACAAGCCAGCCAGTACCCCCACCAAGCCATCCAGTACCCCGACCAAACCATACCCACCCAGGCCAATCCATTACTCCCACAAGCCATCCAGTGCCCCACCAGGCCATCCAGTACCCCACCAGGCCATCCAGTACCCACACCAAGCCATCCAGTACCCCCCAGGCTATCCATTACCCCCACAAGCCATTCAGTACCCCCACCAAGCCATCCAGTACCCCACAAAGCCATCCAGTACCCACACCAGGCCATCCAGTACCTCCATAAGCCATCCAGAACCCCCACCAAGCCATACTCACCCAGGCCATCCATAACCCTTACAAGCCATCCATTACCCCCACAAGCCATCCAGTACCCCCACCAGGTCATCCAGTACCCCACTAAGCCATCCAGTACCCCACCAGGCCTTCCAGTACCCCACTAAGCCATCCAGTACCCCCACCAAGCCATCCAGTACCCCCACCAAACCATCCAGTACCCCCCAGGCCATCCATTACCCCCACAAGCCATCCAGTACCCCCACCAGGCTATCCAGTACCCCCACAAGCCATCCAGTAACCCCCCCAAGCCATCAAGTACCCCCCCAGGCCATACCCACCCATGCCATCAATTACCCCCCCAAGCCATCCAGTACTCCCACAAGCCATCCAGTACCCCCCTAGGCCATCCAGTACCCACCTAGGCCATCTAGTACCCCCACCAAGCCATCCAGTACCCCCACCAGGCCATAAAGTACCCCCACAAGCCATCCAGTACCCACGCCAGGCCGTCCAGTACCCCCACTAGCCATCCAGTACTCCCCCAGGCCATCCAGTACACAAACAAGCCATCCATTACCCCCACAAGCTATCAAGTACCCCCACCAAGCCATCCAGTACTCTCTTACCTGTGCTGTGTGTGCTGCATGGTGGTGGGTATTCCCCTTCCAATAAACCCCCGGGCCATACCCACCCAGGCCATCCAGTACCCCCACAAGCCATCAAGTACCTCACTAGGCCATAACCACCCATGCCATCCATTACCCCCACAAGCCATCCAGTACCCCTGCAAGCCATCCAGTACCCCCACCAAGCCATCCAGTACCCCCACAAGCCATCTATTACCCCCAGGCCATACCCACTCATGCCATCCATTACCCCCACAAGCCATCCAGTACCCACACCAGGCCATCCACTACCTCCACAAGCCATCCAGTACCCCCCCAGGCCATCTATTACCTCCACAAGCCAGCCAGTACCCCCACCAAGCCATCCAGTACCCCAACCAAACCATACCCACCCAGGCCAATCCATTACTCCCACAAGCCATCCAGTACCCCACCAGACCATCCAGTACCCACACCAAGCCATCCAGTAACCCCAGGCTATCCATTACCCCCACAAGCCATTCAGAACCCCCACCAAATCATCCAGTACCCCAAAAAAGCCATCCAGTACCCACACCAGGTCATCCAGTACCTCCATAAGCCATCCAGAACCCCCACCAAGCCATACCCACCCAGGCCATCCATAACCCTTAAAAGCCATCCATTACCTCCCACAAGCTATCCAGTACCCCCACCAGGCCATCCAGTACCCCCACAAGCCATCCAGTACCCCCACAAGCCATCCAGTACCCCCACAAGCCATCCAGTTCCCACACCAGACCATTCAGTACCCCCACCAGGCCATCCAGCACCCCCACAAGCCATCCAGTACCCCCCCAGGCCATCCATTACCCAAACAAGCCATCCATTACCCCCACAAGCGATCTAGTACTCCCACAAGCCATCCAGTACACCACCAAGCCATCTAGTACCTCACCAGGCCATCCATTACACCACCAAGCCATCTAGTACCTCACCAGGCCATCCAGTACCCCACCAGGCCATCTATTACCTCTACAAGCCAGCCAGTACCCCCACCAAGCCATCCAGTACCCCCACCAAGCCATACCCACCCAGGACATCCATAACCCTTACAAGCCATCCAGTACCCCCACAAGCCATCCAATACCCACACCATGCCATCCAGTACCCCCACAAGCCACCCAGTACCCTCCCAGGCCATCCATTACCCAAACAAGCCATCCATTACCCCCACAAGCCATCCAGTACCCCCACAAGCCATCCAGTACCCGCTTACCTGTGCTGTGTGTGCTGCATGGTTGTGGGTCTTCTTCTGCTGACTGCTGCAGTGATGTCTGTCAATCACTGTCACTGCTGTGCTTCCCAGTCTGACTTCTGTTGTCACCGTGTGTCCTCCTTGGTGAACTAGTTGGTCATGTGTGAGAGATATCCGGTCCCCTGTGGTGGGCTAGCTCTCTGAGTTCCACTCCCCCCCCCACATAATCACATGCCCTTGCGGGCCCTGATGACATAAGTGCGCATGCTGCTTAGACCAAATGATCGCGCAGGCATGTGTAGAGAAGGGGAAGAGGCACAGGGAGAGAAGCGCTTGCTGCCAGCCGCTGCCAGACAGTAACGAGCAGTGAGTCTGGACTCTGGCAGCAAGCAGTGTGTGCATGAGGATGATTTTGTCCAGCATGGTGGGATTCATGGGAGTGGGAAGGGATCGTTGACAGCCACAGTAATAGTATGTGAGGCCTCAGTGCCTCATGGTCACAGAGCGCAGTGCATCAGCTGCTTTATATAGGTGCAGGAGGGCCCAAACAGCAGGCAGGCAAGTGGGCGGGTTGCACTGGCAAAACATAATTATTAACATTGGTGGTGGCTGCGGGCCCCCCTCGGTCACGGGTCCTTGGTCCGTGACTGAATGCCCGAGTAGTCAGTTCGCCCCTGGTTGGTACCGTGTTAACCATAGAAATACAGAAGGCAAAAATATAGTCAAGTTGATACCTTTATTGGCTAACTAAGCAGATTTAGGATGCAAGCTTTCAAGACCTCTTAGGTCTCTTCCTCAGGCATGTGTTTTAGCACTGTTTATACATTGCAAATGTTATGATTATATTTAAGGCAGGTAGCATATGAATATGTTTTGCATATTCTAGCTTTAAGTACATGATATTTAAAGTTATATAAACCTATTTCACTTGTATTTGTTAGTGTTCCTTTAATCCCATGATTGCTAGACTTTTCTCCAACACATTGTGAAGCATGTGTAAACATTCAAGCTTAAAAAGCCCAATTTAAATCAAAGGGAATTTGGGGAGTGTATATGTGTTTCCTATAGAACAGTTGTTATGTCTTAACCCTTTGAGTACTTTGCAATGTGTTGAGTACCCAACTATCATTCATTGGGTTAAAAAGATGGTCATGTGCAGGGGCGGATTGTAGGGGAATACCAGCACCGGGCATTTTTTTTTTTAAAGCAGCCCACTAGCTGCACCGAGTCCCTATCGACGCCCCCTTGTGGTCCTTGTGCGGCATGGGAGAGCAGGCACCAGGATATTATGTCATATCTTGTTGCTCTGCATTAACCCTTTGAGTGCCAGAGGGGTAACCAATGCATTGCAAAGCAATGCGTTGCGTACCCCTCAGATACTCAAAGGGTTAACAAGGAACGCAAAGGCTGTCACAGAGAGTGCCTGTGCCGGTGGCAACACAGACCTCTCCTTCAAAATATCGTGGGACGGTGAGGTGAGATCTTCTGATCTCCCCCACCGGCTCATGATCTAGCAGCCCACTGGGGGATGCCCGATCCCCCAATAGGACAATCCGCCCATGGTCATGTGACAAAATAAATATACATTCGATTCGTCAATGTAATTTTCTATACTGAATAGTATGTTCTGAAAATCCTTTACTTTCATATTCAGCTTGAAAATCCAGTCAAATGTCTCTCCCTTCCGCAGTATTGTGTGTGTCAGTGTAAGGAAAACCCCGCAGCCTTTGATGAAGGGGGCAGGTTTTCCCTTATGTTGACACAATATTGTCCCTCATTGCGATCCGTCCAGACCAGATTTCAGATCTGAGGGAAGTCAGCATGATGTGCTGAAATGGTGGCTGGAGGGGGAAACATTTAATTGAATTTTCAAGCCAAATATGAAGGGAAAGAATTTTCAGAACATACTATTCAGTATAGAAAATGAAATTGAACAATCAGATGGACATTATTTTTTGACATTTATTTTTTGATATCACTATCCCTTTTATTACTCCAGTGCATCTTAGTACATCGGTCTCAAAATGTTAGAAATGTTTCTAGCATCCAAGGGATTAACCTCTGGCCCTTAAAGGGTTAAATCAAGAAAATAACACAAATGAAACAATTACTTCACTTTATAGCTGATATGAGAAAAGAAGTGTTAGTGTCTTTGCTGCAAAAATAATATTGGCTATCTTTGTGCCGGTATATCATTATTTTTGGCACAAAATTTAATTTTTACTGGCCTGCTGGTTAAGTACCAATTAGGTGGTAGCCCTAGACATGAAATCCAGTTTCTAGATGCTTTGAACCAGGACGTGCTTTGTAAGGCATGACTTTGTAGCACAACTTTTGTATAGCATACCACCCAACATTTGAAATGCCAAAGCAGAACCCCCCCACACACTCTCCAGTCCCCTCTCATTGCAACACACTCCTGTTCCTCGCTCATTGCAACACACTCAGTACCTAGTCAGGGAGACTATAGATGGTCTAATGAGGTCTGAGGATGCTGTGGGCGCTGCTGGCATAGTGCTTAGCCTCTTACTAAGTTGCACAGGCAGCTAATACTGAGGAGGACTTACTCTGATACACCCGTGGGTAGAATATGTTGTACACTGCGTGTATGCACATAAATGAAGCATGCAAAGTATCATTTTTTGCTGTCTACCTGCTCAGTGCAACCGTGGATGAGAGGGTGAATGAACTGAAGGCTGCTGAAGTCGCCTGGGCATAACTGGGAAGCAGGGCAGAAGCCATTGAAGCAGGACATAGTGCTAATGTGATGAGTCATCAGCATACCTGGGAACTTTCAAAATGAGCTGACCCTGAGATTGTGTAAATACTAACCCTTAAATCTCCCACAATATAGATTATCCACGATATATCCCTCATTGCTGTAATCGAGAGTCGCTCCATTCAGCATTCACGGAGACGTTAATATACAACAACTTACAGATATCACTTCATGAACACACACAAATCAAGCAGGACGTCTCCCTCTGCCTTTCTGGTACAAGTGGCACCAGTTTAGATACTAAAGAAGCATTTAACTGGAGAAGAATATATAACAGGTAGCACTGAACTCTCTCACCCTGAGATTTTGGCTCTTCACCCTGAGACCCTGAGATGTGGGCCAAAACCCTGAGTCTCAGGGTCAAACCCTGAGAGTTCCCAGGTATGGTCGACAGGGTTGGGCTCCAAAATCTGGACAGTTGCCAGCTATGGTATAGCAAAGACTTTTTAGTAGCAACAGTGTATCAGTGTAGCAGTGTTTTTCCAATACCTCATAATCTTAATAGAAACATAAGTGATAAAATTACAGAGAAAAATGCAGCTAACTGAAATAGTTGAGTGATTTTATTGCAATCTCAAAGCAATACCACCGAACTCCATACTACAAATGTGTTGCTGCATCATCATACTAAGGTTAGTTGCAGCATGCTGCCTCTCTGTGACAACTGCAGAGCACTTTGCCTGTGTGAAATGCCCCATAAGACACAATGATTCACAACTATGTTTATGTGATTTTCTGTCCACACAATATCACTTGTGTGAAAGAGGACTAAAGGGACACTGCCACAGGATAAACCTAAAAGAAAGTTTTTACACAAAGGCTAAGATGGGATGCTTGTTTACGCAGACAATACAATAGTATCACTTTACGATCATTTTAGTTTCTGTATGGCTAATTATAACCCTCCTTCCCGTTTTAGATCCACATTTAATAATACTTTTTGAAGACTCTTTCTCTTGTTTCCTAGAAGAGATAAGATCAGTGGTAGCTCTAATCCTTTTTAGAGTACCAATACCTACCTCTTGGTGCATGCACTGGGTGGGAGAAGCTCACAAATACAGCTCTAGGATCATTGTTTAGCTCATGATTGTATTCATGCAGTGTCATTACTGATTGTTACATGCACACACATGCACACAACAAATGCACCTCCTGGACAGAGCATGCCAGGTCAGTGACACTATACCTTCTGTTGGTGACCTGTTACATTTTGTCAGTGACCCGGCATATCCAGCTCTGTACTTTTTTTTGCCACTTTGCCCATCAAGAATAAGGAGACCTGGTACCTTTCTCTTTAGGAAATCACTCCTGCCCTAGGATGCTAAAGAAACATTTTGATATATCTACTATCCAAGGAGTTAAATAGTCACCACAGGAGATAACACAAACTGACACCATGGATAGTAGATATTCCCAGGTGCAAGAAAAGTTTTGCTTCCCCTTTAAATAAATGAATATATATATAAACCACAGCCTGTTACAGTATGCTGCATCTTCCCTGCTTTCTATGCTGAACATGTGGAAGTATCAGTAGGCATGATCATCAGATTAATCAAAAATAAATATTAACATGCCCTAAAATAGTCCAACAATAAAACTTGCAAAACTTTGGATATAGTTGTGGAAAAAATAAAATTGAATATATATAATAAATATGAGTTAGCAAAATCCTAATTGGATCTATATATAATAGTATCTAGTGCCAATATAACAAATAACTGCTCAATATTGGCTATATTGCCACCACAGAAATAGTGGGATTAGATACCTCGAAGAAATAAATGATAACCTTAGGTAAATCGATGAAACATAAATATAACCAATATACTTGCCAACTCTCCAAAAATAGAATCCCCATGTGTCCCCTTGTTTATAACATTACAAAACCATACAACGGAACTAAAAAAACACAAACAGAGAAATACAGGGACACCCCCCTAAAAGTGACGTCCAGAATCCCACCACAAAATATAGAGGAACCTCGAAAGCCACAATCAAAGGGATCCCCACCACCAAGCTATACGTAACTTTGTGAGTCCAGCAGCAAAGTGTAGATAGTAGAGTTAGAAAAGCCATGCTTAAAGGGAATACACGTAAGGGACTCAGAGGTACCTGACCATGTAAATGTGATAATCCTCTAAATATAATTCAGTGGTTTTTAGGGAACAATACTCCACTTCAAAAAATCACTGTATATATGCCTTGATGCGGCCATGGAAATACATTAAGTTTCCAATGCCTGAGACACTTCTTCTCCTAAGAGGAAGACCCTCTCCCTCATAACAACCTCAACCCCCAGCTGCAAACCTCCCTCAATATAACCTGCAACGTTAGAATCTCAGACAGAGAAATAAAGACTCGGGAACAGAAATAGGTGGCAAATAAATAGATCACAGTTTTTATTAAAGGGATTTGACCTATTTAATGGGGCACATGGAATACTTTCCCAATTCTTAATAGGTTCACCCTCCCCTGGTCAGAGGGATGGAAGAATGTGGTTAACTTTTAAAACGTTGCACAGAAAACATCTTGCGACTCAACACTGCATTCACAAGGTCGCCTTGATTAAAGGGCGACGTGAGAATCTCACCCTGCATGAAAGACCGAGATTCTCATGTCGTGTCCTAAAAGGACGCTGCCTTCAACCCAGCCCGCATACATACAGGAGGGGTTTACTCAAACTGGCACTGACTCACTAACTGGGATGCACTGGCATTGAATTACTAATCAGGACATACTGGCATTACTCACTATCAGAAACAGAATGGCACAACTCGCACTGGAACTGACTCACTAACCAGGACAGGCTGGCACTATTCACTATCAGGACAGACTGACACCACCCACCACTCTGAGTCACTACCCAGAACACACAGACTCACTAACCAGGACAGATTGGCACTACTTACACTGGCACTGAGTCACTACCCGGGATACTCTGACACAACTAACACTGGCACTGAGTCACTAAACAGGGCATACTGGAACAGGCTCAATAACCAGGACATACTCAAACTGACTTAGTAACCAAGACAGACTGTTACTACTCACTATCTGGGGCAGCTTGGCACCACTCACACTGGCACTGGCTCACTAAACAGGATATATAGGAACTGACTCACCAAACCAGATTAGGCTGGCACTACACACTATCTGGGGCAGACTGGCATAACTCATAATGGCACTGATTTGCTACCCAGGACACAATGACTCACTAACCAGGACAGACTGGCACTGTGTACACTACCCGGGACACACTGGCACTGACTTACTAACTGGGATACACTGACACTACTCATACTGACTCACTAACCAGGATAGACTGGCACTAAAATAACTGTCAACAGTAGCTGTCTGTCCTGCAAGACAAATACCTTGGCATCGCTTGAACCCGTTTATTCTCCTCAGTCATGACACCTCCAGACTGGGCTGCAATAGGAAATGGTGGATAGGAACCGCTAGTAGCTGCTGTCTATGTAGTACCAGCAAGCTAGCACTGCTCAGAAGGCAAAGACAGGTATGAAAGAGGGAGAAACCAGCACAAGAGAAACCGGCACAAGTACCAGGTCAGAAAGGAACAAGTCTCCGCAGACAGGCCGCTCCAAAACAGGAGGCAGAATTGGATGGGTTAAAGAGATGCTAATGTATGCGGGCTGGCTTAAAGCGCCTTTTTTAGGGTGCGACATAAAAATCTAGCACTTTCATGCAGGGTGAGATTCTCATGTTGCCCTTTTCATCAAGGCAACCTGGTGAATGCATTGTTAGGTCGCACCTCTTTTGTCTGCGAAGTTTCAAAAGGTTACTGAAGAATGATTGGCGTAGTCTCTTACTGAGGCCTCTGGCTCATTATTGGGCAGTCAGCCTTCCTTAGCATTTTCCTGCATGTTGAATTGTTGCCACATTTTCTGGGAAAAATACCAACCTTCCTCCTTCTGTCATGGATGTATTATTAGCACCAAGCCTCATACTTACCAGTGCAGATAAAATGCTGTCAGGGTGGTGACCCTAGCTGTTGACTGCACATATTTATAAACTGCTTTGTATGCTTTCATTTATCCATTATTGAGTAGAAAGATACACCATGGAAGTAAACTATTTACTTGTGTTAGGTTCTGGCAGGCTTATTATCTTAAATATCTAGTGCATGTGGGTCCATGAATAAGTAGGACTTTATAAGCTTATTTTAATCTGTGTTAGTATGTTTGCCTGCCTAACATTTGCTAGACAAGGATATATTGCAGTTCATTCATAACTACTCAAAGGCATATGCCATAGGTTGGACACTCTGAGTCCTACAGGGCTCCCTTATGTCCATACCTGGGAACTCTTCGGATTTACCCTGGAGACTCCGGTCCTGACAGAGATTTATCGGGCCTCCGGGTCAGAGGCTGATTCCTCCGGATGTGGGGAGTTTCTATTGAAACTCTGCCACATCTGCTTTTTCTCCCGCTGTTCTCCTTCCCAGCCTTCTGTGTGACACCTTTATGTCCCGCCCCCCCACTCGCATCAAGCCCCGCCCCTTTTAGTTTAATGTTTGGTCACCCCCTGCTGATCAGAGGACTCCCCTTCGGGAAGCCCTCAACTAGAAGTTCCAAGGTATGCTTATGTCACTCAAAAGGTAAGCTATCTTCAGTGATCGCAGGTCATCATTATATTTATTTTCAACATGAATAAATATATACACATTTATAATTGGATTCTCACATTTAATTTAGTTATATTGAGGCTAATGTGCTAAGACAAACTAGAGCAAACTAATTACACTGTTGTTTTTCAGACCTCATAACATTCAAAGGGCTAAACCCCATTTAAATTAATGGCAGTTTTTATATGTCCAATATGGTACGTCCAGTGTGCTTTTCCACACTGAAAGGTATATTGCTGGACTGTGGCGCCTTTCTCAGTGGAAATTGTCACCTCACATGAAAGTACCAAAATCCATAGAATTGCATCTTTATTCCATTCCTACAGCAATGCAGCAGGGCAGTTGGGCAGTTCTGTGCAGTGGCATTTCATGCATATTACATTAGAGGATGAGATGCTCAAAGGAACCTCCAGTTAATGTCTGATCCATCTGGGCATCAGGCAGTAATATTTGGTTGTGACAGGATCCATGGGAATATGCAGGAGCAGGTGAGTGAAAGAACACAAATGATAGAAATGTAGCAGGAGGCTGCTACATTTCAGTTGTTCATGTGAAGGAGCCCTTAAGTAAATGGCATTCTTTACTTTATACAGCTTTTTCATGTAGTTATACATTTTTGTATTTTATGAAAGACTTTCTCAGCTACAAACATTATTTCCAAGTCTTATTTCAATTGCTGACCCAATTAACATTTTGATAGCAAGGGGGAGGGGGATCTAGAAAGCATTGTTAAGATAAAAGTATGACAACAAGTTCAGACAATGTCCCCTCAGTATTTACACTTGTCTCTCGGTATTTGTGATCTCGTTTCTTCAGAAAGAAATTGTTCTTGAGATTATATAGAATATAAAGGGATTAACTTGAAATAATTATTTATTTTATGCAAATTGGAATGAAGATGCTGTTAAGACAGATTTTGAGATAGCTATTTCTATGTGTATCTGTATCCTTCCTTTGACATTGGTCATGGATAGCACTATGTTCATTAAATTGCATACAATGAAGCACCCACCATCTGCAAACACTTGCTAGTCTTTTTGTTTGAAGTTTCTAGCTCTGACAAAGTAGCTTAATTTCCCTGACCCTGTCAGTCCTGGATTAGATCTGGACTTCATGAGTAAACAAGAAAATATGACAGAAAACCATTAGGTAACCTGATGACATTAGTCATTTAAGTTGATCCTGAAATCTGCACAGCGTTTCGGCAAAGATAGGTAAGGTATACATTTACAAAGTTCATCATAACATGTATTATTTAGGTTGGCCATAACATACAGAAAACATAGTGGTTCAGTACAAAATAGAGTACTCGATTTTGAAGGGAACATAAATAAGTAAGTTACAAGAGCCTTGTATGTATAACGCGAGTACCTTCTAGCTGATTGAAGCCTTGTTGTAGAGGTGTCATTTTAAGTGAGACTTGAAGGCCGCAAGGAAAGTGCAGTGGTGCAGGCTGGTAGGTAGAGCATTCCACAGATGAGGAGCAATGTGGGGTAATGGTTTGATACGAGAGAGAGCTGAGGGTTGATTGGAAAAGGAAGAATGAGGTATAGCAGGAGGTTAGAGTGGAAATGTAGGAAGGAGTAGAGGAGAAAAGGTCTTGAATCAGAGGAGCAGCATTTTATAAAATTTGCAGAGATTGATGGGCTGCCACCGGAGTGATTGGAGGAGGGGCAGGAAAGAACCTAGGTGACAATAAGGTGATGTATGGGCATATATTTTTATTAATATTAAGTCCTACATTGAAGGTTTTCTGGACATTTTCCTACTTAAGAAATATGGTCAGGTAATTTTCAGAAATGTTGCCTCAGATTCCACTTTACACATTTACTCTAAGGAATCCAGGTATAAAGTGGAATCTGAGGCAAAAAGGTGATTCCTTGTTAAACTTAGTTGCATATGCCTACCCAGAATACCTTGCAGTAGTAACAAACACTGCAAATGTGAGATTTCTGTGGGAAAAGAAAGTCTTATGGCTTGACTGGTGTGTCAAATTTTTGTTTAACATTGTATGTACCACCCTATATATATATATATATATATATATATATATATATATATATATATATATAGCGAGAGATATAGAGAGAGCAATCATCTTACCAGTGATTGAAAAATCTTTAATTCCAATGCTAATATTAACCCCTTAAAGACCAGCGGTTCTGGGGTGTGTGGTCCTTTAAGGACCAGATAGGGAAGTTCAACTTGCTGCCCCACGTGACTGAAAGAGAATGCTCCGGTCTTGGAGCGATCAGCTTCAGTCCCCACTATTACTCGCGCGGTGAGTAAAAGTACGTGACGTGCCAGGGCTGTCACTGGTCCTTAAGTGCCGGACCAGCGTGACGGTCCTGGTACGTCATCAGATGTGAAGGGGTTAAGATGGAGACTAGCCAGGCATTCCTGATGCAGAGCCCTAAACGGTTTTGAAAGCTTGCACTCCAAAGTTATTAAGTTACACAATAAAGGCATTTTTTTACTCTGGAAGTCTCTATCCATGGCCAACACGGTACCACCCTCTACAAATTTTAAGGTGGAGAGATTTTAGACATTTTGATGAAATTGTTCCATAAAATAACAGGGACATTAAAGGTGTAGTAATACTTCATTTTATCATTATTTTATTTTGTAGGCATTAAAAAAACATGAAGAAAGATATAAGTCTTATCTCTCAAACCTTTATGGTTTGCGAGATATTCACAAGCAAAGTATCCCCCTCCCTCCCCTTTTACCTAGTGTAAGCCATCTCTTCTCAGATGTGGAATCTGATTGTAAGACCAACAGATAACAGCAGGGGACAATCTTCTTCTTATGAGAACAATGAAAGCCCTGCCCGCCTTGACAAGTTTTTCAGGTTTTTCCCTTATCTTAATTGAAGATTGTCCCTCTCTGCAATATACCTGGGCACCTCCCTTCTGCTCTGGCTGAGCAGTGTTACATCAGTAAAAGAGGCGGGAGGGGATTTGTCAATGAATTACTCTTGAACTACAACTCTGACCGAATTGCAATAACACTCTCCAAAGTCCAAATACTATGATGATTAATTAGAGCTGCTTTTATTATGAAACATTACTATCCCTTTAAGAAGTATTCTCTGTCAGGAAATGCATCTCGGCTCTTATTGTAAAAACGCCTGAGAGTTCTAGGGAAACAGTGAGTGGGAAAATGGAAAGAAAAGGAAAAACTAATAAAAAGGCAAAATTGCATTTAGCTGTGCCCAAAGGCATAGCAACTCAAATGACAGTAGACAAGGTAAATAACTACAGGTTTAAAAGGTCAACCTAGACCAATCTTGACATGTGAACTGCACTTTTTATGAACTTTGAAGCTGCAATGTCCTTTGGCACGGTCAGCTTTAAGTATCAACTTGATTTCTTACTTCTTTTATTCACAATTTGGCATGATGTATTGAGCGTCTTCTTACAAGGGTGTTGACATCATTTGGTGTCATAAATATATTTCTGTGAAGTGTCTAAAAGCTGCTAAATTGTGAACTTGCATGGGGTGGGGGTTGCCTCTTCTTATATGTAAGAGAAAGTTAAAGGAATAGTAATACTTTATTATTACTATCCCCCGTATTGTAGATATTTGCAAAACAATTTAATAGCCCCCAGGTTCATCTCTCAAACCTTTATGGTTTGAGAGATAACTGAAGGCAAAGTTCCCTCCTCCCTCCCCCTTCCCTGAAGTCAGTGTCGTACTGACTGCAGGGGAAGTCTGTCGTACGAGTGGCATGCGGCTCTGCAGCTGAGCCGAGATCCCGTTAGTGAAAAAGAATTATTTCACTGAAACGGTCTTCTACATGTGCTTGGTTTGCAATCACATGTAGAAGACCATTTCAGTGAAATAATTCTTTTTCACTAATGTGATTGCGGCTCTGCTGCAGAGCCGCATGATGAAAGTCAGACCAGATATCCCTGCAGTCAGCGCAACGCTGACTTCAGGGAAGGGGGAGGGAGTGGGGAACTTTGCCTTCGGTTATCTCTCAAACCATAAAGGTTTGAGAGATGAACCTGGGGGCTATTAAATTATTTTACAAATATGTATAATATGGGGGATAGTAATAATAAAGCCAGGGCTTATAATTTTAAATCCTTTGCTACTAGCCAGACCTGAAAAGTTACTCGCCACTGCAAGCCAAAACATACCCACCAGGGCTGAATTTCTACTCGCCAGGGCTAAATTTTCATTTGCCATTGGCTAGTGGTGAGTGGAAATTTTGAGCCCTGAATAAAGTATTATTAACCCTTTAAAGTGATAGTAATGTTTCACAAAAACAGCATCCCCAATCAATCTTCATAGTATTTGAGCCATAAAGAGTGTTATTTCAATACTGTCATTTGTAGTTCAAGAGTAATTGAATGATAAAGTTCCCCCTCCCGCCCCTTTTACCTAATGTAAGCCCCTACTCCTCACATGTGGAATCAAGTCCATAGACCAGACAGCTCACATCAAGGATCAATATTCTTACTGTGAGAACAATGAAGGCCCTGCCCCCCTTGACAGGTTTTTCAGCTTTTTCCTTTATCTTAATGAAAGATTGTCCCTCTCTGCAATCTACCTGAACACTGCCTGCTGCTCTGAGCTGAGCAGTGTTATATCAGTAAAAAGGGTGGGAGGGGAATACTTTGTAATTCAATTACTCTTGAACTACAACTCTGACAGAATTGAAATAACACTCTCCAAGGCTCAAATACTATGAAGATTAATTAGAGCTGCTATTATTGTGAAACATTACTATCCCTTTAAGGAACATTTTTTGTGAGGGTCAATAACATGTCCTTGATTAGTAACACATAATTAAGGCAATTTTCTATTGCCCCTTTAAGAAAGGGCTATTTAACCTCCTATTAAAAATAAGAAGAGGTTAGCACTTTTAACCCTTTGAGTGCTGGAGAGGTATGCTTTGCAATGTGTTGCGTACCATTCTGGCACTCAAAAGGTTAATAAAATTCCCCCAATAATCAATGTTATGGCTTAAGATTTTAGTATGTGGTTCAATAGAGAGTAAGAAAAGTTGTTTTCGAAAGTGACAAAATATGGGGGCCAGTATTTAAAGTATTAACCTCTTCTTAATATATAGGTAAGGAGAGGGCTTTTTTAACGGAGCAATAGAGTTTTAAATGAACGTGAAGTGACAAGAAATTATATGTTTTAAAGCAACATGAACATCTAAAATGAAATTGATTGATAGAATTTTAAATATCATGTATTTACAGCTAACATCTGTAAAAATCATTTGTTTTATTTTAAATCCCTAAAATATAATATTTAAATTGCTTTTGTAATACATGTGTACACTGTCCTATTCAGACAGCACGTGGTTAATTTTTATTATTTTATGTTAGTCATTAGAGATGTGCAAACAAAATGAATTGATTGAGATTATTATACTCCTGCTCTTTTATTCAATACAGCTTTTTCAGACTGATTACAGATAATCCTGGACCATAACATCAGAGATAACTATCAAAATTGCTATGGTAATAAGGAATAGGGAGTCCTGCAAAGTTCAGGAATATGCATATCAATATTTTGGAAATAAATAGAGCTTTTTTACTGATGCTAGCATGATGTAAAAGACACAGGTGTTTATAACCCCTGTTCATATTTAGATGTTAGTGTTATTTGTTTATTCTTAATGTTCCCAAATATCTAATAGATTAGCACTGGGGGACTTGCATTCCAATTAAAAGTCAGTGTCCAAATTTTAATATTAGAGTGAAAATATTGTACCAATGTTGAACCGAAGTTTTTAAAGGACTTTGGCACTTTTTATAGCAGTTAAAACTATGAAAAAAAGTGGGCATGAATGTAAAACAATTAAAGTGATAGTAATGTTTCACAAAAACAGCAGATCCAATTAATCTTCATAGCAATTGAGCCATACAGAGTGTTATTTCAATACTGTGGGAGTTGTAGTTCAAGAGTAATTGAATGATAAAGTTTCCCCCTCCCGCCCCTTTTACCTAGTGTAAACCCCCACTCCTCACATGTGGAATCCAGTCCATAGACCAGACAGCTCACATCAAGGGACAATCTTCTTACTGTGAGAAAATGAAAACTCTGCCCCCATTGACAGGTTTTTCAGCTTTTTCCCTTATCTTAATTGAAGATTCTCCCTCTCTGCAATCTACCTGGACACTCCCTGCTGCGCTAAACTGAACAGTGTTACATCAGTAAAAGGGGTGGGAGGTGGATACTTAATAAATTGCACTTGAACTATAACTCTGACAGTATTGAAATAACACTCTCCAAGGCCCAAATACTATAATGATTAATTAGAGCTGCTTTTATTATGAAACATTACTATCCCTTTATTATGTTAAAATTATGTTATTTACTCCAGTTTTAATTATGTACTGTTACAAATATGTATCTTCTGTATTTCCAAATAATGTTTCTTTCAGCTGTTTTCAACAAAACAGCAAAAATATGAATTCTCAAAAGTGTTGTTATACTTTAAAAACATTAAAGAGATAGTAATGTCTCATTATAAAGTAAGGTTTGATCATTCCTCTTACTTTGTAATAACGCTCTGCACCGTTCATATTCATATCAGTCTAGTGTTTGTGTAATTATATTATCAAGTTTCCCTCTCCCTCCCTATTTATAGAAGTCAATCTTCTTCTCCCAGATCTGAAACCGGGTTGCTTGACCAGACAGATCACAATGAGGGACAATATTGTGGCTATCAGTATAAGAAAACCCTGCCCCCCTTGATGGAGGGTGGGTTTTTCCTTATGCTGAGGCTTTCTGTTCAGAAGACAGAATAGTGACATATATAAAAGGGACGGGAGGGGGAAACTTTATAATATAATCAGGGCTTAAAATTTGAAGTCCTTTGCTACTAGCCAGACCTGAAAAGTTACTCGCCACTGCAAGCCAAAACATACCCACCAGGGCTGAATTTCTACTCGCCAGGGCTAAATTTTCACTCTCCATTGGCTAGTGGCGAGTGATAATTTTGAGCTCTGATATAATTATACAAAAACTAGACCGATTTGAACATTGGCAATGGCGCAGAGCATTATTACAAAGTATAAGGAATAATCGAACATTACTTTATAATGAAACATTACTATCTATTTAAAATGTTTCGAAAATTGTCCTTAAATACTGATCACAATTTTCAAATAACTGTTTCTTTAAACATAAGGTATACAGTTAAAGGGATAGTAATGTTTCACAAAAACAGGCGCTTCAATTAATCTTCATAGTATTTGAGCCCTAGAGAGTGCTATTTCAATACTGTCAGAGTTGTAGTTAAAGAGTAATTAAATTATAAAGTTTTCCCCTCCCTCCCCTTTTACCTAGTGTAAGTCACCACTCCTCAGATGTGGAATCTGGTCCACAGACCAGACCGCTCACAGCAAGGGACAATTTTCTTACTGTGAGAACAATGAAAGCACTGATCCCATTGACAGGTTTTTCAGGTTATTCACTTATGTTAATTGAAGAGTGTCCCTCTCTGTGATCCACTTGGACACCACCTTTTGAGGTGAGCAGTGTTACATCAGTAAAAGGGGCGGGAGGGGGATAGTTTATCATTCAATTACTCGTGAACTACAACTCTGACAGTACTGAAATAACACTCTTCATTGTCCAAATACTATGAAGATTTTATTATGAAACATTATTATGAAACATTGCTATCCCTTTAAATGTTATAAATCTATATCTTCTATGTTTTCAATGAGTATTTCTTTCCATAATTTTGCAACAAGACACTGCTAATACCATAATTTTTCAGAAGTAACATTATGTTTTACAAACATTCCAGACTAAAAAAAGTGGAGCTAAAATTGACTTTAAATTTAGAGTTTCCAAATAATCTCATTTGGAATACGTCTTTGCTTTGACTAACTCAAATCCATATTAGGTAGATTTTCCTTTCGAGTTGTTATGACTTCTTTTTCCTAGAGATGGTTGTTGAAACAGGGTAATAAATTCTATGGTGTTAAATACATTCCACTAGTTCTTCCATTTTAGGGAAATATCATATATGGTAATTTGCCAAATATGGGCTTAAAAGTAAAAAAAGCATATATATATATATATATATATATATATATATATATATATATATATATATATAGTTTGTAGTTCAAGAACCGCACTCACAGGGCTTCCAAATGTTGCAAAAATGTGCGAGATTTATTATCAACGTTTCGGCCCTACCTTGGGCCTTTGTCAAGATAAGTTGTATTTTTGCATGGAAATCGTCACCCAGGCTAGTGTATATCTTTTGGAGAGTGCTAGGACTCAACTGTTTGGTATTGTAACGGAAGCTGAGAAGGGACTGCGTCGCCTTCCGCCGTCGTTCCCGGGTCTCTCCTTCTTGACACCAGATAAGCGCCATCAGATGCACCGGTTGAAGTATGGACGGTTACTGGAAACAGTCACAGGATCACTGGAAGCAGGGAAGAGTCCACGTCACCGCCTGACAGTCCACGAAGTTAGGTCGCAAGAAACTGGCAGCAGGCGGTCGACGATTCAGGATACTTGGCGCAGATGGGTATCAGAGTGGATACTTTAGACCATAAGCAATACAAGACTCCAGGACTCCTTGTTCACTCCAAAACATAACTCATTTTATTGACACAAACCACAGATATTTATACACTGATGGGTGAAACCAGATACAAAAGGGCGTGATCCAATCATAATACATCAGACAAAATGCCAACAACAGATGGTCTTAACAGATACAATGACTCAGAAATGATTACATTTCAGATACAAAAGGGTTTGACTGAACAAAGACTTGAGGGGCATGAATGGATTAACACACAACAGGGGGTCTCAGGACAGTTCTCAATACAATGACTTGATTAACACCCAGCAGGAGGTCCTGCTACAGTACACATAGTCAACTGGCTGGAGTGGCTACAATATACATCCTAGGGACAAGTACAATTAAACACATACAATATTTGACAATACATAAAACATAAATCTTTTAACATAAAGATAGTAAACCCCCCATCTGAGGTCAAAGGAGGCCAAGGGGCCATAGTCTTTAGGTAAAATGTTCGAGGTCCAGACAAGGCTCAAGTAACGGATAAGATCCAATACAGGTATATATATATATATATATATATATATATATATATATATATATATATATAATAGTCAGTGGAAAGCACTCACGGGGCTTCAAAATAGGTTAAAAATGTACTTTATTAAATTAAATTAAATATTTAATAAAGCACATTTTTTAATCATCCCGTGTAGAGATATTATTACCGGAGCCGCTTCCAAATTATAGAGCGGATAAGAAGAGAAGTAAGGAGCTTCGGGAGTTACCTTATAAAAGATATCTGGGACATGTGGGCTTGTGTTTAAGAAGAATTTGGCATATCGGGACGCCGTGGCTTTATGAAAAAGTAGAGCAAACCAGGAGGGAGAAAGGCCTGACGATATCGCCATTTTGTAAGTTTTTTATTGTTACTTGCACTAGTTTGATAAGAATAAACACCGCTTTTAGATTTCCTTCTTTGCGCTCTGTTTCTTATGTATGTAGACTTATGAGGATGGAGAGTCTCCTCTGAGGTGCTGCAGTAAGAAGTTGTCTGGAAGGCTGGTGCTTATTATCTTTTAAAGGATTGTGATACATTGATAGACTTCATCTCCATTTCATCTCTTTTGATGTCATTTCATCCCATTTCATCTACATTTTTATTTTAAGAGATAAGTGACTGTTTTTAGAGTCTGTTCTTATATTATTTGTGTTCTTTGGTTTTTGGACCATTTATGTTTTACTGTAGTAGTTGATTGGATTTGTTAGACATATACATGTATATGTGTATATATATATATATGTGTGTGTTTATTTTATTTTAGTTTTTCTCTCTTTGATTTTAATATCTACTTTTTGGCAATTGGTGATATATCTTGTGGTGGTAACTCCAGCTAGCATCCCAGCGCATCAATATTGTTTCTAGATAGTGTGACTTAATAGTCTGAGAAATATGGTCATTTTATTCTGAGTTCCTGTGGACCATGTTTGCACATGGAATTTAACAGGGTACAAAAGCACAGAGCACCCTAAATTCCCTCATGCTCCTATACTGTCTTTCCTTTGGTGATGCAGCGTAGTTAGGATACATTTCCATTTAGATAGCTTAGTACATCAGCAATAGGCAGGTCAGTGCCCATATATCAGTTCCATCTTCTGTTTTTTCCTGGAATAATATCAGTATACCTGATATGTGGTTCTAATGTGATTAGGGGAGCCACCACGTCTAGGAAAAAATACATCCTACTGCTGTTTTGTACTTATTATTGGCACCAATATAAAATACTTTCTAGGTAGCATGTTAATTAGTGCTATTTTTATTAAAAAGAATATATTTCAATAAAAAAGATAAAAAGAATGTTGAGGTATAAAATCATATTTTAATAATGTGAGATTCCATTCAACAGTTTAATTTTCACTTATCTGCTTAGTTCATATCCTGTTTTCCTCTTTATTTGGGACTCCATTACAGAGGTTCATTTCACTTACCACCTTATTTCTTGTCCCTCCTTCATCTCCTTCTTAAAGGGATAGTAATGTTTCATAATAAAAGCAGCTCTAATTAATCATCATAGTATTTGGGCTTTGGAGAGTGTTATTTCAATTCTGTCAGAGTTGTAGTTCCAGAGTAATTCAATGACAAAGTGTCCCCCTCCCGCCCCTTTTACTGATGTCACATTGTTCAGCCATATCAGAAGGGAGGTGCCCAGATAGACTGCAGAGAGGGACAATCTTCAATTAAGATAAGGGAAAAACCTGAAAAGCTTATCAAGGGGGGTTAGGAATTTCATTGTTTTCATAGAAAGAAGAGTGTCCCCTTCTGTTATCTGTCTGGTCTATGGACTGCATTCCACATCTGAGAAGAGATTGTTTACAGTAGGTAAAAGGGGCGGGAGGGGGAAACTTTGCTTGTGAATATCTCATAAACCATAAAGGTTTGAGAGATAAGACATATATCATTCTTCATGTTTTTTTAATGCCGACAAAATAAAATAAAGTTAAAACGAAGTATTACTATCCCTTTAAATCCCCTTCCAGCTCTCTTCTGTGTACGTCCAACAAGTTTTTAGTTTTACTGGTGCATCATTGTATTCTGATCTCCTGTGTACTGAGCTTTGCCTGTTCCTAAAATCCATGTATCTGCTGCCAACCTTTGGCTTCTGTATGTTTGACTACGTTGACCTTTCCAGTTATTTGACCTTGGTGTGTCTGACTATTCTGCTCTATTATTCAGCCTACGTCTTCAGTCCTGTTTGCAAGTTCCTGGGTCCTATCTCTTCTTCCACATGCGGCTGTTGCAGCTTTGTCTACCCAACAGTCTACGGCTGCTTTTCTCTTGTCCTTTGTGTGGCTGTCTTCTCTGGCTCTACACCAAAAAGATGGGAGAGAGACTGAATCAAGCAATCATATAATGTGAGTCATTCTTTACAGTTTAGACTTCTGCATTCATTTTGGAACTAATTAAAAATATAATTAGGTGTTTTATTACATTTGGATTAAAATAGCAAATGAATGGCATGAAACATAACTTTTCCCAATGCCAAATATCACATTCAGTTCTTTCATTCATTTTCATTAATTCATTCATTCACTTATTTATTCACTCATTCATTCACACAATTAGAACACTCTTTAAACAAACCAGATCCAGAGGAGTCCTCAATGTCCTGGTCCTCCAGTGTCTCCAGTATAAATAAAAACAAAATAAAAAAAAAAAAAAATATCCTGCCATCACAGTTGCAACTTCCGCCTCTCATAAATAAAATACCCACCCCTTTCATCAGGCTGTTGTCTGAGACAGTATGAGCAAAAAATGAATAGGGATTGCCTTTTATATAGCCAATCTCTGCTCAGATTAGCTCACACTCTTCCATTGGCTGGGATTGTGTGGATAATCAGGGCACGAAACAATCAGCATCTAGCTGTATGATCCTGTAAGCCCTGAGGATAGTGGTGAACAGATTTTGTCTAGCAAGGAAAGTGTTTGCCAAAATTCTAACCTAACGTAAGTAAAAATTTTTGTCGTTCACAAGTCTAATACAGACCCATAAATACATATAAGCAAAATGTATTAAAAAATATAACTTTATAAGCAAATCTACAGCAAAATAATGATATTAAAAACACTTAAAACTGCAACAGGAGGACAGATTGATACCAGTAAAATATGAATCCTACAGTGACATATAATCATCATAATAGGTATAATTACCCCAATAAATCCCTTTATATTAATGAGAAGTGCATAGCACAGCCTATATCAAACAGCATAAGTAAACAAACACTGTCCTCAGAAGGTAACACTCTAATTGGTAATCATTTACAGTGAATATATAATGACAAAAGGTGAAAAGTGCTTAGTCCTAAATATCTATATATATATAAAAGAGAAAGGCTCATTACATAATATATGTCTCATCAGGAGACACACACACACCCAGGGGCAGCAGTAGGGAGGAGTTACTGCTTCCATTGGGTGATTCAATGGGGGCGTGAGTTGGCCCCACCCCCACTATCCAGTCCGCCCACAACTATACAACTTAACAAAAAAACAAAATGGCTGCCGCTCGCTCCTGCATCACAGACATGCACACATGCTCCACTCACAGAGCCCCAAACACACACACCACCAAACACACACATACCACCAAACACTCACACCACCAAACACTCACACTCCACTCCATTTTATTTTACCCTGCTCTGCCCACCACTCACACTACATTCATCAACCTATTCACTCGCACCACTCACACCCTACAACAATGAGCAGTATTTAGTTTGCCACATCCTATACTGCACTACAAATCCCACGATCCTCAAGCCCTTCTCTTACAACCTATACACCATACCACCACAAGCACAAGCTCCGCACTGCTCGCTGTTGTCTCTTCACTGACATGTATGCTACATCAATGGCATGTGGCTTCAGCCATATCTCCTCTATGCTGCCTGTCCTCAACATACGGGGGGTGACGGCTTTACCCTCCCCCTCAACATCCTCATGAACCAAAAAAAAAGAATGCCCGGAGCCCCTCATTCAGGGGACAGCCATGGAGGAGTCTCTCAGTGCTAAGCGGAGGAGTGCGGCTGCGGGTGAGCGGCCTCCTCCAGCTGACCGGGTACCTCCCGTCTCACCTACAAACCACTGGAACGGGTCCCAAGGCTCCCACACACACCAGGAACGGGGTGACAAGGAGGGACACCATCCACACAGAGCTGGGAGAGTGTGATTTCCAGTGTATCTGACCGCAGTCTTTACCCCCAGACCATCAGGTATCCCTGGTAGTTCCTGCAGATCAACAGGCCAGCAATTCTTATCTCTCTTTCACCACTTGAGTGCCAGAGAGGTGCTTACCTCTCTGGTACTCAAAGGGTTAAGAGCCGCCAATGACTGCACATAGGGAAAAACAGAGCAGACAAATAAGGATTTTTACGGAGATCCCATGCTCTTCTGAATGGTATCCTTTCACACTGACACACATACATTTAAACACATGTAAACACAAACCCTCAACCACTCAAAGGACTTAATCCCCACGGGCAACGCCGTGCCCATTTTTTTATATAACTAGTTGAAGAGCACGTTACACAGGCCACAGTGCCACTGTCAGCCGGTCGCGAGGCAGTCATGCGTAGTAGAGACTGCCCGTGCCGCGGCTGATACAGAGCTGGACGCTCCTTCAGAGCGTCCAGCTCTGTATCAGCTGTGGCACAGGCAGTCTCTACTGCACATGACTGTAGCACGCGCAGCAGTCTCTACTGCACATGAATGCATTGTTACACACATTTTAGCGAATTATTGTATAGGATAGTCAAAGGAAGAGGAAAACTTCCAGAAAATGGGGATGAAGAGAAGATTTTAATGTCCTCCTTCTCAGGCCCAAAGCATACTGCCACATCTGTGACTTTCTCATGGGAAACTGGGAAACAAGTAAGCGAGGTCCCTTTGAACATGAGGCAAACAGCCAAAGAAACAGTAACAATTACATCAGGGAATCACATGATAAACGCACCTCAAAAGATGGCAAAGTTCATGTATAACTGTAAGTCAAATAGAAGGCAACTGCATCTGCCAGTCCCCTAAGCCAAAAATGCAAGTTAAATTGATTGTGTGCAGGGCCTTGGAGATAGTGAGGAGGGAAACCATTCTGTAACATCATTTTTGAACCTGAAACACTGTTTTGCAAGACCCAAAACATGTCTTACAAAACATTTGTTTTTGTTCTAAGATTCATTAACCCTATGAGTGACAGAGACATATCCAACGCATTGTCTTGCAAGTCGTTAGATACCTCTCTGGCACTCAGAGGGTTAAAAAAAGTTGTTCCCTTGCCTTTAGACTTCATCACCATGTTCTGGTCCAGGGCAGTCATCTAAACAAGCTTGGGAACTTTTCTCCTCCTCCTGCTTTCCCCCACCCAATTAGTTGCGTCTCTTGCTCTTCACTTCAAGACATGCTACCCTACTCTCTCCTCAGTCCACTCCCCTCACTTCTATATCTTTCAGCCCCCTCCCTGAACTTCTTTCACCGTATTCCACTGTATCTTCCTTACCTTGCCCCCCTTTCTTTATTCCTCTACAGTTCACCCCAAATTAATTGGGACAGAGCCAAAAATTTCCTAGATCCCCTCAATTGATACACAAAATTAACTGATGAGGTTTCTCTGGTATACAGCACAAACGAAACATGCACTTAAATAAACAATACCAAATTCTTTGATCATGAATAAGCATGGTCAACGCAAAACTCGTTGATCAGTTGGATGCTTTTTCACTACATCTACTGGTTTGCTACTCCATAACTGTGAGTCTCTCCATACAGAGATATTAAGGCCAGAAGACTCTGGAGGTACTGTAACAGTTTTTACATTCATGCTACAAAAAAGATTCAATGTTTTTATTTGAGGATTTGGTTTTGCTTATGGAAGTGCTTGTTTCTTTTGAACTGTATATGTATTCCATATTCTCTTATCGCACCCAGTGTACGACTTTATCCTTGGTTCATATGGGATCACATGGCATGTGGGAAGGATACGGTAAATAAATTGTAACTTGTGGACAACAGTTCCCTGAAGTTAGACCTTTTATCATGTACTAGTTGAAAAGCCCATTTACCCGGGCCACAGTGCCACCCAGCAACTGGCCGGATCCTAACTTGTCAGTGGCCATGCTGCAGTCATACACAGTACTGACTGGCCAAACGCGCAGCGGCTGATATGGAGTGGGGCACTCCGAATTCAAACTGTAGTCCTCTCTGCGCACCTTCCTGGGACCAAGCGGTCCCAGGAAGGTATGCAGAGAGGACTTCGGTCTGAATTCAGAGCGCCCGGGCAGTCTCTACTGCGCATGATGGCTTCTGACAAACATCCTTAGCGAATTATTATATACGATGTGTGTATGAGCTGCTTCGTCTTGTGCTATATGCTCTTGAGATTTCTCACATCCATTTAACACTCTAGTATCATACCTGGGAACTCTCCGGTTTTGCCCCGGAGACTCCGGATTTTAGACTGAATTAACGGACAATGTGTGGATCACAGGGTGGGCAGAGTTTAAGTAGAAACTCTGCCCACTTGTGCTCCATCCCGCCTGGTTACTCCCACTCCCCACCCTCTTAGATACATTTTGCAGGGTTTTTTTTGTTTTTTTTTTGTCCCGCCCCCCCCTCCGCGACTAAGCCCCATCCCTTTTATGACGCAAATCGCATCATTTTCTTCATAGGTCGGCACTGACAGGGTAGCCCTGTCTCAAAAGTTCCCAGGTATGTCTAGTATTCAAGGAGTTAAATGATTACGGGAAAGTGTAAATATCAATTTTGACATACCATACATCTGATCAATGATTTTATCCACTTTGTAAATATGGAAGGATTAAATACATAAGAGGGCATATTACTAATACAGTTCAATACACTGGAATGGATTTCTCATAGGAGCAAAGAAACCAGTGCACACCCAGTATGTAATATAATCCCACAGGGGCTGAAATATGTAGAATGATCCTAGGTGTTCACTACTGATCAGAAACAAAAAGAGAAAAAGATACCCTGCAAAACTGAGCACTCAAAAAACCATCTTTGTAACTGCCCCTTGAGGGTCCAAAACATGAGAGTAAGAAAACCTTTATTGGTTTAGTATAAAATATGGGCAAATTAAAAATAAGTAGAAGATAGTATTGACTACCTGTAATAGAGTCACATGATTCCAAAAACGTATGCTGTACTATCATATAGTATGTATATATAATCAGGAAAAAATAGGTAATTAAAACATTTTTTTCCAAATCTCAATCTAGATGATAATGAAACTTAATTCCGGTCTTTCACAATTGGCAATCTATTTGTAAGCAGTGGAAACTCACGTGATGGAAGATCTTGATGAAATTGCTTACAAATAGATTGCCAATTGTGAAAGACCAGAATTAAGATTCATTATCATCTAGATTGAGATTTGGGTGATTTATTTAAATTACCTATTTTTTCCTGATTTAATATAAAATGCCAAGTGTGAAAAGCCATCTCTGATTTAACAGTATTGTATCAGAACTAATAGGCTTTTAAGGTCAGCAATTTCATCAAGATCTTACATCTATTTGAGTTTCCTCTGCTTACAAATAGATTGACAATTGTGAAAGACGGGCTGTGATCAATCAGCGGTTATTGCGCTGTATCAGAGCTAACAGGCCTTTGAAGACTTCATTTTCTATGTGGGATTATTAATTCCCTTTTTTATTACAAACATTGGTTTTGATATTACAGTACATTTTAATGTATGAGGACCAACAAATCTGGTATTAGAAATCTTATACCTATGTCATTAACTATTCTCTACTTTTCCACTTAATGGCATTGGCTGTATCTGAACTAATAGGCCTCTTCTGTTAGGGAATTAAGATTCATTATCATCTAGATTGAGATTTGGGTGATTTATTTAAATTACTTATTTTTTCCTGATTATATATATATATATATATATATATATATATATATACAAATTATATGATGGTGCAGCAAAGGATTTTAGAATCATGTGAGTCTATTACATGTAGTCAATACTATCTTCTACTTATTTTTAATTTGTCCACATTTTATACTAAACCAATATACTAAACTCCCATGTTTTGGACCCTCAAGGGGCAGTTACAAAGATGTTTTTTTGAGTGCTCAATTTTGCAGGGTTTCTTTTTTCTCGTTTTGTTTCTGATTAATTCTACACTTGTCTAACACCAATTTACTAAGCTACATAAAGGGATAGTAATACTTAAAATGTTAAAAAATATATGTTGTAGGGTTTATCCCCCTGAGTAAAACAAGAGTACTCCCACAGCTCAAACTTGAAGTTTTTAGGTGCAATATCACAGTGGCCTGAAAATTTACAGTGGCGCTGTTGCTACACCATCCTATGGACTGCTCTGGTCTGTAGACCATAAATCTCCATAGGATGGTATAGCAACAGCGCCACTGTAAATTTTCAGCCCACTGTGATATTGCAGCTAAAAATACAAGTTTGAGCTGTTATAATTTAAAAATAAAATATCTCTCAGCAGTCGGAGTACCCTTGTTTTATTCGGGAACATAAACCCTACAACATATATTTTTATATCTTATATATTACTATCCCTTTAACCCTAGCCAAGAGGAGGACAGTGGGGAAGTATACAGGAATTTTGGCACATTCAATTCACTCCATCTTGTTTCACTTTATGCACTAAAAAGGTCAGTGAGGAAACTGACATAGCTTTACCAGAGCCGGATTACAGGCAAGGTGCACAAGGCGCCTGCCTAGGGCCCGGTCCAATGAGGGGGCCCGGAGGAAGCCTCATTCCTTCACTCAACCGTCTCAACGAGTCCTCCAGGAACACGTGGGAACACCATTCCTGCTAGCAGGACTCCTCTGCCTGGCACCGCAACACAGTCAGGTCTGTGTAGCTACAGTGCTCCCTTGTTGCCTTTTTAGTAATGCAGAGAGTGCTGGGAGTCAACATCTCCCAGTGCTCTGCATTACTGAAGAGAAGACCACGCGGGAGATCCAGCAGCTACAGGTTTGTAATGGGGGGCAAGTTGGAGCTGATGGGGGGCAAGTTGGAGCTGATGAGGGCAAGTTGGAGCTGATGGGGGCAAAGTGGAGCTGGTGGGGGCAAGTTGGAGCTGGTAGGGGGCATCTCTTACAGGAATCTCGATACCAGAGGCAGACTGGCCCAGGGGGCAGAGAGAGGACAAAAATTAAGTAGTGTATCATGGGTTTCCTCCCTAACCCTGACTACCTACACAGTATTTAGTTTACACTACAGTTTTGTGGGCACAGGCACTCAAAGGGTTATCCAGTCATTGGATAATCCTTTGAGTGATAGTGCCCACAAAACTGTAGTATATCCCTTTGAGTGCCTGTGCCCACAAAATTGTAGTGTAAACGAAATAATGTGTAGGTAGCCAAAGTTAGAGAGGTATGGGGGGACCCAAATTGATACCTTGCCTAGGGCCCCGTGGAGTGTTAATTCGGCTCTGAGCCTTACTCCATTTTCCTGCAAATACTATAGGAGATGCATTCCTAACTTGACGACAGTGGAATGCGTGTGATCATACACTCTACTATATACCTAGGAGTACAGGCACACAAATTGAAAGTTAAAACCAATGGAGCTGCGCTGCCAAATTTGTATATAACCCCAAAATGTAATTAAAATATACATTAATGAAAAATTCACACTGATTACAAAAATAGTAAGGGGCAGCGCGTGATTCACTTTTCTTTTTTCTTTTCACTGTGCTATACATTTAATTTCTATATCAGAGGTGCCTTATTTACAAGTATAACAATGCACATTTATTACAACCGGTGCATAAGTGTACAGAGTGTTCATATACATTTATTCACTAAGACAGTATTGGGAGTGTGAGGTTGACTGAGAATATTTACTGTGCAATTCCCACTTGAATAAACGGTTATCATTCCAGTAAACACAGTATTATCTGTAGCTACAAATTCCTCCTCCAAACAAACACAACTGTAGAAAGCAGTCATTCTTTTTCTATTATCCTTTTCAATTACATGCAAAGCAAGCAGCAGGAATGTCAGAAGACAAATCTCATCACTAGATCCACAAGAACAATACAGTTATCACTTAGGTGAACCTATTCCTAGCTACATAAACAATTGTACTCTCCTACATGACACCATATGTCATATCAGATATTTACAAAGACAGAATTGGGAGTATGAGGTTGACTTAGAATATTTACTATGTAAATCCACCTTGAATAAACAGTTGTCATTTCAGTAAACACAGTATTATCTGTCACTACAAATTCCTCCTCCAAACAAATATGTGAAGAAAGCAGAATATTTTTTTCTATACTACTTTTTAATTACATGCAAAGCAAGCAGCAGGAATCTCGTAAGCCAAATCTCATCACTAGATACACAAAAACAATAAAATTAGCCCTTAGGTGAACTTATTCCTAGCTACACAAACAACTGTATGTGCTGCATGACAACAAAGGCCATATCAGATAGCTGGCTCTTGTTTTTGTTAGGATCACTTTAACTCTTTAAAAGGATAGTAATACTTTGTTTTATCTTTATTTTATTTTGTAGGCATTAAAAAAAACATGGGGAACGCTATAAGTCTTATCTCTCAAACCTTTATGGTTTGAGAGATATTCACAAGCAAAGTTTCCCCTACTGCCCGTTTTACCTATTGTAAGCCATCTCTTCTCAGATGTGGAATCCAGCCCATAGACCAGACATATAACAGAAGGGGACAATCTTCTTCCTATGAAAACACTGAAAGCCCTGCCCCCCTTGAAAAGTTTTTCAGGTTTTTCCCTTACAGACACCACTGATGACAGCCATAATAAACCCTTTGGCGGGGCACTTCAAAATCCCCAAATCATACAAGACTGTTTTCCATGTGTCCCTCATTAAGCTGCATTTGCCAACCTATCTGTCTCCCCCCTCCCAAAGCTGTTTTATAGATGTACAGAGGAAATTGATGTCCACAAAATCTTGGACTCTAGCAGTTAAGCTTGCCACCTGGAGTACCTTATCCAATGTAGAGGTTATGCCCATAGAAAAATTGTAAATGCTCCTCATCACTATGAATTTTCACAGAAGACACCTAATCACATACCTGCTCGTGGACATGGCTATGGGCAGAATACTAATCTTGTGCATACATCCATGTGTTCTGGGCCTCAGAGATTTATGGGCCAAACTTTTGTGCAAATGTCAGGCATCCTAGCTCAATCACTCATACCAACAATATAAATTATAATAATCATACCTGGGAACTTTACAGAAGGTGCAACCCAGAGGGTAGCCGCCTGGTGAGCTCTATGATGCGATTTGCATCATTAAAAGGGGCAGGGCTCAATCGCGACGGGGGGGGGGGGGTTGAAGAAAAGAAGAAAAAAATCACACAAAAAAAAAAATGACAGAAAAGACTGGGGAAGTAGGAGAATGGGGCGGGGAGTGGGAGGAACGGGGCGGGATGGAGCACAAGTGGACAGAGTTTCAAGAGAAACTCCCCACATCTGGCAAATTAGACTCTAACCCGGAGACCCGGTAATACAGTGTTAAATCCGGAGTCTCCGGGGCAAAACCGGAGAGTTCCCAGCTATGCTAATAATGGTCATTTATTCAATAACTGCATAAGTTTTCAAAAGATCTTCATAGCAACCAGTAATCCTTTCATGCAGATCCAATAAGGTCTAAGTAAAAAATAAAAGCCTCCAGTTGACGTTTTATAAAGATAAAAAAAGATAACAATAACAGTTTATACAGTGGTTTACACACTGGTGTTCACGACAAGTGTGCTTATTAAACATCTTTCCTTGACTCAATCATTTTGCTTTCAGCAGTTCTGAGAATTCTACATTATATTAATATCTATTACACTGAACCATACTGTGAGGCTATGTATCCACTGCAACAATTTAAGTCATTGACCTAGTCATCATTATTCTGGGGAATGAGAGTAGAGATGGGCAAAAAGTCCTGTTTGGTTCCTGTGGAAATCTCACCCATTTTAATAGATTTTGCTCCATTTCCTTAATACCACAGATTTTCATGTGAGAACGATCCCAGTTCCTGTCTATGTTTTCCAATGGCCGTAAAGCTTCCTGCCTCCATACTATAAAAAACAGAATTTCCTTCCATGCAGTATGGTTTTATATAGGAGTGACAGAGAGGTAGAGAGAGATTGAGAGATCTATACATCTAAGCACAATAAAAATAAAGTTGTTTGTGCTGGCATTATAACCAGCAGCAGGAGAATGGAGCATTATGCTGCTGATACAGAGGCAGAGGAGGTAGTGAGCAGCACCAATGGTAAAGGGAGCCCAAATACCCCTGACCCAATGATCCCCAGTCCCACAACCTAGGCCCTTTAGGGAAACATATTGTAGAAGGCGGAACTGGCTAGCAGTATGAGCGGCACACTTCAGCTGCCTGTGCCTTTTGTGTCTGCTGAAAGTGTGCCTTCTTCTGAGGAGATGGCAAATGTGACAACAAGGAGACCCTCTATCTCACTTGTCATACCAAACAGCCCCATAGAGCAGCAAGAAACTGGTGGTGGTTGTGATGAGAATAAGAGTGATGATGTTGGAACAGTTGGTGTGGAGGAGAGTATGAGAGTGTTTTTTGTGTAAAATGATAAGGAATTGGAAAAAGAGATGCAAATGGGAATGGGCAAAAACCCCCATTACCAACAGTGATATTCTGGAGTTTGGTGCTGTGGCAATTCTTGCAGATGCAGGATAATTATGAGCAGTGAATTGTGCCACAGACCAACATATCCACCACGGGACTGGGCTCTTCAAGCAGTGTTATGGGTCTAGGACAGGTTTCACTTGTCATCAACACTCCTGACCTTAGCTCTAGTGATAATTCTGGAGCAGCATTGCCCAAGCCAATGAAGTTGATTCTGGAGAAGATGAAAGCCATTCTTATCCACCTCTCCCCTCAGAGAAATCATGGGTGTGAGAATATGTTTTCCTTGGGGAAGGCACAGTGCAGTCATCAGCGACTGCCCTGTGCTCTGTGTGTGAAAAGTGGAAAGGAGGGGATACGCCTCGGCACATCTGCCCTTATAAATCACGTACATAGACATCACAACATATATGTTAAGCATGTGGAATCTACTCACTGTCCCCACCTCATCAAACTCAGGGTTCTCTTCCTCTGGCATACCACCTTTGGCTCCATTATCTCTCCCACCAGCTTATAGAGTGTTTCTAGATTGGAGAATCTGGCAGTTCATGTCCACCTATTGCACATTGTGTGGTGCACTGACCACCCATGACAATGTGGTGGAGAGCAATCAAATGTAGGGGATCAGGAGCATCTGCAGACATTCCACCCCAATGAATATGTTAAGCCAGCGTTAGGGAGGATTTATTATTTTAGTCTTCTATCTTGACATCATGTGTCCTTAACAGAGTGGACAAAGGCCACAGTGACAGCAGTACTTGGTTTTGTGTGTGTGGGGGGGTTACATTGCTCACCTATGTGTCAAGGTGTCTGGTTGCAGTTATTCCTGCTGCTTAAAGGGATAGTAATGTTTCATAATAAAAGCAGCTATATTTAATCATCATAGTATTTGGACTTTGGAGAGTGTTATTTCAATTCTGTCAGAGGTGTAGTTCAAGAGTAATTCAATGACAAAGTCTCCCCCTCCCACCCCTTTTACTGATGTACCACTGCTCAGCCAGAGCAGAAGGGAGGTGCCCAGGTAGATTGCAGAGAGAGAGACAATCTTCAATTAAGATAAGGGGAAAACCTGAAAAGCTTGTCAAGGGGGACAGGGATTTCATTGTTTTCATAGGAATAAGAGTGTCCCCTTCTGTTATCTGTCTGGTCTATGGACTGCATTCCACATCTGAGAAGAGATTGTTTACACTAGGTAAAAGGGGCAGGAGGGGAAACTTTGCTTGTGAATATCTCTTAAACCATAAAGGTTTGAGAGATAAGACTTATATCATTCTTCATTTTTTTAATGCCTACAAAATAAAATAAAGTTAAAACAAAGTATTACTATCCCTTTAATATCAGAGCAGATATGTCAATTATTGTGATACTTCTCAGTCCTTCCATTATTTCACAATGTTTCCTTGTACACACTCTGCACATTGCAGTTGGTGATGAAAAACACAGTTCTTTCTTGCTCTCACTGGAAAAAAATAGTATCCCACTACACCCATAATTTTAGGTGAGGTGCATGAGGAGAATAGGGATGGGCGAAAGTTTGTACATCAAAAGTGAAACAAGAGAAAAATTACACTTGTCACCGAGCTAAAACGTTCTCATAAAAAATGCAGTTAGTTCTGCTTTTTGTTGCCTAACTCATTGCATTAAAATCACGTAGCAAGTTACCCTTATTTTCCCACAGGCATAGTTTAAATGGGGTGTCTCGTTCACACAGCATGCCATTCTATGTTTGTGAGAGGAAGAGAGAGCAGCACATTTTTCAGCTAGAGAAGACAGGCTAATAAAAAGGAATTGAAGCTTAGTTTAGAGATTCTTGTAGGCAGGTCATTTGTTCTCTGTATTATGGGTGTCTGTGGCACTCTGGAGGACAGGAAGAGAGAGAAAGGAGGTTGATCCCAAATACCCTAAAATTCAGTGTGACTAACTTGCAAGACACAGACTGCCATGAGCCAATCTCCTTCCTGATATGACTGTTATTATCTCTGTGCTGGGAGACTCTGGGGGTGTGAGAAGACGGCAAAGTGGATTTACCTCAAATACCCCAACATTTTGTGTGGCTGGTTGAAAATACACAGGAAACTGTGATCCAAGTTTATAAGTTCCTGCCCGTCTGGCTGTTATTATCTCTGTGTTAGACCCTGTCGTGAGTTTAAGGCAGACTGATACTAAATGAGTTTGCAAATTTTGTAGAGGGCCAAGGCAAGACATCACACTTCATGAGTTTTATAGTGTACTTTACAGTAAGAACACAAATGCACAAAGAGCCAGAGGAAAGGAGTAGGAGCAGTTCAGGGATATGTGAGTAAAGTGGTAGTTGGTTGCTGCAGCATGTGCAATAAATGATGGCGATCTCTGTCCTCCTAAGGAGGATGCAGTTTGTTAAGGTCCCACCATAAGTTGAACCACCACCAGCACCAGTACTATTAAAAAAATCTATAACACTGAAGATGATAATGAGTCATATTTTAGTGTTGATGGTATAGTGGAAAAAGGTGTAGCAGCTCAATCAACTGCCACGACAGTGAGACAAACAAGCACAAAAACACCTGTCACAAAAGTAGAAAGTGAGCATTGTGAAAGTAAAAGTAAAAAGAAATAGTTTGAGACGTCTAAAAGCTTAGAGGAATATAAAGGCAGTGGGCAAGAAGCAGTGGGTAGTGTTGAGATGACCTAATTATGACTGATGATGATATAGATCTAGAATATATTCCTTAAGCATCATCCTCTGCTTCAAATAGAGATAAAGTTGAGAAATGATTATGACATGGCCAGAAATTTAGCTGAAAAGAAGCACTGTGCCTGTATATAAAGTGTTTGAGAAAGCAATTGTAAATTCTGACTCTGGACAAGCAAAGATGCCCAAAATACTTCTTATTATGCCTGAAGAAGAGACCTAGTTGTCTTTAAAGCTTGCATCTTAGAGCCAGTCAGTTGGCCAATAAATATATCATTTTACTTTACTAGTCTCCTGCAAAGATACACAGTCATCCTGTCAGTTATCAGTATTGTCACCTCTTCCAAGTCCAAGCCCCTGTCAGCCTCACACACTATTGTTAAGCAGGATCCTACAGAACAGTGAATGCTAGGAGATGGAGTCTAGAGAATGGTGCTGGAAATCATGGGCTACACATGCTTGACTGTGCTGCAGACTTGGCCAAATAAAGTTGCCAGCTGCAAAGCTGGATAATCCCCACCAGAGGAGCCAGTGAATGTTAAAGATGATCAAACAGTTGTAGAGTAAGTTCTCCTATAGGAAAGTGTGCAGGCTAGGGTGCATGGCTAGGGAGCGAGGCTAGCTAGCCGGGTCTACCTGGAGGTGGACAACTCTCCAATAGATAAATTAGCTATACCATCAGTGCCCAGCTGGGACACAATGAGGATACAGTTAGAACAATACTCAGCAATAGGTACAGGGTAGTTATGAAGCAGGATGAAGAACTAGATGTAAAAGTAGTCGTACAGCCCAGGTCAAACACAGAGAGACAGCTGTGTAGTTGTATAAGCCAGGTCAAACACTCTGTGGTTCCTATAGGCAATGACAAGAGTCATAGACTGCCCACATATGCTGCACACAATGCTTTATATTCTATAAAAGAGCATAAAAATCTGTCCTATCACAATCTGAAAATGAAGGCCCTTATCAGGTGGAATTCCATACTGTGCATGCTAGTGCATTTTTTACAAGCAAAATAAGGCCATTAGAGAGTACACATATATTATTAAAGATGAGGAGGAGGAATGTGAAGGGTTGCTACCATCTACCACTTTGGGAACACTGCTATGACCACTAATGTGTGTCAATAACAATAATTTGGGAATAACGATTACATTTGGCACAAACATGATAATGGTTGTGATTGCTGTAGGAATCATGAATATGTATGTATGCATATATATATATATATATATATATATATATATATATATATATATATATATATATAGGTTGGCACTCACATCATTCCTTTCGATTTGCCTGGGTGCAATTGTAAGTAACTTGTATATGTGAAGAAAGACAACCACTCGTAGGTCTTATATAGGGGTGGGCAAAAAGTGTGAAAAATTTCCAGCGAAAAATTTCACGAAACCGTGACGGTTTTTCTCTTTTCCTGTGAAAACTTTCAACCTTTCCGCCTATGCAAAAACGTCCTCCTTTTCGGCAATTTTAGCAAATTTTCCGCCTATTTTAACACATTATTCGCCTTTATTTCAATAGGTATTACATTTTCTACTGTAATATTACTTCTTGTGAGGGCTGAAGTTTAGAAATAAGTGGCTGAAAGTCAATGTTGTGAGTCCTACAGCAAAATATGCCTTGAAAAATGTGTTAGCATGCAGAATGCATTTGTCCTTTGCCCACAACACTAACTTCCTGCTTAAGTGACACTGGCACATATTCATGATGTCAAGTAATAAAAAATAAATAAAATACAACCTACAGTGTGGCAGATGTGTATGGTAGTGGTGGTGGTGGGAGACTGGCATGGTGTGATTTGTGTATGTATTTTTACCATTGTCACATGCTATCCTCCTTCTCAGATTATTGACACACATAACTTATCGGTCATAGCAGTGGACTGGTCCCAAGTGTGGAAAATAGTGGAAACCCTTCTTCACATTCCTTGTCCACCTCCTCATCTGTGCTGCTGTTAATATATTTGTCCTGGCTTTGTCTGTCATCATATGTGGTTTCTGCTACATATTCAGATGGTATGAGATGTTGGTTCATTTTTAAGAATGTTAGTTTCCCAACATTGCTGCTTGATGACTGATAGGGTGACTGTTTACTTTTTGACATATATGCCAGTCCAGGGTCAGACTTTCCAATGGCTTTCTCAGACAGTTTATAGACAGGTACAGTGCTCCTTAAAAGTGGTGGAAGATTCAGCCTTTGACTTTCTGCTAATCTTATAGCCCTGTCACCATCCTCACTCTCAACTTCATCTGTATCTGAACAAGAGAAGGTTGCTAGAGGGATATAGTCTAGATCTGCATCATCATCAGTCATCATTAGGTCATTATCAGCAGCATCACCTGCCACTTCTTGCTCAGTTTGCCCACTACAACCCTTATATTCCTCTAAGCTTTTGGAGGTCTCAAACAATTTCTTTTTACTTTTACTGTAACAAAGTTCCCTACTATGGGAGTTTTGGTGCTTGTTTGTCTCATTATCTGATGCAGCAGGAGGTTCAGCTGCTACACCTTCCTCTATTATGCGATTGACAGCATCATCAACACTTGAATGCGACTAGTTGTTGTCTTCAGGGTTCTTCTTATTTGCTTCTTTATTTCTACTGGCACTGGTGGTGCTGGAACTAGTTTTGCTGAGACATTGACAAACTGCATCCTCCCTTGGAGTAGAGGGATCATCATCATCACTGACTGCACACGCTGCAACGATCATTGCTGCAGTCATTTTTTGAACTACTTCTTTACTCTCATGTTCCTGCGCTGCTCCACCCCTCCCCCTTCCCTTCCCCCTTCCCCTTGTGCATTTGCCGGACATTAAGTGTTTTTTTACTGTACGGGTATACACAACTGATGGAGCTGTATGAGGCCTTGCCTAAGCCCAGTCAGCTGTCTGTCACTGTCAACTAATATGTTTAGTTCTTTATTCTTTTTTATTTTTTTATTATTTTTTTTTTAAGTTGTCCACCCTGTCGTCTTATCACAGTGTGTCCAAAAAAAAATTCTAACTGAAAAACAAAATCAACAAAGTCTTTCCACAGACTTCCCCTCCCAGCAAAGAGACAATTACAGCAAGATCAGCATGCAAATAGATCCCTAGCTGCCTGTGTCTTGCCAGTCAGACGTATGGAATCTTGGAGTATTTGGGGTCAACCTCCTTCCTCCCTTTTTCTCAGCAGAGTGTCTCACTGACTCTCCTAATAAACACTTACACAGAACAAATGTCCTACTAAAAGATTCCCTAAACTAAACTTCAATTCCCCTCTCTGTCTTCTCTAGCTCAAACAAGGTGCTGCTCTCTCCTCTTACAAACACAAAATGGCTGCTGTGAGAGCCTGACATCATTTTATATGGCTGTAGAAAACTTTTCTTCCCATTGATTTCAGTGGGCAGAAAAGGCGGGAAAAAGTGGAAAATCTGCACTTTTTGCGGGAAATTATTCCCTAAGCGGAAAGTGCCATTATTCGCCAATTTCAGTTTGAGGCGAAAATTTTCGCCCATCCCTAGCCTTATACACATAAATATTTTTTTAAATTTGACGTTTCAGTCTGGTAGGGACCTTTATCAAAAATGAATAAAAACCAAAAACTTTACTTTGTACATACCCATCCATATACGTGACCATCATGCACAAAACCACCTGTCAAACCAGTGAAAAATGAGGTCTGTGGTGAAAACAAAAGAAACAAAACAAAACAACTCCAAAGGAAACATGCTCCCTCTAGTGAGGCAAATTGACATAAATTAGTCAGATTAACTATGAACATGCTAAATGCAATGTCCATTGTAATTGAAGTGAAATATGAAGACATTCTTAATCTAGTGAAACGTCAACAGACATATTCTGAGATAAAATTCATTATCTTCCACAAATTCCCATGGAAGCTGCCCATTTTACATCTGAATGTAACATTAACAGGTCCAGCAACTTTGCCATTTTCACTGATTTTATCACAGCTTCTACTTCTTCTACCAAAACCTCTGGCACTGCAATCAGTTATTGTCCTTCATCCTTATAAAGATTTTAATAAAATTCTGCCTCGTGTTTTGGTATTTTCTGCATATTCTACCCTGTTTGTTGCATCATGGCAACAGTTTCTTTTGATATTCGGACTGGTTTATATTGTTTTACAGTAGATGCAAGGGCATGGGCAGTGTCTACGATAGTCTCAATTACTTTTTAATTATGGGTTGAAAAGTCTGTGTCTGGAAGGTCTTGCAGCACACTGAAGTGATTAAACAGTGCTATCTCAAAAGTCTTATGATTTTTCAGTAGCTGGCTAGTATCAGTCTTCACATTTGTTGACTTTATCATTTTCTTTCTTTTTTTTTTGCAGTCAGTTTTGATTTTTGCTCTCACTAGACGATGGTCACTTCCAAAGTTAAAGGGGAACTACCTCCCCACACAATCTTTACCTTCACTAAGTCCCCATCTGGCAACTAGCTACTTAGTAGCGCTAGTCGCCAGAATAATTACCTTATTTAATAGATTTCTGCTCTCTTTCATGGGTGACAGGCAGGACGGAGCGTGGACATCTTGCCATTGTGACGTCCGCTCTGTCAGTCCCAGCCAGAGCCAAATGGCTCGTAGCATCTCCTCCTAGACCTGGCTGGGACTGACAGTGCAGGCGCGGACGTCACAATGGCAAGATGTCCACGCTCCATCCTGCCTGTCACCCATGGAAGAGAGGAGAAACCTATTAAGGTAATTATTTTGGTGACTAGCGCTACTAAGCTCTAGTCACCAGATGAGGACTTAGTAAAGGTAAAGATTGTGTGGGGTGGTAGTTCCCCTTTAAAACAATTTAAGCAGTCAGTGAATATCGTTTTATTATTTGCAAATATGAAGTCCATTTCACTTCTATTAACAATGGGTTTTTCCATGTCCATTTTCTCTGGGCCTTTTGCCTGTAGAATAAATTAATGATGTGCAAATTTAGTTCTACAAATTTGATCAACTGGTTGCCTCTGTCATCACTTTTTTCAGTTCTATGTGGTCTGATCAATTTTTCACCATTTTGAATCTAATTCTCGCAATGAACTCTCCCATTATAAATTTATAGTAGTAAATGTACGTTTGTAGAGGCATAATAAATCATCATAACATTCTTCAACTTCATTATCACTGTGGTTACATGTAAGGGCATGAACATGAATGATTTGAAGAACATAGAGACTGTTTAGTTTGATAGCACATGAAAAGATTCTTTCAGAAATACTTAACTTTTATGACTGAGCCTGTCAATCTTTTGCTAATTAAGAATCTGATTCCATTGCATAATTCATCATTGGTTCCTTTATAGTACAGCCAGTGTACATCTCCTGATTTGACTAAATCTTCTTCTTTTTTTGGAGTCTCACATAAACCGACAATGTCATAATTGATGTTATTAAGTTCTTGTACTGGTTGCTCTAAGCATGAGACCTTACTCATAGATCGAATGCTAAGCATTCTAATGTCTAAAGACAGAAGGCAGTCTGATAGAACCTGGTAATTCTGAGGGAATAGATCATAATCTACCACACTGGTCCAGTTAGGATTGGCAGATTTTGGATCGATTTAGTTTGGCGTCTTAGCTTTGATCTGTCCTCCTTGGGTGACCCTGCTGGGAGAATATGGCATAGCTCTCGGCTTCATTGACACATTCAAACACTTCCACCACAATAAGCCATCGACCCATGGGAGTGATTGAGATATATATATATATATATATATATATATATATTTATTTATATATATATATATATATATATATATATATATATATATAAAAGAATAAGCCTCATTGCATAAATTATGGTACCTCACACACAGAACATAATTTATGTCTCCTCAGAAAACAAACACACATTGAACAGAATGCCTCATTACATAATTTATGTCTCATTAGGAGACACAACTCCTATTGGGTGATTCAGTGGGGGCATGTTTATCATACAGGGAGATGGCCCACCTCCTCCAGCCCGCCCACCACTATCCAACTGACAAAAAAAAAATATAGCTGCCACTTGCTCCTGGTAGGGGATATCAGTAACTTCTCCTGGTCCACTCACACTCTCACTCAGGATCAGGACCCCACAAACACACTGTTTCACCTCCCACAGATAATTGTAACCCTCCATACACCCTGTTTCACTACAAGGGTATTTTCCATAAAATACAAACACTCAGGGATAAACTTAATAACAACTCTTTTATTTAACTCTTTTCATCTCTTCAGTCACCTCACTAACTGTCTGTTTTCAACTGTCGCTCCTTCACTTCCTGCTTCCTGATTCCCGCCCTTTCTCCTTAAAGGGAGAGATATGCTTTGCTGTATGTTACAGAGGACAAGCCTCAAACACCACTATCTATTTGTTCCCTCAGCATATTGCTACGCTGCCTCAACTGAAGAGCCACCGTGTGTTATATTGCTATGTTACCATAACTTAACCCTTTGAGTGCCAGAGGGGTACACAATGCATTGCAAAGCAACTTGTTGCGTACCCCTCTGGCACTCAAAGGGTTAAGTAAGGAGGAGTTACTGCTCCCATTGGCTGATTCAATGGGGGAGTGATTTAAATCATGCAGGGAGTTGGCCTGCCCCCACTATCCAGCCCGTCCACCACTATCCAAGTAACTGAAAAAACAAAATGGCTGCCACTTGCTCTTACACCACAGACACAAACACATCAGCCAAAAAACACACACACTCACACACACTCAATCATACACACTCAATCATACACACTCACAATAATTCACACACTCACACTCTCTCACTTGCGCTCACACATTCACTCACACTCAATCACACACTCAATCACACACACAGTCAATCACACACACTCTCACACACTCACACTCAAACACACTCACACTCTCTCACTCACACTCTCGCATTCACACTTTCACACACTCACTCACACTCTCACACACTCTCTCTCACACACTCACACACTCTCACTCACACACACTCTCACTCAATCACACACACTCTCACTCAGTCACACACACTCTCACTCACACACTCACACTCTCTCACTCATACTCACGCACTCTCATACACCCTCTTACACTCTTACTCTCACACTCACACACTCTCACTAACACACTCACACAATCACTCACATGCAATCACTCACACGCAATCACTCACTCTCACTCACACTCACTCCCTCACACCCTGGGAGCCAGCACGATCCACCTTCCACCATAGTCTCACTCACACTCACTCACACCCCGGGAGCCAGCACGATCCACCTTCTACCATAGTATGTGCAATTACCACATGCATTTCAACTACATGAATGAATGCCACTCACTCACACACACACACTCACACTCACTCACATCCCGGGAGCCAGTACGATCCACCTTCCACCGTAGTATGTGCAATTACCACATGCATTTCAGCTATATGAATGAATGCCACAGTGGAGGCATAAGTACAAACACAAACTCATTACAATGACACATAAGTCACCTCCTTATGACTCACTTCTGTGTGTGTGTCTCTGTGTGTGCCTGTGTGTTCCTCACTGTGTGTGTTGCATGTCTGTATCACACTCTATGTGTCTGTATGTTGTGCATTGCATGTATGCGTGTATGACTGTGTCGCTCTTTATGCATCTCAGTGCATGTGTGTGTGTCTCTGTGTGTGTTTGTCTTGCATCCGTATGTGTGTATTAATTCCCTATATATCCTGACGGGCAGCGCCGTTCCACATTGCTAGTATATATATATCACACCAAAACATGAAATTGCCTAGGTGCTCTCTCATGGGAGTTCTCAACATAATACAAAAAAGAAAGAAATGAGCCCGCACTCTCAGGTCTTTTAAATGGTGAAAATTTACTAGATAGGTTTCAGTGTTTCAATGTGCGTTTCACATTTTCCTCAGGACGATACACATATAGAAACGTTGACACCTATCTAGTAAATTTTCACTATTTAAAATATCAGAGAGTGCTGGCTCGTTTCTTTCATATATATATATATATATATATATATATATATATATATATATAGTTTTTTTTTAAATTAATCCTACCCTGGCCTTATCATCATAACAAATTGGAGCCTTTAATCATGACAATATAATATTACTGTTTATTTAATAATAGAAGAACTTAAAGCAAACGCATTTAACACACAAAATGTACTATTACTTTTATTTCTTGTTTGAACAGTAAATCTAATAAATAACATGTTGAGATAGCACTGTAATACATTGTTTTGGGTAGTGACAAACCAGATCACCTGGATGAAATTTGTCCTTGTGTTTCCCATACATCGGCTTGAGATGTATCTCCTGTGAAATCTAAACTGATTGTTGCTCTGAGGGTGGCCTAAATATTTCTCATATTGTTAATCTAATAAATAATTTTACTTCAACAGATTTGCTGGTGGAATATTGTGAATGTGATCCATAGCCCCCAAATCTGGTTTACTTAATAAAATAGACACAGACAGTAAATGTAGATAAACTGAACTTTGGTGATTGCATACAGCTGTGTTCTCCTGGCAGACACAATTGCTTTCCTTTTAAAATTGTAATCACATTTCTTCACTTGGCTTTAGGTTCTAAAGCTTTCTGTATCTTTGAATGTAGGATATTAGTTCACATTATATATGTACACATCACTCGATTATTCCATTTTCCTTTCTCTTGCAAATCAAGTCAAGAATCACCCATAAAATCATGCCTGATGCAGTTGGAAGTATTTCGTGGTGACTTTGTGGGTTATAATTTCAGGAAAAGAGCAAAACGTGCCAGCTCCTCATAGTCTATCCAACTCAGTAGCAATTCAACAACAGCAGCTCTGGTGGAACAGACCCAGATTTCTCCTCCTACTTGTTTTTTGCATTGTAGAACATGAACTAATTTGGGTCACTGATACTAGTCTGAGTTATACAGTTTTTTTTGTTTTTTTTTACTGAAGTCTATTGACTGATGAAAAAATTTCAGACATGATCATTCCTATAAATTTCACAGCTGGGAATATACAGTAGGTTGCAATGTGCACTGTGAAATGAATATTATCCAGCTGAAGAAGTCTTGCCCCATTGACCTCACCTGTCACTGTGGCCTTCAACAAGATTTGTAGTTATGGACAAAACATTAATCCAATAAAGAAGAACACGTTCAGCACTACTATCAGGTTCCTATGTGCACTGTTACCTCTACAATCTACATGCTTATTGTGGCTAGCACCCAATTATGAATTCCTTGGGTACAAGACTATATTCAAGACTACTGAAGCCTATTATCTGTTGTAAGGTGGGGTGACTAAGGGGCATACCAGTAGAGATTACTTTAATGCAGGAAACTGCATATACAATGCAAAACGGGAAATAAATAGATATGTTAAACAAATTAAGAAATACTTATTCCTAAGGTATAAATCTCAATTAATTGCCTAGTTTGAATCCTCTTATATAACTTGTTTGTACAATATGATATTGGCCAATACTATTCTTTAGCAATCAGAAGAAAGGTGGAGAAAAGGTATGGAAGTGAGAAGTATTTAGTAGGGAATATGAGAGGAAAATGAGAACTAGAGAGAAGAATGGAGCAAGATAAATCTGATTTAGTGATATGCAACTTCCACTAGTCCATGTGTATGTACAAGTGTTTGGAAGCTGAAACAGACTTGTAACGGACCCCTAGGCAGTTACATGGAGACCTTGTCAGATCTCCCAAGAAACTGCCTAAAAAATTGACTTTCATATTAAAAAGACTGGGTTTTGCAAAGAGAACAGAGACTGAACTCCATGGTTACAGAGCCCATAGACTTTGCATGTGAAAGTAGGCAGGCTGCTGATTGGCCACCACCCGTGTAATGTATGCAAGGGTTTGGCATAGGTTTTGCAGGGGACAGGTAGGCAGCCTGGGGATTGGTCCCCTCTGTCCAGGCATCTGGTGACTCACTCAGCCAGGATTGGTCTTTGTATTTTGTCACTCTGAATCCTATTGGTCAGGATTCAGAGCGGCAAGATTAAATTATGTAGAATACCTGTCTTTGTGTACAGCCCCATTGTGCCTTTTGTTCTACTGTTTATGTTTCATTGTTTAGATGTGTATTGCAGCCAGACACTATTGATTCCCCCCAGTATGTCTTTGTACTACCCCCATCGCGTATTGTATGAACAACTGTATAAAAGAGCTGATTTTTGACTCAATAAAGCAGAAATCATTTTGGACTTGAAGCTGTGTCCTGTCCTTATTCTGAATGGTTTAAAGGGACCCCTCTGTCCCCCATTCAGGCATCTGATGTTCCAGGGTTCCAGTGGACAGATTTCCTGTATTCCAGCCTTGTTTCCAGTGACTGTTTCCAGCCTATTATACAGCTACAGAGTCAAGCCAGCTTTCCAGCCTACATCCTAACAGGAGGGATTCCAGCTCTTTGTGGTGGATTTACCAGGCTACCCACTTGTATCTGACCTCAGGAGGGAGAAACCTAGCACGACGGCCCTGGGCAGCACGGCATCCTAGGGTTACCGTTACAAGACTTAACTGTTTGCTCATGGTTTCTCATACATTATTTTTAGGGATGGGGGAAACTTTCCACCATGAAAGCAAAACACTCAACATTTTTTTCCTATGCATTGCATTGAAGCCAGTGGTAGAACTAAATCTCCCCCAAACACTGCAAGTATTTCTTCTGTGCCAATATAATAGTGTGTCAGCTTCCTGCAGGAAGAGATAGAGTGGGAGTGAGATAGAAAGGAGCACACTGTGATTTTTGTTGACTTTATAATAAAACCCAATAGTGAGCTGTTTTTTGTGGAGGTGTTAGAGGAGTATTGGGGAGACACTGCCAGCTGTTTTCTGGGTGTGGACGTAAAGAAGGAAGTGTAAACTCTACACCAAAAAAGTTTTAGAGTGAGTGACAAGCACCCACCATTCTGAAGCTGTGAGACATCACAACAACGATAGATACGAGACAGTACATCTGTGCTTGGGATTGGGGAGTAGGAGAGAAAACAGCATACTGTGATTTACAGCAACTTTATTGCTAAAAACATATTAAAGTGAGATGTTTGTGGAGTTGTTAGAGGAATATTGAGGATATACTGCCAGTTGTTAAGGGAATAGGAGGAGAAGAAGTATGTTGATTGTGCCTGAAGTGGCTTGCTGCCCTCCTGCTGCTGCTGTCTCCACAATACTAGTACTAGGAAGAACCATAACCACCACCACTTACCCCGTGTCACTGCTGCTGCTGCTGAATGATCTCAGTGACACTCTCACCATTAGCATTACTATGACTCAACATATGCAAGATGAATACACAAGTAACTGACATCTGAGACTGAAACTACTCAGAAGCAGGAACTTAATTTGCAGAAAACACCATAATGTCACATATGGCTGGCAAATGTTCCTGGCAGGCATCGGTTGCATACTGTTGGCCTGGCTTGGCTTAGATTGATTTCTTCCGATTTTTCTAAAGGCTTCACTTGTCATACATGTCTTCTTAGGATTTTTCAAAACTTTGCATGGCTATGCAGAGCTGCTCATAATTTTTCTCTCTCTCACTTTCACACTTTCTGTCTCTTTAAGTTTGCCTATATGGCACTATGGAACTCCGAACACTGTTCAGCAAGGCATAAATTCCCATGGGAAAAGAAAATATATTTTTTTTGCCGAATTACCCATGGGAACAAAATTTTGATTCTTACCAATCCCTAATGATTTTGGCCATAATGATAAAATATATTTATCATTAAGCAAGAAGCTCTTTCATTTAGCTAGCATTCATTCTTCCTATAACAGAAGTGACCTAAAGAAGAAAGCTGAGCTCTTAAAATTGTATTTTAAAATATGACTTATTAGACTCAGTTGAGTACTGAAGTGCTTTTTTATGATTAATGCTTATTTATTTAAACTTTGCATATTCATTTAAAATAAATATCAGCAGGCTGGAACATTTAAGTTTAGTGACAATATTAGTAGCAGATCCATCCAAATTTTAGGCCCTTTTCATACTGGCAACATTTTTGAACTGACAGCAACACATAAAAGCATGTGAACCATTCTGACCTATAGGGCGTTTCACATGAGCAACATTCATTGATATTTTCATGCTGCAACTTTCCACCAGGGGTAGACACTAGAGCAGATACAAATTTGTAGCATTAGTTTCAATGGAGTCTCATTGAAATCCCGCCACTATGAAAGCAGGTTCATTTTACCTATGATTTTGTCATGTTTATATTGCGAAAATTGTTACACTGTAGCACTAAAAAATTAGCAACATTTTCAGTTGTTAAAAAAAGTAATGCTACAAAAAAGTTGTGCCTCACAGTCACATGTGTAAAAGATCCCATAACTGAAGCATGTGATCTCTTTAAGGGATCGTAATGTTTCACAAAAAAGCACCCCCAATTAATCTTCATAGTATTTTGGCCTTAGAGAGTGTTATTTCAATACTGTCAGAGTTGTAGTTCAAGAATAATGGAATGATAATATTTCCCCCTCCTGCTGTTTTTACCTAATAAAGCCACCTCCCCTCAGATGCGGAATCTGGTCCTGGGACCTGACAGATCACAGAAAGGAACAATCTTCTTACTGTGAGCATAAGGAAAACCCTGCCCCCCTTGACAGATTTTTCAGGTTTTTCCTTATGCTCACTGAAGATTGTCACTTACTGCAATCCATCTGGACAATCTTGCTGCTCTGAGGTGAGCAGTGTTACATCAGTAAAAGGGGCGGGAGGGGGATGCTTTATAATTCAATTACTCTTAAACTACGACTCTGACAGTATTGAAATAACACTCTCCATGGCCCAAATACTATGAAGATTAATTGGAGATGCTTTTAATTTGAAACATTACTATGCGATTAACTGCATTTTTTTCCAAACTCACATGTACAGATTTCCAAGCTATTCACTTCAAGAATTATCGCATGGAAGGTGTAAAATATTTTACTTCATGCAGATGCACTGTTTTTTCCTACTAGATGAACACGACACATCCAAATCAATTGAAACAAATCCAACTCTTATATCCTATATAATAATTCACTAAACAGTTTGTAAAAGGCGGTCATGCTCAGTAGAGACTGCTGCGTGCGCTGCAGTCATGCGCAGTAGAGACTGCCAGTGACACGACTGATACAGAGTGGGGCACTCCGAATTCAGACCATGGTCCTCTGAGACATCCGCAGAGAGGACAATGGTCTGAATTTGGAGATTCCCGCTCTGTATCAGCCGCGTCACGAGCAGTCTCTACTATGCATGACTGCACCACGACCGGCAGGCACTATTGCCCATGCACACGGGCTCTTCAACTAGTGCAAAAATAAATGATACAAACCCAAAGCTCTGGAGCAGTGTCACTGATTCAGTGAATAGAATGTCAAGTAACAAAATGTGGGGTCACATTTATCATGCTAGTTGCAAAAGATACAAGGGCCAGGTCATCCACACACTGAATTATCACTGAGGTACAGAGAAGGATTAGTAACATCTCTGAGGTATTGTTAATCTCTCACTCGAGGCAGGGCTGGATTGGCCTACCGGGATACCAGGAAAAATCCCGGTAGTCCGTCAGCACTGGGCTTCCCTGGGGGCCGGCAGGGGCTGCTTAAATGTGCCAACTTTTTTCAAGGCAATCATCCACGGCTGCAAGGTAACAGGCAGCCGCGAGAATTCAACAACCGCCGGCTGTGTCTAGTGAGTGGAGGCAGGCCTGGCCTATACCCAGTGACATCAGAAGCAGTGTGAAAAGCACTGCGTCTGCGCACCGGGTAGGCCAGCCGCTCCTTTACTTGTGTGGTCTACAGAGACAGAGCTGAGCGGGAGGCTGGGAGCAGAGACAGAATCAGCAGAAGCCAGACACGGTCACAGGCAAGAGGGGGGGGGGATCAAGACAGGGAGAAAGGCAAAAGGGAGATCAAGAGGGTTTATATAGAGGTAAGAGGGGGAGAAAGGCAAAAGGGGGAACAATAGCAGGTAAAAGAGGCAGAGGGGGTCAAGAGGGAGAAAAAGAGGCAAAAATGAGAAAAAAGAGGCAAAAGGAGAAGGATCAGGAAGCAAAAGGAGGGGGGACCAAGAGGCAAAAGGAAGGGGGACCAGGAGGGGGAGAAAGAGGCAAAAGGTTGGGATCAAGAGTCAAGAAGGGGAGAGAGAGAGGCAAAAGGGGGATCAAGAGAGGGGAAAATGGGGGAGGGGAGTAAAAGGCAAAAGGAGGGGGATCAAGGGGGGGAGAAAGAGGTTTAAATTGGGGAATCAGGAAGGGGGGGAGAGAGGCAAGAGGGAGAGAAAGAGGCAAAAGGGGGCTCAAGACAAGAGTCAAGGCTGGATTAAGGCAAGAGGGGGAAAGAGGCAAAGAGGGGGATCAAGAGGAAGAGAATGGCGAAAGGGGGGATGAAAAGACAATGGGGGAAAGAGGCAAAATGGGGGATCAAGAGGGGTAGAAGGGCAAAAGGAAGATCAAGAGGTGTAAAGAGAGGAAACTTGACAAGAGGGGGAATCAAGAGCGGGTGAAAGAGGCAGAGGGGGGTCAAGAGTGGGAAAAACGAGGCAAATGGAGGGGGGATCATGAGGCAAACGGAGGGGCAATCAAGAGGCAAAAGGAGGGAGGGGCCAAGAGGCAAAAGGAGGGGGGATCAGGAGGGGGAGAAAGAGGCAAAAGGGGGGATCAAGAGTCAAGGAGGGGGAGAAAGGGGGATCAAAAGGGAGAGAAAAAGGCAAAAGGAGGGGGCTCAAGAGTCAAAAGGGGAGTATAAAGCAAAAGGTGAGAATGAAGAGTGTGAGAAAGATGCAAAAGGGGGAATCAAGAGTCAAGAGGAGGTGTGTATATATATATATATATATATATATATATATATTATAACTCTTTATTACTCTGATGGTGACAAATAACTCTGTATTGCTCTGGTGGTGGCATTCAGATGTGTTTTAAAATGCATGTTTTCCCCTTTTATAAACAAGAAAAAAATGCTATTATGCTATGGGGCTGGTATAAAAATGCAACGCTATGGGGCTGGGCAGCAATTTTTTCCAGGGCTGGTTTTTATTCCCAGTCCGGCCCTGACTCCAGGGAGCAACGGAAGGGATACTTATCAAGCAGCAGTAGTAATGGCAACACCTTTGATAAATATCCATGAAGAAAAAAATCTTATTTCATAGGTACTGATCCTTCAGTATGGCATTTATATTACTAAATGTTACTGCAGAATCCTTGCTTTCAGTCATCCTCATAGAAGAAAGTTTGTGAACATGTGTAAATCATTGAAAAGTCCTTAATACATATTATACTTGTTTTGAGACTCATTTTGAATATTTATCAAACAAAAAGTAAATCACATAATAATGTGTCAACTAATGTGATTTTCTGACTTTGATTCTTTCACAGTTTTAAAGATCAGAAAATATTCTAACTTGTTTAAACAAACAACTATTAGCATAATATTAGGACACACATTTGATCAATATCAAATAATATTATTACAAGTACATTTATTCCATGGTTATTATTTATGTACTTTTACTTATTATTTGATTAGATTGCACTTTATCAATCTGGATATTAATTTTAATATTGTTATTTGTTACAAATCTCTACATTATAGATTTTGAGGACTTTTTTCCGTATTAATTCCATGCTGTTTAAAATCATTTTAAGGAAGAATTAGGGTTATGTATTATTTTGCATCTGATATGGATTAGTATAATGGGACTGCCCATGCTTTATTCAATTGTTGTTGATTTATAAGCAATTAATTTAAAAAGGGTAACCTTCCTCTGTTCTACTGTGATCCGGCTACTGTGTACCGACTCTGGCTTTGCTTACAGACCCTCCACGTCTCTTCTCATCCGACCTACTGTGTACCGACTCTGGCTCTGGCCTACGACTTTCCGCTTATCTCCAGTTTTTGATCTTCTGTGTATCAACCTCCAGCTTGCCTTACTACCATCCGCACCTGTCCACCCCTTCGACTCTAAGGTATCGACTAACTGTATACCTGTGATTGTGCGACTATCTGTGTACCCACTCCTGGCTTGTTGTATGACTGTTGCTTATCTTCTGTGTATGACCAACAGACTTTCCACCCTAGGCCTGTGGTTCGACTTCCAGACTCTGCATTAGGGTTCCGACCCAGTGTCCGTGGTAGTGTGTCTCTGCCTTCCGACATCCTCTACGCACTAGCTGACCCTGACCCAGGCTGAGAGACTGTGATATCCACAGCCTGATGATGGGAGTAGTTATCCAATAACCACTTCAATTCTCTCTAGAGCTGCAAGGATTCCTATAAAGTCCTACATGATTAATCTGTCGTAAGCAGCTGTGATTAAAGAAATTATGTGTTGCAAGAATACATGTAATAGAAGCAAAAAAAAAATCTGAATATGTTAATACATCTATTTTTTGTAAAATGCCACTTTTTGAAAACATTCATAATGCATTGTATCATTCCAAATGAAATATCCCTAATTTCTCACATGTCATAGAGTCTTCTTACACTATTAATATTTAGGCACAAGGTAAAGCTTTCCAAGCTGTTTTGCAGAGGCATGTTGAATTTGCTATGTCTTGAAGATCCCACTAGACACAAAATATTCCCATGAGATCAGGGAAACTTTGAGCTACTGCTTCAGTTTAGAAAAATAAAACCTTCCATCATCTGGTTTTTATATTCCAATATGGTCAGCTGCACCCGACCACTTATATTACTTCTTCAGTGTGTAGAGACGTATATGAACTCAACAATGCATATCTCAGATTTGGAACATTTCTTTTGTAAATATTGAGAATAGTTTCAAATTCTTTATTAAATAACCTTTTTCAACCTTTGACAGCTGGAGGGGTTCCCAGAGCATTGTGAAGCAATGCACTGGTCACCCCTCTGGCACTCAAGGGGTTAATCAAGTCAAGTACAGTACACAGACTGTGTTTTCTGTAGATCGATCAAGATAAGAATCACAATGTCCTTGTGTGTGATGGACCACATGGTTCCACATAGTTTTGACTTAAGCTCTAAGCTTTTCCTGATTGAAACTCTTCTTTCAAATAAATCAGTAACATCAGATAACTAGAGTATTGAACAAAATATTAGAAATGCAGCTTTGTAACTGCTGAGTGTGTTTCTTATTACTGAGCAGACTTTCTCACATTTTACAGCTAAATATCGTAAATCAACTTTTTGTTTTCCACCACTGAAAATTACTTGGTACATTGACATTTGCCATGAAAATACAATTCGTAAAAATATGATAATTTTGCTCTTTCAAAATAAAACGAGACAATTTGTTATATTGTTTCCCGTAATACAGAAGACATCACCGTAAGATATGTTAGATACTATTTATTTTGAAATAGACCCTAAAGCAAAAATGGAATGTTACATTTCCAACTTGTAGTATGCATTGATAGAGAAGGTTTCAATCGAATGTCAGTTACTCAAGCAGTGTTGCCCTTGGGTTCAAAATCTTTTCACATCTTCTACATAAATATCATAAAGTAAAATAAATTAAAAGTCCAACTCAATATGTTGGATACCCCTCTGGCACACAAAGGGTGAAAGTATATTGGCTGTTGTAAGAAGTTGTAAACTAAACACAGAATTCCAAAGAGTTCATTAAAGCTCAGTCCCAGATAATATAGGACTAGATTATATTGCAGTTGATAAAGATGGTAGAGGGTGGCTAAATCATCCTGGATCCACATAAGATGTAAGAGGTTCTCTCTGCCTTATTTCTCCCTGGTTTAAAGAACAGACCCTGGAACAAATGGAAAGGGGTCTGGACTTCACAATCAGATGGAAACCAGTGGCAGTTGTCCTCTCTGCCTTCCCCCTTGGGGGTGGCATTTTAAAAAAGAGACCCCAATGTACATATAGACTATATACTATCAACTCTGCACTGCATGCCCATGTTGTTTTTTGAGGATGTCATGGACCTGGAAAGAAGGACATCCATCAAAAAATGATGCCAGCAGCCTATGGTGCAGCATAGGCCTCATCCTCTGTCATGATCTGATACCTAATGCACCGGCGCTCCATTTATTCCACCCTCTTCTCTCTCCTATTGGACAACGTCAGCATTATTTGCATGTCTCACTGTGAGGTAAACATGCATTCTTCAAGCTGTTTTGTTGGTTGTGATAGTTTGTTATTTTGGCATTCCTGATCCCTGACCTTGGCTTTGACTTCAACTCTCTCTCTGTATTGTTTGCTCCTGATACCTTGATTCCAGACTACCCAGCTCTGGCTTCATTTTGACCCTGGCAAGTATTAGACTTTCACATTCATCTACTCCTTCTGTTTGTGACCTCTATTATGTGAAGGTGTTCCTCTAGTCAGCTTATCCCTCTAGTTCCTGTTTGTTTACTCACTCCTTTGAACTTAAGCTGGATTCCTTCTATCTTGCCTGTCAGCTGAAGTGCTATTATATTTGTTATCCTGAACATCCTCCCTGTCATGGTGCGGTCTACAAAAGCTGGCATTCTGCTAATTTCTGTCACAGTGTGTTCTACTTCAGCTAGTACTGGTCTGCATTCACTTAAAGTGATATACCTGCATTTCTCTTAAAGGGCAGAGTCATTCTGAGCTGACTTCCAGTTTGATCAGAGGTTGGACATTTGGCGGGGAGCCCTGAATCAGATATAAAAAAAATGGTACATGGTCTTTAAGTGCCGGCCGTCGTGTGTGCTCTGGTCCTTAAGGAGTTAAAGGTGATGGCAGCATGGCCAGTTGTCCAACCCTGGCTGAGTTGAAAGCCGGACCTGGATGAGCACAGCAGATCTTAGATCTCAGATCTCACTTGATTACAAGGTGAGGCATGAATGCGGTGAATACTGATGGAGGCAGCTCAGTCCCAGGTCACCACTCAGGGTGACAAGATGCACCAAAAGTGCAGGCATGGCAGCAAGGCTGCATAGAGCAGCATGTAGGCCCCATTGTGGGATTAAACAGGCCAAATTCTTTGCCCAGTCCACAGGGAGGGACCTTAGGTTAGGTGTGGGGATTGGACCCTATCACCGGTGCCCCACCTTTTCAGATAGCATCAAAAATGACACATTGGCCGATTGGTCCTAGATTATTCCAGCCCCTTAAGCAGTCTCTATATCCCATTCCATCACAGGCCTATAGCTCAGTGGCTGGTAGCTTCCTGCATCCCCAGACCTAAGGAGTTAACCATCAAGTCTACAGGTTATGTTCAATTCTACTGAAATCCGCAACTATCTAAGGGACATCTTGCATTACTCAATTTCAAACTACAAGTGCCACCATTGATGGTGGGCATTCCATTCCACATACTTACCCTGTCACTGTTGTTGCTTTTCCAGGTTACAACATTTTGCAGCAGGGTACAGAAAACACAGGACATTCATCTGATGCAACCAATGGTTATCATCATCAAAAGAGATGAAAACAGCTCACTCTCAGCTGACTTGTATTCTTCACTGGGTGATGTTGAATCCAATGTAAGGGTAGAAAGTTAGTTAAGAGGTATTTTAAGGGTGCTGCCAATGAAAAAATGAGTCAGGGTCAGGGTCCCCCAGTAGGACCAGATCTTGTTAGGCCCCTGGGAGTAGGATGGCTTCATTTGTGACATCTAAAAACACCTGTACAAGCACATACCAAGAAAGCTGCACAAGCTTATAGGGGCCAGTAAGTCTGTGTTTAGGCTAACAAGAGAAGCAGTGGAATTTAAGTAGGAAGGGTCTAAGAAGGACAGTGACAGAATACAGACACAGCCCAGATCAGCCTAGATCCTACTGTACTTCAGAGTGATTGTTGATGAGCATGTTCCAGGCCAGTGTTCCAATGCTCTTAGGTGTATGGATATGTTAGTAGATTTGCAAGTAAATTAAGGTGTTACAAGAGCCTAATGTTTGGTCATAGGTATACGGGAAATGAGCTAGGTTAGAAATACATGGAAGAGATCACAGGTGGCACAAGGAGTATGGATTTGGGAGAACAAGGATCATGGGGGGAATTCCTAGGAAGACTGCTTTTGCTTACAATGAGAAAAAGAATTGAAGTATAGGAATGCTTGTTTGTTCTCGGTTAGGAGACACCCTGCAGAAAACTGTTGCAAGAGGAAGGCTGGAGGTTCAGTGAGATGCTCCATTCAAAAACCTGAGGGAAAAACTGCATTCTCCTTCAGTCTCAGCAGACTAAATGGGTTGCTGTGTTCTTACCCCCTTTGAGATGGAGCATTATTTTGTTTGAAAATGTTTGCCTTTGTTTTTAGTATTCAGCTGATACAATATTGCCTTCAAAACCAGTCTGGAATTTGCTGTCTGCTTACAAATATCCAAAAGTGGTCAGTGATAACCTGAATAACAACATTAAGGCAGGTAAGATAGATGGTCCCTATAAGTTCCCCCCACACCAGATTTATTAGTTTCCCCTCTTTGGTGGTTCCAAAGAAAGAAAAGAAGCTTGTAGTGTAGAATATCAGACATTAGGTAGGCCCCTTGAAGTTATTCAGGTGCCTGGACTAGGCTCCCTCATGGTAGTCTTATGTGAAATCAGTATTCAGGCTTTATTCCCTTCACCCAACAGTTTCAGATATGTGGGAATTAAGTGGGAGGAAAAATGTTAAGTTGATAAATGCTGTCAATGGTCTGCTCCATCTCCTGTGCACACTTTAAAACATTCAGCAACTTTTTGCATTGGTTGGTGGCAGATAGCACAGGTTTATTTATTTATTTTTATTTATTTATTTATTTATTTATTTATTTATTTAGAAAATGTTTTACCAGGAAGAATACATTGAGATTTCTCTCCTTTTCAAGTATGTCCTGGAAAGTTTTCAGTAAAGGGTTACATATTTACACAAACTGAGAAACATTATATATCACATGTTATTATATATACATACACATATAAAAATACATACATATTGAATTTTAAAATTATATACAGTTACACACTGTTTTTAGATACAAAGAATCATTTACTTTTAAGGATTTTAGACTGGGAGCAGATTTGATTATTTCAGGCAGATTGTTCCAGGCCTTTGGAACTCTGAAGAAGGCAGATCTTCCTGCTTCTTTCTTGTATTGTGGTATACACAGAGAGTTCTAGGAATATTGCTCATTATTTAGATGATTTTTTGTTTATTAGCCAACCTTCTTCTCCCAAGCGTCATGAGCAGCTTAGCACAGCTCAGGAGGCATTTTAGAATCTAGGGATACTAGTAGCTGGGGATAAACCATCTTCCAATTACCTGTCTGACTGGTTTGGTGATAGAGACTGATACTGTGGATCAGGTGGTTAGCCTTCTCCCAGGATAAAGAGGATAAGGACAGAGATAAGGTAGAGCACTCCTTAGTCAAAAAAGCTTAAGGTGCCTGAATTGTAGTAGCTTTTGGGTTTGCTGAATTTTGCATCTAGGTCATCCTGATAGGGCGGATGTTTAGAGGTAGATTGCAAGTGGTGTTTAACCGGATGGCCACAAGAATGGCACTCAGCAGGTCTTACAAGTAAGCTCAGTTTCTTAGAACTGCTTCCTGTTGAAGATGCATTGGAAATGTGACATGATCAATTGGCAAACCAAGCAGTAATTTTTGGACTGACACTAGTGTTGTGTTCGCTATTATTCATCTTTCTTCATCATCAATTCCAGTTCTTAAGTTACTACAATATTTAATCTTGCTCTGCTTGCAATTCAACATCCAGTTTAAAGCTGGTCATGTCCCAAGAGAAGTCAATGGGTTGGCAGATGCTTTGTCTAGTGAGCCTAAATATGCTGTTGTCTATCTGAACATTGGCATTTGGGGACCATGAGCTAGAGAGCCTGGCTACAAAAACCCGGGTGATGTATGCCAGTATTTGGAAACAATGGGGTGAGTTTTTAAGGGAGATAGGTGTTGGTCACCTTACTCCCATATACCAGATGTTATGTTTTGTTAAAACACGTAAGGGCATTAGGTTTGTCTAGGGTATCTGTGACTACAAGGTTGGCTACCTTGTCTTTCTTCTTTAAAGTGAAAGAGTTGGAAGATTTAACAGATGGGATTCCAGTGAGGCACATTCTGAAAGTCTGGGCAAGGAAAGAGGTGTAGCATAAAGAAAAATGTAGACCCATAGACCAGACATGCTTTATTAGTGGACTTCTTTCCAAAGCTGTGCATATTTAAGCTTTTTACAAAGGTTTTTGTGATGGCATTCCATGGGTCATTTAGGGTAGGGGAACTGGTATCATCTGCCAAAAGGACATTACATACTAGCTTGAAGGCCTCCCAGCTGTAGTGGTTTGCTGTCCTAGTTCATTGTTTTATTGCTAAAGACAAAACAAATCATGGAGAAAGTGGGTTACAATGAGAGCAGGAACACCCCCTATTTGCCTACTGCAAGAATTCAAGGAATGAATGCATGTCAGGCCAACTGGGCGGGTTAATTTCTAAAACATCAAGAGGATGACTCAGCGCTGTCAATTTAAAAGAGTTATTAACAAGATGCTGACCAGCTGAGGCATTGATCCTGAGTTGTATGGCAAGCATTCCTTTAGAATAGGTGCAACATCAGAGGCAGCCCAGCAAAGGCAGTCAGCAGCAGTGATTAGACAGCATGGGAGTTGGCACTTTTGGCAAATAAGAGGTACATTAGACCCGTTGTTAAATAACTGTCTTTCTCTTTATATGCTTTTTTTATAGGTAGAAGGAATGCTTCACTACAAGAATGGGTTGTGGGTCACCCCTTTATTAACTGGAATGGAGAGCAAGCCACACCTAACCCTTTTGGTAAGCAATTAGGGATCACATGAAAGTCAGATGGCTTTGTAAGGAACGTAATGCAATTATGCACGGATAGCCAAACCAAATCGTGAGATCTGGACATTTTGTCCTAAGCAGGTGGTAATGACCTTACATATCTGAAATGCAATCAACTAATCTTGGATATTCAAGACACGTGCTAAATTCTGTGTCTCTTCTCTAAGGTAAGAAAGGTTTGGTCAAACATGGTGCCCAGGAGGGTACGGTGGGATGCTGTGTCTGTCTCAGCACTTGAAAGATCTAGGCAAAAGGTAAACCAGGCAATGAGAAAATGTAAGCATTCTTGTGGGGAGTATGCGGTCAAGCATAATGATGGTGACTAAGGACTGCAACTTGTAAAGGTCTGATGGTATACATAAATCTTAAAAGGATCTGGATAGATTCAATCTGGCTATGTCACTATACCAGTGTGCCGTACCTGAATGTTTTGTTTAAGTTCAGGTCACTGGTTCTGCAACTAGTGTGTCCTACAGTGCAAATAATTTTATAATTCTCAGTGCTAGTAAACATGAAGTGTTGGATCACCTAGGATCACCTGCGTTGGACTAAGAATATCTGATAAAAGGACTGTCACTTAGGTAGATGCCCTGGCAGTGGTTTTATGTATTGTGTCATTCCCATACCTTGACATCCTTGTTTTAATCAGGATATTAAACCTTGCATTGTATATTTCTTACATATTAAGCGTTAGTATCCCTTTAATGCGTTAGGATTGCATCATTAGCTTCAACTCTCATATGGCATATCTTGCCTGTTTAGAGGAACTTATTCTACCTCTGTATTATTGTCTCTTCAAAGTATGGTCAATTTTCAATGATTTATTAAACCCAGCTACAGTATTTGGAAGCCTAGTGCCCAGCTGAGAATCTTTGATCCTCACTTTGTGTATGAAAATAACTCTTGTGATTGATCTCCCTAGGGGTTTTAGGGGAATCCAGACATGGACTTCTTGCTCTTGGGTTCCAGAACCTCACTGACTAGGCCCAAGATTTAAATATATACTGAAGTACACTCTTATCCCACAAATAATTTTGGAAGAGAGGGAAATTATCAGTCACATAAGGAGGTAATTAATTGGAAAAATGAAAGGGTAAAGATATCTCTGCTTTACTCAGCACACTTCTGTAATGTTATATGTTAACTTCCATTCTCTCTGGGTATACACATGGTGAAGTGAATAAAAAAGTAACCTTCATTCTAAGTTATATAAAAAAATAGTTTAAAAGCAATTTACCCTTTGAGTACCAGAGGGGTATGCAACGCATTGCAAAGCAATGCGTTGCATACCCCCCTGTCACTCAAAGTGTTAAAGAATGGAAAACATCTTTACCCTCAGTATTGTGTTGCTGGGACCAGGAAACCGGCTTGCCACACATATAATCCAATAGCGGAAGAGTGAGGTCTAAAAATCCCTTACACCTGCAATTGCCATAGTTGTGAACTCTCTGGATTTGCCCTGGAGTCTCACGTTTTTGCTGTTGATTACTGGGTTTCCAGGGCAGAGGCTGATTTTCCAGATGTGGGTAGTTTTTAATACAACTCTGCCCACTTCTGCTCCTTCCCAATCTGTTCATCCCACTTCCCGACCTATTATTCTCCTTTCCCCAGCCTATTCTGCCTATTTTTTCCTATGTTTTAAAGCCCTGCCCCCAATCATGATAAAATCCTGCCCCTTTTTGACGCAAATCACATAATTTATCTACCCCAGTGGCACCACAGGACTCCCCTTCTGGGAAGTCCAGAAGAAAAGGTTCCCAGGTATGGCAATAGCTAATTCCTAAATTAATTTTCTAATGCTCAAGTAGAGAGTAGGATACTCAAAGGCAATAAACCGGTCAAAAATATCCATTGCCTACCCTCTAGTCCATAAAGGGCTTATGAAAGGAGTTTTGTTAGGATGTTGTAGTGTTCCTTAAAGTAGACCTGTAACCTTGATCCAAGTATGCATATCTGAAAATTTAATTAATCTCTGTACTGCACTGAGACACTTTCACTTTTTCCAGAATTGAAAGGTGACTATCTCCTAAAAGATACTTTTGCTGGTCTTTTGGTTAATATGATACAATGAAACTTAGGCAGTTTTGACAAAAGTTTTCAAATCTGCAAAAACAGTCAAGATAATAAGTCCACATTAAAGGTGAGGGGCCTCCTAAAGGTATTTAGGCTAAGACATTTTCTGTCAGCCAACAGTATATGGGGCTGTGGGTGGGGTCATGTGAAGACTGGTGGAGCTAGGAGAACTTAGGGTGACTTACCTGGAGGAGCCTGAAATGTAAATCTGACCCTGATGATATGGAAATAATGACAAAGGGGTATCAGATCTTCTGAAGAGAAAAGGAAATATCTGTAACATAAATGTATACAGATGAAAGCCAGATTAGAAAAGTAATGGAATCCTGCTAGAGTAAGCAACACGTACATGAAAATCAAACCCAGGAGCTCTAGCAGGAACATGCTCAGGGTGAAGAATTATTTGAACAACTGGAAAAGCAGCCTGCTAAGCTTTACAGGCCCTATGTTTTAAAAAAATGGCTGTTTTGAAATTCTGATCTATATTTAAGCTAATTTTTAGACTCAAATGTTTAAAAGTTGAAGGTCACTTTTGATAATATGACAGAGTTACCACCATTTTGTTAGAAAATGGAAGGCAGAAACTGTTTATATAGACATTTGGGCCTTATACTAAGTAAGTTTCATAATTCTGTGGCAATTGTAACATTGACTTAAACAGTGCTGTTAACCACTTGAGTGCTACAAAATTCTCTCTCAATGGTAGATTTGGATCTCCAGGATGGTATATAGGTCCTAAAATTGATTACCTAATCATCCACGTCTTAGGGAAAAGCTTGCTTTGCTTTGGCTGGTTCTGAGTTCCAGACTTTGGCAAAGTTCAATGGCCTGTCCAACTATATTGTGGGATGGGAATAGAAATAGGTCATATCCCCATTCATGTATGATGGGAAAAAAGCTGCTGAGTCCCAATGACTCTTTTGTGTATACAACTTATGAACCCATGGTGAACCTCTAGTGCTAGGGCAGAGCTCCTCCACATACATGAAAGTCAAACTCAAAACAACAATTTTTAAGTTATGTATTACATGTGGCCATGCCAAGGCAAAGTTAGATAGTCTGCCCTCAAATGTGTTGCGGAATGGGCATTAACCCATGACACTAGCTCTGACACTAGAATCTCCAAATACACGAAAGTCAAAAAAGCAAACCAGATATTTTCTATGGTATCAATGTTTTGGATGTTAGAGGTCTCCATGATTTAACACTTCAAAGCTTCCCAGATTCCATTTTTAAAGAACACTAATGCTTAAAATAACTATTATATTATGTAAGCATATGTACACTGTACTTCATGTTATCATCTGTAAAAGTTCTGTGTTTGATTCCTGAGGCATACATTTTGTGTTAGATATGTATGTGGGAGAAGTTAATCCTGCTATTTCCAGGACTCCTTGACTCCGCTTGATAAGTTGTCTAATAAGTACTAGGGCTGTATTGTCATTAAATGGGCTGAGATAATGTAGTAGCCTTATTGAAAAGAAGAGGTGTGGAAGTATGCCTTGGGGGCTATTTGGGCACTGGTGGGTCCTGGCAGTCAGCCACCTGCAACCTGCCACTGTGAGTGATGGTACACTGGCTTCATACATGCCCAGGAGATTGGTTGACATCTAGCCCACATCCAGGCACCTGGAATCTGGCAGGAGCAGCATGGTGCCGGTTTAATCGGACCAAGTTAATGAAGTTGAGTTACACTGTTATTCTGCCAGCTCTTTGTGATTCCACCTGGTGTCAAAGAACCAGTGGAGGAGTGCCCTCATGAGGGGCAGGGATGTCCTTCACAGCTGATGACAGTTGGGAATCAGGCAGAGAACAGAGGAAACAATGGAGCACTTGCAGAAATGTATATGACCACCAAGAGTATGAAATACTTAGTGAAAGAATATTTGGACCTGCTGGGGGAGAATATTATCCAGGAGGATTACTGGCAGATGGTTAACTTTGTCTGGGAACAAATAGTCTATCAGCAGTAGAAAAGTTGGGAGGATTCTCACACAAGCTTTGTCATAAGCTAATGAGTAGAAGGGTAGAAGAGGAAGTGCCAGCAACAGAGACTTCAGACTTGCTGCATTTCTTCCCTGCAGCTCTTTCCATCTAGGCAAGCCACACTAGAGGCAATATGTAATGCTGGGCCTGGACCCCTGTAGAGAGCTGGACTAACCACTGTAGGACTAAGTTCAAGCTGAGGCTGAGCTAGAAGTGGAAATCTGCTCTTTGCTGTGACAAGCTGATCTTAATGTCCAGCTGTAGGACTCCTTTGTTGGATTTAACACAAGCCAGAGGCTAAGTGGTGGCAGAAGGTTTTTTGGATGGATTGAGTGAGGAAGCAGTCTCTGCCAGGATGCCATATTTAGAGTGGACTTGATCCAGTGATTTGAAAAGTTTGATGCACAGTGACCAGAGGAGCTATCCTTCATGCTGGATTATCTGGGTTTGTTAGGTAACAGATGGATAGGCTTGAGGATGTGATCATCTGGGCAGAATTAAAAAGGGACGCAGCACAGAGCCGCTTCTGGACCACCAGGATCACCAATAGAGTGCAAATCCTGCTGGTGGAAAATAAATCCCAGGAAAAGTGGCAGGTGGTTAACTTTGCCTGGAAAGAAGTGGCCTACAAGCAGTGGAAGTGTTGGGAGAACTCTCACAAAAGCTCCCACTGGAATAAAACCATCAGAGAAGAGGAAGAGTTAGAGTTCTGGCCATCAGAGAGATATCTCTAACTGCCAATCACAGAGAAATCTCCAGTCTTACCTTCTCTCTGCCGTGCTGGTCTCCCATCAAGGCAAGCCAGTCTGTTCCATTGGCAATATGTGATGCTGGGCCTGAACCTCAGAAGTACTCCAAAATAGGCAGAAATAGTAGAAGAGTTATGTGCTTTGCTGTGCCAGTCTGACTTTTCTGTCCAGTTGCACCACTCCACCACATGACTCTACACCACCCAGAACCCAGACAGGAGACAGAGACTCTTAGTTGAAAATATGAAATCTTTACTGCTACAAAAGTGGAGGTAAATCCCAGAGAAATATGTTAGACAGAGGGTCCGGGTGCCCAACCTGTTGTCCAAGGACTGGGTACTGTGCACCAGCAATTCCTTCTTCAAAGAGAGCTGTGACTACAGTGATATAGAGCACCACTGGGCAGCTCTGAGATGGATGGTACCCTGAAGGAGAGTCTCCAGATAGATGGATTTGGTCCCCAACAGTCCCAGAAGAACCCAGAGGAAGATGACTCAGGAGTAAAAGAACTCAGGCAGAATCACATCCCCAACAGCAGAGCTGCAAGGTTGGAAATGAAGATAAGACAGCTTTCCTGAAGGAGGTCTGGGAAGCAGTCAGTTCTGCAGCCTAACAGACAGCACACGCTCTGGTCCTCACTAGCTCCAATAACAAGGAGACAACTGGGAGTGATAATGAAGAGCCCCGCTGGATACGCTTCATAACCAAGGAGAGATTTTAGCGGGAGTAAATCCAGGCACATGGTCCTTGTTCCCTCCTGATTTCTCTGCCACAAGAGTCAAGCTTCCAGATTCAGAGCCTCTTTGTAGTTGTTGTTGAGTGGTATTTCTCAGGTCTTTCTGTTTGGGTGGGCACATGCCTACGTAGTGCTCCAAACCTCCAATGCAGTATGTTTCTGTAAATGCTTAAAAAAGTTTAGTTGTACCAACTGCTTCTTGAGCTTTGTGATTTCATCTGCTGTCAGAGCTCCCTCGTTAGGTGCAGGGAAATCTGTCACAGGTGTGAGCTAATCTCAATATCTTAACTGAATTAGCTCATACCTCTCATAAAAACTACACAAGCAAGCTTAATCAAATGGTGTCTACATAGGACAGTGTACGCATGTATTAAATAAAGCAAATTATAAATATAGATCTTAGGGAACTAAGATAAAATAACTAATATTTTACCGATGCTAGTTAAAAATACATGATATTTAATATTATATAACCCATTTTATAAAATCTAAAAAGAGATAGGAACAAAAAGCATTACATTTCTAAAGAGAACAAAATAATAATAATATTTATTATAATAGTTATTTTAAATATTGCTATAATTATAAAAATATTCCTTTGTTTTAGTTTGCAGATAACATGTCGTTAAGCCTTTTAATGTGTTCAAATTTTAGCTGCAAACTAAAACAAAGGAATATTATTATAATTATAACATTTATAATAATTATTTTAATTATTTTGTTCTTTTTAGAAATATAGTACTTTTTGTCCACATCTATTCTTAAATATAAAACACATTAAAATGAAAGTGGATGAGATAATTTTTAATATCATGTAATTATAATTCTTATATATAAAAGAATATATATTATAAATATTATCTATATATATAAAAGAAGACTTTGTGCCTGGCAAAACACACCCAGGGGTGGCAGTAAAAAGGATTACTGCTTCCATTGGGTGATTCAATAGGGGTGTGATTTTTGGCCCACCCCCCACTATCCAGCCCACCCACCACTATCTAAGGCTGAAAAAAAAAATGGCTGCCACTCACTCCTATACCACAGACACACACACATGCACCCCCCCCCCCACACACACACTGGCAGACACATATACACACACACACGCGCGCGTGCAAGCTGAGCAACTGAGGATGATGGGAACTATGTTCAAGCTACAGCTGGAAGGCCATGGTCCAATCTGTATTATGCAGCTTCTTCATTCCCTGTCTGTGAGCCTGCACAGCCCTGCCAATTACTACAAGTGAGCTGATTTCTAAACAATCAGCAGGCAGGATGCTGGTTTGCTGGGAAAGTGGAACAACGGCAGAGAGGTGATCAGGCAGTGCAGAGCAGGGCTTCTGCTGAGCTGGTAAGTGGCAGACACATGGGTGTGACTGTATTTATATATTGCACAAAGAGAGAGAATGAGAGCAGATTGTTTGTCAGTCTGTCTGTAAGTAGAGGTGCCAGTTCCTGCAATCATCTCCATGCTGTACATAGCTCACTGTATAGCATGTATGACAAACTATTTATATATGGTCTGGCATTGTATAGTATACAGTCTGTGTATAAGGACTGGCACTATACAGTATAGGAGGGACAGTCCCTGTTTGAGACCCAAATCCCTCTGCTCCTCTATTTAGGAGATCACACTGTGTGGTGTATATACAATAGGCTGACCTCACCTTTAACCGGGGACACATAGGAAATAGGCATATTTCAGGAGTGCACCAAAATCAAAGCAGCCCTGCAGTATGCATTTTTCATATGCGTCCCTAGTTAAAGGTCAGGTCTGGTCACCCTAATATACAAGTGTGTCACATTGCTCCACATCAGTAAAACCCACAATAATGTGGTTATAAACTTCTGTATATATCTGTTAAATTAGTCTGTGTAAAAATACTTTCATCATCTTCTAAATCATTCACTTACAGAAAGAGTAATGCATTGCAATGTATTGCTTACCCCCTGACACTAAAAGGGTTAAAAATTATCTACAATGGTCTGGCACTGTATAGCAGTGGTTCTCAACCTGTGCTCTCAGTGGCTAGTAACAGGCCAGGATTTTTGAATTTCCTTTTAAGAGCACAGGTGAGTTAATCAATACAACTGAGCCTCTGATCAACACACTTGTGTTCTAGCAGGGAAATTGCTAAGTCCTGGCCTATTAGTGGCCACTGAGGGCATGGGCTGAGAACCTCTGCTGTATAGTATACAGTCTGCATGTGTCTGTGTATAAGGACTGGCACTATACAGTATAGGAGGGACAGTCCCTGTTTGAGACCCAAATCCCTCTGCTCCTCTATTTAGAAGATCACACTGTGTGGTGTATATACCAGTGTATAAGATCGCTCCACATCAGTAAAACCCACAGTAATGTAAGTATACACTTCTGTATATATCTGTTAAATTAGTCTGTGTAAAAAATACTTTCATCTTCTTCTAAATCATTCACTTACAGAAAGAGTAACTTAACCATTTCAGTGCCAGAGGGGTATGCAATGCATTGCTTACCCCCTGGCACTCAAAGGGTTAAAAATTCTCTAAAATACACCACCAGCCACGCCCCCAGTAACACCACCTAAAACACAAGTGTCCCTCTTTGGCCATTTGAAATGCTGTGAGGTATGTCACTTACACTGCTCACACTGTATGTATGTATGTTCTGCTTTGCATCTGTGTGTCACTGTTTGTGTATGTCAGTGCATGTGTGTGTGTATGTATGTGTGCTGCATGCATCTCTATCACTGTGTGTCCCCCTGTATATGTGTGTGTTTGCACATGTGTCTGTATCACTGTGTGTAGCTTTCTGACACATACACCCTACACTATATTTCACTATCATAACATTTATTAAAAAAAAAAAAAACATTCCCTGCATAACATGACGGGCAACGCCGTCCCACATTGCTAGTTATAATTATAAGAATATACATATATTTTAGTTTACAGCTAAAATTTGAACACATTAAAATGTTTAACTTCATGAATGAGGCATTGGAGACCTTTCTAGTAACCCAAGAGGACAAAGAAATTAAATAGGATTCTAGACAAATTATTAGAAATTTAGAGATACCAGCCACAGCTTGGCTTGTGGGATTTTATGATCTCAATGTGGATCATCAGTTTGAATGAACTAGATGCTATGGGGTCATGACTACTTCTCCATTCATAGACTGGCCCATTCCACAATAAAAACAATTAGATTTTTTTACATCCTGGCATAATTTTCAGTGTTCATGTATTAATGTTTCACTTTTCTATCCTAGCAAGATAAATTAGTGTTCAACACCTCTTAGAAAAATATGATTATTTGAAGGGAAAGTATGACATAATATGGGAAAAAAATGTTTGCAGGGTTTATTCAAAAGTTATTACAGCCCAAACGTCTATACTTCCAGGTGCGATATTTCCATATCCTATAATTTTATGGTAGTGCTGTTGTTGTCAGTTATAATAACCCTCCCAATATAATCAAGAGAAGCAATATGTTTGGTATCTCAAGGGCTTTGAATGTCAGAGAGGTATCCAACACATTGGGGGAGATTCACTAACGTATGATAAAGAGGTGATAAAACAGAGATATCTTCAGTGATATCACTTCGTCAATTCCTGTGTTATTCTATGGAGCCAAAGCAGTACGATTTCTAGAATTTTCAGGAGATATTAGTGCATAGGCTCCATAGAATAACATAGGAACTGCAGAAGTGATATCAAAGGAGAAGTCATCTCCACTTTATCACCTCTTTATCACACTTTAGTGCATAAACCCCATTGTGTTGCGATGCTTTTGGATACCTCTCTTGCACTCAAAGGGTTATAATTCCCATTTAAAGATAATACTAATTATTATTTGTCCCCCGTGGTGCAGTTGGTGTACCTTAGAATCGTTCCCATCAGCCTCAGAATATACCAAGAAAGAGTATCATATCTGCATTGTATAGCAATATTTTTTTTTGCAGAGGGCCCCAGAAATATGATCTGCTTCTAAAATAAAACTCCATCCTTTGAGCCTAGTCTGTCACTATCCTTCGGTTCACTGTGATGAACATAACTGCAGGTGGTGTCTTGTTTTTTGAAATAAATGTTGCCCAGGCACCCCCCATGGTTCCTAGATTGTACAATTTCTGTCATTATAATGATTAATTCCCAAAACCTTTCATGAAAATCTGTTTGCCATATGTATAAATAATATAATATACTAGACCCAAATAGGCTTAAGTTTCAACAAAGAGAATGATATGTTTTAAATTATAAACATATCAAAACAATGCCATTCTTTAAAAGAAATTACTTTAATATAATTTAATATAGAAATCTTGTTTTAAATATATATATTTTGGGATATAGTACACATGGCAATAGATTGTTATAGTCATATGTAATCAGCAATCATAATTACCCACTTTAAAGTGGGGAGCTGAGTTAATTGAAGTGGCCACATAAAATCATTGTAAAAGTATGGCAAAATCTGAGACTTTGCCGAAATAAGAAGACAGGAGCAGTTATTAAGTTCAAGCATTATAACCAAATCTCTAAAAAAACTGCAAAGAATCTGTAACTCCCCTTATAGTAGAGATGTCTCCAACTTGTGAAGTACTCTGTTAAAACATGTCTAGCATCCATGGGGTTAACAAAGCAATGCATTGAATAAATCCTTGTTGGAATCCTTTGTTTTATCCCTGACCAATTCAGGTCTGATAATCATAAATGGAGTGCATGACAAAGTATCCTCCTCCTGCCCCTTTTACTGATGTAACACTGCTCACATCAGAGCAGCAAGACTGTCCAGATGGATCGCAGAGAGGCACAATCTTCAGTGAGCATAAGGAACATCCTGAAAAACCTGTCAGGGGCAGGGTTTTCCTTATGATCACAGTAAGAAGTTTGTCCCTTGCTGTGAGCGGTCGTGTCTCAAGACCAGATTCCACATCTTAGGGGAGGTAACTTACACTAGGTAATAGGGGAGGGAGGGGGAAACTTTATCATTCAATTACTCTTGAACTTCAACTCTGACAGTATTGAAATAACACTCTCTATGGCCCAAATACTATGAAGATTCATTGGAGCTGCTTTTTTGTAAAACATTACTATCCTTTTAACCCTTTTAGTGCCAGAGGGGTACGCTTTGCTTTGCAATGCATTGTGTACCTATCTGGCACTCAAAGGGTTAAGCCTGCTTCTATGCACACATAGCAAAAGGGCAATCCAAAAATGGCTTCTATCTATCAGACATTCAGACAGGGGTGAAAATTGACACCCTAGGCTGGAATGCAACATAGTTGTGAAGACAACTAGTGTTGAGCGAGCGTGCTCGGCCGATGCTCGGATCGGCTCGAGCATCGCTCTGCTCGGCACATGGCGGTACTCGTACGAGTACCGCCATGTGCTCGCCCGACATGTTCGGGTGAAGAGGATCTGTGCCGGAAGAGGCACAGATCCGAAGACGCTCCGCTGGACCACCAGGGAATGGAGGTACGGGGGCATTGCGGAGATGAAGGGGGCATTGCGGAGATGAAGGGGGACATTGTGGAAGAGGGGCATAGACTCTATGCCCCTCTTCCACAATGTCCCCCTTCATCTCCGCTATGCCCGTCTTCCACAATGTGCCCCTTCATCTCCGCTATGCCCCTCTTCCACAATGTCCCCCTTCATCTCCTATGCCATAGAGGAGATGAAGGGGGACATTGTGGAAGAGGGGCATAGCGGAGATGAAGGGGGACATTGTGGAAGAGGGGCATAGACTCTATGCCCCTCTTCCACAATGTCCCCCTTCATCTCCGCTATGCCCCTCTTCCACAATGTCCCCCTTCATCTCCGCTATGGCATAGGAGATGAAGGGGGACATTGTGGAAGAGGGGCATAGCGGAGATGAAGGGGGACATTGACCAGGCACCCTCCGCTCATCAGAGCAGGGGGTGCCTGGTTTAATGCTCGAGTGCTCCCATTCATTTGAATGGGGCTCGGGTGCTCGGCCGAGCACTCGAGCATCAGGGGGTGCTCGGTCAGAGCACCCGAGCACCCGAGCATCGGGGTGCTCGCTCATCCCTAAAGACAACCTCTATAGACCCCTCTCTCTTGGACTTTAAAGCCCAATGCAGAGGGTCTATGGGGGATGTGTGTGCAATTCAGAAAGGATGAACTGGGAGACTTCAATCTTGCAGTTCAGTCACTTCTCTTGGGACCAAAGAGAGAGCCTTGTGGTCTCCTTTCAGATCCTCAGTCTGCTCTCCTGTTGGTCTGCTGGGGCTCACAATGCAACCTTTGTTTCACCGGCAGGTCTGCTCCCAGGGGAGACCTGCTTATGGGGACGTATTAACTTGATATTTGCCCTTTTAGTTAATCAACATTGTGTTTTAGACCTCTTGTATTCAATGGGTTAACATAATGTTCCTTTTTATTTGTCACCTATAGTGCAACTGACCTCCTCCAATTCTCCTGCTTTACTTATTAAATCAGCCTCTAAGAACATTCTTCTCATTGCATCTCATTTACTAAACAGTTGTGGTATCAAATGGCTTTTTGAGCATGTAACTGTATTCTGCTTCTGTTTTCTTCCTAACATGCCAATGTGATATCTTGTAGTAATTGCTGCTGTATAATTTGTCCCAAAGTGATGTCAGTCTTTAAAGTGATAGTAATGTTTCACAAAAAAGCAGTTCCGATTAATGTTCATAGCCATGGAGAATGTTATTTCAGTACTGTCAGAGATGGAGTTCAATAGTAATTGAAGTATCCCCCTCCCACCCCTTTTACCTAATATAAGCCACCTTCCGTCAGTTGTGGAATCTGGTCTCTTGAGCAGACAGGTCGCAGCAAGGAACAGTCTTCTTACTGTGAACATAAGGAAAACCCTGCCCTCCTTGACAGGTTTTTCCTTATGATCACTGAAGATTGTAGCTTACTGCAATCCATCCGGACAGTCTTGCTGCTCTTAGGTGAGCAGTGTTACATCAGTAAACAAAGAAAACTCTCAGCGCTGACTCACATTAACTTAAACATCGACTATACAAATTTAAATTAAAAACCCAAGAGAATATATATGAATAACAGCAAGAAATGAGGGAGTCCTCCAAGCTCCCCAAGATTAGACTTAAAGGGATAGTAATACTTCATTTTAACTTTATTTTATTTTGTAGGCATTAAAAAAACATGAAGAACGAAATAAGTCTTATTGCTGAAACCTTTATGGTTTAAGAGATATTCACAAACAAAGTATCCCTTCCCTGTTCAACCAGATCAGAAGGGAGATGCCCAGGTAGACTGCAGAGAGGGACAATCTTCAATTAAGATAATGGAAAAACCTGAAAAACTTGTCAAGGGGGGCAGGGCTTTCATTGTTCTCATAGGAGAAGATTGTTCCTTTCTGTTATCTGTCTGGTCTATGGACTGCATTCCACATCTGAGAAGAGATGGCTTACACTAGGTAAAAGGGGCGGGAGGGGAACTTTGCTTGTGAATATCTCTTAAACCATAAAGGTTTGAGAGATATGACTTATATCATTCTTCATGTTTTTTTAATGCCTACAAAATAAAATAAAGTTAAAACGAAGTGTTACTATCCCTTTAAGCCCAAACAAAATACCCAAAAACAAGTCTGTGCTCTTCAAATTTTCCAAATGAGAACCCCGTGCTGAGCACATACTATATCACCAGCAAATATGGGGTCTTTGTTGCATGGTTTGGCCAAAGCATGTTGAAGCTCGCCTGCCCCGCCAATGTTCCCCAATGTTAGTTGAGTACCTAACTCTTCATACAACCATTCCTATCTAAATTTAAAAACCTCTGATTTTTCTTGTGTAACGCATCAGGTACATTTTTAAATTTAAATGGGGCTTTTAACCTCTTGAATGATAGAAAAGTCTCCTTGGCATTTCTTTCCAATGAGTGGCGAGACACCTTTCCGGCATTCAAGGGGTTAAAAGTCTAATTTAAATGAATTGGAATATTGGTTTGTCCTGTATGGCACAGTTGGTTTGTTCAACATAGACTTCAGTTCTTATTAGCACAACAGATTCACAGGGTTAAGTGATATGTCACTAAGATAGAATGCGAATAAAACTAAAATTGGCAAATCTCATACTAAATGTATAGGAATGCATCAGAGATACGCAAGATGTTTTGGATTTACTGCTCATTGCAAAGTAATGCAAAACTAATGAGCAGATATATGCCAAATCCAACCTAATTATAATTCTTGTCTGCTGCAACGTTCACCCCCACAGTTTATGATTTTCTGTCACTGAATTAAGATACCTTTTTTCAGCTGTAAAATGTATAAATATTTGTTGAAAGTTAAATTAAAGTTGATGACTTCAAGTCTTATAAAAAAACTACAAAAACTGAAGTTTAAAAACAGTAAGGACATTACAGCGGATGGGTGAAAATGTTTGATAAACTAGAGAAGTCCTCTCCACTTCATCACCTCTTATCACCGCTTAGTGAATCTCCCCCTTTTGTGTAATTCTGGGGCAAACCAACTCCACCATAAGGGAGAAATGAAAATTCCAATTGATTTTAACAGGTAGTTCCTTTAAACTTACAAATTCCTCAAGTGTTTAATATGTAAAACCAAATTACCTATCCTTTTTTTTTATTTCCACCAATTTTATTTACAGTTTTATATGACTATTTAGGGTTTCTGTAGATATCTCTAGAGGGAGAGACCAGGTTCTGACCATGTGCCACTATCTCTGTTTAGGAAAATATTGGAGGAAGGGGATAAGGAGTTCTCTCCCTGCAATTCAGTAGTACTTATGGATCAAAAATAATAATTAAAAGAACAACAACAATACATACAATGATATTTAACCCTTTGAGTGCCAGAGGGGTACGCAACGCATTGCTTTGCAATGTGATGCGTGCCCCTCTGGCACTCAAAAGGTTAATTGTGCAGTGATACAGGAGGTGAGTAATACATTGGTGAGTAGTGTCAGTTAGAAGGGGGGAGGCAATGTATGGCTAAGACTGGAAGTGCCTTCATATCATAATATATATATATATATTTCTAAATAAAAATTGCTAATAGAATATCGGTGTTGAAACTTGTTTCAAAATCATAAAAGTAGTTTTTTTGTAATAGGGTCCCCATAAAATACTTCTTAAAGGGACACTACCCCTTAACTGAAGAGTTCATGACATTTTAAAGGAACACTAACACCTGTAAAGGAGCTTTGGTTATATACACTTAAAGGGATAGTAATGTTTCATAATAATAGAAGCTCTAATTAATCATCATAGTATTTGGACTTTGGAGAGTGTTATTTCAGTTCTGTCAGAGTTGTAGTTTAGAAGTAATTCAATGACAAAGTGTCCCCCTCCCGCCCCTTTTACTGATGTAACACTGCTCAGCCAGATCAGAAGGGAGGTGCCCAGGTAGACTGCACAGAGGGACAATCTTCAATTAAGATAAGGGAAAAACCTGAAAAACTTTTCAAGGGGGGAAGGGCTTTCATTGTTTTCATAGGAAGAAAATTGTCCCCTTCTGTTATCTGTCTGGTCTATGGACTGCATTCCACATCTGAGAAGAGATGGCTTACACTAGGTAAAAGGGGCGGGAGGGGAAACTTTGCTTGTGAATATCTCTCAAACTATAAAGGTTTGAGAGATAAGACTTATATCATTCTTCATGTTTTTTAATGCCTTCAAAATAAAATAAAGTTAAAACAAAATATCACTATCCCTTTAAATAGTCTATACTTCATGCTAGCCTCTGTAAAAATTCTCTGTTTGTGCTCTATGGCCTAAAACCTCATCTTACATATGCTCTGAGGGAGCAGACATCCCTGCCTTTTCCAGGGCTCAATGATTGTACAGAATTATCTGTGAATGGTCTGAGAAATGATAATAAGACAGGAACAATGGGCACTAATCACAATCAATTAACTGACACTAGCTCTTATCTCTCAGTACTAACTGCAAACAACATTAAATGTATTCTGAACAATTTTCACATGCATTAAAAAGGAGGTATAGGATTCTATTTTAGGAATGTAACATATGAATAATTTACATACATTAACTGTAAATATGTAATATTTTAACATCTATCACCCGAATTCATTTTTTTATTGTTTTCATTCCTTTATGTGTACCATGTATTACTAGCCGGCATTTGTGAAAATTAAGCATCCTATATAATAATTCGCTAGGATGTTTGTCAGAAGCCATCATGCGCAGTAGAGACTGCCCGAACGCACAGAATGCTGGGAGGTGTAGGAAGGCTGGGAGCACAGAATGCTGGGAGGTGTAGGAATGCTGGGAGTTCTGTGCTGGGAGCATTCTGTAGTTTGGTTTGTAATAATTTTGGAGTAAAGCATTTGCACACAGTGTATTGTTTTACTCAGTATGAAAAGGCCAAAGTATATATTTGTAATGAAAGTAATACCATTTAACAGATCCTCTAATTTCTTAAAAGAAACACTTTTTTTCACTTAAAAGTGATAGTAATACTTAATATGTAATTTATATATAATTCCAGTCAAGGTTTTGGTAAGCACACCCAAAGAAAAAAAAACACATTTAAACTTGCTGGAGTGCAACCAATTTTTACCTAAATAGCTAAAAGCAAATACACAAAATATTGGTGCACATCCAAATTTTCATCACCATTAACCCTTTACTCTGCGGCATTGTGCCTGCATATCACTACTATATTAAAGATGAGGATTTAGTCACATTATATGGCAATAGAATGCTAAGCTTGCCACCAACGCCAAGGTACCTCATATTTGGCAAGTACCTAACCTTAATATGCTTTGTCTTATGAGCTGAATCTCTCCTACCTTAGGCATTTACTAACCTTAATTTACTTTATCCTGAGAGCTGAATCTTTGTCAGCTTTACTCATTAATGGAGAGAGACTCTCTGACAGGCATTATATAGTGTCCTAGAGACAATGAACAATATATATATATATATATATATATATTAGTAGGGTTTATCCCCCAAGGAAACAAAGGGTACTCCCACTGCTGAAAGGTGTTTTATTTAAAAGTTATTTCAGCTCAAACTTGAATTTTTTAGGTGCAGTATCACAGTGGCCTGAAATTGTACTGTGGCGCTGTTGATACACCATCCTATGGACAGCTCAGGTCAGTTGACCATAACACTCCATAGGATGGTGTAGCAACAGCGCCACTGTACAATTTCAGGCCACTGTGATACTGCACCTAAAAATGTCAAATTTAATCTGTAACATATTTTGAAGAAAACATTTTTCAGTGGTGGGACTGCCCTTATTTTACTCAGGGGGTAAACCTTGCTATTTATATAAACCTCACTATATATATATATATATATATATATATATATATATATATATATATATATATTAATTACATTTTAAGTATTACTATGCCTTTAAATAAACTCTTCCCTGTGATCTAAACTGCAGTTGATCAGTTCTGCACACTGCAGTGAGATTACTGGAAAGGCTAACAGTCTAGTCTGTGTTTTATACCTGTTTTTGTGATAAATTAACATAGTAAACAAAGCTTCTTGGTATAGTTACAAATATAACAAGTGCACATTACCCCCTGACGATGTCAACATTAGCAGAGGTGGGAAATTCAACAGTGGTGTGACATTCTTAATTAGTGATCAATAAACACCTACACTCTCTAGGGTAGTCAATTGTCAAAAGTCCAGTGGCTGTTTGAGGATGATGGGAGTTGTAGTCCTCAACAGCTAGAGTTCCAACAATTGACAAGCCCTGCTCTAGATATTGTGTCTGATGTAGAAGGAATGGAACAATTCTAGGACACATCATGTGCATCAAAGGGAACCATGACAAAATTCCCCAAATTCTCTTGAATACTAGAGAATGTAAATTTTATTTGTCCCATGTTTCATATACTCAAAGTAAAGTTCTTTATATGGTTCTAGTTACCTAAAGAAGATACATATATGTGCCATTCTGTTATGTGTAGAAAACTGTAATCCTTATCCATATAAAAACTTGATTACTTGTGTTTCTGCAAGGTTGCAGTAAGGCTGTGTTCATACAGTGATAGGTACATGTTCTAGTTTAATCCTTTGAGTGCTAGAGTGGTTTACAACACATTGTGAAGCAATGCATTGGATATCCCTCAGCACTAAAAAAGGGTTAATTTACTGCAGAAAACTACCCAGTTGATGTTTAGTAGGCATTCTGTATAATCCAAGAAGAGGGGCGAGGGAGCACAAACGGGTACAACCACTAAGTGTAGTATTAGATATAGTAATAAGGCATAACATTTATATTTTATTATAATCAATAATACGCTTCACATCGGTTTAGGGTAACTGTTGCAGGTCCTTTGGACTATTTTATTTATGTGTATTTTATATAGATTAAATAAATGATAATAAATGATATTATATGTTATGGCTTATTACTATATCTAATACTACACTTAGTGGTTCTACCTGTTTGCGCTCCCTCCCCTCTTCTTGTTTTGTTTTTACATATTCCTTGCCCACTGGATCTGAGGCTTCTTGGGGAAACAGCAGCACCAGTAGATCACAAGTGTTGGGGCGCCAGACACTCATAACTTGGACAATTCTATCTATATAAGACTCAATATTTGACTTTGGCTCATATACGGCATTTAGCTTCATTTGGTTTAATTTTTATCCAGTTCGCTTTCCTCCATGCATAGTCCAGAACCCCAAGTGCCGGGTTTTCCAGTTAGTTTGATTTCGGAAATCCCCCAGAGAGCATAGTGGAGTAGGATCATGCAGACAGGGCGGATGATAGGAAGTAGTTAGGGGATTTTGGGATAAGTAGGGTAAGAGGAGGCGGACTCGGAAGGTTGCAGTGTGGAGGAGTAAGCCCTCCCACCCTGTATGTGGTATGGTAATCTGTGGTCTCTGGTGGTGGTGTCCTTGCCTCGGATGGGGTATTTTGAGCGGCGATAAAATAATTCAGGATGGATCCTTAGGGAGGTAACCCTAGTGAGGTTGACACCGGGCGTATGCCGCCGGTGGTTATGTTACCCAGTTGTAGCTGGCTGGGTCTGGTACTATTGGGGTAACTGGTTAATGGCAATTTAAATGGGATAATGGTTTGTTTTAAACATGAGCTCGTTTTGATTTTGGCCATGATAAGGAAATAGAATATGTAAAACTTGGAATGGGTCTTAAGGGTCAAGGAATACGCTGATAATAATGGTTTATATGTGCTAGTTATGTATGGGTTTAAAAGTGTTCAATAAATTGGCCTGTTCTTACCCATTTACTTGTTGGTGTGTTTTATTCATGGTACCCTTATCCTTCTTCATGTATAATCCCCTATAAAATTACCACAATGTATTAGGTATGAAATGGTCACTTTAACCTTTATGATGTTAGAAACATCTCCAACTCACTGTTCATATGAACTGAAAAAGGAACAGGTACATTACTGACTGGTGTCTGAAGGACACCTACATAGGTAAGTCCTCTTGATAAACAAATTAAGAGACACTTATTGTTATGCTATAAATTCTGTATAACAGTATGAAAAAAGGATCAGTATAAATCCTATGGTGATAAAGTTTTGTTTCTGAATGAAGTACAGTTATTTGTGAACAATAATCCCTAGATTTAGCAAGAGAAGATCTGTCTCCACTTTAAATCTCTTTTATTTTATTTTACTGAGCTCCATTATCAACGTGTATCAACAAAACACATGGTTTGGAGTGATTTTCTCATTGCCTGATAAAATTAAGTTTAAGTCTAGAATCTGAAACAGATGAATTACCATATCTAAATTTAGAAAGCAGTTATAATAATTCACGGTATTACATGTTCCAAAATCTATGTACCCAGTTCTAGCTCTTTACCCATCTCATTTACCATCACTTACATAACCCTGCTTTGGTGTTGCTAACAATATCCATATGATAGCTGTGAACTTACATTTGTCCAACAAAGACATCTGGCTTCATAAAACTACCAACACAATATGACCAGATCACAGAACTAGACAATTTATGATCTGCCAGAAGCATAAAGTCTCTTTCAACTATTTTGGACTTAATATACATTGCTTCTTTGGGAACAAGATACTCCAATGATCTCTGCACTTATTTAGAAATATAACGTTTTAATAACTTGTCATTTCTTGAAGGAGAACCTACGTTGGGTACATTTTCTGTGGTTTCTAAACATCAAATAAGGAATGTAAAACAAACCAAAACCCTCCCAAACACTTCATTGTCATCATGTTCATCTCTAAGGTTCCTGACTCTACTTTCATCCACGATTCATGTCTCAGACAAAGTGAGCTAGCTTGCTGGTTATTGAGACCATAATTTGCTTTTGTGCATAACATGTGCTCATTGGAGCAATCGTCATTTATCTCGCAGTCAGCTGGTGAAATGTTTCTACACTTTTCTTGCAACACTACTTTTATATTGATCCCAAATTACACAATGAATTAGTCATTTTATGTAATTAAATATTATGTTGACAGTAATGTGCATGTCAGTACAAAGAAGACCTGAAATCATTTTGGCATTTACCAATGTACCATAGGGAAGAAATAAAAATTTCCAAATTCTCCATAAATTTATTGGGGCTTTTAATCCCTTTCTAATGCATTGCTTTGCCTCTCAAGCATTCAAGGGGTCTAACATTTCTAGCATTCAAGGGGTTTAAAATTCAAGAGGTTAATTGAACATCCTTCTCATTTAACCATTTTGCAATGTGTTGTATACCCCTCTGGTAATGAGGTGGTTAAAAGAGAAACTCTACTTATAAAAATGAGTGGCTCTTACTCTGTATAACTCAATGCCTCTGATGTACTTTAAAGAACTGACAGAATCCTGCAGCAATCCAATTTGCCCTAAAGGGACAATTCCCATTGATTTAAATAGTGTTTTTAATTACCTGAATGCTAGTCCTATCCAACACTGAAGTTATTATAAGGCCCATTTAAATCAATAGAATGTTTTATGGATCCCCTATAGTGCAGATGGTTTACCCAGAATTGCTCATATCCTCTTAGTAGATATTAGTACATTAACCCTTTGAATGCACATGAGATGATCAACACATTACTCTGCATACCCCTCTGGCATTCAAAGAGTTCAAGAACAACTATAAAGAAGATAGTGGGAACAGACCTGCAAATGAAGCCAGAGCTGCACTGTGAGCTCTGGTAGACCAATGGTATCCTATTGAGACGTCGCCATCTAGTTGGAGATCATCAACAGGGTGACATCATAATGTCACCCATATCAAAAGGGTGACATTCTGATGCTGCCCGCTTAAAGGATTGCCCTGCCAGGTAGACACATAGCCACAGGAACAACCCTGCCATGAACATGCATGGTCAATTTATTCTCTAGCCTTATCCGCTGTACCCTTCATCCACAGGAACAGCCCTGCATAATACAGGGACTTTGCACCTGCTGTCTTCTGGCTTTCCTTCACTTTACTTTCTAATTCACAGTTAGAAAGGAAAGTGAAGGAAAAGCTGGAATACAGCATGTGCCAAGTCCCTGTATTATGCACGACTGTTCCTGAGAATGATGAGCAGAGCAGACAAGGCTAGAGAATAAATTGGCAGTGGGTGTACATGTTAAAGCAGTGGAAGACAGCAGGTGCCAAGTGTTTATAATGCAGGGCGGTTCCTGTGGCTGTGTGCCTACATGGCAGGGTGACCCCTTAAGAGGGTGACAGAATGTTGCCCTTTTGATGCAGGTGACATTATGATGTTGCTGTGTTGATGGTCACCAGCTAGAGGGTGACATTTCAATAATAAACCCAAACCAACTGGGGGAGCAGGACAAGTCTGATAAAGATACCCTTGGTGCTCCTTCATTGGTACTGCGACAGTTGTGACAGTGTCCTGCATCAAAAGGGGCCCATTAGCCACATGACCCAGTATGGTGGAATTATGCCCCTTGGCCAATATTTAAGAATTACAGGCCCCCAAAAATGGGCCAATTTTGAAAGAGATTTCAAAATCACGTGGATTTGTGTTAGACATTCTTTATTTAAAACTATGGCTTACAAGATATTTAGCTTAATTTATTTGTCAGTTTATGCAATTATTGGCTGGTGTGTCTGATACTAACATTCTACTCTACCTCCCATCTGCCACTTCCTACCAACAAGTACTGGCTAATTTGTATAAACTGACAAATAAATAAAGTTAAATATCTCATAAACTATAGAATGAATAACACAAATATATATGATTGTAAAAGCTCATTCAAAATCACCAAAGTTATTATAAAGTGTTATACACTGTAGTCCGTGTTAAAGTGCTGAAGTCTCACGGTGAGTCTCTTTCGGGCTGCAGTAGCAGTCTCCATAGACCCTCAGTGTTTACAGACTGACACAGAAGGTCTAAGCAGGTTGTGCTTACAACCCACAAAGCTTGTGACTGAGAGTCACTTCTTTTATGTTTCTTTCAAGTTTGCTTGGCTGGGGTGTCAGTTTTCTGACCAACCAATTGGCTGACAAGAGCTATTTTGGGGTGGAGCGGTGCATCCTTCAGATTTTTTTCTTTTACTAAGCTTTTTACTAAGGAACAGAGTTAATAAATCTTGATAATTGCCCTTTAAAGGGATAGTAATACTTTGTTTTATCTTTATTTCATTTTGTAGGCATTACAAAAACATGAAGAACAATATAAGTCTTATCTCTCAAACCTTTATGGTTTGAGAGATATTCACAAGCAAAGTTTCCCCTCCCACCGCTTTTACCTAGTGTAAGCCATCTCTTCTCAGATGTGGAATGCAGTCCATAGACCAGACAGATAACAGCAGGGGACAATCTTCTTCCTGTGAGAACAATGAAAGCCCCGACTCCTTGACAAGTTTTTCAGGTTTTTCCTTTATCTTAAATGAAGATTGTCCCTCTCTGCAATCTACCTGGGCACCTCCCTTCTGATCTGGCTGAGCAGTGTTACATCAGTAAAAGGGATGGGAGGGGGACACTTTGTCACTCTTGAACTACAACTCTGACAGAATTGAAATAACACTCTCCAAAGTCCAAATACTATGATGATTAATTAGAGCTGCTTTTATTATGAAGCATTACTATCCCTTTAAGGTTTATCTATCTAGCTAGGAGCCCATCAAACAGCAGTCATAAATACTATGATGATTAATTAGAGCTGCTTTTATTATGAAGCATTACTATCCCTTTAAGGTTTAGCTATCTAGCTAGGAGCCCATCAAACAGCAGTCATAAATACTATGATGATTAATTAGAGCTGCTTTTATTATGAAACATTACTATCCCTTTAAGGTTTATCTATCTAGCTAGGAGCCCATAAAACAGCAGTCAGATTAAGCACTGAATATTAATATATTTACCGATCTCCATTTCAAATGTATATTTAGTTTAATTACATGAATTATTTTTATCAGGTGGCAATGTTGCTATTGATATTTATTAGTGTATTCAGCTAAGATTTAAATATTTCTATAGACAGCAAGAAAAAATTAAATGCTATCCTCTGGTTATCAGTGTGTATTGAAGCTAAAAGTTTAAACAATTTTATTTTCTTTGTAGAAAGACTTATATTCCTAAGAAAAAAGTTTATGCTATCTAGTGACATCACTAGTGCTCCCTCTAAAGTGAGTGACCCAGAGCTGAAAGAGTTAAAGATGACTGTTAATGTAACACAGCATTGTCTTGTTGTAATTGTGCTTTTGGTTCTGGTTTGCTCATTTAACCCCTGCCCCCCACCTCTGGTCCAACCCGAAAGAAAAGGGGTTAATTTTATTATAGGTGGCAGCAGGTGGGGATATTCATTTTTTAATATTTTTTTATTTAAGGAGAAAATGCAGGAGGACCAGGATGAAGAAGACATGACTGGATCTCCTACACCATGTTAAAGGGATAGTAATACTTAAAATGTAAAAAAATATATGTTGTAGGGTTTATCCCTCTGAGTAAATCAAGGGTACTTCCACTGCTGGGAGATATTTTATTACAAAAATTATAACAGCTCAAACTTGAATTTTTTAGGTGCAGTATCACAGTGGACTGAAAATTTACAGTGGTGCTGTTGCTACACCATTCTATGGACTGCTGTGGTCTGTAGACCATAAATCTCCATAGGATGGTGTAGCAACAGCGCCACTGTAAATTTTCAGTCCACTGTGATACTGCACTTAAAAAATTCAAATTTGAGCTGTTATAATTTTTTAATAAAATATCTCTCAGCAGTGGAAGTAGCCTTGTTTTACTCAGGGGGATAAACCCTACAACATATATTTTTTTACATTTTAAGTATTACTATCCCTTTAAGTGTGTTATTGTTACATGTGTGGGGAGGGGGCATGGGCCACAGGTTAGTGTTAGGATTAGGGCATGTTATATTTTATTGGTAATCTTAGGTGTAGTGGAAGTCCATGGGGTGTACTTTTAGGGTTAGTGTTGGGGAGGGTGATTGAGTAACTAGCTCACAGACGATGTCTGACACTGTGTCAAACATCGAGCATTGGCTAGTTTCCTTTGATATTCCCATTACTCATGCTATTTAGCGTGAGTTGTGGGAACATAGAGCTTCAACGAATGTTAGGCCGCAATATGAGTTCATGGAACCAACGCTCATTGTGGAGGATGCTGGCCAAGGAATAGAAATCGGACAGTACAAATATGTGTGTGCCGACCAGAACTTATTTTTGCTCTAATGAAAGTTGTAACAGCCACAATAGAATCAACCAGCTTACATACAAAAGAAGAGTAGCAATTCTGGAGCAAACCAATTGCACCACTGGGAGCAATAAAAATACCAAAATCTGTCATTAATTGCTGCTATTAACTCCTTGAATGCTATTGAGTTCCCCAACCTATTGCTATAAAATGCATTAGAGACGTCCCTAGAATTCAAATGGTTAACCCTTTGAGTGCCAGAGGGGTACACAACGCATTGCTTTGCAATGCGTTGCGTACCCCTCTGGCATTCAAAGACTCATTTAAAGCAGTGAGACATTTGGGCGTTTGTATTTGCTCCCTATGGTGTAAATGGTTTGCTCCCTAATTGATCCTCTTTTCGTTTCTGCATAAAGGTCCTCACAGGAATTTTATTTCCTGGGTGAACCCGGTGTATGCCTGTGGCATCAGGGCCGGAGACTCAAACCTTTCTCCTCTTCCAGACAATTCTCAGCATTTCTCTGCTTTAATTTTGAAAATATGGCTATTATTGTTTTTGATTGGGTCTACAGAAACTATATTAGTAGTTACCATGTAACCATGTGCATGCCAGAGGGATGCGCAACTGTTTGTGAACAGTGTGTTGTACAACACTCCTAGGTGCTTACAGGGTTAAGGCTGTAGTGGTTCTCTAGTAGTTATGGCAGTACTGCACATAATTTCCAGACTTGCAAGGCAACAATAACTGGAGAGACACATGTTGTTGGTTTGTTGTAATTCTTCCTTCCTACCTCTGATGTGGATACTCGTCTAAAAGAATTAAGCGAACCCTCATGTTAAGAACCATCTTCCATCACTTGTAAGCTATTTAAAGAGGCGACATGGGAATCTCTTGTTTATATGAAGGGCAAGATTCTCATGTCTCCCTTTTTATCAAGGCGACATGCTTAATAAGTCTTCTAGCCATGATATTTATAATGCAATATTTTAAAAGTGAACCTGTAAGGCCTATAAAGCATATGTAAACAAGGAATGAGTTTAGTAAATATGGTGTCAAACATTTGTATCTTATGCATAAAGAGAAAACCCCCTTAATTAGAGCATTAGGATATTTTTTATCATACGTAAAGTGCAATTATTTTCACAGTCTTTTTCCTTACCTGTACAGAGTGTGAACGGAATACAGTGGGATATACAGGATAATTACAAATGTAATCCTGTTCCTCTGGATCAACCACAGACACTCTAAGGCCCCTTGCACATGAGCTGCAGTGGCGTAGATCTGACACTTATGCAATTTTATCCATGCAGAAAGGAAACATTGTGATTCACATTGGTGACTATCTCCTCTTGTAAATGTAACAAGATGTAGCATGCTGCTTATTACCTATGTTCCAGCAGGAACATGGTAAAGTTGAAGAAGGGCTGATTGGAATAGCAGTCTATGTGCAGATATTTCAAAATGACAACAGTGGAGGTTGTGCTTTTTTAATATAATATACATTTTTAATTGTTATGTTGCTATATATATATATATATATATATATATATATATATATATATATATATATATATATATATATCTTTTGGGTATTTTGTTGTAGATGATTCTTTTAGAATTTAAATTTTGTTCCATAATATTCATGTTTATGTATTTATTTAATATGACACAAGGATATTTCAGTATAAAAAGTATCGTCACGGAATACCTAGTTTCTTTGGGGTAAAACTCTTTCAAATCGTATGTAATATCTTTAAGAAACATATAGTAGAATGGGTCACTATTTTTGACTGAAAAAAGAAACTAGGAATATTAAAAAATAACTTTTTATTATTGGAGTCTTTGCTACTGGACACAGTATGAACCAAGGGATTAAAGGGTCAGTAATGCTCAATGATAACTTTATTTTGGCTTGTAGATTTAAAAGAAAGAAATTATGTGAAACAAATCCCACCTCTAAAACCTTTGTGGTTTGTAAAGCTGACAGAAGGAGATCCGTGTTGAACAACTCGAGGAGGCTCCTCAGCAGAGCCAAAATAGTGATATTTAAAAAGAACTACTTCGTTGGAATGGTCTACAAAGTGTGCTCCCAAACCATGCACACTTTGTAGAACTTCCATTGAAGTCATTCTTTTTAAATTTAGATTTTGGCTCTGCAGCAGAGCCGCCGGCTGGTCCCAGGACTGGGATCTCCTGTTGTCAGTAGAGTGCTGACGTCAGGAGAAAGGGAGGGAGAGAGGAACATTAGTGGCGAATATCTCTCGAACCATAATGGTTTGAGAGATGGGATTTGCTCCACATAATGTCTTTCTTAATTTATTTATTTTTTTAAAACTACAACACAAAATAAAGTTATCATTGAGTATTACTAACCCTTTTATGACTCCATGGGAAACACTACACAGAGAATTCACAATATTAGCTTTATGCATTGGGGTTTAACCAATTAGCTCAATTGGGAGGATATTTAAATGCTTTGTATATAGCGGTGACATTTTTTTGTTCTTTGTATATTAACTTGTAAGCTTTGATAAAGCGGTCTTGAACTGCAAAACGCGTAAGTGTATAGTCAATCTGAAACATCTGTATTTGTTTTTATAGTGTATCATAAACTTGTTTATATTACATTTTAATCAAAATTTAAATGCCCCGCTCATTTATTTGCACATAGATCATCATCCATTCAAGTTGTGGAAACAGCTCTACAGATCACGAATGGAGATGGGTTAGTTATCTCCGTATGCCTGCTAGTCAGACTGTGTATAAGCACTGATCTGACAATAAATAAATGTGTGTACCCTGATTATGATTTCCTTATAACATCTAGTGTTACAGTGTTGCACTACTGAGCGCTTTCTTTTCTTCTTGTTTCTATGCTTATTACCTATGTTGAAAGAGGGATGATTAGAATAGCAGTCTATGTACAGATATTTCAAAATGACAACAGTGGAGGTTGTGCTGTTCAATTTTACCTTTCATATATACATGAGCATCAGCCAGTCATGTATAGATGATGAAAACTTGGACAAGTCATCAGCTACTCCTAATTCACCTGTAACAGGATCATAAGCATAAAATAGGACGGAGTAAGTCATTGTAGAATGGTAGCATTACTCCTGCATCCAATGGACTCATGTGTAAAGGGTCAAACACAAGACCAGAATAAATTATCTTAGGTATCTTAAGATATCCCAGAAGCCCTTGTTGCAGAGAAGACATCACCCATATAAAAGGAAACTAAACATGCATATTTATTTTACAAGGCAGTCATTTATTAAAGAAAATAATCCCCTCATCTATCATGTCTTAACATAGTATATTTACTGCCTTTTAAGAGAGGGTAAATCTTAAAATGACTGCGCTCGACTGACCAGATACACTATAACGGTTAAATGTAACAAGGAACATCTACAAAGCAACCAGTACAATATGAAAAAAAATAAACTTAAGATTTGTCTAGAAAACCCTTAAACTATTAACAGATGCCCATACATTTTATTTTGGTAATCACAGCACCAGCTGGATTACATAGTTCTATTCTAATAATAAACAATTGGGCCATCAAGTTCAGATGTAATCTCAACTAGTGCTCATTTACATTCATTTGTCAGCGGTAATTGACAAATGTATGAAATCAAGAAACTATGCCAGGGAAAAGACATGTGTTTTGCTGTTCCGCAGTGTATGTATCATTTGATTTACAGAGAATTAAAAAGTTACAGGACTCCCATAAGTCTAAAGGAGATATGCAGCTGCAATATAATTTTTTTTTTGGAATAAAGAATTATTTTAATCCTTTGAGTGCCAGAGGGGTACGCAACGAATTGCAAAGCAATGCATTACGCACCCCTCTGGCACTCAAAGGGTGGGATTTACATGCTGAAGAACATGGCGTTATCAAAACTCTGTGCTAGAATTATGGAAACTTGCTATAATGGGGAATTACAGGGGAACTACCACTTCTTAATAATAACCCTACTTACCTTTCCATGGCAGGAAAATCCCAATGGTCCCTATGAATTTTGTCCTTGTACCTTTGTACATGAGATACCAAGCAAAACAAAAACAATAAAGCTTTAACCCCTTAGATACAAGAGAGATCGCCAATGCATTGCTAAGCAATGCATTGGAGATCTCTCTGTTGCAACCAAGGGGTTAAAGCTTTTTTGTTTGTACTTGTTACAGGCCAATGGCATTTTCTGTGCTAGTAAACAGTGGCTGGGACTAGGGGAGGGGTCATGTTTGGAGTAGAGGTGTGGTCATGGGTGGGGCTAAGGGCACCTAGTGTGCCTTGCCTGGGGGTTCCTGAGATGTAAATCTGGTATTCAATAGAGAACATGAACCAACTTAACACTCTAAAGACCAGAGGAATGTGCAGCCCATAATATATTGTTAGAATATGCTACAATACATGGATCCCATGATTTGATTTTTATAAAGGAAATGGAGTATTGTTTGCTGCAATTAATGTTACTAAAATTGGAGGATTTTTATATAACACCCCTTACTGTGGGTGATTTGCTGAATTTTGCATTTAAAGGGATAGTAATACTTCACAATAAAAGCAGCTCCAATTAATCTTCATAGTATTTGAGCCAAGGAGAGTGTTCTTCCAATACTATCCGAGTTATAGTTCAAGACTAATTGAATGATAAAGTATCCTCCTCCCTCCCCTTTTACTTAGTGTAAGCCACCTCTTCTCAGATGTGGAATCTGGTCTTAAGACCAGACTGCTCACAGCAAGGGACAATGAAAACCCTGCCCCCTTGACAGGTTTTTTCCTTATGCTAATTGAAGATTGTAACTCTCTGCAGACCACCTGGACACCACCTTTCTGTTCTGAGGTGAGCAGTGTTACATCAGTAAAAGGGGCAGGAGGGGGATATTTTATCATTCAATTAATCTTGAACTACAACTCTGACAGTACTGAAATAACACTCTCCATGGCCCAAATACTATGAAGATTAATTGGAGCTGCTTTTATTTTGAAACATTACTATCCTTTTAACCCTATAAGCTTAAGAGGGGTATTCAGTGCATTGCTTTGCAGTGAGTTGAATACCTCTCTGGCACTCAAAGGGTTAAATAAAACAATGCCACTCTTCACAAAGGCAAGTACTTTCCTCAACGTACATTATATATCAAGAATAAATATTCCTGTGCAGGTTATAGCAATAATTAACCCCTTTTACTTATAAAAATAAGAAAATGCAACTGTGCACATAAAAATAATGGCAATGAGATACTATACATTTCTTAATCTCAGTAAAGACTAACATATTTTGTTTGTTGTCCAGATTTCAAACACTACACATGGATTACCAGGAAATGTTTTATTCTGAAGTGAGATGGAGTATTGGCCCACTCTCCTCTTCGAATACTCTGCTAAAGGGACCCATGAGAAGACTTCTGTATGTGTCATTTTGGCTCATGCTTCCACAGAGAAGACATTTCTCTAAAGCATCAATATGCAAACTCTGTCATTATGGAATGTTAGGAATGTTATACCTAAGAGGTCTTGAAAGTTTGCATCCTAAATCTGCTTAGTTAGCCAATAAAGGTATTAACTTGACTATATTTGCTTCCTGTATTTCTACGGCTAACACGGATCCAACACTTATCTATTATATGAAACAGAAGCACTCTTACAAAATAAAGCCAATAATTCAGTATAAAAAGCAGTAAGACAGCACCCACACTGAAAGAGCCACATGCTTGGTTGCACAACAAAGTGGAGTAAGTGTACACAGTTACAAAATAATGAAGACACTTAGTTCTTTGAAATAGTACAGTATTTATCGCATAGTGTTAATGTTTTGGTGTGTGCGTGTTCCTGATGAAACGTTGGCACTATGCAATAAACACTGCTTTATTTCAAAGAACTGTGAGTGCCTTCAATAATCCGGAAGTATAAATAACTCAAATGGGAAGCTGGGTGCTAGCGTCGGTTGGGTAATGGGTTTAAAGGTAAAGAAGGGGTCAGCACTCACAGGTCTTCTTGAATCACAAAGTGCAATTTAATATAGAAGTTTGTGCAATTTAATATCAAAGTTTCAGTGTGTACAAACACATTTTCTCCAGGATGAAAATGTATTTGTATACAAGAAAATGTTGATATTAAATTGCACTCACAGGTCTTTGAAATACAAAGTACAATAATTATGTAATTATTTTTATGCAGATGTAATCGCCACAGGAAGAGATTTAATGGGAAATAAGGCCCCCCACAAAAAGGTCCCTCTGACATCTTCTACTCAAAAAGGGGGAATGAGTGTCTCTGTACATGTTCTTGAAGACATACATATGAATGTATGATGTTGTATGCATGTGTGTATGATGATGTATGCAGACTACCACTGTGTGGAAACAGAGGAATGAAGCACAGGAACAATAGTAATGCATTGACCGAAGGTTCCAACCTTTTCTCCTGGTATTCTTCCCCATAGGAATTCTTTGGAAAAAGAGATATATTGTTCTCTTTCTGTTGAAATTCCTACAGAAAGAAACTGAATATTTGATAAAAATGTTTTGAAACTTGGATCTCCATAGATGTATCTACTAATGATAGACGTGTGCCTCTGTGTGTGTCATTAATTAAGAGTAAAGCTGCCTGATAAAAAATATGCATATTAACCCTTTCGGCACAGAAAGGGTAATTATCAGTCAGCTTTTCTTCTAATTAATGACACACTCAGAGGCACACATATATCATTAGTAAATACCTCTATGGAGTACCAAGTTTCATAACATTTTGCGAAGCTAAAGCAGGTTATTATTCCAGGAAAGGTAGTGGAGACCATGCTCGTTTATACTCTTTTTTTTTCAAACCAACCCTGCAGGTGAAAGTGCTGTTAAAAGAAGCGACATGAGAATCTCATTCTTTTATGCAGGGTGAGATTCTCATGTTGGTCTTCCCAACATGGCAACCTACTTAATGCGGTTCCAAGTCACGCACTGTTAAAAATTAGATATTTTAAAAGTGATCCCCAGTTAAGACATGTCATGCATTCACTTCCTGTCTTAGAACAACATTATATCTTCCACTTACTGACACACCGACACATAACTCTTTCTTTGCTAGGGGATGTGAGCAGTGCATTGGAGAGCATTGTCAGTACTGGGCCTATTTTAAGTCACTTTACCTCTAATGAGGGGTTACCCCTACTTTTTCATCTTGACTCATATTTTGCTCATAATGTTTAAGTTACACATTTACAAACATTTATAGGAGCTTCCATACTGTTTTTTTGTTTGTTTATAAAAAAGTGGCACTGACAGATTTAAGACTAGTGTCTGAACAGCCAAATATAATGGGCATAAAACTCTTCATGCCAGTAACTAAGGATAGATAGTTTGTTATATAACTGAGATTGGACAAACATAGTTTGTAATTCATAGACTAACTTTGAGAAAGCTCACAATTCCAAGAAGAACTGACCTACAGAACTTGCACTCTATAGAGGCAATGAACAAGGTTTAGATACTAAGCCTCAGTAGTGGGACACTGCAACACATTGGGGCATATGAATAAAGCCAAAACTAAAGCTGTTATGGGGCAAAACAGTTTCATAATATTTATAAAAATAACTCCTTGGATGATAGTGATGTCTTCAAGGCATGTTGGAGACCTCTATCATCCAAGGTTTAAAGGGATAGTAATGTTTCACAAAAACATCCACTAGAATTAATCTTCATAGTATTTGGACCATGGGGAGTATTATTTCAAAACTGTCAGAGTTGTAGTTCAAGAGTATTTGAATGATAAAGTATCCCCCTCCTGCCCCTTTTATCTAGTGTAAGCCACCTCCCCTCAGATGTGGAATCTGGTTTATTGACCGGACAGATCACAGCAAGGGACAATCTTCTTACTGTGAGCATAAGGAAAACCCTGCCCCCCTTGACAGATTTTTCAGGTTTTTCCTTATGCTCACTGAAGATTGTCCCTCTCTGTGATCCATCTAGACAGTCTTGCTGCTCTGAGGTGAGCAGTGTTACATCAGTAAAAGGGACGGGAGGGGGATACTTTTTCATTCAATTACTCTTGAACTACAATTCTGACACTATTGAAATAACACTCTCTATGGCCCAAATACTATGAAGATTAATTGGAGCTGCTTTTATTGTGAAACATTACTATCCCTTTAAGGCTCCTACTTGAAATCTGCAGCGAATTTGATCTATATGGTGCTGTTATTTGGCCCCAGAAATCTTTTGCATTTGACTTTATGGCCTATTGTATTATGCAGAAACTGAAATATAAAACAAATCAAAAGTGGCACTAAACCTAAGAGCATTAAGATTAGAGGAAAGGCACTTTTGACTCAAACAAAGGCAGGGATTTTTAATAGTAAGGCTGGTAAAGCAATGGAATTCTTTGCCTTGGGATCTTGTACTTGCAGACAATGTAGCTGCTTTCAAAAAAGCAATGGATGCCTATCTAGCACAGAAGAATACTGAAAATTATGACAGTTGGCTTCAATGCAGATAGGTTGATGATACAGTGAACTATATGATTGACATTTGAAGTCAGGAAGACATTTTTTTACCTACTTGGGGATAAATTGGAAATGGCTTCAGGTTTTTTTTTTGCCTTCCTCTGGGTCAAAAGGGGTGTTCTTAGCATTGGATGGACTTGATGGATGTATGTCTTTTATCAGCCTCGTCAACCATGTTATTACTTTATTTTTTGCTGCTGTGGATATCCTGTTTTTGCCCCTTCTATCTATCCTTGCCTTTATTAACTAAAATAATTTACACCATTTATTATAGTTATCTCTAAAGATAGATGAGCCATACTTATGTGTGTTACTGACCAACATGATGCCTGCAGAGGGCGATATAAAGGGTAATCCAAGAGGCATTAGGAGATGGGCACAGATTATGACAATATGATGAAAAGTGGACCTGGCACACCAAAACAAGTTTAGTTTGTTTTAAGAAAAAATCAAAATCTGCCTATATGTTGTGCTAATCATTTTTCTGTTAAAAAATTTGCAGACACAGTATGGCATTTTATGGTAATTCACTATACAGTATGCTAATGTGTTATGTTTGAAGCCAAACATATTGCTCACTGTGCTATTAAAATGACCCCAACATTTATTTTCTTCTTCTCTACCTACCTTTCACTTTTCTCTTCTCTCCTCTTATCCACCGCACTACAGATAACCAATCAGCTTTTCCATGTTTTCTCCCTGTAACAAAATACTCCACTGTACTGCAAGACATCGCTTTGGGAGACGTGTTACTATCTAGTTCCCTTATGTTGTATGACTGTTTATGCGCTCATTTTATGTGTCCAGCACTTATTTCGTACACAGTACCTATATACTATGCAATGTCTGGATTATTTTCCTTGACTACGTATTGTACTTTGAATTTTCCTCAATAAAGCTTTGAAAAAAAAAAATATACAAAAAAAAATGCCTGGATTGTGCTGGCTACCACTCAGGCACACAAAGGACTAATGTCTTCAGAGTCAGCCATGAATAACAGTGGTTAGTTGAATCTGTGAAAAGATCGGAGGCCTATTTATGTTTTCCTACAGAACGAGCCATTCACTAAAAGTGATGGAAAGAAGTAAAAAGTCCCATAAAGTTTCATTGCCCCATGACATTTTTTGCTTTTACTCACATAGATATCTCTGTTGAGCCTACTGTATCAATCCAGGATCATTGCAGTGCAATCTAAGTGCTGGAGAGCCACATATTACTCAGTACTGGGGAAAAAAAAGAAATAAGTTGAGAAAACAAATATACTTTTCCCTACTCACATGTTTACTTAGACCACTACTAAGCAATATCGGGTTCTCCAACCCATGAAATAAATGTCTGTCATATGCACACAACCACCAGATGGCAGGCTGGGGACAATGGGAGCTAGTGCAGGAGTTGGCAAGCTTCCAAATGTAGGTTGTTCAACAGAGTGATAAGTTTAACATACAAATTGGAAAAGTAAATTTGTTTTGTCCACTTATTTCTCCCTTCCCCAGTATTAGACTGTCAGAGGTTATGCAGCTCCTGGACTACATGCCCATAATCCCCAGCTTGCTATGGTAGGCTGAATAGGATGTCTAGAACTGAAGGACCGCAGATTGCCAAAAGAGGGTACAATTAAATGTTAATGCAGAAAAGCACTTGCAAGATGTTAGGGAAATATATTTTAAAGTTATCTCCATCAGATGAAGCAGCTCTCAAAATGTTAGACCAGATCAGTAAAGCTTTAACCAGTGTATAAGGTACCCAAGTTGCTCTTCTGCGTGCGACCATTCAAAAGGACCCCCAAGTCAGTGGGCTCTCTTGGGCATTGTGTATTGCAGGAAGGGAATTTTATGAGGAAGACTTACCAAAGAATCAGACACAAAGAGGACAAGCAGCACAGCAGCATTAACACAATCAGCGTGAAGTGTGTTCTCTGTATTAGTCATGCTCTTCAACAGAGAGAGCTTACATTGCTTCAGGTAATATGGTGAGCACAGCTAGATTCCTACTCTCACACAACACATGAGAATAGGGCAAAGGGAATGCTATGCTGCTTCAGTAAGAATGAAATCTGTGCATTGAAAATTCTCACTGTATGGTTTTAATTTCTCACTGCACATCCATGCTTGTAGGCCCATTAATATAGGCCCCTTGTCAGTGAGAGTGGGAGGTATTGTAGGACTAAGACAGGAAGCACCTGAATCGAATGCCTTATTTAGCAAAACTGATATATCAAAATGGTTTTCTAACTAAAAAATATCTAATACAACAAAGAGGAGATTTTGAAAGCTCTTCCAAAATAACCAAAGTCAATTTTAAGTGATAGGGTACCTAGGATAGATTCCTAGATTCTGTAGCAACAAATTTGCTCCTTGATTTCACAGCATTGACAGCCAATGTTTTGATTACGCAGGTCACTGAGTTTCAGAGGAACGCTTCAATTTCCTTAACAACAAAAATGTAATGTAAAATGGTTTACAAAAGGAAGCATTATAATGAGTATAAGCACACATTTCCATAAGAAAACAGAAGAAAAACATTTACATCAAAATTCTTTGCTGTATGCTTCACATAGTATACAATGATTAACTCAGTAGAATGGCTAATCAAAGACCATATAATGTTTGCTAGTGTAAAAGAAGAAAATACTAAACCATTGGGTGCTATAGGCATTCCCAACACATTGCTTGATGCATGAAGCTCTACAATTGCACCACATTTTATTGATAAATAAGGCCCTTTAGGTCCACACTACTTTAAATAAACACACCTGCCATTTGTTTATTAACTTAGAAAGATTTTCAAAATACAAGGTTGTTTCACCAAAACCTATATAGCCATCTAGGTCACTGATATTTTATTTTTCTGTTACAATCAAATATGGACATTAACAGTAAACTGGGCAACAGGGGTGCGGAGATCTCCTGCATGCAGTGAATCACCACAGGGCAGTGATTTTGCCAAGAGTTGACAGGAGACACTCTTGGCAAAATCACTGCAAGGCCCACCCTGCTCCTGTGAAAATCGCTGCAGCTGCTCCTGTGAAATTCATTGCAGTGAGACTCACCAGTGCCACCATTTACTTCCAGTGCTGCAGCAGTTCAGCAGGTTCCTGACACGCACAGAGCACAAAATCGAAAGGGCAACTTTGTCACCATTCGCTAGTGTGTATTTGAGACATCATATTCAGTGGGTAAAAACACAATTTAAATTACTGGGAATATGGGGATTTTTACTTGTTCCCTAGACTGTCACTGGTTAACCCCAAAATGTTTCCCCTTTACATTTATATGGGTTATATTGACCAAATCTACATAAATTAGTCCACTTTTAATATACCAAATATTATGCATGTAGTGTACTGGATCTATATATAAAATATGCAATGTCTGTGGGGGTGTAAATTATATGTATGGAGTATATAAAGTCCCCAAACATAACACTTAGTGCCTAAGGGGGGCTACATTAATTATATGGGGTCTATGTAACACATACATATTGATTAGTCCACTTTGGCCAGTACATTTAGTGTGTGTATATGTATTCTGCACATCACATCCACATTATGAAGTCCTCTAGACAATACATTTTAAGTATGGGACCTGTACACATAAAACATATTATCTTATTTTCTTTGGCTAATATGTTTTATACTTGTGGTTTATTCACGCTAGCCATACAGTATTATTAAAGGGATATTAATGTTTCACAAAAACAGTAGCTCCAATTAATCTTCATAGTATTTGGGCCATTGAGAGTGTTATTCCACTGTCAGAGTTGTAGTTCAAGAGTAACTGAATGATAAAGTCCCCCCTCCTGCCCCTTTTACCTAGTGTAAGCCGCCTCCCCTCAGATGTAGAATCTGGTCACTTGACCGGACAGCTCTCAGCAAGGGACAGTCTTCTTACCGTGAGCATAAGGAAAACCATGCCCCAATTGACAGATTTTTCATGTTTTTCCTTATGCTCACTGACAATTGTCCCTCTCTGCGATCCATCCAGACAGTCTTGCTGCTCTGAGATGAGCAGTGTTAAATCAGAAAAAGGGGTAATCAATCAAAATCTTGAACTACAACTCTGACAGTATTGAAATAACACTCTCCATGGCCCAAATACTATGAAGATTAATTGAAGGTGCTTTTATTGTGAAACATTACTATCCCTTTAAGTCTGCCTTTGCCACAGATATTCAAGTATATGACCTATTGACTCTATACATATTATTTAGTTCCCTCTTGTCCACTAAAGTGATGTATTTAGTTTATACGCCCCATTTATATTTACCCCATGGCTAGTAAATATTATGTATAGGGTCTAGACACAGATACATATTATTTGATTCTTCCTTGGCCAATACATTGTATGTATGTGCACTACCATTTATATTCTGGGTCTAATGAATTTATATTTATTATATTATCACCTTTTTGGCACTAGTTTTATTAATGATATCTATGCACCCCATATATATTATTTAGACCTCACTCATGGACTAGATTTTACATATGGAGTTCATGCCCCTATGCATAATATTTAGTTAATTTTGTCCAATAATATTTCATGCATGAAGTCAATATAAGAAACGCATATCATTTAGTCCTCACGTCATAACTAGGGATGGGCAAAAATGTGGGAGGTATTGTAGGGCTAAGACAGGAAGCACCTGAATCGAATGCCTTATTTAGCAAAACTGATAAATCAAAATGGTTTTCTAACTAAAAAATATCTAATACAGCAAAGAGGAGATTTTGAAAGCTTTTCCAAAATAACCAAAGTCGATTTTAAGTGATAGGGTACCTTTAAGTAGGATAGATTCCTAGACTCCTACATTCTGTAGCAACAAATTTGCCCTTGATTTCACAGCATTGACAGCCAATGTTTTGATTGCGCGGGTCACTGAGTTTCAGAGGAACGCTTCAATTTCCTTAACAACAAAAATGTAATGTAAAATTGTCTCTGTGCTGGGGAAGTCTTGGGAAAGAAGTTGTTGACTTTGATATATAGTTATACATTTTTTTGGACTAACTGTGATAAGATAGGGTGGACAACTTAAAAAATATAAAGAAAAAAAATACTTAAATAATTAAACAAATAAATATATTAGACAACTGACTTGGAGACTGATCTGAGCTCTGTGATTGAGGCAGACTTGATAGACAGCGAACAACATTGACTGAGGGCCAAGGCAAGAAATCACACTCCATCAGTTGTGTACTGCAGAGAGTAAAAACACACACAGTATTTGATTAATGTCTAACACATGCGCAAGCCGCAGGGGGAAAGGTGGAGCAGTGCAGGGACGTGGTAGTACAAAAACTGACTGCAGTAATCGTTGCTGCAGCATGTGCAATAAATGATGATGATCCCTCTCCTCCCGGGGTGGATTACGTTTGTCAAGGTCCCACCAACCACACCACACCAGTACCCCACCACCACTACCATACACATCTGCCACATTGCAGGTTGTACTTTATTTTTTTTTAATCACTTGATATCATCATGAATATGTGTCGTCACTGAAGCATGCATGCTAATGGGAATGCATGAACAAGAATTTCTACTACAATTATAATTTAGCGTACCACCAAGATTATAGTTCTTCTTTTAGGTGGACCTTGTAAAAGGGCATATATGGTCACTCTGTACTAACAGCTTTCCCAACCTACTGTTACTTCACAGCTCCTTGGAAAAGCAAAACTTGATTTGTTTAAATTAGTATGCCTACAATGTCCTTGGTCAGTAGAACTTCTAAATAACAAGACAACCAACCCTAAGAGCTTACAATATATAGGATAAGATCCACAACATAGTATACTGTGTGAAGGGAAAAAACATATCCACAGAGTTTTCAGTAGAGATACACACTGAATAACAGAGCTTACAGTTAATAGGACTACACCAAAAAGGACTGAGATTGAATCAAAGAGCTTTCAAATTAGTAATGATAAACTGAACATCCAGAGTTTGTGATCTATAAAATGAATCCACAGAGTTTACAATAAATATACTGATTGGACCATGTAGTACAAAATTAAAAGGGAAACTAAACCCTACCACTAGTAATCTACAGATGAATTGAACCACACACTTTATAGAGTAATCTCTTTTGGTCATATTTTATATAATTTGTGTGCTCTGATGGTTAGTTTTATTTTAAAGCTTTCAGTCAATATAAAAACTTAGTAACACAGTGACATAGTTGAAGAGGTTGATAAAAAAAAGCTTTCATCAAGTTCAGCCCTTTCATAATCACCCTTTTGATCCAGAGGAAGAAAAAAAAAACATTGAAGCCATTTCAAATTAAGACCCAAGCGAGTAAAAACATTCCTTCCTTACTCCAACTATAAGTCAGATATTTCTCTTGATCAACATCCGATCTGCTTTGAATCCAACTGTTATAATTCTCAATAATTGTTACGGTTGGCAAGCAAGACAAGGAGTCAGACTGTCACCTTTATTAGAATAATAATAATAATAGTAATTCAAAAATATTAATAACAGGCAGAGGGTGACTGAAGAGGCTACGACTCTATAAGAAATAGGAGTCTGCCAAAAGATCCACCACTACTGCTAGAGACTAGGCCTCAGTCCACTGTAGTCTCTTTACATGGAGAAATGCCCAACGAACTAACACTGGCTCAGCCTGCAGTCAGTCTAGGAGAGATGTCTCCAATAATGAACGCAACCAAGGAGACTACTGACTCATGCCTGCAGTCAGTAAGATAGGAGTCTGATAGAGCCCTAGATCTGCACTAAGAAGGATTTCTGTGGAGCGGGGGCCAACACACATAGAAAACAGACAGAGCCCCTAGTCAGCATCAGCTAGGACAGTCAGACAAACCAGGTCATCCATGGAGCAGGTATTCAGCCAGAGCCACAGGTTTGCACCAGATAGGATATCCACTGAAGCTTTGGTATGCTGGATGAGCAGTGGACAGAGCCCCAGGTCAACACCAGGTTGGGTAGTCGGACAAGCCAGGTCATACACGGAACAGGTAGTCATCCAGAGCCACAGGTTTGCACCAGATAGGATATCAACTGAAACGTTGGTATGCTGGATGCGCAGTGGACAGAGCCCCAGGTCAGCACCAGAATGGATAGTCAGTCACAGAGTAGATAGTCAGCCAGAGCCATAGGTTTGCACCAGAAAGGATGTCTAAGCCAAATTGGAACACTCACAAAGAATGGCCAAACAGAGCCACATGTCAAAACCAGGATGGATGGACAGAAAAGCTGGGTCATACACAGGAATCAGGAATACAAATAAATGAACTGCTCAGAATAACAACGTAAGGGTCACTGATACACAGGCCCATAGAGGTTTATAAAGGAGTAGGAGAAGACAGGACCAATTGGGTCCCCCAGGCTGGGCCTATTACAGGTGTCCAGGCAAGTGCCTGATTCAATGGCGCCAGTAACAAGGAACCAGACTAGGCCGCAGGCAGAGAGGGACGCGGTTATTGATGCCGGAATGTCAGTCCAGAACCCTGCTACCGTCCAAATGGCGCAGGCCAAGGTAAGGCACTGTGACAATAATGTTCTAAGCTAGAATGGTATCTATTACTTTTTTGAAAGCGACTACAGTATCTACAAGCACAGTATCCAGAGGCTAAGAATTTCATAACTTTGCTGTCTTTACTGTAAAAATCTGTGTCTTTGTTTTAGTTGAAAGCGCCTTGCCACTAGTCTTAATTGATGTCCTCTTTGTTTTTATTGAACGCTATGAGTAAATAGTTCCTTATGGAGTTATTTTTTATTGACCTCAAATATATTTGTTAATGGCAAATTGGAACACTCACAGAGAATGGTCAGACAGAGCCACAGGTCAACACCAGGATGGATGGACAGAAAAGCTGGGTCATATACAGGAATCAGGAATACAAATAAATGAACTGCTCAGAATAACAACGTAATGGTCAGTGATACACAGGCCCATAGAGGTTTATAAAGGAGTAGGAGAAGACAGGACCAATTAGGTCCCCCAGGCTGGGCCTATTACAGGTGTCCAGGCAAGTGCCTGATTCAATGCCGCCAGTAACAAGGAACCAGACTAGGCCGCAGGCAGAGAGGGACGCTGTTAGTGATGCCAGAATGTCAGTCCAGAACCCTGCTACCGTCCAAATGGCGTTGGCCGAGGTAAGGCACTGTGACAATAATGTTCTAAGCTAGAAAGGTATCTATTACTTTTTTGAAAGCGACTACAGTATCTACAAGCACAGTATCCAGAGGCTAAGAATTTCATAATGTTGTTGTCTTTACTGTAAAATTCTGTGTCTTTGTTTTAGTTGAAAGCGCCTTGCCACTAGTCTTAATTGATGTCCTCTTTGTTTTTATTGAACTCTATGAGTAAATAGTTCCTTATGGAGTTATTTTTTATTGACCTCAAATATATTTGTTAATGGCAACCATAACCCCTTAGACGTCTCTTCTCTAATGTAAACAAACCCAGTTTGGATAGTATCTCTTTATAACTCAGATCCTCCAATCCCTTTGCTATTTTTGTTGCACTCCTATGCACTTTTTCCAGTTCAATAATCTATTTTTAAGAACTGGAGCCCAAACTACACTGCATATTCTAGATGAAGCATAATCAAGATTTTATATAGAGGTAGAATTATGTTGCTGTCTTGTGCATCTATATCCCTTTTATGCAGGATATTACCCTATTGGCTCTTGCAGCAGCAGAGTGACACTGCACACTGCTGTGAAATCTATTGTCATCAGTACTCCTAGATCTTTATATAATGAAGATACTCCAAGTGGATTCCCATTTATTATGTATGTAGAATATTTGTTTCTACAGCCCAAAATGGATAACCTTTCATTTATCTATGTTATTAGTTTTCTTACAACACATTTCAAATGATATCATATTGTGGTCACTTGTACCTAAATGTTCTCTTACCTGCATACCATTTACCATTTCAGAAATGTTTGTGACCGCTATTTCCAGCAGGTTCTCTTTTCTACTTGGCTCCATTACTGGTTGAACTTGAGACATGAAATTGTCAGTAACCATACTTAGAAAATGATTTCTCTTTCTTATGCTAGATGTCCAGTGTTCTGCAAACACAACATCCTGACAGTGACAATCAGATACTAGTGGTCAGCAGTCATGATTGGTGTCAACAGGAATGTTTTCACACAGGAACCACTCATGTCCCTACACTCTGTGCACACCAAAAGGAAAGAATGGGGAATGGGGAAACGGAGAAAGCCTGATTGTATCAACAAGATTAGGCAAACTCTAAGTAACAACGCACTTTGACATGCAGACACACATTCTTGCATGCTCCAACATCCAACACAGATTTGCACAGTTATACTGACACTCCCTTTGGCACACACTCAAACATGTTTACTCACAGATGCATACACACATCCACTGATAATCAAACACCTGTTCTGACATATGTACATACACACGCTGACATGTATATGCACACATTTTGATGAGAGAAAAGAAAAGAGAGTGGGAGGAGAAGACAGGGTGATAGACTGGAAGAGGAAGATGGGTCCTGGGAGAGGACAAGGGTTGTAGAGGATGAGGAGAGCTTTCAGCAGATGATAAAATGGAGCCTGAGAGAGATGATAGGTTCTGGAAGGGAAGATGGGGTCAGGTAGGGAAGATGGGATCACAGAGGGAAAATTAGATAAAACAGGGAGGATGGGTTGTAGAGAAGGGGAATGTGTGGGTATGGATGGAAGTGATATTGATTGAGAGAGTTGTAAAGTAGATTGCATTGTTGAATCTGCAGGAGTGAGTAATAGAGAAGTTGGATTGCTGGTTTGAGAGAAGTAGGAAAGACTCTTGGGTTGTTTTGTAGTGAAAAGTATATGAAAGAGGTTTTACTAAAAAATAATGCACTGAGCAGTTACCATTTTTACAGGGAATTATTTTTGCTACATAAACATGTACCTAAATGCAGAAGAAAAACAGAAGCAACATTTAGCGGCTAATGTCCTTATGTATATAAGAAAGCGGTTCAAATCTGAGGCAAACCAACTGTAACATAAGGGACAAATAAACATTCCCATTGAATTAAATGGAGCTTTTAACTCCTAAACCATTTGAGAGCCAGTGAGGTATCCAACGCATTGTGTTGGAATGTGTTGGTTACCTCTTTGGCACTCAAAGGGTTAAATACTAGAGTAGTCACCAAAGTGTTGCTTCACAATCTGTCATTGACCTCTAGCTTAATAGAAAAATTTGTCAATTTGACACCTATGTTGTTGGATTGTCCTAGAATTGCTATACATTCCAATGGGGGGCTGTATAAAACCATTCTTTGTTGTATATGTAAGAATTATCACTAAAATGTATAGGTGGTAATAGCGATTGGTCATATGTAGGGATGGACGAAAGTTGACGCTGTTTTTCCACGGGACATTTCTCGAAAACCACGTTGTTATCTGCTTTTTTGCAGGAAAATCCGCTTTAAAACTAGCACTTTAAAATTTTCACGTCTTTCACCCATTGGCCAAAATTTTTCACAGTTTTTTTCAATGGCCATAAAGTTTCCTCCCAATGATTTACGTTGTTTTTGCACTTCCGCTATAAAAAGGTGACGTTTCCGCTGAAGGCAGACACAATAGAAGCAGCTACCGAGTGAGATAGACGTGCTGTGCTGTTCTGCTGTTATATTTTGCGAAAATTGAGGCAGGAAATGCTCATAGTGACTGCTATCGCTATGAGCAGGGTGAAAAATAATCAATGGAGAAGCTGGAAGGACCCTTATGTGTCCACTGAGTCTGAGGACGAGGAGGAAGTGACTAGCGGTACTGAACCAATGCTGTCCAGTCCCCCTAAATCACCCCAAGGGATCTTGGGGAATTTAATGGGAAGAGAGGGAGAAAAGGGAATGGGAAGGGGGGGAGAAAATGGAATGGAAAGGGAGGGAGAAAAGGGTAGTACTAGTGAGATCAGGACAGGTCAGCTGCCTGTGCCTGCTGCAAGACGTGCTGCCCCTGCTGCCAGTGCCACCATTGCTGTACCTGCAGCCACTAGTGTTGTACCTGCTTCCAGATGTGCTGCCACTAGTGTTGAACCTGCTGCCAGTGCTGAACCTGCTGCCACCAATACTTTGCCTGCTGCTAGTTTTTCTTGTAGTACTCATGGGGGGAAGGAGAAAATGATGCCAAGTGTGACAGCAGGGGACCCTCTGTCACATTGCTCGTCACCTCCTCCAAGCAGTAGTGAGATGTCTGAAATAGAGCAGTATCATGTAGGGACTACTGGGGGTGGTTCTGTTGGAGAAGCTGGGGTGGAGGAGACATTGATGGCCTTTTTATCAGAAAGTGAGAAGGAATGGGAGACAGGGATGAGGGTATCACCACCACCACCACTAATAATCAGCTTTTGGAATTTGCGGAAATTGCAACTGCTCTAATATCTGCTGCTGCTGCTGAGATGAAAGGGCAGCAGGGTGCTGAGGAGCAGGATAGTGTACCACAGACACAGTGTGCCACAGACCACCGTGGACACAGTGGGAATGGGGTCAACAAGTAATGCGGGACTAGGACAGGTTCCACTTGCCAGCGTGAGCAATACTCCAGGTCCTAGTTGCAGTGCTAAATCTAAGGCAGTAGCAGCAACATAATCCGCTGCCACAAAAAGCGAAGGGGAATGTGGAGGACAAGAAGAAAGAGGCCATTCTTCTCCATCTGTTCCCTATCCCTCCCCCCCAGAAGTCATGGGTGTGGGACTATTATTCTCTTCTGGCAGGCACAGTGCAGTCATCATCAACAATGGTACAGTGCAAAATTTGTGACAAGTTAGTGAGAAGGGGAAAGGAGGGAATACACCTTGGCACAACCTCCCTGATAACACACATGAAACACAGACACCATGACATTTATGTCAAACGTGTTAAAGACAAACACCTATTACAGAAATCTAGCATCGCTGTTACTGTACCCCCTGACTCTCAAGAAAGGTAGAGATCAAAGAGGAGGAAAAATAAAGAAACCCAGACAGACACTGGAAGTTCCATGATGAGCGAAACAACTAGCTCGCCATCAACATCACCTTCATCCTCTAGGGTATCAAGTACATCTCCTGCCAATCCACCTTGTTCATTGTTACCTCCCCCGCCAAATGATAGCTACTCTGTTAATGTTAGGATATGGCATCTCTACCCATTGCACACTGTGTGGTGCACTGACCACACATGCCAGTGTGGTGGAGGAGAATCGATACCAGGTCATCAGATGTCATCTGAGGAGATTCCATCCTGCAGAATATGCTAGTATTCTGGCAGGGAGTGCTCATCATTACTATTATTACTGTCAGCAAGGTGTCATGTGTCCTTAGCGGGGTCTGTACAAGGGTACAGTGACAGAGTCAGTACTTGGTTTTGGGTGTCATGGTGTTTGGATCCAGTTGTGCCCCCAGATGTTATTTACCACGCACACACTGTGCACATTGCAGTTGCTAATGGAAGCCACAGTTCTTCTCAAGGGAAGAATATATATTCTAATAACAACGCACCCATGATTTTGGAGGAGGGGCAGGTGGAGAAGATTTAATGGCTGACTTCTTCTTTTCTCCACATAGACTGGGGGCTACTTATTGTGCTGCTACTGCCTCAGGTGCATCACTGGAGCCAGTTGTGGCAAGTGGAACCTTTATCATCCATCTTCCATGTTACTGCTATTGTTGATCCCATTCAGCTGCCTAATCATCCTGCTGCTTAAACAACTCAGCAGCTGCAGTACAAACAGCAGTTGCAACTCAGGACTCAGGAGGACATTTGACAGTGGACAGTGGCCGACATGACCTGCTGGCATTAGGCCAATATGGTATTTTTATTTTTTTCTCAGGGCTTGTGTTTTGAAAAAAAAAAAAAAAAACTAGTCGCAAAAAAAAAAAAAACTTTTTGGGGGTTTGCTTCTAACAAGCCTAAGTCCTACAAATCAATGTTTCCTTAGGGCTTGTGCCAAACAAGCTTAAGTCCTACAAATCAATGTTTGTTCAGGGCTTGGGCCTCTAATTTAAGTCTAAGTCCTACAAAGGCCCCTAACAACAAATCAAACAAATCATCCTGTACAAAATACTATATCAAGTCAAGTATCAGTCCACCCCAGTGGCAGTTTATGTCAGGGGGTTCCTGTCTCTATCACTTTACATACAAATGTCTTATTTTATGTTATTGATTTATTTTTTTTTATTAACTGTCCCCCCAATAGCAGTCAAAAAACCCCCCAAAACAAATTCCCTGTTCAAATGATTAATTAATCTACCAACACAGGCACCCTCCCCAGACTCCTTTCATACCATGTCTTATGGGTTGTTTTTTAATTTTATTTAGATCTATTTTTTATTAACTGCCCCCCAATCCTAGTAAACAACCCCCCAAAAATCGTCCCCTGTTCAACTGATTCTTTCCCCACACCCCACCAACACAGGCACCCTCATGCCCCTTTTATACTATGACTTTGGGAAATTAAATAATATTTATTTTATGTTGTGTGTAACTTCAATGTTCCCTTTCATTTCAATGGAATGAGCTAGGTGAAAAAAAGTGGAAAATCTGCACTTTTCGCAGGAAATTTTTCATTTTGAGGCGGAAATTTTCACTCATCCCTAGTCATATATATAAAAAAGAAATGCCATGTTTATAAATCTTTTGCTCTCTGTGAAAATTATCTAATTATCTAATGAGAATACATAATTATTCATCACTTAATGTAAAATATGTAAAAATAGGTTATACCTGGTGTTAACATTTAACCCTTTGAATGCAAGACCTGTGTCCACTGTATTGTGTTATGTGTGTAGGATACCAGTCTGGCATTCAAAGTGTTAACCTCTAAGACTACCTTTATTTTTGTCAAAATTATCAAATTTATTTATATGTATTTTGCAACACAATTCTTATCTGAATCAGGCCCATTTTTGCTCCACTCTTCAAAAATGTCAACTGACTGGCATTAGTACTTAACGAAAATGTTGATAAATGTTTATATAAATGTATTTTGCTTTGCTGCAATTTTATTCACACTTTCTCCATCATGACAGTTTTATACATTCCCCAAATGTTCCTTATATTGTGTGTAACGGGAACCCAGGACGCTGGAGTGTCCTGGGCTGTCGTGCCAGGGTTCTCTCTCCTTGAAGCTGCTGCGAGAGGAGTGTCCGGTCCATAATATCTAACTCAGTTTATTTATGCAAATGGGGACATTTTATACATAAACCGGGGACAATACACCATGTTATGAATACAGTAGAAAAATAGGGAATGTACACAGTAAATACAATGGGAGACAATAGTGTGGGTGAATACAATGACTGTATAAATATGAGGACAGAAAGGGTTTGTGTACAGTGTGGGGACTTTGCATGATTTAATTTTTCCGCTCCGAATTCAGGCCAATCGGAGATGTAGCAACAAGATACAGGGACCAATCCAGACCCAGGCCATTGTCCTCTATGACAGGATTGAATTACCCAGGTTCGATACTTAATCCAATCCAATCCCATCATGCCAGTCCCCCAGCCAATGGGAGCCGTAGCTAGTAGTTGGCTTGACAGGGACGACCAATACATGGAGACCCTACCTGTCCCATACAGTAAAACACACTCGTAACATGAACTGCACACGACACAAGGGGTTGGCAACCAATCCGCTGTGCGCCTACTTTTTAAAAGAGAGGCGCCAATCCCCTGGTATTCTGGCTGTAGTGTGCTGGCCAAGTCTCTAGACGCCAGTCTTTTGTATCTTAGTTCCTTAGGCCTGAAAAGGCCTCCAAGTAATGGCCTACAGCCCATTACAATGTGTTCATTCATTAGTAGTAAAGCAGGAATAATACTTTTGTACTTATAACTACCCTCTAAGGACAAGAAGGCAATGCATTGCAAAGCAATACAATGCGCACATCCTTCCGGTCCTTAAAGGCACCTATCAACCACCTAAAATAACTATAGTGATTTTTAAAGAGCTTTGTTATAGATTACTCTAATTAAGGCATGCCATGCAGGCACTTCCTGTCTTAGCCCTACATAGCCTCCCTCTACTCACTGACATTTAACCCTCTCATTGCTGGAGGGGCAATGAACTGCATGAGCAGTGTCAGCAGTGCAGGATATAATATAAGACTAAGAATGCCTGTACTGCATGCCTTAATTTCCATAATCTCATCATATAAGTGATATTGAAAGCTCTTCCTAAATCACCACAGTTGTTTTAGGTGATAGTGTTCCTTTAAAAGGTTAAAGAGAATGGTTACTCAGTGTTTTCTGCTTCACAGAACATAAAGACATGACTTTTGTTATTCAACGGAATGGAGAGGAAATGGAACTTTATGAACCAGTCAGCCATTCAGCCTATGAACCAGAGATCACCTTCATATTTTTTTCTTGTTACATTACCTGAATCTTGTACAGAATCAGTTTAATCTAGTGACTTTCTTTGAAGTGAAATCAATAGGTTACTAACATTAAACAAGAGACAGGAAAGGAAAAAGAATCCAGGTATCTATTAAATTAATTATTTTCAATAGAAAAGGTGAGTGATAAATACCATGATGCATTAGAGCCGCAAAGATTCTTAAAACCATATCACAGATAAAAGGCACAATAAAGCACAACACAGTGGTAAAAAAGTATGTTTAACCGTTTAAGTGCCAGAGGGGTATTCAACACATTGCACATTGTAGCAAGAACTGGGGATGGGGGTTATGCATTAAATTGTGCTAAAGAGCTGATAAAGTGTAAATGACTTCTCCAGTGATATCACTTCTCCAATTCCTATGTTATTCTATGGCGCCTATGCACTAAGATTTCTCCAACTCATGAGATCTTACTGCATAGGCTCTATAGAATAACAGGATTTGGAGAAGTGATATCACTGGAGAAGTCATCTCCAGTTTATCACCTCTTTAGCATGCCTTAGTGCATCTCCCCCTGAAGCAGATTTCACAAAAGAGAGGGTTATGGACTAAGGTGTGATAAAGAGGTGATAAAGAAATGATAAAGTGGAGATGACTTCTCCAGTGTAATAAAATCTCCATTTCCTATGTTATTCTGTGGAGCCTATGCACTAAGATCTCTTAAATTGGAGACATCTATTGGCTCCATAGAATAAAATAGGACTTAAGGGGGAGATGCATTAAGTTGTGATAAAGAGGTTATAAACAGGAGATAACTTCTCAAGTGAGAGCTTCTCTCCATTTCCCACATTATTTGTTCTGTAGAGCCTGTGCCCTAGGATCACTCCCACAGAGATATTACATGCATTGCCTCCATGTAATAATAAAGGAATTGGAGAAATGATATTACTGAATAAGTTATCTTTTGTTTATCATGTCTTTATCCCTAGGGGATAGCTATCATTCTGGAGTAGTCATCTCCACCTTTTTATCTCTTTATCATGCGTTAGTGCGTTTCTCCCTTGGTGTTTCATAGAGTGTTTGGTTCACTTTTTAACAACCAATCCACCGGAAATGTCATCATGTAATGTTTGAAAAACAAACAAGAGCAGGTTTAAATGTACTTCATAAATCAAGAAAAGAATAGGAGAGTGCTCCAAGTGTATACAAATAATAACTTTCAATATAAATATAAAGTATTTAATAATTAAAAAACAATACATATCAATCAAATTGCTACATAAGCATATGCTATGTTCTAAAAAATAATATTAAAAAATGTGTACACAAGTATTGGATCCCAAAAAGAATCCAGTATCAGTAAATACAGGTTGGATTTCAGGGTTGTTCCTGTATCAGCATCCACTGAATACATAGCAGTACATATCCTATAATATAAAATGCCAGAATGTTTGTCCGATGCAGTCATGTGCAGTAGAGACTGCCAGAACACACAGAATGCTGGGAGCATTTGGGCAGTCTCTGTGCTTGACTGCATAGAGTGCACCACCATTGAGGTGGTGGCAGTATGCCTAGAAGCCAGGATTGGCTTCTTTACTTCACTGGACCTTGGCTTGTGTACATGGGCTTTTACAATAGTACTCTAATATTACCAGCTGCTTACACCTTGCCTCTTTAGAAAGGTGTTATTTGTCGGAGAACACACCGGTCATCTTGGAAGGGACCTCTGCCAGTTTCAGATACCTGTATTAAGAGAGAATGAAAACATCTTCTGCCCGCAGTCCTTCAGTGTTCTGATACCATAGTATTGCCTACAAGCACTAACACAGAGTACAGGAACAACTCTGAGAACCTTCCTGTATTTACTGATACTATCGGCACCAGTATCATCGAATAATAGGACAAGAGGTGGGAGAACTCTCAACTAGATCATCTTCAACTATCTATAACAGTCGGGAGAGGTAACCCATGATACGTGCAATATTAGTCATATAGTAGAACACTCACAGCGTATATACGAAGAATATAGATACTTCCTACACACCATCTTTGGACTCTTTTAGGATCCAATAATTGTGTACACATTTTTTAATATTTTTAAGACATAGCATGTGCTTATGTAGCAATTTGATTGATATGTATTGTTTTTGATTTATTAAATACGTTATATTTATATTGAAAATTGTTATTTATTTATAAACACAGTGAGCGCTTCTCCTATTCTTTTCTTGGTGTATTTGGTTTCTTTAATCTGGTACACACTCTCAGACAATATAGGATGGCAACTTGTTCCTCAGGTTTATTTTACATTTTTATAAACGTATGTGTTTTTTGGGATATATTGCGCCATTTTTCAATATTGGATCTATGTTGTTTTACATACACTTGATGTCACTCCTGCCTGGGTCAGTACATATCTGAACATAGGATAATAACTGCTGGAATGGGTGACTAGTAATTACTCTGCAAATTCATCGGTAACTGGAATATAATTTTTGCTCATCTCTGTTGGTTGTGCAAGGCTTATCTGACTCATGCCTCTGCAGCCAAATTGCCCTGTGTACCTGAAACAAGACCTCTGGGTCCACAGGGGATATCTCTGTTTAACGATGACTGAATGAACTAAAATTAGCAATTCTGACTCTCTAAAGCAGTAAATCCATAAAGTGTACCTGATGATTTTTATGAGAATATAAACTGCCTTATGTTGCACTAGCCATTATTTATAAAATATATCATAATTAAAAGATGAACCTTTATGTTTTGGCCACACAGTGTGGTAGTTTATCTTTATTCCAGGCACAGTATTCTAATTAATTCTTATGCCTTGCTGTTCTATTAGAAAGGACCACAGTGTTTTGGGTCTGCCTAGATTCATTGGTATCCTTTTAAAAGGTTGCATGCAAAACAGCATGCGACCACAGGGTGCATTCAACGTGTTGCCCTGATTAAAAGGGCGACATGAGAATCTCGCACTGTAGGAAAGTGCAAGATTCTCATGTTGTAGAATTAAATGTTGCCTCTCCCGTTCTTAGCTCCCCTTCCCCGCACCAGCCATCAATGTGTGAAAGAAAAATGTACCACAACAACATATTGCCCCGGATCTCTCTCTCCTTCTCAGCTCCTCTTCACCGCAGTGCATCCGGTGCTGTTCTGGTTAACTCATCCACCTCATCTGCATCTTGCTGAGCGTCTCTCTACCCTTCTCCCCACCACTCCGCCCATCAAGAGAATTATACTTTGGGGCAGCTCCTTCAAGTGTTAGAGACTACAACTCCCCAGCCAGCCAACGGGAAGCGGAGCTGAGATGGGGAGAGACATCCAGGCAAATACGTTGTTGTGGTACTTTTTTTCTTACACAAATTGATGGCTGGCACAGGGAAGGGGAGCTAAGAAGGGGATAAGCAACATTTCATTCTGCGACATGAGAATCTCGTGCTTTCTACAGTGCAAGATTCTCATGTCGCCCTTTTAATCAGGGCGATGTGCTGAATGCACCCTGTGGTCGCACGCTTTTTTGCATGCAACCTTTTGAAAGTGACTTGATTCATTCATATCACAGTACATTAGACCCCTCTGGCATTTAACAAGTTAAGTCCTGACTTACTAATTGTCTATGACTGCATGTTTGGGTTCCCGCTGGCTGGCTGGGGATGATGGGAGTTGTAGTCTCTAACACTTGAAGGCGCTGCCACAAAGTATAATTCTCTTATGGGCGGAGTGGAGGAGAGAAGGGTAGAGAGATGCTCAGCAAGATGCAGATGAGGTGGATGAGTTAACCAGAAGAGCACCGGACGCACTGCGGGGAAGAGGAGCTGAGAAGGGAAGAAAGATCCAGGGCAATACGTTGTTGTGGTACTTTTTTCTTTCACACATTGATGGCTGGCGCGGGGAAGGGGAGCTAAGAAGGGAAGAGGCAACATTTCATTCTGCGACCTGAGAATCTCCTACAGTGCGAGATTCTCATGTCTCCCTTTTAATCAGGGCGACATGCTGAATGCACCCTGTGGTCACATGCTTTTTTGCGTGCAACCTTTTGAAAGTGAATCGATTAATTCATTTCATAGTACATTAGACCCCTCTGGCATTTAACAAGTTAAGTCCTGACTTACTAATTGTCTATGATAGCGTGTTTGGGTTCCACTGCTCTATCTGTTTCGGAGTTACACTAAATAGACCTTTTGTACAGAGGACAAGTGGAGCACTTCTGGGACAAACCAAATGGACCATAGAGGTCAAATGCAAATTCCACAAATCCCAATTATTTAATTTGGACTTTTTGTCCCTTGAATTCTAGAGATGTCCCCAATGCATTGCTTTACAATGTGTGGTTACCTCTTTAGCATTAAAAGGACTAAATTAATTGATTTTTTTTTTTTCACATGTTGCAGTCGGTTTGCTCCAGAATTACGCAGCCTCAATGTAGTTAAAATGTGCAGTATTTGTAGAGAGTAGAAGTGATTTCAGGCAGATGTCACCTGCAGATGGCAACTGACATCTGCCGCTCACTGCACCAGACCTCTGGAGAGAGAGAACAGTTCATTTGCCTCCCAATATGTTTAATGGAAAATGGTTAACACCAAATTACACAGCAAATAGCAATTGAAGTGTACTTGCTATTTGTGTATACATATTAACCCCTTAAGGACCACACCTTTTATACACTGGGACCAGAGAAATGTTGACCTTTTTAGTATGCCATTGTTCAAAAATATTTTCCCTCTAATTCATTTAGTACACCCATACAAACTATATACAGTTGTTTAACCCTTTCAGTACCTGAGGGGTATGGAATACATTGCAAAGCATTGATTAGTGTTCAACTATTTTTTCGGCGTTTGGCAATACCCCATGTGCATAGGTTTGTCAGGGCTTGCAGGAGCTACTGGGCCAATTTAGGTAACAGACAGGGAATTTTCACAGATTGCTTAACTGGTGAAGTGTCATTTGGTGCAATTTAGCAGTTCTGCACTTTAAATGTCCCCCCCAAAATTTATATTTTTGAAAAGTAGGCATCCCTGAGTTTCATTCTAGGTTCATTTTAACAATTTTCATTGATCAATCATTGTACTAATGCCTCCCCAATCCTGCAATATTTCAGTGTTGCTGTGGATTTCTTGCCAATCATATTTAGAGATTGTTTTTTTTAAATACATTGATTGGTGTTCAGCTACATATCTTCTGAGTATGGCAGTGCCACATATGCATACCTCTGTGTGTACCGACTTGGCAGTTCTGGCTTCAGACCTATCAGGGTGCGTACCCTGAGTTCCATTCCGCCTACTCTCACTGACAATACCGCTACAGCGCCTCCTTGGGCTGTCACTCCCAAAGTCATCTGGGAAACTGTGTTGAGAGTAGCTCTGGTCGCTTGACAGTATCTGTTGTGCTGCCTCCTCTATCCCTACCGTTCTAGGGAACTCTGTCACTTGCCAGGGTCCTATTGTGTTTCCTCCTCTATCCCTAGCGTTCTAGGGACTCGGTCACTTGCCAGTGTCCTATCTGTGCTGCCTCCGCTATCCCTAGCATTCTAGGGACTTAGTGTCTTGCCAGTGTCCTATATGTGCTTCCTCCACTATTCCTAGCATTCTAGGGACTTGGTCACTTGCCAGTGTCCTCTCCATGCTGCCTCCACTATCCCTAGCCTTCAAGGGTTGCCCTGCAGCTACCCACCGCTATAGTAGGGCCTTGCTGCAGTGTAGTGCTGTTGTGGTTTTCCTTGTTCCAGTGACCTGTCTATGGATCAAGCCAGTATAGTCCTACTGTTGTTATTGCCTACTGATATTTCTGTCCATCCTGACCTGTGTCAGATTTGGGAAGTATCACGGTACTGACCTCTTCTGGACCTGAGTAGGATGATTGCTTTTGTAATTTATTTCTCAATAAAGCTTTTTCTTAACCTTACCTAATTGTCTGAGTGTTCTTACAAAACCGTGACACTGAAGGATTCTGAGCTGGCTCTTGCAGGAGACAATGTCAGGTATTCAGAAGAGAAGTCGAATGAAATCTGAGACATACCAGGAGAGAGGAAGTCAAACATACGTGGAGTCATACCAGGAGAAGGGAAGTCAAACATAAGTTGAGTCATACTAGAAGATCCTGAGAACGAGGTGCCAAGTCAGAGAACCAGAAGGGGAGTCTAACATAAGCTGAGTCATACCAGGAGATCCCCAGACCAAGGTGGCAAGTCAGAGTAACAATAGAGAAGTTAAAGGGAAGCTGGATCAGGAGCCAGACAATGCTACGATCACAGAAGGGCTGGAACTACTAACAGAAAGGTTTGTAGAGCAAGCACCAGTTGACAAATGGTACAAATATTTAGACACAAACAACCAATGAGAAATATGCAGGTATCAGGTGATATAAATGTGATCAAACACGTGGCGCCTGACAGTTACTCAATTTTCATCATGATGTTTTCATCTGCTGACATTTCCTGTCCAAGGTAAACACACTTGTCAACTTTTTCTAGTTCTTGTCCATTTACTATACTTTTACTTGGTATGATAAATTTGTTAAACATGGCTTTTATTTCATTGACCTTCAGCTTCAGACCAATTTTTGCTTTCATGGTATAACTCTTCAATGCATTCTAGTAGTTCTTCAGGACTACTGGCAAAGAGTATAATATCATCTGCACAACGTAAGTGATGTAGGTAATATCTATTCTTCTTAAGTCCTTTTTCATTCCAATTTAGTTTGCAGAATATTTCTTCCAAACAAACAGAAAATAGTTTTTGGGAGATTGAGTCTCCATGTCGGACGCCTTTTTCTATGTTGACCTGTATCGATGCAGTTGCATTTTCATATATTGATTGGAGGATATTGATGTAATCTCTGTCTATTCTGTGGTTGATCAGGGCATCGATTATTGCTTGCTGTTTCATTCAGTCAAAGGCCTTTTCGTAGTCAATGAAGGGTATCCATAATGGAAGGTTGTATTCATTATGTCACTCTATAACTGTCAGGATATGGTCTATTGTACTGAAACCACTCCTCAAACATGCTTGTTCTTTTAGGTTGGGCCACTTTAAGTATTGTTTCCATTCTTCTCGATAGAACCTTTATGGAAACCTTTCAGACGACGATGATGTTTGCATAGTTTATCTAGGGCTTTGAATGAGGGTTGCCCTACGGCTTTCAACATTTTCATGTATATGTATATATATATATATATATATATATATATATATATATATATATATATATATATATCATAAGCCCATACAATACCCAATTGCCAGGGATGGGGATTTTGACAGGAGTGTCCAAGAGGGAAAATCAATGCATGAGACTTCGACGGCCCAGTGATCCCACCCTTCCCTTCACCTTCATCAAACTCATTCCTTCGCCCTCCTCATACCCTCCTTAAAAAACAATGCAATGAAGAGGGGGCACACTGTCCCATCTCCTTAAGTGGCTCTTTCTTCCTGTATCAAATCTGTTTTGGCTCCTTCTATGCACCTCCACCTCTATTTCACTGCTATCATCTCATGTACACCTATCTCACCTTCCTTACATCGTTGAGGACTAGCGATGGGGTGAAGGCGAAGGACCACTCTGCCACATGAGATCTCTCTAGAATTCAAAGGGTTAAAACCCCAATTTTATTTAACAGGATTTTTTATTTGTCCCCTCTATGGGTCATTGTTCTGTAGATCTGTCTGTTTTTTTTCCCAATCTTTGCAGGTGAGTTTACTAAATTGATTTAGTTATTAAGTTCTATTAACCCTTTGAGTGTCAGAGAGGTACACAACGCATTGCTCTGCAATGCGGTGCGTACACCTCTGGCACTCATAGGGTTAATTTATGGTAAGGTTTACCTTTTTATCTGTGTATGTCGTAACATGCATATCGATATAAGAGCAGCTTTTATTTTAACAGTGGCATTCCTTTAACACAATTACAAAATTCATATTTTTATATGAGGTTATGACAAATGATTATGTTATGACAAAAAATGATTGCAAAATTAAATGACAATATTTTATTTTCAAATAACATGTATTAAACCCAAATGATAACAACATGTCAACATACTGATAAATACTTTGGGCCTTACCCAGAAAGCTATAGATGAGCAGCTCTGGATCATACTAACTGTACCTAAAGGGAAAGGTAACATCACTTCAATTCCCATTGATTTAAATGTGGCTTTTTAACACTTTGGATGCTGGAGATCGAGTTAAAAACCCAATTTAAATCAATGTAAATATTAAATTGGCTTCTATGTGCGGTTGGTTTTCTGATCCTCTGTTTTTTGTATAAGGCCCTGTATTCCTGAAGTATACCAGCATATACATTTACTGCTCAGGAAAAAGTTATTGTGAAAAATAAACATATCTTTTTTTGAGTAAAACAAGGGTGCTCCAACTTTTGGCAGTTGCTTAATTCAAAAGTAAGAACAGTTCAAACTCTCACAAAGTGACAGAGCTGCAGCTATCATATTCTATGGAGATAGGTCGCCAGTGACTCACACCACTTATAGATTGTTATAGTATAACTGTCTAGATTAACTGTAAGAAAACATTCTACACACCAGGTGGCACTGTTAAAGGGATAGTAACACTTCGTTTTAACTTTATTTTATTTTGTAGGCATTAAAAAAACATGAAGAATGATATAAGTCTTATCTCTCAAACCTTTATGGTTTATGAGATATTCACAAGCAAAGTTCCTCTCCCCGCCCCTTTTTCCTAGTGTAAGCCATCTCTTCTCAGATGTGGATCAGGTTGTATGACAGTACAGATAACAGAAGGGGACAATTTTCTTTGTATGAAAACAATGAAAGCCCTTCCCCCCTTGACAAGTTTTTCAGCTTTTTCCATTATCTTAATTGAAGATTGTCCCTCTCTGCAGTCTACCTGGGCATCTCCCTTCTTATCTGGTTGAACAGGGGGGGGATACTTTGTTTGTGAATATCTCTTAAACCATAAAGGTTTCAGAGATAAGACTTATATCATTCTTCATGTTTTTTTAATGCCTACAAAATAAAATAAAGTTAAAATGAAGTATTACTATCCCTTTAAAGAAAAAGAACTGGGAGAACTTCGGAATAAAAAGCATCTCTCAGCAGAGGAAAAACACTTGTTTGTCTCAGCAGGAAAAGTTCTGCAACATATATTGTTTCTTCTTAATATAGGTGTACTACTCCTTTAAATCAAAATGTGCTAAAACATTCCGACCTTTAGGGACACTACAGAAACAAAATACTTCATCACATACAGCAAACTAACAAAACCTGTTGCCAGATTTCCTGGGTTTTCCCACAAATATTGTCTGCTACACAGTCTAGCTCTAAAAATGTGAAAGGATGATAAAGTATTTGTGCTTTAATAAGATAAATGGACAACAGCTGGAATGTAAGACCTGGCACCAGAGGGCTTTTGCCATCATGGTAAGGAAAGTGTATGGAGCAGGCAGGAATAAAATAACATGCTGTGTCTGTCCACACATAGCAAGGGCCTTAGACCAACAAACTCCCTGTGATAGATCAGTAATTCATCATTGTAATGAAGGCAGTTTACAAAGAATTCTAGAAACACTGAAAGATATGTAACACTTTGAATAAACTTTCAAGAAAACATTTTACCCAAGAAAAGAAACAAAGTCAGATAAAAGGTTAATGACCAAATTGTATATATTTCATCAAAAATAGCTGTCAAAACATTTTACAAAAAAAGGCCAACAACAGATATGGGAATACAATTCTGGAAAATGTTGCGGAGAAGAGGAAACATTGAAACTAAACTTTGTAATTAAAACCAAGCTAGCATAAAATGTGAGAGCTGGAATTCAAAGTTGTGCTGCTTAACCCTTCGAGTGCCAGAGAGGTATGCGTTGGATACCTCGTTGCACTCGAAGTGTTAATTTACTGGATTTCTTAAGACTCATTATAAATTGTCCTAAATAATAGAAGATTTTGGGAAAAAAATTGTGTTTTTTTTTTTTGTTACAAATCTTTAACCCTTTGAGTGCCAGAGGGGTATGCGTTGCATACCCCTCTGGCACTCAGAGAGTTACTTTGGAACTGATAGGCCATATGTGCAGAAAAATTCTGGTGAAAATCAAATGCACCATGGATACATATAAACATTTCTACTGATTTAACTCAATGGGGTAGATTCACTTAGCGGTGATAAAGAGGAGATAAAGTGGAGATGACTTCTCCAGTTTATCACTTCCCCAATTCCTGTGTTATTCTATGGAGCCTATGCAGAAAGATTTCTTCAGTTTATCACTTCTCCAATTCCTCTTATTCTATGGAGCCTAAGCACAAAGATTTCTTCAGTTTATCACTTCCCCAGTTCCTCTTATTCTATGGAGCCTATTCACTAAGATTTCTTCAGTTTATCACTTCCCCAATTCATGTTATTCTATGGAGCCTATGCACAAAGATTTCTTCAGTTTATCTCTTCCCCAATTACTGTTATCCTATGGAGCCTATGCATAAAGATTTCTTCAGTTTATCACTTCCCCAATTCCTCTTATTCTATGGAGCCTATTCACTAAGATTTCTTCAGTTCATCACTTCCCCAATTCCTCTTATTCTATGGAGCCTAAGGACAAACATTTCTTCAGTTTATCACTTCCCCAATTCCTCTTATTCTATGGAGCCTATGCACAAAGATTTCTTCAGTTTATCACTTCTCCAATTCCTCTTATTCTATGGAGCCTATGCACAAAGATTTATTCAGTTTATCACTTCCCCAGTTCCTCTTATTCTATGGAGCCTATTTACTAAGATTTCTTCAGTTTATCACTTCCCTAATTCATGTTATTCTATGGAGCCTATGCACAAAGATTTCTTCAGTTTATCACTTCCCCAATTCCTCTTATTCTATGGAACCTATGCAGAAAGATTTCTTCAGTTTATCACTTCCCCAATACCTCTTATTCTATGGAGCCTATGCACTAAGATTTCTTCAGTTTATCACTTCTCCAATTCCTATGTTATTCTATGGAGCCTAAGCATAAAGATTTCTTCAGTTTATCACTTCTCCAATTCCTCTTATTCTATGGAGCCTATGCACAAAGATTTCTTCAGTTTATCACTTCCCCAGTTCCTCTTATTCTATGGAGCCTATTCACTAAGATTTCTTCAGTTTATCACTTCCCTAATTCATGTTATTCTATGGAGCCTATTCACTAAGATTTCTTCAGTTTATCACTTCCCTAATTCATGTTATTCTATGGAGCCTATCCACAAAGATTTCTTCAGTTTATCACTTCCCTAATTCCTGTTATTCTATGGAGCCTATGCATAAAGATTTCTTCAGTTTATCACTTCCCCAATTCCTGTTATTCTATGGAGCCTATTCACTAAGATTTCTCCAGTTTATCACTTCCCCAATTCCTCTTATTCTATGGAGCCTATTCACAAAGATTTCTTCAGTTTATCACTTCCCCAATTCCTATGTTATTCCATGGAGCCTATGCAGAAAGATTTCTTCAGTTTATCACTTCTCCAATTCCTATGTTATTCAATGGAGCCTATTTACAAAGATTGCTTCAGCTGTGGAGATCTCAGTGCAAAGGATCCATAGAATAACATAGGAACTTGGGAAGTGATAAACTGGAGAAGTCATCTCCACTTTATCTCCTCTTTATCACCGCTTAGTGAATCTCCCCCCTTGACTGCTTGAGAAGTCTCTGGCACATTACAATGCAATGCACTGTGACCTATAGCAATAAAAGGGTTAAAAGCCCATTTAAAACACATTCAAAACAACAAGATTTATTTGTCCCCAAGGTTGCAGCTGGTTTACATTCAGAATTGCTCCTTATTTCTCTTTGTATATGACCCAAAGTATTTTAACCCTACTTACTACAGGAAATGTGTAATGAACATACATATGATTTGTTCTGTGGAGCAAAAAGTTTGTGTAGGATTTGCCTGGTGAGTAAAACAAGCTTACTCTCGCTGCTAGGAGATTGTCCATTCTAGAGTTATTATTTCTCAGACTTCCGTTTTTCCATTAAACTGCATTTTTTTCTGTGGTCACCAGATGGTGCTGTTCCTATCACTGTCTGATCATAGTCTGATTTAAAGGGATAGCAATGTTTCAAAGTAAATGCGGCTCCAATTATTCTTTATAGTTTGTGGGCCATGTAGAGTGGTATTGTCATTCTCTATGATGTATACGTCTAGAGTAACTGAATTGTAAAGTGTCCCCCTCCTGCCCCTTTTACCTATTATCAGCCGCCTCCCCTCAGATGTGGAACCCGGTCGCTTGACCAGACCGCTCACAGTGAGGGACAATCATCTGACTTTGATCACATGGAAGACCCTGCCCCCCTTGAAGGAGAAGGGCGGGATTTCCCTTATGCTAACAGAAGATTGTCCCTCTCTGCGATCCATCTGGACTGTCTTGCTGTGCAGCTTTACATAGATATTAGGGTGCGGGAGGGGGACAATTATTCTGGAACTACACATCATAAAGAATGATAATAACTCTCTACATGGCCCAAAACTATAAAGAATAATTGGAGCTGCATTTATTTTAAACAGTACTAACCAATTAAACAACTTTGAACTATAAATACTTGTGAGAGACCCATATACCTATAAAATATATATTTTTTATTAAAAGATTTACTGCTTCTTTAAAGGAGAAGTAAAATCACATAACACATAATAATAATCCCCCACGTAACACGCGATTGCATCTTAAATCAGTCCTGGATGTCACGTCCAAAGATGACAATTGCTAGCAGGGCCACAGGGCTTCAAATCCTGCTCACTGCACGTGGCAGTTTCAACCCTTTAATGAGCAGATGGGTGTGCAATGGATTGCTTCTCAATTTGTTGTGAACTTGTCTGGTCCTTAGAGGATTAAAGGCGATCTCTCACCCCTAGAAAAATTAGGCTTATTAGGTAGAGTGTATATCATTAATCTTGAAAATGTTATTTATTTATTTATTTTTTTAAACGTTATCTGGGTTAAAATTATTGCTTATAGAGTGTCCTGCACCCTACTTCTGCATACACTGGTCTTGCCGCAGATTGCTGCACTGCCTCTTCTCTCTTCTCACTACCCAGCCTCCTCTGATGACAGAGGCTTCTGTCTATAAGCTGGAGTGATCTCATTGGCAGAGATCAATAACTAGCCAATGAGATCACTCCAGCTTACAGACAAAAAGCCTCTGTCATCAGAGGAGGCTGGGTAGTAGGAAGGGAGCAGAGGCAGAGTGGCAAGAGCAGCGTATGCAGACGTAGGGTGCAGGACACTCTATAAGCCCAAACAGCATTTTTTTTTTAATAAATAACATTTTCAACTTTTTCGTTATAATACTCTACCTAATAAGCCTAACTTTTATAGGGGTGAGAGATCCCCTTTAATGAGGCTCATGTACTTTGATTCAGTTTGGAAAACTGCCAGCGACTGTCACATCTGCCTCAATGGACATGACATTTAGGACCGACTGAAGATGTTATTTTTTGTGCAGAGACGCAAAAGCAAAATTCATAGGTCTTTAGGATTTTCTGGTCATGGTAAGGTGATGGTTATTATTCAGAGGTATTACTTCCCCTTTACAGTCAAAGCCATGTGCACAAAACAATAGTTACTAGCGGGAATGGTAACGTTACGTTTATCTGTGACCCTTCAAGCTTGATGTTGATTGGGTGGGAGGTGAGGCTACTTCAGGGCACATTCCATTCCTGTGTAACCCAACATCCCAGCCAATGGGAATGTGGGAATTCATTTGAACAGGGTATGGCCATATAAAAGCCAATATCTGTTCATTTTTGCTCATACTGGTCAGGTAACTGCCGGAGCAGGACAATGAGGGGGAGGGGTGTTTAATTTAATTTATTAGAGGTGACTGCAGTGACTGTGGCAGTGGGGAATTAGTATTTTGTATTCCATTAGTGATACTGAAGATGCTGGTAGACGAAGAAGTTGAGAACACTGTTGGACCTCTGACATCAGGGTGTGATACTTGTTAATTGTGTGGGGAGGGGGAATGGGTCATAGTTAGTGTTAGTACTATGGGGAGGGGGCTTAACTGTATGATCCTATGCACTAAGAATAGTTATTAATTCATTTTGTCTGGCATAAATAGGATACATACATTTTTTGCCACACACAGGTTTATAAAGCATATCCATGCCCATCCCACATTCCATGTTCCAGCATGATTACATGGAAGCTGGTTTTAGAAGACAGATGTGTGAAAACCTCAGTGGTGAGGCATGCATCCTATTTTAGTTCCACAACTCCTCCACAGGAATCTGTTTGTTTGTGCAGCTATTATACAGTAAATGTTGTCACAGAGACTAATGGTTATGTAAAAAGCCATTCGAGTAGTGGAAACATCTTAAATTATTTTGTAAACTCTCATGTGATCCTGTCTAGTATCAATCTGCAGATTCAAACGGATGAACAACATTTAACCCTTTAAGTGCCAGAGGGGAGTGCAACTCATTGTTTTGCAATGTGTTGCGTATGTCTTTAGCATTCAGAGGGTTAAAGGGATACTAATACTTATGTTTAAAAAATTCTAAAATTGTAGATATTAACAATAGAAGTAGAATACCCTACCACCCATCTCTCAAAACGTTATAGTTTGTAATATTGTGGCGATTAACAATAGAAGTAGAATACCCTACCTCCCATCTCTCATAATGTTATCGTTTGCGAGTTCGTAGCATTTAAAGTTCCCCCCTCCCTCCCCTTTCCCTGGCGTCAGCGCTCTAGCTGACTGCAGGAGAATCTGGTCCCCTGACCGGCAGAAGCTCTTCAGCAGAGCCGAGATAGCGATATATAGAATGAAATACTTAATTGGAACAGTCTACAAAGTGTGCTTGCAAACCAGGCACACTTTTTAGACCGTTCCAATGAAGTATTTCATTCTATATATCTCTATCTCGGCTCTGCTGAAGAGCTTCCACCGGTCCCAGGACCAGATTCTCCTGCAGTCAGCTAGAGCGCTGATGTCAGTGAAAGGGGAGGGGGGATCTTTAAATGCTATGAACTCGCAAACAATAACTTTATGAGAGATGGGAGGTAGGGTATTCTACTTCTATTGTTAATCGCCATAATATTACAATTTTTTAAACATAAGTATTACTATCGCTTTAATATGATTATCTGTAGCCATGCCGAGGCTGATGTACTTAGAGAAACTGGAAAAATTACGGGAAAAGCCAACAAAAATTCCCCAAATTCCTATTGATTTAACCCTTTGAGTGGCAGAGGGGTACTTGAGTACCCCTCTGGCACTCAAAAGATTAAATATGGCTTTTAATCCTCTACAAGGGGTTAGAGCCTCCAACTGTTGCATTTGATTTATCCTAGAATCCCTCCTTGAACTTCAGCCTCAGTATGGCAAAATCCCTTATAGAAGTCAAAAATTTATAATAATAATTTGCTAAAGCATGTGTAACGCCGCAACCTGCGCAATAGACACTGCTGCTCGTGCTGCAGTCACACGCAGTAGAGACTGCCCGCGCCTCGGCTGATACAGAGCTCTGTATCAGCCATGGCGTGGACAGTCTCTACTGCGCGTGACTGCCCCGCTACTGGGTGGCAGTGGCACTGTGGCCCGTGTAACGGGTTGTTCAACTAGTTTATAATAATCAAATTATTTTTTTTTAAATGTGTTATTCTGTTGGAGAATAGAAACTTGTTTTGGAGATTTACATGTGAGTTAAAAGCCTAAACTAATCCAGACCAGTAGCAGCTACCAAGTGATAAATGGTTCAGAAAGAATTTGTTTTTTCAACCAAGGTCAAATACGTATCAGCTTAGTTTATTCAACCTCTTTAATGTTAGAAATATCTCCGATTCATTCTGAATCAATGCATTGGAGACACATATAACATTCAGGGTGTTAAATATTGCCTGTTTTTGCTAATGCAAACTATATATAGAATAGTAATGAAGCATTCCCAGGTCATTGCGTATACTTCTGTATTATTTTTATTTCCATTTTTACTTTTTTTGCAAGTTTTGTTCCTAACAGTAAGTTCTCCGTATCACAGTTTTACTAGAGAGTTTTCTGGTCGATAGACTATTAAAGCAGCATGTAATACAATGTTACACTCTCCCTACAACTCTGAGTGCTTTCTTTTTTACTGTCATGCCTCTCCGGGTTTTGCTGACATCTCTTGCCAGGTATTGTAGTTTTTCCTTGTTCTTGTTTCTCATCCTTGTTATTGTGACACTCTAGTTTGAACCTTTTCAAGCTCAGGCACTTTGTGTCGGTTCGTGATGAAAGCATTCCTATTGATATCTCATTCCTTGAGTTACTGTTTGTACCAGTGATTTCTGTGTTTGACCTGGCTTTCCTTGACTTGGTCTTTGTCTCCTGATTTAGCTTCGATATTCTATGTTGTTTCTGACCTTGGTCTGTTTATTCAACTTCTCTTCTGCCTGCTGATTGTGTATCTCTTTGCTCGACTGGCTTTGACCTTGGCTTGCCTGACTATTCGTTTTTCTCATCCCTGGTACTGTCTCTGCCCACCTGTTACCGACTTGGCTTTTCGATTACTCTTCCTTTGACTCTGAGGGTTCTCCTGTTCCCGTCGTGTCATATTGAGTTCAACGCCATTGACACCCAGTCGAGTTTGATGCTGTTGACCCCCAAGTCGAGTTCAACCTTATCCTTTCGACCCTCCGTCGAGTGATAGCCTTGTGACCCCTGGTTTGAAGATTGCTGTTCCAGTTCCCACGTTACAATACAGACAACTATTCTGCCCGTAGGTTACCTAAGCTGATTCGGTGAGTAGTTGTCTGTGTCCCAGGTTGTCATACTGTCATCTGGCTTTGTGGTCAGCAACTCTAATACAGCCTAGGCCGCAGCAAGGCTTCCTTGGAGCAGCCCCCACTTGCTAGCAACGCTCCTCAGCCAGCGAACTCTAGCCCCTGGCTCACTTAGGCCTACCGAATGAGTATTTCTGTTTTGCTTTCTGTTGTTTGTAGTTCTACATATTAAATAGCAGTCTGTTTTTCCTTGGTGGGGATTCCACTCTGCAAGGCTTATCTCAAGCAGCTTATGTTGAGTGCTTTTGGTCAGATCATAACATTTACATTGTATCTTTTTTACATTGGATCACTAGACCTGCTTTCATGTTTCCTGAAAGAAGGCTTTATGCGAACAGATCCAGATAGCTCATTGTCAAAACCTAAATGTGCAAAAACATAAGTGAAGTGAAGATTAAAAAAAAAGAAAAGTATTGCCAATTTTATTGTACATATTATGTACTTGCTGAATATATAAAGTCAGTAAAAGGGATATCTATTCCTTTAACCACCTATAATTGTGAATATAAAACAACTTATCTAGATTTTGGCTACCAGAGCAGCCTTCATTTGTATACATACATCATTTTATTTTGTGGAGTTATCTCTTTGACACTGTCAATCACCTGCTGGTTTCTTACAGTGGAAGTTTCCACTCTAACTGGGAGAGATTGGATAAACTTCAGGAGGGTGATGCACTAAGGTGTGATATAGAGGTGAAGAAAAGGAGATAACTTGTATAGTAACATAATAACATAGTAACTTAGGTTGAAAAAGACACAAGTCCATCAAATTCAACCTTTTCCTCAAACCACAGAAAAATGAGAATTGCATAAGACTTCCTGATACCAAATGAGTATTAATTTATTTATATGAACTTCCTGTTTTACCTACTAATACACACTATAACCCTGTATGTCCCCCTTGAAAGAAATGCATCTAATGTTCCTTTAAATGTATCCATTGTATCTGTCATTACAACATTCTTGGGCAAAGAATTCCACAATTTAACAGACTGTAAGAAACCTTTTGCTCTGCTGAAATTGAAAGCTCCATTCTTCTAATCTTAAGGGGTGGTCCCTAGTTATTTGATCAGGCCTTGGAATGAAAAGTTCACTAGAGAGATCCTTGCATTTACAAGATCTCTTCAGAGCCGGATCACAGGCAAGGCGCCTGCCTAGGACCCGGCCTAATGAGGGGGGCCTGGCAAGCCTCATTCTGGACCAGTGGCGTAACATCCCCCTCGCTACCCTCGCCCTCAGCAGTCACTTACCTGATCTCCCACTCGGCGCCCTGTTCTAGTAATACAGAGCGCTGGGAGATGATATCATCTCCCAGCCTCTGCATTACTAGAGCAGCACGGGAGCTTCAGTTCAAGAGATCTGTGCCGAAGGAGGCACAGATCTGTCAAGCCACGCCGCTAGACCACCAGGGACTGGAGGTAGGGCCAGGGGTATTGCGGAAAGGGCAATGTGGAGATGAAGGGACAATGTGAAGATGGGGGCATTGTGGAAGGGGAAATGTGGAGATGAAGGTGCAGTGTGGAGATGGGGGCATTGTGGAAGGGGCAATGTGGAGATGAAGGGGGCATTGTGGAAGGGGCATTGTGGAGATGAAGGGGGCATTGTGGAAGGGGCAATGTGGAGATGAAGAGGGCATTGTGGAAGGGGCGATGTGGAGATGAAGGGGGGGCATTGTGGAGATGAAGGGGCAATGTGAAGATTGGGGGGCAATATGGAGGTGGCCAATGTGGATGAGGGGGGCAATGTGGTTGGGGGGCCCATGACAATTCTAGGGGGCAGAAAAAGAGTGGAGAACAGACTAGGGACCAGAAAAAATAGTAGAGAACAGACTAGAGGAAGGAAAAGAGTGGAGAACAGACCAGGGGGGAAGGAAAATAGTGAAGAACAGACTAGAGGGGAAGGAAAATAGTGAAGAACAGATCTGTGGTGTCACTATAGGCAATGGGCAAATCAAGAAACTATTGCGGCAAGAGTGTGGGGAGGGGCAAACTGGCAGGGGGGCCCAATTTGGGATCCTGCCTAGGGCCCTATGGAGGCTTAATCCAGCTCTGGATCTCTTAGTCGTCTTTTCTCAAGAGTAAATAAACCAAGTTTGTTTAGCCATTCCTCATACGTCAAGTCTTCCATTCCCTTAATTAGTTTTGTTGCTTTTCACCGTACTCTCTCCAGTTCTACAATATACTTTTTCAGAACTGGTGCCTAAAACTGGTGGTGAGATCTTACCATCAATTTGTACAGTGCAAAAATGATGTTATCCCCTCTTGCTTCAATACCCCTTTTTATGACATGATTTTTAGTGTTGAGCGAGCATGCTCGGCCGATGCTCGGATCGGCTCGAGCATCGCTCTGCTCGGCACATGGCGGTACTCGTACGAGTACCGCATGTGCTCGCCCGCCATGTTCGGGTCTCCTCCCCGCACGTTTTGCGGCTGCTGCGCAGCCAATAAACGTGCAGGGAGGCTCTGACATCGGTGTAATGCCAGCAGCCATGTTGGCTGCTGGCATTACACTGATTGGCTGGCCAGAACCCGTGGTCAGGTGCTGTATAGCACCTGACCATCGAGTTCGGCTCAGTCTGAGCCAGGGAGAGCTGAGGATAGGAAGGGAAAGGCAGTGTAGGGAGGAAAAAAAAAATTGTGACAAAAAAGAACCAAAAGTCCTTTTTAGGACTACTGTGTGTGGGGGCAGCAGGTTATATTGTGTGTGGGGGGAAAAAAAAAAAAAAAAAAAAAAAAAAAATATTCTGTTTAGTGTGAAAAGTTGCAGATTAGAGCACATTCTGTTTAGTGTGCACAGTTGCAGATTAGAGCACATTCTGTTTAGTGTGCAAAGTTGCAGATTAGAGCACATTCTGTTTAGTGTGCAAAGTTGCAGATTAGAGCACATTCTGTTTAGTGTGCAAAGTTGCAGATTAGAGCACATTCTGTTAAGTCTTCAAACTAAAATATCAAAGTCACGTATTCCATTCAGTGTGCGTCGCCGCAGTTTAGCAGCACATTCTGAGTACTGTGCAGAGTTGCAGAATAGGAAGAAATACTGTTAAGTCTTCAAACTAAAATATCAAAGTCACATATTCCATTCAGTGTGCTTCGCCGCAGTTTAGCAGCACATTCTGTGTACTGTGCAGAGTTGCAGAATAGGAAGAAATACTGTTAAGTCTTCAAACTAAAATATCAAAGTCACATATTCCATTCAGTGTGTTTCACCGCCGTTTAGCAGCCTATTCTGTGTACTGTGCAGAGTTGCAGAATAATAAGAAATACTGTTAAGTTTTCAAACTCAAATATTAAAGTCACATATTCCATTCAGTGTGTTTCACCGCAGTTTAGCAGCCTTTTCTGTGTACTCTGCAGAGTTGCAGAATAATAAGAAATACTGTTAAGTTTTCAAACTCAAATATTAAAGTCACATATTCCATTCAGTGTGTTTCACCGCCGTTTAACAGCCTATTCTGTGTACTCTGTACAGTTGCAGAATAATAAGAAATACTGTTAAGTTTTCAAACTCAAATATTAAACTCACATATTCCATTCAGTGTGTTTCACCGCCGTTTAACAGCCTATTCTGTGTACTCTGTACAGTTGCAGAATAATAAGAAATACTGTTAAGTTTTCAAACTCAAATATTAAACTCACATATTCCATTCAGTGTGTTTCACCGCCGTTTAACAGCCTATTCTGTGTACTCTGTACAGTTGCAGAATAATAAGAAATACTGTTAAGTTTTCAAACTCAAATATTAAACTCACATATTCCATTCAGTGTGTTTCACCGCCGTTTAACAGCCTATTCTGTGTACTCTGTACAGTTGCAGAATAATAAGAAATACTGTTAAGTTTTCAAACTCAAATATTAAACTCACATATTCCATTCAGTGTGTTTCACCGCCGTTTAACAGCCTATTCTGTGTACTCTGTACAGTTGCAGAATAATAAGAAATACTGTTAAGTTTTCAAACTCAAATATTAAAGTCACATATTCCATTCAGTGTGTTTCACCGCCGTTTAACAGCCTATTCTGTGTACTCTGTACAGTTGCAGAATAATAAGAAATACTGTTAAGTTTTCAAACTCAAATATTAAAGTCACATATTCCATTCAGTGTGTTTCACCGCCGTTTAACAGCCTATTCTGTGTACTCTGTACAGTTGCAGAATAATAAGAAATACTGTTAAGTTTTCAAACTCAAATATTAAAGTCACATATTCCATTCAGTGTGTTTCACCGCCGTTTAACAGCCTATTCTGTGTACTCTGTACAGTTGCAGAATAATAAGAAATACTGTTAAGTTTTCAAACTCAAATATTAAACTCACATATTCCATTCAGTGTGTTTCACCGCCGTTTAGCAGCCTATTCTGTGTACTCTGCAGAGTTGCAGAATAATAAGAAATACTGTTAAGTTTTCAAACTCAAATATTAAAGTCACATATTCCATTCAGTGTGTTTCACCGCAGTTTAGCAGCCTATTCTGTGTACTCTGTACAGTTGCAGAATAATAAGAAATACTGTTAAGTTTTCAAACTCAAATATTAAACTCACATATTCCATTCAGTGTGTTTCACCGCCGTTTAACAGCCTATTCTGTGTACTCTGTACAGTTGCAGAATAATAAGAAATACTGTTAAGTTTTCAAACTCAAATATTAAAGTCACATATTCCATTCAGTGTGTTTCACCGCCGTTTAACAGCCTATTCTGTGTACTCTGTACAGTTGCAGAATAATAAGAAATACTGTTAAGTTTTCAAACTCAAATATTAAAGTCACATATTCCATTCAGTGTGTTTCACCGCCGTTTAACAGCCTATTCTGTGTACTCTGTACAGTTGCAGAATAATAAGAAATACTGTTAAGTTTTCAAACTCAAATATTAAAGTCACATATTCCATTCAGTGTGTTTCACCGCCGTTTAACAGCCTATTCTGTGTACTCTGTACAGTTGCAGAATAATAAGAAATACTGTTAAGTTTTCAAACTCAAATATTAAAGTCACATATTCCATTCAGTGTGTTTCACCGCAGTTTAGCAGCCTATTCTGTGTACTCTGTACAGTTGCAGAATAATAAGAAATACTGTTAAGTTTTCAAACTCAAATATTAAAGTCACATATTCTGTGTAAGATGAAGAAGGCGGGTAAAAAGGGACGGGGAAGTGGACGTGATCCTGAAAGTTCAGGGCGCGGGTCAGGACGCGGAGAAACTGTGCCTGGTGCCAGAGCACAAGAAAGAAAGACATCCACCATACCTAGCTTCATGTGTAATTTTACAGGGCGTCGCAGGACATCACTCTCGAGGTCCGACCACTGCGAACAGGTGGTCGGTTGGATGACAGCTGATACTGCTTCCAGTCGGTTAAGCACCACCCTGTCTTCCACCAAGTCCACTCTCAGTAGCCAAGAGTCTGGTCAACATAATCCTCACTCTGATCATCCTTCCTCCCACCATACACGGTCTGGTCAAAGAAGTGATCCCACACTGGGATATAGTGAGGAGCTCGTCTCATCACCAATCCTTCATTTGACCCTCTCTCCAAGCACGCTTGCAGAGGAACATGACATCTTGTGCCCTGATTCACAACCTCTAGAGGCTACCCAATCACAAGAAGATGACAGATGTGAACGGCATTTAAGGTCAAAGGAAGTAGTGGATGATGATGATGATGATGATGAGACACAGTTGCCATTAAATCAACCACTATTTCCGTCTCAAGACCTTGTTGAGGAGAATGTTATACAGTTGTCAATGACTGAGTATGTGGTGGGATCAAGACTTGAGGAGGATGATCAGAGTGAGGAAGTGGAGGAGGACTTGGTGGACGATGAGGTGACTGACCCCACCTGGGAAGGTGTAGAGCCGAGCGATGACAGCAGTCCTGAGGGTGAGCCATCTGCAGCACCGCAACAGGCTGGAAGAGGCAGTGGTGTGGCTACAGAAAGAAGGCGGACCGCACCAAACCGGCCCGCAAATGTTCCACGGAGCACCCCCTTGCGTAAATCTACCTTGCCAAGGGGTAGGTGTTCCGCGGTATGGCGTTTTTTTAAGGAAAGTGCGGACGACAACAGAATTGTAGTTTGCAACCTGTGCCACACCAGAATGAGCCGAGGCATGAACACTAGAAACCTCACCACCACCAGCATGATCCGACACATGGCATCCAAGCACCGTAGTAAGTGGGAGGAACGCCTGGATCGCCCATCTGTGTCTGCAGGCCACACCACTGCCTCCTCTTCCCCTGTTTTCGGTGCCGGCCAATCGCCTGTCGAAGGCGCAGGCCCGCATACCTCCCGCCCTGCACCTGTAGCATCTGAAGCACCATCAGCGACCACATCCACTTCCCTGTCCCAGCACAGCGTCCAAATGTCGTTACCCCAGGCATTTGAGCGCAAGAGAAAGTACCCAGCCACCCACCCACAGGCCATAGCACTAACCTCACACCTTTCCAAATTACTGGCCATCGAAATGCTGCCATTTAGGCTTGTGGACACTGAGTCCTTCCGCAGCCTGATGGCAGCAGCTGTCCCTCGGTACGCGGTCCCCAGCCGCCACTACTTTTCCCGGTGTGCCATCCCCGCATTACACCACCATGTGTCCCGTAACATCACCCGTGCCCTGACCAACGCAGTTACTGGGAAGGTCCACTTAATGACTGACACATGGACAAGTGCTTGTGGCCAGGGACGCTACATTTCCCTGACGGCACACTGGGTGAATGTCGTGGAGGCTGGGAGCGACTCGGACCCTGGGATGGCACGGGTGCTACCCACGCCGAGGATTGCGGGCCCTACCTCCATCAGGGTTTCCACCAGCACCTACGTTATTGGCTCCTCCTCCTCCGTTTCCACCTCCGAATTCTCTACACACACCGCCACTCCCCCATCAGCCAGTAGCTGGAAGCAGTGTAGCACTGCAGTGGGGAAGCGTCAACAGGCCGTGCTGAAGCTGATCTGCCTTGGGGACAAACAGCACACGGCCTCAGAGCTGTTGCAGGGGATTAGTCACCAGACCGAGCAGTGGCTCTCGCCACTCAACCTGCAACCAGGCATGGTTGTGTGTGATAATGGGCGTAACTTGGTGGCGGCTTTGGAGCTCGGCAAGCTCACACACGTACCATGCCTAGCGCATGTATTTAATTTAGTGGTGCAGCGATTTCTAAAAACCTACCCCGATGTGCATGATCTCTTGACCAAGGTGCGCCGCGTGTGTGCACATTTCCGTAAGTCATCAACAGCTTCAGCCGGCCTGTTGAAGCTGCAGCAGCGCTTACAATTGCCAGCTCACCGGCTGCTGTGTGACGTGAGCACGTGCTGGAACTCCACCTTCCACATGTTGGCCCGGCTTTGTGAGCAGCAGAGGGCAGTAGTGGAGTACCAGCTGTTACACGGTCGTCGCCTCTCCGTTCAACTTCCTGTAATCAGAAGTGAGGAGTGGGAATGGATGTCAGACCTCTGTGAGGTTTTACGCAATTTTGAGGAATCGACACAGATGGTGAGCGGCGATAACGCTATTATCAGTGTAACCATCCCACTTCTGTGTCTACTGAAACGCTCGCTGCTCACAATTAAAACCGACGCTTTGCATGTGGAAGAGGTGGAAATGGGGGAGGAAGAGCTTACACAAGGTGATAGCCAGAGCACCCTCACTTCGTCTTCTCAGCGACAATTGGAGGAGGCGGAGGAGGAGGAGGAGGAGGAGGAGGAAGACACGGTTGCCTCCGCTACAGAGGGTAGCCATGGAACTTTAGTTCCATCTCTTCAGCGTGGGTGGGCAGAAGAGGAGGAAGAGGATGAGGAGATTGAGAGTCATCCTCCTGGTGAGGACAGCGAAATCTTGACTGTTGGTACTCTGGCACACATGGCTGACTTTATGTTAGGCTGCCTTTCCCGTGACCCACGCGTTGTACGCATTTTAGACAACACGGATTACTGGGTGTTCACCCTTCTGGACCCCCGCTACAAAGAGAATTTCTCATCTCTCATTCCTCCGGTGGAGAGGACAAGCAAAATGTTGCAATACCAGAAGGTTCTTGTCGAAAAATTGCTCCAAAATTTTCCATCTGACAACGCTGGCGGCAGAGTACGTGCTACCTTGGCCAACCGAGAAGGGGAGAAAAGGGGAGCACACAGCAGTTCCGAGAAAGGCAGGGCAACACTCTCCAAGGCGTGGGACACCTTCATGACACCCCGCCAGCACCCTCACCCTGATGCGCAGCCTAGTGTCACAAGGAGGGAAAAGTTTTGGAAGATGGTGAAGGAGTACGTAGCAGACCGTGTCAGCGTCCTCAATGATCCCTCTGTGCCTTACAACTACTGGGTGTCCAAGCTGGACACGTGGTATGAACTGGCACTCTACGCCTTGGAGGTGCTGGCCTGCCCTGCCGCCAGCGTTCTGTCTGAGCGGGTATTTAGTGCTGCTGGTGGCATCATAACAGATAAGCGTATCCGCCTTTCCACCGACAATGCTGATAGGTTGACACTTATAAAAATGAACAAGGCCTGGATTTCCCCTGACTTCTCCACTCCACTGGAGGAAAGCCCCGGGGGAACATAAACTCACTTTATATATGTTATTTACAATGATGTGAATACTCTGTATTCCCATTCACCCCTTCCACCCAAAAAACGGGTATATGGTTGACTCTTAATCTTCTCATCCTCCTCCTCCTCTTCCATATGCCCTGTGCTATAATTTTTATATAGGGCCAGCTCACCAGCGGGCCCTGTGATATAATTTTTATATAGGGCCAGCTCACCAGCGGGCCCTGTTTGCCAATTTTTATATAGGTCAGCTCACCAGCGGGCCTTCTCATATAATGTTTTATTGGGTCAGCTCTCTAGCGGGCCCTCTCATATAATGTTTTATAGCGTCAGCTCACTAGCGGGCCTTCGCATATAATGTTTAGGATGGTCAGCTCTGCAGCAGACCCTCACCCATAATGTTTTAGATGGTCGGCTCAGCGCACGTTTCCCTCTTAATCATGGCCTCAGTTCAATAAAATCAAGGAAATTTTTGGGAGAATTTGCCTCTGTGCACGTTTCCCTCTTAATCATGGCCTCAGTTCTGAAAATCAAGGAAATTTTTGGGAGAATTTGCCTCTGCGCACGTTTCCCTCTTAATCATGGCCTCACTTCCGAAAATCAAGGAAATTTTTGGGATAATTTGCAGATGATATACAAGTAAATATACAGCAAATATTGTTTGGTAACAATTTTTCGCCTAAAGTCGTTTTTATTTTCCTTTTTGTGTGTTTTATGGTCAGTCTGTAAAAATGGCGTACTACGGGCGAAAGATCGTTCCCAGCAGCGATGTTGGAGTCCAAGATGCATCCAGACATCCTCCCTATGCTGTCCCTGAACCATTTCTGTGGTGTTTCCATCATTTTCTGCCCTTTTCCTATGGACCAGGCACCCTCCCCTCATCAGAGCAGGGGGTGCCTGGTGTAATGCTCGAGTCCTCCCATTGACTTCAATGGGGCTCGGGTGTTCGGCCGAGCACTCGAGCCTCAGGGGGTGCTCGGTCAGAGCACCCGAACACCCGAGCATTGGGGTGCTCGCTCATCACTAATGATTTTGTTTGCCTTTGCCACTGAAGTTTGACACTGGTCGCTGATTCCAGGTTTGTGGTTTACAAGGATTCCCAGGTCATTCTCTATGAGCGAGTCTCCTAAAACGATTTAATTAAGTTCATAAGTTTCACTGGGATTTTTTTCTTCTCAAATGCATAACTTTACACTTTTACACATTAAGCTCCATATTCCATTTGTTTGCCCAGTCTGTCATTTTATGGAAATCCCTCTGTAGAGAACAACCATACTGTTCAGAATTTATTATCCCACAAAATTTAGTGTAATCTGCAAATATTGAAATTTTGCTTTCTATATCTTTTTCCAGGTCATTTATAGACATGTTCAAAAGCAGTGGACCAAGTACTGAACCCTAAGGCACTCCACTCTCAACTTTAACTGTATTGGAGATTTTTCAATTTACAACAACACACTGTTCTCTAGCCTTCAACCAGTTTTTTCTCCAGTTGCAAAGGTTATCCCCTAGCCCTAATTGTCTTATTCTGAATAGAATCCCTTATTATCCCTTCTAGTAGTTTTCCCACTACAGAGCTCAAACTCACAGGTCTATAATTCCCAGGTTCGGTTTTCGTTCCGCAAACCAAATTTCAAACATTTTGCTCATCTCTTAGTTGAAAGCACCACCAACTTGGAGACTATGCACTAAGGTGTGATAAAGAAGTGATAAATATAGTAAATGTCCTTCAGTTGGATGTAGGGATGAGCAAACAATTCTGTAAGTTTGATTTTTAAAAGAAACAATGGAGGAGATGCACTAAGTCGTGATAAAGAGGTGATAAAGAGGAGATGACTTCTCCAGTGACATCACTTCTCCAGTTCCTATGTTATTCCGTGGAGCCTATGCAATAACGTTTCTCCAACTTTGGAAATCTGGAACTGGACCTGGAAAAGTGATATCACTGGAGAAGTTATCTCCTCTTTCTCACCTCTTTATTATGCTTTAGTGCATAACCTCCCATTTATTCTCTTTAACCCTTTGAGTAACCCTTGGCAATGCATTAGGCACCCCCCTGCACTCAAAGTCTTAACCCTTTAGGGACCAGAGTGCTGTGTAAGTGGTTTGCTTTCGCAGTCCCTGACATAAAACTCAGTGGAAGCAGAGATACAGGGAGCTTACTGTTGGGGATATACCATTTTTAAAAATATTGGTGAAAACAAGAAAAAGAAATAATAAATTCATAGGAAATTGAATTTAACATCTTGCTCAAAAAAAAAATTGGGAAGATAACAAAAATGATAAAAGTATAGGTAATTTCACTTTACATATGATGAAATTGCATAATGTGTAAAATAAAGGTTTCCCATCCCTTTCAAGACCCATCTGAATCAATGAGAATTTTAAATGGATAGTAATGTCTTAATAATATGAAAAGTAATATTTTAGACCATAAAATAAGAAATCCATCGATGTAGTCCCTATCGCTCAGTCCTTTATGGTTTGAGACATAGAGCGTTCTAAAGGTCCCCTCTCCCTGATGTCAGCTGTAAAGCTGACAGCAGGAGATTCGAATCAGCTGACTCGAGGAGGCTCTTCAGCAGGGCCGCAATAGCGCGATTTTAAAAAAATACTTCTTTAGAACGGTCTAAAAAGAGTGCTTGCAAACCAAGCACACTTTGTAGACCATTCCAATGAAGTATTTCTTTTTAAATTGTGCTATTTTGTCTCTGCTGAAGAGCCGCCTGTCGGTCCCCGGAACATTAACCCCTGCTGTCAGCTTAGGGAGGGAGAGGGAACTTTAGAATGCTCTATTTCTCAAACCATAAAGGACTGAGAGATAGGAACTGCGTCGATGGATTTCTTATTTTATGGTCTAAAATATTACTTTTAATATAATTAAGACATTACTATCCTTTTAAGAAACAAATTTGTCCCCTATGGTGCAGTTGGTTTGCTACAGAATTGCTCTAATTCTCCTAACTACATTGCCCTCACTAAGTAGAACCAACCATACAATAGAAGAGAGGAGTCTGTGCAGGTGCGGACATGATCATACTGTGTTTATTATCTTTCAGCACTTTACTTAAGAGTGTCTGTCTGTCTGTCTTTGCTTGATTGAAATGATCTCTAAGTGTTCATCTTTTTACACTGTCTAATAAAGTATTAAGATATGGATTGGTAATTTTATCTTTGTGAATAGAGGGAAAATACCTCCACTGTCTGTGTTTGTAAAAGACCTTAGTTGTCCTAGGACTGAACAAAACATGAGGGAGACATGTTTTCTAGCTGTCAGTTAGCCACTTCTTGGTTTCTATGCACACAAGGAAAGGGTTATAATTATGGGGCAAACCAGCTGCATCATAGGGGAGAACTACACTTCCTCTGATTGAAAGGGATCATAATGATTCAAAATAAAAACAGTTCCAATTAACCCTTTGAGTGCCAGAGGGATATGCAACGCATTGTAAAGTAATACTTATTTCATTATTTGTCCCCAGTACAGGTTGAATTGTTTTTTGTCTTTTTTTAAATCACTAATTTCATGGAGAAATACATTTCTAAAATGTTACCAGATTACATCACTGCTGGTCTCGCTGTGGTACAACTCTGTACCACAGGCTATTCATTTTCTCACCTGCTCCTCCCCTCTTGTGTCTCATTCGCTCCTCCTTTTCTGATGCTGAAATCTTCCGTTTGGCCTAGCGTGCTCTCTTGCCAATGAGAGATTCTCCAAACTTATCTCAAATGAAGCCATGTTGTGATCACTGTCTCCCAAATGTTCACTTCTTTAATACTGGACACCATGTCTACGTTATTTGACATCATTTGGTCCAATAAATTGTTATTTCTTTCAGCACTCACATGATCTGTGACATGTAGAAGGCCCGAAGAATGCTAACAAATCTGCTTCCTTTAACAGTCTGACAGGCCTCATTAGTTTATATCTGGTTAGTTAACATCTCCCATATAATTAGGGCTGTACACTTAAATTTGACTTTGTATTTGAATTTAACCATACATCTTAGTGGATGGGTGGGCTGCGGGCTCTTTCTCCCTTCCCCCTTTTGGTGACTTCCTTGACAGGCATGCGCACTTCTTTACCCCTCTTGTGTTTTCCTTTTCTCCCCTCTTCTTTCTTCTCTTGCTCTCCTTCTCTCTTACCCCTCCTCCTATTTCCATTTTCCTCTCCTCATTATTATATTCCCTTGCCCCTAGCTTTCTTATGCCTTACCCCACCCTCATTCCTTACCTTGGATTCCTGTTTCCTCCTTCCCTAGAGTGCTCCTTTAGCTATATGTACACTTCGAGATCCTGGAATGGGGGACCCCAGTACTATAAAGCACTGATTAATGCATGTTTAATGATGATGGGCCATTCTATGTTCAAACTCCTGTTAAACTGGGAGCGTGACTTGCATGTGTCTTTCTGTTATTTGTTTAGCGCTTCTCAAAGTGTCATTTGCAATAATAGTTGGGCCTCATCTATTTTCAACAATATTTTTTGTTTGTAGCATATTCACACCCACACCTTTTTTAACTATTAGCTTCAATTTCTACCCACAAGCACTCCACGTTATCAGCTATTTCCTCACAAATATGTTCACTTAAACTTGGATTGAGATGTAGTTTCAAATATTAGCACATGCCTCCCCCTCGTCTGTAAATCCTGTCTCTCCTAAACAGGCAATAGCCCTCAATATTTACAGCCTAGTCATATGTATCATCCCACCATGTTTTGGTTATATCATATGTACAAATGTCCATTAACTGCTATAATTTCACTCTTCCATTTTGCATACCATACTTCTTGCATTCACCAATATACAATACATTTTTGTTGTTGTATATGTTGCCATCTACATGCCTTGTCACATGCCCTGTTAACATTTATCCCCCTTCTCCACTCCAACGACTGTTTACTTGTACTCATTTCGTACCTACACTATCTACCCCATTTTTGCTAAACTCTTGCACCTGTCCTTATACCTTTATTAACACACATTTCAACACTTCACTCTCCATAGGCACCTTCCCTTCTTCATTCAAAAAGATGCATGTCAAACCCCTGATCAAGAAGCCTAACCTTGACCCCCTCCTGTCTTTCTAATAATTAACCTGTCTTGCTTATACTTCTTACTTTAAAACTCTTAGCATGCATTGTCTTCTCCCAGATAACCAAATTACTTGACTCTAGCAATTTTTTGACCCTTTCTGATGTGGACACTCAACTGAGACAGCCCCATATAAAGTAGCTAATAATCTCCAGATTGCAAAAAACAAAGGCCACTTCTCTATACTTCTCTTCTTGCTCAGATTCTCCACAGTCTTGGCTACTGCAATCAAGCTGCTTCATGGCTTTCCTCCTATCTCTTTTTGTATCTTCTGACAATACCATCTCCTTCTCGGTCCCCCTGCCTGTGAAAGCATCTTAAGGCCCCATTCTTGATTCTTTACTGTTCTCCCTGTACACCCTTACATTGGATAAACTTAGTAATGCATTTGGCTTCAAGTATCATCTATATGCTGATGATACCCACATTTATATGTCCACTTCTGATCTTTCACCTCAAACTCAGTTACAAATTTCAGACTGTCTCCTGGCCATCTTCTCCTGGATTTCTCTCTGTCATCTTAAGATAAATATGTCCAAAACCAAACTTCTCTTTAGGGGTGGTGAAAAGTGTGAACTATTTTCTGCATGACTTTTTGCGAAAACGTGCCGATTTTTCACTTTTCCTGTGAAAAATTTTGCTTTTCCCCCATGCAAAAATGTCCTCCTTTTTGCCTATTTTAACAAATTTTCCACCTATGTTAACACATTTTTTGCCTATTTTAACACATTTTGCCTATATTTCCTATAGATACTACATTTCCCACTGTAATATTACTTCTTCTGAGGGCTGAAGTTTAGAAATAAGTGGCTGAAAGTCAAAATTGTGAGGGCTTGAAAAATGTGTTAGAATGTAGAATGCATTTGTCTTTTGCCCACAGCATTTTCTTGCTTAAGTGACACTGGCACATATTCGTGATATCAAGCAATGAAAAAAAATAAAGTACAACCAACAATGTGGCAGATATGTATTGTAGTGGTGGTGGTGGGGGACTGGCATGGTGTGATTTGTGTATGTATTTTTACCATTGTCATACTCTATCCTCCTTCTCAGATTATTGACACACATTACTTATTGGTCATAGCAGTGGTCAATCTGTCCTCTACCTCCTCATCTGTGCTGCTGTAAATATATTTGTCCTGGCTTTGTCTGTCATGTGTGGTGTCTGCTACTACTACTACTGGAGCTAGATATTGATGTAATTCTACTGCCACTACTATTAGGTGTGAAAGGTGAAGCACTTACATCAGCAGCACCAGAGGTATCAAACACTGTGGATGTTAACCTGTGTTGCTGTTGCTAGGTACTCAAAACAGGTGTGTGTGTGGCTGAGTGGGACTTGGACTTTGAAGAGGCGATGATGCCGATGATGACTGATAGGGTGACTGTGTGCTTTTTGAAATCTGTGCTGTCCAAGGTCAGACTTTCCAATGGCTTTCTCAAACACTTTATAGACAGGCACAGTGCTCCTTAAAAGTGGTGGAAGATTCAGCCTTTGACTTTCTGCTAATCTTATAGCCCTGTCACCATCCTCACTCTCAACTTCATCTGTATCTGTACAAGAGAAGGATGCTGGAGGTATCATCATCAGTCATCATTAGGTCATCCTCAGCAGCATCAGCATCACCTGACAATTTTTGCCCACTACCCTTATATTCCTCTCAGCTTTTGGAGGTCTCAAACTATTTATTTTTAATTTTACTCTAACAAAGTTCCCTACTATGGGTGTTTTGGTGCTTGTTTGTCTCACTATCTGATGCAGCAGGCAGTTCAGCTGCTACACCTTCCTATATTATGCTATTGCCAGCATCATCGACACTTGAATGCGACTTGTTGTCTTCCTCAGTGTTCTTCTTATATGGTTCAATATTTCTACTGGCACTAGTGGTGCTGGAACTAGTTTTGATGGGACCTTGACAAACTTGACAAAGTCTTATCACAGTCTGTCCAAAAAAAATTATAATTAAAAAACAAAGTCTTTCCCCAGACTTCTCCACCCAGCACAGAAATAATAACAGCAAGATCAGCAAGCAAATAGGTCCCTAGCTGCCTGTGTCTTGCCAATCAGTCACATGGAATTTTGGAGTATTTGGGGGTCAACCTCCTTCCTCCCTTCTTATCACCTACAGTACCCCCAGACTCCCCTAATACAGAGAACAAATGTCCTACTTAAATGATTCCCTAAAACTAAGCTTCAGTTCCCCTTTGTCTATTTCTCTAGCTCAAAAAACATGCTGCTTTCTCCTCTCACAAACACAGAATGGCTGCTGTGAGAGCCTGACAGCCTTTTATATGGCTGTAGAAAACTTTCCTGTCTTGGAGAAATATTTTTCTTCCCATTGATTTCAATGGGCAGAAAAGGCGGGAAAGAGCAGAAAAACTGCACTTTTTATCGGAAATTATTCGCCAAGTGGAAAATGCCATTATTTGCCGATTTCAGTTTGAGGCATAAAATTTTGCCATCCCTACTTCTCTTTGCTCTCCAAGATCTCACCAACACCCAGCTTCACTGTTACATTTAATGGTATTGACATTCAACCAGTCAACTCAGCACACACTTCCTCGGTAACATGCTAAAATCTGCCCGTTCCTGTCCCAAAACATAACTAAATCTCTTGTTCGTACCCTCATTCTGTCCTGCTTAGACTATTGCAATTTACTTCTAACTGGCCTCCCGGCTTCCCATCTTTCCCCTATGCAATTTGTCCTAAGCTTAGATGCATGAAACACAAGACTCTCTCCAAAAACCAAACCTGCTTTCATCATTCTTAGACATCTCACATGGCTCCCTATTCAGTACTGTATCATACAAATTCCTTCTTCTTATCTTTAACGCTCTCTATACTGCTGCCCTCCCCTTACATCTCTTCTCTTATCTCCTCTTATGTTTCCATATGCCTCCTTTGCTCAGCAGACAACACCTTCTTTTTACAGCATCCACATCCTCTGCCCTCTGAAACCTTTTTAACTTCCTGCTCCTTATCTCTGGAACCCCACACCTCTCTCCCTGCATCAAGAGCTATCCCCCTCTGTTTTTTAATCTACCCTCTTATGGAGCATGAGCACCACTCTTTCCTATCATTTCTATGACTGTGACAGTTATTTTATCCCCATTTATTTATTATAATACACTACTGTTAAAAACAATAAAAAAGAGAACCCTGTAACAATCTGTAATACACTGTAAGTATTCTAGTGCTGTAGATCTACTATCAACTGCAGCTCACTTCTTTGTTCCAAACAGCCCAATATAACCCCTATTTAGTCTAATACTTAACACTTATTAGTATATATTAAAAATACATGTTATACACTGTTTGTGTTGATAGGGAGATTTATTAAAGAGAAAAGGAAACAGAGGCAAACAAAGCTCTGCTGTAATCCAAGCTAAAAACAAATTATGTATCTATGGGGTTGTTGAGATGTATCAAAGTTATTTTTTTTAAACCAATGCAAATTTGTTAGGTGCAAAATGGCTTTCTATTATTATCAAATAAGACAAATAGTTATAATTGCATAAAACAAAATGGGAACAATTCTGAAACAAACCAACAGCACTATGGGGATTCCTTACATTTTTATTGGTTTTGATTGTACTTTTAACATCTTAAATGCTATGAATTGCAGAGTTAAGAAGCACTATATATAATCTATATGCTTTGTTGTATTATGGATTATTTTGTAGACTGCTTTGATACAACTAGTTTGTATCATAAACATGGTTTAGAAATTTTTTTTTTAAATTGTAATTTCCACCTGTATTTTCATTTAATCTATTATCGCACAGTTGGGGTTGATCCATAACTGCTCATTCTTTGCTTTCTGCATAAGGCCTTAAAGAGATAGTAATACTTTGTTTTATCTTTATTTTATTTTGTAGGCATTAAAAAAATATGAAGAACGATATAAGTCTTATCTCTCAAACCTTTATGGTTTGAGAGATATTCACAAGCAAAGTTTCCCCTCCTGCCCCTTTTACCTAGTGTAAGCCATCTCTTCTCAGATGTGGAATGCAGTCCATAGACCAGACAGATAACAGCAGGGGACAATATTCTTCCTATGAGAACAATGAAGGCCCTGCCCCCCTTGGCAAGCTTTTCAGGTTTTTCCCTTATCTTAATTGAAGATTGTCCCTCTCTGCAATCTACCTGAGCACCTCCCTTATGATCTGTCTGAACAGTGTGACATCAGTAAAAGGGGCGGGAGGGGGACACTTTGTCATTGAATTACTCTGGAACTACAACTCTGACAGAATTGAAATAACACTCTCCAAAGTCCAAATACTATAATGATTAATTAGAGCTGCTTTTATTATGAAACATTACTATCCCTTTAAATGTGCAGTTTTATTAAAATTGCTCTAAAGTGTTAAATCAGTCAGAAATAGCTAGATGAAATGTCAAGACACTTGCAAGTCATAGGAATGATGTAGGAGGCATTCAGAGCATTTGTGATTTCTTGTCCAAGGTTAAGGAAGAGACACACATTGAAACTTTTATAAAGACTATAAAGACAACGACAAACAGAACATATAAAGTCCATGATATAATCAATGCATAGTCTTGCCAAAAGAAGAACATAATCATTGTGTCCATTTTATCATGCAGACTATTTGGTGTGAAATAAAATAATTGCAGTCTTCTTGTGGATTGGACAGTTTAGAAGAGCAAATATCTACTCACAATGAAGCCTTTGTTATATGATAACTCCTGAAATGTATCCATTCACTGTAGTAATGTCCCAATTTCCAGGCATTATCAGATGACTATTCTCAGTCGCCAGATGTTATTGCTTTAATAATTTGCAGTTCTGCGATTTATTCCTAAAGACAGAAAAATGTAAAATCTAACTTTAAACTAGGGCCCAGTAGCTATTATACATGGTTAAGCAACATGTCCCTGTGCTGGATCCAATTACTCTTCAATTTAGAGCAGCTGCTTCACGATCTTCTAGAAAACAATTTTACTGTACAAAAAAGAAATGAATATTTGATTGTTTTTTATTACCTGGAAAGCAGGGAGGAAAATATTTTTCCTATACTACCGAAATTGCTATCTAAGTCCTAATGACTCAGAAATGTGTAAAATAAAATAAGCTTGGAATCAGAAATGAAATGGTTTTCTTCAACTATTTGTTATATTTACTAATTTTGTGTGAATAAGCGAACATATTTTATCATAGATTTTCGACGTAAAGTAAATGAGCCGTAGCACATTAGGCATAGGAGTTAAAAGTATAGGGACTAGGCTTCTTCTTAATTACATTTAATAGTTAGGTACAATTGAGATCATAAACATTTATATAATTTGCTTATTTTAAAGGTATGTTTTAAGCTGCCAATGTTTAGAAACCTATCAGTCCAATCAGGGAGGTTTAAAGTCACTGACGGGCTCTGGGTAGAGCATAAAGTAGCATGCTCTTTTAAGCGAATAAATGACAGATAAATCTCCAGTGAATGAGAGCTCTGGTACAAAATAATTTTGATCCCTCAATTCACTGCAAATTACAGAAAATCCCCAAATTATTTATTTTCAGTATCAATTAGTCCCTAAACTTGATTGCCCCCCCCCCCGTGCTTTTTACTTACTGTACCAAAGGTAGTTCAGCCACCGGAACCCTCTATTACCCAAGGGGTTAAAGGGATAGTAATATTTCATAATAAAAGCAGCTCCAATAAATCTTCATAGTATTTGAGCCATGGAGAGTGTTATTTCTATACTGTCAGAGTTGTAGTTCAAGAGTAATTGAATGATAAAATATCCCCCTCCCGCCCCTTTTACCTAGTGTAAGCCACCTCCCCTCAGATGTGGAATCTTTTCTTAAGACAGACAGCTCACAGCAATGGACAATCTTGTTACTGTGAGAACAATGAAAGCGCTGCCCCCATTAACAGGTTTTTTTTCCCCTTATGTTAATTGAAGATTGTCCTTCTCTGCAATCCACATGAACACCACCTTTCTGTTCTGAGGTTAGCAGTGTTACATCAATAAAAGGAGTGGGAGGGGGATACTATATCATTCAGTTACTCTTGAACTACAACTCTGACAGTACTGAAATAACACTCTCCATGGCCCAAATACTACGAAGGGAGACACATTGTGATTTATGTAATTTATTTATTAAAATGCTATGTGGGGAAGACCACTAGGCCTTTTAAAATTAGGATGCGTGAGCACAAGTCTGTAATCATCAGGGGTTTAAATGGCACAATTAATGAGCAACAGCTCAAAGGAGCTAGACACTTTATAGCGAAGCAACATAGGGTTAAAGAGCTACAATGTTTCCCTTTTGAATCAATTAGACCACTCATCAGAGGGGGGAGACAGAGAGCAACGTCTATCCAGGCGTGAGATGTTTTGGATTTATATCCTACAGACACTATCTCCGAACAGTCTCAATGAGCAGTTTAATCTCATTAGTTATATTAAGATTGATTTTTTATAAGTGCATATTAATGGATTTAATAACTGTTTAGTGTTGGTATATATGTTACTATGTTTCTTTGTGGCACCATGTTAGCGTTTGTGGTTGCTATGACAACAGACATGCGCATACTGGGAGTCATACTCAAACATTGAAGATAAAAAGCTCTATGTGATGGTTAATGTAAGTTTGATTGTCCCTGTAGAAAGTCCCGCTAAGGACTGAAACGATGGACTTTTTTTTTTTTTTTTTTTAAATGCTGGACTAAAGTGTAGTTTTAAGTAAAGTGTGCTCGACTTGCATATGGAATTTTGCTATGGAAATATTAAGTCTGAAGCACATCATGTTGATTTAGTAAGTGTGTGTGGCAACAAGAGGGGAGTAGTGATGAGCGAGCACCCCAATGCTCGGGTGTTCGGGTGCTCTGACCGAGCACCCCCGGAGGCTCGAGTGCTCGGCCGAGCACCCGAGCCCCATTGAAGTCAATGGGAGGACTCGAGCACTACACCAGGCACCCCCTGCTCTGATGAGGGGAGGGTGCCTGGTCCATAGGAAAAGGGCAGAAAATGATGGAAACACCACAGAAATGGTTCAGGGACAGCATAGGGAGGATGTCTGGATGCATCTTGGACTCCAACATCTCTGCTGGGAACGATCTTTCGCCCGTAGTACGCCATTTTTACAGACTGACCATAAAACACACAAAAAGGAAAATAAAAACGACTTTAGGCGAAAAATTGTTACCAAACAATATTTGCTGTATATTTACTTGTATATCATCTGCAAATTCTCCCAAAAATTTCCTTGATTTTCTGAAGTGAGGCCATGATTAAGAGGGAAACGTGCGCAGAGGCAAATTATCCCAAAAATTTCCTTGATTTTCTGAAGTGAGGCCATGATTAAGAGGGAAACGTGCGCAGAGGCAAATTATCCCAAAAATTTCCTTGATTTTCTGAAGTGAGGCCATGATTAAGAGGGAAACGTGCGCAGAGGCAAATTCTCCCAAAAATTTCCTTGATTTTATTGAACTGAGGCCATGATTAAGAGGGAAACGTGCGCTGAGCTGACCATCTGAAACATTATGGGTGAGGGTCTGCTGCAGAGCTGACCATCCTAAACATTATATGCGAAGGCCCGCTAGTGAGCTGACGCTATAAAACATTATATGCGAAGGCCCGCTAGTGAGCTGACGCTATAAAACATTATATGCGAAGGCCCGCTAGTGAGCTGACGCTATAAAACATTATATGAGAGGGCCCGCTAGAGAGCTGACCCAATAAAACATTATATGAGAAGGCCCGCTGGTGAGCTGACCTATATAAAAATTGTCAAACAGGGCCCGCTGGTGAGCTGGCCCTATATAAAAATTATATCACAGGGCCCGCTGGTGAGCTGGCCCTATATAAAAATTATATCCCAGGGCATATGGAAGAGGAGGAGGAGGATGAGAAGATTAAGAGTCAACCATATACCCGTTTTTTGGGTGGAAGGGGTGAATGGGAATACAGAGTATTCCCACCATTGTAAATAATATATGTAAAGTGAGTTTATGTTCCCCCGGGGCTTTCCTCCAGTGGAGTGGAGAAGTCAGGGGAAATCCAGGCCTTGTTCATTTTTATAAGTGTCAACCTATCAGCATTTTCGGTGGAAAGGCGGATACGCTTATCTGTTATGATGCCACCAGCAGCACTAAATACCCGCTCAGACAGAACGCTGGCGGCAGGGCAGGCCAGCACCTCCAAGGCGTAGAGTGCCAGTTCATACCACGTGTCCAGCTTGGACACCCAGTAGTTGTAAGGCACAGAGGGATCATTGAGGACGCTGACACGGTCTGCTACGTACTCCTTCACCATCTTCCAAAACTTTTCCCTCCTTGTGACACTAGGCTGCGCATCAGGGTGAGAGTGCTGGCGGGGTGTCATGAAGGTGTCCCACGCCTTGGAGAGTGTTGCCCTGCCTTTGTCGGAACTGCTGTGTGCTCCCCTTTTCTCCCCTTCTTGGTTGGCCAAGGTAGCACGTACTCTGCCGCCAGCGTTGTCAGATGGAAAATTTTGGAGCAATTTTTCAACAAGAACCTTCTGGTATTGCACCATTTTGCTTGTCCTCTCCACCGGAGGAATGAGAGATGAGAAATTCTCTTTGTAGCGGGGGTCCAGAAGGGTGAACACCCAGTAATCCGTGTTATCTAAAATGCGTGTAACGCGTGGGTCACGGGAAAGGCAGCCTAACATAAAGTCAGCCATGTGTGCCAGAGTACCAACAGTCAAGATTTCGCTGTCCTCACCAGGACGATGACTCTCAATATCCTCATCCTCTTCCTCCTCTTCTGCCCACCCACGCTGAAGAGATGGAACTAAAGTTCCATGGCTACCCTCTGTAGCGGAGGCAACCGTGTCTTCCTCCTCCTCCTCCTCCTCCGCCTCCTCCAATTGTCGCTGAGAAGACGAAGTGAGGGTGCTCTGGCTATCACCTTGTGTAAGCTCTTCCTCCCCCATTTCCACCTCTTCCACATGCAAAGCGTCGGTTTTAATTGTGAGCAGCGAGCGTTTCAGTAGACACAGAAGTGGGATGGTTACACTGATAATAGCGTTATCGCCGCTCACCATCTGTGTCGATTCCTCAAAATTGCGTAAAACCTCGCAGGGGTCTGACATCCATTCCCACTCCTCACTTCTGATTACAGGAAGTTGAACGGAGAGGCGACGACCATGTAACAGCTGGTACTCCACTACTGCCCTCTGCTGCTCACAAAGCCGGGCCAACATGTGGAAGGTGGAGTTCCAGCGCGTGCTCACGTCACACAGCAGCCGGTGAGCTGGCAATTGTAAGCGCTGCTGCAGCTTCAACAGGCCGGCCGAAGCTGTAGATGACTTACGGAAATGTGCACACACGCGGCGCACCTTGGTCAAGAGATCATGCACATTGGGGTAGGTTTTTAGAAATCGCTGAACCACTAAATTAAATACATGCGCTAGGCATGGTACGTGTGTGAGCTTGCCGAGCTCCAAAGCCGCCACCAAGTTACGCCCATTATCACACACAACCATGCCTGGTTGCAGGTTGAGTGGCGAGAGCCACTGCTCGGTCTGGTGACTAATCCCCTGCAACAGCTCTGAGGCCGTGTGCTGTTTGTCCCCAAGGCAGATCAGCTTCAGCACGGCCTGTTGACGCTTCCCCACTGCAGTGCTACACTGCTTCCAGCTACCGGCTGATGGGGGAGTGGCGCTGCGTGTAGAGAATTCGGAGGTGGAAACGGAGGAGGAGGAGCCAATAACGTAGGTGCTGGCGGAAACCCTGATGGAGGTAGGGCCCGCAATCCTCGGCGTGGGTAGCACCCGTGCCATCCCAGGATCCAAGTCGCTCCCAGCCTCCACGACATTCACCCAGTGTGCCGTCAGGGAAATGTAGCGTCCCTGGCCACAAGCACTTGTCCATGTGTCAGTCGTTAAGTGGACCGTCCCAGTAACTGTGTTGGTCAGGGCACGGGTGATGTTACGGGACACATGGTGGTGTAATGCGGGGATGGCACACCGGGAAAAGTAGTGGCGGCTGGGGACCGCGTACCGAGAGACAGCTGCTGCCATCAGGCTGCGGAAGGACTCAGTGTCCACAAGCCTAAATGGCAGCATTTCGATGGCCAGTAATTTGGAACGGTGTGAGGTTAGTGCTATGGCCTGTGGGTGGGTGGCTGGGTATTTTCGCTTGCGCTCAAATGCCTGGGGTAACGAAATTTGGACGCTGTGCTGGGACAGGGAAGTGGATGTGGTCGCTGATGGTGCTTCAGATGGTACAGGTGCAGGGCGGGAGGTATGCGGGCCTGCGCCTTCGACAGGCGATTGGCCGGCACCGAAAACAGGGGAAGAGGAGGCAGTGGTGTGGCCTGCAGACACAGATGGGCGATCCAGGCGTTCCTCCCACTTACTACGGTGCTTGGATGCCATGTGTCGGATCATGCTGATGGTGGTGAGGTTTCTAGTGTTCATGCCTCGGCTCATTCTGGTGTGGCACAGGTTGCAAACTACAATTCTGTTGTCGTCCGCACTTTCCTTAAAAAAACGCCATACCGCGGAACACCTACCCTTTGGCAAGGGAGATTTACGCAAGGGGGTGCTCCGTGGAACATTTGCGGGCCGGTTTGGTGCGGTCCGCCTTCTTTCTGTAGCCACACCACTGCCTCTTCCAGCCTGTTGCGGTGCTGCAGATGGCTCACCCTCAGGACTGCTGTCATCGCTCGGCTCTACACCTTCCCAGGTGGGGTCAGTCACCTCATCGTCCACCAAGTCCTCCTCCACTTCCTCACTCTGATCATCCTCCCCATGTCTTGATCCCACCACATACTCAGTCATTGACAACTGTATAACATTCTCCTCAACAAGGTCTTGAGACAGTAATAGTGGTTGATTTAATGGCAACTGTGTCTCATCATCATCATCATCATCCACTACTTCCTTTGACCTTAAATGCCGTTCACATCTCTCATCTTCTTGTGATTGGGTACCCTCTAGAGGTTGTGAATCAGGGCACAAGATGTCATGTTCCTCTGCAAGCGTGCTTGGAGAGAGGGTCAAATGAAGGATTGGTGATGAGATGAGCTCCTCACTATATCCCAGAGTGGGATCACTTCTTTGACCAGACCGTCTATGGTGGGAGGAAGGATGATCAGAGTGAGGATTATGTTGACCAGACTCTTGGCTACTGAGAGTGGACTTGGTGGAAGACAGGGTGGTGCTTAACCGACTGGAAGCAGTATCAGCTGTCATCCAACCGACCACCTGTTCGCAGTGGTCGGACCTCGAGAGTGATGTCCTGCGACGCCCTGTAAAATTAGACATGAAGCTAGGTATGGTGGATATCTTTCTTTCTTGTGCTCTGGCACCAGGCACAGTTTCTCCGCGTCCTGACCCGCGCCCTGAACTATCAGGATCACGTCCACTTCCCCGTCCCTTTTTACCCGCCTTCTTCATCTTACACGGAATATGTGACTTTAATATTTGAGTTTGAAAACTTAACAGTATTTCTTCCTATTCTGCAACTGTGCAGAGTACACAGAATAGGCTGCTAAACTGCGGTGACACACACTGAATGGAATATGTGACTTTAATATTTGAGTTTGAAAACTTAACAGTATTTCTTCCTATTCTGCAACTGTGCAGAGTACACAGAATAGGCTGCTAAACTGCGGTGACACACACTGAATGGAATATGTGACTTTAATATTTGAGTTTGAAAACTTAACAGTATTTCTTCCTATTCTGCAACTGTGCAGAGTACACAGAATAGGCTGCTAAACTGCGGTGACGCACACTGAATGGAATATGTGACTTTAATATTTGAGTTTGAAAACTTAACAGTATTTCTTCCTATTCTGCAACTGTGCAGAGTACACAGAATAGGCTGCTAAACTGCGGTGACGCACACTGAATGGAATATGTGACTTTAATATTTGAGTTTGAAAACTTAACAGTATTTCTTCCTATTCTGCAACTGTGCAGAGCACACAGAATAGGCTGCTAAACTGCGGTGACACACACTGAATGGAATATGTGACTTTAATATTTGAGTTTGAAAACTTAACAGTATTTCTTCCTATTCTGCAACTGTGCAGAGTACACAGAATAGGCTGCTAAACTGCAGTGACACACACTGAATGGAATATGTGACTTTAATATTTGAGTTTGAAAACTTAACAGTATTTCTTCCTATTCTGCAACTGTGCAGAGTACACAGAATAGGCTGCTAAACTGCGGTGACGTACACTGAATGGAATATGTGACTTTAATATTTGAGTTTGAAAACTTAACAGTATTTCTTCCTATTCTGCAACTGTGCAGAGTACACAGAATAGGCTGCTAAACTGCGGTGACGCACACTGAATGGAATATGTGACTTTAATATTTGAGTTTGAAAACTTAACAGTATTTCTTCCTATTCTGCAACTGTGCAGAGTACACAGAATAGGCTGCTAAACTGCGGTGACACACACTGAATGGAATATGTGACTTTAATATTTGAGTTTGAAAACTTAACAGTATTTCTTCCTATTCTGCAACTGTGCAGAGTACACAGAATAGGCTGCTAAACTGCGGTGACACACACTGAATGGAATTTGTGACTTTAATATTTGAGTTTGAAAACTTAACAGTATTTCTTCCTATTCTGCAACTGTGCAGAGTACACAGAATAGGCTGCTAAACTGCGGTGACGCACACTGAATGGAATATGTGACTTTAATATTTGAGTTTGAAAACTTAACAGTATTTCTTCCTATTCTGCAACTGTGCAGAGTACACAGAATAGGCTGCTAAACTGCGGTGACGCACACTGAATGGAATATGTGACTTTAATATTTGAGTTTGAAAACTTAACAGTATTTCTTCCTATTCTGCAACTGTGCACAGTACACAGAATGTGCTGCTAAACTGCGGTGACGCACACTGAATGGAATATGTGACTTTGATATTTTAGTTTGAAGACTTAACAGTATTTCTTCCTATTCTGCAACTCTGCACAGTCCACAGAATGTGCTGCTAAACTGCGGCGAAGCACACTGAATGGAATATGTGACTTTGATATTTTAGTTTGAAGACTTAACAGTATTTCTTCCTATTCTGCAACTCTGCACAGTACACAGAATGTGCTGCTAAACTGCGGCGACGCACACTGAATGGAATATGTGACTTTGATATTTTAGTTTGAAGACTTAACAGTATTTCTTCCTATTCTGCAACTCTGCACAGTACACAGAATGTGCTGCTAAACTGCGGCGATGCACACTGAATGGAATATGTAACTTTAATATTTGAGTTTGAAAACTTAACAGTATTTCTTCCTATTCTGCAACTGTGCAGAGTACACAGAATAGGCTGCTAAACTGCGGTGACGCACACTGAATGGAATATGTGACTTTAATATTTGAGTTTGAAAACTTAACAGTATTTCTTCCTATTCTGCAACTGTGCAGAGTACACAGAATAGGCTGCTAAACTGCGGTGACACACACTGAATGGAATATGTGACTTTAATATTTGAGTTTGAAAACTTAACAGTATTTCTTCCTATTCTGCAACTGTGCAGAGTACACAGAATAGGCTGCTAAACTGCGGTGACACACACTGAATGGAATATGTGACTTTAATATTTGAGTTTGAAAACTTAACAGTATTTCTTCCTATTCTGCAACTGTGCAGAGTACACAGAATAGGCTGCTAAACTGCGGTGACGCACACTGAATGGAATATGTGACTTTAATATTTGAGTTTGAAAACTTAACAGTATTTCTTCCTATTCTGCAACTGTGCAGAGTACACAGAATAGGCTGCAAAACTGCGGTGACGCACACTGAATGGAATATGTGACTTTAATATTTGAGTTTGAAAACTTAACAGTATTTCTTCCTATTCTGCAACTGTGCACAGTACACAGAATGTGCTGCTAAACTGCGGTGACGCACACTGAATGGAATATGTGACTTTGATATTTTAGTTTGAAGACTTAACAGTATTTCTTCCTATTCTGCAACTCTGCACAGTCCACAGAATGTGCTGCTAAACTGCGGCGAAGCACACTGAATGGAATATGTGACTTTGATATTTTAGTTTGAAGACTTAACAGTATTTCTTCCTATTCTGCAACTCTGCACAGTACACAGAATGTGCTGCTAAACTGCGGCGACGCACACTGAATGGAATATGTGACTTTGAAATTTTAGTTTGAAGACTTAAAGGGATAGTAATACTTCATTTTAACTTTATTTTATTTTGTAGGCATTAAAAAAACATGAAGAATGATATAAGTCTTATCTCTGAAATCTTTATGGTTTAAAAGATATTCACAAACAAAGTATCCCCCCCTGTTCAACCAGATCAGAAGGGAGATGCCCAGGTAGACTGCAGAGAGGGACAATCTTCAATTAAGATAATGGAAAAAGCTGAAAAACTTGTCAAGGGGGGAAGGGCTTTCATTGTTTTCATACAAAGAAAATTGTCCCATTCTGTTATCTGTACTGTCATACAACCAGACTCACATCTGAGAAGAGATGGCTTACACTAGGTAAAAGGGGCGGGGAGGGGAACTTTGCTTGTGAATATCTCATAAACCATAAAGGTTTGAGAGATAAGACTTATATCATTCTTCATGTTTTTTTAATGCCTACAAAATAAGATAAAGTTAAAACGAAGTGTTACTATCCCTTTAACAGTATTTCTTCCTATTCTGCAACTCTGCACAGTCCACAGAATGTGCTGCTAAACTGCGGCGAAGCACACTGAATGGAATATGTGACTTTGATATTTTACAGTTTGAAGACTTAACAGTATTTCTTCCTATTCTGCAACTCTGCACAGTCCACAGAATGTGCTGCTAAACTGCGGCGAAGCACACTGAATGGAATATGTGACTTTGATATTTTAGTTTGAAGACTTAACAGTATTTCTTCCTATTCTGCAACTCTGCACAGTACACAGAATGTGCTGCTAAACTGCGGCGACGCACACTGAATGGAATATGTGACTTTGATATTTTAGTTTGAAGACTTAACAGAATGTGCTCTAATCTGCAACTTTGCACACTAAACAGAATGTGCTCTAATCTGCAACTTTGCACACTAAACAGAATGTGCTCTAATCTGCAACTTTGCACACTAAACAGAATGTGCTCTAATCTGCAACTTTGCACACTAAACAGAATATATAAAATTTTTTTTTTTGTTGTTTTTTTCCCCCCACACAAAATAACCTGCTGCCCCCACACACAGTAGTCCTAAAAAGGACTTTTGGTTCTTTTTTTTTCACAATTTTGCTTTTTTTCTCCCTACACTGACTTTCCCTTCCTATCCTCATCTCTCCCTAGCTAAGACTGAGCCGAACTCGCTGGTCAGGTGCTACACAGCACCCGACCACGGGTTCTGGCCAGCCAATCAGTGTAATGCCAGCAGCCAACATGGCTGCTGGCATTACACCGATGTCAGAGCCTCCCTGCACGTTTATTGGCTGCGCAGCAGCCGCAAAACGTGCGGGGAGGAGACCCGAACATGGCGGGCGAGCACATGCGGTACTCGTACGAGTACCGCCATGTGACGAGCAGAGCGATGCTCGAGCCGATCCGAGCATCGGCCGAGCATGCTCGCTCAACACTAGAGGGGAGACAGACTGTCCTATATATACAAATTTTGGTTAATTGTTTGTGAAGATATAATAATATAAATGTATTGAGATTAGCACCCCCAATTCAGAGCAATCACTTTTTATACTCCCCATCAAGATTGCTATGGTAATGGAAGCCCTGGAGCCCTGGAAAAAGCAGAAATGAGAGCCCCCACATATAGAAGAGCAGATTTTAGGCTTCAGATACATAACAGAGATTAGGCTAACATGGTGTACATGGTATTTAAGATTGTATAATTTTTAGGTGTTAGTGTCCCTTTAAATGTGGGTGTGTTGGCACCATTGGAAAGTGTGCATATTTTAGAAAAACTATTCAACCAAAACTTTCCAGGTGTACTACATAAAAGGTGTGCAGCTCTGGAGTATAATGTGTTAGAGACCACTATAGAATTCAGTGGGTTAAAATCACTACGAAATAAATGTGTTTGGGTATTTGCTCCCCATAGTGCAGTTGATAAACTTCACAGCTTGAGGTATCCAAAGCATTGAAATTCAATGCATTGAACACCTCTCTCGGGCTAAAAGGGTTTACTTAGTACATCCGCCACCCTGAGTTAACATGAGTGCATATCTGGGGTAGCCAACCCTGATCCTGAAGAGCTATCAGTAGTTTAATGCTTTCACTCTATCCCTGCTTGAGGACAGATGAATCAATTAAAGAGGTTGAGTCTCTGATTGTTTCACTTGTGTTCAGGCTGGGATATCCTGAAAACATGCACTGTTGGTAGCCCTTGAGGACCGTGGTTGTCTATCCTTGGTGTATATAACAAGAATGGCAGTGATGTAAAGGGCTTCCATTTCTGTCTTTCCCTTTGTAGTTTTAATTAGAAAATGTATAGTCTCATCAATGTTTTGTTGCACTTCATCCTTCTGCAATTATTTTATTATTTTTAATTAGAAGAAAACCCTACCTGAGACCAATAAATAATGATTGCTCCATTGGCCAGCATACCACCTGTGTTGAACCTATCCATGATAATGTAAATTGTAACCTAACTATTGTATCTGCCAACACAACTTCCCTATTCAAGAAATTCCACATCCTCACTGCCCATGCTGTAAATATAGGCTCTAGATGAAAGCTCTATTCTGCTAATCCTAACGGATGATCCTTTTCAATATTAGAATATCTGCTCTTCTTCATGTGTCGTGTTTCACATGCATTCAATTATTACATTTGCCTCCTCAACCTCTACCATGTGTATATTTTATAAATAAGACAAAAGGTAACCAAAGAGCTCACCATGTGTATTTGCAAAATAATCTCATGTCTCTTTTCCAGCATTGTGGGAAATCATATGTTTACATGAATCTGGACACTTCAAAAAACTGTAGAGACATGTATGACTGCAGAGATATGCAGGACCACATGGAGTGAGAGATTAATGTTATATTCATCTTCCTTGTTGTTTTGTAAAGATGGTGCAAGCAACTGAGTTCATCCAAGGCTGCTTCATGAATCACTGACACTCTTGGTAATATAATGCTTCCTTATAAACACATATCAACATATATCTCCAACTGCTGGATGAATGGAACTTCATATGATTTGAAAAACTGTTTCTGTATTGTCAGTGGAGATCTGAAGGAGGTCTGCAGCAGAGAAGATGCACACAAAGAGTAAGACTTTTACTAATGTTTCTCTATACTATCGACCATATAAACAATAGACATATTCCTCAAACTAAGCGAGAGACAATTCTGGAACAAGCCATCTGCTCAATAAGACTGAAAATAAAAATGCCCATTGATTTAAATGGGGCTTTTAACCCCTTGATGCACTGGAGACCTCATTTAAATGAATGGGAGTCTGGGGAGTTTTAACCCCCCACCACACACACACACACACACACACACACACACACCATTGATGTGGTTGGCTTGGTTCAGAATTCTACCACTGAGTCTTTATCTTGAATAAGGCTGTATGGGGGAGATTTATAAAAATGGAGTAATGAGAAATGTGGCATAATTCTGACATTAAACTTAAAACAGTCATTAAAAAATAAACTAACAACAGTTTTGGAGGTCTGAATGTTATGTAGATGTGTTTCTTGAGAAGTGATATTAATGCAGGCAAAAATTCTGGTGAATTTATGTGGAAGTATCTCTAAATACAACATTTTAGTGAATACATTTTCACCAGATTTTTAACATCAGATATAATCTGTTCTAAAGAACTGTAGGCATTAATTTGCTAATTCATCAAATAACATCCTATTTATAAAGCTGTCCTTATTTATAAATAATACCTTACTTCACCACCAGTAGCGACGATTTAACAATTCTTTCAATGACTAAGAATATTTTTTATAAATCTCCCCCTATGTGCTTATTTAAGCATAAGACTTTATTTTTCTAATTCAGTGGGGGAGATCTGATAAAGATTTCACTTCTCCAAGTCCTATGTTATTCTATGGAGCAAATGCACTAAGATTTCTTAAACTTCAGAAATGTTAGTGCATAGGCTCTATAGAATAAAATAAGAACTGGAGAAGTGATATTACTAAAGAAGTCTTTATAACCTGTTTATCACACCTTAGTGAATGACCCCAATATCTTTATAGTCACTGGTTGTACAGTCCAATTAGTGAATAAAGTGTAGTTAGTGTATAAAATCTGTATGTTGAAAAATGGCTGTTTGGAAATTCTTTTTTTTAATTTAAAGTTTAGCATCACTTTTTTTGTAGACTGGAATGTTTAAAAGCATAATATTACCTTTGGAAATTGTTTCCAAAGTGACAGAAAATAAATATTTTTTAGTAAAAAATGTTGGGCCCTTTGCACAAAAGAATAGCAAAAATTCTGATTCAACCCAACTGCACTATAGGAGAAATATCCCACCACACACATGGAGCTTTTAACCCCCTTGAATACTACAGAGTTCTCCATCACTTTACTTCATAATGAGTTGTAGACCTCTCTACGAAAGGGTTAAAAGGCCCTTTTAAATGAATGAGAATTTAAGAATTTTCTTATTTCTGGACAATGGTTCAGTTGGTTTTAATCAGAATTTCTACACTTTTCTTTTGATTGTAATGTTTGGAAATGAAACTGGAGATAACACAGTCATTTTTCTTAGTAACACGATTTGCTTTGACATTGTTTGACCATGCCCACTTTTAACTAACCCTTTGAGTGCCAGAGGGGTACGCAACGCAATGCGTTGTGTACCCCACTGGCATTCAAAGGGTTGAGACCATTTCCATAAAACTATCTCTCATGGTGTGAGCTAGCAAAGCAAAAATTGCCTTTATCCCTTTGAATATGTTTCATTTTGAAGTCCAAGCAAATGTGAATGTTAATAATATCTTTTAAAACCCATTGAGTGCCAGAGAGGAAGTCAAAAGCACTGCAGTGCAGTGCCTTGGCTGCCTCTCTGGCACTCAAAGGGTTAACACTATTTCATTTGAACACAAATCCTATACTTCTGGTGTGGACTGCACAAAAGCGTCATGTTTACGTTCTTAGTTTTGCTGTGAAATAAAATGTGTTAATCAATAAAATGTGGCATGAGAACAGAGAACACATCCTTGTAAATTATAGTACATTGACCGTTTGTGTAATGAGACTGCCCTTCAGTGACAGTACGTAATATCCTGGAGACATGTCTAAATCCAAGAGGTTAAAATGGTAATAAAAGCCCTTCCACGAATGCAAATCAAAAATAAAAAAGTGGTATGCAAAACTGCATGGAGACTACTAAATGTGGCCAAAACACTCATTCCCCTATTATGGGGATCTCACATACCTCCATCTTATAATACTTGGTTGAGTACAGTCTCCACCTATCTGAAAATGGAGGAATGCCACTCTAAAGCGACAGACACTTTCTCCGATTTTCAACTAGAGTGGGAGGCGTGGTACACAGACCACCCTATTGTTTGAAGCTTTACACAGACTTTGCTCTCACTCCTTTCCAAACCTACCACAGTCTGAGTCTGATGCATTGGACGTTGAGTCTGAAACTTCGCTAATTCCACATCTTCGGACGAAATAAGTCTCGATCTCCTCAGCACATGAGACCAATTCGAATTTCCCTCCTCCCCTCTTTACCTCCTCCTTTTTTTATGTACTCCTTCTCTCTTTGAGTATGCTAATGAGAAAATATTCCATATTACTCAATGAATATTATGTTTTCTGATTTGTTACTGTCATACTCATTTTATATGTAATTTATGCATTTGTTATCTCTTATACATGTAATATTCCTTGTTGAAAGACATATTGTATTTCTTGATCTGTTCTCCTAATAAAGTTTTTGAAAATAATTAAAAAAAAATTATAGGGATGACGTTGGTGAGCAGAGGTGGGATGGATGGTATGTGCTCCCATATACGACCTCTACATCCTTATGATTTTAAGAGAACTGATGTAGAGGTCGTATATGGGAGAATGTACCATCTGTTCCACGTCTGTTCACCGATGCCATCCTTATGATTTTAAGACCATTACCTTTAATACAATAAAGATTTGTTTTTTTACTAAAAAAAAAACAAACAAACAAACAAAAAAAACTGCATGGGGCTGATGTATTAAGAAACGTGGTATAATGCTGACAGACCAACTGTACAGGGAAGACATATGGTGCAATTCTGGGGCAGACCAGCAGGTAGGGAAAAATAGAAATTCGTATTGATTTAAATGGCATTTCTTTAACCCGTTGAATGCTAGAGAGGTCTCCAGAGCATTGCTTAAAATTTCATATAGTTTGGAGAGGTTACCTCACTGGAGAATTGATGTCACCTTTATCACAGCCATAGTTAATCCCCCTTCCTGTGGGAATTCTGAAGCGAACCGGGTGTACCCTAGGACATAAATAACATGTCTGCAGTTTCGTATTGATTTTAATCCAATGCGTTGAAGACATTTCTAGTATTCAAGTAGTTGGCACCAATTTAGAAAATAACGAAGCAGTTAATAGGAGCAGATTGCATAATAGGTAGCACTGGACTGTCTCACCCTCAGGGACGGACCAGGATTAAAAATCAGTCCTGGAAAAAATCGAATACCAGCCCAAAGTTTCCTCCTCCCGCCCTTGCCCCATTATTCTCCCTAATACTCATGCATGTCCTATTAGGTCTCTTACACCCATACATATTCCATTACCTACTATAACACCCACCCATGTCTAATCAGTCTCCCACTAACACCCAACCCGTGTGCTATTATTCCCCCAGTGCAATCCATGTCGTACTAGGCGTACTATATATATATATATATATATGTGTGTGTGTGTGAAGAAATGGACACTCACAAACAAAGTCATTAAAGATGAAAAATTGCCTTGGTGCTGTACATCCAAATGTGAAGTATAAGCCAAGAAATGAAACTAAGTTCATGTAGGAATGAGCAGTCACAGGTCTTGCTTGCAGAGTTGCTTTTATTGTCAACGTTTCGGCCCCTAAAGGGCCTTCCCCTTTAAGGGGCCGAAACCTGAACAATAACTCTGCAAGCAAGACCTGTGACTGCTCATTCCTACATGAACTTAGTTTCATTTCTTTTCTTACCTGTGTGGCATACTATTTTGGGTTCTTTTTTGCTGGCTGTATTACAGATATTTTATCTAAGATGTGGTACTTAAGCTAGTTTATTATTATTGTTATTATGCCTATTTTCAGTACATAATATACTTTTGCTTATTGCATATTTTTTTTATTTTATTTGCATTCATAGTATTGTTTGAGCCTTTCTAATCTGGCAAGTCAAGGGACCTGTAACCTAGCCATTGTGTGAGATATGTATTACAGAAGGTGACATTTTAGAGACTTTATTTCCCTATGGCTGTCACACTACAGATTTGTAACAAATGTGGGATGGATTACAGGAACAGACTAGCTATTTTCCAGATATGGTGCTGATAAACTAGAGAATTTTCTGGATCACAGACAGCATTCAAAAGATAATCATATAAAAAATCTAAAATTAGCTTTCCAAATTAGGAATGAATCTAGGCACATCCCATACACAACAGGGCATGGCTTATAGCACAGAGGGCAATTTGTTTGGCTTCAAACAGGACTATTTAGCAAACTGTGCAGGGAATAAGCATAAATGCCATACTATGCCACCAAAACATAAAGCATAATTAAAAAAATTATATTTATTTTACTGGAAAATGTCTAGTACAACATAGAGGCAGTTCTTACAAGCTGAACAAGTTGAACTTATGTTGAGGTGACGGAGCCACTGTAATGCAGGTGCAGTAAATAGCTGGACCTCCTGTTTTTGGGGACTACAATCCCATTCATCTCTAAGAAGCCAACAACTGGTTGGGGATGACACGAGAGGTCAAAAGATTGATTTCACCTGATTTAATGCATGATATTTATAAAGAACACATCTATTATGTACTAAAAAAAAAGGGAAGAACAACAAGAGGCGCTCCTTGTGTATATGAATATGTTAATTATATGACCACCACCACACCCTATTGTGCCTACTCACAAAAGGGCCAGTGTCAGTGATGGCTTATACCAAAACTGACAAATCAGGCAACTGGAGTATTTAAAAAACTGTCTCCAGACACAGTATATTCAACTTCCGCAATTAAAGTGTTAACGGCTGCTCCCTCTGGTAACACACTTTCCCTCAGCGGCCAAACATACAATGGAACATAGAACACAGGAAAAGGGGTGCTAATGGTGAAATACAGTTATCGAAGTGGTTCAATTAATATAATTAATTATACACACATTTAGTAGAGGTCAGGGCTCTGATATCAGAGTCTACTGACAATCACACTCACGGAGAAAATAACCCGTCTCCATTCAGGTTTCCCCCGTGGTGCAGAGGTTTCTCAAAAATCCTTAAATACGGACAGCAGGCGGACAAAAAAATTGTAAGTAAAGAAGAGGTCACTGGGATAATTCCGGACAGACAGCTAGTTCCTGCTGCTCCAGCACAGACTGTGAGCACTGCAGGTGAAGATAATCATCTATTATGTGTATGTCCTGCAAATATATGTAATTTATATGAATGCCAAATAAGGTATATCAATTACATGTGCAACATTTATGAGTGGCAAGTGTCAAAAATATTTCTTTCGGCATCAATAATATATGTACTTTTATGCGTCTGTGCTTTTTCACACCGGGAAATAATCTCCTTGACTTCTCTCTGATTTTTCCATTTCTGAAAAATATCTAGATGAGACAGTACTGACCACTGAAATTCCTCATGTTGATGGTATTAATGCATGCTTGACATTCCTCAGGACATGTTCATTGAATGTAAAACAAAACTAATTGAAAGCATATTGACTGACACCTTCTTTGTAAGACATAAAAAAGCAGTTTTTGTCTGGAAAAAAAAATGAAACATCTCAAACACCTTTAACCTTTAAAGACATTATCAATGCGTTTCTCTGCAATTCACTGGAGATGTCTCTAGTGTTCAAATGAGTTAAATTCTAGCTTTACTGCTGAAATGCACTTACTGTAGCATACTGTAAGGCTTTTATTTCAACACACAATAAGGTAGATCAAATCCATGTGTAACATTTGTGACTGACATGTAACAAAAACATTTCATCCTGAATCAATATTCTCTTTTAGTTTATTTAGCATAACCTTGCATACTTCTCTAAAACAGGTCAATTCTTCTCCAACAGGACTACTGTATCTCACCTCTTGGTCTCTATAAGGTGGAAATTCCAAATATCCACTGCTCTTAAAGGGATAGTAATGTTTCATAATAAAAGCAGCTCTAATTAATCATCATAGTATTTGGACCTTGGAGAGTGTTATTTCAATTCTGTCAGAGTTGTAGTTCAAGAGTAATTGAATGACAAGGTATCCCCCTCCCGCCCCTTTTACTGATGTAACACTGTTCAGCCAGAACAGAAGGGAGGTGCCCAGGTAGATTGTAGAGAGGGACAATCTTCCTTTAAGATAAAGGAAAAACCTGAAAAACTTGTCAAGGGGGCGGGACTTTCATTGTTCTCATAGGAAGAAGATTGTCCCCTGCTGTTATCTGTCTGGTCTATGGACCAGATTCCACATCTGAGAAGAGATAGCTTACACTAGGTCAAAGGGGCGGGAGGGGAAACTTTGTCCTTCAATTACTCTTGAACTACAACTCTGGCAGTATTGAAATAACACTCTCTATGGCCCAAATACTATGAAGAATAATTGGAGCTGCTGTTTTTGTGAAACACTACTATCCCTTTAAAAGACTAAGAACTAAAAATAAAAAGAGCGAAATGTTCATTTAACTATAAAAGTAGTAGTAAATACTTATGAAAAAATACATTATTATTAGTTTATTATTAATAACTAGTTGAAAAGCCCGACTACACAGGCCATAGTGCCACCCAACAACCACGGCTGGTGGCTGGATCCTATTGTCCGCGCTGCAGTCATGCGCAGTACTAAATTCCCAAAAGAGCCCAGGAAGGTGTGCAGAGAGGACTACGGTCTAAATTCAGAGCACCCAACTCCGTTATCAGCCACGGTGCAAGCAGTCTCTACTGCGCATGACGGCTTCTGACAAACATACTTTTAGCAAATTATTATATAGGATAAATGCAAAAAATAGTATGGCAAATTAATTATAAATAGCAATTATTAGTAGTTTTAATGTGAAAAAATGTATGTTATAGGGTTTTTCTTGTTAAGTAAAATAAGAGTATTCCCAGTATTAGGAGATTTCATTCAAGAATTAATATATTATATATATTTTTTTCTACATTAATCTCCAACTGTGGTCACAAAGTGGTGCTGTTTCTATCACCTATCAGTCTGATTAAAAAATACATGAAATATATTAATAATAATTTTTGAGAAGAATTAGTTTGCATGAAAATTCTTCCAGCAATAGTATTCTTGTTCTACCCAGCAGAAAATGTAGAATATTAGCACTACAGTTGGGGAATCAATGTGTTTAGATCTCTGGCATCCCAGAGGTTAAAGAAAGGATGGCTCTAATTCTCTGCACAAGGCATAATTAAGCCTATATAATGAAATAAAAATAAACTAGTATAAAACCCTGTGTACATGGGCCAGCATTCTGAGCGTTCGGGCAATGTCTACTGCGCATGACTGCATCAGCACTCTCTGCTGAGCCTGACTGTATTGGCAGTCTCTACTGTGCATGATTGCAAAAGCCTGTGTACACAGGCCAGCATTCTGAGCGTTCGGGCAATGTCTACTGCGCATGACTGCATCAGCACTCTCTGCTGAGCCTGACTGTATTGGCAGTCTCTACTGTGCATGATTGCAAAAGCCTGTGTACATGGGCAAGAATTCTGCGCGCTCAGGCAGTGTCTACTGCTCATGACTGTATCAGCAATCTCTACTGCACCTGACTGCATCAGCAATCTCTACTGTGCATGATTGCAAAAGCCTGTGTACATGGGCAAGCATTCTGCGCGCTCGGGCAGTGTCTACTGCGCAGGACTGCATCAGCAGTCTCTACTGTGCATGATTGCAAAAGCCTGTGTACACGGGCAAGCATTCTGCGCGCTCGGGCAATCTCTACTGCACCTGACTGCATCAGCAATCTCTACTGTGCATGACTGCAAAAGCCTGTGTACACGGGCCACCATTCTGAGCGTTCATGCAGTCTCTGCTGCGCATGACTACATTGGCAGTCTTTACTGCGCATGACTGAATAGGCAGTCTCTATTGTGCATGACTGCAAAAGCCCGTGTACACAGGCCACCATTCTGAGTGTTCATGCAGTCTCTGCTGCGCATGACTACATTGGCAGTCTTTACTGCGCATGACTGAATAGGCAGTCTCTATTGTGCATGACTGCAAAAGCCCGTGTACACAGGCCAGCATTCTGCGCATTTGGGCAGTCTCTACTGCTCATGACTACATCAAACAAACATACATCTGGCCTTTTATATTATAGGATATGCTTACATGTTCTAACAAGAGGTAAGGGGTGTTTAACTATTCATAACTCCATTTAATTTTCACTATTAGAGTTCCTTTAACCCCTTAAGGACCAGAGAGGGTGCACATTATTTTGCAATGCATTGCACACCCCTCCAGTCCTTAAGGGATTAATTTAGCAAACTCTTTATTTTTCAAAACATGTTCCTGTCTGTTAATCAAAATGTAAACAAAGTTTATAAATGACAGGTTTGCAACAATAGAGAAACGGTTGTGCACTAAAAGGAAATGTACAAAAGTTCAATATCAGTGCAGACATTTAGCAGTGAAAATTGTTGTCACGGAAACCACCAGGCACTTGGCTCCTGGAGGGACCTGGAGGCTAGCCCTCTTCCTACAGACTATGTACTCTATGCATGGGGAAGTGGCTTTCCCAGCTTCCCTGCCCCCTCGTGGGTCTAAGTCACCCTGTGCATCTCAGGGGCACAAGGTGTCACAGCAACAGGATTGCCCTTGGACTGGTTGGGGAAAAGTAGGTGTCACCAGATGGAGAGATTTGGGACTATAACATTTGAAATATTGCTCACTGTATTGTATATTATGTGTTATAATGTACTAGTGTGTGGTGTTATACTATAACGTCTGTAAAGGTATTTGGTGGAATGGGGGCTGGGCAAAGCTTGCAATGTACTTCAGGTCTGTGCTAAGTAATGACTGGAATGTTCATTGATTCCTGCTGTGCTTCCTTGACCAATCAGGGAGGTTATTTATGATCCAGTTAGAATGTCCCATTTTCAAGTCCTAATTTTCATGCTTATCTTGATAAGGGTGTTGGTGGCTGATTGGTCAAGTGTAGCGACACTGTCTCAAGTCCTAGTTTGCATGCTGATCTTGATAATAGTCTCTGTAAGTGTATATAAGCAGTGTGTTTCATTCAATAAAGGAGTTCTGATTCTAAACCAATACACTAGTCTTGCCTGGCGATTGTGTAAAACTGTGATATTCCAGCGGAGCAGCCTTGCTCAGAATTGAAGGAAGCAGCGACTGACGGAGACACCCAGATGAGGGGTCCACTGGTACCGTCACAATTATCATCACAATGTCCTATGAAAAATGGAAGACAATGGATAGGATATTGTGGAATTGTGAGGCTGAGTTTGATTTTCTACAGAAAAAAAGAGCAAACCCCCAAAACAGACATGTTTTATATTTTGTGCATATTTATCCCAGTTAATAATAAATACATATAGAAAAATCTTAGGACATTTAAAATGTTCTTTTGTGGGGATGACCTCTGAGGAAAACTATTTACATGTGAAATGCATAAGCCTTTGCCCATACACTATAATTTTTGCAAGAGTGTGTTTACTGATGTTTGTCTGAAATGTCACTTTTTTGGCCTAACATATTGATCCACAATCCCTTCCTTACTGTTTGTAGCTGGATCATTTCTTTGATGAATATTTCCTAGCTAAAATTAACTTCCCCTAAATCATGAGGCCTCATTCTGGACAGCCAAAAAAGACATTGCCAAAGACAACAGAGTAACACAAGTATCTTGGTATGCCTACTGAGTTGTAGAGCAGGAGCTGAAGGAACAGGAAGTTATAGTAGATCCAAGTTGGATGAGACAGCAAAGCAAAAGTTTAAAATAAGAATAATGCAGACTGGCAAATGGATTGGGGAAATCAGAAACAGAAGAGATTTTGGATGCAGTGTTAATAATGGAAATTGTGCATTATCCTTTTGGATGCCAGGTTACTTTTATAAATAAATATAACTCAGTCATTTTTACACGTCTGGTCAGTAACAGGACTGAACAATAACCCTCCACCATCATCTCCTCATACAAAAATGTACTATAGAGTATCTGGATTCCCCTTACCCTTAAATTAGCATGCTGCTTCATTCCTGTAGAATCTGCTGAGTCCTCCAGTCTCATAAGACTTCTGACCCATTCAAATCTTCTTCCAAAATTAATCTGAACATTCATGCACATATCTACTACATCTTATTCAATGGGGTGGAGCTGAAGCAGGGGATAGATTCTCAGATTTAGATCACCTTCAAAACAATTCTGCACTTCTTATATGATGCATTGAAGAACAACCACAGCACTCCAGGATTCGATATTCAAACCTATGTTTGTATGCAAACCAATTCACTGACAATCAGGTAATGTTTCAGACCTTACTAGTCCCTTCTCAAGCTTGGATATCAAACCTGTTAGTGCTGTAGTCCTTATTCATTGTATATTGAGAGCTTTGAGCAGTGGATTCCCTAAGGGAATACACTGCAAATTCTAGAACAACCAGTTGTGGTAGCAGGTGATGTACATCCAGTACTACTAATACTACTACTTCTACTTGAAGTGATGAGCTGTCAAGAACTGCAGATGTGAGCACCGATGATGCTTTTTATGAATCTATCTATCTATCTATCTATCTATCTATCTATCTATCTATTTATAAAACAGAGGTACTTCCACTGCTGGGATATTCTAACAACTCAAGGTAATGAATCTTTATTTAGGCTTAGAGAGCTTTACAATTGAATGACTGAAATTCCACATACATACTAATGAAATACCACCACCCAGAGATCCCTTTTTTTCACACAGTTTTTTGATTACAGAAAGATGGATGATGGAAGAGAAATCAGACAAGTTTTAGATATTATAACCTTTGAAGGAATTACATAGCAGCAGTGGTGTTCCCTTGTTTTACTCAGCAGTGTCCTCCCAGTTCTTATGTATGACTGTGAAACATGGACACTGAATGTAAAGCCATACAAAACTAAAGGTTATGAAGAGAAGTATGCAATGGCAATTATAAGCATAACAAAAGAGACTACAAAACATGTGCATGGATTCATCATCAAACAAATGTCTGTGAAATCACTGAAAGAGTCAAGAGCCTGAAATGGAAATGGACAGGCCATATAGCAAGAAGATCTGATGACAGATGGACCAAACAAATTTTGGAATGGGTTTCACTTGATACTAAATGCCAAAGAAGACCAAAGACAAGATGGGTTGACGAAATTGGCAAATTTATTGGCACATAGGACAGAAGTTGTTTGAGGCTTGCTGAGGTTGGAGGCTTGCTTCATCCTGTAGTGAATCAACAATGGGCTGCTAATGATGATAAATATAAAACCAAATGGCAGCTCAATGTGAATGGGAACTCAGAACACCATCTGATTAGATATACGGCATGTGCCCATGTAAACACTGTGTAGGAAAAGTCCCTTTATAAGACAGTCTTCTTAATTTATGGCATGCAGAATGCTGAAAATAGTTAAAAAGAAACTATAACATTTGCTAAATAAATATGTTTTTGGAAATGTTCACTTATTAAAAAAATCCAAGAAGTCTTCAAAATTTCTCTAATAAGTGGAGCTGTAAAATTAGCTACACTATCTATTTTGTGACTTGGCAAATACCAGCAATACTCCCTCAATTATTAATTTATTAGCATGATATTTACATATCTCATTTAGGGGGTTATAAGGTGAGTTTGTGAATTTTATATAGAATTCACAATAGACACCAAGTTATACAGTGTTTTGTTAAGTAACCTCTTGTATATTAGAGACATCACCATCTCATTTCGGAGCAATTCATTGGAGATGCCTCTGGCAAAAGGCCAAAAGGCCTTTGTAAAAATGTACTGACATTTTCGTTTGCAAATTCACAATAACAATACCATTCACAAACAAGATTGTTAATGTCATTTTGATTAAGATAATTGGACATTCAAGGAAAACATTCATTGATTTTTCTTGTTATGAATAGACCTTTTTTCTTTATTTTGAAAAATTACTGAATGCATCAAGTGCAGAAAAAAAGCGTACATGTATTGTAACTACAATGTTCCCTTTCAGAGAAATGGGTATAGAAAATGTTGTACTTTATTTGTCCCCTGTGTTCATGTCATAGAATTTCATGGTTGTTGAGACAAAATAATAAGATTATTCACAGAAACCAGCACAGCTATCAATCTTTGTAGGTTGTTCAACTAAAAACCTGACTCACAATGTTATCCTTATTGTGCGCTAAACCAGACAATTTTGAATGAACAGGAAAGTGGGTTTCAAGTGAAACCAGAGGTGATGGCAAATTACCTAATTAGTCTAAGTTTTAACATTGCATTGGAGTTTCCCTAATTATTTCGGAGGGGAGGGGCAATACAATTAATTGAACCTGAATAAAAATGTAAAAGTTTTGCTCCAATCATAAAAAACAAATTACTATTTGTGCTTTACATGCTTTGTAAAATAAATAAATAAATAAATTAGTTGTCATGGATTTTCTTACCTCTTTTGATACTTTACATTGCTTCACAACATCTAAGATGTTAAAATAATGTTTATTTGTTGAAAAATACTTTTTATTAATTAGGTCATAATTTTAACATTTAAAAAAATTCACATACAATTTACAAAGTCATACAGTCAAATAGCATATTAAAGGGGAAATATATCTTTGGAATATATGGTTCTTAATTTATCAGAATGATATTCCTAGCTAGGAGAACTTCAAACAGAGATCATCTATTTCAATTTACTGGTTTTTGTCTGTATTTGATTTCAGCAACAGAATTCTGTAATTGTTTCACTTTACACTCTGATGAAGGCTGTTGTGTTGTTGTGCAGAGATGTGATTATAGAATCAAACATTATTTACAGGAAATTGAATATATAATGCAAAAATAACTAGACAGTTACACGTGACTTCTGTATGAAGGACACCTACCTAGGTAAGTCAATATGTTAAAATAAGAACCACTTGTTCTTGAGTATATTTTCCTTTTAAACGTATGTAGAATAACACTCATAAAGACAGACAAAAAGACAAACCTGTGCTACTCTATATAAAGAACAAATGTGTGCCCTGTAGTGGGCATATATAATAATTCTTAGTAAATAAGTGGAATTTTAGTGTCACAGATTGGCCAAGTTGTGTGTAAGCTTGCATAAAGTTGTATTTATTATATGGACACTTTAAAGTTGTATTTATTACTAGTTGAACAGCCCGTTACACGGGCCACAGTGCCACTACCACCCGGTCGCGGGGCAGTCATGCGCAGTAGAGACTGCCCGCGCCACAGCTGATACAGAGCTGGATGCTAATTCAAAGCGCCCAGCTCTGTATCAACCGCGGCGTGGGCAGCCTCTACTGCGCATGACTGCAGCACACGCAGCAGTGTCTACTGCGCATGTCGCGGCATTACACACGATTTAGCGAATTATTATATAGGATGTGGATATGTTAAGGTGAGTTGGCCCTGTGCATTTTTCTTCTCTTCTTCTGGTTTAACACTCATGAAGGTTCAAAAATCATCATCATAATTAATCAGATACACGTGACATTGTTTACAGGTTATAGGTCATCTTGTAATGAAAATTAAATGAGATCATTAGGGTCCATTAATAAACATAGTATATAAGGAACACACGTTTTGTAATTTCTCTGGTCACATTCCCCTGATCATGTCTGTTTTCTTTGACTTTCACTAGCTTATAATTTAAGCCACAAATGCTAATTATTCAGTCTATAAGAAAGTTTGTAGACCTTTACTTGTAAAAGCAGAAATGCCCATTGCCCTGTGCTGTCATTTCCCTTTTGAAATATAACTTGTGCATGCAACACAAATGACATTTCATGAAATATCATAGTATATTTTAAACCAGTGTTGGGAAGTGTTAGGCCCTCCAGTTTCTACCAGAGTATAGCTCCCATTGTTTGTTAGTGGGGAATGATGGGACTTGTCATTTTGATGCAGCTGGAAGGCCTCACATTGACCACCTCTGGATCAACAGTAAGACTATGCGTGTATTTATTTTCTTTGTCTTGAAATGAGCCACAATGTAAATATTACATTGGTTCTAGGATTTATTTTAATTATCAGTGGAAAAGGAGAATGTCCTTATGGTTTATTTCATTATAACACAGTTGAACTGTATCAGACTTGCTTCTCCAGACTTTCAACACAAACATCTAAATGTTAAGGAAGTGCTAAATTTTGCAATTGAAGTTAGAAATACTCCTACAGTGACCTCAGTGTCATTGTTGATATTTGGAGCAGCTAGGAGAGTTAATTAAAGGAACACTGAAACCTAAAATTAAAATTGCTTGATAAAGCTGTAAATCTCATGTTCTTGCAGCTAATGTCTGTAAAAAAATATGTATGTTATTTTAGATCCTTAAACTATAATCCTAAACTTGTTTTTTCAGTTCACATGTAGACTGTCCTAATTAGACAATGTTTTGTTAAATATGTGTGTGCTGTTTTAATAAGAGTTTATAGTCAATGCAGATAATTTAATATTAGCAACCAACTAGCTTGTATTCAGAAGCTTTTTTCCCTTATATTAAGTAATTTATAGGAAATATTGCCATATCACTCCTGAGACAATCTATCAAGATTACTATGGTAATGTGGTCTGAGAGTTCTGCAAAAGACATTAACGGGTACCCCCAGGGAGCATATCCAATAATAAATTTTAGGCTTCAGGACTTTTTACAGATGATAGACTGTATGCATATAACTCAATTTCATTAATAGGTGTTAGTGTTTATTTAAACTGTTGTATTATGATTGTGATTAGGGATGTGTAGAGTTTTTTGCATTAGCAAAAAAGCAGGAAAACAGGATCTTCTGCAAATATTTTACCACTTCAGGTTGTGGAGAATGAAAAAGTGATTGTGCATGCATGTGAGTGTGTGTGTGTATGAATGATGATATCTCCAGGCTTGCGTTGTATCATTATAACACAAATATCAGACGAGCAACACAGGAACATGGGAATTTGCACAAGAATATCAGATCACATACCAGAAAAAACGAAGCTCATGTGGAGTGGGGACATCTTCCAGACATAATGTCTGCAGCTATTTTGTCCGTGCAGTTATTTCCATTGAAAGAGGACAAAATCTGCACATCCCTGAGAGGGCAACGAGTATACAAATATACATTTTTTGGAAATCTTTTAGAAAAAATGCTAATATAAAGGGAAACTGTGTCTATAAAAATAAACGGTTCACCAAGGGTAACTTACTAAGCAGAAATTGAGCAACCATCTCTTGCTGTCACAAAATCTGGACAGGGCTACTGCAAAATCTACTAAATAGCTTCCTTTGAATTTTGGTGTCAAGATATATCTTGTTGTGTACATGGTTCTTTTACTTATTGTTTGTTGATTGGGGGTCCTTTTCCCAAAAGACTGAACACAGCACATTTTGTACGCAAAGGGTTAGTGCAGATTTGGGCTTGCCCTGTAGAGACTTGAGTTTTGTCCACCTCAGAATCGCCTAAAGTTTTTCTTTTATGGATTAGGATGGATCAAGCCTGCAATACAGCCATCAAGGAAAAAGATGGAAATCACTGAAAGTTAAAAGGTGAAAAAAACTGAATTAAGCATTTGTCAAGAAAAATAATGATCAGTCTTAAGAAGTAAACACCATAGAACAAAACATTTCAATAAAAATAAAAGGTCAATCGTGCGTGCAAAACATGTGTGAATGAATAAAACTAAAAAAAATTACTTAAAAATAGAAATTCAGAAAAGTATGTTAAAGCCAATATTATATTTCTCACCCATGCCAACACATGTTAAGGTTAGAGGACAAATATGATTAAAGGAGCCCCTTGTAATTTGTTTTTATAGTTTCCACATTAAATCATCAGCGATGCAAAGGGGGTGTCATTCAGTTAAAGTTAATGTATGTTTTTGCATATATATATATATATATATATATATATATATATATATATGCGTCCTGCCGCAGATGCAGTCATGCACTGTAGAGACTGCCCAAAATCACAGAATGCTCCCAGCATTCCCTGCTCCCAACATTCAGTGCTCCCAGCATTCCGTGCTCCCAGCATAGAACTCCCAGCATTCTGTGCGTTCGAACAGTCTCTACTGCACATGATGGCTTCAGACAAACATCTTAGCGAATTGTATAGAATATATATATATATATGTACCTAGCTTGGGATAGCAGTGTTCTATTCAATCAGATATAATTAACATATTTTCTTCTACCAGAGTATACACATCATAGTGCTTGAAATCATATAATAGTTTTCTAAACATTTTAGGATGGTTTGATGAAATATTGATCTACATACACTTTCAATAATCAGCATTCCACCCATATATATATATGAGCTGCAAATGGATGACTGGTATTTTTAACAAGCATTTAATTTGAAAATAAATACATCCTTAATTACCTCCCTCTCTCTGTAGGAAGATCCACAATGGAAGGGAACTTTTGACATATTTTCAAAGCTTTCATCTTGTTTCATATTCATGCTTTTTATCTAAAATATATTTGCTAGAATGTGGGATGTGCCAACACGCTTGTGTAACCCTTTGAGTGACAGAGGGGTACACAACGCATTGTTTTAATAAATAATAGATAAAAACTGAAGAGAAACATTGAAGTAATAGAATTTCATACTAGCAAAATGAAATGAAATGAAAACAAATGGGTCAATTCTAGGACAAACCAACTGCTCCACTGGGAAGAAACACAATTTTCTAAAATCCCCATTGATTTAAATGGTACATTTAACCTCTTGAATGCTAGAGAGGTCTCCAACCACTTTATCCATCAAAGGTAAAAAGTCCAATTTAAATTAATTGATTTTTTTATTCATCCTGAATGGTGCAGAATGTTTGCTTAGCCACACTAGGGAAAAATTGAAAAGTCCCAAAATTTGATTTAAAAGGTATTTTCAAACACTTGAATGATCTTCATATTTTGGGTGAATAGCTTGTTAGTACAAATCTTGAAGGTGAGGGCAGAGTATATGCATGCCCATGTATAGTAAAGTCATGTGTGTGTAAATGGTATCTGTCATCACAGACAGGGATGACTAAAATGTCCACAATTTGAAGAATATTCTGAATCTGTCCATTTCAATCTGGCACAAAATGAGGAGTAACTAGACAAGTGAGCAAGAGAGATGATGGGAGTGTATGAGTACAGGAAAGGTAAGAAGGGGTGGGAGCAAGAGTGGATGGAAAGGTGGGATAGCAGTGTATAGGGGACTGGTATGGGAGTGGGAGCAGAATGTGGAAGAGGAGACCGAGTATGGGCAGGCGGCCTAGTATTGGAGATGGAGATGAGGCTGGAGAATGGAACAGTGGTCAAGTAATGCTTAAAGGAGAAGGCTTAGGAGAAAGTGGGACAGAGAAATAGTTGGAGAGAGAGGAGGAAAGAGAGAGGGAAAAGTAGGAGAAAGAGGGGGAAAGACTATGAGGTTTAGAGACATGCCCAAAAAAAGCTCCATGCTGTGCTTTTTCTCTTTACAAAATTTTTATGTTTATGTTTTTTATGTTTTTCCAGCTATCTGATTGGTTGACTAAGACACGATTCAGGGGTCTTGAGAGACAAAAATGAAAAATAAAATTACATCTTAATGTTGTTTTGTTGGTGAATGTCATGTGCTTGGGAGAGTTCCTGAATTCTTTAATCTTTAAGACTTGCCACCATGAATGCATATGGGGTCATGCCCCCTGACTGCACAGTTGTCACATCATCTAGATTAGACAAAGTTTAAGTGTAATACATATCCTAGATACTAATTCACTAAAACGTGTGTAAAGCCACAATCATGCACACTAGAGACTGCTGCGCGTGCTGCACTCATGCGAAGTAGAGACTGCCCTCGCCGCAGCTGATACAGAGCGGGCAGTCTCTACTGAGCATGACTGCACAGTGACCGGCTGCCAGTGGCACTGTGGCCCGTGTAACGGGCTCTTCAACTAGTTCAGTAATAAATGGCTAAAGGCATCTACAACATGAGACACTGTCTGGATTTATCTATTTCATATGATTATCCTGCAGGTTCCTAATGACTCAAAGTACTTAACAGTAACTCGGATTGAGACCCACTATGGGTACAGATTTAGCAATCATGATCTTTCCTCTCTTATTGCTCCACATTGGTCCTTTTCCGTGAAGCTCCAAGAACATCCTGTATACCTTAGATGGGAGCAATTGTTCAGCAAATGAAGGGCATGAATAGGAGCACACATTGTAATGGGAACATATGTAGGCACAGAAAATCACAATTAGTTTTTTTAGAGATTCTTCGTATCCTGTGAGAAGACCAACATAGCAACTTGTAACCAAAGATAAATAGCATTTTCCGAGCTGCACACATAAAATGGTAGTGAGTTGTAATAAGATATAATATAGATAAGCACTTAACAATCAAAATAACATGAGCAGGTTACTATATAGGGCAGTTAAAACAGTGAATCAGAAATTTACATGGAAGTGAGGAGAGTGGACAATTTAAAAAGGGACAGGCAATGTTTTGCTTCTCATCTGCTCCTATAATTATAGCATAATATTAGGAGATTTTGATTTGTTTTACTTGAAAATTGTAACACTGTACAATCAGACGGAAATTCATAATTAAGCAGTGACATTTTGACGTTAAGACTAGAAATAGGATATAACAAAGGCAAATGAAGAAACAGTTCCACTTTCCAAAAAAAAAGCACTTTACACTTTTTCCTCCATCACATTATAGAGAGACACAAATCTTTACTAACATAGTAACATAGTAATATAGTAACATAGTAAATTAGGTTGAAAAAAGACACAAGTCCATCAAGTTCAACCTTCGCCTCATACCTCAGTAACTGAGAATTTTATAGCTTTCCTGCTACCAATTAAATTAGTCTTTATCAGACCTTCCTGATCAGCCTACTGATAAACAGTATAACTCTGTATGTTCCCTTTTGAAAGAAATGTATCTAATCTTCTCTTAAATGTATCCATTGTATCTGCCATAACTACCTCCCTGGGCAATGAATTCCACAATTTGACAGACCTTACCGTAAAAAAACCCTTCCTCTGCTGAAGTTTAAACCTCCTTTCCTCTAATCTCAAGGGGTGTTCCCTGGTCACCCGATCAAGCCTTGGAATAAATAGCTCACCGCAGAGATCCTTGTATTGACCTCTCATATACTTGTACAATGTGATAAGGTCTCCTTTTAGTCGTCTTTTCTCTAGAGTAAATAAACCAAGTTTGTTTGTTTGTTAGTACCTAAGTAACAGACATTTCTGATGAAATTGTGTGTATGTCAATTCCAGGAGTAAGCAGCGTGTGTCCTTCCTCCACTGACTAGTGAAGGATGATGGAAACTGTAGTTTTGTAGTTTAACAACAGCTAGATGCCTGCTTGTCTTTGCTCTCACAGATGCAATAACTTTATGATGCAAAATGGAACAGTACACATACCTGGGGGGATATTCACTAAGCGGTGATAAAGAGGTGATAAAGTGTAGATGACTTTTCCAGTTCCTATGTTATTCTATAGAGCCTATGCACTAAGATCTCCAAAGTTGAAGCAATCTTAGTGCATAGGCTCCACAGAATAACATAAGAATTGGAGAAGTGATAAATTGGAGACTTCAACTCCACTTTATCACTATTTATTGAATCTCTCCCTAGGTATTATTATTGCATATATAGTTTTTTGTGACCTTCTTTTGATATCTTAGAGCAGTAGACTATGGGTATAGCACATGATATGGTTAGAGGATTACTTAGAAAGGAAAGTAGAGATGCAAGGATCAGCAGAGTTGTAAAAGGCTTTGAATGTTATTGAATGAATTTAAAATGTAATTCTGGAAATTCTAAGGAGCCAGTGTAGAGACTGACAATTGACGAGGTTGGAGAAGAGGTAAAGAAGTGGCTTATCATGTGTGCTTGGAAGAATTGTTTAGGTTGGATAGGGGATGACGTCTTTGGAACGGATGGCCAGTTTGTAACAAGTAGCATTAACTAAAGGTGTGTTATGATGAGTTGGTTAATATAATTAATATTGGTATCTTATGTGAGATACATTTTATATTAGAGACATAGTGTTTGGGAAAGTATTTAATTTTAGAAAACAGCAGTACAGCCATTGCTTGAAGAGATCTAATTTGTCTTGAAAGCTTCATTCTAAAGCTATTAAGTTAGTCAATAAAGGTATCACTTTTACTCTACTGGTCGCCTGATTTTTTACGGTTAACATGGTACCACCTTTTACCTATATGAATCAATGTGAGTTTATTTATTTATCCAATGAGTATGCGTAAATGGAGAATAGAAGTGTGGCTAGGACCTGGTCTTGTGGTGCCCCAAAAGAAAAGATTTAGGGCTATTTCACATAGGTAACAAAACTGTAGTAGTTTCTTGTTCTGTTGCCTGTTTCCCAACCGCACCTTTCTTATGCATTCTCTTGTCAATTCAGTTGCAGGGGAGATGATTGAGCAATGGTCCATATGAGTGTTAGCTTTATATTACTGGCTGACACCCATATGAGTAGGCCATTCACTGGAGGTTACTATTACTTCATTTTAGCATGAACGCTTTAAACATGAAACTTGCTCAGTTTTGGTATGCGGGATTATGGTAATTCAAGTACAAAGCACCATACCCAACAGAGAAGTATAGGAAGATACAGAATAATTGATTACAGAGATACAATCAAAACCATGTGGGCAATATACCAAAGACACCAAAAGAAAAATGTTTGAGGAAAGAAACTGTGTCATGCACTTGTATATAAATGCTTGATTCACTTACAGACAAAGACAGTTAGTGATATGGTGGTCATCTGAGCAGTTTGTAAGATTAAAGGGATAGTAATGTTTCATAATAAAAGCAGCTCTAATTACTCATCATAGTATTTGGACTATGGAGAGTGTTATTTCAATTCTGTCAGAATTGTAGTTCAAGAGTAATTCAATGACAAAGTATCCCCCTCCCCCCCTTTTACTAATGTAACACTGCTCAGCCAGAGCAGAAGGGAGGTGCCCAGGTAGACTGCAGAGAGGGACAATCTTCAATTAAGATAAGGGAAAAACCTGAAAAACTTGTCAAGGGGGGCAGGATTTTCATTGTTCTCATAGGAAGAAGATTGTCCCCTGCTGTTATCTGTCTGGTCTTACAACCAGATTCCACATCTGAGAAGAGATGGCTTACACTAAGTAAAAGGGGCGGGTGGGGAAACTTTATCCTTCAATTACTCTTCTGAAAGTATTGAAATAACACTCTCCATGGCCCAAATACTATGAAGATTAATTGGAGCTGCTGTTTTTGTGAAATATTACTATCCCTTTAAGAAAAAATTGTGATCATAATAAATGCTGTATGGTAAAGGAGATGAGATGGAAGTGAGAGAAAGTTTCAATAAATGAGTGATAGTTATGGAATAGGAGAGAGAGTGAAAGAGTCGGAATAAAACAGCAAGTTAGTGTCTTGAGTTGGTAATATGATAGTAATATACACATCAGTATTTTTCACACTTGAAATAAGACGCTAAGGATTGATTTGTGTGCAGGAGGAATTCTAGCTGTATGTGTGGCATTTGTTGTGATGAAATAACACATTGTTTGCTCTATGAATAATATTTTATTTACTGTTTTTATTTATTTTACAACATATTTATGCATAATGGGATCTGTACAATTTTATACCTAAACCCACAGTGCAGTGAAAGGGTTGATGCAGAATAGGGTCTGGCAACCTAAGGCCCTCCAGCTGTTCAGGACTATAATCTCCAGACAGTCACCAATGATGTGTAAAGTATGGCTTTTATATCCCTAAACTCTGATTATTGAATATAATCTCCTCACACATACTTCATAATATATTGAAAGGAATGTGTTAAACCGGCAAAATCCCATTATTATGAAAATAATGAAAAATCATACAAAACAAAGAAATAAACCTTTTTAACCTCGATACAAATCCTATTAAGTCTCATAAATGTCCCGTCCGAGGCGCAATGTATTAAACTTTTTATTCTCAGTCAAAGATTCCTTTGTTATTTTGCAAGTGGTTCAGACCTATAATTTCCTTCAAATTAACACAGCTATCCCAAGAGTAGTATAATTCTTTAACAGTAACATTGTATGCGTAAGACTTCATTGTGTCTGTCTTTTAAATGTCACTTGTTTATGTAATCCTTCCTACCAGTAACAAAGTGTTTACTGTTCAACAAACACATATTATTTTAATAGCCCACAGTAAATCTGCCTGATAAATTTTGATTTAGATGAAAAACGTAAGATCTCATTTAAAGGGGAACCATGAAGTTATTAGACAGCTGTTTGAAGTATAGATTACTGGCAGATCACATACAAAAACAGTCCAAGGTATTGAATGAGTGAAGGGGTAGCCAGCTCAGCTGTTCGGGATGTGCTCTATTACAACTGAACTGTAACATATCGTGCTGCCATAGAGCTTCTGACATGCAGCCGCGTTGAAGCAAGCACAGATGCTACTCAAACTGACAGCTGATTCCACAGTTTGTCTCCTTGATTGACTAACTGCTTTGTAGTGTCTATGCAGAAACAAATAATATGCTATTCTGCAGAAAATAATAAATCACTGTTATGTTCTTTATTTTAAAATTGTGCTTAGGGCAGGGAACGTGCTGTATATTGGTTGGAGGTGCTAAAGTCTCAGGACTCATGCCCAAAGTCTGTTGCTAGCCTGTCTCACGCCTAAAGGCTGTTGCTAGCTTGGAGCATGTGATGGTGCTGATGTCTCTACTAGGTATGGATCAACTTGGAGTGCACAGGGAACTAATAATAATGCATTAGGTTCTCCCAAACCCTAAGTCTAGTTGCCAGCTTGGGGCATGTGATAGGGCTAATCCCTGTATACTGCTATTAATGGTACAATTTGGGTGCACAGTGTACTAATAATTTATTATGGTTTAGTAGCCAGCCCGAGGCCTGTAATGGCGTAATGCTGTACTTATTTCCCTACTGGTAATGTTACTACTGCATTGCAATGTGCACTAGTAATCATTTAGGTGGATCCAAACCTCATTTTTTTGTGAACCTTGCAACTCTCCTAATTTCAGACCATATGCTCAAAAAAAGAGGAACCATTTTGGAACAAACCAGCTGCATCAAAGGGGAAAAAAAAATTCACATTGATTTAAATAGGTCTGTTAAAAGGATAGTAATACTTAATTTTATCTTTATTTTATCTTGTAGGCATTAAAAAAACATGAAGAACGATATAAGTCTTATCTCTCAAACCTTTATGGTTTGAGAGATATTCACAAGCAAAGTTTCCCTTCCCGCCCCTTTTACATAGTGTAAGCCATCTCTTCTCAAATGTGGAATCTGGTTGTAAGACCAGACAGATAACAGCAGGGGACAATCTTCTTCCTATGAGAACAATGAAAGCCCTGCCCCCCTTGACATGTTTTTAAGGTTTTTCCCTTATCTTAATTGAAGATTGTCCCTCTCTGCAGTCTACCTGGGCACCTCCCTTCTGCTCTGGCTGAGCAGTGTTACATCAGTAAAAGGGGCAAGAGGGGGATACTTTGTCATTGAATTACTCTTGAACAACAACTCTGACAGTATTGAAACAACACTCTCCAAAGTCCAAATACTATGATGATTAATTAGAGCCGCTTTTATTATGAAACATTACTGTCCCTTTAAACCACTGAATGCGAAAAAGATATTAATCACATTGCAGACCTCTGTAGCATTCAAGGGAATTCAATGCACCATTTAAATCCATAGGAATCTTGGCAATTTTTTTCACTATGGTGAACTTGGGCTGCTCCAGAATTGTTCCACTTACTTTTTGCACATGGCCCTCTGTGTTCTGCTGTTTTACCCTCTAAGTGCCACAGGGAGGGCAGCCTACAAAACATTACATTTGAAATTAGAATTTTAAAATTTAAAAAGTGTCACAGAGTCTCTCCAGAGAAAGGGGTGGGTAGACTGTAACTTTCCATCTGTTGTTGAACTGCAACTCCCATCATCCACCCATCGACCTAACCCTACCAATGACCAGCTGGAATTGTAGTCTAACTACAGGTAGAGGATGTAGCTGGCACACACCTGCTTCATAGGTTGACAAGAAGCACTGAATAATAGACAACTGCGGGAAGTGCATACCTCTCTAGCATTTGAAGGGTTAAAAGTTCCATTTAAATAAATGGGATTTTGGAATTTTCTTTGCCCTATATGGTGCAGTTGATTTGCTCCAGACTTGTTCTACTTTTACTTAATGAATATAGCCCTTAACCATTTGAATATCAGAGGGGTATGCAATGCATTGCACATGCCTCTGGAGCTCAAGGGGTTAATCACTTGTTGGCTAGAAAGACCCCCAACACATCGCTCAGCAAAACAATGAAGACCCTTTATCATTCAAGGGGTTAACTAGAACTGGTCATGAAAAAGTCCTCGTTTGGTATATAATGAGCACTGTATAGTTAACACAATAGACAGACATAAATGGCACATTCAGTGAGAGTGAGACAAATAAGGGTTTGTTAGAGTACGAATCAAACTTGTAAACATGTCACTATTTCTTAAAACTTTTCATCTAGTCTGTGGGAAAATTCTGATGTTTCCCATAGGCTTAATAAGCAGAGAAAGAGTTACCATCCTACCATGTTCCTATTACCATTCCATGTACAGATAACGCAGCACAAATGTGTGCAGTGGAGGATGAAAAGGAAAAATGTCCTAGTTTCTTAAAGGGAATTTTAACGTAGGAATAAATAGCTTTTTCTGTTTAATGCATTGCACACCCCTCTTGCATCAAAGGGCCAACAGAATGAATTATCTAGGTGAGAGACCTTCACAGAAAGATCAGTTGATCTCTGTTGTAGTCTACTGTTTCAATTTACAGGCTGATAAAGACAAGTGAGGTTGATGAACTAAGAAGAAATTGGGTAATTCTGGGGAAAATCAGCTGTCCCATAGGAGTAAAAAAAAATCACTGATTAAAATGGAGCTTTTAACTCTTGAATTCATTGGAGAGATGTTTATTTTTCAAAGGGTTAAAACCCAATTGAAATTAAGGGGAATTTGGGACCCCTAAGGAGCAGCTGCTTTGCTTCTAAATTAATCCAGGTCTTCTTAGTACATCAAGTGGCCCTTACAAATAAGTGAGGTCTCTTGAAGCCTGATGTTTGTTGTGAGAAGGGATGACTTAGAGATAGACTTCAATTGAGATAATTCTAGACGGTCAGCTGCAGATACAATATTACAAATATAATGGAAGCCCAATAGTTTAAATGAAGAATCTTTATTATTTGACATTTTTATTTTGCCCATAACTTTTGATTCCAGGTTTGATTGGCAGTCTCTTGAAACCCATCAAGTTTCATGAAAACTGGTTGGGTAGCTTCTGAGTGCCAAACTGCTTTAAAAACATATTTTTCCATTTGGTCTTTGAGAAACTGTAGTCAGGCATGCAGCCCAAACTAACCTATGGATTATCACCAACACTGGCAAAGAGTTGGGCCATGATGAATTTTTAAGCTAGTAAATCAGATCAGTAGAACTGAAAGTATTTACATTTAAATTTAAAAAATACAAAAGAATTTATGGAATGTTCATTTGAAGCTGACAACAGCAGGAGATAAAGTAAGGTTCTCCTGTGGCAGAATGTAGCACATTCTTTACTTCTCTAGCAATGGAGGGGGTTCCAGTTTAATAAACCAGTGTTACATAGTCATATAACTCATTTAAAGAGGAACTTTCACCCCACCATGACCTTATCTGTGTGTGTAGCATTAATGTAGTTATAAAGCGCTGTGTAATTTTAAAAATCAGAAAACTGATCAATAAGGCACAAAAAAAGATTAAAATTTAATCTTGTGATGTGTAGAGCATTGTGAGCACTACTGCGCATGTCAATCTGTTTACAGTGTGGTTACTTTGTCACTCCCATCGTTCTTTGTAATCCTGCCCGCGTCCTCCTTGTCCTGCCCTTATGTGACACGTCACCTGGCGCGCACGAGCCTGTTCTAGACTGGAATTAACTTTCAGCCACATTTTGCCCATAACTGAACCATTGGTGCAAACACAAAGTATACCGTTATCGTCCGTGAGTTTATTTCGCTAACCTGCACAGCTAACTGCTGCATTAAGCACTAAGACCCGGTACTTTGAGTTGCATATCCACCGGCAATGCAGGATATACTCCACTGATAGATCCAGTTCGTATAGGATATTCTATCTATCTAGTCCCCTGGCACTTCTCTATGAGTAACTGCTCTGTTGTGGATGACAGACAGCAATACACCTGGATACTTCAGCAAGAGTCAAACTGTCACGGTTTATTATGACTCTCAGACACAAGTTTTAGGTAAAAAAATCAATTTTATTGAAATAATAAATGATAACTTAGGATGGCAATAACATACATAATATATATATACAGATATAGCACAGACAGAAGGCAGACTCTACCGGTCCTGTCAATATACCGGACAGGACAGTCTTTAGGCTCTACCGGCCTTGCCAATACCGGGTAAGGCAACCTGCAGATGGAATAGCATAACGGTTTACCGGCCTTACCAAATTACCGGGCAAGGCAGCCTCAATAGATACACAATGTAGGCTCTACCGGCCCTGCCAATACCGGGTAAGGCAACCTCAGATGGAATGTGGCAAAAGGTTCTACCGGCCTTACCAATACCGGGCAGGGCAGCCCAGAGATAATAGCAGCAGTCAGATGGAACTGGCAAATTAGCAGAATCGTTAAGCAGCAAGGCTTTGGAGCAAACCAGCGTCCGCACGCTGGAAACAACACTGAATAGTATAGCCGTTAGGCTAGCGAGCAAACCAGTGACCGCACACTGGAGTAACAAGCGAGTAGTATAGCCGCAAGGCTTAGGAGCAAACCAGCGTCCGCACGCTGGGACCAACACAGATTAGTATAGCTGATAGGCTTTGGAGCAAACCAGTGACCGCATACTGGTGTAACAAACGAGTTTGTATAGCCGCAAGGCTTAGGAGCAAACCAGCGTCCGCACGCTGGGACCAACACAGATTTGTATAGCTGAAAGGCTTTGGAGCAAACCAGTGACCGCACACTGGTGTAACAAGTGAGTTTGTATAGCCGCAAGGCTAGGAGCAAACCAGCGTCCGCACACTGGGACCAACACAGATTTGTATAGCTGAAAGGCTTTGGAGCAAACCAGTGACCGCACACTGGTGTAACAAGTGAGTTTGTATAGCCGCAAGGCTTAGGAGCAAACCAGCGTCCGCACGCTGGGACCAACACAGATTTGTATAGCTGATAGGCTTTGGAGCAAACCAGTGACCGCACACTGGTGTAACAAGCGAGTTTGTATAGCCGCAAGGCTTAGGAGCAAACCAGCGTCCGCACGCTGGGACCAACACAGATTTGTATAGCTGATAGGCTTTGGAGCAAACCAGTGACCGCACACTGGTGTAACAAGCGAGTTTGTATAGCCGCAAGGCTTGGGAGCAAACCAGCGTCCGCACGCTGGGACCAACACGGAATTGTAGCAATGTCACCAACGCGACCAGGCAGAAGGTCGCCAGGATACTGAAGACAGGTGATGAGATGACAGGAACCAGCAACGATCAGTCAGGTCAGAAAACAGCAGAGAAGTTCAGCAGGAACTGCAACACCAGAGACTAGGCCGGAACCAGGACTGGAAGTACTTCAGCATGCAGGAAACACTGGAACAGTAGAGATCAGGAACTCAGGAACACATGAGATCAGGAACTCAGGAACACTGGAACAGAGGCCCAGCTATCACTAGCATAGTGATAGCAAGAAGGTCAGAAACAACACGAAAGGGCACTCAAAGGGTGCCCAATCCAGGTTAAATAGTCAATAAGAGGCGGGCTATCTGCAGACAGCCAATAGAAGCCCCCTACTGGTGACAGACAAGTAACTGCAGCCAATCACGGGCACCGTGATAGTACCCCCCTTTCAAAGACCCCCTCTCCTAGAATAGGGTTTAGGTTTCTGCGGGTAATTGGCATGAAAGGCCCTAGTTAACCTAGGTGCATGAAGGTCCGTACTATCCACCCATGATCGATCCTCAGGACCATACCCTTTCCAATGTACCAGGTACTGTACCCTTCCTCTAAGCCTACGGGAATCAATAATGCTCTGAACCTCGTACTCCTCCTGGCCCTCGACCTCAACAGGTCCTGGCACCACAGGTGTGGTAGTATAGCGATTGCAAACCAGAGGCTTAAGAAGGGACACATGGAACACATTATGGATACGCATGGATGCAGGTAGGTCTAGTGCATAGGAGACAGGGTTAATTTTGCGAATAACTCTGTATGGACCAATAAACCGAGGAGCCAACTTATTAGACGGAACCTGCAGCTTGAATTTCTGGAGGAAAGCCATACTCTATCCCCAACCTGAAAGGAAACCGCTGGAAGCCTTCTGCGATTAGCATGGCGCTGATGACGCTGAAATGACTGACCAAGTGCCCTCTGAACTTGTGCCCATGTGGAACGGAGTTGCTCGATATGCTCATCCAGAGCTGGAATCTGTTGCGTCTGAAATGAGTCTGGAAGCAAACAGGGCTGGAACCCATAATTAATCAGAAACGGAGAGCTCCCAGATGAAGAATTGACCGCACAGTTCCTGGCGAACTCTGCCCAAGGCAACAAGTCGGACCAATTATCATGATGGTCAGTAACGAAACAACGGAGAAATTGTTCCAAGCCCTGATTAGCTCGTTCAGCGGCTCCATTGGTCTGGGGATGGTAGGCAGAGGAGAAGGACAGATGTATGCCCATCTGTTGGCAAAATGCCCTCCAAAATCTAGACACAAACTGGCTCCCCCTGTCAGACACCAGTACCCTAGGCACTCCATGCAACCGGAATACCTCTCTGGCGAACACCATTGCCAATTCCTTCGCTGAAGGAAGACCACGGAGGGGCACGAAATGAGCCATTTTAGAAAACCTGTCCACCACCATGAATATAAAGGAGTACCCCTTCGACATAGGCAACTCTCCCATAAAATCAATGGAAACATGAGACCAGGGGCGTTCGCCATTAGGCACCGGTTGAAGCAAGCCCACAGGGAGATGTCTCGGGGTCTTAGCGCGGGCGCAGGTGGCACAGGCATTCGTAAATTCGGCACAATCGTTTCTCATGGAAGGCCACCAAAATAACTGAGAAAGGGACCATAACAATTGGTCTCTACCAATATGTCCCGCAGCCTTAGAGGAATGGTAGGTTTCGAGCAGCCTAGTACGAAATGATTCAGCGACAAAACATTTGCCCACTGGGGTTTCATGGGGAGCGGACCCCTGAGAGGCCAGGATCTCCTCCCCTAGAGGAGAAGTGATACTCGTGCGTATAGTAGCCAGTATTCTATCAGGTTGGATGATAGGAGCTGGTGCTTCCACTCTGTCACTGTCGGCCTCAAATTGTCTTGACAGTGCATCAGCCCTGATATTTTTTGACCCTGGTAAATATGATACAATGAAATTAAATCGAGACAGGAACAGTGCCCACCTGGCCTGACGAGAGGACAATCTCTTGGCCTCCGAGAGATAGGTCAGATTCTTATGATCTGTTAGGATTAAGACAGGATTCTTAGTACCTTCAAGCAAATGACGCCATTCCTTAAGAGCAAGGATAATGGCCAATAATTCTCTGTCACCTATCTCATAGTGGCTTTGAGTGACAGTCAACTTTTTAGAGAAAAACCCACAAGGTCTGAGAGTTCCACCTTTCTCGTGTCGCTGCGAAAGTACTGCCCCGACCCCAATATCTGAGGCATCAACCTCTAACGTAAATGGAAGTAAAGGATTGGGGTGGGATAACACAGGAGCCGCAGCAAATGCCAGCTTCAAATTCTCAAAGGCTTTCTCAGCAGATACCGGCCAACAAGAAGGATTAGCACCCTTGTGCGTAAGATCGGACAGAGGTTTGACAATGGCAGAAAAGTTCTTAATAAACCTCCTATAATAATTAGCGAAACCCAGGAAACGCTGTATGGCTTTAAGACCCTTGGGTTTTGGCCATTGTAGGACAGCTGACAACTTTTCTTTGTCCATGGCAATGCCATCATTGCCAATTATGAACCCCAAGAATGGCACACTGGTTCTATGAAACTCACATTTTTCCATTTTACAAAATAATTTGTTCTCACGGAGTCGTAGCAATACTGCGGATACATCTTTGATGTGCTGTGCCATGTTTTGGGAGTAAATCAGTATATCGTCGAGGTACACCACAACACATGTCTGTAACATATCTCTCAGAACATCATTTATCAGTTCCTGGAAAACTGCGGGTGCATTACACAGCCCAAAAGGCATTACTAGATACTCGTAGTGCCCAGCTCGAGTATTAAAGGCCGTTTTCCACTCATCACCTGCTCGAATGCGAACCAGATTGTAAGCGGCCCGTAGGTCCAACTTGGTAAATATCGAAGCGCCCTTATAAGCCTGTCAAAAAGCTCGGTGATGAGTGGTATTGGGTATGCGTTTTTTGCCATTAGTTTATTCAAGCCCCGGTAGTCAATGCATGGTCTTAATTCGCCATTTTTCTTTTTTACAAAAAAGAACCCAGCCCCAGCTGGAGAGGTAGATTTACGTATGATCCCTCTAGCAAGGGCATCAGAAATGTAATCCTCCATAGCCTTATTTTCATCACAAGATAATGGATAAGTGCGTCCTTTCGGAGGTACTGCACCAGGCTGCAATTCAATGCAACAATCATAAGGTCTATGCTGGGGTAGCATACTAGCCTCTCCTTTGCTAAAAACATCGCCAAACTGTTGGTACACATCCGGCATAGCAGAGGAGGTGCACATGACCTTAATAGGCTGGATGACGCACTTGTCCATACAAAACTGGGACCAAGCAGCAATTTCACACTTTTTCCAATCGAATTGTGGGTTATGTAACTGTAACCACGGAAATCCCAATATCACCGCATGGTGCGGGGAATTAATCAGTTGAAACTGCTGCTCTTCTCTGTGAAGTGCCCCAATAGTCATAGACAATGGCATAGTTTCAAATATAACCTGAGGCGGTTCTAAGGGTCTACCATCAATCGCTTCAATAGTCAAGGGGTTTTCTCTTTCAATGCGTGGAACTCCGTGCAATTCAGCAAAGGTATTATCCATAAAATACCCTGCTGCACCGCTGTCAACCAAGGCCAAAACCTCCACAGAGCGTTGTGCCCAAGACAATACCACCTGTATGGTGGGTTTCATTATGCCCGACACTGGGGACGATTGTACACCACCTAGGGCCTGTCCCCCAAGATACCCTAGGTGTGTGCGTTTCCCGGACGTACCGGACAGGAATTTAGCAAGTGCCCTTTTTTACCGCAGTATAAACATAACCCTTGTTTTTTGCGATATAGTCTCTCTGCCTTGGATAGTCTAGTGAAGCCTATTTCCATAGGTTCACTAGACTTCAATGCCAAGGGAGGGATGGGTGGGCAAAACATGCTACTAGGCTCATTATTTTTTGACCGTAACTTACGATCTCTGGCAATTGATCTCTCACGTATTCTGGAGTCAATTATCATAACATACTCAATGTAATCATCTAGATCAATAGGTAGATCTTTAGCAGCGATTTCGTCTTTAATGTGGTCATTCAGGCCTTGAGAGAAGGCTGCCAATAATGCCTCGTTATTCCAACCTACCTCTGCTGCCAATGTGCGGAATTCGATGGCATAGTCGCCCACTGTACGCCTGCCCTGTTGTATCTCCATAAGGCGTTTGGCAGCAGAGGTGGTTCTACCAGGAGGCTCAAACACTCTTCGAAAGGAACGCACAAATTCACTAAAGTTCTTAGTACAAGGTTTAGCATTCTCCCACAAGGGGTTAGCCCAAGCCAATGCTCTGCCAGTGAGCAGTGATATCGTGAACCCCACTTTACTACGATCATTGGGAAATGCGTGTGCCGTCAATTCCATAAAGATTTCGAGTTGATTGATGAACCCTCTGCAGAGACTAGGGTCACCATCATATCTTAGCGGCAAGGGTGCAGAAGCCGTTAACCCTTTAACAGTACCCCCTAGGGGTCTGGTATCACTTTCCGGTGTCTGACTTGGCGAGACCACCGGGCTAGAGCTAGATTGGGCAGCAGGTACCGTGCGTTCAAGGATCGTTTGAATTGCAACTGCCAACTGATCCAAACGTTGCTCGAGCACATCCATCCTCCAATGGATATTCTGTGCGTTACCTTCACCCTTGCTGTCTGAGGTCAGGGCCCTTTCGTACTGTCACGGTTTATTATGACTCTCAGACACAAGTTTTAGGTAAAAAAATCAATTTTATTGAAATAATAAATGATAACTTAGGATGGCAATAACATACATAATATATATATACAGATATAGCACAGACAGAAGGCAGACTCTACCGGTCCTGTCAATATACCGGACAGGACAGTCTTTAGGCTCTACCGGCCTTGCCAATACCGGGTAAGGCAACCTGCAGATGGAATAGCATAACGGTTTACCGGCCTTACCAAATTACCGGGCAAGGCAGCCTCAATAGATACACAATGTAGGCTCTACCGGCCCTGCCAATACCGGGTAAGGCAACCTCAGATGGAATGTGGCAAAAGGTTCTACCGGCCTTACCAATACCGGGCAGGGCAGCCCAGAGATAATAGCAGCAGTCAGATGGAACTGGCAAATTAGCAGAATCGTTAAGCAGCAAGGCTTTGGAGCAAACCAGCGTCCGCACGCTGGAAACAACACTGAATAGTATAGCCGTTAGGCTAGCGAGCAAACCAGTGACCGCACACTGGAGTAACAAGCGAGTAGTATAGCCGCAAGGCTTAGGAGCAAACCAGCGTCCGCACGCTGGGACCAACACAGATTAGTATAGCTGATAGGCTTTGGAGCAAACCAGTGACCGCATACTGGTGTAACAAGCGAGTTTGTATAGCCGCAAGGCTTAGGAGCAAACCAGCGTCCGCACGCTGGGACCAACACAGATTTGTATAGCTGAAAGGCTTTGGAGCAAACCAGTGACCGCACACTGGTGTAACAAGTGAGTTTGTATAGCCGCAAGGCTAGGAGCAAACCAGCGTCCGCACACTGGGACCAACACAGATTTGTATAGCTGAAAGGCTTTGGAGCAAACCAGTGACCGCACACTGGTGTAACAAGTGAGTTTGTATAGCCGCAAGGCTTAGGAGCAAACCAGCGTCCGCACGCTGGGACCAACACAGATTTGTATAGCTGATAGGCTTTGGAGCAAACCAGTGACCGCACACTGGTGTAACAAGCGAGTTTGTATAGCCGCAAGGCTTAGGAGCAAACCAGCGTCCGCACGCTGGGACCAACACAGATTTGTATAGCTGATAGGCTTTGGAGCAAACCAGTGACCGCACACTGGTGTAACAAGCGAGTTTGTATAGCCGCAAGGCTTGGGAGCAAACCAGCGTCCGCACGCTGGGACCAACACGGAATTGTAGCAATGTCACCAACGCGACCAGGCAGAAGGTCGCCAGGATACTGAAGACAGGTGATGAGATGACAGGAACCAGCAACGATCAGTCAGGTCAGAAAACAGCAGAGAAGTTCAGCAGGAACTGCAACACCAGAGACTAGGCCGGAACCAGGACTGGAAGTACTTCAGCATGCAGGAAACACTGGAACAGTAGAGATCAGGAACTCAGGAACACATGAGATCAGGAACTCAGGAACACTGGAACAGAGGCCCAGCTATCACTAGCATAGTGATAGCAAGAAGGTCAGAAACAACACGAAAGGGCACTCAAAGGGTGCCCAATCCAGGTTAAATAGTCAATAAGAGGCGGGCTATCTGCAGACAGCCAATAGAAGCCCCCTACTGGTGACAGACAAGTAACTGCAGCCAATCACGGGCACCGTGATACAAACACTCTCCTTCTTGGTAAATCACAAACTATTTTATTTTTAACCAACACAACATTTTAAACAGTTGAGAGAAAAAGAACAGTCTCCACATGTACAAAACATGACACGCTGGGTTTAACATCAGCAAAAGTTACTAAAGGGGGAGGGGAAGTAAACAGAAGATTCTAATCACATTCTGTAGGAATCTCAGACAAAGGTTACTAAAAGGGGGAGGGTGTCACGGTTTTGAAGAACACTCAGACAAATACTTGTAAGTTTAAAAGGAACTTTATTGAAAATAAAGCAAGATCAGAAAATACTTCCCCAACCCACACAGGCCCAGATGGGGACAATACAGGTACTTCCCACAACTTACACAGGTCAGGTAGGAACAGTATGTCAAAACAACGTACAGACAAACAGACTGATAGCAGGTACCCTAGAATGCTAGGGTGAGGTGGAGGCAGCAACCTGCTGATAGCATTACTGGAGGCCTAGAACACTAGGGTAGAATGGAGGCCCAAGACCCACGGATACTGGCAACAAGGACCATAGAATGCTAGGGTTGTAAGGAGACACACGGACCACGGATACTGGCAGCAAGCACCTTAGAACGCTAGGGCTGTAAGGAGGCAACTAACCCACAGATATAGCAGCAGAGACCCTAGAATGCTAGGGTTGTACGGAGGCACAGAACTCACGGAAGGCAAAGGGTGTCCGGTAGTATGTAAGTGTACAGGAGAAGGACCACCACACTACAGCTGGCTCATGAGCCCTAAGGCCACAGCGGTATGGTAGGCAGGGCAAGATAGATAACCGGATCTAGAACTTTAGGGTTATAGCGAGGTTCAACAAGGATGGTATAACGCCCAGAGGATTGCCTATAACTCCCAACCAGGAGTGAGCACAACTAGTGATAGTGGTAATAACGGACATGTCAGTAAGGGAACGAGTAACTGTTGACAGCATGGAAACCGGTACTCCACATGTGCAAACCGCCAGGAGGCGGTTGAAGCCAGTAAACTACGACAACAGCAGTGGGTGCTCAGCCAAGGGTCAGCAACGTAAGTGGGTTCTCAGCCATTCCAGTCAGCAACCTAAGTGGTTTCTCAGCCAGTCCGGTCAGCAACGGATGCGGGTTCTCAACCAGTCCAGTCAGCAACATAAGCGGGCTCTCAGACAGTCAAGTCAGCAACGGATGCGGGTTCTCAGCCAGTTCAGTCAGCAACGTGAACGGGTTCTCAGCCAGTCCAGTCAGCAACTTGAGTGGGTTCTCAGCCAGTCCAGTCAGCAACGTGAGCAGGTTCTCAGCCAGTCCAATCAGCAACAGATGTGGCAGAAGTACAGGATACACAGGAACGTTGTCAGGCAGGCCAGGTCATACATGAACAGAGAAACAGCAGTAACTAGCTCTAGGTTCAGGTACACCACGAAAGGGAGCCCAAATAGTGACATGACAGGGTATAAAATGGTTGGCCCTGGGTGGAGTCAGGTCCAGGGACCAATACGAATCCAGCATCGTAAACAAGGAAGTAGTAATTTCTCCACACAGCAGCCAGGATCACGGGCACCGTGATAGAGGGGAAGTGGCCAGAAACAAGGGCCCTGGATATATTCCCATAAACCAATCAAGCTGGATGTCCCTAACTATTCTCTCTATACCATTCAGTATTAGTATCCACATGATCCCAACCAGGGGGAGGAGAGGTTCCGCCCCCCTGTACCATGTGACCTGTGACAGTCCTGTTCGTCACAATCACCCAGTACCAGTATTATCCAAAATAACATCATATAATTTCTATAAATCATAACTCAGAAGTGTGAGGTTATATTCACAGTAGAATGGTACTTTGGTACAGTGCTTATTGTTTTTGTTGCAATCACACTGCTGATTATATTGCTGTACTTTTGTAATGATAGTCTTTCAGTTCTACTCTGTTTTGGATTAGAGTTATTACTAGATGATGAGGTGCAGTGCCTGTGTTTAATACATGTGGGTGTGGATATTGTACAGTGCTGTTAGAGATGTTTTGACTCAGTGTTAGTGCTACTCGAAGAGCTTTAGTGATTGCAAAACAGTGTTGTTGAGGAAATCAAGCAACAGAAAGGGGAGCAAACCACAATCAAAATAAAAAAGAAAAGAAAATGAATACTCACAGAGGTGTGTGTTCTCTTGTGGGCCATGGTAGCTTCTGACAAAGAAGCAGTGTGCTTAGAAATGTATTGAGTGTTTGGTCTACTTTATATTATTGTTTTTATTACTGATATTTAACTTAATATTGACATTCATAACAAGAGGTTCCAGTTTCTCTATCTTCAATGGAATGTGTATCTCTGAGCAGGGCAGATAGTTTATCCCTTCATGATCACATACCGGCTCTATTATACAGACATCAGTGTGCATTCTCTTGTGAGTATTTTTTTATTTTCTTTTTTAAATTTGAATATGGTTTGCTCCCATTTCCGTTGTTGCTTTCTTTCTTTTCAAGGATTCTGAGATCCTTGTCTGTTGGAAGGTTGTCACATTCCATTTCCAATACCAGGAGTTGACTGAGTGGGGGCAGTCCTGAATCCCTCATCCATCTGACTGACCACTAAATAGTGGACATCTATACCATAAGTGCGGTGCTGTTTCGGGGGAGGCTTTACACAAAGGGGCTCCCCTCTTTGTCCTTTGTTTTCTCTTTGTTGAGGAAATGTTGGTGCGGGCTGATGATTTGCAGTGCTGGTAGCTATATTGTTGAGTTGTAATGTTGTAGCTTAGAGTTGCTGCTGCTGGTTGATGATGTGCAGTATTGGCAGTATAGTGTTTTAGTGCATCATTTGTGACATAGAGAGACAGTGGAACATTACAAGAGTTGGGAATGGGATGTGAAAGGTAGAGAGGTACAAGAGAAAGTGGGACAAATAGGAAGTACAAGACATAGTGTGACAGGATAAAGAGACAAAAGACAAAGGGACAACAGAGGTATAAGAGACAGAGGAACAAGAGAGAGGTACAAGAGACTGATAGAGTCTAAAGAGACAGCTGGACATAATATTTTTTCTGGCACAAAAAACCTTGCATCACTCCATGATCTGTCAGTGTCTAACCAGGTCCTGAAACAACTCACTCAAATGCACAAAAAACATAAAATACAGGTTAAGTCCATTGAACTTAACTCTACTACTATATATTTTTTGATGAGGCTTAAATTGTAGAGGTGGACAGTGTGGATAATGTGGGCAGTGTGAAGATGGACAGTGTGGACAATGTGGAGGTGGACAATGTGGTCAGGGTGGACAGTGTGGGCAATGTTTAGGTATTCAGAGTGGACATTGTGGGTAGGGTGGACAGGGTGTGGAGGTGTGCAGGATGGACAGGGTGTGAGGGTGGGCAATGTGGGCAAGGTGGAGGTAGAGAGCGTGGACAGAGTGTGAGGGTGGGTAGGGTATAAGGGTGGGCAAGGTGGGGAGGTGGACAGGGTGGTCATGGTATGGAAGTAAACAAGGTGGGCAGGGTGTAGAGGTGGTCAATGTGATGGTGGAAAGGGTGGGTAGGGTGTGGACTGTGTCTAGACTCTAATATTAAAGGGGGCGTTTACCCCCTTCACAACTTTGCCTAAATCTTTTCCTTATCAATAATAAATAATGGAAAGTGTATCATTTAAAAAAAAAAAATCTACCCTTTTGGAGAAATTCAAAGATTAAATGTACCTCTGTACCTACTTCCAGCTGACAGTGCTGACCAGATCTGTACCGTAGTATGAACTTGTCTCCTCCCTTCTCCAATAATGGAGGCTGTCTGTCTCTAAGCTGGAGCAATCTCATTGGTAAAGATCGATTTCTGGCCAATGAGATCACTCCAGCTTAGAGACAAACACCCTCCGTCATCGCAGAAAGGAGGAAAGAAGCTCAGACTACGGTACAGATCTGGTCAGCACTGCCGGAAGTAGGTACACAGGTTCATTTAATCTTTGAATTTCTCCAAATGGGCAGTTTTTTTTTAAATGATATACTTTCCATTATTTATTATTGATAAGGAAAAGACTTAGGCAGAGTTGTGAAGGGGGTAAACATCCCCTTTAATAATTTAAGCCTCATCAAAGAACATGTAGAGGTGGATATTGGTCAATGTGGACACAGAGTAAAGGTGGACAGGGTGTGGGCACAGTGTGAAGGTGGACAGGGTGTGGGCAGATTGCGAAGGTGGACAGGGTGTGGGCAGTGTATGATGGTAGACAGGGTGTGGAGGTGGAGAATGTGGGCAGTGTCGAGGTGAACAATGTGAGCAGTATGAAGGTGGACAGTGTGGATAGTGTGGACAATGTGGGCAGTGTGAAGGAGGTGGACAATGTGAGCAGTGTGGAGGTGAACAGTGTGAGCAGTGTGGAGGAGGACAGTGTGGACGATGCAGGCAGTGTGGTGGAAGACAGTGTGGACAATGTGGCCAGTGTGAAGGAGGACAGGGTGGACAATAAAGGTAGTGTGGAGGCAGACAGTGTGAACAATGTGGGCAGCATGGAGAAGGACTGCGTGGACAAAGTGGGCAGTGTGGAGGTGGACAGTGAGGACAATGTGGGTAGTGTGGAGGTGGATAGTGTGGACAATGTGGGCAGGGTAGACTGTGTGGGCAGTGTGGACAATGTGGGAGGGTGGAAGTAGACAGTGTGGGCCGTGTGGAGGTTGGCAAGGTGGACAGGGTGTGGAGGTGGGCAGGGTGGAAAGGAAAGGATGTGAGGGTTGATTGAACAGGGTGGGCAGGGTGTGGAAGTGGACAATGGGGAGATGGACAGGGTAGGCAGGGTGTGGACAGTATCTAGGCTCTAATATTAATAATTTAAGCCTTATGATGTAAATCAGAAAAAAATCAGCAGAAAGGTAATTAATAATTTATATTTCAAATAGAACCATATGTGCTCAATGAGCTTAGAATTTCATAATTTTTAAAAACGAAGTTCACTGAGCACATATTGTTATATTCTTTACAGAAGTTGATATTAACCCTTAATGTTGTCAATCAATGACAAAAGCATGTCTATTATGGCTAATCTGACAAATCTGTATTTTCTCTGTGAAGAAGCCATTCATAAAACATGCCTCTATCATTGCCATTAAGGGTTAATTAAAATTGATTTATGTTTAACATTTAACCATCTGTGCTTAGTGTGGTGAAATGAATTTAGAAATTTAAAAAACATGTTCTTGTCATTGACATAAGAGTTAATATTAACTTAAGTTTAAAACAGAACCATGTGCTCACTGAAAAAATTCATAAAACATTATGCTAATGTCATTGCACTCCAAGGGTTAATGTATGACACATAGTATATCATATATTACCCATTTTGAGTTCAATGGTAAGAGCAAGTTCTATTAGTTTTTTCACTGAGAATATGGGGTTCTGTTTGAAACAGACGTTAACCTGAAAAATACAGTATTGAATTTGTTTTAAAAAGTCATTTAAATGTTTTCTGTCTGTAAATGCTGTTTGAAACAGTGGCAATAAATGAATGTGCAAGGGCTAACTCTCCTCTAACCCTACCCCCAACCCAAACACACGCACACCCTATAAAAGCATTCTAACTCACAATATATGCCAAAGTGGAGAATTTTAAGTTCATAAGGGTATATTTGGCAACAAACATGGGCCACATTGTATAACTATTTGCTACCATATTTGCATGTTGTGTGCCAGTCTGGTGCCCAGTCCAGATTAATGCAGTGTGTCATGGATGTTGATATTTAGAATAATATGGGCCAGATTATTCTAAATATCATCTACACCACATTGTATAAATCTGGGCATCAAATGGGCACACATACAAGTGGAGTGGCAAATCAGTTACAAAATGTTACCTGCCACTGTTTCCAAATGTACCAACATGTGTATAAAATGTCCCACTTTGATAAATATTGTGAATTATAATGCTTTTGTGGGAGGTAGTGAGGCACTGTGGTGGCATATCATGCTGTATTGCTCTGCTGGTGACATATAATGGTATATTTCTCTAGTGGCATAAAATTCTGTATTTCTCTGGTATCATATAACTCTCTATTGCTCTGGTGGTGACATATACCTCTGTATTGCTGGGCTGGTGGCATATATTTAATCCTCCGGTGTGACATATAACTGTATTGCTGTGCTGGTGGCATATATGTATTGCTCTGGAGGTGACCTATTCATCTATATTGCTGAGCTGGTAGCATATACCTCTATATGGCTGGGCTGGTGGCATATATGTAATCCTCTGGTGGTGACATATAACTATATTGCTGTGCTGGTGATTTCTATATGTTGCTTTGGCTGTGACATATAACTATATTGCTGTGCTGGTGATTTCTATATGTTGCTTTGGCTGTGACATATAACTGAATTGCTGTGCTGGTGGCATATATGTGTTGCTTGGGTGGTGACATAAATGTATTGCTGTGCTGGTGGCACATTTATTGCTCTGGTGGTGGCATATAACTCTATATTGCTGTGCTGGTGGCCTATTACTCTGTATTGCTCTGGTGGTGGCATATTACTCTATATTGCTGTGCTGGTGGCCTATTACTCTGTATTGCTCTGGTGGTGGCATATTACTCTATATTGCTGTGCTGGTGGCCTATTACTCTGTATTACTCTGGTGGTGGCATATAACTCTGTATTGCTATGCTGGTGGCCTATTACACTGTATTGCTCTGGTGGTGGTATATAACTCTGTATTACTGTGTTGGTGACATATTACTCTGTACTACTCTGGCTGTGGCAAATAACTCTGTATTGCTCTAGTGGTGGCAAATAACTCAGTATTGCTCTGGTGGTGGCATTTAACTCTGTATTGCTGTGCGGGTGACATATACCTGTATTGCTCTGGTGGTGGCATATACCTCTGTAGTACTATTTTTAATTAATTATATTAACCTTAATGATCAGATTAATTGTATTCCACTAATCCTTGGGTCCCAATATTTTTCAGCTTGTAATGATTTGACGTGTGAAATAGCTTTTAATCTTTGTAAGGTACAATTCTTATTTATTCTGTTTAAGACACACTCATGGTACCTTTATAGCAACACCATCTAGATGCAAGAAATGTCCTCATACGAGATTAGTTTATATCTTTTCTAAAACTCTAATGGTATTAGGTAAAGCATGTACCTCTCACAAGCGTAGCACAGATTCTAGTATTTCAAATAAGTAATCTTGTAACATCTGGCTCTATCATGTCATGGCCAGTTTGGTTCTATATTAATATACTTAAAAATAATATCTCAAATAGTTTATTTGATTGTATTAGATATATACTTGCTAGGAAAAACAAATCAGTATTTTACCAGTCAACCAATGTCTTCCATTGATATATTGTATGTATGCACATACCCACTGGCATGAATGTATTAGGTGAAGGACATTGACATTGCTCATTAAATGGGCCCCCTCATTTTTTCCTCTGGCACTATGTGTGCCCCCCTTAAAGGAATAGAAATACTTCATTTTATCTTTATTTTATTTTGTAGGCATTAAAAAAACATGAAGAACAATATAAGTCTTATCTCTCAAACCTTTATGGTTTAAGAGATATTCACAAGCAAAGTTTCACCCTCCCGCCCCTTTTACCTAGTGTAAGCCATCTCTTCTCAGATGTGGAATGCAGTCCATAGACCAGACAGATAATTGAAGATTGTCCCTCTCTGCAGTCTACCTGGGCACCTCCCTTCTGCTCTGGCTGAGCAGTGGTACATTAGTAAAAGGGGCGGGAGTGGGGTACTTTATCATTGAATTACTCTTAAACTACAACTCTGACAGAACTGAAATAACACTCTACATGGCCCAAATACTATGAAGATTAATTAGAGCTGCTTTTATTATGAAACATTACTATCACTTTAAATAAAATTTCTGAGAGTTGCCACTGGAGAGGGGATATGATAGAATCATTCAAATACATAAAGGGATCCAACAAAGTACAGGAGGGAAATACATTTTAAAGGAGAACAAATGTTAGGACAAGTGGTCATAGTCTAAAAGTGGAGGTAGAGAGGCTTAGATGTAAAGTAAGAAAGTTTTACTCCACTGAGAGGGTGATAGATAAGTGCAATGGACTACCAGCAGAAGTGGTAAAAGTTAATACAGTGAGGAAATTTAAGCATGCATGGGATAGGCATAAGTTTTGAAAAATGGGCAACTAGATTGGCCAAATAGTTCTTATCTGCCATCAAGTTCTATGTTTCTATGTTTATAAAAGTTTTTCTTGCCATGCATAGACACATACACAAAATGGCATACGCACACACACATGGACGCAGATAGGCAAACAGACATACACACATATTCACACAGAGACACACACAAGCACATAGACAAACACATACTCACACATACACACACACATATATATATACACGCACACACATTCACAAACACAAATAGACACACACACGGACATGCACATATACACACACAAACATGCGCATACATACACAGAGATATAAACGCACACACATACAATAATACACACACACACATACATAAACAAACACACATGCGCACACACACACACCTGCACAAATACACACACCTACACAAATATACACACCCCCAACTACATACATACACACACATTACATTCAAGGAGCTAAAATCCCAATTTAAATACATGGGGAATGTCTGTTCCACCTCAATAGCTCACTTGGTTTGCCAAGTAATTGCCACTCTTTAGTTAGACAAATAAGGCCGTAAGTGACAGATTCATTTCTAATGTGTAACGTTTCACCCTTCCTTACTGAGTGATTAACTCATGGCTCTTAAAAGTATTATTCACTTCTCTGGTATTTAAAATGTTTTTTTTATCCACTGATCCAAGTTTGACTTGTTATTACATGTTTTTTGTCTGTCTTTATGTTTTTTTTCACTTTTTTTAAACACAAGCCTTATTTATCCACTTGCTTCACAGTGTACTGAAGACTTCTCTAGAATCAGAAGGGTTAAGAATCTACCCCAGAATTCAATTCGATCTTCTTCTTTTAGACTTTGATTCTCATATCTCTTGTTACTCAAATGAGACCTTGCAAAACCTTTCAAATTAGACACAGATATCAATTTACTTGATAGGGTTTATTTCCGATTAGCTGTGGCTTTGCCTCAAATCAAAATAGTTCACTTCAAGTAAACCACAATGACCCCTTTAAACCATTAGATAATTTTCCAGTTAGCTGAGGTTACCAGAAAGCTTCCGTACAGACTAACACTAAATGCACCTTCTGTATTCACAAGCATTCATTTTAGAGTAGTACTGCTTCTACCAGAGAGAATGCAGTGCTTTTTGGATAACTCTAAGTCAGTGATTGGAAGCAACCTGTGTCTCCCCGGCTCTTAGACTACTACTCATACTATCTCCAAACATCCAGTGGCTGTTTGGGGACAATAAAAGGTGTAGGCACCAACAGATGGAGAGCTAAAGGTTGCCTAGCCTTGCTTTAAACAGTACAATTTAACCCTTTATGAATCATAATGGATGTGCAGTGCATTGCACAGCAGTTTTTGTTTTTTTCTGTTGATTCCATATTCAGAGATGAGAGCGCCATCTATCTGCAAATGTAGAAAAAAGTCCATAGGGTATATAAAGATAAAATTGGAGCAATTCTGGAACAAACTCACTGCACTATAGGAAACAAATAAAAACTGCACAAATTCCTATTTGTTTAAATGAGGGTTTTAACTCCTTAAAATGTGTTGGAGACATTTCTGGCATTCAGTGCTTTACAAGGTTCTGAATGGGAGTCTTTATTGGTTTGTTTGCTATGGTGTATGGTTTTCCTAGAATTCTTACACTTTTGTCTTTAGAAGCTCAACAGACTCTTTTGAGGCTGCATTTAAATTACGTTCTCGGGCTCGATTCTATTACCAGCGCTAAACCGGCATTACAAGAAAAACAAGCAACGTGAATTTTGCAGACGTGTTACTTCGGTATTCGATTGCAGAACCACAGTAAAACAAAACTGGCATAGACAGCACATTTCAGAGAACTAACAAAATTGGATCTCTCTGCTTTTATTCGACTACCGCCTAAAAATATGCACAAAATGTCAAAGTCCGAGGAAATAGGCATACATTTGACGACAGAAAGATCAAGTTCATTGTTAGATGTTTTCCCCACATTATCAAAATCCGACATAGAGTGCCCCCTTTGACATATTAACCCCCCCTTTTACAAGTCGACTTACAGTGCATTCTTTCACAACATTAATTTGACGAATATTGTTCACATTCAACATTTTAACCCCTCCCCTTTAAAATTCGACTACAGTGCTCCCATGACTTTCTTTCACCATTTAAATTCGACAAATATTGTTCACATTCAACATTTTAACCCCTCCCCTTTAAAATTCGACTACAGTGCTCCCATGACTTTCTTCACCATTTAAATTCGACAAATATTGTTCACATTCGACATTTTAACCCTTCCCCTTTAAAATTCAACTTACAGTGTTCATATGACCTTCTTTCTCCATTTTAATTTGACTAATATTGCTCCCATTCAACATTGTTTATTCTCCAATTTTACTGCAAAATACAGACTCTTTATGTGTCACAGTGTTTCCTGTGCAAGAATGTATAACTTGCTTTGCTAAGTGTGAAAGACCTGTCACGCGTACTATTTGATGGCTAAACCCATTTGATGTGTTAATGCTACAGTAAGAAGTGATACTAACCCCTCCTTTACTGTTGTGAGGAAGGTTACTGAATAAGTGTGACCCAATTTACATAACAATAAGTGAAACTATTATAAAAAGGAGTAGTAGTCTAAGAGCCGGAGAGACTCGAATTTTTAAGGGGAAGGGTTAAAATGACGAATGTATAATATTTGTCGAATTAATGTGGTGAAAGAAAGCACTGTAAGTCGAATTTTGAAGGGGAAGAGTTAAAATGTGCAATGTGAACAATATTCGTCAAATTAAAGTGGTGAAAGAAAGCACTATAAGTCGAATTTTAAAAGGGGAGGTTAATATTTCGAAGGGGGACACTCTATGTCGGATTTCTATGCTATATACTGTATTCTGCACTGCTTTTGTTTGAACAACGATGGTGTTGAAACTGTCGTTATGGCTTCTACGCCTCAACCTCTGAGGCGCAGAATTCCCGACTTAAATGTAACCACCAAACAGGCGCTAATACTGAGCGTGGGTAATAGAATACTACTTGTACGTTGTTTTTAGTTGTTTCCTATGGGCTTTTTTTTGACTGGCAGTGTGTATGATTACCGCTGATTTTGTTTTCACAAATCGGGTAATAGGATACTAAAACCTGACTTAAAAAAAACAACACCTGTTTTATTTTTAGAGCTGGTAATAGAATTGAGCCCCTCATCTCTTAACGTGGAAGCAACAAAAAAATTAATAAATAAAGAATTGCTGTACTTTTATCTTTTTATATATGATACAATAAGTAAAAACATTTAAAGAAAAGACAATATGTAAGTGAAATTAGCATTTACTAATACAATAGAAGTTATCATTAAGCACATGGCTATTTATTTAAAGGGATATTGACCCTTGATGTGGGCACTGTCAAGTCGGTTCACCCCCAAAACACACCACCTCCCCCCCATTAAACACTTTCAGCTGTTAGATGGGTTGGAAAGAATTAATTTGTATTTACAAACATTATTAGACTTTATTAAGAATTACATAACAAATACATTTAAACATCCTAGTGTTGGCTTTACATGGGTCATTACCTGATTAGCACAACCATTTTTAAAATAAAACAAACTTTATTAAACATTTCTTGACTGAGGACCATATCCCCATCCAACATTAACCTATCTGAATCTTGTTAGCCCAACAGCCATACTCATGACTCTTGAGACCAAGCTCAAGAGTCATAATTCTAGGCCATAACAGAGAAACCCATGCTTCACCTAGCAAGCAAGTGTCAAGGCACAACCACTTGACTTCTTAAGATGGCTCTACCCCACCAGATACACCAAATAAGGAAATCAAAACACCCTTACCCACCTAGTCCTTTTTGACCCACTCAACTTGATAACTACATAATCCTGCCCTCACAACACATCCAGCCATGCAAGTCCACCCAACTTTTGTTTACTATTGCTCACAAGTTCAACAATGCAAAAAGTGCAAAAGAAACACCAGGAAAAGGGAACCTGAAAAAGCACCACATTGAAAAACAAAGAAAAAATATACAACCAGAGGATCAAAAGGCCCATTGCATTACTATGTTTTCTAATTTAGTGCCTGCTGAGTCATCTGAGCACCAAATGTCACAGGATTAGGCTGTCATATCCATATTGCCCATGGGTAGTATTAGTAATTGTGTTGGAAGATGGACTAGAATCATCATCCCCAAAGACTGTGGTGGTGGAACCAGCAGCAAGAGTGAAATGAAACAGGTGGTGGTGATGGTTCCTAATAGCTCTAGTGCTGACACAACAACAGCAGCATCATAGCAAGCCACCCCCAGTTTGAGTGCATCTGGAGTGTAGATGTCCAGTAGCCATTATTCCTCTCCTCCACCACCTCCTTTAAATCATGGGTATATTTTCCTTCGGAGCAGGGATCAACAATTGTAATGTGCACTGGGTGTGAATAATTGTAATAGGGAAAAGGGCTAGGATCACTTATCATGTCTGCTTTCATAAAGTACAACCAAAATGACTGCCACCTTAAGGTTAATGCTGACAATGTTAAACCATCCCCAAAGAAATAAGGTACTGTCGGTCACTGTGACTTTTGTTGTTTCCACAAAATAAAAGTCTCTGAATGATGGTCATGGCTGGTTAACACTTTCCATGGGGCATACCACTCAATGTAAAAATGTACACTCCTTGCAATTAAATTGACATATTCTGCAGAATAGAAAGTCTGTAGATACTCACGTATTCCCTGAATTCTACTGTGATCTACAAAATTGCCATGTGTGGTTATTTTGCCAGTCAATGTGCAATCTGTGGAGACATATTTCCATATCCTCACATCTGCAGATTCACTGACAAAAGTGGCAGTACTGAGAAGGACCTCGGGGGTGCCAGAGGACAACAATATTATCCCAGCCCCTAGCACAAGATGATGATGACACAGGTGTTATTGTCTTCATCATTTCAGGCTGCACTTGCCTCACGCACTTTTGTGTTGGATTTTGGTCAATATTGTTTTCACCATTGGGGAAAACAAGAGGTGAAGTGACAGCAGCACCTCTTTTTTCCATTTAGGAACAGTTCAATGCATTTAACATGCACGTCATGTTCGTTATACTGCATGCCTTTATTAAACTGGATGCACCAAGGTGTGACCCATCTTTCCTCCTCTTCAGATCTTGTCACACAGTGTGCATATTGTTGTTTACAATTGCACAGTCCCTGCTACAATGAAACATACTCCCAAACCCATGATTTCAGGATGGGGGGAGGTACAGAGGTATGTTGTTGAATGGATGAACCTGCACACAGCCAACTCTAACATTTCTTCTTTAACCCCTTAAAGGGATAGTAATACTTAAAATGTAAAAAAAAATATGTTGTAGGGTTTATCCCCCTGAGTAAAACAAGAGTACCCCCATTGCTGAAAGGTGTTTCATTCAAAAGTTATTAATTTTCAAAGTTGAAATTTTTAAGTGCAATATCACAGTGGCCTGAAATTGTACAGTGGCGCTGTTGCTACATGACGTACATGTACATCCTTGGTCCTTTAGGGACATCCACCTTGTGACGTACATGTAAGTCATGGGTCGTTAAGGGGTTAAAATTATTATGTCAGGTCCTTAGGGATGTTGTGGGGATGGAGGCATTATATGCTGGACAGAGTGGACTCCATTTACGCTGCTCTTGCTTTTTGATGTCTCCAAATCAGCAGTATCCTTCCAACTCCCCTTGCTCATTCTCCAACAAGCACATTGTGACACTAGGAAGTCCTGGGATTTTATATTAGGTGGGCATTCCTGAAGCAATAGAAAACATAAGTGCAAAGCAACAACATTTTTTAACAAAAGGAATACATTCTATGTATTTTCTATGAGCAGGAACACCAGCAGGGACAGAGGCAAATTGGGAATTTTCCATGGAAATTCCAGGGAAAAAAGGTACTTGCCACCCACCTCTAGCCACTTGCTGTCCAGAACACTTGAAGAAGCAGTGCCACTTCTAAATCATTGCATCCCGATGCACTATTAAATCACTGAATTGCAAAATGTATTGTGTGTGTTGCTTCATCCTTCCTCTAGCTGTATTTATAACGTTTGGATGTAGCATCTTGTAGCATAGTAACATAGTAAATTAGGTTGAATAAAGACAAGTCCATCAAGTTCAACCTTCTCCTCATACCGCAGTGACTGAGAATTTTTATAGCTTTCCTGCTACCGGTTAAGTTAGTCTTTATCAGACCTCCCTGATCTGCCTACTAAAAAACAGTATAACTCTGTATGTTCCGTTTTGAAAGAAATGTATCTAATCTTCTCTTAAATGTATCCATTGTATCTGCCATAACCACCTCCTTACTGTAAAAAACTCCTTCCTCTGCTGAAGTCTAAACCTCTTTTCCTCTAATCTTAAGGGGTGTCCCTTGGTCACCAATTCAGGCCTTGGAATAAATAGCTCACCGCAGAGATCCTTGTATTGATCTCTCATATACTTGTACAATGTGATAAGGTCTCCTCTTGGTCGTCTTTTCTCTAGAGTAAATAAACCAAGTTTGTCTAGTTGTTCCTCATACATCAAGTCCTCCATTCCATTAATTAATTTTGTTGCTCTTCGCTGTACCCTCTCTAGTTCTGGTATATCCTTTTTCAGAACTGGTGCCCAAAACTGCACTGCATACTCAAGGTGAGGTCTTACCAATGATTTGTATAATGGCAAAATCATATTATCCACTCTTGCTTCGATACCTCTTCGATACCTCTTTTTATGCAAGACAAGATTTTGTTTGCCTTTACTACTGCTGTTTGACACTGGCCACTGTTTCCAAGTTTGGATACCCAGGTCTTTCTCTAGCAATGAGTCCCCTACAATGATTCCATTAAGTTCACAAGTAGCCTTGGGATTATTTCCTCCCAAATGAATGATTTTATACTTCCCTGCATTAAACTTCATATTCCATTTGTTTGCCCAATCTGACATTGTATGTAAGTCCCTCTGTAGAGAGAAAATTCTGTTCTGAATTAATTACCTTGCATACTTTAGTGTCATCTGCATATATTGATATTTTGCTTTCTATATCTATTTCCAGGTCATTTATAAACATGTTAAAAAGCAGTGGACCTAGTACTGAACCCTGAGGTACTCCACTCTCCACTTTAACTGTATTGGAGAATTTTCCATTTACAATCACACTCTATTCCCTATCCTTCAACCAGTTTTGTATCCAATTGCAAAGGTTATCTCCTAGCCCCAATTTCCTTATTTTATACACAAGCCTTCTGTGTGGCACTGTATCAAATGCCTTTGCAGAGTCTCGATATACTACATCTACTGCCTTGCCATTATCAAGGTTGCTGCTTACTTCCACATAGAAGCTGAAAAGATTAGTTTGGCATGATCTATTCTTCATAAAACCATGTTGATTAGTGCTAATGATTTTATTTTTTGTATTGTAATCCTGAATAGAGTCCCTTATTATCCCTTCTAGCAGTTTTCCCACTACATAGGTCAAACTCACAGGTCTGTAATTCCCAGATACTGTTTTAGTTCCCTTCTTAAATAGAGGCACACGTTGGCTCTTTGCCAATCCTGTGACACTGAGCCTGTGGTGATAGAATCTTAAAAGAGTAAATATAGGGGTTTTGCTAACACTGCACTAAGGGCTTAATGCAAATGTTGGAGTTAAAACCACGTGAAGAAAAAACCTGCCTTTGCGAGTTAACCAAGACCCGGTAACGTGAGATTCCAATCTTCCTTACCTGGAAAGGTTAACGTGCGACAGCCTACAAAACACACGAAAACTACAAAACTGGAATCTCCTAAAACCTGACCTCATCGTCGATGCAAAACACACGATAAACGAGAGAAACATCCCAATAAAAAAAAAACAAGCAAAATGTCCGACGTTACCTAGTGCCCCAGCCAATCACAGCACCCCAAAGTATCAAGTTCAGTCAAATAAACTATATATAGACCCAAAATAACCGACGCACCTTTGTCTGTGTATCACGTTCATTAGAGCTAGAGCACAGGACCCAGGCGGAGGCTAGTAGTCGAGGAGCATCACACACAGGTAGAAGGAGTTGGAGGGATTGCAGCTTATATATATATGTGTATTCATACTTTGTTTATTATTATCACTTTGCACTTTATATGTATGGTAATATTGCATATTGCTAATAGTCCACTTTGGATTTTTTTGTAAGTACTTGGTATTGCACGGTTGCTTTACATTTACTTGCTCTCAGTCTATAGGGGAATTATTCTATAGGGAAATATCTTTATGACATAATATTCCAGTGATGGATGGTTTTTAATTGATTTTATGGATTCATTTGATTGATTTTGTATTGTCTAATAAAGCTTATTTCTATATTTTATATACTCCTGGAATGTGCGTCAGTTATTAGGTTTCTTTTTTTTTGGGGGGGGGGCACCACCTGGTGGTTCTCTTCCGGTTGGTTTCCCCCTTCCTTTCTTCCCTTTCTTCGGTATCATGTGGTCATAATGGACTAATGGTAAAGTGTGTGTGTTATCCAGGTAATTGTTTTCTGGTGTGTCTGTGGTTAGTGGTGTGATTATTTGTAATTGGTATGTATCTGTCAGGTGTGTGTGTGTTTTGTATCCATTGACTGCTGAGGTTACATAGGTGAGCTTGATTTGTTCTTGGAATGACAAGTGTGCATGTTGTGTTTTGGGTTAACCCCTTTTGTTCAAAGGTGTGTTGGGATGGCTTATGTTGTATTGCTTTGTGTTCCCCTTGTCCCTGTGGGGTTGCTGTAAACTTGTTGTTTGTCTGTGACTTGTTTGTATGGCTTAGGCCGGTGTTTCACAACCTTTGTGCGGTGGCTCTTTAGTGTACTATGAGCACAAGCTCAGGTTGCCTGACTATTCCCATACAGGTTACAACTGCTTTGCAGACATTTGTTCTGTGATGTATGTTTGTAGTGGTCATTCTGCTCAATTATCTCCTTCTTGTCATCCCCACTGTGAGACCTTCTAATAAGTATGCATCCATTGATTGTTCCTTTCACTGAGCCCTTTCTAACAACTGTAAGGGGTGCCCTGGAACATCCAGGTTGCATGTTAGGGGTGTCTTAGATGGGGGCATTGTGAACCACTGGTCTAGGCCTTGTTGTATTTGCTAGGCATTGCAGGGGTTAAGCATTGCTTACTTGACGTACAAAACCATCATCACCAGTTTTTTCTACCAATGTCAACATTTGCATTGAGCCCTTAGTTCCTGAAGAACCCTTGGATGTATACCATCAGGACCCGGTGCTTGATGAGGCTCTTCTACCATTCCTAGCTCCCTTGTATATACTGATGCAAAGAAAGTGTTTAAAACATCTGCCTTTTCCTTATCCTCACTAATCAACTCACCTATCTTATTTTTGAATGGTCCAATGCTCTCCCTCTTAAGTTTTTTGCTATTTATATATTTGAAAAACTTTTTGGATTAGTCTTGCTTTCCCTTGCAATTCAAGTTTCATTATCTATTTTTGCTACCCTAATTGCCTTTTTGCAATCTTTGTTGCACTCCCTGTATTTTAAGAAAGATTGTTCATTTCCTTCAGACTTAAATAGTTTTAATGCTTTTTTTTCCTTGCCATTTCCTTCTTTACATGTGCAGTTGACTTACTTCTTTTGCATTTGTTCCCCATTGGTATATACTGTTGGGTACATTTCTGCAACCTAAATTTGAATTATGACCATTTTTTCCTCAGTATTTTTGCCTTTAAATAAAATATCCCATTCTATGTATTGCATTGAAGCCCTTAACAGTTTTAAGTTAGCTTTTTTTTAAATTAAAAGTTTTGGTTGAACTTATACAGTTATGCTTTGCCAGACTAATCTCAAATGTAACTATGTTGTGATCACTGTTTCACAAATGTTCACTTACCTTAAAGGGATAGTAACACTTCGTTTTAACTTTATTTTATTTTGTAGGCATTAAAAAAACATGAAGAATGATATAAGTCTTATCTCTCAAACATTTATGGTTTATGAGATATTCACAAGCAAAGTTTCCCCTCCCGCCCCTTTTACCTAGTGTAAGCCATCTCTTCTCAGATGGGAATCTGGTTGTATGACCAGACAGATAACAGAAAGGGACAATTTTCTTTGTATGAAAACAATGAAAGCCCTTCCCCCCTTGACAAGTTTTTCAGGTTTTTCCCTTATCTTAATTGAAGATTGTCCCTCTCTGCAGTCTACCTGGGCATCTCCCTTCTGATCTGGCTGAACGGGGGGGGGATACTTTGTTTGTGAATATCTCTTAAACCATAAAGGTTTGAGAGATAAGACTTGTATCATTCTTCATGTTTTTTTAATGCCTACAAAATAAAATAAAGTTAAAACGAAGTATTACTATCCCTTTAATATTGGATACCATGTCTGTTATTCTTTATCACTAGGTCCAACACATTGTTGTTTCTTATCGGTACTTACACCATTTGTGACATGTAGTTTTCCTGAAGCATTCTCACAAACCTCCTTCCCTTAGCACTCTGACAGGTCTCATTTTTCTATGCTTGATATCTGGATAATTTAAATCTCCCATAATTATAGTATGCCCAAGCTGGGCAGCATTCCTCATTTGCAATAGCAGTTGGGCCTCAACATTGTCATCAATATTTGGTGGTTTGTAGCATATACCACCAACACCTTTTTTTTACCTTTTACACCACATTTAGTCTTGATTTCTACCCACAAGGACTCCACAATTTGGCCAGTTTCATCACTAATATCACGCCGCAAAACTGTATTTAGCTCTTGTTTCAAATATAAGCACACACCTCCCCCTTTTCTATTAATTTTGTCTCTTCTAAACAGGGAATAGCCCTCTATATTTACAGTCCAGTCATGTGCATCATTCCACCATGTTTCTGTTATACCAGTGAAGTCCAATTTCTCATTAACCTCCAGCAATTCTAGTTCTCCTATTTTATCTACCGTACGTCTTGCATTTGCTAGCATACAATTAATTTTGAAGTCTTTACATATATTACTCCCTACACGCCTTTTTTCTACATCTTCATTTACTATGAGTTCCTCCCTATTGACTAAATTTATCCCCACCCTTACTCCACCTTTCTGATCATTTACTTGGACCCGGTTCCTATCTGCTCTATCTACCCCATTTTTGCTATCTATACCCTCCCCCCCTCTTTCCTAGTTTAAAAACTCCTCCAAGCTTCTTAGCATTCTCTCCCCTTGCACAGAGGCTCCTCTACCATTTAGGTGCAATCCATCACTTCCAAATAGATTGTACCCAAGAGCAAAGTCAGCCCAGTGTTCTAAAAACAGAAAAACCTCCTTCCTACACTATTGCTTGAGCCATGCATTAAGCTCCCTGAGCTCCCTCTGACTACCTGCACTGGCGCATGGCACAGGTAGTATTTTAGAAAACACTACCTTACAGGTCCTAGCCTTGAGCTTGCAACCTAAATCCTTGAAATAATTTTTTAGGGACCTCCATCTTCCTCCTACTTTGTCATTGGTACAAATATGTACCAGGACAGCTGGATGGTTTCCAGCCCCTCCCAATCCCCTCCCAATAATTTGTCAGCCCTGTCCGCAATATGCCGAACCTGAGCACCTGGGAGACAACATACTGTTCGGCATTCACGTTCCTGGCGGCAGCTTACCCTGTCTACCCTCCTAATAATAAATTCCCCAATTACCACCACCTGCCTTGGTTTCTGCCTACTCTGCATCCCATCTAGCCTGGAAGGAGGACTGTTCCCCTGGCTGCTAGAGGAATTATCCCTCTCCAGTGTTGCCAATTCTGAGTTATCCTCATCAACACCTTCATACAATATTGCAGATCTGTTGGACTGAGTCAACTCAGAACTGGCCTTCCTTTTCCTCTGCCCACTACCTCCCCTCCCTACTGTTACCCAGCTACCTCCCCTTCTTACTGTTACCCAGCTGCCTACCTGTCGCTCCTCATCTCCACCCTCTTCACCACTAACCCCACATAATACCTGCTCTGTGAGTTCTAAACTCCTTTCCATGTTTCCAATGTCCCGCAATGTTGCAATATTTCTTTCCAAATCCAGTATCTTAGACTCTAAAAAGAAAATGTGCTCACATTTGGCACAGCGGTATGACCCCTGGAAGAATTGCTCCAAGTGTTCAAACATGTGACAAGATGTGCAATACATGAGATTGTCTAACCTGCTATCACTCATGCTTGGTTTTACAATTCAAATATATTTATATTGGCCTCTAATGCTCACTCTAAGGTAAGTAACCAACTTTAAATGTGAATGCAGTAAATCCCTCTATACCATCACATCAGAGCTCTGCTAATTTCCAACTCCTGCTTCTATTCTAACTCCATATTCCTTCTTACTCTTCACTTGTATGCAGTCATTTGAATGCAGTCGCAATGAGCACGCTCCAATGAGCCTTGGGACTGTATTTATAGTAACAATGCACCCAGGTGACTTCCCTTAGTAATCACCCCTAATCACACAGCCCAGAGAAAAACCAAGTAAACAGTTTTTTCAACCCTTGCAATACCCACACAAAATGAATATATATTTTTTAAACCTTAATAAAACACCAAACACTCTCTCATGTAGTTAACCAGATTCCTTCTAACTCTTCATTTGTATGCAGTCACTTGAATGCAGTCTCAATGAGCACCCAATGAGCAGTGACAGTTCCTCTGTTTTACACAGCATGAAAAGCCCTACAGTATACAGTATATATCTTAACATCAATGTATTTTCACTCCCAGTTATGGTAAGCAAGAAAAAAAAAGCTTTTCTTCGTATCTTATATGCTCACTCTGAAAATCAAAAGTATAACAATAACGTTACAAATCCTCCTGGATTTTAATTAACCCTTTGAGTGCCAGAGGGGAACACAATGCATTTCCTTCTGTTCACAACCTATTATGCTTTTATCTCTCGAGTTACATTTTCCAGTTAACATACAAAAGACTACCTTTGAAAAAAGTTCCTTTCCAAAAGCTACCAAAATTCAATTATTCCACCTAAGCTAAGCAGTCTAATTTTCAATCATGTGCAATGCATTTTGTAAACAAAGCCTCCTTGTGTCTCTTTTTATTTCATTGTTATATAGGATTTTGTTGACCAAGTAATTTTATTTTAGGTGTACCATGCTATTTTCAAATTACTTAATGACAGAAAACATAGACATCTATTTACTAAAGCCTGAAACTGGATATAGCGGAATAAATAGTAATTTTCTAGAGTGTTTTTATTCCCCTTTCACACAGGAGACACCAGTGCAGCAATGTTGTACTGGATCTGTCTCCCATGTTCAAAGGTTACATGCTGAACTATGATGCTTTTCACATGGGAGGCTATCGTTTTGTGTGATTACATCAAAGTCCAGCAAACTGTAACTTTACTTCATCTCCTTAGAAACTCAATCAAATTGAAACAAGCAAGGATTGTATGTTAACCTATGAGGCACATGGCAGACCATTCACATGAGCTCTGTTGAAGGTTGTGATCATCATTGCAATCGCCAATGAACGACAGACCCATGTCGGCACCAACCAGAGACCTGCAAGCCTGCAACAGTTTTGTTACCCATGTGTAAGAAGCCTTAGAATTGCACACTTACCCAATAAAGACCATATTCTTGGGAGCACTAATTTATCAATGTGTTAGTTCAAGAGTATGGCACTTAAATATGACAAAAAGCTTGCTGCTAGTCTGAACAGGTGGAGGCAACAGGAAAACATTATACATCAAACAACACAAAGTGCATATCTGCTGGATTTTTCCTCATTGTAGTTAGTCAGACTGTTCTACAAATAAAGCACTAATAATGCCCATTTCCTATATTTTATAGCATAATATAAGAAGACTGATGATACACCAATGTGAAAACTTAAAAAACAGATACATTCAAGATGGATTTCTTCAAAGTTCAAGTCTGATTGAATTTGATAGTAGCATTTCTGTTTTGAGAAATGATATCTTCAGAACAGTTCTGGTTGACTTTTGCTGAATTCATCGCCATTAGCTGGTTGGAGATGATGAGAAATATAGTGCCCAAAGGCTGAACAATGAACTACCCCTGAGCTAAAAACACTATGCTGCTTAAAAAAAAAAAAAAATATATATATATATATATATATATATATATATATATATATATATATATATATAGATATAGAGTCTTGTAGAGATGCACTCACTGTTTAATGTCCAACATCGCCCGGGTGTTCGTCCTGAAGCATAAGGATATCCAAAGTAAAATGAAGACGGCACTCACAGGTGTAAGGATGTAAGCTTGCTGAAGCCTATCTCTGGGTGGGAGGAGCCACCCAGAGATTGGCAGGAAGCTATATAATCTAAGATAAGCAAATAAGGAACCCAGAATGCAGGGAAACAGTAGATAGGCCAAGGTTAGCTTTATTTAGATAATGCAAGTCCAGTGTAACAAGCCAGAGGTCAGGGCAGGCTGAGATGATGCAAGTCCAGAGTAACAAGCCAGAGGTCAGGGCAGGCTGAGATGATGCAAGTCCAGAGTAACAAGCCAGAGGTCAGGGCAGGCTGAGATAATGCAAGTCCAGAGTAACAAGCCAGAGGTCAGGGCAGGCTGATATAATGCAAGTCCAGTGTAACAAGCCAGAGGTCAGGGCAGGCTGAGATAATGCAAGTCCAGTGTAACAAGCCAGAGGTCAGGGCAGGCTGAGATAATGCAAGTCCAGTGTAACAAGCCAGAGGTCAGTACAGGTTGAGATAATGCAAGTCCAGTGTAGCAAGCCAGAGGTCAGTACAGGTTGAGATAATGCAAGTCCAGGGTAGCAAGCCAGAGGTCAGTACAGGTTGAGATAATGCAAGTCCAGTGCAACAAGCCAGAGGTCAGTACCTGAGATCCAATGCAAGGTCCAAGAGGAAGGTCTGTAGAATGGTAGCTTGGCAGAAGATACAGATAGGATAGGAGGACCACAGGAAAGAGCTGGCAGGAGGACCCCAGGCAAGAGCTGGCAGGAGGACCCCAGGTGAAGGCTGGCTGGAGGACTGCAGGAAAGAGCTGGCAGGAGGACCCCAGGAAAGAGCTGGCAGGAGGACCCCAGGTGAAGGCTGGCTGGAGGACCACAGGAAAGAGCTGGCAGGAGGACCCCAGGTGAAGGCTGGCTGGAGGACCACAGGAAAGAGCTGGCAGGAGGACCCCAGGCAAGAGCTGGCAGGAGGACTGCAGAGTCTGCAAGCAGGAAGCGCTGGGTAGCGAAACTGCGGCAGGTAGACCGTCCGGGACTCAAGCGACAACTTAGCGCCGAGTCCCGGTTGCCGCCAGTTTTTAAAGAGGAACGCCGGGCGCCCAAGGAGTGACGTCGGTGCGACGACCGACGTCAGGCCTTGCCACTGCGCATGCGCGAGGACGCGCGCATGCGCCCAGCCGTCCTGAAGCCAGTAGAGCTACTGGCAAGGACGGCGAGGGACCCGACAGTTCCCCCCCTTTACGACAAACCTCCGGGTGGTCAGGTCAGCAGGTCGGTCTGGATGACTCCGATGAAAGTTACGAATACAGGCCATGGTGTTGAAGTTGCCTGCGGGTTCCCAGGAGCGGTCTTCAGGGCCGTACCCCTTCCAATGTACTAGGTATTCCAAACGGCCTCGACGAAAACGAGAGTCTAGAATCTCCTGAACCTCGAACTCATCAGGATCTGTAATGGAAACAGGAGGAGGTCTAGAAGGTTCTCTACCAGGAAACGTGCTGGGAATCCATTTCTTCAATTGAGAGATGTGGAACGTTGGGTGAATCCGGTATGAGGTAGGTAGTGCCAGACGATATGCTACTGGATTAATGACTTGAGTGATAGAAAAAGGTCCCAAGAAGCGAGGTCCCAATTTTTTGGTGGGACAAGAAAGGCGAACATGTGAAGAGGACAGCCATACTTTATCCCCCATCTGTAGTTCAGGTCCTTTCTGTCGGTGTTTATCAGCATAACGTTTGTAGTCTTGCTGTGCAGATCTCAGAATTTGACTGAACACATGATGAGACTGCTGTAATTGTTGTATTCGTTGATTAGCCTCTGGGACTGGAGTGATGGGGGTGAGTCCTGGTAGAGCTGCCGGGTGGTATCCATAGTTGGCCAAGAAAGGAGAGTTTTTTAAGGTACTGTGATAATGATTATTATTATAAGCAAATTCTGCCATGGGGAGTAAGTGGTACCAATTATCTTGTAAGTGAGAAGAGAAGCAACGTAAGTACTGTTCCAAAGTCTGATTGGTCCTTTCTGTCTGCCCATTTGTTTGTGGGTGGTATCCTGAAGATAGGTTACTGGAAATTTGAAGACCGGCACAAAATGCTCTCCAGAATTTTGATGTGAATTGGGAACCTCTGTCTGAAGTAATGGATTGTGGTACTCCATGAAGACGGAAGATCTCCTGCAGATACAAAGAAGCGGTTTGACTGGCTGAAGGTAGACCTTTGCTTGGGATAAAATGAGCCATCTTAGTAAATCGGTCTACTACGACCATAATGGTATTATGTTGGTTTGAACCTGGTAAATCCACAATGAAATCAATTGTTACATCTCTCCAAGGACCAGAAGGTATGGGTAAAGGATGGAGCAAACCGGATGGTTTGGTGTGTTGGCTTTTAGCTCTGGCACAAGTGTCACAAGAAGATACGTAGTGATTGACGTCCTGCTTTAAGTTTGGCCACCAGAAATACCGCTGAATGGCTTCTAAGGTCTTTTGGACTCCCCCGTGGCCTGCAACAGGAAGATCGTGAAACTGGTGAAGAGTCTCTTGACGGACAGATTCAGGGACAAAAACTGTATCTTGCTTATACAATAGGCCATCAGTGAAGGTTAAGGCGTGTAGTTGTATCAAACGAGGAGACGGAGTGGTGGCTTGTTTGATATGTTCCAGTAAATTGGTGGTGATAAGGAGGAATTGACGTGGTTGCAAAATTGTATCAGGAAGTGTAGTAGTATTGGAAGGTACCGTATACATCCTGGACAAGGCATCTGCTTTCAAATTTTTTGAGCCTGGCCTGTAGGTGATGTGTAGTTGGAATCGTGCAAAGAACATTGCCCATCTGGCTTGACGAGGTCGTAGTCTGCGGGCTGATTGGAGATATTCTAGATTTCTGTGATCTGTATATATTGTAATAGGATACTCTGAACCCTCTAATAAGTGTCTCCATTCCTCCAAGGCGCATTTAATAGCGAGCAATTCCTTGTCGCCCACATCATAGTTTTGTTCGGCAGGTGTGAGACGCCTGGAGTAGAAGGCTACTGGATGTAAACGATCTTTAATGCCCATATGTTGTGACAGTACTGCCCCTGTAGCGATATTGGAAGCATCAACTTCTAAAAAGAAAGGTTTATTGACATCAGGTTGTTGTAGAATAGGTGCCTGCGTAAAGTGAAGTTTTAAACGGTCAAAAGCTTGTTGAGCTTCAGGAGTCCACTGAAAACTGGCATCCTTCTTGGTTAAACATGTGAGTGGTGAAATACATTTTGAGAAATCCCGGATAAAGCGTCGGTAGAAGTTGGCAAAACCAATGAACCTCTGAATTGCCTTCTTGTCAGATGGTATGGGCCACTTCAGAATAGCTGTTATCTTACGAGGATCCATCTCTAACTGCCCTGGGGAAACAAGGAAACCTAGGAATTCGATCTTAGACACTTCAAAAGAACATTTCTCCAATTTAGCGTACAAACCATGTGTACGAAGCCTAGTTAACACTCTCCTGACATGACTGCGATGTTCTTGTAGTGAATGTGAGAAGACAAGAATGTCATCTAAATAAATGACAACAAACTGATCCAGAAGATCCCGAAAAACATCATTTACGAAATGCTGAAATGTTGCGGGAGCGTTACATAACCCGAAGGGCATCACGGTGTATTCAAAGTGTCCATATCTGGTTCAGAAGGCGGTCTTCCATTCATCTCCCTTGCGGATGCGAACCAGGTTATATGCTCCTCGTAGATCGATTTTTGAGAAGATCTTTGCAGTTGACATGCGTTCAAACAATTCTGGGATCAGTGGTAACGGATAACGATTTTTAATAGTAATGGCATTGAGTTCCCGATAGTCTACGCAGGGGCGTAGACCACCGTCTTTCTTGGGTACAAAGAAAATCCCAGCTCCAGCTGGAGAAGTGGAAGGTTGAATAAATCCTTTCTCCAGATTTTCAGAGATGTACTCTCTAAGATGTTGCAGTTCTGGTCCGGATAGAGGATATATATGTCCATAGGGGATAGTAGATCCAGAGAGAAGTTCGATAGGACAATCATATGGTCTATGAGGTGGAAGAAGGTCAGCCCCTTTTTTATCAAACACATCTGAGAAGTCCTGATAGACCATGGGTATGGTTGACGTTGTAACACAGGTCAATAGTTTAGGCTCTGTTTTGATAAGACATTTTTCTCTACAGTGGGTGGAAAGAAAGGTTACAGTCTTGGAAGACCACTCAATATGGGGGTCGTGAATTTGTAGCCATGGAAGACCCAAAATAAGAGGAAACAAAAGAGATGGAACAACTTCAAATTTAATTTCTTCTCTATGATTTACAGCAGTGAGAAGATACAGAGGTAAAGTTTCATAAAGAATGGGACCTGACTGTAGGTAGCTTGCATCCGCCATCTGAAGCGTGAACGGTTGGGTTTTGCGTTTGATGGGTATGCCCAAGGATAAAGCTGTCTCCTGGCTCAGGAAACAACTACTGGCTCCGGAATCTATGATGGCCGACACCTCACTCTGCTGTGTGTTCCACTGTAGAATAACAGAGAGGGATATGTAAGAAGAAGTGGGCAACGGAATAGAAGCGGATGATGTTGCAGGTAAAAAATGCCTACTTTGGGAAGGCTTTGGTCTGGTATTACAAGTCCTGAGATGGTGACCCCCTTTTCCACAATAGAGGCAAAGATTTAGAAGGCGTCTACGGTCTCGTTCAGCTTTAGATAGAGGTCCCCGTAGAACACCCAGCTGCATAGGCTCCTCTGTGGTGGTGACGGTAGCAGGTGGTTGAGATGAAGCTGGAGTACGATGGGGAGGAGAAGAAGTAGCAGAGCGTTCACGCCGCCGTTCTCTCAAGCGGCGGTCAATTTGTATGGAGAGATGAGTGATCTCGTCTAGTGTAACTGGTATAGGTACTCTAACCAGTTCGTCCTTCAGGCTTTCAGATAGACCCAGACGAAATTGATCCATGAGCGCAGCTTCATTCCACTTTGAATCAATTGACAGACGACGGAAGTCAGCAACGTAGTCCTCAACTGGGCGTCTCCCTTGAGTTAGGGACCTTAATGCTACTTGAGCTGAGGCCGTTTTAAAAGGGTCATCATATAATGAATCCATAGCCTGCCGTAAAGCCTGCCATGTAGTTAATACAGGACTGTTGGTCTGTAAGAGGTGATGGGACCAGCCCTGTGGTTCTCCTCCTAACAATGTGATGGTAGTACGTACTTTGGTGAAGTCAGAGGCATAGGTACGTGGGTTGATTGAGAACAGTAACTCACAAGCCGTGATGAAGGACCTGTACCGGGCTCTATCCCCATAAAATCTTTCAGGCAGGGGAACACGAGGTTCTGGAGCAGAGTTCATCTCAAGGCTAGGAAGAGGTGGTGTAGAACCACCTGCTGCTTGGGTTAAACTTGGTTGAAGGTCCTGTAGTTGCTGTTGGAGATGTGTTTGGTTGGCCTGTAACTCCTGTACAGAAGCAGTGAGAGCAGCTATCCGACTACCCAGGGTATTTAAGGCTTCGAGCAACCCCGCGGGTTCCATAACAGTTTTGGGCTCAGTTGTTACTGTAAGGATGTAAGCTTGCTGAAGCCTATCTCTGGGTGGGAGGAGCCACCCAGAGATTGGCAGGAAGCTATATAATCTAAGATAAGCAAATAAGGAACCCAGAATGCAGGGAAACAGTAGATAGGCCAAGGTTAGCTTTATTTAGATAATGCAAGTCCAGTGTAACAAGCCAGAGGTCAGGGCAGGCTGAGATGATGCAAGTCCAGAGTAACAAGCCAGAGGTCAGGGCAGGCTGAGATGATGCAAGTCCAGAGTAACAAGCCAGAGGTCAGGGCAGGCTGAGATAATGCAAGTCCAGAGTAACAAGCCAGAGGTCAGGGCAGGCTGATATAATGCAAGTCCAGTGTAACAAGCCAGAGGTCAGGGCAGGCTGAGATAATGCAAGTCCAGTGTAACAAGCCAGAGGTCAGGGCAGGCTGAGATAATGCAAGTCCAGTGTAACAAGCCAGAGGTCAGTACAGGTTGAGATAATGCAAGTCCAGTGTAGCAAGCCAGAGGTCAGTACAGGTTGAGATAATGCAAGTCCAGGGTAGCAAGCCAGAGGTCAGTACAGGTTGAGATAATGCAAGTCCAGTGCAACAAGCCAGAGGTCAGTACCTGAGATCCAATGCAAGGTCCAAGAGGAAGGTCTGTAGAATGGTAGCTTGGCAGAAGATACAGATAGGATAGGAGGACCACAGGAAAGAGCTGGCAGGAGGACCCCAGGCAAGAGCTGGCAGGAGGACCCCAGGTGAAGGCTGGCTGGAGGACTGCAGGAAAGAGCTGGCAGGAGGACCCCAGGAAAGAGCTGGCAGGAGGACCCCAGGTGAAGGCTGGCTGGAGGACCACAGGAAAGAGCTGGCAGGAGGACCCCAGGTGAAGGCTGGCTGGAGGACCACAGGAAAGAGCTGGCAGGAGGACCCCAGGCAAGAGCTGGCAGGAGGACTGCAGAGTCTGCAAGCAGGAAGCGCTGGGTAGCGAAACTGCGGCAGGTAGACCGCCCGGGACTCAAGCGACAACTGAGCGCCGAGTCCCAGTTGCCACCAGTTTTTAAAGAGGAACGCCGGGCGCCCAAGGAGTGACGTCGGTGCGACGACCGACGTCAGGCCTTGCCACTGCGCATGCGCGAGGACGCGCGCATGCGCCCAGCCGTCCTGAAGCCAGTAGAGCTACTGGCAAGGACGGCGAGGGACCCGACAACAGGTAACTTGTAAATGCATAAACCAGGTGGATTTATTAAAAATAAATTTAATAAATCCACCTGGTTTATGCATTTACAAGTTACCTGTGAGTGCCGTCTTCATTTTACTTTGGATATATATATAAATATATATATATATATATATATATATATATATATATATATATCCTATAACAAAGTCCTAGAATGCGTCGCTCACTGTGTGCGTAACCGCACATGCACAGTGGGGATTCACAAAACGGGCTGATCCGGAGCGGAGAGCTCCGGAAGGCTGACAGCCTGTCTGTGCTCCCAGCTCTGGGGCAGCAGCGAAGGCAGCTTGGTGACAAACTGTCTATCATGGTGCCCGTGATTCCTTGTTTATATTTTTTCTGTCAGTTATCCAATGTGAGGTCCTCATTGGTTGCCCTGTGTTAAGCATGCCCAGTATAGCCTTTATATACTGGGCTCCTGTACCCACACATTGCCCTTTCGTGGTGTTCCTGTGCCAGTGCTATGTTTGCTTATGAAGTTTCCAGTGTACCGACTTGGCTTGCCTGACTACTCTCCAGTTCCTGCGCCTGTGTACTGACCCGGACTGCCTGACTATTCTTCAGTGTTCGTTCCTGTGTATCGACCCGGCCTGGCTGATGTTCCTGCTACCGTGTACCGACCCGGACTGGCTGTCGTTCCTGCTCCTGTGTCCTGATCCGGCCTGGCTGACGTTCCTGCTCCTGCACTCCGACTCGGCAGATCTCCGTCTTGGTCCTGGTCGCCTCGGCGACATTCTGACTTCCGGTGCCTTGCCTTGTTTGGCACCTCTGCACCCGCAGGCTTGCCTCGTATTGTCCCATTTTGGCTCTACGGAGCGCCTCTGGCCTAGTCCTCCATTCTGTCAAAACCGGTTGCCTCCGTGTCAGCACTGGTAGCTCTCCTGTTTACTTCAGTGGACTGGTACTCGCTGTGAATTCAGTCTTTGGCATGTTTAAGAATCAGCTCAATACCTTTACATATGGGACTGTTTTCCTGTCTTGATGAACGTTAACTCCTGCATTGCTGAAACCTGGAAACCTTATCATCTGCCTGACCCATGTCAGCATAGACTGTTTATTTCCTATATTTGTGCTGAACCTGTGTGGGCCTAATTTACCTGTCGTGTGTCTGTACTATAAGTTGTATATTACAGGACCTGTGAGGGTTCTTTGTGTATTATTATATTTAATAAAACTGTGTTTTTTATCCTAACTCTGTGTCTGTGGATCAAACAAACCGTTACACTGTCATCCAGCGCTTCTGCTGCTGCCCCGGAGCCGGGAGCATAGACAGGCTATGAGCCATCTGGAGCTCCCCTCTCTGGATCAGACCGTGTATACGGGCTTTGTAACTAGTATATATATACAGTATATATACTTATTTGTCTCTAGCAATGATTAATGAGGCATATGCTATCATAATATTTTGTGCCAACTCATTCTATCCAAGATGTTCATTAAGAAGCACTTCAAGTGTAATTAAAGCTGTCTATATTTTAAAACTTCAAGTTGTTTATGGAAAGGAGATATTTATATATGGTCCCTATTGTTACATTTGCTCTTGCTAATGATTACAACACATTGTTTACAGATAACATTGAATATAAACAACTATTCACAAATATTATTCTAAAAAATAAAGCAGTAATTATTCACACAGGAAACACAAATCAGCATTAGAGTTGCTTGCGTAATGTAACTATCTCAATGCTTTGCAATGCTTGACTATACGTAAATGGAAATGTGTTGTTCTCAACTATTTTGGTAAATAAACAAAAAAGTACTTAAAAAGCACAATATATATGAAAGTTGGTGTATGGTCTATGATTTACTTCAATAGTATGCATAGTGCTAAGTTAGCCCCTTGCCTTACAGAGATGGGCAAAACTTACCCTCAAAAGAGAAACATGCAAAGAAAAATCCAACAACAAAAAACAGCACTTCCCACATACACTCAAGCGGAAGCTTCTGCCTTTTATTCCCACCATACTAAAGTATAAGGGGGGGGCAGTTTACTGCATCTGAGTCCTGATGTCCCCCATGAGGTCTGATGAAAAATTAATAATAAAAAAATAAATAAATAACCCTGGGTCCTGATTCCCTTCCCAATAAAGTCTGAGGCACACAAAGGATTTTTTTCATTACTTTTTATTTAGACCATGTTGGGAGGGTATAATAATAAAATAATAATAATAATGATAATAATAATTAACCCTGTTTGTGCCACAAGGGGGTCCAGCAGATTGCAGTGCAATGCTTTGGATCCCCCTGTGGCACATACAGAGGATTAATTGTTTTAATTATTTTTATTTATTTAGACTTGTTGAGGGGGGCATCAGGCCTCACCCCCATGAGGTCTGAATAAAAAAAAATAATGGGAAAAAATTAACCCTGTGTGTACCACTGAGGTTTTCAAGGCATTGCATTTGTAATGTGTTGGACACTTCTGTGGCATGCACACAAATTGCCTCTAATCCCCCTCATGTACCCTACTCCCCCTGCCTGGTTCCACAGCCCATTAGCAGTCCCAAGCCTGACCCCCCAGCCTGGTTCCACTGCCTACTGGTAGACACAATGTGCTCTGGAATCAGGCTGGGAATCAGTGTATATAGGGGAACATCCACAGTGTATGTGGCAAAACATCCAGAGTGTATGTGGGGGAACATCCAGCTTACACTGGTAGTCACAGATCCCCATATGCACTATCTGACCCCACACCAGACTTGCTCTGTTGCCCACTATTAGACATACACACACATATACACCTCCCCCTCATTCTGGTTCCACTGGCAATCACAGGTCCGCAAACACTCTGGCTGATAACCTGGTGGCCATAGACTCACACATATACTGTGTGCTTCCCCATCCACTGGTATCAACTATCCTGTCATCCAATATGGTATGTCAACCCATATCAGTGGGGTACCATTTTCTTAGGATGGCAGGAGGTCCTGAATACTAGGAAATCCCATAGTGTTGACTGAACCATTTTAGTATCTTTGAAGTGACTGATGTGTAGTGCCACATTCTGTAAATAGTTGTGCACACTAACTTAGGGGTAGAAAGTTAAATGACACCTTTGATGCTGATTATTGTCTACATTCCAAAAATGCATGCTTTACCTACCTTTTCTTAATATATCTCATTATAACCATTTTAATACCAGCAAGTAATATTTGAAAAATGTATAAAAAACAATGATGCCTATGCAGTTGGCATAGGTGTGTGCTTCTTGCACCCTCTACAGTATAACCACAAATAGGATTAGGCGGCACTCCGGAATCAAAACAGAGCCAGTTGATAAAATCAAATAGCTTAATTCCATATGATTAAAATTTACAATTGGCTCACAAAACAGAGGAAGGATCATGTCTAAATCAAATTGGCAGACAAGATAGAATTATCGAATGCGTTTCGCACATACTGTGCGCTTACTCATCTATGAGTAAGCGCACAGTATGCGTGAAACGCGTTAGATAATTTGTGAGCCAATTGTGAATTTTAATCATATGGAATAAAGCTATTTGATTTTATCAACTGGCTCTGTTTTGATTCCGGAGTGCCGCCTAATCCTATTTGTGGTTGAACTACAGGCTTGGAGAACCTTTAAGGCTGAGCACCTGGATGGCCATGTGGTGGTGAGTCCCCTATGATTGACAATATTGCTGCTGTCTTATGTGGGATCGGGCAGTTGAGCTGAATTTGTGATTTCAACCCCCTACAGTATGTCAACTCATACCAACAGGGTGGGGTTTTTCTTGGAATAGTATTAGTTATTGATTACAGTCATAAATTCCATGTATTTTCAAAGCTATCTATATCTTTGAAGAGGTAGAAATGTAAAATAGCTCAATTGTTTCCTATAGTGCCACCAAACACAATAATCCCCAGAAAAGAACTATATTTATGAGCAGTGGTAAATAGTGGTACCAAAAAATAGAAGAGACAGAGAGAACTGGTATAGAGAGAATGAGCCTCTTCTATGATGAACGTCCTAGCCCTGACTCCAGCTGGTACATCCAGGAAGAACCAGAAGGAAAGGATGAAGCCCCAGGCAACTGAATCTAAACACAGTGCTGCTCAGAATTTGCATTTTCTCAGATAGCAGCCGATGAGAGACTGGGAATAACAGCGGAGAGGCAAGGGATCTGAAAGCCTGAGCAAGGAAGAGCTCTACCTCAGTTTGCAGACCTTCTATGTATGGCTGCAGCTGGGTGAAAAAGATGGGGACCGATATTCAAAAATAAAAAACAAGTAGAGCTCCAGCCACAGACACCCTTGGCGTCTATCTACAGCAAGGTCTGGGCAAAAAGTATGGAGTGGCTGAGGATGTACTTAGCAGCTTAATCAGCTGAAGATAACAGAGGGCCCACAGGAATTAACCGAGGACAGCGACGTTGGAGGGCATTTTCTTGCCCTAGAACGCCGGCCATTTAACTGCGACCATGTCTCTGCCAAAGACAGATTACTCCTTCGTAGCTAGGTAGCGATGTAGCAAGAAAGGACCTAGGCCTGCAGGAGTCAGAGACACATAACAAATAAGGCACTCACCAGAACACCGCTTAGGAAAGTTTGGAGCTTCTTCCAGCTGGGAGCAACAACCTGCAGGAGTGACAGGAGATAGCACTGCGAGAGAGTTAAGAGTGAAGTCTAAAGCCAGGCAGGTTCAGCAACGGAAGTCTCAAAATACAATAACTATGGGCAAAATCGTAAGAATAGTCAGGTGGATTCCAGTGTCAAAAACCAGGAAAACAGATAGCCCAGTACCAAGTGGCAGATCTAAAAGAGAGGTCAAAATACAGGCTGAGGTTCATATAATACAAGAATCCAAAACAATAACAAGCACTCACTACAAAGTTTGAAAAACAGGCATCAGGAAAAGGAAGTGATGCCCCTATAAACCCAGAGTAGCCAATCCCTGGCTAGGAGGGTCTTGAAATCACATACTTTTGAGCTGAAGAAGGCAGACTGGCAGCACTAGCAGCAGACACAGGCAGCTGATCTGTGTTCATGGTAGTGGTATTATTGCTGCTTGCCACCAGTTCTGCCTTCTTCAGTTTCATATTCCTTAGGGACAATGATGTGGGGTGGAAGGGGACTCCCAGGTTCAGGGGAATGTTGTGGGCTTCGTTGACCGCTAATCTGGCCACTCCACATCCCTTTCCCCACCACCTCAGCATTAACAGGAGGATCTTCTGCGGTCACACTAGTCCCACCAGATGCTTCACTATCACTAACAGCAACCACATCAATTTCAGTCTCTGAGTCTTCCGCACTACTTGCATCACTCCCTTCCTCACTCCTAACACTCTAAGTCTGCAGTAATAGTAGTGGTGGGACCACTTAGGGATAGAAAATCTGACTTAGGTACCCAGCTATCACACTTGAGACTCAAAAGACACACTAGCAGGCACAGGTAGCTAACCTGGCCTGCCCACACTACTACTCTCTTCTTCCTTTGCTTGTGACACAAATTTCCCCAAGACCACTAGGGTAATGTAGGAGGACTAGCAATCATTGGGTCTGGGGAATCAGGGCATCCAGACCCTTCAATGCTGGTAGTGGTCACTTCCTCCTCCTCCTCATATTCACTAGATGCATAACGCTCCTTCCAGCTCTTCCTTTTAGTTATATTCCAGGTGTGTGCTCCTATTGATAGCACACACTATGACCCTCTGCTACCACAATTTTTCAAAATTTTGCACAGCGCAAAAGCCTAGAACCCTCTCTCTCTAGCTTCTTGTATTCTATTTTGCTTCCTGGAAACATCACACTTTTATAGCAAAACCACGAAGAACATGTAAGTAAAGGGGTGAAAAATTTGTAGCCATTGAAAAAAATATCAAACTTTCTTTGCCAGTGGGCGAAAATGGCAAAGATCATTATTGCTTTATTTAAAGTGGATTTGACTTAGAATAAACTGACAATCACGTGGTTTTCACTGATTTTTTTCATAAGAACACAATGGGACATTTCTCCCACCCCTAGTTGTAGGAGAAATTTGATGTGGTAGGCTGTCGTCTTTCCAAAATGGAATACTTTGTCTGTGTTTCCTCATTTATGTAGTTGCTACAACCATTTTAGTGTAATCAAGTCAGTTTGAAAAATTGTAAGAAAATAAGAAGTTGTAGAAGGTGTAGTGTTGTGCTTCTGGCACCCCTGTGGTATGTCAGTTCGTACCAATGGGGTGCCATTTTTCTCCTAAGAGCACTAGATAATGAATACAGTGGGAAATTCCATAATTTTAGCAGATTTCAGTACATTTGAAGGGGTGGAAATGTAAAAACAAATGTCAATTTGTTCCTTTAGTGCCAGGTTCTGGAAACATTAGTGCATACCAGGATAGGGATAGGAAATAACTAGTGTTGAGCGAGCACCCCGATGCTCGGGTGTTCGGGTGCTCTGACCGAGCACCCCCTGAGGCTCAAGTGCTCGGCCGAGCACCCGAACCCCATTGCATTAAATGGGAGGACTCGAGCATTACACCAGGCACCCCCTGCTCTGATGAGGGGAGGGTGCCTGGTCAATGCCCCCCTTCATCTCCACAATGCCCCTCTTCCACAATGTCCCCCTTCCACAATGTCCCCCTTCCACAATGTCCCCCTTCATCTCCGCAATGTCCCCCTTCATCTCCGCAATGCCCCCTTCATCTCCGCAATGCCCCCCTTCCACAATGTTCCCCTTCCACAATGTCCCCCTTCATCTCCGCAATGTCCCCCTTCATCTCCGCAATGCCCCCTTCATCTCCGCAATGCCCCCCTTCCACAATGTCCCCCTTCCACAATGTCCCCCTTCATCTCCGCAATGTCCCCCTTCATCTCCGCAATGCCCCCTTCATCTCCGCAATGCCCCCTTCATCTCCGCAATGCCCCCCTTCCACAATGTCCCCCTTCATCTCCGCAATGTCCCCCTTCATCTCCGCAATGCCCCCTTCATCTCCGCAATGCCCCCCTTCCACAATGTCCCCCTTCCACAATGTCCCCCTTCATCTCCGCAATGTCCCCCTTCATCTCCGCAATGCCCCCTTCATCTCCGCAATGCCCCCCTTCCACAATGTCCCCCTTCATCTCCGCAATGCCCCCTTCATCTCCGCAATGCCCCCCTTCCACAATGTCCCCCTTCCACAATGTCCCCCTTCATCTCCGCAATGTCCCCCTTCATCTCCGCAATGCCCCCTTCATCTCCGCAATGCCCCCCTTCCACAATGTCCCCCTTCCACAATGTCCCCCTTCATCTCCGCAATGTCCCCCTTCATCTCCGCAATGCCCCCTTCATCTCCGCAATGCCCCCTACCTCCAGTCCCTGGTGGTCCAGCGGAGCGTCTGCAAGATCTGTGCCTCCTCCGGCACAGATCCCTGCCACCCGAACATGGCGGGCGAGCACATGGCGGTACTCGTACGAGTACAGCCATGTGCCGAGCAGAGCGATGCTCGAGCCGATCTGAGCATCGGCCGAGCATGCTCGCTCAACACTAGAAATAACCCCTCATTTGATGAGGTATGTGATCTTCTTTCCAAAATGGTATGCATTGTCTACCTTTTCTTCGTATATGTAGATGTTACAACCATTTTATTATGGGGTCACTTTGAAATGTTCTTGTTTTTGAATGAAAAGCAAATATTGTCCATTAAAATAAGATCAAATAGTTCAGAAATATAATAAGACATTATTAATGTTGTGAATTGTAGCTGGAAATGGCTGATTTTTAATGGAATATCTACATTTGCTGCCAATGGGGGCTTCTTAAACAAAAGCAAAATTTGAAGGATACAAATATTATTTAAATTAAAAGTAATTTTTTTTAAACTTGTCAACATCTTGACTGTTTTTCCTATTAATTTTGCAACTTATTTGATGTATGTTTTCATGGAAAACAAGGTAATTTCTGAAGTGAGCCCAAACTTTTAAAACTGTAGTGTATGTTTGAAAAATTGTGGAAATGTAAAACAAATGCCAATTTGTTTCCTTTAGCCCAGCTTCTGGAAACATTTGAGCATACCAGGCCAGGTTTAGCAAGGTAAGTGACTCCTCATTTGATCTTTTTTCCAAAATGGAATGCTTTGTCTATCTTTTCCTTATTTATGTAGGTGTTGTTACAACTATTTTAGTATAATCAAGTTATGTTTGAATAAATTGTAAGAAAAATAAGAAGTTGTAGATGGTGTAGATGGCTTTAGACATTTTGTACTTCTGGGGTGCCATTTGTATCCTAAGAATACTAGCTAATGAATACAGTAAGAAATTGAATTGTTTTCAGTTAGAAATTCCATAGTTTTCACATGGGGTGAACAATTTGTAGCCATTGAAAAAAATATTGAAATTTCTTTGCCAGTGAGTAAAAATGGCAAAGATTTTAATTGCTTGATTTAAAGCGGATTTGTCTGCGGAAAAATTGACAAATACTTGGTTTTCACTGATTTTTTTCACAAGAAGACAATGGAACATTTCTCCTACCCCTAGGTGTAGGAAGGCGAGTTACCCCTCATTTGATGTGGTAGGCTATCTTCTTTCCAAAATGGAATACTTTGTCTATTAAGAAGAATTCAGCATTCATGTATACCAGTTTCAAACTCTTTGGCCTATTTCAAAGGGAGACACACTTGATATGCTTAAAACAGAGTTCAGCTCTTCATCTCATTTCCATTTAGAAAAAGAAAATTTAATAGGATAAAATAGTTGGCTCTACCACTGAATTTGAGTTTTAGTCACATTTTTCTTTAAGTGTTTTAGCAAGAAAGGATCATAAATCTTCCTTTAAAGATAACATTTTCTTATCAGCAATACAGAGTTTCAGCCATTTAAGTGTCCATTAAATAATCTTTAAAATGTAATGGCTAGAAGTATGGTCCGGGTTTATCAGTGGCATTCATATCGCTCTAATGGGTGCAAAATACCTGAGGCCAGCACTGGAATGCAGAGTGTACCAGACCACTCATTGTGTAGAGAAAGAAAATACCCTGATCTTGACTGATGTATGGGGTAGAAAAGGTGATCATTATTCCAGGCATAGGTTACACAATCTGATATCCTCTGCTACAGGACACTGTTGAACGCAGGGACTGAATTCAATACCATAGATGTTCTTTAAATTGCCTTTTTGTCTGAGCACTTTTTACCTGAGAAGTTCTTTGTTCAGAAAAGGACTAAAGAATTAGAGCAGAAAATATATCCAGATTGTTTGTTTTTTTTCATAGATTTTCATACTGTGAGGCTGATATATTAAGGGGTATATATTATAGAAGGGTAGACATAAAGTTTTACTTATTGATATGTAATGCACCACGTGTCTATACTTATTACAATAAGTGGAGCACAAACTGAAAAGGTTATGGTGGGGAAAAAAGTGAATGAAAACCCCTTCCACCTGGCTTTGCATCTCTTCCTGAGTCGTGTCTTAAAGCTGTTGCTCAGCACACACATACTCTTAGGAATCCATGTATAAAGTGGAATTTGAGGCAAAAAGGTGATTCCTTGTTAAACTTATTTGCATATGCCTACCCAGAATCCCTTGCAGTAGTAACAACACCTCACATGTGAGATTTCTGTGGGAAAAGCAAGTCTTATGGCTTGACTGGTGTGTCAAATTTTTGTTTAACTTTGTATCTACCACCCACCTTATTACAATAAGGAAGAAAAGAGAAAAAAAGAAAGCAATAGGGAGCTTTATACTTGGGTTATTGGGATTTATTCAGTTTCTCATGTTCCCCAGTAGGCTCACAATTAGAGAAGTTTGGTGTCAAAATGCTTCAATATGAGCTTATGTTTTGCCATTAAGATTTAACCTTTATTGTGAAGTACTTTCTTAAAATAAATATAATGAATGTGTAATTACTTCCAAGCTGACTTGGTGAGTTCTGCTGCTGCTCTTGTTGCTCTTCATCAGATGCAGCTGTGAGGAAAGAAGAAAGACAAAGCAGTGAGCACCTCTCTGGCACACAGATTTAGAGGAGTGATTCTCAGCAATGGTTCTGTTGTCTAAGATGTACAATCATGTCCTCTAACCACCCCAACCGTGCATCTTGTCACTTGAGAGAACATTCAGACAACATGCACTGTTGGGTTGGTTAGAGGGCATGATTGTGCATCCTAGGCAACAGGACCATTGCTGAGATTCACCCCACAAAATGTGTTAATTTGAGGAACATGTGGCATTGTTGTGGCCTGCGGACAGGATTGACCACCCCTGCTATGGACACACTGCAGGTATGGTTTGCTGTTTAGCCCTGATTGGCCACAGGTGGATCATCACTGTCACTGTCATTATGATTGATTCGCCCATGCTCAATTAGTTTTAGTCTGCAAATGGGAACTGTAAGTGTAGTGCTATGGCCTGGAGCCGAGCATAAGCGTGTGACAAGATCATGACATGAACAATGTCACATTATGATATTTGATCATGCCATGATACCATGAAGAACACTACAGGGACTTTGGTATTTTTGTAAGGGAAGAAAAAACAGGTGGAACACACATGGGACAGCACATTTAGGATTTTACTTAACATGCGCATCCTCTTCCAAAGCCTCAGGAGCAGAGGCAAATGCCTCCAGTGGTGGTTCATCGGCCTCCTCAGCGATGGCCCTGAGGAGATACAGGACATTTTCAGTAGGGTGAGATAACTGTATGGAGCCTTAACCCATTTCAGTGCCAGAGTGGTGCGCAACACATTTTTTTGGAAAACGCCTTGCATACCCCTCTACCATTGAACTAGTTACAATAACCAGAAATACAAAACTCGGAACCCTTCCCACACACACAAACCACCAATACACATCAAAAGAGGTATTAAACATTGAATGCCATATATGTGGCCTTTCTCCTCCTCAGGCACCTCAGCTGGACCTATTTTGTATATGGAAATAATTAACATGTTATGAGAAACACTGACTTCATTAAATGCTTCAGTTTTATTTAACATGTGTAAGCATTCAGGTTCACAACAACTGCACCAAGGTGGAATAATCTAGTTATCAGGATTTTATATTCAACAACAGGGAGGCAAATTTGGCTTACAATGCATCACTGCAATGCATGGTAGGGCTTCAACATACCGAGACATCCATATGGTGCCTTAGCTTGTGTCCATCATGCCTACAATGTCATCATGTGAATGGCAGAGCATGACATACATTTCTTAAATATGCTTCATATGTGCATTAGTGGGAAATGTAAAATTAGGAGTGCCAGAAAGGTGAGCAAAGCAATGTACTAGTTATATAAAGATATGGCCAAAGCAAGCTGGGGTTGCTAATACACATGTGGAAGAATTTAACATGTCTAAAAATGTGTGTACCTGAGGAACATCAAGAAAACAGCTTACCAGTCTCCTCTTCCTCCACACTGGTAGGAGCAGTGGCAGCGACAAGCTGCAGCTCCAGGGTAACAAACTCTTCCCACTCCCTGCCAGAGCTGGGTACTCCATCAGGGCCATCTGTAATGAGAAGTATTCAATTAAACTACACTCCTTTTGACAGGGGGGTATGCTGGTCAGCCACAGGTTCAACACCACATCACAATATGCACAAGCATAGACACTGCATTATAAAGTACTACATTACAGTACACACATGTGGACATTGCATTACAAAGTATTACATAACAGTACACACACGCATATACATTGCATTACAAAGTACTACATTACAGTACACACATGCATTGACATTGCATTACAAAGTGCTACATTACAGTAAACACAGGAATATACATTGCATTACAAAGTGCTACATTACAGTACACACATGCATATACATTGCATTACAAAGTGCTACATTAAAGTACACACACGCATATACATTGCATTACAAAATGCTACATTACAGTACTCACACGCATGGACATTGCATTACAAAGTACTACATTACAGTACACACACATGCATGGACATTGCATTACAAAGTGCTACATTAAAGTACACACACGCATATACATTGCATTAGAAAGTACTACATTACAGTACTCACACGCATATACATTGCATTACAAAGTACTACATTACAGTACACACATGCATGGACATTGCATTTCAAAGTGCTACATTACAGTACACACATGCATGGACATTGCATTACAAAGTGCCACATTAAAGTACACACACACATGGACATTGCATTACAAAGTGCTACAATACAGTACACACATGTGTGGACATTGCATTACAAAGTGCCACATTACAGTACACACACACATGGACATTGCATTACAAAGAGCTCCATTACAGTACACACATGCATATACATTGCATTACAAAGTGCTGCATTAAAGTACACACATGCATATACATTGCATTACAAAGTGCTACATTACAGTACTCACATGCATGGACATTGCATTACAAAGTACTACATTAAGGTACACACATGCATATACATTGCATTACAAAGGATTGAGTTACACATAGCAGATATGTGTGATTTGCAATGCTTTACCATACATTGCACACCTATCTACTCAGTGGGAGATGTTTAACCCTTCAGGTGTCAGAGAGTTACACAACATTACTTGAACATATGCATCATAATAAAATTACTTACCAGAAAACACACCATCATGCCCTGACTCCTCAGTTGTGGAGATGTCTAGCTCTGGAGTACCCAACTCTGAGGCGTGCAAGGAGAGAGTTTCACTGCCACTGCTCCTGGCAGAACTGGTGCATATCACCAGACCAGAAGAAGAGTTGCTCCCTAAAGCAGATAAGAATAGGCCCTAGCATCAGCAGCAGGAACAGGATTGGGCATGTTGACAGCAGGGGAGACAGGTGCTGTAGGGGCATGGGAAGATGCAGGAGTGTGGTCATCTTCAGCTTCTGACGAATTGACTGGTCCTGCTACAGGGGTGATGGGAGCTGGTCCAGCATGAGATGGCCCAGCAACATCTTCATCACCTCCTGCAGCAGGAGCAGCTTCTGCCTCAGATGCTGCAAGGATACCATCCAGGACCTGTTCATAGTTGTATCATTGAACAGGTATCCTGGAGGCCCCAGATGACCATGCTACCTTCATCTTCACCCTTTTCCACAGTAGCTGCCGTCTTATGTCATACACCCACTTCGTGCACCTGTGCGATGTGTGTGTGGGGACACTGCAACCTCACTGAAAGATGCCACCACAGTATCCCACATTTCCTTCCTATCCACTACTGCAGTACCAGATGCCAATGGTCCAAAGTGCTGGGAATAACAGCCCTGCAGTGCCTCTACTAGTGCCTCATTCTCCTCCATGCTGAAGGGTACTTCTCTTCTTCTGACCATTGTTGCTCTGAGATATAGCTAAGTTGGCTATCTGTTGGTGATTGGTACTTGTTTGGGGAATTCCCCACCTCTTTTTTCAGGTCATAGGGTCATCTTGAACTTTTTTGCATTGTTACTAAGGCACCTGGCCAATCAGCAATCGGAATCTTGAGAATTCTAAACTTGAGCCAATTGTAAAACCATTTTTAATGAAAGTATTTTACCAGGAATGATACATTGAGATTGTTTCTCCTTTTCAAGCATGTCCTTTGTACTCATTTTATCTACCTCGGAAGGGTGATAGGCTTGCTTGATCTTGCCGTGTCTAGGGCCCACAAACCTGAGGTTTGAACAGATTCTACAGCTGGCGTATTAACCAACTGAGCCATCTCTCCAGCAACTTTTCTCTGGGGGAGATTTTCCACATCAAGCAACATCACAATAAAATTCAACAGATCGTTAATTTCTTCCTCTGTTCTAAGCATTTGACAACACAGAGAAGTGATACTGTGCTTGTGTTATGTGTGGATATACAACATCTGTTACCAGCTCCTGAGCCATTAAATTGACAGTTTTTTTATGTGAAAAGTTCCTTTTATTCTCCAGCTTCCTTCTTCAGTAACACATATATCCCATAGAGTTTAAATTCGCAGGTTTAAAGTTTTGATTAACTAAAAGTCATTTGGTTTCCGTCCCATAGGAAAAGATCTGTCCATGCACAGACAGTGTAAGTAACCTTTTATTGTAGGTGTTCAGTGACGTGAGAAGTAAAAAAAGAAAAAAACTCTTACTTTTTTTTTATGAAAAACCACAAATATGGACCTAATTACATTTTAACTTTGAAGAAAAGTTATAATTTACATCAGTCAAATATGTTGCAGGTGCTCACCTCTCATGTTTCTTTATGTACTGAGGTTTATGAACACAGAACACACCTGTCACAAGATGGTTTATATTTACTGACCTAGAACAGTGGTTTTTAAACATGTTTTTACTTCAGGCACACCAACATGCAGTCTGGAAATTTCAGGGCACCTCTGGCATTTTATAGGTATGCTAGTGTAAAAGTCCGTGTACATGGGCCAAGGCCCGGGTAATGTTAAACCTTTGAGTGCCAGAGAGATACATAACACATTGTAAAGCAATGCGTTGTGTACCTCTCTGGCACTCAAAGGTTCAAGAGGCCAGGTCAAGAGGCTGGTCCTGCTCTGAATACTGCCGCCTCACTGGCTGTGCACGCGATGCAGTCATGCGCTTTAGAGACTGCCTGAATGCACAGAATGTTTTGGCGGTCTCTACTGCTCATGACTGCATCAGACAAACATTCTGACCTTTTATATTGTGGGATGTAAAAGGAGTAATCAAGGGTAAAATGCATAAATGTACATTTTTTCTTACAAGCAAAGGTATTGGGTCATAAAATCACAAGTATAATGTATATAATCATTTCCTTAAACATACATTTAAAACTCAATATTCACCTTTTTTTCAAAGTCTTCATCTAAAACAATGGCACCCTAAGTTTGATCAAAGCTTATCTTGTAATTAAAGGGATAGTAATACTTAATATGTAAAAAAATATATATATTGCAGTGGTTATACTCCTGAGTAAAACAAGGATACCCCTACTGCTGAGAGGTGTTTTATTCAAACGTTATTACAGATTAAATGTGACTTTTTTAGGTGCAATATCACAGTGGCCTGAAACTGTACAGGGGCGCTGTTGCTACACCATCCTATAGACAACTCTGGTCAGTTGACTATAAATCTCAATAGGATGGTGTAACAAAAGCGCCACTGTACAATTTCACTGTGATATTGCACCTAAAAAAATTCAAGTTTGAGCTGTAATAATACCTTTCAGCAGTGGAATTCCCCTTGTTTTACTCAGGGGGATACACTCTACAACATATTTTTTTTTACATATTAAGTATTACTTTCCCTTTAAAGGGATAGTAATACTTAAAATGTAAAAAAAAATATATGTTGTAGGGTTTATTCCCCTGAGTAAAACAAGGGTACTCCCACTGACAGATATTTTATTAAAAACTAGTTGAACAGCCCGTTACACGGGCCACAGTGCCTCTGGCAGCCGGTCGCGGGGCAGTCACATGCAGTGGAGACTGCCCACGCCTCGGCTGATACAGAGCTGGATGCTCCTTCGGAGCGCCCAGCTCTGTATCAGCCGCGGCGCGGGCAGTGTCTACTGCGCATGACTGCCGCACACGCAGCAGTGTCTACTGCGCATGTCGGGCGTTACACACAACTTAGCGAATTATTATATAGGATTATAACAGCTCAAACTTGAATTTTTTAGGTGCAATATCACAGTGGCCTGAAAATATACAGTGGCGCTATTGCTACACCATCCTATGGAGATTTATGGTCTACAGACAAGAGCAGTCCATAGGATGGTGTAGCAACAGCACCACTGTAAATTTTCAGGCCACTGTTATATTGCACCTAAAAAATTCAAGTTTTAATAAAATATCTCTCAGCAGTGGGAGTACCCTTGTTTTACTCAGGGAGATAAACCCTACAACATATATTTTTTACATTTTAAGTATTACTATCCCTTTAAATCCTTTTTAATTACAAACTTGTTAAATTGTGATTGTTGATTGAGATTATAGGCGAGATGTATGAATCTGCTGATGCAACTCATTCTCATGGGCTTTCTGATCATGTGCCTGCACACCCAGGTATGTAATAGAACGTATGAGCTTTTTAGTGGAGAGCGGTGCATTAGACTTTAACAATGCTTTGGATTCCTTTCTGGCACTTAAAGGGTTAATGGAAGCCGGCCTAGAATGTCTAACCTACAGTGCACACATGGAAATGGTGTGAAATCACAGCAAGTTCCTCTGGCTGATATTTATAAAAGCAAACTAGAGTTATTCTGGAGTAAACCAGCTGCACCACACAGATAAATAAAAATTCCTAAATTCCCATGCTCTAGTATAATGCTTTTTAACCCCTTGAATACTAGAGAGGTTGCCAATACATTAGTTTGCAATGCATTGGAGATCCCTCTAGCATTCAAGGTGTTAAAAACCCAGAATAATTTAACAGAATCTTTGCTGATTTTTTCCCCATTGCCCAAAATGTTTAGCTGTTTTTTCAATTGTTTACTTACTTATATGTACTTCGCGTTGTTGCTCCAAAAACATTGCTGCTGCTAGTGCTGACAGTGTGCCTTGTAATTCTCAGGAGTGGGGGAGGAGGAGATGATTGCAAATGTTATAGCAGGGGACCTTTAGTCACACTTGCCATCCCCAGGCAGTCGCACTACTACTACTAAGATTCAGCAGCTAGAGACTCAGAGTGTTGGGGGTGAGGGAGGAGGTGATAGTGATGAAGACTCAGAGATTGAAATTGATATGGTTACTGTTAGTGATAGTGAAGCAGCTGGTAGGACTAGCGGGACATCAGTAGATCCTCTTGCTGATGGTAAGGTGGAAGAGGAAGTGATGTGGAGTGGCCAGACTAGCAGTCAAGGGAACCCACAACATCCCCTGACCATGTGATTTCCCTTTGTCCAGCATTGTTACTCTGGGACATGATACTGAGGATGGCAGAACTGGTGGCTAGCAGCAGTAATACCACCGTGAGTACAAATCAGCTGCCTGTGCCTGCTGCTATTGCAGCCAGTCTCCATTCTTCATCTCAAGAGATGGCAAGTATGACAGTAGGTGGTCCCTCTGTCACATATGCCATCACTTCCAAAAGGTGAGACTCTAATGGAGGAGCTGCAGCAGCAAGGAGGGACTGGTGGTGGTGATGATGAGGAGGGTGATTGTGGAGCAGCTGCTTTGGAAGAGACATTAATGGCCTTTTTAGCCCAAACCAAGAAGGAATGGGGGACCAAGATACAAATGGTGATGAGCGTCACCACTACCACCAGAGTTTCAGAGTTTTCTGCTGTTGTAATCCCCATTGCTGCTGAGTTGTAAGGGTCACAGAATGATGAGGAGCAGGTCACTGTACCACAGACCACTGTGGACACAGTGGGAATGGGGTTCAGCAGTAGTGATGTGGGACTAGGACAGGCTCTACTTGCCAGCAGCAATAATCCTGGTCCTAGTTGTAGTGCTGATTCTGAGGCAGCACCAGCAACAGTAGAAACATCATCCTCTGCTCCAGCCAGTGAAGGGGAATGTGGAGGAGAAGAAGAAAGAGGCCATTCTTCTACACCTTTCACCTCCCCCCCGAGGTCCTGGGTGTGGGACTATTTTTTTTATTGAGGCAGGCATAATGCAGTCATCAGCAATGGTACTGTGCACAATTTGTGGTAAATCGGTGAAAAGAGTAAAGGAGGGAACACACCTTGGCATAACCATCCTCATAACACATATGAAACAAAGATATAATAATGCTGTTCTTGCTGATGCTGCTGAGTTGTTTAAGAAGGAGAATGATTAGGCAGTCCCACGGGAATAGGATAAACAACAGCAGTGGTATGGGTAATCGTGTCCGATACAGGAAGCCAATTTGTGTCCCGCTTCTGGAGGTGTTTCTGTGCTCAGATGGGAATTCAATTGGCATTCTCCTCTGCGTACCACCCACAATCTAACGGTGTGGCAGAAAGTTCAAATCAAGCCTTAGAACAGTTTCTCCACTGCTATATCTCTGACCACCACTATAATTGGGCTACCCGGTTACCTAGGGTGGAGTTTGCCAAGAATTGTGCTGTTAACTCTTCTACTCAGAGTTCCCTGTTCTTGGTCAACTATGGGTTCCAACCCTCGGTTCTTCCTGAGACCTTCCAAGCACAAGCGATTCTGGCTCTTGACAAGCATTTGAGGGCACTCTGTTGCTCTTGGGCTCGGGTACAGCATACCCTACATGGTTCTGTGCAGTGACAAAAAAAGCAGGCTGATCGTAGGTGACTGCCGGAACCTACCTTCCAGGTAGGAGACAGAGTGTGGTTGTCTTCCCATAACTTGCACCTCCAGGTTCCTTGTAATAAATTGGCTCCTTGATTAGTTGGTCCTTTCCATGTGTTGCGTAAAATTAACCCTGTATCATAAGCTCTGGAACTTCCAGCCCATATGAGCATTCATAATGTCTTCCATGTTTCCCTGTTGAAACCCTGGGTCTGCAACTGGTATACTTCCACTCCTGTCCGTCCTGCTGCCGTGAGAGTTGCAGATCACGAGGAATATGAAGTACAAAATATTCTGGACTCCCGTTTGATTCAAGGGTGCCTACAGTACTTTATTCATTGGAAGGAATATGGTCCAGAGGAGCGCTCCTGGATTCCAGCTGATGATGTTCACACTCCTATCTTGATACACAGATTTCATGCACACTTCCCTGACAAACCCCAGCCCAGAGGGGGGGCCTTTGAGTGGGGGGGACTGTCACAGCTTACCTTGTTTCCAGCTCCGCCGCTTCAGTCGATGCTCGAAATGACGCTTCGGCATCAGCGGCCGTCCATGCCGCAAGGATTGATGCAGGAATATGGCAAGCGGTTGGATCCGTCATCTGCAGGCGCGAGGCTTCAGAATGAAGCAGGCCTCTGTTTTATGTGTTGCTTCCTGTAGTCTCCTCCTACCTACTTCCTCCCTCTGAGGTACTCCTCCTACCTACTTCCTGAAGAGGGGTTTAAAGAGCAGATTGAGTCCTCACTCAGTTGCCCTTGCGTTGTTGTTCTACATCCATCCTGGTGCTGACCTGTGGCTCTGTCTGACTATTTGTCACGGAGTAACTAGAGAAATAAAGACATTGACGAGTACAGATAAAATGAATACATTTTATTGAAACACAATAGTAGCAGCAATGTACCTTTCACTTTCTCGAGACCAGAAATGGACAGTGCACACATTTCCTTCACCCTTCACTAGGCAAGTGTGAGATGGACCCACGTCTATACCCTAAGCACCAAAGTAGCAACTCCACGACCTTCTCGAGACCAGGTGTGAGGACAGTGAACAACACTGCCTCAACCCTTCACTAGACAGGTGTCAGCTAGTATACATATGGCCCGTAATAACCTTCACGAGACTAGATATGAGGACAGTGCAGCACTTCCTCAATCCTTCACAAGTCATGTTAAAATAGCGCAACTATACCCTACCGCTAGGGTATACCAAAAGCAAGGTAAACTGCACCTAGAACGCTACGTGAGGCAACAAACCACCCAAACCTAGACCGCAGAAGGTAACTGACAAGGACTGACAAGCACTGCTACAGGAGTAGCAAGCGTGGTGGTAACAGTAGGCCCAGGAAGCCGAGGATAATGATAGCCGGGGCTGGGTAGCCAAGGCTGGCAGTAAACCAAGCCGGGAGCACAACAGAGGAGGAGGTAGTTAAACGAAGCCAGGAGTCAGAGCCGGATCGAGTAGTCAGACAAAGCCAGGGTCTAGAGCCGGATCAGGTAGTCAGACGAAGCCAGTAGTCAGAGCCAGATCGGGTAGTCAGACGAAGCTATGAGTCAGAGCAGATTGTGTAGTCAGATGAAGCCAAGAGTAAAACACAGGAATCAGTAAATGGACCAACACAGAACTAGGCTCAGGTACACCACGAAAGGGCACTGAGTAATGGAAATGCTGAGGCCTTTAAGGCCTAGTAGCTGGGCGGAGACATGACATCAATTACCAGTGACCTATAAGAACAGCGACTTGCATTGAGCGACAGCCAGGAAGTAGCAAGGTCGCTGTTACAGTAACGTAACACTCAGAGGCATAACTAGAAGCCTCCGGGCCCTAGTACAAGAAGTGCCACGGGCCCCCCACCACATTTGCCCACCTGACTACATTGACCCCCTCCACAATGCCCCCATCTCCTACCTGGAGCTCCTACAAGGTCCTCTTAGTAATGCAAAGCACTGGGAGATGATGTAATTTCCCAGCGCACTGCAATACTAAAGAGCTGGCGGGAGATTGCGGGCGCCCATGCACTCCAGGGGCCCGGCCTCCCCCTGCGACCCCTATGACTCCTATAGTTACGCCACTGGCAACACTGGAGGCAATCACGGACACCGTAATACTATTCTCCACTCCTTGTACATAGCGGATACCCAATCTGGTGCAGACCTGTGGCTCTGGCTGATTAACTATTCTGTGTGTGATCCGGCTTGTCTGACCATCCAATCTGGTGCTGACCTGTGGTTCTGTATGACTATTCTCCTGTCTACACCTTGTGTATAGTAAACACCCAATCTGGTGCGGACCTCTGGCTCCGGTTTAGACTATGTTCGACTTTATGCTCCTTGAGACTGATGGCAAGCGTGCGTTAGTGTCTTCCTAGCACTGTCCCTTGGGAGATCCCTTTACATTCTATCTGACTGCAAGCGTGAGTCAGGTTGTCTCTAGCAGCGATTCCTGAGTACCTTCCTGGATAAAGAGACTACAGGGGCGCGTGCCTGTCTCTGGTAGAGGCTCCCTCATTCAGGCAGACTCCTATTCCTGATAGAGTTGCTGACCTCTAGTGGGACCTCTACTGTTCCTAGTGTCTTTTCCTGTGATTACTTATATTTATTGTTTTATTCTGTTTGTATTGTTTAATAAAGATTGTCAATTTTACTATACCGGTCTGACTCCTGACTTGTTCTTGGGAAACCATTACACTTTGGGAAATAACATTTGCTATGTGCTGTGTGTTTATTCAATGTTCCCATTGATTTCAATGCAATGAGATAGGCTAAAAAAACTGCACTTTTCACAGGAAATTATTTTCCAAGAGGGAAATGCCATTATAAGCCGATTTCGGTTTGAGGGAAAATTTTAGCCTATCCCTAGACCTTACTTAACACTTTAAGGATTAGAGGGGCCTGCAACATAATTTTACACACCCCTCTGGTCCTTAATGGTTTAAGATAACCAGGTGCAGTGAGCAGTGTTTGAGGTCTGGAGGGGTCTACTAGCAACTGGCATGTTGGTCTCCATGCACATGACTTCCATGATTGATTGAAAATGTTGTCTCTTGAACCAAGCTTTTAGGATTTTCTGACCATAGTAAAGTACGTGAGGGTTAATAATAAGAATGCTGAGTATCTAAGTTCACATAGAAAAATGTAAGGTAGCTTATAAGCTTATAGATAGCATGTAATAGTTAATAAAAATTACTTTTTTCCCTCTAATGCCATTACATAATTTAGCAGTATCTGACCCTCGGTTCATTGTTCTTTTCTCAGTTTAGCCTTTGAGGGGAAAGTTTGGAAACCCTGATTTAGAAATTTAAAAATATATGGACGGTGAGACTGGATACAGGATGTGTGTCTGAAAGATCTGTTCAAATACACAAAACAAGTTACTACTAGTTACATGAAGATTCCATCGGGATGCAGAAAAGATATAAAAGAACATTTAAATGCTATTATTTTTCTAATTTTATTAGGAGAGAAATGACGGCTAGAGTATCATGTAGACCAGGTCTGTCTAGGATCCACAGCATTTCCTTAAAACAGAGGAAACATCAATGTTATTGATTTCCTGTAATGCTGCTGTACTTTAGTTTCATAGAATAAGGTGACATATAAATCTTAGTTCCTTTGATGACCTGCAGATGTAACTGCATTGACAATGGGGGAGGAAACACCTAATCTACATGACAGCATCACAAACTGAGGCTGACGTACTAAGAAGTTCTGAGTCAATTCTGGGGCAACCAATAGTGCCACGTGGACAAGTAAAATCCCCATTGATGTTCATTTTTTAACCCCTTGAATGCTAGCGTTCTCCACATTTTGCAAAGCATAGCATTGAAGACTGAAAGCCTGATTTAAGGCCTGATTTAAATCCATGAGAATTTTAGGAGTTTTTCTGTCCCCAGTGGTACAGATAGTTTGCTCCAGAACAACTCCAGGGGTTTAAGATGAGATAGACTCTCCAAGCAGAGATTGGAGAGTTTATCTCATCTTTATCACACCTTAGTGTCTCCCGCCTCTCCAGTTCTATTTACTACATCTTGAACACTAAGACACCACAAGGTTTTACCTAGTGATCAACATGTGTAGTGAACTTGTTCAGGAATTTATTCAATTTAGTATTGATGCCTTGATAAAGGTCCTTGTGTGGACCGAAACATTGACCTAAATTTTGCATCATTACATTTTGCGCTATGTCCATCACAAGTCCCATGGGTGCTGCCCTTCATTTCTAGCTGTTGCATCTCTTTTTGATATTGTGCACCTGGGCCATAACCTACTTTAAGAGTGAGTGCTTTCCACTTTCTGACTGTGTGTGTGTGTGCGTACATATATAAATATATATATATATATATATATATAGAGAGAGAGGGGGGGGGAGAGAGAGAAATGTTGGTTAATTGGTTTAGATGCCAAATGAATGAGTATCACAGTACATAATAATACCTTTTTATTGGACTAACATTCAGTTTTAAGGACAAGCTATCACGAGCAACAAACTCCCATTATTAAGCGGAATGTGGGCGGCAAGCAAAGAGATGGGGAGAAACATAGTGAGAGAGAGATAAAGAGACATAGATCCAAAGTACATAGAAAGAAATATAAAATGGGAAAGGAAAAATCTCCCCCAGCATTCCACTTGATAGGAACTTCATGTGATTTGTAGCTGATCAGCTTGTGTTTTCCTGATCAAGGCATTTAATGTATATGATTCATTTTTTTAAGTATGCTTTTGACTAAATAAAGGGAGCTTGTTGCTCTTGAAAATATGTCCTTAACATTGAATGTTAGTCCAATAAAAAAGTATATATATGGGGCAAAACCCATGGGACTTTCAGAAGGCAATAATAGGCCATCAATAAATTACGTATTACTGCCATCTGCAAGTCCCACTGCTGCTGCCCCTTCTATTTGTCTGCTTATGTAATCATTCAGGGATTGTGCACCTGGGCAACAGTAACTTTATACAGAACGAGTGCTTCCACTTCTCCTCCCATTGCTATATATTAATAATATCACTGAAATATGGCAAGGCAGCTGGACCTGATAAAGTCACTACTGAAATGTTGACAGCCAGAGGTCAATCCTTATTCAAAACCCTAACTAAATGATTTTCAAAATACCTATGACTCAGAAAAGTACCTGAAACATGGAAAAATGCAGAAGTCATCATACTGAACAAAGAAGGTGATAAGGCGGATCTAAAGAAACTACCGACCAATAAGTCTATTGCCAGTTATCTGCAATGATTTCACAAAGGTACTATCAAGAAGAATGGACACAATACTTAATGTGGCACAACCTAAAGAAAAAGCAGGTTTCGGAAGTGGTTTTGGTACAATGGACCATATCCAGACTACAACACGTTATAGAGCGGCATAATGAATATAACCTTCCATTATGCATAGCCTTCGTTGACTATGAAAAGACCTCTGACTCAGTGAAAAAGCAAACAATAATCAATGCCCTGATCAGCCAAAAAATAGACAAAGCTTGCATCAATAGCCTCCAATCAGCATATGAAAGTATAACTGCATCAAGAGAGGTCATCAACAATGATAAAGTTCAGATCAATATAGAAAAAGGCTTCAGACAAGGAGACACAATCACCCCAAAAAATTTTCCACAGATTAAATTGGGACAAAAAAGGACTTAAGACCAATGGAGACTACATATATCAGATGGTATCATACGCTTTGCCAGTAGTCCTGAAGAACTGCAAGAGCGCATTGTAGAGCTACTAGAGTAAAGCAAACATTTTGGTCTGAAGATGAATAGCAACAAAATGCAGTTCATGTTTAACAAATTTACCATACCAAGGAAATCACAGTAGATGGACAAGAACTATAAGAATTTGGCAAGTATGTTTACCTTGCACAGAAAATGTCAACAGATGGAAAAACACCATGATGGAAAGTGAGCAACAAATAAAATTGGGATGGAAGCTTTGGAAGATTTAGAACTACTGTCTTTATAAGACAAATTTACCACTCTGCATCAAGCGAAAGGTTTTGACCAGTGTGTACTCCCAGTCCTTGCTTATAGCTGTAAAGTACCTAAATGGATATGGGCAGGTCAGATAGCAAGAAGATCGGATGGAAGATGGACCAAATTAATTTTGGAATAGATTCCATTTGATACTAAATGTCCAAAAATAAGACCAAAGACAAGGTGGGTAGATGAAATTCACAAATTTGTTGGGACACAGTGGCAACAAAAAAACAAAAGATGGAAGTTGTTGGAAGCTTGCTGAGTAGGCCTTCATCCTGCAGTGGACTGACAACTGCTGAGGATGAAATATAGCTCAGTGTATGTGTATATATATATATATATATATCTATCTATATATATATATATATATATATATATATATATATATATATATATAAAATATTTTAAAAAAACCCACAATATCAGCCCCAATAGTGGGAAATGGCGCCCACTAATATCCTGATCTGTGGAATATGATGAACCCAAGGAGTACAGTCCATCGCTACTATCCTCTAGCCCCATAGTGCACAGGGGAATACAAAAACAATACAAATGTAGCAATAAGGAGAGCTAGACAGTGACTCCTAAATAATCAAAATACTGAGATGCATTTGAGCAAAAAATGTGCAAATATTTATTAAACATATAAACACAAACATGAGCCCACACTCAGTAGGAATTACATATTGTACATAACAATATAGTCTCTAAAAACTTTCCTGGACCAGAGCTCCTAAAAATGTAAAGATCCAGCCTATACATGTGTGCACACTGTAAAAAAAATATATATATAATAAAGTGATTGTGTCCTAATATCCTAAGCAGGATATTAGTGGGAGCTATTTCCCAGTACTGGGGCTGATATTGTGGGTTTTTTGTATATATATATATATATATATATATATATATATATATACATATATACATACACTGAGCTATATTTTATCCTCAGCAGTTGTCAGTCCACTGCAGGATGAAGGCCTCCTCAGCAAGCTTCCAACAACTTCCATCTTTTGCTTTTTTGCTGCCACTGTGTCCCAACAAATTTGTGAATTTCATCTACCCATCTTGTCTTTGGTCTTATTTTTGGACATTTAGTATCAAATGGAATCTATTCCAAAATTCATTTGGTCCATCTTCCATCTGATCTTCTTGCTATCTGACCTGCCCATTTCCATTTAGGTACTTTACAGCTATAAGCAAGGACTGGGAGGACACACTGGTCAAAACCTTTCACTTGAGGCAGAGTGGTAAATTTGTCTTATAAAGACAAGACAAAGACAGTAGTTCTAAATCTTCCAAAGCTTCCATCCCAATTTTATTTGTTGCTCACTTTCCATCATGGTGTTTTTCCATCTGTTGACATTTTCTGTGCAAGGTAAACATACTTGTCAAATTCTTATAGTTCTTGTCCATCTACTGTGATTTCCTTGGTATGGTAAATTTGTTAAACATGAATGGCATTTTGTTAATATTCATCTTCAGACCAAAATGTTTGCTTTACTCTAGTATCTCTACAATGTGCTCTTGCAAATCTTCAGGACTACTGGCAAAGCGTATGATACCATCTGATGTATGTAGTCTCCATTTAATCTGAGAAAAATGTTTTGGGGTGATCGTGTCTCCTTGTTGGAAGCCTTGGCACTCACGTAACTCACTTAAGGAAGATCCGTGTAGTGGACCAAAACTTTGCTGATTTTCGATGCTGGTGTAACCTGTATGTAACTTTTTACATGGATTAAGTCTTTTTGATATTTACAAATCTGTGAGTGCATTCCTCTTATATATAAATATATATATATATATATATATATATATATATATATATATATATATATATATGTTCTTCCATGAAGCATAAACACCTAGCAAGCTCAGGTGGGTAGCCAGAAGTGTACACTGTCAATGATGAGAGCACTCTTGTGCATAGCATGGCAGCTCTCAGTCAGTCAAGTGTTCAGATAGCCTGTGCAGTGCACAGAAGATCCAAACACATCAGCGTTTTCCTAACAGCACAGATGGAGCACTCCAATTCTGTTACAGTGACAGAATCTATGGAGATCTCCCCATGAGGTTGTTCTCCTAGAGCTAGAAGACTCCTTATTAGTCAAGGTTGTTCCTTCTTCCTCTTATGAAGAAGAAGGCTGTGGGGGCAAAAGAAGACATACTGTGCTACTTTCTTACTCCTCTTCAGGGTCCTCTGAAGAGGATAACCCTGGCCCCTAACTCCCTATTGATCATTTGCACAAAAATACTAGTAAATGTAAAATAAATTGGGAAAACATATACAGGAATGTATTTGCCTCATTTGAGGTTCTTCAAAACACAAAACAAACTAGGAATAAACATGAAGCTTGTTGGAGCATTAGCTGTCTCTCCCATTCTTATTCTGGGGCATTTGTCCATTCATTGGTGTCCCTCCACAGTGCTCAGCACCCTTTTGAAAATCCTTAATTAAGGAGGATGAGAAATTATATTGGCTTTCATCAGATACAAGCCCCTGTGGCTTCAGAGATATACCCAACACTCCTTTCTGTAACAGGAGGCTCTGAGTTAGTTGATACAATGTATCAGACACTGTGCAAATCTATTTTAAAATCACAGATACCGTCTAGCCACTCCTTTCAAAGTTTGATAAAGCGGAGAGAAAAGGGTATTCAAGACATGCATCACCATCTGCCTTACTGGCGTCCAAATTAGTCTTTCTAAAAACTTCCAGCAGGTCTGTCTTAATTGTAAGTAAAACCTTTAAATACATTGCTGATAATAGGAGGTTCAGATGGTTAAGTACATGAATTTCCTAACATGGTATTTTCTCACTTGTTTGGTCCGTCAAGCATCCAAGAGCTGAACGATTGGTACAAAGAGAAAAGATAATTTTCTGATCTTAAGAAAGAAGTCCTTTTGAACCAAGGGTCACCCTTTTAGGAAATAAGGGAAAGACCTGAAACTTTACACAAACCCACTTCAAGCACCATTCAAGAAAGCAAAAGCCTGGTGCAGCTAAAGGCTCTTGTACCAGATGGGGACCTGCTGCCAGACAAAAGTTTTTCCAAATGGATAAGGGAGCAATTACAGACTCCATGCACTTTACACTGGGAAGATATCACATCAGACAAATGGGTGACAAAGATACAACTTCCTCTTATAAGGCTCCCTGTCCAGTTATCAAGAGAAATGAGCCCAAATTTAGATAATTCCCTTTTGGTAGCATTAGGGAAAAATAGAATTAGCAGACCTGGCCTTAATTGGATGGCTGAGTCCCTTCTTCCCCATTGCAAAGTCAGGAGGGTCATTGAGGCTAGTTTTAAATGTCCAAGCCCTCAATCAGTACCCCAGAATCAAGAGATTCAGGGTGGAAGGAATCCCATATGGCATCTACCTGATTCAGGAAGGTTTTTTCTCTATGAAGATGGAGTTTAAGGATGTCTTCCGCTAGATTCTCATATCAAAATAAAACAGACAATTTCTGGGGTATAAGTAGAAAAGCGAGATGTATGTTTGGACTGTCTGCATTTGGCCACTCAAATGCTCCATATGTTTTCTCACTTCAGGCAGAAAGGGATCATTTGACTCTATTATCTAGATGACATTCTCATCATCAACTCAAACCCCAAGTTTTTGATAGAACAAAGAGATATGATGATATCTGTTTTCCAAAATTTAAGCTTTATTGTCCATTTCCAAAAGTCCATCCTTGAACCTACACAAAATCTCATATATTTGGTTTCACCCTAGACACAAGAGACAGGACCAGAGGCATTCTAGATTCATAGATGGACACTTTGAAAGCACATTTATAAAATCTCTTAAGAGAACCATATTCTGCTGGACTGCCCAAGCAGAATCGAAGATTCAGGTGTACTAACTAATGTGTTTGATGATCACTCCATAGTCTACAATCAAATCTTGTCCCAAAACAATAGTTACTAGTTAATTCAGGAAATGTAATCTCTGATATTTCCTAAATGACCTAAAATATTGCCTTTAACATTGAACAGACTTAATACCTGACCTAGACTCGGGAATTTACTTGCAGTTCTAGTAGGTCTGTAAATCCAAAGCAATGCATTGTGTAGCCCTCTGGCACACAAATAGTTAAGCCTTTGAGCACAGGGAAGCAATGTGCTGGCACCACTCTCGCACTCAAAAGGATAACAGAATGGAATCATGAACAAGGAGCTGATATACTGTTATATTCCAGTCTCACAGTCTGGCTTGATGCTTTACCAGAACACCTTAGCCTTGTGACTGTTGTTCTTGGAATTGCAAGTGTGTCCATCTAGATGTGGTTCCAGCTCAACTAAAATAAGATGTTCATCCTTGAGGATGATACTTTTGACCCCCAGCATTAACCCTTTGAATTCTATTGAGGTGCACAAAGCGTTGCTGTGCAATGCACTGCATGCTCCTTTGGCATTACAGCAAAGGCACTCTTATTTTGGCACCACTTCCCAGCATTGCACCCCACCATCATACCAAGCATCTTCATAGGAGAAGCTTCCAGTCAGTTCTGAGCACCTCTATCCTCTACACTTGAACTAGTACTGTTGACATTAAAATGGCAGACATTAGAAGAGTTTGCTTAATAAGCTTGGGATGGGGATGTGCTGCAGGTAATAGTGGTAGTTGTTACACAGAAAAGAACAAGGTATACACCAGTTAACGGAGCATCAATGCATAAAAATGAAACTGGGTACTATACCTTTAACTATCTTGTACTAAAAGATATTACAGTTAGCATCTGTGAAAATAATGTATTTTATTAGAGCATAACATAATCATAGACATGCTTTTTTAATCCATTTGTAAACTATACTATTTAGGGAGCATTTTGTGCTGTTTGTAATAAGAACTAAAGGTTGTCAGGTAATTTATTGTGATGCTGATTAGTGCCTACCACTCTTGTATTCAGAAAGGATATTATCTTATTTTGTGTCATTTACAGACAATGCAGCACTATTACTCCTGAAACATCCATCAAGACTGTGTGAATGGGTGCCCCCAACAGAGAGTACAGATAGGCCTTGTAAACAAACAGATACTTTTTATAGATACTTGTATTCAAGTATAGATAAACCCAGTTCGTTTTTACATGTTACTGGTCCTTTAAATAGATACCATTAAATAGACCAAAAGCAGGGAGGTGGCAATATATTCAGCCATAGACAAAAAAGAACAATGAAGACATTTTAGGGTTAACTATCTGCACCACAGGGGAAAATCTAATTTTCAGCAGTTCAAATGGGTCTTATAACTCCGTGGATGACTTTATAGCATTCAAGATTTAAGGAATTTTTATTTTTCCACTGGGGTGCAGTTGGTTTGTTCCAGAACTGCTTCTCTTTTTTCGTGTGTATGTCCATTAGTGATCTACAAATGTAGCCAACATTTATCCAACCAGTAGTAAACTACAACAAACTACATTTCAGTTTTTTTTTCTATTAACTAGCAAAATGAAAAGTTTGGGCAAGCCAACTGTACCATAAGGGACTTTAACCCCCTAGATTCTAGCTAGTTATCCAATCCACTGAGAAGCAATAGGTTGAGGCCCCTCTACCATTCAAATGGTAACTAAGTACATTTAATTCACTGGATATTTTGAGAATATTTATGTGTCCTATATGCATACCTGGGAACTTTTTCTTCTGGCCTCCTCAGAGGGGATGCCTGTGGTGCTGCTGAGGGATACAAATGATGCAATTTGTGTCAAAAGGGGATGGGGCTTAATCACGACTGGGGGCAGGGCTTCAGAAAAGTGTAAAAGCATAGGGGAATAGGCTGGGGAAGGAGGGGACGTGGGCAGGGAGTGGGTGGAACAGATAGGGAAGGAACACCAATGGGCAGAGTTTCTTAAGAAACTGCCCATACCCAGAGAAACAGACTCTGCCCCAGAGATCCGGTAACGCAGAGTAAAAACTGAGAAAAACCTGGAGACTTCCCCTCTATGCCTGTATGATACATTTAGTGTTCTCCAAAAATTCCTTCTCTTATTTTCTGCCTAAAATCATTAGTAATATACAAATGTAGCCAACACTTATCCAGCAGCAGCAAATTCCACTGTACGAAATGTCACTGTATTTCCCATTAGCTAATACACATTTCCAAATGTGTCTGATACACGTGTGCAGTCAGCACTCATTAAACCTTTAAGGACCGGGGGTGTGCAATGTTTTTCAAAGCAAGGCATTGCACACCCAACTGGTCCTTAAAGTGTTAAAGCATGTTGCGTGGGCACAACCTGACCACTATCAATAATAGTGGCTAAATCTCTACGTTCTCTTGAGTTTTTCCATTTTAATATTGCAGATTACAGTGGAAATGTGACCCCTTAATAAAAAATAAAAAGTAACATAATGTGATTTTTTTTCTCATGAAAAAGAATTGAAACCAAATACATTGTGACTATTTGTTAAAAAGGTTTACATATGTCGAGTTCCACAACTAGCACAAGAACTAAATGCAATTCCAGATGTGTTACTTTCCTGCAGTAGATATCACACACACACCCTGGCCTTCATGGGAAATTCAGGTCCTGTAATGCTAGGAGAGACTTCTGATTACTGTAGGGAAGGTGACGATTCTTTCTTTTTTGATATATTTTGAACAGGTTTTGTAAGCGTGTCTCTTAAATGGGAAGTAAAACCTTCTAATAATACCCCCCAGTTACCCTAATATGTCCAGAAAATTATGGCCTCTATGAATTTTGCCATTTTGCGACTGTCCAACAGATAATATCAGTCCTGGATGTAATGTCCATGGATACAGATATGACAGATGCCGACAGGTTTTTCAAACTGAAGCAGAGGTCATAATCCTACTTAACCCTTTAAGGAACAGACGGTTGCACAACGCACTGACAAGCAATGCATTGCATACCACTTTGTTCCAGAAAGGGTTAAAATTACCGTTTGCAGTGGGAAGAGTTTTTTTTCTGTGTTACAGCTAACAGTTATGTCCTCCTGTATGGACCTGACATTCAGGGCTGCTTAACCCTTTGAATACCAGAGGGGTATGCAAAGCAATGCGTTGCGTACCCCTCTGGCACTTAAAGGGTTAAATGTTACTTCTTGAATCACAAAGCAATAAAAAATTCAGAGCGGTTAATAGGATTTTCAGGTCAAAGTAAGGAAAGGGGGGTTATTATTAGTTGTTCTACTTTAATTTGTTTAACCTCTTAAGGACCCTTGACATGCCAGGACCATCATGGGAAAATGTCCCTAAAGGACCAGTGACGATCGAGAAAACAAAAAAAAAAATGCCCCGAGGCTGGTCCATAAGGGGTTAATAGAAGGAGTTACTTTAGATTTTGTTCTTCATACATCAATCAGTTATATCTATTTATTTTGCTATTGGGGGGGGGGGGTGTTTGCATTTAAACTAGTCACTCTGCTAAATTGGACAGACAAGTCCTATACCAGTGAGTAGGGAAGCTGTAGAGCCCAGATCGCCAGAGAATAGATGTTCTAGTGCTGGAAAATACAAGAGAAATTTACACGTATACCTCCTAATGCGCTTTACAATTGTATAACTGATTTTACATGATAGAAGTCTCCTCACAGATAGTCTCATTATTAGCAAAATAATAATCCTTTTTCACACTTCCACACTGTTGTTGGTTCTTAAAGGTCCTTGGCAAGAGTGTCCCATGAACATGTGAAAAACAAAAAGAAGTATCTTTTTCACTTTTCACACCAATAATCTGTAGGAATGGTACTCACATTGTTTCAGGCATATCTATTCTCTTGGAAGAAACATAGTCACCGACTCACCTCCAGGAGGAAGCGACCGAGGGGAATGTGCCATACATTTGGGAGAGTACCTAAGGGTGTTACCCCATCCTATATAATAATTTGCTAAAACATGTGTAACGACGCAGTCAAGCGCAGTAGAGACTGCCAGTTATGAGGCTGATACAGAAAGGGGCGCTCCGAAGGAGCATCCAGCTCTGTATCAGCCGCAGCATGAGCAGTCTCTACTGAGCATGACTGCACCTCAACCGACTGGCACTGTATCAGCCACGGCACGGGCAATCTCTACTGTGCATGACTGCCCCGCGACCAGCTGGCAGTGGCACTGTGGCCCGTGTAACAGGCTCTTCAACTAGTCTGATACATATAACACAATACTTACCTTACTTAAACATTCCTTATATAAACTCTATGGTATTCTAATGAAGGAACTTGGCTGAAGTCATGCCACCAAAGAAACTGATATTTTTGGTTAATTACATCCCTTTCCTATAAGATATCAGATAAAACTTTCTACCTCTATTTCTTAATTCATGCATACTAGGGCCATTTTATTTAAATTTAAATCCAGAAGTGGTGAATGTTCTTGGATTAGATGCCAGAATTGGTTACAGACTTTCTACTGTGAACACTTCAGGGTATCCCTTAAAATTTGTGGTGTGTTTTCCTAACCTTTCTCTTAATGGTTTGAGGCAGGCACACTTTGTGGACCATTCTCATGAAGATCCTCTGCAGCCGAGACATCCGGTCCCTGACCAGAATACAAGTCTGTCAGCTAGAGTGCTGACGTGACTGAAAGAGGTACGAGGGGGAAACTTTAGAAGGATATTACACCAAAACTATACAAGATATATCAAAAAGACATAGATCCTTTGCTTTATTCTTGTAATAAGTAGAATATTAAACCATGTTAAACCAAAGTATTACTATCCCTTTAATGTTAGGAGCAAACACATTGTACTATGTTATAAAAGAGACTGTTCTAATCAGTTACCTATTTTGATCCTTCCTAATACCAACTTATGTTTTAGGTTTCAGGATTTCTTTCTTTCCAAGTCTTTTCACCCTATCAAATGCCTTCTGATTACAACAATCATCATATCATCTCTCTAGGAAATCTTTCTAGATAAGTTCTCCCTTTTCTATAAAGTCATTTCACAGGTTGCAATTGTGTGACAGTCTGTGAAACTGATTTTACTTTTTAGTCATCCTGGGAAATGTCAGTTGTCTACCTGTATGTTTGGATTACAGGACATTTCTTTCTTAAAAACAGTACCGTGTAACTCACCATTAGTATCCGCTGGCAAGGTAAGGTCTAAAATAGCCACTTTATTAGAATCAATGACATGTGTTAGTTTTATTATTTTCTCGTTGTTATTCAAACCCTCAGACAGATGGAGTCCAAAATATTTTTCCTTCAAAACAGAAAAATAAAGGCTTATGCAAAATATATTGCATATGGAGCATCAGAATACATAAATAGTTTGGGGCTTCGTCAATGTCTCCAGCAGCAGCAGCAGGAAGTCTGGCTGACAACCTTCCCCAATCCTTATTACCTTTCAGGCTGATGCCTGAGCCAGTGTGTGGGAAATTTGAACAGAGACTCGCTTTTATGTGGCCAGTCTCTGTTCAAAATGGCTCCCAGACATCCATTTTACTTTTTAGGTACATATTTGATACATGGATGTTGTATTTGCATACAGACTGTGAAATTCATGCTTACAATACATTTTGCATTCTATAACGGTTTTGTTTCAATGCAAGTATTCCCATTTACACCTGCAGTTGGTTATTAAATTGTAAGTTTAGCGGCGGCTCCCTTTTGTTGTCATTGATAAAATGGTGGTAGAGCACCACGAAATGCTTAGACCGTTTCTTTTTAAAATGTATGTATTAACCATGACATGGTAATATTATAATAAATATATATACATTTTTTAATAGAGTTGGAGCCGCTATTTTTTGCATTATTACTGTTAATATTTGTCCTGCCTATGGGGATATTGTTCTTCCTGTTGTTGAAGAGTCCAGAGGATTCCTGTTTCACTGTGTTCACCCTAATGGAGACGGGAGAACCTCCCCATCTGCCCGGAATGTCAGCTTGATCTGACCAGCCCACTCGTGAGTAATATTTTACTATATCTATTATTGAGAATATCACAGTACCACACTATGAGGCGCTCTTTGTTTTCTATGATTCTATATCCATTTACACATGGCTACATACTTTTTATATTCCAGGTTTTAATCGTTCTTTATCCCAGCTAAGTGGTCTGGCACAACTTACATTCAGACTTTGTAGTAAACAGAGAAAAAATCCCTCCAGTGCCAGTTCCACCGAGAGATTGCAGTTTCAGTTCAATAAGTTAGAAGGTTTTTCACTGATGACTTAATATGTATTTAAATATGTGTATTTATGTGTGTGTATGAGTATGTGAAAACAAAATACATTTATATTAAACTTAACATCAATTAATCTACAGAAAGCAAACAGACAAATATACAGTAACTTTCTGCACAGCTCCAGCTACAATCTCAATCATTTGATTAAACATTTAAAGGGACAGTAATGTCCCAAAAATTTATTTTCCAGTTTTGTAGAGGTTAAAATAATAAACAATATTTTACAAATCTGATCTCTCAAACCACTATGGTTTGAGAAATATAGTCATTGAAATTTCCCCCCTACCTCCCCTTCTCTTGACATCAGCATGTAGTTGACAGCAGGAGATCCCGGTCTGAGGACCAGCCTGCGGCTCTGCAGCAGAGCCAAAATTGCATTATTTTAAAAGAATTACTTCTTTGGAAAGGTCTGCAAAGTGTGCCTGGTTTGCAAGCACACTTTGTAGACCGTTCCAATGAAGTAATTATTTTGAAATAATGCGATTTTGGCTCTGCTGAAGAGCCTCCTCGAGTCATACGACTTGAATCTAATGCTGTCATCAGGAGAAGGGGAAGGAGGGGGAACTTTGAACGCATATATCTCTCAAACTATAGTGGTTTGAGAGATCGGATTTCTAGTATATTGTTTATTATTTTAACCTCTACAAAACTGGATAAATTTTTCTGGGACATTACTGTCCCTTTAATGTATGGGAATGCTGTCTATAGCTCACTAGGCGCAAGATACACTAAAGTAATGTAAATACGTGATATAAATGAGATAAGCTCTCCAGTGAGATAAGCTTTCTAATTCATTCTTATATTGTTCAAATGAATCTATGCTCTGTGATCTAAACTGGCAATATCTTAGTTTCCATAGAGTAACAGTGATTGAATACTTTATCTCACTGGAGAGATTATCTCATCTTTATCACACCTGAACACATAACCTCCAAGCTGTTGGTTGATTAGGATGTTATAAACTAATGAGGAATAAAGATGAGATAATCTCTCCAGTAACTATGTTATTCTACTGAGCCTATGCACAAACGATTTTTCCAACTTATATCTTAGCTCATAGGTTCCATAGGAATTGTAGAGTTTCTCGATGGAGAGTTTATCTCATCTGTATATCACTTTAGTGCATCTCCTTGGATGCAGAACATATCTGCACTGAAATTAACTGTCTTAATTATCTATATTTTTCTGTGCTAAAAAGGTATAAAATCCATTTTTGAAATTTTTTGATGGATCTGGGTACAACATTGCAGTTAACAATAACGGGATTACATGCCTGTCCGAGAAGGGTTAAAAATAAATGAAATGACTCAGACTAGGAGAAAATCCCCACAGTTATTTAGGTTAATTTGAATTCTATACATTCTTGTGTTTTTATTATTTATTTATTTACATATTTCGCCACTCACTAAATATTTGCTATTTTGTTCGAAAAGTCTAATGAATATTGTAGAGAAAAGTTGGAAAAATTATCATGTAGTTATGTATATGTAGTTATGTATACAGAGTCTTTTATTTATTAACCTAAAGAATAGAAATAAATGGGAATAATTAAACTATTTGAAATAGTTCATCATTTTGTACCACTTGGGAATCATATATCTAACTTACACAGATCTTTTTTGTTTGCAATTAATTCTGTGTATTTTAGCAGTCTGGCAGTGACCAGAAGTGTTGAAATTCAGCCAATTGAAAGTAATTGCATTGGTTGAAATACAGTTCCAACACTGACTCTAATTGCCTTTTTTTAAAAGTAGGAAAAAACAATTAGGGGATAAATTTTGTCTTTAATGTATCTGTAATTGTATCTTGTGCAAAGTTCTCTAAGTTCATAGGTTTCCTGTAAAACATAATATCGAGTAATGAATAATGTACTGTTTGGTGACTAGAAACACCACTTTATTTTTTGGACAACTTATAGCAAACATAGGTGTAAGAATACACTTTAAAGTTAATGTTATAATTGTGGCCATATTGCAACTTTCTGATCGTAATTCTAAAATTCATGAATTATTTTGTGCATAATGAGTACTGACCCAATCTGTGCAATTATGGTTAAAGAACAATTAATGTGTTACTAAGACTGCTTAATTGCTTCAGTGATCATCCAACTGCAGCAAAGACAGGGAGTTTTTACAGTAAGGATGGTAAAGTTGTAGAATTCACTCCCACAGGAGTTTGTGTTGGCAGACAGTAGATATATGCCAGGCTTCACTGGTTGACTTGGCTCCCCTTTTGGTGTGAGATTACCCAGAATCTGGAGACAGCTGAGTTTAAAGGGGATCTAGGGTTCGTTGGCAAGCTTGGGAATGTTCTTGTTATGACAGAAGCTGAGGTTAAAGGTGCTGGCAGTGAAGCCAGATATTCTACCACTGGTTGAGCCAGGGGCCAGACCAGGATGAACACTCCAAAGGGCAACTGCAGTAATCTCACATGGATGAAAGGGGCCAAACCCAGAAATATTCAGGATAAAGCAGCTTTGCACTAGGATTACTGCAGGTTTGTAGGTAGTGAACTGTGCAGCTGACAGCTGAACTAGTAGATATGATGCATACTGCAGCTTAAGATTAGGATAACAGCAAGCTTTAGATAATGATCTGTGCTGCTGAGCACTAGGATAACAGCAGGGCTGTAGATAATGAACTATGCAGCTTAGCACAATGATTAGCTGGACTGTAGATGGGACAGACAGTGCAGCTTAGCACTAAGATGACAACAAGCTGCAGGTAATACACTGTGCAGCTTAGCACAATAATCAGCTGAACTGTAGATATGAAACATAGTGCAGCTTAGCACTAGGACCAGAACAGGGCTGTAGATAATGAACTGTGTAGCTTAGCACAATGATTAGCTGAACTGTAGATATGAAAGACAATGCAGTTTAGCACTAGGACCACAGCAGGGCTGTATATCATGAACTGAAAAGCTAGAGCAGTGAACAACAAAACTGTAAAAGATTAACTAAGCAGAAGCACTCTGCTTACCACAGGAATGAGAATATGAATAACTGTGGCAAGCACTACTTCTCTTCACTAGTCTATAAGTGTCAAAGATAGTGAAGTTATAGCAGACAGCAGACAGCAGGCTAGAAGATGTCGCCCAACAACAGCATCTAATGCTTCCACATGGAGCAGAGATGGAAACCGGCACCAATTGTGAGCAGGTCCGCTGGCCAGATCCCAGGGGAAGCAAAGTTACAATGGGAACAGGTGAGCCAGGAAGCCTCAGGCGGTCAGTATAACTTGGATGATGGACAGCTTGACCAGGAAAGATGGAGGCAGAGGCAGACTAGCGGAGGTTCAGCAACAGGAGGCATGAGACACAGGCCAAACCACTAGGAAGGTGGGAAGTCAGAATACAGAGCTGGGTGGGTCACGGGAGGTCTCAAACACAATACAAAGTCAGAAGGCAGGAGAGTATTCAAATAACAGCAGGGTCGGTAACAGGAATCCAAAAAACGACACCAAATCAGTAGAGGAGTCAGGAACACAAGGCTAGGATGGCAACAGGAACAGAAGCTCAGATCAGGAACACACTCTCCGAATAAACTAGAATAATCTGGCCCTAAATGTAAACTGGAGCTGGAATAAAAACACCCACAAGCCAATGGGATTCCAGGGGCATAACAATATAGTCTTTTTAATATTCATTTAAATAAAATCCACATTTATTAAGAATTTGGTGTACTGTTTAGATGTTGTCTATGATACAGTTGGATTGCCCTAGAACTGCTCGGCTTTCTATTTGGTGCATCTTTCTCTTGGTTTCAGCACAGGTAGGATGTTAATGCAATGAGAAATTGAATTGTTAAGAATTATTTTTTAAACACTTGGAAAAAAAGCAAGGAGATCTGGCAAAGACTGAACTTGATGAACTCGTGTCATTTTTCAACCTCATCATCTATATAACTATGTAAACTTATGGATATATTTAGAATAAAGGTGTTTATGTGAAGTTATCAGTTTAATGTTAAACAGGGAGGGTGCTGAGATGGAGAACAGTAGTATTAAACAACATAAAGAGGAAAGGAAGAGCAACAGCAGTAAGGGACACGTAACCAACTGTCTGAGAGGTCTCCAATGCACTGGAACACTCACTTGACTATTGTCTCAGATCACAGCACATGTTGCCCTGGAGGTCCAAAAATTAATAAGGTTATGATCTATACCACTGGGGATCCAAATCTGAAAAGAATGGGTTTGCTGGCAAGACTCAGGATTTGAAATTATTCAGTGGTAGTCCTTCCAACAAACACTGTATATACAATGGCCAGTTCCATCTCCCCTTCCACTATGGGTATTCTAGGCAATCCCCTTGATACTGATGACCTCAAGGAGTGGGGGCCATTGTCTCGAGGCTAAGTGCATGCCCTCAAAGACAATAAGGTCTATGTGCCCATACTAACTGCCAGACACCTTGCACACAGTGCTGAGATCCAATTACCGCAACTGACTAACTCCATCTCTAACCTTGTCCATGGTGCTGAACCTGGGGCCACCACTCTCAGAGTTCTGTGATGTTGGAATGAGGGGAAATTCTGATCTCTGTGACTGGCTAGCTCCATCTTTAGAACCGTTCAAAAACCATGATATAGGGTTTTGTCAGATATACTGGGCATCTAGTAGCGGGCTTTAAAACTGCTTGAGTAGGGTCAGGTGTACCATTACACATATAAAGAATGCAATAGAACTGCAAACATACAAGCTAGCTAAAATGTAAAATCAGACAAGTATTTCTAAAGAGAGCAAGAAAAATACTAAACAGTTCTACAAGTATTTAACTAGCAAAAAGAGTAAATTTGACATTGGCCCTCCTGAAACTGAAATTAAAAAACATAGGGGTGGATAGCACAAGCAGGGGAAAGGGAGAGAGAAAACTCACCTCTAAGTAAATAAAATGTAAGTTAAGAAATACATGTAATATTAAAATCAATCATTAATATACAATTAATGCACATTTATTGCTTAAAATGAAATGTAGAAAGGCATGCATCAAATTTGACTGATGGTAATATGGCAACTGACAGAGTCTTATTAAAGATATTACAATGTATAAGGCATGTAAAATATGTAGCAACTCAAAAATAATTTTTCAAAAAGACAAATTTGATTTGGAATAATAATACACACAATATATCATCTTAAATCTTAAATGACATGCAGTGAATAAGTGGAAATGGTTCCGATGCACTCTTACTTGAAATCAAGTGGAAGTAAGCGTGTCTACACTAACACAGGTCTTTGGCTTAGTGCACAGAAATGCTGCTAGAAATCTCCCTGTAGTCCACCTGCAGATCTCTAGATGTGATGTAGCAGTTTGGGAGGTAGGTTCTTCTGTGTCCTGGTGTGTCCCTGGTCTATAGAATTACTTAACTGGTTCACTTGTTCTTTCTGTCGTTCCAAGTGAAATATGTGTTGACAAAATGACTTTTAATGTTTATGTCCAAAAACAACAAACAATATGTAGCGAGATAAGTTCTCTAGAGCACTATTGTATTTGTGTTAAGTTCTCAATTGAAAAGTCTCTGATGCGTTTCAGTGCAAAGTTATGCCTTTCTCAAGGAGTAAAGACTGGGGACCCACTAGGTTAGGTCTATTTTACTCAACTGGGACATTCATCAATCAGTATACATTCTTATTGAATAGATTGGCAGTTCACTCCATCAATATATTAATTGTCACAATAATCAGATATATAATAACAATTCCTTCTGCCCCGATGTAAGCGAATTAGAAAATGTGAAAGATTAATATATTGAGAAACAAATTGTTCAATTTCTCCATGTCATACAATAAAGATAATATCCGAGATGAGTTTTACATGAGTTGGGGAGTGTGTGATTATCCTTATAGAGGAGAATAATTATGATTGGATGAATATTGAATAGCAATTCAAAAAGTAATAAGTATATTGATAAAAACATAAAATGGATTACATTTGAAAGGGAAACAGAATGACTTGTCATATGTAGTATTGTGTACATAGGGAAAGCATGGAGAAACAAATTGCTAGGCTTCTCAGTATTTTACATGCAAATGCATAATCCTATATTAATAAAAGAAATGAATGACCACATTTAAATATATCAACAATACCATGTGATGTGATAAAACAGGATTACTGAGTGCTACAAAACATCTATTAGACATACCTGTGGGATAACAACCCAATTATGCATAGTGGATCAAAACTTATAACTCAATTGATTAATACATTTTGTGGTGATAGAATGGACCTAGAACATGTATGAAATAGCCATTGAGACATAGAAGACAAATAATAAAATAAATCAAATTTCATGCATATAAAGTGATCCTAATAGATGCAGGACCTCAATCAAAATATTTAATAAAAATATCATTAGAAAAATCAAGGTAGAAAGACTTGATTTTATAAATGGATGCAAAATGAAAAATGATGCAGATTTACAGTGACAACCCAGCTCTCAAGGTGTTCTTGTCCTGGTAATGGCTGTAACTCATTTTTATGATCCCCTTAATGAGGGAAAGATGGAGAAGTCCTAATGTAAATATGACTGATTTAAAAGATTGTGTAAATCTCAATGATTACGGTCGATAACCATTGTACATCTATAGTTTTTTTGGACCTAGTTCTTAGTGTTAACAATAAAAGCCAGATTGCCACCAAGACACACTACAAGAAAGTAGATTCCAACAGCTATATTGATGCTACCAGTTCTGATCATCCAGGGTAGCTTACTAACAGGATTTTCTCCATCTTGTACATCGCTTACTGAGGACAAAGATCGAAAGATTGTGGTGAATAAAGCACCTGGATCCTGTGAGATATACCTAATCGTATAACCTTTATACTTAATATTTATTAATTCACTATCATCAGGCATAGTCCCTGTGATTGGAGGAAAGCATATATAGTTCAATTATTCAAAAAGGGGTCAAGATCTAAACTGGGAATTTATAAATCTGTGGACTTGATTTCTGCAGTAAGACATTAAAAGGGTTATTAAAAATGGCTTAGGGGGCTGGGTGCCCCTGAGGCTAATTAAGAAGGCAGGCAGCCCCTGTCTTCTTCCCTTTGTGTGGAGGGCTTCCCTCCCTTCTGGCACTTAAAGGGTTCAACTAAATTGCTCTAATCCAGTGATGGGCAACATATGGCTATCAAGCTGTTATATTACTCCATTCATCCGCTTGAAAATCATGACTACCAGTTGTGTCTTTGTGTACTCTTGGGAAGGGCTTTGCTGGTGTGTACTGTGTGTGGGTGGGGCCAGACAGTGGCTCAGGAAGTGATGTGCTCAGACAGTGAAGTGCCGTAAAACAAACCATGAGGTTGGCGGTGATCTCCAGGACAAGAGGTGAGGGTCTAACGGTGATATTGCCTCTTCTACCTAACCTACAGCATTGGGACACTATTTAGGGATATTTCCCAGGAGAAGAGTGCATACTTCAACCTTTTGTGCTTAGGCATAAAGGTACACTGCATTAAAATCCCACATGGCCAATGTGTAGCATTAACACCTTCCTTGCCAGAATCACCAACATTCTAGTAGTTTAACCCTTTGAGAGCCACAGAGGTAGCATTGAGGCTGATGTACTAAGTAAGATACGTGGAGCAATTATGTGGCACATGATCTGCACAAGAGGTGACAAAAAGATTTTTGGGCATATTTATTTGTTCTCTAGGGTGTAGTTGGTTTGCGCCAGCAATGATCTATTACTTTTTAGTACATCAGCTTCATTGGTTACATAGCTAGTTAAGTATGTCTTGCTAGTTATTTTTGAATTATATGTGCGGTTCCCTGTATAGCTATCTATCTATCTATCTATATTGAAATCACACCTCCTGCTCTCAGTCTCAAAAACCAACGGATGTGGGCGTGTTTTGGTGGGTGTAGTTTTGGTGCTGGGGGTCAGCATTTCATCCTTGGACCCAGGCAACACAATGTCTTGGGCCGGCCCTGTACATATATTTGTCTGACAAGTGGAAATCATTTGTTGGATTGACATACTACTCTATGAGGCGCCCCTTTTCTTCTCTTTCTTGAATTATAAAGGGTATCACTCCCCTCCCCTTTTACATACATAATGCTGCTCTCCTCAGTGAAGCAAGAGCATCTGGATGGATAGCAGCAAGGGACAATGGGGGAGATTGATAAAAAGAATTGTCTTTAAGTCACTGCAAATGGCGATAACACCAGGTCTTATTTATAAATTAGTAAGAGCACCATTATAAATATGTCAATAATAATCTGATGTTAAGGCCTGGAATGTTAAATAACACCTGATACCTGTCGTTAATATTCTGGCAAAAAATCATGTCGCTAAAATATTGCTTATAGCAACATTTATTATAAATTAATTGCACAAGAATTTTCCCCAGCTTTACCGTTACTTTTACAGAAATTCAACTACGTAGCGTTAAGGCTTCCAAAAACTGACAGTCTTTTTAAATGCTGATCTTCAGTTTTAGGCAACTTTTACTCCATATTTCTTTTATAATGCCAGGTCTATAAATCTCCCTCAGGCTTCTGTGAGCATAAGGAAAAACCTAGAACACAAAAGAGAGGGGAGAGACTTATAGTGTAGTGTGTTCAGGTTACTGGAGAGAATTATTCAATTGTAGATGGATTCGCATTTTGAATGTCATCAGGGAAAAACCAAATGACACATAAAGCTTATGGATGACATTAACTCTGCCTCCACAAAGATGACTTTACTTCTATTGATCAATCTCTTGGAAACTGCAACCTTCAGCTAGGGCTTAAAAACACAAAACAAACAGAAATACGTGGAGAGTTGCACTGCTACTTTGTTGTAATATATGAATTGAAAGTGATAAACACCAATACTCACTCAAGGTATCCTACTGGTTCCAAGTATCGGATACTGGTTTAAGAGGCCAGTGGGGAATTATGATGCTGGTTCTCCCCATAACAGAACATAACTTGCAAGCATCTACTCATTTGGTAAGTATTATCCACAATGTAGAAAATATATCAAGGCAGACCAAACAATACTGAAACAATATCATATGATTTATTTAAAAAACACTAAAATCTCTCAACATGTTTAGTGGTTGCAAACCACTGCAACAGGAGGACAAAAAGAAAATACAAATACAACATGTTTAGTTTTTGCAAACCACGGCATCAGGAGGACAGAAAGAAAAATTAATGTTTTTTAAATAAATCATACAATATTTTTTTAATATTGTTTGGTCTGCCTTGCTGTGATCTGTCTGGTCTTTGACCAGATTCCACATCTGAGGGGAGGCTGCATACAATAGGTAAATGGGGAAGTGGAAGCTTTATAATTAAATTAGTTTTGAACTACACATCGTACAGTATTGTAATTGTCACAGCTTACCTTGATTCCAGCGCCGCCGCTTCAGGCGCAGCTCAAAATGACACTTCGGTGTCAGCGGCCTTCCATGCTGCCAGGATTAATGCAGAAATATGGCAGCGGTTGGACGCATCAGAGTAGATGCATCATCTGCAGGCGCAAGGCTTTAGAATGAAGCAGGCCTCTGTTTTATGTGTTGCTTCCTGTAGTCTCCTCCTACCTACTTCCTCCTTCTGAGTTGCTCCTCCTACCTACTTCCTGAGGAGGGGTTTAAAGGGCAGACTGAGTCCTGACTCAGTTGCCCTTGTGTTGTTATAGAATACAGTTCTGCTTCCTTGGGCTCTGTGTATGACCTGGTTTGTCTGACCATCCAATCTGGTGCTGACCTGTGGCTCTGTCTGACTATTCTCCTGCCTTATCCTTAGATAGTGGACACCCAATCTGGTGCAGACCTGTGGCTCTGGATGACTACCTGAACTGTGTATGACCTGGCTTGTCTGACTACCCTCTCTGGTGCTGACCTGTGGCTCTGTCTGACTATTCTCTTGTTTGTCCCCTGTACCTAGCAGACACCCAACCTGGTGCAGACCTGGGGCTCTGGTAGACTAGCTTATACTGACTGCAGGCGTGAGTCAGATATCCGCTTCCTATTACTGACTGCATATGTGAGTCTGGTATCCTTCCAGTGGTTTTGAACCTAGACATTGTGCTCTTGCTCCTGTACCATTCCAGTTCCTCTTCCTGGTTCCTGCAGAGACTACCAGTGGCTTCAGCCTAGTCTCTAGCAGTGTGGTCAATCTGGACAGCTTACTATTTCTCATAGTAGCGCTTGCTGGCTTGTGACCCTCTCCTTATTCCTACTACCTTACTACTGTGTGCTACTTTGTTGTTATTCAATAAATTGCATTTTTCTATACTGTACTGACTCCTGAATATTTCTGGGGAAACGTGACAGTACGCAAGGGCCATGAATTCAGACGGTAATAGTAATGCAGTTCTTCAAAGTATCCTGGACAGGATGGAGACATTGAAACAACATATTGACCAATTGTCTTTTGCATACAAACCTTGTTGCAGAGCACTACTCAACTTGAACGCTTTAACCCACAAGTGGTGTCCACTCCCGCTCCCTCCCAGGCACCAGTGGTTCAAACCTCTTCTGATGCAGGCACAATCAAGGGGTTATCTGGCTCCGCTCAGCTCCCACAGTGGTATAGTGGGGACCCAGATTCTTGCCATGGTTTCCTCAATCAACTCGGCATATACCTGGAGATGGTTCCGCATTCCATTCCCACTGAGCGCAGGTTGGCTTTCTGATCTCTCTCCTCACTGGCAGCGTGTTGGCATGAGCTAACCCATTGTGGGAGACTGACAAACCCATTGTGTATAACTTTAAGGAGTTTGTGGACTCCTTCTGTAAAGTATTCGATAGCCCAGGCCGCGTGGTCTTGGCTTCTAAAAACCTTATGACCGTTCATCAGGGCGCATGTACTGTGGCAGACTACTCCATTGAATTTTGCACCATGGCTGCAGAAGTAGGCTGAAATAATGAGGCCTTAGTAGCCGCCTTCTCACAAGGTCTGTGTGATATGAAATCGTGGTGCACGATTAACCTAATGAATTGGACAAATTGATTTCGTATTGTATCCTGATTGATACCAGACTCAGGGAGAGACCCTCATTTAGGGAGAGCCTGTGGAGGCCCTCAGGCAGATGGTTTTCTCGTTCTTCTGGCCTACCCTATCCTCCCTCACCTCCCATGCCTCCTGGGATTGTGTCTGATTGTTGCGATGCAAGTTAATGCCATTATCAGGGAGAGAGGCCCGTTTTGTGTGCGCCTGCGGAGGCCTCCAGGTAGATTATCCTCTCATCCTTCTGATTTATCCCCCACACCTCCTGTACTGGCCTCTGAGGGCATGGACCCCAGGCAAGCAGGTGCTACCCGGCTATTGAAAGAGGAGAGAGGGACTTTGCCTGTACTGTGGCGGATCTGGATATTTGTTGTGGTCCTGTCCAGTCCATCCAGTCCGGGGACAAATCATCGGTGGTATTTCACTTTCCCCAGAGACTGTTTCGGATTAGCCCATGTTGAAGGCCTGCATTTTTTGGGCAGATAAGTCAATTTCAGTTCCAGCATTACTGGACGTGGGGGCTGCTGGCTGCTTTATTGATGCAGAATTTGCAGCCAGTAATAATATCCCCTTGCAGCCTCTTGCATCTCCTCTGGCCATAGAAGCCATTGATGGGCGAACTATCACGGTCCCCATGATTCCCTGTCAATCTTTGCTGTGTTACCTGTGCATTGGAGAAAGCTGATTGGCCCGCCCAGGATATTCCTTTATATACTGGGTTTTGGGCACTTGTCAGTTGCCCTTTCATGGTGTTCCTGAGCCTGCGCCTAGTTGCTGTGTTTCTGCATTCCTGTGTACCGACTCGGCTAGTCTGACCATTCCGTTGTTCCTGCTTCATGATTGACCCAGCTCTGGCTGACATTCCTGCTCCGTGATTGACCCGGCTCTAGCTGAAGTTCCTGCTCCGTGATTGACCCGGTTCTGGCTGACGTTCCTGCTCCGTGATTGACCCGGCTCTGGCTGACGTTCCTGCTCCGTGATTGACCCGGTTCTGGCTGACGTTCCTGCTCCGTGATTGACCCGGCTCTGGCTGACGTTCCTGCTCCGAGTTCTGACCCGGTTCCGGTTGGATTCCTGCGCTGTGATTGTTCCTGAGTTCCTGTGTGATCCTGGTCGCCGGCTGGCGACATTCTGAACTGTGTTTGTGTTGCTCTGGCTAATCCTCTCTTAGTCTACTGGGCCGTTGCCTGAGCCTGTTCCATAGCACTGCTGAGCTGTAGTCTCCTTACCGAACCTGTATTAACCCTTGCTGTGCCGGTTGCCTCCGTTATCTGAGCCTGTTCTCTTTCACTTGCCAAGCCTTTGTATTCCGTTTGAGCCTGTTAACACTTATTGAGCCTGTGCCTTTCCGACCTTGCCTACCTATTTGCACTAGCAGAGCTGTTGTCCTCTCCGGTGCTCGTTTAGCACCTTGACCACGCCGGTTGGTGTTGGTACCTCCATAGGCTCTTGCTGTATGTGCTCCGCATGACAACGGAGGGGTGTCCCGGTTCCGGTCACTAAGTGCTCAATGTGTTAGCCATCTACCGTATCACCATTTACTTTGGCTCATTATCGCTTGTGCAGTGATTGCTCCGCTCTGGCACCCAAGGGGTGTGTACGGCTCTTCTCCCGTTGGCACACGCAGGGTTTATCTGTGACAATATTGAGGGCGATTCAGGTTTTGGTCCGTTTGCTCTTGCAGTGGCTTTACTCCAGATTATTTCACTAAGGTGGTATAAGCTCGGTCCTGGGCATTCGCTGGTCAATCTGGGCGTTCATGTGCAAAGGTATCTGAGAGTGATTAGTTCAGTCACACAATACACCCTTCTCTGCACCATCAAGAGACTGATATCAGCTTCTGGGCATTGGCCAATCAGTTTACTAACAGTCTATTTCTCCACATTTAACCCTGTATATTTGCTTACCTGAGCTGTATAACTCTGCTATACTCATTTGGGCCTGTATTTCACCTTTACCATTCCTGGCCCCCAGGGGCGCTGTTCATTCATTTTTATTTCAATAAAACTGTGTTTTTACTACACCAGTGTCTGAGTGTCAGAAAACCGTAACAGTACGAAAGGGCCATGACCTCAGACGGCAAAGGTGACGGTAATACACAGAACCTCCACTGGAGGATGGATGTTCACGAGCAAAGTCTAGACCAGTTGGCACTGGCCATGCAAACCTTACTAGAACGTACGGTACACCTAGATAAACCTGACCAAAGTCCGGTGGTCCCCCCAGTTATGACACCGGATAACACTACTGGGCAAATGGTGGCACCCTCCAGAAGTTTAATGGATGCGGCGCCGTTATCGCTAAGATATGATGGCGAACCCACATTGTGCAGAGGGTTCATTAACCAACTAGAGATATTCTTAGAACTAACACCTTATGCCTTTCTGAATGACCATAGCAAGGTGGGGTTCATGATATCTTTATTAACTGGTAAAGCCCTGGCATGGGCTAATCCTTTATGGGAGCAGGCAAAACCATGTACTCTGAACTTCCACGAATTTGTCAAATAGTTTCGGAGAGTATTCGAGATGCCTGGGAGAGCCACCTCTGCTGCCAAAAAATTGATGGAAATACAGATGGGCAATCGTACTGTAGGCGATTACGCTATAGAATTTCGGATACTGGCGGCAGAGGTCGCTTGGAATAATGAGGCATTGCTGGCAGCCTTTGCCCAAGGGTTATCAGACCCCATTAAAGATGAAATTGCGGCCAGGGAAGTGCCCACCGATTTGGATGAGTATATAGATTATGTGATTCTCATCGATACCCGCATGCGCGAGAGGCGCCTGGCAAAAAGGGCAAGTCCCAGAACCTATGGGCACGATAGGTCTTTAAACCCAACCTCACCTCCCAATCCTCCTGACCGGGTACCCGAGACAGGTAAGCCTATGCAAATCGGGTTCACTAGACTTTCTAAGGAGGAGCGGGCATACCGCAAAAGACAGGGGCTATGTCTATATTGTGGTAAAAATGGGCACTTACTACGTACATGTCCGGTACGGCCGGGAAACGCACGCACCTAGGGTACCTTGGGGGACAGGCCCTAGGTGGTGTACAATCGTCCCCAGATACTTGTTCCATGAAACCCACCATAGCGGTGAGTTTTTTCCTAGGTGACCAAGCTGTGGAGGCACTAGCTCTGGTAGATTCTGGCGCAGCAGGCTATTTTATGGACCGGGCGTTTGCTGAGTCACATAATATCCCTCTGTCTAAAAGAGATACTCCGCTAGCCATTGAGGCTATTGATGGCAGACCTCTAGAACCAGCTCTCATCACTATGGAAACTACTCTCATCATTATGTCTATTGGGGTCCTCCACAAGGAGGCGGTATGTTTCCAAATTATACACTCACCCCATCATGCGGATATTCTGGGGTTCCCTTGGTTGTTGCTGCACAATCCCCAGTTTGACTGGCAAAGATGTGAGATTAAGTCTTGGTATGATTACTGCACGGGTCACTGTCTATCTCATCCAGTCAAGATTATGTGTACCTCTCCTTCTGTGCCAGCTGAATACAGCAAGTTCAGTGACGTATTCAGTAAAGGTGAGGCTAGCACATTGCCGCAGCATAGACCTTATGATTTCGCTATTGATTTGCCCCCGGGGGTGGTGCCATCGAGGGGTAGGACGTACCCATTGTCCTGTGAAGAAAATAGGGCCATGGAATAATACATTGAGGATGCCCTCGAACGGGGAATCATCCGTAAATCATCCTCCCCAGCAGGTGCAGGATTCTTTTTTGTGAAAAAGAAAAGTGGCAAATTACGACCATGTATTGACTACCGTGGACTGAATAAGCTCATGTCCAAGAATGCGTACCCCATTCCACTCATCACAGAGTTATTTGACAGGTTGAAGGGCTCTTCTATTTTTACGAAACTCAATTTACGTGCCGCCTACAACCTAATAAGGATCAGGGCCGGACATGAGTGGAAAACGGCGTTCAATACTAGGTCTGGCCACTACGAATATCTAGTTATGCCATTTGGATTATGCAATGCACCTGCCGTATTTCAAGAGTTCATCAATGATATCCTCAGCGATATGTTACAGTCTTGTGTAGTCGTGTACCTTGACGATATATTGATTCACCATGCCAATTTAACCCAGCACATCCAGGATGTGTCTGAGGTGTTGCTTCGGTTACGTAAGAACAAATTGTTCTGTAAATTAGAAAAATGTGAATTTCATTGTTCCAAAGTACCCTTCTTGGGTTTTGTGATATCTAAGGATGGCATCGCTATGGACCAAGAGAAGTTGGCTGCAGTCCTAGAATGGCCACGACCCAAGGGGTTAAAAGCTATCCAACGGTTCTTGGGCTTTGCCAGTTATTACAGAAAATTTATTCAGAACTTTTCCACCATTGTAAAGCCTCTCTCTGACCTGACGAACAAGTGCGCAAATCCCTCTCAATGGTCTGAGGCAGCTGAGAAGGCCTTTGAAACCCTCAAGAAGGGCATTTGCTTCTGCTCCTATACTATCCCACCCTAATCCCACCCTGCCATTCACGTTAGAGGTTGATGCCTCTGAGGTTGGGGTAGGGGCAGTTCTCTCCCAACGCCCCAAGGAGGGTGGCAATCTGAGACCGTGTGGGTTCTTTTCCAAAAAACTTTCTAGTGCCCAAAGCCATTACAAAATTGGAGATAGGGAATTGTTGGCTATCATCTTGGCATTAAAGGAATGGTGACATCTTTTGGAGGGCACAAGAACCCTGGTATTAATTCTTACGGATCATAAGAACTTGATTTACCTGTCAGAGGCTAAAAGGCTGTCATCTCGCCAGGCTAGGTGGGCTCTATTCTTGTCAAGATTTAACTTCATAGTATCATACTTGCCTAGGTCCAAAAACATTAGGGCAGATGCTCTATCTAGACAGTTTTGCACGGACATTGAGAGGGATGAGGCCCCGGCTCCTATAATTCAGCCAGATAGGATTCTGGCTATGATTCGCACCAGTATCACTTCGCCACTGGGGGAGCAAATCTTGGCATCGCAAGCTCGGGCACCTCCTGAAACCCCAGTTGGCAAGTGTTTTGTGGATGAGCCTTTCCGTACCCAGTTACTAGAGACCTATCACTCATCTAAGGCAGCTGGGCATATTGGCAGGGATCAGCTGGCATGGTCATTATCACAAACATTCTGGTGGCCCTCTCTGAAAGCTGACTGTTCTGCATTTACTGCCGCCTGTGCCACCTGTGCCCGTGCTAAAACTCCCAGACATCTCCCAGTGGGGCTGCTCCAACCAGTGCCTAATGGCGAACGCCCTTGGTCCCACATATCTATTGACTTTTTGGGAGAATTGCCGGTATCCAAGGGCTATACGTTTATCCTGATAGTGGTAGATAGGTTCTCTAAAATGGCTCAATTCGTGCCCCTCTCTGGCCTTCCTTCGGCCCAGGAATTGGCAATAATTTTTGCTAGAGAAGTATTCTGCTTGCACGGGGTTCCCAGAGTGATAGTGTCGGACCGAGGGAGTCAATTTGTGTCGAGATTCTGGAGGGTATTCTGTGGCCAGATGGGCATACAACTGTCATTCTCTTCCGCCTACCATCCCCAGACCAATGGGGCCGCTGAGCGTGCAAATCAAGGATTGGAGCAGTTTTTGCGTTGTTTTGTGACTGATCATCATGATAATTGGGCTGACTTGTTGCCATGGGCAGAGTTTGCCAGGAACTGTGCGGTTAATTCGCCGTCTGTGAGCTCTCCATTCCTCGTTAATTATGGGTTCCAACCCTGCCTGCTCCCAGATTCATTCCAGTCACAACAGATTCCGGCTCTGGATGGAGCAACTCCGTTCCACTTGGGCACAGATACAAAGGTCCCTCAGCCAGTCCTTCCAGAGACATCAGCAGCATGCCAATCGCAGACGGCTGCCAGCGGTTTCCTTCCAGGTTGGGGAAAGGGTGTGGCTTTCTTCCAGGAATCTCAACCTGCAAGTGCCTTCAAACAAATTGGCTCCCCGGTTCAATGGGCCATACAAAATTATCCGCAAGGTTAACCCCGTGGCTTATGCATTGGAGCTTCCAAATACTATGCGCATTCACAATGTGTTCCATGTGTCACTATTGAAGCCCTTGGTTTGCAACCACTATACTACCACTCCGGTGGTTCCTGGGCCGGTGGATGTGCAAGGCCAAGAGGAATACGAAGTACAGAGTATTATTGACTCCAGGAGATTTAGAGGCAAGTTGCAATATTTGGTCCACTGGAAAGGTTACGGGCCTGAGGAGCGTTCTTGGGTTGACCAGAGGAACCTCCATGCTCCACGATTACTGCGCAACTTTCACTCTAAATATCCTCAGAAACCGAGACCCTCTGCCAGGGGAGGGGGTCTTTGAGAGGGGGTACTATCACGGTCCCCGTGATTCCCTGTCAATCTTTGCTGTGTTACCTGTGCATTGGAGGAAGCTGATTGGCCCGCCCAGGATGTTCCTTTATATACTGGGTTTTGGGCACTTGTCAGTTGCCCTTTCGTGGTGTTCCTGAGCCTGCGCCTAGTTGCTGTGTTTCTGCATTCCTGTGTACCGACTCGGCTAGTCTGACCATTCCGTTGTTCCTGCTCCGTGATTGACCCGGCTCTGGCTGACGTTCCTGCTCCGTGATTGACCCGGCTCTGGCTGACGTTCCTGCTCCGTGATTGACCCGGTTCTGGCTGACGTTCCTGCTCCGTGATTGACCCGGCTCTGGCTGACGTTCCTGCTCCGTGATTGACCCGGTTCTGGCTGACGTTCCTGCTCCGTGATTGACCCGGCTCTGGCTGACGTTCCTGCTCCGAGTTCTGACCCGGTTCTGGTTGGTTTCCTGCGCTATGATTGTTCCTGAGTTCCTGTGTGATCCTGGTCGCCGGCTGGCGACATTCTGAACTGTGTTTGTGTTGCTCTGGCTAATCCTCTCTTAGTCTACTGGGCCGTTGCCTGAGCCTGTTCCATAGCACTGCTGAGCTGTAGTCTCCTTACCGAACCTGTATTAACCCTTGCTGTGCGGTTGCCTCCGTTATCTGAGCCTGTTCTCTTTCACTTGCCAAGCCTTTGTATTCCGTTTGAGCCTGTTAACACTTATTGAGCCTGTGCCTTTCCGACCTTGCCTACCTATTTGCACTAGCAGAGCTGTTGTCCTCTCCGGTGCTCGTTTAGCACCTTGACCACGCCGGTTGGTGTTGGTACCTCCATAGGCTCTTGCTGTATGTGCTCCGCATGACAACGGAGGGGTGTCCCGGTTCCAGTCACTAAGTGCTCAATGTGTTAGCCATCTACCGTATCACCATTTACTTTGGCTCATTATCGCTTGTGCAGTGATTGCTCCGCTCTGGCATCCAAGGGGTGTGTACGGCTCTTCTCCCGTTGGCACACGCAGGGTTTATCCGTGACAATATTGAGGGCGATTCAGGTTCTGGTCCATTTGCTCTTGCAGTGGCTTTACTCCAGATTTTTCCACTAAGGTGGTATAGGCTCAGCCCTGGGCATTCGCTGGTCAATCTGGGCGTTCATGTGCAAAGGTATCTGAGAGTGATTAGTTCAGTCACACAATACACCCTTCTCTGCACCATCAAGAGACTGATATCAGCTTCTGGGCATTGGCCAATCAGTTTACTAACAGTCTATTTCTCCACATTTAACCCTGTATATTTGCTTACCTGAGCTGTATAACTCTGCTATACTCATTTGGGCCTGTATCTCACCTTTACCATTCCTGGCCCCCAGGGGCGCTGTTCATTCATTTTTATTTCAATAAAACTGTGTTTTTACTATACCAGTGTCTGAGTGTCAGAAAACCGTAACACGACCCTTACAGCCCTCACACGTTACGCATGAAACCGCCTTGTTATCCCTGAGGGTGGGAGCCCTCCACACCGAAACCCTGAGATTTCAGGTGATTGACTCTCCGCATTATGCCATTGTTCTGGGGTTTCCTTGGGTACAGAAACATAACACCAGGATGTATTGGCACAAATGTGACATTGTGGCCTGGTCTCCACAATGTACTAAGTTTTGTCTGTCATGTCCTATCAGACTCACTCACGCTATTGCTCCACTCCTCCCGGAGGAGTATGACACATTTAAAGATGTCTTTAGCGAAAGTAAGGCCGGTCCTTACCACCCCATAGGCCTTATGACTGCTCTTTCGAATTGTTATCTGGTACTATGCCTTCTAGGGGTCGTATCTACCCCTTATCTGTTGAGAAAAATTAGGTTATGGAGGAGTATGCTTCTGATGCACTGGCAAGAGGCATCATTCATAAATCCACATCCCCCGCTGCTGCTGGATTTTTCTTTGTTAAGAAAAAGGACGGAGAGCTATGTCTGTGTATTGACTTTCGTGGTCTAAATAAACTGTTGGTCAAGAATGCATATCCCATACCTTTGATTACTGAACTCTTCGACCGAGTTAAAGGGTGTAAGGTATTTACAAAACATGATCTGAGAGCCGCTTACAATTTGGTGCGAATAAAAGAAGGGCATGAATGGAAGACAGCCTTTAAAACTCGGAGTGGGCACTGTGAATACTTGGTCATGCCCTTTGGTTCATGCAATGCCCTGGCTATCTTCCAGGAGTTCATCAATGATGTCTTAAGAGAACTCCTACAAAGTTACGTGGTTGTTTATTTGGATGACATCCTTATTCATTCTCCAATGCTGGAGATCCATCGCTCTGATGAATCCAAAGTCTTGGGCCTATTATGTGAGAACAACCTGTTTTGCAAGCTGGAGAAGTGTAAATTTCCTAAGCCCCAAGTAATATTTCTGAGATATATCATTTCCGCTTCCGGGTTCGGCATGGACCCTCAAAAGTTGGCCACGGTACTGGAATGGCCTCGTCCTATGGGACTCAAAGCGATCCAAAGATTTTTGGGGTTTGCGAATTACTACAGAAAATTCATAAAAAACTTCTCCACTATTGTCAAACCAATTATCGACATGACTTGTAAAGGGGCCAAGACCTCTGAATGGTACCAAGCGGCTATTCTGGCTTTTGAAAATTTGACCCTTTACCCTGGAGGTTGACGCATCCAAGATTGGAGTGGGTGCCCTGTTGTCACAACGCTCAGCTCCTGGTGAGGCCTTACGCCCTTGTGGAAATTTCTCCAGAAGACTGTCCAAAGCAGAGATGGTATATCAAACTGGGGACAGATAGTTACTGGCAATTATCTTGACCCTGAAAGAATGAAGGCACCTTTTGGAGGGCACTAAATCTCCTATCTTAATTTTGACTGACCACATGAACCTCATTTACCTTTCTGAAGCCAAGTGCTCGTCTTCCATATAAGCCAGATGTGCACTGTTCATTTCCCATTGTAACTTTGTGGGCTCATATCTTCCTGGCTTGAAAAATGTTAAGGCAGATGAGTTGTCTCGCCAGTGTTGCTTGCCTTTTAGGGAGGAGGAGGTTCCACCGTCCCCGATCATTCCAGCTGATTGTTTCCTTGCTACTATATGAACCTGTATTACTTCTCCTCTGGGAGAGGAGATTTTGGCTTCCCAAGCGTCAGCACCTGCTTACAAACCTGATGGCCATTGCTTCGTTCTGGCACAGTTGCTCATTAAGTTGTTGGAAACTTATCATGCCTCAAAAATTGCCGACCACGTTGGTTGCGACAAATTGAGCTGGTCCTTGTCTCGAGTATTCTGGTGGCCTAGTCTTCGGTCCAATTGTGCTGCCTTCACTGCTGCCTGCACAACTTGTGCTCAAAATAAGTTACCTCGACACCAGTCAGTGGGCTTGCTGCAGCCAGTGACCAACGGGGAACATCCCTGGTCACATCTATCTATGAATTTTATGGTCGACCTTCCAAGTTCCATGGGTTGTACAGACATAATGATGATTGTGGACAAATTTTCAAAGATGGCTCACTTCATGCCACTTAAGGGCTTACCATCTGCGCGGGAATTGACGGTGGTATTTGCTAGGGAGGTTTTCCGACTCAATGGCATACCCAAGGTAATCATGTCCGATAGAGGAAGCCAATTTGTGTCCCGTTTCTGGAGGTGTTTCTGTGCTCAGATGGGAATTCAATTGGCATTCTCCTCCGCATACCACCCGCAGTCTAACAGTGTGGCAGAAAGGTTGAACCAAGCCTTAGAACAGTTCCTCTGCTGCTATATCTCTGACCCCCATGATAATTGGGCTACCCTGTTACCTTGGGCGGAGTTTGCCAGGAATTGTGCTGTTAACTCTTCTACTTAGAGATCCCCGTTATTGGTCAACTATGGGTTCCAACCCTCGGTTCTTCCTGAGACCTTCCAAGCACAAGTGATTCTGGCTGTTGATGAGCATTTGAGAGCACTCTGTTCCTCTTGGTTCGGGTACAGCATACCCTACGTGGTTCCGTGCAGCAACAAAAAAGGCAGGCCAGCCATAGGAGATTGCCAGCACCTACCTGTCAGGTAGGAGAGAGAGTGTGGTTGTCTTCCTGTAATTTGCACCTCCAGGTTCCTTGGAACAAATTGGAACCTCGATTCCTTGGTCCTTTCCGTGTGTTCTGCAAGAGTAACCCGTTGGCTTATGCATTGGAACTACCAGCCAACATGTGCATACACAATGTTTTCCATGTTTCCTTGTTAAAGCCCTTGGTCTGCAACTGGTATACCTCCACTCCTGTCCGTCCTGCTCCCATGAGAGTTGCAGATCACGAGGAATATGAAGTACAAAATATTCTGGACTCCCGTTTGGTTTGAGGGCGCCTACAGTACTTTATTCATTGGAAGGGATATGGTCCAGAGTAACAATACTGGATTCCAGCTGATGATGTTCACACTACTGTCTTGATACGCAGATTTCATGTGCACTTTCCTGACAAACCCCAGCCGGCTCCACATAGAGGGGGCCTTTGAGGGGGGGTACTGTCACATCTTACCTTGGTTCCAGCGCTGTCGCTTCTGGCGATGCTCGAAATGATGCTTCAGCGTCAGTGGCCGTCCATGCTGCCCGGATTGATGCAGAAACATGGCAGTGGTTGGACGCATTAGAGTAGATGCGTCATCTGCAGGCGAGAGGCTTCAGAATGAAGCAGGCCTCTGTTTTATGTGTTGCTTCCTGTAGTCTCCTCCTACCTACATCTTCCCTCTGAGTTGCTCCTCCTACCTACTTCCTAAGGAGGGGTTTAAAGGGCAGACTGAGTCCTGACTCAGTTGCCCTTGTGTTGTTGTACAATATTGTTCTGTTTCCTTGGGCTCTGTGTATGACCTGGCTTGTCTGACCATCCAATCTGGTGCAGTCCTGTGGCTCAGTCTGACTATTCTCCTGTCTTATCATTAGATAGTGGACACCCAATCTGGTGCAGACCTGTGGCTCTGGATGACTACCTGAACTGTGTATCACCTGGCTTGTCTGACTACCCTCTTTGGTGCTGACCTGTGGCTCTGTCTATTCTCTTGTTTGTACCCTGTACCTAGCACACACCCAATCTGGTGCGGACCTGGGACTCTGGTAGACTAGCTTATACTGACTGCAGGCGTGAGTCAGATATCCACTTCCTATTACTGACTGTAGGTGTGAGTCAGATATCCGCTTCCTATTACTGACTGCAGGCGTGAGTCTGTTATCCTTTCCGTCGTTCTGAACCTAGACATCGTGTTCCTGCTCCTGTTCCATTCCAGTTCCTCTTCCTGGTTCCTGCAGAGACTACCAGTGGCTTCGGCCTAGTCTCTAGCAGTGTGGTCAGTCTGGGCAGCTTACTATTTCTGATAGTAGTGCTTCTGGCTTGTGACCCTCTGCTTATTCCTGCTACCTTACTACTGTGTGCTACTTTGTTGTTATTCAATAAATTGCATTTTACTATACTGTACTGACTCCTGAATATTGATGGGGAACCGTGACAGTAATATCACTCTACATAGCCCAAAAACTATGAAGAATAATCAAAGGTGCATTTATGTTCACACATTAATATTCTTTTAACAAACTTCTTCTTTTGTAATGGAAATGGTTAAAGTCTCTACTTTCAGTTTCTTCACTGGTGATGTCAGCTGCTCAAATCCCACCCTCTCTTTCTAGACTGTTCCTTCAAATTTACTTCATTGTGGTTGGCTTTTGATCATAAATGAGAGGTTTAAAGGAAGAAAATAGGCAGAAATAGAGGAAACCAGCTGAATTTAGAGGCATCAGAGAAATTAAGATAATGATGAACATATCAAATACTAACTGTATATTTTTACAGTTTCTGGGACCATTTAGTAGTGTTATCAATAGACGTCTAATGCTGTATTTATTATGAAAAGTGTTCTTTTTTTTAATCTAAGAGGCTCTGCCCCTTTAAAAATCTAATTTAAATCAATGGAAGTTTGGGAAATATTATTGTTCCCTATGAAGCATTTGATTTGCTCCAGAATTTTATTACTTTGGTACATCAACCCAACTGTGTAGAAATATGTGAGAACTTCCTACTCTCAGTTTAATCCAGAGAGTATTTGACAGAACCCCTAAATTAAGTATGTTATTTTGCTCACATTTCTTGGAATTACTATTTTATGGAATGTGCTGTGCTTTCTGGATCATTTTATCTGATTTTCTATAAATAACAGGAAAACCACAGTCTAAGATCAGACTTAAATTATATGCATAAGTAATGGAGAAAATTATCTTGTTTCCATTTTTCGTCAGTGGTCTGTAATTAATTTTCCCTTTTTCTGATGAACCTTCCAGCAAAAGCAAACAAGAGATAGCTTAAACTTTGTGAGAGATGGCTAGAAAACGAGTTGAATTTAGTGTTTATGTATAATCACAAATATTTACAGTGACGTAAATAGTAGACAACTACACATAATTAAGATGTAAGAGGATGGAATTAATTTAACCCTTTGAGTGCCAGAGTGGTACGGAATGCATTGCTTTGCAATGCATTCCGTACCACTCTGGCATTCAAAGGGTTAATACTATTAACTACTGCTATGCATAATGGAAAACTAGAAGAACCTCTGCATAGATATTATAAATGGGTAAAACACCCTGAGTGAGATGTACTAAGGGGTGATAAAGTTGAGATAACTTCTCCAGTCATCAGGGGAGGGCTGGCAATTTGTGGCCCAGGGGACAAATACATTCAAGTGGCCCATTTCTATTATCGTTCCAGGCCACTGTTCCAGCCCACCCCCTTTTATTAATTTTAAAACTGGCATTAATGTTGTGACGTAAGTCACGTGATACCACATAGCTTACAGCTGAAATGGGCCTACACTAGTGCACCACTACAAAGCTTACAATTTAAGTAAAGCTTACCTAGTACATTATAGAGCTTACAAGGGAAATGGTTTATACTACTAGTGTAGCTCCATTTGGATTGTACCTCTGTGGTATCACTAGTGTAGCTCCATTTACAGCAGCAATCGGGAGATTTAGTGAGATGCAGTGGCCCACCAGCCCAGACATATGACCAGCCCAGGGGGCAATTGCCCCCCTGCCCCCCAGGCCAGCCCTCCCCTGCCAGTCATATTGCTTCTCCATTTCCTATGTTATTACTTGGAGTCTATGCACAAAGATTTATCAAGGGGGAGAAATCTTAGTGCATAGGCTCAAAAGAATATTGCTGCTTAGTCAATATTAAAGACTGTAACTTGGTGGGGGATGGACTTGGAAACAGTGATGGCAATGATAATGACAGAAATGACTATGCATTTTAGTCATGTTTAATTGTGCAGACATTTTAGTTTTCTCATAGAGTTTATAAACAAGCATTTTGCTCATTTTTAGTTGTAGGAGACTGAAAATTTCAGATACAGATTTTTTTATGTATCATCATCAGTCTCTACTTGATCTTTATCAGAAGAAGGGGATGAGTGTGAAGGTAAATATTCTAAATCAACATCATCAATAATTAGGTCGTCAGCATCAGCGGCAGCATCCAACAGTATATTCTTCCCACTACTACTTTCATATTCTTTTGCCTTTAGGAGTATTTATAGTAAATTGACCACTAGTTGGTGGTGAGATGTCAAAGTCACTGTCGCTGCCTGAGCAGCAGTAGGATTCCCTACTTAAAAATCCTTCTCTACTATGGCAGCAACACCAAAATGCAACTCGTCATTGTTTTTAATATTAGAAATCTTAGTACTTCTAGTAGTGGAACTTTTACAAACAGCCTCCTCAGGAGCAGGAGGAAATAATCAGCATTTACTACACAAGCTATGGCCTCAGTCATTGTTTTTAGTAAATTTTTACTACCATTGACATATCATTGCACTAGTCCTAGTCCTTTCTCCTTACCCCTACCGCATTTAGTGGACATAATGACAACAGTGTTGTTATTTACTGTAAAGTACACAACAGAGCTTTAACACACCTGCAGCATTAAATTAGTTGCACAAGGCAACAGCACAGCAGCACCAATACATACTTTTTTTCCATAGAGTGATGTACTGTCTGTTGATTCCTGTCTAAAAATAAAGTATCATGTATGTCCCTGTCACAAATATCTGTCTCTGTCACTCTCCCATTCTCTCTCTCCGTTCAGGTAAGATCTCCTGCCTGTCTCTCATCAATAAAGATAGTTTTTGTTTTCATTTTAATTTTTTTAAACTGTACTCATTGTCATTGTCAGTGTCACTGTCTATAAATCACACCTAAAAACTCTGAAACCATACAGAAAGCAACTGACTATCAGCAATATTCCTTAAATAAGCAACTCCAGCTACTCTAGTGAGCATCAACATTTTAACAGATTTCTCTCTCCCATGCAAAAACACACAGTAAACTGACACTCCCTTTTAAACTGGCGAGTTGACACGGTGGGAATACATGGTGGAAACTCTTCACATGGTGGGAAATTACAATTAATTCAATGCAATGAAAAGAAAAAATGGAAAAGGCAGAAACACTGCATTTTCTTTCATGAACTCCAGTGTAAGTGGAGGGACGTGTAATGTTTTCATATATTTCACTTTGGTTCAATTGGGCTACTCCAAAATTGCTCAACTTTTTTCTTAGTACATCAGCCTCATTGTCTGCCACCCCAGTCTTCTTCCTTTGTCCTCCTTTAAATATGTTCCATAAAACTCCTTGCACTTCTGTAGGAAACCCTGGAGTTCCATGGATCACAGTTTGAGAACTACTGATGAATATTATTATTATTAATAATAAAATACAAATTATATGATATCTGTATGTATGCATACATCCTTGGTGTCAAGATCTGATTTCAAGAGCATTACACACGATTTAATAATATCACTGATTAAACACAGAAGAGATCACCATAGGCCCATTAATCTGTCTGAGAAACATATATCCCTAAATCTTGCCATGTGTACGTACCATGAAGGCAGGTTTGGACACCTTTGGTATAGATAAATGATCATTCTATTTCAGTATATCATTCACTGGGATTAATTTATGTCATTTTCCTTGATCTATACTACCCACACAGATGATGAGATACCATCATTTCAACTATCATAACAATACACAGTGTATCAGACCATTCATTCAAATTGTCTTACTACTGGAATTAGCTATTTTGCTATATTTCTTTCTAGGCTGAAATAACAATAAGCTTCAGTAACTTTGGTTTATTATAAAAGAGTTGAAAAGACTTTTGAACTCAAAAAGAGAATTTCTCATTCATGCAGTCTAATGACTGTAATCATCTCAATTACAACGGAATGGCAATATTGTTAGTAACATGCTTCCTAATGCACATATTCTCAAACATTTACAAAACAGAAAATAGATATACAGTACAGGGAATGTTCCAGTGAGATAGGAGACTTTTAAATACTCAGCCATGCACATTGTTTAGATTGTATTAAATTAAGTATCCAAAACTATTTTACTTTAATTATCAAAGTCTGATAAACATGTTTATTTACCTCTCCCATAAGTGTTGCGTGAGGACTCAGGAGCTAATCTCCCAGCCCTGTAGGCCACAGAGATCTGCAGGGGTAATGCAAAGGGTGAGTTTTAACCCTTTGAGTGCCAGAGTGGTACAGAATTCATTGATTTGCAATGCGTTCCCTACCACTCTGGCACGCAAAGGGTTAAGCTATGGGAACTCCCATAGATGTGAGTAGCACACTGCCTATAGGTTAAAAAGGTGTTATATTAACCTTTTACTGTCCCTTTAAAAAATAAGAAGAAATATATAAATGATTGTACTTTGGCTGTTGAGTAAAACAAGACTGCATTGACATGCTTCATTCGATGGTTATTACAAAGCAAAAATATATGGCTGGGTTAGGATAAGTGGAGAATTTTGGCAGCCTTTCAATTGCATCATGATGCTATAGCTACTGTTGTCTATGCAAAGGTCTGATCACAAACCACAACTCAGAGTGGGAAGCAATAGCAACAGCCTTTCCAGGTTTGGCCTGGAGACTGCGGCTTTAAAGTGTTCTGTACCAGGTCTTGGGGAATTGTGCTTCTTTCTCCTGCTTTTGGAGAGTTCCTGAGTTCCCGAGGTAGTCCTTACGACCTCTTGGGCTGTTTCCTGAGTCAGACTGCCGAGATCTTGAACCAAGACTGACTTTTATATGGCAGTCTCGGTTCAAAATAATTTGGCAGTTTCCAATTGGCTGAGAAGTACTTATGCACCTCCTAGCCAATCGGCTTCTAGCAGGGTTGACTATCACCCACTCAGCTACAACTATAGAATCTTTGGGGGGTTATTTTTTGAAAATAAAACTGCACTAATGTATAATTTATTTTATTACAGTAAGAAAGAAGAAAGAAAAGAAGAAAGAAGAAGAAGACTCTTAAGACCCGCTGGACATCAGGATTACTGGTAAGCCTTTAGTTGTCGTGATATGTTTGAATGTTTCTGGATTAACCCTATGAGTGCCAGTATGGTATGCAACACTGTATAATGCATTGCATCACCCCTGGCACTCATAGGGTTAATATTTTTCATTGTTTCAAGTTGAGAGTTGGTACCGTGTTAGCCATAGAAATACAGGAGGCAAATATATTAACCACAGGTATGTGTTGGAAACCAGTTTTCCAAAACATACCGGTGCTTTTCACAGCATGTTTTGGGGTTTTCTCCTGTGTTTTTGTGGTGTAGGATTTGCTCCATGAAAAGTGCATCTTAAACATGCAGATAGGATAGCAAAGTCGACTGTTTTTAGTTGATATTCAATGGGTGAAAATTTTATACGCGTTGAACATTTTTGCTCATTTTTTGGTGTTGGCAGTGCAGTTTATAGAATAGTAATATGTACTGTCAAAACTACTACCACTTGTTTTAAAAATACCAGAGCTAATAGTATTGAGCCCTAGATCCTTAAAACAAGATTGCATCCTGTGCATCCTTCTCATGGCTTACCATTTAGAATTGGAGACTTCTCTCTAGCACTGAAAAGACTTTACTAAATATTATGCAAAATTAATTTATTTTCAGCTTTTTTAACGGAAAATACAGCACTGTATCCCCCATATTAGCCATCTTACTAGCTTTCTGGAATGATTTATTGACAGCTAGTTGTAAAAACAATCTTATTAAAGTTCATAATGTTTGGTACAAAAAAAATGTAATATATGGTGTAACTAGAGACTGGTCTGTGGGCAAGTGGCCAAACAAATCATTTATACAGTGACTATGAAACAGAACTTGTTGTCTCTAATTATATATCTCTCAGAACAATTGTGGAGGCAAAACACAAAAGATTTTTATTACTAACTTATTGCAAGAGTGGTTTGCTTTCTGTCAATCAAAATGTTAAAGGAAACTAAACAATATCTTTATTGATGGGGAGTAAAAAGAAAAAACAAGAACATATTGACTGTAACACGTCTGTGATCCTTTAACCAGTGAACAAAATCACTTATGGAACAATAAAGATTTGAGGCCACTGAGCACACTCCTGGGTATAAAATCCTCTTAACTTTACTTTCACTCAAATCAAAACAAGGGACAAAGATAGAAAAAAACATGCTCCGTGGGCGTTAAGTGCCGATTGCGTATGTTCACACCGGTCCTTAAAGGGATAGTAACACTTCGTTTTAACTTTATTTTATTTTGTAGGCATTAAAAAAACATGAAGAATGATATAAGTCTTATCTCTCAAACATTTATGGTTTATGAGATATTCACAAGCAAAGTTCCCCTCCCCGCCCCTTTTTCCTAGTGTAAGCCATCTCTTCTCAGATGTGAGTCTGGTTGTATGACAGTACAGATAACAGAAGGGGACAATTTTCTTTGTATGAAAACAATGAAAGCCCTTCCCCCCTTGACAAGTTTTTCAGCTTTTTCCATTATCTTAATTGAAGATTGTCCCTCTCTGCAGTCTACCTGGGCACCTCCCTTCTTATCTGGTTGAAGAGGGGGGGGATACTTTGTTTGTGAATATCTCTTAAACCATAAAGGTTTCAGAGATAAGACTTATATCATTCTTCATGTTTTTTTAATGCCTACAAAATAAAATAAAGTTAAAATGAAGTATTACTATCCCTTTAAGGGGTTAGTACATTAGGAAATATCGCAATTTTTAAATATCCTAGTCCTGAAGAGGTGGAAGTAGCGCCACCTTCTGGAAATATTTGTGCACACCAGACTGGGATAGAAAGGCAAGTGCCCTCTTATCACCCTCATTTGAGGCAGTGGATTTTCCTCTTTACAAAATGGTATGCCTTATCTACCTTTTTCACATCTGTAGTTGTTGCAGTGATTTCAGCACATTCAGATCATATTTGAAGAAAACCAAATTTAGGTAACGGTAGTTTTGCATTTCTTCCACTCCATATGGTGTCATTTTTCTTGAGAGAGGAATTGCTCATAAATGCAGTAGTAAATGTCATATTTTTCAAGGATTTTAGTACCTTTGGATAGAATTGTAAAAAATGTATATTTTTTCATTTAGTGCCATCTGCAGGAACCATTTTTGCCTATCAGGCTAGGGTTAGTAATGGAAATGAACCCTTACATTATGTAATGATATGACTTGTCTACCTTTTATTAAAATCTGTAATTGTTTTTAGCCATTTTACTATAGGCAGGTTGTATTTGAAGAGTATAAGACAAAGGACAGATTTTGGGAAGGGTAGTTTGTCATGTTTGGGAGAGGGACTGCTGATGAATACAATAAGAAATGTTATAGTTTTGCAAATGCTACTGAGAATCAGGTAGTTCTAAAAGGAGAACTAACACTTCCTAAAAACAGCAACCCCCCACACACGCACACTTACCTTACAATAGACAGAAAATCCAAATGTCCTCTATGAATTTTGTCCTTCTCCTTTGTTCAAGAGATAACATCTTCAATCAGTCCTAGATGCCATGTCCATGGAGGTAGACATGAGGCCCATGTACTTGAGCCATCGTAACCCTTTAAGGACCAGAAGTGTGTACAATGAATTGTAAAGCAATGCATTGCACACCTCTGTGGCCTTTACAGGGCTAAGACTACCATATACCATTAACTGCGTTTGAGGGCCTGTGATTCTGAGAGCAAGTATCAAATTTGCGTCCATGGACTTGACATCAAGAATTGATTGAACTCTTGTACAAAAGACTAGTATTCGATTCAGGCCATAGTAAGGTAAGTATGGGCAGTAATTATTAGAGGTGTTATTAGTCTTTTAACCCTTTGAATGCCAGAGATGGATGCAACGCATTGCGCCTAAATGCGTTGCATTACCCTTTTTCGCTCACCGGGTTAATGGGAGCTTTTATCACCTGACTAAATCCGGTGGAGCTGCTATTCAGTAGCAGGTAGCCAGGTACTAAAGATTAGATTTTTCTTTAGGTAGATAAGTGTTACTGTGGAGACTGAAGATCCAGCTTTTCCAGGATGATCCTGACAAAATGAGAGAGGGGAAAAGGAATACAGAACATTAGTGCAGAATAGAAAATGAAGGGTACAGTTATGTTGATTTAGTGAATAAATCATTTCCTTTACTTTTTAATCATCTATGTTAACCATTATGACTGCATTGTTTTATAGCACAACAGATGCCTGAGTCATCACATTTGTTGATACATATTGTTCCTTTTATCATATGAAGATATAATAGCTGCTAGTCAGAGCCAAAGCATAATTTAAAGTTTGAAGATACTTAATATTTGGTGTTTAAGCATTATTCTCATACTTGGGCAAAGTACCAGACTCTTGAACCTCTTCCAACTATACTGCAGATGAAAGGTAAATGAATGGATTGTGCATTCATATGTCCAACTATATCTTCATTTTGTACATAAACATGTGAAATGAAAGGTTGTTGTCAGTTTAACTCCAGTAAAATATTCTTACCCTATTGGTGCAGAGTACAAAGGAATTATTATGTTTTTTGTTTGTGTGATTCTTTCTGTCATACTTTGGCACGCTAGCTGTTATCAGTAAAAGGCTAGTTAGGGACAATGGGAGTTATGGATTTCAATAGCTGGGGCCTATGCCCTGATGTGTGATGAAGTGGAGATAAACAGGAGATACCTTCTCCAGTGATATCACTTCTCCAATTTCTATGTTATTCTATGGAGCCTATGCACGAAGATTTGCCCTTTTTATCACCTCTTTATCACACCTTAGGGTGAGATTTTCAGAAAATGGTGGTAACTGAAATTGTCTGTAATCAGATTAAAAAAGTTCTTACACCATGATCTGTCAATTTTCAGACATGTTACCGTCATTTTTTGCATCCAGTTCTGCCATCTCCATCAAAGGGAAAAAGCCGTCTTAAAAGTGGTGTGGTTTAATCTTCCATCATAATGTAAGGTATTTTCAGAACAAAATATTCGCTTGAACGTCATTTTTTGTCTGATTAACGTAATTTTTACCCGACATAATAAAAAGGTCTAAACTTGGAGAAGAAACTGAGAAGCAATTCTTCATTTCAAAGACAAAAAAAGTATTTGTTTCTTTGAAAATCTTCATTTCAAAGACAAAATCAAAGAATATTTTTAAGATCAGAATTTTTAACAGCAATGTTCAATGAGATCATTTTACCATCATTTTTAATTCTTTAGGTGAATTTTCAAACATGACGGATTTACTTCTGAAAATATTGTCCTTTTTCTACCACCAACTCATGATCTGACAAGTTTTTCATTATGATGACTTTTTGAACATCTCGTCCATCGTGCAGCTCTCCCCTGGAGTGCCAAAGGTTGTCTACCTATGAACTAGAAACTCTTCAGAGGCCTTACTTCCAAGTACAAAAATGTTTTTTCTAATAAAAACTACATTGTTGAGATTATTCTTGATGCTCCTAAGTAACTCCACAAACTTTAAATGTACAGTTAGTTTTAGATATTTTAATTGTTTTCATTTTTCATTGACTTTTTCAGAGTATTTAGCAGGTCCCCTCTTTTTCCTTCCCCTTTCTTCATTTACACCTTCCCCTGATTACATCAAAGGAGAATTGTTGACATAAAATTTAAGAAGCACCATAAGCTGAGAGGGATGGGTGGAATTTCAGCAGTTGATATAACTAGGGGAGGAGGAACTGACAGAAATGACTATCCCTATCACATTAATAAACTCAAAAAGGGGAGAGAAATGGGGCAAAGAGTTTATGTCATTTTTGACCCTGAGTGCACCTTGACCACTGGATTTTTATTTATTGCTGGTGAGAGCCCCACCTCTTGTGGTTTATCTCCCTATCACCTTAGCAACAAAAATAGCATGATACATTTTGTCTATATTTTTGCGGAAATAAATTTGCTGGAAAAAAATGCAGAACTGTTTTATTTCCTTTCTTTAATGAGGAACTGCCACCTGTGAAAATTCTCTCCTTTTTTGGAGAATCCATCATGACAGGATTTGGATGACTACCCCCCCCCCCATTAATTTATTTCATCCCATTGGTGGAAGCTGATATGGGAAAGCAAGGCAATTTAAGAACAAGCAAGCAATTAATTATTCAGGCTGTGCCACACATGCCAGAGAGCTCCCCTCTGTTGAGATTTAAGAGTGTCTGACTACTAAACCAAAAATCTCTAAAACTACTTCACCGAAGGACACAAAAAAAGCACAATGTATAGGCACTTTAAACTGATACCTTTATTGATATTAAATATTGTGACAGATCCTCTGACATGCTACTACATATCTCAATTTTGTTATAGAAAACACTGACCCTTTAAGTAAAATTAACTCTTTAAACAGGTCACATTTATATAAAAGTGCAATCTTTAACAATTATAAACCTAACTCAGCCTAATATGCCACATGTTGCTATTTAGCGGCATGTTAGCAACTATTCAGATTTCATCCAATCTTTACTATACATTTGGAAAAATGTAAAACATTGAACTTCAGTGTATGCTAATCTATATACCTACATCTAATTATGTGAAGAATGTTTTACATCTTGGTCTCAAAATTAATTTTTTAAAATGTTTCATGTCATTTATTGGACAAATTATTTGTTTTCCTTTTGCTATTATAAACATTTTATAGTATTATATAAATAAATACATTTCAGTTTTGATGAAGAGTGAAATAAAAGCTGACAACTGTTTCAGAAAAGAGTAATAGGGTGTAAATATTGGGATAGAGTTAGACAAACTGTCTGGTTGGGGATGGTGGGAGTTAAGTCTTCAACAACTGGAGCATTGAAGGTTGCCTACTATTGGTTTAGTACTTCAGTATTCACATGCACACCAAACGGTAGGCCCATTAACATTAACTATAATCAGTAGAGGAAAGAAGAGGGGGGAGGAACAAAAAAACAGACGCCCCTGTGTATATCAGTTTTATCTACAATGGCCACCACCAGCATCCTTCAAAGTGTGCACTCACAGACGTATTGACTTGAAAAGGTATATACCTATCCCAGCAATCAAGCAACAAATTTAAAAGCAACAAAAGAAAAAAGGGTTTGTATTTTGCTTTTAAATTTGTGATTGGCTTGATTGCTTTGAAAAAGCAGCCTTGTGTTGGGAAACTTGTAAACATATAAGCCATTTCATATATATTTTTGGGTTATTTTTATTAACGTTTTATATATTGCTTCATCTGAACAAGCTGCTGTGTCTTTGTGTAGTGGTGTTTATCTGGACAATACACGAGTGGAGATGGGGTTAAGGGCTTCACATGCATACTTGTCAGATAACAGTTGTCTGACCACAAACAAATGTGAGTAAAACATCTTTTTTTGATACAAATTATATCTATTTGTGATGTCATTGCACGATTAGGCGCTTCCTTTTATCTTTATTGGGTTGCATGAATTAACTGGAATCAGGTTCTTTCCCAAAAGACTGATAGTGCAATAATTAAAAATTGTTTTCTATTGCTTTGTGTACTAGTGTTTCTAATTTTGTAGTTCCCAGTGTTCCACAGAAAATGTTGGAACATTTAACGGATTTTGCTTTTGTAGAATTGCCTTTGTGGAGGGGCTCTTTTCCAAAACAATTTACTAGGGATGGGCAAAGTGTCCTATGTTTTTCATGTAGGAAATTTTGCAAAAGCAACAAATGATTTTTGTCTTTTCTGCAGGAATTCCTACCCATAGAGAAATTCCTACCCGTAGAGAAACCCACAGAGTTTCTGTCATATTGATTTTCCCTTCAAAACAGCTCCATCTTCTGTTAATGTTTTCACTGTTGTCGAAACTACCCATCCTCATACTATATAAATAGTGTTGAGCGAGCATGCTCGGCCGATGCTCGGATCGGCTCGAGCATCGCTCTGCTCGGCACATGGCGGTACTCGTACGAGTACCGCATGTGCTCGCCCGCCATGTTCGGGTCTCCTCCCCGCACGTTTTGCGGCTGCTGCGCAGCCAATAAACGTGCAGGGAGGCTCTGACATCAGTGTAATGCAAGCAGCCATGTTGGCTGCTGGCATTACACTGATTGGCTGGCCAGAACCCGTGGTCGGGTGCTGTATAGCACCTGACCATCGAGTTCGGCTCAGTCTTAGCCAGGGAGAGCTGAGGATAGGAAGGGAAAGTCAGTGTAGGGAGGAAAAAAAGCAAAATTGTGAAAAAAAAGAACCAAAAGTCCTTTTTAGGACTACTGTGTGTGGGGGCAGCAGGTTATTTTGTGTGGGGGGAAAAAAAAAAAAAAAAAAAAAAAATATATTCTGTTTAGTGTGCAAAGTTGCAGATTAGAGCACATTCTGTTTAGTGTGCACAGTTGCAGATTAGAGCACATTCTGTTTAGTGTGCAAAGTTGCAGATTAGAGCACATTCTGTTTAGTGTGCAAAGTTGCAGATTAGAGCACATTCTGTTTAGTGTGCAAAGTTGCAGATTAGAGCACATTCTGTTAAGTCTTCAAACTAAAATATCAAAGTCACATATTCCATTCAGTGTGCGTCGCCGCAGTTTAGCAGCACATTCTGTGTACTGTGCAGAGTTGCAGAATAGGAAGAAATACTGTTAAGTCTTCAAACTAAAATATCAAAGTCACATATTCCATTCAGTGTGCTTCGCCGCAGTTTAGCAGCACATTCTGTGTACTGTGCAGAGTTGCAGAATAGGAAGAAATACTGTTAAGTCTTCAAACTAAAATATCAAAGTCACATATTCCATTCAGTGTGCTTCGCCGCAGTTTAGCAGCACATTCTGTGTACTCTGCACAGTTGCAGAATAGGAAGAAATACTGTTAAGTTTTCAAACTCAAATATTAAAGTCACATATTCCATTCTGTGTGTGTCACCGCAGTTTAGCAGCCTATTCTGTGTACTCTGCACAGTTGCAGAATAGGAAGAAATACTGTTAAGTTTTCAAACTCAAATATTAAAGTCACATATTCCATTCAGTGTGTGTCACCGCAGTTTAGCAGCCTATTCTGTGTACTCTGCACAGTTGCAGAATAGGAAGAAATACTGTTAAGTTTTCAAACTCAAATATTAAAGTCACATATTCCATTCAGTGTGTGTCACCGCAGTTTAGCAGCCTATTCTGTGTACTCTGCACAGTTGCAGAATAGGAAGAAATACTGTTAAGTTTTCAAACTCAAATATTAAAGTCACATATTCCGTGTAAGATGAAGAAGGCGGGTAAAAAGGGACGGGGAAGTGGACGTGATCCTGATAGTTCAGGGCGCGGGTCAGGACGCGGAGAAACTGTGCCTGGTGCCAGAGCAGAAGAAAGAAAGACATCCACCATACCTAGCTTCATGTCTCATTTCACAGGGCGTCGCAGGACATCACTCTCGAGGTCCGACCACTGCGAACAGGTGGTCGGTTGGATGTCAGCTGATACTGCTTCCAGTCCGTTAAGCACCACCCTGTCTTCCACCAAGTCCACTCTCAGTAGCCAAGAGTCTGGTCAACATAATCCTCACTCTGATCATCCTTCCTCCCACCATACACGGTCTGGTCAAAGAAGTGATCCCACACTGGGATATAGTGAGGAGCTCGTCTCATCACCAATCCTTCATTTGACCCTCTCTCCAAGCACGCTTGCAGAGGAACATGACATCTTGTGCCCTGATTCACAACCTCTAGAGGGTACCCAATCACAAGAAGATGACAGATGTGAACGGCATTTAAGGTCAAAGGAAGTAGTGGATGATGATGATGATGATGAGACACAGTTGCCATTAAATCAACCACTATTTCCGTCTCAAGACCTTGTTGAGGAGAATGTTATACAGTTGTCAATGACTGAGTATGTGGTGGGATCAAGACATGAGGAGGATGATCAGAGTGAGGAAGTGGAGGAGGACTTGGTGGACGATGAGGTGACTGACCCCACCTGGGAAGGTGTAGAGCCGAGCGATGACAGCAGTCCTGAGGGTGAGCCATCTGCAGCACCGCAACAGGCTGGAAGAGGCAGTGGTGTGGCTACAGAAAGAAGGCGGACCGCACCAAACCGGCCCGCAAATGTTCCACGGAGCACCCCCTTGCGTAAATCTACCTTGCCAAAGGGTAGGTGTTCCGCGGTATGGCGTTTTTTTAAGGAAAGTGCGGACGATAAAAGAATTGTAGTTTGCAACCTGTGCCACACCAGAATGAGCCGAGGCATGAACACTAGAAACCTCACCACCACCAGCATGATCCGACACATGTCATCCAAGCACCGTAATAAGTGGGAGGAACGCCTGGATCGCCCATCTGTGTCTGCAGGCCACACCACTGCCTCCTCTTCCCCTGTTTTCGGTGCCGGCCAATCGCCTGTCGCAGGCGCAGGCCCGCATACCTCCCGCCCTGCACCTGTACCATCTGAAGCACCATCAGCGACCACATCCACTTCCCTGTCCCAGCACAGCGTCCAAATGTCGTTACCCCAGGCATTTGAGCGCAAGAGAAAATACCCAGCCACCCACCCACAGGCCATAGCACTAACCTCACACCTTTCCAAATTACTGGCCATCGAAATGCTGCCATTTAGGCTTGTGGACACTGAGTCCTTCCGCAGCCTGATGGCAGCAGCTGTCCCTCGGTACGCGGTCCCCAGCCGCCACTACTTTTCCCGGTGTGCCATCCCCGCATTACACCACCATGTGTCCCGTAACATCACCCGTGCCCTGACCAACGCAGTTACTGGGAAGGTCCACTTAACGACTGACACATGGACAAGTGCTTGTGGCCAGGGACGCTACATTTCCCTGACGGCACACTGGGTGAATGTGGTGGAGGCTGGGAGCGACTCGGACCCTGGGATGGCACGGGTGCTACCCACGCCGAGGATTGCGGGCCCTACCTCCATCAGGGTTTCCGCCAGCACCTACGTTATTGGCTCCTCCTCCTCCGTTTCCACCTCCGAATTCTCTACACGCAGCGCCACTCCCCCATCAGCCAGTAGCTGGAAGCAGTGTAGCACTGCAGTGGGGAAGCGTCAACAGGCCGTGCTGAAGCTGATCTGCCTTGGGGACAAACAGCACACGGCCTCAGAGCTGTTGCAGGGGATTAGTCACCAGACCGAGCAGTGGCTCTCGCCACTTAACCTGCAACCAGGCATGGTTGTGTGTGATAATGGGCGTAACTTGGTGGCGGCTTTGGAGCTCGGCAAGCTCACACACGTACCATGCCTAGCGCATGTATTTAATTTAGTGGTTCAGCGATTTCTAAAAACCTACCCCAATGTGCATGATCTCTTGACCAAGGTGCGCCGCGTGTGTGCACATTTCCGTAAGTCATCTACAGCTTCGGCCGTCCTGTTGAAGCTGCAGCAGCACTTACAATTGCCAGCTCACCGGCTGCTGTGTGACGTGAGCACGCGCTGGAACTCCACCTTCCACATGTTGGCCCGGTTTTGTGAGCAGCAGAGGGCAGTAGTGGAGTACCAGCTGTTACACGGTCGTCGCCTCTCCGTTCAACTTCCTGTAATCAGAAGTGAGGAGTGAGAATGGATGTCAGACCTCTGCGAGGTTTTACGCAATTTTGAGGAATCGACACAGATGGTGAGCGGCGATAACGCTATTATCAGTGTAACCATCCCACTTCTGTGTCTACTGAAACGCTCGCTGCTCACAATTAAAACCGACGCTTTGCATGTGGAAGAGGTGGAAATGGGGGAGGAAGAGCTTACACAAGGTGATAGCCAGAGCACCCTCACTTCGTCTTCTCAGCGACAATTGGAGGAGGTGGAGGAGGAGGAGGAGGAGGAGGAGGAAGACACGGTTGCCTCCGCTACAGAGGGTAGCCATGGAACTTTAGTTCCATCTCTTCAGCGTGGGTGGGCAGAAGAGGAGGAAGAGGATGAGGATATTGAGAGTCATCCTCCTGGTGAGGACAGCGAAATCTTGACTGTTGGTACTCTGGCACACATGGCTGACTTTATGTTAGGCTGCCTTTCCCGTGACCCACGCGTTGTACGCATTTTAGACAACACAGATTACTGGGTGTTCACCCTTCTGGACCCCCGCTACAAAGAGAATTTCTCATCTCTCATTCCTCCGGTGGAGAGGACAAGCAAAATGGTGCAATACCAGAAGGTTCTTGTTGAAAAATTGCTCCAAAATTTTCCATCTGACAACGCTGGCGGCAGAGTACGTGCTACCTTGGCCAACCGAGAAGGGGAGAAAAGGGGAGCACACAGCAGTTCCGACAAAGGCAGGGCAACACTCTCCAAGGCGTGGGACACCTTCATGACACCCCGCCAGCACCCTCACCCTGATGCGCAGCCTAGTGTCACAAGGAGGGAAAAGTTTTGGAAGATGGTGAAGGAGTACGTAGCAGACCGTGTCAGCGTCCTCAATGATCCCTCTGTGCCTTACAACTACTGGGTGTCCAAGCTGGACACGTGGTATGAACTGGCACTCTACGCCTTGGAGGTGCTGGCCTGCCCTGCCGCCAGCGTTCTGTCTGAGCGTGTATTTAGTGCTGCTGGTGGCATCATAACAGATAAGCGTATCCGCCTTTCCACCGACAATGCTGATAGGTTGACACTTATAAAAATTAACAAGGCCTGGATTTCCCCTGACTTCTCCACTCCACTGGAGGAAAGCCCCGGGGGAACATAAACTCACTTTACATATATTATTTACAATGATGGGAATACTCTGTATTCCCATTCACCCCTTCCACCCAAAAAACGGGTATATGGTTGACTCTTAATCTTCTCATCCTCCTCCTCCTCTTCCATATGCCCTGTGCTATAATTTTTATATAGGGCCAGCTCACCAGCGGGCCCTGTGATATAATTTTTATATAGGGCCAGCTCACCAGCGGGCCCTGTTTGACAATTTTTATATAGGTCAGCTCACCAGCGGGCCTTCTCATATAATGTTTTATTGGGTCAGCTCTCTAGCGGGCCCTCTCATATAATGTTTTATAGCGTCAGCTCACTAGCGGGCCTTCTCATATAATGTTTTATAGCGTCAGCTCACTAGCGGGCCTTCGCATATAATGTTTTATAGCGTCAGCTCACTAGCGGGCCTTCGCATATAATGTTTAGGATGGTCAGCTCTGCAGCAGACCCTCACCCATAATGTTTTAGATGGTCAGCTCAGCGCACGTTTCCCTCTTAATCATGGCCTCAGTTCAATAAAATCAAGGAAATTTTTGGGATAATTTGCCTCTGCGCACGTTTCCCTCTTAATCATGGCCTCACTTCAGAAAATCAAGGAAATTTTTGGGATAATTTGCCTCTGCGCACGTTTCCCTCTTAATCATGGCCTCACTTCAGAAAATCAAGGAAATTTTTGGGATAATTTGCCTCTGCGCACGTTTCCCTCTTAATCATGGCCTCACTTCAGAAAATCAAGGAAATTTGTGGGATAATTTGCCTCTGCGCACGTTTCCCTCTTAATCATGGCCTCACTTCAGAAAATCAAGGACATTTTTGGGATAATTTGCCTCTGCGCACGTTTCCCTCTTAATCATGGCCTCACTTCAGAAAATCAAGGAAATTTTTGGGATAATTTGCCTCTGCGCACGTTTCCCTCTTAATCATGGCCTCACTTCAGAAAATCAAGGAAATTTTTGGGAGAATTTGCAGATGATATACAAGTAAATATACAGCAAATATTGTTTGGTAACAATTTTTCGCCTAAAGTCGTTTTTATCTGCCTTTTTGTGTGTTTTACGGTCAGTCTGTAAAAATGGCGTACTACGGGCGAAAGATCGTTCCCAGCAGCGATGTTGGAGTCCAAGATGCATCCAGACATCCTCCCTATGCTGTCCCTGAACCATTTCTGTGGTGTTTCCATCCTTTTCTGCCCTTTTCCTATGGACCAGGCACCCTCCCCTCATCAGAGCAGGGGGTGCCTGGTGTAATGCTCGAGTCCTCCCATTGACTTCAATGGGGCTCGGGTGCTCGGCCGAGCACTCGAGCCTCAGGGGGTGCTCGGTCAGAGCACCCGAACACCCGAGCATTGGGGTGCTCGCTCATCACTATATATAAACCCAGAACTTCCTAACAGGCAGCGTGTTATAGAAAAATCAGGAAGGAGAGAGAAAGCAGACAGAGAGACAGATAAAAAAAATATAAATAAAGTTGTAAAAAATAAAGTTGACTAGCACAATGAGCAGCAGGAGAAACTAGAGTGACACTGCTGATGCTGCTGAATCAGACATAGAGGACTCCAGGAGAACCAGCAGTAAAGTGAGGTGAATTCACTCTCCACACATGATCCCCAGTCCCCAAACATCGTCACTAGGGATCTGGAAAAACATAATAAAGAAGGGGTCACTGGATAGGAATATGAACTAAACAGGACAACTGCCTATGTATGCTGCTGCTGTCAATGTACTTCTGAAGTGATGGCAAGTGTGAAAGCAGAGGACCCTCTGTCACTTTTGTCATCACCAAGCAATCCCATAGCAGGGCCGGATTTACATTCCAGGCTCCCCTAGGCAAGGGACTCTGGGCACCCTTAACTCCACCCATGGCCACACCCCCACTCCTCACATGACCATGCCACCAGTGTCATCCACTGTTTCCTGGCACAGAATATACCTTTGGCCTACAACAAGCAAGGACATAAAAGCTTTAACCCCTTGGTTGCTAGAGAGATCTCCGCAATACGTTGGAGATCTCACTAGTTTCCAAGGGGTTAAATAATAGCCTGTAAAGGGTTGGATAAGCTACTGCATCGATACAGAGATTGCTCTGGCTCCACCCACAATTCAGAATGTGGGTGTGGCCAGCACAGCTAAGGTGCCTAGTCTGCCTATTGTGAAATCCGGCCCTATCCCATAGTGCAGCAAAAGACCGGTGGTGGTGGTGGTGATGAATGAGAGTAAGGGTGGTGGAGAATCTGGTGTGGAAGAGAGTATGAGTGTGTTTTTGGGAAGAACACTATAAAGAATGAGAGAAAGAGATGCAATTGGGGCAGGTCATCACCACCACTACCAGTTGTGATATTCTCTCCTTTGCTGCTGCTGTAATGCAGAGTAATCAGAGACATACATTCACCTGTCACAGCATCAGAAGGATGAAGAGCAGACCAGTGTGCAACAGACCACAGTGGTCACCATGGGATTGGGTTTAGAAAGCAATGATATGGGACTAGGGCAGGTAGATGTGGTCCATTTGCCCCTACCTATGGTCTGAGCTCTAGCGCTGATCTGAGGCAGCAGCACCTGCCCCAGCCAGTGAAGTTGATAATGGGGAAAAATATGAAGTATTTTTTCTCTACCTCTCCCCTCACTGAAATCATGGGTTTGGGAATATTTTCCCTTTCATCAGACACAGTGCAATCATTGGCAACTGCACTCTGTACTATGTGTGATAAGGTAGTGAAAAGGGGAAATGAGGGGACACATCTTGGCACATCTTCCCTCATTTAACACATGCAACACCATGACATTTATGAATGGGGCTTTTAATGCATTGAAGACCTCTCTGACAGTCAAGGGGTTAAAAGCCTATTAAATATTAATATGAATTTATATCACCTACAGTGTAGTTTGTTTGCTGCAGAACTGTTCCATTTTTTTCATACATATGGCCTAGTGTTTCTGCTTTTTGGGCAGATATTTAGACAACTTTTGGCTCTCCGGTTGTTGGAGACTGCAACTTCTATCCTGCCCAACTAGCCAATGGCTGTTTAGGCATGAAGGGAGCTGTACTCGCCCACAGTTGGAGCGCTAAAGGTTGGCTACTCTTGAGATATATTAATATGCAGCCTAGAATGGACACACTTTTCATATCTGCCAGCACATTCTATATTTCTTTACTTAAATAAGTGACTGTGAAGGCAAATTTAATTCATAATAAATGTGTTTTAAGATGAACCGTGACCCATAAATCCCAGTTACAATTATTTTTGGCCAAATGGCAAATGTGAAAGAATGTAGCTTATACCACATTTTTTAGTCAATAAAGTGAAAAATGCGATTACATTTTTTGTGTGTGTCAAATATTTTATTTCTTACTCTCATTTTTTTCCAAGTTAATACTGAACTAAGGCTTGAAACCTGAGGTTATGCTCTGTGGAAATCGGTGTTATTGTATACCATTGAATTTTTCCCAAATCACTCAAGAGCTTTTCTGGACCAGGTTCTGGTTGCACACATCATTACTTGAGCTGTCAGTGAATGGATGAACAGTGAAAGCAAGAAAATAAAGTTTCACATATCATTAGGGCAAGGCGGGTGCTTAAGTGAGAAGATAGTTTTGACATCTGCTGCCTCGTAATTTTACAGTCTTTACAAGACCAGCAGCTTCACACTTACATAGATACATAGAGAGATACATGCATACATACATACTTACCTACATAGACGATAGATAGATAGATAGATAGATAGATAGATAGATAGATAGATAGATAGATAGATAGATAGATATTGTCAGTCTGTGCTTGGAAGAGAGAGAGATCTGCTACATTTTTGATTTGTGTAGTCAGACAGTCAAAGAGAGGAACCTGCAGTTGCTTGATATTAGTATTATGGTAGCCACATTCATGTGAACATGAACACACAGTCAGAAGATATGTCTTTCCGAAAATTATTAACAGGCCTACTGAAATTGCATGGTGGTGGAAAGTACTGTAGAGCAGTAAGTTACCAGGTTTTTAAACAAAGAAAATTGTGCCAGTAGATGTACTAACAAAGCAGCGCTCAGATCCACATGTTTCAACAAATAAAGAATAATACTCACAATATTCAAAAATACAAGTGTAGGCCTTGCACCGGTATATTAAAAGAGTGTGCAGGGATAATTACTTGTCCCTGCTCAAGTAACCATGTGTTTCACCAGCAGTCCGGGTTCCAGTAGTATAAATCCAGCAGATTTAGATGTATCAAATGTTTTGATTTAAAAAATATAAATATTTAACCCCTTAACGACTCTTGACGGTCATAGCATGTCATGGGTTGTTATACCCTTAATGACCCATGACATGCTATGAATGTCATGGAGTTCCGGGTTCCACCCGCAGCTGCACGCCATTCAGGGAGTCTGGAATCTGAATCGGCAAAAAAAAATGCCCCGTGGTCCTTTAGTGACCACAATGTGCCTGTGCGGCTGGTTGTTAAGGGGTTTAAAACAGATAATAATTTGCCTTCCCAATGCTAAAATAAAAGTGTGTTCATTCTATTCATGTTATACAAGTGTTTCCTGGCAATAAACAACACCACTTTATCAAGTATGATTTACTAGTTGAATGAACACAGCTACAAAAAGAACTCTTTGTCTATTTACCGGGTCTTTACTATTTATTTATTTTTTTGTAAATCAAGCTCTTTTATAAAATTGTAACTTCAGAATAATGTTTAAAGAAGTGTTAAAGAACCAGTTGTCTAAACATATTAAAAAAATTATAATAGTGGCTTATAAATGCATAATATATACGTAAAACTTTTAATTAAATTGTTAGCACAGCCTAGTACAGCAAAGGTAAGTCTTGAGAAATGTTAGTAGGCTTATACAGAAAGGTTAGCTTAGAAAAAAATTATAAGCACACTTACACAGCAAGGCAAGTCTTGACAAAAATTGTTAGCAGGCTCATACAGAATAGCAATCAAAAATGTTAGCAGGATCATACAGCAAGGCAAGCTATGAAAAATCATTTGCACGCTTACAGTAAGGTATGACATAAAAATATTGTTTACAGGCCTATAGCCAGGTAAGTCACCACTGGGAATAAAATATGCCACCCATCCGTGACATTGTGATATTTTGCTAATTTTTCCTGCTGCTGCTGAGACATCTGAACATAAAATGTCATATCACATTTGCAGGCTGGTGTATCCACCATGTCCAGCATGTTAGTGCTGGTGGTAGGGGGATTGGGATCATCATCCCACAGACTGTTGTTGTGAAATCAGCAGCACATGGGGCAGATGGTAGACTTTTAAGATGGACGTTCAGCTGAGGCAGCAGCAGCAGCAGCACAACAAAAAGAACCACCAATACAGGGGCATCTGGAAATAAGTTGTCCAATCACTATAATCATTCTCCTCCTCCACCACCCCACCCTGAAATATTTTCCTTGGGAGCAGGAAGAGAATCTGCAGTTATTATAACTGCACTGCACACATTGTGTGAAAATGTTGTGAAGAGGAGAGAGGACTGGAGCACACAACTTGGCACATCAGGTCTAATTGTATGGGGCCATGTTAAACCATACTTAAAGAAATCAGGGGGTGTCAGTAACTGTGCCTCTTGTCCATCCCACAAAGAATAAGTGATTGGCTGTGGTGGCACATGACTGACACCTCCAACGAGTAATTTCCACTCAATAAAAATAATTGACCCCCACCCCGCAGATATAAACCTGGCATATTCTGCAGAGTGGAAACTCTGCAGATGCTCCCTTATACCTTGTCTTCTATTAGTCTTTACCATATTGCATTGTGTGGTCATTGCACCAAACAATGTGCAATGTGTGGAGACATACTGCCAGATCCTTACCTCCATGGAGTTGCCGTCTGCTGGTGGTACTGGCGGCAAATTTGCAAGTAGCAGTGCTGAGGAGGAGGACTCAGACACAGTTCTGACAAATGAGATTTGTCAGAAAAAGGGATGTTCCCTAGTGAGGACACAGAAGACATTGCCAACGTTCTGGGATCACTGAAGTTTCCACGGTCCTTTTTTTATGGAAAAGTGAGAAAAATGTCCGCTTTTTTCGTGAAAGTTTTCTCTTTTTCTCCATTGCAAAATGTTCATCCTTTTTGCCTGTTCTAGCAAATGTTTTACCTATTCCAACACATTTTTCTCCTATTCCAACACATTTTTTCCTATTCCAACACATTTTTCCTATGTTTAATATACTGCAACATTTCCCAGCACAATATTACTTCTTCTGAGGGCTGTAGTGGAGAAATAAGGCTGGAAGTCAAAGCTGTAAGTCCTACAGCAACATATGCCATGAAAAATATGTTAGCATGAAGAATGCATTTGTCCTATGCCTACAACACTTACTTCCTGCTTAAGTGACACTGGCACATATTCATGATGATGTCAAGTGATTAAAAAAAATAAAGTACAACCTACAATGTGGCAGATGTGAATGGTAGTGATTAGTGTTGAGCGAGCATGCTCGGCCGATGCTCGGATCGGCTCGAGCATCGCTCTGCTCGGCACATGGCGGTACTCGTACGAGTACCGCATGTGCTCGCCCGCCATGTTCGGGTCTCCTCCCCGCACGTTTTGCGGCTGCTGCGCAGCCAATAAACGTGCAGGGAGGCTCTGACATCGGTGTAATGCCAGCAGCCATGTTGGCTGCTGGCATTACACTGATTGGCTGGCCAGAACCCGTGGTCAGGTGCTGTATAGCACCTGACCATCGAGTTCGGCTCAGTCTGAGCCAGGGAGAGCTGAGGATAGGAAGGGAAAGGCAGTGTAGGGAGGAAAAAAACAAAAATTGTGAAAAAAAAAGAACCAAAAGTCCTTTTTAGGACTACTGTGTGTGGGGGCAGCAGGTTATTTGGTGTGGGGGGAAAAAAACAAAAAAAAAAAAAAATATATATATATATTCTGTTTAGTGTGCAAAGTTGCAGATTAGAGCACATTCTGTTTAGTGTGCACAGTTGCAGATTAGAGCACATTCTGTTTAGTGTGCAAAGTTGCAGATTAGAGCACATTCTGTTTAGTGTGCAAAGTTGCAGATTAGAGCACATTCTGTTTAGTGTGCAAAGTTGCAGATTAGAGCACATTCTGTTAAGTCTTCAAACTAAAATATCAAAGTCACGTATTCCATTCAGTGTGCGTCGCCGCAGTTTAGCAGCACATTCTGAGTACTGTGCAGAGTTGCAGAATAGGAAGAAATACTGTTAAGTCTTCAAACTAAAATATCAAAGTCACATATTCCATTCAGTGTGCTTTGCCGCAGTGTAGCAGCACATTCTGTGTACTGTGCAGAGTTGCAGAATAGGAAGAAATACTGTTAAGTCTTCAAACTAAAATATCAAAGTCACATATTCCATTCAGTGTCTTTCACCGCCGTTTAACAGCCTATTCTGTGTACTCTGCAGAGTTGCAGAATTATAAGAAATACTGTTAAGTTTTCAAACTCAAATATTAAAGTCACATATTCCATTCAGTGTCTTTCACCGCCGTTTAACAGCCTATTCTGTGTACTCTGTACAGTTCCAGAATTATAAGAAATACTGTTAAGTTTTCAAACTCAAATATTAAAGTCACATATTCCATTCAGTGTCTTTCACCGCCGTTTAACAGCCTATTCTGTGTACTCTGCAGAGTTGCAGAATTATAAGAAATACTGTTAAGTTTTCAAACTCAAATATTAAAGTCACATATTCCATTCAGTGTGTGACACCGCAGTTTAGCAGCCTATTCTGTGTACTCTGCAGAGTTGCAGAATAGTAAGAAATACTGTTAATTTTTCAAACTCAAATATTAAAGTCACATATTCCATTCAGTGTCTTTCACCGCCGTTTAACAGCCTATTCTGTGTACTCTGTACAGTTCCAGAATTATAAGAAATACTGTTAAGTTTTCAAACTCAAATATTAAAGTCACATATTCCATTCAGTGTCTTTCACCGCCGTTTAACAGCCTATTCTGTGTACTCTGCAGAGTTGCAGAATTATAAGAAATACTGTTAAGTTTTCAAACTCAAATATTAAAGTCACATATTCCATTCAGTGTCTTTCACCGCCGTTTAACAGCCTATTCTGTGTACTCTGTACAGTTCCAGAATTATAAGAAATACTGTTAAGTTTTCAAACTCAAATATTAAAGTCACATATTCCATTCAGTGTGTGTCACCGCAGTTTAGCAGCCTATTCTGTGTACTCTGCAGAGTTGCAGAATAGTAAGAAATACTGTTAATTTTTCAAACTCAAATATTAAAGTCACATATTCCATTCAGTGTCTTTCACCGCCGTTTAACAGCCTATTCTGTGTACTCTGTACAGTTCCAGAATTATAAGAAATACTGTTAAGTTTTCAAACTCAAATATTAAAGTCACATATTCCATTCAGTGTCTTTCACCGCCGTTTAACAGCCTATTCTGTGTACTCTGCAGAGTTGCAGAATTATAAGAAATACTGTTAAGTTTTCAAACTCAAATATTAAAGTCACATATTCCATTCAGTGTGTGTCACCGCAGTTTAGCAGCCTATTCTGTGTACTCTGCAGAGTTGCAGAATAGTAAGAAATACTGTTAATTTTTCAAACTCAAATATTAAAGTCACTTATTCCATTCAGTGTGTGTCACCGCAGTTTAGCAGCCTATTCTGTGTACTCTGCAGAGTTGCAGAATAGTAAGAAATACTGTTAAGTTTTCAAACTCATATATATTAAAGTCATATATATCGTGTAAGATGAAGAAGGCGGGTAAAAAGGGACGGGGAAGTGGACGTGATCCTGAAAGGTCAGGGCGCGGGTCAGGACGCGGAGAAACTGTGCCTGGTGCCAGAGCACAAGAAAGAAAGACATCCACCATACCTAGCTTCATGTCTGATTTCACAGGGCGTCGCAGGACATCACTCTCGAGGTCCGACCAGTGCGAACAGGTGGTCGGTTGGATGACAGCTGATACTGCTTCCAGTCGGTTAAGCACCACCCTGTCTTCCACCAAGTCCACTCTCAGTAGCCAAGAGTCTGGTCAACATAATCCTCACTCTGATCATCCTTCCTCCCACCATACACGGTCTGGTCAAAGAAGTGATCCCACACTGGGATATAGTGATGAGCTCGTCTCATCACCAATCCTTCATTTGACCCTCTCTCCAAGCACGCTTGCAGAGGAACATGACATCTTGTGCCCTGATTCACAACCTCTAGAGGCTACCCAATCACAAGAAGATGACAGATGTGAACGGCATTTAAGGTCAAAGGAAGTAGTGGATGATGATGATGATGATGATGAGACACAGTTGCCATTAAATCAACCACTATTTCCGTCTCAAGACCTTGTTGAGGAGAATGTTATACAGTTGTCAATGACTGAGTATGTGGTGGGATCAAGACTTGAGGAGGATGATCAGAGTGAGGAAGTGGAGGAGGACTTGGTGGACGATGAGGTGACTGACCCCACCTGGGAAGGTGTAGAGCCGAGCGATGACAGCAGTCCTGAGGGTGAGCCATCTGCAGCACCGCAACAGGCTGGAAGAGGCAGTGGTGTGGCTACAGAAAGAAGGCGGACCGCACCAAACCGGCCCGCAAATGTTCCACGGAGCACCCCCTTGCGTAAATCTACCTTGCCAAGGGGTAGGTGTTCCGCGGTATGGCGTTTTTTTAAGGAAAGTGCGGACGACAAAAGAATTGTAGTTTGCAACCTGTGCCACACCAGAATGAGCCGAGGCATGAACACTAGAAACCTCACCACCACCAGCATGATCCGACACATGGCATCCAAGCACCGTAGTAAGTGGGAGGAACGCCTGGATCGCCCATCTGTGTCTGCAGGCCACACCACTGCCTCCTCTTCCCCTGTTTTCGGTGCCGGCCAATCGCCTGTCGAAGGCGCAGGCCCGCATACCTCCCGCCCTGCACCTGTAGCATCTGAAGCACCATCAGCGACCACATCCACTTCCCTGTCCCAGCACAGCGTCCAAATGTCGTTACCCCAGGCATTTGAGCGCAAGAGAAAGTACCCAGCCACCCACCCACAGGCCATAGCACTAACCTCACACCTTTCAAAATTACTGGCCATCGAAATGCTGCCATTTAGGCTTGTGGACACTGAGTCCTTCCGCAGCCTGATGGCAGCAGCTGTCCCTCGGTACGCGGTCCCCAGCCGCCACTACTTTTCCCGGTGTGCCATCCCCGCATTACACCACCATGTGTCCCGTAACATCACCCGTGCCCTGACCAACGCAGTTACTGGGAAGGTCCACTTAACGACTGACACATGGACAAGTGCTTGTGGCCAGGGACGCTACATTTCCCTGACGGCACACTGGGTGAATGTCGTGGAGGCTGGGAGCGACTCGGACCCTGGGATGGCACGGGTGCTACCCACGCCGAGGATTGCGGGCCCTACCTCCATCAGGGTTTCCACCAGCACCTACGTTATTGGCTCCTCCTCCTCCGTTTCCATCTCCGAATTCTCTACACACACCGCCACTCCCCCATCAGCCAGTAGCTGGAAGCAGTGTAGCACTGCAGTGGGGAAGCGTCAACAGGCCGTGCTGAAGCTGATCTGCCTTGGGGACAAACAGCACACGGCCTCAGAGCTGTTGCAGGGGATTAGTCACCAGACCGAGCAGTGGCTCTCGCCACTCAACCTGCAACCAGGCATGGTTGTGTGTGATAATGGGCGTAACTTGGTGGCGGCTTTGGAGCTCGGCAAGCTCACACACGTACCATGCCTAGCGCATGTATTTAATTTAGTGGTGCAGCGATTTCTAAAAACCTACCCCAATGTGCATGATCTCTTGACCAAGGTGCGCCGCGTGTGTGCACATTTCCGTAAGTCATCTACAGCTTCGGCCGGCCTGTTGAAGCTGCAGCAGCGCTTACAATTGCCAGCTCACCGGCTGCTGTGTGACGTGAGCACGCGCTGGAACTCCACCTTCCACATGTTGGCCCGGCTTTGTGAGCAGCAGAGGGCAGTAGTGGAGTACCAGCTGTTACACGGTCGTCGCCTCTCCGTTCAACTTCCTGTAATCAGAAGTGAGGAGTGGGAATGGATGTCAGACCTCTGCGAGGTTTTACGCAATTTTGAGGAATCGACACAGATGGTGAGCGGCGATAACGCTATTATCAGTGTAACCATCCCACTTCTGTGTCTACTGAAACGCTCGCTGCTCACAATTAAAACCGACGCTTTGCATGTGGAAGAGGTGGAAATGGGGGAGGAAGAGCTTACACAAGGTGATAGCCAGAGCACCCTCACTTCGTCTTCTCAGCGACAATTGGAGGAGGCGGAGGAGGAGGAGGAGGAGGAGGAGGAGGAGGAAGACACGGTTGCCTCCGCTACAGAGGGTAGCCATGGAACTTTAGTTCCATCTCTTCAGCGTGGGTGGGCAGAAGAGGAGGAAGAGGATGAGGATATTGAGAGTCAGCCTCCTGGTGAGGACAGCGAAATCTTGACTGTTGGTACTCTGGCACACATGGCTGACTTTATGTTAGGCTGCCTTTCCCGTGACCCACGCGTTGTACGCATTTTAGACAACACGGATTACTGGGTGTTCACCCTTCTGGACCCCCGCTACAAAGAGAATTTCTCATCTCTCATTCCTCCGGTGGAGAGGACAAGCAAAATGGTGCAATACCAGAAGGTTCTTGTTGAAAAATTGCTCCAAAATTTTCCATCTGACAACGCTGGCGGCAGAGTACGTGCTACCTTGGCCAACCGAGAAGGGGAGAAAAGGGGAGCACACAGCAGTTCCGACAAAGGCAGGGCAACACTCTCCAAGGCGTGGGACACCTTCATGACACCCCGCCAGCACCCTCACCCTGATGCGCAGCCTAGTGTCACAAGGAGGGAAAAGTTTTGGAAGATGGTGAAGGAGTACGTAGCAGACCGTGTCAGCGTCCTCAATGATCCCTCTGTGCCTTACAACTACTGGGTGTCCAAGCTGGACACGTGGTATGAACTGGCACTCTACGCCTTGGAGGTGCTGGCCTGCCCTGCCGCCAGCGTTCTGTCTGAGCGGGTATTTAGTGCTGCTGGTGGCATCATAACAGATAAGCGTATCCGCCTTTCCACCGACAATGCTGATAGGTTGACACTTATAAAAATGAACAAGGCCTGGATTTCCCCTGACTTCTCCACTCCACTGGAGGAAAGCCCCGGGGGAACATAAACTCACTTTATATATGTTATTTACAATGATGGGAATACTCTGTATTCCCATTCACCCCTTCCACCCCAAAAACGGGTATATGGTTGACTCTTAATGTTCTCATCCTCCTCCTCCTCTTCCATATGCCCTGGGATATAATTTTTATATAGGGCCAGCTCACCAGCGTGCCCTGGGATATAATTTTTATATAGGGCCAGCTCACCAGCGGGCCCTGTGATATAATTTTTATATAGGGCCAGCTCACCAGCGGGCCCTGTTTGCCAATTTTTATATAGGTCAGCTCACCAGCGGGCCTTCTCATATAATGTTTTATTGGGTCAGCTCTCTAGCGGGCCCTCTCATATAATGTTTTATAGCGTCAGCTCACTAGCGGGCCTTCGCATATAATGTTTAGGATGGTCAGCTCTGCAGCAGACCCTCACCCATAATGTTTTAGATGGTCAGCTCAGCGCACGTTTCCCTCTTAATCATGGCCTCAGTTCAATAAAATCAAGGAAATTTTTGGGAGAATTTGCCTCTGCGCACGTTTCCCTCTTAATCATGGCCTCAGTTCTGAAAATCAAGGAAATTTTTGGGAGAATTTGCCTCTGCGCACGTTTCCCTCTTAATCATGGCCTCACTTCAGAAAATCGATGAAATTTTTGGGAGAATTTGCAGATGATATACAAGTAAATATACAGCAAATACTGTTTGGTAACAATTTTTCGCCTAAAGTCGTTTTTATTTTCCTTTTTGTGTGTTTTACGGTCAGTCTGTAAAAATGGCGTACTACGGGCGAAAGATCGTTCCCAGCAGCGATGTTGGAGTCCAAGGTGCATCCAGACATCCTCCCTATGCTGTCCCTGAACCATTTCTGTAGTGTTTCCATCTTTTTCTGCCCTTTTCCTATGGACCAGGCACCCTCCCCTCATCAGAGCAGGGGGTGCCTGGTGTAATGCTCGAGTCCTCCCATTGACTTCAATGGGGCTCGGGTGCTCGGCCGAGCACTCGAGCCTCAGGGGGTGCTCGGTCAGAGCACCCGAACATCCGAGCATTGGGGTGCTCGCTCATCACTAGTAGTGATGGTGGGGGACTGACGTGGTGTGATTGATGGGACCTTGACAATCTGCATCCAACTTGGGAGGAGAGGGATCACAATCATTTATTGCACATGCTGCAGCAACAGTTGCTGCAGTCAGTTTTTGTACTACCACTTTACTCCCACATCCCCGCACTGCTCCACCTTTTCCCCTTCCGGTTCTGCATTTGCTAGACATTACTAAACTACTGTGTGTGTTATTACTCTCTACAGTACACAACTGATAGAGTGTGATATCTTGCCTTGGCCCTCAACAAAATTCTCAATGTCGTCTGCTGTCTGTCAAGTCTGCCTTAGTCACAGAACTCCCAGTCAGTTGTCTAATATATTTATTTGTTTAATTATTTATGTATTTATTATTTTATTTTAAGTTGTCCACCATATCTTATCATAGTTAGTCCCCCACCAAAAAAAAACAATTTCTTTCCCCAGACTTCCCCAGCACAGAGACAATAAAAGTAAAATCAGCAGGCAATTTGGACACCAGCTGCCTGTGTCTTGCCAGTCAGTCACACCAAATTTTGGGTCAACCTCCTTCCTTCCTTCCTTCCTTCCTCATTGTGCCCCCAGACTCACCTACTACAGAGAACAAATGTCCTACCTGGATGACTCCCTATATTAAGATTCAATTCCCCTCTATTTTCCTATCTTGTCTAACTCAAAAACATGCTGTTCTCGCCTCTCACAAACACAGAATGGCACGCTGTGAGAGCTGCCTGGAACTAGTTTTGCTGGGGCCTTGACAAACTGCATCCTCCCTTGGAGTAGAGGGATCATCATCATTTATTGCACATGCTGCAGCAACAGTTGCTGCAGTCAGTTTTTGTATTACCACTTTACTCCCACATCCCCGCACTGCTCCACCTTTTCCCCTTCCGGTTCTGCATTTGCTAGACATTACTAAACTACTGTGTGTGTTATTACTCTCTACAGTACACAACTGATAGAGTGTGATATCTTGCCTTGGCCCTCAACAAAATTCTCAATGTTGTCTGCTGTCTGTCAAGTCTGCCTTAGTCACAGAACTCCCAGTCAGTTGTCTAATATATTTATTTGTTTAATTATTTATGTATTTATTAATTTATTTTAAGTTGTCCACCATATCTTATCATAGTTAGCCCCCCCCCTCCAAAAAAAAAAACAATTTCTTTCCCCAGACTTTCCCAGCACAGAGACAATAAAAGTAAAATCAGCAGGCAATTTGGACACCAGCTGCCTGTGTCGTGCCAGTCAGTCACACCAAATTTTGGGTCAACCTCTTTCCTTCCTTCTTCTCCTCATTGTGCCCCCAGACTCCCCTACTACAGAGAACAAATGTCCTACCTAGATGACTCCCTAAATTAAGATTCAGTTCCCCTCTATTTTTCTATCTTGTCTAACTAAAAAACATGCTGTTCTCTCCTCTCACAAACACAGAATGGCATGCTGTGAGAGCTGCCTGGAACTAGTTTTGCTGGGGCCTTGACAAACTGCATCCTCCCTTGGAGTAGAGGGATCATCATCATTGATTGCACACGCTGCAGCAACCATTGCTGCAGTCAGTTTTTGAACTACTACTTTACTCTCATATCCGTGCAATGCTCCACCCCTCCCCCTTCCCTCTTCCTCTTGTGCATTTGCTGGACATTACTCAACTATACTGTGTTTTTTTACTCAACGGTTAACAACACAACTAATGGAGTTGTATGATGCCTTGCCTAGGCCCAGTCAGCTGTCTGTCACTGTCCCCTAATATATTTAGTTCTTTATTCTTTTTTATTTTTTTTTTTTTTTAAGTTGTCCACCCTGTTGTCTTATCACAGTCTGTCCAAAAAAAAAATAACTGAAAAACAAAATCAGCAACTTGTTTCCCCAGACTTCCCCACCCAGCACAGGGACAATAACAGCAAGATCAGCAAGCAAATAGGTCCTCAGCTGCCTGAGTCTTGCCAGTCAGTCAATCTGAATTTTGGGGTATTATTTGGGGTCAACCTCCTTCCTCCCTTTGTCTCCCCAGAGTTCCCCACGGACTCTCCTAATACAGAGAACAAATGTCCTACCTAAAAGTTCCCTAAACTAAACTTCAATTCCCCTCTCTGTCTTCTCTAGCTCAAGCAAGGTGCTGCTCTCTCCTCTCACAAACACAGAATGGCTGCTGTGAGAGCCTGACATCATTTTATATGGCTGTAGAAAACTTTCGTGTGGTGGAGAAAAATATTTCTTCCCATTGATTCCAATGGGTGAAAAAGGCGTGAAAAAGAGGAAAAACTGCACTTTTCGCTGGAAATTATTCGCCAAGCAGAAAGTGCCATTGTTCGCCGATTTCAGTTTGAGGTGAACATTTTCACCCTTCCCTAAGTAGCACCTGTTTTTTTTTCTTGGGAGACAGTTGCACATGTTCTACATGCACATCAGGGTGGTTATGTTTCATTTGCTTAGTATAATGGATGTGTCAAAGTGTTACCCCCTCCTTCCCCTTCTTAATAATTTTGTGAACATTGGTGGGATGTGGTGGCAACACTATTTTATGAGGGGCTCTCAGTCAGACGGGATGAAGTGGAGATGGTGCAATACTATCTGTTGCTGGTAGTGGGTAGGGTGGTGGCAGCACTATCTGTTGGTGTGCTCTGGTATATCTCAAACACAGCAAGGGATGGGGTAGGGGTGGTGATGGCAGCACTATGTGCTGGAGGTGGACTATAGCATGTCTGAGTTACAGAGAATGTCGTGGGGGCAGTGGAAGTGCTATCTTCTGGTGGTGAGCTCTGGTGTCTTTGAGTCACAGGGTATATGGTGAGGTGGTGACATCACTATCTTCTGTTTGTGGTTTCTGTTATTTCTGAGTCACAGGGGATGTGATGGAGATGGTGGGAGCACTACATGATGCTGATGGGCTCTGCTGTTCACTGCTACTTATAGGACAACTGCTGCTACTTGATTCCTCTGCATCAGCAGGACATCCCTCCAAGTTCCTTTACTATTTTATTTCCCACATCCACAAGCTCACACAAACACATAATACAGACACAGAAACACACACGCACACATACAGGCACTGCAGCAGGCAACTATTCAAAACTATTATCCTTCTCTCTGTTGGTCTCTTTGCTTCTACAACACTCTCTGTCTCAACTACACATCAAATCAGAGTTGTAGCTCCCAGATTTTTATAGTATTGGTGGGAGGAATTTATACAGTTATAGAAAGCAAAGTCAGAAAGCATCAAAGTTATTGCAAGAAATTAATTGAAAAAGCCGACATTTTATGGCTTTTCAATGCATGGGAATGTCTGCAAAAAAGCAGAAAACTGCGTTTTTCCACAAAAGTTCCCATGGAAAAAAATGGAAATTTTCACTGTACTATCCAGCTATAGATTACAACAGAGTAAAATGCAAAAAAAAAAAAAATATAGTATATGGATTTCTCTGCTGGATGTAAAACTACTACAAGACCTTCTGTTAAACAGATTAAGAGCAATGTATTCCAGGAGTATAATCCCTCATTTACGCCATAATAAATCCCACTATTCTACCTAATTAATGGTTCAGGTGAGCAGACAGAACTTAGTTGAATGTCATCTTCAGTCTATTTATTACATATCCTAGCCTTCTAATTGTTTTTCTTGCTCTTGATTTGATTTTTTAACACTAATCCCTTTATGTCATAAAGACTACAGAGGGATAAATGTATGAATTCTCCAGCTCAGCTCCACTGTCAGTCTAATGCCAGTGGAAGTGCTTCAGAGTATGCACTACAGTGTATCATTGCTGTTGTCATACTAGTGGACAGACTCTACCATTATAAGGACTTTCATACCAGCAAGCCCCTTATGTCTGTATAATTGTATGAGCAAGAAAATGGCATAAAATCACCCCATTGCATCTAAACCTTGTTTAGCACAAAGCTTTAAATAAGGCACAGAGTAAAATAACACTCCAAAATGCCCTTATATTGCCCCATTATCCTCCCCTTAGCTCAAGTAGCTTAATAGAGTGGTGGTAACTGGTAACAGGAATAGGGCCTAAAAATTACTTTCAGTACCCATTGTTTTCATACATTTACCCCAGTATGGTGACTTAGTGTTGGTAGTGTGAATATATTATGCACAGCCATGTTTTGTCAGGTTAAAGCAGAGAGTAGGGATAATATACTAATAGGATTCTACTTTATATCATGCAAGGAATCTTGCTTGATTAATGAACTGCAAACACTGAATATTCTTCCCCAATATCACTTGTGCTAAAGGGAGGGCAGTGGCAAAGTGTATAGGTGTTGGTGTTGTTCCTTTCAAGAAGAAATTGGTGTAACATTACTGCATTTCCCTGCATGGGCTATTGGGGAGGTGCACATTAAAGGCTTAAAAATGATGGAGTAAATATTCTGGAATGCACCAAAGAGATTATATATTCTAGTATATACCCCAAAGTGCAGCAGAAGAGATCGAGGCTAACACCAGCGGAGCTGTTCTGATGGATTTATACATTGCCACACTTAATTTTAACTTAGGCCTATCACCGTCATAAATGTTTGTATAATTTAATCTATATTAAGGGCATCCTGCACTTTATATTAGTCTAAATGCTAGCACAAGCTTAATATTGCATATATTTCATGTTTAATTTTTAATCATTACTTCATTTTGTTGATGTCACTTCCCAGAACACTGTACATAGATAAGATACTTTGCCAGCAGTACCAGACTGAGAGAACATACCTCCGGAGGTCCACTAAGGTCTGGGGATGGGAATGTCCAGATAGAATGAATCACATGATAAAATGGGCAGGGCTTGAATGGGGTGGGCAGTATTGGGTGGAGAGGAGGTGGTGTTTGCCCTTAAAATGGGAGGAGATTGGGAAGAACCGAATGGAGAATGATTGGAACTGGCAGAGAAGTGAGTAGAGTTACAAAGGAACTCACTGAACCCTGAGAATCAGCATCTGTCCCCCAAGGCCCAGTAAATAAGTATAAAAATGGGACTTTGTGGGCCAGACCAGGAGAGTTCCCAGGTATGGATCTGAAGTAATATCATCACCAGTACTAGAGGCGGTCTTCAATACATTAGTAAGCAATACAGTGACTACATTCTAGTACCTAAGGGATTGATAATCATAAATAGGGATGAGTAAAATGCTTTGCCTCAAAAGCAAAACAGGCAAAAATGGCACTTCCCCCGAGGGGGAAATTTTTGTGTGAAAAGTGCCAATTTTCCACTGTATCCTGCCTATCTCATTGCATTGAAATCAATGGTAAGACTGAATCCCCCCAACCACAAGTGGCTGAAAATCGGCCCTTTTCACAATTAATTTCCCACCGAGCACGAAGTGCTATTTTTCACCTGTTTCTGTTTTGGGTAAAAGTTTCACCCACCCCTACTGTACCCTAATCTAAGATAGGCACGGACAATTTCAGAGCGTATTACATTATCTGACTCTTCAAATCTCTCTGGGTTTTGTGCTGATACTCAAAAACCATGGACTCCTCTAATCAGCTGACTGAGGATTAGAAAATAAAGATCAAGGCTATAAAAGATATCTAAACAATTCCTGCTTGCATTTTTCTCTCTCCAAAATGTCATCAGGAAAGGGAAGTTAAAGGGATAGTAATACTTGTTTCATCTTTATTTTATTTTGTAGGCATTAAAAACATGAAGAATGATATAATTCTTATCTCTCAAACCTTTATGGTTTAAGAGATATTCACAAGCAAAGTTTCCCCTCCCCGCCCCTTTTGCCTAGTGTAAGCCATCTCTTCTCAGATGTGGAATCCAGTCCATAGACCAGACAGATAACAGCAGGGGACAATCTTCTTCCTATGAGAACAATGAAAGCCCTACCCCCCTTGACAAGTTTTTCAGCTTTTTTCCTTATCTTAATTGAAGATTGTCCCTCTCTGCAGTCTACCTGGGCACCTCTGATCTGGCTGAACGGGGGGGGATAATTTGTTTGTGAATATCTCTTAAACCATAAAGGTTTGAGAGATAAGACTTATATCGTTCTTCATGTTTTTTTAATGCCTACAAAATAAAATAAAGATAAAATGAAGTATTACTATCCGTTTAAGACAAAATTTGGAAGACCAAGAAAAAATCTCTTGTAGAACTTCTCATAGACTATTCAGAAATGGCAGGCAAACCCTCCTCCCATCCCACATCACTGCAAAGGAAAATTGATCTGGCATGAGTGCAGTGGCGCACCCATCCACTGTGAAGCTTTGCTTGCACAAACATTATCTGTATGGAAGAGTCAGTAGGGCATAGGGATGGATGAAAATCAGAAAAACTTCCCATGGGAATTCTCATGGAAAAACAAAAATTTCCTGATTTCTTGTAAAAACTCCAGCCCACAGAAAATACAAAAAAAATGTTTGTCTTTTCGCTACTGCCAATAAATTTTCCATGAGAACTTTGCCATTTTTGTCCTGTTTTCTTTGACCACAATATTCCTTTTTCTGAGGGCTGAAGTGAAAAAATAAAGAGCTAAAAGTAAAAGTTGCGAGTCCTACAGTTATCCTCAAAAAATAACTGCAGCTTGGGATATTCCAGCAGGGTGCAACACATGACATCAGTTCTTTAAAGCTTCTGTTTTCAACAGACAAAAAGCGCAGCATTTCAAAAGCCAACATTTTATCAATTTTACTATTCCACAGGTTTAATTTTGCTTTATTTTTATGCAGGCTTTGACTTCTTTCTAAGATCTTAGAAAATGTGGGATGGCAGTACATAGTAGAAGAACTGTGTACCTGTATTATAACATGACTTGTGGAGGTGGTGGGGGTGGTGGCAGCATGTGTTGGCACCTGTCATCTCCAAAAACTAGTTCAGAGTCATACTCCTCTGCAGTAGGAGCAAATGATCTTGGCGCACTCTCTGACACATCCACACTTATATTATGTACCCCAGAGCCCTGGGGACTTCTAGGAGTACTTCTGCTGCTGCTAGCTGTGGCACCTCTGACATCCTGATGGTGTGTCTCCCAGTCAGACCTGTGGTTGTGCTTCAGTTGGGATCTCATTGAGGAGGTATTTAGCTGTGAGCCTGCTTTCTCCATGTTCACATGCTTCTTACACAGACAACAGATAACAAAATGCTTGGCTTTTGGATTGTGAGTGAAGTATCTCCATACTATGGACTTCATAGCCTGCAGGATTCCTCAGGTGCTGCTACTACTACTTGGGATATATTTTGCTGCAATTGTTTTACTACTAGGTGTCAAAGGTGCTGCACTTCCAACAGCAGCAGAGGCACTCATCATAGATATGTTTGTGGATGTTAGTAAGTAACCTGTGTTGTTGCTGCTTACTCAAAACTAGTAGTATGTGTGTGTGTGGCTGAGTGGGGCTTGGACTTGATAGTGGTGATGATGCTCTTTTAGGCCATAATGTCCCTTTAAAAACTCCTACCTACATTCTGCATAATTATGTAAGCATTTTAAAATGTGAAATGCCACTGTTCAGCCATAAATTGCAACATAGTTCCAATGCAAATAAATAAAATAGGATAGACATAAATGACTTCTGTTAGATGGAAAGATCCTTCCATTAACGTCTTGGGTTCTCTACAATGCATCGAGAAACAATGTGGTGAAGACCTCTTTAGCATGCAGGCGGTTAAATAAATGAAAGCTATTTATGCCTATTGTTATAGGTATCTTTTATATTTCCATTAATTGAAAAATGATTTAAAGTTTATTAAAATGTAAACAATGATTTGATTTACTTTCATTCCATTATCTAACACTTTATGTAAAACTAGTGTAAAAGCCCATATACACGGGCCAAGGTCTGGGTGATATTAACCCTTTGAGTGCCAGAGGGGTACGCAACACATTGATTTGCAATGGGTTGCGTACCCCTCTGGCACTCAAAGGGTTAAGAGGCTGTCCTGCTTTGCGTACTGCTGCCGCCTGACAGGCAGCACACACGATTCAGTCATGTGCTGTAGAGACTCCCTGAACGCACAGAATTCTCCCAGAATTCTGTGCGTTCTGGCAGTATCTACTGCACATGACTGCATCGGACAAACATTTTAGCATTTTATTATATAGTATATAATTAAGATAGACATTTCTTTAATTATTACCACAACCCTGCGCTTCTGTTACAGTTTTCATAGTTACTCCAATCCTACTTCAGCCACTAATAGCATATTGAGCCATAAACCTATCAACAGTAAATAAAACAATTGGACAACACACAGTAGGAAACTTTATCCTGAGACACAGTTTGATAAATATCTTACAAGATACTAAAAATACCAACAATAATCACTCTTTTGCTACACTTACATGGTACTTGATTTCTACAGAACATATGGAACTTCTATTTGAATATTATCACTATGATTTTCAGCTGTCTGAGCTAAACAGTTTTATAACTTGAGATGAGAAAAAAGATACTATCTGACCTCTGCTTAAGGAAAAAAAAATATTACTGTAAATGCTAAAAGTTATTCATAATCCCTTTGGGTGTTACATAATTTAAGATATACTGTACTGTAAGTGCAATGATATCAGCGTCATATTTTTGATCAAACATGTATTTAGACAAGTTGGTAACAGTATCTAACAATGAACATTTTAGCCCCTTGAATGTAGCCAATGCTTTATAATGTGGTTCAAGCTTTTGTGTTCCAGACAGGTATGGAACACATTTTGCAGCAATATGTAGCAAACCCCCTCTGGAACGCAAAAGGTAAATTGAAGAAGCATATTGAGACTAGATGGATGGAGTAGGAGAATGAGTAAAAGTGATACCTTTATTGACTGACTACTCGGTTACACAATAAAGGTACCCCTTTTACTTTACCATACTCAGCAAATAAAGGTTTCAATTTTACTCAACTCAATTAGCCAAAGAAGGTATCACTTTTACTATACCGGTATCCTGCTTTTTTCTACTGCTAAAACGATACCATCTTTTACCGAGATGTGGCTGAGTGGGGCTTGGAATTGATAGTGGTGACGATGCTGATGATGACTGTGTATTTTTTGGCATCTTTGCTTGTCAGCAAAGTTCTTTTAGGCCATAATGTCCCTACCTACGTTCTGCATAATTATGTAAACATTTTAAAATGTGAAATGCCACTGTCTAGCCATAAATTGCAACACAGTTTCAATGCAAATAAATAAAAAGGATAGACATAAATGACTTCTGTTAGATGGAAAAATCCTTCTATTAACGTCTTGAGTTCTCTACAATGCATCGAGAAACAATGTGGTGAAGACCTCTTTAGCATGCAAGGGGTTAAAGAAATGAAAGCTATCTATGCTTTATCCTTTATAGTTACATGTCAGTTAGACAATAAAGGTGTCCCTTTTACTTTACCATACTCAGCCAATAAAGCTTTCACTTTTACTTTACTGTACTCAGCCAAAGAAGGTATCACTTTTACTTTACCCTACTCAGTCAATCACTTTTACTTTTCTACTGCTAAAACGGTCCCATCTTTTACCTAGATGGATGGAGATGGAGTGTGAGAGAGAGAGACAGGGAGATAGAAAAATAGATAGACAGACAAAAAGACAAAGATATGAAAGGACAGGTGGGCAGAAAAACAGGCATATCGACAGATAGATTGGATAGATTAGAGAGATACAGATGACTTGCTCTAGAATTGCACCATTTCTTAATACATCAGCCCCATTTACTATGAACCACCAGGGTCCAGTTTTTCATCTTATACTTCCAATTTACTGTAGACAAGCCATGGAAAAATGCACAGCAGGTATTTACAAGCAGTATTAACATATTTTTTAAAAATAGCAACGCTTAATCCTTCAAATGCCTTAGAGGTATCCAACGCATTGCAAATCAATGTCCAGTCCTGAGCTGCTCTAATGGAAGTACAGAACTTAGACATCCTGTTGCAGATTGGAGTTCTTGTTTTACTCACATAACATAAGCTACAATGACAGATAATTATATAAATTATGTAGGTAGACATACATGTACGTTTATCTTTATGGTGATGTTTTGGCATTGTGAGGGTGTTTTAAAATGGTACTGTGTACCATATGTGACACATGGTACAACTGATACATTTACAATATTTCTTGGAAGGGATCCATGATTCTCTCCTTGAATGACAGCAGTAGATGGAATATGTTCTTACTAAATAAAAACTAACGTCCTTGTCTTTTCTATAACTTTTTTGCCAAAGGAAGCCACGAAAGACCCCTTCTTCACTGTAGGGAGTCATGATTTGCTGCTTGAATTTCAAGGATGGGGTATGTTCTCATGAAACAGTAAATGATATTCCTTTCCCCTTCTATAATATACCATAAGGGTCTCCATAAAGAATTCAGGGAGGGTTTTGTTACCAGTTTGTTCTTAATGACTTTGCCCCAGGAATGAAAGCACTGATGAACCGAAGTCTGCCAGTCTGTTTTTTGGTAAAGAATTTGGGTATCAGTAGGTTTTTCTGGTTAAAGCATGATAACTTGGCTATCTTTTCATCATATGGGGAGGATGACAACTAGATTCATGCAAAAAAATATTGCAGTCAGTGAGATTCCTCTAATGATCTGCATAAGTCCAACTTCTATAAAGATGTCAGGTCTAGAAATTGCCTTTGTAGGTGGTCATAGTGAGCTATAAACTAAAAGGAGATCAATGTATTCAAAGTACCACAATAGAAATTCTCCACAGGGTTCAAAAATGTATTTTTGTTTGAAGTGATCCATATATGTTGGGATATGATGATGCTACATTCAAACCCACTCAAGTCATTGCTGGTTGGAGACAATAGGGAAATGTAAATTTGAAATAGTTATGTGTGTTTGTGTGCAGTTTGAAACACAGTCCAGTTTTCTCTTGAATTTATACATATGACCAGCCTGTAGTTCATTGTAGATCATGGGATCTGCTACTTGTCACAGTATTTCACCTTTGCACTGTTCATAGTCAAGTATAGCCACACTGCCCCTTTTGTTTCCTGGGTAAATAGTGATACATGCTCTCTCTCTGCAAACCACTCAACATTAGTAGGTCACTGTGCTGTTTTTTAATACCAGGAATACATGACTTAATCTCTGCTTCCATCAGTCTAGGAAAGTATGAATATTCCAACTGCCGGGAAGTGTTTTATTTAAATGTTTTACAGCTAATTCTGTTTTGTTTGTTTGATTTTTATTTTTTATGTTTGTTTCAGTTTTTCTTTTTTTTTTTAGCAAACAACAAACAAAAGTCCTCCCACACTCCGTCCGACAATGCACTAGAAAGTTTAGGGGGGTTAAAATCTTTAATTTATTAGTAGAAAATTGCATGACACACATACAAAGAATGGTCTGTCAAAGGGCAGATCTGGAATGCTAGCTGATCTTAAACATTTTGGATTTCCATAGTCCATAAGCATAAGGACTTAATGCTATGTACTTTATCATAAAGCAAATGGTTAAGGACATGGCGGTCCAATGCACATAAGACCAGCTAGCAATATGTCCTTTGTTACACTGTTTTGTATGTGTGTCCTGTTTTCTACTAATAAATCAGTGAGTTTACCCCCTATTCTTTTTAGTGTTGTGTCAGAAGGAGCCACGGGAGGACTCGTTCTTTATTGTTAGGTCGCATAGCTTGGCATTGATGTATGAACAACTCTGCAATGACAAATACCTGCATGGCCAATAGTACTTTACATTGAGTGGTAGTTTGGCACTTTAGAAGCCTCAAATTCCTTTGTTCTCATACTTCCATGTTTTTTTTTTGTTTTATTTTTTTGTTTGTTTGTTCTTGGGGATTTTTTTTTCTGGTTCTTAATTAAACTGCAGTTTTCTGGTTTGCTCACCAATGTAGTGAAGACCTTTCTAACATTCGAGTATTTGTAGCCCTTCGTATAGAGAGGAAGTTAAAGAAGAACAATTCTGGAGCTAAGTAATTCCACCATAGGGGACAAGTATACATTCCCCAAATTCCCTTTCATTTATCCATTTGAGTGCCAGAAGGGTGAGCAATGAATTGTGCAGAAATGCGTTGCACACTCCTCTGGCACTCAAAGAGCTAAATGAAACTGAATTTGGGGAATGTATACTTGTTACTTTGCTCCAAAATCCATTTCATTTAGCTCTTTGAGTGCCAGAGGAGTGTGCAACACATTTCTGCACAATTCATTGCTCACCCTTCTGGCACTCAAATGGATAAATGAAAGGGAATTTGAGGAACATATACTTGTCCCCTATGGTGGAATTACTTAGCTCCAGAATTGCTCTCCTTTAGCCTCCTCTCTATGCAGATGCACATAGCATCAGTCACCTGCTCTCACAATGGAATCTGGTTGAAGGCGCATTATGTTACATCTAACAGAGATTTCCTGTAATACTGAGTCTCACTTTCATTAAGAAAGTACAAATAGGCACAGTGACTCTAGATGTATATGTATGTTTTATAAAGCACTCTAATGCATAAAATAAGACTAATTTAATTTCCATTTAATATAAATGCACTTTAAAACAGTTTTACTGTACTGTTTGATATTTCCTGTATTTATGGACCTTATTTCCTATTTAAATTAATGAAAGGAAGAAATGCAAAAAAAAAAATGAAGATCCCTTCATCAGAGCATGAATGCTCCAGTTTGTTCTGCTGGGCCATATGTACAAAGAAGGAGAGAGGAACATTCTGGAGTGAACCAAATGAGCCATGGGGCAAATAATAAGTCCCATTAGTTAAAAAGGGCTTAAGAGTTAAATAAATGGGAATCTGACAATTCCAATTTGACAATGGACATTCACATTTTGAGCTTCCCTGTTTGGTTTTGTCAACAATTTCAGAGTTTCAGAGGTTCTGAAACCTGAACAGATTCAGTTTCTATCTCTTGTGATCCCACTGGTTACAGCAGACATCTATTGCTAGAGCACTCATTTTAATTGGCTGGTGGTGCAGTTGCCTGCTGATTCAAATGAGGTTTTTAACCAATTGAACGCTACAGAGGTCCTTGAAGCATTATTTGCTTAAAACAGGCCTGAAGGGCATAAATTAAGCTTCCCACTGGAAGAATTGTAAGAATACAAATTGACCACCATAAATGTGGTATCTCAAGCTGCATTTAGCACAAGGCATCATGCATCAGGCCTCTGTTTCTTTTTGGTAACAGTAAAAGGTGGCAACCTTAAAGGGATAGTAATACTTCATTTTACCTTTATTTTATTTTGTAGGCATTAAAAAAAATGAAGCACAATATAAGTCTTATCTCTCAAACCTTTATGGTTTGAGAGATATTCACAAGCAAAGTTTCCCCTCCCACCCCTTTTACCTAGTGTAAGCCATCTCTTCTCAGATGTGGAATGCAGTCCATAGACCAGACAGATAACGACAAGGGACAATCTTCTTTATATAAGAAGCACAGTGGCTCAGTGGTTAGCACTGTTGCCTTGCAGCGCTGGGGTCCTGGGTTCAAATCCCACCAAGGACAACATCTGCAATGAGTTTGTATGTTCTCACTGTGTTTGCGTGGGTTTCCTCCGGGTACTCCGGTTTCCTCCCACACTACAAAAACATACTGATAGGTGAATTTAGATTGTGAGCCCCAATGGGGACAGGAACCGATATGAATGTAAAGTGCTGCGGAATCTGTGTGCGCTATATAAATAAAGGATTATTATATAAAAACAATGAAAGCCTTGCCCCCCTTGACAAGATTTTCAGGTTTTTCCCTTATCTTAATTGAAGATTGTCCCTCTCTGCAGTCTAACTGAGCACCTCCCTTCTGATCTGGCTGAGCAGTGTTACATCAGTAAAAGGGACGGGAGGGGGATACTTTATCATTGAATTACTCTTGAACTACAACTCTGACAGAATTGAAATAACACTCTCCAAAGTCCAAATACTATGATGATTAATTAGATCTGCTTTTATTATGAAACGTTACTATCCCTTTAAGGCCTGTGCTCACTGCACTGGTAGCCTTAGAACCACAAATACTGATCCCACTCCCAGCCTTGATCCAAGGTAGCAATACAACCACACATAATGATCCCAGCTTTGTCCCACTGCACTCATAGACACAAAACCACACATACTGACCCCAACCTTGTCCCACTGTACTGATAGCCATAAAACACACACACTGAACCCTCAGCCTTGTCCTGCTGCACTGGTAGCCAAAGGACCACACCTACTGACCTCCAGCCTTGTACAACAGTAGCCGCAGAACCACATATTCTGACCCCTCAGCCATGTCCTGCAGCACTGGCAGCCCTCTAGATGCTGTCAGGCTACAAATCCCATCATTTGCTGGCAGATAATAAATAGTAACATAGTTGATGAGGCTGAGAAAAGACATGGGTCCATCAAGTCCAGCCCATGCCAAATCCCCCCATAATGATGGAAGTTGTAGTCAGCATCTGAATGCCCCACTGCACTGGTAGTCATAGAACCATACATAATTTCCCTCAGCCTTGTCCTATAGCATTGGTAGTAAAAGAATCACACATATTGCTATCCAAGTCTGGACTTGTCCTAATGCAGTGATAGCCACATAACCATTATACTGCCCCCAGCGTTGTCCCACTGCACTGGTAGCCATAGTACCACAAATACTGCCCCCCCAGCCTTGTCCCATAGCATTGGTAGTAAAAGACTCACACATATTGCTATCCAAGTCTGGACTTGTCCCAATGCAGTGATAGCCACAGAACCATTATATTGCCCCCAACCTTGTCCCACTGCACTAGTAGCCATAGTACCACAAATACTGCCCCCCCCAGCCTTGTCCCTCTGTACTGGTAGCCATAGTACCACAAATACTGCCCCCCCAGCCTTGTCCCTCTGTACTGGTAGCCATAGAACCACACACACACACTGGCATCAAAGTCTACACTCTCTACACCACTACACTGGTACCATAGAACCACACATACTGCCCCCACCCCAGACATGACTGTACTGGTAGCACCAGAAACACACATACTGGGACCCAGCCTTGTTGTCCCACTAAACTGGTAGCCATAGAACTACATATACTGACAATGTTTTCATGGGAAATTGCTTTGGATTAGCGAAAAGGCAGAAATGTTATGGATTTTCTATGCATGGAAATTTTTGGAAAGCTGCAAATAGTGGCCTTTCAGTGAAAATTCCGGTGGGAAATAAAAATGGGACTTTTTGCCCATCTCTACTTGTAATGCTGGATTGTGACATAAATAAATATATGAATAAATAAGAATTAAGCACTACAATAGCATTTAGTACGACAGACAGCTGTTTGTGCTTCACAAATACAGAATTATAATTAAAATAATGTAAAGTTTATATTATTTTATTATAAAACTAGTTGAAGAGCCCGTTACACGGGCCACAGTGCCACTGCCAGCCGGTCGCGCGGCAGTCATGCACAGTAGAGACTGCCCGCGCTGCGGCTGATACAGAGCTGGACACTCGAATGAGCGTCCAGCTCTGTATCAGCCGCGGCGCGGGCAGCAGTCTCTACTGCGTATGACTGGTCATTACACACATTTTAGCGCATTATTATATAGGATTAGAATCAATATGATTGTAGCAACATGCTTGTCTCATAAAAAAAAATGTAAAAAGAAATAAATAATGCACTCTAATCAATTAGACTTTCTAATTATAAATTCTCATCGTAATCTGTGCAGAGAGTCCTAATGACCAAAAATTAATCATTTTTGCCTGGACTGGTTCTCCAAAATGAATCTTCAATTATGAGACAGACAGGAGTATTTCTGTAAGATTTTTACAGGACACCATGCTTCTTAACAAGCCTTCAGCAGGAGAAATATTGTTGCTATTAGGCTATATGTATGTCTCTTTTGTTTTACTATTAAAATTGTTATACTATTTGTATTTGTACAGTCTTTAGCGCGCTCCTTATATTTTTGTGGTATATATATATATATATATATATATATATATATATATATATATATATATATATAGGGATTAAAAGTTGAAGTCCTTTGCTAGATCTGTCCTAGCCAGATCTGAAAAGTTACTTGCCACTGCAAGCCATAACATACCCACCAGGGCTGAATTTCTACTCACCAGGGCTAAATTTTCACTTGCCATTGGCTAGTGATGAGTGGAAATTTTGAGCCCTGTACATATCCTATATAATAACTAGCTAAAACGTGTGTAACGCTGCGTCATGCGCAGTAGACACTGCTGCGCGTGCTGCAGTCATGCGCAGTAGAGACTGCATGCACCGCTGCTGATACAGAGCTGGACGCTCCGAAGGAGCGTCCAGCTCTATATCAGCCGTGGTGCAGGCAGTCTTTACTGCGCATGACTGCCCCGCGACCGGGTAGCAGTGGCACTGTGGCCCGTGTAACAGGCTCTTCAGCTAGTATATATATATTTAAACCATACATATGTATTCAAAAGTTTATATTATTTATCTATTCAATTCTAGCCACATCTCAATCAAAATATTTTGCGGTGCATTGGAGACAATTTGAGTATTCATTATGTTAAGCAGAAAGCATTGGCTATGTCACAAACCCTTTCCTCCATTTGCTCTCCTGAAATATCTTTATATGTACAAGCTGTTAAGTCCTAGCCTAAGCACCATGTATTAGAATATTAGTAAACACAGCTTTCTTGTTTAAAGTTAAATTAAAAAAGGTTGACGCCAGCTTAAGTTATATGATCAAAATATCTTCATCTTATTGCACATAATAAAGAGTAATTGCACCTACCAACACTGAGCAGGTCTCCGGGTTGTGGAGAAGGATGATTGGCCACTCTTTACCTACATCTCCATCATAAATCATGTATGCAATTAGAGAGTCATACTTCAGAGTTTTATACAAAGAAATTCAGCCTTTTTTGTTTGATTTGCAAGGCCCTTGGGATGTATAGTTAAGTTTGACTTCTGGAATATGTCTTTTATATGTTTCAGTAAAAATTACTTAGATCTGGAAAATGTTGCCCTTTACCTGGTATTTCAGGAAACAAAATGAAACCTATACATTTATCAAATGAACAGGCAGACAACTTTTTAAGTCTGTAAGTTGTTTCTATATTAGAATAGTTTATATTTTTTGCACAACATTTATATGCACAAAGCACACATTTACTGTGAAGGCTAGAATGAGATGCAACTGGATGGATTTATAATAAAACAGATGGATCGTTTTCATTTTGCAAGACAATCCACTTAGGGTGACAATGAGGCACTGGAGTAATTATGGGGCAAACCAACTGCACCAGAGGGGACAAAATAAACATTTCCCAACCTCCCATTGATTCAATAGAAGCTCTTAGTTCCTTGAATGTTAAAGATGTCTCCAACACATTGCTACACAATGCGTTGGACACCTCCTTAGCATTCAAGGGGTTAACCACACCTATTTAAAAAAAGGTAATTTTTATTTCTACCCCTGAATCCTTTTGTTTTTGTCAGAACCACTCCGGGGGGAGATGTATTAAGGTATGGTAAAGAGATGATAAAGAAGAGATCACTTCCCCAAAATCTTAGTGTATTGGCTCCAATGAATAACATTGGAACTGGAGCGTTTATCACGTTGGAGAAGTGATCTCCACTTTATCATCTTATTATCACACCTTAAAGGAATAGTAATACTTAAGATTAAAAAAAAAATGTGTTGTAGGGTTCATCCCCCTGAGTAAAACAAGGGTACTCCCACTGCTGAGAGATCTTTTTTTTAAATTATAACAGCTCAAACTTGAATTTTTTAGGTGCAATATCACAGTGGCCTGAAAATTTACAGTGGCGCTGTTGCTACACCATCCTATGGAGATTTATGGTCTACAGACCAGAGAAGTCCATAGGATGGTGTTTCAACAGCACCACCGTAAATTTTCAGGCCACTGTGATATTGCACCTAAAAAATTCAAGTTTGAGCTGTTATAATTTTTTAATAAAATATCTCTCAGCAGTGGGAGTACCCTTGTTTTACTCAGGGGCATAAACCCTACAACTTTTATTTTTTTTACACTTTAAGTATTACTATCAGTTTAATGCATCTCCTCCAGTTCTCCAGTTCCTTTGTCATTATTTGTGACCTATACTCTAAGATTTCTGAAGTAGGAGTGATCTTAGTGCATAAACTTCATAGAATAACACGGGAATTGGAGAAGTGATAACACTGAATAAGTGTTCTCCTCTTTATTATTTTTTTTATCATATCTTACTGTATAGCACCCCAGAGAGAATCCACACTAAGCTGTGATAAACAGGAGATAATCCAATTCATACATCAGTCTGTGGCTCACATGCACTAACATGTCTCCAACCATAGTGGGTAGGCTCCATTGAATAACATAGGAACTAGAGAGTTATTTCCTCTTTATCACACTTTAGTTCATAATCCCTAGCTCTTCATATTACATTACCCTCATTGAGGTGAATGTACTAAGAAGAACATGAAGGAAATGTACTAAAGGGAGATGCTATAGAGAAGTGTGTCTTGTAATGTGTCTTGATCACTTCATCATTGAGAATTTGACACTTTTCCCCATATGCTATTAGAATTAAAGGAGCAGTAAACTTTTTTTATGAAAAAATACATATTGTATGGATTTTCCTACTGAGTAAAATAAGGGTACTCCCACTGTCAAGAGATTTATATTTCCAGAGTTATTACAGTTTAAACCCATGTTTTTTTACATTAGCAGTGTCCTCTAGTGGTCGAATTCTAATTAGATTTCCTGTTAGATTCTAATGGAGAGGAAAGTCAGAAAAGTCAGAGACATACAGTTCTCAATAGAATGTGATAGAAACTGCCAGTCACTTCCTGTCATTTAGAGCTATCAGGAAGTAAACCACAAAACATTCACTTCCTGATTATTTGAACTGATATACATTTTGAATAAAACACCTGACAGCGATGAGAGTGACCTTGTTTTATTCAGCAGGAAATGCTCTGTAAAATATGTGTTTTCATAAAAATAAGTTTACTGCTCCTTTAAGTATGAGAGGGGAGCATGGAATTTACTCATTAGTTTGCAGAGCTGTCATAATGCTGGAAATGTATACAAACAACCTGTGTATGACAACCCTTAAGTCTGAGCGCATCATCTCTGCCCTGATCTGCCCAGTGTAGGAGTAGAGAGGATCGGCTCAGACTTCACCACCATCTCTCCCTTAAACCTTTCCTTTCCATAGAGATGTGCATTGCACACCCTTGTGGCTCTGAAGGGGTTTCAACAGTAATACCCATTGCCACAATTGATTTTTACATTGAGAGAACCATCAGAAGCTGTCACCTATAAGAAGAGGGGTGATACGGTAGAAAACGTTAAATACAATAAGTGATTCATTATAGTTGAGGAGAGAAGGATTTAAAAAAATGGGGAATACTAGAACAAGAGGTCAAGATCTAAAGTTAGTGGGCGGAAATTTTTGAAATAATATGAATAAGCACTACTATACAGAAAGAGTGGTAGACTCATGGAACAGCCTCACAGCAAAGGTCTTTGGTACAAATAATGTTAGGGAATTTAAAAATGCCTGACACAGACATATGTCTATTCTAAGACGTATGTAAGACTGAGCATTTTATTAGATGGGATATGTGCAGACCAGATGGGCCAGATGATTGTTTTCTGCTGTGGGAATTTGTTTCTATGTTTTTATGTAACTTTTAAAAATTGTGAAGCAATGTGTTGGATGCCCCTCTTGCACTCACAGGGTTAACTCAAAGGAGACTTTTCATCCATACTGCTCTAGTTCAACTTTTCACATAAAGTTGTATTTATAAAAGGGAAGAAAAAGTGGGACAGCACGATACTCCTATAAATGTTATCCTGATTTCCCCTTATAAACATACAGACATTCCCCCTAGTTCCCTTTAAGATGGATACTCACAAACATAGAGGCTACTTCCGCCTTGACTAGATCGGACCTCCAGTCCTGGTCTGGGCCTTTATTTCTACCAGAAATATTTATATATTGTCCCATGTAAGATCACACATCCAGATGAATCCCCATCTATCTCACATATACACATACACTAAATCAGTGGTCAGTGGTATGTCTCTCACTCTGTCGAAAAGCATGTATATCCCTTTCAAATGCATATAAGCTGGTCAGTATGATAATTCTAGTTGGGCTTCTCTCTCTTTCCCTTTTTTGGTTTAGATTGATGGACCATACATTTTGTCTGATATTTTCATGCATATTATGACATCATGAATTGGAAATCAATTGGGCCAATTGTGTATGAAATATGCAAATGTAGTTAATGTTGTGGTAACTCAGTGACGACTTTAGAAGTCTTGGTATGGTTGTTTTGTGCTCTACGCCCGAAAAATGTCCAATAAATTTATATTTTTCTGATGCCATCCAGATTCATGATTATTTTTGTTATAGATTTTTGTAATTGATTTTGTTATTCATGGGTTGTTATCTTCTTTACTAAGAGGATATGCAAACCTGTCATCCAAACATAAGATAATCATAAAAAAATAGAATAAAAGCTGCCTATATCTTGTATGGGCCGTTTTTTGTAATATATATCATTTTTGAGAAATTAATCTTTATTTGTTGGTGGCACTTTATGTTAATTAGTTACATAATTTGATATTTATTTAAATGACTACCATTCAAGGGGTTAAGACCCATTTAAACATTATTTGATCCCTATAGTGTCATTGATTTGATCTGGAATTGCTCTGTTTCTGGTTTCTGTATAAAATCTTATATGTGGGTACATTTTTCACCAATCTGGGGTATTTATCAAACTGCAAATGGCTGAATGTGCATGACAATACTCTGACTTCTTTTCACATTTAGCATTTACAGATCATCAATGGCTGGCTCTTACCAATCATCAGCGAGCAAGTAAAAGAGAGATCTACTAATCCCATCCAACAGGTTCAGCCTGGAAGGTGCCACAGAAATCTAAGGGGTAGACACATGTATACACATGCTCTGTATGTATGCGTGTGTATTGTGGGAATGGTACCATTTGTATGTTTTTATATTATTTCCCTGTGTCACAAATGCAAGGCAAGGAAAGAAGATCAGCCACTGATAAATACCAAAGTGTATCTGTTAATAATCGCAGTGAAGAGGCATTTAAGTCACCTTAACAAAGATAATTTTTGAAAGCGGTCTCTGCTCTTTCTCCAGCTGTCTACCAGACTAAAGGAGAAACTAGTTTATATAACAGAGAGTTGGGTTCCAGGAAAATGCACTGTACATATTTTGTTGCATTGGAAACATGGTAACATGGTTGATGAGGTGATGTTGAAAAAAGGCATAAATCCATTAAATATAACCTTTACCATGTCACCCTTGTATATTATTTTATTTTGGATCCAGAAGGCGGTCCCTTCTAGTTATATCCCAAGTAGATTAAAAAAAACCTTCCTGACTCCAAAAAGCAATCAGACTTCTCCCTGGATCATCATCATCTCTACACTGAAACCAACTGTTATATATTGTTCTGAGCTAGAAACATATATAATACTTTTTTTTGAAAGTATCTAAAATATTTTCCAAAGGAAAAATTACACATCCTTACTGTGCTGTAGTCAAAATCACTTTTACTCTAGTTTTAATGGTTGCCCCCTTGTTTTTTGTTCAGGTCTTTGAGCAAAGAGTTCCCCAAAATATCATGAATGTATTTTTTACCAATAAAATATAAAACATTTTAATTCTTAATCGTTATTAAGCACTGTGAATGCAGTTAACCCCCTTGGATACCAAGCAATGCACTGTAGATCTATCTTGTACCCAAGAGGTTAATACATTTTAGATAAACATGAGAAATCAGTAATTTGGTAAAACACCTAAATACAACACTGGCTATAATTTTCTTTCTTATTGAACCATGAATGACATTAATAGTTTTACCTACCAAATGGAAACACAAAGTTCCAGGCTCAATTTAGCTTATTACTGTAGTCCTTTAGTTGGAGTAAAGCCAGCCACTCAATGGGTGGCTTTTCCATTACAACTGACATCAATGTCTCCTGTTTCCCAGCTGCTAATGCAAGCCAGCATTTATGGAGAATGTCCTCTCTTGTGTTTCCAGCTATCTATTTTACAGACCCCTTAAATAACTATATCTCATGGAGGCAATTATTCAACCATATACTTGCACTTAGCCTTTTAATACCCATGAACCTTATCAGTTGTTTTAGCTGAAATCCTCTCTTTGGAACAGCTTAGCACCACTAAAGTGGCATGTACCAGCATAGCTGAAGAGAGAAGCAGAGCTTGTCTAACACAAAAGTGCTGTGGCTGTTATTTGTAAACTATCCAGCAATTAGATGATTTTCTAGAGTGATAGATAAGAGCAGGCTGACCACAAAAAGGAAGGGTGCATTACCAATGTGAAAACTGTTTAATACGTAATAAAACTACAAAGACACACTACATAAAATATGTATTGAATATTAAGAGCAAAATAGTTAGCAAAAGAAAAAAGTGACAAATAAAAAACATCAAATGGGAGTCACACCCAGTATGAACCATATATAAAAATCTATTTAAAAATAGGCTGCAAGTTGATAGCCTCCAATGTAAAACTAATAAATTAACAAAGAAAAAAATCTTATACTGCATGATAACATGCATCAGACCCGCATGATGCCATATTAATTAGAAGTAGTCGGTAAAAATTCTTAGCTTGTGATTGGCTATTATATTATATTTGCTATTATAATAACAAATTATTAAGCTGTATTTGTCTGTGAGAATTTCATCTCAACCAATCATAACATGCATAGCACTTCTGAATATTCAGTTGAGGTTATAAAAATCCCTTGCAGATACAATAGGCCTTTAGTTGATACCAGGTAATGCCACAATGTGCATTACATATTCAACACTTTTTAGTGTTCACTGTGCTGAGGGAACTGGACAACTATAGAGGATGATGGGTCTAATAAGGACACCCCATACTACAGTGAATGGGGTGAGGGGTGCTCACTGGGGTAAATATATGAATATGATTCTGAATGAAGTCATGCACTGAAATCAAATTTGTAGCCCTTCACATGCCTAATGCCAATTTAATAAACCACGTACACCAAATATTAACCCCTTAATACTGCTCGTAAATAGTCATGGGGGGCAATAGTGCAATCTATGGGTACTGTGAGGTGTTCTTTTAATTTTATATCTTATTTAACGCTACATACTAAACAAAATGTAGAGGACATTGTGTGATTTTATGCAACTTTCCTGTACATGCTATAGTGCAGGTGTAAGAGGCTTGCTGGATTAAATTTCTATGGACAGCTGCATGTATCCACCGGTATTCATAACAGAGATCATACTCTGTAGACTATAGTGCAGCCACTAGAACTAGAGTCTAACATCTATGTAGTTGTACTGCTGTACTGCTGTATTCATACATTCACAACATTATTAGGAGGGTAGGTAAGGTAATCTTTCTCCAGGAACGTGAATGCTGAACAGTATATTGTCTCCCGTGTGCTCAGGTTCAGCATATTGACAGAGCAAACAGATTATTGGGAGGGGCTGGAAGTGATCCAGGTGTCCTGGCACATATTGGCACCAATGACAAAGTAGGAGGAAGATGGAGGTCCCTAAAGAACTATTTCAGGGATTTAGGGTACAAGCTAAAGGTAAGGACTTCTAGAGTAGTGTTTTCTAAAATACTACCTGTGCCATGCGCCAGTGCAGGAAGGAAGAGGGATCTCAGGGAGCTTAATACATGGCTCAAGTATTGGTGTAGGAAGGAGGGTTTTGCATTTTTAGAGCACTGGGCTGACTTTGCTCTTAGGTACAATCTATATGGAAGTGATGGATTGCACCTCAATGTTAGGGGAGTCACAGTGTTATGGGATAGAATGCTAAGAAGGTTGGAGGAGCTTTTAAACAAGGAAAGGGGGGGATATAAATAGCAAAAATTGGGTAGATAGATTAGACAGGAACTGGGTCCAAGTAAATGATGATGGGGATGGGGATAAATGTAGCCAATAAGGAGGAACTCTAGTTAAATTAAAATGTAGGAAAAAGGGTGTAAAATATGTAAAGACTTCAAAATTAACTGTATGCTGGCAAATGCAAGAAGTATGGTAGATAAAATGGGAGTATTAGAATTGTTGGTGGATAAGGAGCATTTGGACATAATTGACATAACTGAAACATGGTGGAATGATTCACATGATTGGGCTGTAAATATAGAGGGCTATTTTCTGTTTAATAGAGACATGGTTAATAGAGGAGGAGGAGGTGTGTGCTTATATTTGAAATCAGAGCTAGATCCAATTTTAAGGGGTGATATTAGTTAGGAAACTGGCCATAATGTGGAGTCCGAGTGGGTAGAAATTGAGACTAAATGTGGTGTAAAAGGTAAAAAAGGTGTTAGTGGGTATATGCTACAAACCACCAAATATGGATGAGAATGTTGAGGCCTAACTGTTATTGCAAGTGAGGAAAGCTGCACATGTTGGGCAAACTTTAATTATGCGAGATTTTTAACTATCCAGACATCAACTGGAAAAATGAGACCTTCCAGAGTGCTAAGGGACGCAGGTTTGTGAGCATGCTTCAGGAAAGTTACATGTCAAAAATGGTGGAAGTGCCGACAAGAAATAAGAATGAATTGGACCTAGTGATAACGAATACCATCAAAATGGTATCAAATATTAAGGTAAGTGAACATTTGGGAAACAGTGATCACAACATGGTTACATTAGAGATCAGTCTGGCAAAGCAAAACTGTTTAGGCTCGACCAAAACTCTTAATTTAAAAAAAGATAACTTCAAATTGTTAAGAGCTTCAATGCAACACTTAGACAGGGACACATTATTTAAAGGCAAAAATACTGAGGAAAAATCAGAATTCAGATTTAGGTTGCAGAAATGTACCCAACAGTATATACAAGTTGGAAACAAATGCAACAATAGTAGATCACAGCCAATGTGGCTAACTGCAAATGTAAATAATGAAAAGGCAAGAGAAAAAAGAATTTAAACTATTTAAGTCTGAAGGAAAAGAACATTCTTTCTTAAAATGCAGGGAATGTAACAAAGATTACAAAAAGTCAATTAGGTTAGCAAAAATAGATAATGAAACTTGAATTGCAAGGGAGAGCAAGACTAATCCAAAAAAGGTTTTCAAATACATAAATAGCAAAAAACCTAAGAGGGAGTGCATTGGACCTTTCAAAAATTAGATGGGTGAGTTGATAGAGATGATAAGGAAAAGGCAGATGTTCTAAATACTTTCTTTGCATCAGTTTATACAAGGGAACAAGGAATGGTAGAAGAGCCTCAACAAGTAACAAATAAAACCGTAGCATTTACAGATATTGGGTCAACACAAGAGAACGTCATGGGAAGACTGAAGAAAAATTAAGACTAATAAAGCACTGGGTACTTATGGTATACATCCAAGGGTTATTCAGGAACTCAGTGCAGTGTTAGCAAGACCCATCTTTTTACTCTTTAAAGGGATAGTAAAACTTTGTTTTATCTTTATTTTATTTTGTAGGCATTAAAAAAAACATGAAGAACGATATAAGTCTATTTCTCAAACCTTTATGGTTTGAGAGATATTCACAAGCAAAGTTTCCCCTCTCGCCTCTTTTACCTAGTGTAAGCCATCTCTTCTCAGGTGTGGAATCTGGTTGAAAGACCAGACAGATAACAGAAGGGGACAATCTTCTTTTGTGAGAACAATGGAATCCCTGCCCCCATGACAAGCTTTTCAGGTTTTTCCCTTATCTTAATTGAAGATTGTACCTCTCTACAGTCTACCTGGGCACCTCCCTTCTGATCTGGCGGAACAGTGTTACATCAGTAAAAGGGGCAGGAGGGGGATACTTTGTCATTGAATTACTCCTGAACTACAACTCTGACAGAAATGAAATAACACTCGAAAGTCCAAATAATATGATGATTAATTAGAGCTGCTTTTATTATGAAACATTACTATCCCTTTAAAGAATCTTTCACCACAGGTTCAGTGTCACAAGACTGGCATAGAGTCAATTAAATGCCTCTATTTTAGAAGTGAACTAAAACAGAACCTGGGAATTATAGAATTGTGCGTTTGACCTTTGTAGTGAGAAAACTGCTAGAAGGGATATTAAGTGATTATATTCAGGATTACACCTCAAAAAATAAGATTATTAGCAGGAATCAATATGGTTTTATGAGGAATAAATCATGCCAAACTAATCCTTTCAGCTTTTATGAAGAAGTAAGTAGCAACCTAGATAATGGAAGGCAGTTGATGTAGTATATCTAGATTTTGCAATGACATTCAATACAGTGCCACACAGGAGGCTGGTGTATAAAATAAGGAAATTGGAGATAATCTTTGCATTTTGATAGAAAGCTTGTTGAAGGAAAACGAACAGTGTGTGGTTATAAAAGGACAATTCTCCAATACAGTTAAAGTTGTGAGTGGGGTACCTCAGGGTTCAGTACCTGGTCCACTGCTTTTTAACATGTTTATAAATCACCTGGAAATAAATATAGAAAGCAAAATATCAATATTTGCAGATGTCATTAAATTATGCAGGGTAATTAAATCAGAACAGGATACTTGGGTGTAGATTTAAAGGCAGACGTTAGAAAAAAAAAGACTGTTGCATGAAGTCGGGCTTTTATGCAAGGGGAGGGGAGGAATGCCAAGGGCCATGGGGGCATTAGATTGCACCCATGTCTGTATCAAAGCCCCAGCACGTGACGGACATATATTCATCAACAGGAAGAACTTCCATTCCATGAATGTGCAGATGGTGTTTGACAGCAACATAAGGATTATGAATGTCTGTGCAAGTATAATGGGAGCTGTTATGATTCCTACATTCTCCAAAACTCCTCAGTACACAGAGACTTCGAGAATGGAACTTATATAGGGGGATGGCTTCTGGGTGAGTTAACAATACTAAATCAGAGCACATCCACAGGTGTACACACAACACTTCTCAGCATGCTCCTGACTCCTGACTAGTACGTCCACCTCATAAAACATCATTTGCACAACATGTGCTCCCTGTCTCACCATGTCACTCACTTTCCACAGGTGATGCTGGTTATGGTTGCAAATAATGGCTCCTCACCCCGGTCGCGAATCCCCAAACAGATGCCCAGGAACGATACAACCAGGCTCATGGCAGAATGACTCCTCAAGTCCCAATTCAGATGGCTCCTCACCCCGGTCGCGAATCCCCAAACAGATGCCTAGGAACGATACAACCAGGCTCATGGCAGAATGACTCCTCAAGTCCCAATTCAGATGACTGGACCACTCGGGGGGGGGGGGCACTGCAGTATGCCCAAGGAAAAGCGTGTGACATCATAATGGCGTGTGCAATACTGCACAACATCTCAGTGAACACTAGGTTGGAGGATGATATCCAGGCCCCCCCATACCTAAAGTGCCCGTGGACATTGGCCATGGTGAGGATACCCTTAGAGGGGTGCAGATGAGAGACAGGCTCATCAGGGACCACTTCAGCTGGGAGTATGAGACAGGCATTCACACAATCCACTCATGTCCATCATCAGTCCTATGAATTGGTGCCAACACACTAACGACAATGCACATGATGTTTTGTTTCACCCAACAGGATCAATGACACAGCCCTGACACTGGCATCAGTATGGCCCCAAACATCATCCATACCATCGACGTGGCATATTGTGTGTGGGGATTCCAAAATCATCTTCCATTGCTACCTCAAGGATATCATGCATAGCCCCAGGAGAACCAAGATACAACACATAATCCATGTTCAGCATCTTCCAGGGCTTGACTGACAGCATCTTACATGATTTGCCATGATCATAGCCATAGCAACCATGGTACCCTAGGAGCGAAAGAGTGTTCACTCTGTCACATCAATCAGGGGTTAAAGGGCCATTGGAGTCAACATGGGACCTGTAGTTTGCTAGAGCTGAAAAGAGCAGCAGAGGGATTGATCTACAGTGGTATTGGTACACAACATAGAGGTCATGAAATGTGGATCAGATCTCAAGGGACACCATGCTGACCTGTGTGTGTGCAGTGATGTGTGTCCCTGACATAAATACACACATCAACAAATATGTCATAATAGCTCCATGAAACAAATACATTTGGCCTGCCACTGTCACTGTCACAGTGGCAGTCCAAATGTATTTGTTTCATGGAGCTAATAGGACATATTTGGTTGATGTGTGTATTCATGTCAGGGGCACATATCCCTAGGGCTGGTTGATATCCCCTTAGTTCTCTCCATAATGGGTTACAGACGAGTAGACAACATATTACTCCCCTGTAATGGAAAAGATTAAGGGGATAATGATGTTGAAGCTGTTGCATGACGATCAGTTTGAGGGTGCTGCTCCAAATCATGTCCTCTTGTCCCACAGGCATCCATAGCATGATCCATCCTTGAACAGAGGAGTTTCCATGTGACTGGACTGAAGCCTTGACAACACTTCCATGAAGCTCCCTTCTTGATGTTTCAAGTGACTGTGTTGGTGATGCAATTTTGACTTGATATTCACAGCAACCTCTACTGGAACATTCACATATCCACACAAGACACAAATTCATATGTGTACTACCATCCAGGTATCAAACCTGTATAGTAAGAATGCTCATCTACAGAGCTAACAAACTTTGTGGACAACACATGAGCAATTCAGTAGTATTTCCAAAGTATTCATGTTTAGTTGAAATGTACCTTTTGTGCACTCATACAAGTGTTCAATGCATATATTGGTAATATACCTAGAAAACTCATATATGTTTTACTGTAGTTTGAAACACAATAATGGAGAACTATCACTATTCTATCTGTCTTTATGAATAAATGTTGAATTAGACATGTCTCAATGTGGAACCATACTCAAGGCTAGAGTATCCCTCATACATGGGAAGGCATGACCTACATCACAGGAGTCCACCACTTGTTTGACCGTGAGAGGACTCTGTGATGTATTCATGCAAAGAGATGATGGTGGTGATACACTAATGTGTGTTGTGAGTGATAAAGAGGTGATACAGGGGACATACTTCCACAATGATTTCATATCCATGGTTTCTGTGTTGCTCAATGTAATCAATGTTCTGAGACTGCTTTAGTTTGACATATCTCAGTATGTGGGCTACATCAACAAACAACCAGACTAAGTGGACACTAAGTGCAAACCAGGCACACTTTGTAGACCATTCCAATGTCATATTTATCTTTGAACAGCTCACTTTTGCCTCCGCTGAAGAGCCACCGTCTGGTCAAATGACTGGAATCTGCAGCTTTTTAGAATGCCTACAATATTACATCAAGGTGAAATTAACCATTACTATCTTGTACAATGTACACAGTAAGAAAAATGGTCTAATATCTATGTGGATATGTACCTTTCATATATGTACAGATATATCCTACCAAGGTATGAACCCAGAGATCAGTTCAGTACATTTGCTTGCCTTACTGGCTATAATATGTGTGCAACCATCAAAACTTAAGTTCTGTTGATATCATAGATCAAAACATACCTAGCATATCCCACCTTACTTAGATGGGATATACTAGGTATGTTTTTATTCATGATATATTTGTACACATATAAAAGGTACATATCGACATAGATGTCATACCATTTTTCTTTCTGTTTACATATATATTTTTAAAATATCTGCAGTACGATTCAACTGATATTCATCCCTATCTTTTTAGTTTTATCCCATACAATGCAAGATTTTTAAGTAGTTGACATGTGACTCTCTGTTTGTCATGATGATATCCTATGCATTGAGTTGCGATGCATGGGATACCACCATGGCAATCACAGATTGATGAACTTGACAGGATCCTGTCCATGAGGTCTGTTCCAGTTCAATCCTGAAGGGCAACAATCAAGCCAGTAGTGATAGATATCTTTGATTGAGGCCTGTTGTTTTTCTGGATAAGCCCATCCATCCTTCTGAGTGAGGCAACCGTACTCAGTCAGAGATATCCATCATTCATGGCCTGTTGGTGAACAAACTACAATGGTTCATATTTAGTTCCCACGTGTATCCTGCAAATGGTGGCTGGTGTAACATCCATCCATGTCATCACCACTCCAGAGGATCCATGTGGGAATCAAATGTGAGATATGTAATTTCAAGCTAGAGTAAATGATTGCATACACAACACATGGCCTACATTTTTCTACTTTAATTCCGGGGAATTATTTTAGGCGTGTGTTGCACATACAAACAGTTATTCTCAGTGGCACTGTGATGTGTGACCTGATCCATCCTTTTTGTGATTCAGTAAGCGGTGATGAAGATCTGATGGATTGAACATGATACTGACTTCTCCAGTGATCTCATTTCCCCATTTCCAATGTTTTTTATGGAGTATATGCAATGGAACCTTAGCAACTTGATTCATGTTATTGAATAGTCTCCATAGACTAACACAGGGATTTTTCACCGCTTAGTGAATGTTCCCTGTGTATCATGTAATCATTAACCTTTAGACTTGTGTTTGTTTTCTGGTTAACCCTTTGAGTACTGGAGGGGTTGCCAAAGCATTGTTGAGCGATGCATTAATAATCCCTCTAGCTCTCAAGGGGTTATGTTCTGGTTTCCCTGTGGGTACATGGGTGACATTGTGTAGGAGCAGTTATGATGTTTAACATACAACACTTTTCAGAGCATGGTTTGTGTGGATTGTGTGTGATCAGCACAGCAACATGAGGGTTAACCTGGGACTTGGTCAGGTTTGGGCTTGGTTGAACCTTGACATTTGTCTTTGTATTGTGTCCTGTTTTAACTCTCAGGGTGCTGTGTTGTTGCAGTTGTGTGGATGAATGATGGGCATATGTTGAGATGTGACTGTGTTTGTGTGTAATGGTTGTGTGGGTTGATGTGGTGTGTGGTTATGTGAAGCTGCACATACCGGTAGTGTGGAGGCTCCTCTCTTCCCCAGTGTTCGATCCTCCAGGGACCCCCTCAATTAGTGAGGAGGACATGGTGTGCTGCAGCATCTCCTCCCAGTGGTTGTAGGTGATGTCTACCGATGGACCGCCTCCGGTTCCTCTGGCGTACAGGACGGTATCCCCCATCTTCTTTTTCACCTGCCTCTTGCAGTCGCCCAGTCTCTTTTTGACTGAGTCTGCAGCTGGCCACTGCATTCAACCTGCTGCAGGGTTCCAGGAAGCCTTCCTCCTCGCAACCAGGCCAGGGTCCTTCTCCCTCGGAAAGAGGACACTCTCCCTCTCCAAAACAGCCTCCACAGAGGGCCCTATTCTTAGGCTGACCATACCTCACCTTTAAAAAGGGACACATAGGAAATAAGCATATTTCAGAAGTGCACCAAAATCAAAGCAACCATGTAGTATGCATTTTTTATGCGTGTTCCTTTATAAAGGTGAGGTATGGTCAGCCTGCCTATTCTCTTCCTCTGTATAACGAGGATCCCTGATCCTGTCCTCCTCAGCTCCAGCCTGCCGGAGTCAGAACCAGAGTGTCCTGCCTGCACTGCCCCTGCCTGTGTGTCCTAGGATGGATTTAGTAACATTATTTGGTGGCTAAGTACTATATATTTTCTTTTCATATTTCACTTGTGTTAGCTTATTTGTCCACTCCAAGGTTCACTTGGTTATGGTGGTATATTTTCACTGTAATAGTTTTTAGACGTGTTTACACTAGTTATATTACCATCCTGGATATAGAAAGCAAAGGGCTATAAGATATAACATCTTTATGGCTATTTACCATCATTTTATGTACACCTCTTTGAGATATATTATAAGGTAGGTATATATTAAGTGTTAATAGCCTTTTTGTATTAGCGTTTTGTGAGAATGATTCTCCCGCATATCTGTTTTTAAAGTGTTAGTAATGTCCACAAAAAAGTTTTTTGCATTTTTAGAAGAGCTTAAAAAGCTGAGCTAAATGCAAAAAGTGTGTCTCTCAAACCGCTATGGTTTAAGAGATACAGGCTTTTAAAGTTTGATCTCTCCTACTGACACTTTAATTGTTCTTATAGTTTATCTATCTTTTTTTGTATAGCAATAAAGCATTTATATATTTTTTCATTACTATTTGCTTTGTTTGAGTGCCTCATGGATTGGACTTATCTATATAGAGGGGTAATGGGGAGAAACTTTTTCCTTTGGTTCCCTCTTTTCCCCCTCGAGTGTCTGCAGTTCAAAGGGCCTACTAGACCATTTTAGTGCATTCTAGAGCACTTAAACTCCACTTAAACTCCACTTAACCTTTGAGTGCCAGGAGGTATCCACACATTGCAAAGCAATGAGTTGGATACCGCTCTGGCTCTCAGAGGGTTAAAGGCAATTATAACCTGAAACCTACTCACTCTTAATTTATTTAATACATTGTAGCTCATGTACTAAAAAGTGGTGCAATTCTGGAGCAAACCAACTACTCCAGAATTGTAGCTCATGTACTAAAAAGTGGTGCAATTCTGGAGCAAACCAACTACTCCAGAATGTAGTAATTCATTCACATTCAGAATGACAAACATGAGCATATTGTGTTTAAAGGGATAGTATTGTCAAAAAAGAAATATACATCAGATTGTTAAGTGTAAAAATCAGAAAATCCTGTACCTTCATGTTAAAAAGTGGAATTTTCACCTTAATTCAAGTTTGCTTATTTGAAAATTGCAATAAAATCTGCCTATATGTCATGTAAACCAAAAAAATCAGCAAATGTACAGTTCAGGAGATAGTCATGCTTCTTTCATCTGCTAATTGTGGTACCAGTGACATTTTCAGATGCTAATGAGGCTAATCAATGACTTTTCATATGCTAATTAAGTATGTTAACTCTGGCACTCAAAGGGTTAAGTGATGTGTCATATGTTAATGAGGTTCCAGTGAGGTTTTCTATGCTAATGAAGCTTGTGCTGTACCAGGAAATGTTCAGTTTCGTTTTTCCCAGAAATAAAATTTTGAATATCGCCAAAACTATACACCTGCTGGACTTTTGGTTAACATGACACATAGGCAGCTTTTTTTTTTTAATTGATTTTTATTAGTTTTTCAAGAATGTAGTCAAAACAATACATTTTCAAAGAGTAAACATGTATCTCAGAATATATGGTGTATACAAATACATTTTAACATTCGTAAGAAAAATGGATCTGGTTAATTGACGTCTCCAGGAAATGATCATGATAATACTAAGCTCGAGACTGCCTTCCTGTATGTATGTAAGAATAGGGGCATGGGGAGCAGGGGAAGGGATGGGTTAGGGGTATGGGGAGTGAAGCCTCCCGAATAAAGGATGAAAGAGTTCTAAGGGGAGGAGTGATGATTAGTAATTGAAAGGTGAATCAGAATCAGCTAGGAAAAGAAAAGATAAAGGAAAGAAAAGTAGATAAAAAGAGAGAAGAGAGAGAATAAAAAGAAGCCATCATGCCAGCCCATTGCTCAACTGGAATCATATTTTGCAAACAGTTAAGAAAAGCAGTAATGGAAAAGAGGTAGATTCCATTGCGCCTCTCGAGACTATCACGGAGAGAAGCATAGGCAGTTTTTAATACAGTTTCAAATATGCAAACTTGAATTAAGGGTTAAGTTCCACTTTAAAAGTTTCCCTCTCCTGCCACTTTTCAATACGGCATGCAGACTCCCCTCAGATCAGAAAGCCGGGACGAACGGATTGCAATGAGGGAAAATATTGTGTCAACATAGGGAAAAACCTGCCCTCCTTTGTCAAGGAGGGGAGGGTAATCCTTAAACTAACAGACTCAATATTGGCCCTTGTTTCTGATCTGTGGGAAGTCTGCATGATGTACTGAAAAGTGGCAGGAGGGGGGAACTTTAAACTGGATTTTTAAACAGAACATAAAGTTACAGGATTTTCTGAACATAGTATTCATTATAAAAATGTGCACTGAAGAACTGGATGTTTTTGTTTTAACAACTTTCCTAAATATACATTTGAAACTCAATATTCACCTTTTTGCTAAATTCTTCATAGAAAAACAGGGATACCATAAATTGGTTTTCAGGGTACAACAAAGTGACATATGTGATAGGCAGGGACGGTACATAAACAGTGTCTTTACAATTGGGGGCACAATGGTTGCACCAGTGACCGTGCCCATCACTCCAGGGACCTGGGCACCCCTGAGACCCCTCAAACTGGCGTCCACAACATTCTGCTAGCTGATCTCCCTCAGCACTCTACTATAATGCAGAGCGATGGGAGATTACATCATCTCCCAGCGCTCTGCATTATGAGAGGACCGCGTGGGAGCTCCATCTGCATAGAGGTCTGTGCAGAAGGAGGCACAGAGCTCTCCTGCCATGCCACCGGACCACCAGGGAGGTAGGAGATGGGAAATGTGGGGTAATGAGGAGATGGGGGCAGTATGGTAGCAGTATGGAGATGGGGGCAATGTAGAGATTGGGGGCAATGTAGAGATGGAGGCAATGTGGGGATGGGGCAGTGTGGTGGCAATGTGGAGATGGGGGGCAATGGGGGAGCAATGTGGAGATCGGGGCAGTGTGGTGGCAATGTGGAGATGGGGGGCAATGTGGAGCCAATGTGGAGATGGGGGGCAATGTGGATGAGGGGGGCCATTGTCATTGGGGGGCCCATGGTAATTCCTGCACCAGGGCCCGGTGGCTTTTAGTTACGCTTCTGTACATAAACATCCATTCCAGCATCTCTTTTAATTTTAGAGCAGAATTGTACAGTACAGCCCCCCCCAGTAGCTTTTGAATACAAATTCTCTTAGCAGTGGGAGTCCCCTTATTTAACTCAACAGGAAAAGCTCTGTAACATATTTGTTTTAATTTAAAATGGTTTCCTGCGGTTTTAACCCTTTTACTGATCAGAGGAGTATGTAGTGCATTGCTGGAATGTGACTGTAAACCATTCTGATCTAAATAAGAATTTGGACCAGAAGGGCCATACTTTATTAAAAGTGAGAAATCCTGCTGGGGGCCATAGTTTATTAGGATGGGGACCACATTTGACATGCCAGGGTTAACCCTTTGAGTGCCAGAGAGGTACAAAGCAGTGCGTTGGATACCTCTCTGACACTCAAAGGGTTAAGGGTAGTTTGGAACAGGAAAAGAGAAAGAAACGTGTGAAAGAAATGAGAAGAACGAGGGTTACAGTATGGGATCTTATTCCATACACATTGAGAAATAAGGCATTTTCCTTATGGCTTTGATAATGACTCACTTATTGACTGAATACCAGACTCTTGTACAGTACAGTATGTTACTTTCTGCAGTAATACATTCCATCATACAGGATTTGGGAAAATGTGTCACATTAGGTAAACCCTTAACTTCACTATGGTTCAATGCAGTTTCAAATCTCTCTGTTACCGAGACTGAAACAAAATGCACATGACTCTACCCAACAATAACATCTCTGAGTTCACTACATAATTGACAATAACTTTATATTATTGTTACTTCATTATCGCAGAGACTAGATAATTTAACTTTGTTCCAGTCACACATCAATAACTCCATGATTAATGACAAGAGTATTTTTATATGTTGTGGTATTCTACTCCTTGGCTCTAATTAGGCTGAGGTTTCATCGTCCAATTAGTTTCAGTTACGACTGTCAATTTGTGCAAGCCAAAAATGAAAGAAAAAGTAGCAGCAAAAGAGCCACAGATAGCTGTTCCACTGTGGCTACACTCTATAATTCTAATGTTGTGCAGCTGCATTGAGACACATAATGACTATGCATAGTAACTGTGTCTGCCTTTCAGCTTAAAGCATGCACATCCCTGCCAGTTCTGTTATAGGGCTGGGAGCTGAGGGAGCCTGTACATATTAATTCTTCTCATACATCATTGCTTCACTGTAATCATGCTGTTGGTTTTGGCAAAATGCATATTTCAATAGCAGTGAGATATGTCACAGAACATAAAACTAAGGGTTTTTCCCCCTGATTTTCCATTAAAGATAAAGTCATCTTTTACTGCTGAAGGTGTTTGCAAATTATATTCCTGCAGAATGGAGCAAGTTTAAAGTGGACCTGTCACCTTAACCCTTTAACTTAACTCTTTTGACCCTTATAGGGTTAAGAAAAGTTTAGCTTACTTTAACCCCTTAACCCTTTGAGTGCCAGAGTGAAAGGCAAAGCATTACTCTGCAATGCGTTGCATACCCCTCCTATGTTATTCTATGAAACCTATGCACTAGAATTTCTACAACTTTGCAGATAACATAGGAACTGGAGAAGTGTTGTCACTGGAGAAATCATATCTACTTTATCACCTCTTTATCACCTCTTTATCACCTCTTTATCACCGCTTTATCACTGCTTAGTGAATATCCCACAATATTTTTTTAGGTTTTCCATTAATGTTTTGTGCACAGTTAGTGCATTTTAATAGGACTGGATAATAGGTATGACACTTCATTATATGTGTTTATACATTAGGCTGTTTAAATAAAATACTTTGGGCTTGCTGTAAATCATTTATTTTGGGACACAATGGAATATATCCTATATAATAATTCACTAAAACGTGTGTAACGATGCACAGGGGCGGATTGCCCTATCGGGTGATCGGGCATCCCCCGGTGGGCCACTCAGTTATGGGCCAGTAGGTAGATCAGATGATCTCACTCCTCCAGCCCACAACTCTATGGACGCAAGGCACAACTAGCTCACCAAAGCCCTGCAGCAGTGAAGACTGGGTCCTGTTCTCTGTACCTCTCCCGTCCCCAAGGCAGACTTAGCTGGCCATGCTCTGCCTGCAGTGTGTGTCCTGGTGCAATGCATGATTGAGTAGAACTTCTGGGACCTGACTACCTAGCAGATTAAATAGGTATTATTTAATTCTTTTAACTAATTGTATCCATTGTTAAAGAGGCTTAATTTACCTTCTGTTAACCCTTTAAGCCACTGTATGCTTTAGAGAGGTATAGCTCAGTTATTAACCCTTTGCATACCAGACAGGATTACAGCAATGTTTTATTCTGTTATTAACCAGTTGAATTCCTCATAGGTGAAGTACCTCATGGATTAACCTCTTGAATGCTAGAGTGGCATAATTCATCAGTAATCAACCCCTTGTATGCCAGAAAGGCGAATAAAGTTGTTAATTACTGATGAATTATGCCTCTTTAGCACACAAGGGGTTAATCATTGACCTACACCATGTACACTGACAGTCCTGTAACACACTTGCACCAAGAACACTGATAGTCCTGGTACAGACCTACACCAAGTACACTGACAGTCCTGTAACACACTCCTGTGCGATGTGTTGTGCACCTATGAGACATTCAATGGGTTAATCACAGAATACACTGCTGTACACCTCTCTGGCATGCAAGGGGTTAATAACTGGTCATTTATTGCATACAGTATGTTAAGGGGTTAATAGCTAACCATTTATGCCTCTTTAGCAATGCATACAGTGGGTTAGGTTAACCCTTTGAGTACCAGAGTGGTAAGTAATGCATTGCACAGCAATGTTTTACGTACCCCTCTGGCACTCAAAGGGTATTAATATATGCATACAGATTAGAATACCAGCTAGTGGGCCAGTTAAATAAAAAAAATCCCCCTGGCTGGTATTGCACCACAATGCGCCCCTGACGATGCAGTCATGAGCAGTAGAGACTGCTTTGTAGCATCCAGATCTGTATCAGCCACGACGCGGGCAGTCTCTACTGCGCATGACTGCCCCCCGACCATCTGGCAGTGGCACGGTGGCCCGTGTAATGGGATCTTCAACTAGTATACATATATATATATATATATATATATATATATATATGTATATGTATTCGCTATCCTCTTTGGCCGTTGTTGATCCACTGCAGGATGAAGGCCTCCTCAGCAAGCCTCCAACAACTTCAGTCCTGTGCCTTTTGTTGCCACTGTGCACCAACAAATTTGGTCTTCTTCCTATGTGGCCTGCCCATTGCCATTTCAGACACTTTACTCTTTCAATTACATCATAGACCTTTATTTACTGATGAAGACACGCACACATTTTGGTTTATTTTTATTATGCTTAGAATTTGCCGCTCCATACTTCTCTGTGTAACCTAAAGTTTTTGTATGGCTTTGGCATTCAGTGCCCATGTTTCACAGCCATACATAAGAACTGGGAGGACACACTGGTCAAAAACCATTTGCTTGAGGCAGATTGGTACATTTGTCTTAAAGACAGTACTACTATGTTTTTCAAATGCTTCCGATCTCAATCTCTATCCTGGTATTTCCATCTGTAGACATTTCCTGTCCATGATATACATACTTGTTCACTTCTTCTAGTCCAGTTACTGTGACTTTCCTTGGTATAGTAAATTTGTTAAACGTGACTTGTGTTTTGTTGACATTCATCTTCAGACCAAAATGTTTGCTTTCATGTTGTATGTAAGCACCTTCTCCATGTTTAAACCATGCCATTTGTATGTTACATTCATGCTCTGCCTTGTAAGAGGGGAGCAGAATGCAATTCTGTAAGATTTGAGTTCGGACATGCTGGCAGTAGGAGGGAGGTGATACACTGAGGTTCTTGAAGCATGCAAGAGGAGAAAAGCAAGTGGAGGCATTCATCTGGGAGCTAAGCTCCCGTCTTGTGGGCAGGCAAAGATGGCAGCACTCTCCCTTTCTCTAACAAAGAGGGATAAGGTTAGATTTTTCAGCATGGGGAACAAATATGTAGGTTTCATAGGCATTATTAACCCCTTAAGGACCATTGACATGGCAGGACCGTAACGCTGGTCCGGCATTTAAGGACCAGTGACGGTCCTGGCACGTCACATACTTTTACTCACAGCGCTCCTGTAGGAGCACGGTGAGTAATACTGGGGATTGAAGTTGATCACTCCGAGACCGGAGCGATCTCTTTCAGTCCCCCATTCAGCGTGCCGCCCCACGTGATCAGTCACGTGGGACGTCACGTCAAAGTTTCCTATCTGGTCCTTAAAGGACCGCACACCCTGGGACCGCTGGTCCTTAAGAAGTTAAGATCTAATGGGGGATCTAATGACTTGGGGGATGAAGTTGGAACATGGCAAATAGAGACAACAGATCAACGAATCTGCCAAACAAAGGATAACCAGTCATCAAAAGTTGGTTAAAAACATCAATATTTTATGCATAAAAATACAAAATACTCCATACAGAATAACTAAGGAGGTGTGTAATTTGTTTCAGAAGCACGACTTACCTTGTGCATTTCGGGAAATATCTCACTGACTTATAAGCCTATGATTAAGTGAGATCTTTCACGAAAGATGAATTGATTCTTACACCACCTCCTTAGTTATTCTGTATGGAGTATTTTGTATTTTTATGCATAAAATATTGATGTTTTTAACCAAACTTTTGATGACTGGTTATCCTTTGTTTGGCAGATCCGTTGAACGCTCCCTTCCTGTTGTCTCCAAGTCTGTTGAAGCCTATGCCAAGGTTAATGGGGGCTGCCCCTGATCTGCAAGGCTCTAAGGGCCCCTGTGAGTGATCTTGTTTATTAATGTACACCTGATAGTTTGAGCAACCTTTGATATGTATTTTCTATATGAAACGTAACAAGTGGACAGTATAAGCAGAGAGATCATTGAAACTATTCATTACTATTTTTCTGATTATTTAAGCATCATGTATACCTGTGTACTCTTTATATAATTACACTCAGACATTTTACACATAATGTGCGACATCATATTCTTTATTCATTCCTCTTGATGTTCTACTGCAAAAGGTAATGATCCAAACGACTTCTCTCTAGGAGAGTCTTAAAGGGATAGTAACACTAGTTACTAGTTACTAGTAACACACACATTTTTATATATATATATATATATATATATATATATATATATATATATATATATATATATATATATATCTTGTGGTGTTTATCCCTTTAATAAAACAAGAGAACTGCCAGTGCTGAGAGGTGAATTGTTTTAGGTGCAGTATCACAATTTTACAGCGGTGCTGTTGCTACACCATTGTCACAGCTCTTACATTAGTTCCAGCGTCATCTGGCGGGGTGCTGCTGAGGGACTAGTTCTGGGAGAGTTCTGGGAGAGGCGCTCGGGCATAACTTCCCGCATCTCTCCTTGCTTGTGGCCTGGTCGCGTCAGGTACCTCCTTCTGCTGACCGTGTTCTTTCCTTATGCGACACAGTGGGTCAGAATGTCGCAGGATACAACACATCTTCCAGTCCGCTGCATCACTTTCAGGCACGCGTCAGTGGGAATGAAGCAGAGTCCTTTATACCTGTGGCAACTTAAGACTCCTCCCTGCTACTTCCTGGAGGGAGTTAAAAGTGCGATGGACAGTCAGTCCAGTTGCCCTTATGTTGGTGTCCAGTGCAGTTTGTTAGTGTTGTCTCTTGATCTCCAGTGCATGACCTAGGCCTGATTCCCTTTGAGAGCTGTGTCGCATTCTTTTCTATCTATGACCTAGGCTTGTCTGACCATCCAATCTGGTGCTTACTTGTGGCTCTATCTGACTTCCTCTCTATCACGGTGCCCGTGATCCCTTGTTTATGTTTTCCTGTCAGTTATCCTATGTTATGTTCTCATTGGTTGCCCTGTGTTAAGCCCACCCAGTATGGCCTTTATATACTGGGCTCCTGCACCCACACATTGCCCTTTTGTGGTGTTCATGTATCAGTGCTACTATTGCTCAAGGAGTTTCCAGTGTACAGACTTGACTTGCCTGACTACTCTCCAGTTCCTGCGCCTGTGAACCGACCCGGATTGCCTGACTATTATTCTGTGTACGCTCCTGGGTATCGACCCGGCCTGGCTGACGTTCCTTCTCCTGTGTACTGACCCGGACTGGCTGACATTCCTGCTCCTGTGTTCTGACCCGGCCTGGCTGACGTTCCTGCTCCTGTGCACCGACCCGGCTGATCTCCATTCCAGCCTCCCTGGTCCTTGTCGCCTCTGTGACATTCTTCATCCGGTGCCTTGGTTTATCCGGCATCTCTGCTCCGGCAGGCTTGCCAAGTGCTGTCTCAGTATTGCTCTATGGAGCACCTCTGGCCTAGTCCTCCACACTGTCATACCGGCTGCAAGTGTTGCCTCCGTGATTGCTCCGGTACATTGCCATTGGCTTATGCTCCATCACTGTCAGACCGGTTGCAAGTGTTGCCTCCGTGATTGCTCTGGTACATTGCCATTGGCTTACGCACCATCACTGTCAGACCGGTTGCAAGTGTTGCCTCCGTGATTGCTCCGGTACATTCCCATTGGCTTACGCTCCACCACTGTCATACCGGCTGCAAGTGTTGCCTCCGTGATTGGTCCGGTACATTGCCCTTGGCTTACGCTCCACCACTGCCATACCGGCTGCAAGTGTTGCCTCCGTGATTGCTCCGGTACATTGCCTTTGGCTTGCGCTACACCACTATCCTACCGGCTGCAAGTGTTGCCTCCGTGATTGCTCCGGTAAAGTTCCACTGGCTTGTTTTCCGCTACCGCCATACTGGTTGCTGTGCTGCCTCCGTGAATGCACCGGTAGTACTCCTTTGTTTCAGTGTACTGGTAGCTCTCGGTTGGGTGCAGACTTTGGCGTATTTAAGGATCGTTTCAGTACCTTCACATATGGGACTGCTTACCATCCTTGATGAACTTTAACTCCTGCATTGCCGGAAACCTGGGAACCTACTTTTCTGCCTGACTCGTGTCAGTACAGACTGATTGTACTCCTACATTTGTGCTGGACTTGTGTGGACTTGAAATATTACCTGTCTTGTGTCTGTACTATACTGTTGTATATTACAGGACCTGTGAGGGTTCTTATTGTATTATTGTATTCAATAAAACTGTGTTTTTATCCTAACCCTGAGTCTGTGAGTCAAACAAACCGTTACACTCTCCATGTGGTCTCCTTACTAGTGGACATCCAATCTGGTGCAGACCTGTGGCTCTGGCTGACTACCCGCTCTGTGTATGACCTAGGCTTGTCTGACCATCCAACCTGGTGCTGACCTGTGGCTCTGTCTGACTTCCTCTCCGTGTGGTTTCCTTACTAGTGGACATCCATCTGGTGCTGACCTGTGGCTCTGGCTGACTACCATCTATACCAACTGTAGACATGAGTCAGGTATCCTCCTTGTTGCCTTCCTTTGGGTGAGATCAGCTCCATTCAGACTGACTGCAGGTGTGAGTCAGTGGTATCTCCCTAGTTTGTTCCTGGCAGTTGTTCTCCAGGTCCTGTTCCAGTTCTGGGTTCCAGCGGAGACTACAATTGGCTTAAGTCTAGTCTCTAGCAGTGAGGTCTCTTCTGGGAAGCCTACTATTGCTGATAGTTGCTGCTGGCTCATTTTGTGACCCTCTGCACCTTCCTGTTTACTCTGCCGATATATGTATATATATATATATTTATGCTTATTTTCAATAAAGGTGAATTTTACTATATACCGTATTGGCACTTTTCACTGGAAATTTTTCACCAAATGGAAAGTGATATTTTTCGCCAATTTCAGTTTGAGGCAAACATTTTCGCCCATCCCTAGTGAAGATAGCAACTATCTGCCCTTAGGATTGAGTTGGTGGGTGAGTATTTTGTATAGATATTTGCTTTGATTTTTCCCTCTGTAGAAGGAGAGATAATATTTAAGACTAAGAAGGCAATATGATTAGAATACCTAACTAGAGTGAACTTTAAAGGGAAGTAAAGTTTCACAAAAAAACAACTCTGATTAAGCTTCATTTATTATTTGAGCCGGGGGGAGATTTAGTTCGATACTGTCAGAGCTGTAATTCAAGAGTAATTGAATGATAAAATATCCCTCTCCTGCCCCTTTTACTGATGTAACACTGCTCACCTCAGAGCAGCAATATTGTCCAGATGGATCTAAGAGAGGGACAATCTTCAGTGAGCACAAGGAAAAACCTGTCAAGGGGGCAGGGTTTTCCTAAAGCTCACAGTAAGAAGATTGTCCCTTGCTGTGACCTGTCTTGTAAAGAGACAGATTCCACATCTGGTGGGATGCAGCATACACTAGGGAAAAGGGGCAGGAGGGGGATACTTTATCATTCAGTTACTCTTGAACACTCTTGAACACTCTCCAAGGCCCAAATACTATGAAGAGCTGCTTTTTTGTGAAACATTACTATCACTTTAAGCTGGCCTAGTTATTGTTAATAAAGGCAAGAAATGCATTCACATGACACCATTTCTTCAAAATAAACTATTGCTTGTAGTCCATGTTGGTGGGGATGCAAAAATATAAAGTAAATACATCACAACCAACCCAACTAAACTGAGTATGCCAAACTATCTTATTCATCTCCTGCTGTAACACCTGTTTAGTATCCCTTAAGTAAGTGTTTACCCTAAGCACAAGAGGCTGTATGCAGCCATCCACATATTCACTCATTTAGTGAATCTATTCAATCAGTGTTTAGACTATTTGTATTCAGTGTTTGACTTGGTAAGGCTAAGTGGGCAGCATATATAAGAACTGTGCAATTTAATAATTTTAAGAACATGTCTACTGGTGATGGTGGCTGAGGGTATGGGAGCTCTATGACTCTTATCACCTCAAATACAACAGATTCATCCTACTCCATGCTTTGTATTTGCAGAACAACAGTAGTAGTCTTGGTTGTCATTCTTACTGATGAAAATGCGGTCTCACTTTCTGAGACACCTACTGTTATGTGCCCCTCTGCTCCATGCACTTGAGTGTATTTATCAGTGGAGATTCCGTAAGATCAGGTAAAACTGGGATTGTCTGTCACTTTTGAAAACGTTTTTGTTTTCATTAATTTTTTAACTCTCCTTGTATCATCACACCCACATCAAGCAAGTCCAGCTCCCCCTCTTTGCCTGTCTGCATCTTACATCAAAAATTCAGCTGCTCTCTCTCTCCTAAGCACCGACTGATAACATGCAAAAAACTGACACCACTTTTATAGTTACTATTGTAGGAATATATGTGGGAAACTCCACTTGGGGGAAGGGGGAGATAAATGATTATCATTGATTTCATTGCAGTGAAAAAAGCACCAAAAAAGTGGGAAACTGGGACTTTTCTCTGGAATTCCTGTGCATCAAATATTTAGAAAACAAAAATATGCTTTTGTGTACAAAAGTCTTTAAAACTCAACACATTTTTGATTACTGCCTAAAATAATAATTATAATTCATGTAAGTTACCAAACTCTAATTTTGCATGCATATAAAATAATTTTTAAATTAAAGTGTAATTAATGTCATCCAAACATCATTTGAAGTGACATGCAGTCTCTAATTGAAAATAATGGCTTTCTTAGAATTCATGAACAATGCACTCCCAGATTATAAAAGGTCTTTTTGTTGGCTACATGAGTATTTCTAGTACAGACATATTGAATGAACCAACCTATGCTCCATGTCGGAAAACAGATCTTATCCATGAAACAAATACAAAGGATTTTATTATGTTGACCATATTACATATTATATGGTTAATACATTTTTATATATTTTTTGAAAATAATCTTATCCTTTAAATGTTATTATAACACTTTAGAAAATCCACAAGTCTAGAGGGAAGTTTAATGTTTGCTGTACTGGGATCTTTTCAATCCAGGCATGGAATGGGACAAAATCGCTTTTAAATCTGCCTCTGGGAAATCTATCTTGGAAACTAGACAACCAGAATTATTTTTTTAAAGGCATGAAACGAGAATAAGAACACTTTTAGAAAATCAAATACAAGTTGTATGAAAAAAAACAAATCTAATTTCCCATCACTGACTTTTCATTGTATCGAGTTTAATACTGATAACCCAATTAACCTTTAATTAACCTTTCAAGGGATGAGAGGATTGAGCAACTCATTGTGAAGCAGTGCAGAGCACACCTATTTGGTTCATCAAGGTTAAATGGAAACTAGCACCTTGTACATTTTCTTTATTCTGTAATAAGGCTCTCCCTATAGCTAGCTAGCTAGGTAGATAGATAGATAGATAGATAGATAGAGTACTGTGCAATAGTCTTAGGCAGGTGTGAAAAAATACTGTAAAGCAAGAATGCTTTCAAATTCAGACATGTTAATAGTTTATTTTTGTCAACTAACAAAATGATAGTGAGTGATCAGAAGAAAAATCTAAATCAAATCAATATTTGGTGTGACCACCCTTTGCCTTCAAAACAGCATCAATTCTTCTAAGTAAACTCGCACACAGTTTTTTGAGGAACTCGGCAGGTAGGTTGTTCCAAGTATCTTGGAGAACTAAGCACAGTTCCTCTGTGGATTTAGGCAGACAGACTCAATGATGTTCAGATCGGGGCACTATGGGGGCCATATCATCATTTCCAGGACTCCTTGTTATTCTTTACTCTGAAGATAGTTTTTAATTACCTTGGCTGTATGTTTGGGGTCATTGTCATGCTGCAAAATAAATTTTGGGTCAGTCAGATGCCTCCCTGATGGCATTGCATGATGGATAAGGATCTGCCTGTACTTCTCAGCATTGAGGAGACCATTCATTCTGACCAAATCTCCAATTCCATTTGCAGAAATGCAGCCCCAAACTTGCAAGGAACCTCCACCATGCTTCACTTTTGCCTGCAGACACTCATTCTTGTACTGCTCTCTGGCCCTTCAGCTAACAAACTGCCTTCTGCTACAGCCAAATATTTAAAATTTTGACTTATCAGTCCAGAGCACTGCTGTCATTTTTCTGCACCCCAGTTCCTGTGTTTTTGTGCATCGCTGTCACTTGGCCTTGTTTCCACATCGATGGTATGGCTTTTTGGCTGCAAGTCTTCCATGAAGATCATTTCTGACCAGATTTCTCCATACAGTAGATGGGTGTACCAAGGTCCCACTGTTTTCTGCCAATTCTAAGCTGATGGCACTACTGGACATCTTCTGATTGTGAAGGGAAGTGAGCATGATGTGCCTTTCATCTGCTGCACTAAGTTTCCTTGGCCGACTACTGCATCTATGGTCCTCAATGTTTCCCGTTTCTTTGTGCTTCTTCAAAAGAGCTTGGCCAGCACATCTGGAAACCCCTATCTGCCTTGAAATTTCTGTCTGGGAGAGACCTTGCTGATGCAGTATAACTACCTTGTGTCTTGTTGCTGTGCTCAGTCTTGCCGAGGTGTCTTCACCTGTTTGGTATAATTGTTTAATCATACACTTGACTATATGCCTACAAAATCCCTGACTTTGTGCAAGTGTTCCTAGAAGAATTTATGCTGTTTTGAAGGCAAAGGGTGATCACACCAACTATTGATTTGATATAGAATTTTCTTCTGTTCCCTCACTATGCATTTTGTTAATTGATAAAACTAAACTATTAACATGTCTATTTTTGAAAGCATTCTTACTTTACAGCATTTTTCTACACCTGCCTAAAATGTTTGCACAGTACTGTAGAACTATCATTTGAACTTTAAACCTTATGTGTCAGAAGGATGCACAAAGCATTGCTTTGCAATGCTTGGCATTCTCCTCTGTCATTCAAAGGGTTAACTACAGCTGTGCGAGCGAGCTCCCATAACAGAACATTTTCTGTACATACATATGTGATATGATTACTTGACTTACACTTGTTTTACGTCATGATACACTACAATTTAAGACAAGAGTTATGCTGTTTTTGATCCAAATATGGATTTTAAATTCACTGTGCAAATTGTACCAAGGTTCAAAGGCAAATAATTGTAATTTTATTTGCTCTAATAAAATGAACATTGATATATAACAGTGGTAGCCAACTGGTGGACCTCCAGCCTTTGGGGACTACAATGCCCATCATCCACCAACCAGTTAATGGCTGGGGAGTTTTAGTCCCCAGACAGCTGGAGGTCCATCTACTGACTACCATGATAGATACATTTGAATGGATTATGCAGGAGTCAGTAAGTGATAGGAACAGCATCCCCTGCTGACCAGAATAGAACATTGCAGTTTAATTTAGGAAAAATTAAGTTGATCTGTAATAACTTTTGAATGACTCTATCCAAGCAGTAGTAGTCCACTTGTTCGATTCAGCAGGATAAGCCATATAACATACTAGAAAAAAGATATTGTCTGTAACTCACACCTTCACACACTGGAACGCACACAATGTCACACACACAATCTCAAAAACATACTCAATTAGGCTTTTTACTAAGAAAAGTGGTGCAATTCCAAATCACCAAACGTAGTCAAAGGATTACAAAGGACTACTGTTACTTTACTAAACACACACACACACACACACATTGGGGGAGATGCACTAAAGGTCAATGCTGTGGCAGTATGATTTGTCAATGTGTCCAAAGCACTTTGACTTTACGATGTAAACACACATTCCCATGTGCACTAAAATTTAGGGATACAAGGGGAGGGTAGGAGAAGGTCCCCATTAGCATACAGGATTGTCGTACTGCTGTGGATGTGGAAGGAATGACCTCTCTCACACATCACTAGCAGTACGGCAGTCCTGAACTCTGAGAGAACTAGTCCAGTAGGGGAATGGAGAGGAAAATGTCAGCACCACGAATAGCATCACTCCCTAACCCTTTGAGTGCCATAGGGATGTGCACTGCACACCCCTGTGGGAATCAAAATGTTAGAAATGTATACCAACCAGTACACAATCACCCCCTCAGCTCTATGTAATTTTTCATAGTCATATTTGATATGCACTCCCATTATTAAACAAAATGAGATTGAACCCCTTGGCTGGTAGAGATGTCATATCTACAATTTAAATATCAGTTGTGCATCCATGGTGCTTTGTGGTTGCCAGCTACCCCCAATTTTAGTCCCTTGCCACTGGCAGCCATTGACCCCCAACTACAGTGCCTGGCCCCCAGACTTGTTCTGTTGCCCACTGATTGCCTCAAATCTGCACTTATACTGTCTGATACCCACCCCCAGCCTTGTTCCCTTGCCTACTGGTAGCCACAAATCCCCATGGACTCTGCCTGTGCAAATGAACAAGGCTGGGGGGTGTTAGTGAGTGTATGTGAGGGCTAACAAAGAATGGCGATGTTTCTGAACCACAATGGTGATATTCGACTGGCTTTCCCACAGTGCTTATGCTAGATTGGCTTCCCAACTGTGGTAATGTTTGACTGGCTTCCCTACAATGGTGGCGTTCGACTGGCTTCCCCACAATGGTGATGTTTGATTGGCTTCCACATAATGCTTATGCTTGACTGGCTTCCACACAATGGAGATGTTCGACTGGCTTCCCCACAATGGTGATGTTCAACATACTTCTCCTCAATGTTTATTTTCTAAGTCTAAATTTCCAATTTTATCCAACTGTGCACCGCAAGTTTAGACTCATATACAAATACACTGATGAAGAAAAGAAGAAGGAAAACAATAATTGAGCTAATTGAAGATAGAACTGTATTTTATTGATCAACCACAATGTCCCCTTAACACTGGATTATCTCTGTGGTTGTTCTTGATGACAGTGGGTTCTGTAATTCTCTGGTGTCCCGTTGCTGTCAACAGGCTACCTCCATTGTTACCAAGATATTATGTTCTGCTATTTAATTTTATTTATTTTAGTCATGTTTTTCAGCTACTACTTTATTCCTATTTTGCTTTTTTAACCATTGTCTGTCTGGCATGCTCCAAGAGATGTGGACCAGAAGCAAAATGATGTGAAGTATTGAGCAATGATTCTGAATGGCAATTGTTTCAGAGTTAAGATTCTGTACACTGTATTCAGAGGTTCTTCTTTATTTGGACTTTCCTTGATAGAAAGTTGCCTTTGATCATTGTTATTGTGTGTCGTGGAATGCTTCAGAGACACCATTGATTGAGTTAATAAATTTTTTACTGTATGTTGTGACTCCTGCGGGTTCCATTGAACAGAGATTGCACACTGAAACATGTGAATCATGCTCTAGAGTGGATGGGATAGACTTTTGTCCACCATTCTGTATACCTTGTTAATAGAACTGTGTGACCTCTAATACTGCGTCATCATTCGGCTTTCCTTACTAAACATTTCTGTGCTGTTCAATGCGATTGAGTCCAGCATGGCAGTTCTAATTGATTTTCTTCTACATTACATTCCCAACATAATGTTTTTTGATTGATACCCTATGAGATGATAGAGGTATAGACAAGATAGAGGTATATTTTTGCTTCAGATTTTATTAGGGTTCTGATTCCTTTGGGGCTTTTTTTTGTTTCCATTGGTTATGACATTGAAACAGAGTGAACTAGTTTCAGGTCTAATCCTGAGGACCTGTACATGAGGCTTCTTTCATATGTGTTAGGTCATAGGTGTCATAGGTGTTAACTCTGTATTGTGACATCACACCAAGGGTATGTAATTAACAAATTATTTCAATTAGTTGTGTTTGGCAATCTTTTCACTGTTCACTTTTAACAGGTCACACGCAAAAGAGCGTGCGACCACATTACACATTAACTATGTCGCCATGATAAAAATGGTGACATGAGAATCTCATACTGTATGACAACACAAGATTCTCATGACACTAGTGAAAGGTTGCATACCTTTAAGCTGAATTGTAACTCCATCTCAGCCAGCAGTTACTAATAAGAAATGTTTAAACAATTGCGATCATTTCACACATAAATTATACTACTGATATACTAGATACTACTGAGAGAGAGCCCGTGCAGCACTCAGCAACACTGGAATAAGCCTTTCCTTCTTCTCCGCGGCCACCAGATGGCTAAGGATGATGGCAGTTGTAGTGCAACCTCATCCCAGTGTTGCTGAGCGCTGCCCCGGCTCAGTAGTATCAAATATATCAGTATTATAATTTATGTGTGGGGCTGGGTATTTTCTCATCTGAACCGAGGGAACACTGGAAACCCAGAGTGAGTAGGCATTCTAGGAGTCTTAATACGGTGGATGATAGTTCATTCTCTGGTTCAGATGCAGAGAATACCCAGCCCCAACCCTTAAATTAGCTGATCAAGGTGACCCCAATAGAAATGATTCTTCTTTTTTAGGGGTAACCACCAGATCTCAAACAGTAAAAGACGCCAAAAGCCCTATCCAAGGAGGGGGAGCAGGAGGGGCCAAAGAGAGAAAAGGCAACAACAAGCCACTACCATATCCCTAAACATTGTCTACAACATAAGTTTTAGGGTATTGAGTCCAACTGAAGTTTCTGTTCTCAATAAAGGGCTTTCATTTGCTCCCTCAGTTAATCATGAACCTTTCTCTCTATTTGTTGACATTCAGAAATTTCAGTGGAATCTCAAACTTAAAGCGTAACTTTCACTACATTACCATAATGCCGCAAATGATTATTACATTATCAATATGCATACACTTATTTTTATTTTCAAGTATAATTTCTCCTTTAATGAAAAATATAATGTTATATGCAGACAGGCAGCAAGGGAACAGCACAGACATCTTGCAGAGCTGGCATCTCTGCGTCTGCACTGTCCGTCCCCTTCACCTCCACGATTGGTGAGTTGAATGCCTTTGTGCCTACTACAAGATCCCAGCCGGTGCCTGCCTGCATAAAAGGTTATATTTTTCGTTAAAGGAACAATTATGCTTGAAAATAAAAAAAAATATATATATTTTTATATATTTTTTTATATACATATAAAAATATCGCTAATGTATTAATTATTTGCGGCGCTATGTTAATGTAGTGAAAGTTCCACTTTATGGATTTTTTAGGGACCACAAAATGGACACTCCATCCAGCAAGTTTAAGATTGAAAAGCACTTTTGATCCTCAAACGTTTACCCCTCTATTAAAACTTATATTAGACAGATCACAGAAGAGACAAAACAGATGAAGAACCCCAAAAGAATGAGGAGCAATTTTACCAAGTTGGAAAGAGTAGCTTTTAACAATCTAGCAGAAGACAAGACCATAGTAATTCTCCCTGCTGATAAGGGAGGCGCTATTGTCATTATGGATTTTAAATATTACAATCAAGAGTTGCTCCGGCAGCTTGGTGATACTGCCACTTACCAAACATTACCAGGTGACCCCACACTGAAATATAAGGCAGATATTGATTCTAAATTGATGATAGCTGTACAAAACAACTGGATTCCTGAGACTTTGTACAAATACCTTATATGTGAAGATCCTGTCACACCTATCATTTACACTTTACTAAAGATACACAAGAACGCCCTATTCTCCCCAGTTTATAGCCACTCCCTACTGTAATCTATTGTTGACTCATAATTACTTTAGGTACGTAGATCGGTACTATCTTCAGCTCACTGGATCAGAGATGGGCACCAATGTTGCCCCTTCATGCGCTTAACTTTTTATGTATGCATATGAGAAAAAGTATCTTCTTCATTCTAATATTATTTTGTACAAATGCTACATTGACGATTTGTTTATTTTATGGAGGGACAAACTTGATGAGCCACTTGACTGTTTTTTTTTGTATAACGGGCGTTAAGGTGACAGCCGCATGCGGAAATGGCTGTTACTAAGGGGTTAAAGATGGTGAATCCCTTTGTTCAACACTATACAGTAAGCCCACTGATAGAAACTCTATTCTCAGAGCAGACAGCAATCACTCTTCCTAACAGATCAACCGGATACCTTACTCTCAATTTTTGACAGTTGTATGCAACAACTCTCATGGTGATAAAATAAAGGAGCAACTACAGGAGATGTACAACAAATTTCTGAACAGAGTTTACCATAGGACAATCTTAGAAATACAAACTGAGAAGTGCAAAGATTACACACAAGAGACCCTGTTAAACAGGACTGATAATAAACAGGTTACAAACTTGCAAAAAAAGATTAGCAGGACTGTTAAAAGTTTCTGGCCTCTTCTAACCACAGATCCTGCCCTACCATTTACCAGCATGCAAGCCCCCTTTGTTGCATACAGGAGTGGAAGAAGACTGAGGGATATTTTGGTCACAACAGACTTTTCAAAATTAACCAAGAAATCCCCAGAGACTGAGATTAAACAAGGAAGATGGTTACCTAGACCTAAACCTGGTTATTTAGGTGTATTACATGCAATACCATGATCACCGGCAATTCAGGCATCCACATACCAACATGAAAATAAAAATTCAACAGAGACTTACGTGCACCATGGACTTTGTGGTTTATTTTATTATGTGCCCATGTGGGCTTTATTATATTGGGAAAACTTCCACAACATTTCAGGAGAGGATGGCTAATCATAGATCTAGCATTAGATATGCACTCACTAAAGGACATTTGGACAAGTCGGCGCCAAGACAGAGAAGGCCACAGTCTATCCTCAATCAAGACTATGCTCATAAAACAAGTTACCTCTCTGAGTAGAGGTGGTGATAGAAACAGAGTTTTACTACAAAGGGAATTATACTGGATAGATCATCTGGGCAAAATCGCACCCAAAGGACTGAATGAACATGTCTCTACGATCTGCTTCATGTAAACCAATCACATATTGTTTAGCGACATGTATATTCACCACCAGTTTGGGTTAGAAGGGGGCATGAGCGGTGTCCACAGTGACCACGCTTCGCGACACAGTTACTGGTTTTGGCTATTCTTTGTCCTTTTTTCCCTCACATTACTCAGCATAGCCAGGAGCTTGTCCCCACTGTGACACTTAATAATATACAAGTCTCCCTATCCAAGTTCATTGAGACTGAACCACCTACGTGCCTGATCTATTTTCCCTGCTGATGAGGGATCGTGTGGCTCTTACTGTTGCCATCCTGCTAAACATCTTATCAGACGGGCCATGTATGAATGAATGGTTTTGTCATAACTTGAGCATTGCATCAATTTTTCACTGAAGACTACCTACCAGTAGGTCTTGATCACTTCTGTGCCTAGGTGGGTATGACTTGTACCTTTATTCTCAGCCCTGACAATAGGGCACTGAGGATTGCCTCTGTTTTGACTACCCGGTTTTAATACCAGGGTGTACATTTATGTAATACATTGGTAGCACGTACTGGTGGACATATTACATTTCTTCTTGCTACGTTTAAATAGAGTGGCTGTATAATGCTCTTAACTGTCTTCTACCTGATTTAACCCTTTTACGTGAATGATGTGCAATGCAGCGGCGTGCGCTACCTGGGGCTCACTATCTCCTGCTTATGGACTGCCCAATGGTGTATAAAGCTAATGTAAGTGATCTTGTTTGACTAGAAGCTGGCCCTGCATTAATAATATAGTCATCTCCGATATTAATGTGGATTATCTGTATTTACACCATGACTGAACACTTGCCATTCATGACTTAGCAATGCCGCACTGTTCATTGAGAGGATCCCTGACTCATTGATTAGTTCCGATAGACAATCATGTCTTATATGGGAAAGATTGTTATGAGTTACAATCAAGAAGGGGAGCCCTTTTGATCTGATGCGGACCACTACAATGTCATGGCTTAGTGTCTAACTCTGCTTGTTTGTTTTTTATTTTCTGCCTGTTCTGCTTGACTTGATTCGGTATACAAATTTTAACCCACCATGAACACTTGTTTAGTCACTTTTTGAACATGTAGGGTGTCTCTTTTATTATATCATTATTTATTAAACTGTATATACACCTGGAAGGCAGGGGATGCTGGCGTCATCAAGATGCTTCACTAGTTGTTCTACAGGGCAGGAGTTTCCAAATTTGTATATAATGGGGGATGGGGGTCTTGTTTGGTTGTCCTGATGAAAATGTACATGGGTGCATCGAAATGTTGACACAATAAACATTTTTTTGCTTGAATGTTTTTGGACTGATCTATTCTTGTATATATATATTTTTTCTTTCTCTTGTGTTTGTCTTGAGGAAGGTGGCATAGACTAATGAAATGTAAACTTACTTTTAATAAACACAATTCGACTACTGAGACGTCCAGTGCATGCTGTTGTTGTGAAACTCAACACTTATGTTTAACTGGCACCCTGAAATTTAAATATCTTATTGTGAGTTCACCTTACAGACCTTGCTGTTACTTATAAAGATATCCAGATTTGCTTCATATTGATGAATGTGCTTGTATTGTGTAAAAAAGATTGTTTTTAGTAAGAAAGTATTGTACTTCAATGAGCAAATGCTCCATACAAGTTTATTTATTTAATTGGTGCTAAGGAGGCATTGTGGTTGTTCAATAAAATATAGAGCTACCTTCAAATAGCCCAGTTATTCTGTTCTGTCTTCTTTTCTTCATCAGTATATTTGTATATAAGGTTAAACTCGCGGTGCTCAGTTGGATACAATAGACAATTTAAACTTAGAAGCCTGTTGAACATAAGCGTTGTGAGGAAGCCAGTCAAACATAAGCATTGTGGGGAAGCCAGTTAAACAAAAGCATTGAGGGGAAGTCAGTCGAACATCATTATTGTGGGGAAGTCAGTAGAACATCACTGAGGGGATGATTGTGTACTGCTTAGTGTACTTTTCTAACACTTTGATTACCACAGGGGCGTGCAATGCACATCCCTATGGCACTCAAAGGCTTAAAGGGATAGTAATGTTTCATAATAAAATCAGCTTTAATTAATCATCATAGTATTTGGACTTTGGAGAGCGTTATTTCAATTTTGTCAGAGTTGTAGTTCAAGAGTAATTCAATGACAAAGTATCCCCCTCCGGCCCCTTTTACTGATGTAACACTGCTCAGCCAGAGCAGGAGGGAGGTGCCCAGGTAGATTGCAGAAAGGGACAATCTTCAATTAAGATAAGGGAAAATCTGAAAAACTTGTCAAGGGGGGCAGGGCTTTCATTGTTCTCATAGGAAGAAGATTGTCCCCTGCTGTTATCTGTCTGGTCTATGGACTGCATTCCACATCTGAGAAGAGATTGCTTACACTAGGTAAAAGGGGAGGGAGGGGGAAACTTTGCTTGTGAATATCTCTCAAGCCATAAAGGTTTGAGAGATAAGACTTATATCATTCTTCATGGTTTGTTAATGCCTACAAAATAAAATAAAGATAAAATGAAGTATTACTATACCTTTAAGGGAGTGATGCTGTTTATGGTACTGAAAGGAGCCTCTCCACTCCCCTACTGACCAAGTGGGGCAGCAGAGAGTATGATCTCAGACTTCTATGTTGTCTACTGCTGGTGATATGTGAGGGAGAGCATCCCTTCCACATCAACAACAGTTCACACCCCTCCTTGCTTCTGATTGATTGAGGACTGTTACTGCATGGGAAACTACAGGGAAAGTCCAATTTCAGCAGCCTCAGGTAGCCAAAGTTGAGACTGTGAACTCCGACAGCAGAGGCTGCTATCAGAGTTTAGTGCATATGGTGAAGTGCCTAAATAACATATCTACACAATGCCCCTTAAATATGATAATGGCTTATTATCCGGCATTTCTATATGGAAATTAATCAGTATCCTGCATTTCCATATGGAAATAGGCCATTGTCGATGTGATGAAAGAATATTCATAAACTTGTTGAAGGCATGTTGCATATATGCTGATGTGGGCAGATTTTTGTCAGACTGAGGGGGTTATGGTGTTGAAGATACTTTAGTGCATACTGTCAAAGGACATTGACATTATGAGCCCTCTTCAGCCTTTAGTGAATCTCCCCCCTTGTCTACTTTCTCAGCCATGTTCTACTAGCCCACTGGTAATTATATAATCACACACACACACTTTCTAATACTGCAGCTTTCTTCTGCAGTCCCACTGATAGTTACAAAACCATACATATTCTGCCTGACCTCTCATCCCTGTTTAACTGTTAACTGGTAGCCATAGAGCCACACATTCGCTGTGTGTCACCCCTATTTGTTCCAGCTAGTAGCTACATAATCACATATATAATATGTGGCACTCCAGCCTTTCTCCAACCCCAGTCTTGCTCCAATAGTAGTCACAGGACCACACATACATTGGTGGGTACCACATATTCCATCTGCTTCCTCAGTCTTGTTTCACTGTCCATTGGTAAATCATGGTCCCTGTACGTGCCTTTCATTATTATATATAGACTCTTTTTTTTTTTAAGTTGATTCTCTAACAAAATCCATAATTGCAATTCTGGAGCAGTGATAAATATTTTTAATGAGTATTCTTTCAGAAGCACTGAGAATTCCAACTTTCTCAAAGTTTTTTTTTTTTTGTTAAACAATTGGAGCTTCCTTCTAAAATGTTCAACTTGACTTGAAAGATGTACTCATCATGGGGTATGTACTAATACAATTCTGTGCTATAGCATGCAAAGGGGCTGATGTCTTAATCCTTTGTCTTCTTAATGTCAATTTCTAAGGTACTTACACTTTGAGGCATTCCTTGCACTATGTACTAAAAAGACACAAAAGAAATTGGTTTAATATTTCTCAGATTTCCTGGACTTGCCATTGGAGATGTTCATGTGGCTTGTTGGCATTAAAACCTTAATGAAATGGAGACTTACACCAGTAATGTTGTACTGATGAATTTATAATCTCAATCTCTCTCTAGTTTACAAAATACCAAAGACACTCACTTGGGCAACAGTCCACCTGATGTACCAAAGGAAGCAGAATAAATCTGGAACAAACCAACTGCACCATAGAGGTCAGATAAATATTCACATAAATTACATTTTTGAAAAACCCATTAAGTTCTGCAGTTATGTTTGAGACCTCTCTAGCATTTGTGGAGTTAAAAGCCTCATTTAAATTAATGGTGATTTATGGGAATTCGTGTGTGTCTCTTCTGGTGCTGTTATTTGTTCCAAAATTGTTCTAGCTCTTCTTAGAACATCATCCTCAGTGAATGATGGCTATTTTTCCGAATGACCTTGAAAAAATGTATCGGGTCAGGTATCAAAAGAGCACTCTTTATTAAATGAATAGCGTTATTCATAGGTGAGAAAATATGAGCTAGTGAGGAACCGTATGGCTTTAAACAAGAGTCAGTTCATGTAATACTTCTGGAATGCACACCACATTAAAAATTGATGAGTATTTGGCACCTTCACATTTCTTCTGAGCTTTTTTTTTTTTTTTTTTTTTTAACTTCACCCAGACAATAATCAACAAGAAAAAAGAAAAATTGCAAACTATATTTTCCAGCTCTCCAGAGAATACCACAAGGAAACAGCAGAGCAGTACCCCAGTCACAGCTTTATAAAAGTGAGCAATCAGTGCACTGCACCTGAAACATACAGAATATTGTAGAATTACATGAGAAACAAAGCAAATTAAAAAAATGTAAGTAATGGCAAATTATGGAATAAGGTTTGTGTGTCAGATAGTGTAAGTGTGGAATGTTGATTACCAGTGAAGTGTGGAACAAAGCTAAAGCGATAGACACTGCCTGGTTATGTGACTATAAGTTAACAGTAGAACAAGACTGGGGTGTCAGGCAGTATATATTTGATTCTGTGACTACCAGTGGACAGTGAAACATGACTGGAGGTATAATAGAGTATATGTGTAGTTCTGTGACTAACAGTGGGCAGTTTAACAAGGCAGGGTTATCAGGCAGTGTATGTGTAGTTCTGGGACTATCAGCTGGGCAGTGGAATAAAGTGCAGATGTCGTACAGTGTATAAGTGGTTCAGTAACTCTCTGGGTGCCAGACAGAATTGTTTCGCCAACCACCACTGAACAGTTGAACAAGGCTTTGTTGCTATCAGGGCCATTTCTAGGTTGCTCCCACTGAGAAACTGTTTTACTTAGGGATACCATATTATCATTTTCAGAATAGATGACCATTCTGAGTATCAACCATATTTATCACTTTGGATGTTGGAGGGGAGAGCAACACATTGCAAAATTATTATATACAAACTAGCTGAAGAGCCTGTGTACACGGGCCACAGTGTCGGCCGGTCGTGGTGCAGTCATGCGCAGTAGAGACTGCCCGTGACATGGCTGATACAGAGCGGGGTGCTCCGAATCCAGACCGTGGTCACTCTCTGCCCACCTTTGGTGCACAGAGAGTGACCATGGTCTGAATTCGGAGCGTCCCACTCCGTATAAGCCACGTCACGGGCAGTCTCTACTGCACATGACTGCAGCACGCGCAGCAGTCTCTACTGCACATGACTGCATCGTTACAAACTTTTAGCTAATTATTATATAGGATAAGGTGCTAATGTAAAGCAATAAGCAATAAGAAGAGTCTTAGCTTTACTAGTTATGAATGATGTACTTATCAATGTTGGAGAAATTAAAGCACTGGCCACAGCAATGTAGCAGGGGAAGGGCAGCATTGACAAGAACTCAAGACAGGTAACTCTCTGATCTGAAGTGCTCGCTCTGTGATGTCATGTGTGACAAGTCACTGTCACACACTTACTCAACTCACCTGCTCTTGCAGCTGGAGAAACATAATTGCAAGTTGTAGTAAGCATGGGGACGCTTCCACATTTACCACAGAGTATGCAGTAGAAAGATAGGTGTAATAAAGTTCCCCTGTTCTCTTTAAAATTCCAGGACAGACTCTAAAGTTTGCAAAACGTGAGCGTGTCCTCTAAAATAAGGACATATGGTAACCCTAGTCTGACGTGGCTTTATAAACCCAGTAATGTTTTTTCTTATTATGCGATACTATCTTTGTAAATTACATCTGAGAGATTCTGTTTTGAGCGCAAAAGGGGTCTTGTCCAGAATTATAATGCTGGGAACTAGGGTTTATTAAATCCTCTATGTATCAGATGTCTTTCAACAAACACTAACTTATGAATCCATCTAGCACAACGTTATTAGACTCTTCACTATTCCTCTGGAGAAATGCTGACACAATACTCTCTTTAAAATATGAATCAGTGTCACATCAGGAGAGCTCACCCCACACAGAGATTCTGAGACTTGCACATCCTGTCTGCACATACTTCATTTTATTAAAGTCAAGCCAAACGATTCTTGCAACACAGCAGCAGAAGAGGCCTTAGTCCGGCGTCAGCAGGATACCTCTGCCAATTGCTTTTTTAACTTTTTGAAACTAATATATTAAGAAGAACTGAAGCAATTATGGAGCAAACAACTGCCCCATAAAGGGAAGATACCACTTGAAATCCAGAGAGCTTTCCAGTGTACTGTACTTAAATGGATAGTAATGTTTCATAATAAAAGCAGCTCTAATTAATCATCATAGTATTTGGAGAGTGTTATTTTATTTCTGTCAGAGTTGTAGTTCAAGAGTAATTCAATAACAAAATATCCCCCTCCTGCCCCTTTTACTGATGTAACACTGCTCAGCCAGAGCAGAAGGGAGGTGCCCAGGTAGACTGCAGAGAGGGACAATCTTCAGTTAAAATAAGGGAAAAACCTGAAAAACTTGTCAAGGGGGTCAGGGCCTTCATTGTTCTCATAGGAAGAAGATTGTTCCCTTCTGTTATCTGTCTGGTCTATGGACTGCATTTCACATCTGAGAAGAGATGGCTTACACTAGGTAAAAGGGGCGGGAGGGGAAACTTTGCTTGTGAATATCTCTCAAACCTTAACCCTTTGAGTGCCAGAGGGGTACAGAATGCATTGCAAAGCATTGCATTCCATACCCCTCTGGCACTCAAAGGGTTAAAGGTTTGAGAGATAAGACATATCGTTCTTCATGTTTTTTTAATGCCTACAAAATAAAATAAAGATAAAACAAAGTATTACTATCCCTTTAAATCAATAAGAATTTTGTTGTGGTTGTTGTGCCCTAGAACAGTTCCACTTGTTCTTCAAGTTGATATAATGGGGGTTATTCACTAAGGCATAATAATGAGATGATAAAGTAGAGACAAATTCTCCAGTGATATCACTTCTCAAATTCCTATGTTATTCTATGGAGCCAATGCACTAAGATTTCTCCAACTTTGGAGATCTTAGTTCATAGGCTCTATAGGATAACATAGGAACTGTAGAAGTGATATCACTGGAGAATTTATCTCCGTGTTATAACCTCTTTATCACACCTTAGTAAATCACCCTCCTTGAGTAGAACCGTAGGTATTCTGGAGCAATTCAACTTCACTGTAAGATCCCTTTGGTTCAAATGTGCATTTTTATAAAGGTATTATTCAATAGGTTAATAGTCCCCTTTAAATCAAGACGAATTTCAAGAATGTGTATCTCCTATTATACAGTTCATGTGCTCAAGAATTGCTCCATTTATTTTATCAAATCAGAGAAAAGCTAATAGGGTACTGAGCTGAATAGGAAGAGGTATTCGTAGCAGTAAGAGAAAGAGGTACTAATGTCTCTCTATAGATTGCCTGTAAGGCCTCACCTGGAGTACTGTGTACAATTCTGGAGAGCACATCTCCAGGAGGACATTATTAAACTGCAGATAGTTCAAAGAAGAGCCACGAAAATGGCACAGGGCATTTATGACAAAACTTACTAGGACAGACTCAAATATTTTGATATGTATAAATTGGAAGAAAGGGCAGAAAGGAGGGATATGATGGAAACCTTTAAATATATTAAAGGATTTCATTAAGTTTGGAGGAAAACATTTCTCAGAAAAAGCATAATACTAGAACAAGAGAGCAAACAATTCAGAATTATTGAGTGTAAGGACTACTTTACAGAAAGGGTCATAGATTCATTGAACAGCTTCCCAGTGGAATTGTTAAGGGCTAATACAGTAAAGGAATTAAAAATGTCTGCAACATCTATCCTTTATTCCATGCTAGCATCTTTAAAATATATCTCTTTTATATGGGAAGTTTCAAATCTAGTGTTAAAGGAACACTGTAAACCATACAAAAATAAAAAGGGTGCAGGACCCTTTAAGAGCACAAACTGCTTATTTTCTTATTGGCGACCCCCATAAATAGTCTGCTTACCGGGTTTAGACAAATTTAAGCCTTTAAGTGTCACCCTTCTGGTAACAAATCTTCAGACTCCAAATCTCCAAATACTCCATAGGTTCCAATGATATTTATTAAAAATGTATATATAAATAAATTGCAATACAAGGAATAAGAGATAATAAAAAATATTAAATAATAATATCATCCAGATACAGTTGCCCAACACTTTTCATATTCCAGTAAACACTTTCTCAAGGGCAAGTTACAGTAATAGTTTAATACAGTTCAAATATCCTGAAAAGTGGGGTGTGTGTACCTTTATTGAAGAGTCGTCCATATGCATGCTCTCTTTATCTGTATGTCTCTGTCTTCTGACGTTCCCTACGTCTCGGCAAACACACGTTGGTGGCCTGAAACTGACGTCCTGCATTCCACTAGTGGAACGCATAGATTTCTATAGTAGGGATTAGATTGTCACTATTTATTAACTGTCCTTCACTTTAATCGCCAGAAAGATGTTATTAGGAGATCATAGGAGGACATGTGCAATAGATATAAATATGATATTGTGTTATACTATATAATAAATTAGTGAGAAATCGGTCCCCAACATTCTACTTAGACTCATAGAGAATGGTGCTAGGAACCTCTCAGAAAGGCACATAACATGTTAATAACAATGTCAATAAATAATTATAATGATAAACATAAAATGACACACATACAAATGTGTACTAAGATATTAATCTTACCTAACAGAAGGGCATTTTATATATGTGCATATCCTTAGAAAAAGTTTTTTATATAAAAAACCACACATACATGTGTATATATATGCGTGCCTACAATATCAAGCATACACACACACATATATACGTACTTATGATAATAGCAGTATAGAATTGTTATAAATCAATAAAAAACATGTCGGAATAATACGTCTAATTATTCCATAAAAATGTATGCTTAAAATCTAATATTGTACAAATATCCACATATCCAATGCATCAACATAAACTTGTCCATAAATATGTCTGTCTCCAAATACATCACACATATTTGTTCACACTAAAAAGGAATTGGACATCAGGGGGGGTCTATGCTAACCCATAATACCCAGGATCCCAAGATTTCAATTAATAACTGGAATTAGAGTCCCTATTGGACCAAATGGTATGTGTCTATTTCCTCATTGAGCCCTTTTGGTAACATAGACCCTAGCTTCAAAATCCAAAAGGATTCTCTCTTGCAAGAGCAATAAGCCTCTCTCTATTTAGATGTGGAATATAATCTATTCCTATAACCTTAAAATTCTCTATCCCTACCAGAGGACAAATATTAAAATTCCTTGGTACACTGTGGATCTTGGATTTTTGTAGGATGTCTTCTGTGTTCCCCTAGCCTCTCCCTAAGGGTTCTAGTTGTCCGACCTACATAAAGTTTATTGCATCCACAAATAATAAGATAAATAACGTACGATGTACCGCAATTAATATATTGTTGTACAGTGTACTGTCGAGTGGAATCATAATTTTGAAAGAGATTCTCATTATGTTTCATAAACCTGCAGTTTAAGCATCTACTATGTTACATCTGAAATTGCCATTGATGCTCTTCTTTGATATGGTTTCCACCACCCCTGTCTTCTTATCTAACATTTTTGGCTTACTTGGTGCTATTAACCCCCTGATGTTATTCGCGTTTCTAAATATAACTCTTCCTCTTCCTGGGAGTTCCTCTGACAGGAGGGGATCTTCTTTGAGTATGTTACAGCTCTTACATATAATTGATGAGATAATAGAGACTGATGAATTATATTGCGTTATAAATGCCATTGGTACTTTTTCTTTTTTCCGTTTCTTAGGAATCAGTACAGTTTCTCAATTTAAACTCCCTGCACTTCTAATGGCTTCACTTAAAAGTTGTTCCTTGTAACCCCTGTTTAGGAATTTGTGTTTCAGTTCTTCACTTTCCATATCAAAAATTTTGTAAAATTTTGTAAATCACTACAATTCCTTCTCAATCAATTAAATTGCCCGTACAGTATATTTGTCTTCCATCTTTTTTGGTGACAACTTGAAGCATGTAGATAATTATTATTTGTTACGGGTTTAATATAAACAGTACTCGATATTGATCCATACTTAGCAGTCAGTTTCAAATCCAAGAAATGAATCTGTTCTGTATGTGTTTCCGTTGTAAACTGGATGCCCTTTTTATTATTATTGAAGAAATCAAACTGTTACGGTTTTTCTGACACTCAGACCAGGTTGTAACGTAAAAACACAGTTTATTGAAACAAAATGATAAACAGTGCCCCTAGGGGCCAGTATAGGTAAGAACAATGCAAACAAATACAGGCAAGAACAGGCAATATAAACAGAGGATGGATATAGCTACAGACAGGAGCTACATAGAGGGTTAACTTGAGCAACTGGTGAGGCTCAGGCTAGATTGGCCAACGCCCAGGAGATGTAATCGTCTCTGAAAACAGTCTCTAAATGTAGAACAGGAACACAGGATCAGCGCTGTATCACTCACGAAGCAGAAGCAGGATGAGCCCCTGTTGCTCTGAGCTGAGCCCGTACCACCACCGTGGGCTAAGAGGAATGCTACTGCCAATCTGATGTAACCAGAATAGGAATCGCCCTGAATGAGTAGTGAGTAACCCTGCGTCTGCCACGGAAAATATGCCAGCCCTTGGGAGGCCACAGTAGAACGGAGTTGCCCAAGCTTATGCAGAGCCGATGCACAGAGTAGTGCAGTTGGAATTGTGCACTTTGAGCAAATGAGATACTGCCCAGACACCCTTCCGGTGTCGCCCAGAATCCTTACTGCTAGAGCGAACGGACTACCAGTGTCAACCGGCGTGATCTCGGTGCACCCCGAGCACCGGACAAGCGGAGCTCTGCAAGGACTGGTATAGCGTCAAGCGGAGGCTCAAAGTGTAAAGGCTCAGAGAATCAACAGGAGCTTGGCAATATAACAAGTGGCACGTAATCGGAGACTGCCGGCAGTGCAAGGGTTAATCTGGTACATTTGAAAGATCAATGCTCAGCGAGTACAAGGCAGGCAACCTCGGCTATAGCTACAAGAGCGAGAGGAAACCGAGAACAGTTCAGAATGTCGCCAGCGCGACCGGAGGACACTGGAGCAGCAACCGGACAGGAGCAGTAGCCTGAACCGGATGACAGAGTCGCAGGAACACCACCGGAGAGTGGCTCAATCACGGAGCAGGATCAGGAGCCAGAACCGGGTCGAATCACGGAGCAGGGTCGTCAGCCAGAGCCGGGTCAGATCACGGTGCAGGGTCGTCAGCCAGAGCTGGGTCAGATCATGGTGCAGGGTCATCAGCCAGAGCCGGGTCAGATCACGGAGCAGGAACAGGAGGAGAGTCAGACTAGCCGGGTCGGTACTAGACTTGTGCACGGGCAAAATTTTCGGTAAAATTCGAATTCGGACGAATTTTTTTTTTTCTAATTCGGATGATCCTAATTTCGGACCGGGCCTATTCGATTCGGACGAAATTAAATTATAGCAGTGCGCCTCCGTGCACGCTGCTATCATTATTTGCAGACAGGGTGTGCATTTAGAAAAAGATCCATCCCAAAAACGGACATTGTCATACATTGAAAGTCTGTGCATGCCTCTACTCTAGCATGGGATGCCAGTCACAATGCAAACGTTGAACATCGAAAACCCATGCCTGTCATTCAATTTAGCATGTTCGAACATCGAAACCCCATGCCTGTCATTCAATTTATCATGTTCGAACATCAAAACCCCATGCCTGTCCTTCAATCTAGCATATGTTCGAACATCGAAACCTCATGCCTGTCATTCAATTTAGCATATGCTCGACATCGAAAACCCATGCCTGTCACATCCTACTCAACATAAGTGGTCGACTCGAATATGGACAAACTACATGTCACATTCTATGATAGTACATGGGTAAAGATTAAGGTTTCATTTTCTGGTACCAGCCTCCTACCCTACTGTCCCTCTTTAGTACCCAAATTCCTCTCTCTCGTTTTCCTATCCTGATTTCCCCTCATATCAGATAACTCTATGTGTATATACATTGTAGAGTTTCATACTACATCAAGAATAAACATCAATGATTGTAATGTGATAGATGTAATGTGTTAACCCTTTGAGTGCCAGAGTGGTACGCAATGCATTGCAAAGCAATACGTTGCATACCACTCTGGCATTCAAAGGGTTAAAAAGAAAAATTGAGACATTCTGTTGTGAACAAACTGCAACACAGGAGAGAAATAAAAAAAATGCTTGACATCTATACTGAAGAGGGGTCCACAGCATTGTCTTAGTATAGCAATATCACCGTTTTCCGTGAGTGTGCAATACAGGGCTCTACGGTAATTGCTGGGCATTTCCCAATGTCATAATCAGGGGATGATGGGAGTTGTATTCTAACTACTGTTAGGAAACACATAAGTGATGCACATTCATCTCCCACCTAGAAATTATTTACACACGAGGCAACTCCCCCAAGTAATACCTAGCCCCTTTCCAAGTGAAAGGACTTCCAGAAAGGCTTCAGATCTCTTAGTGACTCAACTGTTATTGCCAGTCAGCGGGACCCGGAGAGTAGGAGGGGGTGATGCTATGGCTGCACGGCACGGTGCTCTTAGTTGGTCACTTGTCGCAATGTTGAAGCTCAGCCCGGCCAGCACCTTCTGGGTGGAGACACCTCACAGCAATCCTGTTCAGGACACATCATGCACTGTTGTGCACTCATACTACGGATCCCAAATGTTTAGACTCATTTTGTACAGGGTGCACCCTCCTGTATTTGTAAAACCTCTCTAGCAAATCTGGGATGGTAGACCTATTTACTCAAGTGTTGAATTTAGGTGGGCGATAAACAATACAAAATAGGCATAATGTTTCACTATCACATAATTCACGTCACTGAAGCAGCCAGCAGGCATCACCACTGAGTGAGCATAGGGCTGCCCGGCTGCTGACAGTCACACTGATGGGACACCCTGCAACACAGAAATGGCGGAAGAGCACAAAATAAACATGCTATGGGATGGCAAATTGCCGCCCCTGTCAAAGTGCCGCCTGGGTCCATGGACCCACTGGGACCCATGTAAGGGCCGGCCCTGTATTCGAACAAATATCTAATATTTTTTTATATTTTGCACAGGAACAAATATTACTTGTTCTTGCAGTGGCAATAACTGGAACTAATGCTGGCTGCCTACCTATGCCTAGCCTAATGCTACCTGCCTGCCTACACAACAACTGTACACTCTCTAATCTCTTCTCTCTCTGAGCTCCAACAACCCAATGAGGAAATGCAGGCAGTCTGTCTGTGTGACTGTGTCATTAGTCCAACCCCCATCATGAAACAAAGAAGGCTATTCGAATACAGACAAAAGAGGGAAGTAGTGCATGAAATGGAGAATGGAATTGGACTAGAGACATGGAGGGAAAATTATGGAGGGAAAGTAATTGAGCGCGCACAGGAAGTACAAAATGTCCTGGTCAAAAGTAGTCAAAACTTTTGGAAATGTGTCGATTGCCGAAACTTCCGAAAGTTTCGACGAATTTTGGACCTGGGCTGTTCGGAGTCGGATAATTTTTTCCGAATGACCCTTGAGTTTCGGATTGGCCGAATGTCTCCGAATGACCCCATTTTCGACGAAATCCGAATGTCTCCGAATGAATTCGCACATGTCTAGTCGGTACACAGGAAACACTGGAGATCAGCAACTAGGCGCAGCAACATAACACCATGAAAGGGCAATTGACAAGTGCCCAAAGCCCAGCATATAAAGGCACATCCTGGGCGGGCCAATCAGACTCCTCCAATGCAAATGTACACAGTCAGAGATTGACAGGGAATCACGGGGACCGTGATACAAACATCAATAATAGGTCTTCTTCCTTACTTCTCCATATAATGATAATATAATCTATAAATCTGCCATAGTACACCAGGCTCATCCCCCAAGGATTGTTGTGCCAAACCTCCTCCTCCCATAACTGGGGGCAAACCTGGTTCCCATGGCAGTCCCCCTAGTTTGAAGGTAGTATTTATCTTGATATACAAAGAAGTTATGATGAACTATAAATTGAACTCCCTTCAATATAAATTCCTTTTGGAGAGATGGCATATCTTGAACTTTATCCAAAAATGGGCTATAGCCAGTAGTCCTAACTGATGTTGTTTGGAAGTGTACAGTGACCCTAGATGTTACATTTAGCTCTTAGAGGGTTCTGTGACCTTTTTCTTTTTGTATCATTCTACAGTTTTATGATTCGCACACAATCCATTAGTGTGAAAGGGGCAGCGGACTGAAGGAGCCTTCTGTGAAGACGTATGCGACATCCCATAATTTTCAACATTTGGAGATCCAAAAAGACTCTGTAGAGGTTTTCCAATTAAGACAACTATCTCCACTTTGGTTTGGACTCTACAATAATTTTGGAATTGACGTTACCATCAAAGGGACTATTGGAGGTGTATCTTACTTTGAAGCTTTTGGTTTTGTATTGATAAAATCTTATAAACGTATATATTGGATACATATGTTCAATGTTTGCTATTACTTTTACCTATATTGATTATTATAAATTATAAAATCTTTATAGGGCCCAAGCGCAGGAACCTAAAGGAATCTCTCCCCATAGAGTGGAGATTCCTTTTTGTTGTGTATATATTAAAGGAACACTGGCACATCCTAGTTATAACCCCACTTATCTTCATCTGGGCAGAAACATTCAGTGGTCACTATGAGTCAATTCTATGTGCATGATTCACACAAATTCATTTTTAATTAGCACTGGATATCACATCCATGGAGAGTGTCAATGACACTGTTAAACAAATGCAGGGCAAAAGGCATTCCAGCTTCAACCCAGTGCTGGCACGAGGAATTGGGAAGTATTCCTATTCTGCCATGTATGCCAGGAAAGTACTTTACAAGCGCAAATATAAGGCCACAGTGACAAAGAATGAAGACAAGAAGGAAAAGGCTCCAGCAACAGTGAGTAAGACAGTTGGTGGGGATAAGAATGGTGGTAATCTTGTTGTGAATCTTTGTAAGATGCCTCGTTACTATCCCACCGAGGATGTATCACGCAAACTGTTGAGTCATGGCAAGAAGCCTTTTAGCAAGCATACGCGCAATCTCCATTCCTCAATTATTCCTGGGACAGTGCTGATTCTCCTCAATGGCTGTCACAGGGGGAAGTGTGTTGTCTTCCTGAAGCAGCTTTAGACTGGCCTTCTCTTAGTAACAGGGCCCCCTGAGAAGGGCTCACCAGATATTTGTCATTGCCACCACTACAAAGATTGGTATCTCAAGTATCAAGATCCCCAAAAATCTAACTGATCCTTACTTCAAGAAGAAGAAGCTGCACAAACCCAAGCACCAGGAGTGCGAGATTTTTGACACCAAAAAAGAAAAATATGCAGTCACACAACAGCGTAAAGCAGATCAGAAATTTGTGCACTCACAGCTCCTGCCCCTTATCAAAAAGGAGCCTTAGCTGCGTGGATACATACGTTTAGCATTTTTCCTATAAAATGGAATGTACCCACAAAAAAACAATCCTCTAAGAAATAGTCTTATTAAATAATTGTATAAAACTGCAAAAAAACAAACAAAAAAAAAATGCATTGCCCTGACCCGCTAGCACTGAAAGGTGACTGTATTACACAGATTCCTCTCAATAAAAGGCACTGGAATCAGCGTTCCATCCTTATACCTACGAACAGCAATTTAGTAAGCTAAGTGTGCACAAAATCTTCCCTTTAACACTAGTGGCACCAGAGTTAGGGAAGGAGAAATCTGTGGGTATTTTGGGGGGGGGTCCTTTCTCCTACACCTTGCTAGACCAATGTACTAAGCAAAGCATAGAGGAAAGGGAAATGACTCAGTGTATGTTATTTCCCTGCACATGCTAAGGAGCTGGTGGTGCAGGACTTGCTGGAATTGAAGTCCAAGGATGGCAGAGTGTGTCTACCAGTATGTACTACAGTGATCATCAGTGTGTCTTCTGGTATGTACTATAGAGATGGCATGATCTAGTGCATGCCCTTCAGTCCAGCTACTGGTGTTAGAAATGATCACCAATATGGTGGCATTGGGGAATCCATACATTTGCCCATGAGTGATGTAGGTAATGTAGAGCTCAGACAGAAAGTACCTCCATGCAATGCCTTAACCCTTTGACTGGCAGAGGGGTACACATCGCATTGTAGAGCAATGTGCTGCGTACCTCTCTGGCACTCAGAAGGTTAATTATCATAATATATAAATCTAAATAACTCAAAAACTAGTTTTCTAAATAGAAAATGGTTGATACAACGTATAGGTGAATTTGACCCCTCCTTCAAACCCCTCTTTCAAACTCACCAACATTGTTTTTAGGTGATAAAGTCTCTTTATAGGTAATTGGAAGTTTAACATCAGGAAATCTTGGTATTCCTTTAACCCTCTGAGTGTCTAGGGGTGCCCAGTTTCTGGCACTCAAAGGGTCAGTCCAATGAATGCTAGCGAGATCTCCACTGTATTGCTTTGTGATGTGTTGGGGTCTTCTGTACCATTCAAAAACGTAAATAAGAGTTATGCATGCTTGATAGAAATAACTCCTTGAAGTTGAGAGAGGTGTACAGTACTTTGCTTCACAATGCATTGTGCTCTCTTCTGGTACCTAAAGAGGTGATTGTGCAGTAACTCCTTTTAACTATGAGATATAAGACAAAAGCCTTTCTGTATAGAGCAGAGGTTGTTACTAGTCACCAGAGATCTGTACAATCTTTCACAGGAAGGAATCAGACAGTTCTGATGACCTTTGTACACATGCATTAGCTACTTCAGGATTACACTTTTGGGATCTAAGACATCATTTTCACAGATGCTGCCAGATATACCAGATCACAGTATATGATCCCATTCTCATTTTAAGTGTTAGGGTTTCTTTAAGATTTTCAGTATGCAGTGAAGTATTTATAAAGGGATAGCGATATTTCATATGTAAAACAAAATATGTTATAGTGTTTATCCCCTTGAGTAAAACAAGGGTAATCCCACTGCTGAAAGGTGCTTCATTCAAAAGTTATTACAGCTCAAAATATGTACTGCTCTGGTCAGTTGATCATAAATCTTCATAGGATAGTGAAGCAACAGTGCCACTGTACAGTTTCAGGCAGCTGACAAAAAATTGGAGTTGTAATATTGTTCGAATAAAATACCTTTCAGCAGTGGGAGTACCCTTGTACAACATATTTTTTTATATATTAAGTATTACTATGCCTTTATCCATTTAATTTATAATAATGTAGGTAAAGACAATAAGGGATAAGCATGTCTGATATTGGTATGAAACTGTCTATTTCAAAATGTACAAAACAGATGTTTTATATAGAGTTTTGTTTTAAATATTCAAATTGCTTAAAAAGTGATTTAATGGAGTATATTATAAGTGTGTGTGTCTTTGTTTGTGTGCACAAATGTGTGTGCATTGATACATGCATGTGACTGTGTGTGTGTGTGTATCTGTATGCATAAGTGTGTGTTCTTGTGCATATTTGTATGCATTTGTGCATCTGTGTGTTTTGTGCATGTGTAAATGTGTGCATAATATATGGGCATATGTCTGTGTGTGGGTGTGGTCTAATGTAGTATAGTAGAAGTGTGTGTGTGTGTGTGTGTGTGTGTGTGTGTGTGTGTGTGAAAGTATGTGTGTGTGTGTGTATGTGTGTGTGCTAGTAATCAGATCCTGTTCTTTTCTGTCATGGGTATCAGTCCATCAGAGAAAGACCTCAGCAGTCGCACAATCTTTTGGGATGTACAGCTGTCAACAATAGTTCTGGTTCTTGAAATATAGTCCCTGTTGGGTTGCAACTTCATGAAGCAGAACAGTGGTAGAGTGTTTACATCCCAGGAGGATCTGTAATATTGGCAGACTTTCCTACACTGACCTCATTGGAGAATTCTGCTGAGAACAACTGACCTCTCATACTTTCTTAAATAATTAAAATCACTCTGATTTGAGGGGCAAGAGCCCCCTTGCCATCTAAGTCAGTCAGTCTCTGAATGTGCCTTATAGTTCTGCTTGTGGTTAGTTTTTTACTAAGTTTACTTGCACATCTCATAAACTACAATAGACCATTGGACTCAAATGGACTTGCTGCTATAAAAACAAGTTAAGGAAAAGTAAACAAATTAGCTGAACTGTTCTATCATCTAGTCCTGTGTGTGTATGTCTATTTTTGTGTATGTGCATGTGTCTTTGTGTGTCTGTCTTTGTGTGTGCGTGTGTATGTTTTTTGTGTATGTTTGTCTATGCGTGTGTGTCTGTGTGTCTGTCTTTGTGTGTCTGTCTTTGTGTGTGCCTGTCTGTGTGTGTGTGTGTGTGTGTGTGTATGTCTATCTTTGTGTGTGTGTGTGTGTCTGTCTTTGTGTGTGTGTGCATGTGTGTGTGTGTGTGTCTTTACTTTATGATTTTTAGGTGTCTCAATGGAGGATCAGAGTGTTGCAGACACTGCTGGACATCTAATATCCAGATGAGAATATGTTTTACCTTAATTCTGATCCTTGACCCCTTCCTTCAGCATATTATTTGATTAAAGTGGGGTTCTGGACCCCATATTAGTGTGATTTTCACACTTCCTCTGCCAATGGAAAAGTAAAGGAGAGGGTCCTGGACCCTGTTTCTTTGGAATTTGATACATTAATGCATACCTCTCAAGTGTCCCTCTTTAGGAGGGACAGTCCCTCTTTTGGACCCAAATCCCTCTGTCCCTCTTCCCCACTCTGATGTCCCTCTTTTTAGGAGATCAGATTGTATGGTGTGTGTATAAGTGTATCATATTGCTCTACAGCAATAAAACCCACACTATTGTTTGCTTAAATGTTAGTATATGTGTTTATAAATGAGTTTGTGTAAATACAATACTTTGATTTTTTTATAAGTCATTTATTAGGTTACACAAGGAGGTATCAGTAGGTCATGAAATAGCCTAAAGCTTCTCGGTAATGTCCCGTACACCAGTCACGCCCCCAGCAACACCCCCTAAAACACAAGTGTCCCTCTTTGGCAATTTGAAATGTTGGGAGGTATGTTAATATGGTGTTTTGGTCTCATAGTAACAGCTTGTTGTGTGTATCCTTCCCATAAATGAATATGTGGTGTATGGACCTTATATTAATTTATAACCTCCCACATTTTATTTATGCCCATGCTGGCTTTAAATAAATTTGAATACTTAATATTTTTAACAAATAACCCCTTCATTGCTGGTTCAGCTAATAGAAACTGGACTGACAAGGAAGTTATTAATTTGTAAATTTTCCTAACTTGTGTAGGAAAGTCAGGATTTTGTTAAAGACACGGAGGCGAGTATTATGCTAAACCAATCTTTACTACTCCGGTATAGCAGCAGAAAGAGAAACATTAATCACAGAAGAGAAAAAACACGTGTTTCCATGAGATCACACCCCCATCCTCATCTCTCCAATCAGTGTGTCCCTTGTAATATAAACTGTATAACTCCTGCAGTAACTCCCTATTTTTTTGGGATAAGTTCAACGATGTCAACCTGAAGAAAAAACTGGCATCACTTTGGATTAATGATGTAGACCAACCATCTTTAACCTAGGATACAAGACAGAAAAAACATATGCACATGATACACATACACAGGGTACACATGGGAGGGATAATACTCGCCTCCGTGTCTTTAATAAAATCCTGACTTTCCTACACAAGTTAGGAAAATCTACGAATTTTATAACAAGACCGGAGGCTCCTATTATGCTAGTTTAAAGCTGCTCAATTACAATATTAGAAACATGTGAAATAGGTTTGAAATAAAACGTTAAAGGTAGATTCGTTTGACCAGTCAGCTGCTCTAAGGATATCTTCCAGACGTCCCCCGGACACAAAAGATTTTGTTGCCATAACACCTCTGGAAGAGTGGGCCCCAAAATGGTTAATATCTATTCCGGCTAACTGCAAGATCCATCTAATCCACCGTGCTAAAGTAGCTGATGAAACAGGTAAATGAGGTTTCCAATATGAAATCAATAATTGATGTGCATTTGGAGATCTAAGAGTAGAGGTGATTACTTCATAAGCTTGGTGGCATTTGACCACACAAAGTTGAGGTCTGTTAGGGAAAACTGGATATGTAATCTCACTAAAGAGGGTCTTAGTTCTACTAGCAATCTGGAATTTAACTCCGTCAGTTGTGAAACTTCAAAACCTAATATCTTGGGCACGAACATCAGATGCCCGTCTACAAGACATTAAACTGGCCGATAATTGTCTTAAAGAAAGTAAATGATTTTCTGTCCAAGGCTCTAAGAAAAGGAGAACATTGGCATCCTATAAAGTAGAATATTTGGGAATAGGAGGTCCGGATAATTTAATCCCTTTCATAAGTTTGCAAACTAACGGACGCTGGCCTACAGGTAATTTGTCAACGTGGTCATGACTCCCTGAAATTGCAGATCTATTGCAATTGATTGTTCTGTATGATTTTCCTTGTTGAAAGCAAAAGGAAAGAAAATTCAGAATGTCTGTTAAAGTGGTAGAAAAGGGATCCAGATCCCGTTCCATGCACCAACGTGTCCAAATAAGCCAACATGACCTATAGCACATGCTGGTTCCTGGAGCCCAGGCTTCTGACATGAGGAAAAGAGCCGGTTCCGAAAGTCCCTCAAGGCACCAGGGGCCTGGAAATTAGCCAAGCCATGACGTGTAGTTGGTAGTTCACTAAAAGTTGGTGAGGATTCCCCCGTTGGATCTGTTAACAGATGCGGAAAGGGTGGCAGGTAAGGTGGGTAGTCTATTGACAACTCCAGAAGTGGAGGGAACCACGGTTGAGTTGTCCAAAAGGGAGTTATTAATACAATGGATGCCCATTTCTTCCTGTCCTGAAGAATGACTCTGGGAATCATTGCAAAAGGAGGGAATGTGTAATTTGTGAAACCTTGCCAGCTTTGAAGAAACACATCTACTGCCAGAGCCTCCAGATTAATTTGGCTAAATTGGCCAAAATTTTCGACTTGGTGCCTCTCAGATGGTTGACGTATTGTACCACTGACAAGTTGTCCATTTCCAGTAGAACACAACAATCCGATGCGTCTTTCGAGAAGCTTCTGATCACGAAAGAGCTTGCTAACAATTCTAAACAATTTATATGCATAGTTTGTTCTAGATGAGACCACTTGCCGCCTGTGGTAAGGTCACCACAATACGCACCCCAAACCGTGTTACTGGCATCGGATTCTACCACTAAATTTGGTGTCATGCCAAAGATAGCCTTCCATATGGTTCAACCACCAAATTAGTTCTTCTTTGGCTTCTTCAGAAAGGGGTACCAATTCTGAGTAACCCAGTCCTTTCTGAAGGTGGCAAATTTTTAGTCTTTGTAGGGAGCAATACTGTAATGGGCCAGGAAAGATGGCCTGAATGGATGCGGAGAGTAAACCCACAACTCTGGAAATTGTTCTTAAAGAAGTTAGATTTTTCGGATCAATTTTAATATCTTTCAAGGGAGTCGGAGAGAGGCGTCTAGTGAATCGATCAGGAATCCTAGAAATTCTATAGACTGAGATGGCTGAAGAACCGACTTTCCAATTTATCAGGAACCCCAGCCGGGTTAAAAGCTGAATGTTAAGTTGTAAATGATCTTGTAATATCTTGAAATCTTGGGACATGATGAGCATGTCGTCTAGATAAATGATCAATCTGATTCTCCTGTTTCTCAAAGCGAAACCACTGGTTTCATAAGTTTTGTGAAGCACCAGGGGGCAGATGTTAGTCCAAATGGAAGGCAGGTGAACTGCCATTTTCTGTCTTTCCACAGGAATTGAAGGAATGTCTGATGAGGTGGATATGTGGGAACTGTTAAATATGCATCCTTCATGTCCAGTTTGACCATCCAATCCACTGGCATCAACAAATTCCTGAGGCAATGAATGCCTTCCATCTTGAAGTGTCTGTACTTTATATGTGAATTTAGTTGTTTTAAATTTATCACTGGGCGTAAGTCTCAATCTTTCTTTTTTACCAGGAATATATTGCTTATGAACCCAGGACTGTGTCTGGGAACTTGAATTATTGCCCTTTTTTGAATAAAACTTGAATCTCCAAATCCACCACGTATCGTTCCTCCGCTGAAAATTGAAAAGCGTGAGGAGTCATAGTTTGTATTGGTGTTGAATCGAAATCTATTCAGAAACCTCTGGCTGTCTGCAGGATCCATTGATCCGATGTTATCTGAGACCAATGCTGGAAAAAATGGGTGAGTCCCGTCTGGGTCAAACATTGGTTGCCCGTATTCATCCAAAATAGGATTAGGTTTAGGATTCTTATTACCTAATGTATCAGAAGTCTTGGTTATGAGAGAGTCATAAATATAATCAGGGTCAGAAGAAGTTGATGTGGAACTATCAGATCCACCTGATCAAACCTCAGATGAAGAGGAGAGAAAAAGGGAATCTGTTTTTTGTCTTAATCTAGACTTTTTGCTCGGATAATCTTCCTCCTGGGTTGAGGGTCTCTTGCGTGGTAGTGAGCCACTATTCATATAACTAGGGTTACTAGCATTTTTATATTTGGACGTGTCAACGTCAGTGTCTCCAGGGGGACAATGTTTCAATTTATATTTATTTTTGCCTTTCAAAACTGTCATCACAGGAGTGGATTCCTGAGGTACTTGATGATTTTCAGTCACGGCTGAAACCAATGATGAAACAGGGGCGTTAACTGTTTGTTTTGACAAAGCATCAGCGGTAGTTTTTTGCAATGGTATCTGACATCTGACCCATACAGGTTGATATAACTGTAGTAACAGATTTATTTATGGAGGCGTCCATCAGTGCCTGAATATGCTTGTCAGACAACACCATGGACTCATCATGTGTGACATGTGTGTCATGAAAAATAGGACTATTTGAGGAGGAATCCTGTCTGAAATACTGAGGTGGAAACCTTTTAGTTTTAAGAGGGGTGGAAGGGATAGAGAGCTCCTTGTGTGACATTTTTCTATATAGGAGTAATAGACTAAATGTATAGAATATACAATAAACAGATGTATAAACAGATGTAATTTATATATATATATATATATATATATATATATATATATATATACTGTATATAATGTATAGAGAGAAAAAAAAATGTGTATAGGAAGTCTTCAGACCTGTTCGTTCCGCTAGTCCGACGCATCTGACTAGAAGAATTCCAGTCAGTCGAAATGAAGGCGCTCGCATACGTGTGCACATGCGCAGAAGAGAAAGAATGATTAGCCCATAAGTAAAATGGCCGCAGTGTCAGCCGGTAAGGAAGAAACGGACCGAAGCTTGGGAGAACTCGTTCGCAAATGCAGGGAGTAAACAGGGGTTGACTACCAGGTAAATATAAAGTAATAATACAGGGAGGAATGAATATTACTCAACAAGAGGCTAAATGAAGTGGGAAAGCCAAGGACTTTAGCCTTATGGCAAAAAACGGTTTAGGGTAGGAAACAATCAAAAAGGGGGGAAGTACAGGTTATCCTAAAATATTTTGCAACGTTAATATCAAAATTAGAAAAGAAATAATAATACTTTCCAGCAGCAAAAACTAATATCACAATAATTATCACATTTAAGTCAGGCAATGTTCTACAGATACTTATCCTCCTGCAGAGCAGCAAAGAAAGAGGAAGTTACTGCAGGAGTTATACAGTTTATATTACAAGGGACACTCTGATTGGAGAGATGAGGATGGGGGCGTGATCTTGTGGAAACACATGTGTTTTTTCTCTTATCTGTGATTAATATGTTTCTCTTTCTGCTGCTATACCGGAGTAGTAAAAATTAGTTTAGCATAATACTCGCCTCCGGTCTTGTTATAAAATCTGAGGTTAATTTAGACTTAACCCTTATGTGTTCTGTATGTCTTCCTCTACCACTTTAGATGGTAAGCTTTAAGGCAGGGACCCCGTTTCCAGTGTTTCATTTTCCTAAGCACTTGTCACCCTGTATTGTAAAGCGCTGAGTAAACTTGTGGCTCTATCTATTTAAACACATTCATTCAGTCGGTCATTCATAGAGAGGGATAACATGCATAGTGATAACAGAATATGATCTCTAGTAACAAAATTGCAAAATGTTTACTAGCATCTCTCTTTACTGTGCTATATGTGGAAAATGACTATAGAAAATGGCACTGTTAACCTTTAGAATGCCAGAAGGGTACACAATGTATTGCGACGCATTGCAAAGCAATACATTGTGTACACCTCTGACACTCTAAGAGTTAATACAGTTATATGACCTTTTTATAACTTTTCTTTCATAAGAACAGGCAAATTCACCTTCACATAATGATGCAGACACATTGCACAGTCTTACACAAGCCATTTATGACAAAATGAGATTATGTTTCTACATACAGCAAAAATGGTATTGTCTTAGGCATTTCTCTATCACATTTGGGTTAGCGAATACGTGAATCGCATGCTCACTAATATTTTGGCTGATATTCCAGTGTACGTACACAGATTCACACCTTGATTAATAAATGTGGGCCAGTTCAATGCTTACCCATTTTTCTGTGAATTCAGTGAGAGTAAAAAGACATGACATTTCAAATGAATGTTCTTTATCAAACATTTTGCATAATTAAAAAAGGCACACAAAATTGCACCTTATAGGGTAATAACATCTTTAAATGAAGAAAATTCAACCTCAGTCCTCAACAATCATACTCTCATGTTAGAATGGCTACACATCAAATAAATCATAGCAATTAAACACATGGAGGGTATTCTCACTGCCCTCAACAGATCACCGGATTTCATAGATCAACAGCAGATCCCCTGGATATGCCGGCTTTATTTAAAGGGATAGTAATACTTTGTTTTATCTTTATTTTATTTTGTAGGCATTAAAAAAACATGAAGAACAATATAAGTCTTTTCTCTCAAACCTTTATGGTTTAAGAGATATTCACAAGCAAAGTATCCCCCCCCCCCCGTTCAGCCAAAGCAGAAGGGAGGTGCCCAGGTAGACTGCAGAGAGGGACAATCTTCAATTAAGAGAAAAAGCTGAAAAGCTTGTCAAGGGGGACAGGGCTTTCATTGTTTTCATACAAAGAAGCTTGTCCCCTGCTGTTATCTGTCTGGTCTTACAACCAGATTCACATCTGAGAAGAGATGGCTTACACTAGGAAAAAGGTGCGGGAGGGGAAACTTTGCTTGTGAATATCTCTTAAACCATAAAGGTTTGAGAGATAAGACTTATATCATTCTTCATGTTTTTTAATGCCTACAAAATAAAATAAAGTTAAAACAAAGTATTACTATCCCTTTAAAGTGGAAATCTCACCTCCAGTAAAGTCACATTTTTTTTTTTAGAAACAGAGACCTTAGCTTTGAAAGTCATTCCTGATGACATCATTGGGGGGATCACTGCAGTATAGCTATGTACCGAAAGGTTGTCAATCACCTGCCCTCCTCCTCCCAAGTTGTGCCTTGTTCCCTCCTCCTTCATAGACTGAAATGTGTGCAGGTCACATGAAGAGTATTTTCTGTGTCAGAAAACAGTGGATAGAATTGGGGGAGGAGTCATGTAAGGAGTGGGGACGGCCATAGGCAGAGCTAAGGGTACCTAGAGTGCCTTGACTAGGTTCAACTGGTATGTAAATATGGCCCTGCTTGTTGTTTCAATTTTAATCTGTTTCAGTCTGAAAACAATTTGTGACCTCTAGGTTAGAGCCCTTTGTGAGGTGTGTCCTAGAGGCTGGACTGAATAGTGATCTCTACATACAGGAAACTGCAGGTATAATGCAAAAAAAAGAAAGAGATACAACTACCTGTTGTGTCCAAAAAACACAAAACGGAAAGTCAATGTGTTAACCATTTGGGTGCAAGAGGGGTTTGCAACGCATTGCTATGCAATGAGTTGCGTACCCCTCTGGCACTCAAAGGGTTAAAGAAATTCAGAGTGAATTATTCCTAATGTGAAATTCACCATTTTTATGCTTTTATGTTATATGCTAAGTGTATTTTTTTGCTATGTAACAGTGAATGGAGCTAGGGTTAATGTCTTGTGAAGAGCAGGGTGTGGCAATGGGAGGAGTTTAGGATATCTAAGATGCTGCAATTTAAGGCTTAGTTCACACTGGAAACTTTGTTGTAGCAGCTTTATTGCAAGATGTTGCAGGGACACAAGATTACCAATGAAAATGATTGTAACTGAAAAAGGCACCCATGTGAACTGCCCCATAGAAAACAATATCTATTCAATGAAACTTGCAATTGCAACAGTTGCCAGTGTGAAGTAGGCCACAAGTAACTAAGATGTGAATATGGATCTGCATAACGATAAGCTCACCCTACTTTTCTGGAATATCTTATATTTTATGCCTCGGGTCCTGCCACCCTTCACACATTTTTTCTTACATCAATCTATGAATAGGGTGACTGCATAATTTGCCAATTTGCTTAAAGTGGCAGACAACCTCCTTTTTTTGACTTTACATATTCTGCAAAAGCATAATATGTTAAGTCGAATTGCCTATACTTTTTATTATTTTTTAATTTTCACCTATTTTTTTGTTTACTTTTATGTCCCTTGACAGTGAGCCCCCTGAACTTCTCTTTTCAGAGAGCTTTCTTTTAAGAATCGTGAAACCAAGGATAGTGATACAATGTAGCACTATTCAGACAGCACAAAATCCTGCCCCCTAGTAAATACAGCATACAGGGCACCCAGTGCTACAGGGATAGTGTTACATTATATCCCTATCCTGACTGAGATGATAAAAACACTATACAGTTTGGCTTTATATATTATACACTTTAAGAATATGTACTGAGTGCTAGATATCTATACAACAAAAAGGGTTAAAGGAGCAGTAAATCTTTTAAGAAAAAAATATATAGCAGAGCTTTTCCTGTTGAGTAAACTAAGGGTTCTCCCACTGCTGAGAGACGCATATTTCCAGAGTTATTACAGTTTAGACCTGTGCTGTTGGGGTTTTTTTTTACATTATCAGTGCCCTCTAGGCTCTAGTGGTCAAATCCCAATTAGTTATTCTGTTACATTCTTATGGAGAGTGACATACAGCTTTCCATAGAATGTGATAGAAACTGCTAAGTTACTTCCTGTCAGTTAGAAGTATCAGGAAGTAAACACACACTAAATTCACTTCCTGATTATTTGAACTATTATACATTTTCAATAAAATAACAGCAGACGGAGTGTCCTTGTTTTACTCAGCAGGAAAAGTTCTACAACGCATAGGTTTTCATAAAAAGTTTACTGCTCCTTTAAGTTTGTTTTTCCTATTGAGCAAATGCTAAAGGGATAAGATTTTTAAAAGCTTATGAACCATTTTCATTGTTGAAGCATCACTGTCCCTTTAAGGATTCCATCAGTCTCTGAATGACAGATGTTTTCTCAAGTACCTTGTAGCACCAAACTAGAGATAACTCAAAACAGAAGTTCATTGTACTTCAACTGGACTGGGAGAAGATCTTGACAATGTCAGCTCAGTGAGGCTGATGTAGTGAGAATTAGGCCAATTCTGGGGCAAAACAACTGCAGCATAATGTACAAATTAACATTCTAAAAATGTCCTTAAATTAGACTTTTAACCCTTTCCTTAAATGGGACTTTTAACCCTTTGAGTGCCATAGAGGTACAAAACGCATTACTTCGCAGAGCTGAGCCAGAGCTGGCATGCATCCCGAGCTGACACCCTTGGTATAGGTCCTGGTGTCTGGAACGACACAGTGAGGACATTGCCAGAAAGGGGAAGGCAACTATAGTCATTAGCTCTGGCAGATCTTTCAGAATTATTGAAGCACTAACTTATTCTTATGGTGGGTAAGCTAGTTCAGGCTTGTGCCGCGCTCAACGTCAGGGGAAGTAGCATGAGCAGGAGCAGAGTTGGTCCAAGACAGGCATTTGGCACAAGTTAGGCTTCAATCAGTGGTTTAATCATTCTGAGTTAATGTGTTTAATTGAGGAGATCCTGAAAACGTGCACTGTTTGGGGGTGCTTGTGGACAGATTTGAGTGTCCCTATTCTACTTGATAAAGATGAGATACATTCTCCAGTGAGAAACTCTTCTGTTCCCATGCTATTCTACAGAGCCTGTGCATTAAGTCTCTCAGGTTGGAGAGATCTTAGTGGAGAGGCTCCATAGAATAATATAGGAATTGAAGAGTTTATTGCACTGCAGATTATCCCCTCCATAGTATGTGAAAATTCTTATTTAAAGGTCCCATGGAAATGTCTCAAATGTACAACAAATTAACCATTAATCCTTGGAAAGGAGAATATACATTGATAGAGTTTCTTTAAAAAGGGACGATTTTGAGCAAATTATCCCAATGTAAAATATATTCAGTGTAAAATCATTAAACAAGGAGAAGGAGACAAAATAGCAAAAAAAGATATGTATATGATTTGGCATTTCATACTAAAGCAGCAACTTTAATTTAGAATGAAGAATCAATATAGAAACAAAAAGAGCAACATTTAGTCCACATGGACCTTATGCAGAAAGAACATGATAATGAATCCTGTAACATACCATAAGCACCACAAGGGAAACAAACATTTTCATTGATTTAAATGGGATTTTAACCCCTCTGTGGAGGCTGTGCACTCGGATCACTCAAGCTGGAGACATGTTAGTGCATTGGCTTCATAAAATAACATAGGAACTGGAGAATTTATAACACCTAGAAACATGTGGCAAGATTCACTAAGCGGTGATAATGAGGTGATAAAGTGGAGATGTCTTCTCCAGTGATATCACTCCAGTTCCTATGTTATTCTATAGATCTTATGTAATACGATCTCCAGAGATGGAGAAATCTTAGTGCATAGGCTCCATAGAATAGCATAGGAACTGGAGAAATGATATCACTGGAGAAGTCAACCTCTTGGTCATCGCTTAGTGGATCTCCCCCATTATCTAGTCTTCATCGCCTTTTTCCCAGGGGGATCTGTACTAATGTGTGAAAAAACGGAGATAAACAGGAGAGGATGTCTACATTATGATAAACTCTCCAATTCACACTTCATTCCATGGAGGCCATGCACTATCATGTCTACAACCACAGTGCATAGTCTCCATAGAACAAAATGGGAACTGGAGACTTATTACACTAGAGCAGTTATCTCCTCTTTTTACACATTGATCACACATAACCTTCCTATTGTTTTTAGTGCATCAGTGCCAGGGTTCTTATGATCCTTGCACAGAGATTTGATGGATACAGTGATTCACAGATTGTTTTTACTGACGGTATGTAGCAAGAGTCCATATTTCTAAGGGTTAAAGGGTTAGTAATATTTCAAGTACACTTCAGCTAGGATCCATTCTAATAATGTGTACGATTGAGCCATAATCGTGCAAATGCCGAAAGCACTCTATTTCCTCTGATATTATAACATAAGTTGTCCCCCTCCCACCCCTTTACAGTAAAAGAAGCCACCTCCCCTCAGATCTGAAGTCAGGACCGTACAGATCACAAAGTGGGACAATCTTCCTTCATCCATTATAAGGAAAACTCTGCCTTTCTTGATGAAAGAGGGCACATTTTTCCTCATACCTATTGAAGATTATCCCTCATTGCGATCCTCCCGTTCTGAGGCAAAGAAGACGGATTTCACCATTAAGGGTGGGAGGAGGACAATTTATGTTACAATATCAGAAAATAGAGCACTTTTGGCATTAGCAAAATTACACATCGATCGCCTATATTATAAGGTTGGAACATGAAACATTACTAACCCTTTAAAGAGAGAAAATCTAAAATTGCTAATTCAAGATAAGTTGACATAAATAAAGAAAAATAATAAAAGTCAAACTAAAGCATTCATAGTGGGTACGGTATTAGAAAGGTGACTTCTGACAGTATTCAGAACTATTTGAAGACCAACAATATTATTAGTAGGAGTCGGCATGGTTTTATGAGGAAGAGATCATGTAACACTAATTTACTTGCATTTTACAAAAGGATAAGTAGTAATCTGGACAAGGGAATTGCTGTCAATGTAGTACACTTGGATTCTGCAAAAACCCTTCAGTACAGCGTCACACAAGTTACTGCACAAATTAAAAGTCTTTGGTTTGGGAGGTGATACCTGTGCATAGACAGAGAACTGGTCAAATAATAGATGGCAGAGCGTTGTTGTAAATGGAACCATTTCAAATTGGTCTAAAGTTGCAAATGGGGTGCCACGAGGTTCAGTCATGGCCCCTACACTTTTTTATTTGCTTATTAATGATCTAGAAGTGCCTATATAGCTCCTAGTGAAGTGACATTAAATCTGCTTGCGAGTCGTGAAACGCGTCGAGCAGAGCAACAGAATAATCAGGTTCCACAAACAACTGGACCTTTTGTATCTTACTATTTTACATTGATTTTTTTAGGCTATTCATTGTTCTTTAATCCTTTGGTATTAGATACAATAGATTGTTCATACCTTGAAGATTAAGGGTGTAGTAGCACACTAACACTGACTACATTTATATAGTGTTTTCTTTACTATGTACTCCTAGCGGAGTTACCAGGTGTTTTATATCACACATGGAATGAAGGTGCCCACCCTTCACTCTCAGTGAATATTATTTTTTTAAATACATGTAAGGCACTATTAAAGGTTCCAGAAACACCCCATTCTGGAGTTCTAGTCTACATATGTCTTGTATATATGTGGCCTAAGACTATAGGAACTACACTGACACTCAAGAGCGTAAAGAACAACTAATGGTGTCACAAGCCTGTAATGACATATAATATCCAGTGAAGGCGAATATACTGGGAGGCAGAAGAAGCCTTCTATAAATGTGAGTAAAACATAGGAGGTGGAAGTTTTGGACTATTCACGGTACCTTGACCATTAGTATTCTTAGGGCCATATGTTCAAAGGGATAACGACAAAAAATGTTGTATGAACGACAAAAATAAGTAATTGTGTGCATAAACGACATATTCTCTAAACTATTCCCCAGTGTCGTATAGAGGAAAAGAAAATTTGCCAACGACAAAAAAAAGTCTTGCAAAATTTGTACGTTAAGAAAAAAGTGGAGGGAATGTGAAGTTATGAAATTTAGCATTTTTGTCTTTCTGAATGCAAATATTTTTGTCTTTAATTAAGACTTTTTTGTCGTTACATACAACATTTTTGTCTTTACATTAGACAATTTCAGTAAGGACAAACAACATATTTCCAATCACAACCGACACTCTCCAAAGATATTAATGAGCCCAACGACACTGTACTTTGAAAAGTCATTACAAGCAACAAAAGCTATTTTGCTACTTCTTTGAACATATGGCACTTAGAGTGTTGTGTTGCGCTGTTTTTTCTTACATCTTATTTTCTACACAGTGATGTGGGTGGTGACCTGTGAGAGAAACAGCGGCATCCGGCACCCCTAAAACACACCAATGGCTCCACTCACAAACCAAGGGCTTAACAAACTACCATAGGCGTGCGCACAGGGTGTGCCGGGCGTGTCTAGGCACACCCTAATCGGTTCTGTGCTCACTGGCTTTTCAGAAGTTAAATGGCCATTTCCGCATATTAATGCTGCTGCGGCACCGGCTTTATACCTTAGCCGCTTGCCACGGCTATCTGCTGCTGACTGCTGTGCTTGGGGAGACCAAGGAGGGCCAGGACAAATACTCAGGCTCAAACGCTGCAAAAGCCTGCATGAGCCTTCCCTCCTTTGTTGCGGCGCAGAGAGGAAGTGATGTCACTTCCTTTCAGCGCTCATTACGTTGGGGGAAGGTGTCAGGGAGCGAACAGTGGGTGAGGAGGATGCTGTCCAATTTCATTGAGTGTCTTGTATGTATGATGCATGAGTGAGTGTATTAATGTTTAATGTGTGTGCGTGTGAAAGATAACTTACACCTAATCATTTATTTAGCACACACACACACACACATATATATATATCTATATCTATATATATATATATGCGCACGTGTGTGTTTGTGCTTTTTGGTGCACACCCTAATCCAATTGGCTGCGCATGCCTATGCAAACTACATTCTTTTATCTTGTCCTAAAACTTGAGAAGGGCCATTAGGACTTTCTGTCCATAGTAAGGTAAGTTGGGGTTCATTTTAGGAGGCGTTAGTCCCCCTTTAATCGTTTGAGAGACAGAGTAGTGTGGAATGCATTGAAAAAGCAATGCTTTGCATGCCTCGCTGGCACTGAAATGGTTAATCATTTGAGTGTCTGAAGGGTGAGGGAAGCATTGCAAAGCAATGCTTTTTTACACCTCTTTGGCATTCAGACAGATAAAGCGGAGAAAAGGGGGGGGGGGGAACTGTAAATGCAGACACATGTAGTGAACATTGCATTGTAAAAGTCCAAACACTGAAACCTGATTGTGTTGTGTCTAAGTTAAATAAACACTTTCCACTGGGCCTTTGTGATTGACAAAGAGTTCAGACACTTAAATAAAGCATATGAAGTCAATATTATAAACCTTTCTTGGACAAGCAAATGATGAAAAAAGAAATATGTCACTGCTTTGGCAAATGCAGCCCCTCAATGTACAGTATATACAGAAAAATATTTGATCCATAACCAGAACACCTTCTTTTGGGACCACCCAGGCTATACTTAAGTAACAAGACACTCTGCTCTGTAGACTATGTGATTTCCCATCTTAACTCTGTTTGACTTTTTCTATAAGTCTGGATTTGCTTACATTGTGTTTTTCTTGTTAGGATGGCTTTCATATATTTAATTAAACTCCTTTTGTCTCATAATTCATTTGTTTTAAGGACTGCATGAGTTGCTTTGATTACTCAAGGTAAAATAGCAGTGTATCCGGGAGCAAATATATCAGGCATAGCATTATAGATTTCCAACTCTAATTTGATACATGCTCAAAGAAATGGAGTGGCGTTCTGGAGTAAACCATTTGTACTATAGGGGAGAAATTAAACATTCCCATTGATTTAAATGTGGATTTTAACCCCATTGATTTAAATGGGGATTTTAACCTTTTGAATGCTTTGCAATACATTGGAGACCTCTCTGGCATCCAAGGGGTTAATATCCCCATTTAACTCAATGGGGCTTTTTTGGAATGTTTAGTTCTCCCTTGTCATGTAATTGGTTTTCCCCAAAATTCCTCCACTTTTCTTTTGAACATGTATAGCCCATCTTAGTGTGTGACAGCTATGTCAAAATACAGTTTCCGACATTATTTTGATGCAAACTGTTCTGTAGGGGTTGCTGCACAGATGTTTATGGTGATGAATCGGTGTTGGCTGAATCCATGTTAAAAGAGCAGCAAATGTTTTTCTATTAAAATATATATCACAGAACTTTCCCTACAGAGTTAAATAAGGGAGATTTTTCTTTACAAATTTATAACAGCTCAAATGTCTTTCTTTCAAATGAAAATGATAGTCAATGTACTATTTGATATAACATATTCCACAATTGCACCATATATAAAGTCAAATTTTCTATTCTTTCATCAGTTTTTTTGCACTTTTATGTCATGCACATTAAGCGCAATGGATCTCTGTTTACAGAGATGTTTCAGTCAGGGATAGTGAATTCAGAGATATTATAGCATTTTGCAGTTTCCTGTAGCACTGAGTGATCTATGCTGTTGAGGAAGATTTTTCTACATTGTTTCACTGTCTTTTTTGCATTGTCACACTGTTTCTACTTTCCCAGTCACATACAGTAAGCTTTATGGAAAAAAAGTCAGTGGACTCCCTGTTGGGGACATAACACTACAAATAAATAGTTGGAGATAAAAAAATATATATTTGCAAAGTTGATTTCACGTATTATGTGCTTGCATAACCTGTGAAGTCAGAAAGGTGGTTGACTTTCACTTTAAACTGCAGGTTTTTTTTATTGTGGTCACTGGGTGGTGTTGTTCCTATCACTTACTATGGACATCTGTAGCCAGTGAGTCAAGCTTTCCCATGTAGTAGATGAAAAGAATTTGCCTTTTTTGAACATCAATTGGGGGTTATTTGTTATTGGGATTTTTTTTTTAATTATTTTATTTAATAACTTTTATTTTTGAGACTGTTTTAAATTGTACAAACAGGGAAGGATGGTGGAAGGGAGAAAGCTAGGAAACACATGAGGAATGCAGACCTCACATGCCATACAAGTCGGGCATATTGGAACAGAAGCTAACATCATTGACTGCAAGAGATTGAGGTAGTTCCTAGCTGAGATACTGAAACAAGTAGGAGAAATAACCAGAATTGCCTTAGGAATGGGCTGCATATGTCCTTGTATTATCTAGAGCAGGTCCCGCAAATATTTTGTACTAGGGCTCTGTTCAAAAAGCAGTCAAAGGGCCACATTGCTAGTGTGCTTGTGTTTGTGTATATACACTATATATGTTATATACTCTTGTATATATTCTTGTGTTTCTGATGATATATTAACAGTTATGCAGCTGTACAAGTATTAACATGCACTGTTAAAATGATATATATATTAAAACAAAGCACAAGTTTTACACATTGTTCAATTTTTCCTGGATGCGTACAGTCTGCCAGACCCAAGGACCAGATAAAATTGTCCTGCGGGCCACATCTACTCAATAGGATGTATTTTTCCCATCTCTGACCTAGAGTGTTCAGGGAGCTATTCTTGTATGTGTGAGGGGAATTGAGACAGGATCACTGAACTTGTCCCATCAGAACCAAGTGGATAGAATTGCTGATATATGATCTGCTGAGAAGTGTTAGGTCTCTCAGTTTACTAATGACATTTACTCTAGGTAGCCATTCTTCTGTTGTAATTGGTTTAGTTTATCTCCAGTGGTAGGATATCAAAGATCTGGTCACATTAAGAAGATAAATGGATGGAGATTTTCTATTTAATGTTTACCTAGAGGGAGATTCATAAGAAGGAGAAGGACAAAAGTGGGACCTAGAGAATTTGAAAGTCTAATAACTTTATCCCAGTAAGTTTTTGGATTCCCACCAGATGTGTGTAATGGTGTCTCTATCCCTGTAGCATCTGCAACATGTGTCAGGAATTCTAGGAAAAGTCGCCTGACAGTGGACAAGCACAAAAAAGGTTAACTGCTCAAGTAAATATTTTCTAGAAACTGTTGCAAAGCTAATGCATTCTAGTGAGCCTTATGTACTAAGCAATGTATTGGACTCCCTTCTGGTACTGATTTAAATGAGGGTTTTAATCCTTGAATGCTAGAGAGGTCTCTAATGCATTGCTTTACAACATGCTTGAGACCTCTGTAATATTCATGCTGTTAAAATCACCATTTAAACAGATGTACATTTTGGGAATATGTATTTTGCTTCAGAATTGCACCAGGTGATGATAAATGTATCCCTGGATTTTGTCACAAAAATCTGTTGAAGTCTATGGAGAAATAGAGAGATCGATAGATAGATAGATAGATAGATAGATAGATAGATAGATAGATAGAGAGATAGATGTATTGCCTACAATGAAAGCTAGCCCATTGTGTGGTCTTAATTCTCTTAATGCCGATTATCTGTCACACTGTCTTTGTTCTTGGATCTTGGTTAGCATTTTATTTATATATATATATATATATATATATATATATATATATATATATATATATAATCCAGAGAGGGAAGCACTCACGTTCAAAGAAGTCAATAGCCTGGGTGCTAATCTTCTGGCATAACATGTAATACACCAAGATTAAAGTAAGCACACACACAGGGCTTCAAAAAAATAGTGATAAATAAAGTGATTTAATTATTCAACGTTTCGGCTGTCAACCTGACGAAGGCTGAGGTTGTATCATAACGCTTGTAGTCTGTGACTCACCTTACATTAACTAGCTAGTCATAATGTTGGCAGATATTCTAATTTAGTGGTTCTCTAAATTTGTTAAGTGGAATCCCATGTTTTCTTGAAGTAGTTCAATGTTCCTTGGACCAAATTTCAGTAATGTTGTACAGGGGTACAATACAGTTACCTAGTAATGTTTACCTAATACTATTTAGCCAAATAATTTACCTTTAGTTGGGTGTGGTCAAACATTTAAGACTGGGCCCATAATGTTATTATGAAAATCTTCTGGGGTTCACCTTTATATATTCATTTATGTACCACACACAGAAATGTTAGGGCAGACTGTTCAGTCTAAAAGACTGTAATCCTCCCCAGCCAATACCTTGGGGCCCTCCACCTGCAGGAGTCAGCCCCACAGTTTGGCTCCACCATGACTTAACTTGAATGCCAGAGAGTTTCTCAATGCAGTTTCACAATGCATTGAGCATTTTCTGGAATCTAAAGGGTTAAGATACCGTATCAATTTTATATTGATACTAGTTTATCCACTTGAATGCTGTAGAGATTTCCAAGGCATTCTGAATCCATGCAGTGAAGAACTCTCTAGAATTCAAGGGGGTTTAAGGATTTCCTTGTTAAGTTTCCACTGAGATTTTGAGTGAAATTAAAAAAAGTTCCCTAACACCAAAATGTTTCACTTCATAAAGATCCACATGTTGGAAAAGAGTGATCTTCCCTGTTCTCCGAGGAGTAGCCATGTTCTGCCACACCTGCTTCCATAGAACCCTAGTGAGACAATCCCAAAACCTGAGCTGTACAATACACAAGATGATAGCTATAGGGCTGTACTGACAAAGCTAAAGAGGATCAACTCTGTCTAAACCAACTACACAAGAGCAGACAACTTAAAATTGAATTGAAAATTGAATTTAACCCATTGAATGCTTCATAATGAGATGGAGACCCCCTCTAGAGTTCAAGGAGTTACAATTTCCATTTAAATCAATTGAGATTTAATGAATTTTCATTTGTTGACTATGTCCAGCTGTTATGCTCAGCGGTTTCACCATGTTATCTTTCTGAATATGGTCCTAATGGTCCAACATGACAGTAACACTCAGGTGTTTTCAGTGTATGAAATGAAATGCTGTACCAAGAGTGAGATTATAAACATAAGAAAGGGAAACATAGGGAATGTAAGGAGACAAGAGACCACACAGATCTCTCCAGCCTTATGCTTTTCTTAGACTGTCTACTTTAACAGGTTTCTGGTGTCTGTAGGACACAATAGTATGCAAGGAATCTATGGTGTTTGTGAGCAAACTGAAGTGCAGACACAGATATATATGCAGTCACAGGGGCAAATGTAGGCACAGAGGTGTATATGGTCACTGGAATGTGTGCAGTTAGTGCAGTGTTGCGGTTTTCTCATGAAATTTAATTTTATAGGCCAGTGATGAACATGATATGGTGATCCAGCTGGAATTAAAATGACAGTACATAAAAATAGTATACAAACCATGTCATCCTCTGGAAGCCAATGTCATCTGGAATTTTGGGAGAGGAGCTGTTGCATTGTCTAGCTATCCAAAAGGCAAACCAGTCTACCTGACAGCTGAAGACAAAAGCACAAAATTGACCAGTTGCCCACAGCTGGTGTTACGTCTTGTAAGAGTATGTTGCACTTTGGAAAATACCAACTAAATTGTGCTGTAAAACGAATTCAGTGATAAAACTCAAAATTAACTTGTAAGACAAGAGTTTTACTTAGGGAATGAAAGATTCCAAGGAATTTGATCAATTTTGACTGTGTAATCGAAAAGAGCACCACATTGTCTTTCATTAACTGCATTCCAAACTTTCTCTGGTAAGAACAAGCACTTTCAATAATTACATTCCAACAAAGTTCACTGATCCAGAGCTAAAGCTGTTTGTATAGTATTTCCCAAGAATGACTGTGTAGAAAACAGCACAATATGCTTTATGGTGTAACCTTTATTGGCTTTGTCAATCAGTCCTTATTGAATTGTGCTTATTGAATATAATGCTTTACCACTAAATCCTCACTTAGAGGTTCACAAAAGCTTTCCCTTACTCCTGTAATAAAATGTGTAGTTTACGTGCAGTGCAGTGAGGGCTATTTATAGTATTTAGACAAGCCTGAACTAGTTTGACCTAAAGCAACCCAAAGAGCACAGCTATAAACAAAAGGCAAATACCCAATAACATATTCTATTAATTACATTTCAAGTGGACCTGTCACCTTGAGTTCAAGTTTTCATATTAGAAAACTTCATCTGAATTGTCTCTGTCTTATGTTAGCCAAAAGACCAGAAGTTGCACAGTTTAGGAGATATTCATACTTTTATTTGTCTGTGGTGCACTCTTTCAGTGTGCCACAGAATGCTAATATATGCAAATGATGTGGTGTGTATTTAAGCATGTATTTAACGGGATAGTAATGTTTCATAATAAAAGCAGCTCTAATTAATCATCATAGTATTTGGACTTTGGAAAGTATTATTTCAATTCTGTCAGAGTTGTTCAAGAGTAATTTAAGGACAAAGTATCCACCTCCCGCCCCTTTTACTGATGTAACACTGCTCAGCTCAGAGCAGAAGGGAGGTGCCCAGGTAGACTGCAGAGAGGGACAATCTTCAATTAAGATAAGGGAGAAACCTGAAAAACTTGTCAAGGGGGGCAGGGCTTTCTCTGTTCTCATAGGAAGAAGATTGTCCCCTGCTGTTATCTGTCTGGTCTATGGACTGGATTCCACATCTGAGAAGAGATGGCTTACACTAGGTAAAAGGGGCGGAAGGGGGAAACTTTGCTTGTGAATATCTCTCAAACCATAAAGGATTGAGAGATAAGACTTATATCGTTCTTCATGTTTTTTTTAATGCCTACAAAATAAAATAAAGATAAAACGAAGTATTACTATCCCTTTAAGCATGCATGGGATAGACATAAGGCTGTCCTTAACTTAAGAAAAGACCAAGGACCAAAAAAGGTTTGAGGTTTTTACTGTAGGAAAATGGGCAGACTAGATGGGCTGAAATGGTTCTTCTCTGCCGTCAAATTCTATGTTTCTATGTGTACAGAACAGGACATAATTAGCATATGAAACTGCACCAAGAGAGTATTTCACTGTTTCAGAAGTAAAATAATCAAGATCTCCTAAACTGTGTGGTGCATCTGCTGGTCATTTTGCTAACAAAACCCACAGGCAGTGTTGAGTAACGTCACCAAACATGCAAACTCATTCATCTGAATGGCAGAGGGGTAGGCAAAGCATTACAAAGCAATGCACTGAGCTGTCCTCTGGAATTCAACAGGTCATTCAATGTGAAAGATTTAGTGAATCTTTATATCTTTATTACATTGTAAATAGAAAATGCTTTACCTAAATAGAATTAACATGAATATTGCCTGTATTATTTTACCTTCCTCTTTAGAAAATTGCACATATAACAAACTTGTTTGCTTATAAAGGAATTTGAAAATAACCCTTAGGATGCCAGAGTGGTCTTTCATGCATTGTGAAGCAACGCACTGGAAACATCTCTAGCATTAAAGGGCCTGGTGAGATAATACAGATGCGTTATCACTCCTTTTTCATGCAAAAGAATTGCTCAGATTCATGTTACAGTATCACGTTCTATCTGTCCTATTTCATGATACAATTGAGTGCACTCTTAGTACCTAAGTGATGCACATTAGTTTACAATGGATGAATTTATAAGATCAAAGCGTATAACAGATGCCTGATTAGGAGGCCAGAATGCACTTAAACAGATGCACTTAACACAATTTGATACTTTTTAATTCCTCTCATTCCTACTATTCGTACGTCATAAGAAGTCACTAAAAAGGTGCAGTGGTGTCTGTTATATCTCTACATGTTTTTGAACCAACATATGGTTGAGATTACAAGACTTCAAACCTCACAAGGTTCTTCTTCAGGTAGAATATCAGAGAACAGCACAGTGAGGTTTGACATTTTGTGATTTAAACCATACGTTGGTTCAGTTAAATATTTCATGCTACCTATTCTATCTCTCTGCTTTCACATCACTTCAAAGAAAGGATGACCATGGTTTCACACTCATGGTTAACTAATGAAAACTTGTAAGAAGTCATGATTCTTATAGAATCCAAACATTTGCATTCGCTTTCATATCTACCACTACCTGAATTTTTGTCTTGAACAGAAAATAAAATATAAAAGTAATTAAGTTGAACTGATAAATATAGAGCTAAAATTGACAATCTAAAAATGTATGCATTGTACATGTATTCCACCACTTTTGTGATTGTCATATTATAATACATACTTGCCAAGCATTCATAATTATAAACGATTTAATTGTATATGTCACATTTTATTTACTATATACTAGATGTAGCCTACATTACATTAAAGGTAATAAATTGTATCACTGGTTTCAGCTCATGCCACATATTTATTTATTTATTTATTTATTTATTTATTTAGAAATTGTTTTCCAAGGAAGAATACATTTAGATTTCTCTCATTTTCAAGTATTCCCTGTACAGTTTTTACAATAAAAAGTTACATAGTTACACAAATAGAGAAACAATATATACAAACACATATATGTATAACGATACACACAAAAAATGTATATACAGTTACATATTGTTTTTAGGTACAAAGAAGCAGTTATATTTGGGGATCTTAGACTGGTAAACATCTGATTATTTTGGGGTAGGTTAGTTCAGATTTTCAGAACTCTGAAGGAGAAGGCAGATTCTCCGGCTCCTTTATTGTAATGTGCAATACTCAGTGAGGTGTTAGCAGAGGAGCAGAAGTTATAGTTAGTATGAAAAGCTGGAGTGAGCATACTGTTCAGATAGTCTGGTAGCTTTCCAGAGAAGTAGATATAAACTAGGCAAGAAAAGGTGAAGGACACATCTAGATTAAAGTGTTAGCCAATTTAGTTTTTTAAACATACTACAGTGATCAGCAGTGCAATTACATTGGAGGACAAAGAAGTATAATGAGTTATACAGTGTGTCCAGTTTACCAAGACAGATTTGCTGCACAGTAGCATATATATATATATATATATATATATATATATATATATATATACTACATCCCCATAGTCTATGACTGGCATTAACATCTGTTGAACAATTCATTTCTTACCTGGGAATTTCATCAGGATTGGTTTCTATTACAGGATAAAGTTTGGCTGTTAATTTATCAAAATGAAGACAAAAAGTGAGGCTGGGGACAAGCCACATACCAAGATATTTGTAGAGGTCGACCAGGGCCAAGTTACAATTAGACTTTGTTCTGATGGTTAAGCTGTTATTATGGTATTTGCTCTTTTCCAAATACCATTTAGCTATCCTAATTTCATCTTCAGATAACTCATCCTATAACACTGCTTCAAGTTGTGTTACTTTTGGATTTTTAGTTTCATTATAGTGTCATCTGCATACATGTGCACAGATGATGCTTTGCAAACGTTTGAGTTTATTATTAGAATATTATGGTCTACTCTAACAAAGGCCTTTGCAAAATCAAGGAAAAATGGCTCCAGTAATTTTATATTGTCCATGCCAGTCTGGATATCATTGCATACTTTTAGCAGGTGTCATGGACTAATCAGGAAACTGCTAGAATATGGCACTTGAGAGCGGCACTTGATATCGTGGCTAGTCATTGAGGTCCCCTTGCAGTGGCCAAAGCCAGTTAAGGTGCTGGTCATGAAGTCAGATGTCCAACCCAAGTTAAGATGGGGCCCTGACTAGGATAAGGACTAAAGTGACTGGTGGAGTCCTGATGACTGACACCCTATACAGATTATGGCACTTACTACAAGTAAGGCCAGCATAAAGGCAGACAGACCAGTGGGTATAGGTGGTGAACTAATGACAAATAAGGCCAACAGGATGGCCAACAGGCCAATGAGTAAGTGGTGCACTAACTATAAATAAGACCAATAAGAAGGCCAACAGGCCAAATGAGGAGGTGGTGCACTAACCAAAAATAAGTGGGAAAACAGGAAGACCAAGTCAATGAGTATAGTGGTACTATCAGTAGTGTAGGCAGCGCACAGTCCTCATGAGGTTCTTGATCAGCAGGCACAAATGTCTAAGCAGCGAACGGGTCGCATAGACCAAGTGGGGCAACAGCGAATGAAGGATAAGTGTCGCAAAAGCTGCAATGATAGATGCCAGGCAGGTAGAGAGAACGGCGGCATACAAGCCACACTGTAGAATTCCTAGTGGGCCCAATACCTCAGCAAATAAATGAGAGGAGCAAGCCTGCAGAGATAAGTGGCGCCCAAGATGCAATGGCCCACTGATCAGGCTGATAGGTCAACAATATCTAGCAGCGTATAAGACGCGCAGGGAGATGTCTAGCTGGACCAGTACCAAAGTGATGCCGTTCCAAGAAACTGAAAGGCAACAGCCTAGTAATATAGCAAGCATACGAGCCGCAACGGTCCATTATTAGGTTGACAGAACAAAATTATGCAGTTGTCTACGAGCCACTCAGAGAACAGCCTAGTAGGTCCAATACCAAGGTGGCATACAACACGATCAATAAGCCAATAAGCAAAACCTGCTAAGATAAGAGGTATACAAACACAAACGGCACACTATTCAGGCGACAGGCCAACTATATCCAGTGGTGTACGAGCCATCACCTGATCAGAATGACGGAAGGCCCACTATCTAATGTGCAACCCGACCAATAGAAGCAGACAGGCCTAAAATATAAGAGGTGCACAAGCTGTGATGTGTAGGAGTCTCTGAGACCAACTGTGTGCGAGCCGCTCTGTTAATACCAAAAGGCTGTCAAGCCAGTGATACCTGGGAAGAAAAATACCAATAGCCACAAGGACTGAGATTGTGCCAAGCAGAATGGTAGGCACTGCACATAACCCAGAGGGGTAGTAGACAGACAGAAGAATAGTCAGTCAGGCCAAGGTAAAAGGAGATAAGTCACAATACAAGGTACAAAAGGGCAATCCAGAAGAGAGGTCAAGAACTAGCATATAATCAAAATGTGCTCAGGCAAAAACCACTAAGGAATAATTGGCATTGAGTCAAAGACTGGAAAGAATAAAAAGGATAATCAGCCATTGAGGAGAGTGACCAGCCCCACTCCATGATAGATAGGAGGCATTACAAGGGAAGCATGACTGTTATATAGTAACATATTTGACAAGGCTAAAAACACCCTTTTGATCCAGTGGAAGGAAAAAAAAACACCCACTGAAGCCATTTCCACTTAAGCCCCCAATGATTAAAAAAATTCCTTCCTGACTCCAAATGTCAGTCAGATAGTTCCCTGGATCAATAACCTATCTGCATTGAAGCCATCTGTCATAATTCTCAGTATTGTTCTGTGCTAGCTAGGTAACCATTGCTTTTTTGAAAACAGTTACAGTATCTGCTGTTGAGTGATTTGGACGAAAGCCTGACTGAAGCAGTGTGAAAATCTGTACAGTCGGTAATACTTACAGAGCTGCCTGTGGACACATTTTCCAGGACTTTAGATTATGTGGTGAGTAAAGATATTGCTCTGTAATGTTATACCACATTTTTATCCCCACTTATGGGGATAAGCACAACTCTAGCTACTTTCCAGGCTTTAGGCATACACTCAGATGATAAGAAGGCATTAATTAGTAATGCAATGGGATGGGCAATGACCAAGGCACTGAGATTATTTAACATTGCTGGCAGTTGGTCAGGCATGGATTGCAATTTCATTTTTGGGGTGAGGAGGTGGTCATATATTTTACTATCGGATACTGGCAAGAAATTCAAAATTACATTTGTTTTGTGTAATATGTTTAAATATATCTATTATGGAATTGACTTACCATAAACAGCCACAGTGCCACAATGATGACTGTTTGATTCATATATCTATTTAATGATATCATGGCACCTCCACTTCTGTTTATTCTAATATTAGAAAACTAGTGTAAAAGCCCATGTACATGGGCCAAGCGTTCGGGCAGTCTCTACTGCGCACAACTGCATCGGACAAACATACATCTGGTGGATTATTATATAGGATCGGATTCACTCCAGTACAATTAATGGGCCTGCAGGAAAATTAATATTTATAAATTCTTTTTGTACATGATGCACCTACAGTCACTAAGCACTTGTATCCCAAGCCACAGTTATTGTTCAAGAACATTTTGTTCAACAGGTGATTAGTGTATGGGCAAAAGGCCAAAGGGACTGCTAGCAATTTTTTAAGGTTGATAATGTTGTTGGACTTCTAACAGCTTTTATTTTCAAACTAGTTGAAAACTAGTTGAAAAGGTCATGTACACAGGCCACAGTGCCACCCAGCAAAGGCTGTGGTACAGTCATGCACAGTAGAGACTGCCCGCACCGTGGCTGATATGGAGCGGGGCTCGCCAAATTCGGAGCCATGCTCCGTTATCAGCCGTGGCGCAGGCAGTCTTTAGTGAGCATGACTGCAGCGCGCACAACCATCTCTTCTGCCATGATGGCTTCTGACAAACAGTTTAGCGAATTATTATATAGGATGTGGAATTCTCAATTTCTGTAGTCAGCAACTGAAGCATTGCTGCAGGAATACCGTTGAAAGCATGGACTGGAAATGGCAAAGTTCTTGGCAGGCAATTAATTGGTGGTAGAGAAAAGACAGAAATGTTACGTATTTTCTAAGTGTGGGAATTTCTACATAAAAATAATCAGATTGTGGAGATTTTTTCCTTACACTGGGACCTTTTGCTAATTTCTACTTGACATTATAAAGCTCTAAGATGCCACTCTTTGTCAGACAGTATTTTCTGTCTTCTGACACCACAAAGACAGATGTATTGCAATGGTGCTCTTTGCACCTCTGTACTCAGTGTGAATTTCTCTCAACCACCTCTGAGGTGATGGTAAATCATTCTACTGTCTGAGACACCTGTTGCTATTTAGGAAGCATCTACAGCTGTTTTTGCACATAACGTGGGAGTGGAAATGTTATGGTTCAGTTCTGTGACCTTGGATGATAGAGAAGCCTCCAATGTCATGGGACTAAATGTGGTGTTCGCTTTAACCCTTTGAGTGCAGCAATGAGTTGGATACCCCTCTGGCACTCAAAGGTTTAATTAAATGTTTTATATGCCAACAGAGAAAGGATGATATCATTTGAGAATTATAACAGATAAGAGAAAAATAATAGTTAGCTAACCTTTTTAATGAAGCAATGCTTTGCACATCCCACTGATCCATAAAAGGTTAAAGGGGATGATTGAATAGCAAAATGTGAGAATAGACTATTCACTGTTAATAACTGTATTAAATTTAAAGGAGCACTTTTTTTTTATGAAAACACATTTTATAGAGCATTTCCTGCTGAATAAAACAAGGTCACACCCATTGCTGTCAGATGTTTTATTCAAAAGTGATAGCAGTTCAAATAATCAGGAAGTGAATTTACTGTGTTTACTTCCTGATAGTTCTAACTGACAGGAAGTGACAGGCAGTTTCTATCACATTCTATGGAGAACTGTAAGTCACTGAGTTTCCTGACTTTCCTCTCAATTAGAATCCAACAGAAAAACTAATTAGAATTTGTCCACTAGAGGGCACTTCTAATGTAAAAAAAATATGGGTTTAAACTGTAATAACTCTGGAAATATAAATCTCTAGGCAGTGGGAGTACCCTTATTTTACTCAATAGGAAAACCTCTACAATATATATTTTTTCATAAAAAAAAGTTTACAAACCAATTTTTTAGCGCAGCTGAATCAGAATTGTACATCGTTAAACTGTTAAAACTATATAACCAATACCCTTATATAATAGCAAATATCAATAAGAAAAGGCAGTTTGTAATAACAAGGATAAGGGGAGACCCGACTAAAAATCAAGGATGGATGGAAAAATTGTTAAAAAAAAAAATCTATATAATGAATAGACAATTTTCCACCATGTGCTATCCCTCACATTTTTTCAGGAAAGTTATTAATATCTTTCTTTTATAGTCATGACAGGCATGCAGTTCTGAAATTCTCCTATTCATGCACTTGCATTCACACTCTTTTAATACGTTACAGGTGAAGCAATTTTTGCTGGACTCCACAAAAACACCTATTCCATAAATTACTGTCTGTTTTTGCTCAAGAATTAATATACTTATTGGCTCGGGTGACAGTTTCTTGATCTATTAGGGAGTATCTGTGGGGAAAGCATTAACCCTTTAATGACCAGAGGGCTGAGCAACACATTTTGAAGCACTGTGTGGCATTCACCTTTGGTTCTACAAAAAGAATAACATATTCCTGAAGCTCAAAAAGAGTTTTTACTGGAGAGTGTCAAATTAATTTTAACACATAACTATTTCATGTTTGGGTATAAGTATTATCTCCAAAGAAACAAATGTCCAGAAAAGGTTCAAGATGAAACATATGATGTATGCCCATTATATAGATGACCTACTGATCATTTAGAAAGGGACAGAGAGTAAACTTTCCAATTTATGTTCAACCATCAAAGTCACAAGGTCACGAAGTCACCTATACCTTTAATAAATAGAAGATAGCATTTCTACATCTAGAAATCAGTATGGATGTTTAAGATCATTACAAGAACCCATAATTACAAGAACCCATCAAAAAGCTGTAGACATGAATGGTTATATTGACGCACAAAGTGGTCATTTCCATAAATGGTTAATCAGTGTTCCTTATGGACAATTTCAAAGGCTCAAAAGAAATTGAAGTGGGGAAGAAGACTTTGAAGAACAAAGCAGTAAGCTAATTAACCATGTCCTGGAAAATTGATACATAAAAAAAAACAACCTTAGAAGCATCCCTGGAAAAGACAAGTAAGATACCCAGGGATCAATTATTAGGTGAGCATCATTTTATCGGGAACACCAACAATAGTAGAAGACCCACTCTGAAGACTCTAGAAGTTGTGTCTATAACTCATTTCAATCCAGTTATTCAACGTTTACAAACTATTATTAGAAGACCTTGGAATATTTTAAAGGGTGATAAGATGTTGCAATTTAACATAACTGCAAAACCTAACTTTATTTTTATATACTCTAATACCTTCAACGCTCTACTAATAATTGTTGTACATGTAATCAACTACTAAATTGAGGGAAATATAAATGTGGTCATAATAATTTATTTATCAGTAATCAACCTATATAATAATTCACTAAGATTTTTGTCAAAAGCCGTCATGTGCAGTAGAGACTGCGCACGTTCGGGCAGTCCCTACTGTGCATGATTGCATTGCGTGAGTGAGGCGACGCAAGACTGTATTGCGTGGAGCAGTCAGGTAGCGCCGCTTAACCCTTTGAGTACCCCTTTGGCACTCAAAGGGTTAACATTACCTGGACCTTGGCCAATGTACACGGGCTTTTACAATAGTATTCATAATAAAAGAAAAAGCTTATCCACCCATACAACCAAAGAATTCACTATTAAACATTATATAACTTGCACTATGAATTATGTTGTTTTGTCTAATTGAATGTCCATGCTGGAAACAATATATTGGACATACCACTAGAAAGATGAAGGAAAAATTCTGGGAACATAGGAAGACTATTGAAATTAAATCATGGAAACACTCGATTCCACTATATTTGTCCTCTCTTTAAAAACATCCAAGAACTTAAAATCACAGCAGTTTAACATGTGCTTCGCCAGAATAGAGAAGGAAAAAGAGGCCAAATTATTGCTAAACAGAAGAGTTTTTGGATTTTTAAAGTAGGTATTATGAATCCCCATGGTATTAATGAAGATCTGGACCTAAGGTGCTTTTAAAATGAGAATAATGTTGAATACACATTTGGATAATACTGCTGAGAGCAAGCCTTCAGGGCACCCTACATATATTTTAATCTCTTCTCCGATTTAGATTCATCATATTCATTAAGAGTTACTATTTTCTTTTTATTAAATTACAGTATACATATATATATATATATATATATATATATATATATATATATATTCATATACTCTACTGATATTGTGTATTTCTCAGTTATGCAACACTGCCCATCTTGCGAAATCACAATGTATAGTGTGATTTACTGTTAAATATAATATCTAGATACTATTAGATGTAACGCAGTTCTCCTGCAGTGATAGATCTATTGGTTGACAACAGCCTAGAGCTCCAAATTTTGAGAGGCATCTCAGGTGTACTGGCCGCACCCACATTCTGAATTGTCAGTAATTTACCATTGAGGAATAAGAACAAGAGGAAAAAGTAAGACCCATGTGGCTTACAAAGAGGTTTGCAGGGAAATATAATATAAGAAGAAAGCTTTAAGACTGTTTAAATCAGAAAGGTCAGATGCATCATTTAAAAAATATAAAGAATGCAATATAATCTGCAAATAATTAATTAGGCTAGCTATAACTGAAAATGAGAAAAAAATGATAAAAGAGAGAGCAAGAAAAATTAAGATTAGGGTTGATATTGGTCTCCTCAAAATGAGACGGTGAATTAATTAGTGAGAATGATTCCTTGAACAAATTACTGCATATACAAAGGAAGCAACAATGGTAGACTATGGGCAAAGAGTACCAGGACCTGATGACATACACTAAAGGTGTAGCTCCAGGTGATTGGAGGAAAGCAGATGTAGTACCTTTAGTTTAAAAAATGGGCAACATCTTAAGGCGGAAATTATACCTGTGAGCTTGACTTCTATAGTAGGTAAGATATTAGAAGGCTTATTAACAAATATTATTCAGGACTACCAACATCATTACTAGTAGGAGTCTGCATACTTTTATGAAGAATAGATCATGTCAAGCTAATTTCCTTGTATTCTACAAAAGGTTAACTAGTAACTGGATAAGGGTATTGCTGTTTAATATATTATCCTTGATTTTTACGAAAAGCATTTGATACTGTCCTTTACATTAAGTTACTGCATAAATTAAAAAGTTTAATCTTGGGAGCTGATATCTGAGCACGGATAGAGAACTGGTTGATTCGTAGACGGATGAGAGTTGTTGTAAATTGAACCTTTTAAGGTTGGTCTAAAGATGTAAGTGGAGTGCAACAAACTTCAGCCTTGGCCCAATGCTTTTTCATTTGTTTATTAATGATCATGAAGTGGGCATTGAAAATATTGTCTCTGCTGATTACACTAAACTATACAAGATGTTTTTTCTCTGCTGAAAGAGTTTGCTGAACTGAGTGAATGGGCAGAATAGGTGCATATGAGGTTTAATATAGATAAATGTAAGGTTATGAATTTGGGCTGCAGAAACAAACAAGCTACATATACACTAATTGGGATTCTATCTGAGCAATCCTCTTTAAAGAAAGCTTTAGGAGTACTGATAGATGATAGACTTCACATCAGTGTGTAGTGCTACTCAGCTGCTATCCTGTATGAAAGGGATATAGATACACAAACTGCAATATAATTCTACCTCTATAGAAATCCATGGTAAAGCCTCATCTAGAATATGGAGAACAGTTGTTTTTGCACAAGTCATTAAAAAATACACTATTGAACTGGAAAAAGTGTAGAAATGTGACGAAAGAGAATGGAGGATCTGAGTTATAAACAGAGACTAGCCAAATTGGGTTTGTTTACATTACTGAAAACACGTGTGAGGAGTGATATAATTATGTCTTACAAATATGTTCAAGGTCAGTAGAAAGAACTTTCTGAAGAACTATTTACTGAAAGAGCTGAGCAAAAAGCAAGGTCATTCATCAAGACTAGAGGAAAGGTGTGTTTGACTAAAACATCAGCAGGGATTTTTTACAGTAAGGGCAGTAAAGTTATGCAATTCTTTGACTCGAGATGCAGTGTTTGAAGATACTGTATTTGTTTTCAACAAAGTAATGCATAACTTTCTAGCTTACACCAATGTTGAGTATTATGACACTTGGCTTCAAAGCAGATAGGATGTTGATCCAGGAACTTTTTAGACTGCCTTTTGGATTCAGGAAAGGATTTGGTTCTTAACTGTTTTCAAATTCTTTGTCTCAGTTAGTCTATCCATTCCTGTAACACTTGTGTAGCCATATTATGGTCATGATAGACAATAAAGTTACAAAGTGAAGTCATAGGTTACTAGAGCCTCTTGAGCAGAACAGATGTGGGGAGGTTTATTCAGATTCTTCTGTAATGTCTGTGTGATCTCTAGGGAACATCTTATCTTGTATTTAAAAAATGTAAAACATCTCTCTATTTTCATCTATCATTTTGAGTGTATAATAAGGAAATCAGACTCAATCTGATTCAATGCGAAAAGAGCTCATTTATTTTCTGTTCTCAGGTGAAAAATAGTTAGGGTCATACTGTAGGTCATCAAAGACAGAATAACAATATGTCAGTCCAAGATACTATCAAAATTGTACTCATGTAGGAAGTTTGAAATACTTTGAAAATAACATTAAAATTAGAGGTGTTAGGAATATTAGATAGAACTAAAAATAGGTTTGATAAAACTTTTTATTATTTGCTTTTGATTCCAAATGAACATGATTGTACTTTACTGCTTTTGTATAATATACTCAGAACATAAAAATACATAAATCTTCTTACTTTGGAAATTAAGGGACATTCTTGTAGTGGAACACTAACGCCAAAGACCAATGGTTTTTCACCATGGAAAAATTAGTACTTCAGACCCAAGCTAAAGGCCTGCAGTTTGGCTACAAATGGTTATCACAAGCAGAATGTATCAACAAATATATAGCGTTCTGCTGCCTATCCAAAGTTACCCCTTAATGATTCAGTCTGTCCCTGGAGACCATTTCCACAGCTTAACTAACAAAAATGCAAGTGAAAGCTATTAATAAGCCTAAGGCTAAACCTACTCATATAGTACTTTAACATTCCATTACCATTACCTTAGAGTGAATACCCAGCTGTTGGGGACTACAACTCCCATCATCCACAACCAGATGTTGGCTGGTTGGGGAGGATGGGAGTTGTAGTCTCCAACAGCTGGAACTCCAAAGACCCACTACCTCTTTCCTTGGATTTTAAGATTTGGGTGATCTTCCCTTCTGACTTATACTAAAAGGATCAAAGCTGTACTATGAAAATAACATATTGTAATGTTTTTTCTGATAAGCAAACTAGGACACTCCCATGCTGGCAACTGCCATTTTCAAAAGTTATAACAAGTTTCTATGATGAACTGTTGAGAGTGGTTCAGCTCTCCCATAGCATGCAATAAAATACATTTCTGGATACCAGGGACTTGATTCTATTTGGTCCAGTAAAACAAGAGTTATTGCTAAAATAGGTACCGACCGGAAAACACACCAGAGGTGTTTTATTATCTGCTCAGTTATAATTGTAGGCCGCCCAAATCCGACTTGTGGCCTAATGCTTTTTACAGTTTTCTGTTCCCCCTGCTCACGCTACATAGTGTAAGAAGCAGGAATTTCAAAGAAATATAGCTAATAGTAATACTTGAGGCTTGACCCGGTGTCAAATGTGAGTTAGTTCCACAATGTCACCAGCCAGGGGGTAGGGACCCGTGTGATGTCGACTCTGGATCGAAGGGTAGTGTGCAGTGCTGGGGTGTGAGGCTTGAGAGTGGTGACGGCATGCCAGGTACTCCCTTGCTGTAGCCGAAGCTGGTTAAAGGTGCTGGTAGCAAAACCAGATTGTTCCACCCCGGTTGAGCCGGGGTGCAACCAGGATGGGAGTACCGGGGAACTGTTGAGAACCAGACCGACAGGACCAGCCAGGAGTTGAGATTTGCTGTAGTCAGGTATGCCAAGGGTCAGAGCCAGAAGTGGAGAACTGCCGTAGTCAGGTATGCCAAGGGTCAGAGCCAGGAGTGGAGAACTGCCGTAGTCAAGTATGCCAAGGGTCAGAGCCAGGAGTGGAAAATTGCTGTAGTCAGGTAAGCCAAGGGTCAGAGCCAGGAGTGGAGAATTGCCGTAGTCAGGTAAGCCAAGGTTCAGAGACAGGAGTTGAGAATTGCCGTAGTTAGGTAAGCCAAGGTTCAGAGCCAGGAGTTGAGAATTGCCGTAGTCCGATAAGACAAGGGTCAGCGCCAGGAGTTGAGATAAGAAATAAACAAGCTGAGCAAGGACACATGGAAGGCATCAGGCATCCACATGGAGGATGGCAAGTCCAGGGCAAAGGTCACAGAAGAGACTTGGGAGCAAATCTGGAAAAGCCCGATGTAGAGTGGACCAAATTTAGCAGAAGGTTATCGGAGATGCAGGTTCTTGGTGGAGAGCCACACCTCATCTCCGACCACAAACGTAGTGCCAGGTACCGGTCGCTTATCGGCCACCCTTTTGTGCTGTGCCGCAGCCACTACTAGCCTCGAGTAGGTTTGTAGCCAGTGTTTCTCCAAATCATCCAAACGGGTATCCACAGCCGGTACACCAGAAGAGGACAAGAGCGGGAGCGATGTAGAGTTGAACCCTCCAGCAGAGAAGAAGGGAGAACACTGGAGTGATTCATGACCACTGCTATTAAAGGCAAATTCTGCCAACGAGAGGAGGTACGTCCAGTTGTCTTGAAGGGGTCCCACAAACAGACGTAAGTATAGTTTGATCGCCTGGTTAGTCCTCTCAGGATGGTAGGTGGAAGATAGGTGCACAGTGATGCCCAGATGAGCACAGAAGGCTCTCGAGAACCAGGAGGTGAACTGGCTACCCCTGTCGAACACAATCTGGATAGGGAGGCCATGTAAATGAAATACCTCCATAAGGAAAATATCCACCTGTTGGGAGAAGCGGTCTACGATGACCAAGATGTCTTTGTTCTTCTTGGATGGAGGCAGGTCCACCATAAGTCCATGGCAATGTGTGTCCATGGAGAGGAAGGCATGGGAAGGGGCTGAAGAAGGCCTGCAAGCTGGGAGAGAGGTTGTTTATTCCTGGCACAGTGATGACAGCCTTGAACAAAGTCCTTCACGTCTTGTGGCATGGAGGACCACCAGAACTGACACTGTGCTAGGTCTAGAGTGCAGTCAATCCCAGGGTGACGGGAGGTGGTCGACAGATGTGCCCACATCAATATCTCTGGATATTTGACGGGAACAAAGAGACGCCCTGGGAGACAAGACGGGTCCACATCTTTATGGGCGTATTGATTTCTAGCCAGCGTTGTGGTGGACAGTGCTGAGAAGATTTTGCCGGATGGAAGGATATGTTCTGGTGGAGCACTGGAGGTAGGGGCGGTGTGTAGACGAGACAGGGCGTCGGCCTTAATATTCTTTGTGCCCGGAATGTATGTAACTGTGAACTGGAATCTGGAAAAGAAGAGGGCCCACCTCCATTCTTCCAAATACTACCAACACTAAGATAAAATATAGTTCTTTTCCTCTCAATAGTCCCAACACTAACAGTAAAATACACCCTTCTAGACCTAACACTAACAATAAAGTGTTCCCCCTCACTAGACCCAACGCTATTTTACATTTACCCCTCCCAAAGTGTTTCCCACACAAAACACTTAACTGGATGTCAGCGGTCCAGCGATATCCTCAACTCCCTGGTCCTACGAAGCATCATCCTCTACAGTTACATAAGAAAGTAAAAATAAACCATATCAACCAACTGCCACCATTGCCACCCCCATAAATAACAAGTAGAAAAAAAACACCACCTATAGTCCTTCTTGGGACATTGGCCATTGTGGGAAAAATATTAACAGGGATCAGCTTTTATATGGCCAATCCCTGTTCAAATCCTTTCCCACACTCAGATTGGCTGGTAGGTCGGGCTACAAAAGGCTCAGAATGTGTCCTGGAGTAACCTCACCTCTCAGCCAATCGCCATCTAGATGAAGGGGTCATACATGTGAGTAATGTCACCCTTCCATCTAGCAAAATATTGATTAAATGGAGGGGCGACACTAAACGCAGAAGTAAAAACAACCATAAGCTGCTACATATAAAATAATCAAATATGAACCCTGTGAAAAGAATATATCATTAATGTGTTCATTTTCTTATTTAAAAATGATGGAGGTTTTGTTGCATAGCCTGGCCAAGGTATGTTTAAACTTGCTTACCTTGCCAAGGTTCCCCATTTGAAGTGAGTCCGTCTGCTAACTAATATATATATTGCCATTTTTATGACATACAGAAACATTCTAGATTAAAAACACATTTAAAAGTTCTTCCTGAAGAAATTTCCTTTAAAGAAACACGTACTAAACGTTAGTTATAAAAAAATAAAATGTCAAGTATCCTCAGACTGACCTGCATTCTAACAGGAATCATTTGCAGTGAGTGATTGGGTCAGGACCCAAACTGATTGGACCACCAGTCTCCTTTATAGGCCCAAATTACCCCATACTAGTAACTGCATTTAGTCTTTTGAACAAACTCTAATTAAAGGCAATACCAAGGCCAGGAAAGTCAATCAAATGATAAAGCCATGTAACATGCCTTTAAGGTAACCCCCTTTTTACACTAATAAACATTTGAAACTTTAGGGGTACCTTGGGGAGGTAAGGGAGCTTAAACATACTTTGGGCAAATTATGCAACAAACCCCCCATTATTTTCAAATAAGTAAATTAATACATTGTTATGATATAAGATTTACACAGGGTTTACATTTAGTTAATTTGAAAGTCTTTCCTATTTTGTGGACTTGGAAAATCCCCTCTATTCCTCGTTCACTTTATGCTTTATTCACATGGGTTCTTATTTTCGCCTATATATTATATGTATACTTAATGGTGTGCTAGCACTGTGAGTTTCTTCTATTAAACACGTGTGACACCTTCATCTAGATGGCGATTGCTTGAGAGGTGAGGTTACTCCAGGCCACGATCTGTGCTCTGCATAACCCCACATTCCTGACAATTGGAGCATCAGAAAGGATTTAAACAGGGACTGACCATATAAAAGACAGTTTCTGTCTTTGACAATGGCCTGAGCAAGACTAAGGTTTTTTTTGGCTTATTAGGAGTAGCGACAGTGGGTTGATAGAGTTTATTCTTACTGTTTTAGTGTGGGGTACTTCATTTTTAGTGATTACTTCATTTTTAGTGACACTGTTGGGGGGAGCACTTAATTTTATCTTAGTGCTGGTAAGGATATATATATATATATATATATATATATATATATATATATATATATATATATATATATATATATATAAGAAAACACAACAGCACTTACAGTTCTTTTCCAAAGAGATTAATTTTTTATGTAGCTCATCATTTTGTCCACCCAGGCTCTATAAGTGTGAGTGCTTTCCACTACAAGCATTATATATATATCTATATATAAAAGAGAAAGCCTCATTGCATAATTTATGTTTCCTCAGGGCACAGAACATAATTTATGTCTCCTCAGAAGACACCCACTGTCATGGAGTGACTAGGAAATAACGACACTTGACAATTACAGATTAAAACAAAGTTTATTTTAATTTTAACACAATAGTGGCAGTAAAGAATAATACACTCTCACAAGTCCAGGGAAGAACATTGCACACTTTCTTCACCCTTCACTAGGCAAGTGTGTTAAAACTCTCATCTAACGCTAGAGTACCCAGGCGACAGGAGCGAGTATCTCCAGAACTCTGGAGCAACACAGTAGCGACTTAACTCCACCACCTTCTCGAGGCCAGGTGTGAGGACAGTGCAAGACACTTCCTCAACCCTTCACTAGGCAGGTGTAGCTAGTAACTGAACAGCCCTAGGTAACCTTCGCAGATGGATAGAAGGACATTGCACGGCACTTCCATAGTCACACTAAGCAGGTGAATCGTAGCTCAACTATACCCTACCGCTAGGGTATACCTAGGCAAGGCAAAACGGCACCTAGTAGGCTAGGTGAGGCAACACTGGGACCGGACAGAACACTGGAGATCAGTGATACGGACTGACCGAGGCAGGTGCCCAAACCAGACAGATCACAGGAGGTCAGTGACACGGACTGACTGACAAGCACTGCTAACGGGTAGCGAGTGCGGTAAGGTAGGCCCAGACAACAAGGATCACAGTAGCCAGGCTGGGTAGCTGAGGCTAGCAATAGTAAACGGAACGCAACAGAGGGAGAGTGGTCAGGCGTAGCCAGGAGTCAGAGCTGGATCGGGTAATCGGACGTAGTCAGGAGTCAGAGCCGGATTGGGTAGTCGGACGTAGCCAGGAGTCAGAGCCGGATCGGATAGTCAGACGTAGCCAGGAGTCAGAGCTGGATCGGGTAGTCAGACAGAGCCAGAGTAATACACAGGAACGGCAATGGACCAACACAGCACTAGGCTCAGGTACACCAAGAAAGGGCACTAGTAATTGGACATGCTGAGGTTTAAAAGGCCTGACAAATGGGCGGAGAGATGACATCACAACAACAGTGACCTATAAGAACAGCGACTTGCATAGAGTGACAGCCAGGAAGTAACAATGTCGCTGTTACAGCAATTACCCACTGGAGGCAATCACGGGCACCGTGATACACACACATAGAACAGAATAGCTCATTACATAATTTATGTCTCCTTAGGAGACACACATATCCAGGGGTGGCAGTAAGGAGGAGTTACTGCTCCCATTGGGTGATTCATCATGCAGAGAGTTGGCCTGCCCCCACTATCCAGCCCGCCCACAACTATACAACCTACCAAAAAAACAAACTGGCTGCCACTTGATCCTACACCACAGACAAACACACATAAACTATCCAACTCAGGAAAGAAAAAGCACACACACACACCACACCACATACCACACACACATATTTACTTTGACACACACAGTCACTCATTCTGACTCCCAGTGGCCTCAGCAGGACCTGTAGTACAGCCACTGAAGGGAAGCTGCAGCGCCAGGGGAACAAAATGGCACTCATAGTGTTAAAGTAGGTCCTCACTGCTCAGTTATTTCTTCACTGTCATCATTTGCCATACAACACAGAGGACAGGCAGCCATCAGGTACACACTTAACCCACTGACTGCCACAGGGTTGTGTATCAAGTTTTACTCCTCAGAGAGTGTGTTCAAACCCCTCACACTGTAAACTTGCATTTCCCTCCCACTTCTCCTCCTTCCCCAGCCCATTTCTAACACTTTCCCACATTTTGTTAAGCCCCGCCCCTACTCGTGATTAAGCCCCACCCACTTTTACCCAAATTGCCCCATTGGTCTCTCCACATCAGCTCCACAAGTCAAGGTTCCCAGGTATGAATACACTTCCCACTGCTATTTAACTCTGACATGCCACGCTATATCTTAACCTTTTGAGTGCCAGAGGAGTGTACAACGCATTGCAACCCACTCTGGCATTCAAAGAGTTAACATGCTTCTATAACGCTCCTTTTATTTTCTGATTTCCATTTGCACAACCCAAACACACACAGGCACAATACTGCAATTCTGGCCCAAAGTAAAGGTGAAATAAAATACAACATTGCATACCTCCCAAGTCTCCCTCTTTAGGACATATTACTGCTTCATACCTCCCAAGTGTCTCTCTTTAGGAGATATTAGTGCCACATGTCTGTGTTTATCAGTGTGTCTACATTTCACAAATGTATACCCAATGGTCATAACATGACAGGCAACGCCATCCCACATTGCTAGTGTATATTTATATATATATCAATACAAGGCAAGCACTCACAGGTCTTTAAGACCTGTGAGTGCTTGCCTTGTATTGCTATAGATGTGATTTTGCAAAGCACCCAGGCAGTTTGTACAAGAAGATGTGAGTGCCAACCTTCGATTGACTATATATATATATATATATATATATATATATATATATATATATATATATATATATATATATATTTATTTATTTCTTCTCATGTTCATGATACATTTTTTTTTTTTTTTTTTTTTTGCAATTAATGCCATTTTGGGTTTTTTTATAACCATCTGAGTGCCAGAGAGGTATCCAGTGCATTGCATCACAATGCACTCAGAGGGTTAAAGTAATGCAGGACGATGACTATCGTAACTTACAAATGGGGAAATAACTTGGACAGCTCTTCAGCCTCTATATAATTCCCAGTTAGTGCAGACTAGGGACTGACTACACTTAGACTAGGAAAAAATAATAATATTTACTAGATCAGCAACAAAATAGAAGGGATAATCCCCAGACAGTACAATATATTTGATTCTTTATCTATGTAACATTTTGCCTTAGGTAAAATTATAACACAAAACTCTTTGAACCACATTAATTTAATCCCCTTAGATGCTTGAGTGTACTGGAGATCTCTCTTGCATCCAATGAGTTAATTAAGATTTTGACTTGATATTCCTTCAATCTGGTCTATATTTACATCATCTAGTTAAATTCAACACAGCACCAAAACACCTGTTTAATATACAGCATGGAAAATATTCCAGTCATTGTAGCTATTTGAAGCAATGTATAATTTCCATAAAATTACTTTTTTATACCTTCGCTTAATGGTGATCAGCTCAGATAAAGGTCATTTCCAGAGATGTAGACTTATTGCTTACATTTTAAAGGCTAGTTATATTTAAAACGTGCAGTATGTATAAGCCAGGCTGGGCATCTTGCCAAATGGTTCATCAAGGCATGGGAAATCCATGATTAGCAGACTTCCTTGGCATGACTGGATGCCAATACGAACCTAAAAAGAAAAAAGCCTAAGAGCCCTTGGGGGCATGTTTGCCACTCAATAAACATGGTTAACAACATCTATGAAAAGTAAGTAATAAAAATCTAAACGCATAATATACTTTTGTGACCTCCTACAGTACCATCATATTAAGCTAGACATAGTGTCTGCTAGTATGCGATCTCAAGTATTTCCTTTTTAACGTTCTCATAAAGATTGGCAAAATACCAATAAAATTATATTCTTTTATAAAATTATCCGTATTGGTGAAGGGCATTTATTCCTAATAACGCTGCTTGAGAATATAAAGATCTTCAAATTGTTTAGGGGCCAACTACTAAGACTGAGCCTTTTTCAATATGGAATGTCACCATCTTACTTTCCTTTCAAATTTCCTGTTGTTGTAAAATTGTGTCACTTAGCGATGTGCGAAGCTCTTACAGTTTGGATTGCAAAATTTCCTGGGATTTCATTTTCACCTTTACTATTTTTATGAAATATAAACTATATTTCAATGTCCTGGAATTTTAGACGTGGATTTTAAAGGAGTGGTAAATGTTCATTTAAACAGTCTGTGATGAGTCTTCACTGCTTAGCTATTTTGAAATTAATGATTACAACTTAAAGGGATAGTAATGTTTCAAAATAAAAGCAGCTCAAATTATCTTCATAGTATTTGGGCCATGGTGAATGTTATTTCACTACTGTCAGAGCTGTAGTTCAAGAGTAATTGAATGATAAAGTATCCCCCTCTCACACCTTTTACTGATGTAACACTGCTCACCTCAGATGTGGAATCTGGTCTTAAGACTAGACAGCTCACAGCAAGGGCCAATTGTCTTACTGTGAGAACAATGAACCCCCGACAGGTTTTTCAGGTTTTTCCCTTATGCTAATTGAAGATTGTCCCTCTCAGCAATCCATCTGGATACCACCTTGCTGCTCTGAGTTGAGCACTGTTACATCAGTAAAAGGGGTGGGAGGGGGATACTTCATCATTTAATTACCCTTGAACTACAACTCTGACGGTATTGAAATAAAACTCTCCATGGCCCAAATACTATGAAGATTAATTTGAGCCTGCTTTTATTTTGAAACATTACTATCTCTTTAATTAAACGGCATAAGCTGGCATGAAAGTTCATCTCATATGTGTTCATCTCATATGCGTATATGTCCTTCCCAACCTGGGTTCAGACTGAGTATTTACCAAGCATTTTTTTTATATTGAACAGTCTCTTTTTACATCAACGATGCATTTTAAGCAAAGTTAACAGAAATTATAATATTAATTTAACTCCTTGAGTGCAGATAACCTCTTGGGGGACTTCATTCTTTTTTGCCCTGAGTACAACAGTATCACAGTGCCCGTGCTTTCTTTCAGTCTCTGTGTGATGCGCTTCTATTGGCTGAGCTATGTTTGGCCCGCCCAGTATGGCCTTTTTATACTGGGCTCTGGCACCTGTCTGGTGCCCTTTCGTGGTGTTCCTGTACCAGTGCTGACTTGAGCTGCTGTGTTCCCGTGTACCAACTTGGCCCGTTAGACTACTCTGCTTCTGGTTCCTGCTCCGTGATTCGACGCAGCCTGGCTGACGTTCCTGCTCCGTGATCTGACCCGGCTTGTCAGACGTTCCTGCTCCGTGATTCGACCTGGCCTGGCTGACGTTCCTGCTCCGTGATCTGACCCGGCTGTCCTGTTCCTGCTTCATTGTATCGCTTGGATGACATTCTGTCTTCCGCTGTGACTGGGCCTACCTGGCAAAGTATTCTGTGTTGCCTCCGTTACTGCTACGGGAGTGTACATATTGCTGAGCCTCCGTTAACTCTTGCAGAGCTTACTGTTGACTCCGTTACTGCTACGGCAGTGTGCCATTGGCTGGGCCTCCCGTTAACTCTTGCAGAACTTACTGTTGCCTCCGTTACTGCTATGGCAGCATGCCATTGGCTGGGCCTTCCGTTAACTCTCGCAGAGCTTCACTGTTGCCTCCGTTACTGCTACGGCAGTGTGCCATTGGCTGAGCCTTCCGTTAACCCTTGCAGTACTCCTTGATGCCTCAGTTGCTGCTGCGACAGTGCGCCATTGGCTGTGTTTCCGTTCAGCTCTTGCAGAGAACCTTGTTGCCTCCGTTACTGCTACGGTAGTGTGCCATTGGCTGTGTTCCATTCAGCTCTTGCAGAGTACTATTGCGTTCGTTACTGCTACGGCAGGATGCCATTGGCTGTATTCTGTTCAGCTCTTGCAGAGTATCATTGTTGCCTCCGTTTACTGCTACGGCAGTGGGTATAGCCTCAGCTCTGCTCCGACAGATTACCAGTGATTTGTCTCCATTCTAGCACTACAGTCTCCTACTCGCTGTTATTCCATCATACTGGGCGTTACTAGAGAACTCACCACAACAGAGACTGATTATATCTTTTGGGACTTTAACTCATGCTGTGCTTCTGCTCTGGGTATTCACCCTCTCATACCTGACCTGTGTCAGTATATGAACTCTCTTGCTTCCTATTATACTGGGCCTGTGTAGGCATATGTATCTAAGTCCTGTATTACACCTGTATAATTCTGCTAAAATACGCTATAGCCCGTGAAGGATATTTATCATTGTGTTTTCAATAAAACTGTGTTTTATCCTAAACCACTGTGTCTGAGTGTAGAACAAACCGTTACAAACAGACCTAAGTCATGCCATTTAATTGGACTTTTTTTTTGGGGGGGGGTTGTAAATTGGGAACTTAGTAATTGATCCAATACTGAATTCAACAGAGTCCCATGTTGGATAATGCCATTGCATGTGACCTTACTAGATGGTGACAACCACTAATTATTATTATTATTATATTATTATTATGCCATTGCATGGTGACCTCACTAGATGGAGACAACCACTGTATCCTCCAGAGGCCTTTCTTTCTGGAAGAGAAGGGGGGAAATCCACATTGCAGTCATGTTTCAGTGTCCGCCTCCATCTACAAACTTAAAAATGACTTTGTTGGGGGAGAGTGTCCACATTCCAACAATGTTGATGTTTATGCTGGATAATCAATGCAGCTAAAAGCAATTGAAGGTGGTGGTGGGGGACTCAATCAGAGCCCTAGTCTTCCTAAAAAGTTATAACCAGAATCATTTAAAGGGGAAAGTCTCTCTTTTCCAGGAATGATACTTATATTAGGCTGCATGCCAGGTGATCTCTTCATCACTTGGCATGAAAAAGTAGGGAAAAAAATACTATAACTGAGGGTGTTGCTCTACAATTAGTAATAGGATGAGGGGGCAAATTATGCATCATAAATAGAAGAAGCTGGCTGTTCTTCCCCGTTGGAGTAGTAGTGCAGCATTGTCTCTCAAAACAGAATCTGGTTATAAACAAAGTATACTTTACACCCAATGAAGGATCAGGGATAAAATGTGGGTGTGTTTCTCATAATACTGGAGCAATGGGAAATGTCTTAACAGCCGAACTCTCAATGGTAGGGGTCAGTAGTTCAAAAGACATGATGAGAAACAATTTCTCAATGTCCTATGACCTATAGAGTCCCTAACTTCCTGAAATTAAAATAGGCAATTAAGATATTATGTAATCTGTAGAGAATCTCAGAAAACAATCTAGGAATACACAGAATGTATGAAATAAACAAAGCAAAGGTTTATATATTAGAGCGTAAGGCACATTTTAAGAGGATGCGATTAATAGGGGAAACATACTATTATTGAACAACAGTACCGATGGGGTAAACTTGACAATCAAGAATTAAATATATTGGAAGGGAACATAGCCCCTGCCAAACCAATAGACATTTATCTCTGTCTCTTTTGGTGTGGCAATGCAACATAGTCCCTCTAAATACAATGATTAAAGAAACACAGTATATGATGAACATGATCTAAAATTGGAGAGAGATAAGGGATTACCTTTCTTTTTCTTTTTTTTAATGGCAGGAACAATTGAGAGAAGTTTTGCATAGTAATTCTTAGAGGCAAGCAAATGTTAGCTGCGGAGGGACAATTAAATCAGTCACAAGATGGTAAAGAACTGAGAGTCCAGAGTACTCTAGGGTTAAGACTAATATGCAAAATATAAGTAATCTATAAACAGATCCAGAAATCATGTAGAGGGTATAGAGAGTAAATATAAAGTTAACAGTATGTCAAGCAAAAATATTAATTAAAAGAAAACAAAGAAAAAGGAGGAAAAACCTGAGAGACTGAAATCGTGGAACAGCACACAGTTTCAGAGGTAGGTGTATTAGCTCTTGACTTTCAGGCCAAGGGGTGAATGAAACAGCTAGTACTGGGTAGAGATCAGTTCAGAACGGTGAAACTTCAGGAAAGGATAAACAAGTTCCAAGTTAAGTTGTGGTTGGAGTAGAAGTTTCCAAAGCCATCATTAAATACTGAGGGACTCTCCTTTTCATGTGACGTGGTGATTCAGCTACTAAGTGCCAGCAGAGGCGTTGGTTAGGAGCCAGAGTTGGTGTGAAGGGATGCAGTATTGGAGTTGAAGGGGGTGGGGAGATATCTGCAAGTCCATAGAGAAGTTTTCTATTCCCTCAACTCCGGTTAAGTATGCCGAATTCTCTCCATTTTGTGCTGATAGACGAAATGGGATCCCCCATTTGTATTTTATCTCTAGTTTATGGAGATGTTCAGTCAGCAGGCGTAGGATTTTTCTTTGTTGAAGAGTATAAGGTGATAGGTCCTGAAAGACTTGCACCTCAATGCCAGCATAAGACACAAATGGTTTATTCCTGCAAGCTTGCAGTCTTTGAAGTAATGGAGATGGCAGATAATGTCGCTCGGCTTGTCTCCAGGGCCCCCTTTAGGCTGCAATGCCCTGTGTACTCTGTCTACCTCAGTTGGTATAGCTGCGTCCCGTTCCAGAACTTGAGCTAAGAAGGAATGTGTGAACTGTGGTAGATCCGTGTGAGAGGTAGATTCCGGTATGTTACGGATTATTCCTCCTGCCACTGTTGTCTAGATCTCCAAGTCTGTATTGAATTTGCAATATGGAATCTTGTTGTTCCAAATAACACTGTTCTAGTCTGGCATAATCTGATGAGAGTTCCACTGCGGTTTCTTCAATAGCGTCCACCCTTGAGGTAACGGAGCGGAGATCTTGTCTCAGATCCTCCATTTCAGCTTTCAATGCAGCCTTGAATTCTGACATCAGGAATCTAAGGTCATCCTTAGTGGCTAAATTTGTGCCCTGGTTGGGAGCAGAGTTAGGCAGGACTTCAGGAGATTCAGACATTGTCACTTCCAAATGGCGTATAGTTTGTTTGTTGTTCAGATCTTCCTGCATAGTAGGTAGAGATGAGGAACAAGTTTGTCCAAGTTAAATAAAAAATGGCCCAGGAGCTAAGCATTCATGCATCCATCCTGTTCAAGATCCGGACACGCCCCCCCCCCATTCACTCAGTTTATCCAAATCCTTCTGCAGATAAAAAACATCTAGCTCTGTACGTATTTCCTTACACAGCTTAGTGTCATCAGCAAAGATTGAGATGCTACATTCAATTCCCACTTATAGATCATTAATAAACAAATTAAAAAGCATTGGGCCCAGGACTGAACCCTGCAGAACCCCACTTATGACTTTAGACCAATTTGAAAAGATTCCATTTACAACAACTCTCTGCCATTTATCATTTAACCAGTTCTCAATCCATGTACAGATAACACGGCCCAAAACGAAGCCTTTTCATTTATGCAATAACCTGTTGTGAGGCACTGTTTGAAAGGCTTTCCAACATCCAAGTATACTACATCAACAGCAATTCCCCTGTCCAAATTACTACTTACTCTTTCATAAAATGCAAGTAAATTAATCTGACATGATCTATTCTTCATGAAACCATGCTGATTCCTACTAATTTGTCTTCACATTGTTCTGAATAGTGAATCATCATCATCTGAATCATCTTCTCCTTCCTCCCCTCCTGAATATTACAAGACACACTATCAGCAGGTTCAGCACTGGTGACTGCAGGTTCAGTACTGATAGCAGGCACATCACTGGTTGCAGCAAGGGCAACACGTCTGACAGCAGGCACAGTATTGGTGGCAGCAGGTTCAGCATTGTTGGAAGCAGGGGCAGCATGTTTGACAGCAGGCACAGTACTGGTGGTAGCAGGGTCAACACATCTGACAGCAGGTACAGCATTAGGGGCAGCACATCTGACAGCAGGCACAGCAATGGTGGAAGCAGGGGCAGCACGTCTGACAGCAGGCACTGCACTAGTGTTATCAAGGACAGGATGTCTGGCAGCAGATACAGCAATGGTGGCAGCAGGGGCAGTATGTCTGGCAGCAGGCACAGTCAACTGACCTGTCCTGCTCTGACTACTACCCTTTTCTTCCTCCCTTCCCATTAAATTCCCCAAGATCCCTAGGGGGGATATAGGGAAACTGGACAGCATTGTTTCTGTAGTGCTCACTTCCACCTCAGACTCAGTGGACACATAAGGGTCCTTCCAATTCCTCCTTTTCCTATTTTGAAGTTTTCTTATAGTGATAGCAGTCACTATGAGCCTCTCCTGCCTCAATGTTGCTATAAATACACTGCAGAACAGCACAGCATGTCTACCTCACTCTGTAGCCGCTTCTATTGTGTTTTGCTTCCTGGATTACGCCATGCTTTTATAGCAAAAAAGTAGAAATCACATAAATCAATGGGCGGAAACTTTCTAGCCATTGAAAAAATGGCAATGAATTTTGGCCAATGGGTGAAAAATGCAAATATTTTAATAGCTGGTTTTAAAGCAGATCATCCTGCAAAAAAGTGGACAACAATGTGATTTTCTCTGGATTTCTCACGGGAACACAGTGAGAGCTTTCACCTACCCTACACCAAACATTAATTAGTATGTAGTGTGACTGGGCAAACGATATTTCCAGTCTCATGCACTCCCCAGGAAACAGATAGAAAGCAGTACCCATAATTGAAAGAGAAGCTGACACTCTTTCATATTTGGTTTCAAATCCCTATCTCCTATTTTCAAGCCATGTGTAAAATTAAAAAAAAAAAACACCCAAGTGTTGGCGATGCCTTATCGTGGTGGGAGTGTTTGCATGTGTCAGAGTAACTGGAAATTATGTAATTGGGAGCATATAACCCTGGCAGAGTCACCCAAATTGGACAGATCAACTAAGACACCAGACTAAATTAATCTAAAACCTGCCAACCCACAGTAGACCAGCATAGCAGATTATGGTCCATTCCCTCAGCATGGCTTCACAACAAAAACAATGGCCCTCATTCCCTGGAGGTTTGTGAGCTACTTCCTCCGAGTTATCAGGTTCCATCAGGCTGCCTTTGGTCTTTAGACATTGGCACTGTTAACATTCGATCTATGAATACAGTTGGTTTATGTGAGACTCATAAAAATATATGAAGATTTAATCAAATTAGACGATGGACACTAGCTATGAAAAACACATAATTAGCTGATCATCCTCTCATATGCATATTTTAGAGGCTATCTCCAACATTAAACTTTTAAATGGTAAAAATATGCCTCCTTGGAACCTTAATTTAATTCGCAGCCAACTTTCAGTTTCTCCATTTGAACCCTTTGAGAAAGTGGCTCTCAAGGTCTTGATGCAGAAAATGGCATTTTGTATTACCATTACATCATCCAGAAGAGTTGGGGAAATCCAGGCTCTGTCTATAAAGGAACCATATCTGGTGTTATGTTGGTAGAGTAGTTCTTTGGCTTTAACCTAAATTCATCCCATCACAACCTTTCAGCGCTCTCAAGAGGTGGTTCTACCTTCTCCTGGCTTAGACTCAGACAGGCCTACAGAGGACCATCTCTTCACCTAAAATGTTAAACATTGTCTTCAGATCAACCTGGCATTATCTAAAGACTAATGACAATCTTCGTTCCTTTTCTATTCAGGCCTCTCTAAGGATAAAGGAACATTTATAAGAACTATTGTTTATGAAGGATGAGGTCAATAAACCATCTTTACTGCTGAAGGCGCATTCACTTTGAGAAACTGAGGCCTTTCACCCACCCAAATGTGCTGGTGAGATGGCTCAGTGGGTTGATCAGGGCATTTGTTATTTCTTGCTTATTCACTGAATCAAAGGCCTTTCATAGTCAATGAATGCTATGTAGGTTGTATTCATTATGTCGCTCTATAACTTGTTACATTTTCTGGATATGGTCCATTGTACTGAAACTACTCCCAACGCCTGCTTGCTCTTAAGCTGTTTTGCTTTAAGCATTGTGTCTATTCTTCTTGATAGTACCTTTGTGAAAACCTTGCAAACCACAGCCAATAGGCTTATTGGTTGATAGTTTTGTAGATGTGGCTTATCACCTTTTATGATGAAGATAACCTGCATTTTTTCATATTTCAGGCACTTTGCGGAGTAAGCATTTTGAAAATAATTTAGTTAGGGCGTTCACCTCCTGGCTTAAGGGTTGACCTCTAGCTTTCAACATTTCAATAGCAATTTTATTATGTACAGCTGATTTGCCATTGATTTTATTGCAGCTTCTACTTCAACCAAACCCCTGGCACAGCTTCGCTTCAGCCTTTGGTACTGCATTTAATTATTGTCCTTCATCCTTATAAAGATTTGAATAAAATTCTTCCACTCATTTTAGTATTTGTTGTTGAGTTTTTGCTGTTGTACCATCTTTCAAGTCTGAAAGGTCTTGCAGCACAATGAAACGATTAGACAGTGATAACTCAGAATTCTTATGATTTTTCAGTAGCCTGCTAGTGTCAACCTTCACATTTGTTGACTTGGATATTTTCTTTCTTTGTTGCATTTAAATTAGATTTTTGCTTCTAATATACAATGGTCACAACCAACATTAAAATGATTTAAGACTGACCAGTCAGTGAATATTGTTTAATTATTTGCAAGTATGGACTCAATTTCACTTGTAATTGCCGTTAGAGCTTTTCCATGTCCATTTTCTCTTGGCCTTTTTCCTTGCAGAAGTCATCATGTATAAATTTTGTTCTTTCGCCAATTTGATCATTTGGTTGTTTCTTTCAGCTTTTTCCAATTCCATGTGGTCTGATTGATTTTTCACCATTTTGTGTATTACCAATTCTCGCATTAGAATCTCCCATTATAAATTTGTTGTGGTAATTGTCCTGTTTGTAGATCAACTTCATCAGCACTGTGGCTACTTGTAGGGGTATAAACGTGAACGATTTGAAGAACATAGCAACTGTTTAGTTTGATAGCACAGGAAGCAATTCTTTCAGAAATATCTTATACTTTTACTACTGAGTCTTCCATCTTTTGTTAATCAAGAATCCGATTCCTCATCATCATCATCCATCATTTGTTCCTTTATAGTATAGGCAGTGTCCATCTTCTAATTTGACTAAATCTTGTCTTTTTTATTAGTCTCACATTAACCGATAAACTCCCAACTGATTCTATTTACTTCTTCTACTAGTTCCTATAATCGTGAAACCTTACTCATAGATAGAATGATAAGCATTCCAATGTGTAAAGACCAAAGGCAGTCTGATAGAGCCCAGTAATTCTTAGAACCCACTGCCATTTATATGATCTTCCTACGACTGTAGGGGGCGGCTCAAAAGCCTCTGGGGAATGAAGGCCATTGTTTAGGTTGTGAAGCCATGCTGAGGGAATGGACCATAATCTACCAAGTTGGTTCAGTGTGGGTTGGCACAGATTGGATCAATTTAGTCTGGTGTCTTAGCTTTGATCTGTTCACCTTGGGTGACCCTGTCAGGGGTATATTATCCTGAGTTTTCAAGAACTATGCTATCAGGAGAATATACCCCTGAAAGGGTCACCCAAGGTAGACAGATTAAAGCTAAGACACCAGAATAATTGATCCAAATTGTGTCAACTCAACAGTGTCAGTTGGGCAAGGAGGGATATTTTGGGGCAAGATGTTATTAAACACACATAGATAATGCTTACAAAATAGTATATATGTGTCTTTCTGCTATTATGTTACATGTGCAATTCCAGAAAATTGACACAGATATTGAATATCTGTATTATGGTTTGTTAGCATACTTGTTTCTCACTCAGCTTGTCACAAGTGTAGCCATTGAATTACTGCATTTTTATTCATGGGCAAAGTTTTTAAGTTATTTTATGGACAAAATAGTATATCCCGATAACAAAGCCCATAAATGCTGATAAACAGAATTGGGGCAGCTGAGTACCACAATGTATGGTTACATTGCAATAGTTATAAAATACTCGAATATGCCATAATAGTATGGTGTGGATGGCATAGATAGTTTGTATATATTAGAAACTTATATCCATTGAGTGTATCTCTTGGAAGAGCTGAGGGGATAGCTGAGGGGATAGTGACTAACCAGAGAAAGTGCATTAGAGACAAGTAAGGAGGAGTACCTTCTTGAGGAGCTGTTGGAATCAGTGCACAAACTAGGAGAATGTTATGGGTGAGACTGTCATTGCTTAAGCTGGTGTCCATTATTTCAATGGCTTGTCATGTATATTACAACATTTTGTATGCTAGTGCACCTTGTTTAGTCCCCTGTTAGAGTGGGACTCTTCTACGACATAGTATATATCCTTAGAGGCATCTTGGTATGGGTGAGCATTGGGAATTCCAAGATAAAGCTCCAAGTGCAACCTCTACTCCCCAGCTATCATCATTGTGACTGCTTCCTGCACCTAAAAACACGATTTGCAGGTATACTAGTTCCTATCCAAGGATGCTCTCTGTTTAGAGGAATTATATTATTACATTTTATCCTGTCCTTCCATTCATACAATCAACATGCTTCATTTCTATCCACTCATATTTCTCTCTATCTGTTATCATGTGCAACACCATTGTAGCACTGGCCAATGATCATTTGTCACATGAACAGATTTCTAGTCATATCATTTGATAGATATTCTAAATAAGTTATTGATGATGTACTTTATTGAAACATATGATATATATGGTATTCAGGTATACACACTGCGATCATATTATAATTATAAGATTTGCATTGGTTAGTATCTGGCTATCATATACATTTAATACTGGGTTACTCCAGTGACCAGTATTTTAATATATGTTTGTCTTTTGAGTACCCCAGTGGCCAGTATCTTAATATTTATGTTTATTTGTGCTTTTTATTTAAAACTAGTTTTAAAGCCCGTGTACACGGGCCACAGTGCCACCCAGCAACCTCGGCTGGTGCCCAGAGTCTCTCTCCTCACTGGCCGTGCTGCAGTCATACGCAGTAAATAAGCAGTCCCAGGAAGGTGACACAGGTCTGAATTCGGAGCGCCCCGCTCCATATCAGCCATGGCGTATTCGGGCAGTCAGTACTGCGCATAACTGCAGAGCGGGCAGTCACTACTACCCATGTCTGCAGCATGCGCAGAAGTCTCTACTGTACATGACAGCTTCTGACAAACATCCTAACTAATTATTATATAGGAAGGATGTTCCTCACCAATAAATGTTATTTATGTTTCTGATACTCATGTATCCATGTGGTGGTATCATTAGTAGATACACTTTTTACTGGTTTACAGTGACTTTCTTGATGCATTATACCCAGGGGGAAGGAATGTAAAGAAATATAAATTTCTAAAACTCCTGTGGATTTAAATGAGAAAGCCTTCATTCAAGGGCTTAAAAGCCTCAATTAATTAAATGGGAATTTTCATTTGTCCTCTATGGTACAGCTGGTACACTCCATAATTTAACATCTTTAGCTTGCAGAAAGCAAAGTGAGGAATTCCACAGCATACAAGCAGCACCGTAGGGAATCAATAACAATTCCCCCAAACTCCCATTAGTTTAAATTTATTTTCAGCTCTTTGAATGCTAGACAAGTATCCAATGCAACAGGTTAAAGCTCTATTTAGATCAATGTGAATTTTTATTTCCCCATGCAGTACAGTTGGTTTGTTCCAGAATTGCTCATTTTTTGCTTTCAACATAAGGTCCATAGATAAAGATCTCCAGCTTGCATGCAGGCCTGAAAAAGTTGCTGTATCCAAGGAAGGAAAGGCTGGCTGGCACAAGTTTGAAATCTACTTGAGGCTTACATGAAATAGACAAACTAAAATTGTAGGCGGAATGATATAAACTTACAGTACAGTTTTAAGTACACTCACTTCTTATTTTTAATATTGGGATTATAGAGTAATGTACAACAGGTATGTCACAACACATTTATATGTCATGGCACCAACCATAATGTGTTACTTTTTCTAAACTACATCCATTAAATTAAATCATTTTTCCATCTCATATCATAGAAGTTCTAATTTTCCAACTAGGAATCTCACAACTTAAGTACACTTAAAACTATTTATTGCCCCTTAAACATCTTAACCCCTTAAGGGTCGGTCACTTAAGGACCATGGACAATTTTTTTTTTTGGCAAATCCAAATCAGGGCTCCCTGAACGGTGTGCAGCCCGGAAATCTATGATGGTCTTAACATGTCATCAATCCTTATCGCATGTTGGACCCATGATGTGCCATGACCATCATGGGTCCTTAAGGGGGAACAATTATCATGTTGGTACTGACGTATCAGCAGATCTGCTCCCTTGATATCAGATCTACTGATCAAGTTAGAGTTGCATTGTAAAACCAGAAGGACGAATGGGACAGCAAAGCAGATTTCTGAAAAGAGATGCATGGGGCTCCCACAGTGGTCCACTGAAAAGTGACTGAACTGAAAATCAGACAGGTACAACTTGATATACTGTGCATGCATGCATACACAACATACTCACTTCTACATTTGCAATAATAAGAGGGCCACGCATACACAGACCATGCCTCATCCAGCTGCTGTATGATGCTTGATACTTTATGACAAGGTGCTGATTCTGAATCAAACAGGTCTGTACTCATCCTGTACTGTATTTTAAAAAATAATATTTCAGTCAAGTTAGAAGAGAAAGGGAAAGTTGCTGCTAAATGTTGACACTAACTATGTGTATCAGGGGTCTATTAATTAAACTGATTTTAAAATTAGTGGAATTTAAAATGTATTGATGCAAGGAGATGATGGGGGTGAATCACTAAGTTGTGATGAAAAGGTGATAAAGTGGAAATAACATGTCTAGTGATCTTATTTCTCCATTTCCTATGTTATTCTATAGAGCCTATGCTATGTGATTGCTCTAGTTTAAAAGGTTTGAGTGCATAGGCTCCATAGAATAACATAGGAACTGAAGAAATTATCTCACTAAAGAAGTCATCTCCACTTTATCACCTCTGTATCACACCTCACTGAAAAACCCCCCATGTTCTCCCTGCATAGTGTAATCAATTTACCTGACTAGTGGCTTCTTCATGCTCCTGTCTTGTAGCCAAGAACAACATTGATCTCAATAAGTAACCCTGGATTAATAGGTATGTGATGGATTTTCTCTCAACAGTGTGAATCCCAGCATATGTTTATTTTGATAATCTATCCTGCCAGCTAATAATTTAACCCAAATACCTGCTTGGCCAACACCTTTATACCCACACCAGGATATGAAACTAAATGGGAACAGTCTGGCACATAGTATGCCAAGGGGTAGGTGTCAGCAGTTCAACTCACATCATGGCCAAACATTACCTTCATGTTGTTTTGCTTTGCTAGGTGGATTGTGAGTTAAAATTGGACAACAGTGTATGTGCTGTGTATACTTACTCATGGTACAACATCTTAAAACCAAGTAATATGTGCAGGTGTTCACTTCGATGCTTTGTAATGCATTGGAGACATTTCTGTCAGTGAACCTGTTAGAAACCAGAAACATTCACAGACATCAATGTGATAAATAAGTGCAATTTTATTGTGGGGAAATATCACAAATGGGGCTTTATTTTTTTGGGGGGGTGCTTTTGAAGGGGTTACAGTGGTGTATGCCCCTACAGACTGTCTCGTTATTCTTGTTATTCTAGGGGTTCGTGCAGGGGTCACACTGGAGAGGGAGGTTGGACCCGTCCATGGACTTTTGCTTCCTCTCCATCCGCAGGTTCTCCCTGCATTTACTTTCATGCATTGCCACCAGAATGTGGTCCAGAATGTCCATCAGTACTGTCTGGAAATGGCGTATCTCCTTTGTGAGTATGGCCTGCTGGGTTTCAATTGCACAGAGGGTGTCTGTGTTCCTTTACACATGTCTCTACACCCTCCTCATGTACCTGCATAAACTCATGGACTCCCTGAGCTGCCTCCTCTGTATGCTGAGGCACTCCATATCCATCTCCATGGTTTTGCAACCTGTGGCAGAAGATGTAGCTGTAGATGCTGGAGTCAGAGGTGGTGTGGATGGCTCTGCAACTTCCTCTGCCTGTTCCAGTTGTGCATTGGGTTCTAGCATGTGTTCCACTGATTCAGCTGTGGTGGTGGTAGGGTCTTGCGGGGCAGGTGTTAGGGGGCCCAGTATGTAGGGATTGCAGGGATGCTTGTTCCCCCACCACATCAGTGGACTCCTCACACCTTACATTTGTATCTCTCCCTGGTTGAGTCTGTGGTGGGGGTGTGAACTCCTCAAGGGGTTGAGGATTCTGTGCCTTTCCAAGGTGCTCGTAGTCCAGTGGCCACGGGTCATACCATGATCACAAGTAGCAGGTTCCCTCCCACCTTGGTGTGGTGTCATATCTGGGCCAATGTTGTGGCTGCATTCAGGTAGGCGGCTGTGGCCATGGTGTGAGCCCATATGACCCTTATTGTGGTGTAGCCACTGTACTGGGCATCCACTATCATTCCGGTGGGAGTGGTGCTAGTCCCATCCAGTGCTGGCCAGGAGGCATCCACTCTGTGGTGGGGGTGGGTGGCAGCCTACACTCTAAGGGGGGTGTGGGGGGTGCTGGTAGTCCATACTCTGTGGGTGGTGGTAGTGGTGAAGTTATACTTGCTTTCCCTTTTTGCGTTGCTGACATTGTTTCTACTTCTTTGTCATTGTTTTTTTCAATGGTGCATTGATATGTTTGGAGGCCCTAATATGTTTGCTTTTGAGGCCTATGTGTTGTGCATGCAATAAGTTTGTATTAGTTGAAGTGTGATGTGTGAGCTAACCCCTGTGTACCAGTGCAGTGTAACACTGTTGTATTGTGTCCATCCTCTGTTAACCATTTGAGTGCCAGAGGGGTAGCCAATGCATTGTTGATCAATGCGTTGATCATCCCTCTAGCACTCAAGAGTTTAGGCGCTGACTTCCCTGTTGCTCCATTTTTATTTGTATGAAAACATGATGTTGAGCATTGTTTGTGAGCAGAGAGTATAGTTGATCAGCACAGCAACAAGGGGGTTAAACCTAGACTTGGAAAGGATTTGGCATGCTTAACCATTCCCATATCTGCTTGGTTTGTCCAGTATTCTGTCTTTGTTTGAACCCTCTCAGTGAAAAATTTACAGCATGACTTTTCACGAAAACAGTTTGATTTTTCTTTTTTTTCTCCTTTTCACCAATGCAAAATTGTCCTCCTTTTCACCTATTTTACCAAATTTCTCACCTATATTTCCTATGGATCCTAAATTTCCCACTGCAATATTACTTCTTCTGAGGGCTGTAGTTTAGAAATAGTTAAAAGTGAAAGCTGTGAGTCCTACACGAACATATGCCTTGAAAAATGTGTTAGCATGCAGAGTACCTTTGTCCTTTGCCCAGGACACTGGCACATATTCATGATGATGTAAAGTGATTAAAAAATAAAGAACAACCTACAATGTGGCAGATGTGTATTGTAGTGGTGGTGGGGACTGGCTGGTATGGTGTGATTTATGTATGTATATAGTTTGTATCATTGTCATGTTTGTGTCAAATTGCTATCCTCCTTTTCAGATTATTGACACACATTACTTTTTGGTCATAGTAGTGGTCCCAAGTGGGGTAGATAGTGGAAACCCTTCTTCCCTGCTCCACCTCCTTATCTGTGCTGATGTTAATATATTTCTCTGTCATGTGTGGCTTCTGCTACCTGATACTCTGATGGAATGAGATGTTGGTTCATTTTTTAAAATGTTAGTCTCCCAACATTGCTGCTTGATAGCTGCGTCCTGTGGTGGTTGACAATGTAACCAGCTCCACTGAAAACCCTCTCAGACTCAGTGTTTCCTGGAGGACAACTAAGGGTTTCCACTGCAGTACGTGTCAATGCTGGCCACACACACTGGTTTGTTTGCCATTAGTCCATGGGGTTCACTATTCCTGCGTAGAACGTAGCTATCCTGCAAGTATGCAGAAACCATCTCACATGCAGTGGGACCACTTCTAGGAGCTACACAGTGTTCTTGTGTGTCAATTACCAACCCATACTCAAGTAACAAGTCCCAAAGAGATTTGCTGCCACCATCACAACCATCACCAATGTTGGATTTTTGCTGCACCTGCTGAGACCCATGGATTGCCCTATGTTCAGAATGGGATATTCTGGTTGATGATGTAGTTGCTTCTGCTGGTTGAAATACTTTGCTGCCTTCCTTTTTACTATACTAGATGTTTTTGTGCCCTCACTTTCTCCCTCTCATCCTCCACAAGGCAACCCTCCTCTCAATCAATAAGCATATCTCGATATTCCGTGACAAAATCCGATTCCTCAGAGAGTTGCTGCTGATCATCAGGACTCCTTTTTGTGACATACTGCTGACGGCCCTTTGGTAGAAATTCTGAAATTTTGTGTTTTTAGCGTGGGTCTAGCAAAGTGACAAGAATGTATTCCTCATTGCTTTTAATAGACATTATGTGAGGATCTTGTTCAAAGCACGCTAACATGTCATTTACCAGCCAGTGCATGTCTGTGTTGTCATTATGGGAAGACTCCTCAGCCATGCTCCTCATTGTTTTCTGCAATAAAAATATCAGTGGTAGAATTTCACTAATTCCTGCCCCAATGTGACTCACCATCATAGTTGCCTCCTCAAAGGGTTTCAGCAGCTCACACACATCGCACATATGTTGCCATTGGCCAGGTAACAAAGAGGCTCCCTCCAAAGCCTTCCATTTTTCCATTGTGTACTCACTAATGGCTTTATTCTGCTCGTACAAATGCTCTAGCATGTACATCATGGAATTCCAACTGGTAGGGACCTCCATTTTCAGCTGGTGATGGGGCAGGTTGTTAAGCTCTTATATGGAATATAGACAGTTGTGTGCACTGTAGGAGCGACTAAAATGGGCAAAGATTTTGTAAGCATCTCACTGAGAATTTTGGATTTTGCCAAGAAACTGGTCACAAGTAAATTTAGTACATGGGCAAAGCAGAGCACATGCACCATACCACCTATTCTCAAAGCAGCGATTATGATGGAGTCGTTATCAGCAGACACAAAACCAGCTTTTAAGGAGCAGGGTACAAGCCATTCCTCTCTCATTTGCTCTAGCTTACTTAAAACATCTACAGCTTTGTGGGACTGTCTCTTAAAAGTCTGCATGCACAAGGTGGTGTGACAAAGGTATGAGCTATCCTGCTGTTGCTGACACCTTTTAATCACACTGCCAGAACCAGAAGCACGATTACTGGCTGTCACCTGATGCTGTCAGCTTGTGTTGTCACTTTTGGTGCTGGGAGGGAAACCCAGTGAGCAGTCATATACTCTGTGCTCTGTCCACATATCTGCTGTCAGGTTGATTTCCTTGCCATATGCACTTTTCAGCCCTTTGCCCACCACACTAACCAACTGCTTGTTGGACTTGGACTTTGAAGAGGAAATGATGCTGATGATGACTGATAGGGTGACTGTGTACTTTTTGACATCTGTGCTTATCCAGGGTCAGACTTGCCAATGGTTTCTCAAACAGTTTATAGACAGGCACAGTGCTCCTTTTCAGTGGTGGAAGATTCAGCCTTTGACTTTCTGCTAACCTTATAGCCATGTAATCATCCTTACTCTCAACTTCATCTGTATCTGAACAAGAGAAGGATGCTGGAGGGATATATTCTAGATCTGCATCATCATCATCAGTCATCATTAGGTCATCTGCAGCAGCATCAGCATCAGCATCACCTGACAATTCTTGCCCACTACCCTTATATTCCTCTAAGCTATTAGAGGTCTCAGACAATTTATTTTTACTTTTACTGTAACAAAGTTCACTACTATTTTGAGGACAGGTGTTTTGGTCTTGTTACTCTCACTGTCTGATGCAGCAGGCGATTCAGCTGCTACACCTTCTCTATTATGCTATTGCCATCATAAACACTTGAATGTGACTTGTTGTCATCTTCAGTGTTCTTCTTATATGGTTCTTTATTTCTGCTGGCACTGACGGTGCTGGAAGTTTTACTGGGAACTTGACAAACGGCTTCCATTGCTACAGTCAGTTTTTGAACTACTACTTTACTCTCATGTCCCTGCAATACTCCACCATTCCCCCTCCCCCAGCCCCTTGTGCTTTTGCTGGGCATTACTCAACCACTCTGTGTGTTTTTACTTTACACTACACAACTGATGGAGTATGATCTCTCGCCCAAGCCCAGTCAGCTGTATGTCACTATTACCTAATATATTTAGTTCTTTGTTTATTTCTTTAATTTTTTTAATTTTTTTTTTAAGTTGTCCACCCTGTCTTATCACTGTCACATTCTCTAAACTAAACTTCAATTTCTCTTTCTTCTCTAGCTTAAACAACGTGCTGCTCTCTTCTCTCACAAACACAGAATGGAATGCTGTGAGAGCCTGACAGCATTTTATATGACTGTAGAAAACTAGAGAAAACTTTCGTGTGGTGGAGAAAAAATGTTCTTACCATTGATTTTAATGCACAATGAGCTAGGCGAAAAAAGCGGGAAAAAGCTGAAAATCTGCACTTTTCATGGGAAACTATTCGCTAAGCAGAAAGTGACATTTTTCGCTGATTTCAGTTTGAGGTGAAAATTTTCACCCATCCCTAGAACTAAACTTACTTTTACTACAAATACTGAAAAGTAAAACCCCTAGTAAAAAGTCCTTCCCTCATTCAGCTGAACAATATAACAAGAGTGTAGAATTGTTAAAATGAATTCTCCAGCTATAGACTTTATTCTAAGGATAGATTGTATTGCAGTTTGAAGGGGTGCCTGAAAACACCTTTAAAAGCTTCTGGTAAAGGCATACTAGAACCTAAAAATGAAATAAAGATGAATATCCTATATAATAATTTGCTAATTCATGTGTAACGCCGCGACATGCGCAGTAGACACTGCTGCGCGTGCTGCAGTCATGCGCAGTAGAGACTGCCCATGTCGTGGCTGATACAGAGCTGGGTGCTCCGAAGGAGCGTCCAGCTCTGTATCAGCCATGGCGCGGGCAGCCTCTACTGCGTGTGACTGCCCCGCGACCGGGTGGCAGTGGCACTGTGGCCCGTGTAACGGGCTGTTGAACTAGTACTTAAATAATCTAGAATAGGGACATGCACAGACATCATCATACAGTACTGTTAAAAATACTACCGTATTATCTGTCCTAAATTGGTTTTCCATGCTGCTTCAAGTGGAAACAATGATGTTAACCCTTTGCGAGCCAGAGGAGTATCCAGCACATTGCAACTCAATCCATTGGGTGCCTCTGGCACTCAAAGGGTTAATCTTCAAGGTTTTTCAAGGTTTATCTTAATTAACAGGACTGGATTATCCCAAATGCCACTAGTAACTTTGGAAAATTTAGATGTGCATTATAGACCCTCTGATTATTTTTTTAGAATTTCCAATATGCACTGAAGACACAATGAAGTGGTTAAAAGCTTCACTTTTAAATCAGATGGAATCTTGAGAATTTTTATTTGTCTCCTATAGTGCAGGTTGTTTGTTCCAGAATTGTTTCAGTTCATCTCACTCACTACATCAGCCTTTATAGGTCTGTAAATGTTGAATGCCATTGTGGTTGCTAGGTTGCCAAAAGTCCTGTGGCTTGGGCAAACATAATGCATTATTAGGGATATTTACATCATCAAATTAACCCTCTCAGCCAGTACCTAGCTGCACTCCTGCTGAATACTGATGTGGAAGCACATATTCCAGAAGTGGGCAACGTGAGGCCCTACAGCTGCTGCCAGACTAAAACTACCATCATCTCCCGCCAGCAGTTGTCTGGTGAGCGATGGTGGGGACTGTTGACTGGCAGTACCTGGAAGGTCTCGTGTTGCCCACCCTTGATTGTGTGTTACATCTATGTTTAAGGTTGATGGAAGAAGTGTATCAGAGGGACCTGAAACAATATTGTATTTTTTAGCAGCAGGGAAAAATCAGTTTATAAATTACTGCTGATACTGTCAGCAGGCCAATTTTTTGCTTCATAATAAGCAATAATGGTCCCTGGATAGGAAGTGGAATGGACGAGGAGGAGAACATGTCAAGGGATGAATTTCTAGGAGGTTTTGGGAAGTGCACAGGGATATAATTTCCTTCATTCATGTTTGATCTGGGCAGTGGCAACATCTCAGCTGTGCTGCTCTATGGAGTGCTTCCATGTGCTCAGGCCTGCTCTCTGATTTTCTTGGGTTCCAAGGAAGAGACTGACCAAAGACAGGAGGAGATGAGAAGGGCAACAGTCACAGATGGAGGCCAGTGGTTCAATTCCCAACTTGCACAGCAGGCCACAGTGGGTGAACCGTGGGTGAAATGAGGTGAGTGACTTGTGTGAAAGACAATGGCAAAGCCTCCAAGTGATTGGATGAGTTGTAGGTTTAGCCACAGTCCTAGGCACTTTGTCAGCTGAGGGGATTCCTCTGGAAGAGGGGAATGCCTCTGGAGAGACCCATCTGGTGGGAGGGGCTTTAGCAGGGAGACTAGGAGTGAAGGCAGGCCTTGGCAGACCTAAGGATCCTCCCAGAGACCCGTGAAGAAAAGGAAGCTGACCCTGATTCGGACAATAAATATTAGCTAAGGTGAGCTCTAGTGTTCCCATTCTCCCCTTCAAAAACAGAAACCTGCCATCCGGATCCACCATAGATCAGACATGCATCCAGGGAACCCCTTTACGAAATAAGATAGCGACACCTCTTTTTTTCTCAGGGGCCGACGCCACCCAACCCTTAGCGAAGTCTTTGGAAGTGATGGAGGGGGGATTATCTCTAGCTAGATGCATCTCCTGCAAGAATACCACCTGGGCCTGCAAACGAACCACTTCCCTCCTGACCAGAGAGGGTTTCATTGGGCTGTTGAGGCCTTTAACATTATAGGATATTACTCTACAGTTGGAAGCCATACTTTATAGAATAGGAGCCATGATAATGTAACATTGAGTCGGGAGGAAGAGAAAAGGGGGTGGGAGAAAAGTAGAGGAGAAAAAGAGTACTAGAGAGGAAAAAGAGGAGGAGAAGGAGTCAGAAGGTAAATGCCCAACATATAGCAAGAAATTGCAAGAAGCAGCATTAATAAGTACAAGAAGTATACTAAACATCTCCTAAGAAGTGTTCGACAGGAGTGAAAATAAGATCACGGATCATTCGTGTCCTGAGGTGACCCAGCACATGAAGTGGGGGGCCAGCTCAGGAGAGAAATGCGATATGGGCCCGAAGGCCTGGGGGTGGTGTCAATACAAGTAAAAGCAATAAAAAAAACTAACTAAAAAGAACATAGTACGAGATACGAAGAACATCTCGTTCTGGCAAATCAAATTCAGAAGCACCTACATATATGGCCAAGGATTCCTAAACAGTAATGGTAACCAAACACAGAGTATAACTTAGGCCCATCAGAAATACAAGTAAGTATAACAATAAGGACACAGACCCAGAGAAATGTCCATGTCAGCGGGCCCAGCATAGGGGTCCTGAGCCATGTCCCATAAAATACTGATAGTCCACTCCCCCAGACCCGCCAACATGCACAGCCACCCCCCCCAACACTACCCCCATATGAATAGGAATAGATATGGTCGACTATACAACACAGCGGCAAAGTCCCCAGGCTGCCATGAGGATGGCACATGAGGGTATCAAACGCCATCCCAATTTAACTAAACCATAGAATTGAGAGAGGGTAGTGAGCACCAATAACATATGAACTGTTACCAGCGTACTGGTACTCCAGGACTGCAGAAAAGTGATTTCAACACATGTTAACATCCGGAAACGTCAGCAAACAAAAAAAGAATACTTAGTAACAAAGTTCAATGGTAGAGGGACCAAGAAGCCTCCATCTGCCCTGGGGTGCTTGTGGTGTCCGAAGGAGTCTTGTTCTTCCTTTTCTTCGGGGATGGTTCCCCAACTAAGTGCCATCTCAGTCTCTGGTTATCAGCCAAGGTAATTTGAGGCAGACTTCGGTTATCAGCAGGAGATGGGCTTAAAGCTATACCCATGGAAGTGCAAATAGCCGGGAATACATCCAGACACTTCAAAGAGTAAGACTGGCCATTATGCTGGATGTACAGATAAAATGGGAAACCCCACCTGTAGCAAATTTGTAAGTTCCGTAGGTGGTCAACAAAGGGTTTCAAATTTCTCCGTTGTTGCAAGGTGAAGGGTGTAATGTCCTGATACAATTGGATTTCACAGCCTGCGTAGAGAATTTTGTCCATAGATCTAACTTTAGCCACCTGGAGCCTACAGGTGACATCCCTAGGAGGATCAGACATCCCAGTGCACGGCTTCAGGGCCCTATGAGCATGATCAATCAGTATTGTGGAATCTGGAGGTAAGTCCAGGATCTGCAAGAAAAGTTTTTGAAGACAGGCCTGTAGACCCTTTTGAGGCACAGACTCCGGCACGTTACGGATGCATACGTTATTTCACCTCCCTCTGTTCTCATCTAACTTATCTAACTCATCTAACTTATATTGTAGCATGGAGATGGAGTCCTGTTGATCCACAACAAGCTGTTCCACATTGTGGACCTGAGTATGCAGGCTGTCCACAGATTCTTCAATGAGGTTAATCTGGATTTGATATTGGAAACCAAAGAGAGCAGGTCTGCTTTGCTTGGTAAAAGTAAAAGATCCTCTCTGGTCACTGGTTCCATGACTCCAGCCGGGTCTTGTGCACAAGTACCAGAGTCCTCAGCCGGTGGGTTATCTAGAGTAACGGCAGAGTCAGAGAGAGCGTCCTCAGTCTGCCCTGAGCTCGGCACCAGTGGCTGATGATGCAGTAGAGAGACGATGTCAGCACCGAGCACGGGAGTCTGTTTCTTCGATCTATGTTGTTTCTTTGCAGATTTAGCCACACAGTTCAGCATCAGGAGAGCCAGGGGGTATGTCCCCAATGGTTTGGTCACAGTAACATGCCGACAGTTGTTTAGGGAAGCATAAAAGTAGTTAGGTGCTACAGAGCGAGCTTAGCAGGCGTCCGTCTTCCAACGCGGTTGCTCCGCCCCTCCCTATTTCATATGTTTTAATAAAAGAGTCTGTGGCATATTTTTGTCCATCAACACTTTTGTTTGTTATTTGGTGACATACCCTTTACCTTTAACACATAATTTATAGTAATAGTTTAACCTATTGCATTAATCTCCAAAACAATGCAAAGCAATGTATTCGTATCTTTTCAAGCTTCAAAGAGGTTAGACCATGGGCAGGTAACCTTTGTTTCTTCAGCTGTGAGGAACTACAACTTCCATCACCCCCAACCAGCCATTATGTTTGACTCCATCAAATAATATAGAGTTTTAGTACCTTAGAGCCCCTGCTAATCAGAGCATTAAACCCTTAAACTCCAGCACTGATAACACAGGAAAGATAAAGACTACAACATTCCACATGTCAACAACTGCTGGTCTTGCCAACACCACTGCTAAAAGATAGTGCAATTTAATTTAGAAAGATTGCAGTAGGTCTGCATTCTCATTAGTCTTGGAAAAGGCACGTAAAATAAACTAGAAAAAAAAGCCAACATACTGTTTCCAGAAGAATGCTCAACATATATATTTTCTTCAAAACAACCAGTAGTTTGCAGAACTACTTACACAACATATGGTTCTTCTTAAAGTGTGGTATGCTAAAGCATTTGTATACCACATTGCCTGTTTGTACAATGAAAAATAGTAGACTAACCAGGTTTATTTTTTCAAATAATCTCTTGTTAATAATGCAGGAGTGTGAACTGAATATCTTCCTTGTTGATGCAAAGAGAAAAAAACTTAATCACTAGGCCACTCAAATGTCAACTGGTAATATATCAAAGGTCAAATTCCTCAATGTGATCAAAGACAACTAAGGCAGCCTAGAGATAACATAAAGTAATATTATTGGGGGCACCATGAACCTTTTTCTTAGGGTACTTAATCCTGCAAGAACTTGAGGGGTGTGCATCACATTCCAAAGCAATGTGTTGACTCACCTCTGGTCTGCAACGTGGACTTGTCACCTCTCATTAAATGTATCTATTCATACTACTTATAACTTGTGTTTTTGTTTTTCAATCATTAAATATTTTATAGAGTTTTGATTTAGTTGTTGGATAATTTTATATCAATAGTGCTTTGTTCTCTGACCTGTCTGATAAAGCATGCACAATTACTCATTTGTCCAGAAAATCAACCTTCTTAGGCTGTTTGATGCTATCAGTTACCACCAGAGGTGTGGAATAAATTACTGGAAAATAATAATCATGCAGATCCTTTTAAGATAGAGGTTCACACTAAAAGGGGATTTGGAAAGGTGACAGATCTTTGTTAAAGATATAAAAAGTCTTAAAGGAGCAGTTACCGTTCCCTTATGAATCTAGGGGGATATATTTGCTGGGAGATTGTTTTTTATTCAAAAGTTATTACATACCAACTAGTCCAAAACACCATAGGAGAGCGCTAGACTTAATTCTCAATTATATAGGGATGATGCACAAACAAATAAATTATGCAATATCAAAATACAGGATCAGGATCAGGTGATTCTTTACCCATGGTAACACGGATACAAAAAGGGCACTAAAGACACACTGCGCCATGATAACGTTACTCCAAACAATCCCTGAGGAAGTGCCCATAACGGGTATGAAACGCGTTGGAGGAGGAGGACCCTAGCTGGTTACGTTGTATCTGTTTTTAACAGCTCGAGTATTAAACACTAGAGGTGAACACTGCCTCGGTGATATTATTTCCCAGTGATTTCGGGATATCGTAGGTGGAGTGAGATAAATTCAAGTAGTGGACTATGGACGGGAGAAGGTCAGAACTATTACAGCAAACATTGTGCGTAATTGCCTTATTGAACTCTTCCCGCTATCACTAACAACATGGATTACGGACGGGAGAAGGCAAGGGCATTCTTGAATATACCTCTGCCCGCTATAAATTAGCAGCTATGTTGCATAGATCCACTTAATACCTATGGAACCGATACATTAATAGCTGGACATACACCGCTATCTAGTTGTTATTGACAGTGTACACTTATACGAATCGCAGTGATTTATATACACCTACCCGTTATTTGAATTTTTGTGAAATTATTACAGGCCTATACTCGAGTGATCAGCTTCCCAAGAACACTATTATATAACTTTTATTGAATAAACATATTTTTATCATTTTTTATGTTTGTCAGGAGCTCCTATTGTTTAGTGATATCACTATATATTGTTGTATATCAGATACATGTACCTATTCTGGGGTATTGTATTATTATTTACTTAATAAAGTTTTGATATTGTATAATCTATTTGTCTGTACATTATCCCTATATGTTTGAGTATTAAGTCTAGCGCTCTCCTATAGTGTTTTGGTTTATATTTATTTTTTGGGTCTGCGCACTACAGGCCTCAGGATCAAGCGACAGACTTACCCTCATTCAAGGCTCTAGTTATTTATTTAGTTCCATCACTTTCAACTAGTTGACAGAGTTTACAGTAATAGGTAGTGCCATTTTCCGATTTTTTTTTCTTCTACATACCAACTAGTGTACAATTTTCACTGTGCTCATTGTGCTGAGCCATTGACTACAGCTTTCCATAGTAAGTGATATGAACAGCACCACTTGGTGACAAAAATAGAAAATTATTTTTTTTATTTTACAAAATAGAACTATACTATTTTTTAATGAAAACTCATCCACAATGAAAATACCCTTTGTTTTGCTTGGTAGGATCCCAATAATATATAATTTTCCTAAACAGACGTTTACTACAATGGCCACCGCTATGGTACTCAAAATGTTAGCCCTTTGAGTGCCAGAGACATATCCAACGCATTGCATTTCAATGCATTGCAGGGGAGGGCTGGCCTGGGGGGCAAGGGGGCAATTGCCCCCAGGCTGGTGATGAATATGGGCCAGTGGGCCACTGCCTCACTCAATTTCCCATTTGCTTCTGTAAATAGAGTAAACAGAATTTAAGGAGCTACATGAGTATTGTAGATCCATTTCAATTGTAAGCTCTGTGGTATCACTAGTGTTGCTCCATTTCAGTTGTAAGCTCTGTGGTATCACTAGTGTAGATCCATTTCAATAGTCATCTCTGTGATATCAATAGTGCACTACCATTTCAGTTATAAGCTCTGAGGTATCACTTGACTTAATCCATAACATTAATGCCAATGATAACATTAACAAAAGGGGTTGGGCTGGGACATTGGGCTGGAGCGGTAATAGAAACAGGCCACTTAATTGTACTTGCCCCCCAGGCCAAAAGTTGCCAGCCCTCCCCTGATGCATTGGATACCTCTCTGGCACTCAGAAGGTTAAATGAGCATTGCTAGACACTTAAGAGCATTAGGCCACATTGGATCTCTTTTCTTTCATGCTAAATGCTTGTTATGTTTGGGCATAATTGCCACTGGTAATTGATGATTGCTGAACTGATTGCATGTTTCTATTTCTTGTTTTACTCAGAGTAAATAGATTTTTTTTCCATTTTGTACAGCTGTAAATTTAGGGATTTTTTTGCTAATGGATTTCAAATGTATGTATGTAAAGGTCTTAGGAGTATTTTTCAATAAATGATAGGTTTAAACATGCAAGAAAATATTGCCATTCTTGTATTGGTTTTGCTCTCACTCATCACTAACATAGATAGAGGAGTGAATATACAAATATGATTCCTTCTTAAAGGAGCAGTAAACTTTTTTTTTATGAAAAAATAGATATTGTAGAGGGTTTCATGTTGAGTAAAATAAGTTTACTCCCACTGCTGATAGATGCATATTTCCATTTATTACTGTTTAAACCTGTGGTTTTTTATATTAGCAGTGCCCTCTAGTGGTCAATTTCCAATTAGTTATTCTGTTACATTCTAATGGAGAGGAAAGTCAGTGACATACTGTTCTCCATAGAATGTGATAGAAACTGCCGAGTCACTTCCTGTCAGAATTTCCAGGAAGTAAACACACAGTAAATTCACTTCCTGATTATTTGAACTTTTGTAACTTCTAAATAAAACAACTGACAGCAGTGGGAGTGCCCTTGTTTTACTCATCAGGAAAAGCTCTATAAAATATAGGTTTTCGTACTGCTCCTTTAAATGAGTAGTTGGAATTTTTATATAGCTGCTTAATGCCAGTTTACAAATATCTTACACCAAAAACACATTCTAATAGTAACACCCCCATTTACCTTACAATGGCCAAAGAATCCTAATGACACCTATAAATGTTACCCTTGTACCACTGTTCAACAGACAACATCGGTGTATCCTGGATGTTTTGTCTAAGGAGGCGGACATAACAGTTACTGGCATTTTTTTCAAAACTGAATTAGGCAGAATGCATGAGCCTACTTAACACTTTATGGAAAGAGAAGTGTGCAATGAACTGTGAAGCAAAGCATTGCATTACACACCCCTCTGGTCTTAAAGTGGCCATAAATATTTTCTGGTCATTATAGTAATTATTATCATTAGGAGGTATGTCTCCTTGAGCACCGCTTGGCCTAAGGAAGGCAATGGGGCAGTCTATGGCTGTATCTAGTCATTGCTTTTCTAAGTGCTATTTATTAATCAAGGTATAGAGCAGGGCTTTCCAAGTTCAATTCTCAAGGGCCACCAACAGGCCAGGATGTAAGGATTTCCCTGATTAAGCACAGGTGGTCCAATCACAATGAATAATTCACTGATTATCTCATGTGCTTTATCAGGAAAATACCTAAATCCTGGCCTGTTGGTGGCCCTTAGCATTGAACTTGGACAACCCTGGTATAGAGGAAAATGTGTGATTTTTTTGCCATTTTCCTGTGCATCTTATGTGTCATACTGGCATCAAGTGTGTCTGCCAGTATGTGCTACAGAGTTCATTTACTGTAGAACATACCCTGAAGTGCAGCCATTGGTGTTGGAGCCTAAAGCAAGTGGAGCTGCACTAATGTATTCAGTCAACCCTGTGAGGCTGATGTGCTAGGAAGAACTGAAGCAATTCTGGGGTAAACCAGACACAACACAGGGAACAATTAAATATGCACTTAATACCATGACTAAATAATTAGAAAATAGAGAGAATGAAAGAGAGATCGAGGCTGTCCTCCATAGTCCGGAGCAAGTATAATTAATGCTCACAGTCACAGACCTTATGTAAACTACTAGATCAAATTTGAATCACAAGCCTGCACAGACACCCACAGGAGAATCTCAGAAGGTCTTGCTTGATGGAGAAATACAGAGCATAAAAACTGTTTGTATGGAGCACCATGGAGCTGCTGCATCATGATTCATGACCTAACACTGATAGCTGCTGACAACAGATTTCTTGCAGTTGGACACCTCTCTGGTCCTGGGTAAACAAAAATGGAAGGGGCTCACCAATGCTATTCTTATCATTTTGGCTGGCAGCAGTCATGCTTGATTATGTCTGGTCATTAGCAAAGATGGGAAACGGGTATGACTGTACATGGTTGAATGACAGTGCAGTGCCAATGGGCCCCCTTGCATGCTGGGCCCAATTACAATGGTACCCTCTGCACCCTCTACAGTTACAAGACTGCATTGCTCTGATATAACTGCCTGTGCCAATTGGACGCGATACCTTGATCTGTTCCTTGAAACCTCTTTTATTATCACTTTAAAGACCAGCAATACACTACACATCCCCTTTGTTTCTTAATGGGTTAAAAGCAGATCAGTAAAAGGTCAAAAATAACTATCAACTTTGGAGAGACAAAGCTCTCTTTCAGCAAATAACTGTTATTAGTGCCTATACAGTATGTGTTTATTTACTTCCTTTTGCTATGTTGAAAGTCAAGTTAGACTATGTACTGTAAAATCTTCTGAATAATACACACAATTTTGCCCCTTTTCACCTTACGTGAAGTGGGGGGTATTATACACGAGAGGGAAAAAAACTTTTTTTCTGCTTCCCTCATCCTTCTACCCACCTCAATGCCCTCCTCGATTCTTCTCCTTCCACTCCACCCCCAGGAGGCATCTGAGATATCTGCTTGCATTTGCTGCCTGCTTCCCGCATTGCCCTGTGAGGACCTGTTAATTGAAGCTAGTGGTAATGCTCTTTAAAGATCTTAAGGGCCTCACAGGTCGCTACCTAGATCTAATGCATTTGTGCATTGGATCTACATAGTGCCCTGCGAGGACCTTTAGTTCCTCATAAGACATTACCATTATCTTCAATTAACACATCATCACAGGGCAATGCGGGAAGCAGGCAGCAAATGCAAGCATTCTGTCCCTTGTGCAGATATATCAGATGCCTTTGAAGGGGGTGAATGGAAGGAGGGGTAGCTGGGAGCTCATTGATGTTAGTGGAGGGAGGGAAATAGACAATAAAAACCACCTCATTTTTAGTGGAGGGGGGAAAAAAGAGTGTGTATTATTCATAGGCACTTTTGTTTTCTGCCAAAATCTTAGGTATACTTTACAGCAGTGTATTATATACAGGTGTGTATTATATCAGAGGTTTTACGGTACATATTAGCACTGATTTACCAATAATGACTGAATCATTTCTGGGGCAAGCCAAGTACACACATGGAAGATTGAAATGCATGGAGACCTCTTTGGCATTCAAGGGGCTAAAAGACCAATTTAAATCAATGAGAATTTGGATAAATTTAATGTATTTCTTATGTTTGCTACAGAATTGCACCACTTTCGTAGTATATCAGCCTCACACTGTTCAGAAACTGACTTTCAGGGGGAGGACAAGATGTACCCAAGTTCCTGTGCATCTAGATAGTACATAGTCTGGACCAAGACGCAGAGCATGGAACACTGAAATCCCTACACACTCTCACATTGAGCAACAATCATCTATCCTATAAACACACCCTTTGGCTCTAAAATAATTTCTGTACTACCTATACACGCCCCTCTGGATGTATTGCTGCAATGGGCAGGGGAATGTACAAATGATATTCCGAGCCAAAATAGCAGTAGGGAACAGTTTATTTGTTCTGCTCCAGTAGCATACTATAGAATATCTGTTTGTTTCAAAAACTGTTCTCTTTTCACCAAGGATTGGGCAAGGGGGGCATGTATGGACTTCGGTGATGTTCTGTTCCTCTGTACCCTGTTTAAAGCCACACACTAACAAAGCATAGAGGAATTCAGTACAAAATTCTACCTCTCTTTCACCCTTTAAGAAAGGAAACCAGTTCAAGATCCTAAATAAGTATTGCCTGTAGGCAACGCTCTAATACTTAACTTTTATTTCACTTTTAAAAATATTGAATATAAGTTCATATCCCAATTGGGTAAACATAAAATACCTTGTGCAGTCACTAACTGACTCACAGGGTAATCTAAAAACCTCAACCAGTGAACTGTATCAACTCCTAATGTATTTCAAGTTCACATTATATCATAGTCTTTAATGTTGTGGAACACTAGCATTTAATATGATTGCTGAAACACACTGGAATTACTCTCCTTATCGACCAGGTTTTGTATATTTGGTCTATATACTGCAGTGTTTTACAGCTAGATTATATTTTAAATTAGTGGCTAATCACGTAACAAGGTCGCTACTTTATAGCAGCTTCAGAGAGCAACTTAGTAAGGCAATACTTATTTAGGATCTTGAACTGGTTTCCTTTCTTAAAGGGTGAAAGATAGACAATACTCATCTCTCTTTCTACACTTTATTTTCTTTTTGATAAAAGTTTATTGTATTTTTTGGAACCTACAAGTCCACTTACAGTTCAGTAAAGAATGGTTAGCCCTTAGCCACTATAATATTACAAAATTCTACCTGTCTATTGCACATGATGTAGGGGTGACATAACGGCTCCCTCTCATTAAAGCTTTATCACTGGAACAGTGATGTGTACTGGTATGCACTGAGGTGTTAAGCTTATGAATAGGAACAGCAGACCTACTGTACTGGCAGGTTTGTACATTACCTTGGTTTGTAGAGCAGGGGTGCGCAAAGTGACGCTCTACATATTCCAGTATTTTCTTACAGTCAAGACTGCTGTAAAGACTATAGATGGGATAGGCAACTTTTAGCTGTCCGGCTGTTGGTGACTACATCTCCCATCATCCCACACCAGACAACAGCATGATGGGATTTGTAGATCTCAACAGCTGGTGAACCAAAGGTTATCTACTCTTGAGTAAGCTTGGAGAGCAAGTGAGAGCTTGGAGCAGTATATGGAAACTAGTGACAGATGTATACATTCTTCTGTGAGCATTTTGCCTTTATTAGAAAAGATTACAATTTTATTGTTCTTCCCATTCCTAATGCTTGAACCAAATGTTTTCACTGGAGGCTCATAGAAAGCTTTACCCATTTAAACAAATGCAGATCTAAAATATAGGCAACAAAAAGAATGTTAACTGCCAAATATAAATTGTGAGATTAGTGAATTGCTAACATCTATTTTCACCAGAGGATCATTTTACAGTGGCAAAAGTCCAGTCGCTGTGTGTGAGCTCTACTGAATTTTTAATACCAATGCAGAGGAAAATTTTCTATAAGGAATAATGATAACGGTGGAAAATATAAGTAAGATTATGTAATGTATCAGTCATTGACTTCTATTTGGTTTTGGTGACGCACCAAAAAAAAAGTTTTATACGAAAAGTTTCTATAATAAAACTCAACATGCCTTAATGGCTGAAGAGTTGACCAAAGTATTATATAACAGCAGAAAAAAGAATCATGGCTATAACTCAAGACTGTAGAATTCTGCATTTTATACCCTGTAAAGTTACAGTGCAAAAAAGCATTGGATGAGCTGTTCTAGAGCAAATCAACATGGAGGGATTCCCTTTAATTTAAATTGGGATATCAGCACCTTGAATGCTAGAGAGTGCCTAAATTCTCTGCTTTGCAAAGCACTGCAGACATTTAATGCATTAAATGGGTGGAAAGCCCCACAGAAATCAATAGGGATTTGTAGAATTTTTATTTAAAGGGATAGTAACACTTAAAATGTAAAAAAAATATTATTTGGTTTATCTTCCTGACTAAAACAAGGGTACTCCCACTGCTGAGTGGTGTTTAACCCTTTGGTGCACTAAAAGGGTTAACCGAAAAGTTATTGCAGTTCAAACTTCAATTGTTTTGGTGCAATATCTTAGTGGCCTGAAATGTTACAGTGACTCTGTTGCTACACCACCCATGGACAGCTCTGGTCAATTGACCATAAACTTCCATAAGATGCAGTAGCAATAGCGCCACTGTACAATTTCAGGCCATTGAAATATTGCACCTAAAAAAATGAAGTTTGAGCTGCAATAACTTTTGAATAAAACACCTCTCAGCAGTGGAAGTTCCCTTGTTGTACTCAGAAGGATAAACCTAACAATATACATTTTAATATCTGTTAAGTGTTACTATTCCTTTAAACCCCTGCACCCTTGAAGCAGTTGGTATTCTCCAGAGTTGCTCGTATTTTGAATTCTGTATAAGGCACTTTATCTACTGAGAACTTGAAGCTGATGTATTAAGAAGAGCTGAGGGGGGTTATGCACTAAGACGTGATAAAGAAGTGAAGCAGGGATGATTTCTCCAGTGATATCACTTCTCCAGTTCCTATGTTATTCAATGGAGCCTATGCAATAAGATCTCCAAAGTTGGAGGAATCTTATTGCATTGGCTCCATAGAATAACATAGGAACTGGAGAAGTGATATCACTGGAGAAGTCTTCTTACCTCTTTATCACGTATTAGTGCTTATCCCCCCTTGGAGTAAGTATGGGGCTAGACAACTGCACCATAGGAAACAAATAAACATTCCTGTTGGTTTAAATGGAGCTTTTGACCCTTTGAGTGCCAGAGAAATATCCAAGGCATTTTGTTGCAATGAGTTGGAAACCTTTCTGGCACTCAAAGGGTTAACTCTTTGAGTGCCAGAGGGATACGCAACTCATTGCTTTGCAATGCGTTGCATAACCCTCTGGCACTCAAAGGGTTAAATCATTGCATCCAAGAGAGGTCTCCAACACATTGTGAATCCACAAACGGGTTAAAAGCCCCGTTTAAATCAATGGACTTATTATGATATTGTATTTCTCCCCTGTAATGCAGTTGGTTTGTCCCAAAATGACTTACATTATTCTTATCGAATCATCATTCTTATCTTTAACCCCTTCCTGAGGGGCCCAAATGCTTCTAAAGTGGTACAAGGTCTTCTTTCACAGTTTCATAACTGTCTGCTCCCTCGCTATGTACATTCTTGGTGTCTGAATATATCCTGCCTTTAACTCTTTGAGGGCCAGAGGGGTACACAATGCATTGCTTGCTTTAGAATGAGTTGCGTACCCTTACTGGCACTCAAGGGGTTAATGAGCCACTTTCTCCTCTACTATTCACTTTTACTTTTAATCCTTTTCTCTAAGTGTTCCATTTCTATATAACTAACTCATATCTAGATTCCAGTAAGTGCCATCTCTATTTACATTCATATCTTCTTTTAAACATAATAACACCTCTTCACATAGTTACCTCTCATCATGTTCTGCACTTCTAATTATTGCATTAATTCATCTCTAGTGCTTTTACATACCTTCCTACACTATGTAAAGGTATTTTCGAGCCAGACTGAAACACTGACCTGCAATAAAACTACAAGGCTTCTTTCTGTAGCCTTACATCTGATACAATATTCCAGTTGACTAAGTACCTTGGTAATTTTCCTTGATTTTATACGTAGAAAGACACTATGTAAATTACACCAAACAACAGGCCTTTTCAGACATGTAAATTGTGGTTCTGTGGATTTGACTCATGTTGGTAATAGTTTAGATGAACATAAACGTAATTGGCTGGGCAGATAGAATGTTAGCTGGGAAGATGTTTAATACTGTATTTTTAGCTGTAGGATGATTCATGAAATGCTAAATGTATGGCAACATCAAAATATCACCAACTGAAAAACACAAAAAGGACAGGATCATCAGTCTATTACAAGTTGGATTGTCCTTGTGAGCCATTGGCCATGATGCTGGAAATACACAAAGATATTGGTCTTGTTGGGTCTGAGTACACCAAATCATTCACTAGCTAGTTACTGGATCACAGTGCTGGACAACAGCTATTGAAGAATGTCAGCTCTGGTGAATGGCATTTCACAACCCCTTGACATTGGTGAGTACACTCCAAGGTGATGTCCACAGAGCCACTAGTACAGATGTATCAACCAAATGATTGAACTTCACTGGCATACTGAGTGAGATATATTAAAGGGGAAAAAGTGTATTTTAATCCATTTAATTATCAATACGTGTTTCATACAGAAGTCAGGTAAAACTATGTAGTATTTGCATTATATCTGCAGTTTCCTATATATGATGATTTCTGATTAATTCTGCCTCTAGATTACATCTCTGCATAGCACACAATAAACTTCTATACAGCTGAATTACTTTAAAAAGGTCAGTAGTTTTTATAAGATTATAAACTGAAACAACTAGCAGAAGACAACAGAGACCAAACACATATAAAAAGCATATAACTGACTACGGTTTAATGGACTTTTGTAAGTTATTCCCCAAGACCTTGTACCTTGGAAAACACCTACACACATCTGAATACTGATCTCTTCACCTTTCCTTAATCCATCAGTGACCAGGAAACCTTAGCTGGTCCTTCACTTTCTGGTTCCATGAGAATCCACATGAACCACACAGGGCACTACATACAGTGGACAAAGGATTCTCATTTCCTGGTTATTAACCCTTCCATCCAGGAATCCTAAGTCATCATTAGGGACGGGCAAAAATTTTCGCCTCAAACTGAAATCGGCGAATAAAGGCACTTTCCGTTTGGTGAAAAATTTCTCGCAAAAAGTACAGTTTTTTGCTTTTTTCCGCCTTTATCACTGGAACAGTGATCACAGCTGGATCTGTAGCTGATTAAGAAAAATAATCCTTTGAAGGATGCAAACCTGAGAGTCATCAGAGTCAACAATATCGATGCTTTGAGTGAAGAGCTTAACCCTTTGAGTGCCAGAGGTTTACGCAACGCATTGCTTTGCAATCCGTTGCGTACCGCTCTGGCACTCAAAGGGTTAAAGTATATTTCACTAACTTAAGTAGCATGAAAGTTTAATCACTTTGGTATAAGTCTTGCTTCCTGTGGCAGCTGTAACATAACTCTGTTACCTCCTCTTGTGGTCTATGGGCTTGTAATATGGGAATCAATTACCCAAAGTGTCTGGCCAGTGGTTGCTGGCTACTCTCTTGTAGACAGATTACAATCCAATGCTTTCCTAATGACCAGTCTATCACTTTTCCTTCTTTCTTTTAACATGATAATTATCTTCCCAACATAACAGTACATTGGGACATCAAATTAGATATTTCACATATTTGCTTTCACGAGCCATGTAGTCTTTGTTAATATTGATATCAAACCGAGTGCATTATAAGGGAGACCTGTCCTCCATTTTAATGAGGCTTTTAATCACCTGAATGCTAGATAGGGCTCCAAACATTGTAAAGCAATGCAATGGAAATCTCTCTCGTATTCAAAGGGTTAAATGCTCCATTTAAATCACTGGCAAGTTTAGGAACGTAAACCCTTTGCATTCTCTGCAATGCTTTGCAAACCCCTCTGGCACTCAAAGGGTTAACTAGTCCGCTATGGTGCACTTGGTTTGTACCAAAATTGCTCCTGTGTCTTCATATGGCCCTATATTTTTTTGCTAAGATTGTTTCCCTATTTTATGGGGGCGCTTTAAAAAGTGGACCAGTTTCTTGTCACCAGCCAAAATTTAACATTCATTAATTTATATAGTAAATGTGCTTTTTTCATTGGACGCTTACAGCCAGGAAATTACATAGTTTATGTAGTGATAAGGTAGATACAATCCATTCTTTGCTTTTAATTCACATTTATATTTTTTCAGTCAGTATGTGATCATTTATAAGCTTAATTGCATGGGATTGATGGACACCATGGTCCGTCATGTCCACCAAGGACATAGTGATTTATGTAACCAAAGTATACTCAAAGGGCAGCTATGTGGATAGTGCCCTATCTGTTCCCCTGGAGAAACACAGTGGGGGTCTGAAAAGGGACCTCTGATGCCCCCTTATTGGTCCCACGAGAAGAGAATAAGTTGCAAGACTGAAGTCTCTAAGGTGGGTAGTTTGCAGAGAGGTAGTCCCCATGGACCAACTTTGGCTTAACCCTTAGAGTTCCAGAGGGTGTCAATGTTTTCAACACCCCACTGGTGCTCAAGGGTTAAAAGAAGATCACAGATCCTCTATAGTGGGTGCTACTGAACTCACAAAGCTTGTGGCTGAAAGTCATATACTTCTGGGTTGAATTTAAACCCAGCTGAGGTGCCTGTTTTATTAACACCCCTGCCCCACCACTCACTGGAACACAGGAGTTGTTTTGGGGCTGCACAGTACTTTTTACTGTCTCTTCACTTTGGCGCACACTTAGTAACACATGATAATTGCCCTTTCTTAATAAGTTGGTCCTATCTTATAATACGAAAGGCCAGAATGTTTGTCCAATGCAGTCATGCAGTAGAAACTGCCCGAAAGCACAGAATGCTGGGAGGTGTAGGAATGCTGGGACCATTCTGTGCCTTTGGACAGTCTCTACTGCGCATGACTGCATCGTGTGCGCCGCCATTGAAGTGGCAGCAGTATGCAGAGCAGGACCGGCCTCTTTACCTCATTGGGCCTTGGCCTGTGTACCCAGGCTCTTACATTAGTATTATATAATTCTAATAATTTATGCATAAGAAGACAAAAACTTGTGGACTAATACTGTTCAACATTAATCCATTGTTGTTACTTTGTTTTATTAAGTAAGCAGTAAGCACCATATTCCACAGAACCATATAATAAAGTGAATATAAAAAATAGTTCACGGAGGATGTTCACACTGTCAAGAAACAGATGTCACTGTGGAAAAGCCCTGGCCTCGATGGTTCTATGGACTATTTGATGATCACCTTGCCCTGTACCTACCACAACGTTCAATGCCCATCCGAATATGATTCTTGCCCACCCTCTCTTCTCTGAGGCTCACATAACAGTTTTGCCCAAGCCAGGCAAGAACCCATCCCTATGCTCCAACTATCGCTCTTTATCGCTACTTAATGTGGACATCAAAATATTTGCTAAGATCCTCTCTAACAGGCTTCAGCCACTTCTCTCTGAGCTGATCCATCCAGCTGGTTTTGGGACAATACAATCCATTTTCTTACACTGATTCACCACACCCATACTCTTCCAGCTGATTACTGACAAATACAGTACTCCAGTCGCTATCTTACTCCTATCACCAATAATATGTAAAGATATGTTGCTTAACTCTCCAGGACTCAAAGGTTTAAACAATGTTTAGATGTGCGGGTCAATAATTTATAACATGGCCAAAGTCAATAACAAATTGTCCAAGTGAATTATAAAATGTCTCAAACATTCTAAATAAAAATATCATGCCCTTGTTTAATTTCTCTGCCACTGTGCATGGCTGTGGTGGCAGCGGAGAAAGTAAGTAGCAGCACAGACACACACACCCTTTGTACCTTACAGACCAATGCCCATTCCAATGTGAGGGAATTTGAATGGAGACTGCCTTTATAGATCTGTTCAAAATGCCTCACAGCTAGTGGCTGGGATCTGTGCTTATGCGCCTCCCAGCCAATCAGCTGAGAGTGGAGGTGCTTGCAGCTGATTGGTTGGGAGGTGTGTAAGCACACATCCCAACAACTAGTTGTGAGGTATTTTGATCAGAGACTGCCCATATATAAAGGCATTCACTCACATTGGAATGGGCATCGGCCCGTAAGGTACAAAGGGGAGGGGTTATTTACTTTCACCACCACCACGCCACCACAGCCATAAACAAGGGCATGATATTTTTATTTAGAATGTTTGTGGCATTTTATAATTAATGGGGACAGTTTATTATCAACTTTGGCCATGTTATGAATTATTGACCCGCACAGCTAAACAATGTTTAACCCTTTGAGTCCTGGAGAGGTACGCAAAGCATTGCTCTGCATTGCATACCTCTCTGGAATTCAGGGGGTTAAACTATCCATAGATGTGTGGGTTCTTTTTTAAGGAACATTTATTTATATTTCTCATTTGTTTTGCAGGTACATGATGAGAAGATGGAAGACAGAAAACAGACCAGAGGAAAAAAAGAAGAGAGATGAAGGAAGATGAGAAAAAGAAGAAGGAAGATAGAAGAAGACGGACAGTGCATGAGAGGTAAGTGGAACACATATAAGCTAATGATCAGTTCTTGACAGTGTATCAGGCACTGATCATTAGATTTTTTCCTTTGAATTTCCCATTATCGCTGCTAGTTAGCTGCATTTTGGGAACTTAAAGGGATAGTAACACTTTAAAATTACTAATCCCAATATTTTAAGAGTAAAAAAAAATACATTATTTGCTCCCAGTGAGATCTCTCAAACCTTTATGATTTGAAAGATATTAACTTGCAAAGTTCCCCCCTCCTTCCCCTTTCCCTAAAGTCAGAGTTGCAGCTGACTGCAGGGGAAGCCTGTCCTACGATGATCCGGCGGCTCTGCAGCAGAGCAAACCAAGCACACACAGAACACATTTTAAGGGAATGATTTCTTTTCTATTAATGCTTTCAGCTGGTAGGGCAATTGAATATCTTGTTAGCAGTTTTTGCTAATGGGCCTGTATTCAGTTTTTCCCTACCCCCAGAATTATGCCACTGTTTCTTAATGAGGCAGATGTATTAAGAAAGCAAAAACATCAGGCCTTTTCTTGGAGAGTGTGTCTAGTGCAGCCACACTAGGCCCCATCAACAGGGGGTGCTAGTGCACCCTGCCTTGATTTTTTTCAACAATGTTGTGGCTTGGGGAAGTTACAGGCAATCTGGGAAATGGCTGTCATTTGGCATGCAAAGCCAGCAGGCAGCCCTCCCACTCTGCACCACAAATCTTGGCTGGATCTACATTTTTTACCCTCCCTTTTGCCCTGCCAGAAAATAAACAACCATCTCTGCCCAGGACCTGATTGCCCTATTAGGTGGAGCCAAGGGAGGATTAGGAAGATCAAAAGATCTCACCAAGTTATGGTACGTGAGTGAACAAGAGTTATATGCCTCTTCCATGACAAATCTTTATATCGGTTTCCCTTATGGTCCCTGTGTGATTAGATGATGCAGAGTGCTGGGATAAAACACCACAAGGAAGCACTGATATAGAGGTCTGCTCCAAAGGAGGCACCATTTTCATGCTCCAAACTCTAGACCCTCTTCTGTGCCAGGAAATGTAGGCAAGTGGGAGGAGTCCTCAGGAATGTTTTTTTTCCAGGATGTGGGGGATGAGTGATGAGTGATAAAAGGAGAGGAGACTGAAGGATGAAATACACAATCTTTTGATAAAGTCACAGTTAAGTTTCACTGAAACACATAAAAGTCAATGTCCGAGGTCCAATGTCCAAGGTTTTTGCCATCTTATTTTTATTTTTTTATGAGGGAACATGGAAGCAAGCAATTAAGTTGAAAGACCTTAGCCTGTATTTCCTGGCTTTTATGTGTTTCAGTGGGAACTTAACTGTGGCTTTAAAACAAAAGTTTTTTTTGCCATTGATATATAATATATAAAATATCTACCAAAACAGAAGAAAACTCTATATTTATAATGCAATTGTGTGTGTGCTTTTAAATTGTTCAATTTGTCTGCAATGTAATTAGCAATGAATTACAACCATATTATTTCTCTATTGCCTGATAAAAGCCATACAATTATTTTCCCATCAATATTTTACAACAATGTTAGTCTGTTAGCCTCAAATAGTAACCGAGAAAATGAAATAAGGGAAAAATGATCCTTGTGTGTCATTGCGTGTACATGCATTTGTGGTCAGCTTTTCTAGAAAGAGTTATATTGGCTGGGAACAAACTCCAAGCTAGACAGTCATGAATTACTTTTCATTTGGCTAACGAGCTATAATAAAGGTATAGCCAACATAATTAGTAAGATTTAAAGTCCTGGAGCTCAAGGAATTGTAAGGTTCTTTGATATCCGGCTAAATTTCAACCTGTGATGTCACAGAATTGGAAAAGCCACACTGGTAAATGTGAGGATTTATAGTTTTACTTACCATGATGAATTAGCTTTTTTATGAAATTCAAAGCAACAATGTAGAGTTTCCAGTATTTTATACTTGACTGGTAGGCTGGCATAGATGCATAATAATCCATATAAACCCTATTGAACAGGCAAGCAAATATCCAACATGCTAAACAAACTGCAGCATCTTCCTAAAGAAATTCAGGGGAATGTACGAATCAGCCAGCACAGCCCATTCCCTGAACTTATATGTCAGCTACAAAACTCTGTGCCTACACCTGTGGTTATATATAAATGTGTAAGTGCACACTGAAGCACAGCAACACCAGAGCAGGCCTCTGACACCAACAAGTCCTTGCCACCACCCCTACAGCATACTCAGTAAGATGGAAGAATTTAGTATTGATTTCCTCTGCTCCAAAGAGGAGAGGAATGTAATTCCCAGAAACATCAAATGAATTCCCACACTTACAACGCCATGGCACAGGTGACACAACGAATCAATTTTAGGTGTGAAATGTTTTGTACGTAGTTGTTAGGGATGTGCAGTAGCATTCACACATTTCCCCCCACTTCTTTGTCCAGAACAGACTAGATAGCAAATTGAGATTCATAGATGTATTTATATAATTACTAGTTGAAGAGCCCGTTACTAGGGCCACAGTGCCACTGCCAGCCGGTCGCGGGGCAGTCATGCACAGTTGAGACTGCCCGTGCCGCAGCTGATACAGATCTGGATGCTCTGGAGCGTCCAGCTCTGTATCAGCCGCGGCATGGGCAGTCTCTACTGTGCATGACTGAGTTGTTACATGCGTTTTAGCGAATCATTATATAGGATGCCCTAAGCACTATATGCGCAAAGAAAAAGACGAGCAATTATGGAGAAAACTCCTGAACCATAGGGGGACAAATAAATTGAGGCTTTTAACCCTTTGAATTTTGGAGAGATTTACAACACGGTGGATGTACTAAGACGTAATAAAGAGGTGATAAAGTGGAGATAACTTCTCCAGCGATATCACTTCTCCAAGTCCTATATTATCCTATGTAGCAAATGCAATAAGATTTCTTCAACTTTGGAGACTTTAGTGCATAGGCTCTATAGAATAACATAGGACTTGGGGAAGTTATATAACTGGAGAAGTTATTTATATTATCACCTGTTTATCACTCCTTGACATATAACTCCCCCCCCCCTTGGGGATTATGCACTAAAGCGTAATAAAGAGGTGATAAAGTGGAGATGACTTCTCCAGTGATATCACTTCTCTAGTTCCTATGTCTTTCTGTGGAGCCTATGCACTAAGATGACTCCCACTTGAGAGATCTCAGTGCGTAAGTTCCACAGAATAACATAGAGACACTGGAAAAGGGATCTGACTGGAGAAGTCGTCTTTGCTTAATCACACCTTTATCACACCTCATTGCATATCCCCCATTGTGTAGCAATTTCTTAGAGACTTTACTAGTATCCAAGGGGTTAAATGCCTCATATAAATAAATGGGGGGTTTCATTTGCTTCCTTGTGTAGTTGGTATGCTCTAGACCTGCTCAGGGGTTATGCACTAAGGTGTGATAAAGCGGTGATAATGTGGCGATCATTTCTCCAGTGATATCTCTTCTACAGTTTCTATGTTATTCTATTGGACCTATTCACTAAGATCTCTCCCGCTTGTGAAAATCTTAGTGTATACGCTCCATAGAATAACATAGGAATTGGAGAGGAGATAAACTGGAGAAGTTATCTCCACCTTATCACATCTTTAACACATCTTAGTGCACCCCCACACACACTTACTCTTTTTTACTCTCTGTCTACGACCCTAAGAGATAAATCGCAGTAACCAATTTTTTTATCACTATGTCATTCCATTGGTACATTGTCTGTAATTATCTATTTGATTCTCAAAAACACTTCGAAGCTGATTTAGGACTAGATTCCATTCCAAGGGATAAATGTTATCACTCATTTAACCTCACAGATTCCTATTGATGTCTTTGGGTTAATTTGTTGGTAAAGACAACCAGAGGCAAGCATCAAGTGAAAACATAGTAACATAGTAACATAGTAATTTAGGTTGAAAAAAGGCTTGCGTCCATCTAGTTCAACCTTCTCCTATTCCTGTTTACCATCGTTGATCCAAAAGAAGACAAAAAAAACCCCTCAATTAGCAATTTAAAAAACGAATCAGCCCTTACAAAGTCGCTGGAGGGATTCTGGGAAATTGCTTCATAGGGGACGAATAAAAATTCCCTTTGATATAAATGGGGTTTTTAACTCTCTGAGAGCTCATTGGATGCCCCTCAACTATATAGATGTACTTGACTACTGTGTGAAGGGCACCTGCATAGGAAAATGTGCCTCTAAAACAAAATGAGAGCCACTTATTATAAGTGGGTAGTTATCCCTTAAATAAGTCTCTTTGAGGGGAACATACAAAAAGTTTCACTGTAAAATGGTTTTCTGCATTGAATGACCTTGTGCCTGCTTAATGGCTATGTAAAAGTGCTTTTAAAGTATCAGTTTTAGACAAACAAGGCTTTGGCAGTTTGGCAGTGTCTGGCTGTTTCTGGTGTGACATTTCTCATTGCCCAGGATTGGGCACACAAATCTGCCTTTTCCTTGGGCACAAAAAATAGGCACATAAATCTCCTTGTTCCTTGAGCCTGCTATTGTGATGGAGTAAAGGAATCAATCATTTAGAGGGTGTTCGCTGGAAGAGTTGTCAGGGCCGGATTTACATCTCAGGCACCCCTACACAAGAAATCCTTTGAGTTCCTAGCTTAAGCTGACCAGACCTTCCCTTTAACCGGGGACACATAGGAAATAGGCATATTTCAGGACTGCACTGAAATCAATGTAGTCCTGCAGTATGTATTTGTCATATATGTCCCCTAGTTAAAGGTGAGGTCTGGTTACCCTACCCTAGCTCCATCCACTGTTAAACCAAATCTTCTCATGACCCATGGCCAGTTCAATTAACTGTTTCCTAACACAAAAATGCTCTTTACCAAGTTGGTCCTTGGACTGCTTGTGATTATGTCTGTTAGGTGTGTGGCTGAACTACAGGCTTTATCCTGTAAACCTCCCTTCCTGAATTTTCATTCTGATGGGGCAGTTTTGTGAACTTCTGTAGGGTATAGCCATAGGTTGTTTCTGAGTTTCACGTTAACCGGTAAATTGTTCTTCGTCCCCCTTTGTCCTGCTCCATCTAATGCACAGGAGTAGGAGCTTCACAGTTTGGATGTAGCTTGGTGCTTGAAATACTGCATTCATCACCTTCCATAATCTGGACTCTCTTTTTGTCATTCCTGAAGGCCTTAGGGTAGGAAAAATTGCATCTAACTAGAATGTAAGCTCTCATGATCAGGGCCCTCTGATGCTTCTGTTCTCCACATTTGATTGTACTATCTAATACCTCTGTATCTCTATTCCCAATTGTACAGCGCTACAGAATTAGTTGGCGCTATATAAATAAAGAATAATAATAATCTAAGGTGACAGTGGCTTCCTGGATTAAGCCACCCATTCGCTAGGCCTATGTCCTCAGAAAAAAGCCTGTGCCCTTTAGGGTTACTGTGAGTGCTTCCTGGGCATGCAAGAAACAGGCCTCCGTTGAGCAGTTTTGCAAGGCAGCAACATGGTTGTCCCTTCACACATATACAAAACTTTACCGTGTCAATGTTCTGGCTTCAACTAGATCTATTTTCATGGACGTGTCCTGCCCCACATTGGGAGGATAATTTACCCCATGGTTCCTGTGGTCCACATGAACTAAGAGAGAAAATAATTTGTTGGTAAGTACACAAAAATCCCATTTACATATTTGTTCCCTATAGTGTAGTTGGTGTGCTCCACAAATGAATCCATTTTTCTTAGTACATCAGCCTGAGCAAGCAAATGTAGATGTGAGGAATGACTGCCTAGGCCAGCGATGAGCAACCTAAGGCCCTCTAGCTGCTGAGGACTACAATTCCTTTGATTGGAGTTATAGTTCAGCTGGAAGGACTCAGGTTAATCTAGTTTTCTCATTTTCACTAGATTGAAATGAATAGTGGATGCACACATATAATGGGTACCGGGGGCACAGGGGGCATAGGGAAGAGTGAATGAAGGGTCACTAAACTCATAGCTTGCCTAGGGCACCTAAGAACCTTGGGCCCATCCTGATTTAAGTCAGTGGGAATTAGGGGAATCTTTGAGAGCCAGAGGAGTATCCAATTCATTAGAGTTAAAGGTCAACTCAATACCCAGCCAAAGAGAATATTTTGCATCCTGTATGTTATCATATGAGATAATCAAATCTATTCCATATCAGGACTGCAATCTAATTGAATATATATTCAAATTTAAAATAACTGTAAAGGTTTTTCTACAGCACTATCTAGCATTTCATTAATTGGAACAATTAGTTCTTTGTTGAAGTGTGGTAAAGTGAAGCCAAAGTATATTTCATGTTCTCCCATATGATTCAGAGAACTTTGGATGAACTGATAGGATTTTGTAAAACTGAATAATTAAGACATAAAATCTGGAATGCAATATTTACTTAACATTACTAGGAATTCCCAAAAAAATCTCTTCAAAGCATCTGCTGAACCGTGATTGTACTCATTTTCTGACTTCACATAAGTGAGTCTAGTGTACTAAGAACTGAAGTAATTCTGGAGCAAAACAGCTGCACCATAGGGTACTAATAAAAATCCCAAATATTGGAACATATTAACAATGCTGAAAACACCCGTTTTGGAGATGACATTTCATCAGTTGCTAGACATTTTTAGCAACATCGTAGTGGTGACACCAAATGAACTGTTTGGGTAATATGAGTGCATTAAAATAGGGGTTATTTTTTCACTTTTTTGTGTAGGTCAAATAAAGGTGTTGATAAAAAAAAACGATTCTATTTTTTTGTAATGACAGTAAATTAAGTTTCAGGAGTTGGTGATCCGGCAGTCAGGGAATAGCAGTTTGGGGAGAAAGCAATCTCACCAGTCAGTGAATAGCGGTTTGGGGAGGAAGCAATCTCACACATCCAGTACACATCATTACTTTGCATCAAATACTTTAAAGGCGGGATAGGTTTAATCAAGAACAAGCTGATCTGTAGGACGCCTGGCTGAGAAAATAAGTATGAAGTTTTCTCTTTCTAAACTAAGAAAATACACATCCCTACCAGGCTTTCTCTGGCTACTATTCTTTTGTTTTCCTGGACTGGATCATGTACTTTCCTATTCTGTGTACAATGTTCCTGGTTTTTATGTCTTTTTCTAATATGTTCCTCTTTTCCTCCTTAAAGGGATAGTAATACTTAAGTATTACTAATCCCTATTGTAAAGTCCTATTAAAAATAAATGTATCGCCCCCAGTGTCATCTCTAAAACCTTTATGATTTGAGAGATGATCGCTCCTAAAGTTTCCCTCTCTCTCCCCCTTCCCCGAATTCAGAGTTGTAGCTGACTGAAGGGAAATCCAGTCATAGATCATCAGGTGGCTCTGCAGCAGAGCCTCGATCGCGTTAATAAAGAAAAATCTTTCACTAAAACGGTCTTCTACGTGTGCTTGCAAACCAAGCACACGTAGAAGATCATTTCAGTGAAAGTTTTCTTTTTTATTAACGCGATCGCGGCTCTGCTGCAGAGCCACCTGGAAGTCATACGGCTGGCTTCCCTGCAGTCAGCTAGAGCGCTGACTACGGGGAAGGGGGAGGGAGAGGGCAACTTTAGGAGGGATCATCTCTCAAACAATAAAGGTTTGAGAGATGACACTCCGGGCAATACATTTATTTTTAATAGGACTTTACTATAGGGATTAGTAATACTTAAGTATTACTATCCCTTTAAACACTCAGTATATCTTCTAGAGTCTAACTGCAAAAAATAATTTGTTTCCCCATCACTTTTTCTCCACTGTAGTGACCTAGACTAAATAAATTATAAATGGCTGCACAAGTTACCAAAGACACTAAACTAAAGGAAAACTTCCCAAGTATATTGTCTACTTTAATGGACAGCAGACATTGTTTTGCAGAGGTTCATCTGTGTGACCCCCTAAACACTCTATGGAGGATATGCACTAAGGGGTAAAAAAGAGGTGATAAAGTGGATATGACTTCTCCAGTGATATTACTTCTCCAGTTCCTATTATATTTTATAGAGCCAATGCACTAAGATCTCCATCTTTGGAAATCAGCTCCATAGAATAATATAGAAAGTGGAGAATTGATATCACTGGAAAAGTCATCTCTGCTTTATCACTGTCTTATCATACCTTATTGCATCTCCCCCAATGAGTTTAAATTACTAAAAAAATAGAACTTTTAGTGAAAAATATATATTGTGCGAGCCTTTTCCCATTGAGTAAAAGAATGGTACTCTCACTGATGGGAGATGCTTCATATAAATCTTATTATAGCTCAAAATGAACAACAAAATGCATTGATCTTTTGAGGTCTGTAGTACTTAATGTCCCAAGCTGTAGCTCTTCATAGAACTTGTGGCAGAAGCTGTGTCCTATTCTTTAGAATTGGAGTATGGATGTGTTTTGTGTATACTGAGTGGGTGGCAGGAAACCAGAGCGCCCATTAAATGAAGGTTAAACCCAGCGCTCGGCTCTCTACTGCCATGCCCCTTCTGATATGCTTTTACTATGTGGCCTATGGTATGTGCCCTATGTATTACATTGTAGCCTGAAGTCATGTATTACATTACACTGTTGTATATTTTCCTGTACTTTCCTGTGTACATAGAATTTGGATTCTCAAGTATCAGTTACAGCTAGAATGCTAATTGGTTCAAGCTGTCAGAGCATTTCACGTTCAAGGATTTTGCCTGGCTTTGAATAGGGGAACATTGATTGGAGATTATAGTAAGGTCCCTGATTGGTCCTCTGGGGCTTCTCCTGATAGGATTATGGTGTCAGTGGCCACAAACCCTAATTTGACTATGTAAACAAGAATGCCAGCTGGGAGTGTGTAAAATGCTGTATTCCCTGCTACTAAAGTCATCTTGTTCTACCCTCCTTAATACAAGTCTTAGCTCTATAACTAGGGGGGGGGGACTTGACTGTGCCAGGGAACCTTACCCCAGCCTCTGCAAGAGCTAACCCCTTGCTTCACCATTCTGCTGGCAAGCTTCTCCAGGGAATCTCACCCTGGGTTCTGCAGTTGAATCATTAGGTCTACTAGTCTACGATTAAAGAAAAACAAATTCGGGGCAGATGACCAGCAGGAGCTAACGGCATGCTGAGTGGAAGTTGAAGAAAAGTGAGAAAAATTTGCTGCATTACTTTTGGTGAAAAACTGACTATTTTTCGCTTATTTCATGAAAGTTTTCTCCTTTTCACCAATGCCAAATGTTCCTCCTTTTCACCAATTCCAACAAAATTTTCACCAATATTTCCTATGGTACAACATTTCCCACCACAGTATTACATCTTCTGAGGGCTGCAGTGGAGAAATAAGTAGCTGAAAGTCAAAGTTGTGAGTCCTACAGTAACATGTGCCTTGAAAAATTTGTTAACACGAGGAGTACCTTTGTCCTTGCCCACATCACTAACTTCCTGCTTAAGTAACACTGGAACATATTCATAATGTTGTCAAGAGAAAAAAAAAAAGAAAAGTACAATATACAGAGTAACAGATGTGTATGGTAGTGGTGGTGGTAGACTGGCATGGTGTGATTGATTTGTGTGTGTTTATATATGAAAATGGAGTCTTACCTCCTATATAAAGCCGCTCCTGAGGCTGGTGATGTCATCACCCTCAGTAACCTGATTGGTCACTGATGAGTGGATGCACCACATTGGTCACTGGAATGTGCGAGTGACAACTTATGCACAAATCATAGTGGAGTGATAAGACTAGAGTGAAATATCTAGTAACTTGTAAAGAGCAATAAATTCAGTAACAATGTAAGCAATATAAAATACTAACTTGCAATCTCAATGATAAAGAGGGGAATGTGACAACAAACCAGTAAATGTACTGAGGTGTCAACCTGGAGGTCAGATCGCACGCACACATGCTTAAGAAGCTGTGAGTTGGCCCATTTGGTTTACTATATCCATTGATCCATAGGGATTGTCTACCTGGACTTTCATATACATGTATGGAGAGAGTGCTTTCCAAATCTTATCCACAGATTATCCTTTTCAAGGAGGTGCACCATCATGTCTGAATCCACAATTCTCCTTTTTCACATTTTTTGTACAGAGTCTCAATACACTGGTTGGTGACACAACACGCAACACAGGCTATGGAAGACCCTCCATCGGTCACTATTTTGAAACAACCAACAGAACCTTTGTCTTTTTCCACTACGGAGGTTGAGAATATCCTGTTTATGACATCTCCAAGGTAAGGCACCCCTCAATCCTTTTAACAGTTTAAACAAATTATAGCAACTTGAGACAGATCTACACCTTCATGGTGTTTATTTGTTAGATTACTATCGCGCTAAACATATCTCTAGAGGCTTCCATATTACCAACATCCCCATTATCGGGTGAACAAATCCAGAATTTTGCCATAAATGGTGTTGCATTTTGAACATGTGCTCTTATAATCTGATACTGTTTGTAATAGAGGAAGTTTCTAGGGAGTTAAAATTGGTAAGGGAAGAAATCACCATTTTTGAACTAACACATTTGCCCACCTTGAATGCTGATTCAGTAAACCATTTGAAGCTATTGGAGACAATTGAAACCTACAAGAGTGAACTACATCGCTTTATATTTGCTAAGGTTCTTAAAGTAAATCAAGACTTTAAAGAGAACAGAGTCTACAAGTGGCTCACAGGTACACAAGATAGACCTAGATACACTCCACGCTTGCGTAGAAATATTATCAAACCCAATATACGACCTGTAGACAATTCCTCCAGTAAATCTTCAGATTTAGACCCTGCTCCCACAGTGGTCGCCCCTAAGGAGACTTTTTTAGGGGTCATCACCAGATCAGCTGCAAATGCAAAAGACCCCATCCCAAAAGGGGCAACTCTAAACAAAAGAGTCATAAACAAACCACCAATAAAGAAGACATGGTGTTTAATCTCAGCTTGCATCCTCTATCAGCAGCAGAAATGAGTATCCTGTCAAAAGGCCTTTAATTTGTTCTTGTAACACATCAAAATCAGTTCAAAACCTTGATTGAACTATACAAATTCCAATGGAACCTAAAATTGAAGGATCATTTTCAAAACTCCACCGATAAGGGTGGTATTTCTTTTTCACCCTTAGCACTTTTGACCCACCACGCATTAACCTTGTGTAGTTGTGTGTCTCACTGACAGACGCAGCAGTTGGTCAAGCTGCTATCATGCTCCATTATGCCATTGCAATCATCAACACTAGAATGCGACTCACTGTCATCTTAAGTTTTATATATATGTTTTGTTTTTAACTTACTGGTGCTGTGGTGGTAGTGGGACCTTTGGTGGAACCTTGCCAAACTGCATGCTCCCCAGGAGGAGAGTGATCATGCTCATTAATTGCATAAGCTGCAGCAACCATGGCTGTAGTTAGTTTTCGAACTACCACTTTACTCCCACGTACCTATACTGCTCCACCTTTCCCCCTACCCCTGCATCATGTGCATTTGCTGGACATTACTCCACTACTGTGTGTGTACACAACTGATGGAGCGTGATGTCTTGCCTTAGCCCCCAACAAAATTCTCAGTGTCATCTGCTGTCTATCAAGTCTGCCTGAGTGACACAGCTCATGTCAGGCTCCCAGTCAGTTGTCTGTCACTAATATATTCATTTATTTTTTTTTATTTTTTATTTTTTTTTAAGTTGTCTATCATATCTTATCACAGTCTGTCCCCCAAAACAACATTGTAACTAAAAAACAAAATCAACAACTTCCCCAGCACAGAGACAATAACAGCAAGATCAGCAAGCAAATTGGACCCCAGCTGCATGTGTCTTGTCAGTCAGTCACACCAAATTTTGGGGTATTTGGGGTCAACCTCCTTCCTCCCTTCTTCTCCCCCAGAGTGCCCCCAGACTCCCCTAATACAGAGAACAAATGTTCTAGCTAAAAGACTCCCTCAACTAAGCTTCAATTCCCCATTATTTGCCTATATTCTCTAGCACAAAAACATGCTACTTTCTCCTCTCACAAACACAGAGAGCCTGACACCCTCTTATAAGCCTGCAGGAAAAAGAAGAGAAAACTGCCATGTGGTGGGGATCAATTTAGTCTTCCCATTGATTTCATTATAATGAGCTAGTCTAGAAAGCAGGGAAACTACATTTTTCTCAGAAAAAATGTTGTCAAGCTGGAAGTGCCATTTTTCACTGATTTTTGGTTTGAGGCAAAAGTTTTCATCCATCCCTAATGCTGAGTACCTGTCTCATCCGTGCCTATGTTTTTATTTGGAGTGTCCACCACTGAACCTTCTGATTGGATTGTTCGTGTTTTTCTACCAGGCTTCCGTGCAGGTAGATGCACGTTCTTCAAGCTATTACCAGTTTCTTCCTGAAATTGTTCCAGGGTTTTGACCTTGGCCCATCTACAACCTTGTTCTGTCTTGCCCTTCTGTCTTGATCCTAAGACTCTCCAGTACCTAACCTCCGCTTTTTCTGCAACCAGTCCTGCTTCTATGACTCTCAGGAACTCAACCTCAGCCTGTCTATGACTAATCCTGTTTCTACAACTCTCCAGTATCTGGCCTCGGCTTGTTTACGACTAATCCAGCTTCTACAACTCCTCCGCTAAAAACTGATGGAATCAAGCAATTCAAATGCCAGCACTGGAATGAGAGCAAGTGTCGGCCTCCCAGGTGTCCTAGGAATATACTGCTTGGAACAGATAGACGAAGTTATAAACTTGTAAGGTATGTAATTAACTTTATTTTTTTTAACGAGTTTCGCATCTCACCTGGCCACTTCATCAAGCGGTTATACATACTTTTAACCCTGCCTCAGTCCTTCGCTACTCATGTTGCCAGAGTGGCCTTTATGATTTCTCTCTTAAAAGAGGAGTCATTGGCATGGGCATCCCCACTGTGGAATTCCGAGCCCTCTCCTATGAAACAGAATGGAACATGAGGGCTCTCAAGTCGACCTTCAGTAAAGGCCTAAATGAAAGCATCAAAGATGCATTGACCTGCCAGGAAATACCAGAAAATTTAGAGATATTAATTTCCTTATATTTGGAATTGGACAGTAGAATGCTCAAACGTCAACAGGAAAGTGATCGTTATTGGAGATCCAGAGAGGTCCCCCCACTGGAACATCTCCTCTTCCAGATTATCCCCCTGCTAAAGCCTAAGGAAATAAGAGAGGTCACCACTCTCTGATGAAGAGAAGTCCAGACTCCCAACTTTAGGGCTATGCATTTACTGTGACCAGAAAGGTCATCTCTTTAGGCACTGTCTGACCAGTCTGGGAAACTCCAAGGCTTGAGGAGTCCAGGAGACACTCCCTCAAGCCTTCAGAGAACCTCCCAAAGTACAGTCCATAGATTACTGGTACCAGTTACTATATCTTGGGAGGGGAATCAGTCACCACTATGGTGTTTGTCGACTCGGGTACCACAGGAATCTTTGTGGACTCTTGTTTTGCCCATTTCCATCAGATTCATTTTAAGGGTAAAACTGAACCCCTCTATTTCTCAGTGATTATCAGGCAAACTTTGTGCAAAGGACTTGTGCCCCACGAGACTGCTTTGCTAACACTTCACACAGGAATTCTTCATAAAGAAGAGATCCAGTTCAACATTATTGAATCTCCCGCTGTCTCACTCATCTTGAGACTACCTTGGCTCCAAGGATTGATTGGCATTTGGAAGAGATTGCCTCCTGGACTCTTACCTGTCATGAATGTATCTTTTGAAACACACAATAGTAGCTACTACCCACACTTAGGTGGTTTCTAAGACCCTGGTCTCGGAGGAGTACTGGGAGTACTTGGATAGGTTCTCCAAGGGTAAATTTGATCTCCTTCCTCCTCATAGGGAGAATGATTGCCCTATTGACCTGCTCCCAGCAACTATACCACTCGTGGTAAAACATATCTCCTGTGCCACTGACAGAATAAAAATCAAGCCTCGTTGAAGTATATTGAGGATAATCTGTCTAAGGGGTTTATCCACCCTTCTGCTTCAACAGCAGGAGCTGGTTTATTTTTCTTGGGCAAGAAGGATGTAGGTCTTCTACCCTATGTCGATTACTGTGGCCTGAATCAGGTTACTATGGAAAACAGATATCCTCTGCCCGTGATCTCTGAACTTTTTGAAAGGTTACTTAGTGCCACAGTATTCACTAAGCTTGATCTGAGAGGTGCATACAACCTTATCCGAATCCATCAAGGAGAAGAATGGAAGATGGAATTTAACACTAGGTATGGACATTACAAATATGTAGTAATGCCCTTTGGCCTTTTTAATGCCCCGGCCATCTTCCGAAGCTTCATCAATGCAATGTCGTCTTCAAGGATCTTCTTTCATTGTATGTCATGGTATATCTGGATAATATCCTAGATTTCTGTCCCAACCTGGAACTTCACGCCATTCACATCAGAACTATTCTCCAAAGGTTGCAGGAGAATCTCTTGTTTATGAAAGCAGAAAAATGAGAATTTGAGAAGGATCAACTTACCTTCCTTGGATATGTGATTTCTGCTTCTGGTCTCCAGATAGACCCTGGGAAGGTCTCAGCCATAGTCACTTCCTGGCCTCAACCTACCACTCTATGCAGAATACAACATTTCTTGGGCTTCTCAAACTACTATCGGAGATTTATTCAGATATTCTCCAAGATCGCTGCTCCCATCACAGCATTGACTCACAAAGGAGCTAACCCCAAGGTATGGCCACCGGATGCTCTCTCAAGTTTGCTTTCTCTACTGCCCCAGTCCTCCATTTTTCTGACCCTAGTAGGCCTTTCTGGGAGGAAGTGGATGTGTCTGAAGTCTTAGCTGGGGCTCTCTTGTCTTAGCGGGATGAAGGTTTCCCTTATCTCCAACACTGTTCCTATTTCTCTAAGAAATTCTCCGCAAAGGAGAAAAATTATGATGTTGGTAACAGGGGTTCCCTTCACTGTGCTGCAGTTCTTGGAGAAGGCCAAATGTTTGAATCCTTGCCAGGACAGATAGGCTCTGTTTTTCACCCGGTTCTATTTTGTCATAACCTACCAGCCTGGTCCAAAGAATTTTAATGCAGATGCCCTATCAAGGCAGTTTCCTGAATCTCCTGACTCCTCATCAGAACCTGTAACTCCTAAACACCTAATCACTGCCAGCCTCTGAATCAACGTAATAAGAAAAAACAAATGTTTATAGGAGCTGTATGTGTATAGATGACACACCAGCCCCTATTTTGGAGTGTGCTACTCTGTACATATGTGACTCCCAGACACAAACAGTTCTGTCAATAATGTATATGAACAATGTCACAAGATAGTTCATTTTCATAGTTCTTCTTAGAGGGTCTGCTGCTGTATCCTGGTCACTAGGCTATGTGACCCCAAGATGCCATCTGACTGCTGTAAACACAAGAAAAGATAGAGACAGAGCAAAAAGCTCCTCTAAGAGTAATCTCCTTTGTAAACCAGTTCCAATATTCAAATAAACAAATTAACCCCTTCAGGGTGGGTACTCACTAGAGCTTGAGGCTTAAGCAGCCTCTGGGTTCTATCACCTGTAGTTTACATTCTTTTCCTCCTCCGTTGGGTATGATCTTAAGCTCTGGTATCTGGATCTTTTCTTTCCAACTTCCAATTTCCCTCCGAGGTATAGTGTATAAGAAATAGACACTACTGCCTGGGCTATTTTAACTTAAAGCCTCTATTTATTGGCGGTAGTACAAATTATTCTCAATAAATATCTTTGTACCTAAATAGCAATGTCGGGAGATCCTTCACTGGGCCCATCCAACTCCATATAAGGGACATCCTGAGATGCGGCTCCGACATTTTTGGTGGCCCTCTCTTCATTGTGACACCACTTCATTTGTCCGGTCTTGCACTACCTGTGCCAGGAATAAATCATCTCACTCCAAACCTCCTAGTGTATGGCAACCACTAACCATTCCACAACAACCTTGGACTCACCTGGCCTTAGAACTGGTCTACCACCTTAGTTGTGGTGGATCAGTTTTCTCATCAAGCACATTTCCTACCTTTGCATGGACTACTATCGGCACCAGAGTTGGCAGAAATATTTGTGAAGGAAATATTTCAGCTTCATGGTATATCCCATAAATTGGTATCAGACCAAGTTATCCAATTTATTTGTTTCTCTTCCTCATACCATCCCCAGAGCAATGGTCAGATGGAGAGAACCAGTCAAACCCTGGAGACGTTCCTGAGATACTAAGTAAATGCCAACCACTCAAACTTGGTAGATCTCCGTCAGTTGGTGTAGTTTGGTTTTATCAACTTTTATCATAATATTCTGCACACTACCCCCTTCTTTACAGCTCTCAGGTACCATCTTCAAACTCTGCTACCACCTGACAACACTGGCAGGCTCCTGAGTTCAGGATCTTCAGAAACATTTGTTGGAGATACATCATCAGATTCAATTTTCAGTTGAACCCTACAAACAGACCTCAGATTCCTCTGGGAGTGTTGAACCTGAATATCAACCCGGAGATATGATCTGGCCTTTTGCTCAGAACCTGAGGATCTGCCAACTTTCCAGGAAACTGGGGCCCAGATTTGTCGGCCCGTTTCGCATCCGTTGCCAGGTCACCCTGGTTATATTCTGTCTTGATCTCCCTTCTAATATGAAGGTCTCTGACACGTTACATGTCTCATTACTAAAACCTGTGGTCCAGAATCAATATTCTTCTCCGGTAAGACACCCATCTCCAATAGTGGTGGGAGATCATCAGGAATATGCGGTTCAGAAGTTTATAGAATCTCTTGACATGTTCATGGGAAGTTGCAGTACTTGATTGATTGGAGGGGTATGGTCCTGAGAAGTGGTCTTGGAATCCAGCATCTGATGTTCATACTCCAGCCCTCATCTGGGCTTTAAACTGGTCCAGGCATGGATGTCAAGAGTCCGGCCATTAAGGGGGGAAAACTGTAACATCCATGCCTATATTTTTCTTTGGAGTGTCCACCCCAAAACCTTCTGATTGTCTGGTTTGCATTTATCTACCTGGCTTTCCTGCAGGTAAAGCAAGATCTTTGAGCTATTTCCAGTTTGCTATTTGTTCATGATGTTGTTCCAGGGTTTTGACCTTGGTCGGTCTTTGACCTTGCTTTGTTTTACCCTTCTGTCTTGATTCTATGACTCTCTTGTACCTGACCACAGCATTGTCTACAACTATCCTGCTTCTATAACGCTTTGTTACTTGACCACGGCATTGCCTATGACTATCCTGCATCTATGACTCTCCAGTACCCTCCTCGGCTCTGTTTACAATTATCCTGCTTCTACAGGTCTCTGATGCCCGACCTTACCTTTGTCTACGACTAATCCTTCTTCTACGACTCTCTGGTACCCAACCTTGGCCTGTCTATGACTAATCCTGCTTCAGTGACTCTCCAATACTCAACCTCAGCCTGTCTACAACTAATCCTGCTTCTACAGCTTCCTGGTATTCGACCTCCACCTGTCTACGACTAATCCTGCTTCTGTGATTCTCCAATATCTGACCTTGGCTTGTTTACAACTAATCCTGCTTCTATTACTTCCCAGTATTCCACCTCGGCCTGACTACCTACTTACCTGCTTCATCGACTATCCGGCATTCAACCACAGCTTGTTATCCATATTTTAGTCATTTGAGTGGTCTGGCTCAAGTGGTGTTTGGGTGTTCTCATCCAGCTATCAAGCTTCTGGGGCTGCACCTTTAATTCCAGCTCTGCTGCAGCAAGGGTATACTCATCACTATCACCTCTACCAAGCAACACTCTCAAACCAGCACTCTCTATCTGCTAGCAGACCACTCAGGTGTTGTGAGAGCCTGACACCATTTTATATGCCTGCAGGAAAAAGAAGAGAAAACTGCCATTTGGTGTGGAAAAAGTCAGTCTTCCCACTGATTTCAATGCAATGAGCTAGGCAAAAAATGCAAGAAAACTGCACTTTTCACTGGATGTTTTTCAGTAAGAGGGAAGTGCCATGTTTCACCGATTTTGGTTTGAGACAAAAGTTTTAACCCATCCGTAATGCTGAGTACCTAAGTAGGAAGGACTTGGATTCCATCACAGAAAGCAATAACAACAGAGCCACCTATTTTTATCAAAGAATTTTGATTAAAAAAATCAAACAAGTTATAATAACTTCTGAAAGAAGCAAATCATATCAGTGGAAATTCAATTCATTTACACAGCAGGGAAACCCATAACAATTATATTATATATTTTCTTAGGAGCTAGTATAATAACCACAATCATTCCACTGCAGTGGAACATAAAGGGCTGCTCACAAATAACACTAGTGAAAAGTTTGTTTCCGATTGGACCACACATTATAATAAATAAATCTTCCCTTTGATCCCAGCTACTGTATATGATGTATAGAAAACAAATCTGTCCACCACAAAGGATTCTTTACGCTTCACTGTTTTGAAGTGTTTTTATTTTCTTTTTTCTTTTAACCCCTTAAGGGGTTAAACTCAAGATGAACAAGCAAATTACTATGCTCTTTATTGAATGCAAATGTCTTAAACTTCGTTCGAGTTAGTAGTTTGTGCAGTTGCCAGCTAAATATGAATGATTACAGATGTGTGTTTTCTTTTGCATAAGGGGGATATAAAAAAAGAATGGGCATGATGATGAGAAGGATTTTGGCCTAACCCATTGGATACTGAGATGTTTTCTAGTACATTGCTTTGCAATGCAATAGAGATATCGCTAGGGGTTAATAAAAACAGAAAGCACAATTTGGAAGCCTTCCCTGGGGAATTGTAATAGCCCATCTTATTATAGCTACATTATCTAAAATAAGATTAATTGTACTTAATACTATTCCTATCAATTCCAATTCAACGAAAAATGATGTGAGACATCATTACTTACACAGACCATATTCATGTGCTTTTGATTAGGAATACGTCTATAAATCTTATACACCAATAAGCTGTTCTCCTTGAACAAAGTTCCAGTGTTACTGATGATATTTTTTTGGCTTTTTGTTTTTGGTAATGTTTGTTTCTCTCTTAATAAATAAGCTCATTTTAAACATGTAACCTCATCATGTCAGGCGAAAAATCAACAGTTATTACTGGGCTGCAGTTTTATTTTGTCTAAATCTTTCTGTAACATAGTAACATACATTCTAACACAGCTGATGAGACTGAAAAAATACATAGATCCATCAGGTCATCGTATGTCATATTTCCTTTGTTGATCCAGTGGAAAGCAAAAAAAAAAAATATTCATGCCATTTCTAATCAAGCCCCAAGTGGGTAAAATTTAAATTCTTCCTGACTCCAAAAGGCAGATTCTTCCTTGTACCAGATTCTGCTCTGAAACCAACTGTCATAATTCTCAATATTGTTCTGAGCTAGAAAACTATCCATTACTTTTTGAAAGCAACTACAGTATCTGCAAGCACAGCATCCTGAGGCAAAGAATGCTATAAAATTTAGTGTAAAAAATCCCTGCCTTTGTTTTAGTCAAAAGGATATTTCCTCTAGTCTTAATAGATGCCTTCTTGTTTGTTAAGTAAATATCCTTCCTTAGGGAGTTCTTTGTATTGAGTTTAAATATATTTATATATGGTAATCATATCACCCCTTAGATGTCTCTTCTTTAATGTAAATGTCACAACCTACCTACTCCTTCATTGGTTCAAGTGTTCAAGCCCTCTCTCCTCCCTGTTCTTTCCATTGGCTAGATGCCCTTTTTATTCTGGTACGTTGCTACGTCTGATTACCCGACTGCCCTACAGTTACCCTCTTTTGGTTCTGCCAGCCGCAGTACCGAGCATTACTAGCCTTTGATCCCCTCTTTTGACCTCATCTGTGTTCCGTTCTCTGATTTTGTCTTTCTTAATTGCTGTAGTGCCATCTCCTCCTCCTTCTTGTATTCCTTTTCTTGTCTATTTTTCGGTCTCTTTTAATGTATGGTCTGCTTATCCCTCAGCATCCTACTTGCTCTCTCTATCAGGTTCCTCTTAGGTTACCTACTCTAGTCTTCCTCCTCCTTCCTCTTAAAGGGGCTTAGACTCTTTCTTTCAGTTCCCTATCAGGTCTGATTCTTAAAGCTGTACCATATTATTTTTTTAAAGGGATATCCCCTTTTTTTACTCCTCTTTCTCTTTCTTACTCTCTCTCTCTCTCTGAGTTTTTTTTTCTTCTTTTACCTCCCTCACCCTTGTCTCTCTCCTTTCTCTCTCTCTCTCTTTCTCTCTCTCTATTTTGCTTTTAGCTCTTGCCTTATTTCTTTCTCTCTTTTTTTCTAAGATCAGCTGAGGGTGTGCTGTTATCACCTGAACCATTGGCACCAAAGCTACCCATCCTGATTCCTTTCCGGCTCAACTGGGGAGAAATTACCTGACCTCACGGTCGGTATCTTTCATACAGCTAAGACTGCAGCAGGGGTACCACAGGATGCTGACTTTGATCCTTAGCTCTGCTCTCCAGCTTTGCACCACAGCCACAGTTTTAAGCAGTCAGGTCAACATGTCAGGAAACAAACCCATTTTGGCTAGCCTCTCTATAACTCAAATCCTATAATCCTTTTATCAGTTTTGCTGCATGTCTCTGCACTATTTTTGTTGCATGTCTCTGCACTTATTCCAGTTCAGTAATTAATTAAAACTGGTGCCCAAAACATCCTATAATCACAGGGCACCATGCCTGATGATAGTGAATCAATAAACCTTAAGTATAAATGCCATGTTATTACTGAACTAGGTTCCTTTAGAAGCCTTCTGTGAACACCATCAGGTCCAGGTTCTTTATTCACCATAACTTTTCCAGTCTAATTAAGCCAGTAAGCCATATACATGATGTAGGAAAATCTATGATAATCTCTGTTTGCCTATAGCCTGCAATTGTTGCTTCCTTTTTATATACAGCAGAAATGAATGTGTTTAAGGTGTCAGCCATTGTCTTAACATATTAACAGGACCAATATAAACCCTAGTCTTCTTGCTATTTATATACTTGTAGCATTGTTTACAATTTTTTTTGCTCTTTTTTTTTGTAATGTTTCCTGTTTTAAAGCAGAACTTTCACCCCAAATAAAGTCCCCCCCCAATAATTTGTCATATAGCAATAAGCTTAGAAACAGTACTATTATCCAGCATCACAGCGTTATTAAGAAATCCTACTTCTTCTGAGAATGACGTCCAGGCATCAGCGCAGACGTCTTGGCTTAGAGACTTCTGCGCACCTGAGCTGTTTGTCCCGGTCTCCTCTAGGAGGCATTGTGTTGTACATCAAGGTAACAGAAAGGGACTGATGGCACAGACGGGCAGATGCCTCTAAAGCAAGAAGCCTGGCCGTCAGTCTCAGAAGAAGTAGGATTTCTTAATAACACTGTACTTATGCTGGATAATAGTACTATTTGTAAGCTTATCGCTATATGAGTAATTATTGGGGGGGACTTTATTTGGGATGATAGTTCCATTTTAAATGTTAGCTAGCCAGTTCCTTATATTCAGATTCTAGTACATTCTTTATATTTTTAAATTAAGCTTCTGACCCTGTTTCCTATTTCTCATTTCACTGCAAACCTCTTTATTGAGCCACATTGGTCTTAGATTGCTCCTCTTGTATTTTTCCCCCAGTGGTATATATCGATACGTATATTTATTTGAGAGCATTTTAAACAAATTCCATCTTTGTTGTGCATTTTAATCTTTGAAGATTACAATCCATTGACCATCCTTTAATACTGCTTTTAGCATTATAAAATAGCATTTTAAAAGTTTAATGTTTTGGTTAAATCCTTGTTAATGCATTTTCCCATAACATTTTTCAAAGGATACCATATTGTGGTCACTGCTGCTTCTTAAATGTTTCATTTGAATAAGATCCTAAAGCTATTCTATGAAAAGCAACAAAACAAATAGGGGACACCAATAGCGCCTTATCACACTGATAAAAAGTATCAATTTATAACGAATCGTACTGATATAATGGCTGCACATATGTATATACACATACACAGCAAAATAAGCTTGCAAATAATTTTCTACCATCTCTGCTAGGTGCTTGCAGAAAACTGCTATTGTCCTTGCAGGTGAAACAAACAGGAACAGCTCCAGATTTTGTATCCAGTTTCTTGAAATACACTCTTATTGGACTAATAAAATCAACGTGATATAAAATATTAAAAACCCATAATTCAACGTGTAGTAGCGCTCATCGCTGATTTATCAAGATATGCAGGTTATTTGCCTATAGAGGCAATATATAAATAAATATATAAAAAACAACAGTTTAAGCTGTAATATATTTGGAACAAACCATGTCCCAGCAGTAGAAGTACCCTTGTTTAACTCAGCAGGGAAAGCAGTATAGTACATATTTTTCTCATAATAATAGTTTCCTTCTTCTTTAAGTCTTAGCATATAGTCTTGGAAGGTTTGGATGCTCCTGTACCCCTGTGTATGGTGTGTCCAACTTGATAAAAGGGCTACACAAAATAACACAGCAAATGGAGAGAACTCTCTCCCCTCAGTGCATCCTCTCAGTGTTAAGAATTTATCTTACCGCTGGAAATTATTTTTAATTCATTTGTACTATTATTTTGACTACCAAGATAATCAATTGCTAGACGATCAGCTATTGGCAGCTACTATTCCAATCGTTTCTACCCAGCTGCTGGCTGGCAGGGGATGATGGGGGATTGTAACTTAAAACCAGTGGATATCCAGCCATACCATAACATTTTTTAAGTGGGCTTTCAGAAATAGACATATTAATAGTTTATATTCATCATTTAACAAAATGCATAGTGAATGAACAGAAGAAAAAATCAATATTTCGAGTGACCATCCTTTGCCTTCAAAACAGCATAATTTCTTCTAGGTACATTTACAAGGATTTTGTAGCCATATAGTTAGGTGTATGATTAAACAATTATAGCAAACAGGTGCTAATGATCGTCAGTTTAATATGTAGGTTGAAACACATTCATTAACTGAAACAGGAACAGCTGTGTAGGAGGAATAAAACTGGGTGAGGAACAGGCAAACTCAGCTAACAAAGTGAGGTTGCTGAAGACAGTTTAATGTCAAGAGTCATGTACCATGGCAAGACTGAACACAGCAACAAGACACAAGGTAGTTCTACTGCATCAGCAAGGTCTCTTCCAGGCAGAAATTTCAAGGCAGACAGGGGTTTCCAGATGTGCTGTCCAAGCTCATTTGAAGAAGCATAAAGAAATGGGCAGCACTCAGGACCGTAGATGCAGTGATAAGCCAAGGAACTTAGTGCAGCAGATGAAAGACACATCATGCATATTTCTCTTCACAATCGAAAGATGTCCAGCAGTGTCATCAGTTCAGAATTGGTAGAGAACAGTGGGACCCTGGTATACCCAATCTACTGTCCAGAGAAGTCTTATCAGAAGTGGTCTTCATGGAAGACTTGCGGCCAAAAACCCATACCTCCAACATCAAAACAAGGCCAAGCTACTCAGCTATTCACGAAAACACAGGAACTGGGGTGCAGAAAAATATGGCAGCAGGTGCTTTGGACTGATGAGTCAACATTTTAAATATTTGGCTGTAACAGAAGGCAGTTTGTTTGCAGAAGGGTTAGAGAGTGGTACAAGAATGAGTGCCTGGAGGCAACAGTGAAGCATGGTGTCGGTTTCTTGCAAGTTTGGGGCTGCATTTCTGCAAATGGAGTTGGGGATTTGGTTAGAATTAATAGTATCCTCAATGCTGAAAAGTACAGGCAGATACTTATCCATCATGTAAAATCATCATTTAATATATCTGTATAGTGCTATATAAGGACAAAAGTCAGTTGGGATAAAATATTTTGTGACCATAGGTATAATAAATAAGGCTATGCACTATTTTGTATCCAGGCAAATTTGCAAGTTTCATTACAGAAAAACAAATTTGGTATCACAGCATCTGATTAGGGAGAGATAGATTAAAGGGGCAGGTTCCTGTTGAGTAAAACAGAAGTACTCCATACGGGAGATGCTTCTTTCAAAATGTATCACAGATCTAACATGCACTTTTCTGATAGCTTGAATTCAAGATGTTTTGTTACTATGTTGTAAGCTTTTGCCTACAGCACTTAGCTCTTCACAGGCAGCAACAGAAAAAGCTGCAAAACACCTTGATCTCAAACGTTCAAAAAAATGAAAGTTTGGCTAAAATAATCTCCCTGCAGTGAAAACTTACTTCTACAATATGTATGTTTTCATAAGGGTTTACTGCCCCTTTTAAAATCCTCAATATGAAGAAGACTTTTTGGGCCTTATGTATGAAGATAAAGTGATGCAGTCCTGGCACAAACCAAAAGAACCATGGGGACAAATAAACAGTCTCATTGTCTCACATGGAGCTTTTTAACACATGCGTTGGAGACCTCTCTAGCACCAAAAGTGTTAAAACTCCTTCTAACTCAATGGAATCATGGGAGTACTATGCTGTTCATTTGTTCAAAAATTACTCCACTTTTCACTTATGCACATGTCCCAGTTAATACACTTTTGGACGATGGTTTAACTTTTGAGTGTCAGGGAGATATCCAACTCATTTTAAATTAAGTGCTGGGCAAAAGAGCCATTCTTATTATGTTCTGTAGATTTAGACTATATTTTTATTCTATATTGTATGGTATATCTCTTTGTTTTAATCTTTTTTTTAGCATGATGAAGTGAGTTTTTCTATTACTGAGATATGCTAAATATTATTATACCTCTGGCACTCAAACGGTTAAGCAATGTCACTTAAATAATTAAGCAGAAGTGACAGTACTCAACCCTTTAAGAGCCAGTGAGGTGTCCAATGCATTGCTTTGAGCTTATGACCAGAAATGTGCATTTACATGTACAGATTCCCATATGCTTGCCCAAAACATTCAGACTTAAACACGTGACCCGAAGGTCATGTCCAGGAAGGTCATGATATTAGGAGTAATGATAGACAATAGACTCACAACAATATGCAGTGTCATTAAGCAGCTGCAAAAGGCAATACAGTATAAAAGTATGAAAAGGGTATAGATGTATAGGATGGAACAAATTCTACCTCTTTATAAATCCTTGGTAAGGACTCATGTAGAATATGAAGTACAGTTTTGGGCACCAGTTTTTAAAAAATAGATTATTGAACTGGAAAAAGTACAGAGGCGAACAACAACAACAGTATTAGTTGTAAAGAGAGGCTAGTCAAACTGGTTATATTTAAACTAGAGAAGACATGTCTAAGTTGGTGGGTATGATTAATATTAATAAATAAGTTAGTGACCAATAACTCTCTAGAGAACTATTTACTCAAATAGCTTAGCAAAAATCACAGGGTCATCTGTAAAGACTAGAAGAAAGGTGCTTTTGACTAAAACAATTGCATGGATTTTTTTTATTAAGGGGAGTAAGGTTTTTGGATTTTTTTATGAAAGTATTTTACCAGGAAGTAGACACTGAGATGCCTCTCATTTTCAAGTATGTCCTGATAGTTATTTTATCTACTCAGAAGGATGAGTTGACTAGAACCTTTTACCCTGAGGTTTTGAACAGATTCTACAGCTGGTGTATTAACAGACTGAGTTATTTCACCAGTTATGGAGCCCTTTGCCATGGGAGGCTGTGTTTGGAGATATGTAGATATTTTCTTTAAAGTATTGGGTACCTTCCTAGCACAAAACAATGAGAATTATGACACTCTCAGTGCAGACAGGATGGAAAAAAAGGAAATAATCTGTTTACCTACTTAGGGCGTAATTGAAAGTGGCTACAGCAGGGCTTTTACCTTCTTAATCAAAAAAGGTGATATGGCAAAGGGTGAACTTGATGGATGCTTGCCTTTTTCAGCCACATGAACTATGTTACTATGTTGCTATGGGTACAATTTTGTGTGCTTTTGAAAATATTTTAATAATTTACTTTCACTGGTACCCTTTCCCTCTTTTATGAAATATCCCTGGCTGCTGTATGAAAGACACATGCCTAAATTAAAGAAATTAGGAGCCACTTCCTATAATTCCCCTAAAATTGACAAATGAAACAAAAGCATACAAATTTAGTTTACTGGCTGTAAAATAAAGACTTTGTGTTCTATTAATTAGCAGTAATAATAATAACAAATTCCATGAGTCATCCTTACTGGATGGCGAACAAAATCTCTAATAGCATATGTTACACAGCAGCAGATTTCAGCTGTAGAGAAGCAAATGAAATGCAATGCATTATTTAAAGCTTAACAACATAAAATTGCTAAGTGCCTATATTAAATCAAGATTCCCAGTTTTAACTGGCTGAGAAAGAGGTTCCCGCCTTATGGCTTCCCAACAGGGACGTTGATTGGTACTGACTGAGGGAACTAAAGCCATAGTTTTCATATGACTTGTCACCTTGACTTCAAGTTCATTCAAAACTGACTATTATGTTAGCCAAAAGATAAGCAGATACGTAGTTTGGAAGAGAGGCATACATATTTCTGGAAAAGTGACAGAATCTCTCTGTGTGGTTTGATATGCAAATTAAGCTCTGTTCTGTACTGAGAGCCTTATTAGCATAAAGTTAATGTGGAGCTACACTCAGAGAGTTCACCATACAGAAAGAAATATCAATTTCTCCTAAACATGATAAATGGCAGTTTTGACTGAAGTTTTCAAATATTCAAACTTGGATTCAATGTGACAGGTCCACTTTAAAGCCCCAGCTCTTGTTGCTAGCTTGAGGCTTATAATTGTGCTAATCTTTCTGCTATTAATAAGGCGGTTGGGCTGCATTAATAAGGCACTAGGTTGGCCCAGGCTCGAGGAAATTAAAAACTCCTCTGCTTCAGAATGAGACCTCTCTAATCTCTTCAGGCCTCTCTAACAGTATAGGTGTTAAATGGTGAGTTTCCACGGCCATTTCTTTATGCTGTGGTGAGATGAAATAAAAATGGCAGCAGTTAAGATATTGTTTTTTATATTTTATTACATGTACAGTCACAGTGGAAATATTAAGGGGGGAGGCTGCATTCAGTGACTCCTCACAGGCAGGTTATCTTATTCTTTTGAGGACTCTGTAGGTGCACAGTGCATTACATAGCTATGCCACTTTGGTTCTCAAACGTTACAAAGCAGAGGTTTACAAATAAACTCATTGAAGCTGATTAAATATACATATTTTCCATTGGTTTGAATGGGATTTTAATCAGATACTCACGCTTCCTCAGACTCCAAAGAACAATTGCACAGTATTAAATACCTAAATATGTGCTTTAATACTATGTATTTCCTAAGTCTGTAAAGCTACAGTTACTAAATTAACTAGGTTTTTGTTAGTGGCTATGGCTTTGTCAATAGCCAAAGTTTGCACTCTGCATTGTAAGAGGGCTTGGGAGGTGAGGGGAAGGCACTAGGGAGCTCTATGTCTGCCCCTCTGTCCCATGACATCATGAACTTCGCTGGTAACAATCAGTGGTGCAGAAGAAATCAGTCATATACACTATTTTCAAAAGACATTATAATGGCTGATTTCTCCTGCATCGTACAAGAGGGGCAAGTGACATTGCGGAGGGGTGAGGCCACCTTCAAAACAGACAGTAGTGTGAAGGTACAGAGACTGAAGCACAACACAGAGATGAGGAGATTAAGATTTCACATCTTTATGAAGCTGGTAAATAGAAAGTACCATAATGATAAAGAGAGCACTGGTGTCTATCAGACAGGCATTGTATTACTAGAATTCACTGTTTCAGAGCTCAGTGTAATTATATCAGTGCACACATAAAAAGCTCTGCTGTTGCTCCATGCTGATATAGCTACACAGACCAGGATGATTGGACAGTGGATAATAGACAAATCTCTGAAACAGCAAATTTGAGTACTGCCGAGGGTAGTGTCAATCCATGTCAGTAACAAGGTCAGTGACTCAGGGAACACAATTCGATTAGCACCACAATAATAGGTGCCTGGAAAACAGTGATGGAGCTAATATAGAGATTTCCCAGTGAAAGTAATATGTCCTTCCCAAACCCCACACTTAAGCAGCATGACACCACCTCTAAAAACAGCTGTGGATAAGGTCTCATAGTAGACACTATTAGCTGTATGGTGCTTTCTCCACCAAGAGATGACCACAATAAAACTGGGTCAGGTCTCAATAGTAACATAGTAAATTCATCAAATTCAACATTTGCCTCATAACCCAGTGACATGAGAATTTTATAGCTTTCCTGCTACCAAATAAGTTAGTCTTTATCAGACCTTCCTGATTTGCCTACTAATATACAGTATAACCCTGTATGTTTCCATTTGACAGAAATATATCTAATCGTACCTTAAATGTATCCATTGAATCTGCTATAACCACATCCTTGGGCAAGGAATTACATAATTTAACAGACGTTACTGTAAAAATACCTTCCTCTGCTGAAGTCGAATCCTCCTTTCCTCTAATCTCAAGGAGAGTCCCCTGGTTATTTGATCAGGCCTTGGGATGAATAGCTCACCGCAGAGATCCTTGTATTGAACTCTCATATACTTGTATTTTGTGATAAGATCTCCTCTTTGTTTTCTTTTCTCTAGAGTAAATAAACTTAGTTTGTCTAGTCGTTCCTCATGCATCAAGTCCTCTATTCCCTTAATTAATTTTGTTGCTCTTCGCTGTACCCTCTCCTGTTCTAGAATATTCTTTTTCAGAACTGGTGCCCAAAACTGCAGTGCATTGTCTAAGTGAGGACTTACCAATGATTTGTACAATGGCAAAATTATGTTATTCACTCATGCAATACCCCTTTTTATGAAAGACAGGACTTTGCTTTTGCTACTGTTATTTGACACTGGTCACTGTTTCCAAGTTTGTAGTTTACAAGGATTCCCAGGTCTTTCTCTAGCAAGGAATCCCCTAAATTGATTCCATTAAAGGGATAGTAATGTTTCATAATAAAAGCAGCTCTAATTAATCATCATAGTATTTGGACTTTGGAGAGTGTTATTTCAATTCTGTCAGAGTTTTAGTTCAAGAGTAATTCAATGACAAAGTGTCCCCCTCCCACCCCTTTTACTGATGTAACACTGTTCAGCCAGATCAGAAGGGAGGTTCCCAGGTAGACTGCAGAGAGGGACAATCTTCAATTAGGATAAGGGAAAAACCTGAGAAACTTGTCAAGGGGTGCAGGGCCTTCATTGTTCTCATACAAGGAAGATTGTCCCCTTCTGTTCTCTGTCTGGTATTACAACCAGATTCCCCATCCGAGAAGAGATGGCTTACACTAGGTAAAAAGGGCGGGAGGGGAAACTTTGCTTGTGAACATTTCTTAAACCATAAAGGTTTGAGAGATAAGACTTATATCGTTCTTCATGTTTTTTTAATGCCTACAAAATAAAATAAAGATAAAACAAAGTATTACTATCCCTTTAAGTTCATAAGTAGCATTGGGGTTTTTCCTTCCCAAATGCATATGCCATTTGTTTTCCCAATCTGGCATTTTATGTAAATCCCTCTGTAGAGAACAAATAGCCTGTTGTGAATTAATTACCCTGCATAATTTAGTGTCATCTCGCAAATACTTATATTTTGCTTTCTACACCTATTTCCAGGCAATTTATAAACATGTTAAAAAGTTTTGGACCCAGTACTGAACCTGAAGTACTCCACTCTCAACTTTAACTGTATTGGATAATTGTCCATTTACAACCGCACATTGTTCCCTATCCTTCAATTTTTTATCCACCTGCAAAGGTTATCCCCTAGCCCCAATTTCCTTATGTTATACCCAGGCCTTCTATGTGGCACGGTATCAAATGCCTAGTAAATAGTGTTGAGCGAGCACCCCGATGCTCGGGTGCTCGGGTGCTCTGACCGAGCACCGCCGGAGGCTCGAGTGCTCGGCCGAGCACTCGAGCCCCATTGACTTCAATGGGGCGACACGAGCATTAAACCAGGCACCCCCTGCTCTGATGAGGGGAGGGTGCCTGGTCAATGCCCCCTTCATCTCCACAATGTCCCCCTTCATCTCCGCAATGTCCCCCTTCATCTCCGCAATGCCCCCTTCATCTCCGCAATGTCCCCCTTCCACAATGTCCCCCTTCATCTCCACACTGTCCCCCTTCATCTCCGCAATGTCCCCCTTCATCTCCACACTGTCCCCCTTCATCTCCACACTGTCCCCCTTCATCTCCGCAATGCCCCCTTCATCTCCGCAATGCCCCCTTCATCTCCGCAATGTCCCCCTTCCACAATGTCCCCCTTCATCTCCACACTGTCCCCCTTCATCTCCGCAATGCCCCCTTCATCGCCGCAATGTCCCCCTTCATCTCCACACTGTCCCCCTTCATCTCCACACTGTCCCCCTTCATCTCCGCAATGCCCCCTTCATCTCCGCAATGCCCCCGTACCTCCAGTCCCTGGTGGTCCAGCGGAGCGTCTTCAGATCTGTGCCTCCTTCGGCACAGATCCCCGCCACCCGAACATGGCGGGCGAGCACATGGCGGTACTCGACGAGTACCGCCATGTGCCGAGCAGAGCGATGCTCGAGCCGATCCGAGCATCGGCCGAGCACGCTCGCTCAACACTACTAGTAAACCATAGTCTAACATTGTGAGGATCCGTGGTAGAGCTGTGTTTCACCTAGGGCGGAAGATACTTTTATGTAGGAAACAGACTCACTAAAGAGCACTGGAAGGCAGGAAAGGCATCAGATTTTCCTTTGTGAAACCTGTTTACTAAACAGAGAAAATTATCAGGCAGGTAACCAAAAGAACATATTTGCCTCCTGGTATTGCACATTACTGAGAGTAATGGGCGTGGCCATGCATAATCACTGAGCCCCTATAAATTATGTTCCCTAGGCAAAAATGAATTTTGCCTATGGGGAAATCTGGACCTGAAAATATGATTGCTTTAAAGGGATAGTATTACTTCAAAATTCCTATCCCTCATATTGTAGCCCTTAATAAACTGAGTGTCATGCCCCTCTAGCTCCTACCTCCATGTCCCAGCCATCCTCCGCTGCTGGGGGCTTCCCAGATGCTCCACGATCACTGAGTAGGCCGAAGCCACGGCCTCGAGTAGCGGTGTCTGCCCGCGGTTGCGATCGCGAACGCGATAGTGCGGTAGGCCTAAGCCATGGCTTAAAGTTGAAGGAGTCTCCAGGAAAGGTATCCACAGGGTGCCCAGATCAAACCATGGTGTTGTACACCTGTAGGGGGGAGGTGAAGCCTGCCTCTCTCATCAACTGTCCACCAATAGTGTGCCTCCAGGTAAACAGTGAGACAGGTGCTGTGGTTGCACACTCCTCTGTTGGCCAATCCAGTGAGAGGTTTGTTCAGCAGAGGGGAGGGGTGAAAACCCATGACACTATAAAAACCCCTCAGGCTGTGTCCACTTTGCTTCAGTGTTCCAGAACTTTGGTTCCTGTGTGCTCTAAGCTTCCAGTGCTCAGTGCTTCTTTCCTTGCTGTGCTACAGACCCTCTGCTGGATTTCCCATTGCCTGACCTTCTGCTTGCCTCCTGGACTTCCCTGCTTGCATGTTTCCTGACCTTGGCTAGTTTTACTGATTCTGCCTGATTGCTGCCTGCCCTGATCTTCTGGACTGTTTTTGACTACGCTTTGCTTAACCCTTGCACTCCCGTGCTGTCACTCCTGCCTAGGTGTTCTACCTGTATACCTCTGTGGATCACCTGGTAGGGGTGTCTGGCAAGAGATAGCATTCTGGCAAGAGATAGCATTCCCTTGGTTACCAAGCACACGTAGAAGACTGTTTCAATGAATCAGTTTTCCTTCCATAACGAGATATTGGCTCTCCTGAAGACCCTCCGCTTGATTCAGAGACCGGATTCTCCTGCTGGCAGCAGAACGCTGACAGCACGGGAGAGGAAACTTTGAAAAAACAAGGGTCACCCACTAAGACTTGAGGAAAGGAGATTTTGTCTACAACAACGGAAGGGATTCTTTATGGTAAGGACAATAAAGGTATGGAATTCACTGCCTGTGGAGGTGGTGCTGTCGAATACATTACATGCCTTTAAAAGGGGCCTGGATACTTTTTTAAAAAAGCAGAACATAGAGGGCTATGTATGTTAGTATTTGGATTAATATTTATTTAGGGCTTGTTGAGCCAAGGAGAAATCTGATTGCCATTTGGAGTCAAGAAGGATTTTTCCCCCATTGAAATCAGAATTTGAAATTGCTGTATTGAGGTTTTTTTGCCTTCTTTTGGATCAACGACAGTAAACAGGAATAGGAAAAAGGTTGTACTTGAACTACTATGTAAATATGCAACTATGTACTATATGTAACATAGAAAAAGGAGTCAGACAAGGAGATGCAATCTCCCTAAAATGAACAAAATGAACATAAAATCAATGGAGACTACCTACATTACTTCTGTTTTGCAGACAATATCATACTCTTTTCCAGTAGTCGTGAAGAACTGCAAGAAAGCATTGAAAAGCTGTAACAGGAAAGCAACATTTTTGTTCTGAAGATGAATATCAACAAAAATGCAAGTCACATTTAACAAATTTACCATACCAAGGGTAATCACAGTAGATGGACAACAACTAGAAGAAGTGGGAAAGTATGTTTACCTTGGACTGGAAATGTCAACAGATGGAAAATCTATAATGGAAATGGAGAGTTGAATAAAATTGGGATGGCAAGCATTTGGAAAACTTAGTAGTACTGTAGTACTAAGACAAATTTAACATGCCACCTCCAGCGAAATGTTTTTACCAGTTTGTCTTCCCAGTCTTTACATATGGCTGTGAAACATGGACACTGAATACCAAAGCCAGACAAAAACTTACGTTTACACAGAGTATGTATGGAGTGGCGAATTCTAAACATAACAAAATGAGACTGAAAAAAGCGTGCATTTATTCATCAGCAAACAAAGGTCTATTAAGGGCAAAGCTTCTGAAATGGAAATGGGCAGGCCACATTGCAAGAAGACCTGATAGTAGATGGACCAAAACATTTTGGAATGGATTCTACTCGATACTAATTGCTCAAGAAGGCAAATGCAAGATGGGTAGATGGATTTCCCAATTACGACAATACACAGTGGCAACAAAAGTCACAGGACCAAAGTTGTCGGAGGTTTGCTGAGGAGGCCTTCATCCTGCAGTGGACAGACAATGGCTGAAGATGATGATCGATAGATAGATAGATAGATAGATAGATAGATAGATAGATAGATATGTAGATAGATATACTCAATCTGGGCAGCACGCATGAGATATCACACATGGGCAGACAGATGAAAAATAAGCAACCTATTCTGTCTCATCTTCATACTGCCAAACTTTTTTTGTTCTATAGCTTACCTTCCTCATGGTACCTTGGGAAAGGTCCACTCTAGAACTGAAAATGTTTTGCAAAATGAAGATGTGACAGAATAAATTGCTTACTTTCAATGCTGTCTCCTGGAGGTCCAGGAGTACATTCATCAATACTACAGGGGACGTACACAAGGATTTAAATACTTTTATTTGTATAGTTAAGTTATTGTGTGCCACTGCCAATTCTCTCTCTATCTCTATTTTTCTCTCTGTTTGGAGGTGCAATAAAACTACAGCATTATGAAAACTTTTTAACTGAGATGTGGCCCTTGTTTGAAATAATTGCCCACCCCTGCTCTTAAAGATACCATAACTATTCTCTCTCACACACATCACTTTCCTAAAATAGCATGGAAGAGTTTAACAGGCATTTTGCCTATGGATTATATTTATAAAGCAGTTAAATCTGACAAGAATCCAGAAGACACCATAAGGTACATTCTCTCAAGTTTATTTTTTCAATGTCTTGTCAGTCTTCTTAGAATGTTTATTTGAAACAGATGGGGCCATGCATTGTACTATGAATGTAATCCCAGAAGAGTACTATGCTGTAGAGGTGATGAACAGACGCTGGGCTTCCAAACAGGAAATCTCTTTATTTACTCAGATTATCATCACCCAAAACTCAGCATCAACATACTCTTAGGGCACCGTTAGATTCATTTTCCCATCCAAAATAGACTTTGAGGTTTAGTAAGAGTTTTGTGGGCCTCAGAGGCATGATTTAAAGCACCTCCGGGGCTATCAAGCTCTCATACAAGAATGGGTTACTGGTATATATTTCTGACTTTACTGGACACAGGGGAGCATACATTTGAGACAGGAGTGGATCAGTTCTAGATGCAAAACAACTGCAAAATACATTAACCCTTTGAGTGCCAGAAAGGTGCACAGTGTATTGCAGAGCAATTTGTACCATTCTGGCACTCAAAGGGTTAAATACATCTTTAGAATGCTAGAAAGGTCTGTAGTGAATCGCTTGGCAAGTGTTAGAAACCTCTCTAGAATTCAAGTGGGTTCAAAGTTCCATTGGCTTTTTATGTGATCTTTATGGGTTACATATGGTGCAGTCCTGCTGGTTTACTTTTATCTTTATAGATATGACCCAGTAAGTACAACAAATAGTTCAGAATTAGAATAAATGCAGTCTAGGTCTTTCCATTAGTTTATATATGAGCAGGGAAGGAAATACCTAAAACGTCCTATGGGCTCCAAAAATCTGTCTACTTATAAGGTTACCTCATCTATGTCACGTGGGGTGGTGATTACTACAACTAATATATTCACCACCCTTTCTGGTCTTCAAGGGGTTAATACATGGGATTTAATACACTACCCACCCCTTGGTGCAAGCAGCATGGCGTGAAGGGGTTTCGGTGATAGTAGCTTAGTAAATTGGCTTTTGGCAGACAAAAGGATAGAAATCAAGTTACAGAGTCTGGTTTATTGCAGAATAGTATTCGTACACACAACCCCAATGTGTGACTACGTTTTTATTGTTTGTTATTAGGCAAAGTGAGAGGTCCACTTTAAATAAAACAAACAAGATATTATTTAACTGGATAATTATGAACTTAATCATAGGCATTAGCAGGAAATGATCATCATCTAGTTAATTCAAGACTAATATACACAGCGAGTGGCATATAGGAATACTGAAAGAGAATATGTAATGAATCAATGCACTGGAGAAGTTGCTAGCATTCAAGAGGTTAAAAGTCCCCATTTAAATCAACAGGAACCTTGAGAAAGTGCAACAGAGATTCCACAATACTCGTTGGCCCAGTCTACTCCAGTAGCACTATCACTATTGACTCCAGTCCATCCTGCTCTCCTTGTGTGAGCCCACCCTTTGTTCCGGCAGTCAGCCCGCACACTGCCACTGCTTGCATGGTGTTTCGGAGGACATGTGGAAGCTAAGCCAGATTGTGCTGGTGATCTATCATTACATCTCTCAGGGCAGCATCCAAGAACAGAGAGTTTATGGTGGGCACAGTTCATTGTCTTTAAGGGACAGGGAAACCTGAGATGCTTCATGTGAGTGTAACTATTGAGTTTTGTCTATGTGTGTTTTAATGTATTAATAAATGACTACACTTCATTTTGTTCTGTCTGTCTTTTGCACTTTATATCTCCTTTTATTTGTTTATTATGGTGCAGTTGTTTGCCCCAGAATTGCTCCTTTATACATACATCCCTTGATATTAAATTAGTAAATGTATTGCTTTCCACTCTACAGATAGGCTGAGGATGATGGAAGATGTTGCCCAACAACAGCTAGAGTCCTGCATGCTCCCCATACAAGCTGTTACATGATAGGTGGACAGTCACTGTTTGGCTGGTTTATGTGCCCCCCCCAACAAACAAATGGCATCTCTTGGCTAATAGGACACACAACAGCGGATACAAATATATACTACAAAGCAGGACTAGTCAAGTGTCAGACCTCCAGCCATTGTGGACTGCTGTTCCCATTATCCACAACCAGTTGCTGGCTACTTCGGGATGGTGGGTGTCATATTCCCCAACAGCTGACTGCTCCTGTTATAGAGTACCTGTTTACGCTGCTTAGACATTTTATAAGGTGTACCATCCTGATAGCAGACAGAGTTCCCATGACAGCTTCAAGTCATCAAAGCATGGACTCCATGAGGTAGTAGAAGCACTCCACACGCAGATATGATCACACCAAGCAGGTTCCTTAGATTGGACAACCGTGAGTCCCTTCACAATTACTGACAATTACCAGTAGTTTCTTGCATCAATAAGCTTTCTTCAACCATTGTTTTTAAGCTCTAGATACTGTTTTTCTGGCCATTGGTATCAATAGTACTTGGACTAATACATTTGTCATAGTCTATTGGCCCTTTCTCACTTAGATGCACAGAAGTAATGGGTGAATTTGCCAGGGTTCCTCCCCTTAACACCACTAATGACAAGGGGAGAGGTTCCTTTCCACTCCATCTTCTTTATGACGCTACATTAACAAGACACAGAGGAAATGGCATAAGTGCACACCATTTCCCTGTGCATACTATGTGCCTGGTGTAGGGGGGTTGCTGGAGATGGTCTTCCGATATGCACTACAGTGATCATACACTGTATTACATATTAGTGTCGCCACTGGTGTTAGAGGGTGGAGCTGTACTGACACATTCATACACTTGCCCCATTATCCATCAGTGACTAACCAGCATCCTTATATAACCTGGTACAGACACTGGGCCTTATGCACAAAAAAGAGCATACCACCTGCATCATAGGGGACACATAAAAATCCCCAAATCGGGCTTTTAACACCTTGAATGTTAGATCGTTCCACAATACGTTGTTTTGAATCTCTAGCATGCAATGGTTAAAAGCCTCAGTTAAATCAAAAAGTCTATTTGTTCCATATGGTGCAGTTTGCTCCAAAATGTCTCCTCTTTACTTTATGCATATGGCCTAGTGTCCTTCACCAGTTGGTCATGTGGTTGGATGAAAAGTGTGACCTAATAAATTCACCTGTCACCATGTCTGGAAGAGCAATGGAATGTTTTCTAGAGACAGTTTGAAACAGAATGATCAAAATTAGTCACTGTAATCTGGCTAGAATAGTTTTGAGGGAGAACTAACTTCTCCTATCAATAACCTCTCACGTACCTTACAATGGCCATAAAATCCTACTGGCCCCTATGAATTCTGTCCTTGTGCCCTTTTGTCCAAGATGCAACACCAGTACTGGATGTCATGTCCATGGAGGCAGACATGACAGTTTTTAGCAGGACTGCATGACTTTAAACTCTGCTCGCTGCACATGGTAATCATAACTCTTTAAGGACCAGTGGGGTGTGCCACACATTTCTTCTCCATGTACTCTGCCTGCTTCAATATGTAAAAGACAAGACTGCAGCAACTGTCATATCCGCTGCCATGAAAATAATATCCAGGACAAATGATCTAGACAGGAAAACTGGTAGAATGGATGGGCTGATTGGTTCTTTTTCTACTGTCAAAATCTATATTTTTTTGTATACCTCTAAAACAAAAGCGCAAGGGTAAAATTAATAAGGGCCATTAGGATATTCTGGCCATTCTAAGGTAAGTGGATTGATTATTAGTTCTCCTTTAATGCTGCATAAATCCAGTCTATTGCATAAATCGAATATATTGCCCTGAGAAATGACCATGTTTGATCATGGGAACAACATATCTTCAATTTATTTACTTAGCATTGATTCTTACTCTAAATCACTGAAAATATGTCACCTAAAGACCTCCGTTTAAACATTCTGTAAATTGTCCTACACTAAGCAAACAAAGAGAACTTATTAATGGAACATACATATCATAGCTCATTGTTACTAGAGAGTCCTGAGGGACATCTTAGTCAATAGTTTATATAAATAAAGTTCTCAGCTTTTTCCAGTCTGTACACATTTGTGTAGAAGGAAGAGAAGAAAAAGTGACAGAGTAAAATAACTATTTTCATTGCATATCACACCCCTCAGGGGAAATGGTTTTATTAGCAAGAGTAGTGTTCTTCTTATCAGGATTGTTAAACCATATGCAGGCAATCATGTAATGTTGAAATATATCCAGCAAAATTTACATAAAGTGCAGAATAATACCCTTCTCATTTTGTATCTATAGATACTTCTTCAAGAAAGGAGAGAGAAGCATGTAGAAAAAAAACACAAAATACCCCAATATAGCTTTCTATTCTAGTACAACTACATCAGTGGGATACCTGGAATATACCTCTGCCCACACATGTAGATCATCTCTTGATAAAATACTGGACATGTATACTTGGACATTACAAGATACCACTCTTTTACAGTAGAAGTTCATGCTAAAGAGGAGAGAGACATATGTTTATATTCAACATCTGCATTTTATCATTTATATTTTTTATTTTTTGAAAAATAGAGAGCAATTTTTTTTTGTTAAATGTTACATCTTTCAGTATTTCCGATACAAAACACATAGAAACAAAATGTAAGCCTGCAATGCTATACATTTTTGTAAAGTACACAGAATTAAAACTTTAGAGAGGGGTCATTTAGGTTTATGCCCAGACATTGGTTTGTAGGAAATCTGCAGAAGATGGCACTACAGCAAAAAAGTATATTGGTTTTTTTGTTTTGGTTTTTTAACTCTTTCAAATTAACTGAAATCTATAAAAATCATGGAATGTATTATTAATCGAGGTAGGTGGAGGTATCCTGAGTAAAAAGATATCCAATTATTATGAGATGGCAAAGGATATAGGCTGCCACAAGCTCAAAACTGCACCACCGCAAACTTTTGGCGTTCATACATTTTTTTGAAGTATGATATGTTGCATTAAAGTGACTGTCAACCTCCCAGGTTGGGATAAGGAGCAATCTGAATTTGTTTTCTGAAAGCTTTCTGTCTGTGACTATGAAAGCTGAGAGCGGTATACCATGTAAAGATACAGACAACTAAACAATTTTGAAAAGCCTGCCTCTACAGCATAGAAATCACCAAGTGCTGTAGGGAGACCGCAACATTGCATACATTTCTCAGTCCCAGACAGAAATTTCTTTGTAAACAGAGATCCAGAGCACTCAATGTATCATCATACTGTGTGTCCACAGCCGCTTCGGGCTACTGGGAGACTTCAGGTCAGCTCCGGGTCAGCTCAGGCATTTCTGAGGTCATCAGCACGTCGGTCATGTGATGTGGCTTAGCTTCATGCTGACATCATCGCGACTCCCTTTAAGTACTGGGTGTGTCTTCAGTCTGGTGCTTCCTGATTAAGCCTCTAGAGCTCCTGTGCACTGGTTTCCCTCCTGGATAGTTCACAGCCTCAGTACCTTGCACCTGCCCTTGACCTCGGATTGCCTGACTACTCTTTAGTCTGCTCCTTATTGCCTTGTGTTGACCTACAGTGTACTGGACCCTGGACTACATGTCCATTCCTTCCCTGTCTCCTCTCTACCGTCTCTGCTAGTGTGTGTACTGAACCCTGGACTGCCTGACTATTCTCCTGCCTGCTCCCACAGGTACTACTCATTCTCCTATATATTGGGCTTTACATTTCTCATACAGTCCCCTGTATCTCGGGTCTGCTCTCATCTGCCTGCTTTTTGGTTCCTATGCCACTGTTATATCTGCTTTGGGTACTCCTAGCACCTTACATATCAACTAGCTTCCTGATTACCCCTGCAGTAGTTCACTGTTCTGTAAGGGATGTTTGATAAAGCCTTCATACCATCTATCTGCTGAGGAATAGAGTTTACAGAATCAGGAATCAACTAATGGAACTTGTGGGTTTGGTTTAAGACCTTTCTACCCTGGGCAACCAGATATCTGCATTGACCGCTACCCAAGCAGCCCTTCAGCATCAGCTACAAGTCCTCCAAGCAGGTGTTTCCCAACCCCCTGTGGCTGGAGCTGTGGCTCCCAGCGCTGCTGATATCTTTGCAGTGGAAACCAGGGTACTTTTTCCTGACAAATTTGATGGCACTCGAGAAAAATATAAGGATTTTGTGACTTCATGTGAGCTACTCTTTGCCATCAACCCCCATACCTATGCCATGGACTATGTACAAGTGTGTACCGCCATCACCCTGCTCACTGGTGAACCCCAGGCTTGGGCACATCATCTCCTGGAAGGGGCCTATCACCCCGTAACCGTGTTTATGGATCACAGGAATCTACAGTACCTACAAACCGCTAGGAGACTACGTCCCCGTCAGGCCCGGTGGGGTCTCTTCTTTTCTGGTTTTGTTCTACACATTACCTATTGTCCTGGATCCAACAACATGAAGGCAGACATCCTGTCCCATTGTTTTCCTGTTCCTACTGGTTCTCTTGCTCCTTCTGACACTGTCCTCCAGCCCAGTCATTTTCTCCTCATGGAGAGATCCTTTGTAGCCAACATGAAACAGCTTATGAATCCTGACGAGTTCTTTATGCAAAAACATGCTTTAACCTGTGTTGATGGCTTATTGTACTGTCAGAACCAGATATTTGTCCCTCCTTCTCTTCTCCTCCGGGTTCTGCATTATTTCCATGATCTCCCCATTGCTGGCCATGGAGAACCGGACAAGAAACTCAACTTGGTCCGACGTTGTTTATGGTGGCCCCAAATAGGTAAGGATGTGCAGCTTTATGTGTTATCCTGTAAGGTATGTGTCAGAATGAAGGACAGACACACCAAAACTGCTGGCCTTCTTCTTCCTCTACTTGTTCCCTCAGCTCCATGGAAGGATATTGCTAGGATTTCATTGCTGACCTACCCTTGTCTAAACAACATAACACCATCTATGTGTTGGTAGACGACTCACCAAGATGGCTCCTTTTATACCCATGAGGAACATACCCACAGCAACCCAGACAGCTTCACTGTTTATGAAGGAAATCTTCCATCTGCATGACTTACCCAGCTCTGTCACTTCAGACAGAGTTTCTCAATTTACCTCAAAGTGTTGGCGTTCCTTCTGTGCCAACTTTCGTATATCCTGTAATTTATCTTCAGGATATCAACCACAAACCAACAGCCAGACAGAGAGCACCAATCAGACTCTGGAACAAAACCTACATTGTTACACCAACTATTTAAGAGACAGTTGGGTTTCCTTATTGCCTGTGGCGAACTTCACCTATAATAATCACCTGCATAGATCCATCCAGCTCTCTCCTTTCCAAGCTCCTTATGGATACAATCCCCAAATGCTACCCAATCTTCCTCCAGATACTTTGGTTCCTGACAGAGCGTACAGGCTCCCACAACTCTGCAGCACCCACTCTAGGTTATGGCACATGCAAGCTCAAGCACAACACCGGTATATAGCACAGGACAATTTGCACTGTACTCCAACTTACCAGGTGGGGGATAAGGTGTGGCTGTACTCTGCTCATGTTAGTTTCTCATGCCCAACCAAGAAGCTGGGTCCTCATTTCCTTGGGCCATATACCATTGTATGAAAGGTCTATCCTGTGGCTTTTTGGTTGGCATTGCCTCCGTCCGGGAGGCTATATCCTGTCATTTAAAACTTTGACGACTCAAATGGGGACATAGATGGTTTCTGACAGGATTTCAAATGACTGTGCCAGCTCTGCCAGATCCATCCAGGAGTGGTTTACTATCTTACCCGGTAGGACGATTGGCTAAGCAGCTGAAGCGAATGGGGTCATACCCGATGAGTGGAGAATGGACTACCCAGAAGTTAAGAGAAGGCTGTTGGCCCGGTATGTGATCAGTTCCGATACCCACAGATGGCAGTTCGGGGATATGAGAAAGTGAACCCAGGACACTCATGTTGAATGAGAATACAAGCTTGAAAGGGCCTGGAAGAATTGGCTCAGGGATGCCAGAGCAGTGCCACCAATACGTCCTACTTGAACAATTACACCACAGGATGAACTCCAGCATCACAGACTGGGTGAGAGACTACAACCTCCATACCCTTACCCAGGCAGCTGAACTAGCGGATCGGTTGAAGAAACCCTCTGGCCATTTGCTTCTGTCCCCACTGTACCAAATCCTTATAGAGCTAACCACAGCCACATTCCCCAAGGGTCTTCCTATAGTCAACCTTTCCCCTATGACCCCCAGCTCTACCTACCCACAGGCCAACTCCTATCACACCCAGACAACATCCCTAAGGTCAGGAGTGTTTTGGTTGTCGCCAGAGGGGCCACCTTTGAAGCCAGTGCCCTCACACTAGATCCAGCAATACCCTGCACAACTACCATCACGGTCCCTCCCAGTACCGAAATTGATGGGGCTGAGGCAAGCTAACGGTGCCACCGGGAACCCAATTCCCCCCAGAGGACACTGCCTGGACCTCTCCCATTGAATTGTTCTCCTCCAAGCCCAAGAGCCCAGACTGGGGGTACTATCACAATGTATCCCGAGCCCTACCCCCGCAAGGAGATACTCATGCCATCACTACCAGACCATGTACCTTAAAGGTTGCCAAGCAAAGGAATTCCAAGGCTCTGAGGCCACCCTTACCATTGTTCAGCCAGGGTTGCTCCTCTACCAATTGGTTGCTCCCCTCAGGCATGTCACCCCCCCCCCCCTTCTATGTGTGGATTGGCTGTCCCTATTCAAACTCTGCCCTTCCCTTCCATACCCCCTCCCTGTGTCTATTGGACAGTCCTGCCCTGCTCTGATTGGTCCCACTGTTTCTGCCCCAAGGTTTGAACTGATTGGTCCCTTCATCAGCATGGAGTCCAGGATCCAAAAAATATGGATCCCAACCCAGTGGGTGATATAATTAAAGCTTATGCAGGAGCTAAAAACTTTAAATTAGGACTAAGGACTCCAACATACCTGCTGCACATCCAGTTAGTATCTGTCATCAATCCTTTCTAGTTTTGAAAGGGTGAGAAATGTATCGGATGCTGGACTGCTGTTTTAAGAAAATTATTTGGACTACAGTTTTATATGTAGGGATTATTTGTAGTATTTTTGTATTATCACTTTTTTGTCTCCACTTCTAAGTGTCTTAAGGAAGTCTCATTGTCTAGTCCATATTTAGTTGTGATACTTCTCTAATCCCCTTATCAGTGTTGTGTATTCACCACTGTTGTGATGAGATTTGTTTGGTGCCGTGGCTGTCTGTATATCTTCTACCATTGTGTTATGTGTTGATTGTGTTAATCTGTTATTGTTTCCTGTTGTATGTCACATCCATCTCCCTGGCAATCTGATTTATAAAACCATGACCAGTTTCAATAAGGTTAAGAATGTTCTTTTGCATCCTGACTGGTGTGTCATGTTGTGACTGGTGGCACATTCTTTGGAGACTTTTTCCCCCAGAGGAGAACCTTTACTCTGAGAACCGGAGTATCCGGATTTCGCTATGAGGAAAGTGGCAACGATAGTTAGGGACGGCATGGTAGCCCTACTCTCCTCAAATGCACAGTCTCCATTCACTACCCGTATACACACACACACACACACACACACTGCATTGTTAACCCTCTGAGTGCTAGAAGGGTACGCAACGCATTGCATACCCCTCTGCAACTCAAAGGGTAAATGATTCCCAGGCAGTGTGTATAGAATATTGTGGAAACTGCTCATTGCCCATGCTGCTCAAAACAAAGGGTGCCACATCGGTATCCAAAGCAGGAACGTGGAACTCCCATCTCATATTAAGTGATCACAATTTCAATATGTGTCTCGAATACATCTTCAATTTTTTTTTTTTTTAAATTTTAAACGTAAGGAGTTATAAGCCTTTAAAGTTTTACCCTGTGACATCACTGGTTGACTTGCCACTGTACAGCTCAGTACCGAACAACTGTCAATCACCTCCCCTCCTCCTCCCCTGTTGTGACTCCGTCCCACCTCTCTCACAGACACACACTTGGCATCCACATGACCTGGACGCATGTCACATGAAAATTTGAGCATCTGAGGAGGTGAGAATGACACACTACAGGGGAAGAGAAGGGGATGTGATTAACAGCCGTTTGGTACGAAGCTGTACAGCGGAGAGCCAACCAGTGATGTTACAAGGTAAAACTTTAAAGTGATAGTAATGTCAAAGATTAATATTATTTTCTATTGTAGATTAAAAAAAATTATTTGCAGCAAATCCCATCTCTCATACCGCTATGTCTATTTGCATTGAAAGTTCCCTCTCCCTCCCCTTCTCCTGATGTCAGCTATAAAGCTGACAGAGAGATTTGAGTTACTCGACTTGAGGAGGCTCTTCAGCAGAGCCGAAATCACGTTAATTAAAAACAATTACTTCATTGGAACGGTCTACAGAGTGTACTTGCAAACCAGGCACATTCCAATGAAGTAATTCTTTTTAAATAATGTGATTTTGGCTCTGCTGAAGAGCATCCTCAAGTCGGGTATCATGAATCTCCTGCTGTCAGCTTTACAGCTCACATAAGGAGAAGGGGAGGGAGGGGGAACTTTCAATGCAAATATCTCTCATACCATAGCGGTTTGAGAGATGGATTTGCTGCAAATTAATTTCTTTTAATCTACAATACAAAATAATATTAATCTTTGATATTACTATCTCTTTAAAGTTTTACCTTGTAACATCACTGGTTGGCTCTCCGCTGTACAGCTTCGTACCAAACGGCTGTTAATCACATCCCCTTGTCCTCCCCTGTAGTGTGTCATTCTCACCTCCTTCTCAGATGCTCAAATTTTCATGTGACATGCGTCCAGGTCATGTGGATGGCAAGTGTGTGTCTGTGAAAGAGGTGGGGCGGAGTCACAACAGGGGAGGAGGAGGGGTAGTGATTGACAGTTGTTCGGTACTGAGCAGTACAGGGGCAAGTTTATATCTCTGTTAGGAAAAAAAAAGATTGACGCTGTATTAGAGACACACATTGAAATAGCGATCACTTTATATGAGGTGAGAGTTCCACTTTGTGTGCCAGAAAACAAACATTTTTATAAACACACACAGACACTGCCACCTACATTCACTGAATGTCAATGTTTGTTTATTTTTTAACCAATGCTAAACCCTTTGAGTCACAGAGGGGTATGCAACGCATTGAGTACCCCTCTGGCACTCAAAGGTTTAATGTGAAGCTTAGTGACACAGGACTGTATATGTTATGTATATTCATGTACACATTCTACACACAGGACTATATATATAATGTATATTAATGTACAAACTCTGCACACAGGAGTGTATATCTAATGGATATTAATCTACACATGTACACAAGTGTTTATATAGTATATCAATCTACACACTTTGTATATTAATATACATTAGATATACACTCCTGTGTGTACAATAATATACATTATATATACTCCTGTGTGTACAGTGTGTACATTAACATACATTATATATATGTATGCCTGTATGTAGAATGTGTGCATTATTACACATTATATATACAGTCCTTTGTCACTCACCCTCACATTAATCCTTTCAGTGCCAGAGAGGTAGGAAATGTATTGCAATGTGTTGCGTAACCATCTGCTACTCAAACTTTTAAGCATTGTTTAAAGGGATAGTAATACTTCGTTTTAACTTTATTTTATTTTGTAGGCATTAAAAAGACATGAAGAATGATATAAGTCTTATCTCTCAAACCTTTATGGTTTAAGAGATATTCACAAGCAAAGTTTCCCCCTCCCGCCTGTTTTTCCTAGTGTAAGCCATCTCTTCTCAGATGTGAATCTGGTTGTATGACCAGACAGATAACAGAAGGGGACAATCTTCTTCCTATGAGAACAATGAAAGCCCTTCCCCCCTTGACAAGTTTTTCAGGTTTTTCCCTCATCTTAATTGAAGATTGTCCCTCTCTGCAGTCTACCTGGGCATCTCCCTTCTGCTCTGGCTGAACAGGGGGGGGATACTTTGTTTGTGAATATCTCTTAAACCATAAAGGTTTCAGAGATAAGACTTATATCATTACTCATGTTTTTTTAATGCCTACAAAATAAAATAAAGTTAAAATGAAGTATTACTATCCCTTTAAAAACAAACAGACTGGCAACGCAATCCCACACTGCTAGTATATATATATATATATATATATATATATATATATATATATATTCATGGAGAGATGTGGAAAGCACTCACAGGAAGCCTTTTTTGCAGTGAAAAGGTGGATTTATTCAAATCAACGTTTTGGTCAGCGCCGTGGCCTTTCTCAAGATTCAATCCTGAGAAAGGCCAGGGTGCTGTCCGAAACGTCGATTTGAATAAATCCACCTTTTCACTGCAAAAAAGGCTTCCTGTGAGTGCTTTCCACATCTCTCCATCAACATTCTTATTGTTTCTGATGAGCACCCAGGTGATACATTGTTATAAACAAGGAGTGCATTCCTCAACTACTCTTTATATTATATATATATATACTTTAATTAACGGCACTATGGCACTCTCGGATTTCTTACAATATAAAATGTTTATTCTGCCAGGTCTTTTTTTATTATAAGAAATCCTAGAGTGCAAAGAGCAAAGCCCCATGACTTACCAAAACTTTCTACAGGGCCGGCTAACTACACATGCGCAGGCTCTTCCCTTCCAGATGCAGAACATGTACTAGTTGCGGCAGCTGCAGTGGTCTCACACAATGAAGAGCAGAGGTGACCCTCCTGAGCATGGGGATAGCCCTCAAAGCCTTTCACTATAGAGGGATGTGCTGAAGCCAGATTCAGGAGACTGTGCACTGCTCTCCCAGTGCTAAGCGCCACCACTGTATCTATCTGTCATCATGCATAGTAATGTTCCATTGCAGCTAAACTATACACACTGTACCAACCCTCCCTGCATATACTGGAGCATTTAACCTGCCCCTGTAAGCTCTCCATACACTCTCCAGGGCTTCTGCACTGTCCATAGCACCATGTGCATTTACTGGTGCCAGAACATGTCATGAGCAGTTTCATAAGCAGATGCATTGATCAGCGTATTTCAGCCACTCCTCTAACTCTAGCTATCACTTCTTCCCTGTAGGACACTCCTCTTTGCCCCTTTTCCCACTGACCACCCTTTCGCTGCTCACAATGTGTCCTGCCTTTCCTCCTGCTCTAGCCTCAGGAGCATTACATCTCTTAGTAGCATGTAAGATCCACCATACTGCATCAGGCCTTCACATCTACCACTAGACATCAAATGGCAATTGCATATAAGAAAACTCAGTGCAAGCCCCCTTAGTTCTTAACTCAAATACAGTTTAATTTGGATTTTTTCTATGGCAATAAAATGTACAGTAAGCTTGTAAGCACAAATAACATGTGTCATTCTCTATTTCAAAACAGAAAGAAGTTAACAGTTTGAATACTTTCCCTTAACCCTTTCAGTGGCAGAGGAGTGTGCCGCATATTGCATCTGCCACTCAAAGGGTTAATCACTTAATTTGCATTTTACGCTACTTCCCCTCCCCCCATTCCTTCTCCCTCTGTACATATACTGAGGTGCAGGAGCAAGTTTTAGCAGCATTTAATATAGGATCAGGTTATGATCTACCTATAGTGTCATACATTTCCCTTAATTAATTTTACTGCTTCTGTGCTTACCTTACTATGAGATTTGGTACAGTGTTAGCCGTATAAACACAGGAGGCAAATATATTCACGCTGATACCTTTTTGGCTAACTAAGCAGATTTAGGATGCAAGCTTTCAAGATAGGATGCAAGCTTTCAAGGTGTCTTAGGCCTCTTCCTCAGGCATGGTATACAGATAAATATGAAAACATCTGTCTTAAATACACATACACATTGCATTGTTCAGAATAGATAAGATAGCTCAGTTCAGACCCAGATTTTCAGTCAATGGTAAAAGGAGTGTGATTTAAACTGCAGTCATCCTCTGGAAGTGTCAAAGGTATTTACACTCTAAATGAGACTGTTGTAAAGGCTAATCCACAATGTAATAATGTGACAGAAATTAACTGTCCTTGTTCAGGCCATTGTTTAAAGGGATAGTAATACTTCATTTTAACTTTATTTTATTTTGTAGGCATTAAAAAAACATGAAGAATGATATAAGTCTTATCTCTGAAACCTTTATGGTTTAAGAGATATTCACAAACAAAGTATCCCCCCCCTGTTCAACCAGATCAGAAGGGAGATGCCCAGGTAGACTGCAGAGAGGGACAATCTTCTATTAAGATAATGGAAAAAGCTGAAAATCTTGTCAAGGGGGGAAGGGCTTTCATTGTTTTCATACAAAGAAAATTGTCCCCTTCTGTTATCTATCCTGTCATACAACCAGACTCACATTTGAGAAGAGATGGCTTACACTAGGAAAAAGGGGCGGGGAGGGGAACTTTGCTTGTGAATATCTCATAAACCATAAAGGTTTGAGAGATAAGACTTATATCATTCTTCATGTTTTTTTAATGCCTACAAAATAAAATAAAGTTAAAACGAAGTATTACTATCCCTTTAAAGTATAAAACTGGAGCATTCATTTAACCGCCCAGATTTTTCTATCCCTTTGAGTGTGAAACAGTCCCACCAGTACAGTCAGTTTATTGTCCCTGACACAGTGTCCATTTTGGCAGAAATGTTCTCCTACCGGTGTCTCTTTCTTTTTGTGTTGTTATCACTGGATCGGTGGGAATTAAACCTTTCATGTAATGGCTGGCCTGTTTCACCCACATACAGAGCTGTTGGGCATTATGGTCCAGATATTCTTGACATGCTGCTATACCAGCTGTGTGTGGAATGTAAGTGTAAAGGGATTCTACATCCATATTGGCCAGGATGGTGCTCTCTGGAATGGGGCCCAAGTCAGCTAGTTTGTTTGAGAGGTCAGTGGAGTCTTGAAGGAAGCTGGCTGCTCGATTTACCAGGGGTTTCAGAGCATTTTCTAATCAGTCAGAGATATTCACTGTGGGTGTGCCAATTCCTGAAATTATGGGTCTTCCCAAGTTTCCTTCTTTATGTATTTTTGATAGCATATAGAAGGAGCCCACTTTTGGATCTGCTGGTATCAGGGGCCTGAACTGTTCTCCATTGTTGAAGGGCAGTTCTTTTATGATCCTATTAAGTTGTTTTGTATATTTTTTGTGGGATCATCTTGTAATTTTACATAGTATCTTTCATCAGAGAGTTGCCTATTTGCTTCTTGAATGTAGTCTGCAGTGTTCATAATAACAACTGTGCCCTCCTGTCATGGTTTGTTAAAACTCTCAGACGTAAGGTTAGGTAAAAACACAACTTTATTGAAAGTTTAAGATAATCCCATAGGGTTTCATACACATACAGACAATACATAGAACAGGTAGTTAATATATGACAATAGTAATACAGGTTCTACCGGTCTTGCCAATATACCAGCAAGGCAACCTGGACTAGAATGTAATAGGTGGCTCTACCGGCCCTGCCAATATACCGGGCAAGGCAGCCTAATGGAATAACAATGTAATAGGCTCTACCGGCCTTGCCAAAACCTGGTAAGGCAACCTCAAGTTGGAATAGTAAAAGGTTCTACCGGCCTTACCAATATACCGGGCAAGGCAGCCTGACGGAATACCAATATAGTAGGCTCTACCGGCCTTGCCAATACCGGGTAAGGCAACCTTGAGATGGAATAGTAAAAAGTTCTACCGGCCTTACCAATATACCGGGCACGGCAGCCCAAAGGTACGGTGACAGCCACAATGACCTTGGTGACTGACAGATGGACAATGACAGTATAGATGTAAGATAGAGGCTACCCGGTCAGTGGTTTCACTAGTAGACTGAAACTCAGTTCCTGTGTACTGTAGGAATAATTAGCTGTCTAGGACTGGACAGCGCACTGGGAACCATCAAGTACATGAGCAGGATACAAAGGAGTAAACCAGCGCCCTCACGTTGGGAAACAGCAAGCAGGAATTGAGTAAACCCACAGGTCATGGAGCGAACCAACGCCCGCGCACTGGTAACCAACAGACAGATAATTATTGCCACAAGGCAGTGGAGCAAACCAGCGACCGCATGCTGGAAGGAACAGACTAGTAATAGCCCAGCCGCAAGGCTTGGGGAGCGAACCAGCAGGCTGTAAAGTGTAGCCACAAGGCTAGTGGAGTGAACCAGCATCCGCACGCTGGGAACCAAAAGGGCTGCATATAGGGCCGTACGACCAGGGAGCAAACCAGTGTCTGCACACTGGAACCAACAGGTTGTAAAAGTAGCCGCAAGGCTAGTGGAGCGAACCAGCGTCCGCACGCTGGGAACCAACAGTGCTGCATACAGGGCCGTAGGTCAAGGAGCAACCAGTGTCCACACACTGGAACCAACAGGCTGTGAAGAGTAGCCGCAAGGCTAGTGGAGCGAACCAGCGTCCGCATGCTGGGAACGAACAGTGTTGCGTATAGGGCCGTAGGCCAAGGAGCAAACCAGTGTCCGCACACTGGAACCAACAGGCTGTCAAGAGTAGCCGGAAGGCTAGTGGAGCGAACCAGTGTCCACACGCTGGGAACCAACAGTGCTGCGTATAGGGCCGAAGGCCAAGGAGCAAACCAGTGTCCGCACACTGGAACCAACAGGCTGACAAGTGTAGCCGCAAGGCTAGTGGAGTGAACCAGTGTCCGCATGCTGGGAACCAACAGAAGGAATGTCGCTGAAGGGACCGAGGATCAATGTCGCCACGAATGCAGGAACTGGAAACAGGATGAACAGGAACCAGCAGAGATGGTCAACCGGATCAAGAACGGCAATGAAGACAGGCAGCAGGAACGGCAGCCTCTAACGCTGACAACCGGAACCGGTACTGGAACCGGCACAGCAGGCAGGAACTCAGGAACAGGACGACTCAGGAACTCAGGAACACAGCAACAGGCCCAAATAATTACAGTAGCAAGGTGGAAGTGGATGCTGTCAGAGACACCACGAAAGGGCAACCAGAGGGTGCCCAGACTGAGTTTAAAAAGGCAATGTGAGGCGGGCTGAAGGCAGACAGCCAATGGGAGCCCCCTACAGGTAATAGACACATGAATGCAGCAATCACGGGCACCGTGATACCTCCCTTGTCCACAGGCTTAATAATAATAATATCCTGGTTATTCTTTAGTGAATGCATGTCTTTCTGTTTCTTGTGGGTTAGATTGGATGTTGTTCCACATTTTTTCTCCAGTATTTCTGCAGTGACTCTGTTTCTGAAGATATCTATGTGTCTGTCCAGTGTAGGGTTACTGCCTGGTTTTAGAGTCCAGATGGATCTTTTTGTGGGTGCATTGACATGTTGGTGTTGTTCTGTCATGTTGGTATCATCATTATCCATTTTGTTATGGAAGAATTCCTTTAGTCTGAGTTTTCTGAAAAATTCCTCCACGTCACTGCGTAGTGTTACCTTGTCCACAGGTTTAGTGGGACAGAATGACAGGCCTTTGGAAGGTACAGATACTTCATATCTGCTTGGTTTATGTGTGGAAAGGTTCACAACGCAGTTCTGTTCTGATTGACTTACACATTCTGCTGGGAAACCTGCTTTTGATTACAGTCTCTGTAGTGTCTTCCTCTTGGTATTGATGAGGAGTGTTTGTACTTTCATGTAGTATTGTTGAAGGCCCTATTGTAGATCTTCATTGTCTGGTCAAAGCTGTTCATTGAGAGTTGAAATTTCTGCTTGTATCTTTGATTTCCTATTGTAGCAGATCCCATTAAGGTTGTTGTGTAGCCTCTGTGAAGTCCTGGTAAATAGTTTCTGTCCGAACCTGCTGTTTTATCTGTCCAGGGTAGGATTCTTCAGCATGAAGCCTTTAGATATTAAATTTTACTTTTTACATGTAGTCAGGAAGAAGATGTTGCTATCCACTCCAGTTGTTCAAGTTTGTTTAGGAGGATTTTCATATTCATTTGTGTGCAGTACATCGGACTTCCTGTCAACCTGACAGACAAAACCTCTTGTCTATCTCTGTTACATAGATGATATTCTTATCATCTGAACCACCAGTGAAGAGGAACTTTACAAATTCCATGAAAACTACTATGCATTCCACCTCAGCATCAACCTAACACTCACACACAAACATTAACTTCCTAGACACTACTATCACTATTAAGAACAACTCCATCCACACATCCCTGTACCACGAACCAACAGACAGACCAACCTACCTGAAAAATAATAGCTTCCACCCAAAACACACAAAGAGCTACATCATATATAGCCAGGCTATCAGATATAACCGAGTCTGTTCTGATATGGAGGACCATGACAAGCACCTCCAGAAACTTTATAAAACAGGGTTACAGTGCCAGGATTATTGACACTCAGGTACCGAAAGCTACCCACATACCAAGAAAAATTCTGTTGAGCTACAAAGAACAACAAAGTTACCACCACCAAGTTAAATTTCTACACAAAATATCAAGAGAACTTCAAACAACACTACATACGGTTGAAAGACTTCAGACAACATTCCACTTTAAAACACTTTAAGGAGTGCTCTGAATAAAACTACAAAAAATTGCACATTTACCTGCCTACAAAGGAGGTGTGAAACCTGTGCACAAAATTACACCATGGATAAGGTACCCATACGAAACACCCAGTTACTCCATAAGATCAATGGTACCTTCACCTGCAAATCATCCAATGTGCTATACCTCATCATGTGTGCAAAATGCCCAGCTCTCTATGTGGGTGAAATAGGCCAGACATTACATAAAAGGTTTAATTTCCACACAGCTAGTGTTAACAACAAAAGACAGAGACATCTGTGGGAGAACATTTTTGCCAAAATGGACACAGTGTCAGGCACATTAAACTGACTGTACTGATGGGACTGTTTTGCACTCAGAAGGACAGAAAAATATGGGAGCTTAAATGAATGATCCAGTTTAATACTTTAAATAATGGCCTGAACGGGGTCAGGGAATTTTTGTCACATTATTATATTGTGGATTAGTCGTTACAATAGTCCCACTGGGAGTGTAAATACCTTTGACACTTCCAGAGGATGACTGCAATCACATTCTTTTACCATTGACTGATCAAAGAATCTGGGTCTGGACTAAGCTATCTTATCTGATTTATATTCTAAACAATGAAATGTGTATTTAAGAGAGACATTTTCATATTTATTGGTATAACATGCCTGAGGAAAAGACCTAAGAGGTCTTGAAAGCTTGCATCCTAAATCTGCTTAGTTAGCCAATAAAGGCATCAACTTGAATATATTTGCCTCCTACTTCACTATGGAAGAAAACCCTTTTGATCTCTATGGATTTTGCTTTGTTTTTTTTGTTCAAGAGATAGCATCTTCACCTGAATGTCATTTCCATGGATGTAGACATAACAGTCATAAGCAGGACTAGGACCTTAAACTCACTGCCCATGGTAATCTTAACCATTTAAGAACATGAGGAGTGTGAAGAATATTGCAAAGAAATACACTGTGTGACCATTCTGGTCACTGAAAAGTTAAGAAGGCTCATGTACACTTCCTGATTCAGGACTGAATTACATTGCACCTGGATCAAAATTTAGACAGAAAAAGACTTGGAAAAGGGCTTTTTTTTTGCATTTTTCTTTGTCATTTGCTAGTCCATTAAGTAATTTCAACACTCATTAACCTCTCCATAGCCAGTATGGAGAATAGTAGTCACCATAGCAGTGGTGAGTGTGGCAGGAGATATTACAGGGTTATGTATGTGTATTTTTATTTATTCACAGTTAACCTCTCAGTTGTTGGTTTAGACAGAGGTGTTAACCCTTTGAGTGCTTCTTGTGAGGGGAGGGATGTGGGGAGAGTACTCAGGTACAAGCATGATCAGTTAGGGGACCAGGGAACTGTTGTCTCTCCCCCATCCCAATTTCCTATAAGTGATCCAGCCCAAGGAAATCACCCTAAATCCAAACACTTTTCTTGAGTTGCTTATACTCAATTTGGAGTCTTTTTGCAGCATTTTTTTCTGTACACCACAAGAATTCCAATACCAAAAACATGTAATTTGGCAATCATATTCCAGTCTTTGGACAGGATATAAACTGAGTACTGAGCAGCTGGGAATATTAGCCAAAAAAAGCTATTCGGCAAATTCTTCCATGTGCAGAGGCGGTAGTTTGAAAAAGCAGCCGGCAACTGTCATGTCAGCCCACATGGATATAAGATCCAGGGCTGATTGATGATCCTCTTTCTTGATCAAAGGAACAAGGACAAAATTCATAGGGGCTATTAGGATTTTCTGGCCAAAGTAAGGTAAGTGGAGGATTGTTAATAGGAGATGTTATCTCTCCTTTAAAAAAAAAAAAAAGTATGTTGGCATTAACAAAACCAGACAAACGTAAATCTATATTTAATCAACTCTAGTTAAATCAGTTCAGCTTTTTAACAGAAAAATATGTACTTCATTTAAGTACTCAGTATGATAGCACTTATTTCTTAATTATTAGGGACCAATTTACTTCCTTACAGGCAATGAAATGAATCTTAAGAGATAATCCAGGTTTAAAGTTTTTTGACACAGTCTTCAGATCTTTATCCAAGAGCCATTTATAGCTAAATCCCCTTAATTACATTTATTGAGAGCATTTATAGCTAGACAAGCGATATGAGTTTTTGTAATTAGAGTTGGGTATGATAAAGTTAGTTTGGCCTTATTCAGTTCAAGCTATGGAAAAAGATTGGGTTGCAAATAATAGAATTTAATGTAAGCACATTGTGGTTGTGGTGGAAGTATGAAATATGATACTATTCTTTAATATTGGATTAATGGTTTATGAAAAGCCTTCTGCTTTCTGTAATAAATCTAAAAAAATAATTGATAATATATGTAATGGATCTTTATAAATTAAATGAAAAGGAAACTTTAAATAAATATATATATATATATATATATATATATATATAGAGAGAGAGAGAGAGAGAGAGAGAGAGAGAGAGAGAGAGAGAGATGTATAATATATGTAGCTAGCCTGTTTTTTGGTCAGTGGAAGCCTCCCTTTCTGTCCCTAACACTCTCCCTTCTCTGTCACATTCTCCCCACTGACCCTCCCCCCCATTTTCCTACTTCCTCACTCATACTCTCCACTCCCTCCCCTCTTACTGCACAGTGACCACATTGGCCTAAAGCCAGCGTGGCAGTCTCATTCACATGGACTAATGGAACATTGCAGCTCTCCAGTTCCAAGTATCCAATGACCAGAACCATAATGTCCTGCTTCAAATGCTACAACTTTACTTGGTAAGATCACTTTCATGACATCAACAAATAAGTAAACATACAAACATTCAACATTGTATTAACCAAATAAAACCTTTTCACTCACACACTATTACACAAATACACAATACAAACATCCCAATCATATATATATATATATATATATTTATATATATATATATATATATATATATATATATATATATATATATATATATATATATCAACTTAAAGGGATAGTAATACTTCGTTTTAACTTTATTTTATTTTGTAGGCATTAAAAAAACATGAAGAATGATATGTCTTATCCCTCAAACCTTTATGGTTTATGAGATATTCACAAGCAAAGTTTCACCCTCCCTCCCCTTTTACCTACTGTAAACAATCTCTTTTCAGATGTGGAATGCAGTCCATAGACTGGACAGATAACAGAAGGGGACACTCTTATTCCTATGAAAACAATGAAATCCCTGCCCCCCTTGACAAGCTTTTCAGGTTTTTCCCTTATCTTAATTGAAGATTGTCCCTCTCTGCAGTCTACCTGGGCACCTCCCTTCTGCTCAGGCTGAAGAGTAAAAGGTGCGGGAGGGGGATACTTTGCTTGTGAATATCTCATAAACCATAAAGGTTTGAGAGATAAGACTTATATCATTATTCATGTTTTTTTAATGCCTACAAAATAAAATAAAGTTAAAACGAAGTATTACTATCCCTTTAAGTTGATATATATATATATATATATATATATATATATATATATATATATAAAGTTAAAACGAAGTATTACTATCCCTTTAACTCCAAATGTACACTATAGAAGGCACAGGATCTTCTTTATACATACACACACACACACCCACCCACACTACACTACAATTTGTAGAGCATACCTGAGCCAGAATAGAAATGCGATGGATGAATACGCTGTGGCCCTATTCAACATCACATCTCCAGCAGATGCCAAGGTTCATTTCTAGAGGGTGATGGTGCCCCAAACCCAGCCGTGATACAGCTTTAGCCAGACTAAATCTGCTTACTATAAGATCAGATACACCCCCTCTGAGGCTGAGCTAGTGAGAGGTTAAACGATCATTGTAAGAGAATATAGAATATGAATTAACCACGAGGGAACTAGTTAAATGCTATAACGAAACATCTATTCAACTATCTGTTACTGTAATATTAGCAAACTGAAACCACACACATGTGGAAGCACTCAGTGTATACTAAGAAATATACCTCTACCAGGGCTCAAAATTTCCACTCGCCACTAGCCAATGGCGAGTGAAAATTTAACCCTGGCGAGTAGAAATTCAGCCCTGGTGGGTATGTTATGGCTTGCAGTGGCAAGTAACTTTTCAGGCCTGGCTAGTAGCAAAGGACTTCAAATTATAAGCCCTGCCTCTACTATCACAGTAAGAGAGAATAGAATGTGAATTAACCACTAGAGAACTAGTTAAATACTATAACAAAACAAATCTATTCAACTATCTACTACTGTGACATTAGATAACTGAGAGTATACATGTGGAAGCACTCACTGTATACTAAGAAATGTAATAAACCAGTGAGCGCTCCGATACATATGTATCACACTAAGAAAAGATTTGCCATTCTTCACAAAAAAACTAGACTAGGAATTTATTATACCACTAGGGAGACAACCTAGAGAACGGAGATCATATTAACTATTTAGGCACCTCACTGGAATGATAACAGGGGAGGGCTGGCCACTTGTGGCCCAGGGGGCCAAATTCAGTCAAGTGGCCCTTTTCTATAAATCGGGCAAGCCCACTGTCCCAGCCCACCCCATTTTGTTAATTTTAAAATTGGCATTAATGTTGTGACATAAGGCAAGTGATACCATAGAGCTTACAGTTGAAATGGGTCTACACTAGTGTGCTACTACAAAGCATACAATTTAAGTTAAGCTACACTAGTTATATTATAGAGTTTACAAGGGAAATGGGTATGTACTAGTGTAGCTCCATTTGTATTGTAGCTCTGTGGTATCTTTTGTGTTGCTTCATTTCTATTGTAAGCTCTATGATATCACTAGTGTAGCTCCATTTACAGCAGCAATCAGTAGATTTAGTGAGGCGCAGTGGCCCACCAGCCCAAACATATGACCGGCCCAGGGGGCAATTGCCCCCCAAGCCAGCCCTCCCCTGAATTATAATAACTATGATCAAAATATGATGCATGGAGATACTGACAGAGTAAAAACAGTTTACTGAAACATTGTTGGTTACACTTAAGTAATCAATTTTGGACCGTGGATAAAGAGAATGTTCAAATCTAACATGAAGTAACTGTCTGACTGATGTTAACTATATTAGTACATTAAGATGCAGGGGTAATTGGGTAGCTGTATTGAAGTGGTTAAAGGGACAGTAATACTTGAATTTAAAGGGATAGTAATGTCAGAAAAAAAGTATTAACTATATCGTATATACAATTAAAAGAGAGTACTAGCACTTATTTGTATCTCTCAAACCGTTATGGGTTGAGAGATATAGGAAAATAAAGTTCTCCGCTCCCTCCCCTTTCTGCTTGACGAGCTGTAAAGCTGTCAGAAGCAGATTCTGGTCGCTTGCCCAGATGTGGCTCTTCAGCAGTGCTGATATTACAATATCTAAAGATAAATACTTAATTTGGAACGGTCTACAAAGTGTGCCTGGCTTGCAAGCACACTTTGTAGACCGTTCCAATAAAGTATTTATTTCTAAATAGCGTGATTTTAGCTCTGCTGAAGAGCCTCTGTCCAGTCAAGTGACTGGAATCTGCAACTGTCAGCTAGGTGGCAGACTTGAGTAAAACAGGAAAAGATAACTTTAGCAAGTTATATCTCTCAAACCATAAAGGTCTAAGAGATAAGACTTACATTGATGTTAATCATTTTTTAAAGTCTACAAACTTAAATCAACTTAAAATTAACCATTACTATCCCTTTAAGAATGTTTAAAATTGTACCTATTAAAAAAATAAATTAAACAATGTAAGTCCCGTTGCTGTAACTTGTATAGTTTAAGAGTTATAAGCTTCCGCCCTCCCGCCCCTTTTACCCATGTCAGCGTTCTAGCTGACAGACTGAGATCCTGGTCCCGGGACCGGCCGGCTCGTCTGCAGAGCTGAAATAACATTGTATACAAAGAAATTCTTCATTAGAACAGTCTACAAAGTGTGCCTTGGGTAAAAGAGGCGGGAGGGGGGAACTTTAGAAGCTTTTAACTCTAAAACTATACAAGCAATGGGACTTACATTGTTTAATTTATTTTTTTAATATGTACAATATTAAACATTCTTAAATTCAAGTATAACTATCCATTTAATTGGCATATAAACAAAAGTCTGCCTATTAACATTTTTACACAAATTACACCTTGTTTTTAAATAAAAATGAATAAAGCTATATTTTAATGATCTGTGTCCCGACTGATCCCAAACTGGTCTTTTTACAGTGGTGTTAATCAGTACGAGGCAACTTTTGTTACTCGGTTATGTGATCGTTATATGTTTCTTTTCTGTGCTATAATATTTTTATTAATTTGAGATCTGTGGTATAATCATCAAGATATTTCACACTAGTAGACCACACATACTTATTGATATTCCCCCACAGTATGCCAACTCATACCAATCAGCTTCTATTTTTTCTTGGAAGAGCATCAGCTAAAGAATACAGTAGGAAATTCATCGGTTTTCAAAGATTTTAGTACCTTTGAAGGGATGGAAATGTAAAAAATTGTCTAATTTTTCCTTTAGTGCCATATTCTAGAAACATTTGTGCACACTAGGCTAGAGATAGACAGGAAAGTAACCCATCTTTTGATGCAGTGTGATATCTGCTTTTGGGAAATGTATGTTTTTAGGGGGTTGTTTTGATATTATGGGGTAATTACGCTTCTAAACTATGTTTTGTGCATTTCAGAATTCTGTTATGTGCCATCACAAATTTGGCTTCCAAGGGAATGACATGTATTTGTGCTACTACACATATTGGATATCGGTGCATGTCAGGAGATATGTTACTCTAAGCTTCCTTGAGATGTTGCACAGTAAATTGTGACTTTAGTCTACATTTCAGGAAACCATTCTGAAAAACACTATTTTAACAATATTTCCTTGCTTCATAATTTCAGGTAGGAAGAAATGTAAGCCTTGAGAAACAAATAGTGAGGGATGCCTCAGCCTTGCTGACCAATCCCATTGTACATCAGGAGTAGTCATTTAGCAGACCTCCAGCTGTCTAGGAGTACAACTCCCAACCAGCCAATAGCAGACTGTGCTATAGTCCCTACTAGTAACAGTATATTGTACTGTACTGTGCACTCACAATGCATTAGGTTGGCCAAAGCCTGAAATCTCTTGAGAGCCTACAATCTCATCTGCCCATCATTCTCAGCCATTCTATGGTCAACTGAGGATGACTGAGGTTGTGATGCAATAACAACAGAATAACCATGACTTGCCCATCCATGTTTTAACTCAAAAATGTAAATAAGCCTAGACGTTCAAGTTGAATTAAGATCTAAAAGAACAAGGAAATTGCCAATCTAATTTCATATGATGAAAATAAGCATGACATTAACTGTTCCATAGAGAACATACACAATTGAGAAAGTTCTACAGAAACGAAGGAGGTGAATGACAAATAACATGAAAAATTAGGCTTCATTGAATTGCCAAACAAAATAAATCAGAAGCATGCAATGCATAAGGAGTAGCAATTAAATGGAAATCTGTTTAATCAAGCTTTAGGCATAAAGAGAAACTGTTGTATAGTAGCCAGAAAAAATAACTTGAAAAGAGATAAACTTTACACAATGACATGGAGGCTTTGCTATGACTTCAGTTTAGTCTGTTGTGATCCCCTATGCATATAATTAGGACACTCTTTAGAGGTTGCTTGGTCTCCGCAAGTATTAAATTACTCAAAATTACACAAAGATTACATATTTAATCTCTCGAAAGCATAATTCAATATGTTATATTGTTAACATAATCACTTTACCCGTCTACTTTTATTTTGTGCTGTGCTTTATCTAATAGGAGGAAACAAAAAATATAAATTTCTGCCTTTATATAATAACTTGTTTTTTCTTAATCTTTCTTTATGATGGTTCCATGCAACAAAAACATTTCCTTTTTTTGATTAAAAACTATGAGGGAGATGTATTAAAAAGCCTTCTACTGTATGTTTAAGAATTGTCGCTGAAATTCGCAATGCCTGGTCATATTTATAAATGAGTAAAAGTTTATATATCTGAGAATATTCAGAGCAAATTTGCAACAAAGAATATTTTTTGCATACATAACTATCACTATATTCTTCCATTAAGAACAGGTTATACCTGGTGATAAAATCTTATCAATAAAAATATATTTTTGCAGCAATTAACAACTTTCTTCATAAATATGTTGTGACAATTTGTACTTGGACAAGACCATTTCTACTCCACTTTTCCAAAAAGTTGACTGAGTGGAGTTAGTACTTAGTGAAAATGTCTCTAAACTCTTATAATATCCTTATGTCAATTTGCAACAATTTTACATCCATTTTCTTTATAAGTCCAGTTTTATTAATCCTCCCCATGAGACTAACATACTAAGCAGAACTAGAGCAATTCTCAAGCAAGCTAAATGAACTATAGAGGATAAATGCAAGTGGTTATAAACCCCATTTAAAGTGGATCTATCATCACTTTACAAGTTTTGATCATTATGTAGAATACTAAGCAAATAATTATAAAGTGTTATTGAAAAAAAAATGTTATTTGTGAGAAAATTACAGTGTAAAGTATGCCAGCAGCCTACGTCCGGCTAAACTGCTCTTGCCACAGTTTGCCGCATTGCCTCTGCTCCCGTCACTCTCCCCAGCATCCTCTGATGACGGAGGAGTTCTGTTAGTAAGCTGGAGCGATCTCATTGGCTAGATATTTATCTCTGCCAAAGAGATCGCTCCAGCTTACTAACAAAACACCTCCATCATCAGAGGGTGCTGGGGAGAATGACAGGAGCAGAGGCAGAGCGGCTTAACCAGAAGTAGGCTGCTGGGCATACTTTAAACTGTAATTTTCTTGAAAATAACTTTTTTTTAATTATGTTTTATAATTGCTAAGTATTCTACGTAACGATCAAAGTGGTGATAGAGCCACTTAAAATCAATAGAATCTTTGAGAATTATTATTTGGCCTTATGGGGCAGTTGGTTTATTCCAGAATTACTCTTTTATTATTTGCTGAAGGTCCAGGTTGATGAAATGATGGTGGTATTTGCACAGATTCCATCTTGTTATATTCACTAGGATGACTTCTCCATCATATCCCTGTGAATATGTCTCAAATACCCCAACACTGCCATGCTTTTGCCACTTTTACAATTTTGCAGTGTCTGCTTTGACAATGGCTCATTTGCATATTGAAATACAACTTAATGAGCCATTGTTGTGTTCCTGTGGGTGTGTTTATATGTTAATATGGTTATTCACCACATGCACGAAGCTCAAATAGCTGCTTCTGCTGTTGGAGTGAACAGTTTCAGTTTGGTGAAGTTGGGATCTTCCCATAGTTTTGTAGGCATCCACAGATGACAGTATGATGCCTCTGCTGGAGAACAGAAACCGTAGGTGCCCTCCGTTAACCCTCTGAGTGCCATAGGGATGTGCTACATATTGTTCTGTAATACGTTGTGGCACTCAAAGGGTTACAACATAAACAATCCCCTGCCCTGCTTATCAGCCTATTCAAGTAGACTCAGAACTGGCAAAGCAGCTGTTAGATGTAACAGCTTCTCTGTTGGTTATGTGTTTACCAGAATCTTCTGATTGGCTGTGTCAAGACCACTGCGGACACCTGCTGATCAGCTGATTCATGTAAACAGAAGAATGAAAGGCATTCCTTTCACTATTGCATCAAACCTTAGTCCATCTATTAACCTGATTAACCCTTTAAGGACCGCGAGGTCCAAGGGAGGGGAGCTCTGGTAAACCAGGGCACATTTCTTTTCATAGACATGATCTGTGAGTACAGCAAGTCATAAAGCTGCGCTGTGATCACAGACTTCCATGACTGTACTTTGGTATCTAAAAACTACCGAGGAGTAAGCAGGCAGGAGTCACTGGAATATATATGTGCATGGAACTTTGTGATGCTTGTAATCCACACATTGCACATTAGGTTCTTGACTGGCACAATAATGAAGTATTGTAATGTGGTTTCAGCAAAGTATATATGGACTGAACCAGTACTGGAGGTTTGGTCCTGTGGACCTGCATTCTATGCACTCAGGTAGGTGTGTGTATGTGTGTGTGTGTGTGTGTGTGTGTGTGTTGCTTACCTTTTATGCCTTTGATCTATAAGAGACACAATATCTATTTGTGTATATTGAGGTCTGTTTTTTATCTAGTCTTGATTTTGTGTTTTATATATTTATATATATTTTTTATATATTATTTTATCCTTCTCTTTGTATGGTCTGTCTATCTAATCATCTCATACACACTGCAGTGTATTTGTGTTAAACTCATTTTTTAATCTTTTATTCAAATAAATCACCAATATTATATAAATTTTTTATTGGTCCATGGTTTATACATACTACACTTAGCTTTCTCTGGTGTGCTTTGTCTCTTCTCTTTTACATGTTACTATTATCTGAGAGGACCCCAGACTATATTAACCGTGGCACAGAGATCTTTTTTGAAGATTGTGATTTCTTCATATTCCAGGACCAGAAAATTCCTGATTGAGGGCTTTTCAGATTGAATTTTATTGATTATACTGCTTGGCTGAACCTGTTATACCTTTAAGTGACTGAACATGGAAGTTCAATTGTGACTTTACATCCTTTACGGGGAATTATATATGGACATCCAACTATATTTTAGGAGAGTCATTTAATGGGTTTCATGATTTAAGCAACCACTTTTAGTCATTGGGAAGATTGAACTTTCTTTCATAACAGACTATTAAGCCCTTATTTGATTAATTTCAGGTATTTTGCATTGTATTTTTCCCATACCGGATTCACTGTGCAGTCTAGTGCGTGCTATATTTCCTGTAGTATACACACATTAATCTAGTTGAGCAGATTACACTTTTAACCAGAGTCATGAAAGAAAAATGCATACTGCTGGGCTGCTATAACCCTTGAATGGCAGAGGGTTATGCATCACACTCAAAGGGTTAATTTCAGTACAATCTTAATATATTATCATAACGTATGTGTCCCCAGTTAAAGGTGAGGTCTGGAAAGCTTACACTAATCACAATAAAATAACCGGCTTTAGCTCTCCTCTCTCATTATAAACGGAACAGACAACATTAACCCTTTGAGTGCCAGAGGGGTACGCAACACATTGCTTGAGTACCCCTCTGGCATTCAAAGAGTTAAATAAATTTTCTGTGAATAGGACAATTTACATATGGATTAAAAAGTAAGGTTTGGAATATAATTTTGGGAGGTAACATATTAATAACTGTTTATTACATATGCTAGCTGTAAGTAAATTATATTTAAAGTTATAGCAACCTGATTCACTTTAGCTGTTAGTGTTCCTTTAATCTTTTGACATACCTGGGAACCTTCATACCACAGCTCCCCAGAAAATCGAGGATCAGTAGGAATGGGAGGTGGCAAATAATGAGATTCATATCATAATGTGGGTGGGGCTTAATCGGTGGGTTGGATTGGAAAAGAAGGAAGACGGAGTCCGCCCTGAATTGGGCAGAGGCAGTGGGAAGAATGGATCAGGAGTGGACAGAACTGGACTTGGAGTGGGCGGAGTAACTCCAGGAAGAATCCCCCTCTGTCCTCAGAGACCCCGTAATTAAGTCTGAAATCCAATGTCTTTGGGCAGATCTGGAGAAATCTCAGTTATGTCATATATTGCAATGCTTTTGATACCTCTCTGGAACTCAAAGAGTTAACACTATTATTATCGGTGTTCCCAATCTACAAGGCTTTAATTAGCTTGGTGGTAGTTAAGTGAGATGAAAGCGTTAATAATTACAGGGAATTAATGTGGTTGTATACATGGTTAAATCCATTTTAATTAACTGTTACTTTAAGTTTGGCCAAGCTTCAGACAGTGTAAACTGAAGTGGTTTTATTGACTTTGAAGTTGTCAGTAATGTTGTTTCAGTAGAAGGAGCTTACTGTGCTAAACCTGTAACCCCTTTGATGCTGTGGAGCTCCTCACTGAAATAGAGATTATCATATTTGTACTGAGTAGTGCTAAATTAACCACTGAAATACCGGAGACTTCTCTAACTTATTGCAAAGCATTCAAGAGGTGCCACAGAGGTATCCAATGTATTGAATTCTAATGCAATGGATACCTCTCTGACATTCAAAGGGTTAAACTATAATATACTAGAAATAAAATGTATGGTGGGGAGGGGGAGGACCGATGACATGACTACGCACGTCACTCCATTCACGGGCTGAGGTGGACCGTTGAGAGATGGCGTGATCGATATGCTGGGGGAGTATAGAGCTCTGCCGGTTCGTGCTGAAGGGAAAAAAATGAGTACACACGAAAAGTGAGAGAGAGCTTGGAAGCACAGGGAAAGATATATAGAGAAGGGGGTGAAGAAGAGGAGACACACTGGAGGTGGAGGGTGGGGAGAAAAGAAACTCTACGCCAAATTGGAGGACTTCAAGAGAGATACAGCCTGTCTACGTAGAGAAGGAGAGTGCTTCCCGTTTCCCACAATATTCACGTGGACAGTCTGGAGCTGAAAATAGGAAAAGTGGTGACTGCAGCCATATGTACCAGATAACCGTGAGCGTACATTGAAAAGAAAATTAGATATCTTTCCGCTTCGGCGGAGGAGTGGAAACAAATCTTGAATAGTAACTACGGATTTGACTTGGTTTATGTCAAGGCGGCATAAGATGTATAAGTAGCTTTCATAGACTGGCCTCCTTATAAAGTGGCATAAAAAAATTAGGCCATGCTGTAATAAAGCAGAATAACAGTATTGGGACCAGCAACGTACAGCATTAATGATGTAGAGACTGTCTGGAGAGGAGCCATAAATGAAATTATATTAAAGTCGGATTATAGTAGGAAAAGGAATGTCTAAAGGTTGTACATACTAAAGAAGAAGTAGACACGGTATATTGGAGTGCGGTGGCCCCCTGTTCCCAGTGTGAAGCTGAAAATGCCTCCAAAAAAATCCCCCAAGCTCCCTGAAAACAAACAGTGACAAAAGAGAGAGATGGATGACAGGATAATAAAGGGGAGAAAGTGGAAAAACATCTATTGACATTTTTTCCCCCTCAAGCATCTCAAGTACAAGCAGTGAGACAGAAAATGGGAATGGAGGAAGCGCCCCTGACGAATAAACACTTAACACAGCATATTGACTCGGAGGGAGTGAATAGTAGTGGGGCCCTGACAATCACGATAGAGGTGATGAAACGATGTGTGGAGCAGATCTTAGAAAAGCATATTGAAAAGATCATGATTGAGATAAAAAAAAAATTCAGAGGAAATTAAACTGAAGTGACATCACTCTGTAACAAGGTGAAAATTATTGAGGACAGAATGGAAGCTCTAGAATTATGGATGAATATGCAGAAAGGTGAAATGGGATGAGTACAGGGATCCGTGGAGAATTTGGAATTAAAATTTTCGTATTTAGAGGACAGGTCACGGCAGAATAACTTTAGGAGGTATCCCAGAAAAGGTCAATTATTCAGAGCTGGAAGACTATATACTGGAATTTTTGTCCTCATTGGGAGTGAGACTCAATTCAGACCATAATGGTATACAGAGATGCCACAGAGTATGGAAGCCAAATAATGTAGATGTGGATCTTCTATGGGATGTGTTGATATCTCTACAGTCCTATAAGCTAAAGATGAAGATCTTAAACACTAAGGCAGAAATTTTTTTTTCTTCCTCTTTCTCCCCCCGCCTCTTTCTCTCCATTTCCTCCTTCTAGGGATGGTGTTAGATTAAAGAAGTTATAGAATAAATGGTATTAGTGTGGATATATAAGATATGCAATTTTTAGGATTTATACAGTATTAGTGCACTATTAGGTGATATTATAAGAAGGTTGGGTTCCGCGCTTGATATTTATGTACAATTGTGTCTTATGTTTTTTGTCTTTTATGTATCTTTTGGTACTGTGATTTTTGAAAATAAAAGAAAAAAGGAAAAAAAAGAAATGAAATGTATGGCTTCAGTTTTCATCTGCCACGGAATTATTTCTGCCACTCTATGCAATCTAATATTCCTGTACAGGAATGCTTCCACTCAAGATTGTTGCTTTTAAAAATGTAATGGATAATTATATAGCTCAGAACACTATTGCGAATTATGACAGATGGCTTCAAAGCAGATAGATGTTGATCCAGGAAAATATGTGACTGCCAGCTCGAGTCAGGAAGGAATGTTTTTGCCCGCTTAGGGCTTAATTGGAAATGGCTTCAATGTTTTATTTTTTTTGCCTTCCCTTGTATCAATAGAGGTGATATGGCATGGGCTGAACTTGTCTTTTTACAGCCTCATCAACATTTACTCTTACACACACACACACACACACACACACAAACACACACACACACACTTATGCTTACATATGAGCTCTAACATATACACATATGCACACTGGCTAAGAGCTTACTTCTCTTGCCCAATAAGAGCTCCAGTCAAAAGCAGCAGCAGAAGCAAGTCACCAGCCAATCAGGGACTCCTTCGTGGCCTGGTGTCTAGAGGTGCCCCATTACATGTGTACACTCCTGCAACCCCCTGTGTACGGTTAAAATAAGTCTTATGAAAACCAAATTGTGTAAATCAATACTATGGATGAAGTTATAGTAGATGTGCTTCTTGGCTCCCAGAGGGCCTGCTGGGCATCAGATTAAGAAGTCCTGCCTCCACTCTGTGCTTACTACCCACACATTTTGTGGATAGAATTGGACTATGTAAAATGAGCCCAACCAGCTGCACCAACAGGCATGGTTTTCAGGATATGCCTAACTAAGTGCAGGTAGATCAGTCACAATGACTGAACTATTGATTATACATCTAATGAGTTTGATGCGCCTGTTGTAAAAATTGCACATAATGCTTACACACACACACACATCTTTCCATTATATGTGTCAAAGTCAGACATAGAAGCTGATTCGGGCCTTGATTTCATAGCACTTTATGGCCCCTTTACCACAGGTAACTAACACTAACACATAAGCACATGCTAAGTTAGAGGCTGTAATGCTCATTGCACAACTAGTTATAACATTTATTACCTGCAATGGAATCTAGGCCTGAATGAGAAGAACTTGAGTAACTGTGGAACAAAACAACTGCATCATATGGGAAAAATAAAAAGTCTTTAAATTTCCACTGATTTAAGTGCGGCCTTTAACTATTTAACCCCTTGAGTGCCAGAGGGATACTCAATGCAATGGATACCACTCTGACACTCTATTAAAGGGGAACTGTCATGTTCCAACTCCCTCCAGACTCCATTTGGATTAATCCCCCTGCCTGTGTCCTTACTTCAAGTTAAGTTAAAGAGCACCTGTCAGGATGCAGTCTTTGGCCTCAGGAAAAACTCCAGTGGCCCTCACAATATCCTCTTGTAGTGGCCCAGTGTCTTGGATATCATAGCTCCACTCCTATTTGGGTTGACGTTCTTGGTGCATCATGCACTGTGACATGAGAGATTCACTAAGAGGTGATAAAGCGGAGATGATTTCTCCAGTTTATCACTTCTCCGGTTCCTATATTATTCTATATTAAGATCTCCAAAAGTTGAAGAAATGTTAGTGAATTGGCTCCATAGAATAACAAAGGAACGCGAGAAGTGATATCACTGGAGAAGTCATCTACACTTTATCACCCCTTTATCACTGCTTAGAGAATCTCCCCCCCTAGAGTTCAAACCTGACTGCTAGAATTTGGAAGTCTCTTATTTGTAATAAACAATCATCATTTTCAATGTGTTTCTAGCACTCAAAGGGTTAAAAAAACACAATTGCTGTAACTGTGTGACAGGTGTTCATATCACTGGTAGGAGGAAAAGAGATGGAAGAATGAGTGAGAAGTGAGCTTTGGTGCTAAGAGATATTTGCTTAAATGTCATTACAGCCATTTTTACATTTTGCTGACTTAAATGCCAAAATGTTTCTTTTCATGCATTGGGTGCAGGAAACAGAGCAGAACATGAAGGGAGCAATGGGGTAGGAGGTGGGAGGAAAAGTTCAAAACAGGGAACGTACTACAGAGCTGTGTGGTACAAATTGTACCACAGGAAGAGGGACGTGAACGTCTCCGGCTACTTTTTAAAAAGTTCCACTTTAAATTATTACACTATGAGCACCCCATTGTTTGATTTTGACTTGTATTATTTTAGTAGTCTATCTTAATGTATTTTACCTACTGGCTTTTTCTTTTACAAAGTGTATTTATCTTGGTTCAGCTATTTAATTTGTTTTTCTTTTTTCCATTTTCAGTGACGTGTATGTCCTCTCCCTGCAGTATAGAAAAAGAGTTTATTTGCAAAGGATCATAATAATGTGTTCAGTTTGTGTCTCACTGTTCAATGTCAAAGGTCAATTATTATAGTCCACTAAGTCTGCTCTAATAAGAGCAGACAGTAAAGAAAAAAAATCCCAGGGCTCCTGTCAGCCATGTGTGACATCAGAAAACGTCCCCTCATCTGGAATGCAAACTGAAAGGTTTTTGGTTCCAGCCACAATCTCCAAGTTTATGTAGTCATTCACTGCAGACCCACTGTGTCAGTTAGTAAAGTTTGATATGTCTGATCTAGTCAGAATTGCATCACTCAAGACAGGAAGTTGTCCTGCGTGATGCAAGAGATATAAACAGGAGAAGCAGTGGGTATTGCCTTTCAGACCCCATGGTTTGCTCCCCTGCTGACGTGCCGGGCTCAAAATTCAGCCCTGCCTTAATGAGCAGGCCTGCTTCTAAGGGAGCAGATCCTCAGATAGGGCAACTATCATATTGTTAATGCCCTTTTAGCTGAACACCTTGCACTTTGAAGATACAGTTCAAATTGCTGACTGTTTTACAGACTACAGGTAGAGGGTGTTCATGCCACAGAAAATGGAAGAAATAAACTAAAAAAGTAATACAATGTAAGAACAATAATTTAAAAAGTCGCTCTATAAAGATGTGTTTTATGTTTTAAAAAAATGCATTAATTCAGGACAAAATCTATCTCTGGACTATTGGCTGATTAGACATGATGGGAGTTTTAGTATCCAACAGTTTGTCACGATGCTGTCATGCGCAGTAGAGACTGCCCGTGTTCAGGCAGTCTCTACTGCACATGATTGCATCGCGTGAGTGAGGGTTAACTCAAAGGGTTAACACTCAAAGAGTTAACACTACCTGGACCTTGGCCCGTGTACATGGGCTTTTACATCAGTGTTAAAATAAAACATTACTATTCCTTTAATTTACTATTAAATGAATGATTAATAAACTATAACCAGTTTTTGAATTGGCACATATTTCCTCTTAGGCTTTTCTTACGTAAGTATATTTTATAAATACAATTCGTGATCAGGCAAACTGTTATTCCCACAACCCCTCAGTTCCCATTACTCAGGAGTTAACCACATCCTCAGTTACTTTTCCTTTCCCTTTGATACATAAAACTGGGTGAATAGTTTCCCTAAGTTCTTTGAATAGTTTAGGAAACGTTCCCATGCTGCCTCGCCAGTCATTTCACTGTATAACATCTTGAATAGTAATTGTACTTGTTGCATTAATGTGGTGGATTTCATAATCACTTCTCTTCTTCTTAGCGGTAAAACAACATTGTATGCCTTTGCTAATCAAAGAATGAAAATCATAATTCAGAATCCCATATGAAGGCAGCTACATTTTTTTAGTGTGCCACTGCAGTTTGATATGTGTAAAAGGGCCACGTGTAACAGGGAGTAGAACTTTTTTTTCCCACTGTACACAGATGTAGAAAATATTATTGTACCTGTTTTCGCAATTGCTCATGTTCTGCATGTCACAACAGGTGATTGGCTGATGTAGTAAGAATAACTGGGGGGGATGTATTAATGAGCCATGAGGGTCAGGATGGCAATAGTGGTGCCTAGATGTCTGTTGAGGTGAGCTGATGCCAGCGGGACAGCTTGGTGAAGCATCTGCTCTCATCTACATTGCTCCTGTTCATAAAATACTGTCTATGACAGTACTTTGCCCAACATGACTGGGACCTTGTTTTGAATGATAGAGGTATCTGTATCATCCAAGGAGTAACCCTTTGAGTGCCAAAGGGGTACGCAATGCATTGTGAAGCAATGTGTTGCACATACCACCCAAGTTTCCCTCTTTAGGACCAAATCCCTCTGTCCTTCTTTGCCACCCTGATGTCGCTCTTTTTAGTAGATAAGACTATGTGGTGTGCATATAAGTGTATCACATTACTCCACAGCAATAAAGCTCACATTAATGTTTGCGTAAACTTCACTATATGCGTTTATAAATTAGTATGTGTAAATAAAATGCGTTAGTCTTGTTCTATATAATTTACTCATTTACACAAAGAGGTGTCAGTCCTGAAATCACCTAAAAATTTTTGGTGATGCCCTGCCCACCAGCCACATCCCCAGCAACACCACCTAAAACAAAATTGTCCCTCTTTGGCCATTTGAAATGTTGAGAGGTATGCACTGGTAACCCTTTGGACATTCAAAGGGTTAACAATTAATCCTAATTAATCTTAATCTTAATTAGTCTGCCTGACTCACCTTGACAGTCTCTCACACCAGTTTGTGACTGCATTTCAGTTTTATAAAAAAGGAGCAGGAGAGAAAGTTGTCAAATAGGAATACCAGATAATGCCATGTTGGAACATTCTAGTTGGGAGAAGGGCTGGAAAGAGAGAGACGCGGGATATTCCCCATCCAGGATTGAAGTTACTTAACAAGTGAGTGGGTTATGGGGGGTATCCCTCTTGTGTATATATTGCTTTGCCTGATTGGAGACCTTCCTCTTTCTTCACATCCAAGACATCGGGACGAGCAGTCAGGGAGACCACAATAGCAGATCCATAGTTATTTAAGAGTAAGTGGATATTGTGCCAGTGTTAACTGCATCACTCATACGATCCTGATTGGAACTTTCCTTTTTCTCTTATATATAACTTGGAGATCGTTTGGAAGAGGAAACGCTCTATTAAAGGATTTTGGAAGAATGGTAGGTGAGCAGAGAGGATGTTCTCAGACTTCAGGGTTGTCAGACTGCTGGTGATGTGTAAGGAGGGCATTCTTTCCTCATCTCCAGCAGATCCACAACCCTGCATACTAAAGAGGAAATTCTTCCCCCCATCCCCTTGGATCCCTATTGCTTAGTGCATATGATGATGTATGTGTCTCTATTTAAGGCAATGTGCTTGCAACACATTGTCAGACATACAATGCCATAGCTTCACCCCTTAGTGCAGTGTTTCTCAACTCCTGTCCTCAGGACCCACTAACAGGCCAGGATTTGATGATTTCCTTGTTAGAGCACAGGTGAGTTAATCAATGTGAATGAGCCTCTGATCACATGATTCCCTTGTTAGAGCACAGGTCAGTTAATCAATGTGAATGAGCCTCTGATCACCACACCTGTGCTCTAGCAGAGAAATCCCTAAGTCCTGGCCTGTTAGTGGGTCCTGAGGACAGGAGTTGAGAACCACTGCCTTAGTGCATCTCCTCCCTGGAGAAATTCTGGGGCTAACACACTGTGCCATAAAGGAGAAATAAAACTTCCCGTTGATGTAAATAAGACTGGTAACTCCTTCAGTGCTAGAGAGGTGCCCAAAGCCCAGATGCATTGGACACCTCTCCAGCGCTGAAGGAGTTAAAAGTCATATTTTGATTAATAAAAATTTGGAGAATTTTGAATTCTCACCTATGATGCCAGTTGGTTTGCTCCAGAATTGCTTTTGTTTCTTCTTAATACATCAGCCTCAATAATATGTTTCCATATTAAAGGGATAGTAATGTTTTTCAAAAACAGCAGTTCCAATTAATCTTCATAGTATTTGGGCCATGGAGAGTGTTATTTCAATACTGTTAGAGTTGTAGTTCAAGAGTAATTGAATGATAAAGTATCCCCCTCCTGCCCCTTTTACCTAGTGTAAGTCACCTCCCCTCAGATGTGGAATGTGGTCCTGGGACCAGACAGCTAAAAGCAAAGGACAATCTTCTTACTGTAAGTATAAGGAAAACATTGTACCCCTTGACAGGTTTTTCCTTATACTCATTGAAGATTGTCCCTCTCTGTGATCTATCCAGACAGTCTTGCTGCTCTGAGGTGAGCAGTGTTACATCAGTAAAAGGGGTGGGAGGGGGATAGTTTATCATTCAGTTACTCTTGAACTACAACTCAGACAGTATTGAAATAACACTCTTCATGGCCCTAATACTATGAAGATTAATTGGAGCTGATTTTATTATAAAACATTACAATCCCTTGCAAATGACAAGCTCATCTTATAACTAAAAGTCTTACCCAGATCACTCCAAGGCATTATGTAAAAAGTACCTAACTTACAGGCACTTTATAAATTAACTGTTTGAGTGCCTCTCTGGCACTCAAAGGGTTAAGTGATACATGTTTTCATGGGTAACTTGTTACACTTAATTTGCAAAAGTACTCTTTTTATTATTATTATTATTATTATTATTATTAATAATAATAATGTATTTAGAAAGTGTTTTACCAGAAAGAATACATAAGATTTCTCTATAACAACTATGGAATCCCTGCTGACCTGGAAAGCATAAAAAATTATAATATTATTATGGCTACAGCTATGCTTAAAGAAAGCCAGTTGGCATATGAGTCAGTTGTAAGTTTATAATACTAGAAACAATACTAACTTTAGGAAAAGGGCATTTAGCCCTTCAGTAAATAAACATATATACACAATTTGATTTTAAAAATGGGATGAGGAAAGACAATTCACAAGACTACATGTTGTGTAGTATTTTTGGATAAAACCGATAAAAAAAAGAAAAAAAATACAAAAAATGGCAACTTTCATAGTAAAGCTCTTCTAGTAAAACATTTTGCAGGAACTCCAAAGCAGAAGCGGTATCAGCTGCAAGGTTCTTATCAGGGGTACAAGGTACAGGGTCCAGCCAAGCAGGGGGGAGAGGGGCTACCTCCCTGATCAAACAAGGAGTCCCTTACTGCATCAGTGATGCAGCGGGGACCCTGTGTCAAAAAGGGCCCCCAGATGACCAACTGGCCTATGGGTATCTGGAGGATCTCCTGGTGGGCCCCTTTTTAAATTCTGTAGGTAGCATAGCAGAGAACTGGAGAGTTCCGCTGCCACTCTGTCCTCAATTTCATATCATACCATATAGTGGATCAGTTCCATGGGCCCCATCTTTACATATACCTACAGGTTACAGTGTAAATGCATGGAGTGAGAGGGCCCAGGCTTTATGTTTGTACTGTGCCCCTGGATTACTGACGGCAACCCTGATCAGCTCCACATGGGGGGAATGTACTAAAATTATTTTTCATTAACCAGGTGCAGAAATGTATGTTACACTGCTCTGCTTGCCAACATCAATTTACTAAGCTACTTATGCTGGTAATTCTCCCAGTAACTCAGCTTATGTCAAGGGTAAGGTAGTGTGGGACTGGATGGATGTTGGGGGGCAGTGCTTTCCTCTTTGCCTTATTTTACATTAAGTATAAAGCAAGGCACAGAAATTCCATAATGTTGCTCCATTTCATGCAGATGCTATAGGGACTTGCTGGCTTGGGACTTGCTGGCATTAAAGTCATATTGATGGTGGGGTGTGTGCACTGGTACACATTACTGTGCTCACGCAGTGTAGTGCATTTCTCAGTGTGCAGCTGATGGTGTTGGTGGCCAACATGAGCAGAGCTCCAGTGGTGGATTCATGCACAGTCCCCTAGTCCTTAGCATTTGTCTCAGAGGCCCAGGTATATACATTGTGCTGGCTAGTCTTAAAGAGATAGTAATACTTCGTTTTATCTTTATTTTATTTTGTAGGCATTAAAAAAACATGAAGAATGATATAAGTCTTATCTCTCAAACCTTTATGGTTTGAGAGATATTCACAAGCAAAGTTTCCCCCTCCCTCCCCTTTTACCTAGTGTAATCCATCTCTTCTCAGATGTGGAATGCAGTCCATAGACCAGACAGATAACAGAAAGGAACAATCTTCTCCCTATGAGAACAATGAAAGCCCTGCCCCCCTTGACAAGTTTTTCAGGTTTTTCCCCTTATCTTAATTTAAGATTGTCCCTCTCTGCAGTCTACCTGGGCACCTACCTTCTGATCTGGCTGAGCAGTGTTACATCAGTAAAAGGGGCGGGAGGGGGATACTTTGTCATTCAATTACTCTTGAACTAAAACTCTGACAGAATTGAAATAACACTCTCCATGACCCAAATACTATGATGATTAATTAGAGCTGCTTTTATTATGAAACATTACAATCCCTTTAAATATCTCTGGAAAGTAGGGAACACTGGTCAATTGTTGTTCCACCTCCTGCTGATTTTTGTGATTCTCTGATATCTTTTTCAAAGGTACTCATCATTTACTGGTGTTATCATTTGCTACACCATGTGTAGTTCTTTCCTGCTCTGAACACTCCTTGGCAGAATTTTTTTAAATACATTGTTCTTGATAATAGAGCGTAGTGCTCTGAAATGCGTCGAACTTTCTATTTTGTTTTAAATGGATGTGGATGTTTCACTGAATTTTAGCCTTTGTATCAACAACACATTCTATTTTAATGTTGGTGAGTGTCACATACACGGCAGGTAAGGAACCGTGTGTGTGCCGGCTCTGGTACAGATGCTTGTGTGTGTAGCTGGAGTGCGGAGCTGGTGAGCGGTGACGGCATGCCAGACACTCCCTTGCTGCAGCCGAAGCTGGTTAGAGATGCTGGTCATGAAACCAGATTGTTCCACCCCAGTTGGGCCGAGGTGCAACCAGGACGGGAGTACCTGGGAACCGTTGGAAACCAGGCCGGCAAGACAGACTGGATACAGAGCTGAGAGGGATAGGCAATAGGAATGGTTCGGAGAAGCCAAGGTTCAAGCCAGGAGGTGAGGTCAGGTGGAGCTAAGGGTCAAACCAGGAGTACAGATTAGGCGTAGTCAAGTGGAGCCAAGGGTCAAACCAGGAGTACAGATCAGGCGTAGTGAAGCGGAGCCAAGGGTCAAACCAGGAGTACAGATCATGCGTAGTCAAGCGGAGCCAAGGGTCAAACCAGGAGTACAGATCAGGCGTAGTCAAGCAGAGCCAAGGGTCAAACCAGGAGTACAGATCAGGCGTAGTCAAGCGGAGCCAAGGGTCAAACCAGGAGTACAGATCAGGTGTAGTCAAGTGGAGCCAAGGGTCAAACCAGGAGTACAGATCAGGCGTAGTCAAGCAGAGCCAAGGGTCAAACCAGGAGTACAGATCAGGAACTATAGCAGCAGAAGCAAGCTATGCTCAGAAGCCCAGAACAAAGCCTACAGCAAGTTCATGGAACAGGCACCCTAAGCCTGGGGTAGCCCGTTTAAATACAGGAGGCAGCCAATGGAAGGAGCAGTGAGGGAGGCTCACCTAGGAGCTGCTCCGGATTGGAGAGGCTGAAGGACTGGCACACCGGTCCGGACGCATGCGCATCTGCCAGGCTGAAGGCAGAAGCGCACTGCGCATGTGTGGCCCGACAGAGCCGCGGACCGGAAAAACTGCTGCTGCCGCGAGAGAGACGCGGCCGGGGAACACAGGTAAACGTGACAGTGAGCAATTCCCAGAGAGAAGTGAATCCATAGCAGGCTGGACTGAAATGCTTGTGATGTTACTAGCTTGGATTCTATAGCCAATAGTTTATTGTATGTAATTAATTCCTATTTTCATTCACATTGATATATATTTATTTGACATTTATCAGCACCCCATCTGCTTCTTATTTGTAAAATCAAACAATATTATTCCTTTAGTTCATAATTAAAATTATCCTATATAATAATTCGATAAAACGACAAAGTCATGTGCAGTAGAGAGTATCAGCTGCAGTGCAGGCAGTCTCTACTGTGCATGACTGCACCGCGACCGGCTGGCAGTGGCACTGTGGCCAGTGTAACGGGCTCTTCAACTAGTTATATATAAAATAACAATTAGATCTGAGTCTCTAGCATTCAAAGAGTTAAGAGAAGGAACCACATGGTCTTTTTATCAAAAGAGATTAAATTCTGAAGCAAACCATCTGCACCATAGGGGGAAGAGTAAAATATACATTTATTTAATATGGTTTTAACTCATAAATCCTAGAAATGTCTCCAATACTTTGTGAGGCATTATTTTGTCATGGAGATATTCATGAAGAAAATAAAAACATTACATTACATAAGTACAGTTCTTTTTGCTTTGACACTGCATAAAGAATAATCAGAAAAATTATTTTCTGCTCTAAGTCCAACAATCGAACGGAAAAACAAAACATAAAACAAGACAATGGCCTCACGGTGCCAGACAGTGTTGACGCCAACATACATGCTCCGTAGCTTAACCTACTGAGCCACTCAAATCTATCAATACTGAGTTGTAAAGCCTTTGCAGCTGTAATGTTTTAACAGGTGTGAAATGGTAGATTCAGTGGAAGAAAATCCTGATTAGCATTAAAGGTTTTGTGAAGCATTTAACTTTAAAAAAGAAGTGGTCTGTTTAAAGCTGCACAGTTGGGTTCGATGTTTGTAAAGATGTAAAGGGTTACACCTTAAGCCTTTAGGAAGAGCATTGAGGCGCATATGGAAACTCACTTGGACTATTTCCTTGTCAAGTGTCAGGCAGTTGCTAGTTACATTTTAACATAGATTTGACGAGTTTACAAAATGTCAGAGTTGTCAGAAAATAGTAACAATAAGAGACAGTTTTCATATATCCAATTATATGAAAATCCATTTCCCTGTCAAACTACTGAAATGGAAAGCAGATAGACACAGGTGTATCCGCTATTTATTTAGAGGAGAAGCATCTATTTGAGGCTTGTATTTTTAAAAACCATTGTAATGTCCGAGTAGTCTTTAAAATGGCATAAGTATGTCTTTCTTGGATAGCCTGTGTAGAGGAAGGGCCATGTTTTATCACTGATCTAATATGAGTACTGAGCATGCTCTTTTTATTTTATTTCAGAACTTCTCCTATTCAAAGGCCCTATTTGAGAACTAAAGAAAAGCAGGAAACAAGTAGGAGTCCTGAGACAAAAATCAGGGGCATGTTCAGTATTCACTCACACTGTATCAGTGATATAAGAAAAGAAGAGAGATGGACCCCTTCCTTTCACCTTATTCCTAGTGCAGTACGCCTAGTTGGTGCATTGGATATCTGGGGAATGTACTCCCTATGTAAGAGCCTTCCAGAGGAAGTGGTAGGGGCTAACACAGTTAAGGAATTAAAAAATGCCAAGGGTAAACAGAAGTCTATTCTAAAAACTTTGTACCACTGTACATTTAATCTAGATAAGGGAATGGGCAGACTGGATGGGTCAGTTGTTCTTATCTGCTGTCAAAATGTGTTTCTATGTTACTGTGTAAATGTATTTTTATATTCATATATTATTGAAATGTATTTTGTCTATACATTAGATCTGTATTAAGTTATGATTTTATTTTTATATTTTAATTTATACTAGTTTATACTAGTTAAGTCATTGACTTATTGTCTGTTTTTTCTTCTTTTCTTTTGTTGTTGTTATATGTTTGTATATTGTTATAGCTCGTAACTTGTAAACAAAAACATTAACAACTGGAATTATAGCTCAGTTGATTAACGCGCTATCACGGTGCCCGTGCTTTCGCTGGCGACATTATTCACTTCCTCATTCCCTCTTATTGGCTATCATAAATTGTCTCTGCCCAGTCCTAGCCTTTTTATACTGAGCGCTGTCACTTCAGCGCTGCCCTTTCGTGGTGTACCTGTTGCCGTGCTTATTCTGATTATTCGTGTGATTCCTGTGTATGACCCGGACTACCTGACTATTCTGCCTGATCTACGTTCCTGCTCTGTGTACCGACTCGGCTTGGCTGACGTTCCTGCTCCGTGTACAGATCCGGCTCTACTGACGTTCCTGCTCTGTGTACCGACTCAGCCTGGCTGACGTTCCTGTTCCGTGTACCAACCCGGCTCTACTGACGTTCCTGCTCTGTGTACCGACTCGGACTGGCTGACGTTCCTGTTCCATGTACCGACCCAGCTCTACTGACATTCCTGCTCTTTGTACCGAACCGGTTTTGCTGTTGCTCCTGCTCTGTGTACCTCCCAGTACCACTAACCAGTTGCCTGCCATTCGGAGGTCCGTCCTCCGTACCGTGACTGTCCCTGTCAGTCACTGTGCCTCCTTACCATCTCATGCTCTCGACCCTGCAGATATTCATGTTGTTATCCTTTCACTACGGTGTTAGGTGTTGTATTGCACCCCGTACTCTTGACCTGCTTGTTACATTTACCGAGGTTGGGGGGCTACTGGGAACCTCGGTTATCCTCTGGTTCTAAGACCCACGGTCCAGGTCTGGGCATCCGTCTACCTTACGGTTTGGTGCTACAGCGCTTAGGGTCATAGCTCTGCTCTTTTGTCCGGGAGCATTCCCGAGATTTACTATTGTCAGTACCGGTTTTCTTCGTTACCGTGCAGTCCACCTACTGCCTGTACACCCTTCAGTCTATAGCCTTCCTAAGGCTGCTAGGGTTTGTCCGCTAGTCTCCGGTCCGGGTCTAAGTTGCTTTGTTGTCTGTCTCTCCATACGGTGACGTGAGGCCTCCTTTTTCATCACCTAAGGGCAATCAACTTTGGCTACTCCCTGCGTAGGGAGCCTCCGTTATTGGTGGCACTATTAGTGCCTGTTGGCATTTCTGATCTTGTCATTAGTGCTCACTGTGGCACAGCTTCACACGGACTGTAACCTGACCTGTGCCAGTACAGTACCTTTGGTACCTGCTGGGCCTGAATGGGTTGTTGTGCTCTGTGTAACCTGTCCTGTGCCAGTACAGTACAATGGGTACCTGCTGGGCCTGAGTAGGTTATTCCTATCTCCGTGACCTGACCTGCGTCAGTGATATACTTCTGTACACTCTGGATTTATCTGTGATATTATTACTTCTGTGCCTGTCCTGTGTCTGGATTAAAGATTGTATGTACTGGACCCGAGAGGGTCAAATGATCATTGTTTGTTTAATAAAACTGTGTTTTACCAAACCTCCAGTGTCTGAGAGTCTGTAAACCGCAACACGCGCCAGATGAAGGATCTGTTCAAACCTTGGGGTCACAGGCTCTAGTCCTGGCCGGCCTTTCATCTTTCTAAATTAGATAAAATTGGGTAATAAGAACATCTATACCCCAGGATAAACATGAAATAATCTCAATGGGAGAAATTCACTAAAAGTCAAAGAGGGCTAAAGTGTCTTCAACATCACATCCCCATCAGTCCGACAAAAAGCTTCCTACATCAACATCAATCCAACATGCCTTTGACAGGATTATGAATTTTCACTCATCACATTGACAATGGCCTATTTCCATATGGATATGCAGTTTAATAACGCATTTCCATGTTCAAATAGAGAGCCATTATCGTACTCATGGTACATATGTTAATGTGGCACTGCACCACATGCACTAAACTCCAATAGCAGCCTCTGTTGTCAGTGTTCACACTCTTAATTTCACCTGCCTGGGGCTGGCAAAGTTGGTATCTCCCTATATTTTCCTATGCAGTAACAGCCCTCAATCAATTAGTAGCATGGAGAGTTGTCAAACTGCTGTCAATGTGTAAGGGATGCTCTCCCTCACACATCACCAGCAGTACGACAATCCTGAAGTCTCTCTGCTTCACCACTTGATCATTAGGGGAATGGAGATGATCCTTTCAGCATCATGAACACTATCACTTTCTTAATGCTTTGAATGCCATAGGAATGTGCATTGCTCCCCCTGTGGCACTCAAAGGGTTAGGAAAGTACACCAAGCACTACACAATAATTCCCTCTGCTCTGTATCATAGTTCATACATCTTGTGCACTCACAAGGGAACAAGGCTGGGGTTCAGGCAGCATCCATGGGGATTTGTGGTTACCAGCTGCCCCCCAGGCTTGTTCCCTTGCCTACTAATAGACATAGAACCCCATGTACATTGCCTGGCCCCCTGTTCCCTTTGCCACCAGTAGCAACAGATCTCCATGTACAGTGTCTGACCCCCCCATCCTTGTTCCCTTGCCTTCTGGTAGCCGCAAATCCCCTTGGGCACTGCCTGGGCAAGGGAACAAGGCTGACCCATACATTTGACATATGCTGCCTCCCTCAGAAAAAATTTGACATATGCTGAACCATATGTTCAACATACCTTTGACATAGTGCATTGTGTTATAAAATAAAATCAGATCCCCTTCTGATGTCCCCCTGGCATTGATCATCTATCCAATAGGATAGGTGATCAATGAGACAACCAAGAAAGCGACCACCACCTTCCTCTAACTCCTACACAAGCCACCTGCTTTATATCAATCACTGTTTTGAGTAGAAGGATCCTAAAGACAAACATCTTGAGGATCTTCCTACTCAGCCCCAGCATTCATGAAAAGCTGGTTGAGGAGTTCATTAATTAAAAGCAGGTTTTGAAGAGGACTCCTCAACCCGGCTTTCTATGACTGACCGGCTAGAGCAGGCTCCTGAGTTATACAATAAGCTAAGAAACATGAATCAATAAGACATTAAATTATTAGAATTTCAGAGGGAATAATGGCAGAAATGCGTTGTGGCTGATTAAATTCTCTAAGCAAACTATTCTAGCTTAGCATTTCAAAGGTGGTGCCTCAACAAAATCAGTCCCAGAGCGGTCATAACATTATGTTTGTTTATTTTCTTTTTATAGTGCTGTTAATTTATATAAAGTCTGCTGCTTTTGCTTCCTAAAGACTATGAGGAACCCATGACTGCATTTGACACAGAGGGTCAGAGGGTGGTAGTCAATGGAGAATATTCGAACGAAAGGAGTGTTACTAGTGGAGTACCCCAGGGATCTGTACTGGAACCCATTCTTTTTAATATTTTTATTAGTGATATTGCAAAAGGTCTTCAAGGTAAGGTATGCCTTTTTACAGATGACACCAAGATCTGCAATAGGGTTGACATTCCAGGGAATGCAACTAAAGATTAATCTTGGAGAACCTATGCACATAGAACTAATTCGTTGTGGCCATTGTGATTTTCTGCCCAGATTAAGGTAAACAGAGGTTTATTATTAAGATGCATTATTATTCCTTTAGGTGCATTTCATCTGTTCTCCAAGAAACTGTTGATTGTATTTCTTTATAAGTTTAATCAGTTTAATATAGTCATAACTTCTCTGCTCAGCTTCTCTCCTGACAAAACAGCTGCTCATTCAGGGAATTGTATTAAGTGGTGACTTTTATTATATTTTAACCCTTTGAGTGACAGAGGGACAAACATTATACTTTCACATGTGAAGCAATAAGTTGCGTACCTCTCTGGCACTAAAAGGGTTAAGCCTTGTCTGTTAATGTTTAGTATATGTCTCCTGTGATTAACGCTGCGTGTGAGTAGATCAAAATTAGAATTACATTATTCAGTCATTTAACTATTTTAACCACTGCCAGACAGGTATCCAACACATTGTAACACAATGCGATGAATACTCTCCTAAACTCAAACAGGTAACGCACTATGGGTACATTCTGTTAGTTTTTCAGTTCCAGTTTAACCCTTCGTGTGCCATAGGGGTTTCCAAAGCATTGCAAGTTGAAAAAAGTGCCGATTCAACATTTGATTATCATTTGATTATCAGACTGTTCACTTGTCTACTATATCTCACTAGGCAGAAGCACACAATTTATACTCTACTGCATGTAGATGGATTTAACTCATAGTGCCCCAAGGATAATCATCTATAATAGACCAATATTGGCTTTGAAACAAAGTATGGAAATATCAGCAAAACTCACTGAGATTTGTATACTAAGAAACTGGAGCAATTCTGTCCAAACCAACTGCACTATAGGGGAGAAAAAAATCACTTTAAAGGAGCAGTAAACTTTTTTTATGAAAAAATAAATATTGTAGGGATTTTCCTATTGAGTAAAATAAGTGTACTCCCACTGCAGAGAGATTTATATTTCCAGAGTTATTACAGTTTAAACCCACACTTCTTTACATTAGCAGTGCCCTCTAGAGGTCAAATTCTAATTAGATTTCCTGTTAGATTCTAATGGAGAGGAAAGTCAGAAAAGTCAGAGACAAACAGTTCTCCATAGAATGTGACAGAAACTGCCTGTCACTTCCTGTCAGTTAGAGCTATCAGGAAGTAAACACAGTAAATTCCCTTCCTGATTATTTAAACTGCTATACATTTTTGAATAAAACATCTGACAGCGATGGGAGTGACCTTGTTTTATTCAGTAGGAAATGCTCTATAAAATATGTGTTTTCATAAAAAAAAGTTTACTGCTCCTTTAATTTAAGCCTTTGAGTGCCAAAGAAGACGATATCTATCTGGTACACAAAAGGTTATTAAATGAACCTTTAACCTCTTAACTGTCAAAGAGATCATTGTGAATAATGTGGGAGATGAACTAAAGCGTGAAAAAGAGATGATAAAGCAGAGAGAACTTCTTCAGCAAGATCACTTCTCCATGTCCTGTGTTACTCTATGGAACCAATGCCCTAAGATTACTCAAGTGGGGGAGATCATAGTGCATATGTTCCATAGCTCTGATATCCCTGAAGAAGTGGAGTTAGAGCTCCAAGATACACGTCGGGTCATTCATTCATAACACTCCTTGATGATTAGGTCCCTCCCACACCCCATGTGAGAACCCGCTCTCCATCTCCGGTCACTGACCCTCACTACATCTCACGGCATCGGCCTGTACACCTGGAGCATTCATCTCCATCAGATACTTTGGTCCATCTATGTATTCCACCTGAAAACGGACAATTACAAATATTAACTTACACTGGACATTGAGGCTAACTCTCAGGCCACAGCTGTTTTAACAACTAAGTATTTCTTCACAGAGAATCTTTCTAACATTAGGACCCAGGGAGAGGACTCAGCGGGCACAGCACTCTGGCTGCCAGGGGTTGGGACCTTATTATATGCACAAAGCACAAGATGGACACAATGTGAGTGCATTATTATATGTTTTGCGCTCTTACTCTACTTGGAAGTTTCGTGTGTGTGTATGTGGACAAGGCCACTGAAGTTCTCAGCAGCATCAGGAAAGGAAGAAAGTGTATATTCATATACCTCATCTCTTCATCATTCATCCATCCGTTTGTTGATACCATTTCATTTAATCCATTAAACCTTTCATTCATCTATTTTTAAGGTACTGTTCCAGTTTTGACAGTGGGGACATATGTTATTGAATTTATTTTTAGTTATTTTCATTCACATTATTTTAGCAGATTCCAGACCAACACTGAATAACTACTTATTTATTAATTTGCGCAGGTAGACTCTTTGCTTTCTTACTGTTCCATAGAATAACATAGGAACTGGAGAAGTGATATAACTGGAGAAGTTATCTCTACTTTATCTCCTCTTTATCACACTTGATGGATAACCCCTGTTGTATTGCAAATATTTCTAGAATTCAAAAGGTTAAAGGCCCGTTTGAACTCAGTAAGAACATTGAAAAATGTTTTATTTGTTCCATTGATGTGGTTGGTTGGCTCCAGAATGGCACCACTTTTTTCTTAGAACATCTTCCTTGCTATTTTATCAAATAGACAACAGAGGACGCACTGTTGATAATATTGCTTTCATTTTGACAGTTTTCTTGTCAAATGTAAAACATTTGTTAATATAGTGTTGCACTGACAGAGATTGTTAGGGGAGTTAACAGCATGTTAGACTGTTAACGACAGGAAGAAAACCATTTTCACATATTCAATTATATGAAAATTGGAATTGCCAGATTCCCCTGTTAAACTACTCTCAAAATAAAAAGCAGACAGCCTGGATGGCAGGATGGACATCTCAGCATAATCCCTAACATATATCACTTGTGTGTAAGTATAGGTTTATTTATCTAGCAACACAGGCTATGCAGCGTGTCATATAGTATAACAGGTTTAATCCCATGAGTGCAAAGGAGGTACCCCATGCATTGGTTAAGGTTTAAAAAAGGAAATAAATAAAAGTAGAATATTGGAAATGATATACAAGTACATGAAAACAAAATGTGGCATTCTTTGCCCAAAGAGCTGATAGTCTAACTATGTATATGTAGGATTCAGTGTAGCAAAAAACTCACAAGAGTAATATAAATGTGACACCTTTTAATGGCTAACTGAGGACATAACAAGTGCAAGCTTTCAGGACACTAAGGTCCGTTCTTCAGGCATGGGTTAACAAACAAAACTAGAATAACACTGCATTTATATTTACAGAATATGACATACATTTGAACCAAAATATATGAGTAAACAGTGGGGTCAATTAACTTAGTAAACATACAGTCTGCATAGATATGAATTGATATGCACAGGGTTAGATCAAAGTCCTGGGAACAAGGAAATGTTCATTAACACAGAGGTGTGAAGAGCCTGTTAGTCTGTGACTTGAACAGATCTATCTCTATACAATCAAATACCAAAATGTCCTATCTATTATAATGAGACATGAAGCCCATCCCAAGGTTTAGTCCTGTTTTTAATGTGTCAAATAGATCCATTAATTTAAATTCCCAGATTTGTCTTTCCCTTTGTGTTCTAAAGTATCCTTTGAGTATAGTGAGTTTCATATTTTGTAGACTATGGTTTGGACCACAAAAATGCTGTCCAACTGGTGTGTCAACCTTTTTTCTGTATATTGTGTTGTATATTGTGTGGTGATGAAGGTTCATTCTTTTCCTCAGTGTCTGTCCTGTTTCCCCAATGTAGTAACCTCCTGTGGGGCACTGTGTACAGATTATGAGGTGTACTACATTTGATGAGGAGCAAGTTAATTAACTGTTAATTTCATAGTGTTGCTACACCCTACACAAAACTAACTCAGTATGGGGAATATGTTAATTAACTATTAATTTCATAGTGTTGCTACACCCTACACAAGACTAACTCAATATGGGGAACTGTTAAGAACTCGGTGGAGAGTCACTAAGCGGTGATAAATATGTGATAAAATAGAGATGCCTTCTCCAGTTTATCACTTCTCGAGTTCCTGTTTTATTCTATAGAACCTATTCATTAAGATCTCCAAAGTTGAAAGTTGAACAAATCTTAGTTCATAGGCTCCATAGAATAACATTGATTATATTAGAGAAGAGACGTCTAATGGGTAATATGACTACCATTTACAAATAAATTCAAGGTCAATACAAAGAACTATTCAATGAATTATTTACGCAAAGAGCTAAGTTAAGAACAAGGTTATCCATTAAGACTACAGGAAAGGAATGTTTGACTAAAACAAAGGCAGGGATTCTTTACAGTGAGGGCGGTAAAGCTATGGAGTTCATTGCCTCGGGATGTTGTACTTGCAGATAATGGAACTGCTTTCAAAAAAGCAATGGATGCCTACTAGCACAGAACAATATTGAGAATTATGACAGATGGCTTCAAAGCAGATAGGATGTTGATCCGGGGAACTATCTGACTGCCATTTGGAGTCAGGAAGGAATTTTTTTACTCACTTGGGGCTAAATTGGAAATGCTTCAGGGATTTTTGCCTTCCTCTGGATCAACAGGGGTGTTTTTGGTATGGACTGAACTTGATGGACGCATGTCTTTTTTCAGTCTCATCAACTATGTTACTATGTTAACTGGAGAAGTTATCTCCACTTTATCAACTCTTTATCACACTTTAGTGAATCTCCCCCTGGTGTTCTCACATAATATTACCATTAATATGCTTTGTAAGTTTATTTAAATCTGTTTTACAATATTTAACAGTCTGAGTGCCAGAGGGGTGTCCAAGGCATTGTAGTAATCAAAGGGTTAAGTGTGTGACTATTGTCAGTCAAATTCTTCAAAACTGAGCTATTTTGTTGATTACATTTTGTTCTTCCTCCTCCTGCTCCTTTACCTGCTCCTTTCCCTAATGTCAGCTCCTTCTGATAAAGAGGAATTGGCATGGTCAATTGAGCTACAGAGCTAGAGTTTTGTTTTGTGGGTGGTTTTTAGTGATTTCCCTCGGTCTGGGACATTTCACCACAACATGAGCATTAATTGCAGCAATATATTAATATTCATATAAGCATTCATAGCACCTTCCTCTAGACTGTAAGCTCTCACGAGCAGGGCCCTCTGATCCTCCTGTTCTACACATCTGATTGTACTATTTAATACCTCTGTATGTCTATTCCCCAATTGTACAGCGCTGTGGAATTAGTTGGCGCTATATAAATAAAGAATAATAATAATAATAATAATAATAGCATAAAGGGATATCAAACTTATGGGTGACAAATTTCCCCTTTGATAATATAACCCTTATTTTGCAGTGTAGGTCAAATCAATCCACTTACCTCAACCTATGGACAGAGATGGGAAACAACCAGCCCATAAATTACTTATATCTTTACCAGATCTTCTAAATTGGTTAATAAATGATCACATTCAAGTTAGTTAGAATGGTCCATGTGTATAAAAGCAGTGCACTTCTGAAGCAAACTAACACCACCACAGAGGAAAACACAATTTCCTTTGAAATAAAAGGGGAATTTAACCCCTTGAATGCAGTTGGTTTGCCCCAGAATTTCTACACTTTTATTGCTAAGGATCAATGTCTACTGGGTGACTACTAGACAAGACTAGACAACCTTAGTTCTGCACATAGCCACACTTATATCCTGGGCCGCACCCCACCCCCAGTCCTAGTCATTGTTTCCTGGCACACAAACTCGGTAATGCACTAGCTAGTTAAATGGTATAAAAACTAGACAAATTATATTATTGTGTACACTAGAAGGAAGGTAAAATTTGACTCTAAAGCTGTTGGTGACTAAAGTACCATCCTCCATCAGGCAATGTGTTACGTACCCCTGTGTTACTCAAAGGGTTAACTCCTTGGATGGTGGACAAGTCTCCAGTGGACTGCTTTGCAATCTGTTGAAGTCCCTAACATCCAAGGGGTATGACATTTTATCTCTAATATATTTCTTTGAATGTTACATGAATGCATTCTTACATATCTAAAATAATTAGATATTGCAATCTTCCACAATGCATTGTTTATATATAAATATGTCTCTGGATGGAAGCCGTAATCAAATCATCGACTAAATTACAGAATGCAGCTGACCAACAGTGCAATAAAACCCTGTAGCTAAAGCTCTATATTTTGTATTTATTTGAAGAAAACAATTAAAAAGGAATTAGACTTGACAAGTTATAATATTTATTTTTGTAGATTTTGCTAAGGTCAATAAAAACAACCATTACCTCTGTCTTTGTCATTTGTGTGGTTAACCTGGATCGATTTTGATAATTCCTAGCAATAGGCTTGTATTTTCTTTGCAGATTGCATGGTTAATTTGGTATGATTACTTAAACTACAGAGAAGCATTGTTCTTTTATGTCCTATAACATTCTAGTGAAAAGTAAGACTGATGTTTATTATGACATTGCAGACGCACATCCATAGCTAGTGGGTTCCTTCCCATTAAATGTTATGTTTCATTTTTCATTTTCTTGCAACTGAGAGGAGACATTACAATTTGCTGTTAAACTAAATCCAATTGCAGCTTATTCTCTAAGGTGTGGATTGTTTCAGGGCTATTTTAGGATCTTCTGATGAACTCAGAGAAATAGTAAAACGTGGTCCCAGATACAGAGATCTGTTTTATGATCTTTTTAACCCCTTGTATTCTATAGATGTCAACAATGCATTACTTTGCAATGTATTGGGATTAGCTCTAGCTTCCAAGGGCTTAAAGGAGCAGTAAACTTTTTTTTATGAAAACACATATTTTATAGTGCTTTTCCTGCTGAATAAAACAAGGTCACTCCCACTGCTGTCAGATGTTTTATTCAAAAATGAAATAACCAGGAAGTGACTTTACTGTGTTTACTTCCTGATAGTTCTAACTGACAGGAAGTGAATTTACTGTGTAATTACTTCCTTATAGTTCTAACTGACAGGAAGTGAATTTACTGTGTTTACTTCCTTATAGTTCTAACTGACATGAAGTGAATTTACTGTGTTTACTTCCTGATAGTTCTAACTAACAGGAAGTGACTCAGCAGTGTCTATCACATTCTATTGAGAACTGTATGTCTCTGACTTTTCTGACTTTCCTCTCCATTAGAATCTAACAGGAAATCTAATTAGAATTTGACCACTAGAGGGTACTGCTAATGTAAAAAACGATGGGTTGAAACTGTAATAACTCTGGAAATATAAATCTCTCGGCAGTGAGAGTACCCTTATTTTACTCAATAGGAAAATCCCTATAATATATGTTTTTTCATAAAAAAAGTTTACTGCTCCTTTAAGTTAAGCAAAACTTTTGTAGAGGCTCTTTAACATAAATGGAAAAAGTTAGGCAAGGCAATCTCACATCTCCTCAACCATTTGCCCACTCGATTAGATTGACTCCTTGTTCAAAAATTAAGGAGAGATTCACTGGGGAAAGAGGATTCCATTGAAAGAAAGGTTCGGGCTTGTGTTAAAACATCTTGGGGGAGATTCACTAAGCAGTGATAAAGAGGTGATAAAGTGTAGATGACTTTACTAGTTTATCACTTCTTCAGTTCCTATGTTATTCTATGGAGCCTATTCACTAAGATCTCCAAAGATGAAGAAATCTTAGTGCATTGGCTCCATAGAATAACATAGGAATTAGAGAAGTGACAAACTGGAGAAGTTTATCAGCTCTTTATCACAGCTTAGTGAATCTCCCCCCCCCCCCCGACTAATTTGGTTTATTGCTTTATGGGCTTCAAAAACACTTTTTACATTGAGTCTGATATAAAAAAGTGAAATACATTGAAGATATCTTTATTGTTTAAGAATTTAATAGACCAATTTAAATAAATTGGGATTTTCATTTGTCCACTATGGGACAGTTGGTTTTCTCTATAATTCCTTCTCATTTCTTTGTGCATATAGTACTTTGTATAATATAAGTCCAACACCATTGAAAAATGTTCATGAGAAAGCAGGGACCATGGTGTTACTGCAGATTGATTGAGTGAGAATAAGATAAAAAGGGAGTGAAAATAAAAGAAGAGAGGTGCTGTTTAGGGCATGAAAGTGAAAATGATAAAACTGTAATAAACTGAAATAGGAAACTTGCTTTGGATGACCTGTTGCAACCTGGGAATCAAGAAAAGAAGAATGAGTTTTTAATGTCCAAGCTCTCTTAAACCCGATCTGTGCAATGTCTGCCATATTTTCTCCAAGGAATTAGTAGACAGCCCAATGCACTCTGTTCTCACATTAAATCGCTTACCAAACATAGCTCTGGGCTAAAGGAATATTGGGAATGTCAATCTGGTTGACTTTCTGTCCTAGTGGAAAGGCCAAAGATCACCAGCTTCAATAATGTACTCAGGAAGAGAGACACGGAAAAGTAAACCAAGTATTTGTTTTGACAGTCCATGATATGCACCATTGTTTTTTTTGTTTTGTTTTTCCTAAGCTTTCCACTAAACTAAAAAGAAAGGGTCATCGCAGTGAACAGTTTTTATTGACAGGACTTCATGAACACTTTGTTTAAATTGTGATGAATTGCTCATTTTATTTTTTTCCCACCTAAATATTTTCATTAATTTCATTCCATTAAATAAATAAGTGAATGATTTTTTTTTTTAAATTAAGTTCTTTTATTTTATCGTACCCATACAAAAATTCAATACATAAACAAAAAAAAAGACCTTCTTATACATGCATCAACCATCTATGTATATAAAGAAAAGAAAAAAACCCATGTACATAAATATGTGCAAATTTCATAGTTCCCTCTGATCTAATTAACTCAGAAAATCAACAGGTTCTCATTATAAAGGAAGTTGCCAAAGGAGATGCACTTAATTTGCTTTTTAGTTAGTCAGTTCATTGGCCCAGGCCATCAAAGTCCCATCTTATATTTGTACTAATATCTAAACATTCTCCCAATTTCCTTTTTGCACCCCTTTTTAAATAATCATTAAATCGACTCACTCCCACCTCCATTCTTAGTTGAAAAGTTAATTGATTCTGGAGCTGACTCCACGTAAAATCCTGTGATTGCCTCCATTCTTTAGCTATATCTTTTTAGCCGCCAAAAAAGTATGAATAGTCAATGCTAGTTGTGTAGATTTCATGTAAGGCCACCTCAAATGTAACAGATCAACAGTTGGATCTCTATGGATCTTAATATTAGCTGCTCTATAAAATAATTAGAAGGCCGTACCTCACAACTTTTTCACTTTCTCACAATTCCACCAGGTGTGTAGATATGTGCCCTCTAAAGATCCACATCTTCAACAACTTATTTCCGCCTGAGGGTACATCTTTCCCAAATGAGCCGGAACTAGGTACCACCAATTTATCAATTTAAATTGGGTCTCTATAAAGGACAATTCCCTTACATTACTGTTAATCTTTTTCATTGCAAAAAAAACACTCATCTATATCTATTTCAACTAGAACATCCTTTTCCCACCTTGTCAATAAACCTCTTATATCACTACTTTCCATAGGTCTAATACACTCTAAACATTTTTATGTAACCTTCGTAGAATTTTCCAACCCAAAAGCTTTATCCATTTTTCTCTCTAGAAAGCTATCCAAATGGGCAAGGTTTGACTTTAAGCAGTTCTTTATCCGTGAATAATTAAAAACAAAAGAATTAGGGAGATCATATTGGGGAAAACTTTTAATCTCTGTCCCCCTTACTATATCTCCTATTTTAGAAATTCCCCATCTTTTCCATTCATTCAGGGATAAATTTTATACACAGTGTTCAATAACAGACGCAGGTAAGGAGGAAATCAATTTATTACTAATATTCCATTTTTTCTTTATATTGTACCATATTGGAACAAGACACTCCAAAATCAATTTTTTTGTCCTTACTAACCTCAGCCCTGCTTTATTATCTGACGCCCAGATAATCTTATTCCAATTAGTGAAAGATTAAGGAAGCAGAACAATACGCATCTAACTAATAAAGGAATAGTAAAGTATCATTAAAGGAAAAAAATATATCTATCTATCTATCTATCTATCTATCTATCTATCTATCTATCATCTGTCTGTCTGTCTGTCCGTCCGTCCGTCCGTCCGTCTGTCTATCTATCTATCTATCTATCTATCTATCTATCTATCTATCTATCTATCTATCTATCTATCTATCTATTGCTCTGTCTATCTATCTATCTATCTATCTATCTATCTATCTATCTATCTATCTATCTATCTATCTATCTCTCTATCTAATAATCTATCTATCTGTCTATTTAGATATCTGTCTGCCTATCTGTCTATCTAGCTATCTGTCTATCTCTGTCTATCTGTGTGTTTGTATCTATCTCTATATAGATGTTTCATTTAAAAGTTCTGACAGCCCAAACTGTCTCTTTATTAACAGTTTCACCTGGTGCCCAGACAGCTATTTTATCTATAGTACTTCATTCAGAGATTGCTGAGCCTTAGGCTAGTACTCTATATAGAATGTTACAGTGACAGCACCAGTCCAGCTCTACTGTTTGAATTGTAATAACTTTTGAATTAACATTTGAATCAGCTACAGGCCACTGTTATTTGTCCATTAACTCTTTGGGATTCATTTACTAAAGGGTAAACTGAAAACATGCCATAACAAATAACAATTGTATGCTATATTTTCAGCTTGTTAATTTATCAGTGAATGGATACAATTTTTTTTCATTAACCCGCACGTTAGTGAGTGAGATCACTCAAATCTGCAAAAAAATAGGCCTAGCCTAAAAAGTATGTGGTGACAAATATACTTAAAGGGACAGTAATATCCCATAAAAATATTTAGTTTTAGGTAGAGATTAAAAAATAAACTAATTGCAACAAACCCTATCTCTCAAACCTCTATGGTTTGAGAGATATAGGGATTCAAAGTCCCCCCCCTTCTCCTGATGTCAGCTTTAAAGTTGACAGGAGGAGATTCAAGTTGTAGGATTCCAGGAGGCTCTGCAGCAGAGCCAAAACCGTGGTATTTAAAAATAATTAATTCATTTGAACTGTCTACAATGTGTGTCCGGATTGCAAGCACTCTTTGTAGACCTTTCCAGTAAATTAATTCTTTTTAAGTAACGTGATTTCGGCTCTTCTGCAGAGCCTACTGCTGGTCCCAGGACCGGGATCTCCTGCTGTCAGCTAGACACTGACATCAGGAGAAGGAGAGGAAGGGGGGGACTTTGAATCCCTATATCTCTCAAACCGTAGTGGTTTGAGAGATAGGGGCTGTTGCAATTAGTTTATTTTTTCAATCTTTACCTAAATCTAAATATTTTTTAGGGGACATTACTGACCCTTTAAATTGCATATTCTCAGTGAAATCAAATGCTCCTTCTACACAAAAAGTCCCACTAATGCTCATGCATTATGTATTTTCTATAGTAATCTTTTTGAAATAAGAAGAGGTGTAGACATTAAATTTAATTTCATCTCACCTGAGTTGCAGCCTCTTTTACAGATAACATGTAGAGGGTGTTATCACTGATGAACGGCAAGATGAACAGTTCTGAAGTAACTGATTCAAGTTAAAGATACAGCATTAAAGCAAAAGGAATGCATCAGATACAATAAATGAATATATATTACTAAAATAATAAAATTGAAACTATAGCATTACTATTGTGTCAATACGTTAAGACTGTAGAAAACTGGCTCCAACATTTGATGTGTCTAGTCTTCCAATCATGGTAGATCAATTGCCAGTAAAAGCACAATAGAGAAATTGTAAATAATTGAATTTATGAACTAAAAATATACAAGAAAAGAAAATTAACTTATTTTTAATTTTGTCTATTTTTAGCTAATAGAGTAAGTGATTGAGTCTTAGCTGGCCTTCCAAATCGTTAATTTCTGCTATTGTATCATACCTTTTTATTTCCCCTGAAAAAATATGACAGGTTCTTGCCAAAACCATGCCTAAGCCTAAGGAATGTATACTGTGAATTTATGGCCCACCTGACTGCTCTATAGATATGCATTACTAATTTATGCTGAGAATGTTTCCAAATCCTTTCAAAGAAGAAAAGCCCAGGGGTCCAAGGGCGTATCAACCCACAGAATTATTGACAAGAGAAATCAAACAAATTCCTTTAATAACAAGAAAACACCGTCAGATAGGGGAGCATTCCCCATGGAAGATCAGTCTATCCAAAATAATTTGAAATAATGTTCCAAAAACAGTTATATTGCAAATACGTACCATCTCTAAGGTAATTTGATATCAATATTTAACCAGTGTGTAGACTAAATTCTAAGGTCTCTTGATCAAGTATCTTCTATATCTAAGTTGTCATTTCTTTCACAATTTTTCTTCTTGTCAACAACAGGAAATTATGAGTTTCTGTGTAAAAACGTACTGCTCATGTGCCAAGCTAGAACTTTAGGATAAAGTATCTCAGGAATCAAGTATCTTTCTTTACTCTGTAAAGAATCGAATTGTCCACCATAAAATCTATTAGGGAGACCCAAAAGATTTCATCACAAAAACTGAAACTTACAAAAAAAACAGCACTTATTGTCTTCTGTGGGAATTCCTGTAAAAGGTTCATTTTTCCAGTTTTGACATTACATTAAAATCAGTGATAATAATATAACCCCCCTTCCCCATATGAAGCATTTCCTCCATGTATTTCCCCAGTATAAAAGGGAGTGTTAGTTTAATACATGTTATCAGTCCGTGTATAGAAGACAGACAGAGAGAAAGCTGCTGACATTTTGACACTAGCTATTGTACAGGCAGACAGGCAAACTGAGAGAGCTGGAGTTTTTGATTTAAGGAATATTGATAGTACCAGCCATTTTTTTCTGGATGGTTACAGGGAGTTTTAGCATGATTTGTAAACAGTGATACTGACATTGACAGGGAAAGTTTAAAAAAAATTAAAATTACTTTTTACTGATAGTTGACAGATAGGCAGATCCTACCTGAGTAGAGTTGGACAGTGACAGTGACTGATACTAGAGACAGAGATATACAGTAATGTTCAAAAGTTTTAGGCAGGTGTGAAAAAATGCTGTAAAGTAAGACTGGTTTCAAAAATAGACATGTTAATAGTTTATTGCAATCAATTAACCAAATGCATAGTGAGTGAACAGAAGATAATTTTAAATGAAATCAATATTTGTTGTGACCACCCTTGCCTTGAAAACAGCATCAATTCTTCTAGGTACACTTGCACAAAGTCAGGGATTTTGTAGGCATATTGTCAGGTGTATGGTTAAATAATTATACCAAACACGTACTAATGATCATCAATTTAATATGTAGGTTGAAACACAATCATTAATGGAAACAGAAACAGCTCTGTAGGAGGAATAAAACCGGGTGAGGAAAAACCAGTCTCAGCTAACAAGGTAGGTGCTGAAGACAGTTTACTGTCAAAAGTCATACATCATGACAAGACTGAGTATGGCAACAAGACACAAGGGAGTTATACTGCATCAGCAAGGTCTCTCCCAGGCAGAAATTTCAAGGCAGACCAGGTTCCCAGATGTGCTCTCCAACCTTCTTTTGAAGAAGCACAAAGAAACAGGCAGAGTTGGCGACCGTAGATGCAGTGGTCAGCCAAGGAAACTTAGTGCAGCAGGTGAAAGACACATAATGCTTACTTCTTTTCACAATCAGAAGATGTTCAGCAGTGCCATCAGCTCAAAACTGACAGAAAACAATAAGACCATGGTACACCCATCTACTGAAGTCTGTACAGAAGTAGTCTTCATGGAAGACTTGTGGCCAAAAAGCCGTACCTCCAATGTGGAAACAAGGCTAAGCGATTCAACTATGCACAAAACACAGGAACTGTGGTGCAGAAAAGTGTCAGCAGGTGCTTTGGACTGATGAGTCAAAATTTGAAAGAGGTATAAGCAGTACAAGAATGAGTGTCGCCAGGCAACAGTGAACCATGTTGGAGGTTCTTTGTAAGTTTGGGGCTGCATTTCTGCAAATGGAGTTGGGGATCTGGTCATAATTAATGGTCTCCTCAATGCTGAGAAGTACAGGCAGACACTTATCCATCATGTAATACCATCAGGGAGGCATCTGATTGGCCACACAATTATTCTGCAGCATGACAATGACCACAAACATCCAGTCAAAGTAATTAATGGGATAGTAATACTTCATTTTATCTTTATTTTATTTTGTAGGCATTAAAAAAACATGAAGAACGGTATAAGTCTTATCTCTCAAACCTTTATGGTTTGATAGATATTCACAAGCAAAGTTTCCCCTCCCATTCCTTTTACCTAGTGTAAGCCATCTCTTCTCAGATGTGGAATCCAGTCCATAGAACAGACAGATAACAGAAGGGGACAATCTTCTTCCTATGAGAACAATGAAAGCCCTGCCCCCCTTGACAAATTTTTCAGGTTTTTCCCTTATCTTAATTGAAGATTGTCCCTCTCTGCAGTCTACCTGGACACCTCCCTTCTGCTCTGGCTGAGCAGTGTTACATCAGTAAAAGGGGCGGGAGGGGGATACTTTGTCATTGAATTACTCTTGAACTACAACTCTGACAGAATTGAAATAACACTCTCCAAAGTCCAAATGCTATGATGATTAATTAGAGCTGCTTTTATTATGAAACATTACTATCCCTTTAAGAACTATCTTCAGCATAAAGAAGTACAAGGAGTCCTTAAAGTGATGGCATGGCTCCCACAGAGCCCTGATCTCAAAATCATCAAGTCTGTCTGGGATTACATGAAGAGAGAAAAGCAACTGAGGCTGCCTAAATCCATAGAAGAACTGTGATTAGTTCTCCAAGATGTTTGGAACAACCTACCTGCAGAGTTCCTTACTGTGTGCAAGTGTATCGAGAAGAATCAATACTGTTTTGAAGGCAAAGGGTGGTCACACCAAATATTGATTTGATTTAGACTTTTCTTCTGTCCACTCACAATGCATTTTGTTATTTGATAAAATTAAACTATTAACATGTCTATATTTGAAAGCATTCTCACTTTAATACATTTTTTACATACCTGCCTGAAATCTTTTTCACATTACTGTACATTATACACTGTTTTTAGACAGACAATCCCAGACAAAACATCACTCCACACTTAGACAAGAACAAGACAATCTTTGTACTGCTGCTGTGCTGTAGACCTGTCCAACGAATTGCACACTGCACACAGGTAAAAGCTAACAGCTCTGTTATGTACTTTACAGTACAAATAAATATTACTATCATTATGAGAACAGATGAGAGTTGGTACCATGTTAGTCGTAGAAATAAAGGAGGCAAATATAGTTTATGATACCTCTATTGGCTAACTAAGCAGATTTAGAATGCAAGCTTTCAAGACCTTAGGTCTCTTCCTCAGGCATGTTATACCGATAAATATGAAAACATCTCACTTATATACAAGTACACATTGCATTGTTTAGAATGGAAATCAGATAAGAGAACACAGTCTAGATCCAGATACTTTGATCAGTCAATGGTAAAATGCCCTCTTCCTCTGAGGCTTTTGAGGTATTTACAATGCTCTTGGGTCTGTTGGAAAGGCCAATCCATTATGTGATAATGTGACAAGAATTCTTTGTCCTTATTCAAACCATTACAAATAGCATTGAATGTTAACAATCTTACCTCCCATACTTTTCTGTCCCTCTGAGTGCGGAACAGTCCCATCAATACAGTTAACTTAACTAAATGTGCCCATTTTGACAAAAATGTTCTCCCACAGGTGTGTCTGTCTTTTTGTTGTTAACACTGGATCTGTGGGAATTAAACCTCTTATGTAGTGGTTGTCCAGTTTCTCCCACATAAAGAGCTGTTGGGCATTTTGCACACATGATAAGACATATTACATTGGATGATTTACAGGTGAAGGTACCATTGATCTTATGGTATAACTGGGTGTTTGGAATTGGTATCTTGTTCGTGGTGTAAATGTATGTACAGGTTTCTGTCACGGTTTTTTAGGACTCTCAGACCAGTAAGTGAAAATAAAACACACTTTATTTAAAGTGAATAATGCACAAGTTCGCCCTCTAGAGGCGGTAGGTAAAACACAGATCAAGTAAACTGAGATATTACAATAGTAATAGCACAATAGACATAAATGCAAGACAGTATGCACTAGGATGATATGGACCCCCAAGGGGTTAATGTCTAAATAACAGTCTGTCTCAGATGTGGAGGTTTGACACGCCCTGGATGTTAGAAAGGCTGTGCTGTACAGACACTGTTCATCAAGTGCTGAAGATCGAGCTGCCTTGCCAAGGTGTTGGATAGTAAGCAGAATAGGAATCAACTTAGCCCCCACGGGCGTAGTTACAGGAACTGCTTTGGTTTGTGCAAGTGCAAATAGCCCCCACGGGCGTAACGGAAACCGGCCGGCAATGCAAGAGCTAACAGCCTCCTCAAGTGTAAGCGAATGCTGCAATATGAAAGCAAGAGCCACTAGCCCCCACGGGCGTAGTACCGGATAAGCCAACACTGAAGCCTTTCTGCCAACACTCTGTGTCACTGATATCGTCGGTAACCAATACCGGAGAGCCTTAAGCTCCCAAACGACCCAAACTATGTGAACACTCTGCAATGGTGGACTAGAGTTGCCGACGGAGAGCGGCCAACTCAGCAGCAGTATCACGGGTAACGAGGCTCGTACTGGAGATAGAGAGAGTGAATTTGAGGCAGCACTGCAAGAGTTAAAAGGCACGTTTACTCGAGGCTTCAGCGCTACTGCAAGGCTCTGCACGGAGAGGAAGGCCCACAGATATACACACAGCTCTGCACAAATAACGAGGCACAGCACTTAATCGAGGGAAGCACCAGGCAAGGCAGTCACACTGACGCGGGCAACAGAGACAGAAAATGTCGCGGCGGCGACAAATGGATCGCAGGTCACTGGAACAAGCTGGAAGTCGATCTTCGGAGCAGGAAGTCAGCCGGGCCGGGTCGGAGCACGTAGGAGGCAGTCATACAAGCCGGGTCATAAACAAGCAGGAACGTCAGTCTAGCCGGGTCAGGATCCAAGGGTGGTACGCAGACGAGCCGGGTCATACACAAGCAGGAACACTGGAGAATGGTCAGGACAAGCCGAATCGATACACAGGAACTCAGAATACAGGAACACAGCAACAGCACTACTGGCTCAGGAACACCACGAAAGGGCATCTGACATATGTGATAGCCAGGTATAAAAAGGTCATCAGGAGGTGGGTCAAACCCAGTCAGCAAATCAGAGACAGCACAACTGAGAGTGACAGGAATCACAGGCACTGTGATAGTTTCACACCTCTTTTGTAGCCAGGGAGATGTGCCTTTTTTGTATTTTTATTCAGGGCACTCCTCACCATCAGTTATTTCAAATTGGGAGGCTCTCTGAAGGAGAGAAAGGGAGGCTGTGGGAATATGTTGTTAAGTCTTTCATCCGTATGTGATTTAGTTTGAAGTTCTCTCTTGAGGTCAGGCAGGCTTTTTGTGACCTCGTATTGGGAAACGCGATTTATATGGTTTGTTGTTTCAGTACTATGTTTGATTAAATTGTTTTTCTCCAGTTATCCTGCTTGTACCTATTGGTGTCCTTTTGAAATGTTGCCCTGTATTTGGCGACCTTCAAATGCCACAGTCATAATGTTGCCTGAATTAAAAGGGTGACATCAGAATGTCTGATGTTGCACCCTTAAGTGTTGCTCTGAGTACCCTCCATCCTTAACTTAAATCCTGCCTTACCCTCCATCTGTGCCTTAACTTATATTCTGCCACCGCTGACTCTGCTCTACTGTGCTCTGAGTACCCTCCATCTGTGTCTTAACCCTTTGAGTGCCAGAAGGGTCCGCAAAGCACTTTGCACCTATCTACATTCCTCCTCCTGTTTGTTACGTTCCAGTGTCTCCACCCATTCTCACCCTCTTTTATTTCCTCCTCCTCCTCATTCCCGTTCTATCCTTTTATAATACTTTATTACATGATATGCACTGTATCAGGCTCACTACTCATGTCAGATATGCCACACTTCAACCGACATACACATATCCCACTTACTCCCAGAGAACCTGACTACAAATATATATATATATATATATATATATATATATATAACCAAACAAACAATAAGTATAGGTAATGGTGCCTATCCAGATACTCTGAAACCCAAAAATAAAAAATAAATAAAACACTGTCGCTGCACTGAAACACTGAAGAAGTATCTATAGATACGAAACGCGTCGGACCTTGTTGACCCCATTGTGCTTCTATACAGTTTTTATTTTATTACAACTTTAATACAGTCTCATGAATACTTGGAATTTTTTACTCCTATAGCCGGGAGGTGCTGTGGATTGTGGTTTATAGACCAGCCTGATTGTGCTCACCTGGCAGTATCAGCTGCTGTCCACTGTCTCTGAGACAGACTCCTGCTGGGATTCAGACATTTGGACTCACAGCCAGGGAGCACTGACATATGTGCTTGAAAAACGTACACCTCTGCCCGCTGCTGAATAAGTAAGATCATTATACTTGGGAAATGGATCCCTAATGATACAGCCGTGAAGATGGGAGAGATTCAGTATATCAAGTGTGAATATCATCTATAAGGCACCTGCCCGCTGGATATTAGCTTATTTACGGTACCGTTTTTTTTATACATGAGACCAATTTTTGAACATTGCACATCAAGGTATTAATGCTTTTTTAATTTTTTTTTTTTTTTTGGTTCTTTTATTACTTCTTTTATTGTTATTAGTGAATTCACTAATTTAAACTAGTTTTACTAGGATTGTTTATTTTATTAAAGTGAATGTTATTTAGATATTTTGTATCCTAGGCTTTATGCATTAAATTGTCTTTAATTATTTCACTAGCGCTCTCCTCTCATTACCGTTTATATATATATATATATATATATATATATATACACTTTAACACACCTTTAACACACCTTAGTGAATACACCCCACAAAAAATAATTGTAGTGCAAACTGAATGCGCAATAAAGGAAAAATAACAATTCCAGTTGATTTAAGTGGCTCTTAAACTTTGCATGCTAGAGGTACCAAATGAATGCCTTTGAAGTAGGTTATGATATACCAGAAAAGGTCCCATTTAAATAAATGGGAATATTTATTTGTCACTGAAAGTGCAAATAGTTTGCCCCAGAATTCCTCCAGTATGTAAGATAGCTTGGTCGGACCTCATACCAAATCTTCTATAACACATTCTAAAATGTACCTGTCTGGCTCTGCTCCTTCAGTTGCTGCAATTTAGAATCAGGAATCTTACATGGTAATGAAGCTTTCAAAATAGATTCTTAAATTTCTGTTTTACAGCCCCAATGACATGAGTGGGACAAAGAGATTACAGTCTCTTTTACTCAAGGTCTTTTGATGAACTGCATCCTCTCTCTTTTTATAACATTTCAACAATCCGTTTTGATTACATTTCAGTGACTTCCTTTAAACGACTGAGAGTTGTACGATTTTGGGTCTTTGCCAAACAAATCCTTCTTCCTACCAGAGATCGAGAAAGTTCATATGTGTTAACCTTCACTTTCAAAAGTATTTTAAATGCTTGCATCACAGTAAGGAGGTTAAAGCAGGATTCCCAGTGAAGAATGAAACAAAAAATGACATAAAGAAAAAGTAAAAAAATGACTGATGTGAAAACCAGATGTTACGACCAATTCCTTTCTAAGCATTATACGCTCTTCCTTAAGTCAGATAATACATTTGCAAAAATTAAAAAAAAAAAAAAAAAAAGATAGGACATGTATTAAATAATATTAAGGTATTTAGAAACGTTCACCCATTGACCAGCTTTTGAAGTAGCTTATTTATTATTATTCTTTATTTCTATAGCGCCAACTAATTCCGCAGCCCTGTACACTTGGGAATAGACATATAGAGGTATTAAACAGTACAACCAAATGTGGAGAACAGAAGGCTCAGAGGGCCCTGATCGTGAGAGCTTACAGTCTATATACCAGACGAAGATACCCGTACAGTTTAACCCTTTGAGTGCTACAGGGGGTTATGCAATACATTGCTTCACAGACTAGGCAAATCTGGAGCAATTCTAGAGCAATCCAGCTGTACCATAGGGGACAAATAAAATTCCAGTATTGCAAAGAACTGCAGAACCGCACTTCCATGCCAAATCCGGATTCATAAAAACAACTTTATTGTGATGCATGAATAAAAACGTCCATTTTGCCTCCAAAACAAATTATTTCTTTGCATATCAATATACCATATGGAGAGACTTACAGTCATGGAGCTGCACAGTAGATGTAACAATGTAGCATCTCATCGATCAACGCGTTTCACGTGTTGTATGCTTAGTCATGGTCAGAGACTTTTTTTTGAGCTACAAGGGAATGCTCTTTGAACGCACCTGTACCATTATTCTGCTTTGACACACACATATACAGTGAGTCCACATGCGAAGTGAGACCTTGCCTCTGTTAACACGTTGTAGTAATTAGGAGTAAGAGCTTCTGAATGCTGTGTGGCGTATATTGACAAATAAAATTCCCCATTGATTTAAATGGAGCTTCTGAATGAACTGAATGTTAAGAGGTCTCCATTGCATTCCAAAGCAAGGAATTGGAGACCTCGTTAACATTTATGAGGTTAAAAGTCCCATTTAAGTCAAAAGGGATTTGGAGCATTTTTATTTGTTCCCAATGGTGCTGTTGGGTCAGAAGCGTGTTAAACTCTTAGTAAAGCAATGGGTTTCACACCACTATGGTCATCAAGGGGTTAATACATCAGCCTTATTATCTCAGCAAAAAAGTAGAAAACATTGAAATAATGTGTTAGAAGGCTCCAATTTGCATAGGAATAGTAACACTTAATATGTAAAATTATATATATTGCTGATTTTATCCTCCTGAGAAAAACAAGAGTACTCCTATTGCTGAGAGCTGTTTTATTCAAAAGTTATTGAAGCACAAACTTGAGGTGCAGTATCATAGTGGCCTAGAAATTTAGAGTAATGCTGTTACTACACCATCCTGGACCACTGACCATATACCACTTACATAGGATGGTGTAGCAACAGCGCCACTGGGAGATTTCTGGCCATTGAAATACTGAACCTATAAATCAAGTTTGAGTAATAACTTTTGAATAAAACACCAGTGGGAAGTACCCTTGATTTACTCAGGAGGATAAACCCTGCAATATATGTATTTACATATTTAGTGTTACCATCCCTTTAAAGGGATAGTAATACTTCGTTTTAACTTCATTTTATTTTGTAGGCATTAAAAAACATGAAGAATGATATGTCTTATCTCTCAAACCTTTATGGTTTAAGAGATATTCACAAGCAAAGTTTCCCCTCCCGCCCCTTTTACCCTAGTGTAAGCCATCTCTTCTCAGATGTGGAATGCAGTCCATAGATCAGACAGATAACAGAAGGGGACACTCTTATTCCTATGAAAACAATGAAATCCCTGCCCCCCTTGACAAGTTTTTCAGGTTTTTCCCTTATCTTAATTGAAGATTGTCCCTCTCTGCAATCTACCTGGGCACCTCCCTTCTGATCTGCCTGAGCAGTGTTACATCAGTAAAAGGGGTGGGAGGGGAACACTTTGTCACTGAATTACTCTTGAACTACAACTCTGACAGAATTGAAATAACACTCTCCAAAGTCCAAATACTATGATGATTAATTAGAGCTGCTTTTATTATGAAACATTACTATCCCTTTAACCTTTTTTGGAACACATGCACTGATGCAAACCAATTACACCAAATGGATAAAATGTTCCTAGTTTCCCATAGATTTAAATGGGATTTTTAAATTACAGTTTTAGCAGCCTCATCTGAAATGATATCTATAATGAAAAAACTATGGACCTAGAGGAAAAGTACAAGGGATCTACACATATAAAATGTATTTATTAATGTATGCATGTATGTATGTATGTATGTATTTAACACCACCATATTTGCAAGGACACTGGCAATTAGAGACCTGTGAGTCTGACATCAATAGTTGGAAAATGAACGCAAATGCTATTAAAAGGAAGAATTGCTGCATATCTGAAGTCTATAGACATGTGAGATAAATTGCAGCATGGCTTTACAATAGGAAGATCTTGTCAAACAAATCTGGTTGAATTTTTCAATGATGTTACTAAAGTGATAGACAAGGGTGGAACAGTAGATGAAGCACATTTGGATTTTAGTAAAGCTTTTGACACTGTACCACATAGAAAGCTGATTCAAAAGATTCATAGTTTGGGGAAAGGACTCAAAGGTAGTTGATTGGATAAATAATTGGCTGAAGGACAGGAAACAGTTATAATCAGTAGTATTTATTTAGAGGAAGGATTGGTTACTCATTAAGTACCACAGGGGTCAGTGCTAGGGCTTGTGCTCTTCAAAATCTTCATTGATGCTTTTACTGCTGGTCTTCAAGGCAAGTTGTGCCTTTTTCTAGATTATACAAAAATCTACAACATGGTTGACTCTACAGGAGGATTAAAACCAATTGCATGTAGGTTTAGTAAAAGTGTAGGCATATAGAAGTATATGGGATCTAAACTTTAATGCTGAAAAGTACAAGATAATGTATTTAGAACACAGAAACACGGGGGGGGGGATAAAGGTTTATGATAATGTGCTGACAAAAACATCAGAGTAAAGTAACCTGTGCATTATTATTTCATATGAATTGAAAGTAGGCATTAAATGCAGTAAAGCAGTGGGAAAAGCAAACCAGGTTTTTGGTTGTGTTGGAAGAGACATTAGCAGACATTGTTATTGGACATCAACATGGCTTTACCTAACATATCTCTTAGGGTTCTACTACAGATGTGCAGTAATTGTAATCTACTTTGACTTACAAAAACATTTGATATCATGCCACACAGAAGACAGGTCTAAAAATTAATTGAAATATGAAAAGGGGATAATATTGGTAACTGGAAATCTAGTTGAAAGATAGGAATAGGGGTAGTGTTCTCAGAAAAAGTTACAGTTGAGAGTACAGTACCTCACAGTTTTGGTTCACTACTTCTAAATTTGCTTATAAGAGACCCCGAAGTGGGTATTAAAAGCTACATTTCAATATCTGCAGATGACATAAAATGTTTTAAGTTTAAAAATCTATGTAGCATGCTAATTGCAAATTTAGTGAAACCATTCTAGAAGAAACATTGTTGGCGTATGATCTAAGAGTACTAATAGAATGCAAATTTGGCAGTAGTGTTCAATGACAAATAGCAGTATCAAAGCAAACAAAAATATTATCACGTACAAAAAGTGGATTGATGCAATAATAGACAGCATAAGTTTGCTGCTGTGAAAATTGTTGGTAAGGTCTCTCCCTGAATAGGTAGCATAGTTATGGGTTCCTATTCTGAAAAAAGTATATTCTGAAATTATCGGGAGACTAGTTGAGTAAGAGTGATGCCTTTATTAGCTAAATAGTTTTAGCTTCAAGACCTCTTAGATCCCTTTGTCTTTATCAGAATAAGAAGGGTAGAGAGGTGATTTTCTGGACATGTTTATTATGCAACTTTATCTTACCAAGTCAGAGAACAAAGCTCTGCTGAGAATAGATTCCCCCGATTACCAACTACTAAATTAAAAATATCTAAAATTATTAATTTGTCCCTTCTAAAAGGTAGGTCACACCAAATTTCATGTAACCCCTTGAGGACCAGAGAGATATGAAACAAATTGTGCATAATGTATTGCACTTCCCTTCAAGCGGCTAATAAAGTTATTGCCATGTGATAATTCATTTCTATAAAAATAAATAATGAATATAGGACAGGTAAATATTAACTGGCATGAAAAGAGATATTAACCCCTTAAGGACCCATGACGTGCCAGGACCGTCATGGGTAAACTTGCATTAAGGACCCATGATGGTCCTGGCACGTCATGGAATTCAGGGGTCCCCATGCAGCTGCACGCCGCTCGGGGACCCCTGAATCCATTTCAAGAACAACAAAAAAACTCTGTGGTCCCTAACTGCCGGCCGCGCAGGCCAGTCGTTAAGGGATTAAGCAAGGAAAAAAGGTAAAATGGCTGACTGGCTGCATGGAAACTGTCAAAATGAACCAAGAATGAAAACCTGGGTTGTGTATTTTTCATAAACATATACTTTTGAGGCTATATTTTGAATTGGAAGACTGCTAAACCACCCCAAATTAAATATGGCACTGGTAAAACCATCTGTTAAAATTCCATGTCCGAAAATGGAAGTGAGCATGTTCCAAATTTGTCCCAGTAGGTTCGCCAAAACATAACAAATCTACATTTGAGGGTACATCTATACTCAGAAGATACAGCTGAACTAACTAATCAAGGATTTTTCTTACATCAGCAAATATCCTGTGCTTGAAATACACAGCAACATTGAGATGCAAGTACAAAAATCCAAAAAACAAAAACAAATCTGGCATAGATTTGTGGAAAAATAGCTGCATGAAAATCTCCAAAATTCTACTAATGAATTAACCTATATTATCTATCTATATGCACTTTTGTGGGGCATTTGGGTTGTGAAACCATTAACTAAGCTATGATCCTCCCATGCCAAATTTTGAAAACATATAGTTTTGTAATAGTAGTGCTCACCTTGTACCCTGTAAATGTGAAAAAAAGATTAAAATCCGAGGAATATGGGGTACTCTCATATTTGGGGCAACTAAGTTAATGTATTTGAAGGTATTTTTTTAGATGCAATAATTGTGAACAAATCATAACAAAAACCCTATGAATATGTTGTGTTTATTCAATGTTTTCCACTTTTTATATTGTAATCAAGCTAAATGATAGTTTACACATGTAAATATGGCATCATTTAAACGTGCTACTTATCCTTAAAAAACATTATGTCATTTGTGTGGTTGTACTTTATGAAATAGAGGGAAATATGGCTGAAAAAGACATAATAAAAAGACCACGATTGCTTGTGTCCTATAGTGTAAAAAAAGCCAATTTCATCATGGGATTAACGAGATCTGTGTCACAAATGATCTCATATGCAAGATGTACAACCTAAATAGCTTGTGGTAAAACTGAGCAATCGTTATCTATGACAGAGGGAGGTAAAAGAGGGAGTAATGAGCTGGTGTGTCTGGAAAGTATGCTGGGAAGATGTGAAGCTAGCTTGCATCATAATATAACAGGTTGATTACATTTTGTGCTACACACTAGTTATAGTAATTGTATCCTTGAAGTAATTACCATGTGCAGCATTGTGGTATGCAAATGCTACCTAATACATTTTTGTATCTAGTTTAAAACTTAAAACGTATATGTACTGAAAATCATTTAATGGCTCTGAGAAGATTAGAATTGTTTACTGCTCTATAAAACATTTTGTCTCTGATACTGTATATTTTAGTAACTATCTTTCAACCTTATAAGGTTTCTGGGTCAGGGGTCATGCCCAGGCCACTGGTTAGGCTTACATGAAACTCAGAAATCCAGACAAATCCAGGACTTAGAAGAATCATAACAACCATATCCTCATTTATTTCCTACTGAATGTTTATTTCATGACTTGGAATTTCATCCAGATCTCATAAGAAAATGGATGTATGCCTGGTGACTAAAGTATGCTAGAGCTAATACAGTGCTCTGGAGTCTCGTTCCAATTTAAAATAAATGAACCTATGTATTTGTTTAAAAAATAACTCCTATGAACTCTAGAAATGTGGGGTCAAGATCATTTGGAAATTGACTGCACATTTGTTTTTTTCTGGTTGTGGATCGGTATTTTTGGAGGGGGCGATGAAGAGATAGTGAATTACATAAAGTGTCCAAAACAAATGGTAGAGCCTCATCCGCAGCCTGCCCCAATATTTCAGAAGTTAAAGAAATGAACACACACACAATCCAAAAAACAAAAAGGGGGAGAGCATAATAGTGTATCACAAATTGTAACAGGAGAATCTTGAAAAGGAGAGAGAAAAAACCACTCACATTTCCCAAAGGCTACTTTCGATTGTCAAGTAGCACGTTAGCCTGTGAAGGATATTATCACTGCCTCCACACAGATAGCCTTTGTAGGGGCACTCAATCACTCCATTAACCATTCAATCGCTGGCTGCATTGAAGGATGAAACAAAAAAATACAAGCACAGAAGGAGAGCTTCATAGGAAATATAGTAATGATCTACATGTGAATGAATCTCAGATGTTACTTACATCAAAGAATCCCACCGGCCTGGGTATGTCAAAAGCCGGTGAGAACGACAGTGGGAACTGATTGACGGTCCTCCCTGCAACTGGACTACACCAAGCAAAGGGCACTGAAGTACACAATATAAAAACCCGACTGCATACAGGACGGACCAATATTAATAAAAACTGATTTATTAAAAAAAAACAATAAAATACAACTCTTAGTGTCCTAACATGTTTTGTGGCTCACCGACCATTTCATCAGAGAGGGATTCCTCTGATGAAGTAGTCGGCGGGCCATGAAACATGTTAGGACACTAAGAGTTGTATTTTATTGTTTTTTTAATAAATCAGTTTTTATTAATATTGGTCCGTCCTGTATCCAGTCTGTTTTCATATTGTGTACTTCAGCACCCATTACTTGGTGAGGTCCAGTTGCGGGGAGGTCCAACAATCAGTTCCCACTGGCGTTCTCACCGGCTTTGGCATACCCAGGCCAGTGGGATTCTTTGATGTAAGTAACATCTGAGATTCATTCACTTGAAGATCATTACTATATTTCCTGTGAAGCTCTCCTTCTGTGCTTGTATTTTCACACACACAATGCTTATTAAACCCTTGGAGTGTGAGAAAGCTATCTAACACATTGCATAGCAATATTTTGAATACCTCTCTGGCACTCATATGGTTAAAATACCTAATGCATGAATTAACTTGTTCCTATTCATCCATGCAGAGACTATATAAATTGTCACCCTGAGATTTTCTTTGCATGGTATGGTACTTTCACGCCTTGTAAATAATATCTTGTGACTGTTTATCTGTGATCATTCCTGTGCCTGAGAATGAATCCCACAGTGTGTACACCTTCACACGCTGATTTGATAAAACTCACAGAAACTCAGGGATGTCGTCTGCAAATGCAGGAAATTAATCCCTTAAGGACCAAGGGGTTAAGCAATGATTGCTAAATACAACTGAAGGAGCCAGCAGACAGTGTTTGAATGCACAAAAAGTTTATGTACCTATTAAAAAGGTACATTTGGAGAGTGCAGAATTTAGACTTCTGCACTTTGCAGTAATACAGGAGTCCTCGTGGTTCATATGTGGTCCATTAGATTGTGTTCAAATGTCTGTTCAGGCGGATGTCAGTAATACTTCTTTGTGGGAAGCAACAGGGGAAGCAGTTGTGTGTGATATATATATTGATATATCTGACACATAGAATGTGACAGTGGCCTACCCGTGCTTGTGTCCATTGGCTGGGCCCAGTCTGCATGACCAATTGGCTTAGGAAAGAGTCAAAAAGCTCAAGCATGTTTCTGTGTCACCCAGTGGCTGAAGAGGTATTGTCCACAAGCACATCTTTGTCACCGTTCTATTTCAAACTACAGTAATTTCTGAGTAGACAACATGGGCTCAGTACTGAAATGTAATCTATATATAAAAACAGCATTTTCTTCTCTGTAGACTGATAACTTTCTTTCCAAGTCTCTTGTGTTCCTAGCATCCTATTAACTATTCCATTTTGCCTCTTTTTTTCAAAACCTCTTACCCCTTTCATTTATCTATGTAATGTAATTATGCATATCTATAATTCCATTGCTTTTCTACTTTAGGTGTGGTGCATGAAATGGACATAGATGATGGCTATAGAAGTATTTCCCTGCTTATGTCCCAATAGAAGGACACATCTCAGTGTACCAATGGCTGATGAGGAAGTATAGCCAGTATTCTAATTTTAGAACCCAGTAATGTCTGAGTAGGCAGGGTGGACTCTGAACTAGAGATATAGTAGCTATTTCTAAAATGAATACACTGTAGGTACAAATCTTCAGTAAAACTAATATTTAATTAGATTTGTAACTGGATACCCTTTCTGTACTACTATATACATGTGTAGAACATTAGGTAAAGGGTCAGAAGCATAAAAAAATTATTTCAAAATAAAGGTTAGTACACCATATATTTTATCTGTTTCTGCCAAACAATTTACAATAATTGAACATGTGTGTTTACGGCTTTCCACAGTCAGTTAACATTATTAGTTTTGGATGTAATGGTGATTTTCCTTTTAAATATTTTATGTTAAAGAGTTTGCTGTTGTGAACATTAACCAAAAATATGATGTTATTACAGTATCGGAAATACTGTGTCATGGGTAATGTTGGAGGCAAATATAGTCAAATTGATACCTTTATTGACTAACGAAGCAGATTTGGGATGCAAACTCTCAAGACCTCTTAGGTCTCTTCCTCAGGGATGCCTGAGGAAGAGACCTAAGAGGTCTTGAAAGCTTGCATCCCAAATCTGCTTCGTTAGTCAATAAAGGTATCAGCATGACTATATTTGCCTCCTGTATGGCTAACATGGTACCAACTCTTTAGTACATGATCCTTTGTGGTTCATTACCTTCTATTAAATTAAATACAATGATGTATATTGCATCTGTACACTAGTGTGTTTACTATAACAAATATGACTGCTAAATATTCTAGGTTCTTAAGTAAATCCACAGGAGTTATTCATTTACACTCTTGCTGAATAGGCTCAGATGCGTAAGTTGGAACCAAAATTGTTCATTCATCCACAGACATTTTAAAAATAGGTTGTGAAGGAAGGTGTAGTCTTTCCTGCTAGCTGTCCTTACCACTGTGGTTTGCTGCCTTTAAATAAATTCAGGACCACCTTTAAGAATGAAAAGAACATTTTCCGTTTACTGTTTTCTAAAGAGGTTTTTTTATATTATTATTTTTTTAGTTGCTCTGCTTTTGTATGATGTGGCATTGAGTAAAATTGGGTTGGGTGGGGAAAACAGAGAATGGGAACTTTTCAAATAAATGTAAAAACCTTGGTGCCTTACACACAAAAGAAATAGGAGCTTTCCTGCACCACAGGGGACAAAGAAAATGTTCCAGCATCCTTAACCACTTGAGTGCTAGCAGAGAGGCCTAGTAAAGTAATTCCAAAACATGGTAGGTAAAAAGATTAGGGGCTTACGCACAAATGAAAAGTGAAGTAATTCTGTGGCAAACCGACCAACAAAGGGGACAAATAAAAACCTCATTGATTTTAACCCCTGGAATATTAGAGAGTTTTTCAATGCTTTTCAATGTATTGGAGGCCTCTCTAATATTCAGAGGGATAAAAGCTGAATTCAAATCAATGGGAATTATGGGAATTTTTATTCCTCCCCTATGGTGCTGTTGGTTTGGCCAAGAATTGCGCCACGTTTATTTTGTATATAAGGCCCTAATCTTTTTTTATCTATCCTGTACGCTGTTTTGGAATGACCCCACCCCAACCCCTGGACGTTGGTGTTTGGACATATACACACAGGTTGAATTATTCTACCCCATCAAATGAGATATGGGTTTGAGGCTCATATAAAATTTGGGGTTGCTGGTCTCACAAATGTAGCCCTGGGCTTTAGAGATGGGATCAATGACCTCTGATTCTGCCAGCCTACGATTAGCCACAAAAAATACAAACTATACACATCATTCACACCACCCCTTGGAATCTGTTGGGGGGTGTTGTCTTTTCCCAAGAGGTAAGTTACTGATCCACTCTTAATCTACATTCTTGGTGATTTTAGGATGGGGGGTAAACTAATAGCCTTTTAGGGCAGGAATCTCTAAATAAGTGATTAACTGATTAATTAAAAAAATATATATGTTTGCTTAGCTTTTATTAGGTTACAGCAATGATCAACAGAATATCCATACCTTCAGCCTATAACAATTGTCACTAAAAGCATAAATAAACAAAAGACACCAAAAATATATAAAGGGCTTTTTTTTAAAGCTACGCCATGGCATACTTATCAAATTCAGTGTGCAGTTGCTTACAGACAGTCCCTGCACAGTTTGCCTACTCAGTAAAGTACATAAGTAGTTGGCACGTAAGATTAATAATATATTTTGTACAGCATGAATACATATTTCAAATTAATTGCTATTTAGTCTATAAACTTGTTGAAATGCTTCATCATCATTACACCTGATGATGTTTTGGGATATATCATTGCCATAAGAAAGATGGATCACACAATTTTGAACATACCTTTTCTGAACTGGCCAGACTTGATTGAATATGGAGGAAATTGAGACTTGTAAGAAAGGGTGAAAGGTGAAAGACAGAAAGATTAATAGAGGTGATTGTTTTTCTGTTAGACTGCACTTTGCTAGTAAAAGTGGTTTATAAATGTCCAACTCATCATTCACACAACCAAATTGCCTTTTAACCCCAAAAGTTAGATCCGCTTACTTTTTATCCAATATTGAATTAGTGGTCAAAGTAAAGTTTACAAATATATGAATAATTTTCCTCAGGAATGAAAATGTGTATTATTGGTATTGGTTGTTGATCTACAAGGACGCACAAAGAAGACTGAATTCTTGTGATTCTGAAATAGTTGAAATCAAATTAATGTATTCTGATATTTAATTTTGAAGCATTTGACTGCATAATAAACTCCTCAGTATTGAATGCATTTTGAGAGGATATTCAAATTTGCCCCCAAAAACATTGCAATGGAAAATATTTTGTAAACTTAAATTTTGTACACTTTGAGTAAAATACATGAATGTTCCAGTCAGGGCTTATAATTTTAAGTCCTTTGCTACTAGCCAGACCTGAAAAGTTACTCACCACTGCAAACCATAACATACCCACCAGGGCTGAATTTCTACTCGCCAGGGCTAAATTTTCACTCGCCATTGGCTAGTGGCGAGAGGAAATTTTAAGCCCTGGTTCCAGTATTACATTTTTAGAAAAAATATAATGTGCTGAGGGAAATAGCTAATATCGTCCATAAACTCTCTAAGAGAGAAGAGCAATGTATAAAATAGAAAATAAAAAAATGTAAATAGATAAATACACACTATCAAGTATAAAAAACAAGGATTCAGGCAAGCTAATTATCCACAATATCTGTAAATGACAAGTCAAAAAAAGATTCACTTATAGATCACAAGATGTATACTGTTATGTCCAATAAGATGTCACATGTATATTGGTAAAATACACATGTATGTTAGTAAAATGGGCATGGATGATATTATAAGTGTCCAAACGGTAACACAGTGAAGAGTAGTCACTTATCTGAAGACCCACATTCGATGAGATGAAGATGAGGATGAAAAGATGATATGTGAGAAGCAACACAATGTCAGTGGAAATGTAAGTCTATTAAAAAAAAGGTCTTAAATTCATGCCCAAACATAACAGATGTTTTTCATATTGCACATCATAGGAAAATCTCCATTCTCTTTATATGTACACCAGAAACACAAGAGCTCAAAAAAATATTTGTGTTGATTCACAAACAAGAAGACATGGAAGACAAATATAAAAACTTACAGGAGAGCCGGCAATAACAAGTGCCTCTCCCTCCCGGTGCTGTGCAGCCCCAATGTCTCCTAGGCCAGCAATGCACCTCTGACTAAGCTTTTCTCTCTTTTCGCTAGAAGCTTAGTTCTTATAGTGACCCATCACTGTATATATAAAGATCTCCCTCAGATGATGAAATCTTTATATCTTTCTAGTGGGATGTACTCACACAGTTCAAAGTTCTTATGAACCAGCAGATGGTACCTGTGTGTACTGACATTGGTCAAAGCACATAGTCCTCTGATTGTCACAAATGCTTCTCCTTCGGATGATGCAGTCTTTTCCCAAAAGGGAGGGATGATATCCTGCAATAGTGGTCCGAATGCGTATCATGGACTTAGGCTGTCTACTTCCTTAGGGTATTCATTTTTAGATGAAAGATGATATGTTCTTTAAAGGATGCCACATATGTTTCTGTTGTGGCTGTTGTTGTATTAATTTAACTAAACGCAAATCAGAGATAAACACTAGATATATTATTATACTCATAATTATAGCAAACCTCATATAAGTTAAATCAGCACTATATTGTGATTTAGGTTAGACTGTTAGGTGTTGAAATGTGATCATTTATTGCCTATAAATATGTGCTAACATGTTTATTTGTGATATAGAACCTAAGTAAATTTTTACTGCCAAGAGAAGATCTGCTGGAGAAAAAATTGGGCTAGAGGCAAATGTTTGTATAAGACTGTGAGTGAATATTAGGTGTATTAGCTCATATTACTATTATTATAATTGCATTATTATGATTAGCATATATTTTAGCGTTAGAATACACTAGTGTAGTATAAGTTAGATGACTAGGCCTTTTTCTTAAACCTTGGTACTATTGCAAGATGTTTTATCTACAAATTTCTCTGTAGGCTTTTTAGTAGGAATCTTGGAGATAAAATCAATAATATTAATTCATGCTATGTATTCTAGGCCTTAATTATTACATCTAGATAACCCTTCCTTTAAAGAGATAGTAATGTTTCAAAATAAAAGCAGCTACAATTAATCTTCATGGTATTTGGGCCCTGGAACATGTTATTTCAATACTGTCAGAGTTGTAGTTCAAGAGTAATTGAATGATAAACTGTCCCCTCCCTCCCCTTTTACTGATGCAACACCGATCAGCTCAGAACAGAAAGGTAGTGTCCAGGTGGCTTGCAGAGAAGTACATTCTTCAATTAGCAGGATTTTCATTGTTCTCACAGGAAGAAGCTTGTCCCTTGCTGTGAGCTGTCTGGTCTAACGACCAGATTCCACATCTGAGGGAAGGTGGCTTACACTAGGTAAAAGGGGCAAAATGGGGATACTTTATCATTCAATTACTCTTGAAATAAGACTCTCCATGGCTCAAATATTATGAAGATTAATAGGAGCTGCTTTTATTTTGAAACATTACTATCCCTTTAAACAAAGATGGCAGAACTGAGGAAGAATTTGACCTTGTAACATTATACCACACTTGTTTTGAGACAATGGGGGAGATGGACTAAGGAGTGATAATGGGGAGAATACTTCACCAGTGATATCACTTCTACAGTTTCTATGCTATCCTATGGAGAAAATGCACTAAGACTTCTCAAGTGGGAGAAACCTTAGTGCATAGGCTCCACAGAAAATATAGGAATTGGAAAAGTATCCGCTGTGTTATCACCTCTATATCACACCGTAGTGCATAACCCCCAATGGCTTATTCAATTTCTTTTGAAGAGGCCCCATTCCAATAAGTAATATTTGGTTAGATTGTAAATTTCAAGCTTAGTCTATAATATTTTGGGGAGATGCACTAAGGCGTGATAAAGAGGTGATAAAGCGGAGATAACTTTTCCAGTGATATCACTTGTCCAGTTTCTATGTTATTCTATAGAGCCTATGCACTAAGATCTTCAAAACTGGTGAAATCGTAGTGCATTGGCTCCATAGAATGATATCGGACTTGGAGACTTGATATCACTGAAGAAGTCATCTCCACTTTATCACCTCTTTATCACACCTTAGTGCATAACCCCCCTTCTGCCTCTGAAAAAAATGAAGCGTACAGAATTATTTTGGTCTTCCCTAACCATGGGCAAGAAAAGGAACATCATTCCTGCATCACCACAAATAAATGTAAGGTAAAGGAGTGCCTCTGGGTGGAACCTGGAGAACAGTGTATGGGAGCCCAGTCCTCATCATGAAGGGGAATCTGTAGGCATGAGTTGGGAGATGTGTAAAAGCATATAGTCATGTATCATGTTGTTGTGTAATTATAAAGAGAGTGAAGAATGACTCAATGTTCAAAAATAAAAATAACTATCTGATTGAACCATGCTGTTTTTTTAGAGCCCCCTTGGCTCACTAGATGTCTAGCTAAAATAGCTGCTGTGTCAACACTCCCTGCCAAAAACCAATAGAAAAGTTGAATGTTGGCAGCTAATCCCTTAATGAGATCACCTTTGTCTTTGCATTCCCATAAGCATCACATGAGAAGGTAAGGGGTATATGTATAACGTAATGTGGAGCAATTCTGAGCCAAATCAACTACAATGTAGGGAACAAATTAACAGCATTATTGCTTTAACTGGGACTTTTAAAGGAGTAGTAAACTTTTTTATGAAAAAATATATATTGTAGGGATTTTCTTATTGAGTAAAATAAGGATACTCCCACTGCCGAGAGATTTATATATCCAAAGTTATTACAGTTTAAGCCCATGCTTTTTTAGATTAGCAGTGCCCTCTAGTGGTCAAATTCTAATTAGTTTTTCTGTTAGATTCTAATGGAGAGGAAAGTCAAGAAAATCAGAGACAAACAGTTCTCCATAGAATGTGATAGAAACTGCTGAGTCACTTCCTGTCAGTTAGAACTACCAGGACGTAAACACAGTAAATTCACTTCCTGATTATTTGAACTGTTATAAATTTTGAATAAAACATCTGGCAGAAATGGGAGTGACCTTGTTATATTCAGCAGGAAATTCTCTATAAAATTTGTTTTCATAAAAAAAGTTTACTGCTCCTTTAACCATTTGAATGCTAGAGACGTCCCAACACATATAATTTTAGATAGATAGATAGATTATAAAAATATATATCTATATATATATATATATATATATATATATATATACACATACATACAGTATATATGATACACAATGTAACCCGGGGATTAGAAAACAAAACTGCAGTCTAATTTAAAAAAATATATGCACCTCTGCCCCCCCAAGGGTCTATATTGAATGGACAGATATAGCTCCATCTTCCCCTTCATTGTTCTGTGTCAGGAGCATGTGTTGTGCTATCCTATAAAAACACTGCAATTGAAACCCGTAAAATATTAAGTAGTAAATGATTTGATTACCTGATATGCCTCCTCTGTACTATAATGGTTCTCTCAGGCATTCTTTTTCCTTGAATAACCTATGCAAATTAAAGTAAATGCCATTCGAAGTTGGAATTGGGCCTATAGTAGCCTTTGATCTTCCACGCACAATATTGCCTCCTACCAGGTACCTGTGGTGTCAAACAACATGTATAAAGAAGTAGGGGAGATATTCACACATGGCAAATGTCACCTTCACTTTGCTTTAAGTGGTAATTTTTGGACGGCTTTAACATGGAGTGTGGGATAAAACTGGCAGCGAGACTGCCGTCCTAATGCCAAAATATTGCTTAAACTGCTGTTCACTTTGGTCTGACAGGTTCTAATGTGCTGCTTTGATACATTCTTACTTACTCTTTAATTTCACTTGGATTTAGATGCTTCTCTTTACAGAGTCTGAGTAATACTGCTCATTTCTTCAGGTTTGCTTTAACTATTTTACTGCCAGAGAGAAATCCAATGCATTGTGCTGCAATGCTTTGGCTATATCACTGTATTAACCCTTTGATTGTCAGGCAGGTAGGCAGATCATTGCAACACAATGCATTGGACACTGACACTCAAAGGGTTAAACAGTAATCTTTTGCACACCCCACTTCAGCACAATACATTCTTACAGAACTATTTTTTAATTATTAGATTATAAAAGCTATTAATTATAAATGACAATGTGATTTCAGAATTATGTTTTTATTATACTTTTTTTAGTCCTAAATCAAAGGCTGAAAGGCCTGTTGTGCTTGTGTAATCAATGCTTCTCTTGATGTATAAACATGATTGTTGTCACAGGTGTAAGGTGAGCAGGACAGAACAGAACACAAAATGAGATGGGGTTCAGAGTGGGTCTCTGATTATGTAGGATTGGAACCTTATGGAGTCAATATTTTTATTCAGTTGTGAAATGTGTTCCAGCTTGTATTCTGGTCTTTTATAAATGAAGTATAAGGTTCACAAAATGGAGCATAATATTAGTTGTACCCCAAATCATACAGGTTACAAGAATACAAACATTTAGAACTCAGCTTGGCCCTGTAAGGAACACAAACTTGTACAATGCATTGCAAAATAACGTTCTGGTTCATAAAGGCAATTAGTAAGTTTTATTAACGTTGCTTCCATGAAAGCAGACTTACTAAAAACCCATACTCCTATCAGCAGGGTCAAAAAGCTGTCCACCTGGAATGGAACCTATCCTGAAAGTAATTGGCTATCAGCTAGAAACGAACGCCTCTGTTGCATACACAGTCCCCATAAATTTGCTATGTCAGACTTTCATGTCTGATACAGAAGGTCTGTGGCAAACTGCAGCACTGAAAAGGAAATTGTCTGAGTGATGCAGTTCAGTATCTTTTTGGGGATGTCTGTTAAAGGGGATCAGGGAAGTGCGTGTGTATTCATACATGTGTTAGAGAGAGAAATTATATTCAGCCATATTTCAGATCTCCAGTGAGAGTGTATGTGTGTGTGTGTGTGTGAGAGAGTGTATGTGTGTGTGTATGTGGGTGTGTCTGTGTGTTTGTGTGTGTGTGTGTGTGTGTGTGTGTGTGTGTGTGTGTGTGTGTGTGTGAGAGAGTGTTTGTGTGTGTGTTTGTGGGTGTGTCTGTGTGTTTGTGTGTGTGTGTGTGTGTGTGTGTGTGAGAGAGAGAGAGAGTGGTTGTGTGTGTGTGTGTGTGTGTGTGAGAGAGAGTGGTTGTGTGTGTGTGTGTGTGTGTGTGTGTGTGTGTGTGTGTGTGTGTGTGTGTGAGAGAGAGAGAGTGGTTGTGTGTGTGTGTGTGTGTGAGAGAGAGAGTGGTTGTGTGTGTGTGTGTGTGTGTGTGTGTGTGTGTGTGTGTGTGTGTGAGAGAGAGAGTGGTTGTGTGTGTGTGAGAGAGAGACAGAGAGTGTGTGATGCTAGCTTGAAGTACAGTGTTTAACCTTTGGAGTGTCATATGGGTGAGTACCCTCTGGTACTCGAAAGGTTAAGTGCATACCAAGTCCCTTTCATGTATAGGTATATGTGTTTTTTTAAAGGGCAACTATCATGATGAAGATAGCTCCTTATTAACATGCCTGCTCCCCTGAAATCATACATACCAATGAAGCCAAGGCTTCATTGTTAGCACTCATGAACCAGGGCAACAGATGGACAGGCAGTTGAAATGTGACCCATGTTGTTCCTTGATGGTACCACAAGAGAGACTGGATTGTGGGACTCTACTCTTAGTGAAGGGAATTCAAGCATGACACTGACCTTCTATGGAGGCTGGGCATACAGCCAACAAAGTTTACTTTCATGAGCCACAAAATTCCGTGATGTGTTCCAAACACAAGCTGAGAGATTTTGTTTCCTGACAGAAGCCATTGTGGGGGTTGCACATGACAATTGCACTTTAAAGGGATAGTAATACTTTATTATTACCATCCCCCATATTGTATATATTTGCAAAATAATTTAATAGCCCCCAGGTTTATCTCTCAAACCTTTATGGTTTCAGAGATAACCGAAGGCAAAGTTTCCCCCTCCCTCCCCCTTCCCTGAAGTCAGCATTGTGCTGACTGCAGGGATATCCGGTCTGACTTTCATCATGCGGCTCTGCAGCAGAGCCGCGATCGCGTTAGTGACAAAGAATTATTTCACTGAAACGGTCTTCTATGTGTGCTTGCAAACCAAGCACATGTAGAAAACCGTTTCAATTAAATAATTCTTTTTCACTAACGGGATCTCGGCTCAGCTGCAGAGCAGCAAGCCTGTTGTACGACAGACTTCCCCTGCAGTCAGTACAACGCTGATTCAGAGAAGGGGGAGCGAAGGGGGGACTTTGTATTTGGTTATCTCTCAAACCATAAAGGTTTGAGCGATGAACCTGGGGGCTATTACATTATTTTACAAATATCTAAAACATGGGGGATAGTATTACTATCCCTTTAAGTTCTATCACTATATGGAAACATTTACACATACATCTGTGAATGTTTCTTCATAGAAACATATTAGTATAGATAGAAGAAAAGTGAAAGACCAGGGGGGTTAAGCACAAAGGTGTAATAAAGAGGTGCTAAAGTAGAGATGACTTCTCCAGTTTATCATGTCTCCATTTCCTATTTTATTCTATGGAGCCTATTCACTAAGATTTCCAAAGTTGAAGAAATCTTAGTGCACAGGCTCCATAGAATAACATGGGAACTGAAGAAGTGATTTCACTGGAAAAGTCATCCCCAATTTATCACCTCTTTATCACAGCTTAGTGAATCTACCCCCTGCTTTCCTAGCAACTAGTCTTGTGCACGGCAAAAATTTTCGGTAAAATTCAATTTCTGACAAACTTTTTTTTTTTTTTATTAGGAGGATCCAAATTTCGGACCGGACCTGTTCAACCTGGACGAAATTCGTCAATAGTCCGAATTATTCCACCGAATTAAAAAAAAATTAAAATATTCAATAAAAAATTAAAGTTAAACAAATAAAAATAAAAAAATACATTAAACTACATTAATAATAATAATATTAATTCTCTAATGAGACAGGAAGGGGTATTTTATGAACCCCTACACACTTATATATGTATATGTCACATCAAATGAAAGCCCTTTCTGCCCTTTAAAATTGTATCTAAAATGTGTTTATGCAACAAATGAGAAAGATAGGAATTATGGTTGAAGACACACATAGCAAAAATGGCAGAACTGCTTGTGTCCTTATGTGGTTAATATCTGCATTTTGCATGAACTGTAAAGGGCCTGTTTTACCAGATCTATTTTTAGCAGTATGTAGCAGCACTGTAATAGTTTCAGGCGGGAAAGTGCCGCGCCCTCTATTTTTAGTAGTATGTAGCAACATTGTAATGGTTTCAGGCGGGAAAGCACTGTCCGAATTTCCGAAATTTATAGCCAAATTTTGGACTAGGTCTGTTTCGGATTCTGATTTTTTGGGGTTGGCGGACCTTGGATTTCGGAAGGTCCGAATGATGCCGAATACACCTTATTCCGAAATTAGCCAAACCAAATTGCACAAGTCTACTAGCCACCCCCTCTCTCTGTAAATTAATATTTCAGTTAAATGTATATGCAAATGTCAGGACCATTTATTCTTGGCATTTTGCAATTTTTCATGTGAGGATTGATTTTAACCTCTTGAGTGCCAAAAGGATGTCCAGTGCCTTGCCTCTCAATGCATTGGGCAATTATTTCACACTTAAAGGGTTAGACAGAAAATCAATGAAGTTAAAACAACAGCAGTGAACTTTTTTATGAAAGAAAATATGATAGGGTTTTTCCAGCTTAGAGAAATGGTTCATTAAAATGTATTACACCTCAAACGTAATCAAACTGTCAGCAGCATTGCCAACTGGTAAACAAAAAGGCAAATTATGTTTTTTTATAATGTACTTTAAGTTTACCCTTTGAATGTCAGAGTGGTACGGAGTGAATTGCACTCAGTGGTTTAAAGCTTGTGCCATAGATTACATTTCTCCATGGTAAGTGATAGGCACAGCACCACTCTGTGGCCATAATCAAAAACTGCAGTTTATTACTTTGAGTGCCAGAGGGGTACCTACCACATTGCAGTGTTAACCCTTTGGGTGCCAGAGGGGTGTTCAACACATTGATTCTCAATGGATTGTGTATCCATCTGTCATTCAACGAGTTAATAAAAACAAACAAGCTTGAGCTATAATCACTTTTGAATTAAAAGTCTCAAAGAAGTTGAAGAATGCTTGTTTTACTCAGCGAGAAAAGAATTGCAATTTTTTTTTAAGCAAAATGGTGACTGCCTCTCTAAGCCATTTATATTTTATTGCAGTGGTTTGGAACATATATTTCCACTGTTTTTTATTAGTCTTTCTTCTCCTTTTCAATATTTGGTTTGCACAGTCAGCCATCAAAATGTACATCCAGTAAGGCTTGGTAGCAAACAAGTCAGATCATTATTGCTTGTTTCAGCAAAATTCTCATTGAGGTTTCATTAAGTTTATACCTGCATCTGATACACTAAAACCATTCTCTGTGTGTCAGTTCACGAGTGAGTGGACCATTTACTAATGCTGTTTGAACAGCCAACTTTATAGAAGTGTTAATGTTTTACAGGAAACATCTAGAATGCCCATACTCATATACATGCATAGATATACAGCAATGTTTAATCTGTGGTAAACCATAGATATGTACCATACTAACGGTTTTACCTTCTCGTCCAACTTTATAACAGTCCTTAATGTGCAGTGAATTTAATCTCTGTAGTTGTTTCCTTTTTTGAATAGCTGTTTGATCTGTACGAGGTGCCTGACAGACATATTATCCACTTTGGTTATGAAAACTACACAGAGGATTTCATGGACCAACCCAGTGTCTTGACTTATAAAGATTCTATTCTTCTGGCTGGAGATCTTGCTATGAAAAGAGCATCAAGTATGAAGCAGTAATTTTGTTGGGTTTGGCTTGTGTGTTGGGAAATCATCGTAACTTTTTTTCATTTGTGCTAGGATATGTTTTGCATGAGAAAGTAGCTCATAAAAAATACAATCATTTGGACTCTCCTTGAAGATACAGATATACAGAGTTTGTGTACATATAAAGGCAGGGGAGGGCTGGCCTGGGAGGCAAAGGGGCAATTGCCCCCCAGGCTGGTCATGAATATGGGCCAGTGGGCCACTGCCTCACTCAATTTCCCATTTGCTGCTGTAAAAAGAGTAAACAGAATTTAAGCAGCTACATGAGTATTGTAGCTCCATTTCAATTGTAAGCTCTGTGGTATCACTAGTGTTGCTCCATTTCAATTGTAAGCTCTGTGGTATCACTAGTGTTGCTCCATTTCAGTTGTAAGCTCTGTGGTATCACTAGTGTAGATCCATTTCAATTGTCATCTCTGTGATATCAGTTGTGTACTACCATTTCAGTTATAAGTTCTGAGGTATCACTTGACTTAATCCATAACATTAATGCCAGCTATAACATTAACAAAAGAGGTTGGGCTGGGACGTTGGGCTGGAGCGGTAATAGAAACAGGCCATTTAATTGTACTTGCCCCCCAGGCCAAAAGTTGCCAGCCCTCCCCTGTATAAAGGGCTCAGTAAAATAATGTAAGGTAGCAAACTGAATAGCATTAATATAAAACAAAGTATTGTAGGATTTTTTTTTCTATTTAGAGCCAGAACCTGTGTCTCTTACTACCCCTTTCTGATTTTTACCCTTTGTCTCTCTCCTTTTTTCTTGTCATTTCTATAACTCTCTCTTGTATACATTTATATAGAGTTACACAATATATGGATATGTGGATGGGACATTAAAAATAAATGCAAAGCATTACAGAACACTAGGAAGGATTTTCCTTCCTTCTAAAAGCCACCCTGAATGTAAAGTTAAACTTTCACACTGCGTCTGGATGCGTTTCTGCAATAGTATACTAAATCTATGCCTGTATAAAACAGAGTACTCAGACATTATTCTCAGAGCTCAATTCATTTTGTGTGATTCCTTTTAAATTGAAGAGTAGCTGTATTTTATTATGATATTTCTGAGAACTTTTATTCGCATAGAGCTCACCGTTATGTTCTTGCCAGAAGGATTAGTGACATCTTCAGTACTTTCATCCAAGCACTTGCTATATTGATTCATGTCTGTTTTAATCACCTTTCACAGTTAAAAAAAAATGTTTCAGTAAGTGAATTTACTCTTGACCTGGCAGGGCCCCAAGTCTAACGTTTACAAGGTGGTCCAATTAATAACCACAGCCCGCCACCTGCTTAGGTTAATGTTGAGGTTGAATACTCTACTGTCTGCTTTTGACATGAACATGCTCCGCAAAGAGGATCTGGTCTTGCCATTAGAGAAAATTAGGTTCACTCTAAATATAAAAGAGAATTCTTAGCAGAATAGTGCTATCATGCCATACCTGCTCCCCAGCCACCTGATATACTCTCTAGGATTTTAGATCTAAAGTTTTCCTTTCCTTACACAATTGTTACAGTGAATAAATCATTTTCATTATTTTAAAATAAGCTTTCTGCATCTTGAGTGGCTCAGTTTGTTAACTGACTGCATCTAAAGTTAAGATATTGATTGTGAAGCAGGAAATGCCTGGTTCAATTCCCATTATCAGCTCCCTGTGATTTTATGTTCCTGAGCCCCAAAATTTAGATTATAAACTCTCTGGGGCAGGGACTCACTGAGCCTGAAAAATTCTGTGTACAATGCTGCTTGAAACAGGAACTTAAAAGAAATAAGGTAGGGGTTGACAACAAAAGAATCAGAAGGCCCTTCTCGTGAGAACTTACAGAGGAAGGTAGGTTGGACACAGAAGGAACAAGTGCTTTGGGGTTGTCACGGTTTTCAAGACACTCAGACCAGTTGGTGGATTAAAACACAGTTTTATTAATCAAAAAAAATAAAAGAAAGGATCGCCCTCTGTAGGCAGCACTGATTAATAACAAGGAGGCAAAAATAGGACCAATATACAGATAATAACTTAACAGCTCAGGCACATAACAGATACTGAGAACAGAGATACAAGGGTTAACACAGTAATCAGTCCATCTCAGTTGTGGTGTTAGGCACGCCCAAGGTGGTAATAGGCAGTGAATGGTGGAGAGAACTCAACACCTTAAGTTCATAAAACGGAGATAACTGTTCAGTAAAAAGGACCTGCGACCGAGAGCCTGCTGAAACTTGAGCCTGTAGCCCCCATGGGCATAATTACAGAAGCAACCGGATTGCTAGAGCTAGAGCCAATAGCCCCCACGGGCGTGATAACGGAGACAACCGGATTGCAAGAGCTTGAGCCAATAGCCCCCACGGGCATGATAACGGAAGCAACTGGATTGCAAGAGCTTGAGCCAATAGGCCCCACGGGCGTGATAATGGAAGCAACTGGATATCAAGAGCTTAAGCCACTAGCTCCCACGGGTGTAATAACAGAGACCAGCAAGTAGCAGCTAAAGCCCTAGCGCCTACTCCGGGCACGGTAACGTAAACCAACTACACTGCAAGGACTGGAATGAACCGTCGCCTCACAAGGATACTAAGAACCGGCTCAGAGTAATAGTGGCTGGAATGTAACGGCTCAGCAAGAGTAAGCAATGCTCTGTACCAGACTGGAGGCTCAGAATCGGAGGCACAGCTGTGCACAGGTGAACGGCTCAGTTTACAGGAATACAGCTCTGCACGGGTTAACGGCTCAGTAGGAGGAGCACAGCTCTGCACGGGTTAATGGCTCAGTAGGAGGAGTACAGCTTAGCACGGGTTAACGGCTCAATAGGAGGAGTCACAGAGCAGGGTTCTCAGACAAGCCAGGTAAGGTCACGAGCAGGAACGTCAGCCAAGCCGGGTCGAATCACGGAGCGGGTTCTCAGACAAGCCAGATCAGGTCACGAGTAGGAACGTCAGCCAGGCCGGGTCAAGTCACGGAGCAGGAACACAGGAACGTAGTCTAAGCAAGCCAAATCGGTACACCGGAATCAGGAACACAGGAAACACAGCACAGCAATACTGGCTCAGGAACACCACGAAAGGGCACCTGACAGGTGCCAATGGCCAGGTATAAAAAGGTCACCAGGGGCGGGCCAAACAGGCTCAACCAATAGGAGCGCAGCACAAGTGAGAGTGACAGAAAGAAGATCACGGGCACCGTGATAGGGTTGAAAGTGCCTCCTGCCACATGAACTGCTGGTCAGTAGGTGGGAGAAAGAAGTGCTATTGAGTTTCTAATGCATTGGAGACCTCTCTAACATTCAGTGGATTACAATCCTATTTAAATTAAAGGTACATTTTATTTATATGCTATTATTCAGTTGATTTGCCCCATAATTGCTCCACTTCATTCTTGTTCAGTCTCTAGGGCTTTAGTGGTGCCTACAGAGCTGTGTAGTATGCATTATGAGTGGATGGGAATTAAGAAATGAGATATAAAATATGACAAGAAGACCCCCTCCAAAAATTCCATTACCCCAAAAATGTTCAGACAGTCCCAAAAATACAGGGACTTTTCGAACCAATGTTCCCTACACTTCAAGATATCCCCTCATTCCTTCAGTTCCAACATAGCCAAGGTCATGTTAATTATGTCTTAAATATGATGCCTTAGCATGGGCATCACCCCTCGTGGAATAGAATTCCCCTGTACTGCTAGATTCTGAAGTATTTATTAGGACCTTCGGGACAGTTTTTGACCTTCCAGGGAGAAGATCTCGAGCACAAACTGCCCTGCTGAAAATTCAACAGAGGGCATGTTCCCTAGGTCAGTATGCGATTGAGTTAAAACATCAGCATGTGAAACTGACTGGAACACTGAAGGCTGCTTTTAGAAGACAATTAAAGGGATAGTAATACCTAATATGTAGAAAAATAAAACAAGGGTACTCCTACTGCTGAATTGTGTTTTATTCAAAAGTTATGACAGCTCAAACTTTAATATTTTAGGTACACTATCACAGTGGCCTGAAAGAGTACAGTGGCGCTGTTGCTACACCATCCTATGGAGGTTTATGGTCAACTGACCAGAGCTGTCCATAGGATGGTGTAGCAACAGTGCCATTGTACAATTTCAGGCCTCTGTGATACTGCACCTACAAAATGCATATTTGAGCTGCAATAACCTTTGAATAAAACACCTTTCAGCAGTGGGAGTAGGGATAAACCCTACAAAATATATATTTTTTTACATTTTAAGTATTACTCTCCCTTTAAATGAAAGGTTAAATGAGGCCCTAATGAGTCAAGTGGTACCAGAATTAAACCAAAGAATGTAAACATGACAATTAAAAAGAGATCTTTCACAAAGATACAGGGTTCCTTACACAGGGAATCAACCCTGTACCTCCTCTGAGTGCCCAGAAGAACCCATGTAACTGGGAAATGTGAACAATAGTAAATTATCAGACGAAATAAAGAAATGTAGATGTTCCCTGGGCCTTTTGTTTATATTGTTGTCACAGACTCTCAGTAAAGAAACACACAAAACAGTACAAGTGAATTTAAACCAGTTTATTGAGTAATAGATAATAAGAATAATAGTAGTAATAATGAACACTTCCTCAGTCAGAGGGGATATAGATGTGAGGACAGTGTCTAGTCCATTACCCAGGAGCTGACACTGAACACCCGTAGGTCTGTGGTACTGAGTCTTAAAACCAGACCTGGATCGAACACCAGGAGACAACGTAAGCCAAACAAGGATCAGAGGAACAAAGTAGATGCACACAGGAACACCACGAAAGGGCAACAAGTCCTCGCCTCAATGAGGTTTATAAAGCAGCAGAAGGAGGCGGGACCCAATTAGGCCCAACAGAATAGGCCAATAAACAGGTGGCCGTATCAGTGCCTGAAACATGACTATAGCAATGAGGAAGTGGCCGGATGCCATGCCGGCCAGCTGCCCTACAGAGGTAAGAGCACAGTATCGCTAGGCCTCAAAGGGAGACTATGCTAATTGTGGTGTCAAAGGTCATCTGGTTTGCCAGTTTCCATCTTGGCCGGGAAACCTCCAGGCTTAGAAGGTGTTAGAGGGGAACCTCTGAAGCCAACTCCTGTCTGCCCCCCCCCCCAAACACACACACACCTTGCTCAGGTTCTGGCTCAAATTCAGTTCCATTGGAACTCTGCTTCATCCTCTACCCAGGCATTTCCCTACTCAGGTGTTTCTGGTATCTTCATCTATGCTGCTTGTACAAGGACTTGGGAATTATTCTTTGCCCCAAAACCTCTCCCTTGTTGATCTCTTCTATTGTTGGCAGTCCCAAGCCTTTTCCTAAGCTCCCATTCTTCATTTTCCTGATCCTATGTTATCCTTCACTTTAGAGGTTAATGCCTTAGAGTTAGGGGCTGGAGCAGTGTTATCCCAAGAAGGCCCCCAAACCAAGTGGCTGCATCTTTGCTCTTATTTCTCCAAATTTTCATCACAGCAGAATCAAACTGTGACATGGGGGAACAGAGAGTTACTGGGAATTAAACTGGCATTAGAAGAATGGCGTCATTTGCTAGAAGGTTCTCTTTACCCAGTCTTGATTCTTAATGATCATAAAATTTGCAATTTTTAGAATCAGCAAGACATCTTAATCCACATCAGACCATATTGGCCCTTTTCTTTTCCAGATTTAACTACGTAATCTCTTTCCATCCGGGGCTACAAGAAAGTCAAGGCAGATGCCTTTCTCACAAGTTTGGTCCTGGTCCTGAGACTCCTCCAGAGTCAATCCTTTCTTTTAATAAGTTAAATAGGAGCACAACTCTGTCAGTAGTTGCAAGGTATAACCATGTGTATCACACATGGGGTGCCTATAGTTCCATATGATACAAACTCATATAATAAAAAAAGAAAAAAAGATAGAACCTAGATAGGCACTCAATCTACATTCATTCAAAAATTACCACAATTGAAAAAGTACGAAACATTTATTGAAAATATCCCATAGAAATCAATATTGTTATGGAATAAAGCAAAATAACCTCACAGAACCCCATGGATATAGCTGTGTGATCCATACCCCACAGACAAAACCCAAACATATCTACCCATACACCCCCTAAAAAACAATAAAACACTGACACCAGTATATGGAAATGGACAAAATATTCTAGGAAGGCTATGGTCCAGAGGTTAGATCATGGGTTTCGGCTTCAGACGTTCATGCCCTTCAACTGATTTGGCTCTTCCATCGGAAATATCCTAACAAACCTGGTCTCGCAGAGAGATCCCATTGAATGGGGGTACTGTCAGGTCTCCTGATTGCTGTCATGCCTTCTGATCTCATTGGCTCAGAGTAGTTTAAATCTTTGCTCTAAATTCTCTAAGGAGCATGATTAATGAGCTTCAATTCATTTGTGATAGCATTTTCCTGATTCCTGATCATGATCTGATTTGACCACTCAACTTCTCCTTCGACCTCCTGATTTAGTACAGCATTTTTAGACTCTTGTTGCTGACCCTGCTTTACCTTCACCTCACCCAACAACTTTGTACTTCCCCAGCATCACCTCATTGCTGATCCAGCCTGTTTGACTTCAGTTCAGCTTGCCTCCTGTTCTCCAACAGTGAAACTTCATCCAACAGTTTCCCGATCTCTGAGAGCTGACTTAATTGGCAGAGTTTGTATCCTGCTCTCTGACAGTGGCTATCAGTCACTAACCTGATTCCTGCTCTCTGACAGCGAACTTCATCCACCAGCATTTTTCTTGCTCTCCAAAGGCAGACTTCCTTCACCAGCCTGTCTCCTGCTCTCTGAAGATGAACTTCCTTCATCACCCTGTCTCCTGCTCTCCAAAGGTGGACTTCCTTCACCAGCCTTCCTCCAATGGCAGATTTCACTCACCAGTCTGTCTCCTACTCTCTGATGGTGGACTACATCCTCCAGCCAGTATCCTGCTATCCAACGGCAGATCCCGTTTCCCAGACACTCCACAGCTCTCCCTCACCTGTCATCTATTCTCAATTTGCAATGGTCAGCCTCACTACTCTTCAGAGCTACAGGCTAACAAGATTTCCAGTGATAAGCTTCACATTCCTTCAGAACTTCAGGTCAGCAGAGTTTCCTATGATAAGCTTCATGACTCCTCAGGACTGCAGACTAGTAAAGACTCTAGGGAAATCCTACACAAGTAGTGTAAAATTACAGCCCAGCGATGTATCCTGTGATTCATCTCTCTACCCCTCTAGTCCCTTAGTTAGCATTTGCACAGTTCTCAGGAGTGTTCCTGTGGTTTTAAAGCCAGTACCTTTAACTTTGGCTATGAACACAGCAAGAACTCTCCTGGGCCTTCCCAAAATCTCAAGCCTCGCACTCAGTCCAGTGTACCACAACATTTGGTATCCCACACCTGTAGATAGGAGAGCCGACTTGTCCGTTAATCGTAAATTGGGATTTTGAGAGTCTGTTAAATACATTTTATTACAGCTCATGAGTGCTCTTATTTGCATATACATTACACACCATGTTAATAGCTTATTAAATAGTTTATAAGTGTAGGTAATTGGCTACCTTACTTACTGTAAACCCTGATACATTTAATAACAAACAAGCTGCATGTCAGGAAAAAAGACTAATGTCCAGAGAACAGGGTGTGTTTGTAGGAGATAAAACTGAATTTTGACCCAAAGCCTTGCTCTTTTTGTCCGCATGCATGCCCGGTACAGTCGCTTGTAATTAAAAATTGATAACTTTTTGAGACTGAGCAACATATTTATAATATTTACTTCTTGCAATTATCCTAAAGAAATGTGTGTTTTAGTTGTTCTAGTAAAATCTGCATTCAGTGATGGTAGAATAAGTCATAAATTTGTGATTTAGGCAAAATCTTTTTTCCTGGCACAGCAAAAAAGCAAATCCTTGTGTATTAACAGCAGTGCATGAAGGGTGGGGACAGTGGTAGGGATTAACTGTATGCTTAAGATTAGTCTATAAGGTACATGCCACTCTTTCAAGATGAAAGAACAAAATGTTTTATTATTTTAATGGAGATTTCGCTTTACAGACCTAATTCAATGACATGCAATTATTTAAAAGTTTTATTTTACAATATTATTTTACAGATTTTTGTGGTAATAATTTGGGGTTTGATGTTTAATCCAGCTGCATCATTGTTGGTTATTATAGATTTTCTCTGATGTATCACAGGTATTTCTGTTGAAAAAAGTAATATTTTCATTGGCCCCTTGAAGAATGGAAGACTAAATAAATTGAAAAAACTGAAACGCGTAGTCATAAAACTGCGTAAGCTTCAGTGAAGTAAAAAAAGGAATACATACAGATATACCGTATAGAAAGATAGAGTCAATTTACGTATAACCAAAAACTGCAAGAAAAAAGACCATAATACAGTCTTACATAACAAATGTTCCAGCCTTATCACACCAAGGTAGGTGTACCTTATTCCCAGATGCTCTGAATTATCAGAAACAATACATAATCTAGCCAATGTCCTATCACAAATTGAAGAGCTAAAACCTTCTTTAAAAACCAGTGTTCCCACTACATATACCACCTATCGTCCAGCTGTCAAACGGTACAACAACCAACTCTAGCTATAGACACCTCTCTTCCCAACATATTTAAAGAATAACTCATGTTTAGTTGAAGTAGAGGACACGGCTTGCACAATTTGCTGGTCACAATGGGTCCTGTACATGCATACACCAATTAAAGACTGGATAGTGAACCACTGCACCACAGTTAGATAAGCACTGAATAAGGTGAGAGAAACCAACACTTTCAAGCTAAGCACACACTATCAGGTCTTAAAATATGGTCTAGATAACTAGATAGATAGACAGACAGACAGACAGACAGACAGTTAGATAGATAGATAGATAGATAGATAGATAGATAGATAGATAGATAGATAGATAAACAGAAGATAGATAGACAGATAGACTGACAATGCTGTTCAGCAAATTAAGACCCTTCATTTGTCGGTTTACTTTAGAAATAGCACATTTTTAATTGCGCGCTGCTTTGTTCAAAAGGCAGACATGACCATCTTGCATTGCATATCACGCAAGATGGTCATGCCGTGCCTTTAAACAGCGCGATCTGTAAATGTAGTAGTATTGCAATTGTCCCATTGAGATTACTATGTAGTGGAGCAAAAGTAGTAATCACAACGGGACAAAGCGCTTTTTCAGAGGTTGTTTTCGATATTACTGAGTGTCTAAGTAAGACCTACTACCCATATAATGGCAGCCTCCATAAACAGTGCCCTTATTACCCACCTCCAGCTGTTGAAGACTGCAATTGCTTTGGCTGGCTCGCGGCGATGGGCCTTTTAGTCTCCACCTCTGAAGAGCCACATATTGCTCACCCCTGAGCTAAAACCGGTCCTACCACATTAACGCAGGGAGAAGCCTCGGTCCGCTCTTGGGAGTTATACAGAGATACGTGTCCTACTAGGACCAGCCGGGAGGTACCCTTGGGCCAGAGCCATGTCTCTTTCTGTCCCCACCTGTCTCTCTCTTTACCTCGCCAAGCACTACAGCACCATACACACAGACAGAGCGATGGCAAATAGCCTATCACATTTGAAAAAGCGCTTTGCCCTATTGCGATTACTACTTTTGCTCCACTACATAGTAATCACAATGGGACAATTGCTATACTACTACATTGACAGATTGCGCTGTTTAAAGACACGACCGGGACAATTGCAATACTACTACTACATTGACAGATCGTGCTGTTTAAAGGCACGACCAGGATAATTGCAATACTACTACTACATTGACAGATTGCGCTGTTTAAAGGCATGACATGACCATCTCGCGCTGATATGCAATGCAAGATAGTCATGTCCGCCTTTTGAACACTGCGACCTGCTGAATGCGGCTTAAAGCAGCATGCTATTTAAAATGCGATATTTGAAAAGGATACCCATTTGTCTCTCCCAGATCACAAGTCACCAAACACAGGAAGCAAGTAAAGAAAAAATTAGATCATCCCATAAGCTCACGTATACTAATATACTCCAAGTCATTGCAGACCGTATGGACAATCTGTGAGTAGACTACACTTGATATAGTAGTTTAATTCCATTATGTAACTGCACAAGGTTACTATATGTTCAATATATACTGAAATAGATCAGCCATCAACAGTTGTGGTTCTTAATGAGAAAAAATGATTGTATTTTCAGTTTCAACATTTTCTTTATGGTATGTGCACAAATAGCATCTGTTCTTGGACTAAAAACATATACTTAAAAATTTACGATCCCTGGTTGATTCCAGATTTATGAACGCTCTTTTTTAAAGTCGTACTGTATTTTGTAAAATAGGTTGTAATTTTTTTACAAGACTGTTAAACCACGGAAGATTTCACTTAATGAGGTTCATTTTGTCACAGGAACTGACTTATAGCTATATTGTTCCCAAGGAAAACAGTGTACACTGGGAGTGAAGTCATTTTAAACTCTTGGATGCTGGAAAAGGCCTCTAACTAATTTCAGTGCTGTGAAGGCCAGTCTAGCATGCAATGGGATATGGTCCAATATATCTACTTAAAGTGGATTTGTCACTTCGAATTTAAGTTTGTATATTTGAAATCTTCATTAAATACTACATGTGTTACATTAGCCAAAAGTTTGGCAAATGCATAGATTAGGAGATACTGATATTATTATCAAATAGGCTTGAATGTAAGGTGACAGGTCCAATTTAACTAAATCTCTGGCTGCACAAGATTTCAGTAAACTTAAAATATTTCCTTAAAAATGCACAGTTGTTCTTTATACAGATCACCAGGTACCAGTACATCATTTGATGTATGTATGTATTGTATTTATTTATTTATTTATTTATTTATTATTTATTTAGAAAGTGCATTCCCAGGAAGAATAAATACATTGAGATTTTTCTCATTTTCAGGTATCTCCTGGAATATTACAAGAGATGTATTATAAAAGATTCACCCAAGCATCCATAGAAGAAACCAAGTAGAATGCAACGACAGAGGCCAGACAATGCCATTATGGTTGGCTGTACATAGCAAGTCCAACTGACATATCATGTATCCTTATGATCATAGTAAGAAGATTGTCCCTTGCTGTGATCTGTCCGGTCAGGAGACCAGATTCCACATCTGAGGGAAGGTGGCTTTCACTAAGTAAGGGGCAGGAAGGGAAACTTTATCATTCACATTACTCTTGCATTGAAATAATGCTCTCCATGGGCCAAATACTGTGAAGATTAATTGGAGTGGCTTTTCCTGTGAAACATTTTTATCACTTTAAACTTTGCACCGACATAGCACAGCAGAGGTCCTATTGAAATATCAGATAAGTTACTTGGCAAATGCTGTTTTTTGTTTTTTTTTGTGGCGTGCCAGCTAATTTTCCCATGAGAGGGATTAGACCAATCAAAATCAACATCTGTTTTTCCAACTGGGAGACAGAGTTGTCATGCAGTTGTTTGGTATGTTGACATCCTTTGGCATTCTAGAAATGAAAACATTGTCACCACGTAATTAAATTCACAAGGAACAAAATGGTGTTTACACAATCCATCCTTATTCCTTAACTTCAATGAATCCAACACTATCTTGTTGCAATCCAGCAAGAAAAGGCTAAAAGAAAATGTTGACACAGACGAACCAAGCTTCTACTATGGTTTGTACACCCATTTATCTTGTTAGTGCAGTTGGTTTGCTCCAGAATTGCTCCAATTTCTCTTAGCACCTCAGCCTCATTGTGATCGAGTAATACTATTCTACTAATGTTATATAATGTTGGAACAGGACAGGAGAAAACAAGGGGAACTATTTATTAGAGAACGAATGGGTAATGCACCAGAAAATACAGAGGTGGAGATGTCTTTAGCATTCATTAAAGTGTTAGTAATGTCTAAAAAAAGTTTTTTGCATTTAGAAGAGCTTAAAAAGCTGAACTAAATGCCAAAAAACGTATCTCTCAAACCACTATGGTTTAAGAGATACAGGCGTTTAATGTTTGATTTCTCCTACTGTAAAGCTGTCAGCGGGAGATTCGTGTTGGTCGACACGGAGGCGCTTGAGAAGTGCCGAGATCTCGTTACTTTCACAGAATCCCTTCATTGGAATGGTCTAAAACGTGTACCTGAACACTAGGCAAACATTTTAGACCATTCCAATGAAGGGATTCCGTGTAAGTAACAAGATCTCGGCACTTCTCAGGTGCCTCCGTGTCAACCGACACAGACACCATAGCGGTTTGAGAGATACAGTTTTTTGCATTTAGCTCAGCTTTTTAAGCTCTTCTAAATGCAAAAAACTTTTTTTAGACATTACTAACACTTTAACACAATGAGGTGAAATACTCTATGGGTATAGCAAAAATTATTGTATTCTTGTTATAATTTATAAATGTTAAAACCCACAAGGAAATAAGCACAACTATATAAATGAAAAACAAACCTTTTTCACATATAAAGGAAACCTCTATCAGTATCTCAGACTGTATGATATATATATATATATATATATATATATATATATATATATATATATATATATATATATATATATATATATACTATCAGTCTGGGATGGTGTTGCCCGTCATGTTATGCAGGGAATGTTTTGTTTTGGGTTTTTTTTAATAAATGTTATGATAGTGAAATATAGCGTAGGGTGTACGTGTCAGAAAGCTACACACAGTGATACACAGACACGTGCAAACACACACACATATACAGGGGGGGGACAGTGATAGAGAAGCATGCAACACACATACATACACACACATGCACTGACATACATAAACAGTGACACACAGATGCAAATCAGAACATACATACATGCATACATACAGTGTGAGCAGTGTAAGCAACATACCTCCCAACATTTCAAATGGCCAAAGAGGGACACTTGTGTTTTAGGTGGTGTTACTGGGGGAGTGGCTGGTGGTGTATTTTAGAGAATTTTTAACCCTTTGAGTGCCAGTGCAGACTGTATACTATACAGCAGAGGTTCTCATCCCATGCCCTCAGTGGCCACTAACAGGCCAGGACTTAGGAATTTCCCTGCTAGAACAGGTGTGTTGATCAGAGGCTGAGTTGTATTGATTAACTCACCTGAGCTCTTAAAAGGAAATTCCAAAATCCTAGCCTGTTAATAGCCACTGAGAGCACAGGTTGAGAACCACTGCTATAAAGTGCCAGACCATTGTAGAGAATTTGTAACCCTTTGAGTGCCGGGGGTAAGCAATGCATTGCATCCCCTCTGGCACTGAAATGGTTAAGTTACTCTTTCTGTAAGTGAATGATTTAGAAGATGATGAAAGTATTTTTTTTACACAGACTAATTTAACAGATATATACAGAAGTTTATACCCACATTACTGTGGGTTTTACTGATGTGGAGCAGTCTGATACACTTGTATATTAGGGTGACCAGACCTCACCTTTAACTGGGGATGCATATGAAAAATGCATACTGCAGGGCTGCTTTGATATTGGTGCACTCCTGAAATATGCCTATTTTCTATGTGTCCCCAGTTAAAGGTGAGGTCTGGTCAGCCTATTGTATATACACCACACAGTGTGCTCTCCTAAATAGAGGATCAGAGGGATTTGGGTCTCAAACAGGGACTGTCCCTCCTATACTGTATAGTGCCAGTCCTTATACACAGACTGTATACTATACAATGCCAGACCATATATAAATAGTTTGTCATACATGCTATACAGTGAGCAATGCACAGCATGGAGATGATTGCAGCAACTCCTGCAATCCTTCTCTACTTACAGACAGACTGACAAACAATCTGCTCTCTTTCTCTCTTTGTGCAATATGTAAATACAGTCAGACCCATGTCTCTGCCACTTACCAGCTCAGTTGAAGCCTTGCTCTGCACTGCCTGATCACCTCTCTGCTGTTGTTCCACTTTCCCAGCAAGCCAGCATCCTGCCTGCTGATTGCTTAGAAATCAGCTCACTTGTAGTAATTGGCAGGGCTGTGTGCAGGCTCACAGAGAGGGAATGAAGAATTTGCATAATACAGATTGGACCATGGCCTTCCAGCTGTAGCTTGAACATAGTTCCCATCATCCTCAGCTGCTCAGCGTGTGTGTGTGTCTCTGTATGAGTGTGTATGTGTCTGCCGGGGGGGGGGGGCATGTGTGTGTGTCTGTGGTGTAGGAGTGAGTGGCAGCCATTTTTTTTTCAGTCTTAGATAGTGGTGGGCAGGCTGGATAGTGGGGGCGGGCCAAAAATCACGCCCCCATTGAATCACCCAATGGAACCAGTAATCCTTTTTACTTCCGCCCCTGGGTGTGTTTTGCCAGGCACAAAGTCTTCTTTTAAATATATAGATGTGGACTGAATCCATCACACTCACAAAGAAAGCCTAAGAAATTACATTCAAAGGCATTGCAAACTGTATGGTTCATATATTTTCAAGAAAATATGCACTTAAACCTTATTGCACAAGAGATTTATTATCCAGGCTATTGTGGTAAAACTAGAGATGGGTCAAAAGACCTGTTTGTTTTGCCACCACACATAGCATATAGGTAAAATTTCTGCCTTGTGTCTACCACCAATGACTTTCCTGCAAGAGCTTTGTCATTTCCAGCTATGCTCTCAATGGCAGAGAAAAGTCCTGCTACAGTACTACTACTACTACTACTACTACTACTACTACTACTACTACTACTGCTGCTGAGTGCTGAAGTGGAGAAATCCACAGCTGGAAGTAAGTTATTAGCAGGCTGAGTCCTACAGGAACATAAGACTTGAAAAAAATTGGTAGAAGGCTGTGTTCCTTTGCCCATGACAATAAGCACATAGTGCCAGCCAGTTCCGCCTTCTTCAGTCTATTTCCCCAGCGGGGGGGGCTGGGAACCATTGGGTCAAGATTATGTGGGCTCTCTTGACTGCTGCTGCTGCTAATTTCCTCCTCTGTATCTGTATTAGCAGCAGTGGTCCATCCAGCTTTTCTTGCTGATCATAGTGCTAGCCAGCACTTAAACCAAATTTTATTTTAGTTTTAACTTTTTTTACCTTTTCCCTATCTCCCCCTCTGCCTGCTTCTATTTACTTTGTCTACTAAACTGCGCCATGCTGGATTGGGTGAAATTCTGTGTTTTATACTATTGAGGTGGAACGTTTCACCACCATTGGAAAACATAGGCAGAAAATGGAACCATTCATGCAGGAAGTTCCAAGGTGATAGCAAAATGGAGTTAAATGTATGGGTTTCTACCCTGGCAGTACTTCCCACAGGAAAAGCAGAAAAATATGCTTTTTCACAAAATTTCCCACAGGAACAAACATTTTGCCCATCACTTATTATGGGACTGTTGAAATAAAAAGAAGAATTGGTGCAGTTCTAGGGCAAACTAAATGTACTATAGGTGAAATTATTCAAATTTGCATCAATTTAAATGGGGCTTTTAATGCCCTTGAATGATGGCATTGTCCCTAGCTTCTCTATCATTTAAAAAACTATCCTCATCAACTGATTAGAAAACAAATAAAAAACATATCCACAGTATAAGAGCGACCCTTCTTCCTCCTGTTGTCCAGTCTCAAAGCTTCAACTAGCCATACCACAAGGGATGAATATGTTGGTGAATGCTGCCCTAGACATATACAGGAATATAAAAATAAGGTAAGCTGGAAATGTTTCTACATTCTTGAACATCCATGGCACCCAGTTCACTAATTGTTTAGTTCCAAAGTTAAACAGAAAAAAAATAAAGGGAGGGGAAAAAATGCAAAGGACTCCAAAATGAGAGGCCCATATGATGGCCCTCTAAACTTCTTAGAAGAAAACTTGAAACCACATCTAAACAATTATGAATCCTCCAAACATATTAGCTCTCGAGAGGAAGATACATTTCTGACTATGAGTCAGTACTTCTTTGGTCTTCACAATATATAGTATGGTGATAGACTATTCAAACTCAGTATTAAGACTGTACAATATCTGGAAGCCTCCATAATGGAAGGAACTGACATCAATCAAGTTCACCCTTATGCTCTCCTGATGAAATATGGTCCTTCAGGATGGCTACACATGGCTCGCTGAAGAGAAAGCCCTAAAAATGATCCTAAATGGAATCTATTAGTGATGAGCGAGCACCCCAATGCTCGTGTGTTCGGGTGCTCTGACCGAGCACCCCCTGAGGCTCGAGTGCTCAGCCGAGCACCCGAGCCCCATTGAAGTCAATGGGAGGACTCGAGCATTACACCAGGCACCCCCTGCTCTGATGAGGGGAGGGTGCCTGGTCCATAGGAAAAGGGCAGAAAAGGATGGAAACACCACAGAAATGGTTCAGGGACAGCATAGGGAGGATGTCTGGATGCATCTTGGACTCCAACATCGCTGCTGGGAACGATCTTTCGCCCGTAGTACGCCATTTTTACAGACTGGCCATAAAACACACAAAAAGGAAAATAAAAACGATATTTGCTGTATATTTACTTGTATATCATCTGCAAATTCTCCCAAAAATTTCCTTGATTTTCTGAAGTGAGGCCATGATTAAGAGGGAAACGTGCGCAGAGGCAAATTATCCCAAAAATTTCCTTGATTTTCTGAAGTGTGAGGCCATGATTAAGAGGGAAACGTGCGCAGAGGCAAATTATCCCAAAAATTTCCTTGATTTTATTGAACTGAGGCCATGATTAAGAGGGAAACGTGCGCTGAGCTGACCATCTAAAACATTATGGGTGAGGGTCTGCTGCAGAGCTGACCATCCTAAACATTATATGTGAAGGCCCGCTAGTGAGCTGACGCTATAAAACATTATATGCGAAGGCCCGCTAGTGAGCTGACGCTATAAAACATTATATGCGAAGGCCCGCTAGTGAGCTGACGCTATAAAACATTATATGAGAGGGCCCGCTAGAGAGCTGACCCAATAAAACATTATATGAGAAGGCCCGCTGGTGAGCTGACCTATATAAAAATTGTCAAACAGGGCCCGCTGGTGAGCTGGCCCTATATAAAAATTATATCACAGGGCCCGCTGGTGAGCTGGCCCTATATAAAAATTATAGCACAGGGCATATGGAAGAGGAGGAGGAGGATGAGAAGATTAAGAGTCAACCATATACCCGTTTTTTGGGTGGAAGGGGTGAATGGGAATACAGAGTATTCCCATCATTGTAAATAATATATGTAAAGTGAGTTTATGTTCCCCCGGGGCTTTCCTCCAGTGGAGTGGAGAAGTCAGGGGAAATCCAGGCCTTGTTCATTTTTATAAGTGTCAACCTATCAGCATTGTCGGTGGAAAGGCGGATACGCTTATCTGTTATGATGCCACCAGCAGCACTAAATACCCGCTCAGACAGAACGCTGGCGGCAGGGCAGGCCAGCACCTCCAAGGCGTAGAGTGCCAGTTCATACCACGTGTCCAGCTTGGACACCCAGTAGTTGTAAGGCACAGAGGGATCATTGAGGACGCTGACACGGTCTGCTACGTACTCCTTCACCATCTTCCAAAACTTTTCCCTCCTTGTGACACTAGGCTGCGCATCAGGGTGAGGGTGCTGGCGGGGTGTCATGAAGGTGTCCCACAACTTGGAGAGTGTTGCCCTGCCTTTGTCAGAACTGCTGTGTGCTTCCCTTTTCTCCCCTTCTCGGTTGGCCAAGGTAGCACGTACTCTGCCGCCAGCGTTGTCAGATGGAAAATTTTGGAGCAATTTTTCAACAAGAACCTTCTGGTATTGCACCATTTTGCTTGTCCTCTCCACCGGAGGAATGAGAGATGAGAAATTCTCTTTGTAGCGGGGGTCCAGAAGGGTGAACACCCAGTAATCCGTGTTGTCTAAAATGCGTACAACGCGTGGGTCACGGGAAAGGCAGCCTAACATAAAGTCAGCCATGTGTGCCAGAGTACCAACAGTCAAGATTTCGCTGTCCTCACCAGGAGGATGACTCTCAATATCCTCATCCTCTTCCTCCTCTTCTGCCCACCCACGCTGAAGAGATGGAACTAAAGTTCCATGGCTACCCTCTGTAGCGGAGGCAACCGTGTCTTCCTCCTCCTCCTCCTCCTCCTCCTCCGCCTCCTCCAATTGTCGCTGAGAAGACGAAGTGAGGGTGCTCTGGCAATCACCTTGTGTAAGCTCTTCCTCCCCCATTTCCACCTCTTCCACATGCAAAGCGTCGGTTTTAATTGTGAGCAGCGAGCGTTTCAGTAGACACAGAAGTGGGATGGTTACACTGATAATAGCGTTATCGCCGCTCACCATCTGTGTCGATTCCTCAAAATTGCGTAAAACCTCGCAGAGGTCTGACATCCATTCCCACTCCTCACTTCTGATTACAGGAAGTTGAACGGAGAGGCGACGACCGTGTAACAGCTGGTACTCCACTACTGCCCTCTGCTGCTCACAAAGCCGGGCCAACATGTGGAAGGTGGAGTTCCAGCGCGTGCTCACGTCACACAGCAGCCGGCGAGCTGGCAATTCTAAGCGCTGCTGCAGCTTCAACAGGCCGGCCGAAGCTGTAGATGACTTACGGAAATGTGCACACACGCGGCGCACCTTGGTCAAGAGATCATGCACATTGAGGTAGGTTTTTAGAAATCGCTGAACCACTAAATTAAATACATGCGCTAGGAATGGTACGTGTGTGAGCTTGCCGAGCTCCAAAGCCGCCACCAAGTTACGCCCATTATCACACACAACCATGCCTGGTTGCAGGTTGAGTGGCAAGAGCCACTGCTCGGTCTGGTGACTAATCCCCTGCAACAGCTCTGAGGCCGTGTGCTGTTTGTCCCCAAGGCAGATCAGCTTCAGCACGGCCTGTTGACGCTTCCCCACTGCAGTGCTACACTGCTTCCAGCTACTGGCTGATGGGGGAGTGGCGCTGCGTGTAGAGAATTCGGAGGTGGAAACGGAGGAGGAGGAGCCAATAACGTAGATGCTGGCGGAAACCCTGATGGAGGTAGGGCCCGCAATCCTCGGCGTGGGTAGCACCCGTGCCATCCCAGGGTCCGAGTCGCTCCCAGCCTCCACGACATTCACCCAGTGTGCCGTCAGGGAAATGTAGCGTCCCTGGCCACAAGCACTTGTCCATGTGTCAGTCGTTAAGTGGACCTTCCCAGTAACTGCGTTGGTCAGGGCACGGGTGATGTTACGGGACACATGGTGGTGTAATGCGGGGATGGCACACCGGGAAAAGTAGTGGCGGCTGGGGACCGCGTACCGAGGGACAGCTGCTGCCATCAGGCTGCGGAAGGACTCAGTGTCCACAAGCCTAAATGGCAGCATTTCGATGGCCAGTAATTTGGAAAGGTGTGAGGTTAGTGCTATGGCCTGTGGGTGGGTGGCTGGGTATTTTCTCTTGCGCTCAAATGCCTGGGGTAACGACATTTGGACGCTGTGCTGGGACAGGGAAGTGGATGTGGTCGCTGATGGTGCTTCAGATGGTACAGGTGCAGGGCGGGAGGTATGCGGGCCTGCGCCTTCGACAGGCGATTGGCCGGCACCGAAAACAGGGGAAGAGGAGGCAGTGGTGTGGCCTGCAGACACAGATGGGCGATCCAGGCGTTCCTCCCACTTATTACGGTGCTTGGATGCCATGTGTCGGATCATGCTGGTGGTGGTGAGGTTTCTAGTGTTCATGCCTCGGCTCATTCTGGTGTGGCACAGGTTGCAAACTACAATTCTTTTGTCGTCCGCACTTTCCTTAAAAAAACGCCATACCGCGGAACACCTACCCTTTGGCAAGGTAGATTTACGCAAGGGGGTGCTCCGTGGAACATTTGCGGGCCGGTTTGGTGCGGTCCGCCTTCTTTCTGTAGCCACACCACTGCCTCTTCCAGCCTGTTGCGGTGCTGCAGATGGCTCACCCTCAGGACTGCTGTCATCGCTCGGCTCTACACCTTCCCAGGTGGGGTCAGTCACCTCATCGTCCACCAAGTCCTCCTCCACTTCCTCACTCTGATCATCCTCCTCATGTCTTGATCCCACCACATACTCAGTCATTGACAACTGTATAACATTCTCCTCAACAAGGTCTTGAGACGGAAATAGTGGTTGATTTAATGGCAACTGTGTCTCATCATCATCATCATCATCCACTACTTCCTTTGACCTTAAATGCCGTTCACATCTGTCATCTTCTTGTGATTGGGTACCCTCTAGAGGTTGTGAATCAGGGCACAAGATGTCATGTTCCTCTGCAAGCGTGCTTGGAGAGAGGGTCAAATGAAGGATTGGTGATGAGACGAGCTCCTCACTATATCCCAGTGTGGGATCACTTCTTTGACCAGACCGTGTATGGTGGGAGGAAGGATGATCAGAGTGAGGATTATGTTGACCAGACTCTTGGCTACTGAGAGTGGACTTGGTGGAAGACAGGGTGGTGCTTAACCGACTGGAAGCAGTATCAGCTGTCATCCAACCGACCACCTGTTCGCAGTGGTCGGACCTCGAGAGTGATGTCCTGCGACGCCCTGTAAAATTAGACATGAAGCTAGGTATGGTGGATGTCTTTCTTTCTTCTGCTCTGGCACCAGGCACAGTTTCTCCGCGTCCTGACCCGCGCCCTGAACTATCAGGATCACGTCCACTTCCCCGTCCCTTTTTACCCGCCTTCTTCATCTTACACGGAATATGTGACTTTAATATTTGAGTTTGAAAACTTAACAGTATTTCTTCCTATTCTGCAACTGTGCAGAGTACACAGAATAGGCTGCTAAACTGCGGTGACACACACTGAATGGAATATGTGACTTTAATATTTGAGTTTGAAAACTTAACAGTATTTCTTCCTATTCTGCAACTGTGCAGAGTACACAGAATAGGCTGCTAAACTGCGGTGACGAACACAGAATGGAATATGTGACTTTAATATTTGAGTTTGAAAACTTAACAGTATTTCTTCCTATTCTGCAACTGTGCAGAGTACACAGAATAGGCTGCTAAACTGCGGTGACACACACTGAATGGAATATGTGACTTTAATATTTGAGTTTGAAAACTTAACAGTATTTCTTCCTATTCTGCAACTGTGCAGAGTACTCAGAATAGGCTGCTAAACTGCGGTGACGAACACAGAATGGAATATGTGACTTTAATATTTGAGTTTGAAAACTTAACAGTATTTCTTCCTATTCTGCAACTGTGCAGAGTACACAGAATAGGCTGCTAAACTGTGGTGACACACACTGAATGGAATATGTGACTTTAATATTTGAGTTTGAAAACTTAACAGTATTTCTTCCTATTCTGCAACTGTGCAGAGTACACAGAATAGGCTGCTAAACTGCGGTGACACACACTAAATGGAATATGTGACTTTAATATTTGAGTTTGAAAACTTAACAGTATTTCTTCCTATTCTGCAACTGTGCAGAGTACACAGAATAGGCTGCTAAACTGCGGTGACGAACACAGAATGGAATATGTGACTTTAATATTTGAGTTTGAAAACTTAACAGTATTTCTTCCTATTCTGCAACTGTGCAGAGTACACAGAATAGGCTGCTAAACTGCGGTGACACACACTGAATGGAATATGTGACTTTAATATTTGAGTTTGAAAACTTAACAGTATTTCTTCCTATTCTGCAACTGTGCAGAGTACACAGAATAGGCTGCTAAACTGCGGTGACGAACACAGAATGGAATATGTGACTTTAATATTTGAGTTTGAAAACTTAACAGTATTTCTTCCTATTCTGCAACTGTGCAGAGTACACAGAATAGGCTGCTAAACTGCGGTGACACACACTGAATGGAATATGTGACTTTAATATTTGAGTTTGAAAACTTAACAGTATTTCTTCCTATTCTGCAACTGTGCAGAGTACACAGAATAGGCTGCTAAACTGCGGTGACGAACACAGAATGGAATATGTGACTTTAATATTTGAGTTTGAAAACTTAACAGTATTTCTTCCTATTCTGCAACTGTGCAGAGTACACAGAATAGGCTGCTAAACTGTGGTGACACACACTGAATGGAATATGTGACTTTAATATTTGAGTTTGAAAACTTAACAGTATTTCTTCCTATTCTGCAACTGTGCAGAGTACACAGAATAGGCTGCTAAACTGCGGTGACACACACTGAATGGAATATGTGACTTTAATATTTGAGTTTGAAAACTTAACAGTATTTCTTCCTATTCTGCAACTGTGCAGAGTACACAGAATAGGCTGCTAAACTGCGGTGACGAACACAGAATGGAATATGTGACTTTAATATTTGAGTTTGAAAACTTAACAGTATTTCTTCCTATTCTGCAACTGTGCAGAGTACACAGAATAGGCTGCTAAACTGCGGTGACACACACTGAATGGAATATGTGACTTTAATATTTGAGTTTGAAAACTTAACAGTATTTCTTCCTATTCTGCAACTGTGCAGAGTACACAGAATAGGCTGCTAAACTGCGGTGACGAACACAGAATGGAATATGTGACTTTAATATTTGAGTTTGAAAACTTAACAGTATTTCTTCCTATTCTGCAACTGTGCAGAGTACACAGAATAGGCTGCTAAACTGCGGTGACGAACACAGAATGGAATATGTGACTTTAATATTTGAGTTTGAAAACTTAACAGTATTTCTTCCTATTCTGCAACTGTGCAGAGTACACAGAATAGGCTGCTAAACTGCGGTGACACACACTGAATGGAATATGTGACTTTAATATTTGAGTTTGAAAACTTAACAGTATTTCTTCCTATTCTGCAACTGTGCAGAGTACACAGAATAGGCTGCTAAACTGCGGTGACGAACACAGAATGGAATATGTGACTTTAATATTTGAGTTTGAAAACTTAACAGTATTTCTTCCTATTCTGCAACTGTGCAGAGTACACAGGATAGGCTGCTAAACTGTGGTGACACACACTGAATGGAATATGTGACTTTAATATTTGAGTTTGAAAACTTAACAGTATTTCTTCCTATTCTGCAACTGTGCAGAGTACACAGAATAGGCTGCTAAACTGCGGTGACACACACTGAATGGAATATGTGACTTTAATATTTGAGTTTGAAAACTTAACAGTATTTCTTCCTATTCTGCAACTGTGCAGAGTACACAGAATAGGCTGCTAAACTGCGGTGACGAACACAGAATGGAATATGTGACTTTAATATTTGAGTTTGAAAACTTAACAGTATTTCTTCCTATTCTGCAACTGTGCAGAGTACACAGAATAGGCTGCTAAACTGCGGTGACACACACTGAATGGAATATGTGACTTTAATATTTGAGTTTGAAAACTTAACAGTATTTCTTCCTATTCTGCAACTGTGCAGAGTACACAGAATAGGCTGCTAAACTGCGGTGACGAACACAGAATGGAATATGTGACTTTAATATTTGAGTTTGAAAACTTAACAGTATTTCTTCCTATTCTGCAACTCTGCACAGTACACAGAATGTGCTGCTAAACTGCGGGAAGCACACTGAATGGAATATGTGACTTTGATATTTTAGTTTGAAGACTTAACAGTATTTCTTCCTATTCTGCAACTCTGCACAGTACACAGAATGTGCTGCTAAACTGCGGCGAAGCACAATGAATGGAATATGTGACTTTGATATTTTAGTTTGAAGACTTAACAGTATTTCTTCCTATTCTGCAACTCTGCACAGTACACAGAATGTGCTGCTAAACTGCGGCGAAGCACACTGAATGGAATATGTGACTTTGATATTTTAGTTTGAAGACTTAACAGTATTTCTTCCTATTCTGCAACTCTGCACAGTACACAGAATGTGCTGCTAAACTGCGGCGAAGCACACTGAATGGAATATGTGACTTTGATATTTTAGTTTGAAGACTTAACAGTTTTTCTTCCTATTCTGCAACTCTGCACAGTACACAGAATATGCTGCTAAACTGCGGCGACGCACACTGAATGGAATATGTGACTTTGATATTTTAGTTTGAAGACTTAACAGTATTTCTTCCTATTCTGCAACTCTGCACAGTACACAGAATGTGCTGCTAAACTGCGGCGACGCACACTGAATGGAATATGTGACTTTGATATTTTAGTTTGAAGACTTAACAGAATGTGCTCTAATCTGCAACTTTGCACACTAAACAGAATGTGCTCTAATCTGCAACTTTGCACACTAAACAGAATGTGCTCTAATCTGCAACTTTGCACACTAAACAGAATGTGCTCTAATCTGCAACTGTGCACACTAAACAGAATGTGCTCTAATCTGCAACTTTGCACACTAAACAGAATATATGTTTTTTTTTTTTTTTTTTTCCCCCACACAAAATAACCTGCTGCCCCCACACACAGTAGTCCTAAAAAGGACTTTTGGTTCTTTTTTTTTCACAATTTTGCTTTTTTTCCTCCCTACACTGACTTTCCCTTCCTATCCTCAGCTCTCCCTGGCTAAGACTGAGCCGAACTCGCTGGTCAGGTGCTATACAGCACCCGACCACGGGTTCTGGCCAGCCAATCAGTGTAATGCCAGCAGCCAACATGGCTGCTGGCATTACACTGATGTCATAGCCTCCCTGCACGTTTATTGGCTGCGCAGCAGCCGCAAAACGTGCGGGGAGGAGACCCGAACATGGCGGGCGAGCACATGCGGTACTCGTACGAGTACCGCCATGTGCCCAGCAGAGCGATGCTCGAGCCGATCCGAGCATCGGCCGAGCATGCTCGCTCAACACTAGAATCTATCAAATTATCGTTCACAACTTTGAATGTTTATAATTGTCATCATATTTTTCTTAAAATAAAAATAAATAATGTGGAATATTAAACTGTAACTACATGTTCATTAAACCAAAAGAAAATTATATAGGACATTCCCTACAGTGAAAAATAAGGACAGGGAGATTTTTCATTCAAAAGTTGTTACAGCTGAAACATTGTTTCATTAAATTGTTAGTAACAGTGCTAACAGTGATTAAAAGTCATCCTTATATAATAATTCGCCAAAACGTGTGTAACGCTGCAGTCATGCGCAGTAGAGACTACTGCGTGTGTTGCAGTCATGCGCAGTAGCGACTGGCCATGCCGCAGCTGATACAGAGCTGTATCAGCCATGGCGCGGTCACTCTCTACTGCGCATGACTGCCCAGCAACCTGCTGGCAGTGGCACTGTGGCCCGTGTAACGGGCTCTTCAACTAGTTTTTTAATAATGCCTCTATGAGAATGCTCAAGACATAGATTAAGACTCTACATTGTAAGTGATAGGAACAGTACCACCTGGTGACCAGACTAGAAAACTACAATTTTATTTTTAAAAAATTGAGCCATGATGGCTTTTGAATTAAGCATCTTCAGCACTAGGAGTATCCTTATTTTAGTCTGCAGGAAAAGTCCTATAACATATTTTTACATTATAAAATATTACTGCTGCTTTAGTAACTGTATGAAACAAGCCAGGATATATCTCTAGCATGCAAGGGGTTGAAGGTGGTAAAGGTCAAAAGTTTTCAGGTCAGACTAAAAAGCAAAAAACCTGAGCTTCAATGGAAATCCCCATTGTGTGACACAAGGGTATTTTTGCCGTGCCCATGGGAGGCTTGTCAGCGACTCTGTAGGGGCCCTTTCTTGAAGTCTGATGCTTCACTGCAGGACGTCCCTTCAAGTTCTGGAATAAACAAGAGAAAAGTGCAGCGAAACATAGTATGTATATATTCTTGTTTGTTTGGGTAGATCGGATTTTAAGAGGAAGTGGGATGTTTCTGTAGTAGCAGTCCACATCACTAAAAATTGAATACAACAAAGCCAATTAAGAAACATTTGAAAATGTTATAAAAACATTATTGAATTGTTAACCTCTCCAGGACCATAAGGGAGTGCAATACATTGCTTCAGAATGCGTTGCAGACCCCTTCAGCCTTGAAGGGGTTACTTGAACCTTAAAATTAATGGAGCTCATATATTCTGACTATTCTGGACTTATTTTTTGAGGTTTTGGTTTTACATATTAAATGTTAAGTGAGTTATTACAATGCATTGGATAACCCTATTACATTCAAAGCTTTAACCCCTTAAGGACCGGACGTTATGGGACATTTCCGTCCCATAACGTCCGCATAGGGGCACTTTGACGAGCCGGTACACGTGACCTGTCACGTGTATCGGCGCGTCACTATGGGGCTTGAAACAGATCGCTCCGATCTTGGAGCGGTCTATTTCATGCCCCATTTTTACTTACAGCTCTTTCAAGCAAGTTTACCCTTGACGGTCCTGGTACGTCAAGGGTCCCTAAGGGGTTAAAATACGATTGTATTCTCTTTTCTATTAGTTTGCCTCAATTGTACCATACTTTGCACTTATTAATTATCAGGAGTATGCATAAGCAAGGGTTGAGATGGTCATCATGCTTAGCATACTTGCCAACCTTTCGTACAGCGCTGTGTCATAAGCTGGCACTATATAAATAAAGAATAGTAATAATAACATATAAAAAATGTCCTGGTGCACTTTACCTCTGGGTAGTCACACTAAAGAGCATCATTAGCGGTCCATAGTACTGTGTAGCCCAGCTCCATCAGAATATCTCATACAATAGACTTACAGCTGCTCTTCTACAGTAGAATAGACATTACCCACACATAAATACTACACAAAATCATAAAAACAAGCATTCATTCCTCATGGAGAACCTCAAAAACAATTAACCTTTGAATGACAAGCTCATAAAATATAGGTTATAAATGCAGTTTTACATATATTAGGGTTCATGCATCTAAGAAATAGTTTTTACAAACGCTAGCTAGAAATACATTGATTTCCCTGTTGATTTCAGGTATGCGGTCCCTTTAAACACCTGTTAAATGTTTACTTCTGGAATGGCAGATGGCTGCACAGGATTGACGCTCCACTCATTTTTGCAGACACTGGAATGGAAGCCGGCTGAGCCCCTCAGGTCAGCCAACATCAGAACATATCCAGTGAGACCTTTCTTGTCAAGTTCTCTCATATTTAAAGGGATAGTAATGTCAGAAAAAAAGTATTAACTATATGGTAGATACAATTAAAAGAGAGTTCTTGCACTTATTCGTATCTCTCAAACCATTATGGTTTAAGAGATATAGGAAAACAGAGTTCTCCGCTCCCTCCCTTTGTTGCTTGATGAGCTGTAAAGCTGTCAGAAGCAGATTCTGGTCGCTTGACCAGATGCGGCTCTTCAGCAGCGCCGACATAACGATATCTAAAGATAAATACTTCATTGGCATGGTCTACAACATGTACTTGCAAACCAGGCACACATTGTAGACTGTTCTGATGAAGTATTTATTTTTAGGTATCGCTATGTCGAAGCTGCTGAAGATCCACCATCTGATCCAGGAACCAGAATCTGCTTCTGACTGCTTTACAGCTCGTCAATCAGAAAGGGGAGGGAGTGGAGAAATGTATGTTCCTATATCTCTCAAACCATAATTGTTTGAGAGATACAAATAAGTGCAAGTACTCTCTTTAAATTGTATCTACCATATAGTTAATGCTTTTTTCTGTCATTACTATCCCTTTAATAAGAGATTAATTGGAAGGCTATGCCTGAATTTGTGGGAGGGGCTGCAAACCCTCAAATACCGGGCAGTAGCTCCTCCCACTGGGCTCGCATCTTCACGAGCCTCCGTGCGAGCCACATCAGTTCTTGCTACAGCAAGATTGCTTCCAGCTCGCTCCATTGCACCACCCTTCACCCTTCTTCCCTACATACAATACCTACTGTGGCAGCCAATTATCCACTCAATCGCTTCCTGCTAAGTCTTACCACATTGCAGCTACCACTGCATTAGTGACTCCATTACTATAAACTTACCACTCTGCATTCTCTTCCAGCTGGGCGGAACTTCATTGTAGCAAATAAAAACTGACATCACCAGCAAGAGACCCTAGCCTAGCACTCCACGTCGGCAGCAAGGTATGATAATAAGAAGCCACAGTCCAGCATTTCCCTATGTACCTCACCTACCCAAAAGCCAATTAATTTTAAAGCACCTCAATCTCAATTGATCCTTTCCAGTCCAGTAACACTATATGCTTCCCTTCCAGGTACCCAGCTCTCCACTTAGCAGACCAGCTATGCCATCAGAGTGCACCAGCGTTCCCGAACAACGCACATCGAACCACAGAAGGAAACACAGCATACCTACTCTTACAACCCCCTGTGGTGATCTGTCCACATGGTGAAAATGGATGGGGGCGTGTTTTGTAACAGCATAACCTTTAGCCAATAGGAAATAAGGGGGCGTGGCTAAAAAGTAGGTAAAGTTTGGAGCACAGCTGCTCTAGTTTAGTTCTCTTCTTATCTTGTGGATTCCATGTTGTTTCTCTCCTCCTGTGTCTTCTCCCCCTCCCCCATTTCCTGCTTATCCCTCCCCATATGTTTGTTGACTTGTATGCTAGCCTGGAATGTTTGCTGAATCTTGGGATCGCAGGTGACATAACTTAATGCAGTAAGGCGGAGAATAAGGGGAATAGTTTGCCTAGTATATTTTGAAGGAATTGCACTCTTGAATGTAAATCTTTGTAGCTTCCTATATTAAATACTGCTCATTAAGTAGACTGACCATTGTATTTATGATTTATTATTAATATATATATAAATACATACATTAATTATTAACCACACACTCCCAACCTCAAACCTCTTTTGCATTATTCCCTATCTCCATTATTCACCCCACAGAGCCTTAAAGTGGATCTATCGCCTCTACAAAAGTTATGCTTATTATGTAGAGGATATGTACATAAGGGTGAAAACGTTATTGATTTTGTTTAAAAAAATGCTATTTGTGTTAATATGCTAGTTTATAGAGTGCCCTGCACCCTATTTCCTCATAAACTTACATTGCCGCACTGCCCCTTCTCCCTTCCCACTACCCAACCTCCTCCGATGGCGGAGGCTTCTGTCTGTAAGCTGGAGCGATCTCATTGGCAGAGATCGATATCTAGCCAAGGAGATCGCTCCAGTTTACAGACAGACAGCCTCCATTATTGGAGGAGTCTGGGTAATGGGAAGGGAGAAGGGGCAGTGTGGCAATCTGTGGCAATGGAAGTTTATGAGGAAGTAGGGTGCAGGGCACTCTAAAAGCTAGCGTTTTAACACGAATAGAGTTTATTTGTTGTTTTTCTTTTAAATCAATAACGTTTTCACCCTTCTGTATGTATTCTCTACATAATAAGCATAACTTTTATAGAGACGATAGATCCACTTTAAGCTATCAGAATTCAGCACCAGTCATCGCAGCGCACCTAGCAAAATAAACTAATTTCTCCGGTTCCTAGGTACGTAAATAAGTACATACCATTACAGAAGCAGCATCTGTTTCCCTCTTTTCTTTTAAGCTCACCCTGGTTTTTCACCCTTTTTCTCCCTCCCATCCGCAATGCTACACTCCATTTACAGGAACCAAATCCAGAAGGAACGTGAACCCAACAAACCAGAAGCAGGAACCAAGGGGAAACCTGCAAGTAAGTTAAATAATAAACATTTTAAAAAAAGTGTATGCTCTTCAGTTCCTTGTCATAATCAGCTCTCTATATATCAGACAGTGACCAGTGTTTCTCATATCCAGGTATTTCCATTTTTGTTCTTATTTCCTCTCCCCTGCACTAGCTAATTCCCACTACAGTTAATCTAGCACCATCCCCTATTAGGACAGTGTCCACGTTGCGCAAGGCTGATTCAAGACCATATCGGCACATTCATGTACACAAGTCTTACCCCCACCTCCCCCCACACATAGACAACCTCTTGCCTTATTATTTCCCTATGCACCACACCTTCCCCAAAAAATTGCTGCAAAAATATGTCGTTTCAACTCTATCAGCAGAATCCCCTTACCCACTCTCTTCCCACTCATCACTTTATTTTCCAGACATCTGCAGTTCCTCTGCGCACCAAAGTACGCCGCTTATTATATCTCATGACATCCCTGAATTCAGCCAAGTTAACCATTCCAATACCTTACCTCTTCATAGAGTCCGAATGTAGTCCCTCCAAGCCTTACCTATTCATAGAGGCCAAAGGTAGTCCCTTCAATTGTCTTATCTCTTCACAGAGGCCGAAGGCAGGCCCTTAAGCCTTACCTCTTCATAGAGACTGAAGGCAGCCCCCTCAAAAGTTTAACCTCTTCGTAGAGACCGAAGGCAGCCCTCTCAAAGTCTTAACTCTTCATAGAGGCTGAAGGCAGCCCTCTCAAAGTCTTACCTTTTTGTAGAGGCCGAAGGCAGCCCCTCCAAGTCTTACCTCTTTGGAGAGGCTGAAGGCAGCCTTCCAAGTCTTACCTCTTCATAGAGGCCGAAGGGAGCCCCTCCAAAGTCTTATCTCTTTGTAGAGGCCGAAAGCAGCTCCTCCAAGTCTTACCTCTTCGTAGAGACTGAAGACAGCCCACCAAGTCTTACATCTTTGAAGAGGCTGGAGACAGCCCACCTAAGTCTTACCTCTTCATAGAGGCTGAAGGCAGCATCTCCCCTAAAAGCCTTACCTCTTCACAGAGGCTGAAGATAGCACTCTTTAGTCCCGACCCTCCACAGTAATCTAGGTAACCTATTCACTACAGCCAAGCAGCCTTTTGCAATCTAGCCCTCTTCAATCAACTACTATTAAATTTGTCATATTCAACTCATGCTTTGTTCAAATAATAATTAGTTAAATCTAAGCAGCAATTCACACTACCCCTCCCTTCCAAACCCCTCCACTGATTCCCCAGGCTGCTTTCACCTAGCAGTGAAGCACACTCACATGATCGAGACTACCGGGGGGTCTTCCTCCGAGGTGCCCCTGAAGGTCTGATCATCTTCCAACTTATACAACTTATACAACTCTTTCCCCTACGAGTCATAACATCTCTAGATTCCAGCACTTTGCCCCTTTTTATGTTAATTATTATGACCCACTATTTATTACCTCCGCCCCCCCCCCTTTTTCTTCCTTAATCCTCCTGCCTCCAAACGGCCTCCATGGAAGCTCCAGAACATCAACTCTCATCAGATAGAGAAGGACCATCCGCAGAACCTCCTTCCACCCCCAGACTTCCTCGCTTGGATTTCAAGGAATGGACAATAGCCAAACTAATGGCTGAGTTACATCGGTGCCGCATTCCATTCCCTGCCTCAGCTAGGAAAGTGGAGCTTTACCGACTCCTGTTTCCCCCCTCCGCAGCTCCCCCCCTCCCCAGGCCCCACCATCACCTACTTCACATCAGCTAGCCCATATCACCCATTTATTAACAGACCTTACTTCAGCCTTTCCAGACATGCAGGGAAGAGTGTCAGCCCTTGAACAAGCCTCAGCCGCCCCTAGTTTAACGAGCTCAGGCAGCAAAGTCTCCCAGGCTCCAGGTACCTCTGCTACATCCTCCCCTCGACTTACACCAGCACACATGGTCCTTCAACACATCTGGAGGGACATCATTGAGGGGAAGAACATTATAGCATCCCAAGATCTGTTGAAGCAAAAAACTGTGACGTGTGGGGATGTCTCTGTGACTCTGAAATCTAAAGACCCTCTTTTGTCCAAGCACATTTCCATTAGGGAATTTTTGCTGGCTTTCAGCATCTACAGGGACATCCTCTGCACTGCATTTCCCCACCATCGTCAAGAAATGGACCACTATATGTACACCATAGTGGACCTGGCCTACCAGTATGGAGGCCACCATTTGTTTGATTACCACTGAGCCTTCTCCGTTAAAGCCTGAATACAGAACTATTCTGCAGGCACTTCGCCGGACTCAAAGTCCCAATATGTTCTCTTTGCTAGACCGCATTCCACTATCCAAATTTATGCCCCACTACAGCATCAGTACTGTCAGCTTCCATACTCACAGCAAGGTCCATCTCCTCAAGTAGCCTACCCAGCCAGTATCCAGTCTAGTCCTACGCTTTTTCCACCACAAGACAAACTCGGTAGGACCATCCATTACCTCTGCTCATCACCGATATGTAATAATTTTAATTCAAAAGGCTGTTTTTTTAGCGGGTACAGACTCCTCCATATTTGTTCCCTGTGCCATAAAGCCCACTCCCTTCCCATATGCCCAAGATTCTCAGCCAATAAATGACTAGATGTGATTAATCTTCCATATCTCCAGTCTGTTCTTTGCCAGCATCCCAACATACATCTTACACAATTTGCATTGTCAGGTTTCACAGAGGAGTTCTATACCAGCATCACAGCCAGTCCCACCATGCCATTCGAATGCAACAATCTGCAATCAGCCCTAAAAGAATCAGAAGTAGTGTCATGTTTGCTAGCCAAAGAATATGAGAAGGGATTTCTGTTAGACCCCTTTCCAGCCCCCCCTTTCCCTACTTGGCGCATAACTCCATTAGGAATAACAACACGAAAGTTCTCCCTCAAAAAATAACCAATAATAGACTTCTCAGCCTCACATTCCTCCCCCATCCCCAGTATTATTTCCCTCATCCCATCCGAAGCATTTTCCCTTCAATAATCCAGCATCGATGACTTCATCTCTTTAATACTCCAAGCGATCCCAAAATGCTGGCTATCTAAAACTGACATCTTAGATGCATTTAAGCTCCTGCAGGTCCACACGTCTCTGTGGCACCTGCAGGGGTTTAAATGGTGTGAACAATACTATTTTTTTACACTTTTAACCTTTAGATCGAAAATCAGCCCCAAAATCAATGATTATGCAAAATCAGATCTAGCAATGTTGGACCAGCTCCTCCAAGAGTGAAACGGCAGGACATTTTTACACCCTCCCCCTCCATATCCTCCCCAGCAGTTTGTACAGACGCAGCAGCAGGATACAGTTTCGCAGCCATTTACCATAAAGATTGGTTCTCAAAACCTAATTATCTCTCCACATCTCCACTTTTTTTAAATCTACCCGATAATTTCAGCAGCAGCACTATGGGCAGACCTTTGGGCTGGCAAAGCAGCTATATTTTACACAGACAACTTGGCAGCTTGCCATATTATCAGTAAAGGCTGCTCCTTCTGCCCCATTATTATGATATTCCTCCGGAAGCTGACATGGCTATCCATACAATACAAGTTTTTTGTTTCCTCCAATTTCATACCAGGTCTAGAGAACTCAGCAGCTGATGCCCTTTTTCATTTTCAATTACAGGTCTTCTTGAACATCAACCCAACCACAAACCCTCAAGCTTCTCAACCCCCAGGATTCACAGAACTAATCATGCCTTAGTACCATTGATATCACAAGCCCACACCATCATGCACCAAGCTTTAACCCCCAGCACTTGTAAAACATACAAACAAGCCTGGTCCTCTTTTAAGCATTTCGTCTCCCAACATACCGATACTCTCCACACATCATTTTAGCTTTTGCTTATTTCTGTCATTCAGTTCTCCAATTAGCGCCAGTCACCATTAAAATGTATTTAGCAGGTGTACAGCACCACCTAGCCTCAAAAATTCTAAATATTCCATCACTATTCTCAAGCCACAATATTAAGATGTTCCTCAATGGGCTATCCAAATATTCAACTTACCCTGTGCCTACACGGTTGCCGATTACAGGTTAGATGTTCAAAGAAATCTTCAAGTACATCAATTCACACACAACAGACACCACTACATACGCCATATTCAAGGCAGCCATCAGTTTGTCCTTCTTTGTTTTTTTACGGTCAAGGGAATTTACTACCCTCTCCCATACCTCACCATCTATGCTTTCACCAAGACCATTTTGGCCTTTTTCAGAGAGAAGAAGAAAAAATAGTAGGCGCTCCTAATGTAAAATCTTCTAAGGCCCAAAAACACCAACCACCGTAAGAGAACTACCCAAAGCAAAGTGGCTGAATGGAACACATACGTGTGATTAAGCAACAGTGCTTGAGGGATATGTTGACTGTTCTCCTTATACAGTATTCGCTGGCAGCTCTACTCTCAACAACTCTCGTGCCCAGATGGAGTAGTGATATATACAAGAAAGATAAGAAGAAAAGGAGGAGATGCGCCAATCGTATTTTATCTCAGTATACCAAATAGTAACATATAAAACATAGATCAACTGACATTTATAATTGGTTGATCAAAAGACATATATCAGTGACCAACATAAATTGCATGCAGGATACTTTACCCATCCCTACTCGGGTCTCTGGGTCTCCAATTGATGTGAGGATACTCCAATCCAACAATCCAGATTAAGAAGACATCTCAGAACATCACCAAATCTGTTTTTAGTTGATAGAGTAAATTTAACCACTTAGATGCTAGAGATGTCTCCAACTCACTTCAGTGGAGACCCTTCTAGTACCCAAATAATTAACCTCACACAGACATGCCCATGTGTCTCCAGTTATGTCTCCATTTTCTCCCTCAAGCACGGCTACATTCGCCTTTATACATTCTTTCTTTCTCACACACAAATCCATTCTTCTGTCCCACAAACAGAATTCTCCATCCATATACACACAAATTCCCTTTCTCTCCCACAGTAAACACACAAGCCATCTATTTTCCCCACAAGTGTAACCCCTTTGTCTACAGATGCCCCCCACACACCACACACACACACACAGACACTCTTTTGCTTCCTTTGCACACCATCTTTTCTTTTCCCCATCCAAATACCTTTCTCTAACCCATCTGTCTTGATTAGTGGTATAAAAGGTCAAGAATTAAGAATGAAGTTAGAATTGTGTTGGCATAATCCTATATAATAATTCACTAGGATGTTTGTCAGAAGCCGTCATGCACAGTAGAGACTGCCAGAATGCACAGAATGCTGGGAGTTCTGTGCTGGGAGCATTCTGTTCTTTTGGGCAGTCTCTACAGTGCATGACTGCGTCAGCGGGAGGACGCAGAGCAGGACAGGCCTCTTAACTCTTTGAGTGCCCAAGTGGTACGCAACGCATTGCAAAGCAATGCGTTGCGTACCCCTCTGGCACTCAAAGGTTTAACATCATCCGGACCTTGGCCCGTGTATACGGGCTTTTACAATAGTAGAGTTATAAAAAGATTAAAGGAAAATGAGAACCTTGGACTGACTGAGAAAACACGTACTAGTCAGGAGATGAAAAGTTACAAGCCTACCTAATATGAAACAGAGAAAAGCTTTTTTTTATTAATCTGCTATATTTTTTACTAGACTGGTGAACATTTCCAGACATGCTATTACCATAGCATAAATGGCATTAGATATTTAAATATCATGTTTGCCAATAATAATTCAGAACAGGATATTTACTGTCTACATAGGGATTTACAGACAATGTCAGATTGGGCAAACAAATGGAATATGAAGGTTAATGTGGGGAAGTGTAAAGTCATGCATTTGGGAGGAAATAATCCCAAGGCTACTTATGAACTTAATGGAATCATTTTAGGGGACTCATTGCTAGAGAAAGACCTGGGTATCTTTGTCAACTACAAAGTTGGAACCAGTGACCAGTGTCAAACAGCAGTAGCAAAGGCAAACAAAATCCTGTCTTGCATAAAAAGAGGTATTGAAGCAAGAGTGGATAACATTATTTTCTCATTATACAAATCATTGGTAAGACCTCACATTGGGTATGCAGTGCAGTTTTGGGCACCAGTTCTGAAAAAGGATATACTAGAACTAGAGAGGGTACAGCGAAGAGCAACAAAATTAATTAAGGGAATGGAGGACTTGACGTATGAGGAACGACTAGACAAACTTGGTTTATGTACGCTAGAGAAAAGACAACTGAGACCTTATCACATTGTACAAGTATATGAGAGGTCAATACAAGGATCTCTGCGGTGAGCTATTTATTCTAAGGCCAGATCAGGTGGCCAGGGGACACCCCTTGGGATTAGAGGAAAGGAGGTTCAGACTTCAGCAGAGGAAGGGGTTTTTTACAGTAAGGTCTGTTAAATTGTGGAATTCCTTGCCCAAGGAGGTGGTTATGGCAGATACAATGGATACATTTAAGAGAAGATTAGATACATTTCTTTCAAAAGGGGACATACAGAGTTATACTGTTTTTTAGTAGGCAGATCAGGAGGGACTGATAAAGACTAACATTTTTGGTAGCAGGAAAGCTATAAAATTCTCAGTCACTGGGGTATGAGGCAAAGGCTGAACTTGATGGACTTGATGTCTTTATTCAACCTAATCTACAATATAGATAGATAGATAGATAGATAGATAGATAGATAGATAGATAGATAGATAGAGATATAGATATCACTATATTGCTTTTATTTATTTTTTGGTGCTTACTACATATGACCTATTCCTAAGTCAAAGGGTAGTAAGCCGTAAGCTGTCAAGCCGTTGGGGTCCACAACTCCCATCATTTCCAACTAGCCAACGGCTAGTTGGAGATGATAAGAGCTGTAGGCCCCAATAACTAGAGAGCTAAAGGATGACTACTCCCTGATTAGAAATAGGCCATATGTACTTGGGTCCCAGTTCAGGGGTAATAAGCCTTGGGCTATCCAGCTATATGGTCTGCTTGGATGCTAAAGATGTCTCCTTTGCATTTCAAATCAAAGTGTAGGTAATATTTTTAACATCCAGTAGATTAAGATCTAGGGAGACCTATGGAGAGGCAGTAGAGAGACATCCTGGGGACTGAGTTCAGCAGGAGACCAGTAAAAGGGCATGGGACCAACACTTTGGGTTGGAGGGCAGAAGGAGATATATTAAGGGGGAGAGACACCTTGACCGAGAGGGCAGTGGGAGACCTATGCAATGTGGAGACCTATAGAGACCTCTGGAGGTCCTTGTATTGAAGGAAGTGGTACAGATACAATTGAAGAGGATACTGGTGGGGGGGTCACACAATTTGTCAAGGGCACCAGGAATCCTTGTGACTTCCTGGGAATGAGGTGAGGGGCTGTTGGTCTATCAACTGTGAAGGAGGAGGGCCTACAGCTTCCTGCTCTGTCCACATGCTCCAAGACCTCCACTTCCTCCTTCATCTCCACCCACCTGCCTGACCACTAGTTGTGCCCCTGACACTGATAGTGTTTCTGGGCTTATCTGACAATCCTACTACTACTCATACACTCCCAGACATTGCTCCCCTTCGTCTACATTTCTCCCTGATACCCCACTGTCTTCTTTTCTCATGCTTTCACCAACTGACCACTTCTTCATCCCCCCAGCACCAGCAGCCACAGTCCCGCTTGCATGCAAACACAAGCTCATTGTCTCTTACACACACACACACACGCACACACACACACCCTTAGTTGTAAGGGGAAAAAATATAATGGCTGAAAAAAACCCACTAAAAAATAAAAGGGGGGATGTTGGGGGTAAAAAGGGGGCAATGTGGGGGAAAAGAGAATATATGGTTGAAGGATAATGTGTGGGGGTATGTGCATGTAAGTGTGTATGAACGAATGTGTGAATGTATGCGTGTATGTATGTGTACATGATACTGTGTATGGTGTATTGGTGTAGTGTTGTATGTATGGCTGTATTAATCTACAAGTATGTAAAAAGTATATAGAAAATGCAACTACGCACTGAAAACACTCCCCTCTCCTAGAACTAAACCAGTCCTCCAGTTCCTAAGCACTGTGTCCAAGCTCAATAAAGCCTGGTACACAGCCAAAACATAACTTTGAAAAGCTCTTATATAGACCCACTCAAATTAATGCCTCCTGATTTGAGCCGCAAATTTGTTATTTGGTTTTAAAGGGATAGTAATGTTTCATAATAAAAGCAGCTCCAATTAATCTTCATAGTATTTGGACTTTGGAGAGTGTTATTTCAATTCAGAGTCAGAGTTGTAGTTCATGAGTAATTCAATGACAAAGTATCCCCTTCCCACCCCTTTTACTGATGTAACACTGCTCAGCCAGAGCAGAAGGGAGGTGCCCAGGTAGACTGCAGAGAGTGACAATCTTCAATAAAGATAAGGGAAAAACCTGAAAAACTTGTCAAGGGGGGCACGGCTTTCATTCTTCTCATAGGAAGAAGATTGTCCCCTGCTGTTATCTGTCTGGTCTGTGGACTGCATTCCACATCTAAGAAGAGATGGCTTACACTAGGTAAAAGGGACGGGAGGGGAAACTTTGCTTGTGAATATCTCTCAAACCATAAAGGTTTGAGAGATAAGACTTATATCATTCTTCATGTTTTTTAATGCCTACAAAATAAAATAAAGTTAAAATGAAGTATTACTATCCCTTTATTGTTAAGACTTTTAGAATCAAGTATTCAGCTATTTGTACATTGTTTAAACATTTGCAAAATCATGAGAGAAATTTCCACGATTAACTATTTCAATTTTGGAAGGGTAACTTTTAAGAAATTCAGTGGCATCCACAGCTAAAACGTATTCGCTTAGTATTGGGACAATATTTTTTTACAGAAACGTAAAAAATTGTTGAGTATAACAACAACAGCAATTACAGAGATGTCCAAATTAAGGCATTTTTTAATATATATCTAAAAAATTACCTGTAGCAAAATATAATCATCCGTACCTGCTCTTTAATAATCAGCCAGACATTCATTGTTGAATATGTAAGGTTATGTAGAAAAATGTATGGTATCTTATTATCCTTGCATTGGATATCATGGGAGTTATTCACTTAGATGTGATTAAGAGGTGATAAAGAGGAGATGACTTCTCCAGTTCCTATTCTATTCTATGGAGTCTATGCACTTAGATCTCCAAAGTTGGAAAAATCTTAGTGCATAGGCTCGATAGAATAACATAGACTTGGAGAAGGTATATCACCGGAGAAGTCATCTCAGCTTTATCACTCCTTAGTGCATCTTCCAACTTTTGTCAGGATAAATGTTTATTTTGTGCATGCTTCTCTTTAATGCCTTTGTGTTGTTTAGTATTATGTAGTCCGCGATTCACTGTTTATTTCCCTATCTGTCTCTTGAAAAAAAAGGTTCTGACAACTCTGCTATAACAAAAATTATCACTTATCATACTTCCTTTAAAAATAGGAAACTGGGAAAAATGCATACATTTGTTTATAGATTAAGTAAACATATTTGTCATATTTTGATTTACTTTCATCTGCATATATAAAAATCAAAGTGTTTCTGGGTCGCTGTCTCCCATGCCTCTGGTTGGCAAAGCAATTGCCAAGGGGGTGAAGCCCCCTTCTGTCAAAATCACTGCAGGAACTTCTGTCAAAATCACTGCAGGAACTTACTGCCACATCACCTTCCAGCTACCTTTACCTTCGTTATCTCCATTGATGCTCCTGTCCTCGCCTTCCATCATCCCATCACTGTTGCTATCTCCTTTTTGCTCCTGTCCTCCTGTCCCACCAAGGCCTACGCTGGGGGAAAGGAGACAGAGAGTATGGATTAGCAGTAGCAGCCGAGTCCCACAAGAGGAGCGATCCAGCGATGAAGTGTCACCTGGGTCACAAGATGACTGCTCTGGCAATGAAAAACACCTGGATACCCCTCACCCCAAAAACACACCTTGTACAACCAAAACATGCGCATTTCATACACACAGGTTCCACAATCAATACCGGTAAAATAATATAATTGATAATATTACTTCTGGGTGAGGCTGCACTGCTGCATAAATATTTAATTTTCGTTTATTTAAAGGTAAAAAAAATCTTTTCAGAAAATTGTTCTTTCAAGAGTGCACTATATTTCCCTTGAGGTTGAAATATACCGTCTATAAAAATCATTGTTCATTTTAAATAATTATCTGAAAATTTCAATGTGAAATTTCAATGTGTCAGACGCTGAGTTCTTTACATTTTCTCTATCTTGCAGATCTGCAAGTAATTTCAGCTTGTTTTCACAGAGCGCAAAGACATTCCATTTGTTTACATTGGAGACAAATTTTCCTAAATTGACGTAATTCTATTGATTAAATAATGACCTTCTTCCTCATTTAAAGGCAATTTTCAGAGTCATATCATGCCAAACAAGAGTTAAATGAATGTCATCTGTATGCATACTGTGTGAAAGGCAGATTGTCAGGCATAAATCTTTTGGCCTATTAACAGGACCTTTTCAATACCCATTTGAAAGCTGCATTACTGTGTCTAGGGGTGAAAATGACAGGGTGGGGATTTATTAAACAAGTCGTTTAGGGTCTGCTATGTATTATACCTAAAGATTCTTTGAAATTATCAGTCCTTGACAATGTAAAAATGAAGACAATTTTCAAACCTTTTCCTTCTGCAATGAAGCATTTCATGGGATTCTTGTTAACCTTTTTGAGTGCCCCCTCTGGCGCTCAAAGGGTTCATTAAATAGAGAAATTGGCCTCACTAGTAGTGTATCTTACTAGCAGAATGTAATCATTTGTAGGCAAGTGAAGATTTCTATATTTTTTAATTCTGATTGCCAAGATTATTCCATTATATAATTAATCTGAATATCTAAAGATTATTTCTATGCAACAAACCATAACAGGATTTCAGTTTCTACCAAGGAAAGTGTTGAATCCTTGGGATATTAGGGAGGTCTCCAACATATTGTATTTCAATGCTTTTAAAATAAATGCATTGGGTACCCCTCTGGCATTCAGTTTCACAATGATAACCCCTTGCATTGCCAGAGGGGTGTCCAACACATTGCTTTGCAATGTGTTGACTACCCCTCTAGCACTTAAAGGGATACTAATGTCTGTTATAAAAATAATTTGCTGAGTCTTCTTTATATTAACCCTTTGAGTGCCAGAGAGGTACAGAAAGCATTGCAAGGCACTCAAAGGGCACTCAATGGGTTAAAAGTAACAGATTGCGCTATGTGTAAGAGCTTACATGTGTGTAGTTCATTAAGCGATAAAGATCTCCCGCCCCCTTCTGGCCACCTCCCACTGACGGCTGCATAGAGGGACAATCTTCAGTAAGCAAGGGGAAATCCTGCCCTCCTTCATCAGGGAGCAGGATTTTCCTTATACTTACTGAAGTTTGTCCCTCGCTATAGCCGTCTGGTCCCATGACCGGATTTCAGATTCAGTGGGAGGCGGCCAGAAAGGGCAGACGGGGGATCTTTATTGCTTAATAACTTTTGAACTACACACAAGTAAGTTCTTACACATATTGCAATCTGTTACTTTTAAAACAGACTCAGCAAACTATTTTTTATAAGAGACATTAGTATCCCTTTAAAGGGTTAACACATTGGTGTAGTTAGAGGGATACTTTATACATATAATAACATGTGCTATCCCACTGTGTGTCCAGTGTATGCTTTGCAATATTCTGGACACCTCTCCGGTACTCAAATAGTTAAACGAAGATTAAAGGTTTTGCATGGTAAAAAATATATAATGGGTAAAACAAGGGTAACCCTGCTGCTAGGAGATGTTTTCTTTAAAGGAGCAGAAAAGTTTTTTTTTAATGAAAATCTATATGTTACAGAGCTTTTCCAGTTGAAAACTGCTGTCAGTTGTTTTATTCAGAAGTTCTAACAGTACAAATTGTCATGATGTGAGTGACAGTGTGATTACTTCCTGAAAGTTGAGAATGACAGCATATAACTGTCATATTCTATGGAGAACTGTGTTTCTGTGGATCACCTCTCCTAGAGAATGAAATATAATAACTAAATCAGTTATTCTGTTAATATAAAAAAAACAAGAATTTTAAAAATTCTGGGACAAACTAACTGTACCACAGAGAACAAATCAAAACTACATTTAATTTAAATGAGGGCTTAAACCCCTTAAATGATAGAGAGGTGTACAAACCATTACTTCTTGATGCCTTAGAAATCATTCTATCAGTCATTCAGGGCTTTAAAAGCCATATTTTTTAATCAATTTAAATGTTTATTTGGCCCCTATGGAACAGTTGGTTTGTTCTAAAACTGCTGCAGTTCTTGTTAAATCTACCTCTTAGACTGAATCTACACACTACACAGTGCAAGACCAGTTAAGAATATTTGGGTATATGTAAATATCTATTTGCTAAAAGAAAGAAAAACTATTCAGCTCCCACATCATTTCAGAAATGTAGAGAATATTTTATTGAATAAAGACTACACCTTACAAAACATGCCCCTTAATTTGTTTAACAGAAGAACATATCTGAGATCAGGGTATAGAAGACGACAATATTTTCAGAAGTAAATCCATCACGTTTGAAAATGCGTCTACAGAATCAAAAATGACTGTAAGAAAATCATGAACATTGCCTTTAAAAAAACTGATGTCCAAAATGTCTTTGATCTTGTCTTTGAAACAAAAATTTTCAAAGACAAAGACATTTTTTGTCTTTGAAACAACAAATTGCTTCTCACACCTGCTGACAGCATTTTTTATTTTGTCAGGAAAAAATTACATTTGTCAGACAAAAAAGTAACCTTGAAACAAATATTTTGTTCGGAAAATACCTTACAATATGACCGTAGATTAAACCATGCCCACTTTTAAGACCTCTTTTTCCCTTTGACGGAGATGACAGAATTGGATGCAAAAAATGACGGAAACATGCCTGAGAATTGATAGACCATGGAGAAAGAACTTTTTTATTCTGATTACAGGCAATTTCAGTTATCAGCAATTTCTGAACATCTCGCCCTAAGAGAAATAAAAAAGTGGACTTAAACAGGTAATTTTGGAAACATTGTCAAAATCAGCTCTATGACATATTCACCTTTTCCTTTTTAAAACAGAGTATGTAAATTAGACTGTACTGGCTGGCATGACAGACAGACTAATATTTCACACTGCCCATCCTCCCACCTGTCACTTCCTACCAGCCAATACTAGGTCATTTGCATAGTTTATCCAGCTGCCAATCATTCAGATACTGTCAAGATCGTTGTGGATTCCCCCACTGAAGTGAGAATGTGACCAATAACCACTGGTCGATACAGTGGAAATAATAATCCATTGAGTGGCAGAGACTTATTGGAATGCACTAGATACCCCTCTGGCACTGAAATAGTCAAATAAAGGCTTAGACTCTTTTTAGCAAATCAATAGAAATAGGGTTATAAGATTTAAATTGATGCATTTCATGAATTTACGGGGGGGGGGGTTCAGCTCTCTAACTATTTGTAAGTTACATAGCTGACTGGTATATCTATATATGTTTGGCGTTACATCTCTCCTGGAGTCTATTGCTAGTTAATTGCAGTTTAAAATCTGAAAAAAATTGCCTCCAAAAATATATTTAGTCTATTGAAGTATATTGTGTATTGTGAGGCGATAGAAACAAGAATCAAGTTAACCCTTTGAGTGCCAGAGAGGTATCCAACGAATTGCATTGCAATGTGTTGGATACCTCTCTGGCACTCGAAGGGTTAAATGTACACCAGAAAATGTATAGATAGATCTGCTAGACTATTGTATGAAAGACACCAATTTAAATAACTCATTTTGTTATTATTCCTATAGATATTTTTGTAAAGAATAATGAAAACCCCACATTTTTACAGAATTGTACCCTGATTTTAGACATACACCAGCTGCTCCTATATACACTGTAATAGCATTATGAAGGTGGAAGAACAGAAAATGTTTACAGATTTAGGGATCTCTTAACGTGTTTCAGGTACAATGTTTCAGTGCTGTGTGCCCTTGACAAAGGTGGCTTATGGACATTCAGCATGTGAACAGAAGCAAGAAGCTGGATGCTTAACTAGCCCTAATTTTGCTCCAGTCCTTGCCCAAGCAAAGGTCTCTGGATGCTCTTTTATACTACTGCTTGACATTCTGATTTGACCTCTGCTTGATTGCTGGATTCTGCTCTTGATTGCTGTCTGTTTTGACAACTTGCTTGTGACCTCATTGCTGATTCTGGTCTTATGACCCTGACCCTTGACTTGTGACCCTGAATATGCTTCCTAGATTCTTCTCCTGGCTTCTGACTTGGGACTTTTGGTTTGTCACTCCACATGCAAACCTGCTTTCCACTCACAATCTTTATTAACTCTTTCCATGGCTCAGGATCAAGGCCTATGGTCAGTAATTCATATCCTATTTTGGCCCTACAGGTCCTCTCTTTGTTTCAAAATAAGCAAAGTCATATGAGTTGACAAGTGTTATAATCATTACATTGTACATGTGGACTAGTTTATGGGGGAAAGACATCAACATGTTCATAAGAAAGAAATGGCAACGGACGTCTAACATACGGAATAAGGATGACACATTTGTTGAACTTCAAGAGCCTGGACACTGAATGTCTCAGATTAGATACCACGTATTAGAACATGTGAGAAGGCGGACTGAACAATAGACTGGAATTTAACCGTGAGGCGGTTTCCTAGACATTGAGACAATAGTGGAAGGTGTTTGTATTTAACTCTCTCCCATTGGGGTTCTTATTGTTTGAATGCCAGAGAGGTATCCAACATATTGCATTGCAATGTTTTGGATACCACTCTGGCACTCAAAGGCTTTAAATTCCTGCCATACAACTGTTTGCTGGAAGTCTACCAAGCAACATTATTCACACTTCTCTGATAATTTCTGAATTGTCCATGTAATCTGATAGCCCAATGTGTTGGTAACCCTAAAGAACAATTGAATTGTGCCAGAATGACTCCACTTTTCTTTTGAACATACTGCCCATAGGTTTGATTTGTTCCATTAGCAATTGGCTTTAAAGAGTTTATGGATGGACCCACTGGTAGCTACTCTTTGGACCTGCATGTGTGTAGTTTCTCCACTAGTCAGCTGTACTCTCCCTCTAACTACTGCTATCTATTATGATCAATATGGAAGTAACTGTTGTGCACTATAATAGAGGTTTTCTAGAATACAGATGACACTTGAAAAGCAATCATTAGCACTGAGTCTCTTATGTTCTTCACAATGGTTATTTATATATGACTAGTGTAAAAGCGCGTGTGCACGGGTCAATCGTTTAGTCAGTGTCTACTGCGCATGACTGCATCGGAGAAACATACATTTGTCCTGCATTCGGGCAGTCTCTACTTCTCATGACTGCATTGGACAAACATACACCTGGCCTTATATATATATAGATGTGCCTGTACACAAAATAGTTTTTAGGTTCCTAAAAGACAAATGGCTGTCTACCATTTTTTTATTAGTGCACCACATAATCCAGGTACACCAGGAAGATTAACATCATGCTTAAAAAAGAAATAAAAGAGAAAGGCAACGTTGTCCCACAGTTAATATATATTATAGTTTCTGACCACTTACCAGGACTTCTGTGTAAAAAAACTGCATGCCATTTATTTTCTATTTCCACAGTTCCTTGATATCCGGTGACCATCTCTGTTCCATCCTTAGACACAATGCTCCCTACCAAGCAAATGTTGGTGTTTCTGAGCAGGGTGCATGCATTAGGTAATGTCCAGAAGGTGATGGATAGCTTGAGGAGAAAGTGGAAAGAGGACAGAGTACATAAAGGCATCATGTGAGGTAGTCCTGGGGCAATATGGCAAGGTGAGTCCTACCTCCCCTTATAGGACCACAAGATAAGATAGGGTTAAATATATACATTAGATGTAGGTGATTGCAGGTAAGGGCTTAGCGAGTGGTAAATGTTTATACAGTTAACCCTTTGAGTGCCAGAAGTGTATGCAACACTTTGGTTTGCAATGCATTTCGTACCCTTCTATCACTCAAGGGGTTAAAGCAACTGGGGTGTTTGATGCGTGTTTTGTGATCACTCTGCAAAAATGTAAAAAACTGGTGCGTTTTATGAGAGAGAAAGAATAAAAGCATATTATTAGGCATTGAGATAATAAATGTAGAGAACCATCCTCCCTAGTTAGCGGGCGGCATGCTTAATCCCTTGGTTGCCAGAGGGGTACGTAACGCATTGCAAAGGGTTAAAGTTCCAGCCACTTGCTCCATTACTGCGTGTCCTTCTTATATAATGTCTTCCATTGAACATAAATTTGTGGCATGTGAAGACATGACAGGACAGTACTATGGGTTGAATGTGCAGAGGTGTCCACATTTAAAGTCGTTAGTGTCTTGTCAGGAGTTCATAGGGGATAAAGTTATGCTGAGTGGCAGAGGTGGTAGAAGGAGGAGGCACAGCTGCCGGTACTTTAACTGCTTGTTGTGTGGTGTCCATTGTGGGTTCATGCAGGCAGCAAAGTTCTTGGGGATCTGGCATATGGAGCGCAGCCATAGAGCAAAGATATGGTTCATGGAACAGTGAATTTTGGGGGAGGTGAGTGCTAGATATACAGAAATGTATTAGCAAAAGTAATATGAGAGCATGATTTTATTTACCTTGGTAATTCAGAGTGCTTAGGTATGACATCGGAGTGCTGAGGAGAGCATGGGGGGATTCTTGGGTGAGGGCAGAGTGTGTGTTTGTGAGAGAGTCAGCCATGTTTTTTTGTTTTTCAGCCGGATGTTGAGGGAGGGCCGACTCCTTGCAAAGATTTTGACCAGGGGCCACTCCTGTCAAAATCACGCATCCCTGTATCTCCAGGACAGGAAGTATGGGTTAGATTTGAATATCTCCTCCTTACTGCCACCTGTGGGTGTATGTGCCAGGCACACAGAAGTCTTCTTTTATATACATACTAGTGTAAAAGCCCATGTGCACGGGTCGTGGAGCAGTGAGGTAATGGCAGTACGCAGATCAGGACCGGCCTCTTAACCCTCTGAGTGCCAGAGGGGTACACAACGCATTGCTTTGAAATGTGTTGCGTACCCCTCTGGTACTCAAAGGGTTAACATTTCCAGGACCTGCTCTGCGTACTGCCATTACCTCACTGCTCCACGTGATTGCACCGCCTCACTCACGCAATGCAATCATGCGCAGTAGAGACTGGCCGAATGCGAGCAGTCTCTACTACGCATTACTACATCATGACAAACTTTCTGGCCTTTTATTATATAGGATAGAAAACAAACTGGAGTTATACTGGAGTAAACCAACTGCACCATAGGGTCAGTTAAAAATTCCTATTAAATAAAATTGGGCTTTTAACCCCTTCATGCATTGACGAGCACTTTTGCATTCAAAGAGTTAAAAAGCTCTGTTCAAGTCATGGGAAATTAGGAATTTTTATTTGGCCCCTATGGTGCAGTTATTTTGCTCCAGAATAACTCCCATTCCCATTGATCTACTTTGTGTTTATAAATAAAGTTCATTATAATAGGTATCATGTTACCACCTAAACTTGTCATTCTTTCTTTCTGTTTTTTAATTTCATTATTTTTACCAATAAAGTTTCGTTTCTTTAGCCTTTTTATGTCTTTTATTGTATGCAGTGACCAGAAACAAGTGGTGACAAATATCCCTGTCTGGATTTTCTTTCGTGGAAAAGTTAATAGGCAGAGAAAATGAATAGGACACATGTGGACAGAACTTTATCACTGAAAGCAATTCTTGCTTTAGCTGTGATGTCTATGAGAACATAAACGTTCTTTGTTTTTGTATTACTTGTCAAGTACAGACACGATGTAGGGCTGATTAACACAGGCACAATTTTCTGTGTCACTTCCTAGCGAACCCTAATTATGTGCAGTTTAATTATTTCAGCTCCAAAATCTCCCACTATGAGAAGGAGAGAGCAATTATTATTACTCCTACTACTAATACAGTCAACCTTGACATTGGTCATCAGTTCAGCTTGATGATTTGTTTAACTTGATTTAACTCCTCTGCAGAAAGAAGAGTTAATTGCATGGCTATGTTTTACAGCCTGTCTATCAACAGTCAAATTGAAATCCAATAATTATGTACAATAATTGTGGTTTCAGCTGCTAACCTCTTATATGTATTAACCCCCTGCCAGAGGGGTGTCCAAAGCTTTGCTTTGCTATGCATTGGACAGTTCATTGGCACTCAAAGGATTATTACTCAGTTAAAGGGAGAACAATTTTATGCATAGATTTGATACCTCTGATCCCATGAGAAGAGACTTAGTGGTAAGACTAATGTCTCACAGTTCAGTCTCATTGACCTCTGTAATGCAGTCCCCATAGACCCTCATTGTCATTGGCTTGAACACCCAACATAGTCTGTGGATGCTGAGCCCACAAGCTGAGAAGATTGAGGCTGCGGGACACATACTTCTAGGCAGGACCAGATTTCCCAGTAGGCAGATTAGGCAACAGCCTAGAACTTCAGATTTTGAGAGGTGCCTCAGCTGTGCTGGCCACACTCATATTCTATGTTCTCTGCTCCAGTTTTATACTCATTTACAGGCTATTATTTAAACTCTTGGAAGCTAGGGTTAAAGCTTTTTTTTTTGCTTGTTATAGGCCAAGGGTATTTTCTGTGCCCAGAAACAGTGGATGGCACAGGGGGCAAGGTCATGTGAGGAGTGGTCACGTGGCCAAGGGCGGAGCTAAAGACAGCTAGAGTGTCTTGCCTACAGGAACTTGGGATGTAAATCCAGTCCTGCTTCCAGGTTGGGTACCAGCCTGCTGCCAGCCAGAAGGGTATACATTTTCTAACACCACCACCCCACACACACACAAAAACTGACAGGAGCCATTTTGGGGCTGAACAGTGACAGTGGTGCCTTATGCGTTTCCCATAGGAGCGTTTTGAGCACTGCTCTAACCATCCAAAATGAAACTGCTTCCCCCTTGGTGCTGTCCATGGGAAGTCTCCAACATGTTTAGTGCTATTACTTTAATGCATTCTCTGTGGCCAATGTACTAAGAAAAGCTGTGAAATTCTGGAGCAAACCCACTGCACCATAATATATTCAGGAAGCTTGTATTTGTACCCTACGGTGCAGTTGATTTGCTCCAGAACTGGTCCACTTTGCCCAGTACATCCACCCTTCTGATGGACTAATCATACAGCCTATGGACTTCCATGCCCATGGACTTCATGTTCACTCAAGCAATACTGAAGGTCTGATGTTTGTCACAACCTCCAATAACTGATGCCCACATGAATGTCAGCAAATCATATATGGATAATGCCGACTACCTGTCAGACCTCCTCCATGCCCCCCATGCAATGGGATCACAGGGGGAATGTGGAATATTGGAGGTAAATAAACCCCAGCCCTTGGACTTATGTGCTAAAATAGCAGCAGTTAAGTAACCCATAGGGAGGTGTATAACTACAGGGGGAGTAGAAGGTACAGTTGTACCAGGGCCCGCCATCAAAGGGGGCCCCATCTTCCCCAGAGTCCAAAACATTCTAGTTATGTGAATATAATATTTTAATAGGGGGCCAAAAAATTAGGGTGGGGAGTTCCATAAGAAACTCGTCCCACGTCTCCTTCCCACCCTATTCCTCCCATTTCCCTACCTCTTCTCATCCTTCCCCACACAGTTCCTCCCACTTCCCTCCCACTTTTGTGATGTCTGTTAAGCCCTGCCCCCCAATCAAGAGGCAGCCCCACCACTTTTTGAAAGAGTTGTGTCACTTATATCTCCCTGAGCCACCACAAGAGTCCACTCCTGGGACTCCAGAAGACAAAGTTCCCTGGTATGCCCATATGAACATAGCCTTAAATATGCTCGGTGGCGGTATCCATGCTTTGTCAAAGACCGCAGCATAAGACTCTTGACGTCACAGAAGTGATAGTGCAGTATTGTCTGCAAACTATCAGTGATAAGAAAAATGCCATTTTAAACAGGATAGGAGGAGGTACTAAACTCAATAAAATAACTATATTAGATTCTGTCACTCATTACAAGTTTACACAAACAAATGTAAAAAAGTTATTGCTATAACAGCTTACACATACCTTAGAAAAACATGTTTAGGTATTGTTTGTTTGTTGTGTTTTTTTTTTCGTTTTGTTTTTTTTGGGGGTTACGTTTTTTTTATTTAAGCAGCAACAGCAAGCAATGTCAGATTTATCTATCATTCAAGAAGTTAAAAGCCCCATTTAAATCAATAGGATTTTTTTTTTTTGTCCCCATTGTGGTTTGCTCCAGAATTAATCCAGTTCCTTAACAGATCAGCCTCAATGTGTCCTTGCTGAGGCTTCTCCTTTTAAAAATGAAAACTAGCAGATGTTGTTTGTGGCATGAGAAAAGACTAAATTTAAACCCATCATGTGGCAGTTTTGCTAACTTGGTGATTTTTAAGAGACGTGGCATTATTGACTTGAACTCTGTAAGTTAAATAAAACGTTGTGTGAAATGCAGATGAGGATGGAAAAAATATGGTGGAAGTGTTTTCAGGTTCTACAGATACACAGTAGCAAGAAAATAAATCCATGTTAAGAAAACACTCTAGGATAAACATGAAAGAGAAGACACCTTTGCATTAAAACCATTTGAGGACAGAGAGGTGTTCAGTAATGACTTGTGTATGTGAGTTAATCCTTTCAGTGCCAGATGGGTATATATGTTGGATAACCCCTCTGGCACTCAAAGGGTTAACCCTTTCAAGTGCCATCTACTCTGCAGAAATCTGTCAAATTTCCAGAAAGCAAATGGAGACTGAGTGAAAATTTGTAAAATATTTCCGCTACCAAACTTATCTGACTATTGTCAGGATGCAAAAGCAATGTTTTTCCCTTCTCTTCATCCAGTGTGGGATATACTAAAAAAATTAACTCTCTGAATAAAAATGTGTTTTTCTTCTCACATCTCAGGTAAATTCATTGTTATCCTATGAGAGATCTTCCACGTGACTGTTTTTAAAGGGATAGTACTGTTTCACAATAAAAGCAGCCTCAATTAATCTTCATAGTATTTGGGCCATGGAGAGTGTTATTTCAATACAGTCAGAGTTGTAATTCGAGAGTAACTGAACGATAAAGTATCTCCCTCTCGCCCCTTTTACTGATGTAACACTGCTCACCTCAGAGCAGCAAGACTGTCCAGATGGATCACAGAGAGGGACAATCTTCAGTGAGTATAAGGAAAAACCTGTCAAGGGGGTCAGGGTTTTCCTTACGCTCACAGTAAGAAGATTGTCCCTTGATGCAACCTGTCTTGTCAAGAGTCCAGATTCCACATCTGAGGGGAGGTGGCTTACACTAGGTAAAAGGGGCAAGAGGGGGATACTTCATTCAATTACTCTTGAACTACAACTTTGACAGTATTGAAATAACACTCTACATGGCCCAAACAGTATTAGGATTAATCGGAGCTGCTTTTTTTGTGAAACATTACTATTAAGTTAATCAAATTCACTGAGAACTCCCCTATGTATTTGTAGTTTTGTTGGCTTGGAGAGTGTTATTTCAATACTGTGAGAGTTGTAGTTCAAGAGTAATTGAATGATAAAGTATCACAGCAAGGGATAATCTTCTTACTATGATCATAAGGAAAACCCTGCCCCCTTGAAAGATTTCTCAGGTTTTCTTTTATGCTCACTGAAGATTGTCCCTCTCTGCGAACCATCCAGACAGTCTTGCTGCTCTGAGGTGAGCAGTATTACATCAGTAAAAGGGGCGGGAGGAGATAATTTATCATTCAATTCCTCTTGTACTTCAACCCCAACAGTCTCGAAATAATGCTCTCCATGGCCCAAATATGAAGACTGATAGGAGCTGCTTTTATTGTGAAACATTACTATACCTTTAATATACTAAAACTGACTTTTCATGAGTAAAACAATTGAACCCTCTGAGTGCTGGAGGGGTGTTCAACACATTGTGTATCCCTCTGGCATTCAAAGGGTTAAACATGTTTTTCTTTTGAAAAATATTAGTGTCAATTTGCAAAAAAAAAGGGTTTTGGTGTTTTGGTGTTTTTAGCAAATAAATATTTTAGCGCAAAATCACACAAAACCACTAATTGCCTAAAATGCCAATATTTTTCAATGTATTTTGCATATTTATTTCAAAATTCAGTGTAAAGATGAAACATCATGACAGGTTTTTCCTGTCATTATCCTTGGTTATTATGGAGACTAAGACATTATACAAGCAGTGTTATCCAACATGACATGACTTCAGTCTGTGTGTTTAACCCTTTGAGTGCCCTTCTGGCACTCAAAGGGTTAATCTCTTTCCTGTTGCTTCCTTCATTTTTTTAGCATTGACTGATTGGCACAGTTAGGTTACCTGCACTGCTGGTATGAGATGATTAAATCATGTAAAGTACTAAATTTAAAGAATATGTTGAAAAGTCAGACACTGAAAAATGCATCTTAACATGATATGCAAAAATATTCACTTACAAGATGAGCATTCTGTGATTTATTTTACCTTTTCCAAATAAACACAGCTTGAAATCCCTCTTGATAAAATATCAAAGGCAGGCTTTACTTATTATCTATTGGGCTGTCAAGGTTAAAACTGCTTTGGAATCCACCAACAATTCTAAGAATTCAAGAAAGTGCAAATAATTTGGAAATTAAGTGAACTGCATAGCACAGGGCATATCCACAGTTACATTTTCATTTGGGGAGGCTCATAGGGAAGGAAAAGTGCTGGGCCACTACGTCTGTTGCGAAGATGGGAGTTAAGTTACTGTTGTTTAAACATTACCAAACTGTGCTGCTCAAAAGACTGGAGTTCACTGGGCTGGCGGCAGGAATATTGCTTCCTGATTGGCCAGTCCAAGTAAAAGGGCCTCCATTGACTTTGCTTTGGGAAGTAGGCAGCTTCCTGATTGGCCAAAGATCTGGGTGATAAGTTTAAAGGTCCCCCATAGAGTTAACATGGGGGAAAGTAGGGGGCCCAGGGATTGGTCAGTTAACTGCCCGCCCAAAGGTCCGGATAGGTCAAACCAGTCATGACAAAACTGGCCAATCTGCCAATCCAATCCACGGATTGGTCGCCTCTCGAGGCGGCCAAATCAAATCATGCAAAAGATGCTCTGTCACAAAGGTCCCTGCTGTGAATGTGTATTCTGGCCCATGTCTGCCTATTATAATCACCCCTATTCTTTTGTGGCAGCGTTTGTTCTCCACCCAGTTCCTTTGTACCAGTTAATCCACTCATGTCTGGCCCATTGTTCCAAGACCTCACTGTTCTGTATATAAGTCTGTTGGTTTGCACAATAAAGTGTTCTATGTTTTGCCCTCCAACTGGTCCTGTCTGGTTCTTGGGAGGGGACGGCTGGCGTAGCATGGAGATTGGGATGTCAGGACAGCAATTGAGTCATAGTGATGGTGGTACTGACCTCTAGTACCTGGACTCACGTCACAACGTCCATGGCCCAACATTTTCACTGTATGGAACTCATTGCTGCCTTTTAAAGGTTGTTTTACAAAAATTCCCATCAAAGTCGACCACCTCAGCTGTAAGCTGTTAGGTAATTTTTATGAATACAACTCTATATTCTCAGGCTGAGTGCCACAAGATTAGCGTAAATCCAATGTAGTGCCTTTATTTAAGAAGGGAACTAAAACAGATCCTGGGAATTATACACCTGTGAGTTTGACCTCTGTAGTTGTAAAACTGCTAAAAGGGATAAGAAGGTATCATATTCAGGATTACACTGCAGAAAATAAGAATATTAGCAGAAATCAATATGGCTTTATGAGGAATAGATCTTGCCAAACTAATGTTTTGAGCAGCCTAGATAATGGTAAAGCAGCAGAAGTCGTATTTAGATTTTGCAGAGGCACATAGGAGGCTGGTGTATAAAATAAGGAAATTAGGGCTAGGGGATAACCATTGCAACTGGATAGAAAATTGGTTGAAGCATAGGGAACAGTGTATTGTAGTAAATGCAAAATTCTCCAATACAGTTAAAGTTGAGAGTGGAGTACCTCAGGGTTCAGTATTTGGTCTACTGCTTTTTAACATGCTTATAAAAGACAGAAATAGGTATAGAAAGTAAAATTTCAATATTTGCAGATTACATTAAATTATGTAGGTTAATACATTCTGAACAGAATGTTTGTTCTCTACAGAGGGATTTACATAAAATGGCAGATTGGGCAAACAAATGCAACATAAAAAAAAAACATTGTAAAAATTGGTGGTAAGACCTCATCTCGAATATGCAGTGCAGTTTGGGGCATCAGTTCTTCAAAAGGATATTCTACAACTGGAGAGAGTACAGCAAAGAGCAACAAAATTAATTTAGTGAATGGAAGACTTGATGGATGGAGAACATCTAGAGCAACTTGGTTTATTCACTTTAGAAAAAAGATGACTAAGAGGAGATCTTATCACAATGTACGAGAATATGCAAACTCAATGCAAGGCTGTCTCTGGTGTGTTTTTTATTCCAAGGCCTGATCAAATAACTAGGGCCACCCCTTAAGATTAGGGGAAACAGAGGAAGAGGTTTTTTTATCGTAAGATCTGTTAAATTGTGGAATTTTTTGCTCAAGAATGTGGTAATGGCAGATACAATGGATACATTTAAGAGAAGATCAGATGCATTTCTTTCAAGAGGAAACATACAGGGTTATACTGTGTTTTAATAGGTAGAACATGATGTTCCAGTTAATAGACTAATACTCATTTTGGTGGCAGGAAGATTTATATAATTCTAATTTTTCTGGGTTATGAGACAAAGGTTGAACTTGTGCCTTTTTGCAGCCTAATTTACTATGTTAATATGTAGGTATTACTCCAGGAATATATGTATGAAACAATAAATTAAATGTAAAGTAAGCAATTGACATTAGAAGCAGAATGATTGCTTCCCCAAATAAAAAGTTCCTTGGTCACTGAAGGACTATTATTAAAAGAGTTAATTGCTTTTTACGTTTAGATAGAGGTTAACTAGAATTTTACAAATGGTCAGTCAAGTGTGGTAAACAAGATGTTTTTGTGGTAAAAGTCTTTCACAGTGTCCCCAAAAGAATCCATATGGGATGCAATCACATTCAAACGCTTTGGGGAAGATTCACTAAGCGGTGATAAAGAGGTGATATTGTGGCGATGGCTTTGTCTAGTTTATCACATCTCCAGTTCCTATGTTATTCTATTGAGCTGATGCACTAAGATTTCCAAAGTTGAAGAAATCTTAGTGCATAGGCTCCATTAAATAACATAGGAATTGGAGAAGTGATAAACTGGAGAAATCTCCACTTTAACACCTCTTAGTGAATCTGCCCTTTTATTTCCAAAAGCCAGCATGGAATGGGGAGTCAGTGCACAATTAAGGTCTGTGCCCATCCTGCAAAACCCGAAGTAACTACAACAAATGCACTGACAGCACCTCTTATTTATGCCCTATCTACTGCAGCAGTAGTAATTTCAGAATTTCCTCATTCCTCCCCATAGTCTGATGTCAGCCTTTTACCCTAGTTAGAGGACTGGCCGAGAGGACTGAGAGGTTTCTATGGCAACCCACCCAGCAGATCACTCACACAGACACACTTGTCTCTTTCTGAGTAATTTTAATGGCTCGTGTGCACTGACTGAGCTTCAGTTAGTACGCAAGAGAAAGTAAAATGTCTCATACAGAAACAAATTTCTCTGTGTGAGTGATCCATTGAGCAGGTTGCCATGACAACCTCTCAACTATTTATTCAGCTAGTTCTCAGGAGAACTTGCTGACATCAAGGAAATGGGATAAAGAGGGATATTAAAAAAGAAATAACCCCAAAATTAGTTAATATCAAAGAGTGTTACTGACAACGGTCATAGTATTTACTATTTTACAATGTAATAAAGCAAAAACAGTTTAAGCATTAGTATCCCTTTAAATAAAAATATGCTTAAATCATATCAGAAATATTTTATAATCTGGTTTCAGAGGTCATAACCTATTCTCCATTATATTTTAATCCCTTGGTTACTAGCAAGGTTTTCAATGCATTGCTACCAAAGGGTTAAAATATAATGGAGGAGCAATGCATTGTAGACCTTATTAGCATCCAAAGGGGTTAACCCATTAACATATGTCAATTCATTTTTTGCTCATTAACCATGCCAACCCATGCCCGAGGGGTATGCAAAGCAATGCTTTTGTGTACCACTCGGGCACTCAAATGGTTAATGAGCTAAAAATGAAATGACAAAATGTTGCATCATTTTAGCAGCTGTGTAATTTCCCTACATTTTCAAAGGAATATGCTGCTTAAATCATTATCGTACTAATAATATGATCAAAGACTTCCATTACACTGTATTTATTTTACGTTTCAATCATTTTGCCCGTATTGCTTCTTACCAAATTCCAGTTTGGCATTAAAGACTGTTGGGAAAAAGAGACTGCTATAATTTGACATGTAATGTAAGACGACATAGGAAAAACAAGGATAGCAGCAAGAAAATCACACCTTTTTTTAAATAAGGAAATCATATAGAACAGCTGCCAGTCATTCTTACTGAAACAGGAAGGAAAGTAAGAATAAATAAACAGAGCAATCATATGTGGTCCTGGAGGGGACAGCGGGATTCCTTGAAAATTATGGCAATATGCGAAACTGGGAAAGATCAGTACTGAAGAAGCGAGTTTGTGTTATATTAAAATTGTTGTCAGACATTCAACTGGCAGCAAGCTAGCAGGGAGAGTTTATCAGGTTCTAACCACAGTTTGCTGAATGAGAGTTTTATGATGCTGTCAGATATCTGTTTCTTGTTCATGATGCTGACTTATGGCTAAATGATACTTCTAAAAGTCAACAGTTATGACTGGGTAGGAATTTCAATATAAGATACTGATATGTAGCACATGTAGCTATGAGTGGGCTGTCACACATTATATTGATTGACGATGTTGTCATAATGTAGGTTTAGCTCATGAAATGTACATTTGCAACCAATGGAATGTATCAACCAATGGGAACTCTTCGACTCTACAATTGTAATGTGATTCTATGGAACCTTGTCAACGAGCAAAGGGCTTTTTTAGAGCAAGAGTTAGTAACGTTTTGCTCTCCAGCTCTTGATGGGCTATGATCCCATTGGCCGGCTGAGAAAGATCGGAGATGTAGGGAAGATAAAAGGTAACCTGCTCTTGTTTTAGATTCCATGAGACTGATGTCTAAAAAAATAACTGGAATAATTCTGGAGCATACCAACTGAACCATTGGGGAGAAATAGAAATTATCTTTGATTTTAACAGGCCCTTTCAATGCTAGAGAGGTATCCAAAGCATTGCTTTGTGATGTGTTGGAGATCTCTCTAGAATTAAAGGGGTTAAACAACTCATTTAAATAAATGGGAATTTGGGGAATATTGATTTGTCCCCTATGGTGCAGCTGGGTAATTGCTCAGATACTCCAGTTCTACTTAGTAGATCAGCCTCATTATCCTATATTATAATTCGCTAAGGATGTTTGTCAGAAGCTGTCATGCGCAGTAGAGACGGCTGCGTGCACTGCAGTCATGCACAGTATACACCACCTGCTCAGTGGCTGATACGGAGCGGGGAGCTCCAAATTCAGACCAGAGTCCTCTCTGCACACCTTCCTGGACCACTTGGTCCCAGGAAGGTGCACAGAGAGGACTACGGTCTGAATTCAGAGCACCCCGCTCTGTATCAGCCGCGGCGCTTTCTGGCAGTCAGTACTGCGCATGACGGCAGTGCCGCCAAAGTTGGCCCATGTAGACTGACTTTAAAACTAATCAATAATAAAAACCATGGCTCAGTTGGTTAACGCACCAGCTGTAGAATCTGCTCAAGCTGTGAGGTTGCAGGTTCTAGTCCGGGCAAGGATAGCTCAGCCTTTCAGCCCTCTGGCATAGATAAAATGAGTTCAGGACATACTTGAAAACAAGCAACAATGGTGAGATAGCTCAGTGGTAAAGTCCCTGACTATGGAGCCTCTTCCAACCTCAATGAAAACAAGCCACAATGGTGCGATAGCTCAGTGGTAAAGTCCCTGACTATGGAGCCTCTTCCAACCTCAATGAAAACAAGCCACAATGGTGAGATAGCTCAGTGGTAAAGTCCCTGACTATGGATCCTATTCCAACCTCACTGTTGCAGGTTTGAATCCCAGTAGGGTTAACTCAGCCCTTCATCCTTCTGAGGCTGATAAATGAGTACCATTTCTTGGGTAATAATAACATCTATTATTTCAGCTGCCGATTCGGTTAATTCTGAAAGCGCTTTGAGTCCCACTGGAAGAAAGGTGCTATATAAATACTAGTTGTTGTTGTTATTATTATTATCAATGTATCTTTCCTGGTAAAATAACCTCATAAAAAATGGTTGCTGTATTTGTGCCTGAAAAACATAAATATTTTGTGTTTGTTTGATTTTTGAAGGGGGACTTGGACCAAAGAATGTTGTACTCATGGATGAATTACATGTTTGTTTTTTAACAAACCATAGATTTGTTCTTTAACCCTTTGAGTTACCCCTCTGGCACTCAAAGTTTTAAAGGAACACTGACCCACTCCTTACTCATCACCCCCACTTTCCTTACTATGTCCAGAAATCATAACGTCCCTGTGAATTTTGCCCTTGCTCTTTGTTTCAAGAGTTCCCATCTTCAGCCTGTCCCACATGTTGTGTCCATAGAGGTTTCTTGCAACATGTTTTTTTGTTTGTTTGTTTTAACCTGAAGCAGTCACAGTATAAGGTCCTACATAAAATGACCATGTAAAGTGGGCTGAGCAACTTTCATGTCCATCTCCATGGACAGGACTTCCAAGACTGAATGAAGATGCCACCTCTTAACCCTGTGCCAGAGGGGCACGCAACACATTGCACTGGCATTGAAAGGGTTAAACAAAGACACAAGAATAATAATATAGTTTACTAGGATTTCTTGTCCATAAAAAGGTAATGGGTGTGTTAATAATAATAATAATAATAATGTATTAACCCTTTCAGTGCCAGAGAGGTAACCAGTGCATTGTAATGCATTATGGTGGATATCTCTCTGGCACTCAAAGGGCTAATGCCCCTTTACAAGGTGAAAAGCAAATCTAAAGTTCAAAACTGATAGCTGGAGGACATTTCCCAGTGAATATATTCCCAGTGAATATATGCTATTAATCACTCCACTATAGGCTAATAGAGCTAATTGCTTTCATTGCATTTTATTTACTTTATGTATGTATTTATTTATTTAGGAATTGTCTTATAAAGAAGAATACACTGAGATTTCTCCCATTTTCAAAGGGATATTGATGTTTCACAAAAAAGCAGCTCCAATTAATCTTCATAGTATTTGGGCCATGGCGAGTGTTATTTCAATACTGTCAGAGTTGTAGTTCAAGAGTAATTGAATGATAAAGTATTCTGCTCCCGCCCCTTTTACCTAGTGTAAGTCACCTGCCCTCAGATGTGAAATCTGGTCTTAAGATCAGGCAGATCACAGCAAGGGACATTCTTCTTACTGTGAGTATAAGGAAAACCCTGCCTCTGCTATCACATCCCATTTGCTATGAATCCAGAATTGGACAATTTGTGATTCATAGGGATTCTGACAAAATAAGTACAAAAAAAAAAAAAAAAGCATTGGAAACATCCTAGCAATCACGTTCTAGAAGAATTACTTTTCCAGTGCTTCTTTTTATTGCCAGTGAGGCATTTTCTACCTCTGTATCTCAGGGCTGTTGAAGCTGGAACAAGAGCCGCAAAGGCTGCAACCCAAAGTGTCCACTGTGTCCCTAAGCACCCACAAACATATTACCTACAGTACGTTAAGTCCACATTAACCTCCTCCATTGCCATACCAGTTTGCAGTGCTTTGCTTGTAATGCATTGAATATTTGCCTGCAAAAGAATGGCTAACTTACCCTTACATTCAAGTTGAAATACTCTTCCATCCCACAATAATCTGACCTACCATTAATTCTACCATTTCTGGACTGCATTGCAATCACCACTCTCCAGCCATCCCAACAATTGATAGGATAAGCCTGTTAAAAAGAAAGAGTTAGTTTACATTTAAAGGGATAGTAACACTTTTTTTTATCTTTATTTTATTTTGTAGGCATTAAAAAAACATGAAGAACGATATAAGTCTTACCTTTCAAACTTTTATGGTTTGAGAGATATTCACAAGCAAAGTTTCCCCTCCCGCCCCTTTTACCTAGTGTAAGCCATCTCTTCTCAGATGTGGAATCCAGTCCATAGACCAGACAGATAACAAAAGGGGACAATCTTCTTCCTATGAGAACAATGACAGCCCTGCCCCCCTTGACAAGTTTTTCAGGTTTTTTCCCTTATCTTAATTGAAGATTGTCCCTCTCTGCAGTTTACCTGGGCACCTCCCTTCTGATCTGGCTGAACAGTGTTACATCAGTAAAAGGGGCGGAAGGGGGATACTTTGTCATTGAATTACTCTTGAACTACAACTCTGACAGAATTGAAATAACACTCTCCAAAGTCCAAATACTATTATGATTAATTAGAGCTGCTTTTATTATGAAACATTACTATCCCTTTCAGGCTAAAATGATGATAAAAATGTTTGGAAAGGGGGGGTAACATTATTTAGTTGCAAAAAGGTTATAGAAAGAGTTTTTTGCAAGATAATAAAGAAATATAGCACACCCGTTATTATAAATACATATTTCTTGAAAATTTATGACTCTATTAAAAAATATCCTTACCTTCAAAGATTTATAAAAGTCCAGTCTGAAAAGTAAACATATATTAAGATTTGCCATCACCTATAGAGGGAGTCTGTTATGTCCAATAGCATAATATTATTCTTCAATAACTCTATATTTTGCTCACCTAGAAAAGAACACTTTGTGTATGACTTTAAATTAAATAAAATAAATATAAAATAACAAACATTAAGCACATTTAAAATGTAATGGTTATACTTTATTTGCTGTGTGAGGAAAAATAACTCAAATTCTAAATGCATTTTCAAAAGGGACCACAAGAAACAGAAAAAAAAATTAAAGCAATAACAAACCATATTTTTTAATAAATAGAGACATAACTCTAATGAAAACATCATAAAATTTACATTGGAGTGTTCTCGTTTGGTGTTGTATTAATCCCAGCGGCATGCTCTTGCTAATTAAAAACATTTTTTTAAAGAAATCTCATAATATCTACAGAAACAGTAATACATAGTCTACGTTCCAGAGTACACAAAGCGTAAGTGTTGGAATATTTGTAAAATAATTTTCTTTCACAAAGCTGTCTTGCAAGGTAGAAAATAATCACAGTCACATTTTTCCATTTGCAGCGATAATGGATCATTTTAAAATGACACATTCAATGAACATTCAGAACCAGCAACGCTGAAATAATACCAATTTCTTGTTAGTAACCCTCTGAGAACCAGACAGTTTTCCAACACATTGTGACACCACGCTGTCACTCAAAGCGTTAAAGAGGTATGAGTCATTCAGCGATTCTTTCTTAAAGGAGCAGTAAACTTTTTTTATGAAAAATATATATAGTAGGGATTTTCATACTGAGTAAAATAAGGGTACTCCCATTGCCGAGATATTTATATTTCCAGAGTTATTAAAGTTCAAACCCATGTTTTTTTACATTAGCAGTGCCCTCTAGTGGTCAAATTCTACTTAGATTTTCTGTCAGATTCTAATGGAGAGGAAAGTCAGAAAAGTCAGAGACACAGTTCTCCATAGAATGTGATACAAACTGCCATTCACACTTCTTGATTATTTGAACTGCTATAAATTTTGAATAAAACATCTGACATCGATGGGAGAGACCTTGTTTTATTCAGCAGGAAAAACTCTCTAAAATATGTGTTTTCATAAAAATAAGTTTACTGCTCCTTTAACAGAAATGTGTGTGAGAATGTAACCAGAACTAATGCTCTGAACTAGCGATGTCAGAATTAAAGGGATAGTAACACTTAATCTGTAAAAGCATATATTGTAGGGTTTATCCTCCTGAGTAAAACAAGGGTACTTCCACTACAGAGAGGTGTTATATTCAAAATGTATTGCAGCTCAAACGTGAATTTTTTTTCATGATATATCTCAATGACCTGAAATTTTACAGTTGCGCTATAACTACACCATTCTATGGATAGCAGCTCTGGGGCTAGATTCTATTGCAGGTGCTAAATGTTAACACCCATTTTATCAAAGATTTTCCTATTGAAGTCTATGAGGAAAACTGGAGATAAACGCAGTGATAAAATTAGCATCTGCAATAGAATCCAGACCCTGGTTAATTGATTATAAACCTCAATATGATGGTAAAGCAACAGCTCCACAGTAAAATTTAACCCCTTAAGGACCAGCGGTCCCAGGGTGTGTGGTTCTTTAAGGACCAGATAGGGAATTTAAGCGTGCCGCCCCACGTGACTGATCACGTGTGCCGGCACGCTGAACGAGGGACTGAAAGAGATCGCTCCGCGATGAGTAAGAGTACGTGACGTACCAAGACCTTCACTGGTCCTTAAGTACCGGACCAGCGTGACGGTCCGGGTAAGTCAATGGTCCTTAAGGGGTTAAGGCACCTAAAAAAATCAAATTTGAGCTGCAATGACTTTGGATTAAAACACCTCTCAGTAGTGGGAGTACCCTTGTTTCACTTAGGGGGGATAAACCCTACTTTTTTAAATGTTGAGTGTTACCATTCCTTTAAAATGCAATTTAATCTGATCCTATGTTCAAAAGACAAGGAGGATTATCCACTAAGGTGTGATAAATAGGTGATAAAGTGGCAATGACTTCTCCAGTGATATCACTTCTCCAGTTCCTATGTTAATCCATGGATCCAATGCAATTAGATGTCTCCCACTTGCATTGACTCTGTAGGAGTTGGGGAAGTGATATAACTGGAGAAGTAATCTCCGTTTTATCTCTTCTTAGAGCATCTCCCCCAGGTATTCTCAACCCTTTGAATGCCCGACACATTAACCCTTTGAGTGCCAGAGGAGTATGGAACGCATTGCAAAGCAATGTGTTCAATACCCCTCTGGCACTCAAAGGGTTAATATGAATGATATTTTTTTTTTTGTTTGTTTGTTTTGTTTTGTAGTAGACTGCTTTTAAACGTTGTAGTCTAAAAAAAGCAAGCAGCCATTTTGTAATGCAGGGTCCTACATATTAACTTACTCTTCAACTTTCTGCATAGGTAGGAATGCTATTCAAAGTGTACTTCATTTTTATGTTTTTATTGTTAATCCTTTGATAGTCAGAAGGCTATTGAACACATTGCTACAAAATGCATTGTTAACCTTCTGGCACTCAAAGTTAAGCTCAAAAGGTAAGCAATGCATTAGCTACCCTCTGGCACTCAAAGGCTTAAAAGAAAAAGTGGCGCAAAATCAACTATATCAGAGAGGATAAAAAAACAAATACCCATTGATTTAAAATGGCTCCTGACTGTGACTCCGTGGCTGGACAAAAGCAACTGGATTTCCTGGTTGCTCAAACAACATAAGCTGAGTCAGAATACCCATCCCTAGGAGTTTATGGGAGCTGGGTGGTCAGTGGCTAGGAGTCTAGGTTTTCTCATTTGTTAAATATTAGAAGATCTGTAATAAAAACATGTAAGGTGTAAGGATGGAATGGACCTCACATTTTCTGCTAGCTGGAATTCCTTTGAATATGCATTCTTCATGTTCTACATTCTGAGAACATTCTCACAAAACTTGGAAGAATGAAAAAATTCAATTTCTGGCTCAACTTTTCCTCTCAGTCACAATCTCTGCCTGCCTCCTAAGCAATTCACAGCACAGCCTCAACACATGGAATCAGTTGCTCCCTTTTATACTTAAAGGAGCAGCAAACCTTTTTTATGAAAACCTATATGTTATAGAGCTTTTCCTGCTGAGTAAAGCAAGGGCACTCTCATTGATGTCAGTTATTTTATTCAAAAGTAATAAACGTTCAAATAACCAGGAAGTGAATTTATTGTGTGTTTACTTCCTGATAGTTCTAACTGACAGGAAGTGACTCAGCGGCTTCTATCACGTTTTATGCAGAACTGTATGTCACTGACTTGCCTTTCATTAGAATGTAACAGAATAACTAAATTTAATTTGACCATTAGTGGCCACTGGTAATGTAAAAAACACAAACAAGAACTGTAAGTCACTGACTTTCCTCTCCATTATAATGTAACAGGATAACTAATTGCAATCTGACCACTAGATGGCACTGCTAATGTAACAAAACATGGGTTCAAACTGTAATAACTCTGGATATCTCTCAGTAGTGGAAGTACCCTTATTTAACTCAACAGGAAATGTCCGATAAAATGTATCAGCTAAACTAAAGGGGACAAATACACATTTACAAAATTACCACTGATTTAATTAGAGAGTAAATCTGGGGTAAAATCAGTTACACTAAAATTGACAAATATGAAGTCCCCAAATTGCCATTGAATTAAATGGGACTTTTAACTGTTTGAATGTGAGAGAGGTATCCAAACACAATCCTTTGCAATGCATTTGAGGCCTCACTAGCATTAAAGGGGTTAAAAGCCTGATGTAATCAATTAGAGTTTTTTTATTTGTCTCTAATGGTGCAACTGGTTTGGGGCAGAATTGCCCCACCTTTTTTTCTGTTCCTTGTGGGGGAGGTATAAACCTGGAGTTATAAAGAAAGCGTCTCAAAGCGACACAAGTATATGTACAAACATCTAGCAGCATTATCGCTAAGTGCTAACTCCAGTTAGTTGACTTTTTTGAAAAGTGGAGTAGAAATGGTTTGGGCCAAAATTTGCACCTGCTAATATATTTTATAAACATGACTTTACTTCTTTAATTCAGTCTTTAAAATTGTGACCAGGCACTGTGAATTTTAGCGACAATTCTCAAGTATACACTGAGAAGGCTTTTTATACATCCCCCACTTAGAGAGAAATAATATTTAGGAGAAACTAACATAGGTGTAACTTACAGTTCCCATTGATTTTAATGGAGATACACTTGATTAAAGATCTCATTCTGTTTCCCAGAATCCCTGTCGGAGGAGGAAAGGGACATTTTCCTTATGTTTTGTCTTTAAAGGGATACTAATACTTCGTTTTAACTTTATTTTATTTTGTAGGCATAAAAAAAACATGAAGAATGATATAAGTCTTATCTCTCAAACCTTTATGGTTTAAGAGATATTCACAAACAAAGTATCCCCCCCCGTTCAACCAGATCAGAAGGGAGGTGCCCAGGTAGACTGCAGAGAGGGACAATCTTCAATTAAGATAAGGGAAAAAGCTGAAAAACTTGTCAAGCGGGGAAGGGCTTTCATTGTTTTCATACAAAGAAAATTGTCCCCTTCTGTTATCTGTCTGGTCTTACAACCAGATTCACATCTGAGAAGAGATGGCTTACACTAGGTAAAAGGGGCGGGGAGGGGAACTTTGCTTGTGAACATCTCTTAAACCATAAAGGTTTCAGAGATAAGACTTATATCATTCTTCATGTTTTTTTAATGCCTACAAAATAAAATAAAGTTAAAACGAAGTATTACTATCCCTTTAAGCTTTGATGATTTGTCCATCTCTAGTAAGATGGCAGTACAGGGATGGGCAATCTGAGAACCTCCAGCTGTTCTCAGGTTGTTCCATCTTCCACGGCCACCCATTGCTAGGCGGTGATGATGGCACTTTCAGTCCTCCACAGTTGGAGGGCCTCGGGTTGCATATCCTTTTGATATTGGAACAAATGTATGAATTCATCAGTGCAAATCCAGTTGAGTTAGCACAGTTATTTTCTATCTTCAGCTCAAGATATCCTTAACAAGCAATCTCAAATTTTGAGGGCACCCGTAACATTTCATAAATATTTTTAAAAGGGTATCATTTAGGATTAAAATATGTTTATTTATGTTTATAGTTACTAAGTCCCCAATTAGAATTAAAATAAGCATCATATGTTACATAATATTTTCCATAGATATTAATTTGAAGTCTTCGTAGAAAAAAAGTGGGCCCATAAGTGTCACACCAAAGTGTCATGACACCAAGGCTGGTAAGCACTACAATAGCCTCTAATGCCAGTGGCTACAGTGCAGGGTATGTGCTAGAGTGTATGGGCACTATAATGCATACCAGCAGACAATTTCCGCCATTGTTAGAGAATTAATGAGTGCAAGGCCCATACAGCAGCCTCATAGCATCAGCAGGGAAATGCTGGAAACTCACGCCATATCCTCTATGACTTGTTTAGTGCAGAGCTGTAAACAAGGAGCAGAGAGAAGGAACATCTTGAAACACCATAGACTGCACAGTTGTCCTTGGCACAAGTGGCATTAAGGGGATGAAATCTGGAGTACATAGCCTAGTAAATTGACATTAGGCTGGTATATAGACAAAAACCTCAATTCCTTTTACTGACAGCATGGAATTGCCATTGTACATTTACCATGAAGTGATTTTCCTGCTGATGAACACAAATGTATTAACACTGCCACATGATACATGTTAGCGTATAAACTTACCATATTTTGGTGGCTATTGCTTTTTATGGTGGCTCTGTTGCTGTTGCAGTCTATGGAAATCTCTGGTCACTATAGAAATAGCACAAATGCCATCGCACAGAAATATAATATTTCCCTGTAGTCATTTTGAAGAATCAAAAAAGCTTTATTATTAAACAAAAAAAACATATTGTAGAGCTTTTCCTGCTGAGTAAAATACTGGTGCTGCTTGCAGTTGCTTTAGTCAAAAGTTATAACAGTTCAAATTGTCATGAAGTCAGAGCCAGATTTACATCACAGGTACTCTAGGCAAGGCTCTGTAGGTGCCCTTAGCTCTGCGCAAGACAACACCCATACTCCTCACATGACCCCACCCCCAGTCCCATCCACTATTTCCTGATGCAGAAAATACAATTGGCCTGTAACAAGTAAGGATAAAAAAGCAATGCGTTGGAGATCTCGCTAGCATGCTAGGGGTTAAATAGGGGTATAAAGCTTGTACAGCAGGATTGTGTAACGGTAGAACCTCTAGTATGGGAAGGGAGGCCTGAGTGGAGGATTCCCCAGAACAAGACTGAAGAAGGTCAGCCTCCACCAACAAAAGATTAGGGAGTGAGATGCTAGGGTGCTACGCTAGAGTGCCTATACAGAGTTGTACTGCGGCTAATGCCGGTTAAATGTGCTGGCCGCAAAGCCAGATTGGTCCCCTTCGGTTGAGCCAAAGGGGGCCCGCAATAACTCTGTATAGCCAAGCTCTACTACCTAATCCCCAGTGAGGATAATATCTAGAAAAGAAAGCAGGGTACTCACTCAGGTCTGGAGAGGTCGCTGAAGAACAGGAAAGGAAGACGCCACGCAGGATCCCAAACTGGCAGAGTAGTTATACCAATGCAGGAAGCAGGTGAGTAGACAGGTGACCAAGCCAGGTCATACACGGATATTGGTAATGCAGGATGCTGGAGAGTAGTCAAGGAACTAAGCCAGGTCATACATGGAATATCTGCTGGAAGACAGAACCACAAGGAGAGTCAGAAAACGGAGCCGGGTCATACACTGGATACCAAAGTACAGGCTAGGTACAAGGGGCTAGACTGGAGCAAGTCTGGAGGTAAGCCATGTCATACACAGGATACTCAAAAGGCTCTCTATACACAGAAAAAGGACGCTATACTAACGAGCACGACAGAAGATAGCGGAACCATTAATAGCCTCAACCCGGAAGTAACAGTGGCGTCCCTAGCGACACGAAACCAAGCTGTGACTAAGCGCAAAACGTCACAGCTGGCAGAAAGATGGAGAGAGCTGGCATCGCGAACAGCAGGACGGACAAAGGCAAGCAGACCCCGGATGTGACAGATTGAAATTGCTCTGACCACAACCACATTTCAGAATGTGGGTGAGACCAGCAAAGCTGGCACTGCTGCCCCTCAAAATTTGGAGCTCTACCGCTCTGCCTATTGGGAAATCCAGCCATGCATAAAGTAAAGTTGCTGTTACTATGACTTTCCATTTATAACTATAACCAGAGGCTCATTTCTCCCATAGAATGCAATCAAATAACTGTCTGGCACCAGGTGGCACTGTCACTAGAAATTTAATATAAAAAAAAGTTTGAACTAGTATTGGGAGTACCCTTGTTTTATTTAGCATGAAAAGTCATACAATATATATTATTTTTTCATAAAAAAGAAAATTATTTCTCAGTAGATGAGGTTCCTTTATTTTTATCAACGGGACAATCCGTTTTTCTCCCTTGTTACTGCCACTTTAAAAAAGAAAAAGTGTTTAGAGAGCTTTACAAGACCAACCAGATTTTGACTGTGTCAAATGTTGTCACTCAGTGTGAACTTTTCCCATGTTTTAATAACTTACTCTGAGAACCATGTGCAACAAATACACCTTTGTAGAATGTAGTCAAAGGTTATCACTCAACCTCTATCAAACTGGTTAGAGCACCATGAGTTCTTAATTTTAAGTAGACACGAGATGATAATAAAGCCCGAAGGTGTTAAGAGGTTAATTGTTATCCAAGTAGAAAAATTCTATGCAAGTACACAATTTAAATCTCCAGCGGAAGATGTAATCTCATTTTCTCTGTAAGTGATCCTTCCCATAAATTATCTCGTTCATCAGTAAAAGGTGTAAACTAATTACTCAGCTTTCTTCAGCAGCTGTGGAAGGATTGACCCCAGTTTCCTGCAAGTAGAATGTCTTTCTACTTACTGCATGACCCTATCAGAGTGGAGTTCAAAGGGAAAGGGATCAGTCTTAGGGTTGAATGTTAAAACAAACTGTGCCTTAAAGGGATAGTAATACTTTGTTGTATCTTTATTTTATTTTGTAGGCAATAAAAAACATGAAAAACGATATAAATCTTATCTCTCAAACATTTATGGTTTGAGAGATATTCACAAGCAAAATTTCCCCTCCCATCCCTTTTACCTAGAGTAAGCCATCTCTTCTCAGATGTGGAATCCAGTCTATAGACCAGACAGATAACAGAAGGGGACAAATGAGAACAATGAAAGCCCTGCCCCCCTTGACAAGTTTTTCAGGTTTTTCCCTTATCTTAATTGAAGATTGTCCCTCTCTGCAGTCTACCTGGGCACCTCCCTTCTGATCTGGCAGAGCAGTGTTACATCAGTAAAAGGGGCGGGAGGGGGATACTTTGTCATTGAATTACTCTTGAACTACAACTCTGACAGAATTGAAATAACACTCTCCAAAGTCCAAATACTATGATGATTAATTAGAGCTCCTTTTATTATGAAACATTACTATCCATTTAATTATTCGGAAAATGAACTGCACTATAGGGGACAACTAAAACTGTCTATTTATTGTCCTTGAATGCTAGAGAAGTCTGTAACGCATTGCTGTGAAATGGGATGGAGATCTCTCTATCATGCAAAGGGTTAAAGTTGACATGTCACCTCCTACACAACTTGGGCGCATTTGATAAATCAGTCAGAACTGCCTAAATGTTCTATTACACATTTGTTATGGGTAATAAAGATATACTTCTCAAGTAATTCTACTTTGAAAATGTTACCTAATTATGTCATTTTTAATATTGCCTGCAGTCACAGATACTAATGTGTGGTACTGTAGGCTAGTGTCTGCCTTCTGGCCATCTCCTTATGGAAAACCACTTCCATCTACCAGCTTTTAATATTGCCTGCAGTCACAGATACTAATGTGTGGTATTGTAGGCTAGTGTCAGCCTTCTGGCCATCTCCTTATGGAAAACCACTTCCTTCTACCAGCTTTTAATATTGCCTGCAGTCACAGATACTAATGTGTGGTACTGTAGGCTAGTGTCTGCCTTCTGTCCATCTCCTTATGGAAAACCACTTTCTTCTACCAGCTTTCCTGTCTCCCCTCATGATTAAATGCTGTCTATGCTTTTGCCCTATTTTTGCAGAGAGTACATTCATGTTCTCCATATTTATTCATATTCAGTAGAGTGAGAGCACAGTCTTGTGTCCATCTTCTCACTGTGTTTTGACAGCATGGAACAAGGGGCAGGGAGAAAAGGGTCTGGTTTTCACACAAGATTGGCAGGTTTGCAGAAAGAGAGAGAGAGGTGCCATTCATTACAACATAAGCAAGATGGCAGCGGTGCTCTCCTCATAATATGGTTCTCACTCAGATGTGAGATTTGAAGATGACAAAAGGGGTTTTGTGCATAAGAGCAAGTATGGCGGTCCTCGAAGAAAACAAATAAACCAATTATGGACAAGTTAAAAAGGTTACAGATTAACTTTAATATCCCCAGTTAACGCAATGGAAATGTCTGGAATTTTTTTAAGACTATCTCCATTTTTCATTTTGAGCTTATGGTCCTTTTAGTGACAATAAATTACAATAAAGAGTATATTGTATATGTATATTAGTACTAAACACAGATCATCAGATAATTATACCTCAAGGCATATTTAGTTTTACAGAGAAATAAAATCTACCTACATTTTTTTGCCTGGGTGACGTTTTATGCTAATTTCCTGCATATTATTCTAATTAGCCCTGTTTGATGGAGAACATTTCCCTTTCTGTGCTATTAAAAATTCCACTAGTGCGTGGGTTCAGTCTGGATTCATTCTTAGCACAGTGTGTGGTAATACTGGCCCAACTCACAAACTGATTATCAAAAAGGCCATCAGTGCCCCCCAACAAATAAGGTTAATTTCTCAAAAACTATTTGACTGTTGACTGTTTTGAGAGTTACAGATAGCATAACTTCATTTTGTACTACAAAGATTGTATTTTTTTCTTATTTGAATTAATTCATTAAAGACCAATTTCACTCAAAATGTTAAAAATAAGTACAGAATCCTCATGAAAGAGCTAGATGTGCTCAGAAACTCATTGATTGTTTTATTGTAATATTTTAAATATATTTTTGATATCTGATCCACTGTGTGTTCTGGAATTATTTTGTGGTTGAGTTACCCATACTGGGAAGGTTGATGTTGGCCTGATGCGATCATCCAGTTTGTTGGCAATACAAACCAGAAGAGTATTCATGTGAGTAGCATGACCAGTTTATACTGTTAAAGTGATAGTAATGTTTCACAATAAAAGCAGCTCCAATTAATCTTTATAGTATTTAGACCATGGAGAGTGTTATTTCAATACTGTCAGAGTTGTAGTTCAAGAGTAATTGAATGATAAAGTATCCCCCTCCCTCCCCTTTTACTGATGTAACACTGCTCACCTCAGAGCAGCATGACTGAACGGATGGATCGCTGAGAGGGACAATCTTCAGTGAGCGTAAGGAAAAACCTGAAAAACCTATCAAGGGGGGCAGGGTTTTCCTTATGCTCACAGTAAGAAGATTGCCCCTTGGGAGCTGTCTGGTCAAGAGTCCAGATTCACATCTGAGGGGAGACGGCTTACACTAGGTAAAAGGGGCAGGAGGAGAATATTTTATAATTTACCGTAAAATCTCTGGTATAATACGCATAATTTTACCCCACTTCACCTTATATGAAGTGGGGGGTGCGTATTATACACGAGAGTTAGGGTTTGCAGATACCTTCCCTCTTTCACCCGGGCCAAAATGGCTGCCAAGCCAAGACTTACATGGTTCAGATTTAACTCCCCACTGAAGTCCGTATCTCTTGAATTGATGGAAGGCAGAATACAAAGCTTCCCAGCGGGCGGCATGCTTCCATTTGCCGCCCGCTTCCTTCAGTGAGCTTTCAGGACCTTCTGCCTCCAGCCAATTGGATAGAGGCAGAAGGTCCTGAAAGCTCACTGAAGGAAGCGGGCGGCAAATGGAAGCATGCCGCCCGCTGGGAAGTTTTGTATTCTGCCTTCCATCAATTCAAGAGATGCAGACATCAGTGGGGAGTTAAATCTGAACCAAGTAAGTCTTTGTTTGGCAGCGGTTTTGTCCCAGGCGAGGGAGGGAAGCCTTAAAAAAATTTTTTAGCAAGGGGGAAAACAAGGGTGCCTATTATACATAGGCACTCTTGTTTTCCCCTAAAATCTTTGGTATAATATGCACCTGCGTATTATACACAGGTGCGTATTATACCTGAGATTTTACGGTAATTACTCCCTCACACTCTCCATGGTCTAAACAGTATGAAGATTAATTGGAGATGCTTTTTTTTTGTGAAACATTACTATCGCTTTAAGTTTATCAAACTCACTGAGAGCGCCCCTATGTATTTGTAGTTTTGTTGGCTTGTTTCTTTTCTCTTTTCACAAATCTGAGAATCAGTATTTAGTGGGGAGCAGCTGTGTGCAATGTTGATCTGTGTGGAAGCAGTTTACCAGTAATATCCTCCACATGCATATGTGCTACTGCTTCGATTTACAGTAGCCAGATGAATATGTGTGTACATTTCTATTGGATGCTATCTACTTCAATTCATTGTGATGTTATTACCATATGAGGCGCCCCCTCTTTTTTTTCAAAAAATTAGTACAGGCTAATTTGAGATTTTCTTAAGGAACAGTAGATAATCACGCAAGTAATGGGAAATGTAAATTTGTGAATAAACTGGCCAATTTAGTGTACAAACTAACTACTACTGCACTATATAAACCAGCAATTTTAACACTTTGAGTACCAGAGGGGTATCCAATGCATTGCAAAGCATTTACCTCACTGGCACTCAGATGGTTAACCTAGAGATAGGTGCTCTTTGCAGGCGCAGGGACACTGGGCTTACTATGACATCAAGCACAACTCAACATGTGGGTGTGGCCAACACAACTAAATTGCTCCTAAACATATGTCACCCTAGTGGCAAATTTGTTGGCATCTGACACATTGGAGGAGATTCACTAAGGTGTGATAAAGAGGTGATAAAGCAGAGCTGACTTAACCAGGGCCGGATTTACATCTCAGGAGCCTGTAGGCACAGAAAGCTGAAGCGCCCCCCCCCCCCCCCGCCAAAAAAAAAAAAAAAAGTTCAAAAAGTTTTGACTGAAATATTTTTCGATTAATCGGATAAAAAAAATGCTAATTTTTCATTATTTAAACTGATTTAATGAACAGTGTTAAAAACAAACAGCAGAATAAAAAACTTAACACATTAACATGTGTCATTGTTATTATTTTACTATGGGGTCTATGCACCTCTTTCTCCCCCCTTGTACTTCTCTCTCTCCCCCTTGTGCCTCTACTTCTCCCCCCTTGTACTTCTCTCCCCCCCTTGTGCCTCTATTTCTCCCCCCTTGTACTTCTCTACCCCCCTTGTGCCTCTCTCCCCCATGTACCTCTTTCTCCCCCATGTACTTCTCTCTCCCCCTTGTGCCTCTTTCACCCCATGTACTTCTCTCTCCCCCTTGTGCCTCTTTCACCCCATGTACTTCTCTCTCCCCCTTGTGCCTCTTTCACCCCCATATACTTCTCTCTCTCCCCCTTGTGCCTCTTTCACCCCATATACTTCTCTCTCTCCCCCTTGTGCCTCTTTCACCCCATATACTTCTCTCTCTCCCCCTTGTGCCTCTTTCACCCCCATATACTTCTCTCTCTCCCCCTTGTGCCTCTTTCACCCCATATACTTCTCTCTCTCCCCCTTGTGCCGCTTTCACCCCATATACTTCTCTCTCTCCCCCTTGTGCCTCTTTCACCCCCATATACTTCTCTCTTTCTCTCCCCCTTGTGCCTCTCTCCCCCATGTACTTCTCTCTTTCGCTCCCCCTTGTGCCTCTCTCCCCCATGTACTTCTCTTTCGCTCCCCCTTGTGCCTCTCTCCCCCATGTACTTCTCTCTTTCGCTCCCCCTTGTGCCTCTCTCCCCCATGTACTTCTCTCTTTCGCTCCCCCTTGTGCCTCTCTCCCCCATGTACTTCTCTCTTTCGCTCCCCCTTGTGCCTCTCTCCCCCATGTACTTCTCTTTCTCTCCCCCTTGTGCCTCTATCTCTCCCCCGTACCTCTTTTTCACTTTCCTGCACTAATGACAGCCGGAGCGCAACCACTCCAAACGCGGAGACGCCGCATGCAGCGTGAAGGGGTTTTCTTCCTCTGTCTGGGCGCCAGTTTTAAACTGGCCTCAGAACAGAGGAAGAAAATACCTGCACGCTCCACGCGGCGTCTCCGCGTTTGGAGTGGTTGCGCTCCGGATGTCATCAGTGCAGGAAGACAGCAGTATCCGGCGGCTGTGGGGCTGCTGGGCGGCACAAAAAAAAAAAGTGTAAAAAAACCAAAACGATCCCAATGACAGGCGCCCCTCTGTGGGGTGCGCCTGTAGGCAGATGCCTACTCTGCCTTATTATAAATCCGGCCCTGGACTTAACCAATGATATCACTTCTCCAGTTCCTATGTTAGTCTATGGAGTCAATTTGCTAAAATTTTGAGAACTTATGGAGATCTTAGTGTATAGGATCCTTAGAATAACATAGGAACTTGAGAAATAATATCACTGGAGAAGTTATTTCCATTTGATCACCTCTTCATCACTCTTTAGTGCATAACCCCCATTGTGAGTGCAAGTAGATGCATGTATTTTATCGCAGGCTAGCAATCTCACATCAAATCACGCACAGAAATGCATCATTCCCCTCAAATAAATGTTAAAAAATACATTTTCTTACATTATTGTAGTAGAAAGGTTACTGAAGAAACAGACAGAAAATTCATAGTAGAGTTTTATTACACTTTCAGTACAGTGCTTGTTTGTTACAGTTTTCATTCTGTTTTGTACTAAAACATTCAAAATCATCAGTCACACCAGGACGAGCATGGCTACATTAAAGTTTGGCATTTTATTAGATGCATCTGTCATTAATATTTTTTTTATCAATCAATACCAATCCTATAGTTGCTTAACTGTTCTAAGATGCTTTAGAAACGGCCTGTTTCTAATACTCAAACAAGAGATCCTTTTAATGTTCAGTCATTTTTATTTTTCGTAGAAACTTTGTGAGTCAATATATTATAGAAAATTCAATTATTTCTGTGGCTGCATGTAAGAATTCTGTGATTAGAAGTGAAAAAAGTAAAATACAGATGAGTGGCAAAATATCTGATGCGCCAGCTTTTAAGTAAAAGTAAAAAGGTAGTAAATTAGTTTTGTAGGTTCCTTGTTTATAACCATACATTAAAATATTCCCTAGATGATAAATGCAATGTGTGCCCTGACATTTCCTTTCTTTAGGTAGTCTGAAAGCTATATAGGTATGTCACTGCAAGTCAGCCTCACCTTGGTAATTGTCATACGACTCAGGAGGAAATTAATGCTGGAACAGAGTCCTGCAGAGGTCACATTTCTGTGTCCTTTTAGCTTCATCTAAGCCATGCAAGTTCCCAAGGTTGCATTAGATAGGCAAAACACTCATTCTTTTCTTTTAAGACTTAACCCATCGAATGCAAGAGATGTCTCCGACACATGAAGACATCTTCAGCATCCAAGGGGTTAACGTTTCTAAAATTTCGAAAATATCAACAACATTTGCTATATTTAAATGTATTCTCTTAATTTAAAAAAAATGCAGTTATATTGTGAAAAAATATTTATGGGCTTTTGTTAAACCTTTGAGTGCCAGAGGGGTACGCAATGCATTGCTCTGCAATGCGTTGCGTACCCCTCTGGCACTCAAAGGGTTTAAAATGAAAATCGGAATAATTATGATACAAACGAACTGCACTATAATGGGCAAATAGAAATTCCCATTAATTTAAATGGTGCTTTTAACCCACTTAGCACTAAATAAATCTCCATGCACTGTTTAGCAATGTGCTGGAGACTTCTCTAGCATTTAAGGAGTTAAAAGTCCTATTTAAATTATTTTTATTTGTCCATTATGACACAATTGGTTTGCTCCAGACTTCCGCCTCTTTTATTTGAAAATAGTGCACTAAGGCTATAAGCTGTGTTCAAATCACCATTGTCACTTACATGTGATGGCTTTGTATTCCTCCAGTGATCCATTATCCAGGGAGGAAGGGGGATTCTGGGAAATGTGGCAGAAGGCTGGCCTATTCTGGTGAACATGGGTTGGCCATTCATTGGAGGCTGTGGCGAGCAGCACAAAATCCCCCATTGTCCATGTGAAAGTTCTGCACTATGGCCTAAATGACACCATATAGATAAAGCATTATGAGATTCCTTCACGTACAGTATTAGTGCATGGAAACTGCAGCATACTGAAACAGCTTGTGTTCCTGTGTAGTAATCATTGGCTGGGTAAACAGCCTGAAGTGAAAGAATTATCTTTCTTCTGTGTCACTCCCCGGCATTTACACGGATATTGTCTTCTCCCTCCATTTGGGTAGGATCAATGAAAGACTTCAAAAGGAGTACCAAGAAGGACTTTCCTTGGTTTCTTTAGTCCTGCCTAGCTGGCTGCATTTCGTGTTGTTTTTCTCAGCTCCTTTATCTTATTTTTTGTTTTCTACTCTATTGTCTGGCTTATATGCTGCCTATCCAGGGACCGATCCCTGATGCCCCTGTATCCACACATAGAGTGCTGCACAGAGGAGGGGTTGTTTCCTAATGTGCATGCCTTCTCCTCTTTCCCCATGTATTTGTTGTGGTCAAAGAGGTTTGCCTCTCCCTCCTTCTTCCTTCATACCTCTCTGAATTGGTCGGTCACGTTCCGTGCATCATTTGCAGGCTCTGCATTCAGCTTCTGGGTCCACCTCCCTCCTCAAATATAAGAGGTGTTAGCCATAGGTTGGTGTGCAGTTTATTACTGCGATTCATGCCTTCCTTTCACTGTTACAGCTGACCTGGTTTACATGTTCTGGTTTTGTATGGACATGAATTCCACTGACAAAATGCACAACATTTTTTGTCAACCTTACATTAACTATGAGATTTCTCCTTATTTATGTTTTACAGCAGTGGAAAGCACACCACATTCTCACTTCCTGTAGCCATATCCTATATAATAATTTGCTAAGGATGTTTGTCAGAAGCCATCATGTGCAGTAGAGATGGCTGTGCACGCTGCAGTCATGTGCAATAGAGACTGCCCGCGCCGTGGCTGATACGGAACGGGGCGCTCCGAATTCAGACTGAAGTCCTCTTTGCGCACCTTCCTGGGACTGCTTGGTCCCAGGAAGGTGCGCAGAGAGGACTACGATCTGAATTTGGAGTGCCCCATTCCGTATTAGTCGCGGCACGTTCGGCCAGTCAGTCCCCTTATCTAGTCATCCATCAGGATAAAGTAGTCCTGAGGGAAAGTTCACCTTTCAGGAGCAAGGTTGTATGAGACTTTCACCTAAACAAGGATATTACTCTAACTTCCTGTTGTCCCAACCACAAAGGAAAAAAGGAGAGGCCGTTCCACAATCTAACCATTGTCAGAGCACTTACCTATGTCAAGCAGACTGAGGACCTTCGTAAGACAGACGGCATTAAAGTCTTCTGTTGCTAAGTGGATTACATATTGCATCAGAATGGCATTCTCAGGAGCCGGGTTGGATACTCCCCTTAATATCAGGGCCACATTTAAAAGCTATGTTTACATCATAGGCAAGGAAGGCAGCAGTTTCCCCTACAGAGAGTTGTAACTTGGTCTTCCGTATCCACCTTTATTAAAAACTATCAGCTGGACCTGCAGTCCTCAGCAGAGTCAAGCTTTGAGAAACATGTTCTTCAAGCCATAGGTCCTTCATAACCTGGTGGATCTTTTCTTGTTATCCCTGCAACTTCAGTGTCCTGATTTAGCCTTTTCCTCCCTCTGCTTGTCTTTTTATGGACCCAGAACTCACTACTTTTTGAAGTCCCATTTTAATGCTGGGGAGGGACACAAAAGAAAGAGGAACATTTATTTGCTTTTCGTCTGTGTCCTTCCACGGCATACTTTCACCTTAATCTACATATGTGTTATTTAACAGCTTTGCTAAAAGTAAACTGAGGGAACTCCTTCCTGGTGCTCTTTTTAAATTCATTCTTTTGTCCTACCCAGCTGCACTGATTTAATGCTGCACTGATATAATGCTGCACTAATATAAAGTTGCACTAATAAAACTAGTTTGAACAAAGACTTAGGGCGTATTCACACTAACAATAATAGGGCGTCAATGTTATTGTTGAGTTAATGTGTCAAAATAGAACATATGGCCATGTCCTACTATCAAGCTGCTCACATAGGCCACTACCACCTACCATGTAGACGTCTTGTAGCAGCATGCTGCAATTTCCTGGCCTTCAGTGCATGGACATTTCAGAAAGCAGGATCTGCATGGTGGTCTATGGAGCTGCCATGCATATTGTTCACATGCATGACCATGGAGGTTGTAATGCTCATCACAAACTTCAGTGAATGGATGGCTTACATAGGTTGGCCATGACTAACATCAAAAAAGATCAGCTGTCCTGGAAGATCCACAGGTTACCTGAACTGAGCTACATAGAAGTTATGAAGTAGCCATATTCTTACATATAAGCTGCCCAGGTCATTACTTTCAGGGCAGGATGTTTAACGAAATATGTACCTCACTGTACCCCATTTTGTCTCTCCTCTTCTCCCCCACTCTGTCTCCCCAATTCTCACTCTCCATTTCACTACTTTTCCCATACTGCTTCTTCCACCCATCTCTCCCCTTCTCTGTTTCCTATTTTCCACCCTCTACGTCTCTTGTCCTCTCCAGCACTCCTTTCGCCTCTATTACCCATGAATTGCAACACTCCCAGTTTCTCTAGCATACACTACCCAAGCTCCTTTTGTCCATTTCTTCCCATCCTACTGCCCACATCAGGACAAGGGCCCTGGGGAAACACATAGATACCTGCACAAGGATATTTAGGATTAGATTTTTGAGGTCTTAAAAAAGAAAAATACTTTTATAAAAGCTAGCTTGGGATAGAGGATATTTCACATATACGTGTTAGTTTCTCTTTCAATGACAACTCAAATGAATAAATAAAAAAATATACGTTAAAGATCTCTTTTTTATAATTTAATTCATGTTTGCTTACCTCTCACATTAATAGCTTTAGAAACATACAGCTCTTAGTGTACAGATCTTGCATGAGCTTCTCTTCATGACGTCTGGTGATGGGAGCTCTGGAGAGGCAGCTGATTAATTTTGAATGCTGAGACATCACACCCACCTGCACAGTCAATAAGAATGAAGCTGCTACCTGCAGCCTCAACACATGCTGGAGATAGGGCAAGAAACTTTGGTAGACCAATTAGGGTTATACGTTTATAACGCTGCTACTCCCAGAGGTGAGAGAGATTTGCTAAAAATAATTAAATTTTATTAAAAAAATTCACATTAGTTGCCCTTTAACCTGAGTGAATGCTAACTTCTATGAATCTCGACCAATAAAAACAGTTTTTTTTATTATCATTTATTTTTATTAATGTTTTATTATTTTTTCTGTTTCTTTTACCTTGTCTTGCAGTAAAGAAATAAAAACAATATGACGGGAGAAAAAGAGGCAAATCTGATTCTAGGCCTATAAAGAATAATATACTCTAAAACAGAAACAGCCAAACCTGTTCCTCAAGAGCTACCAACAGTGAATGTTTTTAGGATATCCATGAATGAACAAATGTAGACCAATTAAAATGACTGAGTTACTTCTTAGTCCACCTGTGCTGCAGCTGGGATATCCTGAAAACATGCACTGTTGTTAGTTCTTGAAAACCAGGGTTGGCTACCCCTGCTCAAACCCCAATCATAGTTCCCACTGGTGCCATCTTTCAGCTTGAACAGTGGGTTACATTGAGTACAAATGAATGAATGATATCAGAGGGAGATGCAAGTATGGTTGTGGGATATATCAGTTTCTGAATGTTGTGTCATATTTCTCCAATCTTCAAGCTTCCCAAGCCTAGGGTATAGCAGAAGGTGTCACATAACTGACTGAGAACAAAAGTTCATTATGTATATGAATGCATTTTAAGGCATTTGAAAGGAAAGATCACAAATGTTCTTAGTTTAAGAGAAAGCTATATCACGATTAAGAAGCCTCTAAACTGATTTTTTTAAATAAAATATGCAATTTCAGGTTCTTCTAAGAGTGTGATTTTGAATACTTACTGCTTTCAGAGTCCTGTCAGCAACCAGTGTAGTTGTATTAGCATAATATACCCAGAAAAAGAGAATATATGTATGTATATGTGTATAATATAGATTACAGATGTAGACCTACTATCCATGTATAACATTTTCCTAACTATCTGAAACCCTGTGTATTAAGTAAACAAACAGATGGCTTCATTCATTGAGTGCCAAAGAGGATCCAACACATTGCAAACCAATTTGTTGGATATTTCTCTGGAACTCAAAGGGTTAAGACCTGTTTCACACAGGTGGCAGAACTGTAACAGCCACCTGCAGTAATTCATTGGCCAGTGAATTTTCTCTCACCTCTCTCTCCTGAATTCCACCGTCTTTTGGAACACAGAGGACACATATCTTATGGCCATTTCAAGCGAGAGCCACTAAATATTGCTGGCTGGCACCAAGCAGGTTAACTATTTATTGTAGGTTATAATGCAAATATCAACCTCCAACAATTTTATTGAGAAAGTGCGTGCTTTGCAATGCTTTGGGTACCCCTTTGCCACTCAAAGGGTTAAGAGGCTGGTCCTGCTCTGTGTCCTTCCGCCAACGCAGTCATGCACTGTAGAGACTGCCCGAAAGCACAAAATGTTCCCAGCATAGAACTCCCAGCATTCCTACACCTCCCAACATTCTGTGCTCCCAGCATTCTGTACGTTCCGGCAGTCTCTACTGTGCAGGATGGCTTGTTACAAACATCCTAGCGAATTATTATATAGAATATATATATATATATATTCAACATGTATGTCGCTACCTGCCTGTTATGCTTATGAGAGGTACTTGATTGATTCTTTCCCCTGCATGAGTGTGCGATGCGGTGGTGTCCCGTAGATATTCCCACCGCACCGCGGCCGAGTCGGGAGTAACTCTTTATTAATTTCTATGTCTTATTTATATGTGCGCCTTGTCTTTCATAAGCCTACATGTGCATCGTAGGATCCGGTGTTAACTTTTGATGCGCTGGTTTGGTGTGGGTTATCCACATCGGCCAGCGTTGTGTTTAAGTGAAGTGGGCAGTATGTTAATGAGACATGGCGCTATTTGGCATTTTCTGACGTCACGGACGGCAGGCATCACCACGAGGACGCTAATTTTGGCGCTCTTGTGGCGTGAACCGACGCTGTTCGTGAGGTCGGTATATCTTTATAAATATCTCTAATTGGGTGTCCCGTTTCCCTGTTAGCCCTGAGGAAGGTCACTAGTTTGACCGAAAACGTTTGGCAAAGATTGCATTCAAATATATGGATTAAATCACGTTTTCTTCTTCACAATTTCCTGTGTGCTGTCTCCTTGGTCTAAGGACATGCCTGGGCTAAGTGTATTTATATATTCCTTAAGTTATTTATGGGACGTGCACCTACTGCCATTTATGACCATATAGTGTGCCACTGTATTACAGATTTCTTTATATATATATATATATATATATATATAGAGAGAGAGAGAGAGAAAGACAGACAGAGAGCAGACAGACAGACAGACAGACAGACAGACAGACAGACAGACAGATAGATAGATAGATAGATAGATAGATAGATAGATAGATAGATAGATAGATAGATAGATAGATAGATTTATGTAGCTATGTATACACATACATAGTAACAAATTATGTGTGCATATTATGAGGGATATGTACTAAAGAGAAAATGAGCATTTCTTTGTGCAACATGGAGGGGTGATTCTGCTCTTTTCCCTGTTCTTAGGATTTAACCCTTTCAGTGACAGATGGGTAAGCAATGCATTGCATACCCCTCTGACATTGAAAGGGTTCATAACCATTTCAGTGCATTGCTGGAGAGAAATTTGCAGATATCTTCTTGCATCCCAGCTGAATATGAATTCACTGTTGATCTATTGCTGGGAAATTTTTGTGTATGTGCCAGTTTCATTTATTTTTTTTATGTCCAGAAACACAAATGGACTGGAAAAAATGTCTATTGAAACATTTTCAAGCCAGTATTTATGTTTTTATAAATATGATCATTTTTCACACAAAATTGTGTGAATAGTTGCAAGGATTTTCTTAAGACTAGTCTCAGCCTTTAGTAACTCACATCCTTAGGGATGATCAATCAGAAGTGAGAAGAGTTTGAGTGACAATCCTCAAATAAGAAAAGACCCTGCTAGACACCAGGTACACTACATTTTTTTTGCAGAAGCAGAGGAGCACCTTAAGAACCTAGCTCTCAGCCCAACCTGATTTAACTGGGCCCAGGGTAATCTCTTTGGAAAGAGGAGAATCCTCTCTTTCAAAAGAAGATAGTCTTATAATTTTAGATGATGTCATGATCAGCTCATATTTTAACAGTATAGGATGGGAGGAGAAGAACTCTTAAAGATTTCCATTCATGACACCCTTTCCCCTTGAAGCTATAAATTTGGGGATACCCTTGTTTGAAAGAGGGGAGTCCCCTCTTTCAACCAAGGGTATACTTTAACATATACTTGTTGGTGATCACAGTTCACAGGACATGAACAAAATACAAATAGTGGGAGCAGAAATTCAGTTGCATAGAAATCCATAACATTTCCACCTTCTCAATAACCCCCAAAAATGTCCAGACAGTTTATGCCTATGCCTGAGACATCCTGCAATGATTCGGACTAAGTCTATGTAGTTCTATGGCTATCAGTGCAATGGGACAACAAGGCTGGGACTTGGAGGCCAGTATGTGTGATTCTATGGCTACCAGTGCAGTGGAACAAAGCCGGGGGTCAGTATGTGTGGTTTTATGGCTACTTTGGATAATGCTGGGGGTTAGTATGTGTGATACTATGGCTAACACTGCAGTGGGAAAAAGCGGGGGGTCAGTATGTGTGATTCTATGGGCAGTGGTGGGCAAAACGAGGTACTCCATCATTGCCTGACAGTCATTAGCTGGTGGGGAGTGACAGGAGTTGTAGTCTGGCAGCAGCTATATGTTCTCACATTACCCATTCCTATGGCTATCTGTTCAGTGATACAAGACTGAGGGGATCAGTATGCGTGGTTCTATGGCTTCTTCAGGACAGTGCTGGTGGGGAAGAAGTCAGTATGTGTGATTCTATGGCGACCATGAGGCAAGTCTGGGGGTCAGTATATGTGGTTCTCTGGCTACTGGGGCAGTGTGTCAGTACAGTGTGCAACAGAAAAATGGCACTTTTCATGTGAATTCCTGCATAGGGTGAATTGTGTGTTTTTCACACTTTTCTCTTTTGATGCAAAAGTTTTCACTCATCCCTAGTTGAAGGATGGCTCCTAGAGAGCTCCTATGAAACCTCCTACTGCGCTAAAAATATTAAAGTGTGCCCTTTTAAGAAAGCGGGGAGTCCGCTCTCTCATTCAAGGGTACACTTTAAGCCTTCGAGTGCCAAGGGGTGAGCAATGCATTGTTTTACTAAGCATTGCTTACCCCTCTGGAACTCAGAGGGTTAACAGTGTAAATGTTGGGTGATCTACTATTTCTTCAGAACGTTTCTTGTGCTCTATTGCAACAGTATAATGTCTGCTCACCAATCACACCAATAACACATATTACCATGGACAACCTAAACACTGCCATGGTCTGCACCTTTCCCATACCTGTCAATAGAGCATGTGAGGGATCATATGGGTAGCTACCTGGAACCCTTCTGCATCCAACCTGCAAGATCTGCGTGCCCAAGTTGCTTGCCCATGTTGATGCTGCATAATTAACATTCTCCAATAAACGGGGACTAACATTATCCAACAAATTATCTTTTTGATGGTTAGGTTCATCATCTAATCACCTGCATCAACTCCTGATGTAGAACTTCTCAGCACTGCATAAAACATTCTGATTTGCACTTCTTTATCTCTATTTTTATGTTTACCTCATACACATATGAGAATCTTGTATCGGCTTTGTAGTGTTGCAATTTCAGTGTTGTCTTCCAAATGTAAAAACCCTTTCATTTTGATTGGAAGATAGAAAATGTACATTGGGATTGTATTAATTTCATTATCATTAGCATTTTATAATAACAGTCCAATCAGAAACTTGCATTTTTTACTGGTCAGATGGAAACTCCCTTGCAGCCATTGGGGGTTTTGTACAAATCTACCACTCCCATTGGCGTTACCCTCGAAAAGTCACTCTGTTGGATCAGACAGAAGATGGACCCACTGGGCAGAAGAGGGATTCAAGGCAATGAGATGATGACATGGTTTCTTGGCCCTGATTCTGGAAGTAGTGATGTAGGTAGAAAGGACTCAATATATCAGGACTGGTACCAGCACAGGAATAGAGAGAAGGCGGAGAGTATATAAGCACCTTCTCACTTGCCAGCAATAAATCAGGTTTGCCAGGGAACCATGGGATAGCAGAACCCAAAGCTACTACAGAAAATCTTCTAGAGAGCGATGCTGGGTTTGTAGATTGTGAGCAATGCCATCTGCAAGTGCTGTGTCAACTAGCAATAGTTAAAGCTGTCAAATAGCCAGAACCAGTTTAGCAGGATCCAAATCAACAAACACAATCTAGGTCTGGAGCACAGCAGAGGTATGCGCAAGCTGCAATCAAGTGAAGTCATGGACAAGACAAGGTCACACAGGAACAGGGAAAAAAAAGCTCTGGGAAGCTATTCAGTGTAAGCACTTTAGATGCTCGCTGCAGTGCTAGTGAGGCTGCTAGATAAAGGCCTTACGTGTATGCCATTAAGAGTAAAGGTAATTCCTGAGCAGCAACGAGTGGAATGTGTGTTCTGAACTACAGGTAATAGCAAAAAAGCATCTCTGGGTTCAGGTTCTCACATAAACGCCAGCAGCTGCACTATGGGTTATGCACTGGAGTGTATGATTTCTTTAGTGCATACCAGTAGACAAACCCCTATCAATAATATCTTAACACTAGGAAGCCCCAAACTCCTCCTCAATAGCATGAACACAGAAATGGACTAAAGGGATGTACATTTTCTCTGTTTCTGTTAGAACATCACATTAAACAAGGTATGGAACCTTCAGAAATGCCCATACTTTTCCCCTTTGCCCTAACCTTAGTGCAAGTGGCTTCAAGGGGAGAGTTCTCTGTGTTAATAGCTTAGTAAATTAGTTTTAAACCAGGATAGGACTAGAAAATCTATTCAAGCACATGGTTTAGTGTGGAATCATATAGTGCACCCCCATTGGAGGAAAAAACAGATTTTGCATTACCATCCTATGAACTACAATTTTTGTAATGACATTTTTGGCAATACTGTACTTTTTTAAGTAATGGATACCTTTCTAGCTGGGAACAATACTGAGATTTATGACAGTTGGTTTCAGTACAGATAGGATGTTGATCCAAGAAAATATATCCAACTGCCTTTTGAAGTCAGGAAGGAATTTTTTTCCACTTGGGGCTTAAATTGAAATGACTTCAGTAGGGTTTTTTAGACCAGCAAGAGTGATATGATAAAGGCTGAACTTGAGGGAAATTACTTTTTTCAGCCTTATCAACTAAATTACTATGTATTTAGTAAAGTATGTGTTAAAGTGGACCTTTCACCTGGAATGATGTTACTTATTAGAAAACTTCATTCAAAACTGCCTATATGGCATGTTAACCAAAAATTCAACATATGTATAGTTTATGAAATATTCACACTTTTATTTTTGCAAAAAGTAAAAGTCTCCTGGTGCGCTTAATTAGCATTTGAAACATCACTGAAATCTTTCATAGGAAATGTCACTGAATTAGCTTCTTTAGCATATGAGATGTCACTTTAACACCTTAAGGACCCATGACGGTCCTGGACCGTCATGGGTTGCAGTCCCGTTAAGGACCCATGACGGTCCAGGACCGTCATGGCTTAAATGATAGCAGCGTGCCTCCGTGCACGCTGCTATCATTAATTCCAGGCTGAGACTGAATGCTCCGAGACCGGGGCATTCAGTCTCAGCCCTTCTTGCCTTTGCTGGTTCATGCGATCGCTGTTCCAGCGATCACATGTACCGGCAAAGTGACAGACACAGACAGCAAAGAAAGCATGCTGTCTGTGCCTGTCAAGTCTGCCTCTGGCTCCGTTGCTATGAAAGTAACGGAGACAGAAGTAGACAGGAGACACCTAGTGGTGAAAGAAAATACAGCAACTAGGGGTATTAACCCCTTCACTGCTGGTGCCAAAGGCTTGCTAAATGCAGGTCAATTTCTGACCTGCAATAATTTTTTTTTTTTTAAAACACAAAACACTTTATTTTTTTTTTTTTAAATAAAATATTTTTGTAAAAAAAAAAAATCTAATTAAACAAAAGTGTAAGTGTGATTGTTGTGGAGCTATGTAATACACTTATATACACCGCCAAATGTCACGGATAAAAAGTGTCAAAATAGGGTGGGAAAAAGGGACATGGGGATTTTCACCCAGGGGGGACAGTGGCTACTTTAAACTGTGCATTTTGTAGGTATGACTGACTGGTCATACCTTTCATGCAGTCTCCATAAAATTTTAACCCTTTGCGCCCAATTGATCCAAAGAGAAAAACCAAAAATGATGTTTTTTTTTACATTTTTTTTTAATTTTAATAAAGTAAATGGTGGGTTATCCATATAAGTAGGGTATCAAATGAAAGCCCTATTTGTGCTTAAAAAAACAGTATATAATTTATGGGGGTGGAATAAAAGACTTAGAGGGAAAACATTGCTGAACAAAGATATAGTCAAAAAGGTCAGAACTGCTCCGATCCTTAAGGGAAAACAACCTCAGATTTTCCCGGTCCTTAAGGGGTTAAAGTTTAATTAGAATAGGAAACATCACTTGTACCACACAGGTACCACAATTAGCATATGTTAGCAATTAGTACCAAGTATGCTGGGCTTCTGGCTAACATTACACAGAAATTTTCAAATACGCGAACTTGAATGAAGGTGATAGGTTCACATAAAGGGAAATATGCCTTGAGTAGCATCAATTTGTAAGGAAGTAGAAACAAATATTAAAGCGGAACTGTCACCGTACACAACATGATACATGATAAATAGTACAATGCGGGCAGTTTTACCTACTAAATAATTTCACTGGAGGTGAAACTATAGCCAGCATCTTCAGCAGAGACGAGGGAGAGCGCAGCCATCTTTCCTCTGTTACAGTGATCTCCCCGTCATCTGCCTTCCCCTTTTCTTCCAGAAGTACGTCTAAACAGCTGCCTGCAGGCAGCAACGATATGAAGGAGCAAGTCGGGCAATTAATACACAGTAAAAGGCAGCTGTTTAGAAGCAATGCTGGAGGAAATGGGAAGGTGGTGGTCAGCATATAATGCCACAGGCTTGCCTGCCAGTGCCTCAGGCATGCTGTATAGTGAATTTATTAAAGTGCCGTTCAAAAAAATAGACCAAATTGTTAAAAATATTACACAACTTTTTATGTGATTTTTTTACTCCCATGCTCATATGGTAGCAAGTTGTTCTAAGGTGATAGTTTCCCTCTAATTACCTAGTAATTATTTTCTTGGTTGGCAGAGTTTAGGTCATGTCAGACGTATCATGTATCTTCAGGTCTTCTAAGCAATATGGTTTTTGAGTAAGATTAATCATACTCTGCTTGCTCTGCGCATGTACATACACAGCAATATGTTTATGAGAATAAGCAGCTTCACTACAGGGTTTTCAGAAGGGAAGAAGATTGCCCCAAGACCCTAAAGAGTGAGAAACACTCAGCAAAGAGAAAAAAGAAGATGCTCTTAAAGGGATAGTAATACTTAAAATGTAAAAACAAATATGTTGTAGGGTTTATCCCCCTGAGTAAAACAAGAGTACTCCCACTGCTGAAAGGTGTTTCATTCAAAAGTTATTAATTTTCAAAGTTGAATTTTTTAGGTGTAATATCACAGTGGCCTGAAATTGTATAGTGGCGCTGTTGCTACACGATCCTATGGACAGCTCTGGTCCTGGGACCATAATTCTCCATAGGATGGTGTAGCAACAGCGCCACTGTACACTTTCAGGCCACTGTGATACTGCACCTAAAAAATTCAACTTTGAAAATTAATAACTTTTGAACGAAACACCTTTCAGCAGTGGGAGTACTCTTGTTTTACTCAGGGGGATAAACCCTACAACATATTTTTTTTTACATTTTAAGTATTACTATCCCTTTAATATCACCCAGCCCCTCAGGAAAACACCAGTGTAGAGATTATCAAGGCAATACCTCATTATTTTAGCACCATTTTTAGGCCACTTTCATCAGGGTAAAATGGAAAATCTGTAAGGAGGATTACAAGTCTGTCCCCTTAAAGGGGCCTGGCACATTTTTCAATTGGCCCTCCCTGCCATATAAACAACCAAAACAAATGCAGCCGAATGTTTCTGGAAAAAAGTTTCTAAAAAGAATGAGAACACAATCTCAACTGTTTTACTTAATATTCAATTTTCAAAATTAACCACCTGGCTGCTATAAAGGTCTCTAACATGCATGGGGTGACCAAATAAAACAAAAACTATTTTGAATATTCTCCTATAGTATAGAACATGCAAATTTATATTTTAGATTCCCTTCCAAAAATGTTATATTTCATATGTAAATTGTTAGCTCAAATATATCTCAGTGCAGAAAGGCAGCAAATCCTTTTCTGCAAATGGAAACACATAGGAGAGAAATATGAGCGTTGCATTGTGGGGCGTTGTGCTTGGCATTGATATGAATAGTTGTGTGTGAGCCATTTTCTCTGTTATTTTTCTTGGATGCGAGTTCTGCCAAAGAGACTGATCTATTGAGTAGGACAGCACTAATTTTGGGACAAACCAGCTGCACCATAGGAGACTAAGACACATTTCTAAAGTGCCTGTTGATGTTAACCCTTTGAGTGCCAGAGGAGTACACAACGCATTGCTCTGCAATGCGTTACGTACCCCTCTGGCAACCAAAGAGATTAATTGGGCTTATAACCACTTGAATGCAAAATAGGCCTTCATTGCATTGCAAAGCAATGTGTTGGAGACCTCTCTAGCATTGTGTTCCAGAGAGGTGTCCAATGCATTGCTTAGCATTGCATTGGGCATTCTTCTGGCACTCAAAGGGTTAAACCAATGACAATTATTTCTTTTCCTGTTTGATGCAGTTCAGCATACCATGAACATTAAAAATGAGCAGACATTAAAAATATTAACCCTTAACATTTCCCAAATAAATTCTTGATGATAGGTCCCTGCTTTTTTTACTCATGAGATGTTCCTATCACTCCCAAAGGAAACCCTTTGAGTGCCAGAGCGGTACGGAACGCATGGCAAAGCATGCGTTCCATACCCCTCTTGCACTCAAAGGGTTAAAGGGATAGTAATAGATCCCAATAAATGGAGATCTGATTAATTTGCCTAGTTTGTAGTCCAAGTACAGCTGTGTATCAGTATTATCCGATCTGTAGTTCATGAGAAATGTAATGTAATTATAAAGGATCCCCTTCCTGTCCCTTCCACCTTCCTCATGTCACGCTGCCTCTCATGCCTGTCCGGATGGAGCTCAGGGAGGGACAATCTTCAAGGAGATTATGGAAAAGCCTGCTCTCACTTGTCACAGAGGGAAGGGTTTTCCTTATGCTCACAGCATGAAGATTGTCCTTCACTGTGAGCTGTCCGGTCATGAACGCATTCTACATCTGAGGGGAGGCGGCTAAAAAAGGTAAAAGGGGAGGGAGGGGACACTTTATAATTACATTACTCCAGAACTACAGATTGGATAGTATTGATACACAGCTCTACATGGACTACAAACTAGGTAGATTAATTGGAGTGCTGTTTATTGGGATCTATTACTATCCCTTTAACTCCATAATGACAAAGGACTTACTAGGCATGTCCTGCAAAAACTGTCACCTAGTAACAGAGGACGTACCTGGTAAGTCCCAGAAGTAGTACCAGAAGTCTGGGTTCCCGTGCGGCTGCACGCCATTCGCGGAGTCCGGAATCATATAGTAAAAAAAAAAATTTTCTTAGATGGGCGTTAAGGTGACAGCCACGTCTGTCACTAAGGGGTTAACAGGCAACAATTTAGAGATCCCTCTGTTTCAACATACACACAGGAAAAGTAGGAATTCTTCCTCTGCATTCATAGTATAAACACAGGGCTGGATTTACATTCCAGGTGCTCCTAAGCAAGGCACTCTAGGTGCCATTATCTCTGCCCATGGCCACACCCACTGTTCTTACATGACCCCACCCCCAAGCTCTCACAAACACACACACACACACAGGGTTCCCTGGTACATTTGCAAGGAAGCTGAGATTGCTTTGGCCACCCCCATCATTCAGAATGGTGGTGTGGCTTGCACTGCTTAGGTGCCTCCCCTCAAAACTTTGAGATCTTGGTAGTTGCCTATTCTGCCTATTGGAAAATCCGGCCCTTTATAAATGGTACCAATTTAGACACTAAAGAAGCAGTAAATTGATGCAGATCCACTGGACTCTCTCACGATAAGAATTTGAAACTTTACCCTTTGACCCAGAGATTTGTGACAAGTCTCAAGGTCAAACCCTGACAGTTCCCAGGAATATACAGCTGCCTAATGAAGCTGATGTTCTAAAAAGAACTGGGTGATTCTAGGGCAAACCAACTGCACTACAGGGGACAAATACACGTTTCCAAAAATGGTAATTGATTTAAATGGGGCTTTAATCCCTTCAATGCTAGAGAAGTCTCCGACACATTGTGAAGCAATGCGTTGAAGACCTATCTACGAATCTAGGGGTTACAGACCACATTTAAATCAGTGGGAATTTAGATTTTTCCTTATAATGCAGTTGGTTTGTCCCAGAACTGCTAGAGGTCTTAGTATATCAGCTTCAAAGACTTTCTGCTTAAAGGGCAGAGCTTCCTTGTGCATTTGGCAAAGCCAACAGGAGTAGCAAAACTTTGAACCTTATCAGTGAAAAAATCACTCTCAGACCTGGATTTAGTAAAAAGAAAATGTTGTATCTCCCCTAACACCCAATTTATAATGAGGGAGACAGGATTTATAGTACTCCTGGTGTTTCTGCATTAGGTAATTTGCATACTTTACAGAGCCAAGAAAATCTCCTTAGAATTTTGAGACAGTGCACTTCTCAGTTATTGGAATGTCTGATGATATCAAAACACACTGTTCTTTTCTTGCTTTCTGTTTTATATGTGCACTGATAATCATTTTAAAGGAAAACTGTCATCTCATAATTTCTTTATATATATTTTATAACATGTCCTAAGCAATCATAAACTGCATCTGATTATGTTTATTTATTTATTTATTTATTTATCGTAAATGCATTTTACCAGGAAGAATACATTGGGGGAGATTCATTAAACGGTAATGAAGAGGTGATAATGTGGAGATAACTCTAGAGTTGAAGAAATCTTATATCTGAGGGTCCAGGGTTCAAGTCCCTGTTCAGGTGGCTTGTTTTCAATTCTCCACATCCCTGCAACCACTTCTCAACCTCATCCTCACACTTACTTGCCCTGACAACACTACTGCTCTATACAACAGCACTCTCACAACAGCCCTCGACACAATGGCACCTGCAACTCCACGCCACCCACGCACAACCCCACTACAACACTGGCACACAAGACAAACGCAATACCTCCAAAGGTGCGCATGCACTGCCGAAAGGCACTGGAGGAAATTGCGCTCCACAGCTGATTTCATACACTACAAATTAATTCTCCGTTCATATAGCTTTGCCCTCTCCCTGGCCAAACACTCATACTTTTCCTCTCTAATTTCTAATCTCTCCTCTAACACGAAACGCCTTTTTTATCCTTCAAATCTCTTCTACACCCACCAACACAAACACCTTCCACTAACTTCTCTGCCAAAGATCTTGCCACCCACTTCAAGGACAAGATCAAATCTATCAGACATGGCATTTCATCACTCCCACCCCCACCCAGCCAGCCCAGCCCTGTCACCTCTCCTACATACACACTAAGCTCCTTCTCACCCGTCACCGAGGATGAAGTTTCCCTTCTCCTCACTTGCTCAAATCTAACCACATGCCATCTCGACCCAATCTCATCTCATCTCACTCAAGAACTCTCCCCTCTACTAACACCAATCCTTACTCATGTATTCAACTTCTCCCTCTCAACCAGCACCTTCCCATCCTCTTTCAAACGTGCACTAATTACACCGATCCTAAAGAAACCCTCCCTGGAACCAAACTCAATGTCAAATTACTGACCAATTTCTCTGCTCCCATTTGCCTCCAAGCTCCTTGAGCGTCTCGCATATAATCAGCTCACTATATTCCTCTGCTCCCACTCCCTGCTAGTTCCCTTGCAATCTGGATTCCGCCCTCATCACTCCACTGAGTCTGCCCTCACTAAAGTGACCAATGACTTGCTCTCCGCCAAGTCAAAAGGCCACTACTCCTTACTCATTCTCTTGGACCTGTCAGCTGCCTTTGACACAGTAGCTCACCCACTCCTCCTCCAAGCCCTCCACTCCCTAGGTCTCTGTGACACTGCTCTCTCCTGATTTTCATCTTATCTCTGCAACCTCTCCTCCAGCATTTCCTACTCTGACTCCACTTCTCCACCCATTCCACTGTCTTTTGGAGTGCCTCAAGGATCAGTCCTGGGACCCTTGCTCTTCTCAATCAACACCGCATCCCTCGGAAAACTAATCAACTCCCTTGGGTTTCACCATAATCTCTATGCTGATGACACTCAAATATATATTTCCTCCCCGACCTCTCCTCTTCCCTCTTGTCCCGAGTATCTGACTGTCTGTCTGCTGTGTCTTCCTGGATGTCCTCCTGTCAACTCAAACTTAACCTTGGCAAAACTGAACTAATCATCTTCCCTCCCACTACAACCAGCCTTACCCCAGATATTACTCTTACCATCAACAACACTACCATCACACCGACCCCTACAACTCGCTGCCTGGGGGTCACATTTGACTCTGCCCTATCCTTCATTCCTCACATCCAGTCAATCTCCAAATCATGCCGCCTCCACCTCCGCAACATCTCTAGAATCCGATCCTTTCTCACACAAGACACTACCAAAATTCTAATCTAAACACTCATCATGTCCCGTCTTGACTACTGTAACTCTTTACTAATTGGCCTTCCTCTTACCCGACTAACTCCACTACAGTCCATAATGAACTCTGCTGCAAGACTAATCTACCTCACTCATCGTTTCTCTAACACCAAACCCCTCTGTCAGTCCCTACACTGGCTCCCGTTAGCATACAGAATTAAATTCAAAATTCTGGTGCTTACTTATAGAGCCCTCACTAACACAGTACCTCCCTATATTTCATCTCTCATTTCCAAATACTCTCCCTCTCGCCATCCTCGCTCTACACACCTTCTGCTCTCCAGAGTTCTTATCACATCCTCCCACTCCTGCCTACAGGACTTCTCCCGTGCTGCACCTCAGCTCTAGAATTCCCTCCCCCGCCCCATCAGACTCTCCCCCAGCCTTCAGATCTTCAGAAGCTCCCTGAAGACTCACCTCTTCAGGGACGCCTATCAACTGCCTCCATAAACATTATCACTAAGAATCACCTCTTGCCTGGACCACTGCACTCAACAGCACTTCTCACTCCCACCCACTGACTGGCAGTTCATGTGGCAGGAGACACTTACACCCAATAGCACTTACTCCTTCTGTGTCAAACCTACCTTCCTCTAAACTGTAAGCTTTCACGAGCAGGGTCCTCTGATCCTTCTGTTCTCCACAGTTGATTGTACTATTTAATACCTCTGTATGTCTATTCCTAATTGTAAAGCTCTGCGGAATTAGTTGGCGCTATATAAATAAAGATTAATAATAATCATAATAAATGCATATGCTCCATAGAATAATATAGGAATTGGAGAAGTGATAAACGAGAGAAGTCATCACCACTTTATCACCTCTTTATCAACGCCTAGTGAATCTCCCCCATTGAGATTTTGCTTGTTATCAAGCATGTCTTGGAGAGGATTGACAAAACAAAGTAACACATTCATACTCAAATAGAAACAAGAAAAATAAAGTAACACATTAGCATTTACATACAGTTACATGTTTTAAATACAAATAAGCAGTCATTTTTATGGATTTTAAACTGGGAGGTTTGATTTTTTTTCTGGCAGTTTATTCCAGACTTTCTGAGCATAGCTGGAGAAGGCAGAATGACCAACTTCTTTGTTGAAGTGTATTACAGTCTGAGAGTTGCTGGCAATGTAACAGATGTTATAGGAAGCATGAAGTGCTGGAGTGACCATACTACTCAGGTATTGCGGTAGCTTTCCAGAGAAGTGATTATAAACTAGACAGAAAAGTTGAAGGGTAAGTGTGGATTTGAGTGTTAGACAATTTATCTCTTTAAATATATCACTGATGGGTTGAGTAATTATTTTGTATAACAAAGCAGCATAATTAATTGTATAGTGTTGGTTTCAAAAAGATGGATTTGTGGCACAGAAGCATATACGTCATCCATGTAGTTGACGATTGGCATTAACATCTGTTGCATAATATGTTTTCTTTCCAGGAGACTTAGGGGTAGGTTTAAAGGCAGCCATTAAAACAGCCGCTAAGTAAAAAAGGCACATCAGCCGCAAATAATACATGAATTACGGCGGATTTAAAAGTAAGTCTACAAGAATAGCTATCGAGCGTAGGCACAACAAAAACACGTAAAACAAAAACATGCATCGCGCCTTTTTCAGCATCACCGTGTGTCCCAAACACCCGTTAAAACACAACTTAAGTCAAAATGTAACATTACGGCTGGCGTTGGCTAGCAACCCTGATAGATGCACAAACAAAATTCAAACCTACATCCAATCCCAAGGCCCCAAAGTAGCAAAAATGTTCAAATACACCTATATATACACCCCAAAATAACGGTCACACCTTGTCTGTGTTTCGAGTTTTGGCGAGCTAGATCACAGGACCCAGGAGCGGAGGAGAGCGCTTAGAGTGAGGGAGAGAGGAGCTTACATTGGAGGTAGAAGGAGCTTTTGGAGTTTGGAGAGAAGAGCATTGCACCTAAATAAACACATATCACTCTTTTGCACATATCACATACACCCATACAAACACACATACACATACATACAGAGAGTCTTTTTTTTTTCATAACAATTTACACATTTTTAAACTTTAATTTTACAATGTGAATCTGAGTGAAAGAGTGTGACAGAGAGTGAGTGGGATCGAGTGTGTCTGTGAGGGCCTGTGGGAGTGCCTGGGTGTGAGTGGGCGAGTGATGGCCAGAAGAGAGGGGTGGGGAGAGTAGTGAAGGAGGAGGAAGGAGAGCAGGACTTCCCTGTTGAGAGTAGGGGTGATAGATCCACAGGGTGGATGGGGAGGCAACCCAGAAGAGCAGGCACACAGAGAACAGGGACTGAACCTGCAGTGAGATGAGGGGTACATGGTAGGGACCACCACACACAGGCAGGGGCAGCGCAGGCAGAGCAGTCTTGTTCTGACTCTTCGCAGGCCAGAGGTGAGGATCAGGGATCTCCGTTATACTGAGGAAGAGAACAGGGCCCTCATGGAGGCTGTGCTGGAGAGGGAGACCATCCTGTTCCCGAGGGAACAGTCCTATCCCTCAAACCCTCGTGCTTAGACAGATATTGCTCTGTGTGACAGATGGAGATTTCACTCATTTGACCACACGGAGGCTCTTCAGCAGAGCCAAAATTGCACCATTTAGAGATAAATACTTTACTGGAATGGTCTAATAAGTGCGCCTGGTTTGCAAGTCCACTCCCTGGAACATCCCAATTAAGTATTAATCTTTAAATGGCACATTTTTGACTCAGCTGAAGAGCCTCCGTGTGGTCAAATGAGTGAAATCTCCATCTGCCACACAGAGCAAAATCTGTCTAACCATGAGGGTTTGAGGGATAGGACTAACATCAATACACATCTTTTTCCAATGACTACAATATTAATCAAGGTGAAATTAACCATTGCTATCCCGTTAAAGGGATAGTAATACTTAAAATGTAAAATGAAAAATATTTTGTAGGGTTCATCCCCCTGAGTAAAACAAGGGTACTCCAACTGCAGAAAGTTGTTTTATTCCAAATTTATTACAACTGAAATTTGAATGTTATTGGTGCAATATCAAAGTAGCCTGAAATTGTACAGTGGGGCTGTTGCTACACCATCTCATGGACACCTCTGGTCCCGGGACCATAAATCTCCATAGGATGTTGTAGCAACAGAGCCACTGTACAATTTCCGGCCACTGTGATATTGCACCTAAAATATTCAACTTTCAGCTGTAATAACTTTGGAATAAAACACCTTTCAGCAGTGGGAGTACCCTAGTTTCACTCAGGGGAATAAACCCCAAAAAATTATTCTTCTTTTCACATTCTCTGTATTATTATCCCTTTAAACCTATCATGGCTAGGTTTACTAATCACACCATCTCATTTCTCCACATAGCTTACGGGCCTCCAGCTCAGCAGGAGACCATGGAGGAGGCGAGATCAGTACCCAGTGAGGAGTATACAGAGGAGGGGACCAGCCGGTGGTCACCATACCCACCATCTACACCTCCTCCAACACAGGCTGCTCCACCACAGGCTGCTCCACCACTGGCTGCTGCACCCCATCAGAGTGCCTGGATGCAACAGGAGGAGAGGTGGATGCATCCCACCACCGTCAGGAGCTACTACCCTCCAGCAGCACTACCACCACCACCAGAGAGGCAATGGTTTCCAGGGACAGTGGCCAGCCAGCATTATGGCACATATGGAGACCAGATGGACATACCCTCCTGGATGGCTCCCCAGCATGTCCCCAGGTATGATCCAAGGTGGGGGCAAAGCACCTACCAGTGGTCAAGATATGACCCTTGGCCACTGGACTACCAACACCTGGGCCTGATTGGGGAGCCCCAGCTACCTCTACCCAGGGAAGACATCACTCCACCACCTCCACAAACACAGACATCAGTGGGGAGCTGTGGTCATTTGATGTGGTGGGTCTATACCCATCATCTGCAGCAGCCACTCCACCAGCTGTCACAGCAGCAGCAGAGGACTCAGCAGCCACAGCAGCATCAGACGACTCAGCAGCCACAGCAGCAGCAGCAGAGGACCCAGCAGCAGCATCCACAGCAGCAGACGACTCAGCACATGCATACTCAGCGGCAGAGGACTCAGCAGAAGCAGCCGCCACAGCAGCAGAGGACTCACACGCAGAGGCAACACCACTAGCAAAGTCACCAGGCACACCCACCTCCACCATTGCACGCATCACGGGGATGGAGGCTGAGTGCATGGTGCTTCAGAGGAGGCTACTCAGGGCATGCCGCAGTACTGGTCACAACATCTCAAGGAGCCGAAGGGAATCCCGGAGGAACACCTCAAGGATAGAGGATCGCATACATGCCCTGGAGGTTGAACTGACCAGTATCAACACACAACTCCATCAGTACCACACGAGGTTGATGGACATGATTGGCCAGGTGCTGGTGGAGTTGAGAGACCACAACTGCATGGAGAACCTACGGGTTGAGAGGGAGCAGCGGTCGACAGAGGGGTCCACTGCACCCACCACTTCCTCCAGTCTGACCCCTGAAGCTACACCTAGGGTGCAAAGAGTGACCAGGCAGTCAACCAGGGCATCAACATCTGGCACCCAGTCAAAGTGTTATATGGTCATGTTGTGGGTTGAATTTGAACAAAGCATACCCCTTAGCACAACAGCTGGTGCAACATTCGTCTGCATCAATTGTTGTATTTAAGTGGTTAAACAAACAAACAGCTATTTGACTTTACAGAGAACTAACAAGCAGGACAGATGGAACATGCAGAAAAATAGTCTTTGATTCACACTGTTATTGTGAAACTGACTGTCACGGTTTGTTTTAACTCTCAGACACAGAGTAAGATAAAATCAAAGTTTATTGAAAAGTTTAAGAAGAACCCTCACGGGTCCTGAACATACATATATACGACATGCACAAAATAGGTTCAAACAGTAGCTTATACAAGATACAGTATGGTAGGCTCTACCGGCCCTGCCAATATACTGGGCAAGGCAGCCTATGGTATGGCACAACAATATGAAGAAGGCTCTACCGGCCTTACCAATATACAGGGCAAGGCAGCCTGGAGGAAGGCACGACAATATGAATGAGGCTCTATCAGCCTTGCCAATATACCGGGCAAGGCAGCCTGGAGGATGGCACGACAATATGAATGAGGTTCTACCAGCCTTGCCAATATACCGGGCAAGGCAGCCTAAATGCGACTGAAGGACAGCTCCACTAGTGCTGAAAGGTTGTTAACATCAGCATAAGATGTTACAGTGGAGCACACCAGTATCAAGTACAGGACAACCAGGGAGGCCCTACCGGTGCTGAAACTGAAGCAGCAAGCTACCGGTCAATGAGAGAAACCAGTGCCACGTACTGGACAACGCGTGCGCCCTACTTGTGCTGAAGGTGGCAACTAGCAACCGTTGATATGGAGTAAACCAGTACTAGTACAGGACAACACGGAAGCCTTACCGGTGCTTGAAATGGAGGCAGCTAGCAACCGGTGATATGGAGTAAACCAGTACCGCATACTGGACAACAGGAACGCCCTACCGGTGCAGTAATGGAGGCAGCAGCAACCGGTGATATGGAGTAAACCAGTACCGCGTACTGGACAACAGGAATGCCCTACCAGTGCAGTAATGGAGGCAGCAGCAACCGGTGATATGGAGTAAACCAGTACTGCGTACTGGACAACAGGAATGCCCTACCGGTGCAGTAATGGAGGCAGCTAGCACCCGGTGATATGGAGTAAACCAGTACCGCGTACTAGGCAAAACGGAAGCCCTACCGGTGCTGTAATGGAGGCAGCTAGCAACCGGTGATATGGAGTAAACCAGTACCACGTACTGACAACACGGAAGCCCTACCGGTGCTGAAATGGAGGCAGCTAGCAACCGGCGATATGGAATAAACCAGTACTGCATACTGGACAACTGGAATGCCCTACCGGTGCAGTAATGGAGGCAGCAGCAACCGGTGAAATGGAGTAAACCAGTACCGTGTACTGGACAACGGAAACGCCCTACCGGTGCAGTAATGGAGGCAGCTAGCACTCGGTGATATGGAGTAAACCAGTACCTCGTACTGGGCAACACGGAAGCCCTACGGGTGCATGTAATGGAGGCAGCTAGCAACCGGTGAATGGAGCAAACCAGTAGTCAGAATGTCGCCCAGGCGACCAAAGTCAAATGAAGGAAGACAGTCAGGATCCAGGAGCAGGAACGACAGGCAGGCAGTCAGGCCAGGACAGGATACCGGAACAGTAGTGACAGCCATCCCAGGTCAGGAACGGGAGCAGGAACAACGGCTACACCGGATCAGGAGTGGAAGCAGAAACGTCAGCCAAACCGGATCAGGAACGGAGGCAGGAACCACACAGGAATGACACTGGCGTCTGGACGAGACACTGACACTGGTATACTTAGCTAAACAGGCCCAGAGATACAGGTACAACAGGCAGGTGACTACTGACATAGAGACACTGCAAAAGGGCAATCAAAGGGTGCCTCAGACCAGTCTATATAGGCAATACTGGGTGGGCAATAGACAGGCGGCCAATGGAGAGTTCTTACACCTGACTGACAGCAAAAGCCAGCAATCACGGGCACCGTGATACTGACTTACTGGGGAACGCAATGTTCATCATAGGATTCAAGTGTGTAGCACACACGTTGAAATCCTGGGGGAGCATTGGATTATCTAATAAGATGTGTTGTTGTAACACACTTCATCAGTGATAACACTTGTCTACTTTGTCTGGTTGTTTGTTGATGTAGCCCATGTACTGAGATATGTCAAACTAAAGCAATCTCAGAACATTATATTGAGCAACACAGAAACCATGGACATGAAATCACTGCGGAAGTATGTTCCTTGTATAACCTCTTTATCACTCCCAACACACATTAGTGTATCACTGCCATCATCTCTTTGCATGACTACATCACAGAGACCACTCACTGCCAAACAAGTAGTGGACTCCTGTGATGTGGGTCATGCCTTCCCATGTATGAGGGATACTCTAGCCTTGAGTGTGGTTGCGCATTGACACGTGTAATCCAACATTTCCTCATACAGACACAGACTGAATAGTGATGATGCTTCTTTATTGTGTCTTAAAGTACATTAGAACGTACATGTGTTTTCTGGGTATATTGCCTATATGCATTAAACTCTTGTATGAGCACACTAAATGTACTTTGAAACTAAATATTACTACTTTAGAAACACAACTGTCCTGCTCTTGTGCTGTCCACAAGGTTTGACAGCTCTGTAGATGAGCATTCTAACTGTACAGGTTTGATACCTGGATATTAGTACACACATGAATTTGTGTTTTCTGTGTCTATATGAGAATGTTCCAGTAGAGGTTGCTGTGAACATCAGGAAACTTATGAATTTGGGCTGCCACTGTGAAAGTGACAGTGGCAGCCCAATTTTATTTGTTTCATGGAACTATTAGGACATATTTGTTGATGTTTATTCAGAAATCTGATCCACGTTTCATAACCTCTGCGTTGTGTAACTATACCACTGTAGATCCATCCCTCTGCTGCTCTTCTGAGCTCTAGCAAACTACAGGTCCCACGTTGACTCTAATTACCCTTTAACCCCTGATGTGACAGAGTGTTATCCAATGCATTGCATTGGATAACACTCTTTCGCTACAAGGCTACCATGATTGCTCTGGCTATGATCATGGCAAATCACGTTAGTTGCTGTCAATCAAGCCCTGTAAGATGCAGAACATGGGTTATGTGTTGTACCTTGGTTCTCCTGGGGGTGTGCGTGATATCCTTGAGGTGTGTATGTCAACGTGGAGAAGGAATGGAAGATGGTTTTGGAATCCCCACACACAATACGCCACGTCCATGGTATGGATGATGTTTGGGGCCATACTGCTGGCAGTGCAGTGCTGTGTCAATGATCCTGTGGGTGAAACAGAACATCATGTGCCATATGGTTAGTGTGTTGGCACCAATTCACAGGACTGATGGAGGACTTGCATGGATTGTTTGAATGCCTGTGTTATACTCACAGCTAAAGTGGTCCATGATGAGCCTGTCTCTGATCTGCACCCCTCTCAGGGTCTCATCAACATGGCCGATGTCCATTGGCACTTCAGGTATGAGGGAACCTGTAAATGATCCACCAGCCCGGTGTCCACTACGACGTTGTGCAGTATTGCACACGCCATTATTATGTCACACACTTTTCCTGGGGCATACTGCAGTGCTCCCCCCGAGTGGTCCAGACATCGGAATCGGGACTTAAGGAGGCCAAAGGTCCACTCAATGGCATTCAGAGTTCTGCCATGAGCCTGGTTGTATCTTTCCTGGGCATATGTTTGTGGACTGGCGACCGGGGTCAGTAGCCAGGATTTACATCCATAGCCAGCATCACCTGTAGAATGTGAGTGACATGGTGAGAGAAGGAGCACATGTTGTGTGAATGATGTTTTGTGTGGTGGACGTAGTAGCTGTGAGTCAGGAGCATGCTGAGCAGTGTTGTGTGTACACCTGTGGATGTGGTGTGATTTAGTATTGTGAACTCACCCACAAGTCATCCCCTTGTATACATTCCATTCTCGAAGTCTCTGTGTACTGAGGAGTTTTGGAGAATGTACGAATCATGGGAGCTGCCAGGATATTTTGCACAGACATTCATAATCCTCATGTTGCCGTCACATACCATCTGCATCACACACTATCTGCACGTTCATGGAGTGGAAGTTCTTCTATTGATAAAGATGTTTGTCAAGTGCTGGGGCTTTGATATGGACATGGGTGCAATCTATAGCACCCATGACCCTGGGCATGCCTTCCCTTGCGGAAAAGCCCTGCTTGAGATGTATCCACTCCATGTCGGTGGTGGGGAATTGTATGTAGGTACTGGCCTTGCTTGTGAGGGCTGGCAAGACCTGGGCCAGCTCTCTGGAGAATGTGGCTGTGACATGCCAGATGCGTGACCCTCAGTGGACTGGAAGGTGCCACTTGCCATGAAGTGTATGGCACACAGGAGTTTTTGCAGGCCAGGTTGTAGATGTAGATGGGATCCACCTGATCCTTGATGACCTCATACAAAGCAATGATACTGTGTGGCCTCAAACTGTAGCGATCAATCACCTCGTCATCGGTCATTCCAAAGATAGTGACCTCTGGGCGGTATATGCTGGGCCTTGGTGGTTGTCTATCCATCCTCCACTGCTGCAGGGGTCCCTATGGCAGCTGGGAGCATCCTGTTGCTGTGGAGCATCCTGTTGCTGCAGCTGTGCATCTGCAGGCAGGTGCTATCCTCCAGGTGGGGATGGGCTCCTGTGTGGCTGCTGAGCCAGAGCCTCCTCAATCGCAACAGGTGAAGGCTGTTGATCAGGTTTTCTGGGACTTGCTGGTGTTCCCTAGCTCTCCCCCTTGCACGCCTTCTCCGCAGTCTTCTCATCAATAAGTATCCCAACATACTTATTGTTGTCTCTCTCTATCTCTTGCTATCTCTCTCCCTGAGTGGAAAACAAGCCACAAGTGAGTGGGGTGAGTTGTCCCTTTAAGTATATGGTAGGGCATTGTCTAGGTGTGGTGATGAGGTGAGTGCTGACCAATGGGAAGTTGTTTATTGTCCAGGAAAGTGTTTGCAGATGTGTATGTGTTTTAAGATGTGGTGTGTTGTGACTGCTGTGTCTCTGCCAGTTGTGGGTGTGAAGTTGTGGGGTGCAGGTTGCATCTAGATCAGTGATTCTCAACCAGGGTGCTGTGGCACTTTGGTGTGCCACGGACATCAGCTTAGGGTGCCCCATGTTTTCTATGAAGACTAACAAAAATGGACTTTTAAATAAAGATTTATAGAAATTGTTATGTACATTATGCTTCCTTTTGTTATTATGATTGTAAGACCTAATAATAACTGTATTTATGCATTGTAACGTCATTATGCCCTTGATAAAGTACATTAAATATGTTAAATATGTCTAGATTGTGTGGTGATGTTGCATAGGTGAGCTCGTTTTGTATTGGCAGGTGTCCGTGTTGTGTAATAAACCCCATTGTTCCGTGCCATATTGTGTTGGTGTGTTTTTGGAAGTCCTTGTCCCTGTGGTGTTGCTTGTTGCTGTGTGTGACAGTGATTTGTGGTGTCTGTCCATGTTTTTGTGTTCTTTTGGCATTGCACAAGTTCATTTTTCAATTTACATGCTTGTTCGGTAAGTATTTTGTGTGTTTTCCTATGTAACGGGTGGTTTTTTTTGTCTGTTAAGTGTCTAACAGCTAAGAAAACTGGCTCTTAACTTTTGTCCGTTAAGTGTATCTTTTTTTCAGCCATTAACAGTACTGCAAGCCTTTAAATGGCTCTGAGGATTCTTGTTCCATGCGTCTCAATGCATGGAAGTGTATCGGCCGTAAGGATTATCAAGCTTCCGTTAGCTGTTCTTCAGACGCATCTTTAAATTGCTAAATAGAACTTAACACACCTGGTAGTGCTTTTTTTTGCTAATGGCTGCCTTTAAATCTACCCCTTAGACTGGATTTCTTTTTAAAAAGAGCACCTACTTTAGGATAAATTTGTATGATAATTTTTCCATATAAAAATCAAAATGTGAGGTTCTGGTCTAGCCACTTGAAAGATATTTGTAGAAGTTGATTGGGGCCAAGTTATGATTAGAATTTATTACGATAGTTAAATGGGCATTGTGGAGTTTAAGTAGTTGTGTGTATCTATGTGGTATGTGTGTGTGTATGTGTGTGTGTATAAATATCTATATGTGCAAGATTGCATTATGTTGTGTACATGTGTATCTATTTGTGTGTGTGTCTATATGTGAGAGTGTGTGTGTGTGTACGTGTGAGTATATGTGTCAGTTTGTGAGAGTGTGTGTTTTTGTTAGTGTGCATGTATGTATGGGTGTCTATATGTGAGAGTGTGAGTGGGTGTATATATGTTAGTCCAGTGATTCTCAGCTCCAGTCTTTGGGGCACACCGACAGGTCATGTTTTCAGGATGTCCCTAATTAATCACAGGTGAATCAATCACAATGACTGAGCCACTAATTACTCACCTGTGATTAAACAGGAATAACCTCAAAACCTGCACTGTTGGTGTGTCCCAAGGACTAACGCTGAGAATCACTGTATTAGTCTATATGTGAGAGTGTGTGTGTATGGGTGAGTATATGTGTTGGTTTGTGTGCGTATCCGTGTGTGTGTCTGTGTGTATATGTTTGACAGATCGAGAATGAGAGAGAGGAGGAAGATGGCAGAAAAGGTAGAATGGAGAGGAGTTTTATGTTATTGGAATTATGAATATAATTACATAAAATCCCTTGAATGCTAGGAAGGTCCCTAACGCCGTGCTTTGCAAGGCTTTGGGGACCTCATTATTATTCAACTAAAATCCTCTTTTCAGTCAAAGTCAATATTAATTTGACCCCTATGGTGCAGCTGGATTGCCCCAAAAGTGCTCCACTTTAGCTTGATGAATTAGGTCCTAAGTGGTACCCCTTTGAGCAGCACAATGGAGGAGGAGTTGCCCATCCAACCCACAGAGGCCCTTTGAGGGGCCTCTCATTCTTTACCTTCTCTTTGCCATGGTCCTATCTTCAGGTCCCATTCTAGGGATCCCCTTCTCCCTTAGGGACTTGGCGCTGCTCCCAAATGGTGCTTGCTTTCCATGGTACCTGCTCTGCTCTTCACCACCAGGAACCCTTTAAAGTAGAACAATTTATACCCATATTTTTAGTCACCGCCTACATGACTACAACCCCAGGATCTCCCACTATCAAGAGGAAACTCGGGCAGCAGTAGCTAAACTACCCCTTGGGATCTTTTACAGCTGTAATAAAAGCTAAAAAGGACAAAAAGCAAAAGGGAAATGTAACAACATTGAAATAATTAAATCCTGAATTGTATAATTATGAGCTCATCCAAATAACTATGGATGAATGTAACAACAAACGGCGTCATTGGAGGGCCCTGATGAAAGCATTTGTTTGGGCCCCACTAAAAGCCAAATATTTTTATAGAGGCATAACTGGAACCTGATAGACCCTCTGCCCCCCGGGAATTACTCACCAGCCTTGTACAATAATCGGGTTGTGTGCAAGATTTGGACTCACACATTTATTCAGCCTGTAATTATCTCCACAGGCTCTTTTATGTGTTTTATATATATACTAGTTGAACAGCCCGTGTACACGGACCACAGTGCCAGGCAGCAACAGCCGCCATGCAGTCATGCACAGTAGAGACTGCCTGTGCCGCTGCTGATAATGGAGCGGGGCGCTCAGAATTCAGATTGTAGTCCTCTCTGTGCACCTTCGGAGTGCAGAGAGGACTACCATCTGAATTCGGAGAGCCCCGCTCCGTTATCACTCGTGGAGTGGGCGTGTATACAGGCGCGGTGTGTATAGTAGTTGAAGAGCCCGTGTACACAGGCAACAGTGCCGGCCGGTCGTGGTGCAGTCATGCGCAGTAGCGTCACGGGCAGTCCCTTCAGTGCGCAGAGAGGACCACGGTCTGAATTCGGAGCGGCCTGCTACGTATCAGTCGCTTCATGGGCAGTCTGTACTGAGCATGACTGCGTTGTTACAAACTTTTAGCGAATTATTATATAGGATATATGACAGACAGATAGATAGATAGATAGATAGATAGATAGATAGATAGATAGATAGATAGATAGACACTGTGTGATAGACACTCTATGTACCAGGCAGGGGAGGGCTGGCCTGGGGGGCAGGGGGGCAATTGCCCCCTGGGCCGGTCATATGTCTGGGCTGGTGGGCCACTGTTCCTCACTAAATCTCCCAATTGCAGCTGTAAATGGAACTACACTATTGATAACATAGAGCTTACAACTGAAATGGAGCTAAACAAACGACACCACAGAGGAACAATCCAAATGTAGCTACACTAGTGGCATAACCCATTCCCTTATAAGCTCTATAGTATAACTAGTATAGCATTACTTAAATTGTAAGTTTTGTAGTGGCACACTAGTGTAGCCTCGTTTCAGCTGTAAGCTATGTGGTATCAGTTGCCTTACTTCACAACATTAAAGCCAATTTTAAAATTAACAAAAGGGGGTGGGCTGGGACATTGGGCTTGAGCGATATGGAAATGGGCCAGTTGACTGAATTTGCCCCCTGGGCCACAATTTGCCAGCCCTCCCTTGGTACCAGGGCCCAGTGAGTGTGAGTGCCAAACACCTACTGAAACACTAACAGTAAATAGTGTTGATTTTACATTTTCTTAAACATCAAAGTTGAATTTTGCTGATAGAAATAATTACATTTTTATTTAATTAAAGTGAAGTTATTTTAGCACTCAGAATTCACAAGAGTTGGGATTTTAGTGAAAGGGCAGACGTGTGACCTTTTTTAATGTTTTGCCTTGCAATGCATGCTGGGCAGAACTAATCCATCTAAATTAATTTAATAAGACAAACAATCAAACACATCGCCTATTTGATGAGGAAAGGTCCTTTTTCACATCAGCTATCATCAAGAGAAAACACAGAAAGGGCTTTTATTAACTCCTTGGATGCTTTGCAATGCATTGGAGACACTGCTAATGAGTCTGATGTACTACGATAGAGTAATTGTATTGCAAACAAATGCACCATAGGGGCTAATAAAAATGTTAATTGATTTAAAAGTCTTTAACCCCTTGAATGCAAAAGAGGTCTCCAAAGCATTGTGAAGCAATGTGTGGAGACCTCTCAAGCATTCAAGGGGTTAACCCTATGAGTGCCAGGGGGTACGGAATGCATTGCTCTGGCACCGAAAGTGTTAAAAGGCCAATTTAAATCAATGGGAATGAGGGAAATTTTTATTTTCCCCTGTAGTGCAGTTGGTTTACACCTGCATCTCTCCAGTTTGTCTTAACCCTTTGAGGACCAATGAGGTTTGCAACACATTAAGAAGTAAAGCAATGTTCACCTCTCTGGTCCTCAATGGTTTAACCCTTTCAGTGTCAGAGAGGTAAACACCACATTGCGCTGCAATGCTCTGGATACATCGCTGACACGCAAAGGGTTAATACATCAGCCTCTTTAGCCCTTTTTATGACTATAGAGCTTTTTCCTTCTGCAAATCTTTATTGCACTGTTAAGTCCTTGCACGCTCTAGCTATTCACAATGCACTGCACAAAGATTTGGATAAACTAAGTGATTTGGCAGAAAAGTGGCAGATGAGGTTTATCCTCTCAAGGACCGGTGAAGTGCCAGGGCCGTCACTGTTTTTTCTCCCCATAAAGACCAGTGATGGCCCTGGCATATCACATACTTTGTGCTTACAGTGCAGTCAATTGAATTGAACATTACCCAGTTTAGCTGCTGACGTGCTTTTTTTTCTGCCGGCATTTCTTCATAGCACAGGTATTTGCATTGCTTATCGTGTTTAAAAAACTGCCGTTTTTTTTTTTTTTGTTTTTTTTTGCCTAACGGGGTCTTTTAAATCTAGGCCATAAAGAGAGACTAGCCAAACTGGGCTTGTTTACATATAGAGAAGAGAGGTCTAAGGAGTGATATAATTACCATTTATAAATATATTTGAGGTCAATACAAATAACTCTCTAAGGAACTATTTACTCAAAGAGCTGAGCAAAAAACAAGAGATCATAAATTAAGACTAGGGAAAAGGCACTTTCAACTAAATCAAATGCAGGGCAGTAAAGTTATAGAAAGGGCAGTAAAGTTATGGAATTCTTTGCTTGAGCTTGCAGGTACTTGTTTTCAAAAAGTAATGAATACCTTTCTAGCTCAGCAATATTGCGAATTATGACAGTTTGTTTCAAAGCAGACAGGATGTTGATCCAGGGAATTTGGATTCAGGAAGGAATTTTTTTTACCCACTTGAGACTTAATAAGAAATTGCTTCAATGTGTTTTGTTTTGTTTTTTTGCCATCCTCTGGATCAACAGGGGTGGTATGGCATGGGTTGAACTTGATGGACTTATACTTTTTTCAGCCTCATCAACTATGTTACTATGCCTCTAAAAGCAGGCTTGGAATGGCATATGAAGTCCAACAACAGCTGGAGAATCACAGGTTGGACACCCAGTTGTAGACACAACATGTTGATAGTCCTTCGGATTGTGCAGAAACAAATATTAACATTAAATTGCATCAATATAAATATAAGCCTTACAATAATAGTAAAAACCTATTAATATAATGGGCATGATGACCTTAGGATATGGTTTCATATTGTAAAGTCTAAAAGTCCAAATTTACAGACACCTACCCAATCCCTTGAATTCAGCTTAGTGGAATGCGCTCCTTTCTTCTAGCTTGAATAAATGACATGCTTAAGGTATCTGAGCAGAAGCAATCTTCCTCCCAACACAGTCCTTGTCATGCATAAATCATATCTGCATATTTGAGAGTTATGAAAGGTCTGAGCAAGGAAGAAGATTGTCCCTGTTCAGTCACTGTAAACCTACCCAATGTAACTAAGAAGTAGAGAGTCCTGGTGTAAGACTATTTTGGGGGCCCCTCCCACTTTCTCCCTCGCCTTCTGACCTCCCAACACAGCCTGGTGTAAGTGTGTGAATGACACCTTACATCAGGTTGTTGTCTACACTGCACTCTGGAGCACTCTAAGAGGCAGGAGGTGCAGAAACTTTAAAACTGCTTTTATTACCTGAACACTCACCTATTGTCAACAGGTTTCCATTACCTGGCGGTGTCCATTGCCTTGCATCAGCTGCACTGCTAGTAGTTCTGCCGCTAGTAAGCCTGGTCACGAACATCACATGGCCCCTCCGAATTCAGTGAGGGATCAGATGATTGATTTCATAAGTATGGTGTTTTAAACTTTCCAAAGTATAATGCTGAGCTCAGGGCAACATGTCCTTTAGATGTTGCACTTTTGTTATAGGTTTATCATTCCTTTACTATGTACAGAATATATAGAAAATGATATATTTATCTTTAGATTAAAAAATATAATTTCACCACTAAAATACTTTATAAAATGTATTTAATGATCAGTATTGCTAGCACAGTTGTGATAAAAGTGTACATTATTATTACTGCAGATATACTAGACCCATGCATTCCAACCACGGTCTTTGAGAGCCACTGCCAAGTCAGGTTTTTGAGTGCCATCTGTAGCAAAACAATGCTTAAAGGGCCTCTATCATGTTATAATGCCTCTCAGTATGTCTGCTCTTCTCAGAGAAGATTTGCTCAGGAAACTGGAAATATGAGCCCTTAGGGATCAGAATGAGAGAAGAAATTGGATCTCAAAAGTGAACAACTTTGTTCTCTAGATGATACTATGATAGTGACTGAACTGTGAAGCTCCACATCGCACAATTCAGTCACATGATCACAACCACAGTCTCCATAGACTAATAAGGAAGGCGTTTCTAACCAAGTCCTAGCAGCCTAATAGCCTGCACAGACAACCACTGAAGCCTGTGGCTTTGGGACACAGACATCATGGTTGTGTCCAGCCCCCTGCCTGTGGAGGACAAAAATAGGAAACCACATCAGAAACTAACTGTACATGTTTTAGAGCATCAGTGATAGTCTCAGCAATGCTGTATTAATTAAGAACAGTCTTTTTTTTCCAACTAGGAAGCACTGTCCCTTCACAGTGCAACAATATGTACTTACTAAGTCTGTTCCCTTGGAAGCAGATGTAGTAACTAGCCAAGGACTACATTATGCAGCCCCAAAGCAGCTCTTATCAGCCAGTTTGTAGATCTGCAAAAATGGCCACCGTGACGGCAGGCAGGCAGAGCCATATAACTGACATCTTGAAGGAGAATTAACACCTCCTAATAATAACCCCTCCACACACACTTAGCTTATTATGGCCAGTAAATACTAATTTTGCCTTTCCCCTTTGTCAATCAGTCCTGGTTGTCTGGTTCATGAGGGTGGATATGACAGTTTTTCAAACTGAAGCAGGCATGAACCTGCTCAAGGCAATGCTTTGCATGCCCCCATCCGTCCCTTAAGATTTCCTTGTGCAGTGAGCAGGGTCTGAGGTGCTGTGGTTCTAAAAGTAACTGTCATGTCTGCCTCTATGGACATGAGATCTAAGACTGATTGAATAACGTATCTCTTGGACAAAGGCACAAGGGCAAAGGATTTTGGGTCACAGTAAGGTAAGGGGATATTATTAGTTGTGTTTCTTCTCCTATGAACTTCAAATGTGGCAGCTCTGCTTTCTATAGATAGAAAGTCTGTGAACATGAAGTCCAGCACTCCTGGGGTCTACTGTGCCATGATATCTGCCATCAGATCCACTAGGACAAGTTCTCTGTACCCAACAAAACTTGTGTGCAAGTGCAGCTCCTTCTATATCTGCAGGTCTTCTCTTATATGGTAAGATCAGTAAAGGAGAAACAGTGCTTTAAGGTTTTCATTCAGTTAAGTTAATTTATTAATTCTGTGTTAATTAGAAAACCCTAAAAATCTTGCAGGTTAGTGATCTCTAGGATACAATCTATCTTTACTTGGCCATTACTTGACTTATTACTCTCATTGGACACTGGCCCCACCAAAAGTATAATCATGCATAGATCTTCAAAAAAACATATACTTTTTTATGGGCGGCAGGGAATGATTCTGAGGAACCAGACAATCACATGTGAAATATGTTAGTCTTCACCTCGCTTTTAATGTTAGCAGTACATTGCAAATATTCTATCAATATTTTATTAAATCCTGTTGAGTCTGCATTCTGATCTACTTTGTTATACTTTGTGATGGGTGGTGGAAAATTATCCAATTTTATATAATTAAACCAATTATTATTCCAACCCAATCCATCACTGCAAAAAAGAGAAGAGAGAAAAGGTGAGGGAATACAGTTTTACCCTACAGAAAAAATGTTGCTTCTTCTAATGAAATACTGTCATTATCATGAAATGCGTAGGCCTGATTTACTTCCCCCAATCTCTGTTTATTTTTTATGATTCTGTACCTGTGTGGTTTTTTTTAATAAATCTTTTTCATATTTTTAAACCACCTCCCATGATCAGACATTTCTTTGCTTCTTCCTCGTACCCCACATGTTTGGTAACTCTTCTTCTATACATACATTTTTTGCATTGCTAGCATGCTAAACTGAATATTTCCTGTTATTTCATTTGCTGCTTTGGCAGTGATGGATGCTATATATGTCTTTTTAGACTGACATGACCAGTATGCAAAATGACCCCTGGGATTTTGGAGACCTTTCTAATATCCAATGTGTTAAAAAATTAGGTTCAATGCAAAGGGGACAGCTGTTCGAAATGCATCTTTCTAGCCTTGCAAATGAATTTCACTGCACATCACATTACACTTTGTATGACCTTATCAGAAACAAGGCAGAGAGTCCAGCTGCATAAGGACGTCTATGTATAATATGTCTATATTTGGTGTAAAATTTCATGTATGTGGAAACCTAACTTAATTATAATCCTATGGACTTTTGCATTTGTCAAACATTGGAATAAAGTGCCATAAATATTTCGTTTTTAGGTTTTCTTAAATTAATTAATAATTTGACAAAGTGCCTTAGTTCCATCACCCTAAGTAATGAGCCTGTAAAATGATTCTGAAGTTCAGCTAGCAAGTGCTGGGACAAGAGACATGCATATCCTGCACACGTTTGGCTTATTACATTATTCCAGAACTAAGATATCTGTCAAGTATATTTTCAGAATAAATAGGCTAAAATAATTACAGCCAAATAAGGCAACAGGGCTGATGTACTAAGTAAAACTGGAGAAATTCTGCAACATAGGAAACAAAAAAGATCCAGTTGATTTAACCCTTTGAGTGACAGAAGGGTACACAACACATTGCTCTGCAATACGTTGCGTACCCCTCTGGCACTCAATGGGTTAAATTGGTCTTATAACCTAATGAATGCTGGAGTGGTCTCCAATACCAGCATTCATAGGGCTAAACCCACATTAACATCAATGTTATTTAACCCCTAAGGTTGGTTTGATCCAGAATGTATCCAATTCCTGATGAGGCAGAGGAGAAATCTGTCCAGGTCAGTGTTTATCAGCCTGTAGTGTGTCCTCTCTATAGTTCTTCCAGGCTGTACGTTATTATTTTTTTCTTTTTGAGAAAGTATTTTACCAGGAAGAATACATTGAGATTGTCTCTCATTTTCAAGTATGTCCTGGACTCATTTTATCTACCTCAGAAGGGTGAAAGGCTGAGCTGACCTTGCTGGGACTAGAACCTGCAACTCTGAGGCTTGAACAGGTTCTACAGCTGGTGCATTAACCAACTGAGCCATCTCACCATCTCACCATCTCACATCAAGCTGTAACCGCGCCTTTGCTTGCATAATGTGGTTATCGGCATTGGCTTCTGCTGACATTTTTCAAGGGGGGCCAATGCCAAAATATGGCCTCCAGGTCAGTCCGCCCAGCCCCTATGTTAATCTGACCGTTTGAAGGGGGGCACATGTGGAGGGGGCAAAAAATCCCCCCTCCTGCCCCTCCCCCTTGCAGACACCTGGCCAGCCCGACATGTCCATGCTGTGGGCAGTGGCGTAACTATAGGGGTCACAGCCGTGACCAGGCCCGTAACTCCAGGGGCCTGACCACCCCCTGCGACCCCTTCGCCTGGCGCTTGCAATCTCCCTCCAGCGCTCTGCATTACAGAAGAGGACCACGCGGGAGCTCAACGCACCAACCCATCTCTCCTGCCACTTCACTGGACCACCAGGGATTGGGAGGTAGGAGATGGGGGCATTGTGGAGATTGGGGGGGTGCTTTGTGGAGGGCCCCAGGGCCACTGTGGTCGGGGGGTGGGGGGGCCCATGTCACTTCTTGCACCAGGGCCCGGAGAGTTCTAGTTACACTTCTGGCTGTGGGTGTTTCCTCCAGATTATTAAGCCATTAGTGATTCTGGAGAAGGTTTGGCAACAACTGGTAGTCTCACGGGCCACTGAAGGGCTGCATGCGCATATATTCATTTAAAGTTTCCTCTAAAATATAGATTTTAGGAGCTTTAGTTCTCAGGCTCGTGGATTTTTTACCAACTTTGGCTGCACCCGCTACCTTTATCCGTATTGCAGTTGGAGAGTGAAGGATCTCCACTTTGTACAATATCATTGCCGTCTCAAAGTGTGTATCTGAGTATATATTTTCATCAAAGTGTGCTCCTGTGTTTAAGCAAGTGCTTGTGTATGTATGTGTTTCTGTATTTGAGAAAACAATTGTGGGTGCTTGTTCCTGCATTTGACAGAGGGTGTGAGTGTGTGTGTTTCAGTATTAGAGAGAAACAATGTATGTATGGGGCCAAATTAAAATGTTTTGTGAAAAATAACATTTTGCTTCTCCAAGGCTTACATTGTTTATACATCTTCTCATTAAGATAGTCAACATCTGTGAAACTACCTTCTATGCATGACCTCTGCTATGAGGGGCCGTTAGGGACATAATTCAGAGTAAGCCCAATATTTGTTGTCAAGTAGTGTGAACTAAAAATGGACTTCCGCACAGATTATATAGAGGTAACTGCAGATACAGTAGAAATCTATAAAAGGGTACACATGACTGCTGTATGATAAGCTGCCCCTATATAAATAAAGAATAAGAACAATAATAATAATAAATCTGAAAGTCCTTCTGTTAGAGATATTAAGAGCCACTTATTCCTAGAGTACATTTCCCCTTTAAGTTTCTTTCCACAAAACGACATAGCCTCTTTAAATGTGTGGCCAATGTATGACCCAATCAGTGAAAAAGTTCCTTCTAAGCACGTGGTGGGCACTTTGCATTCAGCTATTATTGAACTACAATTCCCATTATCATCAGCTGGCCAATGGGAATTATAGTTCACCAACAGAGAGAAGGGGATGCAGGTAGGGTGACCACATTTCAGTTCTGCTGCTCAGGGACACTGCAGAGAGAAGAGTGTGCCACTGCTTTCTTAACGCTAGAGGGGGAACTGCCCACTGACTGCTGTGACAGAGTGATGCCTGTTGTGGGCTACAAGAAAATGTACATCAAGCTCAAAGGATTAAACTAACATTACACAACAATAAAATTACACTGCAGCTCCCGACTGATGTCTGGATTAAGGCTCAGTTCTCTCGCTAGTGTGTAGAGCACTGTCTGGAAGCCATTTTCTTGTAGCCCAACAGAGACATCACTTTCTGTCACAGCAGACAATACTCAGTTCTTCAAACTCTGTGCTCTGGAGTCTTCATTCAGGGACTTTGTATTGTCCCAGAAGGGGGCTGCCCGAGACAAAGGACACACAGTTCAAATCCAGGATTGTCCCGGGCAATCCAGGACACGTGGTCACCCTAGATGCAGGTTGTCCAAACCTTTAGCACTCCAGCTCAATGGTGACTACAATTTTGGAGATGACAGGAGTTGTAGTCTGCAACAGATGGAGGTCTGGCAATTGATTTCTCCTTTTCTATATACCATGGGCTGTATTTACCAAAGCAAAAGTGAGCAATTCTGTGGAAAATGAACTGCACCATATTAATCAATGAAACAAATCATATTACTTTGTCTTGATAAATGTGGTCTTGTATATATTATGAGAAATATGTATGTAAGAGACAATACAACTAATTATAAATATAAAGTAAGACACTGGTGCTGGGAGCTGTAAGAGCTGAGAATTGTTTGATTCTTTTGCAAACTCAGACCAAAAAGGTGTTCCTTGACCTCTCTTAAATGGTTGTTTATAAAAAAGGTTAATATTGTAGGTATTAAAAATATTAATGCAATGCTTTATGCCCAATCTCTCAAACATGTGTAGTTTGAGAGATATGAGCTTTTTGTCCCATAGTATGGGTTTGGATAATTTTGGGTTCCAGGGGATCAAGGAGGTACCCGGACACCCAAGGGTTGGTCATAGTGTGTACCACCTGGGTAGAAGGGAAATTTTCTGGATACATCAGCTGTATACCAGGATCCCAAAAGGACTTAACTTAAAATGGGACTTGATTCTTTTTTACTGAGCTTCTGGTGCACCAGTTGCATTTGCATTAAATGTTGAGTCTCTCTCTTTGAGTTATTTCCTTGATCTGCAGTCTGTATATCTCTGCCATGGCATCTTGTATCACTCCAGTACACATTTGTTTATGTATAAAAAATGGGATATATATGAAAGTATTTTACCAGGAAGAATACATTGAGATTGACTCTGATTTTCAAGTATGAAGATACAATAGAAAAAGAGATCGCTACTCAATGCCTATCTGCATCAAAAGAAAACTCCTTTCACAATATGTAACTACTCACCACGGCAATAGCCGCTGCATATCCGGAGCTACCCCCACAGTCCTGGACACGGACTTCAGCAAACGAGAAGACACAGGAGGAGGTGCTGCAACGGAACCGCCGTGCTTCCCCAGCCAAGAAAATTCAACCCGTATTCAATACGGGCCTAAGATTAAGTGATATATTCACGAAACCCGTTAAGCGCTTCGTTTTTTTGCATATCTACTCTTTGTAGCCCATTAACAACCCGTTAGTTTATGGAATGATGTTTTTAATATGGAATAATAAAATTGTGTTTTATTGAATACGGGTTGAATTTTCTTGGCTGGGGAAGCACGGCGGTTCCATTGCAGCATCTCCTCCTGTGTCTTCTCATTTTCAAGTATGCCCTGGACTCATTTTATTTACCTTAGAAAGGCTGAGCTGATCTTGTTGGGACTAGAACCTGCAACCTCATAGTCTAAGCAGATTCTACAGCTGTTGCCTTAACCAACTGAGCCATCTCTCCAGCTATCATACACTTCTGCATAATAGTCCTTCTTATTCAGAACCACAATATTCCTGCTTTTGTCAGAGTTGTGGATCACATAGGTTATAGTTTACTCCCTTATTAGAATGGGGAATGTTTTTGCATTACTAGCTTTTTATTGAAATTGTTATCTATATATATAAAAGAGAAAGGCTCATTGCATAATTTATGTCTCCTCAGGAGACACACACACCCAGGGGTGGCAATAAGGAGGGGTTACTGTTCCCATTGGGTGATTCAATGGGGGCGTGATTTTCACACCAATTGCAGTGCACTGCTATTGGTGTGAAAATCATGCAGGGAATTGGCCCGCCCCCACTATGCAGCCCGCCCACCACTATCAAAGTCAGAAAAAAACAATATGGCCGCCACTTGCTCCTACACCACAGACAAACACACACATGCCTCACTCACACAGCACCAAACACACACACATGCCCCACTCACACAGCACCACACACACACACACCACTCACACACACACACACACAAAAGCCAGAGAGAAATATGTCTGACACACATACACACACACACAGTCACTCACCCTGACTCCCAGTGGCCTCAGCAGGACCTGTACTACAGCCACTGAGGAACAAAATGGCACCCAAAGGGTTAAGGTAGGTCCTCATTGCTCAATTATTTCTTGACTGTCATCATTTGCCATACAACACAGAGGACAGGCAGGCATCAGGTACACACTTAACCCACTGACTGCCACAGGGTTGTGTATCAAGTTTTAGCCCTCAGTGAGTGTGTTCAAACCCCTCACACTGTAAACTTGCATTTCCCTCCCACTTCTCCTCCTTCCCCAGCCCATTACTAACACTTTTCCACATTTCTCTTAAGCCCCGCCCCCTACTCGCGATTAATCCCCACCCCTTTAACCCAAATTGCCCCATTGCTCTCTCCACATCAGCAGCACATGAGGGACTCCACAAGTAAAAGTTCCCAGGTATTACACACAAATGCCCCACTCACACAGCACCAAACACCCATACACACACACAAAGCCAGAAAGAAATATGGCTGACACACAGTCACTCACCTTGACTCCCAGTGGCCTCAGCAGGACCTGTAGTATAGCCACTGAAGGGTGCTGCATCACCAGGGGAACAAAATGGCACTCAAAGGGTTAAAGTAGGTCCTCATTGCTGAATTATTTCTTCACTGTCATCATTTGCCATGCAAGACACAGGACAGACAGCCATCAGGTACACACTTAACCCACTGACTGCCACAGGGTTGTGTATCAAGTTTTACCCCTCAGGGAGTGTGTTCAACCCCCTCACACTGTAAACTTGCATTTCCCTCCCACTTCTCCTCCTTCCCCAGGCTATTACTAACACTTTTCCACATTTCCATTAAGCCCCGCCCCTACTCACGATTAAGCCCCGCCCACTTTAACCCAAATTGCCCCATTTGTCTCTCCACATCAGCACCACATAACTCCCCTCCAGAGACAACACAAATCACAGTTCCCAGGTATGAACACACTTCCCACTACTATTTAAAGGGATAGTAACACTTCGTTTTAACTTTATTTTATTTTGTAGGCATTAAAAAAACATGAAGAATGATATAAGTCTTATCTCTCAAACCTTTATGGTTTATGAGATATTCACAAGCAAAGTTCCCCTCCCCGCCCCTTTTACCTAGTGTAAGCCATCTCTCCTCAGATGTGAGTCTGGTTGTATGACAGTACAGATAACAGAAGGGGACAATTTTCTTTGTATGAAAACAATGAAAGCCCTTCCCCCCTTGACAAGTTTTTCAGCTTTTTCCATTATCTTAATTGAAGATTGTCCCTCTCTGCAGTCTACCTGGGCATCTCCCTTCTGATCTGGTTGAACAGGGGGGGGATACTTTGTTTGTGAATATCTCTTAAACCATAAAGGTTTCAGAGATAAGACTTATATCATTCTTCATGTTTTTTTAATGCCTACAAAATAAAATAAAGTTAAAATGAAGTATTACTATCCCTTTAACTCTGACATGCCTCTCTATAACTTAACCATTTGAGTGCCAGAGGGGTGCACAACTCATGCACGCATGTGTTTCTGCGCATATATGTTGCTTGTGTGTATGTACATCTCTGCTACATATTTGTGTGCATGTGTGCATCTCCGGTGTGTGTGCATGTCTTTTGCATGTCTCTGCCGCTCACTGTGTGTATGTGTCTGCCTGTGTGTTGCATATATCTGTGTTTATCAGTGTGTCTACATTTCACACACGTGCGCCCAACGGTCATAACATGACAGCCAACGCCGTCCCACATAGTGTATAAGCGCCCAACATGTGTCACTTAACCCTTTCACTGCCAGAGGACTATACAACTCATTACACAGCAATGTGTTGCGTACCTCTCTCACTCTCAGAGTTAAAGTGCTTCACTCCAACCAACTGCTACACTAGGTCTGTATAATGCAGTAACCCTACAGCCCTGTATTTCATGTCTACTTCACTGTCTATGTACAGTCATTTCTCCCCCTCACCCATTACTTTACTTTAACACTTCACTGTCCCTCCTCTCCTCAATCTCTCATCTCCTCCTCCCTTGTCACCCCCACTCACCTATCCCCTAGCCATTCATCCATAGTCCCAATCTCTCCATTTTACTCCCACATCACTATTACATTATCTATCACTGCATCTGTCACTTAACCCTCTGTCTGCCAACCTATTTCTTCAAATGTACTGCAGTATCCACTGCTGTAATCTAAATTATTCCTTTACTCAAAACATCTTCTCACAGTGACCTTCACCAAGTACATAGCACACTCACTTCAACTGTAAGGATATAAGACCTTATTCATCAAGTAACACAGTACACTCACTTCAACTGTAAGGATACAGGGCCTTATTCATCACATAACACAGCACACTCACTTCAACTATAAGGATACAGGGCCTTATTCATCAAGTAACACAGCACACTCACTTCAACTGTAAGGATAGAGGGCCTTATTCATTAAGTAACACAGCACACTCACTTCAACTGTAAGGATACAGGACCTTATTATCAAGTAACACAGCACACTCACTTCAACTGTAAGGATACAGAACCTTATTATCAAGTAACACAGCACACTTACTTCAACTAGGCTTGCCACCCAGCCGGTATTTTACCGGCACAGCCAGTAATTAGGACCTTAGAGCCGGTGCCGGTTTATCTACCGGTATTTGTTTGTGCAACGTGTCCAGAGTCAGTCTCCTCCACTCAGCCCTATATGCCAGCTGCTCATGTGGCTCGCTTAAAGTCATCAGCGTCCACGCACCATCACCAGCCAATGAGTGAAGAGTATTTGGACATCAATGGTCCTCATTGGCTGGCTGGTGTGTCACGCTTACCTGGTGTATGTGTCTGAGTCTTGTGACTGACAACGGGGAGTCAGGGATTGCGGCAGTATGCATGCACTGTGAGAGTGTCAGTGCTCAGAGACTGTGGTGCACTGTGCACAGGAGGCAGTCTGGTCGGAATCCACTGGACCACTCGATGTCTGCGGCCTACACGGTTCAGCTCATCCTCGGTCTCTCCTGCTCCCCGGCTCCAGCCCTGCCAGAACCTGGAAGTAAACGGCACCGCCCTCAGCACGCACACACTTCCAGGTGTGACGTGACAGAGGTCGGTAGAAGGCCAGAAGAAGCGTTAGTGTTAATAATCCCTTATTGGTAGGTACTCAGTTGTCCTTGGCCAAGTGTAGGCAACCTACAGCTCTTCAGCTATAGCTGACCGGTGGAGAGCCGTTTTTTATCAAAGTTAAACCATCCCCAAACATGTATTTACAACTTAAAAAAGTGCTACAGCCCATCTGCGAAAAACTTAGAAAAAAATATATTACAGTATGTAACTGATGACATTTATGATGGTCGCTCTGCTTTATTTTACAAAGATACATATGGTTACTGAGACAGTTCAGGGCATTTCTGTGATGAATCTTAGCAATAACAGATAATGTCACCGCTACAATTGTCTTAATGGGATGTAGATATTTGTGTATTTAAGATCTTAGTGATTTGTACAGGTAACACAATGTGCATCTATGTCACACCTGTAGTACACATGTACTGAGCGAGAAAAGTAAGTAAATGTTGTGTCCTGTCTGTGTACAAACACTGGGCCTTATATATACAGGCAAAGTAGATCCGTTCTGGGCAAACCATCTGCACTATAGAGGACAAATAGGGCATTCAATGCAGTGCAATGTATTCCAGTATTCAAGCAACTTGACTAGGCCTCAAAGGCTTAATTGGGAGGTCTGATCACCTTTTTGTGTAGGGGATCCTTCACCACTCTGGCCTGGGAGAGCTTAGTTTGAGAGAGAGAGAGAGAGTGAGTGCTTAGTCTGAGAGACACAGAGAGTGCTTAGTCTGAGAGAGAGACAGAGTGTTTAGTCTGATAGAGAGAGACAGAGAGTGCTTAGTCTGAGAGAGAGAGAGTGCTTAGTCTGAGAGAGAGAGTGCTTAGTCTGAGAGAGAGTGAGTGCTTAGTCTGAGAGAGACAGAGAGCGCTTAGTCTGAGAGAGACAGCGCTTAGTCTGAGAGAGAGTAATTGGTTAGTCTGAGAGAGAGAGTGAGTGCTTAGTCTTAGAGAGAGTGAGTGCTTAGTCTTAGAGAGAGTGAGTGCTTAGTCAGAGAGAGAGAGAGAGAGTGCTTAGTCTGAGAGAGAGAGAGAGACAGAGAGTGCTTAGTCTGAGAGAGAGCGTGAGTGCTTAGTCTGAGAGAGAGCGTTAGTGCTTAGTCTTAGAGAGAGTGAGTGCTTAGTCTGAGAGAGACAGAGAGCGCTTAGTCTGAGAGAGACAGAGAGCGCTTAGTCTGAGAGAGAGTGAGTGGTTAGTCTGAGAGAGAGAGTGAGTGCTTAGTCTTAGAGAGAGTGAGTGCTTAGTCTTAGAGAGAGTGAGTGCTTAGTCAGAGAGAGAGAGAGAGAGTGCTTAGTCTGAGAGAGACAGAGAGTGCTTAGTCTGAGAGAGAGCGTGAGTGCTTAGTCTGAGAGAGAGCGTGAGTGCTTAGTCTTAGAGAGAGTGAGTGCTTAGTCTGAGAGAGAGTGAGTGCTTAGTCTGAGAGAGAGTGAGTGCTTAGTCTGAGTGAGAGTGCTTAGTCTGAGAGTGGTCATGCAACATTGAGTGGTTCTGCCCCTTTTTTGGCTCCTCCCTTTTGTGACTCCGCCCTCACACAGCTATGGCCGGTATTTTTTTTTAGGAAAAGGTGGCAACCCTAACTTCAACTGTAAGGATACAGGGTCTTATTCATCAAGTAACACAGCACACTCACTTCAACTATAAGGATACAGGGCCTTATTCATCAAGTAACACAGTGCACTCAATTCAACTGTAAGTATACAGGGTCTTATTCATCATGTAACACAGCGCACTCACTTCAACTGTAAGGATACAGGGCCTTATTCATCATGTAACACAGCACACTGACTTCAACTGTAAGGATACAGGGTCTTATTCATCATGTAACACAGCACACTCACTTCAACTGTAAGGATACAGGGCCTTATTCATCAAGTAACACAGCACACTCACTTCAACTGTAAGGATACAGGGCCTTATTCATCAAGTAACACAGCACACTCACTTCAACTGTAAGGATACAGGGCCTTATTCATCAAGTAAAACAGCACACTCACTTCAACTGTAAGGATACAGGGCCTTATTCACCAAGAAACACAGCACACTCACTTCAACTGTAAGGATACAGGGCCTTATTCACCAAGTAACACAGCACACTCACTTCAACTGTAAGTATACAGGGTCTTATTCATCAAGTAACATAGCACACTCACTTCAACTGTAAGTATACAGGGCCTTATTCATCAAGCTGAAGAGCTGCAATTAAAACATTTTTTACAACTCTTATCAGCATATCTACATCCCCACTGCGTCTGTCACACACTGTCTACATATCTGACATACGTCATGTATATGTATGTGTCTCTCTGTATGTATGCGTTTCACAGTGTGTGACACTCTCTGTCTCTTTAAGTGCGTGTCTGTAACACTGCATATTTCTGTTTCACACAATGTCTCTCTGTGTAAATAATATGACGGGCAACGCCGTCCCACATTGCTAGTTTTATATAAGTATATAACTTTAAGTGGGTTGGATGTATTGGTGAGGGTTGTGTGTTTAAACCTCTCATTCTCCTTATCTATGATTACCGACTTGTGTGGTCCAAATCACTTCAGGGAGATTCAGAGGTGATCTACCTATTTGTTTTTTTTTGTGTGTCCTGATGTTTTTAATCTTCAAATAAACCCTTTTTTACTTTATTACAACACAAGCAATTGTGTGCGGATACTTTGTTGCTACATTGTTACACTGAATAGGAGGGGTGGATATCCTTCATCCAGCACACATTAAGCAGCTGTGGTTGGCGTGTCTGAGATACAATGGCGGGGCACACTTTCATTTAGAACGACTGTATGAAGTTAGGTGAGTGAAGATTCAGTTTTTATATTACATTGCTGCTATATTTGCTTTCTCTATCTACCAGCTCGGTGGGTGTACTTACACGGCATCATTGATAGAGAATCGAGATATTACGATTTCTTAACAACATATGAACTTGTTTCTGTGAAGACATAGTGATATACACTGGGTATATTTAAGTCTCACCCTTCGTACTTTAAAGGCTGCTCTTTGTATTCCTATCAGACCCAGAATTATTCACAGCTCCATTAATAATTATGGAATCCTCATTGCCTGCAATGGCAACAGGAATAGAGGATATTATTGCTATGCCGGAAGAATCATCTAGTTTTTGTTTAAGGAACACACAAAAGGACACTCGGAGATTGATACTGGACAAGGTGTTTAATTTGGAATTGAATCTAGTGTTGCGTGATAAAACCAACTTGAAAGATATTTTTACACAACTGGTCAAGGCCATGATGAAAGAAGCATTATCTATGGTGGTATATAAATACTTTGGATATTTATGCTAAAGTTAATAGAATCCCCAGAGGCCTTTGTGTTAGAAAGTTTCCATCTTTTGTAGCGACGGATACTGTTTTTGTAGGAAAATGGAATGCTGAATTGTCATTATGTTTGTTTAAATTGATGGCGTTGATTGTGGAGTTTAAGAAATAATTATTATTCAGACACAGGAGGACATTAAAAATCTACAGTCCCTATTAACCCCTTTATCTATATCATCTACATTTAAAGAGTTGGATAACAAATTAAAAACTAGCATTGAAAAATTGGAATCTTCAATCTCAGAATTTAAGATGCTTAACAATGTGTTAGGGAAAAATGGATTAAGAATCTGGGAAGGTATATCTTTGGAGAAATGCAGGATCCTCTCAGAGAGTAGGAGGACAGAAATGATCCATATTAAAAAACAAAGGTGGGTGTGTTCCAATCAAGAATGGGAAACATCTGATCTAGATACAGATGAAGGATCTTCTTTTTCTTTAATATCAAGATGCAAGATCAAATAAAAATAAATATAAAAATAAAAAGCAAGATCATGTTAGATCAGAAGTTTTGATGGAAACTACTTCAAAAAACGAATTAGAGATACCCCAGCAAGAAGATATGAGAGGGAAAGTGAACATAAACATACAAGGCGGGCAAGAGTCAAACATAACAAATACAAGATCTCAATCGAACAACAACAACAAGAATCAGGTTTGATAGGTTCTGTGATTAATCTAACAGAAAGAGTTTTACTTCTGATGAGATTAATCTCTTATTCAAGGGGTTAAATTATTCTCCAACCAAACATGCATCTACATAACATCTTATTAGATGTAAATAGATTTATCCATAATATTACATTGAGAAAATGTTACCATCCTAAGATGAAATCCTCATTGAATAATAATTTTATTGTTGTAGATGATGTAGAGGTTCGGATGATATCATTGAAGACCAGTTGGCACCTCCTAGAACCAATATGGGCGTGGCCAACTGGACATTCAATGAACAATGTGTTATTTTGGACATGCAAACCTTGTCTAGTGAGATGGGTGCTAGTGCAGAGATTCGCAGATTGCCTATTAAGGTTAAATCAGATTCTGGCTTTTATCTAGTACATTTTAGAGGTTGTAATATATAGAGATCTCTTTTAAAAGAGTGTTGAGGGAGAGCTTTCCAAACTTGCTTAAGAAATTTTGGGAAATTCTAACCATAGATATTCCAATCTTTCTAAGTCAGAGTTGGGTCATTTGAAAAGTTTACATGATGAAAATATTGTGGTCCACAACTCTGACAAAGGCAGGAATGTTGTGGTTCTGAATAAGAAGGACTATCATGCAGAAGCCATCAGGCAACCTTCAGATACAGATACCGATATTATACTCAGGAGAGATCTCTTTTTTGAGTACAAATGACATCTGCGAGCCGTTGTGGATTTTGGCCTGTCCACCGGTTGTTTGACTAGTAAGGAATCCGATTTTGCTTATGTGGAGGACCTCATTGTCCCCATATTTCATCATTTGCCTAAGAAGGCATAAGACTTTGGTCAAACCTGTGGGCAGGCCCATTGTTTTGGGTATAGGCTCCCTGAATGAGAGCCTGTCTGATCTAGTGGATCAATATCTACAGACTTTGGTTCTGCAGTTGCCCTCATACTTGCAGGATAGTACTCATGTTTTGTGTATCATGGAAGGTATACATTGGACCCTGCAATTTATGTGTCTGACTATTGACGCAGTTTCTTTGTATTCATGTATACCACATGGTATTGGGATGAAAGCTATTCATTATTCTTTGAGACATGAAAGCACTTATTCATTGGAACGCAGATGTTTTTTGAATAAAGCGATTTTTTATTTGTTGATGGTAATTCTTTTTTGTTTGATGAGACATGGAGCTGCAATGGGTGCAAAATTTGCACCCTCCTTTGGCAACTTGTATGTAGGTCATGGTAGCAGCTCCACGTCTTTGTAGAAACTAAAACATACAGACAATTTATAGTTTCTTTTTATAGATATATTCAGGGGTGTCCTTAGAAAGTTTTCCCGGGGGGGAGGCAAAGCCATAATATGACCCCCAGGCCAGCCCATGCAGCTCCTTTTTTTATATGGAAAGGGTAATTGTGGGGGGGGGGGCATCCTCTGGACGCCAATGGATATATTGATGATTTGATATTAATTTGGTGTGGGAATGAAACCCGGTTGGTGATTTTGTTAAATATCTCAATTCCAATTCATGTTGCTTGACTCATACATTGAACAATACATGTATAGAGATTTTAGACCTGATCTTAAGGGGAGAGAATGACACAGGAAAGATCATTCTGGATGTATTTAGGAAACCAGCAGCAGGTAATGTTTTCCTGTGTGCAGACAGCTGCCACCCAAAACATGTCATCAACAACATTCAAAAATGCCAATTTATTCATCTAAAACGTATATGTAGTACTGCAAAATTATATGCGAAACAAGCTAGTCAGCTTTCTAGCAGACATAAGGATAGGGGGTATAGGGAGGATCAAACTGGCAAAGCACGGAGTGTAGTTGATGATATGAATCGGGATGATTTGATAAATTGTTCTTTTAAAAATAAAAAGAAGAACAGTTTATGTATAAGTAATAATAATACAAAATTTACTACAAACAACCTTTAACCTTTGGAACTGAATATAGTCAAGAATATGGTAGGGTGTGCAGTATAATAAAAGGTCTGCTACCCATTTTATATGGGGATGATATTATTAAAGAGATCCTTGAAGAAGGATGTAGATTTACCAGTAGGAAAGCACCCACAATAGGTAGAAGCCTGTCTCCTAGTATGTTCTCATGGAAGAAGAAAAAGATTGGTACACGGCTTAATACTAAAGGCTTCTACAGGTGTGATTGAGATGTAAATGTTGTATATATGCAAAAATATCTAAGAATTTTGCAGTACTGTGACAAATAAAACCTATAACATCTCTGGTTTAATTAACTGCTCCACTTCAGGAGTAGTATATCTCATCACCTGCAAGGAATTTTCTAAACAATACGCCTGACGTACTAGACACCCATTAAAGGAGAGAACAAGGGAGCGTCTTAATGCAATAGAAAATGTGACACTAGATCACCAGTGGCTAGACACTTTTTTGTCCCATAGTATGGGTTTGAATAATTTGGGGTTCCAGGGGATCAAGAGGGTATCCAGACAACCAAGGGGTGATAATAGTGTGTACCGGCTGGGTAGAAGGGAGGTGTTCTGGATACATCAGCTGAATACCAGGATCCCAAAAGGACCTAACTCAGAATGGGACTTGATGTTGAGTCTCTCTCTTTCAGTTCTTTCCTGATTTGCAGTCTGTAAATCTCTGCCATGGCATCTTGTATCACTCCAGTACACATTTGTTTATGTGTATAAAATGGGATATATATGTTATATTATCCTGTTATATTGTTCTATATGGGATTATAGGTTACTCCCTTACTGGAATGGTGAATATTTCTTCATTACTAGCTTTTTTACTGAAATTGTTATTTTATTATAAGTTTATACCTTGAAGTGGTTTGGATGTATTGGTGAGGGTTGTGCATTTAAGCCTCTCATTCTCCTGCCCACATTACCTATGATTACGGACTTGTGTGGTCTGAAATGTGTCAGGGAGTTTCAGGGGTGATCTACCCTTTTGGGTTTTTAATGTTTTTAGTCTTCAAATAAAGCCTTTTTTACTTCAATACAACACAAGCAATCATGTGCGGATACTTTGTTGCAATATTGTTATTCTTAATGGGAAATCCAACCCTGTCTGCCCCCTCTTATCACTGACCGAACAGTGTACTCGTGCCAGTAGGAAGTTTTATCAGGCAAAATCAAAGTAGTCATTCATGGTTTGCTTAATCCTTTAAAGGCTAAGGAGGTCTACAATGCATTGCTTCACAATAGGTTGCACAACCCTCTGATCCTTAACCCCTTAACAACCACCCAATTTGGGGGTAGGTGGCCGTTAACCCCTTAACGACTACAGACATACTAGGACCACCACAGCAGTCCAGCACTTAAGGATCGGTGACGGTCCTGGCAGGTCATGGATTTCCGGGATCGCTGTGCGGTTGCACTCCACTTGAGGACCCCAGAATGCATTTCTAAAAAAAATGAATTGTGGTCCTTAACTGCCTCCCTCCCGCATCATTAAGGGGTTAAGGATTTTTTTTTTGTTTTTTAACAACTAATTCTTGGATGGCAAAGTGGCGTGCAGCCATGCTGTCATCACAGAATTTCATGAAGTGACAGAACCTTCACCCACTTACCTTACTATGGCCAGAAAAATTCTAATGGCCCCTATGAATTCTACCCTCGTGCCTTCCGTCAGTCCTGGATGACAGTTGCCAACAGATTTTTCAAAGTGAAGCAGGCAAAGTGCAGGAACCCACTTAACCTTTTAAGGACCAGAGGGCTAGAGAAACAATGAGTTGAACATCCCTCTGCTCCTTAACCGCTTAACAATTGTCTGCGCAGCCAGCAGATAAGCACCACATAGAGTTTTTTTTTTCCTCCAATGGATTCAGGGGTCCTCGAACAGCATGAAGCTGCACGGGAACCCTGAATTCCATGAAGTACAGAACTGTCATGGGTTTTCCCATGACGGTCCTGGCAAGTCATGGGTCCTTAAGGGGTTAAAGGGTTAAGATTACCATGTGCAGTGTGCAGAGTTTTGTGGAAGTGCTTGCAACTGTCGTGGGAAACTTCCTGGATAGGACATCCAGGACTGATGAACATACCCATGAACATGTGCTGCCAACCAGAGGATGTCAGTGATAAAAGGTGTGGGGTTTAATCGTACTTGAATCAAAAAGTGGGCGGGAAGTGGGCAGAACAGGGTGGTAAGGAGAAGGAGTGGGTGGGAAGAGGGCAGAACAAGGTGGGAAGGAGAAGGAGTGGGCGGGAAGTGGGCAGAACAGGGTGGGAAAGAGGAGAAGTGGGAGGGATGTGACAGGAGCAGGGTGGGAAGGAGGAGAAGTGGGACGGATGTGACAGGAACAGGGTGGGAAGGAGGAGAAGTGGGCAGGAAGTGAGAGGAACAGGGTGGGAAGGAGGAGAAATGGGAGGGATTGACAGGAACAGGGTGAGAAGGAGGGGAAGTGGGAGGGATTGACAGGAACAGGGTGGGAAGGAGGGGAAGTGGGCAGGAAGTGAGAGGAACAGGTGGGAAAGAGAAGAAGCAGGAGGAACAGGGTGGAAAGGGTGAGAAGTGGGAGGAACAGGGTGTGTAGGAGGAGAATTGAGAGGAACAGGGTGGGAAGGACAAGAAACTCCCCACCACAGGAGAATCAGTCTCTATCCCTGGAGACCTGTTACTTCAGGAGTCTCCGGGACAGATCTGGAGAGTTCCCATGTATGTTGAGTAAGGATGTTTCCTTTTGAACAAAGGCAAAATTCATAGGGCCATATGTTTAAAGCGGAACTACCACATTTTACAAAGATGGCCTCAAATAATTAGCGCTCAGTAGCGCTAGTCAACAGAATTATTACCTCGTTAATGCGAATTATCCACTGCTCTGGGACTGACAGGCAGGACGGCGTGCAGACACCTTTCTATAGTGACGTCAGTGCGCCTGCACTGTCAGTCCCTTTTGGAGACAAAAGACTCCTAGCAACTCCTCCTAGAGCTGGCTGGGACTGACAGCGGTGTGTAGACGTCACTATGGAAAGATGTCTGCGCTCCATCCTGCCTGTCAGCCCCGGAGCAGTGGATAATTCACATTAACCAGGTAATAATTCTGGGGACTAGCTCTACTGAGCAGCTAGTCGCCAGATGAGGAATTATTTAGGGCCATCTTTGTTAAATGTGGTGGTTCCGCTTTAAAAGAAAAATGGAGGAGTACTGGGATAAACTATTTGCACTATAGGGGAGAACTAGAAATTCCCATTGATTTCAATCGACACCTCTCTAGCATTCAAGGGGTTAAAGTCCCCATTTAAATCAGTGTGAATTTGTGGAATTTTTAGTTCTCCCCTATAGTGCAAATGGATTTTCTTTTGAACATACGGCCCATTAGAGGCCCTTAGGATTTGTTTTATAGTAACTTGGAGGTATTATTAGCAAGTGTTACTTCAACATCTTAATACTGTGATGCTTTTCTAGGAAAAGCAAACAGTCCAAATCGTATCATATAACTGAGGATTTGATTATTGCTAAATTCTTAATGCTCTCTCACCACCATGTGGCAAAGAAAGAAACTGCAGAATTCCAAATTTTTTTACTATCTGATGTTTAAACACAAGTTATGTGCAAAATTATGCATTGTATTTCCAAAAATAATACATTTCACTACATAAGAAAAGCATTATAAGATAAACATTGGTGAAGTCTGGCTCACAAATATATACTTCTAAGATTGATTCCAGCAATGTTACAAAAAATACACATTTTTTTTACCACAAATTTGAGGCTTCATGATGAAAATTTGTTAATGTTTCTGTTTTTAATTAGTGGTACGAAGCTTTGCATGGGATTTAAACAGGAACACTTCTAGCGAGTGTAGCCCTATTGACCTTTCTACCCTAAAGGTGTCATGTTTCTAACAGTCCTATTGCATTAGAAAAGCAGGGTCAGACCATGGCTTAAATTCTGATTTTGCTTCACCCCGTGTTGCCAAACCAAAACGTTCCTTGTGGCAGGCTACTGTTTTTGGTTAATATAGCCAAAAAAGGAAGTATCGAGACATTCAGCCATCACCCGACATTGCACTGTTAAGCTGCATTTAACCATTTAGATGCAAGATAATTTTAGCTTCACAATGTATTGGAGGCCTCTCTAGCACAGGGTGGGGGGCAAATCATTCTGTCCGAGGTCACATTTAGAGTGGGAATTTTGTGCTGGGGGCTAGAGGTGTCATCTTGCAAGAAAGCAAGCATGTACACATACATACACACACACAAACACACACACTGGCATTTTTTATTTTCATTGACAGTGAGGACTTACATATAATCACTGCTAATGAAAAAAATATTTACTTTAACCCCTTAACGACCGGCCGATTGGCGCGGCACGGTCAGTTAAGAACCGCGGGGCATTTTTTAAAATTTTTTCCGCTTTCGGACTCCCCGAAGGCGTGCGGCCGCGGAATTCCATGACAGTCATAGTACGTCATTGGTCGTTCAGGCAGATCGACCCTTGACGTACTATGATCGTCAAGGGTCGTTAAGGGGTTAAACTGAAGTTAGCAGGGTTCCACATCCCAATCCAGATTCTCTTTATCAGTGTCCCATTGTGACCTTAATACAATTAGCATAAAGCAATGTTATCACACCTGCTAAACACAGCAACGTTTTGATGAAGGATTAACCCCTTAAAGTGGAACTATCACCCAAATTAAAGTTACCCCCAAATCATTATGCGCATAACAATAAACATATCCATACTAGCATTATATGGAAGAAGTCCAATGTTATTGACAAATTCAACTCGTTCTGAGATAGTCAAGCAGCTTGCTGTAGAGGCATCTGGGCGCCTGCACCGTCAGTCCCTTCCTGTTACCTTAAGGTAAAATGCAGCTCCTCCTAGAGGAGACCGGGACGGACAACACAGGGACACAGATGTCTCTTTGGCAAGATATCTGCACTGGGGCCTGCCTGACTGTCTCAGAACTAGTTAGATTTCTGAGAAACAGCAGAATTATTCAGGATAATACTAGTATGCTTATCGTTATGTGCATAATTATATGGAGGTAACTTTAATTTGGGTGGTGTTCCTCTTTAAGGACCCATGACATGCCAGGACCATTATGGGTAAACTTGTGTTAAAGGGATAGTAATACTTCGTTTTATCTTTATTTTATTTTGTAGGCATTAAAAAAACATGAAGAACGATATAAGTCTTATCTCTCAATCCTTTATGGTTTGAGAGATATTCACAAGCAAAGTTTCCCCTCTCACCCCTTTTACCTAGTGTAAGCCATCTCTTCTCAGATGTGGAATGCAGTCCATAGATCAGACAGATAACAGAAGGGGACACTCTTATTCCTCTGAAAACAATGAAAGCCCTGCCCCCCTTGACAAGTTTTTTAGGTTTTTCCCTTATCTTAATTGAAGATTGTCCCTCTCTGCAGTCTACCTGGGCACCTCCCTTCTGATCTGGCTGAGCAGTGTTACATCAGTAAAAGGGGCGGGAGGGGGACACTTTGTCACTGAATTACTCTGGAACTATAACTGACAGAATTGAAATAACACTCTCCACAGTCCAAATACTATGATGATTAATTAGAGCTGCTTTTATTATGAAACATTACTATCCCTTTAAGAACCCATTACAGTCCTGGCACATCATGGATGCTGCCTCTCGGGGACCCCTGATTGCATATTGTGAAAAAAAAGCTCTTTGGTCCTTAACAGCCGGCCACGTTGTTAAGGGGTTAAAGAACAAAAAGGTCTGATCAGGATGTGTGTGACCACACTGGCTTAATTTCTATAGTAAATAATTGTCTTTTTTGTTTTTCTTATACCTAAAAGACCCACAGGCCGTATCAAGCTGGTCAGGGGCATACCTGGGAACATATTGACAGTGCATTACAGAGTCTCCGAGGAAAGTGACTGATTATCCCGATGTGGGGAGTTTCCTCTGAAACTCCACCCACTTCTGCTCCTTCCCATCCTGTTCCTCCCACTTCTCCATCCCCAACCAGTTCCTCACACTTCCCATCCACTTTTGTGATGCATCCAGTAAGCCCCTCCCCCACTCACAAATATGCCCTGTCCCTTTTTTCGGCATGATTATGTCCCCCGGCAACACCAGAGAATATCCGGAGAAAGTTCCCAGATATGATCAGAGGGCCAAAACCAGAATTGCAGGCCATATTTTACCTGCCTTTGGTCTTGCTCTATAGGATTCAAGGTGTTAACAGCCCAATTTAAATTAATGGGAATTTGGAGAATTTTTGTATTTGTTCCCCACAGTGCCAGTGATTTGCTGCAGAACTTTAAGCAATTGTAGTAAAATCAAAATAAATTGTTCAAAAACTACAGTAGATACATTTTATTAATGCGTAGAAAAAATGGCTGTTTGCAAAAGTTTTCCATACATTAATATGCCACCATTATGCCACCATTACATGATAATTGACATCATTATTGACATTAATAATGTTACAAATAAGATTTTATTTGTAAAGCACTGTTAGCAAAACTTTAGCCCTGAATTGGCATTGCTTAAAGGGATAGTAATACTTAAAAATTACTATCTTGCATCTTGTAGCCAGTAAAAAAACTGAGTTAAATGAGCCCAGCAACATCGCTTTCAAAGATCCCTCTCCCCTGACGTCAGCATTCTAGCTGACAGCAAGGGAATCAAGTCCAGGGAACAGCAGAGGCTCTTCAGCAGAGCCGACATCACGTTATGGAAGAAGAAATCCTTCACTGAAATGGTCTTCCACGTGTGTTTGCAAACCAAGCACAAGTAGAACAGCATTTCAGTGAAGGATTTCTTCTTCCATAATGCAATCTTGGCTCTGCTGAAGAGCCTCTGCTTGCTCAGGGACCAGATTCCCCTGCTATCAGCTAGGACGCTGACGTCAGAGGAAAAGGCAAAAAGCACCATAAAGGTTTGAGAGATGCCTCTGGGCTCGTTTAACTAATTTTTTACTGGCTACAAGCTGCAGGATAGTAATTTTTAAGTATTACTATCCCTTTAACTCTGCGTGTCAGAGGGGTTTGCAATGCTTTGCTTACCTGTCTGGCACTCAAATGGTTAAATAATTTTCTTCTTTACTGTAGTACTGGAGCTACTACTATGGAAACCTGTGTTTTTCTTGTGTTTACTATGTACCCTTCACTTCCTGGGTGTTTATTCAGCAATGTGTACTGCTCCCTGGGGATAGACCAAGCCAAGTGTCAGGTTAGGAGAAGAGGGGGTTATGCACTAAAGTGTGATAAAGAGGTGATAAAATGGAGATGACTTCTTGAGTGATACATCTTCTCCAATTTCTATGTTATTCTGCAGAGCCCATGCACTAAAATCTCACACACTTGAAAAACCTTAGTGCATAGGCTCCATAGAATAACATTGGAACTGGTGAAGTGATATCAATGGAAAAGTCAGCTCCACATTATCACCTCTTTATCACACCTTAGTGAATCTTCCCAGAGGTACACGCAGCCTTGGACACTCCTCCACCGAATCAGGAGTGAATATCGTACCCAGGTGGCTGGAGATGGTAAGTGCACTAATTGTGCGGTATAGAAAAGGTTTCAATTTACAGTACATGGGGGGTTATTCACTAACAGACACGTGCACACAAAAACACCAAGGGGGGCTTGAGCACCTGCCCTTTGTGTCCAAAGTGCCCTCGTGCCCTTTTAACAAAAAAAAATAAGTTGCCTCTCTGTCCGCACTAACCACCCTACCACCCAGTCAGGTCTGTGTCTCCTTCAGGACAGACTTGTAGATGCTGCGCTCCCCCGTTGGCTCTTTAGCATTACAGAGCGCTGGGAGATGACATCATCTCCTAGCGCTCTGCATGAAGAGAAGACTGCACGGGAGCTCCAGCAGCTACAAGTCTGTGCCAAAGGAGGCACATACAGACCTCTCCTGCTGCTGGACCACCAGGGAAGAGGTAGGAAACGGACACTGGGGGGGAATGTGGAAATTATGGGGCAATATGGATCTGATGGGGGGCAAGATGGAGATGATGGCAATGTAGAGATGATGGGGCAAAGTATGTGAGGGTAAGTTGGAGCTTATGGCAATATGGAGCTGATGGGGGGCAATACAGAGATGAAGGGGGCTATGGGAGGGTAAGTTGGAGCTGATGGGGAAATATGGAGCTGATGGGGCAATATGGAGATGATGGGGGCAATGTGGAGCTGAAGGGGGTAATGTGGAGCTGACAGGGGACAATGTAAGGGCAATATGGAGATGATGGGGGGCAATGAGGAGATTAGGAGTATTGTGGGGGGGGGGGTGCTTCAGATTTCTGTGCCTACAGGCTCCTGAGATTTAATTTTTTTCCTTTTTTTTTAAATATATATTCTGAACAAATAATTATGAGAAGTGCCCTTTTTTTCATTTGAATCCCTGCCCCCCAAAATGTCTGTGCACGTCCCTGTTCACTAAGGCGTGATAAAGAGGTGATCAAGCAGAGCTTATCCAGTGTTATCTTCTCCAATTCCTATGTTATTCTATGGAGCCTATGCAATAAGATTTCTCCAATTTTGAAGATCTTCATGAACAGACTCCATAGAATATCATAGGAACTGGAGAAGTGATAACACTGGGTAAGTTATCTCCATGTTATCACCTCTTTATCACGCTTTAGTGCATAACCCCATGGTTTTACTCCCCCACCCTCTTCAGTTTGGTGAGGTAACATAGTGGCTCTCCAACTTTTGCTGGAATACAGCACCTGTCATTTTTGACTGCTAATCAGCCAAGCATAATGGTAATTATATTCCCAGAACAAACTTGCATTTGCATGCACACTCATATGTGTAATCACATGCATGTGTATGTGCACACATCTTCGTATGAGCGCACATTCATATGGACACACATTTGAGCTCACTCTTTCACATAAACATAAGCACACATTTGCACGTACCTTCTCAATGACATGCACTGCACATTTCCACGAATTTACCCATGACCACATTCGCACATGTATTAACATTAGTGTACACGTTTGCACATAGACATTCATACTCACACACTTGGCATGTTTGCACATGCATATTCTCTCACATCACATTTGAGCACACATATTCACCCGCGCACACTTGTGTACATTCGCACACTCATTCACTTGCATATACATTCCTAAGCACAGTCTCTTTGTGCTCTGCTCTCCAGACTCTTACTCTCTGCTGGAATATTGGCAGGACTTTTGCTCACGTCTGGACTTCTGGCAGGTCCCTTGCCAGCACAACCCTTGCCCTCTGCTGGGCTTCTGGCAGGACATTTGATCTCTGCTGGGCTCTTGGCAGGTCTCCTTACCTCTGCTGCTGGCAAGACCTTTTTCCTCTATTGGCCTGCTAGTAGGATCCTTGTACTCTACTGGGCTGATGTCTTTCAGACTTTTTTCTACACACACTTGTTTGCATTAACTGCTTGCATGCAGTAGACATCAGAAGTAAAAGTATGACTGGGTAACATGTCCTGTATACTGCAGATTGGGGAGTCTCTGTGTGATTTTAACACAAATGGGCTCAACTTATTTCACATTAACTAAAGCAAATGGTATTGTATTGTATTGTATATTTTATTTATATAGCGCCAACCGGTGTACTTGGCACTTTACAGATTACATTTAATATAGAAGGGATACAATAAGTGCGGAGATTAAGTGCTTATAAAGGCAATCATAAGGGGAACAACAGGTGAGTATACATTAGGATAAAAGCTCCGTGCCCCGTAGAGCTTACAATCTAAGTAAATTGTACCACATATCTATCTATGCTTGAAAATTGGGGTCAATACATTCAGTAGATATTACTGCAGGTCTGATGAAAAACACGTTATCACATACAGGAATAAATACAAATAACAGAAGGTCATACCTAGGTAGGTGTTCTTAAAAAAGCAGTGAGATCTGTCTATATACTTTATTAGTTGTAGTCCACTGCTAAATGTTTTAGTCTCCAATCTGATTAAGACAAATGACTCTAATAGAATAGGCATTCAAATCTACTGAAGCCCATTTTTGAGGAGACAGAAAGCTCCTGAGAGTGTAGTGTAGAGTGAGTGTAGTGTAGTGTGAGTGTAGTGTAGTATGAGTGTAATGAAACAGAATGACAGGAGTGATGCTCACAATAAGGTATGGTCAGACTGATGATATCAGCAAGTCTAACAGCACATCATACGGAGAAAACTTAACCTGTCTCTGTTCAGGTGGTAAAATGTCTCAGGAACCGTACGATATCTATAGAAGTGTCATATCAGATGGTTTTTGACACACTTACCACCTGAATGGAGACAGGTTAAATTTTCTCTGTACTGTGTGCCATCAGACTTGCTGATATCATCCGTCTGACCATACCTTATTGTGAGTATCACACCTGTTATTCTATTTCATTATACTCACAGTACTACACTATCCAGCACTTTCTGTTTTCTTTGTATCCTATGTTCATGCCACTGGGAGGAGCGAGTGTGAAGACAGCAGCCACAGATTACTTCTCATATCACTGAGACACTGTACCTGGGGACAGGTATTTATCCCAGACGCCCTGTAGCTGGATCAGGTGTATGCCATCTTCCAGTCATTAATCTTGTGAGTAGAAACCTGTTGGGTGTTGGTGGCAGCACAAATATCATTCTTGTTCATTTACACAGGATCTCCCCCTGTCGTTTCTCTTTTCTTCTGTTTCTACCATTGATGAGGAGGTGTGTCCTACAGGCAGACTTCAACTGAGATCACGACATACAGGGAGCTGTAGATAGAAATAAAAGAATAAATGGACTGATATACTTGTCTGCTGTATGAAGGACTCCTGCTTAGGTAACCTGTTAAACCAGGACTGTCCAAGTTCAGTCCTCAAGGGCCACCAACAGGCCAGGATGTAAGGATTTCCCTGATTAAGTACAGGTGAGTTAATCAGTGGATCACTAATTATGACTGACTCACCTGTGATTAATCAGGCAAATCCTTACATCCTGGTCTGATGGTGGCCCTTGAGGACTAAACATGGACAGCCCTGTGTTAAACAAAGAGTATACACACACACACCCCCCACACACACACACACAACAGTACATACACAAATATCAACAAACATGCATGTACATATAAACTATAATGTATGTGTGTAGAGATATCTGTATCTATCTATCTATCTATCTATCTATCTATCTATCTATCTATCTATCTATCTCTCTATAATTTGTAAATATAACATTCCTTTTTAAATACATATACTGTAATCCTTTAAATAAAGATGAGTGAAGCAATTCTGTAAGTTTATTATTCATCCGAAAAACATGTTTATTTTCAACAAACCCAACCTCTCAAACCACTACGGTTTGAGAGATATTGGGATTCAAAGTTCCCCCCTCCCTCCCCTTCTCCTGATGTCAGTGTCTAGCTGACAGCAGGAAATCCCGGTCCGGGGACCAGCAGGAGGCTCTGCAGCAGAGCCGAAATCGCTGTACTTAAAAAGAATTCATTCATTGGAAAGGTCTTCAATGTGTGCTTACAAACCAGGCACACTTTGTAGACAGTTCCAATGAATTAATTATTTTTAAGTACCACAATTTAGTCTTTGCTGCAGAACCTCCTCGAGTCGTACGAATCTCCTGCTGACGCCTTTACAGATGACATCAGGAGAAGGGGAGGGAGGGGGAACTTTGAATCCCAATATCTCTCAAACCATAACGATTTGAGAGATAGGGTTTGTTGAAAATAGTTAATTTTTTCAATATCTACCTAAATCTAAATATTTTTTATGGGACATTACTGTCCGTTTAACATGCAGACATACACAGAGACAGACAGACATACAAAGTATAAAAGGAATATTCTTGTCCTTTACATAATCCCTTTTCATTTTTAATCGTTCCAATTTTTTTATCTCTTCTTAAAAATAATTTATTCTTAAACTCTAACAACAAGTTGAAGTTAACATTTTAAATGTAGAGAGACAAAGACAAAATAAGAGATGAATGTGAGACTTAAGTATGGATGTGCATCTAGATTTAAAAAATAGATTTACTAGGTTAAAAGGTACACATTTTAAATGATAGTTTTCACTTAATTGTACAAAAGAATGGATATTATGGTTCATAGTCAAACACATGTTCAACCAGCTTGAATCCAGACCATCTGACTGAAAGTGTTTCAGTTTAACTAATTCACTGCTTAATACTGGTATATCCATGTCCAATTAGCATTAATCCAGGCCAGGTCACTGCTTTCAAATATCAATTTAACTATCTTAATACAGTTATGTACATGTTCACCACTTAGAGCACCCTATCCCTGGAACTCATTGTTCTGATATCTGACTCTCAACCAGCTTCTCATCCTTCATGCACTCTCTAATGACTTATCTCTGCTGTAAGCTTTCACGAGCAGGGCCCTCTGATCCTTCTGTTGTCCACATTTGATTTGTATATTTAATACCTATGTATGTTTATTCCCTGTTGTACAGCGCTGTGGAATTAGTTGGTGCTATATAAATAAAGAATAATAAGAATAATAATCTCTTTAGAGAAGGCTACCTGCACACCTCATACCCTTTTCCTTACACTATCTTGCTATGTCTCTCAGCTATACTTCACCAAATTTTCTGTTCTACCCACACTGTATCTACCATGAGGCCAGCGTCTCAGTAGACTTATTTACTTGACTATAAAATGCTACCACCTGCGTTCACCTCATGTTTCTCTTCCCTTTCTACTCCATCTAGTTTGTAAGAGCTCACAAGCAGGACACCCTTTCCAATTGCTTCAGTTTGTACCTGTTCATAATCTTTTTTGTTTTAATATATTGCCAAGGAATCTGTTGACACTTTATTCATAAAATGATGATGATGATGATGATGATGATAAGATAATAATATCATGATAATTAATGTAATGTAAAGCAAAGAGGAGGAGTGAAATTCAATGAACTATAGCTATGTGTATAACAACAGGGAGCGCAGAGGGCGCAACTTGGACAAGTCCGAGGATCAAAGGAGGCCCATCAGTCCCAGTGCCCAGTAGATTCTAGAGAGTATATTTTTGTGTTGGGGGTGCAATAAAATGTTTGCACTGGGGCCTTCCAATGGCTACTTATGCTACTGACTATAACCCTGAATTTCCATGCTTTTGTACACTTGAGGAAGAACTCACTGTGTTTTATAACATTTTGTTTATTTCAATCAAGCAGGGTTGGCACATTTTTTTCACCAAAATATTTTGATTAATGAAGCATGCCTTACATGCCTTACATGCTTCATTGATTTGAAAATATATATATTTATGAAATAAATATTATTTGGCTAGACCAAACACACTTTAAGTACTTGATCATTTGTTTTATAATCAAATTTTGTTTTGATCAATCAATCATGCATCAATCGCCAGATTTGTCTTAATCCATTTTTTATCAGCTTTTTTAATGTAATCTTTGCTTTGATAGAATAACATGTCAAATGATGAATTAAAACATGTCACATATGTGGTCCTTGTCCTCTGCTTAATTGAGGAATATATTTGTTTAATATTTTGAATTTTTTTTATCAATATAGTGTTATTTGAAGAATTCAGTTTAACAAACATGATTGTCATTGCAAAGGAAAGTCATTGTTCCCAATTTCTAGTGATATTAGCTGCTCGAGTCCCTGTCCCACCCATCAGTTTAGGTTGCTCTTTCAAATTTCCTTCAGTGGGGTTGGCTTTAGGTTATCTGTGTTATGTTTATCCCCTTAAGGACTACATGACGTACTATGACCGTTATGGTCCTTATACCCTTAAGGACCGATGATGGTCATAGTACGTCATGTGCTTTTTACTTACAGCGCTCCACCGGGAGCACTGTAAGTAAAAATAGTGGCTAAAATTGACTGCTCCAAGACTGGAATTATCTCTTTCAGGCCTCAAAGCGGCGTGCCGATACACACAACAGATCACATGTACCGGCGCGTCAGCAAGGATCAAAGCGGTCCTTATGGGACGGAAATGTCCCAGGACCGCTGGTCCTTAAGGGGTTAAACAAAGTAGGGCAGAAAAATTGAATTTAGAGGTCCCAAGGAAATTCAGATAATGCTGAAAATATCAATAACTAAATGTAGATTTTAAGATTTCTGAGACCATGTTGAAGTATCAGGGTCAGGCTCACCAAAGATGCATTTTTTAAGGAGGCGCTGCCCTTTTAAAGATCTGTGCAAGCCAAAGTTCAGTCTGTTTATGTTCATGAATTACATTTTTCTGTGTAACTTTAAAACTACATAATTCAAGAATAAGGGTAACTTTTAAAAGTTGTAAACAAAAGCAAATACATCATCTCTGGCATAGATTACATTCCAATTGATATTCATTATCATCTGGTCTTATCTAACAGATTCCCTCTGAAATCTATGGAAATATTTATAAACTAGTATCAAAGCCCATATACACGGGCTAAAGTGCACTCGGCGGCCCCGTCTGCTACCCCGAAGCAGAGACAGGTGGTGAGCCGTCCAGAGCTCCCCGCTCCAGATCAGCGCGTTCAGCGAGTCTCTACTATGCATGACTGCAGTCATTCGCTGTAGAGACTCGCCGAACGCGCTGATCCTTAACGGGGAGCTCCAGACGGCTCACAGCGAAGCTCCCTGTGAGGGAAACCACACATGCACAGTGGAGACAGGAACAGCAGTCTCTACTGCGCATGTGCAGTTACGCTCACAGGGAGCGACTCATTCTATCACTTTATGTTATAGGAGGATAACAAACTTGATAAAATTATTGCAGACACAGAAGAATGGAGAGCAAACACGTTACACCATCATGAACACCCACACATGGGTACTCACAAAAGTATAGACTGTCAATTATGTATATGAAAAACAGTTAAAACGCAGGGTAATTATCCTGACCCAGTTTCAGGGTGTAGTAAAATCTATCTGGCTGCTGTTCCTCTTCACATTGTCACCAAGTGGCTCAGAATCTCCAAAAATAAAACACAATAGTGTAGTATTTCAAGATAGTGTGATTAAAATATAAACGCTAATATACTCACATTTGAGCAAGGCCAACAAAGGGGATAACCAATGCTGACAAACAGGCAGGTGGCTATCTCTCACTTTCTGAACTCAGTGATTCACTCACACTACAAATCATCCAATAAATGTCTTGTCTCCAAAAAAGATTTAATAAAAAACTCCAGAAGATACAACTAACAATGTTGAAATCGGACTATAAAATAAAATACAATGGCTACCTGTTTTGTGGTTTATCACCGCTTTATCAAGCCAACAATTATTAGGGATGTGGAGACAGTGAGAGATCTCCACCTGCCTCTTTGTCAGCGTTGGTTATCCCCTTTGTTGGCCTTGCTCAAATGTGAGTATATTGGTTTTTATATTTTAATTACACTATTTTGAAATACTACACTATTGGGCACTTTTCTGTGTGTTTTATTTTTGATAAAATTATTAACTGTAATAGAATGCAGGCTTCTGTTTGAAAGCTGGTATATAATGCTTTTGAGTGCCAGAGAGGCATGCAATTTATTGATTTGTAATACGTTAGATACCCCTCTGGCACTCAAGGGTATCTATCTATTCAGTGTATTTGACTATGCACTGACCAAGTTTTCATGATTAAAAAATTGTAATGTGTAAAGTACTAATTTATTCAGGCCAGTTTCTCAGGGTTGCACATATTAGATTAATTTGTAATTTGTTAGTAAAAAAAAAATGCCCTTTGCAGAAATGTGGGAGGTCTGAAAATTGACCATCGAACTGGATCACAACCAGGATGTCTTCTAAGCCACCAACTTGCATGCACAGTCTACATAAACCTGCTATGTCATGTTTCCAAGCCTGATAATGCAAGTCTACACAGATCTGCCTCATTCAGGAGAGGAAAGTGTGCACCATGTACCTCAGTGTATTCCAGGGGGGAAGGGGGTATATGAGTCACATTTAAAACCTCTGTACTGCTCACTATTGGTCTGCTCAGGCTCACAAAGCAGGTTTGCAGATCTGCAGGTGGGGCACCATCAAAGTGATTATTACTCTTCAGTATAGTAGCCCCATTCAAACTGTAACTATGACCGAATCCCAGAAAACCCTTATCCTATAATTCGCTAGGATGTTTGTCAGAAGCCGTCATGCGCAGTAGAGACTGCCCAAACTGCACATGGCTGCATCACGTGCACTGGCGGCGGCAATACGCAGAGCAGGACCGGCCTCTTAACCCTTTGAGTGCCAGAGGGGTACGGAATGCATTGCAAAGCAATGGGGTTAACATCACTTGGACCTCAGCCGGAGTAGCACGCACACTACAGCACCCACCCAGGACCGAGATCGGCATCTGAGTTAGCCCGTCTGGTGACAGCATGGTGGGCCGGGAACAGCTGCTGAACAGAGCCCATTTAGCGGAGAAGGAAGAGAGACAGGAAAATATGGCGGCAGCTATGACAGCGGTTACAGAAGTTTATCTTTTGAGTGCCAGAGGGGTACCTCGGCCTGTGCACACGGGCTTTTACACTAGTATTTTATATTACCCCTTCCCCTTCACTTTAATCAAACTCTCCCCTTCGCCCTGCTCACACCGTCACTGAACAGCGATGCAGTGAAGGAGAGGGGCCCTCTGTCCCATTTACTGAATCGCCTCACCCATCTCTTCAAGTGCTTCTCTCTTCTGTGTCTGGTGTACCCATCTGCATCCATTAAAATGAGAGGAAAGACGCTTACAGCTACAGAAAAGTCAACTATTTTTACAATAACAGCCTTTTAGCATGTGGAATGCTTTGCCACAGGAATCCTGCTGGCAGATCCTGTAGATACTTTAAAAGAAAAGTATTGGATAACCTTTTACCTCCTAGCTCAAAATAATATAGAGAATTATTGCACTTGGTTTCAACACAGGTATAATATTGATTCAGGGAGAAATCTGATAGCCTTTTGGAGTCAAGAAGAATTTTTGTAACTATTTGAGCAATAATTGAAAAAGCTGCAATGGGGTCTTGTTTGTTTTCCTCTGGATCAATAAAGGAGATCTAGTAAAGACTTGATTGACTCTTCTGTAACTACAGACTCAGGGCCAGATTTCCCAATAGACAGACTAGACACCTGCCTAGAGCGCCAAATTTTAAGGGGAGCCTCAGCTGTGCTGGCCACACTCATATTGTGTATGGGGCCTGAGCAATCTCTGTGTCCATGTAGTAGCTTATACACCTTTGCAGGCTAGTATTTAACCCCTTGGATGCTAGCTTTAATCCCTTGGTTGCTAGAGAGATCTCCAACGCATTGCGTAGCGAGATCTCTCTAGCAACCAAGGGGTTAAAACTTTTATGTCCTTGCTTGTTGTGCACCAAAGGTATATTCTGTTCCAGGAAACAGTGGATGAGACTGGTGGCATGGTCATGTGAGGAGTGGGGTGTGGCCATGGGTGGAACTAAGGTTGCACAGAGTGCCTTGCCTAGGGGAGCCTGGAATGTAAATCCGGCCCTGTGCAGACTGTATTCATTAAGCTACAGATGTGCATTTCTGGAGCATGGCAAGTACATCATTGGTAGAAATAAATATTATCCAAATACCCGTTGATTTAAATGTGACTTTTAACATCTTAACACTTTGAGTGCTAGACGGGTACACAACGCATTGCAGAGCAATGCGCTGCATACCCCCCTGTGGAACTCAAAGGGTTAGAGCCTCCAACACACTGGGAAGCAATGCATGGAAACATTCCCATTTAAACTGGCATTTTTTTATTTCTTCCATATGACGCAGTTGGTTTGCTCCATAATTGCACCTCTTTTACTTATTGAATACAGCCCTTTATATGTTGAAGCCTAGCAATAGTATAGCTCTCACTGGAAGATATACTGGGATATATATATATATATATATATTATATATATATATATATATATATACACACATACACACACTAGTGTAAAAGCCCGTGTACACGAGCCAAGGTTCGGGTGATGTTGACCCTCTGAGTGCCAGAGGGGTATGCAACGCATTGCTTTGAAATGCGTTGCGTACCCCTCTGGCACTCAAAGGGTTAAGAGGCTGGTCCTGCTCTGCTTCCTGCACCGACGCAGTCATGCACTGTAGAGACTGCCCGAAAGCACAGAATGCTCCCAGCACAGAACTCCCAACATTCTGTGCATTCAGGCAGTCTCTACTGGGCATGACGGCTTCTGACAAACATCCTAGGAAATTATTATATATATATATAAAATCAGCCTGGGCTTTCCAAGACGAGACATCACACAGCAGAATCAATTCAATCGTTTAATGTGTAGATTGAACTGATTCTATGGTGTGCTGTCTCCTCTTGGTTAGCCCAGGCTGATATATTTGTTAATTCTCTATGGGATGTGCACCAGTTTTTTGGTATATTTAAGTTTTGAGTGCCTGCCTTTTGTCTTATATATATATATATATATATATACACACACACACACACACACATACATATATCCTATATAAGAATCCGCTAAAACGTGTGTAACGACACAGTCATGCGCAGTAGAGACTGCTGCGAGTGCTGCAGCCATGCGCAGTAGAGACTTCCAGTGACGAGGCTGCGGCAGTCTCTACTGATCACGACTGCACACGCGACCGGACGGAAGTGGCACTGTGGCCCGTGTAACGGGCTCTTCAACTAGTATATATATTTGTTGTGAGGAAGCACTCATGCTTAATATTAGGATGAGTGCCTGGGTACCTTCAATCGTGCCAAGAAGTTATAAATAATTTGTAGATAAAAAGAAGCACTCTCAGGACTTTATAATTAAGTGCTAAATGTAGATTTTATTATTGGATCAACGTTTCGGTTATCTGTCTGTAACCTTCATCAAGATAACAACTCAGTGAAAAGACCCCCCCACATATACCCACAGTGAACACAAAAGGCACCAAAAGTAGCGTCAGAAACGATGCACGACGTCATAAACAATAGAGAACCAGCTAACAATTACCCAAGAAAGCATCCACTAACATTAAGTTTAATTAGAATCATAGAAATCCATCCTATGCATACATGCTCTGTACTGGATAGATAAAATTAATAAAAGAAAAGAAGTGGTAAATCTGGAAAGCTTGTATACACTTGTACATTTGTTGGTCATATATGGCTAAATAATTCATAATTGTCATCCTGATATAGCATATAGGGAAGAAGGAGATAAGCCCACGAATACCAGATTCCAGCGCATTGCAGCGCTTGTTGTATAAGTTATCCGCAGCCCCTCTCTGAATGCTGTCCGAGTGTAACAGGAGACAGGCTTAATGTAATAGCTTAATGTTAGTGGATGCTTTCTTGTAATCTCAATATACAAAATAGACATAGGTCATTTGCAGCATTAGATTTAGTGGTCGCTGTAGTTCTAGATTATACGTGAGCATCTTGGGTAATTGTTCTTTGGTTCTCTCTGCTGTTTATGACATCATGCCTAGTTTCAAATGCTGATTGTGGCTCCTTTTGTGGGTATATGTGGGGGGTCTTTTCACTTAGTTGTTATCTTGATGAAGGTTACAGACAGATAACCGAAACGTTGATCCGAAAATAAAATCTACATTTAGCACTTAATTATAAAGTCCTGAGAGTGCTTCTTTTTATCTACAAATTATTTATAACTTCTTGGCACGATTGAAGGTACCCAGGCACTCATCCTAATATTAAGCATGAGTGCTTCCTCACAACAAATATATATACTAGTTGAAGAGCCCGTTACACGGGCCACAGTGCCACTTCCGTCCGGTCGCGTGTCCTGAGAGTGCTTCTTTCTATCTAGAAAATTGTGTATTTTATATATATATATATATATATATATATATATATATATATATATATATATATACACACATACACATATTCCAGTAGATGCATACACTGTTTTCAATGAAGTAATGTGTAAAAAACAATACTAGGAAAAGAAGTATATATATATACATGAAAAGATTAAGCAAACTGTCTCACGATGTCCCTTTGACAGTACTCTTAAATGGGGCTAAACTGGGTTAGTTGATGTATAATGGATTTTAGCATATATATATATATATATATATATATATATATATATATATATATAAATAAAAGGGTGGATAATCTGATGATAATCCGCTACAACAGATAGAACATAACTATTGGCACAATGAGATATTAGCTGAAGCAGATATTAGCTGAAATGGAAAATGTTCACAAGCGAAATGGTAATGTCAGTGCTTGTACAAAATACATATTAAACTCAGAGTTAGTCTATAATAGTCTATAATAGTTCTGGTTGAAGACCAATTAATATATACAGGTCAACAATAAACCTTGTAAATGATATAGAATGAAGATCCCAGACCGATAGTCTATTAGTTCAAGATAGTCAATGGGTGAATGAAATATCCATTGATGTATGAGATGATGGTAATGAGGTTAGTAGGATGAATGGTTGGAGTGAGACAGATACTGGATTAGATGGGTAAGGCATTTTGCTGGTTCTCTGTTATGCTGTAGGTGACCCGGAGTCCGGCGTGTTATTAAACAGATACAGCGCACAGGAGACCTAAGTATAGTGTGAAGACACAAAGATATAGCAATATTTGTTAGAACACAGTCCCAAAGGACAGATATGTGATGATATCAAACACTATCCTATAATATAAAAGGCCAGAGGTATGTTTGTCCGATACAGTCATGCACAGTAGAGACTGCCCAAATACAGACGTTTGTCCAATGCAGTCATGCGCAGTAGACACTGCCCAAACACACAGAATGCTGGGAGGTGTAGTTCTGAGGTTTTATGCCCTTTGGTCAGTGTACATGGGCTGTTACACTAGTCGATATATGTGGATAAATATATAATAATAATATCAAAGTATTTTACCAGAAAGGATACATTGAGATTGCCTCTTGTTTTCAAGTATGTCCTGGGGTATAGATGATATTATTACCCAATGTAATGGTACTCATTTTATCTACCTCGGAAGGATGAAAGGCTGAGTTGACCCTGCTGGAAATAGAACCTGTGACCTTGCGGTTTGACCAGATTCTACAGCTGGTGCCGTAATCAACTGAGCCATCTGACCATCTATATAAAGTTATTAATACATAATAAAATAAGCATGGCCAAAGTGAATTAAAAGAATTGATATTAAAAATGAAATTTTTAATATTATGTTCTAACATATATTGCTATATCTATGTGTCTTCACACTACACGCAGAACTCTTTTGCGCTGTTTTTCCTCTTTTTTCTGCTTTATATTTCAAATGCAGCAGATGTGCACTGATTCTCTGGCACATAATGAGAGTCATGTGATGTCTATATGGAAAGCTCTGAAGTTATTATCCATCAAAACTGCTATAAGCATAGCAATCTTAGAAGTTAAACATTAGCTGTTTCCCTGTTAATTAATTAGGATTTATGATCTTCAATACACAGGTTCAAGTTTTTTGGTAGCCTTTTTCCAGCTCTTGCCATTCCATTATGGCTAGTATGTATCCTAAATTTGTCATTTTGGGATACATGCCAATAGGGTTGCCATCTTTTCTTAAAAAAAAATACCGGCCATGACATTCTCTCCATAGACTTAACATTGGACAGAAGCCAATTTTTACTGGCCTGCCGGTAAAATACCGGCTGGGTGGCAACACTACATGCAAAACAGCAGCCAAAAAAAGCATTGCAACCCCAATCTTCTGTTACATTTTAGCAGGATAGCCCTTACAATGTTTCCTTCTGCAGCCAAACAGGCCTACAAGGCTAGGTAGCTCTGGTCTGCTGAGCTTGCAAAAAAAGACCTATTCAGCTGTAAAAGGCTGTGACCTACCTATCTCCATCTCCCCTCCCAAGTGTCCCTAATTGCACCCAAACACATTTCCATTCTCTACATGCACCCTAGTCCCCGTTAACCCCCTCCAATGCCAGACAGCTTGAAATGCATTGCTGTGCAATACAATGCAAACTGTTTGGCACTGGGGGGGGGGGGGCTAACTGTCCAAAAAAGTAAGTTAAAACTACCCTGTCACTCCCAACTAGCCTAACTGGGCCCACCATTATCCACTCCATTGATGCATTGGCTGGGAAAGTATCAATGAATGCGGACAAGCTGCCCCAGTAATGAAGGGGTTAAAGTTGTCCAAAGATAAACATGCATTAAATCTAAGGCCAAAATAACTTCCACCCAACTCGTGCATCCTGATCAGATTAGAGTGCATATACAGTGTCCAAAAATAAAATGGAGTCCTGGGACACATTTTCGTTCCCTCTTTTACAAATAAAAATGCGTAATCCTGGAGGTTTGAGGAATATTGTCTTCAGGGGAAGCCAGGCACTTTTTCAACATTTTGCTGTCTGTTTAGGTATGATTCCCAGAGGTATCTTTCTAGTTAAATATGAATACTACATATTGAATTTTATTTTTTCCAGAACAAATGCAGCTTTTTCATGGTGCCTAGCATGAAGTACATTTTATATTGTGTAACAAACTATGTCATCATAAATAATTATTTTTTTTACAAAGTATTTATTTTGCTATTATACTATACTATACAGTATATCAAAAACATTTATGTTGTTTGTGAAATAATAATTTTTTAAACACATTTTTTACTTAGTCAGAAATGTTTCAAGACTTATGAGATACAGCAGATACTGGCACACAGGCAAAGTTGTCACATGATACATAACTAAGTTACACCACAGCAATCAAATGTTATCATGATTCGTTTTTAACACAAGCCCAAAAAACTAAAACCTAAACAAAAAACACTAACAAAAAGGAAAGCTAGTAAAAACCATCAAGAAATCCCACTAACAGTGTTCCCAACATGATCAATGGCCTTGGTAGCAAGAAGATCAAGTCACAGTCAAAATCACTTCCTAACAGGATATATGTCATTAGATGATACCAAGTAGTTGTCTGAGTGATGTCATGTATACGACTTTGTGTTATCACAGTCCAGAGTCAATTTGTATTTTCCCCAGTAAGAAAAAATATGCAGATTGACCTGTCCATAATGGAGAGTCTGTCTAGTCCATCCTAAATATATAAAAGAGCTTATTTTGAAATAAGGTAAAGTAGGGAGAGTCGCAAGTATCCATTGCTGTAGGATCATTTTCTTAGCAACCACTATTAGTATGTGTGTCATTTTATAGAGAGTGTTAGAATTAGTAAGGCCAAAGATTGTAAGTTCTGGTGTGAGGGTGAAAGTAGAGATGTTATTTGTGTGTGCAAATATATCTACCTGGGACCAAAAAGTTTGAATAATTGGGCATGACCACAAACATTGTAGGGTGTCAGTTTTATCTGCACCTTATGTAGGAAAAGTATCATCAGATCTCATACCCAATCTGTGCTGATGGTGTGGGGACAGCTAAGCCCCATTAATAAGCTTCAGAAAAAATGAAGGCTTTAAGGACATTTTCTGAAGTACAGTTTGGTAAGAGTGCAATCCCGGAGGAAAAAGATGACTGATTTATATGAATGGAAGTGCCTAATCTAGACGTAGAGTGATCACAGTTTGGAGAAGTAAGTAAATGAGTGTCAAAGGGGTTATTGCAATCTAGATTAGTTAAATAGTAATGGATTATCAGAAATGGTCTGAGATATTATGGTGCCCATATTATGACCATATTATGCATAGGGGATAGTTCCTGATCCATTGAAAAATCAGTAAATATGACCTTATGTATACACTAGTCTACTGCATGTCATAGTAAAGCAGATATTATTATAGTTATGGATGTGTGGGGGAGTAAGGACTCCATTACTCTTTCATTGCAAAAAGGGTCAGTAATGTTTCATTAAACGTTCAGCTTTGATCCCTCCTTATAATGTGTACTATTGCTCTGATATTATATAATAAATTATCCCTCTCCCACCCTTATGATGACATTCATCTTCTTTGCCTCAGAAGTGAAGGAATATCACGACAAGGGACAATCATCATTCAGTATAAGGAAAACCTGGCCTCCTTTGTCACATCTGAGGGGAGGTGTCTTCCTATACTGTAAAGGAGTGGGAGAGGGACAATTAATAATATAATATCAGAGGAAACATAGCAATGTTAGCATTAGCAACATAAGGAGTGATAGTACACATTATAAGGAGGGATCCTAGCTGAACTGTTAATGAAACGTTACTAACACTTTAAGTTTAATCAAAGTGATTTCTGATTTTTATTTTGCCAAAGGAGTGGATGTGTTTTTTCAGGAAGAGTTTATCTCTTTGTGTGATCAGCAAGGGCAGAGCTTGTAATAGATATGATCTTTTCTGGAAATCAATTTTGAGAAATGAGAAAGAGAGAGAGAGATTTCTAACCATGCAGTGTATTTGTGATTGAGGGTATCTGTGGCTACCAGGGGCAGTGGATCCAGTCTGGGGGTTTACAATGTATGTGGAACTGTGTGACCACCATTGGAACCATGCTGGGGGAACCACAGTGTATGTTAGGCTCTGTGACTACCAGCAAAACTAGGCTGGTTAATCAGTGTATATGGAGGATCTGTGGCTACCACAGTCAGTGCAGCCATGCTTGAGGGGGTCAGACAGTGTATATGGGATCTACCAGTGATCAGGATAACAGGGGTGGGTGGTCACACAATGTATGTGGGGAAACTGTAATTTGTGGCTAAAAGTGTACGGCAGAACAAGACTGAGGGGGTGAGACAGTGTTTGTGGGGAATCTGTGGCTACCAGGGGTCAGGGTATCTGGCTGGAGGTCATACAGTGTATTTATAGAGTCTGTTGCTACCAATGGGCAAGTTAAGAAGGCTAGGGGGTCAGAAAGTGTATGTGGGGAAGCTGTGACTACCAGTAGGCAGAAAAACAAGGCACCGGGGCGATACAGTGTAAGTGGGGGAATATGCAGCCCCTAGTGGGCAGGGAAACAAATCTGGGGAGGGACAGACAGTGCATGTGGGGAATCTGTGGCTACCAGTGGACAAGGGAACAAAGCTGGGGGTGTAGACAGTGAATGTGCGGAATCTTTGGCTACCAGCAGCCAAGGGAACAAGGCTGAGGTGGCAGACAGTGCAGTGCATGTTGGGAATCTGCGGCGACCATTTGGTAGGTGAAAAAGGCTGGGGGGTGCGTCAGACAGTGCCTCTTGGGAGACTAGGAATACCAGTGAGCTGGGGGGGCAGGATAGACACTGTGGGGTATCTGTTGCACCCCCTTGCATTGATCTCCTTTCCAGTAGTATCACACAGTATCCAGCGACTGTTACTCTCCACCTTATTTGTTCCTATTTGATTTTCTTCATCTGCACAGACTAGGACGTATAAGGATTCTGCTTTCTCTTTTCAGAAATTGCTTGTGAATTTTAGATCTCTGTTATTGATGTAGGTCAGGGGTAGTCAATGGGGACTACAATTCCCATCATTCCCAAGCAGCCAATGGTCCCCTTTCCAAATGATTATAAGGTCACCCCTGTGTAATTTGTATATATACACATTACATTTGATTTGCTTCAGAATTACGTGTAGTTAGGTAATATTGAGAATTAGCTTCTCTTTAAACGTTAGTGCTGTGTGCTGGAGACATCTCTAGAATCCAAAGAGTTAATAATATAAGACTAAGACCCCTATGATTAAAAGGAAAGCTGGAGTGATTCTAGATCAAACCATCTGTGCTTTAGAAGTGAAATACCAATTGTTAAAATGCCCATTAATTTAAATAGGGTTTTTAACCCCTTGAATGCTGGAATGTCTTGCTTTAAAATGTATTGGAGACCTCTCTAACTTTCAAGGGAATACAAATCACATTTAAATCAAACAGGATTTTTATTCTCCCCACTTCGGCACAGTTGGTTTGTCACAGAATGACTCCATTTTCCTCTTATCATAGGGCCCTTGGTCAAGAATAGGCATGTGTACTTTAAAGGGATAGTAATGTCCCCATAAAAATATTTTTGTAGAGATTAAAAAGTTTAATTGAATGCAAAAAACGGTATCTCTCAAACCACAATCGCATTTTTTTAAAAAGAACTACTTCATTGGAATGTTCTAAGTGTGCCTGGTTTGCAAGCACACTTTGCAGACCATTCCAATGAAGTAATTCCTTTTAAAAAAAGCACGATTGCGGCTCTGCTGCAGAGCCTCCATGTCAGCCGACAGGGATATCCTGCTGACAGCAGGAAACATCAAACTTTGAATGCAGATATCTCTCAAACCATAGCGGTTTGAGAGATACGTTTTTTTGCATTCAATTAAACTTTTTAATCTCTACAAAATGTGAAATATTTTTTGGGGACATTACTATCCCTTTAAAGGGATAGTAATGTTTCACAAAAGCAGCAGTTCCAATTAATCTTCATAGTATTTCATCCATAGAGGATGTTATTTCAATACTGTCAGAGTTGTATTTCAAGAGTAATTGAATGATAAAGTTTCCCCCTCCCGTCCCTTTTACCTAGTGTAAGCCACCTCCCCTCAGATGTGGAATCTGGTCTTTAGACCAGACAGCTCACAGCAAGGGACAATCTTCTTACTGTGATAACAATGAAAGCCCTGCCCCCATTGACAGTTTTTTCCTTTATGTTAATTGAAGATTGTCCCTCTCTGCAATCCACTTGGACACCACCCTGCTGTTCTAAGGTGAGCAGTGTTACATCAGTAAGAGGGGCAGGAGGGGGGATATTTTATCATTCAATTACTCTTGAACTACAACTCTCACAGAATTGAAATAACACTCTCCATGACCCAAATACTAGGAAGATTATTTGGAGCTGCTATAACCCATTGAATGTCAGAGGGATACGCAACGCATTGCAAAGCAATGTGTTGCGAACCCCTCTGGCACTCAAAGGGATATAAGTAATAAATTAAACTTTTTTCTATGGAAATGCAGAAACAAAGGCTAGATGGCTGTTGCTTGCTGTGATGGATATTCCATGGAATGCAAGTCTGCTCTACACTGCTGGCTGGAAATCCAGGTTCATGGAGGTCTAGTTTATCCCCAGTGCGGGAATTGCTTTTTCATTGCCACATGTTTGAGTGTCTATAAAAACCACCCTGACTGCTTTACTGAGCTACCAGTTACAAATAGCTATTCTGTAGTGGAAATCCTGTATTAATGGCTCTTCATTATACACATTTACTTCCCAGTTAGAGGCATCGTGGCAGCCTTGTGATACCTTGTGGTGTAATGATGTTATATATTGTCTCATTCTAGTACTAAGTGCCAGAACACATTTGCAAGAAGGGGGCCAGATGTTTTTCCTCCTTGCAGTTAAAATATTAAAGTTAAAATTAATTGCGTTCTTGTGCATCCATCTTTTAAGCGTGTGTGCACTATTATTTTTAATTAACATCTGTAAAATACTATAAAAGCAATGCTAAAATAATAATTGGACTTTAGTTTATTCCTTTTCCTCCCTCCATCTGCGTCCGTCCCAAACTCTATCAGCAAGTCTTTGCTCACTTCTTCACAGCCAAGGTACATTACATCTGGAAAAAATATCCCACCTTGTAATCATCCTCCTATCCTCTCCCCTTCCCCTGCTGCAGTGATGGACTCTTTCATACCAGTCATGAAGAAGCATTTGAATAACCGCTAACCTCCTTTCCGTCCAATAGATGCACACACAATTCTGCTCCCTCTCACTTCATTCAGTCCTTCTCCCCACACTAATCTCCCAACAATTACAGATTGCCTCTGCTACCTTTCCTGATGACTTCAAACGTGCCATATTAGCACATATCCTCTCCCCCAACAGCACTACACTCTCCAGCTATCAACCAGTTTCACTCTTGTCTTTTGGCTGTAAGCTTTTGGAATGCCTAGCCTACTCCAGCTTACTTGACTTCCTTAATGTATACAACCTGTTCGACCCAATACAATCTGACTTTCTCACTGCTCATTTCACAGTAACTGCTTTCACAAGTGTGGTCCTAAGTTGTGTGTCTCTTGTTTGGAAGGTTTTCAGAGGCACAGGTTCTTACTGCACAGCCAGGAGTAAATGAAGGGGCACTGCACCAGCACTAACCCTGTGCTGCACAGACTTATACCTAAGATGAAAGGAGAGAGATTACGGGGGGGGAGAGAGAGAGTGATTCGGGGGAGACTGGAGCATGTAAAGAGGTAAACTAGAGGTAAAGAATGAATGGGTAAAAAAAAGAGAGTGTGGGTATCACGGTGCCTGTGCTATCCTGGCGACATTCTGTCAGTCTTGTTCTCAGCTGGCTCCTATTGGTTGCAGTGGTATTGGCCCACCCAGTATTTGTCCTTAAATACTGTGCCCTGTCACTTCGCTGTTGCCCTTTCGTGGTGTTTCTGTACCAGCGCTTGTTCCAGTTTCTCGTGTGATCTCAGTGTATGACCCGGACTGCCTGACTACTCTGCTGCTTCTGTTCCTGCTCTGTGCACCGACCCGGATTGGCTGACGTTCCTGCTCTGTGTACCGACCCGGATTGGCTGACGTTCCTGCTCTGTGTACCGACCCTGCCTCGCTGACGTTCCTGCTCTGTGTACTGACCCAGATTGGCTGACGTTCCTGCTCTGTGTACCGACCAGGATTGGCTGAAGTTCCTGCTCTGTGTACCGACCTGGCCTCGCTGACGTTCCTGCTCTGTGTACCGACCCGGATTGGCTGACGTTCCTGCTCTGTATACCGACCCGGCCCGGCTGACGTTCCTGCTCTGTGAACCGACTCGGGTTGGCTGGAGTTCCTGCCTTGGATGCCGATTCCGGTTGGCTGTTGTTCCTGATCTGTGTACCAACCCATTGGGCCTCCGTTACTATCTGTCCAGGATTGCCTGCTGCTCCTTCTGTGGCTCCGTTGGGTTGGCATCCGGGCAGTGTTGCATACCGTACATTCATTCCTGCAGCCTGGTCTCGGTTAAATTCCGTGTCACGCGGGTGACACTCCGGTGTGAGCTTTCCATTCTGTGCCACATTACGCTAGACCTACACTCCTGCCATCAGCTGAGGTTGGGTTTCCTTGGGTGCCTCAGGCTATTTCCACCTCGGCAGTCGACATTGGTCTGAGCGTTCATTTATCCCCACGGGGGAAAGGGCCATTCTCCACTGTTTATTGGCATTGTAGTCTCCGTTGGGCAACCTCTGGGCATACAGTCTGTCCTCCGCTACTGCTACAGCAGTCTATAAGTTTACTAAGGGCCTTCGCTTATTCCTGCGGCATTACTCGCTGTTTATACTCTCTCTCCCTAGTGAGGGTCTTAAGGGCCTCGCGCTGATAGGGCCTGTCAGTCTTCCTGGCCTATCAGTAACCCATTCACTGCTGCTTCATTTGAGAATCACACTTATTACCTGACCTATGTCAGTATATTGTTATTATTGTCTGTACGATTGCTGGACCCGTGTGGGTATTTACTACTGTAACCTGTCCTGTGACCGTACTATATTGTATATATATTACTGGACCCGTGAGGGTTATTGTCATTTTAAATTTTTTCAATAAAACTGTGTTTTACCTAACTTACTGTCTCTGAGTGTCAATAAACCGTAACAGTGGGAGAGGAAAGCAGCTGGTGGGTTAGCTAGAGAGATTTTACCTTTTAAGTACCAGGGGCATGTCCAAAGCAAAATAATGCACTGGACAACATTCTGATACCAAAGGTTTAGAGAACTGTCTCCATACAATCTCAGATCTTCTTCCTCTTGACATATGAGGAATGTAGTAGGGCTTGACTGCACTATATAATAAATTCCCCTCAGCTGCCTGTGTACCGTGTAACATAATAGGTTAATGTAGCACTTTGATAGCTGAATTAATTTATTGTGCATGTATTGGGATCCCATAGTATCAATATGACTGTGTCCTCCTCTCTTCAGTCACACTTTGGGTTCCAGATATATGCATAGCAAATTCATCCAGCCATCAGACTGCTCAGTAAGCCTACTATGACACAGAGTATTTCTATGTGTAGCACAATGATGGTTGAGTGGAGTATACTATTATATAGCGTAGCTCAGATCTACTCCCTCCTGCCACTACTTATGCGTCAGGAGGAAGAAGTGATAACTATCAATGGGGGAGTAAGAGGAGGGCATAGAAAGCTATGACAAGATTCCAAATCCACAAGCCTCAGGGAGCTATTGGAGCTTAGTGAATGTGGTAAATAGTCATTAAAGGGATAGTAATACTTCATTTTAACTTTATTTTATTTTGTAGGCATTAAAAAAACATGAAGAATGATATAAGTCTTATCTCTCAAACCTTTATGGTTTATGAGATATTCACAAGCAAAGTTTCCCCCTCCCGCCCCTTTTACCTACTGTAAACAATCTCTTCTCAGATGTGGAATGCAGTCCATAGACTGGACAGATAACAGAAGGGGACACTCTTATTCCTATGAAAACAATGAAATTCCTGCCCCCCTTGACAAGCTTTTCAGGTTTTTTCCCTTATCTTAATTGAAGATTGTCCCTTTCTGCAGTCTACCTGGGCAGCTCCCTTCTGCTCTAGCTGAGAAGTGTTACATCAGTAAAAGGGGCGGGAGGGGGACACTTTGCTTGTGAATATCTCTTAAACCATAAAGGTTTGAGAGATAAGACTTATATCATTCTTCATGTTTTTTTAATGCCTACAAAATAAAATAAAGTTAAAATGAAGTATTACTATCCCTTTAACATGTCATCACTCTCTCAGGAATTTCAAAAATGGCTCATTATGGTAGATTTGAATATACAATTTAGGCCTAGGCAATAGAGCCATGAAATGTAAATCTTACGAAGGAATGAAAGAGGCATGGTGATGTAGGCTTAGTTCTGGTCTGATCACAGTGCTCAGATGGCAAGGGCAGTTAGGATTCGCCAAAAACTTCCAACTGGATCCTCATGAAAGGTTAATGCATCCCCCTAACACTAACAAAACATTAATTTGGGGGGGGGATAAACCCAGATTTGATTCATTGTGGATTTAGAATTATCTGCACAGATTAAAGCAGAAGTACCACCGCTAAAAAACTTGCCCCCCAATAATTCCCCATCTGGCTACTAGCTGCTCAGTAGTGCTAGTCACCAGAATTATTACCGCGTTAATGAGAATTATCCACTGTTCCCCGACAGGCAGGACAGAACGCAGACATCTTTCCATAGTTATGTCAGTCCCTTTTGGAGCCAAATGGCTCCTAGCAACGCCTCCTAAAGTCAGCTGGGACTGACAGCGCAGACCTCACTATGGAAAGATGTCTGCGCTCAGTCCTGCCTGTAAGCCCGGGAACAATGGATAATTCTCATGAAGTAATAATTCTGGTCACTAGCGCTACTGAGCAGCTAGTCGCCAGATGGGGAATTATTGGGGGCAAGTTTTTTAGCGGTGGTATTTCCGCTTTAAGGTAACAGCGAGTGGATATTATTATTAGCTGTTAGTTTGTAACCAATGTCATTGCATAGTTTCATAGTTACTGAATTTGGAGGAAAAAACATGTTCATCAAGTTTGACTGTTCATAAATCCACTATCTGTTCCTCCATGAGGAGGCAAGTTCTACACCATAAAAGGGGAAAGAGGGGTTTCTTTCCAACTTCAGAATAATGTAATTTCTCCCTAGAGCAAGATTCTTTTAGGTTCTGCATTCATTCTTGTAACTGTGTATCGTGCATTAATAAAAATGACCCACCCATTTCCTCTAGCTGCCAAAGCCACCTCTCAATAGTAATTTTTTTTTCTTACAATATAGATGTCTTGTCTTCACAGAATGCAAAATCTCATTTTCTCTAATCTCAGTAGATGCCATTTTGTAATCTGCAAAACCTTGCTGATGAAAATGTCCCCAGAGAGTTCTTCATATTGTCCTGATATTTATTGTCCTTTATTGATTGAGCTCCACCCTATTTCATGGCACTGTAAAATAAAAAATAAACACATGGGAAAGAAGAACAACTTAGAAATTGTCCAAAACAAATGTGTTTTTGGGACCTTTCCCAAGAGATCATACAGTCTAGGATAGTAATTGCTCAGGTCCACTTTTGCCAGCTTCCCACTGCCTCAGGAGAGAGGGTATAGCCCACAAAAGGGGGGTGGTATGTTTGCTTCTTCTTTTTTTTTTTTACCTGACAGGAGTCCCTGGATTTCCCTGGATTCCCTCTTTATTGCTGAGGTATGAAACCTTTGGCAATCCAGCTTAGGGTTGCCACCTTTTCTTCAAAAAAATACCGGCCAAGGCATTCCCCAGCCACTGGCTGGTTGGCAACCCTAATCCACCTACAAATCATGTCATCCCCAACCAGCCAATGCTGACTGGTGATGATAGATGTTGTAGTCTCCAAGAGCTGGTGTTCCAAAGGTTGCCTATGGCTACTTTACTGAATAAGTAGAACTGATGGCAAATGTACATGAGCAAACAGAGAAACTATAGCTCAACTAAGGATGTGAGGAAGGTACATCTTAAATGTTCTCTTCAGTAAACTCGTCAGATTGTGATATTTTTTTACTCATTACTTTTTAGCATGTTAGCTTTATATAACGGTAGCTCAAAGTGAAGCTAATGTGATTACCATGTATTTAAATTGGACTTAACAAGTAACGTAATGCGCAAGTTAATGCCATTCAGTTTTGTGTTTCCTCCTCTCTCAAGAGGTCCTACAGCTCCATATGGATAAAGGTCCCTCTTTCCCCACAAGATGGAAAGAAAGCTTCTGAGTTGTTTCTGTTAAAGTTATGTCAATTTTTGGCCATGAGGTAATCTATGTTTGGAGCAGAGTTTCTAAACATTAATCTGTGGGGTGCAAGAATGGTGCAAGTTTAACAGCTCTCCTTGTTTGTTGACAGGAGAGTAATCAGTGGAGGTATTGAAGGTACATAGAGGTTCTGCACCAAAATATGCAAGTTTGAGCTGCAAAAATGTTTGAATAAAACAACTCTCAGCAATTGAGTACCCTTGTTTTTCTTACCAGGATAGACCCTCCAATATATGATGCCTTTCATGCAAGAATCTATGAAACCTCTATTTGTTTTCTGAACCCTAATCTAGTCATTCAAAAGTTATGAAGGGTCTCTCATTCCTGCCCAGGCACTCAAAGGTTAAAGTCATGCCTATCAGATTTGAATGAAGACAAAGAAGATAAGAAGAAGGAAGATTACTGAAAAAGAAGAGACGATAGAAGAATAAGTACGGTAGCTGACCAAGGTGCTGAAGACTCCGATGGAGGGCAGGATTGCTGGTAGGTGTTTCTTATTAGGGGCTGTTTTTTTAAATTGGTCGGATTAACTCTGTGAGTGCCAGTGGTGAAAGCATACCCCACTGGCTCTCATAGGGTTAATTCTACTAACATTTGACACATTTTGGGATTGCTTTGGGGGGGGGGGGCTTAGGGTCCCATATAAATACATTCACTGGGGACTTTTTATTTATTTATTTTTTTATGCTTTTTTTTTCAGATTCAATTCCTGTGTTGGCACTTTTGAAATGCGTTAAGGGACTCTGCACCCCAAAAAACTGGGTGCATGTTAAAGTGGGTCCCTTAACGTATGTTAGTGCCTAACGCATGGAATTGAAATGACATATTTTAGAGGGTTTTTTGTGTGTCAATAGGCGCAAATGCCTGGAAACTTAACACCTGAGGTGGGTTTTTTAACCCCTTAAGGACTACGTGATATACTATGACCATCACGGTCCTTAAATACTTAAGGACCGATGACGGTCATAGTACGTCAGGTACTTTTTACTTATAGCGCTCCACCGGGAGCGCTGTAAGTAAAAATAGGGCCTGAAATTGACCGCTCCAAGATTAGAGCGATCTCTTTTAGGCCCCAAAGCGGCTCGCCGGTACGTGTAACAGGTCACGTGTACCGGCGCATCGGCAAGGATCAAAGCGGTCCATATGGGACGAAAACGTCCCAGTACAGCTGGGCCTTAAGGGGTTAATCGGTATTCTTCTTAGCACATGTAATTGCATTGCTTACAATGCTTGAAGAAATGCCGTCGGCTGTTTGGTTTTTTTTGGCATCGGAGGTAATTGAATCAATGCCTTACAGAGATAGAAATGAGTGGATATTAACCCTTTGAGTGCCAGAGGGGTATGCTGGCGCTCAAAGGGTTAAGGCAAGGGCGATTAGTCAATATACTTTTTTTTTTTTGTATCTTTCTAACTGTCCATAATGCTGTAGTCTTCGTTTTAGTTTATCTTAAAGTGTCCCCCTCCCACTCCTTTTCCAAGCGTCACGCTAACTTCCCTCAGATCTGAACGCTGGTCACTTGACTGGACAGATCACAACCAGGGACAATCTTCTGTCTATCAATATAAGGAATACCCTGCCCCTCCTTATGCTGACACAAGATTGTCCCTAGTCACGATCTTGCTCTGAGGGAAGTCAGCATGATGTATGGAAAAGAGGCGTGAGAGGGACACTTTAAAATAAAATAAAATGAAGACTACAACATTATGGACAGTTAGAAAGGTACACTTCTTTATAAAAACAAAGTATATATTATAATCGACCTTGCCTTAATATCCACACATTACTATCCCTTTAAAATTATATAACCCAGTTTCATTTTTACATGTTAGTATTCCTTTAAATGAATGGGAATTTGGGGAATTCTTATTTTTCCCCTGTGGTGCAGTTACAATTAGTTCATCAGCCACACCAACTACAATTATTTAAAGGGATAGTAATACTTGAAAATAATTTTATTTTATTTTGTAGCCCTTAAAAAAACATGAAAAATGATATAAGTCTTATCTCCCAAACCTTTATGGTTTGGGAGATATTCACATGTATAGTAAAGAAAAATTCTCTTTTCCTGGCTGTTTCAGCCAAGTCTGCCATCTAGTGGACAGATTTGGAATTCGGTCCACAGAGCAACCTGCAGCTCTTTAGCAGTGCCGAGATCACGATCTTTGAGAAGAACTACTTCATTGGAACGGTCTACAAAGTGTGCCTGGCTTGAAAGCACACTTTGTAGACAATTCCAATTAAGAAATTCTTTTTAAAGATCATGATCTCAGCACTTCTGGAGAGGCACAGCCGGTCAAGCGACCGGATTCCAAATCTGAAGGGTGGAGCAATGACATCACTCCAGGGGAAACTTTACTTCTGAATATCTCCCAAACCATAAAGGTTTGGGAGATAAGACTTATATCATTTTTCATGTTTTTTTAAGGGCTACAAAATAAAATCAACTTATTTTCAAGTATTACTATCCCTTTAACCCTTTTAATTACCAGTGGGGTATCCAACTCATTGCTTTGCAATGTGTTGAATACCCCTCTAGCGCACAATGAGTTAAACAAAGCAAATGAAACAAAATTAAACATCTTGAAATACAGTATTTTTACCTTCAACCATTAACCCTCTGAGTGCCAGAGGAGTACAGAATGCACTCAAAGGGTTAAGAGCTGAGAGCCAGCCAAGTAATGTATAGTTTACAGATCATTTAATCAGTCTCACTAAAATATTTTCCATGTCCAGGTGTGTTATTATTTAGACCTAGGTTGCTCAAGAGGTTTCCATAGCAATGAATAGCTAAATTAAAAGAATACGTTCATTAGCATGATTTAGGAAGAGCTGCAGTGCTCGTTATCTGTAGATCACTTCAAACAGCTCAGACTTTATCATACTGAGATATTATAGAGCTTCCCCTATGATACATCAAACAGAAGGCACAGAGATAATATACATTCCATCATCTATCATTCTGATAAGATGACCTGTACTGGATCTTGCTATTTTACTGACAAATAACAGATCGGACCCTCTGTAATAGCTTGGAAAATTAGCTTGAATGTTAAAGAGACAGTAATGTCCCGTAAAAAATGCTTAGAGTTTTTCAGAGATTAAAAAATAAACGATATGCCACAAATCCTATCTCTCAAACTGCTATGGTTTGAGAAATATCCTCCATTAAAGTTCCTAGCTCCCTCCCCTTCTCCTGACGTCAGCTGTAAGAGTTCCTGATCCTGGGACCGACAAGCAGCTCTTCAGTAGAGCCACAATAGCTCGATTTAAAAAGAAGTACTTCTTTGGAACAGTCTACAAAGGGTGCCTGGTTTGCAAGCACACTTTTTAGACCATTCCATAGAAGTATTTCTTTTTAAATTGCGCTATTGTGGCTCTGATGAAGAGTCTCCTTTACAGCTGACATCAGGCACAAATATATTGAAGGAAAAAGAATGTAAGATTATAAATTGACAATTCCCCATTAAGTTGGCCTGGTTCTCCTAGTTGATGGATAGGTAACATGTGGCTCTCCAGCTGTTGAACAATTAAAAAAAGCTGTTTGGGATGACAGGAATTGTAGTCCCAACTATTTGAAAGTCAGAGGTTTCCAAACCCTGCTCTATGCAGTTCAACATCATTTCCACCATACCAGCTCTCATCCTGTTCTTGACTTGAAGACCAGACCTAGGTCCATATGAGCAAAGGATGTGGAGCAATTCCAGAGAACACCAACTACACCTTGGGCAATAAATGCAATCCCATTAGAAAATGAGCAAAGCAACAGTGTTTTCCACCCTTTAGTAACATATACAGCAATCTACACTGTGAGAGAGATAGAGATAAGAGGGTTCCACACATAGTCCTCAGAGTCTAGATTGCAACTTGTTCTTGATGAGGCAAGCACCTCAACTTCCCAGGAAACCGTACAAAAATATATAATCAGACAGCTCAGAAAATCCCCCTAAACATAGTACATTCGGATTATATTGTACCACAAATTAAACTGATTCATAAGATTCATCGTTTAGGATTGGACTCAATGGCTGAGATGCACTAAGGTTCAATAAGGGTTCATGATGGAAATGTTGTGTTGGTTCACTGTCGAGGGCACATAGTCAACATGCACATGTTTTCACCATCATATCCCCTTCAATCCACCACCAATCTGCCCTCATCTCCGTCAAACCTCCATCTACAATGGCTCATTTCCATATGAAAATGCAGGTTAATGAGCCATTGTTGTATTAATGTGGGAGTGTTTATATGTTTATCCTTTGAATGTCAGAGAGGCATCCAGTGCATTGCTTTCCAATGCATTGGACAGCCCTCTGGCACTAAAAGGGTTAATGTTGCACGTCACCACATGCACTAAGAGCTGATAGCTGCCTGTGCTGTAGCTTCCCTTGCAGTAACAGCCTTCAATCAATCATAGGGTTGTCATACTGCTGGTGATGCAGAACTGATAATGCCCTTCCTTACACATCGCCAGCAGTAGACATCCCTGAAGTCTCAGCTTCCCTTGCACATAAAAGAGCGAGCGGCTAGGCGTTGTGTTAAACATGTCACCATGATCAAAAGGGTGACATGAGAATCTCGCCCTGCGTGACAGAGCAGGATTCTCATGTCGCGTCCTGAAAGGTCGCTGCATACCTCAGCCTGCATAGTAGACATCATCATTGAGAGCATTAATAATGATACAGATTCTCTTGGGTTTGATGAAAATACTGTTTGGAATTAATTGTACCTCCATTACTAATCATAGCTTGCCCTCCTAGTAACCCTTTGGCTGCATACCTTGGTCTGCATCGTTTTAACCCCTTGCCCGTGCACTTTAAGGGGTTTAAAAGTTTAAGGGTTTAAAAGTTAACTTCTGTGCTGGATTCACTTCAGACACCTAGGTATGGCCCTGATTTCTCCAGCCCTAAAGTGTCACTGGCAAGGGGTTGACAGGATGCAGTATTTTCATCACACCCAAGTGAATATGTATTGTTATTAATGCTCTCAATTATGATGTCTACTATGCAGGCCAAGGTATGCAGCGACCTTTCAGGACGCGACATGAGAATCCCGCTCTGTCATGCAAGGCAAGCTTCTCATGTCGCCCTTTTGATCATGGCAACATGTTTAACATGCCGCCTAGCCGCGCGCTCTTTTCTGAGCAACTTTTTAAAAGGATACCCTTCCCAACTTGCTCAGTGAGGGAGTTAAGAGGATCCTTTCAGACTTCAGCACCTGATATGTAAAAATAAACCCTTTGGTGTCCAGCACATGATCATCCAGCCCCTAGCTCTCATCTACAATGGTAGCTTTAACTTTTGCCATTCTGCCACCCTCTGTCCATTCGCCACTCTGCCATCACGCCTCCTCCTGCACATTTTCCGAATTCCCTATGCTTCTCCCTTTTCATCTGCCCAAGCGCTTTCTTGCCTGTACTGTCAGAGTTCACAGTCTCAAATTCGCCACACTGTAGCTCTCTGTGGAGTCAAAGGGCAGTTTGCTGTCTCTGCTGGATTGCATTCGAACATTAAAAGTAGCTGCCAGCATTGATTCCTACAGTGAGAGAACTGGCAGAGAAGCTGTTATATGAAACAACTATCTGCCTGTCAGGTGGTTCATCTAAACAAAGGTCCAAGGCACTCTGGAGTAAATACCTCGATGCTAGAGTATGTAAGATGCATTGCAAAATAACATGTTGGAGTTTGCCCTGGTGTACAAGGGGTTACTGCAGAAAGCCCTCCATTACACACACACACACACACACTCTTAAAGTTATATCTGTTTTTGGCTGGATGCCATAACAACAGGTGATAACAAGCTGTTAGCAATGCTGCTGCAGAGGAAAAAAGGCACTCAATTGCACTGTAACAATATGATTCACTGAGAATCCACAGGGCAGACCAAGTCGATGCTAATTATATTAATAGCAGATATGGACATTATTAGCAGGAAGTTCTGGATACTCAGTGATAAAAAGCATTGCAATGCAGAGGAGGGCCTTTTTTTCTCAGCAGAAACATGTTACTAATTGTCATTATGGCAGCCAGCCAAAACTCACATGTACCTTTAAAATACACATTATGCTTCTGGCTCTTTCTGCATTAAACACTTGTATACCAGGGTAGTCTGCACCATGTTGCTTTGCAATGTGTTACACATACTCTAACATCCAACGGGTTTAACTTGGGAGTGCCTTGCTAGTCCTTTGTTTAACTGACTCATCTGATTGGCAGATAGCCTGCTGATGGGTTGCATCAATAAGTACAGACCCGGCAGAGAAGATTGTATATGTTAAGTGCTTCTCTGCCGGTTATCTCACTGAAGGATTCTGTGCTGGCAATTGCTTTTAACCCCTTAATAACAAGTGATGTGCAAGTTCCATCCTTTGAGGATGAATTATGGTCCTGGCATGTCATGGGTTAATGATCGTACCACACTCCGCTGTGATTATTGTGGGAAGGCTGTGACAGGTCTAGGACCAGACCTGTCAGTTCCAGCTATTCCCAGGTGGCTCGACATATGTGATTGCTGTTACACCAATCACATATGCCAGTGGAGTCACATGACAAAAGAAATTTATGTAAACACTGAAGTCTGAGCGCATCCTCTCCGCCCCCCTCACTTGCCCTCCTTAAACACACTGCCAGCATTATGCCAACTATACATGCAAATTATATAATTGTCTCCCCTCCCTTTGCATAGCAAATTCTTAGTGTGAAGTGTATCATATTCTCCATGATAAAGTGATTACCACACATCGCCAGACACACTTTCCCATATCATCGTCAGCTACTGCATCTCTCCCTTGGTTAACTGGAGGCAATTCCCCAAAGTGCCACTGAAATGGTGCAAGGTATTTATGGTAGAACTTTCCAGGACAGACTGAAAGACTTTAAAATATAACTTGGAAGAGATGAGAGAAAGGGGGAATATTTTAAGAACCATTAATACATACAATGATTTAAGGAGGTTCTGGAGGGAAGCATTTTTCAGAAAGAGTAATTCTAGAACAAGAAAACATGATCAAAATTTAGAGGATATAAGTAATGTTTGAAATATGGTGGAAGAGGTGTGGGCTAATACAATACCGGAATTCAGAAATGCCTGGGATAGATACATCTGTTCAAAGAACTATGTAGGATTGTGAAATAGGAAAATTAACAGACTGGATGCGCTGATCTGCCATCAACATCCACATTCATATGTTTCTTTCTAAAACAAGGGACTTCCGGCTGCAGATAGATGCTTCTTTTAAAAGCTGTCACAGCTCAAAGTGACACAAAGAAGTGGAGCTCTTACTATAACATTCTATGGAAACCTGAAGCCTAAGACTCACTCTGTGTCTCTCTCCCCAGAACACTATTGGAAAAAATTGCCATCTGGACATCAAGTGGCAGTATCTCTTGATCTGTAATTATTTGTCAGTGAAGAACATTTTAGAACTGGGAATACCCTCAGTAGGACATAGAACATATATATTTTTCATGCTGCATTCTGAAATTAAATCAAACTAGTAATAGCTATCACATTTTTATTTGCTTACCATTTGGCGACACATATGGTATTTTGGCATTCCTATGGCATCCCTCATGCTAGTACCATTTGTCATGCAATTCATCCGATCACGTGCGTGACATATTTTTGGTCTGCTCTACTTCCCTGAGGAATGGATACTGTCACTGACTTTACCTGCTGAGAAACAAGGAAACACCCACTGTTGGGAGATTCTGCAATCAAAAGCTATTTGACACGGAAGCGGAACTGTCACTATAACATTCTATGAAGAGCTGCAAACACACAAATTTGTATTTGCTTCCAATTTTGCAATTATTTTGGTCTCCCTCATGCGTGAAACACGTCTTGCATTTCATCAGATCCCAGATTTGACATGCGTTGGATCGGTGCTGGTTCCCTGAAGTATGGTCAGTGTCGGTCCCTGATTCCTTCAAGTGCTTTTTCAGCTGCAAATCCTTCCCCAATTACAAAGAATTTAACCTTTTGAGTGCCAGAGGGGTACGCAATGCATTGTTTCTCAATGCTTAGCGTACCCCTCTGGCACTCAAAGGATTAAATAATTTACAAGCATCATCTTCTCACAGTTAACTATGTCTAGAGAATGCTCATTTAATATTTAAAAAGGAAGAAATGGTTAGTTCCGTTAAATGTTAGGAAAAATTCACTGCTGAATTAAAGGAATAGTATCGTTTCACAAAAAGAGCAGCTCTAATTAATCTTCATAGCATTTGGGCCATGGAGAGTCTTATTTCAATACGGTCAGAGTTGTAGTTCAAGTAATTGAGTGATAAAGTATCCCCCTCCCGCCCCTTTTACCTAGTGTAAGCCACCTCCCCTCAGATGTGGATTCTGGTCCTGGGACCAGACAGCTCACAGCAAGGGACAATCTTCTTACTGTGAGCATAAGGAAAACCCTGCACCCCTTGACAGGTCTTTCAGGTTTTTTCTTATGATCACTGATGATTGTCCGTCTCTGTGATCCATGTCGAGAGTTTTGCTGCTCTGAGGTGAGCAGTATTTCATCAATAAAAGGGGCAGGAGGGGAGATACTTTATCATTCAATTACTCTTGAACTACAACTCTGACAGCATTGAAATCACATTTTCCACAGCCCAAATACTATAAAGATTAATTGGAGCCGCTTTTATTGTGAAACGTTACTATCCCTTTAAATTCTTTGCTAAGATCAAAACCCATTGAATGCCTGAGAGTGTGAGCAGTGCATTGCTCTGTAATGCATTGTACACCGGCTCTAGCTCTAAAAGTGTTAATATCCATATTGAAGCCAAAATCTAATACAAAGTTAATCGCCTGTGCAGTATTTATTAATATTTATTAAATAATCCCCTCTGAGATCAACAGGAATCACTGATATTTATATAAAGGCCTTTTTTTGGTGTGTGTTTATTTAGGAAAATTAGAAGCCTTTGTCAAAACAAAAATATACATTTATCCAAGGTCAATAAAGGAAAACACAGGGGATAAGCCCAGTAAAATAAACTGACGCAGATGTGAGTTCAGTGACAGGTTAATCGTCTCTAGAAAACAATAAACTTGATGTTGACTTACTATGAAGAGCTAGATAAGAATCACGAATATAACAGATGGGGGCCCAGGAAGATTTGTGTCTTATGTTTAATTGAGATTTTCCCATGTGATTAATAAGGGGAGCAATTCTGGGGTGAACCTACTATACCATAGGTTACAAGGAAAAAGGTCCTTTGATTTACATGGGAATTAAAAGCATTTTAAATGCAGTGCATTGACTCCCAGTTATCTCCAAACAGCCATTGTTGATTATGTGAGTTATAGTCCCCCAACAGCCGGACAGTGAAAGGCTGCCAGTCCCATTACTCTCATTGGTAAAAACTGATCAATGACCACAGATTTGCTGTTTCATTAAATACACAGCAAGTGTGAAGTGTTAACACATCTCACAAATAGAGGAATTCAGCAGGATGGCCCATTGTGTCCTGTGATGCCTGGCAAACATGAATTCTTTAGTTATAAACGCACAAATGGCTGGAAATGCAATGTTTTGTTCCATCACAGCCAAATCAGTTGTCTTCCACTGCATACTGTGATTGGCTCATTGGATTTGTAAGTTTAGATGAGCACCAGCTAATCAGAGTGACCCACTGCTTCAAGACTTTGACAATCAACAACACTGTGTGCACAGTAACTTCCACAGTGATCCAGGAGGCAACAAGAAGAACAGCAGATACCTCCAGAGAGAACGTAAGGAGGAAAAAAGTGATGACAGAGTAATGAATTACAGAGAAATAGGAAACACTGTGACTATAATTTAAAGACTAAAGAGATTATCTAGTTTTCAAAGTATACTGTCATAGCCCTGTCAACTAAGACAGACTCCATCCTCTCTGCTAAAAATGGACTTGTTGCATACAGACTATAGTCTCAGAGAATGTATCTATTTTACCAACTTATACTTTGTGATTTTTGTTTTGCAAACAGGCTGCATAATTACTTAGTCACATTTCCAGAAAATCGCCTCTCTTGACCTTTGTAGGCTGCTATAATCAGTTGCTACTGTGGGGTGGAATAAAGTAATAAGGATGAATATGGACCTCGTTCTCTTTCTCTCTGTGCATACAGAAACTATCTGCAACTTGTGATGACATTGTAACACATTAGAAAAGCTAAGGCAAGATACAAGAAGTTTACTGAATGTGTCTCTAATAATGGAGGTCTCAATTACACACAACCAAATTGCACATCCAGAGATGATACACCTTTTATTTTATTTTATTTTTCTTATTTATTGAAGCTATTTGGGATCTTACGTCCGGTCTTATTGGGAGCTCATAAAACTGCCATTCAACGGGCGCAGCAACAGTCAATAAATTACAACACAGCTGATCAGGATTTTCGATGTCACTTTGGCTCTGGATCTGTCAATTTCTTCTTCAACAACTTTAGGTTGTTGAAGTGGCTGATTTAAACCAATGGGGGGGCTTGATTATATTATCTCCAATGTGAATAAAATGGAAAATGTGATTTTTACAGTTACAGATGTCATTCTGTTATCTGCACTGTAAAACATTGTCAGGTGATAGTTATGCAATGTCTGCTACCATTCCACCCATAAGAAGCAACTGAACAGCCTAATCCCTTTGTTATTCATTTGCATGCGGCAAGTGCATTGTTCCCCGGTATTTATTTATGTGCCCACAAAACCCACACTTAGAATACCTAACAAATTGTGTCTGACACAAGAAAGCATTGTCCCGGGGACCCCTCACTTGGATTTTTTTGTTTTAAGTAATATGGGGTTTCTTGTCTCCATATTAATTTACATATTAACTTACTGGAACAAGGCTGGGGTGTTTGTGTATAATTTTATGGCTATGTGAGACAATGGGCCAAGACGGGGATGTCTATGTATGACTCTATAGCTATGTGGGACAGTGGAACAAGACTGGGATGTCTACGTATGATTCTATTGCTATGTGGGACAGTGGAACAACACTGGGGTGTCTATGTATGATTCTATAGCTATGTGGGACAATGGAACAAGACTGGGATGTCTATGTATGATTCTATAGCTATGTGAGACAATGGAACAAGACTGGGATGTCTATGTATGACTCTATAGCTATGTGGGACAGTGGAACAAGACTGGGATGTCTATGTATGATTCTATTGCTATGTGGGACAGTGGAACAAGACTGGGGTGTCTATGTATGATTCTATAGCTATGTGGGACAGTGGAACAAGACTGGGGTGTTCATGTATGACTCTATAGCTACGTGGCACATTGGAACAAGACTGGGATGTCTATGTATGATTCTATGGCTATGTGAGACAGCGGGCCAAGACTGGGATGTCTATGTATGATTCTATGGCTATGTGGGACAGTGAAACAAGACTGGGATGTCTATGTATGATTCTATGGCTATGTGAGACAGCGGGCCAAGACTGGGATGTCTATGTATGATTCTATGGCTATGTGGGACAGTGGAACAAGACTGGGGTGTTCATGTATGACTCTATAGCTACGTGGCACATTGGAACAAGACTGGGATGTCTATGTATGATTCTATGGCTATGTGAGACAGCGGGCCAAGACTGGGATGTCTATGTATGATTCTATGGCTATGTGGGACAGTGGAACAAGACTGGGATGTCTATGTATGATTCTATGGCTATGTGAGACAGCGGGCCAAGACTGGGATGTCTATGTATGATTCTATGGCTATGTGGGACAGTGGAACAAGACTGGGGTGTTCATGTATGACTCTATAGCTACGTGGCACATTGGAACAAGACTGGGATGTCTATGTATGATTCTATGGCTATGTGAGACAGCGGGCCAAGACTGGGATGTCTATGTATGATTCTATGGCTATGTGGGACAGTGGAACAAGACTGGGGTGTTCATGTATGACTCTATAGCTACGTGGCACATTGGAACAAGACTGGGATGTCTATGTATGATTCTATTGCTATGTGAGACATCGGGCCAAGACTGGGATGTCTATGTATGATTCTATGGCTATGTGGGACAGTGGAACAAGACTGGGATGTCTATGTATGATTCTATGGCTATGTGAGACAGCGGGCCAAGACTGGGATGTCTATGTATGATTCTATGGCTATGTGGAACAGCGGAACAAGACTGGGGTGTTCATGTATGACTCTATAGCTACGTGGCACATTGGAACAAGACTGGGATGTCTATGTATGATTCTATGGCTATGTGAGACAGCGGGCCAAGACTGGGATGTCTATGTATGATTCTATGGCTATGTGGGACAGTGGAACAAGACTGGGATGTCTATGTATGATTCTATGGCTATGTGAGACAGCGGGCCAAGACTGGGATGTCTATGTATGATTCTATGGCTATGTGGGACAGTGGAACAAGACTGGGATGTCTATGTATGATTCTATGGCTATGTGAGACAGCGGGCCAAGACTGGGATGTCTATGTATGATTCTATGGCTATGTGTAACAGCGGAACAAGACTGGGGTGTTCATGTATGATTCTATAGCTATGTGTAACAGCGGAACAAGACTGGGGTGTTCATGTATGATTCCATAACTATGTGTAACAGCGGAACAAGACTGGGGTGTTCATGTATGACTCTATAGCTATGTGGCACATTGGAACAAGACTGGGGTGTCTATGTATGATTCTATAGCTATGTGGCACATTGGAACAAGACTGGGGTGTTCATGTATGACTCTTTAGCTATGTGGCACATTGCAACAAGACTGGGGTGTCTATGTATGATTCTATAGCTATGTGGCACACTGGAACAAGACTGGGGTGTCTATTTATGATTCTATAGCTATGTGGCACTGGGGTGCTTAAGTCATATTCTATGGCTAACAGTAGGATAAAGCTCAGGTGTCAATTTAGCAATTTTCCTTTGATCTGTTGGTTCTCTCAGTATTTTGCTTTACAAATCTACACACAGTACTGAAATACAATTATGATGCACATAGGACGTTGATGGATTTGCTGCCCTCATTTCATGCTGTGGGCCAACAGAAAAGGATATATTTTCCAGACAGTATTTTTTTATTTATTTATTTTTTTTTTACAGAGGGTTTCACCAGACCTAATACAAATTGCATTTCTATTCACAGCAAGCATTCCAACTTTATTATAGAAACTTGCTATGCTCATCCAAAGGGTAATTAATTCGGTTCATACACAAAAACTGGAGCAATTTTTATTTTTAAAAAATCTTAACAGCTCAAACTTGATTTTTTTTAGGTGCAATATCACAGTGGCCTGAACATTTACAGTGGCGCTGTTGCTACACTACCCTATGGAGATTTATGGTCTACAGAACAGATCAGTCCATAGATGGTGTAACAACAGCTCCACTGTGATATTGCACCTAAAAATGTCAAATTTGAGCTGTTATAATTTTTTATTAAAATATTTCTCAGCAGTGGGAGTCCACTTGTTTTACTCGGGGGGATAAATGCTACAACGTATATTTATTTTGTAGACATTAAAAAAACACGAAGAATGATATAAGTCTTATCGCTCAAACCTTTATGGTTTGAGAGATATTCACAAAGTTTACCCTCCCACCCATTTTACCTAATATAAGCCATCTCTTCTCAGATGTGGAATGCAGTCCATAGACCAGACAGATAACAGACGGGGACAATCTTCTTCCTATGAGAACAATGAAAGCCCTGCCACCCTTGACAATTTTTTCAGGTTTTTCCCTTATCTTAATTGAAGATTGTCCCTCTCTGCAGTCTACCTGGGCACCTCCCTTGTGCTCTGGCTCAGCAGTGTTACATCAGTAAAAGGGGTGGGAGGGGGATACTTTGTCATTGAATTACTCTTGAACAACAACTCTGACAGAATTGAAATAACACTCTCCAAAGTCCAAATACTATGATGATTAATGAGAGCTGCTTTTATTATGAAACATTACTATCCCTTTAAGTTTCAACATAAGAATAACCAAACAAGTGTATTGGTCAGAACAATTTCTATAATTATACATCTGAAACGGAAACATTAGCACTTTTGTTAAAGTCTTCATGGAAAGACCTAAGCTGGTGCCCAGTGCACACCAAATTGCCATGGCACCCTGGTTGAGAACCACTATGTTAAGAAGAGAAAGTATTAGTGAGAAATTCAGCTAAATCTACAAATTACAGATTGAAAGAAATTAGGTGCTAGAGGAATTTGAGGTGGATGGAGTAAGTGCTTATCTGTATTGAGAGGTCTTTTGCAAAGACCTTTTGTTTGTCATGTGGCTATATGATTCTCAGTAGCCTGCCTCACAAGGCACATTCATTTCTGCTTGTTTGTCTGCACTCACTGTCAATCACAAAACTGCCTTCTTCTGGAGTTTATATACATGATCTCTCTCTTTTTAACTTCTGTATATGTTATAATCTTTCTGTAGTTAGTCCGAAACATAGGGAGCATAAAAATAATGAACATCAGCATGTAAAATAAAATATGGAAAAATGCTCACCAATTCCATGCTTCTCTGCTTGGCTCCACACTGGACCGCTGACAGCAGAAGGATGATCCTATCCATTTATCACCATGGACTGATATTTATTTACTCTTTATATATTCTTTTTTTGGATAGACCGGAAGCACTCTCTAACCCACGGATAACTGGAGGAGCCCTCTAATATGTAGAGCAGTTTTGGGAACCACTTCTGCAAAAGGATATTCTCAGAGCAGCAAGACTAAAGACTGTGATCCATCCGGAGAGTCTTGCTGCTCTGATAATATCCTTTTGCAGAAGTGGTTCCCAAAACTGCTCTACGTATTAGGGGGATCCTCCAGTTATCCGTGGATTAGCGCTGACTCCTAGAAATTATTTATATCGTTACTTTGAGAGTGGTTGGACTCTGTGAAGAGTGACAGTAGCAGAACCTACTGTGTAGTGGCCTGATAATCCATTCTAATAATTGCCTTTAAGAAGTGCTTTAGAATAATCGCACAATCCGTATCCACCGAAACTCTAAAATTGGACAAAGTACCTGTCAGAGAAGTTCAACACAGATGGGCCGAATGGTTCTTATCTGCTGTCAGATTCTGTTTTTAATGACTGGAGCCACGAGTTATATCATGTGCAAGTAATTGTTCATAAATTGTTATTTCAGCAGATAAATTTGTTAGAGATAGGGAAGATTTTCTCAGCGATAGAGTTTACAGTTGGGCAGAAGATAGGAGGGCCCATAGGAATAAACATAGTAAGAAGTCGCTAAGTTCAGAGTCTAGTCAAGCCAAATCCATTCTTAGGCAATCTAAGGGTACAAAACGAGTGAGTTTTTCTAGTATAGATGATGTTTCATCTGATTTAGATCAGAGTACTGCCTCCTCTTTTTCATCCTCTCCGCAGGTATCGATGGGGAATAATATTTCAGAGGTTTTTTCCTAATGTTACACGGACCCCAAAGGTGACAAAAAACGGAGTACAACAAGCACCGAGGAACAGGACTCAAGGACACTTTCAGAGAACACAGGGGTTCAACAATTATACAAACCCACAAGGAGGGGGAGGAAGGGGAAGAGGAGTCATGTTTCGATCTTGGAGGGCACGATACAGGAGGTGGTAAACCTCTCCAGTAAGACCCTAACTCCTACACAAGTAAAGGTTCTTACGAAGGGCTTAAACTTTTCACCAACTAGAAACTTTAATCTCATAGATACTATGTTGGACTTTAATCGTTTTACACGTAGTTTGACTCTACGAGGTTTTTTTGGTGTTGATAATGTGGATAACATCAATGTTGATAATATTTTGAGAGATGTTAGTGATACTTCATCTGAAGTTTTGTCTACATCTTCCAATAATGACAATAGCTTATTTCCAGAACGACAAAATGAATATGAAACACTCAAGATGGATAATTTCTCTGATCAGTGTGTCATCTTTGATCTTGAAGGGTTACAGAATGAATCTTCTGCTAGACAGACTAGTCTTGTGAGTGCCTCAATGGTTGACACCAAGAGGTGGTTTAAACCACGTTCGGATTTTTATCCTATACAAAGTAGTGGTTTAAACCACGTTCGGATTTTTATCCTATACAAAGTAGAGTCAGTCCATTGAAGTATTCCAGGACTTAGTTGAACAGGATTTAATTGCTCTGCACACTAAACTTAATGAGTTGTGGCTTTAAAAGTAATATGACTAAAGAGGAGAGGCTGGCAGTTCAACAACTCAGGGAGGATGACACACTGATCATTAGAAATGCTGATAAGGGGGGTAGTGTTGTAGTAATGGATTCGAGACAATATCATATGGAGTCTTTAAGACAATTAGGAGATACTACTTCTTATGGTGTGCTCACCAAAGATCCAACTAATAATTTTAAGAAGAAGTTAGATAAACTTATTCAAGAGGGTGTCTCCTTGGGCATTTTTTCAGAAAAACAAGCTGATTTTTTAAGAGTATCGCATCCGGTGATGCCTATTTTTCATCACCTCCCTAAAGTTCATAAGTTACAGAGACCACCCAGAGGGAGAACCATGGTCTCTGGTATTGGCTCTTTAAATGAACATCTATCAGAGTTTGTGGATTCTTATCTGCAGCCTCTTGTTACAAGGTTAACTAGCTATACCAGGGACTCTGGGCACCTCTTGGAGTTAGTGTCCAAGGTGTCTGTTTCTTCAGATTTAGCCTGGGGCTCCATGGACGTGGTATCACTATATTCAGTTATACCACATGACAAGGGGCTAAGGGCAGTTGAATTTCATTTGAATCGTTATAGTGATTACACCACTGATTTGAAAGGTTTTCTATTGGATGCCATAAAATATCTTTTAGAAAATATTTTTTTTAAATATGATGGCGTCTTTTATATACAGAAGAAGGGCACCTCTATGGGCGCTAAATTTGCTCCGTCCTTTGCCAACCTTTATATGGGATGGTTTGAAGAAATGTACATTTATGGGACCCCTAATGTTTTTCGTCCCTATATTAAGATGTTTTGTCAATATATTGATGATTTGCTGTTTGTTTGGCAAGGCACGGAGCAAGCTTTTTTAGATTTTAAAGACTTCTTGAACACCAATGATTGTTCATTGGAGTTCACAGCTGAATTCCAAAAAGTTGAGATTTCCTTTTTGGATTTGCGTTTGAAGCTGTGTCAAGAAGGGATAAGCATGACATTATATAGGAAACCATGTGCTGGCAATACTTTACTTCATGCTAAATCTTTTCACCCTAATCATATTATCAAGGCGGATCCTGTTGGACAGTTTCTGCGAATACGCAGAAACTGCTCAACGGAGAGAGATTTTGAATTGCAAGCTAGTGATTTAAAATCTAGGTTGTTGCAGAGAGGTTACTCATGTGGATTGATCGAGTCAGCTTATATTAGAGCTAAAGAGAGTAATCGTGAGACATTGTTAAATAAAAAGAGTAAGAACGTAAGGGTCAATGAACCTACAAAATTATACTTTGTAACAAATTATAGTTTGCAATTTAGTGCTATAAAGAATATAATAAATAGACACTTACCAGTCTGAAAGAATGATTTCAAATTAAGGATTGCCCTTGAACAAGGGGTTAATTTCGTTGCTAGGAAAGTGTCTACTCTGGGTAATTATTTGGCACCGAGTCTCTATAGGAGTAAAAACATAGCTAATCCCACCTGCTTGACTACGGTGGGTATGCATGTTTGTGGGGCGAGGAAGTGCCTAGTCTGCGCTTATGTCCAGGGGGGCACCACTATAATGACAGGTCATATGAACAAAGAATATAACATACGACAATACATTAACTGTCGGACTATACATACTGTCTATGTTATCACATGTAATGGATGCAATAGACAGTATGTGGGACGTACCATCAGACCCTTAAAACAGAGAATAAGAGAGCATGTCCTTAGTATTAAAAATAGAGATGTAACAAAACTGGTTGCCCGTCACTTTGTGTAATGTGTGAATGCTGATCTTTCAGCATTTAGATTCCAAGGTATTGAACGGGTTTACCTGAAGGAGAGAGGTGATGATATTGAAGCCCTCTTCAATAGGGCTGAAGTTAAGTGGATCATTAATCTCAACACTAGGATATCTTATGGCTTGAATTTTACACATGATGTGTCTTTGTATATTCACAACAATGAATGGGTTATTTGTTCCCATATTGAGAATTGGTCTATTAATGACAATGATTTTTTGTCCCTCTGGAATATATAATACCAATTGTACAAATTGATATCGTTGTCTATTGTCATTTTTACTTCTAATTCATGTGTTAATAACTATGTTGTTTGTGTATAGTATAATACGTATTCTTTGGACGAGCACATTATTCATGTTTACAATTTGGATAAATCGTGTATGAGATATGATAGGGAGTTTGATATACAAGTTGGATGGAGTTTGCCTTAGTATATTGGATGTTGGCTCTCGGGGCGCAGGGATGGCATGGAGTGCGCTGTTTGTTCAGCGCGGTCCGTGCCTCCCCTGGCGCTCGGCAAGTCAAATAAATGAAAGTTCTATTTGGTTACATCTTTGTAGGAGACGTTTATTTCTAGTCTCTTGATTAATTAGTGGGTGGAACATTTATCCAACTTGATAACTTTGTTCTTTTTAGATTGGAGTGTTTGAATTCTAATTATTAATGATTGGTTAATTGCCTTATTGGGCGTTAATCATAATTTTATTGTTTGTATAAGAGAGACCAGTTTACGTTTGTATGGCTGCCTATGAATAAGTGATATATTCACGAAACATGTTAGGCGCTTCGTGAATTTGGTTTCTTTCAATTGTTGCGTGTATATATTGCACAGTAAGCTGGATGCTTTTAACCAGAGATTAATAAAATCAATTGATTTTAAACATTGGTTGAATTTCTCTTGGGCTGTGGATGATTAGTGGATCTGTTGTAGCACCTCCTCCGGTGTCGCCTCGTTTGTCGAAGTCTGTGGCCAGGACTGTGGAGGTTGCTCCGGATCCGCAACGGCTTTTTGCCGTGGTGAGTAAAAAAGAATATTGTTATATAATTCATTGCATAATGATTTGAAGAGTTTAAAGTAGTGATCTCATTTATGTTGTATCTTTTGCAGAAGTGGTTCCCAAAACTGCTCTACATATTAGAGGGATCCTCCAGTTATCCGTGGATTAGCGCTGACTCCTAGAAATTATTTATATCGTTACTTTGAGAGTGGTTGGACTCTGTGAAGAGTGACAGTAGCAGAACCTACTGTGTAGTGGCCCGATAATCCATTCTAATAATTGCCTTTAAGAAGTGCTTTAGAGTAATCGCACAATCCGTATCCACTGAAACTCTAAAATTGGACAAAGTACCTGTCAGGGAAGTTCAACACAGATGGGCCGAATGGTTCTTATCTGCTGTCAGATTCTGTTTTTAATGACTGGAGCCACGAGTTATATCATGTGCAAGTAATTGTTCATATTTCACCTTTTTTACTGTTGCATGATTAATGAATGGGATCATTTAATGATTAATTTTGTTTTAAACGCCCAGACCGGCCCACCGAGCAAATGCCCGGTATGCCCGATGGCCAGTCAGGGCCTGCTGCTATCTTTGGTCCAGCAGCTACTCTCATGTAATAGGGTTAGTGCTCTGCTGGCCTCATATAACTTGTATACTAATGTGTAGTGCTTGAATACTGCTGGTATATAGTTTGCTCTTGCACCTCTCTCTACCATTAGTTTGTTGAACTCTATCCCAATTTCATCCATCAAGAGCATGCCTGAAAAAAATAGTTAATTAAGGGCCACATACTACTAAATAATGTAAATGCAATAAAGGCAGACATGCAGCAAATCAGATTTTATATTGACTTTTATATGAAACCTATCAGTAAGCTAATAAGCTACCTCACATTTTTCTACATAAACATCTATATTAAAGCATTACATATCTGCTTTATTGATAAAGAACAGGTAAGGGTTATTATTTGTTGCAGCAGGTCTGAGTTTTAGTTAAAAACATTTGCAGGAAGGGACACATTGTACATGTCTGAAGGCTCCAAATGGCCCCCTGTATCTTAGTTTGGATGTTCCTGGTCCATTTCCTTTCTCCCATGTGCTCTAAATGAACACATATCTCACAATATTTTGGAGACGAATATACCTTGATTTAAAAAAAAGAAAATGGTGAATAATACATTTTGACATCCAAGAGAAAAATTGCCTTTATTTTTAGAAAATCCAATCTGCTTCTTAATCCAAAAATCCAATACATTTGGAGCAAAATAAATCAGATCACTGGAGCTTTTTCTTTGGTAAAAATGGAAAAGTAATGTTTCCCCTAAATTACAGAAATTTTACCTTGATAATTATGTGCCAGTGCAATTAATAAGTTCTCTCTAAAAAAAAAAAAGAGTCTTCCTTGTAAAAGGATGCCCCATTTTCTTTCATTATATAAAAGCACAGGAAAATGACACAGAAGATGGAATAATCACTAAGGTGAAATCAGTAGGAAGGCTGTTGAAATGAGTTGACTCAGATCTTTGAAATGTTAAACCCTACCGTTTCCTGGAAGGTAGATGATAGAAGATATTTTCTACTACCCAATGGCTCACCAGTCAGTCCTCAAGGAACATCTTAGAGCACAAACAAGCAGGACCATGCATGAATTTAGAGACTAATGAGGCAATTATTTGGAGCAGGTAATGTAGTAAGAAACACTTTCACCCTGAATCTTGAGTCAAAAAATCTCAGTGTCAACCCCTGAGTTCCAGGTACCATTGTACTAAAGACTTTCAGCAGTGATCATAGGTGCATTATATCAGTCATATAGAAGATACAGACAGATCAAAAACATTTATTGTTACCTTTTTTGTCCTCTAGATGGTGCTACAAGAATATCCAATTGTAAATTCCAATAAGTAACAGCATTCACCAACAGGATACTTGCTTTCCTTGATTCATATGGCATGTTGTTCACTATGTTTTATATCCAGAGTTCATACTTTTATTTATGTGAAAGGAGGTTGGCTGCATTTCTTTACATAGTAGGATTTTTCAAAATCCTACTTCTCTTTTGTATATTTCATACAAAATGAACACATACCCCATAAAATAAGTTAAACTTGGTAATTTTAACCCCTTGGATGCTATCTCCAATATATTGTGAAGCAATATGTTAAAGACAGGTCTGGCTTCAGAGATATTAAATATATCTACAACCATATGTGTTGTTTCCTGTTAATATTATGTAACTCACCTCTGAAAAGCAACTAAATTTTATCATACATCCCAAAATTTCAAATTGCCAAAGAGGTACACTTGTGTTTTAGGGGGTGTGGCTGGGGGTGTGGCCGGTGGGTGGAGCATTAATGAGAATATTTAGGCTATTTCATGATCTATTGTCACCTCCTTGTGTCACCTAATAAATGACTTATAACAAGACCAAAGTATTTTATTTATGCAGACTAATTTATAAACACATATACTGACATTTAAACAAACAATATTTTTTTGCTGTGGAGCAATGTGATACACATATACACACCACACAATCTGATCTCCTAAAAAGAGGGACAGTAGGGTGTAGGGCTGCCAGCTTTTCTTCAAAAAAATACCAGCCATGGCATTCCCTCCATAGACTTAACATTGGACAGAAGCCAATTTTTTACCGGCCTGCCAGTAAAATACCAGCTGGGTGGCAACCCTATTAGGGTGAGAAAGAGGGACAGAGGAATTTGGCTCTAAAAGAGGGACACTTGGGAGGTCTGGTTTTACACCTCCTATTTTTTATTTTGTTTTTGTAACTTGAAGACATATGAACATATTTGGAGCATTTCTGGGGTAAATCCATTGCACCATATGGAACAAACAGAAATTCCCTCAAATTCCCATTGCCTTAACCCTTTGAGTGCTAGAGAGGTGCATTGCAGTGCTCTGGATAACTCTCTGGCACTCAAAGGGTCCATTTTTCCAACTCAAGTTTGTTAAGTTAAATAAAAGAGAAAGGAAACAGAGGGCAAATAAGTGTGAGGGAGTAAGATTGCAGGCAACATGAGAAGAAAAGAGAAGAAACAAGCAGGGAGGCGCTCATAGGATAAATAAGTTATATAAACATATTCATCTTTACAAAATGATGTTCTAGACATGGAGAGCAGCTACAAAGGCAAATGGGGGACATTATACTGACCTTCACGCACATCTGTAACATCAGCTGCTCTTCACTAATCAATAGTAAAATAATCCTCAAACAAAAAGAAAAATATTTCTACAAAGATGCTCACAATAGGTGTGTAGTGGTGCATTGGTCACATTAACACAAATATATTTACAATAGTTGTGTAGTGGTGCATTAGTCACATTAACACAAAGATGTTCTCAGTAGGTGTGTGGTGGTGCATTAGTCACATTAACACAAAGATGTTCTCAGTAGGTGTGTAGTGCTGCATTAGTCACATTAACACAAATATGTTTACAATAGTTGTGTAGTGGTGCATTAGTCACATTAACACAAAGATGTTCTCAATAGGTGTGTAGTGGTGCATTAGTCATATTAACACAAAGATGTTTACAATAGTTGTGTAGTGGTGCATTAGTCACATTAACACAAAGATGTTCTCAGTAGGTGTGTAGTGGTGCATTAATCACATTAACACAAAGATGTTCTCAGTAGGTGTGTAGTGCTGCATTAGTCACATTAACACAAATATGTTTACAATAGTTGTGTAGTGGTGCATTAGTCACATTAACACAAAGATGTTCTCAGTAGGTGTGTGGTGGTGCATTAGTCACATTAACACAAAGATGTTCTCAGTAGGTGTGTAGTGCTGCATTAGTCACATTAACACAAATATGTTTACAATAGTTGTGTAGTGGTGCATTAGTCACATTAACACAAAGATGTTCTCAGTAGGTGTGTAGTGGTGCATTAATCACATTAACACAAAGATGGTCTCAGTAGGTGTGTAGTGGTGCATTAATCACATTAACACAAAGATGGTCTCAGTAGGTGTGTAGTGGTGCATTAGTCACATTAACACAAAGATGGTCTCAGTAGGTGTGTAGTGCTGCATTAATCACATTAACACAAAGATGTTCTCAACAGGTGTGTAGTGGTACATTAGTCACATTAATACAAAGCTATTTACAATAAATGTGTAGCAGTACACTGATCACAAGCATGTCTCATTTGTACCTTATTCATGTAAATACCTAGATTATAAAGAAAACAGGGTTCCCACAGTTGGCACAGCCGAAGCCGCCCCCAACAGAGAGGAGAAGGTACCCATCTCATCCAATTCCCAGATATTATTAGTAACCATGGCTAAGGAAGGAATGGTTATCTTTTTCCAGGTTTTTGCTACAGTTTGCCTGATTGCTAGGACGTCATCAGTCACAAATTTATTCTGAAGCAAGGTAAGATGTGAGAAAAGTCTAGTGAGAGTCCAGGTCAATGTGCGTGTTAATTTTTGGGCCGTGATTTCCACAACGAAATAACCACTGGACAGGTCAAAAAATGATGTGTGTGTGTATGTATGTGTATATATATATATATATATATATATATATATATATATATATATATATATATGTATGTACCAGGCTGTTTGCTTTGCTTCAAACATAGAGTGGCGGTAAATCTGCCCATCTGCTTCAATCTGGAAGGGGTGATACCACTGGAAAATGTTTTATACACTTATTCGCTATGGGACACATAAATTGACAGCTTGGACGTTGCTGCCCAGAAATCCATCCATCCATTCACCCAGGGTATAATATAGCTTTTAACCTCTTGAATGCTAAAGATGTCTCCAGTGCACTATTCAGCTTTCAAAGGGTTAAAAGACCTCAATAAATCAATGGAAATGTTATTTGTTCCACTACAATGCAGATAGTTTGCCTCAGCATTGTTTGAATTTTTATTTGTGCATTTAGCCCTTAGTGATTACAAAACCATCAGTGCTGTTGCGTTTTTGTAGTTAATTCAAACGAGGCAGGTATGAATCTGCTACATAAAGGCTGGCCTGCATTTGAAAGAAAAATAAAAAAACCTAATCATTGGTCATTTTCCAATTTGGGAGATTTTTCCGATTACAACTTTACCCATAAATGGCTTGAAAGTGTATGCTATGGAAACTCTAACTGCACTTTGAAGGACACCTAAGGAGCATTAATACATTAAAAAATAAGCATAGCACTACTGGTGGCATTAATTAAGAGAAATTACAGTTCTAAACGCAAATTTTAACCTCTTGAATGTTAAAGGTTTATAGTGCATTGCAAAGCAATCAGTTCTATTATTCAAGGGATTAAAATCCCAAATTATATCATGAATACGTGTCTGTGCTTCAACGCTAGTAGCAATTCAAAACTCAGATAAGACTTCCTCGAATAAATCGAGCAATGAAAGTGGACTCATCTCTGTCAGTGGGTGCTCTGCTATCAGGCTCTCCAAACCTGTTCTTGTATACAAGATCAAAGAAAAGTTCTGGTGGCAACCCATACAAAAGAAGGAGTGTTAGTTAAAAATCAATACTTTATTGCAATCTTGATAAAAAAGAGAAAAGGCTTGAAGACATAATCGGACAATAGAACAGAAGCACATATTGACAGGACCTAAAAAGTCTAACGCATTTCGCCCTATAAACAGCGCTTACTCATAGACACAATACAATTGAAGAAACACAAAACATATATAGCTGTGCTATTAAAAGAGATTATAAACACCTGGCAAAATTGCCTCGTTATGGAGCTGATGGAAACATCCCAGCAAACCCCATTGGAAGTTCAGCTTTTAACCCCATATGTAGGGGCATAATTCGAGGAGGATCCATATCCGAAAAAACTTTAGATAAATGTGTATAAACTTATATAGATTTCCAATGTATCATAATATTAAAAAATATTAATAAAATATGTATAACCATCAGTATGGATCCATTGATACGTTAAAGGGATAATAATATATCCCCCATGTTGTAGCCCTTAAAATTCTGAATTCAACGATACCAGCGGATATCCGCTTTCAAAGTTCCCTCTTTTTGTTTTCCCCTGACGTCAGCGTTCTAGCTGAGAGAAGGGGAATCCGGTCCCGGGACCAGCGGTGGCAGCTCTGCAGCAGTGCTGAGATCTTGTTATAGAAACAGAAATCCTTCTCTAAAATGGTCTTCTACGTGTGCTTGCAAACCAAGCACACGTAGAAGACCATTTTAGTGAAGGATTTCTGTTTCTATAACGTGATCTCAGGACTCCTGCAGAGCCGCCGCTTGCTCAATGAGAGGATTCCCCTGCTCTCAGTTAGAACGTTGACATCAGGGGAAAAACAAAAAGAGGAAGCTTTGAAAGCGGATATCTCTCAAACTATAAAGGTTTGAGAGATAACGCTGGTATCGTTGAATTCATAATTTTAAGGGCTACAATATGGGGGATAGTAATAATGAAGTATTACTATCCCTTTAAGGGAGCATAAATGACGAAACAAAAAATATATAACATCCCTTATACATGATAAAACCCCTCAAAATTGGTGTTAATGAGAGAAAATCTCCCAAAACACGTTAGTGCCTCACAAAGAAACATCCATCATAAGTGATTCAATGAACTTTGAAAACAGCAACAGTAACAAAGCTATCACAAGAGATCAATGGAACTATAGAATTAAACAATATGACTTACTTATGACTTATATCCCATTCCAAATTAATCCCCTGGGGATGACTGGTATGCAAATAGAATATCCAGTATGCATCTCTTTTATTGATTAGATCCAAGATGTCACCTGCTAGGGGCTTTTTATGTGTGTGTAAGATTTGCTGAAGATCTTCTGAGTTTAAAAAGTAATATTGTTGATATGAAGATGGACAGAAAGGGGTAGACTGATAGGAAAAGAGATGTATATGGACGGGGGTAGATAAGAGAGACAATAGATGGACATGGAGAAGTGGGAGATTGACATGGGGGGGCAAGAGATGGACATGGGGGAGTGGGAGATGGGGTATGAGGGGGAGATGATATGGGGGGGAGGGACATCGGCAGTGAGAGAGATGGTGATAAAGAGATTAGACACAAATTATTAATTGAACATTCTTGCAACACTCCTGTTTAGCTGTGCTGCTGCCACGCAAACATGTAGGAGGAGGAGGTGGACATCTATAGGAGTGAGAGGTGAACAATTGGAGGGGGGAGATGGACATGGAGGGGGAAATAATGAAGATGGAGGGAGAGAGACATGGAGGGTGAGAGAGATGAACATGAAGAGGGGAGAGAGAGACATTTCATGTATATTCCTACACTCCTTTACCTTTGTTGATGCTACTAGGTGGAAATGTGCGATTGTGTTTGTCTTCAAGGTGCCTCCTCATTTGTTGGAGATTGTGACGTGGTACAGGGGTAATTGTTTCGTAGACTAAGGGTTAAGCAATTTATCCAGCCAGACAAAAAGATAATAAATTGCATTTATTAGAGAGGTGACGGCACACAAACATAGGACAACAATTACAGGCAAACAAACAGGGGTAAAACATAAGAGCTACAAACTTCTGCTGTTCTCTTCTTGGTGTGTCAGCAAAGTTGCACAAATTGCCAGAGGTTACATATAATACAGTCCATTTTAGCTTTATGCTGGAGCTCACACATAGTCCCACTAGAGGCAAGAGTGGACACCATGCCCACTACACATGCTGCTGGGTTACATGAAGGTTCCTTGTATCTTTTAGTCCTGACAGAGGAGTTGGGGGAGGGCATCCAAAGAGATTATCCCCAGCCACTTTCGTTAGTCTTGGCCCATAGCCACCGAAGTTTAGCTACCTGGCCATAATCCTCGTGGTGGGAACATCAGGGTACTTCTGTGGCTGTAGCCGCCTTGACTTTCAGCCCCCAACTGAAAAGGGCACCTGGCCACTACAGTGCCCACTCACTCTAACTCTTCAGGTGAGGGCACTCACCAGTTCCAGTTTCCCCAGTACTCCTTTAGAATGCCCATGGACCCTAGGCCTCCCACCATTATGGAGAGGCCTTCTTTCCTCTGCCTACATTTTCAACTCTTCTCTCCCTCTCTATCTTAGGCTTCTTCTACCCACCCCCTACAGGATCTGATGTCACAGGTAACATTTTCAAGTTCTCTATTTGCTTAGCCTGATTTAAGGGGGAAGGTACACACATTCCACACATATTTGCCCTACTCCCCTCTATCTGACCAACACTGGCTATCTCATAACACAATCTCTGTGGTCAGCTAGACTGGATGGCACGATTCCTCTGTACATCATACACACTAACCAACCCATTCAATGCTGGTAAATGGCCAACACTCTCTAATGCATGCAAACACAGGGGACATTAATGTTTTCAAGAATGGGAACGCATATGAAACAATGGAGATCACTGAAAACAGACAGGGTTAATTCTCAGGGTGACAACCATTCCATCACAGAGATGAAAGAAACTGCTTGGTGTGTGTTTGTGTTGCTCATGTGGATGCTTGCTGATACAGTGTGTACCAGATAAAGGGGGGTCACTGTAATAGCACACAATAGTAAGAGTAAGCAACTACCTCCAGAGAGATGGGCAGTACTGTAATGAACCCCATCCAGTATAAACATAGTATTATGGGGCAGGGAGGTAAGCAATGGCACCCCACAAGTTCACAAGTGACGTGAAAGGAACAACAACGCTTATCACTGTGTCCTGAGAGCTTCCCTGAGGACAGCTTTGAAGTGAGACTGAGGGCCAGGGGTGAGTCACGGGACAAGTCTGGTGAGCTGCTTAACATGAACTATGCACCCTGATCACGCAAAGGACACATACTACATACAGTGATAAGGATGAAGTTAGGGATGTTGACATTCATGATATATATATATATATATATATATATATATATATATATATATATATATATATATATATATATATATATATTTAGATGGACAGTGTCCCGGAGTTGTTAAACTGAGCAGTGTTGGGTGGTGTGCAACACCACATCTATGTGTATCGTGCTGCTATAAAGTTGTATGTATCGGTGCAGGATACACCTAGAGTTGTAGCTTGGCACCACCACACTGGACTGTTTTAGGTCTGGGAAAAATGATAACATTACATTGAACTGAAGATGCAGGATACACATGCACTTAAAGCTTTGCACTGCCAGAACAGTGCACTGTCTATCAGCAACAGGAGAGAGCTGTAGGCTACACAGAGAGTTGGAATGTCACACCTTCACAATGGAATATTTATGAGTTCCCGGACAGGTTTAACATTAGAGCAAATGGAATTACGATGCAGAATATACTTGGCACTACTCCCTGCCAGAACAGTGCACTGTTCAGCAGCACCGGGAGAGATATTAGCATGACACCTGAATAGTATACAATTAAGTGGCACAAGGAATGGAAACAAAATGCATACAATTCCAATAAACTCAGCAGCCTGGACAAAGGCACTCCTACTTCTATGGTGTATAATGAATATAGAGTATATTAACAAGAGAGATCCTGGCTCTCAAGAAATCAGTACAACATACCAAACATATATAAATCATATATCATATAGTTTAATGAATAGCTTATTATGAAATCATACAAACTAATGATTCTTAAAAGAGGAAGAAAATATACTATGATAAAAGTGATTTATGTGGTGGGTAATCTATATTCTCCCACTGTGAACATGCAGGAAGGTACATGAATAAGAATCACTATATAATCGCATATAAAAGACACATATGCCAAAAAGGCATCTAGTTATATACACCATGGCCACATAATTAGACCTCAATGCCTATAAAGTACAAAGCACTAACCACTAATTACTGAGTATAAATATATTTTATGTTCTTCAGATTTTTTTCTTGTACACTTTAGTGTTTTATGTTTGTGGGTTTTTAAATTATTTTTATAAAGGAGATAATTTCCATACACAGGGTGGTTGTAATCACATATGTACCTTCCTGAATGTTCACAATGGGAGATTATAGATTACCACCAAATAAACTGTATCTGGGTACTCTCTATCATCACTTTTATCATAGGACATTTGCCTTCTAAAGGGATAGCAATCTTTCACAATAAAAGCAGCACCAATTAATCTTCATAGCATTTGGGTCATGGAGAGTGTTATTTCAATACCGTCAGAATTGTAGTTCAAGAGTAATTGAATGATAAAGTATCCCACTCCCACCCCTTTTACTGATGTAACATTGCTCACCTCAGAGCAGCAAGATGGATTGCATTGTGTCAGGTTCTCTGGGTTTCTCCACCCTGTTGTGATTACATCCTTGTTTGGGCTTATATCAAGCTCCGACATTCTTGTATTGGTGCATGATCAGGAACGCTTTGTTCCTGATATCAAGTACTAGAGTTATATTGTTCCAAGTGTTTCCAGTGTTTGTCCAGGCTTTCCTCGACTACGTCTCTTGTCTCCTGATTTTGTATTTGTTTTGACCTCTTGTTATTATAAGACTATTCTTCTGCCTGCTTATTTTGTACCATGCTGTCTTTGCTCGCCTGTTGCTGACTCGGATTGTCGACTACTCTCCTTTCGACTTTGAGGGGTTCCCTGTGCCCATTGTGTTGAATTTGACGTTGTCGACCATCCAATCGAGTTTGACACTATCGACCATCCTTAGTTCGCAACCCCCCGTCGCACGGTAGCTTTGCTCCCCTAGATTCTGCTATACCAGTTTACGACAGAGGCAACTATAATACTGGTAAGTTAAATAAGCCGATTCCTGACCCGGTGAGCACATGTCTTTGTCCTAGGTGGTCATCCTGTTATCAGGCTTCTTGACCTGCACCTCTACAAGTCTTTGGCCGCAGCAAGACTTCCTTGGAACAGCCACCGACTGCTAGCAACGCTCTCAAGCCTGCGAACTCTACCCCCTGGCTCCCTGGGGCATACCATGTAAGTATTTTGTATTGTCTTCTGTTGTTCTGTGTTATATCATCAAGGAGTTTTCAGCGAGCTTCCATTGGATGATCTGGTCAGATCATAAAACAGAAAAGGACAATCTTCAGTGATCATAAAGAAAATCCTGAAAAATCTGCTAAGAGGCAAGGTTTTCCTTATTCTCTCAGTAAGAAGATTGTCCCTTGCTGCGAGCTGTCTGGTCAAGTGACCAGATTCCACATCTGAGGGGAGGTGGCTTAGACTAGTTAAAAGGGGCAGGAGGGGAATAATTTATCATTCAGTTACTCTTGAACTACAGCTCTGGCTGTACTGAAATAACACTCTTCATGCTCCAAATACTATGAAGATCAATTGGAGCTGTTTTTTTGTGAAACATTACTATCCTTTTAAGAATCATGATGACCTCATAATATGTTAGTCATTAAACTATAAGTTATATAATTTATATGTGGTTAGGTATGTTTGTACTGATTTGTTCAGCAGCAGGCTCTCACTTGTTAATATATTAACATGCCACTGTATTGAAATTAAAGTCCATGGAGGTACCATGGGCAGGCCACAGCGAAGAGGGCAGAGGAGAGTGGGTAGGGCAAAAAGGAGTCAGCAGAAGGGATGGTGGCCAGGACAAAGGAGAGGACAGTGAAGGTGAAGCGTGGAGAAGGTGAAACTCCTTGCAGAGAGGATGGCAGGCAGGGCAAAGAGGAGGGAGAATGGGAAGCACAAGTCAGTGAGGTTGAAGGGTGTAGAAAGAGTAACTCCTTGCACAGAGTTTGACAGGACTGCCCCCTCTCCCTGTAGGTCTTGTAGCGGCATTAAGGAGCAGATTAGCATATCTCCTCTTTATTGTCGCCCCGGGGTGTCGCTGGCACTGATGGAGAATTTTGATCACATGTCAGACTTCCCTTTTATTAAAATAGGTTGTTTAGTATCTCAGTTTGTCTTTCTCAGAATTAACTGCATGTACATAGCAACAGACTAGAGCAGAGGTAATTAAAACATATATTGCTCCTTTAAATACACTGTAGTTAATACAGTGAACTGTAAACATTCTCTGTTTTCTTCCGCAGGCTCTTTGGAGGAAGCCATTCTGCTTTTTGCAGGTATGCCTGACTCTCTTTACCATATCAGTCTTGACAGGTGTCTCTGGAGTTTTTATGATGTATTGTCTGTACATAATCTGGTATATAAAAAGGGTGGGTAATACTCCAATAGGCTGCCTGAGTACTTCTCTCATTATGAACAGCACAAACAAAAACAACCAAATAGTGGATAAATAGAACATGTATTAAAATTTCATACTGGGGATCTAAAATAAAAGTGAATTTTTGCTTGCCCAAGTATGGGTTGGGATGCTCTGCTGATCTGATTTCTCTGTCTTGGTGTCTATGCCATCAGTGTCTACTGATTGTTGGCATGATAATTGATGGTTATAGAGGGCAGGGAGTGGGAGCAGTTTGTGCTTCCCAGCTGATGAGAGGAGCTATATACCACATGGTCCCTGCATCCTCCAAAGAACTATTAGAAGATTATTTATTTGTAAGTAAAAATCCCCTTTTCTCTTGCATTATTGAGGGTTGCATGGACCACAGAGATCTTCCAAAGCGGTCTCAAAACTTTTGTAGGGAGGAAGAGGAAAGTAGAGAAAAACAAACAGCCTGCAAAACTTTGTGGCCAAAATTTGCATCTTGAGATGCAAAAATATTCACTTAGTAGAACTTAGTGAACACATGAACAGATGACCAAGTGCTGCTTTGAAAATCTGATCCACATATGCTTGTTTATTCAAAGCCCATGATGTGCTCAGTAAATGTGTTGAATGGGCTGTAATTCTGAACATAGCTGGAAGAGGTTTCAGCACATAAGCTTGTCTAATGGTCCATGTCAGCCATAAGGCAAATGTGGCTTTAGAAGACGGTCTACCTTTCCTAGGCCATCAAGGATCACAAACAATTTAGATAAGGGTATTGCTGTTGATAACTGAATTACATGTTACCAACGCTAGCTAACAATTCATAATATTTAAATCTAACAATTTAATTTTTAGGTGTTTAAATGCCTTTACCGCCATTGGTTGGTGATAGTGGAAGATGCAGTCCACAAAAGCTGGAGAGTTCACCAGTGCATTCTTTGCAACGTGTTAGAGACCTCTAGCATGCAGCTAGTTAAATACTTTTTGTTTTACTCTATACTTCTCAAGGTTTATCTGCACAAATATTAAAAGCATCCAGGGTATGTACTAATAAGATTCTACACTAAACTAAGAGCTGGAACAGATTTCCGAGAGCTCCCTGTCAAATATACCAAGCTACGTACAGTGGAAATTCTCCCCTTAAGTCTGCTTGCTCCAAGGGTAGGGCAGTGTGAAGAAGTTTTGGGGGAGTTGCTTCCCTTTTCATCATTTTAATATTATGTATTAACAAGGGAGAGAAGAAAAGTGGGGACAACTTTACTCCATTTTGCTGGTGCTCCAGTAAAGCATTCATATGTTCTAGTGTAGTGGTTCTCAATCTGCGCCCTTACACCCCTCTGGTCCTTAAAAGCTTAATCATAGACCCAGTCATTCTGGTTCACTCACATTTGTTCAAGCACTAAAATCTCAAGGTCCTGGACTGATGGTGGGTCCTGAAGAAACAGGTGAGAACCTCTGCTTTAGTCCACACCCTTAAAGTGTGTGTGTGGAAGGAGGGGGCCTGAGTTGGAGGATGCAAAAGCCAGCAGATCCATACATTCCCCCACTGTGTTTCTATGATAGTTTTCATTTGAAACCACAATGAACATTTCTACTAACCAGTATCAAAAATGAAAAGTCTCACTTGTCTCAATGGACTGCAGATACCACCTCTGTACAGGTAATTTTTTTTGTACTATGTTCAATCAAGACAATCACAGCTCCAGGTCTTTCCCAAGTCTTTGGTTGTATTGCAATGATCATTTTAATGTGTAATTTACAGCCAGTTTTCTAACCATGGATTTAACAGTGTATTTACAACTTGCTTCATTAAACAGTATTTACCCAACATAACAAAATAAACTGCAATTTGTTATAGTTATTTTTTTACAAAAACATTTTATAAATATTTTTACAAAATGTATACAAAGCAATCTGTGAGACATTCTATACAAAGCAATGTATATCGGCAAATAAAGTCATCAAAATGCTGTAAATAAAAATGATATATAGGTGCCACATCAAATGTTTAGGACCACTCCTGTTGACCCCTTGGATGACAGACGTTGCTGAGACATTTCTAGCATCTAAGAGGTTAAATCAGTTAAAGTAATTGCCAGTTTTAAATTTTGACTCAATATGCAGTATGAAAAAAATATGGAGGTAAATGAGACAAGCGAGGAAAAAAAAAAAGGCAAAACATTAAAGATGCAGTTCAACAAGGGGGCAATTTTGGAGCAAATGAATTACACTATAGAGAAGAAATGAAAATTCCCATTGACCTAAACTAGGCGACCCCTTTGAGTGCCAGATGGGTACGCAACTATTGCCTTGCAATGCGTTGTGCACCCCTCTGGCACTCAAAGGGTTAACTTTTGGAATGTTAGTGAGATCTCCAATGCACTATTTCTCAGACCACTCTTAACATCCAGAGGGTTACAAGTCCCTTTCAATCTATGGGTGTTCAGGTATTTGTTGTACCCTTTGGTGAAGTTGGTTTGCTCCAGAACTGCATCTCTTTAGTTTAACCCCTTCAGTGCCAGAAGGGTAAACAACCAACTCACTGCTTTTCAGTGCATTGGTTAACCTTACAAAACAAAAAAAAGTGCACATTTATTTATTTACTACCAATAAAATGGCTGTAATATTTAGTGCAAGAACAAAACAAATCAAATAATTAAGAGCAAAGATAAAAAGTACATAAGGAAGTTATGTTATTACCACAGATAAGTGAGCAGTCTCTCTGCTGTCAGGCCTAGTTCACGTGGGAGCTTAGAGCAAGACAAACTGCCCGTGCTTACTTTTCATTGGTCTCCTTCAGGCCGCCACCAATCCCACTGTATGAGGGGTGTGGTGTGGAGGAGATGTGATGGATCACCAGCCCATGTAGATATCAGCCATATTACTGTCTGTCACCCACATAGGCTGCCCAGTCATTGGAGGTCGTAATGACCAACAAAACCTCCAATATTGCCTGTGTGAACAATTTTACGATGGCCCATAGACAGATATGCAAACGAGGCATCTTTGAAAATGGATCTGCCCACTGCAGACCAATCCAAGTTGCAGCTTGCGTCTTCCTGGTACATTAAGTTATTGAGGAGGAGATAGCAGTATAAGCAGCACCACTGGGGACAAGAAGGTGTTTGATTAGCTCCGTTCAACTAAAACTGATCGGGGTCATTAAACTATGGGTCCTCTAGCTGTTGGACTACAACTCTCATCATGCTCAGCCAGCCCTTGCCTACACCTGTACAGATGAGCAAAAATGGGGCTTGCAGAGGCCAAAGCTGGATTACAAGTGGATAGGTATATCTCAAGCTAAATTTCAGGCATCTTCTATGACAGAAGTAGTTAACTGCTGGTTGTGAATAATGGGAATTGTAATTTCCAAGATTCCACATTTTAAAGGAATAGTAATGTTTTATAACTTTTCTAATGTTAGTAGTAAATTTGAGTGTATTCTGGCTGACGACTTTTAAAGGGATAGTAATACTTAAAATGTAAAAAAATATATGTTGTAAGGTTTATCCCCCTGAGTAAAACAAGGGTACTCCCACTGAGAGATAGTTTATTAAAAAAATTTAAAAGCTCAACCTTGAATGTTTTAGGTGAAATATCACAGTGGCCTGAAAATGTACAGTGGCGCTGTTGCTACACCATCCTATGGACTGCTCTGGTCCGTAGACGATAAATCTCTGTAGAATGGTGTAGCAACAGCGCCACCGTAAATTTTCAGGCCACTGTGATATTGCACCTAAAAAATTCAAGTTTGAGCTGTTATAATTTTTGTAATAAAATATCTATCAGCTGTGGGAGTACCCTTGTTTCATTCAGGGACATAAACCCTACAACATATATTTTTTTTACATCTTAAGTATTACTATCCCTTTAATTGCATTCAGTGTGAGTATCAGTGTGTGTGTGTGTGTGTGTGTGTGTGTGTGTGTGTGTGTGTGTGTGTGTGTGTGTGTGTGTGTGTGTGTGTGTGTGTGTGTGTGTGTGTGTGTGTGTGTGTGTGTTAATGAAAGTAATTTACCAGGAATGATAAATTAAGATTGCCTCTCGTTTCCAATTATGTCATGGGCACCCATTTTATCTACCTCAGAAAGGTGAAAGGCTAAGTTGGCCTTGTTGGGACTAGCAACTGCAACCCTGAGGTTTGAGCAGATTCTACAACTGGTGCATTATCCAGCTAAACTATCTCATCAGCCAAAGTATCATAAAGGAAAACACATTAATGAACTGTTAGGGTTACCACAGATCATATGTTTAAAACTTGTCACATATGAAAAACGTCTGCAGCATGAACACATAGGAAACTTTGCAGCTCAGTGGTCATTGCAGCCATGGAGCAGGTATTTTTCATAGGTCTCCAGTTTTAAAGGATGATCTGAAAACCCTAGCCATGACTATTTCATACAAGACCTCTGTGCATTTTGCTTTAAATCAGGGTAACCAGTTGGCAGACACCCATCTATTGGGAAATACAAACCCCACCATCTCTAATCAGTCTAGGGTTGGCTGGGGATGATGAGTATTGTAATTCCCAACAGTTGGAGGTCTAACAATTGACTACCCTTGCTTTAACCCCTTAAGTGCCAGTGAGGTATACAATGTTTTGCTTGACAATGCACTGCATTTCCCTAAGGCACTCAAAATGTTAAGTGCCACAATAAACTACATTTAAGACAGACTTTTAAAACTGGCATTACTTTGCTAACACTAACAATGGGAATGTTGAACATTTATAAATATTTTATTACTTTCTTAAAATTGGCACAAATGAAAAAAATAAAAATGGCAGTAAGAAAAATGTTTTTCCATGTTAACCAAAGCGAACAATACCGTTTTCCACACATACATTCCTACTGTTGTATCTGGCTGTGAGACCTAAATGCATTAAGCTCTTGAGGGCAGAGGGGTGAGGAAGGCATTGCTTCACAATGTGTTGCTCCACCCTCTGGTCACAAAGAATTTACACTACGGCTGAAATGTCAGCTTCCTATGCCACAGTATCTGGCTTATTTGCCAAGGCCTATATCAATAACAGTAAAGATAAATCAGTGGCTGTGATAGCTATAATAGTCCCCTCTGTTAAAAGTGCATAATTTTGGATGCTAGTAAGAGATTCAACACAAGACCTCTCTAGCATCCAAGTGTTTGACCTTTTGAGTGCCAGAGGGGTGTCCAATGCATCACCTCTCTGAAACTCAAAGGGTTATAGAATCTCTACTGCTAAAATTTAAGTTGATATTTTATGAAAGAGTTTGATAAATATGTAAAAGCTTCCATATCTTAATAGTACTTAAAATCTACTATATTGTGTGTTGTTGTTGTTAAGCAGTCTGGGGGAAGCAATTTACCTTCTCGCTCCTCACTTCCTGGTTATGAGGCTGTACCCTACAGCAGGAAGTGAAGAATGCCAGTGGAAATCGCTCCAACAGTCTGGAACAGGGGTCTGGAAATTGACATACCCCATGCTCTTGCTGATATCATGATAGTGAATGAACTGCAAGGTGTTGAAGTCTTCCAGTTCAGTTACTTGTGATCACAGCCACACCTCCAGTACACTGCTACAGATGGGGTTTCTTGACCCACTCAGTCTATGGGACTATGAGCACAACAAGGGAAGCCTGTGGCTCTGAGCCACTGACTGCCTGGGTTTTTTCCAAGATGCACTTGCCACCTGAGGAGTGTCAGTTTATTAATGCCCTAAACGGCTGACAGACGCGATTTTGTGGCTGCACATTGCAGCCCTTGGCTTTTTACCAAGTGTTCTCTGACGGGAGACTGAGTAAAATGGGATATTTGGCTTGTTACCCTTGAGGAGAAGAGAGGTGTGCAATTTATTGAAAAAAAGTTGTGCACCTTTCTGCTCCTCAAGTGGTTAAACTCTATACCAAAACATGGCAGCTTTACCTATATTTTTGCAAATTCATCTGCATGCTCTTTCATATAAGACCAACCTGTATTATAGCATTACTTTTCTTTAACATGCAGATTGCATGGTGAAGTAATGCAATAGCAAAGCACACTGGTCCTCTTATTATCTATACTGCAGTTTAACAGGTAGGTATAAAGGCAGCCTATGTCATTTAAAAAATATATGAATTACAATTTTTATTTTGTAAATTCCCTAAACTTTCACAACAGCAATGACAAAATCAAAATTAAAAAAGTAATAAAGTGTACATCGACCTGCTGGAAACTATTGTATACGTTATAATGGCTATACAGAATGTGCTATATACGCATTAATACATGTGGAAGTAATTCTATACAATATCTAAAGTTGTTTTTTTTTTCTTTGTTGCTGTGGATAAGTGAAGAAGAAAAAGCTTGACGAAAACTACAAACAGGAGGTTAAAGAACAAAAAAAACATAGCTGGACACTTAAAGGGATAGTAACACTTCGTTTTAACTTTATTTTATTTTGTAGGCATTAAAAAAACATGAAGAATGATATACGTCTTATCTCTCAAACCTTTATGGTTTATGAGATATTCACAAGCAAAGTTCCCCTCCCCGCCCCTTTTTCCTAGTGTAAGCAATCTCTTCTCAGATGTGGATCAGGTTGTATGACAGTACAGATAACAGAAGGGGACAATTTTCTTTGTATGAAAACAATGAAAGCCCTTCCCCCCTTGACAAGTTTTTCAGCTTTTTCCATTATCTTAATTAAAGATTGTCCCTCTCTGCAGTCTACCTGGGCATCTCCCTTCTGATCTAGTTGAACAGGGGGGGGATACTTTGTTTGTGAATATCTCTTAAACCATAAAGGTCTGAGAGATAAGACTTATATCATTTTTCATGTTTTTTTAATGCCTACAAAATAAAATAAAGTTAAAATGAAGTATTACTATCCCTTTAACTATTGATTTCAGGGGTACGCAATCACTGGCTGTCCAGCTGTTGGAGAACACAGCAGCACTGGCAGTTGTAATCCCTAGCAGCTGGGGAGCCAATGCTTGCCTACCTAGTTCTCTTATTCTGACATCAATGAGTTCTAAAACTGAATCTTGGTTACACTGCCTCTCCTCATATTGGTAGACACAGAAACAGAGAGTTGTGTTTGGCCAATGGGAGTCAAGCAGGAGAGTTGCAGAGTCCTATCACACACAAGTCAACATCTGCTATAGCTGAGATTTTATTTTCTCCTATTAAAGAAAGTTTTTGTATGAAAAATAATTCTGAACATATAGACATGTTAAAATAAAATAATATAGATGCATTTAAAAAAGTATTCCCAGACTATAAGTTAATACACTGATAAATGGGAAAGTTATTAAATAAATTAAAAAGTTGATTATCTACTGTAAAAGGGGAATAACCCTATAGAATATGTCACGGACACTGGGAGGAAAGTGAGATATAATAGAAAGGCAAAGAGGAGGATGAAACTTAGGGATGTATCAGAGAGGATACAAACAGGCAGAAAGAGAAGGAAGTGCACAAGCAGCATACCAGAAAGTGAACTGGAAGGAAAACGCTTTGGGCAGTATGTTCAGAAGAAAAATTGAGAAGTTGTGGGGCAAATCCCCATTGAGTTGCTTCACATTGCGCTGGAGATCTCACAAGCATTCAAAGGGTTAACCCCTTTCAGTGCCAGAGGGGTATGCAACGCATTGCAAAGCCCCTCTGGCACTGAAATAGTTAAAATCCCCATTTAAATCAATGGAGATTTTTCACATTTTTAGTTCTCCCCTATAGTGTAAATGGTTTGGCCCAGAGCTCCTCCACTCTTCCTTTGAACATACGGCCCACTTTGAGTGACGTACTCAAACGTACTGAAGTGCAGCAAACTGGAGACATTTCTGGCTCCCAAGGACTGAAATCTGCTGCATTGTGGGATTTACTGGTAGTCACTATGACACTATAAAAATTCAATGCCCAATGTTTCTGTATTAAAGAGGAAGTAACACCAACTGATAATAACTTAAAACACACACACTTAAAACCCAGGACTGTCCCGGGCAATCTGGGACACGTGGTCACCCTAGACATTTCTAGCATCTAATTGGTTAAAATTAAGTTTGCATATTTCCAAATTTCATTCAAAACGGTCTATGCATTATACTGGCCAAAAGTATAGAAGACATATAGGTCCAAATGGCAGTTGTTTTGGCCCAGAACTGTCTTCTTTATGCACATGGCCCAGGAGATATTCATGCATTCATTTCTGGATCACTCTGAGTACCGTACCATATACTAATTAAGCTATGTTCTCCATAGATGGAGAGATCACTATCCAAACATAAAATTACTAATAAAATATAAATTGTGGCCATTTAGCTAGTATGGTTTGCCTAAAGTTGGCAAATTTGCAAAAATGAGCAATAAACTTTTGTATGGAAAAATGTGTTAACCCTCTGAGTGCCAAAGGGGTACGGAATGCATTGCTTTGCACTGCATTCTGTTAAAGTGTCCTTCTGCTTGGAGAGTTTCCATTCAAACAAGGTTATAGCACAAACTTATTTTGTTTAATTAAACTCTTAATTAATCTCGGCACCAACTGGCATCCAAAAGGTATTGTTTTCCATAACGCACACTATGTTTGGGATCTGCGTCTCCTGGTAACCAGAAAAGAAAGTTGCCGTTTTACTAACCTTTTCAATGCCAGAGAGTTATTCAAAGTATTGCATTTTAATAGTTAAATACTTCTCTGCCATTCCAAGTTAATGAAAACAAATTTGAGGTATAATAGTTTTTGTATGAAATAACTGCCATCAGTGGCACTCCTCATCTTATACTTATTAAAAACATTTGCTGCTTCATTAATTCAAGGTGGCAACTCCACGTTAGTGCCTTTATTTTGGGATTCATATCATACTCTTTGTCTGTTTAGCACACACTTAATTACCATACAGTTCTGCATTGGAATAACCACTCATAAATAAAAGGAGTGATGATTCCTAAACTGTATACGGTACCTTCTGGCTGATTGGTTAAGATGATGCATAGGCAGTTCTGAATGAAGGCTGCAAAAAATGTCTAATGTAAAATGAAATTCAACAATAATCTTCCAAATTCAACAGTCTTTTTTTTTTTTTTTTTTCAAACACTGGACGAAAGCTACTTACAAATGGAGCTGTCACTTAGCCGGTACTTACAGGGCAGGTAGGTAACAGTTGTACTTGGATCCAATAAAAGAAACATACAAGCACTTTTACAGGAACAATCTCGATCCTTCTTATAAATCAAGTGCTTTTTATGGACCAAACACAGATTCATCCAAAATTTAGATGTTAAACTCCTTAACTCATTGAATGTGATAAACACCCCCACTGCATGCTTTGTAATGTGTGTTGGAGACCTTTCTAGCATCCAGTGGGTTAACCCTTTGATTGCCAGAGAGGTACCAAATGCATTGCTTCTCAGTGCATTTGACACCCCTTTTGCATGCAAAGGGGTAATCTCCTTTAAAGTGGAACTAACACCTTATGTCATATTAAGTGATTCTGAAGAAACTTTCCAGATAATATATGTTAGCCTTTGTTTTGTTGAGAAAATATTTTGAGTTATTTAGCCTTCTTTATTTGTCAGTTTATGAAAATTAGACAGTATTACAAGCATGTCAGCCACATACTAACATTTCAGACTGTTCTCCATCCCACCTGCCATTTTCTGCCAGCCAGTACTAGCTGATTTCCATAAACTGACCAACTGGAAATCATTCAAATTCAGCCAAGATGGACACCCCCGCTGGCATGTGAATATGGACAGGTGACAGCCCAATAAAAAAAGGGAAGATGCACTAAGCTGAGTCACAGATGGTAGAAACTGTCCAGTGAGAAACCTCTCCTATTCCTATGTAATTCTATAAAGCCTATTCACCATGGCAGGGGTATTTAATTGTTGGACCTCTAGCTATTGAGGATTATAACTCCCATCATTTCCAACAAGCTGTCGACTGGTTTGGGTTGATGGGATTTGAAGTCGCCAAAAGTTGGAGGTCCAACGTACTAAGATCTCCCAAGCTGGGGAGATTGTGGTACATAGTTTCTATAAGATAACACACAACTGGAGAGTTTAATTCACTAGATAGGTTATCTCTCCTGTGTCACATCTGACAGTGTTACTCTCTAGGACTGGTCATTGTTTATAGAAGCAGTATAATATATATAGTGCCAGAGAGGTCTACAACACACAGAAGTGCATTATCATACTGTTGAAAGTAAATCTATGGTAATTCTATGATAAACTATGTTTTATAAATGTCAGAGAATGATATAGACCTGTTTGGCATGTCTTTTCTTACTACAAAAATATGACAGTGAAAAGTAACTACCTCATACATTTTTCTTGTTCTTTTTGTGATTGTTCACATATGCTAACATATGTTCATCTACCGTGTTTTAAAATTAAGCAAATGTATATATTAAAATATCGGGTCCAATAAGCATGTTCGATTTTAGCTTTCTACAGCTAGGAAGATAAAAGGTAGAAATGTATTCTAAGAGGAGGATTTTACTTAGTGCAAACCTGTTGTTATTTTTAATAGAATAGTAATGATTTATTTACATTTTCATTTTTAGTAGTATATATTTAAGCTACTCTCATTATTTACTTAATTATGGGTACTTATCTTGAAATGATTATTTCATCCTTTAATTTTCAGTAATGGTAGCACCTCCTACTTGCCATCTGTGAACTGATTCAGTGACTCAGGTGTGTCTGCAGTGAATCTGTGTGTCACTTTCATCCGAAAAGACAGTGAGACTCACACACACAGAGCACCTAGGATTTGTTGCAGTTACAATTCGGTTGTTAGATGTTCAAATACAAGGTGTATGCATAGAATTAAAGAAAAATGAAACAATGTGGCAAAATAGATTAATATATACTACTAAAATAGACAAATTGCTAGTCCTTATTATGGAAAATAAGTGTATGCCCACTGCCGGAAAATGCTTTATTAAAAGTGTATTTTAGCTCAGACTTGAATTTCTGTGAGTTTGACTGCAAGTTGTTTTGGCGCTGTTACTATATCAGTCTATAGAGAGCTCTGGTAGTCAACAGTCAGCACAGCATAAACAGCAATAATGCCGTGATAAATAGCAATGGCCACAAAAAATTATAAACTTCACAAAAATTTAAGATAGAGCTATAATACCTCCCAGCAGAGAGAGCATCAGATGGAAAAGCCCTACATATTGGGATCTAATATTCTAAATATATCATAGATATGTATAGATTTATAAATAACATTTTTTCTCCATGATAATGTCCCTCGGGCACTAGAAGAGATAAACTCCTGTTCACAAGGTTCCACAACTTTTACAGCATAAAGAAGGATGTTGGGAGAAGATAGTGGACACGAAACTATGAATTAAAGAATCCACTTCTAAGGAACAATTTTATGTCAGTAGATGAGAAGGAAGCAAGGACACTGGAAGTTTTGTATCATTACCCTTTTGGACCAAATCTAAGGTAAAATTCTTCTTCACTGGATGACTCAAAGGAATATTGACATTTGGCAGCTATGGTATCCCGAAGCCCCTGTAACATTTGTGACAACTGTAGACCCATGCATTTTTGTTGAAGTTATCTGACATTTTAAGGGGCATACTCAGGAAAGGGGAGAAATTCGGAAGCATATGAGCTGCACCATGGGGAGAAAATAAAAAATTGTGTTAAATGGTTCTTTTAACCCCCACTGATAGATAGGTCTAGATAGGTCTCCAATGCATTGCGAAGTAATACCTTGGAGACCTCTCTAGTATTCAAGAAGTTAAAAGACCCAGTTAAATCAATTGGGAGTTTTGGGAATTTTTATCCCCTCCCCCCGTGATGCAGTGTTCTAGAATTGCTCATTAGTTTCTTTCTGCATATGGCCCTAGGAGATTCCTTATGTACAGCTTTAGAACAAGATATTGTCATGTTTTCTGTGCTAAATCCACCTCCACAGATGGGTGTGTTTCCTCAAAATTCCTTTTCACATCAATGAAATACACATAACTCAGTGATATCATAACTGGTCATAATGCAGAAATGGTACAATGACTTGTACTACATCTGTATACACATTGCTGGTTGCCGCTGAAGGTTTTTAATTTAAAGCAAAAGTAACACCTCCTAATAACCCCCCCCCCCACACACACACACACACACACACACACACACACACACGTATTATGGCCAAATAATATGAACTGTCCTTATGAACTTTGCCCTTTTGCCTTTGTTCAATTAGTATTGGACGTCAAGTGAATGGAGGAAGAAATGACGGTTGTTAGCAGGACCACATGTCCTCATGTCCACTGCACATGGTAGTCTTAACCCTTTGAGTGCCAGAGGTGTTTCAAACTCATTGCACTGCAATGCAATGGATACCTCGCTGGCACTCAAAGGGTTAATCCTTTAAAGACCAGTGGAATGTGCAATGCAATGCAAATCCCTCTTGATTCTTTAGGGGTTCAATAGACTCCAGCACTCTGCCTCCATTTTCTTATCCACCTCTATGGACCTGACATGCTGGACTGACTGAAGAACTTATTTCTCCAAGAAAGACCTAAGAGCAAAATTCATAGGTGCCATTAGGACTGGCAATAATACTGTAAGGGTCGTAGTATTAGGAGGTGTTAATTCTTTAATGTTGCAGCTCTCTTCGTGTCTTCATTAAATAAGCCCCCAATCAAAAACATCATAAAGCAGCTGAAGTGGACAAATATTCTTTAGCCCTCTGGATGCTAAAGAGGTCTTTAATAGATGTATTAACATTGGAGACCTCACCAGATAGAACACAATGGGCTAGGTAAGTGTAGAATGTCAAGTCCACTTCTGAAGTCCATCCTATAATATAAAAGGCTAGGATGTTTGTCCGATGCAGTCATGCGCAGCAGAGACTGCCCGAATGCACAGAATGCTGGGCACATTGTGTGCGTTCGGGCAGTCGCTACAGCGCATGACTGCATCACGTGTGCCGCCAGTGAGGGGGCGGCAGTACACATAACAGGGCCAGTCTCTTAACCCATTGAGTGCCAGAGGGGTACTCAACGCATTGCTTTGCAATGCGTTGCATACCCCTCTGGCACTCAAAGGGTTAACATCACCCAGACCTTGGCCAGTGTACAAAGGCTTTTACACTAGTCACAACATATGACATTTTAAATGGCAACATTATAACCTCGCTATTGTGATGCACGTTCACAGATTTGCAGCATTCTTATAGTAAACCCCTCTCTAGAATTCAAGAAGTTAAAAGCTCCATTTAACACTTTGCGTGCCGGGGGGGGGTATCCAAAGCATTGGTAACAGGCAATCCACTGTAATTTTTATTTGGTTTTCCTAAAAATTGATCCACCTTTCTTTAAGTATATACTCCCACTACTGAGAGATATTTTATTAAAAAATTATAACAGCTCAAACTTGAATTTTTTAGGTGCAATATCACAGTGGCCTGAAAATTTACAGTGGTGCTGTTGCTACACCATCCTATGGACTGCTCTGGTCTGTAGACCATAAATCTCCATAGGATGGTGTAGCAACAGCGCCACTGTAAATTTTCAGGCCACTTTGATATTGCGTCTAAAAAGTTCAAGTTTGAGCTGTTATAATTTTTTAATAAAATACCTCTCAGCAGTGGGAGTACCCTTGTTTTATTCGGGGACATAAACCCTACAACATATATTTTTTTTACATCTTAAGTATTACTATCACTTTAAGCACAAATACTTGAATAACATTTCTGATTCACGTTATAGAGAAAAGAAACATCTTTACACCTCGAGTTTGGAGCATAAGGCTGCAATTTGTTACTGGCAAGTCCCAACCATTAATTTGAAAACCATTCCATCACACAAGGGTTAAAATTATAGTAAAGTTGTTTTATGGACAAAACAGTATTTGATGTATTATAAAAATGATCTACAGCTATTGTGGATCCACTGCAGGATGAAGGTCTCATCAGCAAGTTTCCAACACACACACACACACACACACACACACACACACACACACACACACACACACACACACACACACACACACACACACACACACACACACACACACACACACACACACACACACACACACCTGTCAAAAGCAGTCATGCGCAGTAGAGACTGCACGCATTCGGCAGTCTCTACTGTGCATGATTGCATCGCGTGAGTGAGGCAACGCAAGATTGCATCATGTGGAGCAGTGAGGTAGCAGCCACTTAACCCTTTGAGTGCCAGAGCACTCAAAGGGGTGCAGACCTTGGCCCGTGTACACGGGCTTTTACACTAGTAAATATATATATATATATATATATATATATATATATATATATATATATATATATATATAATATTGTGGGAGTGGAAGCATTCACTCCTAAAATCTTCAAATGCCCAGGTGCACAGTCCTCATAATCGTTAATAAGAATACAGCAAAAGGAGGCAGCACCAGTGGGACTTTTTAAGCATTAATTTATTCAGCAAATTGGGTAACACAAGGGTCAATGACCCTTAGATTTAAGATTTTAGGGCGGCCTAAAACACACAAACAACAAAATGTATCTTTTTGGTCTTCAGAGCAGGCCTGTTCCCACCAATAGGTCATCAAAGACAACAATAGCAACAGTGTCATCTAGTGATGACTTTTCATAGACTGAATCAAGAGGGTAAAAAAATAGGCCAACCCCCTTAAAAATACATTATATATGTGTGTGTGTGTGTGTGTGTGTGTGTGTGTGTGTGTGTGTGTGTGTGTGGTGTGTGTGTGGTGTGTGTGTGTGTGTGTGTGTGTGTGTGTGTGTGTGTGTGTGTGTGTGTGTGTGTATATATATATGTATATATATTATAGATAGATATAGATATATATATAATCCGTGCTGATAACCTTTAGACAGAGAAACCCCCATTTCCCAACAGGAAATTCAATGCAATATGTTCATTTAGTGGGTTTTTTTTTTTCACAAAACAACTTTACTATCATTTTAAGTGCAGGAACTGGAAAAGGGAAATATAACCCAGAGGTCTGATTCCAGAAGTCCACAACTACATAGAAAAGAAATTGTTCGAGATCACAGGTAGTCAACCTTTGGCTCTCCAGCAGCTAGGGACTAAAATTACCATGATCCCTAACCAGCCAACGGCAGGTTGGGGATGACGTGAGTTGTACTCTCGAATATCTGGATAAACAAAGGTTGACAACTCCTGTCCTAGATGTTTAGGTTCAACCAGTGAACGCATTCTGTCTGAGTCAAAAAAGTCTACCCATCATGTTGCTGACTTTAACCCATTGGACACCAGAGAGGTCTCTAACATGTTGCATTTGTGACCTCTCTATCATCCAAGGGGTTAATCTACAACATACTACTGTCCACACTATGTATTGCTTACTACTGCATTGATTCACTTTGACAGTCAAGTCATTATTAACATTAAATCATCCAACTTTAACTTAAGTAAAAAACATTAAAATCAACTTGGTTTCATTTCATGTTTAACTAAAAAGATCTGCTTTTCCAGATCCATCCTGATTGTCTGTGGCAGGCTTTACTCCACACCTCCTGGGCCCTAAAAACTCCTCTTTGCAGAATATCATCTTACTAGTCTTTTTTTATGTAGTCTCTATTGTTCTCCAATCACTGAACATATTATGCATGTTTGTTTTCTGCTGGAGAAGGAAATATAGGAAAACGTCCTCTAACATTCCAATATGCTATTTACAGCTGCTTCTAAAACCGAATCTGTTTCCGCTACACCTTGTTTTGTATCCAAAATGTTTTGTTCCACACAGTTTTCATCTGATGCAGTAGGAGAGGATTTCTCCGATTCTAATTCTGTAGAATTACTTCCACTCACCTTGCTTTCTAAGTGCTTTCCACTTGCTTTCAGTTCTGAAGCATTTGCTTTTAAAGTCTCACTGGGCATTTCATCTTTGAAATGTTTACCAGGATTCCTTGAAAACTCAGATGGCCGGTCATCGCTTTCTGGACACGCCCCTGGAGTTTTTTGCCGGGAAAGCTTTCTTTCTTCTGTCTCTAAGTTGGATTCGTTAACAATGTTGAGTGTTTGTGGACTTGCAGCATTATCCATTTGCTTTGACATTTTACAAGCAATTTCTTTTTTCGAAGAACATTCAATGGATTTCTCATCATGAAAGGCCTTCCGTTTACAACTGTTTTGCAGCAGTTTCCTTGGAGAACAACCTATCTTTTTCAGTTTATCACATTTATTAAGGCCTTCTTCTTTACTGTAAGAAATATTGGCTTTCTCTGCTACATTATTCTTAGGCACTGAGCAAATGTTGTCACTGGTTCTGGAACCAGCTAAATCTGTTTGGTCTTGTTGAACAGTAACTGTCTGACAAGCCTCTGTCGATGTCTTGCTTGTATCGCTATCATGAGTACTGGTCTGTTTTTCATCCGCAGGATTTTCCTGGTATTTGGAGGAGCAACAAAACTCTGCCAAGTATCCATCTACAAACAAAGTACAGAGATATAAAAAAAATAAGTAAAAAACAGTATCAATCACTTAAAGGAGCAGTAAAGGGTCAGGGCAAAGGGCTTTGAACTTATAGGGAGTTGCCTGATAGCTATGGGAACAGAGTACCAAATACTTAAAACTCTCCTATTTCCTCTTAGTTTGCCCTGCATATCACAATTATTTGCAGGGGCTTTATCACTATTATTTGCAGGGCTATGTAACATCACAGTTTCATTTGGTTCTTCTGGGAGTTTCCCATCCTTTCTATTAAAGCCAATTAAAGGCAAATTTACCAAGATTGGACTTCAAATGATAGGATAGTGATGTTGCTTCCTCTCCCAGAAATGCAGAATGAAAAGCTGATACCAGAGAGACCTGCAGATCGGCAGGGTGGAGGACAGGGAAAGGCAGTGTTTTAAGCTATGAGAGCTTGGTTCTCATAAGCGGTCAGGTAACTGTCTATAGTTAGAGAACCCTTCCCTGACATTTTACTGACCCTTTAATGTCACAATTTCACAAATGTTCATCCTTTGTTGCTGCCCTTATTTAACCACTTCAGTCCTAGGGAAGTTTAAAACACACTGTTTCTCAGAGAATGGGAGTTTTCGCTAACATCTGACAGGTTCAGGAAAACTTGCATCAGAAATAAAGGAAACAAAATATGGCACATTACATTGCAACAACTTCTGGAAATGTCAGCACTTGGGATCAAATGAGACCCCCTACTGCTGCTAGATACAGAAGAACTGTAAAATGCAATACATAGACACATAGTAAATTAGGTTGAATAAAGACACAAGTCCATCATGTTCAACCTTTGCCTCATACCCTAGTGACATGAGAACTGTATAGCTATCCTGCTACCAAATAAGTTAGTCTTTTTCAGACCTTTCTGATCTGCCTACTAACAAACAGTATAACCCTGTATGTTCCCTTTTGAAAGAAATGTATCTAATCTTCTCTTGAATGTATCCATTGTATCTGCGATAACCACCAACTTGGGCAAAGAATTCCACAATTTAACAGACCTTACTGTAAAAAAACCCTTCCTCTGCTGGAGTCTAAACCTCCTTTCCTCTACTCTCAAGGGGTGTCCCCTGGTCACCTGATCAGGCCTTGGAATAAATAACTCACCGCAGAGATCCTTGTATTGACCTCTCATATATTTGTACAATGTGATAAGGTCTCCTCTTAGTCATTTTTTCGGTAGAGTAAATAAACCAAGTTTGTCTAGTCATTCCTCATACGTCAAGTCCTCCATTCCCTTAATTAATTTTGTTGCTCTTCGCTGTACACTCTCTAGTTCTAGTATATCCTTTTTCAGAACTGGTGCCCAAAACTGTACTGCATACTCAAGGTGAGGTCTTACCAGAGATTTCTACAATGGCAAAATTCTGTTATCCACTCTTGCTTCAATACCTCTTTTTATGCAAGACAGGATTTTGTTTGCCTTTGCTACTGCTGTTTGACACTGATCACTGTTTCCAAATTTGTAGCTGACAAGGATACCCAGGTCTTTCTCAAGCAACGAGTCCCCTAAAATGATTCCATTAAGTTCATAAGTAGCCTTGGGATTATTTCCTCCCAAATGCATGACTTTACACTTCCCCACATTAAACTTCATATTCCATTTGTTTGCCCAATCTGCCATTTTATATAAATCCCTCTGTAGAAAGCGATTATCCTGTTCTGAATTAATTACCCTGCATACTTTAGTGTCATCTGAATATATTGATATTTTGCTTTCTATATCTATTTCTAGGTAATTTATAAACATGTTAAACAGCAGAGGACCTAATACTGAACCCTGAGGTACTCCACTCACCCCTTTAATGGTATTGGAGAATTGTCCATTTACAACCACAAATGGTTACAGGAAGCACAACAAAACAGAAGTATAAAGAATGGAATAACACAAGATCGCAAATATTATTAAAAACAGATTATGGTGATTACTGAAATATATCTGGATCACAGGAAATACACAAAAATCACTTAAAATATCTCTGGATTACAAAAATCACTGGGAATACAGTACATGTAGATCACAAAAATCATTGGACATACATCTGGAATACAGAAATCAAAGGAAATATATTTGGATTACAAAATCACTGAAAATTGCATCTGGATTAAGTAAATCACTTGAAATACATCTGTTGGGGAACAATAAAGACCTCTCACTACTAAAAAAAGGATAAACAGTTCAAGATAAGGCTATCAAGTTAAAGGACACCATTATTGTATACAGGAGGCCAAACACCTTAAGGATATAACTGTAAAAACGGGACCCAGTCAGTCAAACCAGGTGAGGAATAACTGAGAATATCTGAGAATAATATAGAAAAAGAAGTCAGACAAGAAATATTCTGAAGCATATCATATTGGTCCTGCCAAAATGACAGTCCAGACACAAAATGCCAAACAATTCTCCTCTGAACAAGAGAAACAGCTAAAGCCAAATGTACTTTTCTGGCTTTTTGGGGCTCGTCGGTGAGGTGCATTTGATCCCTCTAGGCACTTGTGAGCAAAGGGCCCATGTCTGGATTCCCCCATCATTCTTAGGGGGACCAACCCCAAGAGTGACTTGCATATGTCTGGATTCCCCCCATCATTTCATGGCTAGACTGTCATTTTGGCAGGACCAATATGATATGCTTCAGAATATTTCCTCTCTGTGTAAGGCACTTGTGAGCTAAAAGAGATTGCACCCTGGGAGCAGGACACCGTCCTGCTGAGCTTTTTACAGTTAGCTCATGAGCCTAGTTGAGCATCTCTGACTTCTTCTTCTATATCTGAGAATAATGCATGATCAAGTCAGGAAAATCCTTCTATATAGAAGCCATCCCGCCACACAAACAACACCAGCAAGGGAAGGTACTCACAATCTAAACAGAAAGCTATTGCACTAAGAACTACAATAGAGTACTCCACGCCCCATTACATGGAGGTTGAACGTAAACCATGAAGGCAACAACAGCACATTCTGATTCTGATAACCACCCCACAAGTTCAAATCCACATCACATGGAGAGAGAGCTGAACAAAATTAAACTACTTCATATGGTAGTTGGAAAATTCACAACTGAAATCTTTACTAGTGTAATTTCTTGATTAAATTTAGTTGTTTCCCACAAGAATCATTGTAGTTCACAGCTGTTGACTACTATTTACAATTATTCTAATTAGGCACCAGGCAAAATAGCTTCATTTATAATAAGCAACTGGAACATTTAGGTGGCAAAACAGCCACTAGAGACATTATTGGAAAAATAAATAACCATGATCTTATTTATAAATGGAAAAGGGGAAAGTATCATGTGACTTAATTTATGCAAATCTCCTCTATACTGTCTGTCCCACTGGTCTAACCATGGGATGTGATTTTGACAGCAGCGGCCGGGGGGGCATAGCCACTACTGTCAAAATCTCTGCAAGGATATGAAGTGCTACAATGAACACACACAATATACACAGACACATACAATAGACAAGCAATACGCAAAACGCCAAACCCGATATATACAACTTTATACTCGAAACTTTATACACGCAACACAAAATGCTATACGTCAAACACTATACACCTAACCCTATATCCCAAATACTCTACACAAAATGTTATGCAAACAACACACAATGCTAAACGACAAACACTAAGAGCTATTAACAAAAAATAAGCAAAAAGCACTCTGTCGAACGCTACATGCAAAAAGCTACACACCAAATGCTATACGCCAAATGAAATACGCAAAACACAATAAAGCAAAACGGTATATGCAATAGGCTATACGTCATACACTGTACGCCAATCTCTATATACAAAATGCTATACGCACAACAAATGATATAAACCATACGCCAAACGATATCTGCAATACACCAAAAGCTACAATCAAAGCATTACAAGCAAAACACAATATGTGATACACTATACACCAAAAGCAAAACGTTATGTATGCAATACACCAAATGCAATACACCACTGCTATATGCCAAACGCTATACTTCAACGCAATACAGCAAATGCTGTAAGCAAAACGCTATATGTAATACACAAGACGTTATACACAAAATGTCCTGCACCAAAATGTGATGATTATACTAGAAAGCAACCAATGTAAGCTGCCTGGGTTACACTTTGCATAGTGGAATCTCCACAAAGAGAGTAGAGACTGCTATTTGATTTGATAAAACAGAGACAACAGGAAACAATACAGAAAATACTGCTAGGTAGGCCTCAGTAAGCAAGATGCTGGAGTATGCTGCATGGGGAGCGTAGCTGGTTGGAGGTGGCTGCTCTTGGGTAACCTTGCTGCGGCTTAAACTGGAGTAATGGTGCTGGCCACAAGGCCAGATTAGTAGCCACCGGAGGAGCAGGCCCACACCGCAGATGACAACCCATGAAACAGCAGCTACTCACTGAGAACAGCACAGGCAAAGCTGTGCCGTACTGGTGCGGGAAAAAGCTGTGTAAATATTGCTAATTATTATATATGAGACATTGCAAGGGAAAGCGACATCTATAAACTTCAAGAACAGATACCAGGAATTCGAGGTTGCCCCACTAAAAAACCCAGGGTAGAAGACAATCAGGTAGGAAAAAGATCTAGTATAAAGCAAAAATAGCTAAATACATAACACCAGTTAAAACAGGTTCAACTCACATATATATTTGTATACTGACAGAACTACTTCAACATCCATCAGATGTGCACTGTATATCCTACCTGCTGAATCACCATATTACAATGAGGAGCTCTTCCATACTAAAGAACCTGAAGAGATCCTTTTTCAAGCCAAATGAAATGTTCTGCTGTGTGGAGACAAGTGCAAGAACATCCAAGGAAATAGACTTCCTCCCAACAGAAGGAGATAAGCACATATGTGAAAATAATACCATATTGGCAAACTCTGACATAAAATAAAGATAGAATTATGACTCCAAGATAAATAGTCATAGAAATATCCTTCTCCATTTGTGCAAAGCCCTGGGCTTCTATATTGTAAACAACAGAACATGAGGATACTTGGTAGGGTAACTTTAAATTTAACTGCCCACTTGTTGGCAGTGTAATTGACTATGCCATAACTGATATGAAGAAACAGATGGTTAGAGCTTTCAAAGTCAGACCTCAAAGTCACATATCTGACCACAACCAAACTGTGTTATATCTACACAGAAAATCACTGTGCTAGCCAGGCACTAAATCATCACAAGAGTTACACAAATTGTCCCCAATATACAAGTAGACAGAAAACATCAGGACCTATTATGAAGACATCTTATATATCAGGAAAATACAGGTCCTAATAGACACTTTTCTACTTAACAACTATAACATCAGCAAAGAAAGCACTGGCCTGGCTCTTAGACATAACAGACATATTCAAATCAGCTGCAGACAAATCACATACTAAGGTGTATTGTTATAAAAACACCAAGAAGAGAAAACCTCTGAATATCTGGTTTGACTCAGAATGCAAACTTCTTCACACCAACCTAAGAAATAGCTCAAATAAAAATCCCAGGGACAATGAGAACAACAACCTTAGGAATGAATATGACAGTTCCCCCGCAGAGATGCAACGCACTTGTAAAAAGAAAAAAAAAATAATCATATGAAGTGAAACAACTCTCAGAGATTGACAAGTCATTATAAATTAACCATTTCTGGGATAAATGAAACATTTTAAACAGTAAAAAGCAAAGACATAAAGAGCTGTGAATCTTTTTAGGGGAATGCAAGGGGAACTATTCACCACAAAATAAACTACAGCCATTGGCAAATTACCTCTATTAGAACAGATCATAAAATATCATCAAACACGACTGGACACATTTATATTGCAAAATGAAAAACAGACCATGTAAACAAATTGAAAATAGGAAAATCCAGACACTTCCCTACAGCATAGGCAGATGGAATCATCAACGAATCTATAAAAACAGCAGCCAACTTGACCCACATAACTACAGGAGCACAATAGTGAATGTTTTCTGCAGCATTCTAAATGAAAGACTAAAGCAATTCATCCAAAAAAAAGGGATTTGACAAAGGAGCCAACTCACAACTATACCATAACCCTTTAAGGACCAGGAAAATTTGAGGTCGTTTTCACTTAAGGACCGGAGCAATTCTGACCTTTTTGACTATGTCTTTGTTCAACAGTGTTTTCCCTCTAAGTCTTTTATTCCACCCCCATAAATTATATACTGTTTTTCAAGCACAAATAGGGCTTTCTTTTGATACCCCAATTATACGGATAATCCACCATTTACTTTATTAAAATTAAAAAAAAATGTTAAAAAAAACCCACCATTTTTGTTTTTTCTCTTGGGAACAATTGGGTGCAAAGGGTTACATTTTTATGGAGACTGCATGAAATGTATGACCGGTCAGTCATACCTACAAAATGTGCAGTTTAAAGTGGCCACTCCCCTGTGGGTGAAAATCCCCATGTCCCTTTTTCCCACTTTTTTATCTATGACATTTGGCGGTGTGTATAAGTGTATTACATGGCTCCACAACAATCACACTCCCAGTTTTGTTTAATTAGATGTTTTTTTTTAACTAAAATATTTTTTGTAAAAAAAAAAAAAAAAAAAGTGTTTTTTTTTTCTTTTTTAAAAAAAAAAACAAGTTTATAATTGCAGGTCAGAAATTGACCTGCATTTATCCAGCCTCCAGCACTTAAAGGGTTAATACCCCCAGCTGCTGTATTTTGTTTTTCCACTAGGTGTCTCCTCTCTGCCTCTCTCTCCCTTACCGTCATGGGTCCTTAAGGGGTTAAATACACTAATAAACAAATATGCTCACAGTACTCCAAAAAGAAAACTATTTGCCTTCTTTGTGGACGTCAAAAATTCTTTTGACAACGTCTGGCATCCAGGTCTGCTCCTAAAACTACTTCAAAGTGGAGTAGGGAGAAAAGTATATGATGTACTTGAAGAAATGTAACAGGCCAAATGCAGTATGAAAGTAAACAACATGTAAACAAGCTCCTTTACACACACAAAGGGTGTGAATCAAGCCCTATTCTCTTTAATCTATACATGAATGACCTGGCTATCACCTGAGGTTTATTGCCAGAAAATATAGCGATAAACTGCTTTCTATGCGATGATGATTTGGTTCTTCTACCACCCATACAAGAAGGCTTCCAACAAAAGCTTGGACATCCTGGAAAAACACAGGAATTTAATAAGACCTAAACCAAAGTGATGATGTTTCAAAAGACAATAAGAAACAGCACACACAATTTCTATTTCAAAGATGAGATCCTAGAACATACCATGAGCGATAACTACCTGTGAATACTTTACAGTGCCGCAGGAAACTTCACAAAGGTCATAAAAGCTCTCAAAGAATAGGCACTACAAGCATATATGCTATTAAGTCCAAATTGCTCAACTTCAACCTATCTGTAAGACTGTGGATAAAAGTAGTTAACTGTGTTATCAAGCCAATTCCTCTGTATGGATGCAAGGTCCTTGACAAGAGGGACACCACAGAGAACATGCATTTTCAATTCTGGAAACAAGCATTTAAGGACCACAGCAATGTGACCAATAATGCATGCAGAGCAGAACAAGGAGGAACCTCTTATGGCTAGCAATAGAAGAACGAGGTTCGGGGAACACCTCAATGAAAGTGATACTGAGACCTAAAGCATTCAAAGTGATACTGGCCAAAAGTACTCAACAGATAGAAGAAAATGCTCAACAAAAAGGAAATAAAGCACAAAAAGAAATTGTGGTCACTAAATGCCATATGATCAGTGACAAAGATACTCAGACCTCCAAAACAAACGGTAAATCACAGAAAATGAATCTCTGTACCTCCAGCCTAAAGAAGCTGAACAGCAATATATAACTCACTGGGAAACCTAGATAAAGGCACAAAATAAAAGGATGTGCTGCAGCTCACTGAACAGGACATGCACCCTAGCAGGCTACTTTCTAATAGTCAAAAACAACAAACATAGTCAAATAATGACTAAATACAGGGTGAGTAACCATGAGCTGGAGATAGAAACAGGCTGACACAGACACAACGAGAAGCCTGAGGAAGACAGGATTTGTAAACAATGCAACATGGACCTTACTGAGGATGAGACTCACTTCCTTATCAATTGCCCCAAATATGAAGATTCAGTGAGAAACTACTTCGGAGACTTCTCAAAACTGAGGGAAAAACAAAATATGTAAATCCTACTGAGTGAAAACTTTGAGACAGTGGAAAAGATGCAGCACACCTGTCTGTATGTCATAACATAAGACAATCAAAAGACCACAGATATACAGGAGGATTTAACATGCATGGGACTTAAAAACAAAGAAACAGAAAATGTACTTTATGGAATTTATGGTTAATCTATACTTAAAAGTTATGCTATGTTCACAGCAATAGATTCCCTAATTCAGTATGAAAGTTTTATATAATAAGGCAGGGAATTACTCTGGGTCCCGGTGTCTTAGTGGAAGGAATCATTTTTATAGCTTCCCCCAGTTCACCCAACATTAGAAGGGCATCCAACTTCTCATAAAATCTAGGTTGTAAGCTTGGTAGTTGGGCACTGCTGATACAATAATGTAATCTATTCTAGAGTAACTTTTGGGGAACATGAGAAAACTATGTAAAACCTTATCTGACAGAGAATTATCTATGAATCAATAAGATAATGCTGGTACAGGTCCTTGTTAATGCAGATATTACTTTTTAGGGTTGGAAGTGTCAAGGATGGAGGATAGGGAAATAGTCAAATCCCCTCCAATGATAAACATACCATCTTTGAACAGTTCAAGTTCACTGACAGCATATGGCATGAAGTTATTCTGTTGCACATTAGTACCGTAAATATTGGAATGTGCCATCCCATGGAGCATAAAATACCCTTAAATGAAATGTAATCTATCTTTCTTACTTAAAAAAAAAACAAAAACAAAACAAAACAAGAGATCCTCCTATAAATAAACATACCCAGTCCCGACTTATTTTGTGTTGCATTGCTAAAGAACATATAAGTGTAAAGTAAGGTGCAAATAACCTGTTGTTTCTCCTGTGTAAAATGTGTTCCCTGTTTGATATCGCCTCTCATCAGTGGAAATTTTAACACCTTAACATTAATAGTGATACATCTGATCTCAAAATCAGTCAAAATAACCACAATATAGGATGTGAACTCCCATTTTACCATTGTCCCCCTGTTTTTAAACATCACATGAATTATGTGAAGCTGTCAACTACACTGCTAATGGCAAAACATTTTTAACATGAAGCAATGCATTGCACGCCCCTCTAGTCCTTAAAAAGTTAAAAGGATAGCAGCTCCAATTAATCTTGTTAGTATTTGGGCCATGGAGAGCATTCTTTCAATACTGTCAGAGTTGTAGTTCAAGAATAATTGAATAATAAAGTATCCCCGTCCCGCCCCTTTTACCTAATGTAAGCCACCTCCCCTCAGATCTGGACAGATCACAGGAAGGGATAATCTTCTTACTGTGATCATAAGGAAAACCTTGCCCTCTAGACAGGTTTTTCAGGTTTTCCATTATGCTCACTGATGATTGTCCCTCTCTGCGACCCATCCAGTCTTGCTGCTCTGAGTTGAGCAGTGTTACTTCAATAAAAGGGGTGGGAGGGAGATACTTTATCATTCAATCACTCTTTAAATACAACTCTGACAGTATTGAAATAACACTCTCCACGGCCCAAATATTATGAAGATTAATTGGAGCTGCTTTTATTGTGAAACATTACTATCCCTTTAAGGGCATTATATGGCCTGTTTAAATCCATGGGAATTTTTTGTTTCCTCATGGCACAGTTGGTTTTCTCCAGAATAAATAAGCTTATCTTTTGAAATCAGGGCCCTTAGGACTTATTCATCAAACTAAACAGGAACAATTCTGATAGTCAAAATGACTATTCTGCAAATCCCCCCATGGATTTAAATGGGACTTTTAACCCCGTGAATGCTATGAGGTCTCTAACATATTGATTTGCAATGAACTGGAGACCTCTCTAGTATTGAAGGGGTTAAAAGCCCTACTTAATTCAGTGGGTATTTTCAAGTGTCCCCTGTGGCGCAGTTATGTTTGTCCCAGAATTGCACCTCTCTGGCTTATTGAATAAGGTCCTTAGCATTTATATATCTGATCTCACCTGGGTCAATAACTGCAAACCGTTTCTCACGCGTCAGAGTAGCTCTTTCTTCCTGATTAAATATTCTGTCCAGCATCACCATCTCTGCAGATGGATTGATCCTCTGATAGAGAAAATGACAAAAATACCAAACAAAATGAATACTTAATTTGCTTTATAAAAAAAATCATAGTGATTACGATGAAGTAATATGTATCATTCTCATAATGAAAGACCAATAAATCAAAATGTGTAACTAAAATCCCATTTCAGATTGTGAAACGTACATGAACACATTTAGTACTGTGCAAAAGTCCTAGGCAGGTGTGAAAAAATGCTGTAAAGTAAGAATGCTTTCAAAAACAGACATGTTAATAGTTTATTTTTTATTAATTAAAGTGGGACTTTTATCAAAGTTACATTTAGCCCCAAATCCTTAATATGTTAGTGATATACATATCAATACTTGTAATTTGCAGTATAAGTCCGGCATAAGTAAGAAATAGAACTTTTTCGGGAGGCAGACACCGGCTGGGATCTTGCTGTAGGCGCTCTCTGCACCTGCGCTGTCACTCCCTTAAGGCACAAGTTTTCCAACTCGCCAGTCGAGGAGGTGAAGGGGACAGAGAGCACAGACTCAGAGATGCCATCTCTACAAGATGTCTGGGCTGTTGCCACGCTGCTGTCTGCCGAACCAGTTCTATTTCTTACTTATTATGGACTTATACTTCAGGTTATAACGCTATCGTATTAATGATTTGGGGCTAAATGTAACTTTGATGAAAGTTCCACTTTAACAAAATGAAGAAGAAAAATCTAAATCAAATCAATATTTGGCGTGACCACCCTTTGCCTTCAAAACAGCAGCAATTCTTTCTAGGTACACGTGCAAAAGTCAGGGATTTTGTAGGCATATATTCAGGTGTATGATTAAACAACTGTACAGGTTCTAATGATCATCAATTTAATATGTAGGTTGAATCACAATCATTAACTGAAACAGAAAAAGTTGTGTAGGAGGAATAAAACTGGGTGAGGAACAGCCAAACTCAGCTAACAAGGTGAGGTTGCTGAAGACAGTTTAATATCAAAAGCCACAAACCATGGCAAGATTGAGCACAGCAACAAGACACAAGGTAGTTATACTGCATCAGCAGAAATTACAATGCAGACAGAGGTTTCCAGATGTGCTGTCCAAGCTCATTTGAAGAAGCACAAAGAAACAGGCAATGCTGAGGACCGTTGATGCAGTGGTTGGCCAAGGAAACTTAGTGCAGCAGATGAAAGACACATCATGCTTACTTCTAGAGATGCACCGATACCAATTTTTTAGGACAGAGTACGAGTACCGATACTTTTTTAAAGTACTCGCCGATACCAATTACCGATACTTTTTTGTGACATTTTTTTTTTATTGTAATAAATAATAAAATAAAATAGAAATATAACTCTACCTATATGCACAGTACATTACTCGCCTTCCACTGACACAGAGAAGATTAATGGGCATTATTACTGTGAGTGTCAACGGGATGTGCGACGCATTGCTCACCAACTCACTGTGTTCCCCTATAACTTAAAGGGTTAAAAAGTTACCGCATGCACTTAATGCAAATAATTTTTTTTAGCTGATTCTGTTCTGATTCGGTTCACTTTTGAACCTGGCTGCTTTTAAATCTGGCTGATATTACACTTAATATATATACCCCTTTAACATTACAACTGACCTGCAGGAGGAGCGGGAGGTTAATTCAGCTCCCGCACTGCCGCATACCACTATGATGTAACGGGAGGTACACGCTTTGCGTTCATCTGTACTGTCACCCCTCCAACCTCGTTCATACTTCATACAGACGTGGTATGCGGCAGTGCGGGAGCTGAATTAACCTCCCGCTCCTCCTGCAGGTCAGTTGTAATGTTAAAGGGGTATATATATTAAGTGTAATAGCGGCCAGATTTAAAAGCAGCCAGGTTTATGTCGCACACTCTAATGGAGTGCGACATTTCAAGTGGATACCCCCTGACACAGGGTATCGGTGCCGGCATCGGCTTCATTTGCGCAAGTACTAGTACTCGTGCAAACGCTGGTATCGGCACCGATACCAGTATCGGTATAGGTGCAACCCTACTTACTTCCCTTCGTAATAGGAAGATGTCCATCAGAACACAGTGGGACCCTTGTACACCCATCTACTGTCCGGAGAAGTCTGGTCAGAAGTGGTGGTCTTCATGGAAGACTTACAGCCAAATAGCCATACCTCCAACGTGGAAACAAGGCCAAGCAGTGCAAACTAACCACAAAAACACAGAAACTGAGGTGCAGAAAAATGGCAGCATGTGCTCTGGACTGATGAGTCAAAATGTTAAATATTTAGCTGTAGTAGAAGGCAGTTTGTTCTCTGAAGGGCTGTAGAGCGGTACAAAAATGAGTGTCTGCAGGCAACAGTGAAGCATGGTGGAGGTTCCTTGCAAGTTTGGGGCTGCATTTCTGCAAATGGAGTTGGGGATTTGGTCAGAATTAATGGGATCCTCAGTGCTGAGAAGGGAGGCATCTGATTGGCACTAAATTTATTTTGCAGCATGACAACGACCTCAAACATACAGCCAAAGTCATTAAGAAATATCTTCAGCGAAAAGAAGAACAAGGAGTCCGGGAAGTGATGGTATGGCCCCCACAGAGCCTTGATCTCAGCATCGAGTCTGTCTGGGATTACATGAAGAAAGAGAAAGAACTGAGGTTGCCTAAACCCACAGAACAACTGTGGTTAGATCTTCAAGATGTTTGGAACAACCTACCTGCCGAGTTCCTTAAAGGGATACTAATGTGTCACAAAAGCAGCAGCTCCAATTAATCTTCATAGTATTTGGGCCATGGAGAGTGTTATTTCAATATTGTTCATATAATATATAATACAGTTCAAGAGTAATTGAATGATAAAGTATCCCTCTCCCGCCCCTTTTACCTAGTGTAAGCCACCTCCCCTCACATGTGGAACCTGGTTTCTTAACCAGACAGCTCAGAGCAAGGGACAATCTTCTTACTGTGAGTATAAGGAAAACAGTGCCCCCCTTGATGGGTTTTTCAGTTTTTTCCTTATGTTCACTGAAGATTGTCCCTCTCTGTGATCCATCCTGACAGTGTTACTGCTCTGAGGTGAGCAGTGTTACATTAGGTAAAAGGGGCAGGAGGGGGATACGTTATAATTCAATTACTCTTGAACTACAATTCTGACAGTACTGAAATAAAAATCTCCATGGCCCAAATACTATGAAGATTAATTGGAGCTGCTTTTCTTGTGAAACATTACTATCCCTTTAAAGGGTAACTTTCATTTGCATGCACTACTAATATGTAGATTTGTTTGGGTGTTTTTTTAGACTTACTTGTTTTAAGAGATATTTGGTATAATATATACCCTTCATGCGGTCAGTTCCGCATACTGATGCACAGGGGTAACAGCTGCACAGAGGAGCAGGATTGCCCAGTCCACCAATTCTCCTCCCACCTCCCTCCCAGCTCTCCCAGGGAGTGCATTCATGCTTCCCTTCGTATTCATGTGAATCTCGTCTACTGTAACAGCAAGCTCCGTTTGTCATTATATTGGGCTTGCAAGCTCAGTATGATGATGAACGAAGCTTGCTGTTATAATAGATGAGATTCACATCAGTATGAAGGGACGTTTGAACGCTCTCCCTGGGAGAGCTGGGAGGGAGGTGGGAGGAGAATTGGTGGTCTGGGAATTTCTGCACAGCTGTGCCGCAATATGCGGGAGTGACTGCATGAAGGGTATATATTATACCAAATATCTCTTAAAGCAATTAAGTCTAAAAAAACCCCAAACAAATCCACATATTTTAGTTGATGTATCACATGAGACTAAGGGCCAGATTTTTAAGGCAGCCGTTAAACCAGCCACTAAGTTAAAAAGGCATATTGGCCGCAAATAATGCATGATTTAGGCGGATTTCAAAGTAAATCTACAAGAATAGCTATCGAGCATACGCACAACAAAAACACGTAACACAAAAACCTGCGTTGTGCCTGTTTTCACATCACCATGCATCCGAAACACCCCTTAAAACAAAAAATAAAGTCAAAATGTAATTTTACAGCTGCCGTTGGCTAGCAACACTGATAGATGCACAAACAAAATTGAAACCTACAGCCAATTCCAAGGCCCCAAAGTAGCAAAAATGTTCAAATACACCTATATATACCCCTGTCTGTGTTTCAAGTTTTAGTGAGCTAGATCACAGGACCCAGGAGTGGAGGATAGCGTTCAGAGCGAGGGAGAGAGGAGATGACATTTGAGGTAGAAGGAGTTTTGATTTTGGAGTTTGGAGAGGAGAGATCTGCACTTAAATTAACACATAACACACTTTTGCACATATCACATACACCCATATAAACACATACACATACATACACATAGTACTTTTTTTATGACACTTTACACATATCTTAAATTTTATTTTTACAGTGTGAATCTGTGAGTGAAAGAGTGTGACAGAGAGTGAGTGGGTTTGATTGTATCTGTGAGGGCCTGTGGGAGTGCCTGGGTGTGAGTGGGTGAATGATGGCCAGGAGAGGAGGACACGAGAGAGGGATGGGGAGAGTAGTGGATGAGGAGGAAGGAGAGCAGGACATCCCTGTTGAGAGTAGGGGTGGGAGAGGGAGATCCGCAGGGCAGAGGGGGACTCGGCCCAGAAGAGTAGGCACACGGAGGGCAGGTGTGTCAGTGGGATGAGGGGTACCTGTCGCAGAGCACCACACACAGGCAGGGGCAGAGCAGGCAGGACATTCTGGGCACAGCTCTGACACCTCGCAGACCGGAGCTGAGGAGGAGAGGGTCAGGGATCCCCTCTACATGGAAGAGGAGAACAGTGCTCTTGTGGAGGCTGTTCTAGAAAGGGAGAGTGTCCTCTTTCCGAGGGAGAGGGTTCCCGGCCTGGCTGCGAGGAGGAAGGCTGCCTGGAATCAGATATGCAACAAGGTGAATGCGGTGGCCAGCTGCAGATGAGATGTGGAGTACATCAAGAAAAAGATGGGGCAACTGCAAGAGGGTGGTCAAAAAGAAGTTTGCTGAAGTTGCCATGCATGCCCGAGGCACCAGAGGTGGTCCACCTGTTCCAATCACCTTTAGCGGATGGGAGGAGAGGCTGCGGTAGACCTTGCCATCCACGCTGCTTGAGGGGGTCCCTGGAGCATCGGACACTGGGGATGAAAGGAGCCTCCAAACTACCGTTAAGTGCATCCTCACATAACCACACACCACATCAACCAACACAAGCTGCACACTCAAACACAGTCACACCTCCACACATGCCCGTCATTCATCCACACAACTGCACCAACACAGCACCCTGAGGGTTCAAAAAGGACACAATATAAGAACAAATGGCAAGGTTCAGCCAGGTCCAAACCTGTCCAAGTCCCAGTTCAACCCTCTTGTTGCTGTGCTGATCACACACAATCCAAACCATGCTTTTTAAAGTGTTGTCTGTTAAACATCGTTACTGTTCCTCCACAATGTCACCCATGTACCCACAGGGAAGTCAGCACGTAACCCCTTGAGTGCTAGAGGGATTATCAATGCATCGCTCAACAATGCTTTGGCAACCCCTCCGGTACTCAAAGGGTTAACCGATGACAAACACAATTCGACACTCTACATGCTACACAGTGGACATTCACTAAGCGATGTAAAAGACATGATGGAGTGAATTTAACCCTTCCATACCATCACTTCACCAATTCCCATGTTTGTCTATGGAGACTATTCAAGAAAATGGATAAAGTTACTGAGGACTCATTGGATACACTCCATAGAAAAACACTGGAAATGGAGAAATTATATAATTGGAGAAGTCATCATTTCCACTTTATCTCCATAAGGTCTACATCACCGCTCACTGAATCTCAAGAGAGATGGATGAGGACGAACATCACAGTGCCAGTGAGACTAACTGGCTGTATATGCAACACACAGGCCTTGAAACAACCAACACTGTGGAATTAAAGGAGAACCAAGTAGGCCTTTGTATTGTGTATGCAATCATTTCCTCTCACTTGAACTGTCATATCATACATTTGGTTTTCATATGGATCCTCAGGAGTGGTGATGCTATGGATGGATGTTATACCATCCACTATTTACAGGATATACATGGAAACCAAATGTAGGTGGCACACCAACAGGCCATGATTGATGGATATCCCTGATTAAACAAGGCTGGGTCACTCACGAAGATGGAGCGAATGATCCAAACAGCAACAGACCTTAATCATAGAAATCACTCAATACTGAACTGATTGGTGCCCTGGGGAATTAACTTGGACAGACCTCATGTCGCTGTGATTGCCAGGGTGGTATTCCATGCTTCGCAACGCAATGCATAGGATACCATCATGACAACCAGAGATCCAAATCTCAATTAAATAATCTTGCATTCATTCTGTCATTGTGTACATTACTAATCACACCATTTCATTTCCCCACACAGCATAAGGGCCTGCAGCACAGCAGGAGGCTGTGGAGGAGGCACACACATCCCCAGAAGAGAATCCTCTTGTGGAGCAAGAGGATGGGACTGGCATATGGTCACCCTACACAGCTGAACCACCACCTCCAGCATCCTCTGCTGCACCACGACCTCCTGCATCCTCTGCTGCACCACCATCTACAGCATCTTCTGCTGCACCACCACCTACAGCATCTTATGCTGCAACGCCACCTCCTGCATCTTCTGCTGCACCACCACCTACAGCATCTTATGCTGCACCACCACCTCTTGCATCCTCAGCTGCAGCACCATCTCCTGCATCTTATGCTGCACCACCACCTACAGCATCTGCTGTCCCACCAGCTGCTTCCCCACACTACCAGGACTGGTTTTATTTTGAGAGGTCCATGCAGCCATCCTCCTCTGGACCTAACCACCCAGCTGCAGCACCACCACCACCACCAGGAAGGTCCTGGCTACCCGGTACTGTGGCCAACCCTACATATGGGACATATATCCATTCTCCTGACCAACCCTCCTGGATGGCTCCCCAGCATCAGCCCAGGTATGAACCAAGGTGGGGGCCACGCAGCTACGAGTGGCCAAGGTATGTCCCCTGGCCACTGGGATACGAGCACCTGGGCCTGATTGGGGAGCCCCAGCGCCGTCAACTGAGGGAACACTTCACCCCACCACCATCACCACCACAGGGATCAATGGGAACCTCGGGGTCACAGGGTGCACATGGCTGACATCTGCAGCAGCAACCCCACAAGCAGACATGGCACTGGAAGACAGCGCAACCCCTCCGGCAGACAGAGCAACCCCACCGGCAGACAGAGCACCAGCAGACTCTCCACCAGTAGCAACCCCCACCAGCACACTCACCAGGCACATGGATGGAGGGGGAGTGCCTGGAGTTACAAAGGAGGCAACTCAGGGAATCCCAGAGGACCAACACGTACATCAGAAGGCTCCAAAGGGATTCCCTGAGGAACACTCAGAGGATACTATCCAGCATCCATTCCCTGGAGGTACAGCTAACGCTGATGAACACAGAACTCAGGCAGTACCATGCAGGAATGATGGGCATGATGGGGCAGCTGCTGGTGGAGGTCAGAGACCACAACCGCAGTGAGAACCTGCATGTGGAGAGGGAGCAGCGATCAACAGAGGGTTCTACTGCACCCATCTCTCCCTTCAGTGCGACCCCTGAAGCAACTCCAAGGTCGCAAAGTGTGACCAGGCAGTCAGCCAGGCCATCCACGTCTGGAACCAAGCCCAAGGTCTCCTCCAAAAAGAAAAAATAAAGAGGCCAACATGTTATTTTCCCCCCAAATAAAACATGCACTGCTGCATTTTTATCCTGTCTTGAGAAGGTTTGTGGTTACTGATAGATTAAGTGACAAAGATGTCTCCAATGCATCGCAAAGCAATGCAGTGAACACAACTTCTGCCAAGGTTACATGATTGTACAATGTTCGAACATGGCTTAGCACACACATCACACACAACTTTGTCCAAATTCAACTTGCAATCCACCACTGGAGCCAAATAACATGTCAGTGTTATGTGCCCATGATTTGGGTTGAATTTGAACAACAGATACCCACCCCTTAGCACAACAACTGGTGCAACACTGTGAACATTCATCTGCACCAATTGTTGTGGTTTAAGGGGTTAATCAAACAGCTATGTGACTTAGCTGAGAACTAACAGGCAGGATTGATGATAGAACATTCAGCTAAATAGGCTGTGATTTACACCCTGATTGTGAAACTGACTTACAGGAGAACCCAATGTTTACCCTAGGATTTCAATGTGTGTGTTTCACAATCAGGGTGTAAATCACAGCCTAACTTACTGGATAAACCTATGATCAGGATAAGATTTCAATGTGTAGCACACACACATTGGGTAAGCATTGGGTTATCCATTAAGTTATGCTGATGTTTTACTATGGTTGAAACAATCTTCACCAGTGATATAACTTCTCCACTTAGTCTGGTTGTTTGGCAATGTAGCCCACGTACCGAGATAAGTCAAACCAAAGCAGTCTCAGAACAATGATTACATTGATCACCATATAAACCATGGACATGACATTACTGTGGAAGTAATGTCCCCTGTATCACCTCATTATCACTCACAACACACATTAGTGTATCACTGCCATCATCTCCTTGCATGAATACATCACAAAGTCCACTCATGGTCAAACAAGTAGTGGACTCCTGTGATGTAGGTTATGCCTTCCTGTGTTTGGGGGATACTCTAGCCTTCAGTATGGTTCCAAATTGAGAGATGTCTAATCCAGCATTTATTCATACAGACACAGATTGAATAGTGATGGTTCTCCCTTATTGTGTCTCAAACTACATTAAAACATATATGTGTTTTTTGTGTATATTGTCTATATGCATTGCACATTTGTATGAGCACACAAAAGGTACATTTAACCCCTTAGTGACTGGCCGCGCGCGCACGCAGCCAGTACTTAACGATGGGGATTTTTTTTTTGCATTATAGCGAATGACTTCCTGGACTTACCAGGTACGTCATCTGTCACCAAGCGACATTTTCGCGTGACGTACCTGGGAAGTCCATTGTCAGGAAGGGGTTAAACTAAATATGAATACTTTGGAAACATTACTGAACTGCTCATGTGTTGTCCATAAGGTTTGGTAACTCTGTAGATGAGCATTCTTACTGTACAGGTTTGATACCTGAATGTTAGTACACACATGAATTAGTGTCTTCTGTGCATATGGGAATGTTCCAGTAGAGGTTGCTGTGAACATCCGGTCAAACATTGCATCACCAACACAATCACTTGAGACATCAAGGGGTGAGTTCATGGAAGTGTTGTCAAGGCTTCAGTCCAGTCACATGGAAACGCCTCTGTTCAAGGATGGATCATGCTACGGATGCCTGTGGGACAAGGGGACAGGATTTGAACCTCTGACTGATCGTTATGCAACAGCTTCAACAGGATAATCCACTTAATATTTTCCGTTACAGGGGAGTACAAACCACTGCTTTGTAATGTGTTGTCTACTCGTCTGTAACCCATTGTGGGGAGAACTAAGGGTATGTCAACCAGCCCTAGGTCTATGTGCCCCTGACATGAATACACTCATCTACAAATATGTCCTAATATCTCCATGAAACAAATGTATTTGGGCTGCCACTGTGAGAGTGACAGTGGCAGCCCAAATATATTTGTTTCATGGAGCTATTAAGACATATTTGTAGATGTGTGTAGTCAGGGACACATATCACTGCACACACACAGGTAAGCATGGTATCCCTGGAGATCTGATCCACATTTCATGACCTCTATGTTGTATAACACACTACCATTGTAGATCCATCCCTCTGGTGCTCTTTTCAGCTCTAACAAACTACAGGTCCCATGTTCACTCGAATGTCCCCTTAACCCCTGATGTGACACAGTGTTATCCGATGAATTGCACTGGATGAGACTCTCTTGCTACAGGGGTACCATGGTTGCTATGTCTCTGATCATAGCAAAATACTTTAGTTGGTGCCTATGGAGCCCTGGGAAATGCTGAACAAGGTTACAGTATTGTACCTTGGTTTCCAGGGGGCATGCATGATATCCTTGAGGTAGCAGTATCAACATGGACGACAGGGTGTCAGATGTCATTGGAATCTCTAGCCCCAATATGACTCATCCATGGAATGGTTGATGTTGGTGTTCCATACTGCAGCCATTGTCAGAGCTCTGTCACTGATCCTGTGGAGTAAAACAGAAAATGTGTGTTGTGGTGAGTGTGTATGCATGAATTGTGTGCATAAATGTATTATACTCACATCTGAAGTGTTCCCTGACCAATGTGTCTCTTATCCGCATCCATCTTAGGCCTTCCTCACTCTCGACAATGTCCATAGGGTCATCGGGTATGGGTGGGGGCAGGACACTGTCAACAAGTCTGGTGTCCATCGCGATGTTGTGTAATAAAGCATACGCCATAACGATGTCGCAGACTTTGCCTGGTGCCTACTGCAATGTTCCCCTCCAATTGATCCAAACACCTGAAGCAGGATTTTAGGAGCCAGAAGGTTCGCTCAATGGCATTCCTTATTCTGCTATGAGCCTGATTGTATTGCTCCTGGGCATCTGTTTGGGGATTCGCCACCAGGTTCATTAGCCATGATCTGCAGCCATAGCCCGAATCACCTGCGGACAGTGAGTGACATGGTTAGACAGGAAGCACATGTGTGAATGAGGCGGACATACTAGCTGTGAGTGAAGAGCATGCTGAGCAGTGTTGTGTGTGCGCGTGTGAATGTGGTGTGATTTGGTATTGTTAACTCACCCAGAAGCCATCCCTCTGTATAGGTTCAATTTTCGAAGTCTCTGTGTACAGATGAGTTTCTGAGTATATATGAATCATGACAGCTCCCGGGATATTTTGCACAGACATTCATGATCCTCAAGTTGCTGTCACACACCATCTGCAAGTTCACGGAGTAGAAGTTCTTTTTGTTGATGTAGATATGTGTGTCACGTGCTGGAGCTTTGATACGGACATGGATGCAATCTATTGCACCCATGACCCTGGGCATGCCTCCCCTTGCGTAAAAGCCCTGCTTCAAATGTATCCACTCCAAGTCGGTGGAGGGGAGATGTATATAGGTAATGGCCTTGCTTTTGAGGGCTGGCAAGACCTGGGCCAGAACCCTGGCAAATGTGGCCTGTGACATGCCAGATGCGTAACCTTCTGTTGACTGGAAGGCACCACTTGCCAGGAAGTGTATGACAGGAGTTTTTGCAGGCCAGATAGGGCATGATTGTGGATGTAAATCGGATCCACCTGACCCTTGATGACCTCATACAGGGCATTGATGCTATGCGGCCTCAACCTGTAGCGATCAATCACCTAGTCATCGGTCATTCCAAGGAGAGTAATCCTTGGGCGGTATATCCTGGGCCTTGGCGGTCGTCTATACATCCTACGCTGCTCCAGGGGTCCCTGTGGCAGCTCGGGAGCATCCTGTTGTTGCAGCTGTGCATCTGCAGGCAGGTGCTGTCCTCCAGGTGGGGGTGGGCTCCTGTATGGCTGTTGAGCCAGAGCCTCCTCACTTGCAACAGGTGAAAGCTGTTGATCAGGTGTGCCTGGGGTTTGCTGGTGTTCCCTAGCTCTCGCCCTTGCACGCCTTCACATCAATATGTAGGCGAACATACTTTTTGCTCGCTCGCTCTCTCTCTCTCTATCTCTCTCCCTGAGTGGAAAACAAGCCACAAGTGAGTGTGGTGAGCTGTCCCTTTAAGTATGTGGTTGGGCATTGTCTCGGTGTTGTGATGAGATGAGTGATGACCAATGTGAAGGTGTTTGTTGTCCAGGTAAGTCTTTTAAAATGTGTTGTGTTCTGATTGCTGTGTCTCTGTCAGTTGTGGGTGTGAAGTTGTGGGGCACAGGTTGTATCTGGATCATCTGGTGATGTTGCACAGGAGAGCTTGTTTTGTATTGGCAGGTGTCCATGTTGTGTGATAACCCCCATTGTTCTGTGCCCTATTGTGTTGGTGTTTTATTGGAAGGACTTGTCCATGTGGTGTTGCTTGGTTGTTGTGTTGTGTATGACAGTGATTTGTGGTGTCTGTCTATGTTTTTGAGTTATTTTAGTATTGCACTGGTTAATTTTGCCATTTACATGCTTGTGCGGCATGCGGATTGTCTTTAACAAAACTGGGTCTTAACTTTTAGCTGTTAAATGTATCTTTTTTTCTGACGTTAGCAGTTCCATGCTCCCTTGAATGGCTCTGGGAAATCTTGTCTCATACATCTCAATGCACGTAAGTCTATCGGCCTTAAGGATTATCAAACTGCCGTTAGCTGTTCTTAATACTGACCTTTAAATGGCTTACAACACGTTATCGCACCCGTTACCTTTTTTTTTTTTTTTTTTTTTTTTAAACTAACGTCTGCCTTTAAATCGAGGCCTGAGAGTATTCAGTGTGAACGTTCCCCTTTAACAAACTGTGTGCACGTGTACCTAGAAATAATTGATGCTGTTTTGAAGGTAAAGGGTGGTCACACCAAATATTGATTTGATTTAGATTTTTCTTCTCTTCACTCACGATCATTTTTTAATTGATAAAAACAAACTATTAACATGTCCATTTTTGAAAGCATTCTTACTTTACAGCATTTTTTCACACACGCTTAAGACTTTTGCACATTACTATATATCAACAATATACAGTCTCTATTTAGGAGATTATTATGAATAACACAGCCTTGGCTGTCTTCAGTTTTTAGGTGCCAAATCTTTTTGAACGTTCCCTGTTTTCTTCCATTTCTGGCAATATTTTTTAAATGTACCTAAGGGTCATTGGATTTGCCTCATGAATCACTAAATTTACATTTCGGTCACACGAGTTCAATAACTAGAAGCAAATCCATCTCAATTGTATTTGTAACTTGTTTTTTAGTGTCATGTTGATAAATATGCACCTATAGGTACAATTTGTAATTTTAATTGTAATTTTTAAACTTGCTCTAACAAAACCAAGACAAAATGTTTACAGTTTACTGAATTCTGAAAAGGATCAACTTTATTGTGAAAGACAACAGCTGATACACTAAGAGGAACTGAAGTAATGTTGGAGCAAACTAACTGCACCATAAGGGACAAATAAAATTGTTGACTTTAATCCCTTGAATGTTTCGTAATGAGTTGGAGACCTCTAGCACTGAAATTGTTAAAAGACACAATTAAATCAAAGTGAATTTTAATCATTTTCCTTGTCCCCTATGATGCAGTTGCTTTGCTCCACAATTGCTCCAGTTCTTCTTACTAACTCAGCCTCTGTAACAGCATCAGAACTGATTACTGTGCTCATACTGCTGTTGCACTAGTAACAAATACATGTCCTCAGTATAATACAAGGAATGTTTAACCCTTTGAGTGCCAGAGGGGTACGGAAGGCATTGCTTTGCAATGCGTCTGTACCCCTCTAGCACTCAAAGTGATAAGAATAAGTATCACCTACTTCCTACTAATAACCCCTGCTTACATTACTATGGCCAGAAAATCCTAGTGACCCCTATACATTTTGCCCTTGTGCCTTCGTTCATGTGATAACACCTTCAATCAGTCCTGGATGTCAGGCCCAGGGAGGCGTTTTTGATAAACTGAAGCAGGCAGCGCGCATGATTCTACTTAATTTTTTAAAGACAAAAAAGTGTATAAATGCATTGATAAGCAATATACTTCACAACCATCAGGTCTTCTAGGGGTTAATATTGCCATGTGCAGTGGGCAGACTTTGTGTCCTGTAGTCCTGCAAGCAACTGTCATGTCTGCCTGCATGGACATGACATACAGAACTGATTGAAGACAGGACCATTTCCAGGGCAGTGCCACAGGTGTAACTGCACTGGGCACTGCCCCCTGAAAAAAACAAATAATAATTCAAAAGATCATTTGAGTGTAAGAAGGAAGTGCACAACATTGAACACTCCACTGGCACGCAAAGGGATAATCTAATATAACCAAGACATGGCAGCATAGACATGAAAGTAAAAAGTATTTATTTCAGCAGAAGAACCAACACAGAGTGGCCCTTTAAACAACTGACTCTCTGCTGCCTTTATTTGTAATGCCTCTGTGATTTATGGAGGCATCAAGGCAGCAGAGGGACAATTGTTCAAAGAGCCAGCTGCTAAAACAGACTTCAGCTTTGCACATACATTTAATGGCTACAATTAACTCTGTGACAGCCCAATGCCCTGGAATCCTACTGCCACTCAAAATGGTCAACATCTGAAGCTTCTTTTCCAACACCTATTAACCCTTTCAGCAGCAGAGGGGTGCGCAACTCAAGTTCCAAGTAAAGCTAACAGGCCAGTTTTTAGCTCTGCCATGAGTCTCGCTTCAATAACTTCATCTGAGCTGCTTTCTCATGTCCCCATGTGTATGAACTGAGCTGCTGTCTAATCTCTCTCACAGTCAGCTTCCAGTTCCAGTTACTAAGCAGCAGCTCAAGACAGCCAGGCAGGGGAGCCAGCTTGGGCAGAGAGTTTTTAAAGTGAGGCACTTGGCAGCACTAAAAGGTAGGTGTTAGTTTTACCTGGAACTGCTAGAAGAGTATGTTACACCTTGAGATGGAATGTACTGAACAACCTTTGTCACTGAAAGGGTCAGTGGAAGAGGGGAGCTGCCCTCATTGCAGTCCTTTAACACTTTGAGTGCCAGAATGGTCTCCAGCACATTGTGCGCTGCTCTGTAAAATACGGAATGGGCCCCAGTCAACCCTTTCTCTAGTCCTTCTCCCACTTCACTCCCTCCCTCTACCATTCCTGCCAACTGGTCCAGATTTCGTGGAACAGTTCCTGATTTCAGGAGCAGACTGCCAGAGCCTGGTTTTACTGGTTGTCACAGAACTACACATATATTGTCTGACACCTCAGACTCCTTCCACTGTCCACTGGTAATTGCAGAACCCCATATACACTGTTTAACACTCCAGCCTTGTTCCACTGCTCACTGGTTGTCACAGAACCAAACCCTATCCTTGTTCTATTGTGCCTGTTTAGTCACAGAACCATACAAACACTGTCTAACAAACCAGCCTTATTCCACTGTCAGCTGCAGTCAAAAAACAAAACACACACACACACACACACACACACACACACACACTCCAGCTTTATACCACTGTCTACTGGCAGTCACAAAACGACATCCACATTGTCTGACACCCTAGCCCAAACTGGAAGGGGCCAGAACAGGGTAATCATAATCATATGAGCCTGCTCCATCTTCATTTTCCTCAGCACCCTGAGGATAAGGGTAACCAGAGAAAAATATATGGCAGAGAAAATGGCATGAAATTGCCATCTCTTCTACTACAAAATCTAGAGGAACACGAGACCTGCCACAGAGGTCATTTTGTCCACTACCAAGGGACCCCATAGACAAACAATAGAGTAGGTGAAGCTTAGGTGAACGATAGAGTCGAAGATGCTCAGCTCCCAATTGCTGGGATCCAGGTCATGTCAACTGATATGAATGGCAGAGGGTGCCAGCACACGAGCCTCCTCCCGCATGAGAATCAGCTGAATCTAGACCCATGTGGGCTGCACTTCTGGTCCCTTCCTAGTAGTTGATATAAGACACTTTTGTCACAGTGTCAGACTTGATCCACACCAGGGTACCCTGAAGGGATAGAAACCAATGCTGCAGGACTAAGCAGATCACCCAAAGCTCTAGAACACTATTACACAGAAGGCTCTCTGGTCCAAAGGCCTTGAGCAGTCTGAGGACCCAGAGTTGAACCCGGTCTGCTCGTGTTTTGGGGCAGAACACATAGGGGTTGCTGAGGGAATTGGTTCCCTGGGTATGCATCCATACTGGAGGGGGTAACGAACACCATGAGTCTTCTGTGGAAAAAAGGAGAGTTTAGGAGTAAACTGGGAAAACAAAGTAGTCTTGTGTCAAGTGGAGCGACTGATAACTGTCTCAAATTCTATGCTAAACAACTGCTTGTCCCCGAAAGGAACAGATACCAAAGATTTCATAGAAGACAAGTCAGCCAAACAAATTTCAATCCACATAGCACAACGTGCAGCTGCAGAGAAAGCCGAGGCCTTTCCAGTAAGCCTAGCAACGTCAAAAGCTGCTTCAGTAACATTAGCATCAAGAATGTTGGATATAAGATCCACCTGATCCTCAGTGGCTGTGTCCACTTGGACAGCATCCAAAAGCTGACCTCCAGACAGCCATAGCCATAGTTACCCAAGCAATGGCAAAGGCAAGGTGTAAGGCAGTACCAGAAACCACACAATTCACCTTCAAAAAACAATCCAGGAGCTTATCTGCTTGATCCTTAAGAGCTGCTGCATCTGTCATTGGCAAATCTGTTTTATTTGCAAGGTGAGAAATTGGGGGTCTACCGCAGAAGGGAGGTGGGGTTGAGAACCACAAAAGACAGGAATATTGCCATATTCATGGACCCCTTTAGTGGTGTATGTAGCTGCTTAGTACAAAAAGCTAGTGCAACATATGGTGAGATGTCTTGAAGGGTTCTACTTTCATTTCTGTTCCTGTAGAGAGGCTGATGCAATGTCAGATGGAATGGCTATCACCAAAGTCTGCTTACATAGCCAAGTCAGTGAACTAAAAAGAAGCTCCAAATTAAAAAAAAAGAATCCAGTGGCTTGACTCCTAATGGGAGGACCATAACCACAAAAGATAAATCTGCTATTGCACGTGTTTTTTTTCCAGCAGGTATGAGGGCTGTTATTTTCCTTGAACATCACACTCCCTGTTATATATTACAAAAAAGTATTCTATTCAAATGCATAACACAACACACAAAAAATACATTATTTTGACCATATGTACCATTGCATCTTCCATCAGGAGCAGGCGGTACTTGTTTAGCATGGACTGTGTCTTCTTTAAAAGGTTTGTAGCAACAGCCTCAAATTCATTGTCCACTAAAAAAAGAAAAGAAAAGAAAAAAAAAAAAGTGAATTAAAAAAGACTGCTTTTCTGCGAGTGCAAAACCCATATTGAGTATCATTATTGAGGCACTGCCACAGTGTTCAAAATGGATCTGTCACTTAAAACAAATGTAACGATTTTGAAAGATCTTTAAAAATCACTCTGCTAGCTCCTTTTTATTTATTAAAATACTTTTAGATTTTATTTTTATGAAATATGAGATAAAACAATTACCTTTACTAACTCCTCTGAAGCACCCTCTATGTGTCCTTCCTACTCACAGTGCCTGAGCAGTCTGTTTTTCTTCACTTTAGAGAACAGGACCCTATAACCATTTTTCTTATCTATGAGACACTCAGTTGCATTCATCAGAAAACAAGTAGATTCCTCAGACCCTTATTTCCATCTACTACTAAGTGGCTTAACCACCGTTTCAATCAGAGAGCGTTATATCATTCAGTACCATGTTGCTAAATAGCCATCTTCAGATGAGAGGGGATGTACAGGTCCATTCCCTTTTATACTACTTATGAAGTTAAGCCTCAGTCTCTGGGATCTTTCAAAATCACATAAACTGTTTTCAGGTAACAGATGCACTTTTAACAATCAATAAATATAACAGCTTAAATAATCTCTCAAACATAAATTCTAAAATAAATACATTAATTAAATAGCTTTAGTAAAATTCTATTAATTTAACTGTCTGGTTGCTAAAAATGTCCCCAAAGCACTATGACTTAAAGGATCAGTAAAGAGTCACCATGGAAAAAACATATTGTAGGTCTTTTTCCTGTTGAGTAAAACAAGGGTAGAAGGGTACCCACACTGCTAGAAGCAGCTCTAGTCAAAAGATAGTACAGATCAAAATGTCAGAAAGTGGTAGAGCTGCCAGTATCATATTCTCTGGAGCATGGTAGTTCATCTCTCGCATTGAATGCAACAGAATAACTGTCTAGACAGTAAGGAGAGATTCACTAATGATATGTGCCATAGTAACATTCTGAATGGAGGGATGCAAATGGGAGCAGGAATGGGGGGGAGGAAGACAAATCCTTCTAGAGCATAATGACATCAGTGAAGGTCCGTTAGTCCACTATACTCTTTCCACTACCAGTAAAGGATAGTGCATTGGTCAGATCACAAGGCATCTTCCACTCTACCTCTAATGCCTAATACCCACGAATACACTGCCTACAGTGAGGGAAAAAATTATTTGATCCCCTGATGATTTTGTATGTTTTCCCATTGACAAAGAAATGATCAGTCTATAATTTTAATGGTTGGTTTATTTGAACAGTGAGAGACAGAATAACAACAAATAATCCAGAAAAACGCATTTCAAAAAAGTTACAAATTGATTTGCATTTTACTGAGTGAAATAAGTATTTGACCCCCTATCAATCAGCAAGATTTCTGGCTCCCAGGTATCTTTTATACAGGTAACAAGCTGAGATTAGGAGCACTCTCTAATCTCAGCTTGTTACCCGTATAAAAGACACCTGTCCACAGAAGCAATCAATCAATCAATCAGATTCCAAACTCTCCACCATGGCCAAGACCAAGGAGCTGTCCAAGGATGTCAGGGACAAGACTGTAGACCTACACAAGGCTGGAATGGGGTACAAGACCATCGCCAAGCAGTTTGGTGAGAAGTTGACAACAGTTGGTGTGATTATTCGCAAATGAAAGAAACACAAAATAACTGTCAATCTCCCTCAGTCTGGGGCTCCATGCAAGATCTCACTTCATGGAGTTTCAGTGATCATGAGAACGGTGAGGAATCATCCCAAAACTACACGGGAGGATCTTGTCAATGATCTCAAGGCAGATGGGACCATAGTCACCAAGAGAACAACTGGTAACACACTACACCATGAAGGACGAAAATCCTGCAGCGCCCGCAAGGTCACCCCTGCTCAAGAAAGCACATGTACAGGCCCGTCTGAAGTTTGCCTTTGAACATCTGAATGATTCAGAGGAGAACTGGGTGAAAGTGCTGTGGTCAGATGAGACCAAAATCGAGCTCTTTGGCATCAACTCAACTCACCATGTTTGGAAGAGGAGGAATGTGGCCTATGACCCCAAGAACACCATCCCCACCGTCAAACATGGAGGTGAAAACATTATGCTTTGTGGGTGTTTTTCTGCTAAGGGGACAGGACAACTTCACCGCATCAAAGGGATGATGGACGGGGCCATGTTCCGTCAAATCTTGGGTGAGAACCTCCTTCCCTCAGTCAGGGCATTGAAAATGGGTCGTGGATGGGTATTCCAGCATGACAATGACCCAAAACACATGGCCATGGCAACAAAGGAGTGGTTCAAGAAGAAGCACATTAAGGTCCTGGAGTGGCCTAGCCAGCCTTCAGACCTTAATCCCATAGAAAATCTGTGGAGGGAGCTGAAGGTTCGAGTTGCCAAATGTCAGCCTCGAAACCTTAATGACTTGGAGAGGATCTGCAAAGAGGAGTGGGACAAAATCCCTCCTGAGATATGTGCAAACCTGGTGGCCAACTACAAGAAATGTCGGACCTCTGTGACTGCCAACAAGGGTTTTGCCACCAAGTACTAAGTCATGTTTTGCAAAGGGGTCAAATACTTATTTCACTCAGTAAAATGCAAATCAATTTATAACTGTTTTGAAATGAGTTTTCCTGGATTTTTTTGTTGTTATTCTATCTCTCACTGTTCAAATAAACCTACCATTGAAATTATAAACTGATCATTTCTTTGTCAGTGGCCAAACCTACAAAATCAGCAGGGGATCAAATACTTTTTTCCCTAACTGTATATGCTATATTCAGAGCTCATAATGAGTAGCACTGAAGCTTTAAGCCGTGCTTGGCAACACAGTAAATGGTTGGAAGTGTCAACGAGCAAGTGAGGTTTTAACATGTTTTGCTCCTGCAATAGGAAGTACTGATAGGGTCTGAATATGTATGTGTGTAAACTCTTCAGTGTGTTTTACCACTTTGCTAGAGCAAGGGAAATTAGTAAATCAATGGGTATTTTGAAAATGCTTATTTCTCCTCTATGGTGTGATTGGTTTACTCCACAATTATTCCTGTATCCTGTTCTCCTTAGAACATCTTCCTCCTTGTTTGTAAAGCTTAAATGTGGTTAAAATATGTTCAAATACTACTAAAACGTGATAAAAACTATTGAAATTTGAAGAGTACCCTATTAGATTTTTGGGGGCAAGATCTAAACCAGGAAATAATAGACCAGCAAGCTTGACCTCAGTAAGATATTAGGAGTCTTGCAAACCGACAGTATTCACATCTATGTGATGATCAACAACATTATTAGTAGGAATCAGCTTGGTTTTATGAAAAACAGATCATGTCAAACTAATTTACTAGCATTCTACAAAAAGCTAAGCAGTAACTTGCACAAGGGAATTCCTGTTGATGTCGTATTCACGGATTTTGAAAAAGCCTTTGATACTGTGCCTCACAATAGGTTACTGCATGAATTAAAGAATTTAGATTTGAAGGGTTATATCTATGCGTGGATAGAGAACTGGTTAAATGATAGACTGCAGAGAGTTGTTGTAAATGGGACCCTTTCAGGTTGGTCTAAAGTTGTAAGTGGGGTGCCAGAAGGTCCAATCAGAAGTCTTCCTCTGTATCATGGCATGGGCTGAACATGATGGAGGAATGTCTTTTTCTTCAGCCTCATTAATTATGTTACTATGTTACTAGCTCGCTCACTTCCCTCACTGAGTGACCATTACCTTTCATTAACCCTTGATATCATCAGAATTTTTAGGGATCCTAGGCCACTGGGGACACAGGTTACCTATACCTCAAATGCAACCAGAATACCTTTCTGTAAATCTTCCTCTGTTGGTAATGATCCCTGATATACGTGGTATGGGATCAACCTCTGAAGAGCATCATTAAGTGACCTAAAAGGAGTTTTATCCGGTAACAAAACATGTTCCTGGTCCTGCTGCAGCTGCTGAAGAGTCCTGAAATAAGAAATGTTCTAAGTTATCTTCAGAAGATCATAACACATGCCTTTCATTGAATAGCCAATAAATAAACTCACAGAGATTCTTTTGCAAGCTGTTTAGAGGAAGGCCTCTTCATTCCTCCTACATGCACATCAACCTAATTAAAAAGACAAATCAGTCATTTTGTTTTGCAGTACAAAGGTTCATATGTAATAAGTAAAAGTGGAGCAATTCTGGGCAAGTTAAAGGCACCAAAGAAAATCAATAAACATTCCATTTATTGAAATGGGACCTTTAACCCCTTGAATACTAGAAAAGTCTCCAATGCATTGTTTCAGAATGCATTAGAGACCTCTAGCAGTCAAGGAGTTAATAGCTTCTTTAAGTGTAGTTTGGCATAACATGACTCTTGTTACCTCCACATACTACTGTGGCAGCACGCCGTACATTATGGCTCAAAAAAATGGAACACTGATGCAGCCTTTAAGAAAGCTTTAATAGCCCTTCCACAGAACAAAAAGTGTAGATTTGATTCCAAAAAGAAAAGTACTCTTTACTGTACCTACAGAGACTACAGAGTCACTTAATGGCAATTCCAAAACTAATACATCAGGGGAGTCCTTTCAACATGGGAGAAAAACCAAACCTAACTGGGTCTGGAAGAAAGGTTTGTCCAAAATATCTGAACCCAAAAACAACAAAATCACAGAGCCCCCCAAAAGTCCTCCATTAGGGAGTCAATGTCATCATTATATTCCACTATGGAAGGAGTCAATTACAGATGAGTGGGTACTTCAAATCATAATGCAGGGGTACATTACCCTTCCCCCACCCTGTTCCTTTATGTAAAGAGTACCCACTGATATGCAGGTCTGAGAGGCATTTCACCATGCCATTAACCAATTCATAAGTGGAGTGATAGTTAAGGTGCCAAAGTAAGAGGTTCAAAGGTTTGTATTCCAATCTTTTCATAGTTCCAAAAAACGATGAATGGAGGATTTCATCCGAATTTGCATCTAAAAGCTCTAAACAATTCTTGAAAGTACCCAAATTCAAAATGGAATCACACAGATCAGTAATAGTCGCCATGCAAGCATTATTAGATATCAAAGACTTTCACCTTCAAGTTCCAGTATATCCAGAACACTACCAATATCTGCTCTTTGCATTTCAAAATCAACACTTTCAATTTTTGGCTCTTCCCTTTGGACTAGCACAGCACCAAGGCTCCACTCAAAGTATATTTACGATCACTTGGAGTCAATTTGACCACATACATAGATGATCTATTGCTGAAAGTATCATCCCAGGAACTTCTCCTGGAACATCTGCAACTCACAATGAAAACGGTGACAGAGCATGGTTGGATCATCAAGCTACCCAAACAGAACATAGTTCCATTGCAGAAGCTTACATTTCTTGGAATAATTGATTCTGTGAGTCAAAGAGACTGCCACAGGACACAATCTCAGACCTTCAAGTGAAAATTCATCAAACTCTGAAACAACCAACCTTCTCAATCCTGAATGCCATGAGACTGGTAGGAAGATGGAATAGACAACAGAAGCAATCCCATTCACGCTGTTTTACATGCGTCCCTTGCAACTGGAACTGTTCCAAAAACCAAAACAATCTACATCATACATATCTCTATCAAAAATCACTACAATGGTGGCTCACAAGTCCAAACCTGTTGAGAGGAAAACTGTTCTCAGTAACAAAGTGGAAGGTAATGACGACAGATGACAGTCTCTTTGGATGGGGAGCAGTTTATGGTAGCTTACATTAACCATCAAGGAGGACCAAACAGTGAACCAGCCTGGATAGAAGTGGAAAGAATCCTCCATTGGGTGGAAAACCGCATCCCAGCATTATTGGCCATATACATTCTGGGAATGAACAATTGGGAAACAGATTACCTAAGCAGACAAACCATAGATCCAGGAAAATGGGAACTGAAACAGGAGATATTTTCCAAATTGTGGACAGATGGGGCACACCAGAAGTAGATGTTCCAGTGTTTTGTGCCATATCAAGAGATCCACAATCTTTGGCAGTAGATGCTCTATCGATCCCAAGGAACTACAGACTAGAGTATATCTTGTCTCCACTAGCCATGATTCCCAGGGTCCTTATTAAAACAGAGACAGAAATGGTTCACACCAGTTTCACTGCACCATTTTGGTCAAGGAGATCTTGGTTTCACCACATAAAAGACATCAATCATAGAATCTTGCCATCTCCCTCAGGACACCAGATCTTCTATCATAGGGGGCCATTCATCATCAGCATTTACACAGTCTTCCATTAACAGCGTGGAACTTGAAACCTTAATGTTGAAAAACAGAGGATTCAGTGATACTGTCATTCAAACTATGCTAAGAGCCCAAAAACCGGTTTCAGACAGAATATATAACCATATCTGGAGAATATATTTTTCATTCTGTAATCCGTATTCTAAAGAACCATTACATTTCCATCTGCCCTCGATATTAGAGTTTTATTAGCTGGTCTTGAAAAGGGAATGAGATTTCAAGACTGAGAGTAAACTGTCTCAAAGTACAAGTCTCAGCATTATCAGTTCTTTTTCAGAAGAAAATAGCTTATATTCCACAGATTCAAACTTTTAAGCAAAGAATTAATAGAATTCTTCCTCCTGATTTTGTTCCACCATGGGATCTGAGCCTAGTATTAAAGGTCCTTCAGTCCTCTCCTTATGAACCATTATCATTAGCCTCTATAAAAGATCTGACATATAAAACTATAGTATCAGCCAGGAGAGTTTCAGAACACTGTCCTGTGCTTCTCCACACCTCAACTTCCATCAGAATAAAGTTGTTTTAAATATGTTGTAGGCTTTATCTCCCTAAGTAAAACAAGGGTACTTCCACTGCTGAAAGGTGTTTTATTCAAAAGTTATTACAGCTCAAAGTTGATTTTTTAGGTGCAATATCACAGTGGCCTGAAATTGTACAGTGGCGCAGTTGTTACACCATCCTATGGACAGCTCTGGTCCATGGAATACTCTATTTTTACTCAGGGGGATAAACATTACAATATATATATTTTTTTTACATATTAACTATTATTATCCCTTTAAGGACTGTAACCGACTTTCAACCAAAAGTTATTTCTTCATTTCACATATTTCACATCAGTCAGGAGTTAGTTCTTCTTTCATTGTGTCCTAATCCTAGTAACAAGAAAGGAAGTCCTACATACATTAGATTTAGTATGATGCCTTTACAAGAATATACAAGTGACCCAATGTTTTAGACAAACAGACACACTGTTTGTAATCCTAAGAGGCCCAAAGAATTGCAAAACTGCCATAGATACATGGATTAAACAAATTATCAGACAAGCATTTAGACTTAAATCACTTCCAACCCCTTTCCAGATTACAGCCCATTTGGCTAATGCCATCAGCACCTCTTGGGGAACCAAAAGTCAAGCTATTGCTGACCAACTCTGCAAAGTAGCAACATGGATATCTGTTCACACATTCATAACATTTTATAAAGTTAATGTTGTTCCTTCTCAAGATGCCAGTTTTGGTCGCAAAGTTTCATTAATTTTCTTCCCTCCCTCTAAAAATTTTGGGACTGCTTTGATATGTCCCCAGGGTCCCTGCATCACTTAATGAGGCTAGCGAAAAGGGGATTTTGTATGACAAATCCTTTTCTCTTAGTCTATTAAGGAATGCAGAGCATCCCACCCGCAGAAAACGAACGTGGATAAGGGATGCCTGCTGTTAATTGAAGGCTCGGTTCAAGTGCCTATTATCTTCCTGACTTTGCTAGATAAAAACTGACAGACGCTTAGAGGAGGGATATAGACATAAGGAAGTGAGAGAAGTTTCAACAAGAGTGCCTTGCCTCCTATCGGGACTCTCACATGGTCCTTGCATCCCTCAGTGGACTAGGAGAAAAGGATTTATTGGTAAGTACAAAAATCCCCTTATCTATGTCCACAAAAACAGAAAATACATTGCTGTAATAGAACAGATCAGGCCAAAATGTACACATTGATACAGTAAAAGTGCAAACCTAAGGGCTATGGAGAACTGATGCTACCCACACCAACCAAAGTAAATAAACCAGATCTAATGTCACATCACAGGATGCCAGCTTCAAGTACCACACAGGCAACACTGACTCGTCTAGATCTGAAAGAAGCAGTAGACCATGGATAGGAAGACATAGGATGACAGACTGTTGCCAGGGATAATCATCTACTAAAAAGAGCACTCTTAAGTCATGCTGGAACTCTGAAAAAAAAAGTGGGATCTGACCATCTAAATCAGGGAAAGCAGAGGCAGAGCAGGAAACACATATGTTAGACTGAACTGCCAAAATATCCTCATAGTGCCTAAGTAGTAGAAAACTTACTGACTGAACGCCAACTCTCCCAGTTATAGAACCTGAAGATTCAGGAGATCAGCTTCCAAGCTGACTAGTCCTGGAATGCTATAAAATACAACAGAAATTGCAAGAACATGAGGATACCCACAGAAAATCAAATTAACTTCCTCCCAAGCTGCTCTACTCCTTGACAGAATAGGTATGGCACCACTGTGTCAGTGTCCAGCTGGATACATAGTAAACTGTCTTTCTCAAAGAAAACACAGTAAGTCAATGGCAGCCAAAATGCCTGCACTCCAGAAGTCTTATCCAAAATGTCCAAAAAAGAACTAAAAAAACTAAATCTGTTGATCCTAAATTATGATGATAAACTACTCCCCAGATGAATAGGCTGGAGTCCAGGGTCACTACTTCACCAGAAGGTGATGGAGAAGGATTCTTCCATCAGTATGTACTATTGTAAAACTGAATCACCATTAGAAACAGGGAATCCAAGCCCCTGAATCCTCAGTCATCTGGGCTTTGTGGAGATTTGCAGAGGAAAAGGCTCACAGGATGTCAATATCGTACCTGACAAATGTCTGAATAATGAGCATCTGTGAAAAAAGAATATAAGAAATCTTCCTGATAAGGTCTTGGTTTGACCAAGGTCAGTCTTTGTCATCTGGGTGGAAAATCCATGCAGTAGAGTATTGAAAACTTCATGTCATAACTCGAGGTTGTGGAAGAGTTGTGAGTCTACAAAATGTTGAAACCGAAGTGCAATAAAAATGCAGATATCTGGAAATGGTGCTCCTGTTACCATGTTGACCAAACAGGATGTGTCCAAAAATGTTCTGTGTTCTAAAGAAACCCAAGAGTGCCACCATCACCTAGAGGAAGAACCCCTGCAAATGAGCAGCAAATGGCAGAACTGTAGGTTGGAAATGTCTATCACAGAAACTTTACCTAAAGAGTTCCTACTGCTTGTCTCAAAAAACAAATGTGCACATGGTCATCTTTTAAGAAAAATCTGAGACATATTACAGTGGTACTACAATGAAGAGACTCAAGTTAGAACCTGGGTATACAATTATCATTGGAACCCACTGGTCCAGCAAGGGCCGAAAGCTGCTATCTGTCCTTGGTATAATCGTAGTTTGGAGTAAAATCCCACACGCTTCTGGTACCAGGATACTGGAGAAACTGCCTCCAAATCCATTGAGGAGATGACCACTGCCTGAAGACTCCAGTTCCACCTTTTGTCAGAGGAAAAAAGGCCATAAAACATGTAAACCATTGTGAGTGCTGAATAATAACCCACCCAGTTACTGAATAACAGTAAAAAACTACTCTTGGCACCTGTTACGAGAGAGGTTAACCTAGTTCTGGTATTAAGGAAAGGAAATTCAATAAAGGAACTTGCAGAGGAATGGAAAGCCAACCAGACCTTAATTTATTTTGCCACTGAAAATAAGTCTGGATGTTAAACCAGTGCTGGACAGGTGGATCAAAGCCCTTTTGCAAGCAATTATAGCCAGAATCGGGCCTTCCACTGATCTAATTTTGTAAGAAAAAATTAACTTTACCAAAAGCAAAACCATTTCAGTACCACTGGCATAGACTGTAAATACTTTTGGTACCCATACATAACCAGATACCAAAGCAACATTTCCTACCCATCCCATCAAGCTGCACCTGCAGCACAGGGGAGAAATAAAAAAATCCAGTTGATTTCTTTTGTGCTTTTAACCCCTTGAATGCTAGAGAGATGTTAACTGAGAAACAAGTTTTGCAGATTTCTCCAGCACTCAAGGTGAAGCCCCACCGAAAGCAACCAGTATTAAAGGGATAATAATGTTTCATTATAAAAGCAGCCCTAATTAATCATCATAGTATTTGGGCCTTGGAAAGTGTTATTTCAGTTCTGTCAGAGTTGTAGTTCAAGAGTAATTGAATGATAAAGTATCCCCCTCCCGACCCTTCTACTGATGTAACACTGCTCAGCTTAGAGCAACAGGGAGTATCTAGGGAGATTGCAGAGAGGGACAACCTTCATTTAAGATAAGGGAAAAAGCTGAAAACCTGTCAAGGGGGGCAGGATTTTCATTGTTCTCACAGTAAGAATATTGACCCTTGATGTGAGCTGTCTGGTCTATGGACTGGATTCCACATCTGAGGAGTGGGGGCTTACACTAGGTAAAAGGGGAAGGAGGGGGAACTTTATCTTTCAATTACTTTCCCCTGAACTACAAGGCTAACAGTTATCAAATAACACTCTCGATGGCTCAAATCCTATGAAGAGTAATTGGAGCTGCTGTTTTTGTGAAACATTGCTATCACTTTAAGTGAACTACTGAACAGTTTGTTTGACCCAAAATCACTACATTTTCTTTTGAACATAACTCTATGAGAGAGATTTAGTAAAGGGATAAGTATATTCGAAACAGGAGCTGGCATTTTTTTAAACTAATTTCCTATCTCATCATCATGAAACCAGACATATTTGCATGCATTTCTGCTTGTGTCCCAGGACTTCCATATAAACCACTTCAGTCAATGGAAGAACTCAAACTGACCTAGCTTGCGTATAGGAAATATGCAAAAGATAAATAAAAAACTACTTTTTGAGCACATTGCCCCACAGAACCAGGCTTCAGCATTCATTCGTCAACTCACTTGCTAGCAAATATGAGATTTCCACACTGCTGTTTCAGAGCATTCAGCCAATAAATTAGCAATAGGGGTAATTTCACAGTTTAGTAAATTTCACTCTATATCTAAAAATTGTATAAATGCTATGTGTCAAAAGCAACAACTTTCAGCTTTGCAAAAAATCAAGCATTTTTCCATAACATGTAATGAAAAATGCACTAATATGATAAAATTGTAATAAAGAGGAGATAAACTCTGCAATTCCTATTTCATTCTATACAGCCTATCCATTACGATCTCTTAAAACGGAGACATCTTAGTGCATGAACTCAGATTAACATAAAAATTGGAGAGATTATCACTCTGGAGACATTTTCTCCTCTTTATTACACCTTTATCAGTTACTATGATTAAGTGAACCTATATTGTTTCACGAAACGCGTTAGGCGGATCTTATTTTTCACCTTGTGCGTGTGTTCCTGTGTACCAGTTCTTTTAATGGAAGAAATAAAAGTCTGATTTTATTCTATGATCTCTGGTCTCTGAAACCTGGGTGTTCAGTGAGCTCCCTCATACTGTGCCTTCAAACCCATTTATTTGTCAGCCAATCAGAAATGTATGCTCCCCACTTGTATCAGTCTGTACATGTATGCCACATCCTCCTCATATAATAATTCGCTAAAATGTGTGTAACAATGCAGTCATGCACAGTAGAGATTGCCCTTGACGAGGTCCGCTCTGTATCAGCCGTTGCGCGGGCAGTCTCTACTGCGCATGACTGTCCCGCGACCGGCTGGCTGTGGCATTGTGCTCCATGTAATAGTTGTTTATGTTTTTCCCCTGTGTGCAAGGAATATATTTGTTCTGTATAAATAAAAGTTAATAATAGTAATATAAGACAGGAAAGAATAATAGAGAGAGATTAATCTACATACATTTTGCAACCCAGGCAAAGTAGTAAGATGTTTGCTAGTGAACATATATTATTTTAATCTTTTGACTATCAAAGAATGTTCAATGCATTGCTTCACAATGCATTGCACACCACTCTGATGCTCAACAGGTTAAATAAAAAATAAAATAAAAAAAATGCTGCAATGTTGCTGTAAATATACTGAATTCTTGTAGTTTGTTGGTCCTGACCTCCATATTCTGCAGCTGTGCTCCTGCTACATTTTCTTGTGCCAAGGGTAAGGAGTGATGTAAATGTTTATTTCCAGAGTTGTGGCCTATGAAACAAAAATATCATACATTCATTGTTAAAGTTACGATAAAACATATATATATTTTTAACTTGTTGCATGCCATGGGGGTGTCAGAAGCATTTTTGTCACAATAGCACTCATAAAGGTAAATAAAAAAAAACTATTTCAGATATAAAAACACCATGTTCTCATGTACGGGAGACATAAATGCAATGTGAAAACTCAAATTGTTATTCTATCGCAAAGTATAAGAGGTCTTATGTATAAAGTCAGTGGAGCAGTTCTGGGTAAACCAAATGCAGTATAGGGATCAAATAAAAAGTTCCAAAACTGCCTCTGACTGAAAAGAGTCTTCTAACTCCTTAAAGGGATAGTAATACTTCATTTTATCTTTATTTTATTTTGTAGGCATTAAAAAAACATGAAGAACGATATAAGTCTCATCTCTCAGACCTTTATGGTTTGAGAGATATTCACAAGAAAAGTTTCCCCCTCCCTCCCCTTTTACCTAGTGTAAGCCATCTCTTCTCAGATGTGGAATGCAGTCCATAGACCAGACAGATAACAGAAGGGGACAATCTTCTTCCTATCAGAACAATGAAAACCCTGCCCCCCTTGACAAGCTTTTCAGGTTTTTCCCTTATCTTAATTGAAGATTGTCCCTCTCTGCAGTCTACCTGGGAACCTCCCTTCTGCTCTGGCTGAAAAGTGTTACATCAGTAAAAGGGGTGGGAGGGGGACACTTAATCATTGAATTACTCTTGAACTTCAACTCTGACAGAATTGAAATAACACTCTCCAAAGTCCAAATACTATGAAGATTAATTAGAGCTGCTTTTATTATGAAACATTACTATCCCTTTAAACGTTAGGAAGGTCTCCTGTACATTGATAGTATTCTCCCCTGCATTCGAGATGTTATAAGACCTATTTAAACCAATGGGAACTTTTATGTGGCCCCTATGGTGTAACTGGTTTCCACCAGAACACAAAACCCATGTGCAAAATGAGAGATAAATTAATATAAATAATAATACCCACTGATCTGCACTGTGCTTGAGACCTCTCTAGCATTCAGTGGGATAAATATTTGTCTTCTATGGGGTAGTTGGTTTGCTCCAGAATTCCATCTCTTTAGTTTCCATAAGTGAATTAACAATTCATTAACCAAAACAGATTTTTGTCTTGATTACCTGCTAGTGAAGAATTGCCCAGAATACTTGGCAAATTTGGTTGCCTCGAGTTATCTTGGGACTGCAGGGATGGACCTGGAGAGAGGGGGTTCATAATGGTCTTCTGTGTCTGAAACAAAGCATAGGTCTAGCTTTTATAAAACCTTTGGTCTCACCTTCTTAAAGGAACACTAACAATTCCTAAGAATAAACCCCAAGTTACTTTATAAAATTTGGACAGAAAATCCTCATGGCCAGTATTAATCAGTTCTGTACATATTTAAAATAAATGTATATTCAAAGTAAAAAAAAAAAAAACCAACAACCTCTTGATTGTATAAACAGCTCGACTATAGATAATTCATCCCCCTTATGGTTGGGTACACACAAGATGTGGAGGATGAACCAGCCTCTGGGTTTTACAGCTTTTCAATTAAAATGAACCGCGGATCTCTCCACTTACACTGTAGACCTTTGTTTCTTCAATTTACGATCCAAGGAAAAGAATATAGAAACTGCCTGGGCTATATTTAACCCTTTGAGTGCCAGAGGAGTACGCAAAGCATTGCTTCACAATACATTGCGTATTCCTCTGGCACTCAAAGTGATAAAGTCTCAATTTATTTGGCAGTACAAAAAATGATACACAAACAATAAAATATAGTAAGAACATATAGAATTCTATATTAAAGGGACAGTAATGTCCCATAAAAAATTATTTTAGTTTTGTAGAGAATAAAAAATAAACTCTATGGCACAAATCCTGTCTCTCAAATCGCTATGGTTTGAGAGATATATGCATTCAAAGTCCCCCCCTCCCCTTCTCTTGATGTCAGAGCTGTGCTGACTGCAGGAGATCCCTGTCTAGGGACCAGCTGGCGGCTGGAAAATAATTACTTAATTGGAAAGGTCTACAACGTGTGCCTGGTTTGCAAGCACACTTTGTAGACCGTTACCATGAAGTAGCTCATTTTAAATAACACAATTTCCGCTCTGCTGCAGAGCCTCCTTGTGTCGGCTGACACGGATCTCCTGCTGTCAAATTTACAGCTGACATCAAGAGAAGGGGGGGGACTTTGAATGCCAATATCTCTCAAACCATAGCAGTTTAAGAGATAGGATTTGTGCCATAAAGTTTATTTTTATTCTCTACAAAACTAAAAGCATTTTTTTAGGACTTTAAAAAGCACAATGTGTTTTGTCACGCATATGACTTCATCAGGAGCAAATTTGTTATGGTCTCAATAAGAAATATTTATACGTTTTTGTGTGGTTGCCAAATTATCCACCCCCTCCCGTTCAGCCGTGCTCTATCTGTCCCAAACAAACACACATAGGGTGAGAGTCACTAAGCGGTGATAAAGTGGAGATGACTTCTCCAGTGATATCACTTCTCCAATTCCTATGTTATTCTATGGAGCTGATGCACTAAGATTTCTTCAACTTAGTGAGCAGGCTCTATAGAATAACATAGGAATTGGAAAAGTGATAAACTGGAGATGTCATCTCCACTTTATCACCACATAGTGAATCTCCCCCCTTGACCGTGATTACATGCATCATGGATCCAGTACAAGGGTAATACTATAGTCCACATTCAGAATAAAAAGGAACCAGATCCATGTCACAGTGGCGCATACATGCCCTAATAAAAACAAAGTTTACAATGGCCACATATTGCATGATTCCCCTCCTATTGTATTATATCATCAGATGAGCAAAAAGCCACTGTCCCTGCACAGATAGACAACGCTCCATATAGGGTTGGACAGAACATAGCATCACGGAATGGGATGCACAATAGCAACTCTCCTATATACCCTTTAGGTACAACCTGCATCTAGCACATACCTCCCTTAAACAAAATCTAAAATCTATCCATAAAATCAATACAAATAAATAAATAAATAAATAAATAAATAAATAAAAGACCATCATAATATACTCTGTTACATATAAGCCCAACAGGCCTACATCTTATATTATATTGCTAAACTCTATATTCTCCTTCATTCCATGTGGAGTCAAGGTGCCCAATTTGCATATCCACTTGGTATATGTGCATATGTGGAATAGTCTCCAATCCCATTATTTTGAAATTAGCAATGGCTCCCTGTGGACATCTATTAAAGTGGCAAAAGACAGTATGTTTAGTGTGAGTTCACATATTGGGTTCCACACCCCACTGGATGATACTACAAACTTACTCTTGCAGTTAATAAAGCCCTTATCATCATACTCTTTACCTATATACGTACTACTGAATTATTTTTGATTTTTCATCAGAGGACAAGTAAGGCATCTTGCTGAACCAAAGCTGTAATTTCCATATATTTTATTCCCTTTAGCAAAATACAAGGATCCTTCTGCCTCCTTCTCTACACTCAAAACTGTTGAATTTCTAAATCCGTTTTATTGTCAAGTCTACACTCATGCCATAAAAATTAATGGAAATGACGTTTAGAGTTCAGAGAAGACATCTGGGGAGATTCACTAAGCAGTAATAAAAGTGGAGAAGACTTCTCCAGTGATATCACTTCTCCAGTTATGTTATTCTATGGAGCCTATTCACAAAGATCTCCAAAGTTTAAGAAATCGTAGTGCATACGCTCCATAGAATAACATAGGAATTGGAGAAGTGATAAACTGGTGAAGTCATCTTCACTTTTTCACCTCTTTATCACCGCTTGGTGAATCTCCTCCATCATGTCTTAAGGAGATGGTATGATCCCTACATAAACTCAGACACATCTCTTGGGGATAAAAGGCCACATCTTTATTAACCCCTTAGTGTTCACCTTAAAGCCCGGATAACATTTTTTTTTTTTTTTTTAATGATTCTGGAGTCCCCGAATGGCGTGCAGTTGCACGGAGACCCGGACTTCTGGGACTTACCAGGTACGTCCTCTGTCACTAAGTGACAGTTTTTGCGGGACGTACATGGTAAGTCCATTGTCGGGATGGGGTTAAATATTTCCAATTATTATTATTATATTTTAACCATAATCATTAATTAAGCATTAGCTGACAGTTCTTACCAATCCAAATTAATTGGAAACCAAGCATGGTCAAAATTGCACAGGCCCATGCTAGAAACACACCATTCTTCAGCACTACAGCTGACTCCAACATTCCTCAGCACTTACAGCTGACTCCACCATTCTTCAGCAGTTACAGCTGGCTCCAAAGGAATTACCTCTTTGGCCATCCACTTTAGCTTCAATATGTAACATCACCAACCCGTGATCTAAGTCAGGGGCAAATTCCCAAAGGGCTTCTGCCAGAGGATAAAATCCACATAACTTTACCACCTCGGTTATCGATCTCTGCAAACCACACAGGGACTATCCCCCAAGAGGCCCGACTTTCAATCCCTTGAACAGTTGGGCCCCCCTCCACCCAATGAATGTTCAAGCACAATTCAAGCACATGATCGATCAACAAAACACTTTAAACAATTCAGAGTCAAAATAACCCAAGCCTCAACTGTGAATATACAAATCTGCATTTTATTTCCAGAGCTTACCATCTCAAGAATAGAACCAAATATCAACAAGTGGCGAGTATACAAGCCATGTCCTTCACAAAAGCTATCTCAGTTACAAATTTGAAAGAAATCTGTTATGAAGAATTTACTGTAGCCTACCTGTCTTTATACAGTTTTGAACTTTCAGCAATGGGATTAGACTTGTTTTACTCAGTAGGCAAAGCTTTAGAACATATATGTTTTATTTAAAAAAAATACAGCTCCTTTAAGCATTACAAAATCTGCATTTAACATTGAAGGGACATTCCAACTGTAAGTATAACTGAGCAGCCTCACAGCTTTAATAACTGGTGCTATTGTAACATCTGACTCTGATGTCTTTTTTAGAATGAGGGAATATTTCAGAAAAAGTAGTTTGGGATCTTAGAGTTCAGCGCCAAACAATTATGTGACTTCTGTGGACATTGTATCTAACACTAATTAAAGATTTGTTTTGGAGAACCAGTCCTGACAAAATTGATCCATAGAGGCCATTGGGACTTTCTGCCCAGATTAAAGTAAATGCGTGTTTATTTTTAGGAATTATTAGTTCCTTTAAACCTCAGAGTCCCAGAGGGGTGCTCAGAACATTGCTCTGGAATGCAGAGCTCACCCCAGTGGCTGTCAAAAGTTAAAGTTTGTATTTGAAAATACGTAAGACTATTACAAATAATGATTATGTCCATTTAACACTTTCAGTGCTAGAGGGGTACGCAACGCATTGGCACTGAAAGGGTTAACACTTTGGAAGTCAGAGTCCTCCAACATTTTACACTTAGTTGAAGATCACTCAGTAGGATAAGAAACAACTTAGGGACTTATTCACAAAGGAAAACATGATCAATTCTGGGGCAAACCAGCTGCACCAGAGGGGATAAAAAAGACCTGAAAATTATTGTTGATTTAAATGGCGCTTGTATCGTCTTGAAAGCCAGATATGTCTCTAACGCATAGTTTTTGCAATGCATAGGAGACCTCTAGCATTTAGCGGGTTAAAAGCTCCATTTAAATCAGTGGGAAAAAGTAGCCTCCTATGGTGCAGTCTCAGTGGGAAAAATTATAAGTCTCCTACGGTGTATTTCAACAGAATGGACTCACTTTTAGTTTGTGCATATGCCCCATAACATGATTCTTAAACATTTTAAAGGCCAGAGGGGTGTGCAATGCATTGCTTTGCAATGAATTGCATGTCCCACTAGTCCATAAAAATAGAAAGATTACAGTAAAAAAAATTAACTCTCCTTTGTTTACATACCTGAACGCAGGAAAAAGTCGGCTGAGTGGCTGCAGTGGTGCAGAACACATTGGTGGGATTAGCACTGGAACCCTGAAGGTGTGATTCACTCACTGCAGTATGGCCTCTATTCTGTTGCTGGTTGCCAACAAAATTCTCGCCTCCTGTTGATGACTGAAATGATGGCCCCATACCTTGAAGCACTGTCCCAGAACTTAAAATGGTAAAGCGATTGGCAGCAGGCATGTTAGGTCCACCAGGTGGCAATGATGAAAATCTTGACCTGCTTGGAGCAGTACTGCTTTGACCAGGTGATAAATGTAAAATTGTGGGTGATACTTGTGACATTTGTCCTCCAACAATTTGAGACGTTCCATGGTTTAAAATGACTTGTCCTCCAGGCCCCATGAATGTCTGGCCAGGAACAATTTGTACAGTTGTGCCAGGGCTATTTAGCATTTGCCCAGAGTATGGCTGATTAGGCCTAACCATGTTGGATGGATTTCGGCTCAGCATTACATGATTTGCAGATACTTGATTTGGACCAAGATGGGACTGTTGGGTCTGAACAAGCTGAGAATTTATAGTCTGGATGTGCTGGACTGAGCTAGAACTTACAGGAAGTCCTGTAGGAATAAGGAACTGGTTTGGATGCCCATGTGATTGCCCCATTGGTGAATGGATAACTATGCTACCTCCCTGTTGTTGACCAACTTGTTTTTGAGCACCTTGCTGATTAATAGGCATTTGCTGACTACCAGCTGAACTTTGATGTGAGTTTGTAGGGGCAAAAGGAACTCCATGATGTGCATGCTGCTGCTGCTGCTGCTGCTGCATTCCTAAACTATTTGTGTTGTAAAGTGAGTGCTGCCCTACCTGTATAGGCTTTGGTTGGATGTTAATGGGAATTTTATTAGCATTTGGTGCAGTTCCTCTGTGAATAATAATGTTGTGGACAGGTAAAGATGTTTGGAAATTACCACTATTAAATGGAACAGCCACAGGCTGTCCTGCTGGAGATGAATTTGAATTTCCATACATTGCATTTCCATTCTGACTGTGTCTCTGAACCACCAACCCACCACTGGGATTTGCAGATGGTTGTTGTCCACTCTTTACTATGATGTGTGATCCATCAAAGTTATTAATAGCCATCACTGGAGACTGATTATTAATAGGACCGATTAGCTGAATCTGTCCAGAACTACTGTGGTTGCTGTTGGACATATGTTGGCTAGGAATAATTCCTACATGTTGCATAAAACCAGGTTGCATCCCTACTGTACTGCTTGCAAACGATGCACCTCCTTGTTGCTGTACTACAGGCACCTGCGCTACTCCTACAGAATGCAATGTTTGACCTGAGTAATTGGTGGCCTGAGTAAAGGATGTTGATGAATGAGAATGAATTGGAACATGTGCAAATGATTGGCTGGATCCTATACTGGCATCCAAATATGCTTCTTCTGCCAATGTCTGTTCTGTAATATTAGCCGCTTGCAGTGATTCTTGAAGAATGTCAAAGGGCTGATCTTCACCAAGATCATGTATTGGGGAAGGTTCAAGCTCATCTTCAAGGAACTGAAGGCTATTTGACAACTGTAATCCATCACTAGATCCTTCTCCTCCTTGGTTATGTACACCTTTGATGGATGATTTGGGATCAGCATGCTAAAATTAAAAAACAAAAGTGGGATCTACTAAGCATATGAATGAAAATCTTGTGTTCAATATTTAACACATACAAAAAATAGAATTTATTAGGATTATCACTGATTTTTTTTTTTTGTAGAAAGCAATTCTGGAACATGCTATTGACACGAGACAATAAAAATATCCATTTATTTAAAGGGATAGTAATATTTTACAAAAAAAAGCAGCTCTGCTTAATCTTCATAGTATTTTGGCCATGGAGAGTGTTATTTCAATACTGTCAGAGTTGTAGTTCAAGAGTAATTGAATGATAAAATATCCCCCTCCCCTCCTTTGACCAAAGAGCTCACAACCAGGGACAATCTTCTTACTGTGAGCATAAGGAAAACCCTGCCCCCTTAACAAAGGAGGGCAGGTTTTTCCTTATGCTCACTGAAGATTGTCCATTGCTGCGATCCACATGGACAGACTTGCTGCTCTCAAGTTTTCAGTGTGACATCAGTAAAACAGGCGGGAGAGACATAGTTTATCATTCAATCACTTTTGAACTACAACTCGGACAGTACTGAAATGATGCTCTCCACGGCCCAAATACTACGAAGATTAATCAGTGCTGCTTTTTTGCAGAACATTACTATCCCTTTAAATGGGGATTTTACAACACTGAATGGTAGGGGTCTTCAACGCGTTGCTAAGCAATGAGCTGGAGACCTCTTTAGCAGTCAAGGCATTAAAATCACAATCAAAAATCTATGGGAAGTTTTAGATTTTTTTTTTGCCTCCTGTTGTGCAAATGGTCTATTCCAGATTCGCTAAACTTGTTTTCTGCAAACAATTCTTATAATCAATGAGTAGAAAATATTAAAAAAAATATATACATATATCTACACTAGCAAAATATAATGCGGCGTTGCCTGTGTATGGTTTGTGATCCAGGGTAACTGGAGCTTGCGGTGTTAGTCTTTGAGTGCCAGAGGGTTAAACAACACATTGCTTGTGAATGTATTGAGAACCCTCTGTCACGGAAATAGTAAACCCTTTGAGTGCCACAGAGAGTGAGGACATGACAAAGCAGCGATTGGGAAAAGCAGTAGAAATGGGAGAGGCAGTAGGATAATGCAGCAAATGGAAAGGAGGGAGAGAGGACATGATAAGGGGTGAATGTGAGGGATGGAAGACATGATGAGGAGGTGAATGGGAGGGAGCGAACACATGATGAGGCAGTGAATGGGAAGAAGGGAAGACATCTTGGAAGGGTGGAGGAGGAGACTAAGATAATGATGTGTGGAATGTGAAAGTAAGGAGGAAAGCTGTGGTGCTGGAATTCAGACAGAGGACATGATGAGGAGCATTCAAATGAGTAGGAAGTACAAATTCCTGCAGGGAGTTTGACAGATAGGGGCGGGGGGGCTACTCCTGTCAAATCACTCACCCACATGTAGTGTAGGCCCTCCAAGCCCTTGCAGAGATTTTGACAAAGGGGGGGTGGGCTGTGCAAGAACATTAACATGGTAGTGTTTGAGAAAGGCATGCAGAGAAGACCACATGACTTTTGAGAAGACTCTTGGACAAATGGAAGGGAAGTGAACTGGAAATGATTGTTCTGGAATGCAGGATGCAGGAATTGCTGATGATCCAGATGATAGGGATGTACACATAAGCATCGTTCAAGTCTATGAAGGCTAGAAAGTCCCCTGGGCATAGAACCTCTATGACAGAGCACAAAGTCTCCATCTTGAACTATGCGGCCAGCACAAAACGATTGAGACACTTTAAGTCCAGAATAGGGCAGCTGCCTCTATCTGTTTTGGTAACCACAGAGAGATTTGACTAAAATTCAGTAAAACATTCCTGCAAAACAACAGGGATCAAAATCTGTATGTCTATCATGGAGAAAACCGCTTCAAGGAAAAGAAGACCTCATTCCAGATCCAAAGGAATTCTGGACAGGAAAAAATGGTAAACAGGAAGAGACTTGATGTCTATATGATGCCATTCTGAAATTACCCACAAAACCCACTGATCCATCACTGAAATGGCCCACGTGCCATTGAAAATATGACCTTCTATAGGCAAAGATGGACCAGGAACCAGTGAGTCATGCAAACTGGACCTGTCAACCTTAGCTTCTGAGCAGCCTCCTTGCCTAAGAAAGCCTGCTTAGGTTTTGGGGGTGGACGCACCTATATTGCTTGGGGAAGTGCACCCAAACTGGAGGGTAATGAAAACCAGGTGTCTTCCCTGGAAAAAAAGGAATGCTTAGGTGGACTTGAGGAAGCAAAGTACTCTTGCCCCCAGTGGTATGGCTGATAACGTTTTCCAGTTCAGGACCAAATAATTGTTAAACTAGAAAGGGAAGAAAAAAACAAAGATATCTTGAAAGATTGTTCAGCCAATCAGATCGTAAACCACAGACTGAGAAGGTCAAGGCCTTGCCAGTAAATCTAGCAACATCAAAGGCCAGTTTAGCTTCAGGGACCTTGGAAAGCAAAGATACTAAGTCATCCTTAACTGCATCCCATTGGAATACAATAGTTGGTCACCACAGAAAGTCATGGCCCTAGTCACACAGGGAATGGCAAAGACAGGGAATAAGGCAGTGGCAGAAGCTGCAAAACTTGCTTTCAGAAATTATTCTAGACATTTATAAACCTAGTCCTTAAGAGCCACGGCATCTGCCAGCAGCAGCACCATATTCTTGGCAAGACAAGAAATCAGAGGATCAACTGCAGCAGGATACAGATCTGAAATGAACCAATTAAGGAATAATCTTCTATCAGGCATCTTCTATTCCTCCAGGAAAACCTGTCCCAAGGAATGATGAGGAGGGAAGATAGGAACCTCCTTCTTGTGGCTTTTAAAAATGTCAGGGGAAGAAGAACTGCAATCTGAGACAGCAATCTGAGGTGCTAGTCATCATCTTAATCGCCCCCTAGGGAAAAGAGACAAGTCTACGCGACTATCTTCATTTTCCCTTCCTCAGAGGAACCCCCAGTTACATGTAAGTCTTCTTGAAAAACAGGGCTCAATTGCCTGCTGGAGGGGTGCAGGGTGTCCCAGAGACCAAGGTTAGACGACCCTTTGAATAGATAAGAGGCGATTGAAGAAATAAGAGCCTTAAACCAAACTGTTTTCTGGCTAGCAGATGAAGGCCATAGAGGTGAAGTAAGAGCTATTGTGCAAGGGGGACATAATGTACCAAAATACTCACTGGGTTGCCCAGTCTGGCATAAGGAACAATGGGTTAAAGCGGTTAGGGGGAACCCAGAATCCTTAGCTTTGGACTTGCCCATGTGTCCATGACATTCTGAGATAGTCAGAAGACCCCCACAAAATATTGTAAAAGACTGTTAAAATAATAGAAAAACAGTAGAAAAGTACCTAAAATATGCCAAAGTACTTACCTTGCTTCAGGAGGGAAGGAGAGACCAGACTCTACATAAAATGCAGAATCCAAAATGGAAGAGGATTATCTTAAGATCACCTCCTCCCATGCCAGAAAGATGGGGAAGCAAGGGTAGGGTTAAAATGGCAACTGCTCCTCCATCGGTGGAATCAGTGCGTGTGAACCCCCTTTAATGACCTCAGAGAAAGGGGAGTGAGGGGATAAAACTTTAATAACTTCAAAAGGGTTGCATTTAAAAAGTGAGCCAGAAATAATTTTTACTCACTACTATTTTTTTCCCAAGTCTAAAATTTCAACCCTAGTAACTTACTCCAGTATCCCTGTATATTATAAGATAATGTTGGACATTGCTTCTTCTGCCACTGATAGACATTAGGGTGTATCCATCCAAAATAACCCAAGCTTAGGAAATATAATCCTTGGAAAAATCCTACAACAATTTAGGGAACTTTGAAAGAGCTTTCCAAATCACCTACATGCATATTAGTAGTTGATTTGCTCCAGTCCTTTTTAGTACATCAGCCTCAATGGCCCATACTAATAAAAGCAAACTGGGGTTATCCTAAGGTAAATTACCTGCACTATAGGGACCGAAATAAAAAAAAGTCCTAAATTCTCATGCACACGAATAGAGCTTTTTAACATCATGAATGCTGGAGAGGGCTCCAATGCATTGCAAAGTACCCTCTGACGTAGTTGGTTTACTCCAGAATAACTCCAGTCTTCTTTTATAAATATGTAGATGTTTATTATGAGGCATTTCTGTCCCACAGAGGTAGAAATTTTGCATTTTGAAATATTTTTCTTATTGTTAATATCTTTTATGATGCCACATCTTGGATTCATACTCACGTTTGCATTAGCGAATATGGAATTTGAATTAGAAGCAGAAAAAGATGCGCTTGTTAGTTCATCGTCAGCCTGCAAAGTATGAAATAATCATTTTAAAGCCATGAACAACATGCAAAAATTATTCAGATTTCATTACATACAAGAAAACAACTTACAGATTTATTACCAGATCCATGCAGAAAGTAATTTAATGCTTGTGGGTCACTTAAAAAAAAAAAGAAGAAAATTAAAATTTTTATATTTATATTTTACACATGACAGATATTGAAGAAAAGGATTGTATCCCCACTGATGCTAGCAATGTCTCCAACACGTTGCAGGCAATGTGCTGGAGCAGACTCTAGCATCCAACACTTAATTTATATGTTTAGATCAAAAAATGCTGTTTGTCAAGCTTTAACTGACTTATGCAACCTTTGGCTCACAAGTTATAGTTGATGGAAATGAGTCCAACAACAACTAGAAAGCCACCAGTTTCCAGACTGTATTGTACACTTTGTGGAACACAGATATTCATATATACACATTTACATTAGTTTCCCATGATAAGATAATTGTTTGAAATAAAATCTAAATACAGACCATCATGTATATTTTACATTATAATAATAAAGTATAGATTCACTTGATAGAGTGAATAATAAGGTTGCTCTCTATGATTTGATGGAAGGTGGTATAATCATTCCATTTACTGGATAGCTTTGAAGGAAAACACAACATTTTAGTAAGGGACTGCACTCTCTCACATTAGGGAGGGAGGATAATCCCGATTTGAGTTGCATGTGTACAATAAAATTACACAAAACCCAGAGTGACATACTCCATTCCATCAAGTATTCTTTATACTGCAAACAGCCTAAGACATCTGTCAAACTGAATGTAGTCCTTTATTGCTACACTGTTCTGGGCAAAGCAGCTGAAATTTTCAATTGTGCTCAGACTTGTAGATGTTACCCTAACCCCATTCCACAAACTGGGGGTGTTCAGCAATCTGAGAAAATGTGAGGGAGATTCATTTTTCATTTGTGGCTTAAAGTATTCTGGCAACAGATGCTATGTTTAAAATAGTTAACGATCAAACATGTTATTTTTATGTATCTTTTTTCCTCCCAATTTCAATCTGGTTTTTATGTTTGTGAAATTAAAATTCATGTTGTTTTATTACTCTTACGATTATTATTAAAGTGTAACTCTCCTTATTTATGCAAAGTGAAGGTAAGAGATATTTAACTGGAAGCAAGCCTGACAAATACAGTATTGTGCTCTGTAGGACCTTTTTCAATCCAAGAGGCATTCTCTTAACTCACAGGTGCCATACACAGGGAATAAATGTCCTACATATCACACCAGCCCTGCCCAGAAATAACACAAAGTGCCAGACAATTCTCCTCTGAACAAGAAAAGCAGCTAACCTCAGACATACATTTCAGCCTCATTAGTGAGATGAAGCTGTTCTGACTAGGCAACCAAGTCTGCCACTATGGAGCCAGACTTAGAACAAAGCACCCCACAAAGAATCATGTAAGCTATTTTAGAGTCATAAACCTAGATCAAGCAGCTTTGCTAAACAAATGTAGTGCATGGCTTAAACCACAAGCTTTACTTGCTGCATGTAAACCATGACAGAACAGACTTCAAAATCTGTCACTTCAGTCTCCTCTCATGATCAGCTGGTGAGTGAAGTGGGTTACTCTTCTAACCTCTAATTTGCTTCTCTGGTTGATCAGCATATCTGATTTGACATAAACAGACCATCTGAAGCGCAGCCAATGGATTGACAGTCGAGCTTTAGAAATAAAAATGCATATAATGAATGTGATCCTGTCCCAACAAGGAAAAGGGGAACCAAAGCAGATGGAATATAAACGGAAGCCCTGGAAAGAGAAAAATAACAGAAGCTCAAACTGGCAAAATGAGCAGCAATTTGGGAGTGTGCCATAAGCGAATGTGTGTCTGCATAGAGAAATTAAATGGGAGTCATTGCTGGGTGAAGTCTGCACCGTGGGTTTGAATAAAAAGCCTACACTGATGCAATCACCGATACATAATGAAACTCTGTGTCTTAAATATGTTGTTTGTGTTCGGCAGGATGTAATGTAATGTAATGTTAATAATAGCATTTTGTTGTAGACTTTGTAATATCTAACCCAGGGTAAGGAAACTTGAGACTTCCAGCTGCTGTGTGCTACAAGTCCTACAACAAGGGCTGACTGAGGATAATGGGAATTGAAATCTGCAGTAGATGGAGCTTCTCATGAGATAGATATTGACCAGTAGATTGCTGCATAGACGTACAATATTTATACAACTGTATATGCTGCAATGCTCGGTGACACTCCCTCTACTGACTCTCTGAACTCCAAGGAATAGCAAATTATGTAAAAATACCCTTTTGGTGGTAAGCTAAAGCCTAAATGTCAGTATAGAGTAACAAAACAGTATGCAGTTCTATACGTAAATCAGTATGCATTTTAAATATATTAATTGAGATTGCAAATTGGAAAAACTTCAGGGTTTAGGTCATCATAGCAATTTAAAAAAGTTCCTGACACCTAGATGTTTAATCCTTCATGTTCCTCGCTGTTGCTCACCTCCAAACATAAAGCTACAACTGCATCTTCAAGTTGAGTTTGAAAAATATTACGGAACACATACCAAATTACCAGACTGGTGAGCAAGGTACTTGCTGATCTCAGCAAAGATTCAAATCAAAGCCTGTTCTATTTTCATGATCTGCATAAACAGATGTCCAGGTGAATGTATCAGAGTAACTGTCAAAGTCTATGTGGCCTACATGTGTATTTCTATCTCAGTATAAGTGTGTTGCACTTAAATAGCAAGTTGGTGTTTGGGGGAAATGTAGTTCTCTGCAAAAGTTTGGGCATCCCTGACCAAATCACATGTTTTGTTGAAGGGAAAATAAGTTAACACAAACTCTCAGTTAACAAACTTAAACTTGAGATATTTCTGCAAATTAACAAATTGAAAGAAAAAAAAAAAACACACAAAATGTGGCATGTGCAAATGTTCTGATACCCTATCCGTTAGTACTAAGTAATACCCCTTTTATCAGTAATCGCCACCTCCAAATATTTCATGTAGCCAGCTAACAGTCTTTCTGTTCTTACTTTAGGAATTTTTTTCTCAATCTCCTTGCGGAAGACTTCTAGTTCAGAAATATTCTCAGGTCGTCTTGCATCTACTGGCTGCCCCCCAAAGCATAATACATTACCAGCATGCTTAACAGTTGATATGGTGTTCTTTTCTTCAAAGGATTTTCCTTTTTCTCCAAACAAACTATTGGCAATTGGAGCCAAAAAGTTCAATTTTAACTTCATCAGACCACAACACTTGGTTCCAAACTGCCTCTGTTTAATGTAGGTGTTGTGTTGCATACTTCAGATGCTGATTTTTTCCTATGAAATTGCAGGTAAGGTTTCCTTCTGGTCACTGTTCCATGTAGATCGTGTTTGTGCAAAGCTGCACTGTGGACTGGTGCACCACTATTCCTATGCCAGCTAAAATTTCCTGCAGGTCCTTTTCACTGATACAGGAGTTTTGCTTTGCATTCCTCACCAGTCTACGAGCAGCTCAATTGGTGATTTTTCTTGGTCTTCCAGATCTTGTCTTGAATTCAACAGGTCCCCCTAAGTTCAAAGAGTCCATTAAATTATTAACCCCTTAACGACCCTTGACGGTCATGGCACGCCATGGGTTGTTTTGCATTAACGTCCCATGACGTGCCAGGACCGTCATGGAATTCCAGGCTGCCCGCGCGTCTGCATACCATTCGGGGAGCCTGGAACCAGATACAAAAATAAAATGGTCTGTGGTCCTTAAGTGCCGGCCAAGTGTGCACACGGCCGGTCCTTAAGGCATTAAGCACTGGATTTCTCATCCCCTGTCTTAGAAAGCCTAATTAATCAATTTTTATGACATTACAAAAAAAAACAAAAAATTAGTAGTGAATCAAGTGGAAAGGTGCACAAACATTTACACATGTCATATTTCTATTTTATTTTTTTCAATCTGTTAAATTCAGCAAATAAGTAGTAACTTTGTATTACAATTTGCAGGGTTATGTCAAATTTCAGTTTGTTTGTTGCAGAGGTTGTGTACACAATGTGTCATTTGTCCAGGGGTGCCCAAACTTTTGCCACAACTGTTTATTTATGTTGCTATAAATTCCATACATGAGTCAGAGAGGATCAAAACAAAAAGGGGCTAACCTGCCTGATAGCAACATTAAAGGGATAGTAATGTTTCATAATAAAAGCAGCTTTAATTAATCATCATAGTACTTGGGCCTTGGCTGCCAGAGTTGTAGTTCAAGAGAACGCCTGGGACATGTAGTTCTGGGAGCCCGGCAGGTACATTTTCAATCATATATAGCCCTGCTTCGGGCAAGCAGAGCTGGACCGACCGTGAAGCTGCTATTTATTTTTTTTCCTTTTTTTAAATAAATTGCGTCGCCAGGGCCTCCCTGTTCTGCTGCCCTAAGTATCCTGCAGTCCGCTCTGAATTCCTGCGCCTACAGCTCCCTTCATTGAGTCTATTGACTCAATGAAGGGAAGCTATTTTTAACTATGTGTGCATGTGCGCAGTGTCGCGTCTGGTTGGGCCAAAAAAATGCTTGGCGCGCAGTTGAACAGAGCACGCCAAGCCAGTTCTCTGGCAGTTTTCTGGCACCAACATCAGTAAGGTCCTCCTGGCTCAGCCACTGAGAGAGAGGCTGGTGGCAGCACTTCAGTGACCTGAGGTGGAGGAAGCTTCATTGGAGGTAAGCACTGGTCTGAGTGCCAGTGTGGGCAGGGTGGACACAGTGTGGAGGTGGACAAAGGATGGACAGTGTGGAGGTGGACACAGGATGGAGAGTGTGAAGGTGGACACAGGATGGAGAGTGTGAAGGTGGACACAGGGTGTAGAGGTGGACACAGGATATGCAGGGTGTGGAGGTGGGCACAGTGTGTGGAGGTGGACACAGGGGGTGGACACAAGGTGTGGAGGTGGACACAGGGTGTGGAGGTTGATATGCTGTGGAGGTGGACACAGGGTGGGCAGAGTGTGAAGGTGGACACAGGGTGTGGAGGTGGACACAGGATAGGCAGGGTGTGGAGATGGGTACAGTGTGGAGGTGGACACAGGGTGTGGAGGTGGACACATGGTGTGGAGGCGGACACATGGTGTGGAGGCGGACACATGGTGTGGACACAGGGTGTGGAGGTGGACACAGGGTGTGAAGGTGGACACAGGGTGGGCAGGGTGTGGAGGTGGACACATGCTGTGGAGGTGGACACAGGGTGGGCAGGGTGTGGAGGTGGACACATGCTGTGGAGGTGGACACAGGGTGGGCAGGGTGAAGAGGTGGACACAGGGTGTGGAGGTGGACACAGAGTGGGCAGGGTGTGGGGTGGACATGCTGGGGAGGTGGACACAGGAAGGGCAGGGTGTGGAGGTGGACGTATTTTGGTGGCTGTACTGAAATAATTATTGTGTATCAGGACAAGTAGATTGTCATGAGGGACAAGTAGATTGTCATGAGGGACAGGTAGATTGGGCTCCCGTTTTAGTCCCTTGGACAAGTAGTTTTTTTTTTTAATTTCCACACCCCTGGTATTCCCCTTCCGCCCCTTTTACTGATATAACACTGCTCAGCTCAGAGCAGCAGGGCGGTGCCCAGATAGATTGCGGAGAGGGACAATCTTCAATTAAGATAATGAAAAAAGCTGAAAAACCTGTCAAGGGGGGGGTCAGGGTTTTCATTGTTCTCACAGTAAGAATATTGTCCCTTGCTGTTATCTGTCTGGTCAGGGCTTAAGGTCTGCAAAAAGCACCCAGATACTGAGCTAGCCACATCTAAGGGCATTGTCAGTTATGGTAATCCGCCTAATGGTGGTATTACATATCTAACAGAAAAATAAAAAATTTCTAAAACTATAGCAGAATTTTTCTCTTGCCTGTGTTATCTTCACCAAGGAACAAATCTTTCTGGAGCTGGTTGGCTAGAAGCAGGCAAGGAGGGAAGGTAGGCTCCACCCCCTGCAGTCATTTCTAGAATTGTTCCTGCCTACTTAAAGGGGCGGATCGCCTACCCAAAGTTACCAGTAACCTGTACTGGACAACAGAGAAAAGTAGACATAAGGATGGGTTTCTCTCTTGACAGATACTTAAACAAAGTAAAATGGTTTAACAGTTTCAAAGACATAACAAGGTCAAAGTAGATATGTGAGGGTCTTGCTTCATTATGTGTACCTGTGATAAACAGGCTATCTGTCCAGTGTACGTCAGGACACCTGCTGTGTTTAGATAGAGCTCAATGGTGTCAGAGTTTTATTTCAAGTTTTTGTGTCTTTTCACAAACATGTAAAGCACACCTGTCTAGTACTGACCATAATGATGCAGCCCATGGTTCATTTGAACCTTGTCTCTGCATCAAAGTCCCTGTACTGATACAGTGGGTGCTGAAGGAAATCCCCCAGGAGAAGATCCCCTCTCTTATTTTAAATCAGAAGTAACATCTCCTAATAATAATAGACACTCACTTACATAACTATGACTAGAAAATCGTGATGGCCTGTGTGAAGTTTGTTCTTAATCTTTTGTTGGGGATAACATATTCAATAAGTTAGGAATGTTATATCCATGGATGTGGACAAGACGGTTGCTGACTTTTTTTTACCTGAATCACACAGTGCATGAGCCTACTTAATCCTTTAAGGACCAAATGGCTTTGCAACGCATTGAGCACCAATGTACACACCTCTATGGTCCTTAATGGGTTAAGGGTACCTTGTGCAGTGGATAAGTTTGTGTCAGATATAAGATATAAGCCCATCAAAATCAGGCACTTCCGCATTCTGTGGGACTCAATGTCCTGCTTGACTTCCCAGCTGCCCCAGGGAGCGCGTTCATGCTCCCCTTCGAAGCTGGGTTTCTGTGCTGTAGCTTTACAGCAAACTCTGTGTACAATGCTACTGGGGTTGCAATTTTTTAAAAAAAAATACACCCAGCTCTAATCTTGGGTTAACTATTAAAACCCACTATAAAAGTTTGAATCTAGGTGATAGTTCCACTTTAAAACTTCACTTTATTCCAGCATCTTAAAAAACATCCATCGTTTCAGTCCTTAGCAGGACTTTCCTCAGGAAAAAAATCACTTTGACCATAATAAAAGTGAGAATATCTCCTAAACTAAACATTGGTTGTAATTTTTTTTAATATAGACATATAGGCAGTTTTAATGCAGTTTTCAAATATACAAACTTGAATTAAAGGGATAGTGACACTTAATATGCAAATAAATATTGTAGTGTGTATATTCCTGAGTAAAACAAGGGTACTCTCACTGCTAAGAGGTGTTTTATTCAAAAGTTACTGCAGGTACAGTATCACAGTAGCCTGAAATTGAACAGTGGCGCTGTTGCTAAACCATGATGTGTGTTTGTGATATGTGTGTGTTTTTGTGCATTTCAGTGTGTGCATCAGCACCTTTGTCTTTTCCCCACTCACTCCTTGACCTTGATGTTTTGATGTAATGTTCTGCTTGTCTCACGTAATAAAGTAATGTTCGGCTTGTCTCATGTTTTGGAGTATTGCATTGCTGGTTTTATGTAATGTAGTCTGCTAATTATATTAGGTGGTATAAACTCTGCTAATCTTGCATACTTCTGAAGGATTGTTTTTATGCTATGTTTGGATACATGTAATGGTGAAATGTTCCTATAATTTCAGGTAATGTTTTTTTGTTTTGCTGGTCCCATACAATGTATGTATTATGTGAAGTGACATATTTTAGTCAAATGTCTGGTACATGCCAGCATTCTAAGTGCATACAAACCATATTGTTTTCTTATATTAAGCTTTTGTCCAATCGAAAGTGTTTAATGCTCATGATCAACTTTCAGCTGCAAAAATTTTTGTCCAATCAATTTATTTGTCAAATGTTTAGATCAATCAAATGTGCATCATGTACACAATCAACGTCTTTTAAAAAGTATCCAGGTTGATACAGCACGTTTCAGTCTATAGTCGTCCTTTTCCTAAATCTAATTAGTCTAATTTGACCTACATTTGACTTACATCATTGTGCATGTGGACTTAAAATGTTATCCAGTTTAACAAAAATGCATTTGCATGCCTGGTAACATCACAGTCCAATATCTGAGAAACAGCACCAAACACTGTAAGGGAAACAATATAATATATATCCTTTGCCACATTTCTAAACTATATCTGATGGTAGATTTTGATACAGCTTGATCAATGTTTGAGACAACCTGATAAGTTACAATGGCAAAAGAACTAATAGTTTAAGCAGCCACCCATTTTGCCTGCAACACGAATTTGGACCAAATTTTGTCTTTATTCATCAAACGGATAAAAAGCCTTATGTGTTTGAAAACTGATAATTAACACATTTGAACTATAACTTTAGCTATAAGAACAGTAGAAAGGAACACACCATGTAAATATTTAGCACATAGTAGCAAACTCTAAACGTGGACTTACCTGATTAAATCAAGAAGTCCGGAGTCATCATCATCATCCATCTCAGCTGCATATAAAAATGAACTTTACTTTAATACACGCACTTACAAAATGTAGCTAAATGTAACATCAAACAGATGACAGACAACCCGTAATTTTAAAATACTGGGTAAATGCAATCATAAGAGCCCAGGAGTTTAAAATTAGTTTTAATATACTTTACAAAAATATCCTTGTAAACCTGAATTCCAATTTAAAAAGAAATATCCAATTAAACACTGACTAACTGACAATTCTTTTACACCAATGGGTGATGCTTTAATTAGGCAGTGTGGAATCAAAAGCAGATATTGATAACCATCTTCTCACACTATTAATTCCAGAAAGTACCTTATGTTCCAAAGTTTAACAAAACGTCTGTTCTTTCCATCCGTTAGTGACCTCATATTCCAGTGAGACAAGCTGGTTCATTATGTCAGGCAGTAATGTGCGACAGAGAAGGAATTAAAAGGTTTGAAGGCAATTTTTGTTATCTGCAAAAATACAAAACAATTTTATTTTTATTCCATGATAAATTTTGAGCCAAGCAAAGCAAACTTTCACATGCAACTGAGAAGCCAATGTCTTCTTGAAATCAGTGATAAATTAAACCCGTGTACTCGGGCCAAGGTCCGGGCAATTTTAACCCTTTGATTGCCAGAGGGGTACGCAACGCATTGCTTTGCAATCATGCGCAGTAGAGACTGACTGCATGGTGACAAACATCTTAGCGAATTATTATATAGGATTGTTATTATTATTGGTGGTTATAATCTTATCTGTGTAACAAAGAGCTGGGTGGGTAACAGGCAGCCTTGTGCCACAGGCAGTCTTCTGAACCTCATATAGTCAGAAAGAAAAGTACCCTCTTCCAAGTAATAAAGACCCTGTATTCAACTGAAAAACACATACATTTTGTTTCCACCGTAACCCCACGGAGACCTATCAAGCATCACAAAAAGTTCATCTACTCTTTTTGGACCACTATTTTTAATTTTAATCATAATGTTTGTCTCTCTGGAGTATGTGAGTCTCACATATGCAGCTTTTTTGGGCTGAATAGCTCCAACTTATTCCAGTGCGCTGTACAACAGGGAATAGACATGCAGAGACATTAAACAGCATACATGGAACATAGTAAACAAAATGTTCAGAGGGCTCTGCTTGTGAGAGTTTACAATACAGAGAAAGGTAGGTGTGCCTCCTGCCAAATGAACTGCCAGTCAGTGGGTGGGAGAAGGAAATGCTTTTGATTGCAATGGTCCAGTCAAGCATTGGGTCTATTTGGGAGACCAAGGCTAGTTGAACAATGAGTCCATGATGGAGTTGTAGGTGGGACGGAGATTTTAGAAGTTGGACAGGTTATTGATCTGGATTCGCTCATAACAGTTATAGGAGTAGTTGATAGTGGGTAGTTTAACCCTTTAGTGACCGGCCACACACGAACGACGGGGTTTGTTTGGTTTTTTGCCATTCTAGCGAATGGCTTCCGGGACGCACATGTACGTCCTCTGTCCTCCTGGGACATCCGGTGAGGACGTACATGTACATCCACAGGCGAAATGGGGTTAAAAGGGGAGTATTCAGGGAGAGTTGGAAGATCCGAAGGCAGGGGTAAGAGTTTGATGGGACTGGTGAGGGAATTCTAGAGTTCAGGTGCAGCATGGAAGAAGTCCTGCAGGCAGAACTGGGAGGATGTCATAAGAGCTGCAGAGAGAGGAAAAAAAATATCCTGTGCAGAGCAAAGATGGTGAGTGGAAGTGTATTTGCAAACAAGAAATTAAATGTAGGGGGGTGCAGTGTTAATAAGGGCTCTGTAAATTAGCACCAGACTTTTGAATTTAATTTTTTATGCTAATGGGAGCCAGTGTAGGGATTGGCACAAAGGAGCAGTATTACAGGAGCGATGTGTGATGTAGATTAGTCTGGCAGCAGATTTCATTATGAATTGTAGTGGGGTTAGTTGGGTGAAAGGAAGCCCAATTAGGAGAGAGTTACAAAAGCCAAGACAGGACATGATGAGTATTTGGATTAGAATTTTGGAAGTCTCTTGGATGAGAAAAGGTCGAATTCTAGATATGTTATGTAGATGGAGACAGCATGAGTTGGAGATTGACTGAATGTGGGGAATAAACCAAAGGATGGGAGAGGCTCTGAGTACGAACAGAAGCAATGTTTCCTGTTCTACGGCTAATAACCCCAGATGGGCAAGGGCAAGTCCCCTCTGCACAGGAAATACCCCCTAACCCCAGACGTACATTTCGGCCTTCTTTGGGCCTTGTCAGTGAGCTGCAGGTGGTTTACCCTTTGCCCTTAGGAAGAGATCCCAAGAGTATATCAAAAACAAACCAACGTATGTGAGAGGCTCTGAACACGAACAGAAGCAATGTTGCCTATTCTACAGCTAGTTACTGCTCAAGAGCATCACATTTTAGCTCTCTAATGCCATTAACGAGGAGAAATTTCAACATACATATTAGACTAGTCACACCCAAATGGGCAGTCCAGTTCCAAAATTATGGGCAAGTCCCCTCTGCACAGGAAATACCTGATAACCCCAGATGTATGTTTCATCCCTGTTTGGGCCTCATCAGTGAGGTGCAGCTGGTTTCCCTAGGCACTGAGAACAAAAGGTCCACATCTGAATTACCCTTTACCCTTAGGTAGAGACCCCAAGAGAGACCCCATGAATGTGGGGAATGAAGGATAGGGCGGAGCCAAAGGTGACCCCCAGTCAATGTGATGTGAAGGTTGGTGTGTTAGTTCTGCTGTTCACAGTGAGGGAAAAATCAGGGGTAGGGCTGGTTGGAGAGGGAGGGAAAATAAGTTTGGTTTTTATTAGGTTAAATTTTAAGTAATGGGGACATACAGGAAGACAGAGCAGCGTGACAGTTAGATACACGAGACAGGAGGGAAGGGGAGAGGTCTAGGGATGAAAGACATATTTGGGCATCATCAGCATAGAAATTATGTGAAACCCAAAGGAGTTTGTTAGTTTGCCAAGGGAAGAGGTATAGAATGAAAAGAGCAAGGAGCCCAGGACTGACTCTTGTGGTACTCCAACAGACAATGGGAGAGGTGAAGAAGTGAAGCCAGAGTAGGAAACACTGAAGGAGTGGTTGGAGAGGTATCATGAGAACCAAGAGTGGGAAGTGTAATAGAAGCCTAGAGAGTGGAGAGCTTAGAAGAGGAGTGGACGATCCACCGTGTCAAAGGTAGATGAGAGATCCAGGAGAATGACCAGGAAGTAGTGGCCTTCTGAATCAGCAGAAAGCAAGTCATTGGCCACTTAAGTGAGGGCAGTTTTACCCAGTAGAGTGATGAGTGCAAAATCCAGATTGCTGGGGATCTAACAGGGAATGAGAGTAAAGGGATTTTGTGAGATGGTTGTATACAAGATATTTGACAAGCTTGGAGACAAACAGAAGAGAAATGGGTGGGTAGTTTGAAAGCGAGTGTAATGCGATTGGGTCAAGAGGCCATGTGCTTACGTGAGGAAACATCATCCTCTGTCATGGGGCAAAAACACTTGTGTGTGTATGTAGGAGAGGTGACAGGGCTAAGCTGGTTGCGTGGAGGTGGCGGGTGGATATTTAATGTTTTGATCTTGTCCTTGAAGTGGATGGCGAGACCTTGGGCACAGAAGTTAGTGGAAGGCGTTTGTGTTGGTGGGTTTGAGAAGAGGTGTTTGGGGTCGTTGGGAAGATTAGAAATTAGGGAGAAAAAATATGATTGTTTGGCCAGGAAAAGAGCAGAGCTATAAGAATGGAAAATGAATTTGTAGTGTACAAAGTCTGCTGAGGAGTGGGATTTCCTCCAGTGCCCATCCACAGTGCATGAACACTTTTGGAAGTATCGCTTTTGTTTGTGTTGAATGCCAGGGTTGTAATGGGGCTCTGTGTCAGTGGTGAAGAGTTGCTGGTTCAGCCTTTTGTGAGAGTGTGGTTGTAGAGAGGAGCAGTTTGTTCAGGACAAGTAAGTGTAGAAATGGGGTTAAGAAGAGGTTGCTGGCATGTGGAGAATTTTCTGCATGCTCTTAATCATGGACATGGAGTTGTATTTGTGGGGTATGCTGAGGTTGCAGGTTAGGAGGTTGTGGTCAGAAAGAGGGAAGGTAACATTAGAGAAAGAGCAGGGGTTTATGAAGATCAGGTCACTGTGTATGGGAAAGCTGATCCACTGTGATAGACAAAAGGAGGTTGTTAAGGAGAAGAGTTTGAAGGCGTAGATGGTGTTAGGGTTATCTATATGGATGTTGAAGTCCCCCAGGATGAGACTGGAGATGTCAGAGGGAGCCAGAAAGCAAAGCGGTCAAGGAAGTGTGTAGCAGGTGATCTGTATAGAACTGCGACCTGCAAGGAGAGAATGAGAAGATATGAAATGTATGAGCTTCAAAGGTAGGAAAGGAGAGAGAGGGAACAGAGAGGATTAACTGAAATATGTAGTTATAGGACAACAGGATGCCTAGTCCACCTGCCATCTGTTACCGGGTCTAGCAGTGTAGGTGAATTGTAGGCCGTCATATGAAAATGCAGAAGTAGAAGCAGTGTCTGATGATGTACGCCTGGTTTCAGTGATGACAAGGAGGTTTATGGAGTGTGAGATGAAAAGAATGTGAACTGAAGTTAATTTATTGCACAAAAAGCGGGAGTTCCAGACACCAAACAAAATGGGGGTGCAGGGAGGTTAGGTGACATAGTAGAGTTATCAGGCTACAAATGTTTTGTGTGTGTGGGGGAGTTGCACTACAAGAGGGAATGGAAGGGGGGCCTGGATTAGGTGAGATGTCACCTATAGCAAGCAGAAGGAAGGTAAAGCAAAAATGTAAAGCAAAAGTGAATGTTTGCAGGTGCAGAAAGATATGAAGGAGATAGGAAATGGAGGAATGGAAACATTTGTGGAAGCAAAGAAGTGGTGAGGTAAGTAGCGAGTGTGCAGTGTGAATGGAGTTACAGTTAATGTGGACACAGGAGGAGGAGCTTTTGTTGCAGGCGAGAATGATAGATCTGCATTGAAGCAGTCCATCCTTTGTCCACCTTCTGTCCAACTCTCTGGCTAACTCTCATAAGGAGACTTAAAACCAAACAAGTCACACACACTGCAAGTCACACATTGCAGTCACACACTTATTCTCCTGTGATATTATATAGAGCGACTGGGACATGATCATGATCAGGTAATTAGCACATCAAGCTGGTTGCAATGCATGTGTGAGAATAAACAATCAGAGAGAAAGAGAGAGAGAAATGTACAGTCACAAAGAGATAAACACAATATTACCTGAAATGAGACAGCATAAAGTTACAATCCACAATTCAGCCAGGAATTACCCAAAGATATGATTCCAAAAGGACTATAACTATAACCATGAATATAAGCAAGTACAGATTAATAACTGAGGAAGCAGTCTCTGGCTAACTTTCAAAAGGAGTCATAAAACCAGGACTTTACACATGCACACACTGCAACAGTCACACACACACTGCTTGTCTTGAAATGTTATACATTGAGAAGATCTGAAAACCACGGTGTCTGTGTCAAAACACTGCAGTCAGAATTAAGTGAGATAGCTTCATCCTATTTCCCACTTTGTGAAACAGGGGAAATTGAGGAAACACATTTGCCAGGTGAAAAAGTCACAGAATGACCATCTCATCCACCATGAGAGCTAGAGGGCCCCAGGATCTGGCACAGAACTGCAGAACCTTGCATTTCTGCTGAGAGACTATTACGTCCACAGTTGAAATGACCTAGTTGGCGAGTAGAAAATGCTCTGACTGAACTTCTATTTGCCAGGATCTAGACTAGGAAAATCTGCCACAAATCTGTCTTCCCCTGTGATTTGAATGGTGGGGACAGCTTGTATGTTCGCCCACATGAGATCAGCTAAACCTTGGGCCTTGCAGCCATGCTTCTTATCCCTCCCTGCGAGATGATATATGCTGTCTCATTGTTAGACTGGATCTGCACCAGGGATCCCTGATGGGACTAAGAACAATGCCGCAGGGCTAGATGAATTGGTAGAGAGACTTTGGGTCATCTGAGAAACCAGTGTGGCACCCCAGCTCAATAGACTGGCATCCATCATGACTCTGATCCAATTTGGGATAACCAGTGGCCATCCCAGAGTGAGATGGGACCTGTGGAGCCAGCAACGAAGGTCTGCCTTTTTGGACAGAGACATGTGATGTGAGAGTTGATATTGCCATCTGGGCCAAGGCCTGAGAATTTCCAAAAGCAACTCCAGCATATGAAACTGAGTAAACAGGACCGCCTCCAGGGCAGAAACTAGGAAGCCTAGTGCTTTCATGAACTCCCCCAGCGTCTCAGACAATTGAAGTACAGCCTGAGCCACCTGATGAGACAAAAACAGAATCATGTCTTTTGGCAGAAACACATTTTCCAGAAGAGTGTTGAACCTCATACTGAGAAAGTGAAGGACCTGGGATTAAATCAGAGAGTATTTCTTGAAACTGAGAACCCAACCATTTTGCTCCAGAATAGAGCAATGCAGTCCGTACCACTCTGGCACTCAAAGGGTTAAGAAGGAACAGGTATCAAAGCCTCATATCTAGCATGAAAGAGACTGAGTCTTAAAACAGATTACTAAGCTTGAAGTTTCAAGGAACTCTGGACATGATAAAGCAACATAGAGGAAGTGGCTTCAAATCTATGTGGTGCCCTTCAGAAATTACCCACAACACCCACTGATCCACCACAGAAATGGCCCATGCACCATGGAAAAATCATAGATGTCTTCCTATTGTCTAAGGCGGACCAGACCTCAGGCGAGACATGCAGAAGTAGGCTTGTCAGCTTTGTGTTTCTGCACAGGCTTCTTGCCTGACCAGACATGCTTGGGTTTTGTGGTTGAACACACCTGGGTTGCCAAGGGAATGGAGGCTTTGGACGTATAACCATACTGGCAGGGGTAGCAAAAACCACAAGTCTTCTGTGGAAAAAAGAAATGCTTAGGAGTAACCCGGGGCAACAAAAGTGCTTTTGCCTCTGGTGGCATGACTGAAAATCTCCAATTATGGACCAAACAAGTGTTTGCCCACAAACAGGAGAGACACCAAAGACATCTTGGAAGACTGGTCAATTAAAAAAAATCTTAAGTTACAAAGTGCAAGGCAAGAGATTGGGGATCTACCACAGCAGGGGTAGCCCACTCTGCTAAAGCCTCAGCATAAAAATGGAACAGGAGACAGATATGCCAAGGAAGTGATAGCCTTCTGTCAAGCGTCCTCCATATTTTTTCTAAGAATGGTAAGAAGGAGAAATGTCAACCTCCTTTTTGTGCTTCTTGAAAATATCAAAAGAGGAACAAGTGCTTGAGTTCTCTGAAACCCAGAAGAAGAACCAGGCTCTTCCTCGTAAGAGTCCCCAACAGAGAACGATGAATCCAGGTTGTCCGCATCGGTTTCCCATTCCTTAACAGAGGATAAAAGTTAGCAAAATGTCACTGCCACAAGAGGACTGTGTTCAAAATAAAGAAAAAGTCGAAGATAACCAAGTTACCAAGTAAAGAGAGAAGGAATATCTTGCCATAGAGGCAGTGCAAAGGTTAAAGGAAAATCTCTGTATAGCAACAGTAGGGAAAAAAAATAGGAACATAGAAACATCTCCAATGCTGCCCAGCAACCCCAGAGAAGAGAGTGCTAGTCTGGCTTCAGATCCAAAGAGAGAAATGTGGCTGCCAGACAAGGAAACAGGGACATACTTACAGGACCTTTGCACCCTGATGGGAAATAATGCACTCTGTTCAATCTCCTATACAACAAGCAAGAAAGCTGCTCAGAGAAAGACGTAAGATATAATAAAAGCCATCCTTCACCAGACCCAGGTTCCTAAAGTCTGTGCTCTGGTTCAAACTATCAGTGGTGGCCAGAAATAGGAGAACATGTAATAGGCCACATGCCTGTCAGTAAAATAAAAAAAAGGCTAAGAAAGAATTCTTGCCTTGGATCCAGAATGAGCAAAGTGACTTTAAAAACTGAGCACGACAATGTGAGGGTAAAGTGGATAAGGAGGAAGTCTCTGCCTCAGAGAGCTCTTTTGATCAACTGCTCTGCCCACCTAGAGCAGTGAACTTTTTTTATATAATACTTTTATGGAAAATATGTTTATTTTTGTTATTCTGATTGTTAGACCTAAAAATAACTGTATATTGTACCCTTCATTATTCCACGACAAATGACACATAAAATATTAGATGTGCCATAAAAATTCCAAGTTACGTTAGGGTACCCTGAGCAAAAGAAAGCTGACAACCACATAGCTAGAAGAAGATCTCTTTGTGGTTCCAGGAAATTCTGACTATTTCTGGCCCAGGAGTCCTTAGCAGGCGGCAGATGGTAGGAGCTGGATGTCATTTTGGATAAGACTGTTTCAGAAGACTGGGTGCTTCAAATTATTATTGACTATACAATGGAATTTTTTTTCACCTACCCACTACCAGTCAATCCATACAGACCTATGTCCCTTCTCAACACTGATTATAAACTTCTAAACAAAATCACGGCAAACAGACTGAATAACATCCTGCCCTCCATAACATCTCCCGAACACACAGGATTCTCACTAGAATGGCACTCGGTAACTAACATTGCACTGCAATAGCTGTCATTCTGAAAGCTAGGAACTCCTCTGATGATCTGCTGTTATTTATCACTAAACCACACACATCCTTCTCAGCTATCTTTAACACTCTACAAGCTTTTTGGCAGTATATTAATTTTCAGTCAGTTTAGAGAAATCTGTAACCTTATGGCTTACAGACCCACCTGCCCTCGCAGAACAGATCCTCTGCCAATTTGAACTTTTTCGGACCACAATTAAATACCTGAGCATCTACCTATCGCAACATCTACCTACTGACTCCCCCTACTAATAGCACAGATCTTTCAAGACCTTAAACATTGGCAGCGCCTACCACTATCCTTTATAGGTAGAATACATCTGATAAAAATGGTACTATTTCCACACCTGCTATACAAGCTTCAAATACTACCGGTCATTTTCACAGCCTCAGACCTAAAACTCTTTAACATTTCTAACCTTTAAATGGAGTCAAAAGAGACCTAAACTAAGCCTCTTCAAATTACACCAACCCTAATCAAGCTTTCCTAATCTCCTCCTATACAACATAGCTAGCTTACACACGTTTGCACTGGCGTCTCCCAGAATTCTGTATACACAACCCCTTAATCTATAGTACAATTTGGGCCTGGCAAAAGCTCACTGCGTTTTCTCCCACAACAAGAACATTTCACAGTTTCTACCTCTGACTGGAAACGTAGACTTCCAGGGGTGTCCCCAGATCACTGATTTACAATATGGGCGAGTAGGGGAATAGAATATATTGGCCATCTCATCAACCCCAACACTGAAAGTATCTACCTTCTCACTAACAGACACCTGTTCTCTTACCTTCAGGTAAAACATTATGCCCAATCGCTTTTTTCCCCATTCCTCTGCCAACACTTTTAACTTGCTCTTTAAATGCGCATTAAAACAGCTAAACATACAAACTCTGTTTACCTACTACTGACTATGCTATAACTCTGACTGATCCAAGTAAATGGATTGCTGATATCCCAACTATATCGATGGATGATATCATGCTGAGTTTCCACAGAAGACTGTGTTGTACTCCTGCTGCATTCTTCCACAAAGTCACCAACAGGCTGCTCCACAGATTATATGCCACCCCCACACTAGCTCACACCACTGGACTGGCATCACTCCCCCACCCCCATTGCCTCAGATGCAACCACTCTCAGGTCAAATTTCTGCATTTTCTCTGGATTTCACAGTTATCTTTTACGAGTTAATATTTCTGTTTCTGATGAGGCTGAAAGGCAACTGTTAGAATGACCCTTGAGTTGCAAGAAGTGTCGGATGCACTGTCATCTTTCCTAGAGGGAGGATTCCTGGGGTCGGGTGGCCTGCCCTTGGAGGCTATAGATCCTCTTCTTTATAAAACATATTTATATCCCTTTGAGCAGGGGAGTCTCCCAGACACCTTTAATGAAGCTCTTATTGTGCGCATGCCTAAACCCTGGAAGGATTTGGAACTTTCTGGCTGATATAGACCTACCTCCCTTTTGAATATGGACACAAAGATTTTGGCGTATATTCTATCTATTAGGTTTAGTGGAGTTAAGGTGATCCAACCGAATTACTCATAGTTTATGCTGGACAAATGTAGGTGCCTTCATAAGACCTTGTAAATTCTTCACAATAACACTGGATCTAGAATGGTGGTGTCTTTAGACATGGCTCGTGCTTTTGATTCTGTTGAGTGGCCAAATACACAATTTAAGAACTACATATATTTTGGGACTTTATATGATTATTGCTGTTGATAATATTGACTTGTATACACAGATCACATTATGTGTTGCATTTCTATTATTTTTTCACGAACATATGTCACATCCACTTCACTGAGAGAGATAAGAGTGGACATATCCATTTCTAAGACTTGCTCCTTTACTGTGAGTAAGATCTTTTAAGCCATAATATTGATATTTCACTAATGTATTTTAATGTGTTTTGTGTAACACTGATTCATATTATATTGCTTTAGTGCTCACCTACATTGTATTTTTTATATTAGTTATTTACTTTCTCCAAGTGCTGAGAATTTTGTGCTATTTTGTATATATATTTGTGTGATCTAGAGAGTGGAGAATCCTGGTCTGAGCTGCTTGGAGTTGGTATTATACAGGTTAACTAGTGTAAAAGATAAGCTGACCAAATGCACCATTTTAAAAGGGACAGTACCGTTTTTTTCATATTTATAGACTGTCCCGTCTTTTTAATATAAATGTCAATTTTGTCCCATTTTTTAACATAACTTATATGTAGTATTTAATTTTTTGTAAAAAAACTGAACACGGCTTGTTTATTTCTGATAAAATAAAGTAAATCCGAACTTCTTTTGGTCACACTAGTGGTTTTACCTCATACATTGATTACCATAGAGTCCTATGACTCAAGTGACTCATAACTGTCTAAGACTCTCAAATCTATGGTAAATTACCATTGATTCTCTTAGACAGTGATATGACGATGAATCATAACACTCTATGGTAATCAATGCATACAGGAAACATAGTAAACCACTAATGTGAGTGATGAAGAGAGGAAGTTCTGATTTACTTCAGGGGAAGGCTTTTTGGCCAGAGAAAGAGAACACCGCTAGTATGAGACGGAGCAAAAGCGTTCTCGCTGCTTGCAGCTTACTACAATCAGACTTGGAGCGACGGAGTCTCACTGTCCGTCTGTCCCACACCCCTTCCCATTTTTGTCTCAAGGCAATATGGTCAGCCTAGTAAAAGCCCATGTACACGGGCCAAGGTCTGGGTAATATTAACCCTTTGAGTGCCAGAGGGGTACGCAATGCATTGCTTTGCAATATTTTGCGTACCACTCTGGCACATAAAGGGTTAAGAGGGCACTATCTCACTGCTCCACGCGATGCAGTCATGTGTCGCCGCACTCACGCGATGCAATCATGTGCAGTAGAGACTGCCCGAACGCAGACAGTCTTTACTGCGCATGAATGCATCAGGACAAACACAACTGGCCTTATCCTATATAATAATTCGCTAATTCGTATGTAACGCACGACATGCACAGTAGACGCTGCTGCGCGTGCTGCAGTCATGCGCAGTAGAGACTGCCCGCGCCGTGGCTGATACAGAGCTGGGCGCGGGCAGACTCCACTGCGCGTGACTGCTCCGCGACCAGGTGACAGTGGCACTGTGGCCCATGTAACGGGCTGTTCAACTAGTATACAATATAAAAGGATTGCTATTTATCTTCTAATGCCACCATTTTTGTTATGTTAAATGTAAAAGAATTACCTATTTTGAGAATATCACACACTTTATATCAAAAACATTTTGGCTGTTGTGGCAGTTTCTATTATTTTTTAAAAGCACTAAATACTAAATATGTGCATTTTTAACTATATCCATAGTCTGCACTGACACCTAAATAAGGTGCACAAGTATTTTCATCTTTATGAACTAAAAATGTACATTCCATTAGTTACATGGTAAAAATACAAAAAAAAAACCTCAATAACTATACAAAATCATATATTTCCTGAAATTAAACAAATTTACGGATCAGAAAATGGTTGCATTTTTTTTACCTAAATGACATACATAGGCAAATTGTACTGTGCATAGTTTGAAGTTGTTTTTACCCCATAAAATCAAAATATCCCATCTGGTTTGATGCAGATAACTCACTGCATTAAATTAAAGGTCACTGTCTTTCTACCCCTAGCCCAGAGTACACAAATGTTTGCAGAATGTGGAGCAGAATGAAAATAAGCATTTTGTTTTACGTTTCCACCATTTTAAATATACAGAAATGTTTAAAAATGATGGAATTTCCTACTGTATACATTAGCTAATCCTCTTCCAAGAAAAATGGCACCGCACTGGTATGTGTTTACATGCTGTGCCAGAATTATAAACTCCACCTGTTTTATTTTAGTGATTGGCGATATGAAGGAAAGTATGTAAGGCATATTATTCTTCAAAGCAGCTATTCACCCACATAAAATGAGGATTTGTATGCCTTTCTACTACTAGCTTGGTGTGCAGATATATTTCCATAAGTTGTCCTTATAGGAAAAAAATGTTTTTCCCCTAAGATCCACAATTTTAAAAGACACTAAAACCTTTGAAAACCATGACATTTTCCTTCTGTATTCAGTATCTGCTACCAGCCAGAGAAAAGTGGTACCCAATTTTTATGAGCTGACATAGTGTATGGGTACCTGGAGCACTGATCAACACCTGCCACTTTTTATTTGTGAAATTACCTGCCTACAGTAAAATGGTCATAACCATTACAGATATGAAGAAAAGATAAGAAAGGCATATAATTTTGGAAAGTATGCATTCACCCACATCAGCCCTAGACTGGTGTGCACAAATGCTTTCAGAAGTTGGTGCTATAGAAAAATAGCTATTTTTAATTTTTACCACTTCAAATATACATATATCTTTGAAAAACATAGGCGCTACCTTCAGATTCTCACAGACCCTTATAAAGGCAAGCACAGCTTTTTTGTGTCACATTCTATAAATGCCATTGAGGCTGATGTACTAAGAAAGCAGTGCAATCCTGGTGTAAATGCACCGGAGGGAATAAATAAAAATACCCCAAATTTAAATGGGGAATAGTCCCTTGAATGCTAGAGGTCTCCAACGGAATGTATTGGACTCCTGTCCTGGGTGTGTTTATAAGTTGCTTATGGTGCAATTTGTTTGCCCCAGACTTGCACCACTTTTGGTTACTACAGGATCTTTCATCCTTACAAAACAAACCAGGCCTTATTCATCAAGCTAAAAACAAGCAATTCTGAGGCAAACCATCTGCACCATGGGGGAGTGAAAATTCTGCAAATTCCTAATGATTGGTTAAAAGCCACATTTCAATCAATTGGACATTTTATTTATTCACTATGATGCAGTTAGTGGCTCAACCTTGTTCTTTTGTCTCTAAGTAACCTAAGCCTATGAGTGGGGTGTTGGGAGGATGGGCACCTGTATGTTGTGAGTGAGATCTGTTGGGGAAGGTTGTCACCTGTGTTTTCGGGGACAGGGGAAACCTGCAGAGGTTTAGAATAATGTATATGTTTGTAAATGAGGACAGGGAAGGGAGTGCTTGTCATGTTTCTCTGTTTTCCATATCTTACTGGAATCTGGTTCCAGCTTTCTGGTCTCACTCTTGGTTCTTTCCCCGCCCAGTCTCTCTACACTTTATCTAGCACCGGCACCTTGCGCACGATCTAAGCGTTCTTGCAGTGATATTGTATCCAGTCTTGATCTAGCGATTTCCTGTGTTCCAGACCCCGCTATTCCTGACTAACCCTTTGCCTGCTGATTTGACTCTTGTATACCTCCTCTGCTTCGACCCCTGGCTTGCTCCTTAGACCATTCTCTCACCTGCTCCTTGGTACTGTGTTTGTCCGACCGGCTATCAATTCCGCTTGCTCCTTAGACCATTCTCTCGACCTGCTCCTCGGTACTGTGTTTGTCTGACCGGCTATCGACTCCGCTTGCGCGACTATTCTCAAAACGCCCTTGTATTTCTCCTTGTTGTCGACTCCCCGTTGCAGACTCCCAGTTGCAGACTTCCAGTGCATCCAGGCTTTGACTCTCTGTAATCGACTCCGGTGGCCTCCTAGTCGAAGATTCCTGTGCTAGTTCCAGAGTTGCAACCGAGACGTTTGTCTACTTCTGTTCCAGTTCTCAGAGAGTAGTAGTCTGTGTCTAGAGGTGCTATCCTGCCATCAGGCTTCGCGGCCTGCACTTTTAACTCTGGCCTTGGCCGAAGCAAGGCATCTCTAGAGTAGCCCACGATCCCCAGCTATGCTCTCTACCCAGCGCTCTCTAGCATCTCGCTCTCTGAGGCCTACCTAGCAATAGAGTTAGTTTTGTCTTGTGTTGCTCTGTATCTTTTATATCAATAGCTGCTTGTCACCTCTTGGCAGAACCCTATTCCTGTTCAAGTTAATCATGCAGCTTACAAGGGCGTTTCCAGATCTGAAATAGTTACATTTAGATCGCGCCATGATTACTGATCCCGCACAGATGTCCACAGTCGTTGTTCAACAAGGGGCCAGACTTGAACAACACTCTGTGCAAATCCAACAAATTGACTCCAAACTGGATTCCATAGCCAATATGCTCCAGCACAGAAGTTCTCAACCTGTGCCCCCAGTGGCAACTAACAGGCCAGGACTTAGGAATTCCCCTGCTAGAACCCAAGTGTGTTGACCAGAGGCTCATTCATATTGATTAACTCACCTGTGCTCTTACAAGGAAATTCTCAAATCCTGGCCTGTTAGTAGCCATTGAGGGTACAGGTTCAGAACCACTGCTCCAGCATATGCAACAATGCTTCGGGGGTTCTGCTACAACCCAAAGTGGTACTGGATCTTCCCCTAAAGTTGCAGTTCCCACTCCTGGGTTGTTGCCGCCAGATTACCGTTACCTGATCCCTACGATGGATCACCTACTGAACTCCTTCGCTTTTTGAACCAATGTTTCATGTACTTCAGAAGTCAAGCTGAGGCTTAAGCCCATGATCAGACCCACATCACCTTTATCATCTCCTTGCTATGAGGGTCTGCCCTAGCATCGGTCTCCCCTCTTCTTGACCACCAATCTTCCCTTCTGTTGGATTTTATCCCTCTCAGCCTTCAAGTCCGCTTTTTTAGATTGTCAACACGGCTCTAGAGCCCTTATGCAATATGCAGTAGAGTCCCGGACATGGGCCTATGATACTGAGTGGGGCGATTCCGCACTTAAGTCTGCCTTTTAGGAAGGGGTTGTCGGAGCGCCTTAAAGATGAGTTAACCACTCGCCCTATTCCGGCCTCTCTTGAAGATTTTATTGCCCTATGTGCAACATTAGAACATAGAATTCAAAAGCATCAGTCCGAACGTGAGAAGGACCGTCACCGGCATCCTGCTCCTAAAGTTCAGGTACACTTACCACCTAAATTCCAGACGCCAGTCAATTCTTCTGAACCTGCAGGAGAACCCATGGAGGCGGGTCGCGTCTTTCATCTGTCTGATGAGGAGAAGGTCAGGAGGAGTACTCTATGGTTGTGCCTGTATTGTGCACAATCTGGATACATGGCCCGCTCCTATCCCAACAAGCCGGGAAACGCGCAGACTTAGGGTCAGGGTCCAAGGAGGGACTCACCCTAAGTCTTTCATCGGTTTCCTCGAAAAATGACAGCAAATTAGTTATTCCAGTATCCCTTCTTTATGGATCAAAGACAATATCAGCATCTGCCTTCATTGATTCTGGGGCGGCCACTCTTTTTATGGACTCTGCCTTTGCACTACATAATGATATCCCTTCTGTTAGGAAAGAGACTCCTACATGTATCGTCGCCGTTGATGGCTCCCCTTTGGGTCTAGGGTTCATTACCCATACCACCATTCCCATTATTTTAGATATTGAGAGTTCACATACTGAGGTCCTAACATTTGACCTTATATCCTGTCACACGAACCCAGAGAAATAATCCGGTAATCAATTGGACTACCGCTTCTCTTCATTTTGCGTCTCATGTTGACGCTATCTCTCAGATGAATTTGTCTGCATTGGATGTGGTTAACCCTGCTAAGCCTGCTATTCCTGAAGTGGATAAGGCATTCTCTAATGTCTTCTGCAAGGTGAGGGCTGAAACACTGCATTCACATCGGTCCTACGACTGTGCTATAGACCTTCTTTCTTGTTCCACACCACCTCGGGACAGGTTGTATCCTCTGTCCTTGCCAGAGACTAAGCCTCTTGAGGAATATATCCAAGAAAACCTGGCTCGGGGCTTTATCCGCCCATCAAAATCCCCTGCAGGAGCAGGGATATTTTTTGTCAAGAAAAAAGATGGGGGTCTTCGCCCCTGCCTAGATTACAGGGGTCTGAACTCCATCACATGTTCTTTTCCACATTTAATTTTATTTCCTACATTCCTGGCACAAAGAACATCAAGGCGGATGCTCTCTCTCGCCAACATGAGACAGCTTGTTCCCGTCTACCTGTTTTGGAACCCATCGTTCCACCTGCTCGCATCGTGTCTCCATTATCAACAACTCTACTTACCTCACTCAAGGAGGCTCAGTCTACCTGTCCTTCCGGAATCTGCTTACCTCCCAAAGTCTATTTTATACCTGAGACATTTCATCTAGATATATTACACTGGGGGCATTGCTCTGTGACTGCTGGCCATCCTGGTATCCTTCGCACTCAGAATCTCGTTGCCAGATACATTTGGTGGCCTGAGCTGAAGTCCAATGTGGTATCCTTTGCAACCTCCTGTCCAGTCTGTGCACGGATGAAGATACCTGTAAGCGTTCCGCTTACCTGTTCTAGAGCCGGCCGTGGATACCTGGTCAGCGGCTGGTCTCTAGTGTGGATCTCGCAGGGTTGCCGCGTTCTGCCTTGCTGGGAGAACTGGTGCGCCCTGGTACTCATATGGGCGACCAGTCTCCTTACTTCTCCCCCTAGCGGCTCCTACCGCATCTAAGAGTCGGGCGCACGTCCCAGGGATTCCCTGGTAACGTCGTGATCCAGCTCTTTTAAAGGCACAGTACCCTTTTGTGCTCCACCTCTCAGAGGTGGAGCAATCAGTATTTAAACTGCCTGGACACCACTTCAGTTGCCCTTTCATGGTGTTCCAGTGCAGTTGTTGTTTGGGCTCTTTGTATTACCTGGCTTGTCTGACTAACCAATCTGATGCTGACCTGTGGCTCTGTCTGACTACCCACTCCATGTATGACCCTAGTCTTGTCCGACAACCAATCTGGTGCAGACCTGCGGCTCTGGCTGACTATTCGCTCCGTGTTTGACCCACCTTGTCTGACCATCCCATCTGGTGCTGTCCTGTGGCTCTGTCCGGCTTGTCCTTTGAGTAGCTCCTCTCCCGTGGACACCCATCTGGAGCAGACCTGAAGCCCTTTAGACTATCATCTGTACTGACTGCAGGCGTGAGTCAGTTATCCTTTCCTGCTAGACTGACTTCATGCGTGAGTTGGATATCCTTTCCTGCTAGACTGATTGCAGGTGTGAGTCAGTACCTACTTATGTTCCTGGTCGAAGTTAACCTGTTCCAGTTCGTGTTCTACAGAAGATCATCACTGGTTGATCTGATTCCTGTTCCATTCCAAGTTCCAGCAGAGACTACCAGTGGCTTCGGCCTAGTCTCAGCAGTGAGGTCAATCCTAGGCAACCTACTATTCCTGTTAGTAGTGCTAGGTTATCTGTTGATCTACTGCCTATTCCTATTTGTCCACTGTTATACCTTATTCTGTGTCTTGAATAAAGGTTGTTTTATACTATAAGTTCTGACTCCTGAGTTATCTGGGTTTCCGTGACAGTATGAAAGGGCCATGTCGACGGACAGTACTGGTAATCCTTCTGTCCAGCAGATCCTAGCCAGGCTGGAGGCTCAGGAGAAACATATTGATCAGATAACTATGGCATTTCAGACGTTGTTGAACCAAACTGCACACCTTGACCGTCCTGTCAGACAACCGGTGGCCTCCGCTGTTAACCCAGCACCGGTAGTGCAAGTAGTGCAAGGGCTTTTCCAATAAAGCTCAGCTTCCTGAGCGTTATGGGGGAGACCCAGCGCTGTGTCGTGGGTTCCTAAACGAACTGGGCATTTATATGGAGATGGTACCGCAAGCATTCCCCAATGAGTGCAGGAAAGTCCGATTGTTGGTCTCACTATTGTCTGGCAAGGCCCTGGCATGGGCCAATCCACTTTGGGAGAAAGATAAGCCCATCATTCATGATTTCTCAGAGTCTGTGTCCGCATTTAAACGGATGTTTGATGTACCCGTCCGCTCGGTCTCTGCTGTGTAACAGTTAATGTCTATCCACCAGGACAATCGTACGGTGGCCGAGTATGCGATTGAGTTTCACGCACTGGCAGCGGAGGTGGGCTGGAATGATGAGGCATTGATGGCCGCCTTCTCGCAGGGGCTAAGTGAGGTCATTAAAGATGAGGTTGCAGCTAGAGAGCTGACTTCCAACTTAGGCCAACTGATATTTTTTATTTTGATTGACACCCGCATCAGAGGGAGACCCTCATTTAAGGAGCATCTGCGGAGACCTTCTGAACGTTTAGCACCAGATTTCAGTAGCCTGCCCATTCCTCCCTTGCCTCTCATGCCTCCTGGGACCGATGTAGAAGGGGGGGAGCCCATGCAGTTGGGATTTACCTGGCTTTCAGCTCAAGAAAGAGCTTTCCACAGAAGGAATGGGCTTTTGCTTATATTGCAGTAAATCTGGACACTTGTTGCTCATTCGTTCCATACGTCCGGGAAACTGGCGCACCTAGAGTCACGTAAGGGAAAAAACTCTAGGTGAGGTGTCTCAGTCCCAAGGAGATTTCCAGGAGAAGCCTACTCTGGAAGTTATCCTATCTTGGGCCAACTTCTCAGTAATTACTCCGGCATTAATCAATTCAGGGGCAGCGGGGTATTTTATTGATGCTGGTTTTATGCAAAAACACGCTATTCCTTTACTGCCACGGGCATCTCCATTGACAATTGAGGCTATTGACGGTAGACCACTACAACCGCCTCTGGTTACTCATGAGACCATATGACCTGAGACTGGTCACTCCAGTTCCAGGTCATAAACGCTCTACACTATGCGGTCATTCTGGGGTTCCCGTGGCTCCAAAAACATACCCCCAGGTTGGACTGGCGTAGTGGCGACATTTTGTCATGGTCTCCGTATTGTACAGAGTCGTGTTTGACTTGTCCTGTCAGAATATTGGGCATGGCTTCCTCCAACTTGCCTGAGGAGTATCACTCTTTCCGTGATGTATTCAATAAGTTACAGGGCACGACCTTACCTCCTCATAGGTCATACGATTGCTCGATTGACTTGGTGCCAGGGGCTATTCCCCCTAAGGGTCGTGTATGCTCTCTTTCTATGGCAGAGAATCAGGCTATGGATACGTGTCTGATGCTCTCTCCGGAGGGATTATTCAGAAATCCACCTCCCCGGCAGGGTCAGGGTTCTTCTTTGTAAAGAAGAAGGATGGCGAATTAAGGCAGTGTATTGATTTTTGAGGGCTGAACAAACTCATGGTCAAGAACGCATACCCAATACCTCTGATCACTGACTTATTTGACTGGTTGCGAGGTTCAACAGTCTTTACCAAGCTCGACCTTCGCGCAGCTTATAATCTGGTGCGAATCCATAAGGGCGATGAATGGAAGACAGCGTTTAACAACAGGAGCAGGCATTACGAATACCTAGTAATGCCCTTTGGTCTTTGCAATGCTCCCACTGTCTTCCAGGAGTTCATTAACAATGTGTTAAAGGACCTTTTGATGAGTTGTGTAGTTGTCTACCTAGTTGACATCCTCATCCACTCCCAGAATCTGGAACAACACCGTACTGATGTTGCAAAGGTGTTTTCACTTTTAAGGACCAACAATCTTTTCTGCAAGGTAGAGAAATGTGAGTTTCACCACAGGGATGAGATCTATACAGTACCTTTAGAAATAACCCACAAACCCCACTGGTAACATAGTAACATAGTAATTTAGGTTGAAAAATGACTTGCGTCCATCTAGTTCAACCTTTTCCTATTTACCATCGTTGATCCAAAAGAAGGCAAAAAAACCCTCAATTAGCAATTTAAAATTCTGCCTTGAATGGGGGGAAAAAAATTCCTTCTAGATTCCAAATGGCAATCAGATTCCTCCCTGGATCAACAAGCCCCAACTAAATATTCATCCCAATACTAATGTACATAGCCCTCTATGTTATGCTCTTTTAAATAAGTATCCAGGCCCCTTTTAAAGGCATCTAATGTTTTCGATAGCACCACCTCCTCAGGCAGTGAATTCCATATCTTTATTGTCCTTACTGTAAAGAAACCCTTCCGCTGTTGTAGATTAAATCTCCTTTCCTCAATTCTAAGCGGGTGGCCTCTTGTCCTGTGTACAGTTCTGTTAATGAACAGGTCTTTGGAGAGCCCTTTGTGTGGTCCCTGAATATATTTATATAATGTTATCGTATCCCCTCTAAGACGCCGTTTCTCTAGTGTGTACAAGTTTAACTTTTCTAGCCTTTCTTCATAACTAAAGCTTTCCATTCCCCTTACTAGTTTTGTAGCCCTCCTCTGCGCTTTCTCTAGTTCCATAATATCCTTTTTCAGAAAGGGCGCACAGAATTGAACAGCATATTCTAAGTGGGGTCTTACCATGGACCTGTAAAGAGGCATAATCTTCCTCCCTTGAGTCAATACCCCTTTTAATACATGCCAATATCTTATTGGCCTTTGCAGCTGCCAGTTGGCACTGCATGCTACTGCTAAGTCTATTGTCTACCATTACTCCCAAATCCTTTTCATTGGTAGATTTCCCCAGAGAAACACCATTTAAACTATATGTTGCATTTTTATTATTATACCCAAAATGCATAACTTTACACTTGTCTATACTGAATCTCATTTGCCACTTGCCTGCCCAGTTACTCAATTTGTCCAAATCCTCTTGTAATGAAGACACATCCAGTTGAGACTTTATTACCTTACTTAATTTTGTGTCATTGGCAAACACTGATACATGGCTCCCTATGCCCTCTGGGAGGTCATTAATAAACAAATTAAAAAGAAGAGGACCCAGAACAGATCCCTGAAGCACTCCACTTATCACGTTCATCCAACTGGAGAACTTGCCATTTACTACCACTCTTTGCATTCTTTCAGCCAATTTCCAATCCACACACAAACATTTTCCCCTAGGCCTATTTCATTCAATTTGTACAGTAACCTCTTGTGTGGAACTGTATCAAATGCCTTGGCAAAGTCTAAATAGATCACATCAACCGCCGCTCCCGCATCTATATTATTACTCACTTTTTCATAAAATGCGATCAAGTTCGTTTGACAAGACCTGTCTTTCACAAAGCCATGTTGGCTATTGCTAATGATATTCCTGTTCCAGCAGAATTCTTGAGTATATTCCCTTAGCAACCTTTCAAACAGCTTCCCTACCCCAGATGTCAAGCTTACAGGTCTGTAATTTCCTGGCTGTGACTTTGATCCCTTTTTAAATATGGGCACCACATCTGCTTTACGCCAATCCATGGGTACCATACCTGAAATAAAAGAATCCCTGAAAATCAAATATAAATGTCTGGCCAGGGTCTGGCTTAGCTCTTTAAGTACCCGTGGGTGTATACCATCTGGCCCCGGAGCTTTGTCTACCTTAACACCATTCAAATGTTTTAACACTTTTTCTTGTGTTAGCCAGTCCCATGCTTGCTGTAACTGTTCTGTAAAAATAGTCTGCAGATTCTTGCCCATTGGGTCTTCCTTGGTAAAAACAGAAGAAAAGAAATTATTTAAAATATCTGCCTTCTCTCTGTCCCCCTTGACCATCTCACCTGTTTCAGATAACAAGGACCCAACATTATCAGACTTTAATTTTTTGCCATTAATGTATTTAAAGAATTTCTTTGGGTTGCTCTTGCTCTCCTTAGCAATATTTTTTTCATTCTCCAGTTTTCCCTATTTGAGAAGCCTTTTCTATTTGCATTAATAGCTTTGATTCCTCAAGGGCACCAATGTTTGGTGGTTTATAACAAATACCCACTAATATTTTTTGGGCAGTTTTACCCCCAGTGACTATTTCAACCCACAGGGATTCCACATGTTCACTACTGTCATCACATACATCTTCCCGCAATTGAGGCAATAATGCTGGTTTGACATACAGGCAGACCCCACCACCTCTTTTGTTTGACCTATCTTTTCTAAACAACATGTAGCCCTCCAAATTGATTGACCAATCATGTGTGTCATCCCACCATGTTTCTGTTATGCCTATCAAGTCATAGTTTTCAATTTCAGCTACCAGCTCCAGTTCCCCTATTTTACCAGTTAAAGTTCTGGCATTTGCAAGCATACAATTTATGCCACTGCCATGTTTCATTTGTGAAATAATTTTGATGTGGTTTATAGGCTTCTCCCTATCATCTGTACTAACCCCGCCCCCAGATCCTCCCACCTGGTTATTAACTACATCGCCCTCCCTTTCTATACTATCTATCCCAGTATTTATTGGTCCCTCCCCCCCCCTTCCTAGTTTAAAATCTCCTCCAGCTGTTTAGTCACCCTCTCCCCAAGCACTTGAGACCCCTTTGCATTCAGGTGCAATCCATCCCTGCTATACAGATTGTACCCCAAAGCAAAATCAGCCCAGTGCTCTGTAACAGAAGACTCCCACGCATCTTGAAAAAAGACAGACGGACCAGAAATTAGGCTTCTGAACAGACTTCTTCTCCTGGCAAGCCTGTTTGGGCTTTGGGGTTGGATGGAATTGAAGGGCCTGAGGAGGTTGAACCCTATATGCCCCAAACTGGCAGGGAAACATACACCAATGGATTTGCTAGGAAAAAAGGCTATCGTTACAGCAAGCTCTGTTTATCATTCATACTGAGCTTACAAGCTCAGTATAATGATAAACGGAGCTTGCTGTAAAAATAGATGTGATTCACACCACTACGAAGGCAAGCATGAACGCATTCCCTGAGACAGCTGGGAGGGTGGTTGGAGGAGAATTACAGCACTGGGAAGTCCTGCAGAGCTGTGCCGAAGATTAAGTGTAATTCAGAATACGGAAGTACCAATAATGAAATGTGTATAACTTAGGAAGTAAGTTTAAAAAGAAAACAAAAAAAAATAAAAACATGGCTACAAGTCTTTTAGATGTGCAAGTTCCCCTTTAAAGTCTCTCAACATTTGAACATTAGATTTGAACATTAAACCACATAGAATGTTTCATTGGCATAAGGTACCAACTGGGGTGATTTTCTTAAAATAAAATAAAAAAATTCACTGATAAAAGGTACCACACCGCCTGTGTCATTGCAATTTCAATGTTCAGCAGCGCAGTTTCATTGGCAACTCATATCACAATGTTAAAGGGGCAGTACAGGGTCCCTAAAAGATTATTTTAAATACTTAGCTGTGCCCCCAGAACCATGGGAACCAAGTTCCCACAGCTCAAAACCCGAAAGTGTTCTTCCTGTTTCCCTTGCACATCAATGCCTCACTTTCCACTCATGGGCACTAAGGGGTGACAAAATGGAAGTGACTTCTCCAGTGATATCACTTCTCCAATGTCTATGTTACTCTATGGAGCCTATACACTAAGATAAAACATGAGGGTTGGTACCGTGTTAGCCGTAGAAATACAGAAGGCAAAAATAGTCAATTTGGTACCCTTATTGGCTATCTAAGCAGATTGAAGATACAAGTTTTCAAGACCTATCAGGTCTCTTCCTCAAGCATGTTGTGCAGCTAAATATGAAAACATCTCTCTATATGTGTCTGTCCAGGGTAGGATTATTTCCTGGTTTTAGAGTCCTTTTTGTAGGTGCATTGATGTTGTGCTGTGGTGTTTGTGTCACCATTATCCATTTTCTCAAGGAAGAATTCCTTGAGTCCGAGCTTTCTGAGTGTTACTTTGTCCACAGGTTTAGTAGGACAAAATGACATGACTTTGAAAAGTACAGATACATCCATTCTGCTTGGTTTGTGTATGGAAAGGTTCACAATGAGGTTCTGTTCCGGTACAGTTACAGATTCTGCAGGGAAGCCTGCTTTTTATCGCAAAGGCCTGGACAGGGATAGGGAATTTCTGTCACATTATTACATTATGGATTGGCCTTTAAGACAGAATCTCACTGGAAATACCTTTGACACTTAAATTTACATCACACTCCTTTACCACTGACTGATAAAAGAATCTGGGTCTGGAATGAGCTGATCTTATCTGTTTTACATTGTAAACAATGCAATGTGTACTTATATATAAGAGAGATTTCTTCATATTTATCTGTATAACATGTCTGAGGAAGAGACCCGAGAGGTCTTGAAAAGTTGCATCCTAAATCTGGTTAGCAAATAAAGTTATCAACTTGACTATATTTGCCTCTTGTATACTCCACGACGTGTCCAATTTGAGAAATCGTAGTTCATGGGCTGCACAAAATAACGCAGAAATTACAGAAGAGATATCATCTTCATTTTATCACTCCTTAATGCATCACTCCCATGTTATATTGCTCTCTTCTCTGCATAAACCCTTGTGGATTCTCCAAAACAGGACTGTTATAAAGTTCAGCAGAGAGATCAATCCCCGCATGAGAGCCAAGTAAAGCGCTGATGCCCCCACCCTTGCATATCTATGTGATATGAAAGGAACTCGGAAAAAACCTGAGGAGTTGTGAGCTATGGTAACTGTTCAGATAACTCTGGAGACACAAATAAACATTAAAAAGATTTTACCGACCCCCTCATACTGTCACTTTTAGGAAACACACTACTCATTGTAACCACCTATAAAAGCCTTACAATTGGAGTCAAACTATAGGGCAATATTTGACTGCAGGTGATAAATGTATCATTTTTGCCTAGATTCACTTAAGGTCGACATGTGCAACACCGACCTATTCCCTAAAATTTAGAAATGCAAGAGGAGGGGTGGATAAGGTTCCTGTTAGCACACAGGATTGTCGAAATGCTGTTGATGTGGAAGGGATTTCCTCTCGTCTCACATCACTAACATTACAACAAATCTGAAGTTTAAAAACATTCTCTCTCTGATGTCCCACTTGGTCACTAGGGGAATGGAGAGAACAGTTTCAGCACCATGGACAGCATCACTCCCTTATCCCTTTGAGTGTCATAGGAATGTGCATTGCTCACCCCTGTGGTACTCAAAGGGTTAAAAAATAAAGGGTATACCAAGCACTACACATGTATCCAATTAGTTTTGTATCATATGTGTTGTGCATTCCCAAGGGAACAAGGCTGGGGGTCAGGCAGCATCTATGGAGATCTGTGGCTCCCACTTGCCCCCAGCCTTGCTCCCTTGCCCACTGGTAGCCACAGAAACCCATACACTCTAATTGGCCCCCAGACATGTTCCTTTGCCCACTGGTTGCCTCAGACCCCGACACTGTCTGACCATCTCCAGCCTTTTCCACTTGCCCACTGCTAGCCACATAGGCACTGCCTGAGCAGCGGAAAAAGGCAGTGCATGTGGGACTAACACACAGTGGTGATGTTCCCCATGTTGCCCAAAATACCATAACTCCAACATGCTGCCCCCACCCTGCTAAATACAACATAAACTGCTCTCCACAGTTAATAGGAAACATATATATCTGCATCACAGTTGACTATATGTTAAAAGATGTTAAAAAAAGATTTTTTTTAAATATAATTCAGACCTCATGGGGGGCATCAGGACCTCACCTGATGCCCCCTGGCATTGATCACCTATGCAATGTGGCAACAAGGAAGGCTATCACTGCCTTCCTCTTCTATCTACTCAAGCCAGCTGCTTGTTTAGTAATAGCTGGCTTGAGAAGGACTGCCCTGTTGAACCCGCTCATTCACAAGCCGGGTGATTGATTCATTCATGAAAAATGCTCTGAATGAATGAATGAATGAATCACCCAGGCTTGTAAAGGACTGGGTTCAACAAGGGGAGTCCTACTCACGCAAGATATTGCTAAACAAGCAGCCAGCTCAAGTAGGTAGAAGAGGAAAGCAGCAATAGCCTTCCTTGTAGCCACATTGATCAGTTATCCTACCGGATAGTTAATGAATGCCAAGGGGGCAGCAGAAAGGGTTCCCGCTGCCCCCCCCCCCAGCAAGGTCTGAATATTTAAAAAAAAATAATAATTTTTTTTTTTTGCAGATGCATATGTTACCTATTAACCCTTCGAGTGCCAGATGGGTACCCTCTCTTGCAGTCAAAGGGTTAACTTTGCAGAGAGCAGTATATGTCAGATTTACCTTGGGGAAGCAGTATATGTTGGATTTAGCTGGTGGGAAATATTGGGCAGCATGGGGAAATTCACAATTGTGTGTTAGCCCCACATACACTACCTGACACCCCCAGCCTTCCTTCCTTGCCCAGGCAGTGCCCATGGGGATGTGGCTAGCAATGAGCAAGGAGAAAAGGCTGGAGATGGTCAGACAGTGTACATGGGGAATTATGGCTACCAGTGGGAAAGGGAACAAGTCGGGGGGGGGCAAGTGGTAGCCACAATTCTTCATAGATGCAGCCTTGTTCCATTGGGAGTGCACAACATGCAACATATATGATACAGAGCTAAGGGGATAATTGTGTAGTGCTTGGTGTATTTTTTTTTAACCCTTTGAGTTCCACAGGGGAAAACAATGCACATCCCTATGGCACTCAAAAGGGACAAAGGAGTGATGCTGTCCAAGGTGCTGAAACGGTTCTCTCCATTCCCCTAGTGACCAAGTGGGGCAGCAGAATGTTTTTCAGCTTCAGAACTGTAAGTGTTAGTGATGTGTGAAGAGAGGAAATTCCTTCCACACCGACAGTTCACAACCCTCCCCGTTTGGGATTGCTTGAGGGCTGTTACTGCATAAGAAAGTACAGGGAGATGCCAACCTCAGGCAGGCAAAGTTGAGACTGTGAATTCCGACAACAGAGGCTGCTATCAGAGTTTAGTGTATGTGTTGAAGTGCCACATTAACATAAAACAAACCCCCTTCCATACAAAATGGTCTCATTATCCTGCGTTTACATATGGAAACGAGTCAGTTGTCTATATGATGACTGCAAATTCGTAAACCTGTCGGATGGATATCGAAGTGGGCGGATTTTCATCGGACTCATGGTGACACGATATTGAAGAGCTTAATGAATACTGTCATTGTGACTTTGTTACAGCTCCAACAGTACATTGACATTTTCAGCCCACTTCAAACTTTAGTGAATCGAGACCTTTATTTTGTCTCAAGTATTCAGGTCTACAGATATATAGAAGCATAGTGATACACTGATAAGCTCCTATTGAATCCAGACCAAGAAGTGAAAAGTTGCACTCTAAAACTAAATTTAAAATTGTGAAAAATTACTACTAAGGATGAGTTTTGAGAGCTGATGACAAGTAATTGGCAAATTTAAATGTGTCTACTCCATCAAGATATCTTATAAAATCATTATTCAAGAGAGCTGGAAATTCCCACGAGTCAAAAAGAAATCCATGCAAAAACAAGATGCTGTCATGTATGTTTTAACAATGTTTACATTAGCAACTTCCATCCTTTTTATTTATATATTTATTGTTTTGCTTGGGAGAATACACTGAGTTTTCTCGTGTATGTGACTGTTTTCATGCACTGCTTAAACAACTACCCTGATAACCCCCCCAAACAGTGTTTAAAGTACATCACTGCACTACTGTTCGTTAATAGTCACATTTACAAAACAAACATTATCTCTCCTTACACGACACAGATCAAAAACACAGTGATTAAAATATTTATATGTAAATCGTTAGATGAAAAGAAAAAAAAAGTGTCTCAAGGTAGTATACAAAAACAGTACCAAGAGAACGGTTATTTCTTCATTGATAGTGCATTCTTTCACTAACCTCAAGCTAAATTACATAAATAACACACACAGCTGGTGGCTAGTACGCATACAAACATACATACCAGGCACACCAGTGAACAAACCAATACACTTTATATAACAATATGATTTAATCTTCAGATACCACATATCAAACGGAAGCTTGTTGTATAAAACAAGTTTATTTACATTTATCTTGCACGCAACCTAACAGGTCAGGGCCTTCACAAACTCACACCAGTTTTCTTCTCTTTGAATCCGTCTAACACGTCAATTTAGTAATTTGGTAAGAACATTACAAGCAAACGAGAAAAAACAAAAACTGAAAGTGTAAAATGGAGGCCGAGATCACTGCGCCATTCCCGCCTGGCCAAAAGCCAACTGTCGGCGCCATCTTCTCCCTTCCGAGCACCTTGATAACTACATGTTCTTTCCTTTTAGTTCTCGACTATAAAATGTATATTATATATATATAGATATATATAGCAAAGTGAAACCGCTGAGGTAACAGTGTCCACCATCTCTACAACATTTGTCGCTATGTCCGGATACATGTGGTGTAAATGAAGAGAGAGAAAAATAAATGTGTATATATATATATTATATATATATATATATATACACACACAAAAAGGTGAAAGTGCCGGTTAACCCATTGAGCACCAGGTGGATGTGCAAAGCGTACGTGTTAACCATGCATTTTTTCCACTTATCCGAATAAGACACAAATGAGATAAAAATGTAAAGCTAACCCTGAAACAGCACCAGGGAGGTAAACAACGAACGCACTGCCTCGCCTGCCCCTCCACTGCTCAATGGGTTCAGCAAAGTCTGAATCGGATGTAAGAATAATCTCCGTAAAAGCGAGTCAGTCAGCTAGCCGCAGGCCTAGCGATCTTCTCTATTCTCCTCTAGGCCCTCCATTGAGAAAAAAAATGACCATTAATTTCGAAGGAAAGCAAAAGAAGAAACGACTGTAAATCCAGATCATAAAAACCAAACAAGCAGCGATGCAACCGATAACCACAGGGCCCCTCTTCACCCTTCTCCGATGGCTTATATCAACGAGGCCAAGTGCGAGACGCGGCGCCCCAGGGTTAAGGAGAAGGCTGTCCGGTACCGAAAGCCCCTAAGCCGGCCGCTAGCTGCCATCCCCACTCCCTCTATCTATACATGTCCTATAGCCACACAGACACGCCAAGCAGATCCAAAGAGCTTAAAGCCAGTAATAGGAGAGGGAGAGAGAGGAAGAAGAGGGGAGGGGATTGGTAAAGATTATTTTTCTTTCTATTTTTTCCTCCCCGTGTCTCTGTTCCCTGATGGTGATCCAGGGTGGTGGTTGTGACGGGGGAGGTGGGAGTAAAAAGAGATGAGGGAAAAAAAAAAACTAATTTTAAACCGGCTCAAATCAATGAGTCATTGAAAGAAGAGTTTCCTTTTTTCCTCCCTTCTTCAATTTGCATCAGCAACTAGGAAAAGAAAAATACTACTTCCCTCCCCACCAGAGCACTATCACCCAACATGTTGTTTTCTTTCCAAGGAAAGGCTACTTTTTCCTAGTAACCTCCAGCTTAAAACGTCCCTGTTTCCTCGCTGCCTCCCCCACCCCCGCACAAAGAGATATTGCCATAAATAAATATTTCATTACTGCACTACAGTGCTTTTTGTAGCAGCCAAATTAGCGCACACACAAAAAAGAGAGAAGAGCAAAGGAAAAAAAGGACGAGCCAATAGCTATCTGGGCTGAAACCTAATATCCTGGTTTTGGCAACTATTTTTTTAATTTACTCCTCTTTCTTTTCTTGTCTGTCTGGAGATAGATTCCCCGTCTCTTTTTTCCCTCCCCGAAGGAAGGGAGGAAGGAGGTTGTGTGTGTTTTTTTTCCTTGAAATTTTTATCACAAAATTATAATACACTCAAAGGGAAACTCACCGTCATGAAAAAGCAGTGCCTTGTCAACGGGGTTTCTTCGCCATCACATCAGGGGCTGGCAGTGTAGAGCGAAAGAGAGAGAGAGAGAGTGTGTGTGTGTGTGTGTGTGTGTGCAACATGAGACTCTCAGCCGCAAGGAGCAGAGAGAGAGCGAGTAACATGGAGAGAGACACACGTACACACACACTCACAAAAAACATTACTGCAAAAAACTATTTGTATCGTGAAACAATTTAAATTGTAATTGTTTTCTGCCTCTATACTTTTTCTCCAGAATATTATACAAATAAAGTTATATTTTAATATATATTTAATTTTTTTTTCTTTTGTGAAAGTTCATCACGCAACATATACATACAAAGTTTGCAAGATTAAGCTATAACAGAAACTGAAATACATATATTTATCAAAAGCATACAAACTGTTAAAAAGCTGGACTTTTTTTTGTAAGAAGTAGTTTATTGAGGCTGATGTACTAAGAACAGAGACAGTTCTGGGGCATTCCAGCTGTAGACTAAATCAATTTCCACTGACTTAAGTGGGTATTTTAACTCATTGAATGCTAGAGAGATGTCCAGGGCATTGCAAATAATTGAATTTGAGACATATATAGCATTGAAGAGGTTTTTAGCCCTTTTAATGCCAGAGGGGTACGCGTTGGATATTCCTGCACTCACAGGGTTAAAGTGAACCTGTCACCTTGACTTCTTTTTTTTTTCATATTTAAAGGGATAGTAATACTTAAGATGTAAAAAAAATATGTTGTAGGGTTTATCCCCCTGAGTAAGATGAGGGTACTCCCACTGCTGAAAGGTATTTTATTCAAAAGTTATTAATTTTCAAAGTAGAATTTTTTAGGTGCAATATTACAATATTAAATTGTACAGTGGGCGCTGTTGCTACACCATCCTATGGAGATTTATGGTCCCGGGACCAGAGCACTCCATAGGATGGTGTAGCAACAGCGCCACTGTACAATTTCAGGCCACTGTGATATTGCACCTAAAAAATCAAATTTGAACTGTAATAACTTTTGAATAAAACACCTTACAGCAGTGGGAGTACCCTTGTTTTACTCAGGGGGATAAACCCTACAACATTTTTTTTTTTTTTTTTTTACATTTTAAGTATTACTATCCCTTTAAATAATACATTCAAAATTGTCTGGGTGTCACATTAACCAAAAGTTCAGCATATGTATAGTTAAAGTGATAGTAAACCCCCCATAAAACTGTAAGCCAAATGACAGGAATAATAAAAACATACTTAACGCTCTCATTCCCATCTCTCAAACCGTTATGGTTTGAGAGATGTAAGAAAATAAAGACCTCCGCTCCCTCCCCTTTCTGCCTGACGAGCTGTAAAGCTGTCAGAGGCAGAATCCGGTCGCCCGACTGTAGGCGGCTCTTCAGGAGTGCTGGTATCGGGATATCTAACTATAATTACTTCATTGGTATGGTCTACAACGTGTGCCTGGCTTTCAAGCACACGTTGTAGACCGTTCAGATGAAGTAATTATAGTTAGATATCTCGATAATAGCGCTCCTGAAGAGCCGCCGTCTGGTCCCGGAAGCAGGATCTCATGACGTCCGCTATACAGTGGACACATGAGAAGGGAGAGGGAGCAGAGGTCTTTATTTTCCTTACATCTCTCAAACCATAACGGCTTGAGAGATGGTAATGAGGGTGTTAAGTATGTTTTTATTATTCCTATCATTTGGCTTACAGTTTTTCTTGGGGTTTACTATCCCTTTAAGGAAATACTCATGCTTTTATTTGTGGGAAAAGTGAAAGTCTCCTAGTGCAGCAAAGCACTTAATTAGCATATTATATGTCACTGAAAAGGCTTAATTAGCATATGAAACCACTGAAAAGCTTAAATAGTAAACAAAATGCCACAGGTAACTCAATTAGCATACAGTACCAAGTATGAATATCCTCAACTGTACATTTGCTGGTCTTTTGGCTATCATGACATATACAGTTTTAACCTGTTAATTAAGTTTTCAAATATGCAAACTAGAATCAAGGTAACAGGTCCACTTTAAGTCAATTGGTATTTTTATTTGTCCGCTATGGTGCAGTTGTTTTTCCCCAGAATTGCTCCTGTACTTCTTAACCGTCACGGCTGTCTTTCACTTAAAGGGACAGTAATGTCCCATAAAAATATATTCTGGTTTTGTAGAGGTTGAAAAAATATATTATGTGGCACAAGTCCTATCTCTCTAACCGCTATGATTTGATAGATATTCGCTTGTGAAGCTTCCCTTTTCCTGCTGTGAGATTCGAGTGGGCCGACTCGAGGACAGTCTTGAGCAGAGCTGAAATTGCGTTATTTAAAAATAACTACTTCATGAGAAAGGTCTAATAAGTGTGCTTGCAAACCAGGCACACTTTGTAGACCTTTCCAATGAAGTAATTCTTTTTAAATAATTGGATTTCAGCTCTGCTGCAGAGCCACCAGCTGGTCCCCGGACCGGAATCTCCTGTTGTCAGCTAGACATTGATGTCAGGAGAAGGGTAGGGAGGGAGGTACTTTACATACTAATATCTCTCAAACTGTAAAGGTTTGAGAGATAGGATTTGTGCCAAATAATTTATTTTTGAAACCTCTACAAAAAAAGTATATTTTTTATGGGACATTAATGTCCCTTTAAGGACCAGTAACTATCCTGGCATGTCATGGAATTCAGGGCTCCTTGCATGGCTGCCTGCCTCCTGGTGAGCCCTGAATCCATTAGTGGACACGCGTCAGGTCCTTAAAGGGTTAATACAATGGCCTCTTGTCTATCAAAGAAAAGCTAGCAAAATATACATTTCAGCAGGTAATGTATTGTTATCCTTTTCATTATCAGTATTAATTATTTAAACATTCTTGCAACCTGTTTGTAATGAAATCAGTAAGTATTGGCAACAGAAAACAGAGAACATCTACAAAAAGGACAGCAAAGAGATGGAGTTAAATGAACTATCAAAAAGGCTTACTATTCATATATTGTTAACTTTCTGTTATTGTCCACTGTCTAGAGACACGGGCCATGGGGTTACAGTCATTCCATTAGAAGGCAGGGCAGTTTAAAGGGGAACTTTCACCCCGCAATAACTTAAGGTTCACTTATTGCACACCTGGCGACTAGCTGCTTAGTAGCGCTAGTCGCCAGCAATATTACCCGGTTCTTCAGATATCGGCTTTTTGCCGATGGTGACAGGAGCAGGAAGCACGGACGTCTCTTCACAGTGACGTCCGTGCGCCTGCTCTGTCAGTCCCTTTTGCACCACACGGGGTGAAAGTTCCCCTTTAAGAAAAAAGCATCTGGAAGTCACAGACTTGCTTACAATCCTGTTTAATCCTGTCTAACACTGCTTGTCTTCAGTTTTTTAATGTCTTCCTAAAGAATTGGTGTCACCTGTGACCAAGATTTTATTTTCTGGAAATTGGGGGGGGGGGGGCACTTAGTCATCCCTACGTGGGATCAGATTCGGGAACCTGTAAGGCCTACAGTGCATCTTGCCTATGTGGCATACAAGCCTGTGCTGTTGAGTAGGCACTCACGCACATCCACATCTTTGTGTGTCTGCCACAGTCTGAGGCCTAGGTATCACTGTGCCCGTGATCTTCCTCTGTCATTGTTTGCTGTGGTACGCTCCCATTGGCTGAGCTTGTTTGGCCCGCCCATTATGGCCTATTTATACTCGGCCTTTGGCACCTGTCAGGTGCCCTTTCATGGTGTTCCTGAGCCAGTGTTGCTGTGTAGCTGTGTTCCAATGTTCCTGCTTCCTGTGTACCAACTTGGCCCGTCTGACTACGCTCCTTAGTTCCTGCTCCGTGATTTGACCCGGCCTGGCTGACGTTCCTGCTCCGTGATTTGACCCGGCTTGCCTGACGATCCTGCTCCGTGATTTGACCCGGCCTGGCTGACGTTCCTGCTCCGTGACCTGACCCGACTACGTTGCTGACCCTGCCTGTGTTCCTGCTGTGTGCTGTTCCAGTGTCGCCTGGGCGACATTCTGAATTCCGTGTGCTTGTGGCAGGGCTGACTGTGTCATTGCCTCCTGTGTACTGGGCCTTTCCGTTTACTCTTGATGAGCCTGCTGCCTCTGTTACTCTGGGCCTCTGTTTACGCTTACAGAGCACTGTGTCTTCCGTTAACACTTGCAGAGCCGTGCCTCCGTTCACTGAGCCTCCGTTAACACTTGCAGAGCAGTTGTCTCCGTTCACTGAGCTACCGTTAACACTTGCAGAGCCGTTGCTTCCGCTACCCTGAGCCTTCCGCTACACTTGCTGAGCCTTGGGTCTCTGTACAGCGCCCGTGGGGGTGCCATTGGCTCTATCCAGCTAGCACTTGCAGTGTAGTTGGTCTCCGTTACAGCACCCGTGGGGGTGCCATTGGCTCCATACAGCTAAGCTCTTGCACTGTAATTGGTTTCCGTTATAACGCCGGTGGGGGCTATTTGCTCTATTATCCTCATCTCTCGCAGTGTCCTTGGTCTCCGTTAAGCGCACCGGGTGGGTGCCATTGGCTCTATACAGCTAAGCTCTTGCAGTATATTGGTCTCCGTTACAATGCCCGTGGGGGCTATTGGCTCTATTATCCTCAGCTCTTGCAGTGCACTTGCTCTCCGTTCACGCACCGGTTGGGTGCTAGTGGCTCTAGCCCATTAAGCTCTTGCAGAGTATTTGGCCTCATTTCCCTGCCTCAGCGTAAGCAGTAGTCTCTGTCCTGCACTATTACTGGTGTTTTCTCATCTAGCACTACTTATCGCTCCTTACCATCTTATGGGCGTGTCAAACACACCACAACAGAGACTGATTGATTTCTATGTACCTTAACCATTGAGTTCCCTGTATGTGACTTATGCCTGTCCTGTGACAGTATATATATATTTATTTCTCTGTATACTGGGCCTGCGAGGGCATCTGTACTTTACTGTTCATTACAGTTATTCTGTATTGCCTATAGAGGGCAGTCTTTCTTGTCTTTTAATAAAACTGTGTTTTATTCTAACCTGCTGGTCTGAGTGTCCTACAAAACCGTTACACTAGGTGACTACATGCTAAGATTTCCTGGACAAGAAGAAGAGAAGGCCAGCAGACTTAAGAGTCTCCTCTTTGTTATTTTGCCATGCAGAAGCTTTTTTTTTTTTTTTTTTTTTTTAAGTTACATCCGGATCTTTGTCATTTTCCACTGCTGAAGGAGTCTTTCCTCTTCAGTCTTGCGGAAACCTCATATTTGCATGCATGTTGCACGGTTATGGTGGACTAGGATTACTGTGTATGGGAGTCAAAAAACTTGTCCCCACAGACGGAGAGAAAAAGACATTAGACTAAAAATGCACTCCGGAAAAAAACTCTGTATGATCATTTAAAGTTAGGATCACAAAGGAAACATAATAAAAAAACAAGCTTTATTGGAGTATATTAAAAACAATTAGTATGAATTACATTAAGATAATACACTCATGTACTCCCTACTGTTTTTAAATTCAATATGTCCTTGTTAATGCTGATACACCGCTTCTTCAGCAGGAACGAGAGGACAGACAGCACAGACATCTTACAGGAAATGGCAGCGCTGTCTGTCCCGTTCACTGCCAGCATTGGTGGTGACGCTAGTTGGTTACCTTAGGGTAACCGGAAGTTCCTGAATGCGCACGCTCACAGAGTTTCCCTTGTAAGCTCTGTGCAGCTGACGTCTTGGAAAAAAGCGACGTATCAGCAATATTGCAGACATACTGACTTTAAAAACAGTAAGGATTTGCAAATCGCTAGGTTATAAATATATTGGGTGCCAATGTTATTTGTATGATAGTTCGACTTTACAATAAAAGCAGCTCTGATTAATCTTCATAGTATGTGGACCATGGAGAGTGTTATTTCAGTACTGTCAGAGCTGTATTTCAAGAGTAATTGAATGATAAAGTATCCCCTCCCGCCCCTTTTATCTAGTCTAAGTGGAATCTGGTCACTTGACCGGACAGCTCGCAGCAAGGAACAATCTTCTTACTGTGAGCATAAGGAAAACCCTGCTCCCCTTGACAGGTTTTTCAGGTTTTCCTTATGCTCATTGAAGATTGTCCCTCTCTGTGATCCATCCAGACAGTCATGCTGCTCTCAGGTGAGCAGTGTTACATCAGTAAATGGTATATTGGAAATTCCTAAATCAGAAAGTCTAAGGGAAGGCTATACCTCAATAGGAGAAACAGCGAATCTCATAAATGAGGCAATCTAGTCCAAAGAAATTATATAACAAAAAAATATAAATATTTTATTGGTACATAAACATAATTGCATGTATAAGCAGGACAGTTAAAAACAATTAAAACCAACATCTAGACAGAGTAGCTACTTAATAAATTGAAGTCCCACTAATATGTGTATCCCACTAGCAACCTAATTATAATAATCATTTGGATCAAGTCCTCTCCAGAGCAGTACGGAATGGGATCATTACACAAAAGGAATATAATTTCATGACTGTTGAGTGCCCGATAATACCGACTTTTTATATACTTCCGAAGGTGCACAAAAACCAGAAAAAAAACACCAGGTAGGCCAATAGTTGAAGGAATAGGGGGCCTTTGTGAGAATATTTGCACCTTCTTGGACTTCTTCCTGCAGCCGTTGGTTCTAGATCTTCCTTCGTATTTGCGTGATTCGGGAGATCTTTTGTCCAGACTACAGGAACTTACAGTGGACTCTGGCACCCTGCTCGTGACCTGTGATGTGGAGGCTTTGTTATCACGGTGCCTGTGGTTTGCTGGAGACATTCTGTCAGTTTCCACTCCTGCTTACGCCTATTGGTTGAAGTGATTTTGTCCCGCTCAGTATTTGTCCTTAAATACTGGGTCTTGTCACTTTTCCAGTACCCTTTCGTGGTGTTTCCGTTACCATCGCTTGTTCCTGTTTTCGTGTGATCTCTGTGTACCGACCCGGACTGCCTGACTACTCTGCAACTCGTTCCTGCTCTGTCTACCAACTAGGATTGGCTGACGTTCCTGCTCTGTGTATCGACCCGGCCCGGCTGACGTTCCTGCTCTGTGTACCAACCCAAATTGGCTCCTTTGTTTGTATTTATCCCCTGACGAAGCCCTTGGAAGGCGATACACGTTGGGACGTGGGCACTGAGCCAGCGTAGCTGCTTATTTACGACTCTGACTGCTTTAGAATTGATAAGTATCTTTTGCAATGTATTGTTTTTCTTATTTTCCACTATTAATTATTTACATTTGCCCCTCGATTGTCTTTTGAGGTGCATCACTTATATGTTTGCTCTGTTTATACATACTGATTATTGCTGCATTGCACAATATTTGTGGTTGGATTCTTACTAAATTATATGTAGATAAGCAGTTTATATTTTTATGTATGGATAACTACTGATAATTAACTTTTATTTCTGTGTGCTCCTGATGATTTTGTATGATCTGTAATTTGAGCATATTTGTTCAGAAACCCTAGGAACTTTTTATTATTAGGTTGCTAGTGGGATCCACATATTAGTGGGACTTCCATATATTAAGTAACTACTCTGTCTCAGTGTTGGTTTTAATTGTTTTTAACTGTCCTGCTTATACATGCAATTATGTTTGTGTACCAATAAAATATTTATATTTTTTGTTATATAATGTCTTTGGACGAGAGTGACTCATTTATGAGATTCGCTGTTTCTCATCTTGAGGTATAGCCTTCCCTTACACTTACTGATTTAGGAATTTCCAATATAGTATTGCTTAGAATCTCAGAAAGCACCCCATTATAGCCAGTGGTTTAGTCCTAGACCATTATATTTAGTTATAGCCAGTGCCCGCCTCACTGTTTTTTGAATATACATCAGTAAAAAGGGCAGGAGGTGGATACTTTATCATTCAATTGCTCTTGAACTACAACTCTGACAGTATTGAATTAGCACTCTCCATAGCCCAAATACTATGAAGATTAATTGGAACTGTATGTTTTTCCCTAATTGATTGTGTGTGTGCTCACAAATTATCCATCAACCTGGGAGAATATATAAGGTAAATGGTGTGATGATATGAATCCTTTCTCGTAAATCAGTTAGTTGTATTGGAACATCACAAATCCAGTCCTTATACTTATCGGGTTAGATGGTAATAGATAACTAAAAATTACTTTCGCAAGCAGTAAATAACTATCCAAAAAACGGGCCCATAGAATCCCGGAATGTCAAGTATTAGTGACTCAATACTAAAGGCAGTCATGCCTATAGAGTCATAGTAGGGAATAATCGTCATGGGATGGAGAGAAACACACTTGTTGAGGAAAAAAACATACAGACAATACAGATGCAATCATAATATTTTAGGGCGCAGGTAAAGATACGTAAATGAGAATGCTCTCAGTCAGCAGAAAATAAATGTATGTGAGTGCTGCAATAATTCAAGAGTAAATATCATGTAAAACTGATTCTGATACTGCTACTGGTGGCAAATGTGCCAGAGAAATCACTGGCAAAGAAAACCCATAAAGAAGTAGTCTAGTTTGATTGCTGAGAGGCAGGTGATAATAAATAATAATCTGAGTTAAAAAGCTGGGCATGGATAGATCTGAGTCATCCATCTGCCATTCACTCAGTATGTCAGAGCATATCTGGCTTGCCAGTTACCATGCAGAGACAGAGGACTTGTGCCCTCAATTCTGAAGGATCAAAGTATAACATAACAACAATATATGGCAACATAAAAATAAGCAAACCAGCATGAGCAAGTAACTCTGAGATCAACTGTAGGCTGGAAAAGTTTAGAATCAACTCACTTGCTTTTCACTGCTACCTTTTCGGAGTTGAGTGTCTTTGGTTAGGGAGCTGTTAGCACCCACAATGAGCGTGGAGTCAGGCTTCTGAGGAACTACAGCAATGAGGCTGGAGTGCGAAGAATAGGGTTCGAGGCTCGAGTTCGGAGGAGCCCTATTGGGGTGCCCTTGCTGCAGCCGCAGCTGAATTAAAGTTGCTGGCCGCGAAGCCAGATGTCTGACCCCAGTTGAGCCGGGGCCGGGACCTGCATAGGCACCCCTCAGACTTGTAATCTGCTGTAGTTCCCAAGGGAAAGGGCAAACCGGACCCAATAGGCAGGCCCAAGAACCAGGAGAAAGTAGCCAGCGGCTATTCTGGAACTGCAGGCTGAAACTTCACCAGGCCCAACCCCAGGGACCCAGGACCAAGAAGGAGTCAGTGACCCCTAAAAAGAAAGGGTCTTTCCTGTGAGCCCCAGAAAAAGGTTGCCCCTAATAGCAACCACAAGTCACAACCCAGAACCCTACCCCCGCCTATGTCACTGGCTGAATGGGGTAGCAGGGAAGTGAATAGCAGCCTGACCAGCTGCAGAGAATAAACAAGGGAAACCAGGCCCAAGCCCTTGCATCTCTAACCCCGCCTAAAACAATAGCTGACGGGGCAGGAAAAGGGAAGCCTACCAGGGCGAACCCACCTGGTACCACTGGACCTGGCCCCGAAGCTAGGGAGCGGAGCACCAAACGGTGGACAGGCAGTCAATTGGGCAGGCCAAGATCAAAGGCCCCGGAAGACGCGAGCGCCCGGAAACACCAGACACTCGCAGGAGGAACTGAAGCCTGAAGCACAAGCCTAAGACGGCTGATAGCAGCGGATCCAAGACAGGAGAAACCGCCCGGACGCTCGTGTGCGTGGCGCCAGCACGGCGAGAGCCTAAAATACAGCCGCCAAGGAGAGATGGCTGGGCTCCAGAATGCAATATACCGGTGGGGGCAAACACAGGAACAAACCCAAGACGACTACATAGTCCGGGTCGGAGGTGGAAGAGCAACTGGCAGGGAACCCTGGATGATCCGGAGGTCAGACAAGCCCAGAACAGGAACAGCAACGAGATGCAGCGAACTCAGGAACCAAAACAATAATCAGGCAACCGGAAACAGGAAGGCAGCTACTAAAAAAGGCTACCAAAGCCAATCCGGAACTGGCTGGTTCAAGGGTCAAGAGCAGGCACAGAGGTAACAGGAGCCACTATTTAAATATAGGCTTCTCCTTGGAACACACCCTCACAATAACGTGCCTTCTCAAAAAGCAACTCTATTGGTTGAGGAAACAGACTGAAAGATCCAGGCCATTGTAAAGTCAATAATTTCTGTATGTATGAATACTCAAGAAACAATTTATAACCCAATCTAGGAGTGAGCTATTCTGCCAAAAGCATTACTAATGATGAGGATTGAAACAAAAGATTGTAACCTAAAAATTAAAAAGAATACTAGGAATAAAGAAATAAACTCAGGAATAGATTGAAACCCATATCATAAAGTGGGCTGTCAAACACATTTTTGTTTAGCTCATTCTGTGTCATAGTATTTAGAAGAAAAATCCATTTATTTGCAAACTGAAGGAGTCTTTTCTCTAGATCACCACCTCTATTGCCCAAGTTGGCTTTTGCATGACCCATACCTTAACCCTCGTGGGGAGGCATTATGACGATGAAGAAAATATTTAGCCACACTGGTTAAAGGTCTACCTTCCACAAAAGTGGTCCTAGCATGAGCAGTATATTCATTTCTTTCACATATTATAAAATCGTGGATTTTGTAAATTCTCCCTAGCCTATACCTCATCTCTGTGCATTTGTACATGTAGGGACACAATTTACATACTCCACATGTAACAGAAGAAATATCCCAACACACTCTAAATCCCTCACAATCCCTGCTATATTCACTTAACTATTCTCTGTTTGAAGTAAAACCTGGAGCTACAGGGGATATGACTATAGAATACTTGGAGAACACAGATAACCCTGCAGTACTAGAACTCAGGTGAAAAAACTTCTTATGTGTTTATATTCAGGTAGAATCACTTACTTTAAAACTTAACTTTTATTGGCAATCAAGCCTATAGATAAAGAAGAATACTATGCATCCTAAAGCTAAGGACTACTGAATAAAATAAAGGAACAACACAACACTGAATTAATAGTATTCCGTATGTGTGCTCTGACAACACTATCTCTAAGCCAGTGGTGTAACAATAGGGGTCGCAGCGGTCGCACCTGCGACCGTGCCTGTCACTCCAGGGGCCCGGCCACTGCCTGCGACCCCCTCGCCCACAGCAGTCACTTACCTGATCTCCCTCTCGGCGCGCCGCTGTAGTAATACAGAGCACTGGGAGATGACATCATCTCCCAGCCTCTGCATCACTACAGCGGCGCGCGGGAGCTCTGGTTGCAGAGATCTGTGCCGAAGGAGGCACAGATCTGTAAAGACACTCTGCTAGACCACTAGTGACTGGAGGTAGGGGACATGTGAAGATGGGGGCATTGTGGAGATGAAGGGGGGCATTGTGGAAGGGGCATTGTGGAGATGAAGGGGGCATTGTGGAGATGGAAGGGGGCATTGTGGAGATGGAAGGGGCATTGTGGAGATGAGATGAAGGGGGCATTGTGGAGATGAAGGGGGCATTGTGGAAGGGGCATTGTGGAGATGAAGGGGACATTGTGGAGATGAAGGGGGGCATTGTGGAAGGGGCATTGTGGAGATGAAGGGGGCATTGTGGAAGGGGCATTGTGGAGATGGAAGGGGGCATTGTGGAGATGAGATGAAGGGGGCGTTGTGGAAGGGGCATTGTGGAGATGAAGGGGGCAATGTGGAGATGAAGGGGGCATTGTGGAAGGGGCAATGTGGATGAGGGGGCCAATGTGGGCGGGGGGGGCCCATGGCAATTCTTGCGCCAAGGCCCGGTGGCTTCTAGTTATGCCTCTGCAATAAAGCCAAATAAAGTAAATATTACCAGGGCACTTAAATCGGCTTGCCTTTTTTTATTATAACTATTGGCCTTAAAGATAGTGTAATATAGTTAATAGGACCAACTAATTATATTAAAAGTTGGTAAAAAAATAACTATGATAATTGTAAGTCTTATTTCTGTGATATGGTTACCATGCCATAAATTAATAAATTCTTTCATATTGCAGCATTGAACAAAACAAACAAAAAAAAAAATCCAGAAAAACGCATTTCAAAAAAGTTATAAATTGATTTGCATTTTACTGAGTGACATAAGTATTTGATCCCCTATCAATCAGCAAGATTTCTGGCTCCCGAGTGTCTTTTATACAGGTAACAAACTGAGATTAGGAGCACTCTCTTAAAGGGAGTGCTTCTAATCTCAGCTTGTTACCGGTTTAAAAGACACCTGTCCACAGAAGCAATCAATCAATCAGATTCCAAACTCTCCACCATGGCCAAGACCAAGGAGCTGTCCAAGGATGTTAGGGACAACACTGTAGACCTACACAAGGCTGGAATAGGCTACAAGACCATCGCCAAGCAGCTTGGTGAGAAGTTGACAACAGTTGGTGTGATTATTCGCAAATGAAAGAAACACAAAATAACTGTCAGTCTCCCTCGGTCTGGGGCTCCATGCAAGATCTCACCTCATGGAGTTTCAGTGATCATGAGAACGGTGAGGAATCATCCCAGAACTACACGGGAGGATCTTTCAATGATCTCAAGGCAGCTGGTACCATAGTCACCAAGAGAACAACTGATAACACACTACGCCATGAAGGACTGAAATTCTGCAGCACCCACAAGGTCCCCCTGCTCAAGAAAGCACATGTACAGGTCCGTCTGAATTTTGCCAAATAACATCTGAATGATACAGAGAAGAACTGGGTGAAAGTGTTGTGGTCAGATGAGACCAAAATCAAGCTCTTTGGCATCAACTCAACTCACCGTGTTTGGAGGAGGAGGAATGCGGCCTATGACCCCAGGAACACCATCCCCACCGTCAAACATGGAGGTGTAAACATTATGCTTTGGGGGTGTTTTTCTGCTAAGGGGACAGGACAACTTCACCGCATCAAATGGACGATGGACGGGGCCATGTACCATTAAATCTTGGGTGGGAACCTCCTTCTCTCAGCCAGTGCATTGAAAATGGGTCGTGGATGGGTATTCCAGCATGACAATGACCCAAAACAACCTCCAAGGCAACAAAGGAGTAGCTCAAGAAGAAGCACATTAAGGTCCTGGAGTCTCCAGGACCTTAATCCCATAGAAAATCTGTGGAGGGATCTGAAGATTCGAGTTGCCAAACATCAGCCTCAGAACCTTAATGATCTGCAAGGAGGAGTGGGATGTGTGCAAACCTGGTGGCCAACTACAAGAAACAGCTGACCTCTGTGATTGCCAACAAAGTTTTGCCAACAAGTACTAAGTCATGTTTTGCAAAGGGGTCAAATACCTATTTCAGTCAGTAAAATGCAAATCAATTTATAACTTTTTTGAAATGCATTTTTTTGTTGTTATTCTGTCTCTCACTGTTCAAATAAACCTACTATTAAAATTATAGACTGATCATTTCTTTGTCAGTGGGCAAACATACAAAATCAGCATGGGATCAAATAATTTTTTCCCTCACTGTATGACATTAATACCCCCGTGAGTAGGTCTGAATATGTTGGTACGTGGGGATCAAAAGAGGTTTAAAAAGCAGACCTATTTTTATATACAGATGTTCATTTACAATATGATATATATATATATATATATATATATATATATATATATATATATATATAGCATTTATATGCTATACCTCAAATCTGTACAGTATATCACTCTGCTATACTAGTAATAGCAGAGCGATATACTGTACAGATCTGAGGTATGGCATATATATGGGTATACAGCTACATTAGTTTTGACTCTGAGAACCTTTGAAATAGCAGGACTGTACCGATATACATAGACTTGGAAGACAAGTATCCAAGTTCTATTATTTTAAGTCTTTGCTACAACGAGACTCATTGTAAATGAACACCTATATATAGGTCTGCTTTATAAACCTTTTTTGATCCCCACATACCAACAGATTCAGACCTACTCATGGGGGTATTAATGTCATACAATGATCCGATGCCAGTTACTATTACACTGCGATGTCGGAACTGTTGGAGACAGATCACATTAATCCCACGAGTGACGGAACATTTGTTTCAATGCTGCAATTTGAAAGAAGTTATTCCTTTATGGCATGGTAACTATATCCCAGACTTACAATTATCATAGTTATTTCTTTACCAACTTTTAGTATAATTAGTTGGTCCTATTAACTATATTACACTATCTTTAAGGCCAATAGTTACATTAAAAAAAAGGCAAGCCGGTTTAATTGCTCTGTTAATATTTACTTTATTTGGCTTAGAGATAGTGTTGTCAGAGCACACATACGGAATAGTATTCATTTAGTGTTGTGTTGTTCTTTTATTTTATTCAGTAGTCCTTAGCTTTAAGATACATAGTATTCTTTTTTATCTATAGGCTTGATTGCCAATAAAAGTTAAGTTTTAAAGTAAGCGATCCTACCTGATTATAAACACGTATAAGAAGTTTTTTCACCTGAATGCTAGTGCAGCAGGGTTATCTGTGTGTTCTCCAAATATTCTACATCCTCCACATGCAAATGACCCTTTGTTGGAAAAAGGCTTCTTAGGTGTGGCTTAAAAATGACTATGTACCAAATTATTATTTACATTTGGGGCTTTTCTATAATAGGTAAAACATCTGTTTCCTAGTACTTCATTGAGTTGTGGATCTTGCAACAGTACAGGGAAATATTTGTTCAAAATGTTCTCTGTTTTTTGCATTGATTAATACATTTATTGATAAACCTGCCTGGCGGGGATAGCCTTGGGATGGATGCCTTCATTCATGTAGGGCAGGCTAGGGGCCCATCCACTCCCCCCTCTTCCCTGTCCTATCCTTCCAAACCCCCCCCCCCCCATCCCAGTTTTAAGATATTGTCACCACAGGCTCTTCATTGTTCCGGCATTGCTCCATACTTAAGATACTATGATGTTGTTATGACTGATTCAATTTATGGCATAAGGTTTCTATGACTTATAGCCTCAAATGATCTCACTGTACCACTAATGCTCCTGTCCCATGTTCAACCTGTGAATTGTTCCTTCTGTTATGATTTTCTTGCTGTGATATTGCTGTTACCATCTCTGAAAACTCAATAAAAGTTCTATAAAAAAAAAAAATAGTGATAAACCAGATAAGACTTTTGCTCATATTTGGTTTTAAGTGCTAATTTAAGCTTCATTTTTGAATATCCTTTCTTGAGAAGTTTATACTGGAGTTCTTTAGCTCGCGTCTTAAAAATCTTTGGATCTGAGCAGTTTCTTCTGACCCTCAAACATTTGCCAAAAGAATTATATTTTTGACTCTTTGAAGATGGTGTCTGGAGAAATGAAATTCTTTAAAGGGATAGTAACGTTTCACAATAAAGGCAGCACAAATTAATCTTCATAGTATTTGGGCCATGGAGAGTTATTAAACTACTGTCAGAGTTGTAGTTCATTGAATGGTAAAGTATCTCCGTTCAGCCCCTTTTACTGATCTAACACTGCTCACCTAAGAGCAGCAAGACTGTCCGGATGGTTCGCAGAGAGGGGCAATCTTCAGTGAGCATAAGGAAAAACCTGAAAAACCTTTCAAGGGGGCAGGGTTTTCCTTATGCTCACAGTAAGAAGATTGTCCCTTGCTGAGATCTGTCTGGTCCAGGGACCAGATCCCACATCTGAGGGGAGGTGGCTTACACCAGGTAAAAGGTGTGGGAGGGGGATATATTATAATTCAATGACTCCTGAACTACAGCTCTGATAGTATTGAAATAACACTCTCTATGGCCCATATACTATGAAGATTAATTTGAGCTGTTTTTTGTGAAACATTACTATCCCTTTAACATATCAACAGAACTTCTCAATAGAAAGAATATGTTGTCTATGTAGCGATAACACATCAAGATGTTAGGTGTATAATTTTCCATATTTTCAGAGAAAACTACTTCCTGTTCCCACCATCCAAGGTCCCACTATCCGAGGTCAGCATATGTGAGAACACATGCACTTCCCATGGCAGAACCCAGGATTTGCATATAGAATTAATTATTGAAAAGGAAGTAATTGGTTTGTAAGACAAAATAAAGCATACGTGTTAGGTATGTCACTCAGTTTGATCTTTCCACCTGTTTGAATTCTGATTTGGTATTGTGCCTTTAAAAACCTTCCTATTCCTGGTTTCCTGTGCCCAGTCTTCGAGCTCTACCGGCATACTGTTGTGTTCAAAAGCGTCTGATCCTGATCCTGTCTGACCTCGGTCTTGTATCAGAAGTTGGTCCTCATTTGCTTCCTTGAATTATGATTTCTCGTTGTGACCTGGCTAGACTCTCCAACTAAGATCCTGCTTGACGTCTACCACATTGTGATCCTCCAGCTTGACTCATACAGCCGACTCCAACTACCAGCTCCTACCTATTCTCAGTAGAGTCTCCTGCTAGGCCTCTTGATCTCCATCAGGTCCCCTGCTATATAATCGACAGCCTGTCGGTATATATCCGACAGCCTGTTGGATCGATCTTGGATGCTTGCCTGCTGCAGGATGATCTCAGGCTGGGCCTAGTTTCCAGCAACGGCTGGTCACCTAGATCCCAGTTAATATACCCGGGCAAGTTGATCTCTGACTGGGCTAAGCTGTTCACTGCTCACTGCTTCTGTGTGTCTCCCTCTCCAGGTGTCTGACTGCTGGTAGAACCTCGACAGTGATCCTTTGACTAGAGATTTCCCTGACTACTAGTTGAACCTTGACATTGAGACTTCACCCTTCGATATGAACCTTTTTCCAACCACAAGTCGAACCTCGACTGTTTGTACTGCTTCACTACCCTGTTCCCTCTTCTCGACAGGTAGTCGTACCCAATTTATTCAAATCCCGGTCCTGCAAGTGTCCCCTGCTTCTCTCTAAAACCTCTAGCTTCTGAGAGCTTCTTCTTAGACCACCATTACAGGAAGATTGGGACAGGCATATGGACCCGGCAGACCTCCCCAGACTTCTTTCCCATCAGGACACAGCTCATGTGTCACAGCTAATCACCCTGGACCTCAAGCTTGACGCTGTTCTGGACATGTTGCACTCCACAACTGTAGCTTCTCCGAAGTCACCCTGTGATCCGGCTGTTTCTGCAGCCCACTCTGCTCCTGAAACTTCTGCAGCCTTTCCCGTGCAGAAGCCCTCTAAAAGTCTGCTACAAGATAAGTTTGTGGGCTCACCGGCTGAGTTTAGGGGGTTTCTAGACCAGTACCTCCTGCACTTTTGTACTCTCCTTCATGCCTTCTCCACCCATTCCTCCAGAGTGGCATTTATTATTTTCCTGCTTAAAGGGAATGCATTAGCTCTGGCATTGCCGCTAGTAGAAAAGAACTCTATCCTCCTAGAGGATTCTGATGCCTTCCTCACTTCATTCCGGACGGTTTTTGATCTCCCTGGGTGATGTGCCTCAGCTGAAGTTTCTCTTCTGGAACTCTAATAAGGACTTCTCTCTTTCAGTGACTACTTAAATGAATTCAGAAAGCTGGCTCATGAGACTGACTGGAATCCTATTGCCTTGAAGGCAGCTTTCCGCAGGGAGCTCAATGAGCACCTTAAAGGTGCCCTGCCATGCAAGGAGATTCCAGAGGATCTGGAGGACTTTATTTCTCTCTCTCATGACCTAGAACATCGAATGCAGAAGAGAGATAGATCTTAAAGGTACAAGTGGTCCCAACCTCCCATTCAGCAGTCCAGCAGCCATAGTTCCTCTGCTGAAGCTGAACCCATAGTGGTAAATGTCCTTGCCAAACTGTCTGAATCCGAAAGGAATAGAAGAAAGACATTAAGACTTTGCATATACTGGGGCCAAAAGGGCCATGTGCTCCACTCTTGCACGGTTCATCCAGGAAACGACTGCGCTTAGAGGTCAGCGGAGACCACCTTCTAAACTTAGACTCTGGCCTCCTGGGTAGTCCTACTCGTCTTATGTTACTTATAAAACTTTCTTGGCTAGGAGATTCTTCCTCCACACAAGCCTTTGTAGACTCTGGTGCCGCTGGAGTCTTCATTGATCAACTTTCGGCCTCAGTCTTGGTACTACTATTGTGCAGAAAGATCAAACCTTCTAAGGTTACCACTCTTGACAGACAACCTCTGGGGAAAGTCCCTGTGTCTTGGAGGTCGTGAGTGATTTGAGAATCTACTATGTTTTTAATATTGTTTGAATAAATATCATGATTTTACAGTAGGATCGACATTGCTTTATGGTGCAGCCTATTCTTTCTTTTCACACCTTGCCTCTAATATCAGAGTTGTTTGAACAGCTTAAAGGTGGTACTTTCTTCAGTAAGCTGGACCTCCAATGGGCATACAAATTAGTCCAGGTCAAAGAGGGTGATGAGTGGAAGACTGCCTTTAACATGAGTTACGGGTTAACACAAGTGTCTAGATATGTACTTCGGACTGTGTAATGCCCTGGCAGCCTTCCAGGCTCTCATGAATGGCATATTTTGTGATATGACTGTGTCTTACTTCCTTGTCTGTCTGAATGATATTTTGATTTTTTCCAGGGACCTCTATTCACATCGAAACCATGTGAGAGCAGTGCTTCAGCACCTTTGGGAGAATAATCTATACATTAAGGTGGAGAAATCAACTCCTCTTTTTTGGAATAACTTGTATGACCTAAGGGATTGGAAATGGATATTGAGAAACTCTCAGAGGTTTGTAACTGGACCCAGGCAACTACCCATCAGGCTGTAAAGAGGATTCTCAGCTTTGCAAACTACTATAGGCACTTCATTCTTTACTTCTCCAAAGTTGTTTCTCCCATCATTGCTCTGACCTGCAAGAACTCCAATCGGAATCAATGGTCCACTGAAGCTATTGCAACTTTCAATAAATTAAAGGAAGCTTTCATTACTGCTCCAATCCTCTGCTATCCTGATCCTAGCCAGCCATTTGGTGTAAGTTGACACCTCTGATGGACAGTATTGTGCCAAAGGGATCCTAGCTCGGGTAAGCTCCACCCCTGCTCCTACTTCTCTAACCAGTTCTCTCCTTCAGAGAGAAATTATGACATTAGCAACAGGGAACTGTTAGACATAAAGCTCTCATTAGAAGAGTGGCAATACCTGTTAGAAAGCACCCCTTCCCCAGTCACTATACTCACAGGTTACAAGAATTTGCAGTTACTGGATTCTGCCCAGCATTTGACCCGCAACAAGCTCGGTGGGCTCTATTATTCACTCACTTCAACTTTGTGAACACATACCAACCTGGGTCAAAGAACCCCAAGTTGGATGCACTATCCTGTCAATTTCCTTCAGTTCCCAGCCTTCATCCTGAACCTATCTTGCCAGAGATTTATCAATGTTATCTCCTCCAAGACCTTATTTAAGATCCAGCAAGCACAGAGTTCACTTCCTGCACCTTCCCAAGTCCCAGTGTCCTGTTTGTTCTGCCGCTGTATTGGTTGGAAGTACTCACTTTGTCAGTTTCTTCAGGCCATCCAGGAGCTGTCTGAACTCTGGAACTTTTAGAAAGGCAGTTCTGGTGGCCATCGGTTTCAAAAGATGTGAAAAGTCTCCTCGACAGAGATCTTCTGAACTCCTGGTTCCTCTTCCTATTCCCCAGAGTCCATGGACACACCTAGCAATGGACGTCATCATCTGCCTTCTGCCCTCCAACAGGTTTGCCATAATCTGGGGGATAGCAGAACAATTCTCGTGGCAGGCTCCTTTTACTCCATTGCAAGCTCTTCCATCAACACCCCATTTGGTGACCATCTTTTTTACCAGATGTGTTTCAACTTCATGATCTCCCGCTCCATATTGTGTCGGATCGGGTTCCTCTGTTCATCTCCAGAGTCTGGAGGATCCTTTGATCTTGCCTGGGAATTAAGTTTCATCTCTCATCTGACTCTCATCTGCCCACAGACCAATGGGCAGACCGAGTGCATGAACCAGTCTTTGGAGAGTTATATCTCTGCCACTATGTTTATGCCCTCCACTCCAATTGGTCCCAGTACCACCCACTGGCTGAATTTTCCTTTAACAATATCCGTCCATGATTCCGTCCAGTGCTTGACTTTCTACGCAGCTCTGGGGTACCATCCTCACTCCTTACCTGTTTCCACCTATTCAGGAGTTCCCGCAGTGGATGCTATGGTAGGTGATATGCAGGCCCATTAGTCTACTATCCAACAACTCCTTAAGTCGTCAACTGATCATTTCAAATGAGGAGCAAACGCCGTTCCTCACCTCCTGCTCCTGTACCTGGCGATAGAGTATGGTTGTCTACCAAGCACCTACGCCTCATCTGTCAAGTTTGGCCCACACTTCATTGGGTCATTTCTCATTAAGAAACTATTGTCTCCAGTATCCTTTGTGTTGGACCTCCCTCGCACCATGAGTGTTCTACCTGTCTTCCATGTCTCCATTCTGAAACCTGCTGTAAGTAACTGGTTTTCTACGGACTCCCAACCACTGACTCCAGTCCAAATTGACAACCATCAGAAGTTTGAGATCAAGAAGGTTCTCCATTCTCACCTAGTCCAAGGCAGTCCCCAATATCTGCTGGATTGGAAGGGTTATGGTCCTGAAGAACCATAAATGGTGACAATGTGTCATGGTAATCAGGCAAAGAAGGACAGACACAAAGATAAAATATAACCACCTTTATTTATTATAACAGCAATAATGGTAGAGCCCGCACAGAACCCCAGCCATATGCAGATACGACCCAAGGTCTTTCCGGAAATGCACATTGTGCTGTGCACTGCACTACTCAAGATCTCGAGACTAGGGAGGCGGCTCAAGTGGGACAACAGAAGAATAGTAGAATATGTGTAAGTCACCACTTGGTCTGCAAACGGAAGCAACAGAGAACAAGAGCAGACCAGAGCCAGGAGACACCGAGACTACAGGTCAGGCAAGCAGGTAGTATAGGGAGCGAGTAGGCAGCCAAAGTCACAGGTCAGACAAGCCGGGGAGTACACAGAGCAAGAGTAACCAGGCCACTGGTCAGGCAACCGGAGACTATGCCGAGCGAGTGGTCAGAGCCATTGGTCAGGCAAACCGAGGACTACAAGGTGCGAAAGTAACCAAGCCCACAGGAAAGGCAACTGGAAGTTACACTGAGTGGGTAGTAGCCAGGGCCACTGGTCAGGCAAGCCGGGGTCATACACAGAACAAGTAGTCAGCCAGATCCACAGGTAAGAACCAATGAGGGTAGTCAGACAAGCCAGGGTCATACACAGAGTGAGATTCTCAGGCAAACACAGGTCACAACGGAGAGCAACAGTAATGAGCAGGAACACCACGTAAGGGCAATGACTCCCAGGCCCAAGGAGGTTTATAAAAGAGCAGAAGGAGGCGGGACCCAATTAGGCCACCCAGAATAGGACCAAAAACAGGCGTCCATGCTAGTGCCTGTTACCTGATGTCAGCAATGAGGAAGTGGCCGGAGGCCATGCTGGCCAGCGACCATACAGAGGTAGGAAGCACAGGAAAACTTAGCCTCTAAGGGAGACTGTGATACAATGCGAATAGGAACTTCCTTCTTCAGAGAATGGATACTGTGTTGGGCAGCAAAGACGGTGTCTATAAAAAGACCGGCAGCACCAGAATCAACAAAAGCTGGCATGGGGAGACTCTTATAAAAAAAAAAACTAAGTTGCCAGTGGATGTATTGATATGGGGCCCTAAGCCCCATATCAATACATCCAAAGCACTCCCAAACTGTCCAATGTTAGTAGAATTAACCCTATGCATGCCAGTAGCATACCTCCCAAGTGTCCCTCTTTAGGAGGGACAGTCCCTCTTTTAGACCCAAATCCCACTGTCCCTCTTTCCCACCCTAATGTCCCTCTTCTTAGGAGATCAGATTGTGTGGTGTGTGTATATAAATGTATCACATTGCTCTGCAGCAATAAAACTCACATTAATGTTTCTTTAAACATCAGTATATGTGTTTATAAATTAGTCTGCTTAAATAAAATACTTTTGTCTTATTATAAGTCATTTATTAGGTAACACAACGAGGTGTCAATAGGTCATGGAATCGCCTAAAAATTCTCGTTAATGCCCTGGCCACCAGCCACACCCCCTAAAACACAATTGTCCCTCTTTGGCAATCTGAACTGTTGGGAGGTATGCAGTAGGGTATGCTTACCCCTGCAAAGCCCCTGCAAAGTAACACTTACCATTAATCCTGATGTCCAGCGGATTCTTCAGCACCCTGGTCATCTACTGCCATCTTCTTCTGCTATCTTCCTTCTTCTCTCTTCTTCTTATTTCTGTCTTCTTTTCATTAAATCTGTAAAAAAAAGAGAGCCATAAATAAATATGCCATGAAAAGAATCCATACAGCTATGCATAGTTTAACCCACTTAATGCCAGAAGGGTACACAACGCATTGCTGAGCAATGCGTTGCATACCCCTCTGAGACTCAAAGGATTAACCTATGCATAGATCTGCAGGTCAATACTGTAGAACATGCCCAAACAAACAGACAGACCTGCGCTCCTCTACATGCTGTGAACAATATGTGCCCTGTCATGGGCATATATAATAATCCTTAATAAATCTAAGTAAAATAAGTGAGAATTTAGTCCCACAGATTGGCCAATTCATGTGTAAGCTTACCACCACACCAAGGTATCTCACTTTATGGTAAGTCCTACTCTAATACACCTGCAAATACTGTCTAAATTAAAATTAAAATTCTCTGAGGAAAGATGTTATTTTGAAACGCGCCAGAAGGGACCCACAGATAATAGTGAAGACATCATAATATCATTTAAAGGGTCCCTTCTGGCGCATTTCAAAATAACATCTTTACTCAGAGAATTTTAATTTAGACAGTATTTGCACGTGTATTAGAGTAGGACTTACCATAAAGTGAGATACCTTGGTGTGGTGGTAAGTTTACACATGGATTGGCCAATCTGTGGGACTATATTCTGCTTATTTTACTTAGATTTATTAAGGATTATTATATATGCCCATTACAGGGCACACATTGTTCACAGCATGTAGAGGAGCGCAGGTCTGTCTGTATGTGTTTCCACTTTTGGGTCTAGGCCTAATGTCAGGGGGACTGGAGAACCCTCTCATTCCTTGCTGCTATCTATATCTTTCATCTATATACTTATATTTAACTAGCAATGTGGGACGGCGCTGCCCATCAGGATATATAGGGAATTAATGCACACACATGGATGCAAGACAAACACACACAGAGATACACACGCAAATGCACGCGCATGCATGGAGATGCATAAAGAGCGAGTGTGTGTGAGTGTGTGTGAGTGAGAGTGTGTGCGAGTGTGTGTGCGAGTGTGTGTGATTGAGAGTGTAAGAGAGTGTGAGCGAGAGTGTGTGAGTGTGTTTGAGTGTGTGATTGAGGGTGAGTGAATGTGTGTGTGAGAGAGTGTGAGAGCATGTGAGTGTAAGTGAGAGAGTGTGAGAATTATTGTGAGTGTGTGTGACTGTGTGTGAGTGTGATTGAGTGTGTGTGAGTGGGTGTGTGTTTTTTGTCTGATGTGTTTGTGTCTGTGGTGTAGGTGCGTGTGACAGCCATCTTGTTTTTTCAGTTACTTGGATAGTGGTGGGCAGGCTGGATAGTGGGGGCAGGCCAACTCCCTGCATTATTTAAATCACTCCCCCATTGAATCACCCAATGGGAGCAGTAACTCCTCCTGGCTTAACCCTCTGAGTGCCAGAGGGGTACGCAACGCATTGCTTTGTTTTGCAATGCGTTGCGGACCCCTCTGGCACTCAAAGGGTTAAGTTATGGTAACATAGCAATATAACACACGGTGGCTCTTCAGTTAAGGCAGCGTAGCAATATGCTGAGGGAACAAATAGAAAGTAGTGTTTGAGGCTTGCCCTCTGTAACATACAGCAAAATGTCTCTCTCCCTTTAAGGAGAAAGGGCGGGAAGCAGGAAGTGGAGGAGTGACAGTTGAAAACACACAGTTAGTGAGGTGACTGAAGAGATGAAAAGCGTTAAATAAAAGAGTTGCTATTAAGTTTATCCCTGAGTTTGTATTTTATGGAAACATTACACCCTTGTACTGAAACAGAGTGTATGGAGGGTTACAATTATCTGTGGGAGGTGACACAGTGTGTTTGTGGGGTCATGATCCTGAGTGAGAGTGTGTGTGGACCAGGAGAAGTTATTGATATCCCCTACTTCAAGAGCCAGTGGCAGTTCTAGTTTTTTGTCAGTTGGATAGTGGTGGGCGGGCTGGAGGGGGCAGGCCAACTGCCTGTATGATAAACATGCCCACATTGAGTCACCCAATGGGAGCAGTAAAGTCCCCATTGAATCACCCAATAGGAGTTGTGTCTCCTAATGAGACATAAATTATGTAATGAGGCATTCTGTTCAATGTGTGTTTGTTTTCTGAGGAGACATAAATTATTTTGTGTGTGTGAGGTACCATAAATTATGCAATGAGGCTTATTCTTTTATATATATAGATTTACATTTATTATATGGATATTTTATGATGAGTTAGCTCTGTGAGCTTTCTTTTTTAGAACATGACCAAAGTCGACATGAAATGACCCCATTATACATGTCACTATTATAATAGAAAACATGCAAAACATTTGCTAAATAAAAATATTATCCAATTTTTGATTTTTCCACCTCTTTGTGTGTGGCAACGGCAGCAAAAGGCATAAGGCGCCCCCCCCATGTACCTTACGGGCTGATTCCTGTTCCATTGTGAGAGAATTTGAACAGAGACTGCCTTTATATATGGGCAGTCTTTGTTCAAAAGGACTCACAGATATTGGCTGGGATGTGTGCTTACACACCTCCCAGATGATCAGCTTCAAGCAGGTTCCTGAATATCCCACAGATTTACAAGCAGTCCAAGCTTTTAAATAGCAATACATTTATATAATCGCTCTGGATTATTCTTTTGCAAACTATTTTTCTGACGGGTACGTGGTACTGGAACAATTTGTTAATTCAGAGTCCTGTGAAACTGACTCAACTACTTCTAATTACCAGTACTGTTGCAGGTTTAAAGTGTATCTATCACCTTAATTCAAGTTTGCATATTTGAAATCTGCATTAAAAACTGTCTATATGTCAAGTTAACCAAAATGCCAGCAAACATACAGTTAAGGTGATATTCACACTTCTTTCAAATGCTAATGTAGGCTAATTGTGGCACAATGCGGCATGAGTGAGGTTGTCATATGCTAATTAAGCAAATCACTTATGTTGCATATGCTAATGAAGGCTTTTCAGTGATGTGTCATAGGCTAATAGAGGTTTCAGTGATGTTTCATATGCTAATACAGCTTTGTGCAGTACCAGGAAGTGCTTAGTTTCACTTTATCCAGAAATAAAAATGTGAATATCTCCTAAATTGTACATCTGCTGGACATTTGGTTAACATGACTTATAGGCAGTTTTTAATACAGTTTTCAAATATGCAAACTTGAATTAAGGTAATAGATCCACTTTAAGTTTCTGTGTTAGATTAATCCAGACCTCAGGGGAGGGCTGGCCCGGGGGGCAGGGGGGCACTTGCCTCCTGGGCAAGTCATATGTCTGGGCTGGTGGGCCATTCCCTCTTTTTGCTGCAAATGTAGCTACAGTAGTGATACCACAGAGCTTACAACTGAAATGGAGCTACAATCCAAGTGGAGCTACATTAGTAGCATAACCCATTTCTCTTGTTAGCTCTGTGGTATCACTAGTGCAGCATTAATTACATTGTAAGCTCTGTAGTTGCACCAGTGTAACCCAATTTCAATTGTACGCTCTGTGGTATTGCTTGCCTTACTTCACAACACTAACCCTTTGAGTGCCAGAGGGGTATGCCACACATTGATACCCCTCTGGCACTCAAAGGGTTAATGGCAATTTTAAAATTAGCAAAAGTGTAAGCTGGGACAGAGGGCTGGAACGATAGTAAAATCGGGCCACTTGATTGTAGCTGCCCTCAAGGCCACAAATTGCCAGCCCTCCCCTGCCAGAACTTATATGTCAAATGCTGACAGATTAAATTTGCTTCCTTTTCTAAGGTCCTTTTAACTTTATATTCAATAAATATTTTAATGGATCAACCTTGGTGCTTGTAATCCAATTGCTTGCTCACATATTTGGGATAGGGCTGGTAGTGTTATCTCTGGTTTCCATCTTTTGTTCAGAATGTATTCTAATTAGTACAGAGTTAGCACACTCCCTTAAATTGACTTTCACCCAATCTACGATATCTAGTGGTGCTCCAGTTTACATATTAGTAATGTTGTCCAGCAAGCAAAAGGAGTTGGAAAACTGTTGGTAATGCTGATAAGGAGTAGTACTTTTGCAGTAGCACAAGCAGCTGTTGGGTTTCTCAGATTCTGTTACGCCTACCCCCATCACATCATCAAGGTCCTGGGATTAGGATTTGAAACTGTTTTTTTTTTCCCACAGTGGCAAGCAGCAGTGCCAGAACAGAGTTGCTACTGCCCAACCCTGTCACACTCACCATCTACACCACCACCAGTGAAAATGTAGAGGCCCTGTGGGCTGAAATACACACTAGCCACCTAATATCAGGGAGTTTGAAGAAGCTCTTCTCAGTCAAGAAATGTAATCATAATGGGATATAAACACTACTGTTGTATGGTACAATACTTATACTTATAATCTTGTGAAATTTTCCATTTAAATCAAGAACATGTAAGAGATAAAAAAAAACCTCATAGTGCAATACATTACTAATTAAGTGAATCATTGCCAATTCACCAGAAGACCCCATATATAACTTATCTTGTATGCAAGCCTTCAAATAGATACAATATTTATTTAGTGTTTCTTGAAATAAACAAGTAAAACACACAAGGAAAAATATCACTTTTATATGTACATTAAATGAGAAGATACACTCACAGAGGTAGAATGGATATGCAAATCAAACACAGGTAAAATTAGCCTTTTCTCTCTGCATTTTTTCCTGGGATAGGTATGACAACACAGTCCAAATACACTATTATTCTTGCTTCTTCTGCCCTTGACTTAGACCTCAGACCAACGGGATTCTTCAGACTATTGTCCTTAATCCACTCCTTTAATGTGTATGGCATATCTTTCTTTCAGTTTCCTTGGTTTTCCAACGCATTTCAACGAATATCTTGTGCCTTCCTCTGAACAAATTAAGAGCAATGTGGCTTAACAAAGATGTCTGCAGCAAAAGCGGGACTGAGAAGCAAGTTTTTAAGCTGTTTCAGTCAGATGGGTCAGATGCATCATTTAAAAAAATACAAAGAATGCAATATAATCTAAAAACAAGAAATTAGGCTGGCTAAAATCCGAAACAATTTTGCAAGTATTTATATGGGAAAAATATTAAGGTTGGTATTGGTACTCTTAAATCTGAGTGATAGTATGCTATCATGAGGCTGAGAATGAAAATAGAAAGATAACCCTGTAGAACTAGCACTCAGAGAAAGACTAATGCCCTCCTCTGTATCAGGACATCTAGGGCTCAATTCTATTACCAGCACTAAAAAAACAGGTCTTGTGTTTTTTAAGTCCGTTTTTAGTATCCTATTACCTGACTTGTGAAAACAAAATCAGCAGTAACTATATGCACCGCCAGTCATAAAAAAAACCCATAAGGTACAACATCCTTTTAGGAACGATATCAGCCAATTCTCTGTTTCTTTAGGTTATATATGATAAGCATGTCTGTTTCCTTCTAAACACATATTTCTTGTACCCTCAGGGATTTGTTTCTATTATATGACTAAAGTTCTTTGTTGTTGTCATGTTTACATGTCAATTTGTATTTTTATATTATGATTTTCAATAAAGCCTTTTGAAACTCAAACCCCCCCCAAAAAAAAAACAAATAGGAAGCAACAAAAAACAAAGTGCAAGTTGCATTCTATTACCCACACTTAGTATTACCGCCTGTTTTGTGGTTACATAGGTGACAGGGTTCATTCATTCAATGGATAGGTTATCCATGCTAGGAGGGATGTCAGGAGGGGTCCTGGTGCTCCCCTTGAGGTTTGAACAATACATTTAAAATAAATGTAACACAAAAAGAAGAAGAAAGCCCATTTAACATATGTAAACAAAAACTGAAGAAGAACAATGTCTAAGAAAGCCATGGGAGCACTATAAATTTTAAAAGGGGGGGTTAAAATGTCAAATGGGAACAATATTTGTTGAATTAAAATAGTGAAAGAAAGCACTATAATTCAAATTTCAAAGGGGGGGGTTAATATGTCGAAAGGGCACTTTATATAGGATAATGTGTGGAACACATCTAACTTGATCGTTCTGTCGTCAAATATACTCCTATTTCCTTGGACCTTAACATTTTGTGTGGTTTTTTTTAGGTGGTAGTTGAATAAAAGCAGATAACACCAATTTTGTTAGTTTGTAGAAATGTGCTGTCTAAGCCAGTTTTGTTTTACCCTGGTTCTGCAATAGAATACTGGTGTAACACATTTGCAAAATACACGTTTCTTGTTTTTAATGTAACGCCAGTTTTAGCGCGGGTGATAGACTCGAGCCCCTAATATGTTATTAAAACTTAACCTTTATTGAAATAAAGAAGAATAAAAAAGGAAGAAAATGCCAGGAATTGTCCAGCTTGCGCATACAGAAAACAAAAATAACTGCAAAAGACAGTATTCTGAAATGAGCACATTGATAGGATATTAATGATGCCAGTATCAAACTGCACAACATTAATATGTAAATAGGCACACGTTTCATCAGTACTTCATTGGGGCGGCATTGCAGACACATGGGCTGCACCGCAGCCTCCTATTAAAGTGAGTCTGCCATCAGCTATTGGCATACCTGGGAACTTTTGAATCAGGGCTACCCGGAGGGTAACCCTGTCAGTGCCGACCGGGCAGGAAAATGACGCGATTTGCGTCATAAAAGGGCAGGGCTTAGTCATGGGGGGCGGGACAAACAAAAAACCCCCTGAAAATGGAGATAAGAGGGCGGGGAGTAGGAGGAACCGGGCGGGATGGAGCACAAGTGGGCAGAGTTTCTACTTAAACTCTGCCCACCCGGTGATTCACACATTGCCCCGGAGACCCGGTAATTCAGTTTGAAATCCAGAGTCTCCGGGGCAAAACCGGAGAGTTCCCAGCTATGGCGATTGGATCTTTTAATGGATCGAATTCAAATGAGAACCAAAATAGACATTTATTACACTAAATGACACCATAGATCATAGTATTTCCCATGAATCAATAACTCTAACTCCATATAGACTCATGATGATCCTCAAACACCACAGATCTAACCATAAATGTTATATAGATCCAACCACGAATATTTTATATATATATATATATATATATATATATATATATATATACATATATCCTATATAATAATTTGCTAAATCGTGTGTAACGCCGCGACATGCGCAGTAGACACTGCTGCTCGTGCTGCAGTCATGCGCAGTAGAGACTGCACACGCCGCGGCTGATACAGAGCTGGGCGCTCTGAAGGAGCGTCCAGCTCTGTATCAGGCGTGGCGAGGGCAGTCTCTACTGCGCGTGACTGCCCCGCAACCGGGTGGCAGTGGCACTATGGCCTGTGTAACGGACTGTTCAACTAGTACATATATATATATATATATATATTTATATATAGTTATATTGTTATATAGATGCAAATGCGTGTGACATGCAAAGGATGTGAAACAAGAATTGCAAATTATTATGAAAAAAATGATGATGGACAACCGCATGGGTCATACATTTCCACAGAGTAGTGAATTCTTGTATATTCTAAATTGTCATTATTTTGTGGTCTATGGTTCTTGCACAGGATTTAACGCCAATAAGTATATCATGAAACGCATGTATTATTGATGTTATAGTGATATAAAATACAAAAAAATGCAATATGCAAAACAGAGCTATATGTAAAATGCAGCTATACACAAAACGAAATACACAATAAGTAAAACACGATATTTAAAACGTTAGATGCAAATCGCTATACGCAAAATGATACAGGCAATAATCTATATGCAAAACATACACTACACACAAAACACACTCACGCTAACATATGCTCTTGCTCACACACACTCACACACACACTCACGCATGGAACCCCATGGAAATAGTCCGCTGAAAAAGTGGAGGAACTGCAGGATAAAACAACTGCACTACAGGGGAGAATTTAAAATTCACAAGGCATTGGAGACACATTTATATCAACAGATTTTTTTTTATTTTAATATAATATAAAGATTGATAATTAGTTTAATTTTTTTCTCATCCACTGTTCCTTTTTTTCAAAGAGGTTCATGAACTGGGGAAGAATTTGGATTCCCCTGATGCTTCTAGCCAGTTTGTTCAGACTCAGATCGGCCTATGTTAATTGTGAGTATTATCTTTATTCATGAGTTTTATGTGGAGGAAAGTTTTGAGTTGATATTAAGGCCCCCCCCCAGAGTGTAATTTAAATCATTGGGCATTTTTGGAATTGGTTTGTTCCAGGTTTCCTACACTTTTCTTTTGAATATACGTCCCAATGTTTTAATCTGTTACTATTCACACATGAGTACTTTTTTTGGGTAAATCTTTTGCTGTTATTGCTGAATTCTGGAGAAGAGAACAGTACAGGGGAAGGAACCTTCAGAACACAGGTTTCTGAATCCTGACACCATTTTACCTGTCAGCCATTTTATCATCTTAGCCCCTTGTATGCTACAGAGGTCTCCTACGCATTGCAAAGCCAAGCTTTGGAGATGTCTCTAGCATCCAAAGGGGTTAAAAACAGCCTTTAAAAATTCAGTCCATCATTCTATTCTTTAATTTCACAAAATCATATAATAAATGACTTTGACCACGTCCACTCCAAAGTTGTGTTTTTATCATATTCAAACATAAAGTACATAATATACAATTCCTGATGATTTCAGTACAGCATGTTTCTGTATCTTAAACAAACACATATATCGCAACATCTCATGTAAATTTATCTATTGTGTTTATTGTGAATACATTGAACATGCACCTGTGGTATTCTCTCCTAACAGTAGACTCCAAGCAATTGTAAGCTCTGTGGAATAACTAGTGTAGTTCCATATTAATTGTAAGGTCTTCAGAATCACTAGTGTAGCTTAATTCCAGCTGCAAGCTCTGTTTATCTCTGTTTCAATTATAAGCTCTGTGGTATCACCAGTGTAGCTCAAATTCAGTTATATGCTCAGAAATATCACTAGTGTAGCTAAGTTTCAACTGTAAGCTCTGTGGTATCATTAGAATAACTCAATTTCAATTGTAAGCTCTGGGTCATCATTTGCCTTACTTCACAGCATTTATGATAATTAACCCCTTAAGGACACTTGAGGACCACTGGGCTTTTTTTTTTTTTTTTAAGTTCCGGTTCAGGGCTTCTGGAGCTGTGTGCCTTGACAAATGAGAATTTTTATTTGTCTCCTATGATGCAGTTGGATTATACAAGAAATGCTCCATTTTGCCTCTATATATATGGTTCTGATATATTTAAAATACATATATGTCTCCAGTATACAACCTATCTATTCTTTTTAGACTCCATATCAAATTGCACTGAAACAGCAGGTGCTGCCTAGGTGCCAGAGAATGCATAATGATGAATGATGAACTTAATTATGTCATTATAGATCTGCCATCTGGTTCAGAATCGGTGAGTAATATGCATGTAGTCAAAGTAATATAAAAGCTAAGTTAGTTGAAAAGAATGTTGACTTGACAAAATGCATATTAACCCTTTGGCAATATGATTGAAACATTATCAAAGGGATAAAAAGAAAAATGTCTGCGAGTTTGTGTTTTTATGACAAGTATCTTAAAGATTAGCAACTAGTCAAGGAAATGTATCTTGTGGCATTGAGGCATTGTCGGTTATATTATAAGAACAATTAGACCGAATGCCTTATGTATAAGTGCTTTGTGACACTTACAGAACAATTAGCAGAAGGTCTGCTAAAGTCTTACTTTATGGGATACTATGATGTCATTGCATGATCTAGTAATGTTTGCTCCACCTTTCACCATATGTAATGGGGTTATAGTTAGGTTTTACTATTAGGGTCACATTTTTTGTTGTTCAGTTAGGTTTTTTGGGTTTTGTTTTTAGATTTTACGATTAGGGCTACATGTTAACGTTTTGTTCTAGGATGAGATTTCAGGGTTTGGGTTTTAGGATTAGGGCAATGTATTAATGTTAACTGCTATAGTTAGTTGTTAAGATTTAGAGTTGTTATGATTTGGGATAGTGTAGCGTTTGAGATTAAAGTGCTAATAAATATTCGTTTAATTGTAGTTCAATGTTTTTTGAAGTGACTAATGTCAGTTACTCTCCCTAAATTTTATTTTACATATTCCCTTCCTCCCCTTTTCCTGACATCAGCTGCAGCGCTATAGAAAGGTTGACATGGTTGATTGACCACACATATCAGACAGAGAGATATATTTCCCTCTATCTAAGCTGTTTTACTGAGTCCTCAACATTTACATTGTACACAAAAACCCTGAGGCATTGGACAAAAATCAGTTTTGCCAACACTCTATATTTCTATTTTTTTTTAATTCTCAATTTTGTGCACAGAATAGTATTCTCTTTATGTGAATCGATCCATAAATCCACCCATCCTACAAATCAAAACCTATCAATGATCAGTTGGCCCATCCAGTCCTAGGAGAAGGCCTAAAAGGGTACATTTGCTTGGCATGTGTAGACTGCATACAGTCAGAGTCCCCACATGGAATTTCCCCTATGTATTAACGCAGTAATAAAGTATAAAAGGGAGTGTGTTTACTACATGTTATTAGTCTGTGCTTAAGAGAGAGAAAGAAAGCAGATTAATTTTTGATTCTAGCTAATATAGGGTGACAGGCAAAGAGAGGGATCTGAAGTTGCTTGACAGAAGTATTGGTGCTGACCACTACCAGTTGTTTTCTGAGTGCTGGTGTGAAAGAAGAAAAGAATGTTAAAGTAAATAAATAAATAAATAAATAAACAAACAAACAATAATTTAATGAATAAATAAAATCCTTTTTCACTGATAAATGACAGTCAGGCAGTGCAGGCAGGTGATCTTTCCTACCTGAGTTGGCAGAGCAAGACAGGTACAACTTGAAATACTGTGTGTACTTACGCACACTCACTCTTATATCTGCAAGAATATACTGAGGAGTGGTGATGTTGCACGCCTGCACCATCTGCAGTGTGAAACGCTTTATCCTTTATGACAAGCTGCTTATTCTTGAGCTAACAGGTCTATCCTGTACTGTAAAATTAACACTGCAGTCAAGATGGGAGATAGACTGAAATTTTTACATTAGCTACATGTAGAGGCAGACAGGCAAATAGGGGAGCTGGAGTTGCTTGCAGTTGCAGGGAGTGTGTGAGTGATTTCTTTTTAGATGATAGACAGGGATAGTTTAAAACAAAAAACATTTCAACTGATAGGCGACAGAGACAGGCAGGATATCTTTCATCTGAATTAAGACTGACTGCAACAGATGATAGGGACAAAAAATACATCATACATTTTCAGATGGATAAAATATCACTCTACATGGTGTGGCTTTTACAGTAAATGATGATGATCCTTCTCCAGAGGAATCCATTTTTAAAAGTAACATAAAAATATAATTGATGAGGCTAAAAAAGATTTGCGTCCATCTAGTTTAACACATGCCAAATCACCCCTGTTTATCCAGAGGAAAGCAACAAAAAAAAAAAACATTGAAGCAATTCCCATAGTAAAAACATAGTAAACATAGTAAATTAAGTTGAAAGAAGACACATGTACATCAAGTTTAATCTTTGCCTCATATAACTCTGTATGTTCCATCTTGAAAGAAATGTATCTAAGAGAGGATAAGGAAAAGGCAGATATTCTAAACATTTTCTTTGCATCAGTATATACAAGGGAAAATGGAATGGTAGAAGAGCCTCATCAAGTGACAAAAAAAAATACAATTATCAGATATTGGGTTAACTCAAGAAGATGTCATGGGAAGACTGAACAAAATTAAGACTGACAAAGCACCGGGTCCTGATGGTATACATCCAAGGGTTCTTCAGGAACTCAGTGCAGTGTTAGCAATACCCCTATATTTACTCTTTAAAGATTCTCTTACCACAGGTTCAGTGCCACAAGATTGGCAAAGAGCCAGTGTAGTGCCTCTATTTAAGAAGGGAACGAAAACAGAACCTGGGAATTATAGACCTGTGAGTTTGACCTCTGTAGTGAGAAAACTGCTAGAAAGGGTAATAAGGGACTATATTCAGGATTACAACACAAAAAATAAGATCATTAACATGAATCAACATGGTTTTATGAGGAATAGATCATGCCAAACTAATATTTTCAGCTTCTATGAGAAAGTAAGTAGCAACTTTGACAATGGTAAGGCAGTTGATGTAGTATATCTAGATTTTGCAAAGGCATTTGATACAGTGCCACACAGAAGGCTGGGGTATAAAACAAGGAAATTGGGGCTAGGGGATAACCTTTGCAATTGGATACAAAACTGGTTGAAGGATAGGGAACAGTGTGTAGCTGTAAATGGACAATTCTCCAATATAGTTAGGGTGGAGAGTGGAGTACCTCAGTGTTCAGTATTAGGTCTGCTGCTTTTTACCATGTTTATAAATGACCAAGAGATAGATATAGAAAGCAAAATATCAATATTTGCAGATGTGTGACGGTTTTGGAAAATAAAGAAACAAAATAACGACAGAATACTTTCCCAGCCCACACAAGCCCAGATGGAGACAGTACAGTGGTACTTCCCACAACTTTCACAGGTCAGGTAGGAAACAGGATAGAGGGGCAATGCACCAGGACGGTAGATACTGACAGCAGGAATCCTACAACACTAGGGTAGGATGGAGGCAACAACCCGCTGGTATGACAGCAGGAGCCCTAGTACGCTAGGGTTATATGGAGGTAATTGTCCAACGGATACTGGCAGCAGGAACCATAGAACGCTAGGGCCGGATGGAGGCAACTGACCCACTGATAATAGCAGCAGGAGCCCTAGAACGATAGGGTAGTATGGAGGCAACTGGCACACGGATACTGGCAACAGGAACCCTAGACCGCTAGGGTAGCATGGAGGCAACAACCCACTGGTAATGGCAGCAGGAACCCTGGAACGCTAGGGTAGGAAGGAGGCAACAGACCACAGATACTGACAAGTGTCCAGTATATACAGATCTACAAGATGACGGACCACTTACACTACGGCTGGCTCCTAGCACACTAGGCAACAGAGTTGCGGTAAAGGCAGGGCGAGTGAGCGAACCGGCCCAAGTACTCAAGGTGATAGTGAGGTTCAGCCAGAGTGATAATGCGCTCAAGGAATATGCCTATAACCACCAACCAGGAGGGAGCACAGACAGTGACACTGGATACTCAACCAGACACGTCAGCAGCGTAAACAAGTAACTCAGCCCAGCTGTTGACAGCACAGAAGCCGGTACTCCGTATGTACAATACCGCCACGGAAGTGGTAGCAGCCAGTACGATACAGCAACGGAATCGGGTTCTCAGCCAGTCCAGTCAGCAACAGAAGCGGGTTCTCAGCCAGTCCAGTCAGCAACAGAAGCGGGTTCTCAGCCAGTCCAGTCAGCAACAGATGCGATAGCAGATCAGGATACACAGGAGCATCGTCAGGCAGGCTGGGTCATACACAGAATGAGAAACAGCAGTAACTAGCGCTAGGTTCAGGTACACCACGAAAGGGCATCCAACTAATGACATGACAGGGTATAAAAGGGTTGGCCCAGGGCGGAGTCAGGTCCCAGGACCAATAAGAGTCCCGCAACGGGAAACTAGGAAGTATTAATGTCGCCATACTGCAAAAGGAATCACGGGCACCGTGATAAGATGACACTAAATTATTCAGGGTAATTAATCCAGAACAGGATATTTGCTCTCTAAAGGGGGGTTTACATAAAATGGCAGATTGGCCAAACAAATGGAATATGAAGTTTAATGTGGGAAAGTGTAAAGTCATTCATTTGGGAAGAAATAATCCCAAGGCTACTTATGAACTTAATGGAATCATTTTAGGGTACTCATTGCTAGAGAAAGACCTGGGTATCCTTGTAAACTACAAACTTAGAAACAGTGACCAGTGTCAAATAGCAGTAGCAAAAGCAAACAAAATCCTGTCTTGCATAAAAAGAGGTATTGAAGCAAGAGTGGATAACATGATTTTGCCATTGTAAAAATCATTGGTAAGACCTCACCTTGAATATGCAGTACACTTTTGGGCACCAGTTCTGAAAAAAGATATACTAGAACTAGAGAGGGCACAGGGATGAGCAACAAAATTAATTAAGGGAATGGAGGACTTGATGTATGAGGAACAGCTAGACAAACTTGGTTTATTTACTATAGAGAAAATATGATTAAGAGGAGATCTTATCACATTGTACAAGTATATGAAAGATCAATACAAGGATCTCTGTAATGGAGATGGAATGAATAGCTCACCAGAGAGATCCCTGTATTGACCTCTCATATACTTATACATTGTGATAAGATCTCTTCTTAGTCATCTTTTCTCTAGAGAAAATAAACCAAGTTTGTTTAATCGATCCTCATACATCAAGTCTTCCATTCCCTTAATTAATTTTGTTGCTCTTTGCTGTTCTCTTTCCAGTTCTAGAATTTTCATTTTTAGAACTGGTGCCCAAAATGGCACTGCATATTTGAGGTAAGGTTTTACCAATGATTTGCACAGTGGCAAAATTATGTCATCCACTCTTTCTTCAATACCCCTTTTTATGCAAGACAGGACTTTGTTTTTGCTACTGCTATTTGACACTGGTCACTGTTTCCACATTTATAGTTTACAAGGATTCCCTGGTCGTTCTCTAGCGAAGAGTCTCCTATAATTATTCAACTAAGTTCATAAGTAGCACTGAGATTTTTTTCTTCCCAAATGCATGACTTTTCACTTTCCTACATTAAACTTCACATTTGTTTGCCCAATCTGCCATTTTTGTAAATCCCTCTGTAGAAAACAAATATCCTGCTTTGTTTATTACTCTGTATAATTTAGTGTCATCTTCATATATTGATATTTTGCTTTCTATATCTATTTCCAGGTTATTTATAAACATGTCAAAAGGCAAAGGCCCAAGTACTAAACCCTGAGGTACTCCACTCTCAACTGTATTGGCAAATTTTCCATTTACAACAACACACTGTTCCCTATAATTGAAAAGGTTATCCCCCTTATTTTATACATCAGCTTCCTGTGTGGCACTGTATGCCTTTGCAAAATCTAGATATACTATATCTGCTGCCTTACCATTATCTAGGTTGCTACTTACTTCTTCATAGACTCTCAAAAGATTAGTTTGGCATTATCTGTTCCTCATAAAACCATGTTAATTCCTACTAATAATATTATTTTCTGTGGTGTAACCCTGGATATGATACCTTATTATCCCTTCTATCATTTATCTCCCTACAGAGGTCATAGTGATATAAAAAGTTCGATCACCGTGTCATGCCACTACCAGCCTCTTCTTGTCTGGACTTCAGCCAGTGACATTTTGGCTATGGAATTTGATGCAGCAGGATTATGTGGCAACCTGGTTCCTGATTCAGCTGCAGGTACATGACCTGCTGGAAGTGTCTATCTCCACCTTTGGGAGCAAGCGGTTGTTACTGGATATTCTTCAAGCACCTGGCCTTCTCCAGATTGCCTCACTGTCATGGTTTTTGATGAACACTCAGACCAGACTAGTAAGGTTAAAATAACTTTATTAAGATTAAGTACAAACAGCAAATGTAAGCCACACAATCCCACAAGAACAGTACAGAAATAGTACAATACACAATGGCAGGGAACGCACACTCTGAGGAGATGTACTGAGAGTAGCTAGTCCCCTAGCGGGCTAGGGAGAAAGGGAAGCAACAACTGGCAGATGATGGTACTGATACTCGAACCCAAATTAGACTGGAGGCCCACGATAGACTACTGGCAACCAAGACCCTAGATGACTAGGGATATGCGGAGGCAACACAGCACAGGCACTGGCAACAGGACCCTAGAATACTAGGAGTCCAGAGGAAGACAACTGGCACCAAACCCAGGAGCCCTGAGTCACACGGAACCTGGTAGAGGACAAGGCAGCTCAGACCCTAGCACCCTAGGGTCACAGAATGACCAAGGCAACTGCTACTGTTAGGAGAGACCATAGAACGCTAGGGGTGGATCTGTCACGGTTTTTGATGAACACTCAGACAGAACAGTAAGGTTAAAATGACTTTATTGAGTAAAGTGCATACAAGGAATGAGGCCACAGGCCCACAATACGAAACCACACTATATGGAGGATATATAGGCAGTAAGCAATGACTGTAAACAGAATGACTGAGACGGAACACAGGTAATAGAGGTACCTTAGGCAGGCAACCCTCCACTAGGGAACCTGGAGCGATCAGGCTACTGGACCCCGGCTGACAGCAGGACAGAGGATGGCAATAAGTCCTGGAGATGGTAGTAGGCATGAGACCCAGACGCCTGGGTGGCACAGAACCCAATGAGGCAACACTGACCACGGGACAGGGGTCCCAGAGTGACTGAGGCCACCACTTACAAAGGGTAAACCCTAGAACACTAGGGGTGGATCGAAGTGAACACTGGAAGGCCACAGGTGTCCCCTCATAGGACAGTGAAACAAGCGCAAATGCGGGCTGTAGGCCCTCAGGCCACTAGACAGGAATATGAGCTCAGGGTCTCCACACACCCAGTAGTGCATGACAATGCAAGTGCTGGCCCTCACCCAGGCACTGCAACATGAAGAAGCACAAGGGTAGCTTAGATAGTGTTAGGCACAGAACAGTTAACAGGAGATGCCCAGAGATACATAGGAACTCCCACAGGGAGTGAGCCCAGCAATTAGCGCAGAGGGAGACACAGAGAGATCAGAGTAACTCAGTCAGCACTTGCTAGCACTGTACCAGTACTTTGCATGTACACACTGCTGTAGTCAGAAGGATAAGTGGCGATAGCACGAATGCTATGCCTACGGTCGACAGAATAAGATTAGCGCCATGTGGCGCACCCCAACTAGGCAACTGGAAACCGTTGAATGTAATGCTGGCCAGTTAGACAAAGGAGGAGGCACAACAATACATGGATGGCAACGGAACAATGGCTCAGAGGAACAGTTTACAAACCAACAGGAAGCACAGACTGGTCAGGTGCACAGGCAAGGCTCAATAGCCAGGCAGACTATGGCAACGGTGGTTCACAGCCAGATCAGTACAGCAATGGAGCGGGTGCTCAGCCAGATCAGTCGGTAACGGAGCAGGTTCTCAGCCAGATCAGTTCAGCAACGGAGAGGGTTCTCAGCCAGATCAGTCGGTAACGGAGCAGGTTCTCAGCCAGATCAGTTCAGCAACGGAGAGGGTTCTCAGCCAGATCAGTCAGTAACGGAGCAGGTTCTCAGCCAGATCAGTTCAGCAACGGAGCGGGTTCTCAGCCAGATCAGTTCAGCAACGGAGCAGGTTCTCAGCCAGATCAGTTCAGCAACGGAGCGGGTTCTCAGCCAGATCAGTTCAGCAACGGAGTGGGTTCTCAGCCAGATCAGTCGATAACAGAGCAGGTTCTCAGCCAGATCAGTTCAGCAATGGAGCGGGTTCTCAGCCAGATCAGTTCAGCAAAGGAGCAGGTTCTCAGCCGGATCAGTCGGTAATGGAGCAATACACGGGAAACACAGGAACATGTCAGGCAAGCCAGGTCATACACGAACAGCAACACAGTAGTAAAACGTCAGGCTCAGATACACCACGAAAGGGCACCTTAGAATAGACATGACAGGATATAAAAAGGCAAGCCCTGGATGGAGCAAAGATGACAGGCCAATGGGAAGGCAGCATGGAAATTAGGCACAGTAACAATGTCGCCGTCAGAGCAGGAACATGGGCACCATGATAGGATCGAGGCAACAATACATGGAAGGCAACCGGTGTCCCAGCACTAAAGTGCTAAGATGTAATGTCATGCAACAGCCTTGCGGCTAATGCAGGAAGCAAGACGAGGAATGACCCTGCCTAGAGGAACTAGGCACAGGAAGGGTCCAGAGGTATGCACTCAGAGGAATATCTGCAACTCCCGTTGGGAGTGAGCCCAGCTTGAGTAAGAGGAGTAGAGGACACATACAGATCACAAGAGTAACACAGTCAGAGTTAGACAGCACTGAACCGGTACTTCGCATGTGCACACCACCAGAGGCGGTTAACCAGTATAAGCAGCTTCAGCAACAAGTGCTCAGCCTATGGTAGGTAAGATAAGCGAAAGCTCCACTTGGTGCCACCACAGTGGGAACACAACCAGACTAGTCAGCAGTGAGCGGGTTCGCTAGCCAGATCGGTCAGGAGCGTAGCGGTACTCAACCAGGCCAGATAGCACAGCCAGATAGTCAGCAACAGAGCGGGTACTCAGCCAGATCAGTCAGCAACAGAGTGGGTTCTCAGCCGGATCAGTCAGCAACAGAGCGGGTACTCAGCCAGATCAGTCAGCAACAGAGTGGGTTCTCAGCCGGATCAGTCAGCAACAGAGCGGGTTCTCAGACGGATCAGTCAGTAACAGAGTGGGTTCTCAGTCAGATCAGTCAGCAACGGAGCGGGTTCTCAGCCAGATCAGTCAGCAGCGGGAAGCAGCAAAGCAGGATGCACAGGAACGTCGTCAGGCAGGCCAGGTCATACACCAACAGAGCATAAACAGGAACTAATGTCAGGAACAGGTATACCATGAAAGGGCGCCCAAGTATTGTTATGACAGGGTATATAAAGGCTGGCCCTGGGTGGAGTCAAGGTCAATAACCAATAAAAGAGAGGCAGTAAACCAGGAAGTGATAATGTTGCCGCCTGCAGCCAGGAGCACGGGCACCGTGATACTCACCCTGTCCATGCTATTATCCTGAGACCTTGTCTTCTGTACTTCAGCTTCCTTCCCTGTTTTGCATGGGTGTGTGTGCCTCCCTGCACAGAGACTCCATCTTCCTAAAAAGACCTGACCACAGGCAAATAGTTACACTCCACCAATAGGAATACTAAACCTTTTAACAATACTAAAGACAAATTGTTTTCTAATGGTGCCATGGCAGTGGAGGATTTAGCAGTGAGATGTCAGACAGTAACGGTAAGATCTATAAATCTCCCTATAAGGAAAAGTAAATAAGAAACGTTTTCAAAGTTTTAAATAAACCTAAAGAATATGCAAGTAGTGGGGAGGATGCAGATGAGGTTGCTAATGCTGCTGATGATGATCCAATTATTGATGATGATGTTCATTTAAAATATGTTCAATCCACTCTCTGGCCCTTCTTATGATACAAATGGAATAGAGAGTGCGAGAGATGATGATATGGCCAAAAATATCTGAAAAGAACAATATTCATGTTTATGTAACTTTTCTGAAGGTTGAACCCCAATGGCTGGTTACTCTGGTAAACAATGGGTCCAGGGGGTCCAGAGGTTGTACACCCACCAGTGGTCAGAGAGGCAAGTCACAGGCATAGTACAGAAGGGTGAGGCAAAAAGCGTAGCTGTCACGGTCACTTAGGCAAATAAACACACAACACAGTACAAGTGAATTTAACCAGTTTATTGAAGCAAATAATAATAAAAATAATACTAGGATCGGACACTTCCTCAACTGTGGGGGAGACAGGCGTGAGGACAGTGTCTAGTCCACTACCCAGGAGCTGACATTGAACTGAAATAGGTACAGTAAATATAAAGTGTATAGAACCAGCCTTGGCTCTAACCAACAGATAAGAACCTGGAAGACCAGGAGTCAGTAAAGGAGCGTACCTGGACAACCTCCAGAGAGGGATGTCAGACAGTAGTTTGGGCAGCTCTAGCACTGGATTAATACAGAGCGGAGGTCACAGAGCAGAGACTCACTTGCAGACTACCAGAGATGTAGTTGCTGTTAGCACAGTGCGGAGGCAACAGAGCAAGTGTTAGGCAGAGACAGCAAGGAATAGTTATATGGCAGTGTAGCCAAGAGGCAATGGAGCGAGAGATAACAGGCAACACTACCAGCCCAGAGGCAATTGGATCGCACCAGATAGGTAGAGCGAGCTCTCTGCTATAACCGGAGACAAGTAGTAGTCAGACAGGAGCGGGGAGTAGCATGGAGCATAAGTCAGACAAACCACAGCCAGAAACCGGATCGGGTAGTCAGCCATAGCCTAGGTCAGCAAAGAGCGGGTAGTCAGACAAGACAGAGTCATACACGGATCAGATAGTCAGACAGAGCCACTGGTCAAAACTGGAGCGGATAGTCAGACAAGCCAAGGATCGAGCAACAGGCGATATCGGAAGCCAAGCAAGGGTCAAACGAGCAACACTGGAATATGCATAGTAACACCACGAAAGGGCGATTAAGCCCAGTTCGCGGGCAGATTATAAGGCGCTGCCGGGAGGCGGAGCTCAATCGGCCTTACAGACAGGAAGCTACAAAATAGCGAGCGTGACATCAGAGACGCACTCCCGCAGATAGCTGCAGACCAGAGGATGCAGCTCCACTCCCAAACCACCAGATCGGAATGCAGGCAAGCAAATCACTGGCACTGTGATAGTAGCCAGACAGTCTAGGCACAAACCAGGTAGCTCTTGTTCAGAATCGTTAAAGAAGCAATATGTTGGGGCAGGCAGCAATCAGGTGGAGTCCAAGGTACAAGCTGGGTCAAGATTAGGTAGGAACTGTAAAATAGCTACAAGTAACAAGGAAAGAGCCAAAACAACTAAGCACTGTTGTACTGTGGTTGGGTCTTTTTTTAGGAGACATTTTGTTCCAAATAGAGGAACCTGTGTGGGATTGTGCTCTTCCAGTGCTGCCTTGTATTTATGCATTTTTTTCTGCAGTAACAGGTGTTAACACAGAAATTACTGCAATATTATGATTTTGCACAAAGTTACAGCATGGTTCCTAAGTAGAAGGAAGATGCCGTGCATGAAAGACATAAGAGTGCGGGGCTCTATCTTGCCGACCAACATGAAGATGAGAAGTTGAAGTTGTTGAAGTTGTGAGAATGGTATTGTAACATTTTATTAACTGCGTGAGAGATCAGCTAGAAAGTCTGACTCAGGGCAAGTGAACATGCCAAAAAAATACACAATCATCATCTTGCTCATCATCATCAGTGTCATTGCTTCCAAGGCCAACCCCCATCCAGTCACACTTACTATTGTTGACAAAGCAGCAACCAAGGTCATCAACATTCAGAAACCTAGCTATGGGTGCTCCTGCTGCTGATTGATTTTCAGAGCCACTGACATCTACTGCTAGTACTATTACATATCAATCTCACCTCCTCCCCATAGCAATAGTAGAAGTCCTTCAAGAACCCATCAGTCTATGAAATCTCATGTGTGGAGATATTTCAAATGTTTAACATGTTGCTATCTGTTGTCTATGTAACATTATGAGCACAGGGAAAGCAGGATACATTTAGGCACATGCTTATTGAGATCCCACCTGAAGCATAACCACAGGTCTGATTAGGAGACATACCAGAAATACATCTGAGGTGCTATGAATAACAGCAGTAGATGCTAGTTCCATGCCCAGGGTCATATAATGACTCACTAACAATAACACCCATGTCTCCTTCTGCTATTGTGCAAATGCAAAGCACAGACGTTGATATATTAGTTGGAGGTGACAAGAATCTTTGAGTCATTTTATTCTTGCAAGGCATGTAATGCATTGCACTCACTGTAGGACTGCACAGATTTTGTGGGTGACATTTCACATTTCTTTGAGGGTTTTGGATTCTGGGAGACTTGAGTGACAATTTAATTTAGGATATGGGCAACAGTAGTGTACATGCACCATATTTACTGTTCTCAAGGCAGCTATAATATTGAAGACATTGTAAGCAGACACAAAGCCAGCTTTCAAGGAGCGGAGGGAAAAAAAAGCAATTGAAATCTGGTGAATCACGGTAACATGCTTTGAGCTGGATCCTTGTATAGTCTACATTAAAGGAAATGAAGAATACATTCTAGCTACATTTCTAGACCCCCCCCCCATTTTGAACATAACATTTCTTAATTTGTGCCTAAGCGTGAGCAGCAGCATAAATTCTTATAGATCAAGTGGAAGATTGCATAGTGGAGTATGAAAGACAGAAACGAATGGGTAAAACTGCTAGGAAAAATCTAGAAGCATAGTGAAAAGGAAGTAAGCAAAAGGATTTTACCCTTAGCAGCATCAGCAACAACACCACAACATTTTGCAGAGCAGAAATAAATTAATGTGTCTCAGAGGAGTTTAATATTTGTGGTGGTAGCACTAGCATATTTCTGTGGGACTTGCTACAACAATATGGGTTGGTAACCGATGCACATGAACACATCTATCATCAGGGAGTTGCCACATAATATAACTAAGCTGTTTTAAGCTGAAACAATGAATCAGTTGAACACCTGTAAACAAAACAGTGTGTCTGGCCACTGGGCAGCACCTGCGTGGACTGTTTTGGAATCTCTGAGCTACATACCAGCAACTGTGCAGTCACAGAGGGTTTTCAGTGCAGCTGTCTATATTGTTAATGGCCGTAGGACTCATCTATCCAGCCACAGTGTTGGTAGATTTACATTTTGAAAGATGAACCAGCATCTAATACTGTCACGGTTTGTTAAGAACGCTCAGACAGTTAGGTAAGGATAAAAGCTTTATTGAAAATAATGCACAATCGCCCCACTCAGGTCCAGATGAGGTCCGTACCAAGTACTTTGCAAATCTGATGCAGGTCAGGGTGAGAACACACACAGTAGTAATAATACAAAATAAGTGTGATGATCTTGGACTTGCAGGTAGAATTCGTAGATAGTTTCAGGAACAAGAATATCCTCGACAGCCCCACACCTCAATAGGTGACACAAGCGATGGGTGACTGAAGGGCAATCTCCTAGAGAACTAGGGATATCTGAGGCAGCACAGATAGTGTACAGGGAGACACTAGACCCTAGACTTCTAGGGTTAATGGAGGCAACACTGGCAAGACTCTGGCAGAGAACTGACCCTAGGAGTTTAGGGTAAACGGAGGCAATTCGGACAGGACTCTGGCAGTGACTGAACCCTAGAATGCTAGGGTTAACTGAGGCAACACAGACAGTACTCTGGCAGCAGATTGACCCTAGAATGCTAGGGTTAACGGAGGCAAGACAGACGGGACACTGGCAGCAACTTGGCCCTAGCACGCTAGGGTTAACGGAGGCAACACGGCTACAACTCTGGCAGTGGCTTGACCCTAGAACACTAGATCGGTGCAAACAGGGTAGTCAGCCAGTCCTAGTCAGTAACGGAATCAGATACTCAGCCAAGCCAGTTCGGTACACAAGGAGTTAGTCAGCCAGTCCTAGTCGGTAACGGAATCAGATACTCAGCCAAGCCAGTTTGGTACACAAGGAGTTAGTCAGCCAGTCCAAGGTCAGCAACGGAATCGGATCACAGGAGCGTCAGGAACTAAGCTTAGTCAGGCAAGCCGGGTCATACACAGAAACAGGAACAAGAGCTACTAGTCGCTAGATACGGATACACCACAAAAGGGCACCGGTAGAATGACAGGAGGGCGTATTTAAAGGCAAACCCTGGGAGGAGTCATCAACACAGAGCCAATAAGAATACAGCCAGGGTAAACTCGGAAGTAACAATGTCGCTCAGACAGAATCATGGGCACCATGATAAATACCATATGAGTACCATGTAGCAGAAGTGGAAAACACACACAAGATAGAGAAGCACATTTGTCAGTGGTAATGCAATGAAGGAGGGTGCCAGTGGACAAATGGGATAATACTGGTAGCCTGGCTCCAGACCACCCCACTAAATGACAATGACACAGATGATGTCACAAATATTCTGGACTGTTGGTGTTGCCTCACACCTTTTTGTGTGATTTTTATGCCACTTTTTTCTTGTTATTGGGGATAGCAGTATTACATGATTTTTTCTTGTGGGTGGTTCCACATGCACCTCAGGGTTATGCTTCATGTCTTTTCTTAGGGTGGATGTGCCCTCCTCCCCACGCTTTACAACCTTGTCACAGTGTGCATATTGCAGCTGGGGATGATCGTACACTCTGTGCTACAGTGAAATGTATTCCCACCCCAATTAATATTTTTTTTGTTTTTTTGGCAGGGAGAGTAGGATCTTCTTGACTGTGCGACTTCTCTCCAGATACACCAAAAGTGACTTCTTGTGCTACTGCTGCTTCAGCACTAGTAATAGGATTCACCCTACCTGTCCCATATCACTTCTTGGCTTGCTACTTCCACTACCATATTCTGTGAGTAGGGATGATAATCCCATTGCCTCCACTATTACTACTGTGCTGCACTGTGGACTCACAAGCCTGATCCTGCTGTGACAGCAGCTGATGCTGAGATTGGACCTAATACTATTTATTGGCAGCAGCAACTACCACATTATCAAACAACCCCTCACTGAGGGGGTGCTGCTAATTATCTTTCTTTTCCACTCTTGATTGTTCTCACTAGTGCCATCGTTATAAACAGCATCACAACCAGATTCTTGATTATGATGTGAAATAGGTGTAGGTGCTACACCTGGTGTCACACACAACAGTAGGCTCAGGGTCAGACTAAGGCAGCTGCAACTCTGTTATGGCACCACTACTCACCATCTGTGGAAAAAACAACATTCTCCACTTCAGAATACAATGCTAGGGCCCTGGGGATGTGGTGGGGGTAACAGCCCGATCTACTTGTAGTGCTGCTGAGCTCAGAACTCCACTGCTGCTTGTGCTACTTCTAGAGGATTCTTCAGCACCAGCAGTCCTCCAACTCCTCTTGCTCATTTCTGGACAAATTGCCTCAGCATACACACTGCAGCAACATAAATTATAACAAACAATTAACAAAACTATGTCTCTCTTGGTGCTTTCTCTCTCCTTTCTTCACTCTAGCTACTAAAATACTCATCACTGCAGGAAATAGCACCATGTGAAATTCTGGGGGGGTTTGTATTTGGGCTGGAATTCACATGGCCATATAAAACATGGGCGGAAACCGCAAAGTTCTTGTAAGAAATTCACTGTAGGTAGAGAAAAGGCAGACATGTTAAGTATTTTCTATGTGTGGCAATTTCTGCAGGTAAAGCGCCAAATTGTGCAGTTTCTGAGGCAATTACAGCAAAAAAACTAAACAAACAGGACTTTCGGCCCATCCCTATAACTAATACCTCCTAAAAAATACCCCAGACTTACCATACTATGCCCTGAAAATCTTATTGGCTTTATGAATTTTGTGCTTCTGCCTTCATTCAAGAGATGGCATCTTCAGTCAGTCCTGGATGTCATTTCTACTGAGGAGACATAACAGTACTTGGCAGTTTTTTCAGACTGAAGCAGAGTGCATAAGGCTACATAACCTTTTAAGGACCAAACGAGTGTGCAACGCATTGAGAAAAGCAATGCTTTGCACACCTATCTGGTCCTTAAAGGAGAAGTAACATCTCCCCACCCCCAGAATGTATTACAGCTAAAAAAATCCTAATGGTCTCTATGAATTATGCTTTTGTGAGTAGATACTTTAAAAAAAGTATTAGATACATTTTTAGCTAAAAACAATATAGAAAATTATGACATTTGGTTACAATGCAGATATGGTTTTGATACAAGATGATATACAATTGCCTTTTCTTGTCAGGAAGAAATTTATTTACCCAGCTGGAGGCTTAATTAGAAATGGATTCACTGTTTTTTTTGGGAGGTGGGGTGGGTTGTCTTCTTTTGGTTCAGTGAAAACAAGGGTGATATGTCAAAGGCTGAACCTGAAGAACACATTTTGTCTTTCAACTTCATCAACTATGTGTCATTCCATACAAGTGATGTTTCTGCCCCTTGACTTCGGATTGGTTGAGGGACCTTTAAAATCCTTCTGTTCCCGGCTTCCTGTGCCCAATCTTTGAGCTCACTTTACATTCCTACTCAAGTGTATCCTGCTATTGTTACTGATCTGTCTGACTGCGGCTAGTTTCTGACCTCTGACTTTGTCTTCTCCTGTTGTGCTTTTCTGATTTCCCGTTATGACCCAGCCTGATTCTCCGACTCTGACTCCTGCTTACTGATTCTACTTATCTGCTTGATCTTCTGGCTTTGACTTGAGCTCTCCTCAACATCTTGCGGAGTTTCCTTGCTTTCAACAGGTTGATCTCTGACAGGGCCTTGCTCACCCTCCAACGGCCTGTTGGATAAATCCCAGTCTTCTGCTGTCTCACACTGATGTACGTCTACCCATGCAGGCTCCAGCACCTCCATCAAGCAGATTGGTTTATCTCCGCCTGGGCTTACTGCTCCATTGAGGCCTCCAGCACCTGACGTCCGACTACAGAGCTCCGTTGGTCAATTATAGACTCAGTGTATCCACTAAATTCAACCTGTGTTCAACATCCGACAGCGGTTGACTGTGAGTCAAACTGCGACTGAGTCCACGCCATCTTACTGGCATTCAACCTCCAACAGCAGTTATCTGTGAGTCAAACATTGACTGAATGAGAGCACGTCATCTGACCAGCATTCGATATTTGACAGCAGTATCTCATGAGTCAAGCGGATTTCCTCCAACCACCTTCGACTATTGTGCACTGTATTATTATTATTCTTTATTTATATAGTGACAACTAATTCCGCAGCGCTGTACAATTGGGAATAGACATACAGAGATATTAAATAGTACAATCAAATGTGGAGAACGGAAGGATCAGAGGGCCCTGCTCATGAGAGCTTACAGTCTAGAGGAAGGAAGGTTGGACACAGAAGGAGTAAGTGCTATTGGGTGTTGTCACAGGGACCAACAATCACTCAAGAGTCAGACGGTATAGTTAAAATCACTTTTATTAGAAAAACAATACAGTAAAGATCAGAAAGGGTCAGAGGGTGACTAAAGAGGCAAGAGACTCTATCAGGAATAGGAGGCTGCCATGAAGTCAACCGCACTGCAAGAGACTAGGCAGAAGCCAATGGTAGTCTCAGTAGCTCCAGCAGTTGCAAAATAGAACCCAAAAGGTCTCCCCAAACGGAGGCAACAAGGGAGACTCCTGACTCACGCCTGCAGTCAGTAAGGTGGGACCCATCTCTCAAAGGGTGGCAACAATGGAGACTACTGACTCACGCCTGCAGTCAGTATGCTGGCGTCCGCCAAGTTACAGGTCTGCACCAGATAGGATGTCCAATAGACAGGAGGCAACACAGAGAGGATAGCTGGAAAGAGACCCAGGTCAGCACCAGATCAGATAGTCAAATAAGCCAGCGTCATACACGGAGCGGGTAGTCAGCCAGACCCACAGGTCAGCCACAGATGGGTGGTCAAACAAGTCGGGGTCATACACAGGAGATCAGACTATAACAACAGAACTGCACTGGACAACAACGTAAGGGTAACTGAGAGAAAGGATCCAGTTCCCTTTAAACAGCCAGCCAGGAAGTAGGTGGGACCAAAGTACCCACAAGCATAAGACTGAGGCCTGCATCAGTTCACGCCCAAAAGTGACGCATTGAGTGGGGATGTGTCAACTATCGCCATCAACCCTGCGTCATTCTGAGCCGCTGAACCTCACTGGGAGAGGACACGGACGGCCATTGAAGACAACTGATGCACCTAGGCCTGAAGCCCGGCGCAACATTGAAAATGACACTTCAGCGTCATTCCAGGCTCCAGCATCGCCTGACCTACTGGAACTGAGGTACTCTGTGACAGGTGTAAGTGCCTCCTTCCACACGAACTGCCAGTCAGTGGGTGGGACTGAGAAGTGCTGTTGAATGCAGTGGTCTCAACAAGGGGTGATTCTTGGTGATAATGTTTATGGAGGCAGTTGATAGGCTTCCCTGAAGAGGTGGTTTTCAGGGAGCATCTGAAGATTTGAAGGCTGGGGGAGAGTCTGATGGGGCAGGGGAGGGAATTCCAGAGCTGGGGTGCAGCACGGGAGAGGTCCTGTAGGCGGGAGTGGGAGGATGTAATAAGAGCTGTGGATAGCAGAAGGTCATGTGCAGAGAGAAGATGGAGAGTGGGAGTGTATTTAGAAATGAGAGATGAAATATAATGGGGGGGATGAAATATAGGGGGACTTCAACTCCACTTGTCCACGCCACTGCTCCATCTAACAAGGATACAGATGATAGACTCTTCTTCGTCTAGCTTCCTTCTGCGTCTTATCACCTGCTGTCTTTGTCTGCAGGTTCAGCAAGGGTCTTTCTCTCTCAGCATCCTCCTTTGCTAGCCAGCTTTGCTCTCCAGCGTTGCTCCCTAGTGTCTTGAGAGTTCAACTTCAGAACTGCTTTACAGGACGATTAGGCCATATTCATGGACCCAACAGATCTCTCTAGACTTTTGTCCCTGCAAGACCAGCAAGAACAGGTACTGTCAGCTCGTGCATCACAGCTGGTTACACTGGACTGCAAGTTTAATGCTGTGTTGGACTTGCTGCTCTCCACTGCTGTAGCCTTTCCATCACTATCCAGTGATCCTGCTGTTCTAGCTTCTCACTCCGGTTCTAGCACATCAGCAGCCTTTTCTGCTGGGAAACCCCCAAGATCTCTCTACCAGAGAAGTATACTGGTTCATCATCAGAGTGTAGGGAGTTCCTTAACCAGTGCCTCCTGCCTGCGCTTTAGAACCATTACACATTACTCCAGGATGGAGTTTATCATTTCCCTTTTGAAGGTTAATACCTTATCCTGGACCTTCCCCTCTGGTTGAGAAAAACTCCACTCACCTGGAAGATTCACATGCCTTTCTCTCAGCGTTCTGGTCTGTCTTTGATTTACATGGTCAGCGTGTCTCCGCCTACATCCAGGAACTTGGAGTAGGGGTTCATACCCTCATCTGCTTCCCTGACTGGAGCGTGGTTCTTTTTTCTTCATGGCCAAAAAAAGATGGGTCTCTCAGTCCTTGTGTCGACTACCAAGGGCTTGATAAAATAACCATTAAGAATTGCTAAACCTTGCCCTTAATCACAGGGCTGTTTGAACAACTTAAAGGAGCTACCATTTTCACCAAGCTAGACCTCAGAGGGGAGTATCATTTAGTCCGGATTAAAGAAGGTGATGAGTGGAAGACTTCATTCAACATGCATTACAGGAGCTATAAGTACCTGGTTATACCATTCTGACTGTGTAACGCCTTGGCAGTCTTCCAAGCCCTCATGAACAATACGTCACATCCTTGTCTGCTTGAATGATATTCTAATTTACTCCGAGGATCAGGGGAGGGCTGGCAACTTGTGGCCCAGGGGGCAAATTCAGTCAAGTGGCCCATTTCTATATCGTTCAAGTCCACTGTCCCAATCCACCCCCTTTTGTTAATTTTAAAATTGCCATTAATGTTGTGATGTAAGGCAAGTGATACCACATACCTTACAGTTTAAATTGGGCTACACTAGTGCGCTACTACAAAGCTTAAAATTTAAGTAAAGCAACTGTAGTGATATTATAGAGCTTACAAAGGAATGGGTTATGCTACTGGTGTAGATGCATTTAGATTGTTCCACTGTGGTGTCATTTATGTAGCTTCATTTCAATTGTAAGATCTATGTTATCACTAGTGTAGCTCCATTTACAGCAGCAATTAGGAGGTTTAGTGAGGAGCTGTGGCCCACCAGCCCAGACATATGACCAGCCCAGGGGGCAATTGCCCCCCAGGCCAGCCCTCCCCTGCCGAGGATTTCAGTTCCCATTGAAACCATGTTTGATCACTACTTCAGCTCCTATATGAGAATAACCTATACATTAAAGTGGAGAAGTGCGATTTCTAGTTCAATCTCCTGCCCTTTCCGGGGTAAATCATTTCTAAGGGTTTAGAGATAGATCCCGAGAAGCCTTCAGCAGTTCAGAACTGGTCCAAAACCAACTAATCCCCAGGCGGTGCAGAGATTTCTCAGCTTTGCAAACTACTATAGAGGTTTTAGCTGCAATTTCTCCAAGGTAGTTGCCACAATCACTGCTCTAACCTGTAGATTCTTGGGAGTTCAACTGCAGGCCTCCATTACACTATGTTACTACATTCCCCAAATTTCTTTATATGAAAAGTATACCCTAGCAATAGCTGCCTCGTATTTAGAGGAGTATATCTCTTACCTAGGTACGTATCCTTGAAACAGCAGTCAGGTATATCTACTTTTATATTTTTTGCTTTGCAGCTTCACTAGAGACTATTATATACAGATAATTGCAGCCTTTTAAAAAGACAATCTCGCCTTCAGTTGTATCTCAAGCTGAAAAGACATCCATTGCCTTTATTTTTTTTATTAGACCAAAAAAAGGTTTAGACAGAACTGTTTAGCCCTTTGAGTTCCAGAGAGGTACGCAATGCATTATGTACCCCTCTGGCACTCAATGGGTTAATTGCTTAACAGGGAATATCAAAATGAAAAAAACAAGATGTTTTATACTTTAATTTTAGACCACTTGATGCCTGTACCCATGGTTCACTATCCTGTCCTTGGGGACCCCCAACAGGACACACTTTACGATTTTCTTGCAGGTTCATAAGTGAGTTAACCCAAAGCAATGCGTTGCGTACCCCTCTGGCACTCAAAGGGTTATGGAAAAAAAAAAAAAAGAACCAGTACCTCCTAACTATAAACACTCCACACACACGTACCTTACTATGGTAAGAAAACCCTAATGGCCCCTTGTGCCTTTGCTCAAGAGATAACTACTGCAGTCAGTACTGGGTGTCATGTCTGTAACAGACCACAAGAGCCATGGAAAAGAGCACAAAAGACTGGAAGGCCCTGGGGGAAGCTACAATAATTTGGCTGGGCATGACAAATTCTCCGCTGTCCATGTTGAGAAGTAGGCTGCCTACCGTTATATGTTAAAAGTTATGTGAATGATTTAATGTGTTGTCATATATGTAACAGATGCTAGACCCCTGTGTTAAGATTACTATGTGCAGTAGCAACTGTTATTTCTGCCTCCATTTACATTACACACAGAACTGACAGAAGATGTTATCTCTTAAACAAATGCACAAGGTTAAAAATTTTAGGGCCATTAGGATTTTCTGGTCATGGTTAGGTTAGTGGGGGTTATAATTAGGAGGTGTTATTTCTCCTTTAATTAAATGATTAACTCGGCTGTATTCAGTCAGGGTAATCCAATAAACATGACCTGTTGGGTCCCTGAGGATAGGGTTAGGATTAGGAACCACAGTTATAATGATTTTCCATTGGGTAAACTCCCATAAGATATTACAGTTCAAACTCATTTTTATATTAAACAGCAACAGCGCCAACTAGTGTCCAAAAGGCAAATTATTATTATTTATTCATACTGTGATCTTATACTGTGATCTGTGAGAGAGAGAAGTCATAGACTATAGTTCTCCACAGGAACAGGCCCACCTGGTAACCAACATTTTCATGCATTTTGAGTGAAATATCTGTCAGCTATGGGATTAACCTTGATTTAGTCAACAGGAAAGCCCTATGACATATTTGTTTTCATGAAAATAAGTTTACAGCTCCTTTAAATCAATGGAAATTGTTACTTCTTTCATAAATGTACTGCCAATTTGTCTAATGCAATGGAAAGATACATTTTCAGACTGACAGTAATGAATGTAAAAATCTGATGACAAGTGGCATACAAATGCAAAGCAATTAAGACCACTCTAGAATTCAATGGGTTAAAACATAATTTAAATCAATGGACATTTTCATTTCTCCCCTGTAATGCAGCTGGTTTGCTCCAGAATTGCATCTCTAGCTTACTGAATGTGGCACATTCTGGAGCAAGTAACTATATCACAAGGGACAAATACAAATTCCCACTGATTAAAATGGTCCCTTAACCCTTTGAGTGCCAGAGGGGTAAGCAACACATTACAATGCCCCTCTGGCACTCAAAGGGTTAACCGTATGAATGCTAGAGAGATCTGCAACACATTACAAGGCAACATTTTAGAGATGTCTTTAGCATTCAAGAGGTTTAAAGCCCATTTATATCAAGAACAATGTTTAATTGTCTCTTATGGGGTGGCTGATTTGCCCCAGATTTAAGGGGGATATGCAGTAAGGTCTGGAAAAGATGAGATAAAGAGGATATCACTTCTCCTGTGTAATCAGTTAGTATGTTCCTATGTTATGCTATGGAGTCTATGCAAGTCTGACAGATCTAAGTGCACAGGCTCTATAGAATAGCACAGTGAGTGATATTACTGGAGTAATTATCTCCTCTATATCAACTCTTTATCACATATCAGTACATAACTCTTCCAGGTCTAGTTAGTACATCAGCCTTAAAGGATTGCTAAAACACTTTGACACTGAAAGGGTTAAATATTGAAGCAGCTGTTCCCAGCTCTTATTGAAGTTTGGGGGTTTCCTTGAAGGGATAAGTGAAGCTGTCCTCTATTCATCTTGATGGAAGTAATGATTTATTCATTGCTCCAGTGCTGAGCTGAGCAGCCCATCTGCCAGCATCTGACAAGGATCTCCGTTTAGATTGGATGGATAATGTTCTATTCCAACCGTGTGCATGCCATTTCCTGGAACAAAAACATCATGTCACAATTGTCCTTTGTCACTGATATTTATGGTCTTCGTACAATAAACAGAAATGCATTTAAATCCAAAGCACAATAGACAAGGTGCTATTAGCCCTGCCCATGGTTACTTCGTTACTTCTGAAATGACCAAGCCATATCCATGTGGGGTCAATGTCCAAGCCACCTACTTAGGGCTTCCTGCAAAGACCCTTTCCAACATCTCCCAACACTTCCATTACCCATTGATTTGACTATTTGGAATGGAACACACTATGTGACATATGTATAAAGTTACAAGTGGAGAAATTCTGGGGAAAACCAATTGCACTACAGGAAACAATCGAACAGTTCCATTAATTTAAATGAAGCTTCTTAAAGGGATAGTAATGTTTCAAAATAAAGGCAGCTCCAATTAATCTTCATAGTATTTGGGCCATGGAGAGTTTTATTTCAATACTGTCAGAATTGTAGTTCAAGAGTAATTGAATGATAAAGTATCCCCCTCCTGCCCTTTTACTGATGTAACACTGCTCACCTCAGAGCAGAGGGGTGTTGTCCAGATGGCGTACAGAGAAGAACACTCTTCTATTAGTATAAGGGAAAAACCTGTCAATGGGGGCAGGGTTTTCATTGTTCTCACAGTAAGAAGATTGTCCCTTGCTGTGAGCTGTCTGGTCTTAAAGCTAGATTCCACATCTGAGGAGAGGTGGCTTACACTAGGTAAAAGGGACAGGAGGAGAATACTTTATCATTCAGTTACTCTTGAACTACAACTCTGACAGTAATGAAATAGCACTCTCTATGGCCCAAATACTATGAAGATTAATTGGAGCTGATTTTATTGTGAAACATTACTATCCCTTTAACCCCTTGAATACTAGAAGGGTTTCCAGCTCATCATGACGCAATGTGTTGGAGACCTCTGTGCATTCAAGGGATAAAAGCAGCATTTAAAGGGGAACTTTCACCCCCCAATAACTTAACGTTGACTTATTGCTCACCTGGCGACTAGCTGCTTAGTAGCGCTAGTCGCCAGCAATATTACCCGGTTCTTCAGATATCGGCTTTTTGCCGATGGTGACAGGAGCAGGAAGCACGGACGTCTCTTCACAGTGACGTCCGTGCGCCTGCACTGTCAGTCCCTTTTGCACCATGTGGTGCAAAAGGGACTGACAGCGCAGGCGCACGGACGTTACTGTGAAGAGACGTCCGTGCTTCCTGCTCCTGTTGCAAGCCGATACCTGAAGAACCGGGTAATATTGCTGGCGACTAGCGCTACTAAGCAGCTAGTCGCCAGGTGAGCAATAAGTCAACGTTAAGTTATTGCGGGGTGAAAGTTCCCCTTTAAATGAATGGGAATTTTCATTTGTTCCCTAAGACACATTTGGTTTGCCCCAAAACTGCTCCACTATTGTCTATATACATGTTATCTGTTGGGTGAGTCAGTGGAGTAGTCATTGGTGGGTCTGAATGTGCGGTGGTCCATCCAATATGAAAGCAGGCCCATTCTCCATCTGTATCTGTATATTACTGAATGCAGCACTTTAAGGGGATAGTAATGTTTCAAAATAAAAGCAGCTCCAATTAATCTTCATAGTATTTGGGTCATGGAGAGTGTTATTTCAATACTGTCAGAGTTGTAGTCCAAGAGTAATTGAATGATAAAGTTTCCCCCTCCCGCCCCTTTTACCTAGTGTAAGCCACTTCCCCTCAGATGTGGAATCTGGTCTTAAGATAAGACAGCTCACAGCAAGGGACAATATTCTTATTGTGAGTATAAGGAAACCCTGCCCCTCCCTAGACAGGTTTTTCACTTATGCTAATTGAAGATTGTCCCTCCCTGCAAGCATCTGGACACCACCTTTCTGTTCTGAGGTGAGCAGTATTACATCAGTAAAAGGGGCGGGAGGGGGATACTTTATCATTCAATTACTCTTGAACTACAACTCTGACAGTATTGAAATAACACTCTCCATGGCCCAAATACTATGAAGATTAATTGGAGCTCCTTTTATTTTGAAACATTACTATCCCTTTAAGAGTCAAATATTGGGTTTTCCTTGTGCTCCCCCACAATTTGTACATCAGACCCTACCAAAAAGAAATCCTGATTATTAGTGATGAGCGAGCATGCTCGGCCGAAGCTCGGTTCGGCTCGAGCATCGCTCTGCTCGGCACATGGCGGTACTCGTACGAGTACCGCATGTGCTCGCCCGCCATGTTCGGGTCTCCTCCCCGCACGTTTCGCGGCTGCTGCGCAGCCAATAAACGTGCGGGGAGGCTCTGACATCAGTGTAATGCCAGCAGCCATGTTGGCTGCTGGCATTACACTGATTGGCTGGCCAGAACCCGTGATCGGGTGCTGTATAGCACCTGACCAGCGAGTTCGGCTCAGTCTTAGCCAGGGAGAGATGAGGATAGGAAGGGAAAGTCAGTGTAGGGAGAAGAAAAGTGTTGGAACAACATATAAAGACCCAAAAGTCCTTTTTAGGACTGTTGTGTGTGGGGGCAGCAGTTATATTTTGTTTGGGGGGGCAAAAATTTAAAAAAAAAAACGTCACATATTCCGTTCACTGTGCCTAGCCGCAGATTAGCAGCACATTCTGTTTAGTGTGCAAAGTTGCAGATTAGCAGCACATTCTGTTTAGTGTGCAAAGTTGCAGATTAGCAGCACATTCTGTTTAGTGTGCAAAGTTGCAGATTAAAAGCACATTCTGTTTAGTGTGCCTAGCCGCAGATTAGCGTCACATATTGTTTAGTGTGCCTAGCCGCAGATTAACGTCACATTCTGTTTCGTGTGCCTAGCCGCAGATTAGCGTCACATTCTGTTTCGTGTGCCTAGCCGCAGATTAGCGTCACATATTGTTTAGTGTGCCTAGCCGCAGATTAACGTCACATATTGTTTAGTGTGCCTAGCCGCAGATTAGCGTCACATATTGTTTAGTGTGCCTAGCCGCAGATTAGTTTTTATCTTCCTTTTTGTGTGTTTTACTGTCAGTCTGTAAAAATGGCGTACTACGGGCGAAACATCGTTCCCAGCAGCGACGTTGGAGTCCAAGATGCATCCAGACATCCTCCCTATGCTGTCCCTCAACCATTTCTGTGGTGTTTCCATCATTTTCTGCCCTTTTCCTATGGACCAGGCACCCTCCCCTCATCAGAGCAGGGGGTGCCTGGTGTAATGCTCGAGTCCTCCCATTGACTTCAATGGGGCTCGGGTGCTCGGCCGAGCACTCGAGCCTCCGGGGGCGCTCGGTCAGAGCACCCGAACACCCGAGCATTGGGGTGCTCGATCATCACTACTGATTATGCCACTAATGCGAGTATGAAAGAAATGTGCACGTCATTGTATAGAACCAAGACATTTGGGACAAGAACATGTAATATGCTTTAGGATGGGGTAGTCAATTGTTGCACACACAGCTGTTGGGGGACCTCCCATCATTCCCAAACAGCCAGTGACTGATTGAGGAATACATGGGAGCGGGTGTAGTCTCAATTACTGGAGGTCAAGCAACTGAATATGCCTGCTTTACGCTGTTTTCACAGAGGTGACTGTTTTGTAGGAGTGAAATTATATGTAAAAAGATACATTTCAACTGTTTTTTTCCCTGTGCATTTTTCTGAACTGTGCATGCAAATTATTTGTAGCAAAGGGTATTTCTTACTCCAGGCATTCCTTATTCGTAACTTTTTTAAGGGCCGGTGTGGGGGTGGGGGTGTTCAAGGCAGTGCTTCACAATTTGCTGCACACCCATCTAGCTTTGAAAGGGTTAATATAAACAGCTGCTCAAAAAAAGGTGCTGAAATGCAGCTACCTGTGTTATTTGTGTGATTTCATTGCAACTCATACTTCACAGAATGAAAAAAACGCTGGACCAAATTTATAGCTAGCTGAGTTGACATGTAATGTATGATAAACAGACAATGAGATATATATATATATATATATCTCATTGTCTATGTGGGTAATGTAGAGCAATTCTGGGGAAAACCAACTTAACTATAGTGGACAGATAAAAATGTTCTTTTGATTTAATTTGGGTTTTAATGCCTTGGAGACCTCTCTAGCATTCAAGAGTTTAAAGGGATAGTAATGTTTCAAAATAATAGCAGCTCTAATTAATCTTCATAGTATTTGAGTCATAGAGAGTGTTATTTCAGTGCTGTCAGAGTTGTAGTTCAAGAGTAATTGAATGATAAAGTATTCTGCTCCCGCTCCTTTTACCTAGTGTAACCCACCTCCCCTTAGATGTGGAATCTGGTCTTAAGATAAGACAGCTCACAGCAAGGGACAATATTCTTATTGTGAGTATAAGGAAACCCTGCCCCTCCCTAGACAACTGAAATCAGTTGTTTTGTAATGACACCCTATAAAAGTAGTCAACTTGAGGGGGAAACTTTATCATTCAATTACTCCTGAACTACAACTCTGACAGTATTGAAATAACACACTCCATGGCCCAAATACCATGAATATTAATTGGAGCTGCTTTTATTTTGAAGCATTACTATCCCTTTAAGTTTGAGTTAGAATGGTTTGATCATCACTGCGGATACTCTTGTGCAGTTGAAGGGGGGCTGTTGTACCTCGTATGGTCATGGCCGCAGGGTGGTTCCTCCTCGTTCCCCGCCATTCCCACCAGCTCTGAACAGATTGTACTGGGGGGAATGACTGGAGCATGTCTACCTGTAACCTCCTAAGTACTATGTATTTTGGTGAATTGTACATAAGATAAGAGGATTTCTGATGACATTCATACCTTCATTGCCAACACATCCTGGGGGTATTGTTCAGTACCTCTCAAGGGCCTTAGTCTGCAGAACCAATAACCTGGTAAGTGCATGGACATGTAATAGCAGATGGGGACTAGTCTCTTAGAATCAGTATTATTCCTTTAATATCTTACTTCAGACTCCACCTTGTATTTGAACTTGAGACTAATATGTTTTTTTCAACCTATTTTGTTACTTGACAAATAAAAATGTTTTATTAAAAAAATTTGAATCCCACTTTAAGTCAATAGGAATTTCAGAAATGTGCATTTCTTCCCTATGCTTTCCTCAATAATACCTCCAGTACACATACCGCCCCACAATTCAAATGGCCAAAGAGGGACACTTGTGTTTTAGAGAATTTTTATGTTATTTCATGACCTATTGACATCTCTTTGTGTAACTGAATAAATTATTTAGATTAAGACCAAAGTATTTTATTTACACAGACTAATTTATAAACACATATACTGAAGTTTACACAAACACTAATGTGAGTTTTATTGCTGTGGAGCAATGTGATACATTTATATACACACCACACAATCTGATCTCCTAAAAAGAGGGACATTAAGGTGGGAAAGAGGGACAGAGGGATTTGGGTCTAAAAGAGGGACAATTGAGTAGTATGAGTACTTCTTAGTACATTAGCCTCAATGACATTCTTACAAAAAGGTAAAATATGCTGGCATTCTATATCGCCAGAAGAGCTCTGGCAGAAGAATAAAATCAGCTCAGCATTCTGAACATAAACATAGTAAGAAATGAAACAAAAAAAAAATGGAAATTGCTAACACTACTGTAATCCCACACAATACACAAGCAAAGTTTCAAAAGAAATTGGGAAACTTGGTTAGTTGACGTCTCTCTAAGCTCACAGTAAAGCTAGGTTCACACAGGTGATTTTTTTTGTAGTAGTAGTCACTCTTTTGAGTCGTCTTTCAGGAGTGGAAATTACATACAATTGCATGCATTTTTACTGCAAAAAAACAAAACAAAAAAATCCCAGTTTGCATGTGCACATGGAATTAATAACAATATAGAACTGCTACTACTTATTGCATTAAATCCAGATACATGCAATATTAATACATTTTTGTTAACGTATTTATTTTTTTCTGTGTGCACCAATGTTGCAACATTCTGTAATCTAGTGTGCCATGTGATAACAAATTGCTTATGTGAACAGCTCCATAAGCAGCCATTATAACAAACTCATGTGCTATTTTCAACTGTGAGATCTAATCAACTGTGTGAACCCAGCCTAAGGACCATAAGCACATAAGCAAATATAGAGCAATTCTGGGGCCATTCAACTGCATCATAGAAATTAACCCTTTGAGTGCCAGAGGGGTACGCAACACTTTGCAGTGTAATGCATTGCATACTCCTCTGGCACCCAAATGGTTTAAATCAGGCTTTCAATGCCTTGAATGCTAAACAGGTCTCCAGTAGCATATTGCCATACCTCCCAGGTGTCCCTCTTTAGGAGGCACAGTCCCTCTTTTAGTCCCAAATCCCTCTGTCCCTGTTTCCCACCCTGATGTCCCTCTTTTTAGGAGATCAGATTGTGAGGTGTGTATATAAGTGTATCATACTGCTCTACAGCAATAAAACTCACATTATTGTTTGTTTAAAGGAGCAGTAAACTTTTTTTATGAAAAAATATATATGGTAGGGATTTTCCTATTGAGTAAAATAAGGGTACTCCCACTGCTGAGAGATTTATATTTCCAGAGTTATTACAGTTTAAACCCATGTTTTTTTACATTAGCAGTGCCCTCTAGTGGTCAAATTCTAATTAGATTTCCTGTTAGATTCTAATGGAGAGGAAAGTCAGAAAAGTCAGAGACATACAGTTCTCCATAGAATGTGATAGAAACTTCCTGTCACTTCCTGTCAGTTAGAACTATCAGGAAGTAAACACAGTAAATTCACTTCCTGATTATTTAAACTGCTATAAATTTTGAATAAACCGTCTGACAGGGATGGGAGTGACCTTGTTTTATTCAGCAGGAAAATATCTATAAAATATGTGTTTTCATAAAAAAAGTTTACTGCTCCTTTAAACATCAGTATCTGTGTTTATAAATTAGTCTGTGTAAATAAAATACTTTGGTCTTGTTATATGTAATTCATTAGGTAACAGAAGGAGGTGTCAGTAGGTCATGAAATAGCCTAAAAATTATTGGGAATGCCCCACCCACCAGTCACGCCCCCAGCAATGCCCCGTATAACACAAGTGTCTCTCTTTGGCAATTTGAAATGTTGGGAGGTATGTATTGCTTTGCAATGCACTGGAAAATTCATGGTTATTCAAGGGGTTAAAAACTCATCAAACATTTTGAGTGCTGGAGAGGTGTAACTTTATCAATCCCCATTATGATTTTTCTTTTTGTTTATTTTTTTTCTTTTTTGGGGGGAGGGAGGGATAACCTAGATAATTTAAGCCAGGAGAGCATTTACAGAGAATTTTTTTATATGTCTCCTATGCCAGTGTTTTTCACTCTGTGGCGCTAGTACCTCTGGGGGTATTTGGGACACACACAAGGGGTACTTGCCAAAGTAAGGACCAGTCCTTACTATAGATATGATGGGCTGGCCCTTAGCAGATGGAAGTAGGGTTGCCACCTTTTCTTATAAAAAATACCGGCCATGGCATTCCCTCCATAGACTTAACATTGGACAGAAGCCAGTTTTTACCGGCCTGCCGGTAAAATACTGGCTGGGTGGCAACCCTAGATGGAAGCAAGCTGTAACAGTGTCTGTGCTTGCAAAATGTGGCTGAGGGACAACTATCATGTCAATACTCTAATTATGTTACCTTGATTAACCCCATAGACACCAGAAGGGTAAGCAAAGCGTTGCAATGCATTGCACACCCTACTTGTCCTCAAGGGGTTAATTAATTACTCAGAGGTTAGTGCAAGTAAAAGTCTGTGTGAAACAATATCATTTATCATGAAACTGAAGCTATATCCCTTTGAGTGCCATTGCTTTGCAATGCGTTGCGTACCCCTCTGGCACTCAAAGGGAAATATTACCCTTTCCTCTCCTACCCCTCATCCCCTCCCCTGAAAAGTTCATATTCTTACATTTCACGTAAACTAATGAAGAGATATAACAACACCATAAAGGATGACTGAAATCTTATTTGTGAAAAATAAAAAGTGAGTGTCTGTGTGGGTGTAAGGGGTGTGACAGGGTGTGTTTCTGTGTCTGTATGAGTGGATTGTTCTCTCAGTAGCACAGATTGCCCCAATATCAGTGTCAGACTTTTTCTTCTCCTATTACAAGTTTTTTTTTACCCCTTTAAAGTGGATGTGTCACCTATGTATAACATAGCATAGTTAGGCTACATATCGAATACTACTAAAACATCTTAATTTTTTTTGTTTTAAGTTTTATTTTGTGTAAATGTAACTTATAATGTCAGTCCTGCAGCTACTTCCGCATAGAGTGCAGTCTGTCGCTCTACCTCAGCTCTCCTCCCTCCTCCGATGATGGAGACTTCTGTCTGTAAATGCAGCCTCATTGGCTAGATATCGATCTCTGCCAATGAGACCTCTCCAGTTTACAGACAGAAGCCTCCATCATCGGAAGAGGGAGGAGAGCAAAGGAAGAGCAGTCTATGCAGAAGTAGCTGCAGCCCTGTCTATATACGTTAAATTTACAAAAAAAAAAAAAAAAAAAAAGTCGTTTTGGTAGTATTCGATATGTAACCTATTTATGCTATGTTATACATAGGTGACACATCCACTTTAAGTGCCTGAGAGGTATCTAACATGTGTTGCAATGCATTGGATACCTCTCTGGCACTCAAAGGGTTAAAAAAAAAGACTGTGTACTGGGTTACGTGGCTTACGTTTTTTTTAGGACTGCAAGGAAAACCTGTCCTATGGTACAGCTGGTTTAGACCAGGATTGTTTCACTTAGGTCTTTAATTATATGGCCCTAATGACAGATTCAAACTATAAAAATCTGCCCGCAGAGATATATCCCGATAAATCGGTAACAAGTAACATGGTGTTTTTGTTGATTCCCACTCCATCCGTAATATAAAGTACAAAGTACCCAAAAATGGTATCCCTCCTTCTCTTTCCTCCTCTTCCCTTTTATTAGAATTTGGTTATTGCTTATAAGGTGCAAGCTATCCTTAGTTAACCCTTTAAGTGCCAGAGGGGTATGCAAAGCATTGCAGAGCAATGTGTTGTGTACCCCACTGGCACTCAAAGGGTTAAATAAGGATAGCTTGTACCTTAATGAGTCACTTGCTGTATATTATATCCTCTCATCTTTGTATCATGAAAGTATAAAATAAAAAAGAGAACAAAAACAGATTGTTGCATTAGCCAGCCCCAAAAATACTAAACTGGTCCCATTACCCTAAGACACTCAACATTAGTCCTCCGGCACTCCAATGGGTCATACTTTCAGGATATCCCTACTTGATCAAAGATGGGGAGATAGTGACTCAGTCATTGATTTACTTGTGCTTGAATATGGATATCCAAAATCTGGTCCTATTCCCTAAGGACTGGTGCTGAGAACCACTGCCAAAAGATATGTTTCTTTAATGAGGACCTGTCACCTTTCTAAATCCTCCCCTCAGTGGAAGCTACCATCTTGAGAGGATGTTCATAAATGATTATTACTCTCCTTTAATTTATTCCACCCCTCAGTTGAAATCTGATTCCAGCAGCCTAAGAGGGTGGATGAAGATGATTGTCTGGACATGTGTGTGTGAGTACTTAATTACCCAGGCTTTATCTGCCAGGTCATGAATATAGTTTTGCTGAGGTTAGACTTGTCAATACTAAATCAAAAATCTCAAACTATTAACCCCTTAACACTCAATAACGTGCCAGGACATCAAGGCTGTCCTGGCATTAAGGACCAGTGACAGTCTTGGCACGTTATAGAAGTTTGTGTTTGCAGAGCAGCCACACACTCACTGTGAACACTAATGGTGCGATGCAGGAAACGTGCGCAATCACTATTTCCCATGTGAAAACCACTAGGGAATAGGTTTGTGCATGATTTTGTTGAATTGCACGTGAAAATTCAAGGTTAGCGAATGGGTGCGTATATTTATTTTTTTTTGTGGCCGTGGCTAAGACTAACGAATCTGTGTGAGTGGAATAACGAACGTGCCTAATGCAAGAACTGCTATTGTGAATTAATTTATACGTCTGTGTACTGTTGTCGTAAAATGGAATTTTTTATGTGCAATTCAAGAAGCGTTCGGTATTTAGCTTCCTGGATTAGAACATGCGCAAAAAATGCCTTTATCTAATGCGAACGTTTCTTGCATCACACCATAAATACTTTGTGAAAAAAAAAAATGCTTTGATCCTCTAGAGCACCCCACCCCCGAATGTGTGGTCTTTAAAGGGATAGTAATGTTTCACAATAAAAGCAGATCCAATTAATCTTCATAGTATTTGGGCCATGGAGAGTGTTATTTCAATACTGTCCGAGTTGTAGTTCAAGAGTAATTGAATGATAAAGTGTCCCCCCTCCTGCCCCTTTTACTGATGTAACACTACTCACCTCAGAGCAGCAAGACTGTCCAGATGGATCACAGAGAGGGACAATCTTCAGTAATCATAAGGAAAAACCTGTCAAGGGGGGGCAGTGTTTTTCTTATGGTCACAGTAAGAAGATTATCCCTTGTTGTGAGCTGTCTGTTCCCAGGATCAGATTCCACATCTAAGGGGAGGTGACTTGCACTAGGTAAAAGGAGCAGGAGGGGGAAACTTTATCATTCAATTACTCTTGAACTACAGCTATGACCGAATTGAAATAACACTCTTCATGGCCCAAACACTATGAAGATTAATCGGAGCTGCTGTTTTTGAAAAACATTACTATCCCTTTAAGGGGTTAAACTGGCCGGTAAACAAAAAGCACAACATATAGACAGTATAAATTAATAGAATTAATTAAACTAAAAGCTGTGTAGGTACCAGGTCCACATTAATTCTCAAGATAAGTAAAAACTTCCTATATCTTTTACCAGCCATTAATCTGTAATATAGATTTGAGAAATTGACCAGTTTTGTGGTGGCACAGTGAGGCCCTTTATGCTAAAGACTTTCAGTGCTGCACCGGTATTACTGGACACTGTGCTATGAATGAACCCTTTGAATGTCAGAGGTGTGCCCAACTCATTCTTGTGCAAACCAAATGCAACACAGAAAATAAATACAAAAATCCAAATTTTTCCTATTGATTTAAATGGTACTTTTATCACTTGAATGCAACACAGGGTGATGCAACTATCAGAGACCGACATTGCAATTTGTTTGCTAGTGCAGATGGTTTGCTCCAGTATGGGCCATTTTTTGCTTTCTGAGTAAGGCACTAGAGTTCTTACTGTACACATACATCTCTGTATTTATTCCTTACCACATGAATACACATCCCAGCATTGCCACAGAAAAGAGTCTGCTGCTAGGATCTTACAAGCCTCCACCCACTGTTGTGGATTCATTTACTTTTTCATTATTATCCCAATAATTATTTTGCAGCCAATATACCCCATCCCCTATATGTCTAGCAATAGTTAAAGGGGAACTACCACCCCGCATTATTCAAGTCTTCATCTGGCTACTAGCTGCTTAGTAGCGCTAGTCGCCGGCCGGCTCCAAAAGGGACTGACAGCGCAGGCGCCCGGACGTCACTATGACGAGATGTCCGTGCTTCCTGCTTCTGTGAGCCTCTGAAAAAGTGGAATATCTTGTAAACCGGGTAATATTTCTGGCGACTAGCGCTACTAAGCAGCTAGTCACCAGATGAAGAATTGAATAATGTGAACTTATTGCGGGGTGGTAGTTCCCCTTTAAGGTGTATTTTTTTTGTGTTTTATATATTTTTTTTTTTAAAGAAAAAAGTACAGACTGTATTAATTTTTTAAACAATTACAGTCATCTTACAGTTAGTGAATTTATGTATAGAATTTATAGAATATAGAATGTATAATACATATAGTACACTGATACAGTCACATCTCATATTTTTTCCTTGCTACAGCTTGGCTTCTGTACTTCAGCTTGGAGCATCTGTGTGAGATGTTAGGAACAGCTCAGCGCACATTTCATAATGGGATTTATCAAATTTTCTGCTAAGATTAATGTGGTGTAAAATTCCCTGTGCAGTGGTCTGTATGAGATGTGTCTTTTCGTATTTGTCAAGATTTGGTTTCCAAATTGCATCAGTCCCAGTAGAAGCTATTGTTGCCAATGTACTAACAAGTTAGGTATGTCAATAAGGAGTCAAAGATTTTTGAAATTATTTTGAATCATAAAAACAACATAAAATCTAGATGTACCAGAAAGGGCTCTCTACTCCCTTACCCCTGCCCTCAATAGTATTACAAAAATGAAAGTCTTAGGCCTTGATTCAGTTACCTCTGACACCAAAAATAACAGCCAACGGCAGTTTTTTAAGTACACAGAGCCATTCAAATAGCTGTCTTATGAACAGCTAACAGCAGTTTTAAAGCAGCACTACCACCTGTTTTAAAATTTATGTCAACTAATTCCCCATCTGGCGACTAGCTGCTCAGTAGTGCTAGTCACCAGAATTACCTGGTTAAATAGAATGAGACCCTGCTCCAGGGCTGACAGGCAGTAGAGTGCGCAGACATCTTTCCATAGTGATGTCTATGTGCTTGCGCTGTCAGTCACAGCCGGCTCTAGGAGGCATTGCTAGTAGCTGTTTGGCTCCAAAAGGGACTGACAGCGCAGGCATGCAGAAGTCACTATGGAAAGATGTCTGCACGCTCTACTGCCTGTCAGCCCCGGAGCAGGGTATCGTTCTATTTAACCAGGTAATTATTCTGGCGACTAGCACTACTCCACTTTGGTCAGGAGGAGACAGGGGTGAAGTCCTCTGCATCCTCAACCAACCACTGAATACTCACATTGCATAGGCGCACGTTGCCCCTGCCACCTCAACCAACCACTAATGATGCATAGCAGGTGACATGAGGCGAAGCTCCTTGCCTCCTCAACAACCAATGCTTAACCCTTTGAGTGCTAGAGAGGGATCCCACACATTGCAACGCAATGCGTTGGATACCCATCTGGCACTCAAAGGTTTAAAAATCACCTCACTGCGAAAAAAAACTCAAAACTCGTGGTGAGACATCAGGACCCCTTCTGATGCCCCTTCAGCTACTGATCTCCCAGCTTGTTCGCAGGGAGATCAATAGAGTTGATGCAGGGGAGTAACAGGGCTCCCCTGCTTCCATTCTGTCCAAACTACCAGGTAGCAGTGGGAGGGATAAGGAAACCCTTTAACATCAATGTGGGAGGCTTTCCCTCATTAATGTGAAAGGATTTCCCGATCCCGCCCACTCCTACCATGTAGTTTGGGTAGGATGGAAGCAGGGTAGTGCTGTTGCTGTCCTGCGTTGCTTATATTGATCTCCCAGGTCTGAAGTAAAAAAGAAAAATTGACAGCACGTGTGAAGCTGTTGTTGTGTCGAGGATGATATCCTGTCGATTTGGTAACCAGCCTGCCTACAGGGCTGTCCAGCTGGCTTAGCTCTGCCCTGCTAGGTGTGTCTTGCTTCAGTGCACTAGTAGGCACAGCTTCTGGTTCCTAATAAACACGTACACACAGATACCAGTTCCGACAGCGATTTGTGACAGGGATATGTGATGATTCTGAAAGGTTATGTGATAATTATTTCATTCACTGTATGCTCAACTTCTTTATTACTCATATTGCTAGAGAGGCATAACTTTTTGTTTAACACACTGTATGTAACACACTGTATGCATTAACTAGTTGTATGCCAGACAGGTATATGTAACCCAATGTATGTATTAACCCCTTTCTATTTGAATAAAACATATGACAGCAGTGAGACTGCCCTTGGTTTACCCATCAGGAAAAGCTCTATAACAGTGGTTCTCAACCAGAGCCCTCAGTGGCCACTAACAGGCCAGGATTTGAGGATATCCTTGTTAGAGTACAGGTGAGTTAATCAATGTGAATAAGCCTCTGATGAATACACCTGTGCTCTATCAGGGAAATTCCTAGGTCCTGGCCTGAAGCTGGCCCTGAGGGCGTGGGTTGAGAACCTCTGCTCTATACCACAAAGTTTACTGCACCATTAACAACAACAGAAGACTGCAAGGGACTACTTGGTTATCTAAGGTATGTGTTTATCTTCCATCTCCAGTGCTGGATTTACATCCCAGGCTCCCTTAGGCAAGGCACTCTAGGCGCCCTTAGCTACAACCATGATCACACTCTCACATGCTCCCACCCCGGCCACTGCTTCCTGGAACAGAAAATACTCTTAGCCTATAACAAGCAAGGACAAAAACATAACTGTAACCCATTGGTTGCTAGAGATACCTTCAACGCATCCAAGTGCTTAAATAACAGACTGTAAATGTGTATAAAACAGGTGCTGGGATACTGAGATTGCTCTGGCCACACACAGAAGTCAGAATGTGGTTGTGTTCAGCTCATCTGTGGCACCCCTCAAAATTTGGAGCTCTATGCAGTTGCTTACTCTGCCTATTGGAAAAGGATTAACTGATGTGCGTTTCATATGCCATCAGCACACTTCCACTGGAGCACTATGTGTTCCAGTCTTTTGATACTAAGAAAATACATTACATTTTGAGGATTTACTTGGTGAGTGTTTTCATTGGGTTGTGGGCCCTCAGATTTTTTTGGGAGAATATTATTATATGGTTTATATGGTTTGAGAAATAAATATTCCCACTGATTTAAAGGGGGCTTCTAACTCCTTGAATCTAAAGGTCTCCAGTGCATTGTTGTTGATCTTGAGGCTGCAAACATGAAGCATATAGGATAGAAGGATAATCACCTGATATACACATCTTACTTAGATGATACTGGAAGGCTTGTTGGACCAGTCTGCTGGCCATTGCTCTTGAACAACCTGTTCCTGAAATGTTGCTGTCCAGACAATGCCACTGGTGTCTGTAGTAAAAATATCCCATGAAATTTCCGAGAGACTGAAACTCTTCAGAATATTCTTTTGCAAATATCAAAAGGGACTGATGAACTTCCAGAAGATATGGGTAAACCTTTGTGACTGTCCAATTTGCTCATGAAGGCAGACTGGAGAAATCATATCCTCCAACATGCCCAGTGGACCATGAGCTTGGTGGACAACATCAGTCCCAAGATCCATAAACAACACCCCTATGAACAAGAGCTGTGGCAGCAGAAAAGGAGAATGTGCTTGCTCAATGACACCTTTTATAGTGGAAGAGTCACAAGGTCAAGGTTCATGGCAAGCTGGGTTCCAAGATAAGGCAGCTGCTGTGAGAGAATCAAATCAGAATCCATCAATGAAGATGGAGAAACGCAAATGTTTTGCGTCAATGAATCAGCAGCAGGTGAGGCTATTGAGACAAAAAGAAAGTCATCTAGATAGTGAACTACGAGCAGTTCCTTCCTGAACTGCAATAGAAGGCAGGAAAATCTTTGGTAAAAGTCAGAAGGGCTGTAGCTAGCCAAAAGGGCAGACAAACTAGAATCAAAGATCTGTAACAGCAAACCCTTTGAATTGCTGATGAGATGGATGCACATGCACATGGAGGTAAGAGTCCTGCGGATTGATTGAAACCAGTCAGTCGTTTGGTTGTGTGACTGAAACCATCATAGCTAGAGACTCCACCTTGAGTCTATGAATCTTCAGGAATAAATACATCAGTTTTAAATTCAATAAAGGACGATGTGATGCTGGAGACTTTCTTACTCAAAGAAGCTGGAGAACATGCCTTGGAAATGCTCCTGTTCTGGAATGAAAGTAATAGATGTGTGTTTTAAGATAATAAAAGAAGACAGGGCTTACAGTTTTCCTGGGGTGGTGGGAATGGTTGTTGTAATGATAATATTCTTTGTGGGTAAATGATGAGTGTAGCCAGAATGAATGATCTGCAGAACAGTGCCGTCCGTGATCAAAGCATCTTCCTTAAAATTGTGAAGTCTTCTTTTCACTGACAACTCTTGGGACGGGAAATTATCAGAACTTGTCACATCCCAGAAAGAAAGTCAGCAACTGATGACAGGACTTGCTGAATTAACCCCTCAGGTGCCTTTCCCGCATAACGATTCTCATGTCAGCTACCGTCGCACACCACAATTGGTGTAATCCAAGTTCTGTCATCAGTTGCTGGCCAAAAACATATGACTGTATTTGATTTTTCTATGGACACAGCAACCACCAGGGGGCAGAAGACGTGGCAGCGAGGTGCACAAAGAATGGGAGTATAGAGTTCACACCTGTCGAAGAAGCAGGACACCATAAACTAGAGTTACATGAGGATTCTTATGTGGGAAAGGCACGCGAGGGGTTAATTCAGCATATGAGACACTTGAGAATTATTTTGTGAGGAAGGCACTAAAGGCGTTAGTTCAGCATTATAAGGATCGTTATGTGGGGAAAGCACTCGAGGGATTCATTCAGCATTATAAATCAAACTGTTGCCACGTATGTGGCAACCATTAAGTGTGAGATATAAGAATGCTGCTCTATTGATTGGACCAACATTCTGATCTCAGCTTTTTTTGGTTCAGGTTATATTTTTAACATGCTATTTTGTTGGTCACTACATAGATGGTGGCATTTCAATAGGATACTGCCTTAAAGCTGAACTACCACATGTAACAAATATGACCCCAAACAATTCCTCATCTGGTGACTAGCTGCTCAGTAGCGATAGTCGCCAGAATTATTATCTGGTTAATGTGAATTATCCACTGCTCCAGGACTGACAGGCAGACGGAGAACAGACATCTTTCCATAGTGATGTCTGCGCGCCTGCGCTGTCACTCCCAGCCAGCTCTAGGAGGCGTTGCTAGGAACCATTTGGCTCCAAAAGGGACTGACAGAGCAGGGGCGGTGACATCACTATAGAAAGATGTCTGTGCTCCATCCTTCCTGTCAGTCCCGGAGCAGTGGATAATTCGCATTAACCAGGTAATGATTCTTTCGATTAGTGCTACTGAGCAGCTAGTCGCCAGATGAATTATTTGGGGCCATCTTTGTTAAATGTGGTAGTTCCGCTTTAAAGGGTAACATTCACATCAGAGAAACCTGTGCCCATTGTCTTTAATTAGTAAAACTAGATTAGCGTTGTTTTTTTTTTTTTTTTTTTTTAAGTTATACTAACCTATAACTGAAGATACGCAGAGTTAAAATATGGCACTTCCTCAATGTGTGGCACACAGTGTGCATGGCACAATGCCTCAGGACTTCCCAACTCCCTCCCAGCTGCCCCAGGGAGCGCGTTCACGCTTCCCTTCAAGGTGGCATTTATGTGGGCTATCGTTACAACAAGCTCCGTTTACCATGCTACTGAGCTTGCAACCTCAGTAGCATGGAAAACGGAGCTTGTTGCAACGATAGCCCACATAAATGCCTCCATGAAGGGAAGCGTGAACGAGCTCCCTGGGGCAGCTGCGAAGTCCTGAGGCATTGTGCCGCACATGCTGTGTGCCTCACATTGAGGAAGTGCAAGACTTTAACTCTGCATATCTTCAGTACTAGGTTAGTATGACTAGTTTTACTAAATAAAGACAGTGGGCACAAGTTTCCCTTTAAACAAGGGTTCCACAGGATAAGACTGAATCAGATGAGGTCATCCTCCTCCCCAGCATCTGATAAGGTCAGTTCAGCTTCTTGCACTTAACGAACAGAGAATAATCTTACCGGGCATCTTCAAAAGCCAAGAGAGATTTGGAAAGACATAAAAAACACTTAAATAATCATATGATTCCTGACACGTGTTGGAGATGTAGGTCACATCCTGGTACTCTGCTGCACATCTGGTGGACTTGTCCTGTGATTTCAGGGTTTTGGACATCCTGCTTATCCTATATAGATAAAAGCTCGGGGATATGTCTTCCTTGAGATCCTTGGCAAATATTATTATATAAGGGTATAGCTATCAAACCTAGAGCGCAAAAACTTTGTTTGTATACTATGCTTAATGCGGCTAAGTCTATGATCCCCCTTTCCTGGAAGTCGGATACCGCCCCCTCAGTAGATGCTTGGCACAAGAAGGTGATTGATCAGATTCTCTTTTTGAAAATAGCCTGGAAGAGGAAATCTCTAGATTGCACCCAATTGGATAGTTGGCTATCAGCCTTCCTGGCTCTAGAAGTCAAGTAATCCCTTTTTAGCCTCACTCTGTAGAGACGGTGCAGACCCAGACCCGTACCTGTTCGCCTTCTACTTCCCTTTCTTCATCCAGAATCCCTGTTCGCTAATCATCTTTCAATCCCCTGACTGTCAGGAGGTAGCCTGTATGCAGAGCGGGAGGTGACCTGACCTTCTCTTTTCGTTACACATAACCTGTATATTCTGTCTTCCATTTCTTTTCTTTTTCTTCATACTCTCTTTCTCTATCTTTAGAAAATGGGATCTTCCACAGTACGAGACTCTCATAGTGGGATATACTTGGTTGTTAACTAGGTTTTGATACACCAGAATGCTTACTTCTCACATGTTCGATTGTTTCCTCACATTTCTGTCTATGTAATGTTCCTGCTGTAATGCATGCATTCTTTTGTATACTCTGTGGAAATCCTTCAATAAAATTCTTATATACAAAAAAACACTTAGAAAACTTCTCAATAAAATACATATTACAAAACATACCTTACCCAGTAACTTTAAGTAATCTAAGAGGGGCCTGATAAGGGTTCATAATCACCTGGGTAGTAAATAAAAAAAAGCCCCATATGAAAAATATCACAGAAAAGCAAGCCAACAAAAAGAAGCCACCAGATAACACTTTAAAAAGGAGCTCTACCTGAAAGCAGACAAAGTTCTTCGAGTGCAGCGGAGAAGGAGAAGCAGGCACAAAAAAGGATCCAGACAGGAATAGTGTTACGGTTCAGTACACTCAGAAACGGAAGGTTTTGATAAAACACAGTTTTATTTGCACACAATGAATAACAGTAACCCTCATGGGTCCAGCATTCAGATAAACGGTAGACTGACACAGGACAGGTTACAATGATATGATTAACCCACACGGGTCCAGTATATAGATACAATATACAATACTGACACAGGTCAGGTAAATCGCATATGATACAGTTTAAATATGACAGAGTTATACTTATAGGCTAAGGACAGTAGTTGGCCCTAATAGTGGAAGGCCCAATGTAGCTCTCTACGCAGAGTAACAACAGCGACTGGAATTATATGGAATAGGTGAAGCCAGAGTAGAACTGGCTAAGGCACCTTAGGAGGAAGGCTGCCAAAGTGAACGCCCACCGGAGACTGAAAAGATATCGTGAGCCAGTGCTTAGTGCTGTAAGGAATAACGTACGCTAAACTGAGACTACAAATACTGATACGAATGCCCAGCACCACCCCTGAAAGGGTTAACGAATGCTCCAGTCTGCAGATGGAAAATAGCCTGAGGCGCCCAACTGAACCGAACCTCAGGAACGGCAGTAACAGACCAAGCGAACGGGGTGCAACCGGGATCAACCGTAAAGTAGCACATGCACTATAAGTGAACGGATCACGGACTGGACTACTGTACAGAACCGAGGCAACCGGAGGTCTGGCAAGACCACTGAAGCGTGAGCAACAGCGGAAGCAGGGTGACTAGCAAGCAGGAACAGTGCAGGAACAGGAACTTCAGCCCAGCCGGGTCGGTAACCAGGGCAGGAACGTCAGCCAAGCCGGGTCGGTACATGGAGCAGGATCGCCAGTCAAGCTGGGTCGGTACACGGAGCAGGATCACCAGTCAAGCCAGGTTGGTACACAGCAGGAACGTCAGCCAGGTTGGGTCAATACATGAAGCAGGAACGTCAGCCAATCCGGGTCAGTACACAGAGCAGGAACAGTAACAGGCAGGGTAGTCAGACAGTCCGGGTCATAGACTGGTATCATATGAGAGTAACAGAACAAGAGCTAGGCAACGGATACACCACGAAAGGGCAGCGCATACGTGACAGCCCAAGGTATTTAAAGGCTGTCACTGGGAGGAGCAAAGACAGCGTAGCCAATAAAGAGATATAAGGAAATAATCATGTCAAAATGTCGACCGTGTATCACGGGCACCGTGATAAATAGAGTCTCCAGACAGCAGAACCACTGCCAGCATCCTACAGGCTTTTATAGCCTAAATGCCACCTCAAATAGTGCCCTATGTTCTCCAGCCTCTTCAAGTTCTGCCTTGTGGAAGCGCAGTCACTTTTACATCATCTCATTTTACACCACACTGCAGCTGTTGCACAGAAGAATAAAAGCAGCCAACTGTTTTGGCTATTATGCTATAATGGGCCCTTCCTCCCACTCAGCACCACAGCTGTGCCTATAGAGAGGGAAACAAAGCTGAAAACATGGGAAAAAGAGGGGGATACTTTTTAAGCTTGTTTTTTTGTTTACTTTCCTATGAGTTGAAGGGGAACTTAAACTGATGGCTGGCATGGATGGCCACAAAAAGCCCTTCAATATATGTGTTTTCATAATAAAAGAAACTCTTTGCATTAGGACCAAGGGCAAACAGATGTGAGGTTTTTAGTTGACCAGAAATCTTCTTGCCCCTATAAGATCTGAGAGATGCAAAGCTATAGCATGTCCCACAATGAGAACATTTTACTGCTCTTCAACATATGTTTATGGAAAGAGTGGGACCTGGAAACCTCCAGCTGTTGTTGGACTACAACTCCCACCAACTTCAGCCAATGACAACCGGAAGGCTGAAAGCTGCCCATCTTTGGTATATGGTCAGATAGTCACAATTTTTTTTATGCAGAATTAAGATTAATTCTAGCTATTGTAATTGCATTCATATTTTTGGGAGAAATCCATATATGGAAATCCTGGCTTTGACCCAGAGGACCCAGTGTTTGGGTAAGGATCAAAAACTCGGGACATGTACTAAGGTGGGATAACCTTTCTAGTGAGAGAAACCCTCCAGTTTCTGTGTTATTCTATGAAGTTTCATTATTGCTTTAGAAAGATCTTTGTGCATAGATTGAGTAGAATAATATAGGGATTCAGAATGTTATTCTATTCAACCTATGCTTTGTTCATACCTCCCCAGGACAGGTCTGTGAGATTTTAATGCAATGCTTCTTGACCTTCTTTTTTTGCTCAAGGCACCCCTATACACTGTCTGGAATTTAAAGGCCACACCTAAATTCTTGTGTCACATGGGTCTCATGAAGATATTATGTACACAGTTAATCTTAGGCTCCAGAATCAGAATGATAGCAATGAGTAGTGCACAAATTAGTTATAGTGATTGAAAATGTCCATAAAATTCTTACAATCGAAACATTGTCACGCTACTAACCTTCTAGTATGAGAAGGTACAAACAGGTAGGAACCCAAGAGCGAGACTATGGGTAACACAGCAATAGTTTATTAACCCGCCAATAGAACACACAGCTCAAAAGAACAATAGATAGGCGGAAGCAATGTTCAGCAAGCCAGAGGTCTAGGCAAGCAGCAAGGTTCAAGAGTCCAGGTAATAGCCAGAGGTCAGCAAAAGGCGGGCTAGAGAAGTACCAAGTCAACAGGCAAAGGATTGTCCAGAGGTCAAGCAATGGACAGCAACGGGTAGATCGGTATCAAGTCAGCAGGAAAAGGATGGTCCATGGGTCAAGCAATGGTCAGCAACAGACAGGCTAGATGGGTTCCAGATCAGCAGGCAAAGGATGGTCCAGGGGCCAAGCAATGGTCAGCAACAGCGGGAACAGAAATAATGGCCAACAAACAAAAAGTCCAAGAAAATGCTATAGACAGGCACAGGGAACAATCTTTAAGTGCTGGAAGCTTAATGATAACTGAGCACCAGTGTCTGGGTGCTCAGGGTTTAATTAGTGCAGGCTGCTGACTTCACGCGATACGTACAGCGTGATGATGCACTGCCGAAGGTTATTTAATTAGCCTCGGGATGCCGCGTATGCGCCTGCTGGATATTTGCATTGAGCATGGATGAAGAATCCGGAAGTCGACGGGGAATGCTGAAGCAGCACGAGAAGCACATATGGCAGCATGATAATTTTATAAAAAATGTTCTGTGCTGAGATGTATGAAGGCAATACAGCTAGGCAGTTATTGATCAGCTCTGTATTGACACTACCATCCACCACATTTTCTTTTGAAATATTTTGGTAGTCGATGCTGAAGACTTACAATGGCTGTTTGCAAGACCAATGGAAATCACGTGTGGAAGATTGCAGGTACTCACGTAGCTGTGTCAGGAAAAAAGGAGCTTGTCCACTCCAAAGGAAAATAAAATATGTAATTTATTTATCAATATGACAGCCAGGGGAGTAACTAGAACATATCAACAAAGGAAAATGCTATTCTGGAGCAAATGTACTGCACCACGTAACCCCTCAAATGCTAGAGACATCTCCAACGCAATGTTTGAGAATTTCTCCTCTTCTCTTTTGTGGATAAGGCCCATATCATGTAACAAGCTTGAATAATGTGCACCAATACAGAATTTGTTTAAAGTTCTAGAGCCCACCTGAATCATCTGCCAACACAGACCCAAGGTGCAATTCACCAGCAAAGAATCTTTAGAAGGTTTTCACACTACAGGGAAAAACAGACACGAATAGCAAATAGGGATTTGTTGCATCATGATTCATGACATATATGCTGACAGTCAATCGTTTTGGTTCAGTAAGGGAGTCCAACGCATTGATCTGCAATGCATTGCACACTTCTCTAGTGTCCATAGGCTTAAAGGAATGGTAATGTTTCACAAAAACAGGAGCTCCAATTAATCTTCCAGTATTTTAGCCATAGGGAGTGTTATTTCAATACTGTCAGAGTTGTAGTTCTAGAGTAATTGAATGATAAATTTTCCCCCTCCTGCCCCTTTTACCTAGTGTAAGCCACCTCCCCTCAGATGTGGAATCTGGTCTTAAGGCCAGACAGCTGACAGCAAACAACAATCTTCTTACTATGAGAACAATGAAAACCCTGCCCCCATTGACAGGTTTTTCCCTTAAGTTAATTGAAGATTGTACCTCTCTGCGATACACTTGGAAACCACCTTTCTGTTCTGAGGTGAGCAGTGTTACATCAGTAAAAGGGGCGGGAGGGGGATACTTTATCATTCAATTACCCTTGAACTACAACTCTGACAGTATTGAAATAACACTCTCCATGGCCCAAATACTATGAAGATTAATTGGAGCTGCTTTTATTATGAAACATTACTATCCCTTTAATGATGAAAAGAGAAGGAGCTCACTGAAACTATATTTATTGTACTCACTGCAAAGGCCATATGTGATGATGTCAGAGACAGCCAGTCAAGATATGCAACTGGTCTAATTGTAATGGGTTGCAGGCAGTACAGAGTCAGTGGGCCCCTATGGATACTAGGACCCATGTATAATGAACACTCCATCTCAATTTTTTTGTGTTTTGGGCCATTTGCTTAACTCTTTGTCAGAATGTATAAAATAGAAAATATTACTTCTGTTTTATGAGCATTTTTCATTTAAATCCCAAGTTATGCACACACTTTACTCACAGTGAGAACAACAACTACTACTACTATACTACTATTATTATTAATCTTTAGTTATATAGTCCCAACTTTTTCCGCAACACTTTACAATAGGGGATAAACATATCCAGATATTAAATAGTACAGATCAAATGTGGAGAACAGAAGGATCAAAGGGCCCTGCTCGTGACAGCTTACAGCCTAGAGGAACTATTACTACTACTACTATTACTACTGTACTACTACTACTAGCCTAAGACCACATGGGCTTATGTATAAAGACAAAGAGGACAAATTGTGAGGCAATTCAACTGCACTGTAAGGGACACATACAAATTCCCTTTGATCTAAATGTGGATTTTAACCCTTCTGAATGCTATTGAGGTCTCCAGGAGACTGCTCTAATATTAAAGTCCCCTTTTAAATCAATGGGAACTTTTATTTGTCCCCTACTGAGCAGTTGGTTTCCACAGACTTGTCCCATGTTGCCTTGATACAAAAGACTCTATGACTGCTGTAGGCACAAAATAGCACGTGGGCAAGTTACAGTCTTGTATATATGTTGACAAAAGCCAATCACGTGTGGGCAGAATCTGACTGGTAGATTTGTGGAAATTACTGCAATGTAATGGAACAAGAGTAAAAAACACAACTGACCTGTGCCTGGGGCTCAATTCTATTACCAGCGCTAAAAATAAAACAGGCGTTTTTTTTTTTTTAAGTCAGTTTTGGCTATCCTATTACCCGACTTGTGAAAACAAAACCAGAGATAATTATACATACCGCCAGTCCAAAAAAAAGCCCATAGGAAACAACTAAAAACAACATGCAATTAGTATCCTATTACCCACACTCAGTATTAGCGCCTGTTTTGTGGTTACATTTAAGTTGGAAATTCTGCGCCTCAGAGGTTGATGCGTAGAAGCGATAACGACAGTTTCAAAACCATCGTTGTTCGAATAAAAGCAGTGTATAATACAGTATACAGCATAGAAATCCGACATAGAGTGCCCCCCTCGACATATTAACCCCCCTTTTAAAAGTCGACTACAGTGCTTCCTTTCACCACTTTAATTCGACTAATATTGTTCACATTAAACATTTTAACCCCTCCCCCTTGAAAATTCAACTACAGTGCTCCCCTGACTGTCACCATTTTTATCCAACATTTTTCTTCTATTATATTCGACATGCCCTCATATTTTGTACTGCAAGATTAACCCTATGAGTACCAGAGAGGTATTGTAATGTGTTTGCTACCCCTCTGGTACTCATAGGGTTAATAGGCAACCTGTATATGTATAAAAAAAGGTGTTTATTTTTGTTATATATGTATTTTGTGTGAAAATGTAATTCAGTATTTAATTTGTGAAACAATGATTTTCTTTTTTTAAATTATACATGTAATTTGTATTAAAAAAGTACTTCAGACCTCAAGAAGGGTATCATGACCCCTCATGACACCCCCCTAGCATGGTGGCGACAATTGCCCCCATTATTAATTAAAGAGTATATAACCTATGTTTCACATAGGTTATATGCACTTTTTATAATTAATTAAAACGTTCAGACCTCCAGGGGGGAACCAGGATCCCTCCTGATATCCCCCCTATCATGTACCATCTATTCAACAGGATAGATGATCCATTGGGCAACCCCCAAAGGCATTTTCTGCCTTTCATAAGGAGCCAGTTTTAACCTGTAAAGATGTCTCCAATGCACTGGCTTGCAATAAATTGATGTCTCTAGCATCAAAGGGGTTAAAAGGATGAGGTGAAAAAGCTGCATATGAAAACATGTGAAACCATCCAAGAATATGGGCGTTATTTTCAAATGAAAAGTTGAGTACTTTTGAGGCAAACCAACTGCAACATGGATTTAAACAGGGTTTTGGGAAAGTATTTCCTTACAATACTAAACATATCTTCAATTTCATGTAGATCACTGTAATGTCCATCCCATAACTGACATACATGTACAATAGGGAGTGTAATCTGCTTCCATCCAGCAGCTGTTCCAAGTACAATTCACTTGACCCACAGTGGCAAATGGATTGACTCCTTACTTGGAGGTGTCTGCAGACATGGATTTTGATCAGGCTAAATCCAAAGTATCCACCTCCCGCCCCTTTTACTGATATAACACTGCTCACCTCAGAGCAGCAAGACTGTCTGGAAGGATTGCAGCAAGGGACAATCTTCAGGAAGCATAAGGAAGAACCTGTCAAGGGGGGCAGAGTTTTCCTTACTCTCACAGTAAGAAGATTGTCCCTTGCTGTGAGATGTCCGGTCCCAGAACCAGATTCCACTTCTGAGGGGAGGTGGCTTACATTAGGTAAAATGGTGGGAGGGGGAAACTTTATCACTCAATTACTCTTGATCTACAACTCTGACAGTATTGAAATAACACTTTCCATGGTCCAAATACTATGACAATTAATCAGAGCTGTTTTTTGTAAAACATTACTATCCCTTTAACCCCCTGGATGCTAGAGAGATCTCCAGTGCATTGCAGAGTAATGTGATGGAGATCTCTCTAGCAACCAAGGGGTTAAAGCTTTTTTTCATTCTTGCTTATTAAAGGCCAAGGGTGTTTCTGTGCCAGGAAAAGGTGGACAGGGCTGTGGGTGGGATCACGTGAGGAATGTGTGTGGCCATGGGTAAAGCGAAGGACACAAAGTGCCTTGCACAGGCAGACCTGGGATGTAAATCCAGCCTAGAGCTACAATTTCCTGTGCTGTACGATAAGGCTCATAGGGGGAGATTTAACCCTTTGAGTTCCAGAGGGGTACGCAATGCATTGCTTTGCATACCCCTCTGGCACTCAAAGGGTAAAAAAAAAATGTACCTTTTTTTTTTTTGAATTGTTGTTAAGTCATGGCAACTGACGAGAAAATAAGTAAGGTCACTGTTATAAATAAGGCTTTAACAATCTGATGTTAACACCTGAGATGAGTAAAAACAGATTAAACGTGGCATTAAGATTCTGGAGAAAATTCCATTTCCAAATTGTTGCAGTTCTTCACTGTACAAGAATTCTCTCCAGCTCTTCTGTCACTTTTCCTTAACACCTTAAGGACCCATGACGGTGCAGGACCGTCATGGGTTGCAAACCCGTTAAGGACCCATGACGGTCCTGCACCGTCATGGGTTAAACTCTTCCATCGCGGCCGCACGGAGCGATGGAAGAGTTCAAGCCGCTTGTTACTAAGTGTCCCGGTATCGGGACACTTAGTAACAAGCGGCTGAAACATTGTTGCAACATGCGATTCGCTTCAAAAGCGAATCACATGTTGCAAAACCTGAATGACAGGGACAGTATTTGTAAATACTGTCCCTGTCAGATCTCTCTGCCTCCCTCCACCTTGCATACTGCTGAGGTGGAGAGAGACAGAGAGACATGCTGTTACTGCCTTACTGTAAAAAAAAAAAGTCAAAAAAAAAGTTTAAATAAAGAAATTTAACCCTTTGATCACTGTTCTGCAGTGATCAATAAGTGCCCCCCCATCTGATCACTCTTGGAGTGATCAATTTGCTGCAGATCAGTGTTTTCTGATCTGTGGGACACCCCCCATCCCCCTAGATTTTTTTTAGATTTTTTTAAAATTTTTTAAATTTTTTTTAAATTTTCTTTTAATTTTTTTTAATTTTTTTTTTTTTTTTTTTTAATAGTAAATATTCTTTAGGTATTTTGGTAGGTAGTTGGGTAGGTTTAGTGTAGACGTGTGTTAGGGAAAGTTTTAGGGATAGATTTAGGTTTAGGGGAAAAAAAAACAAAAAAAACCAAACCCCCCCCCCACAAAAAAAAAAAAAAATATAATAAGCGCCGTTTAGATAGGTAGTTCAATTGGGTTAGGTAGGTTCAGGATATACGTAGGTTAGGGTAAGTTTTAGGGTTAGATTTAGGTTTAGGGATAGCGTAAGGAAAAAAAAACCAAAAAACCCCAAAACCCCCCCCAAAAAAAAAAAAAAAAAAAAAATATATATGTATATATAATATGTGCAGTTTAGATAGGTAGTTCACTTCGGTTAGGTAGGTTCAGGATATACGTAGGTTAGGGTAAGTTTTAGGTTTAGATTTAGGGATAGCGTAAGAAAAAAAACCCCCAAAAAACCCCAAACCCCCCCCCAAAAAAAAAAAAAAAAAAATATATATATATATATATAAGTGCAGTTTAGATAGGTAGTTCATTTGGGTTAGGTAGGTTCAAGATATACGTAGGCTAGGGTAAGTTTTAGGGTTAGATTTAGGTTTAGGGATAGCGTAAGAAAAAAAAAGGTTTTTTTAGTGGGCAAAATGCAGCGCAGGTACAGCGTTGAAGAGGCATATGCCTTTTTGGCGTCTGACTCTGAGGCAACAGACACTGCGTCAGATTTTGACACAGCGCAGTTTTCAGAAAGTGAGAGCAGCTCTAGTGATGACGCTGGGCCTTCTGTCAAGAAAAGACGCACTGCCCCAAGAGCTGCTCTGGCAACTGCCCCAGCACCTGCCAAAAGAACTGCCCAAAGACCTACCAAAATACCTACCCAAAGAAATGCCCCAAGTGCTGCCCCAAGAGCTGCCCTGGCAACTGCCCCAGCACCTGCCAAAAGATCTGCCCAAAGACCTACCAAAGAAATGCCCCAAGTGCTGCCCCAAGAGCTGCCCTGGCAACTGCCCCAGCACCTGCCAAAAGATCTGCCCAAAGACCTGCCCAAAGAAATGCCCCAACACCTGCCACTCCGGATCCTAATGAATGGGTATCAATTTATGCCCACAAATCTCAGAATTCACAGGCAACCCAGGGATTCAAATTGATGTGGAAGGATTTACCCATGATCATTTTTTTGATTTGTTTTTTGGGGAAGACATTTTAGGTGAAATTGTTTCCCAAACCAATTTGTATGCAGCCCAATATACTGCCGCCAACCCTAAGTGTGAAAAACGCTGTTTTTTTTTTACTTACGTCATGGTTTACGAGGGATTGGTGGTAAAATGGCTGTGTATAAAATTGGAAAACACACCTAAAACGAGAGCCTGGGGTGTCTACTTTCCAAAAATATACACTTTTAGGGGGAAATCTTAAAAAAAGAGCACTGTTACACAGTCCCAAATGAGACATGGCACCAGTAACGCAAGCTGTGAAGATTCAAAGTGTGAACCTGGAAACGCGCATGTTCCAATTTGGCCCCCGTAGCTCCCCCAAACCATGAGAAAGCTATGCATATGGGGTATTGCCGTACTCAGAAGAAGGAGCTGAACACTAATCAATTCAGTTTATAAAATCTTCACCTATTCTGTGCTTGAAATTCACATCAACATTGAAGGCAAAGTGTGAAAAATGCTGAATTTTTTTTACTTACGTCAAATTTTCACAGGATTGGTGGTAAAATGGCTGTGTATAAAATTGGAAAACACACCTAAAACGAGAGCCTGGGGTGTCTACTTTCCAAAAATATACACTTTTGGGGGGAAATCTTAAAAAAGAGCACTGTTACACAGCCCCAAATGAGACATGGCACCAGTAACGCAAGCTGTGAAAATTCAAAGTGTGAACCTGGAAACGCGCATGTTCCAATTTGGCCCCCGTAGCTCCCCCAAACCATGAGAAAGCTATGCATATGGGGTATTGCTGTACTCAGAAGAAGGAGCTGAACACTAATCAATTCAGTTTATAAAATCTTCACCTATTCTGTGCTTGAAATTCACATCAACATTGAAGGCAAAGTGTGAAAAACGCTGTTTTTTAACTTACGTCAAGTTTATCAGAAAGTGGTGGTAAAATGGCTGTGTAAAAAATTTTAAAACACACCTAAAATGAAAGCTGGGGGTGTCTACATTCCAAAAATATACACTTTTGGGGGGAAATTCTGAAGTTCAGCACTGGAACATAGCCCAAAATGAGTAATGGCATCAGTTAACCAAGATGTGAAAATTCAATATTTGTTCAAAATTGGGCCCCGTAGCTCCCCCAAACCTTGAGAAACCTATGCATATGGGGTATTGCCGTACTCAGAAGAAGGAGCTGAACACTAAACAATGCATTTTTAAAAATCTTCACCTATCATGTGCTTGAAATTCACATCAACATTGAAGTGCAAGTGTGAAAAACGCTGTTTTTTTAACTTACGTCAAGATTTACGAGCGATTGGTGGTAAAATGGCTGCGTAAAAAAATTTAAAACATACATAAAATGAAAGCCTGGGGTGTCTACTTTCCAAAAATATATACTTTTGGGGGGAAATCTTAGAGTGGAGCACTGTTACACAGCCCCAAATGAGACATGGCACCAGTGATGCAAGCTGTGAAAATTCAAAGTGTGAAACTGGAAACGCGCATGTTCCAATTTGGGCCCTGTAGCTCTCCCAAACCTTGAGAAACCTATGCATATGGGGTATTGCCGTACTCAGAAGAAGGAGCTGAACACTAAACAATGCATTTTTAAAAATCTTCACCTATCATGTGCTTGAAATTCACATCAACATTGAAGTGCAAGTGTGAAAAACGCTGTTTTTTTAACTTACGTCAAGATTTACGAGCGATTGGTGGTAAAATGGCTGCGTAAAAAAATTGAAAACATACATAAAATGAAAGCCTGGGGTGTCTACTTTCCAAAAATATATACTTTTGGGGGTGAAATCTTAGAGTGGAGCACTGTTACACAGCCCCAAATGAGACATGGCACCAGTGATGCAAGCTGTGAAAATTCAAAGTGTGAAACTGGAAACGCGCATGTTCCAATTTGGGCCCTGTAGCTCTCCCAAACCTTGAGAAACCTATGCATATGGGGTATTGCCGTACTCAGAAGAAGGAGCTGAACACTAAACAATGCATTTTTAAAAATCTTCACCTATCATGTGCTTGAAATTCACATCAACATTGAAGTGCAAGTGTGAAAAACGCTGTTTTTTTAACTTACGTCAAGATTTACGAGCGATTGGTGGTAAAATGGCTGCGTAAAAAAATTGAAAACATACATAAAATGAAAGCCTGGGGTGTCTACTTTCCAAAAATATATACTTTTGGGGGTGAAATCTTAGAGTGGAGCACTGTTACACAGCCCCAAATGAGACATGGCACCAGTGATGCAAGCTGTGAAAATTCAAAGTGTGAAACTGGAAACGCGCATGTTCCAATTTGGGCCCCGTAGCTCTCCCAAACCTTGAGAAACCTATGCATATGGGGTATTGCCGTACTCAGAAGAAGGAGCTGAACACTAAACAATGCATTTTTAAAAATCTTCACCTATCATGTGCTTGAAATTCACATCAACATTGAAGTGCAAGTGTGAAAAACGCTGTTTTTTTAACTTACGTCAAGATTTACGAGTGATTGGTGGTAAAATGGCTGCGTAAAAAAATTTAAAACATACATAAAATGAAAGCCTGGGGTGTCTACTTTCCAAAAATATATACTTTTGGGGGGAAATCTTAGAGTGGAGCACTGTTACACAGCCCCAAATGAGACATGGCACCAGTGATGCAAGCTGTGAAAATTCAAAGTGTGAAACTGGAAACGCGCATGTTCCAATTTGGGCCCCGTAGCTCTCCCAAACCTTGAGAAACCTATGCATATGGGGTATTGCTGTACTCAGAAGAAGGAGCTGAACACTAAACAATGCATTTTTAAAAATCTTCACCTATCATGTGCTTGAAATTCACATCAACATTGAAGTGCAAGTGTGAAAAACGCTGTTTTTTTAACTTACGTCAAGATTTACGAGCGATTGGTGGTAAAATGGCTGCGTAAAAAAATTGAAAACATACATAAAATGAAAGCCTGGGGTGTCTACTTTCCAAAAATATATACTTTTGGGGGGAAATCTTAGAGTGGAGCACTGTTACACAGCCCCAAATGAGACATGGCACCAGTGATGCAAGCTGTGAAAATTCAAAGTGTGAAACTGGAAACGCGCATGTTCCAATTTGGGCCCCGTAGCTCTCCCAAACCTTGAGAAACCTAAGCATATGGGGTATTGCTGTACTCAGAAGAAGGAGCTGAACACTAAACAATGCATTTTTAAAAATCTTCACCTATCATGTGCTTGAAATTCACATCAACATTGAAGTGCAAGTGTGAAAAACGCTGTTTTTTTAACTTACGTCAAGATTTACGAGCGATTGGTGGTAAAATGGCTGCGTAAAAAAATTGAAAACATACATAAAATGAAAGCCTGGGGTGTCTACTTTCCAAAAATATATACTTTTGGGGGGAAATCTTAGAGTGGAGCACTGTTACACAGCCCCAAATGAGACATGGCACCAGTCATGCAAGCTGTGAAAATTCAAAGTGTGAAACTGGAAACGCGCATGTTCCAATTTGGGCCCCGTAGCTCTCCCAAACCTTGAGAAACCTATGCATATGGGGTATTGCCGTACTCAGAAGAAGGAGCTGAACACTAAACAATGCATTTTTAAAAATCTTCACCTATCATGTGCTTGATATCAACAGTAGTATTGAAATGTAAGTGTGAAAACTGCAAAAAAACTATATATTACCACAATTTTGAAATTTTTTTCTGGAAAAATAGCTGCATGAAAAACTCAAAAATTCTCCTGATTATTTACCTTATGTTGTCTAGTTTTCAGAAACATATACCTTTGTGGGACATTTTTGGTTCTGGCACCGTCAGCTAAGCTATGATGCTCACATGCCAATTGTTGAGAAATCACAAGTTGGAAATAACGGCAGCCATCTTGTAATATTTACCTTGTAAATGTGAGTAAAGGACTAAAATACTAGGCATATGGGGTATTCTTATATTCAGGAGAAGCAAATGAATATATTTAGGGGTATTTTTTTTTCATTAACTAATAGTATGCAAATCCTGACAGAAAAATGTAAGCAAAATGTTGTTTTTTTTCAATTTTTTTCCTCTTTTTTTCTATTTTAATCAAATTAAACAATGAGGTATTCATATAATTGTGGTATCAAAAGAAAGCCCTACTTCTGCTTAAAAAAACAGTATATAATTTATGTGGGTGCACAAAAGGAATTAAAGAGAAAACATGGTTGACCAAAGACATAGTCAAAAAAGTCAAAATTGCTCCGGTCCTTAAGGGAAAACGACATCAGATTTTCCCGGTCCTTAAGGGGTTAAAAGGATAGTAATGTTTGTTTATAATCAATTTTAATATTGTACACATTCAAAATATTAGTACAATGAGCTATATCCCATCTTTCAAACACGTATAGTTTAAGAGATCGAAGCATCTAAAGTTCCCCCCTCACAGCCGTTTCACAGAAGTCTGCCCTCTAGCTGACGGAAGCAGATTCTGGTCCCGGGCCTGTCCTGCAGCTCTTCAGCAGAGCCAAAATAGCACTATATAGAAATACTTTATTGGAACAGTCTACAAAGTGTGCTTGCAAACCAGTCACACTTTGTATATCATTTCAATGAAGTATTTATTTCTATATTGTGTTATTTCAGCTCTGCAGAAGAGTCGCAGGACGGTCCCAGGACCAGAATTTGCTTCTATTAGCTAGAGGGCAGACTTTTGTGAAACGACTGATAGGCCAGGATGCGTGGTCTCGGCTTCTAAAAACCTTATGGCCAATCGCCAGGGAGCATGTACTGTGGCGGACTGTTACAGCTTACCTTGTTTTCAGCGTTCTCTGTAGGCGCGAGGCTTCAAGCATGCAGCAGGCCTCTGTTTTATGTGCCATGCCTCCTGTAGTACCCTACTACCTACTTCCTTCCTCTGAGCTGCTCCTCCTACCTACTTCTTGAGGAGGGGTTTAAAGGGCAGTCTAAGTCCTGTTCAGTTGCCCTTGCGTTGTTGTTCATAGCAGTTCTATTACCTTGGGCTCTGTGTATGACCTGGCTAGTCTTCCATCCAACCTGGTGCTGACCTGTGGCTCAGACTGACTATTCTTTTGTCTATCCCTATAGTGGACACCCAACCTGGTGCAGACATGTGGCTCTGGCTGACTAGCTGAACTGTGTATGACCTGGCTTGTCTGACTACTCCCTCTGGTGCTGACTTGTGGCTCTGTCTGACTATTCTTACGTTTGTACCTTGTACCTAGCAGACACCCAATCTAGTGCGGACCTGGGGCTCTGGTAGACTAGATCCGATACTGATGGCAAGTGTGAGTCAGGAATCCCTTTCCTTATACTGACTGCAGGCATGAGTCAGTTATCCATTTCCTTATACTGACTGCAGGAGTGAGTCAGATATCGCTCCCTACTGACTGCAGGCGTGAGTCAGTACTCTCGCTTCATCGGATCAAGATCCAGTGTTTCTGCTCCTGTTTCTTGCAGAGACTACCAGTGGCTGAGGCCTAGTCTCCAGCAGAGTGGTCAGGCTTGGCAGTCTACTATTCTTTAGATTGTAACACTCTGATTGCTACTTGTGTATATAGTGTGCTCTACTTTTCCATTATTATTACATTTTGCATTTAACTATACCGTACTGATTCCTGAACATTATTGGTAAACCCTGACACGGACTACTCAGATGAATTTCGCACCCTGGCTGATTAAGTAGGCTGGAATGATGAGGCCTTAGTAGCCGCCTTTTCACAAGGGCTGTGTGATACCTTGAAAGATGAAATTGTGGTGAGCGATTTATCTAACGAATTGGACAAATTGATTTCGTATTGTATCTTGATGGATACCAGACTCAGGGAGAGACCCTCATTTAGGGAGAGCCTGCGGAGGCCCTCGGGCAGATGGTCATCTCGTTCCTCTGGCCCACCCTATCCTACCTCGCCTCCCATACCTCCTGGAGTTGTTTCTGACAGTTGCAAACTGATGCCATTATCAGGGAGAGATGCCTGTTTCGTGAGCGCCTGCGGAGGCCTCCTAGTAGATTGTCCTCTCATCCTTCAGACTTGCCTCCCACAACTCCTGTACTGGCCTCTGAGGGCACTGAACCCAGTCAAGCGGGTGCTACCCGGCTTTCGCAAAAGGAGAGGGCCTGCAGGAGGAGGGAGGGACTTTGTCTGTACTGTGGCGGACCTGGACATTTTTTTGCGGTTCTGTCCAGTCCGTCCAGGCCGGGGACAAATCATTGGTGACATTTCACTATCCCCAGAAAATGTTTTGGATAAGCCCATGTAGACGGCCTGCATTTTTTGGGCCAGTAAATCTGTCTCAGTTCCAGCGTTTCTGGATACGGGGGCTGCTGGCTGTTTTATTGATGCAGAATTTGCAGCCAGTAATAATATTCTCTTGCTGCCTCTTGCTTCTTCTCTGGCCGTAGAAGCCACTGATTGGCGATCCTTGCAGCCCTAACATATTACACATGAAACCGCCTTGCTAACCCTGAGGGTGGGAGCCCTACACACTGAAACCCTGAAATTTCAGGTAATTAATTCTCTGCATTATGCCATCGTCCTGTGGTTTCCTTGGGTACAGAAACATAACCCCAGGATGGACTGGCACACGTGCGACATTGTGGCGTGGTCTCCACAATGTACTAAGTCTTGTCTGTCTTGTCCTATAAGACTCACTCACGCCATTGCTCCACTCCTTCCAGAGGAGTATGACATTATAAAGATGTCTTTTACAAAAGTGAGGCCAGGGCCTTACTAACACATAGGCCATATGATTGCTCTTTGGAGCTTCTGCCTGGTACCACGCCCCCCAGGGGCCATATATATCCCTTATCTGTGGAGGAGAATAAGGTCATGGAGGATTATGTTTCTGATGAGCTGGCCAGAGGAATCATTCACAAATCCACATCCCCCACTGGTGCTGGATTTATTTTTGTCAAGGAAAGGAGAGCTACATCCGTGCATTGGCTTTTGTGGTTTAAACAAACCGTTGGTCAAGAATGCTTATCCCATACCTTTGATTACTGAACTCTTTGATCGTGTCAAAGGGTCTAAAATATTCACAAAACTTGATCTGAGAGCCGCTTACAACTTGGTGCGAATAAAAGAAGGGCATGAGTGGAAGACAGCCTTTAATACCCGGAGTGGGCACTATGAATACTTGGTTATGCCCTTCGGTCTGTGCAATGCCCCGGCTGTCTTCCAGTTCATTAATGATGTCTTAAGAGAACCCCTACAAAGTTGTATGGTTGTTTATTTGGATGACATCCTCATTCACTCTCCAACTCTAGAGATCCATTGCTCTGATGTATCCAAAGTCTTGAACCCATTACGTGAGAACAACTTGTTCTGCAAGCTGGAGAAGTGTGAATTTCATAAACCCCAAGCAACGTTTCTGGGGTATATTATTTCCGCTTCCAGGTTCGCCACGGACCCTCAAAAGTTGTCTGCTGTACTGGAATGGCCTCGTCCTATGGGACTCAAAGCGATCCAAAGATTTTTGGGATTCACAAATTATTACAGAAAATTCATAAAAAACTTCTCTACTATTGTCAAACCACTAACTGACATGAGTAGTAAAGGAGCCAAGACATCTGAATGGTCCCAAACAGCAATCTTGGCTTTTGAAAATCTGAAGGCAGCTTTTGCTGCAGCCCCGATATTGGTGCATCCCAATCCCTCCCTGCCCTTTACCCTGGAGGTGGACGAATCTGAGATTGGAGTGGGTGCCCTGTTGTCACAGCGCTCAGCTCCTGGTGAGGCCTTACTCTTTTGTAGGTATTTCTCTAGAAAACTGTCCAAAGCAGAGATGGTATACCAAATATGGGACAGAGAGTTACTGGCAATTATCCTGGCTCTGAAAGAATGGAGGCACCTCTTGGAGGGCACTAAATCTCCTATCCTAATTTTGACCGATCACAAGAACCTCATTTACCTTTCTGAGGCTAAGCGCTTGTCTTCCAGGCAAGCCAGATGGGCGCTATTCCTTTCCTGTTTTAATTTTGTGGTCTCTTATCTTCCTGGCTCTAAAAATGTTAAGGCAGATGCGTTGTCTCACCAGTTTTGCTTGCCTTTCCAGGGAGGAGATTCCACCTTCACTGATCATTCCGGCTGATCGTATCCTTGCTACTATACAAACCTGTATTACTTCTCCTCTGGGTGAAGAGATTTTGGCAGCTCAAGCTTCTGCCCCTGCTGAAAAGCCTGACGGAAGGTGCTTCGTTCCGGCACAGCTGCGCATTAAGCTGTTGGAGACCTATCATGCCTTAAAAATTGCCGGCCACATTGGTCGCGACCAATTGATTTGGTCCTTTTTGTGAGTATTCTGGTGGTATAGTCTCTGGTCCGATTGTGCTGCCTTCACTGCTGCCTGCACAACCTGTGCTCAAAATAAGTCACCCTGACACCTGCCGGTGGGCTTACTCCAGCCTGTGGCTAACGGGGAACGTCCCTGGTCACATCTTTCTATCAATTTTATGGTTGACCTCCCACGCTCCATGGGCTGTGCAGTCATATTGATGATTGTGGACAAATTTTTGAAGATGGCTCACTCACTTCGTGCCACTTAAGGGCTTACCATCTGCGCAGGAATTGGCGGTGGTATTCACTAGGGAGGTTTTCCAACTCCATGGCATACCCAGGGTCATTGTGTCCAATACAGGAAGCCAATTTGTGTCCTGTTTTTGGAGGCGTTTCTGTGCTCAAATGGGAATTCAGCTGGCATTCTCATCAGTGTACCACCCGCAGTCTAACGGTGCGGCAGAAAGGTCGAAGCAAGCCTTAGAACAGTTCCTCCGCTGCTATATCTCTGACCACCATGATAATTGGGCTACCCTGTTACCTTGGGCGGAGTTTGCCAGGAATTGTGCTATTAACTCTTCTACTCAGAGTTCCCCGTTCTTGGTCAGCTATGGGCTCCAAACCTCGGTTCTTCCTGAGACCTTCCAAGCACAAGCAATTCTGACTCTTGATGAGCATTTGAGGGCACTCCATTCCTCTTGGGTTCGGGTCCAGCATACCCTACGTGGTTCTGTGCAGCGAAAAAAGAGGGAGGCCGACCTCAGGCGATTGCTGGCACCTACATTGCAGGGTGGAGACAGAGTGTGGTTGTCTTCCCGTAACTTGCACCTCCAGGTTCCTTGTAACAAATTGGCTCCTCGATTTGTTGGTCCTTTCCGGGTGTTGCACAAGATTAGCCCTGTGGCTTATGCATTGGAACTTCCAGCCAATATGCGCATTCATAATGTCTTCCATGTTTCCCTGTTGAAGTCCTTGGTCTGCAACCGGTATACCACCGCTCCTGTCCACCCTGCTCCCATGAAAGTTGCAGATCACGAGGAATATGAAGTACAAAATATTCTGGACTCCCATTTTGTTTGAGGGCGCCTACAGTACTTTATTCATTGGAAGGGATACTATCCAGAGGAGCGCTCCTGGATTCCAGCTGATGATGTTCATGCTCCTGTCTTGGTACGCAGATTTCATGAGCAGTTTCCTGACAAACCCCGGCCGACTCCACGGAGGGGGGACCTTTGAGGGTGGGACACTGTCACAGCTTTCCTTGGTTTCAGCGGCCGTTCTGCCACACGGATGACGCAGGAAGATGGCAGGGTTTGACGCATCGGAGCAATATGCGTCATCTGCAGGCGCGAGGCTTCAGAGTGAAGCAGGCCTCTGTTTTATGTGCCATGCTTCCTGTAGTCTCCTCCTACCTACTTCCTGAGGAGGGTTTAACCCTTTGAGTGCCAGAGGTGTACGCAACGCATTGCTTTGCAATGCGTTGTGTATTCCTTTGGCACTTAAAGGGCAGTCTGAGTCCTGACTCAGTTGCCCTTGCGTTGTTGTACACAGCAGTTCTGTGTCCTTGGGCTCTGTGTATGACCTGGCTTGTCTGACCATCCAATCTGATGCTGATCTGTGGCTCTGTCTGACTAGTCTCCTGCCTTATCTTTATAGTGGACACCCAATCTGGTGCAGACCTGTGGCTCTGGCTGACTACCTTAACTGTGTATGACCTGGCTTGTCCAACTACCCTCTCTGGTGCTGACCTGTGGCTCTGTCTATTCTATTGACTGTTCCCCTTATTTAGCAGACACCCAATCTGGTGCGGACCTGGGGCTTTGGTGGGCTAGCTATACTGACTGCAGGTGTGAGTCAGGTATCCGCATTCGCTGTACTGACTGCAGGCGTGAGTCAGGTATCCGCATTCTCTAAACTGACTGCAGGCGTGAGTCAAGTATTTGCTTTTGCTATACTGACTGCAAGCATGAGTCAGGAATATTCCTCGCTCATCAGATCAAGACTCCGTGTTCCGGTTCCTTCTCCTGTTCCAGCTCCTGGTTCCATCTGAGACTACCAGTGGCTTCGGCCTAGTCTCCAGAATTGTGGTCAATCTTGGCAGTCTACTATACCTGATAGTAGCACTTGCTGGCTGTGACCATCTGCTTGTTCCTGCCTTATTACCATTGTATGCTATCTTTATTGTTATTTAATAAACTGCATTTTACTATACCGTACTGACGCCTGAACATCTTTGGGGAACTGTGACAGTTGGGAAGGGGGAACTTTAGACGCCTGCATCTCGGGGGGGGGAACTTTAGACGCTTACATCTCTCAAACTAAAAATGTTTGAGAGATGGTACACAGCTCATTGTATTAAGATTTTTAATGTCTACAATATTAACATTTGTTAAAAACTTTTAAGGGCAGTAAAGATGTAGAATTCTTTGCCTTGGGAGGCTGTGCTGGTAGATAATGTACATACTTTCAAAAAGTGTTAAATACCATTTTAGCTCTGAATAATATAGATAAAGATGACAGTTATTTTCAATGCAAACTGGATGTTGATCAAGGGAGCTAACAGACAGGAAGACTTTTTTACTCACTTGGGACATGATTGGAAATGGATTCAGTGTTTTTTTAGGGGTTTCTTCTTTGGCTTGTGCTGGATCAACAGATGCAAGGGTTATATGATGAAGGTTGAACTTGATGAACATGTCTTTTTTCAACCTTATCTGCTATGTTATAGTTTGTTTGACCTGTATTTTCTCCAGGTTTCTTTTATCCATATGGTCCATTCTTTTTCTTAAACATATATCTTTATTGGAGAAGTTTTGAAGTAAAAAAAAAAAAACATAGCAATCAAAACATAGCATGTAAAGTAACATCAGGTTAAACATGTATCACGTGTTTGTACTAATCAATTTGAGTCAAAGGGTAATCCAGGATAAGCAATAAGGTATACACCATAATACAGTGATCTAGCTCGTTACAGCCACATATAAACACAATGAAGAGTTGCGTCTATCAGCAATGTGAGAGTAAAGCGAAGTAAAACATTGAAAAGAAAAGGGGAAGATAGGAAGTCAGAGGGGAAGCGTGAAAAAGGAATTGGAAAGTAAGGAAAGAATGGGGAAGAAAAGCTGGGAGGAGAAGAAAGACATGTAGGTCCACTGTCAAACACCGGAGTCACTGATACCCAACCAGCAAAGCACAACAAGTATGGGTGTTCCACTCAAGAAGCATTGCCGGCAGGACTTAAGGAATTTGAGAAAGTTCAGTGAGATGTCACAAAGGTCTTCTAAGGGCCCAGGATGTGTTTTTAAATGCTTTCTTATACTGCATGGCTTGTGTGGGAGGGAGGGAACGTATAAATGGATCCTAGACATTCTAGAAAGCCAGTCCCTTGGACTCCAGGTTTCGGAAAGAGTGCAGCCATTCCGCCCGAGCCATGGAGAGTGAAAGTGTATGCAACTGTATTAGAGTAGGGGCCGAGGGTTCCACTCAGTGTCAAAATGGTTTTAAGAGCTGCTATGATTAAAATATTCTGAAGATGTCTGAGATGGGACGCCCAAGAGAATCTCCTGGGGAATCCCCTCCAGATGCGTTTGTAACATACCTGAAATGTCCAACAACATCCCAGACCAGACCTTTGCAATAATGTCACATTCCACAGGCAGTGACACATGTCCACCCTTGGGGACAGACACCTAGGGCAACAATCAGTGTGTACAATTTTCATATGGTGAGCTCTCTTGGGGTCTATATATTCAGAATGGGACAATATATATAGATTGACATGAAGTGAAGCTGAGGAGTTCGCCTTTAAACATCTAAGAAAGCTGTGCATCAGGTCATCATAAGTCAGGTCCAGGAAGCCTTGGAGCCAAGCACTAGTACTAGTCTGATCCACCGGCAAGACAGACTCCATCTCAGATCTACATACCCATATGTGGCAGACATCGAGCATTGGACAAGAGTGGCTGAGGCAACGTATTTAACCCAGGTACTGTCCTTAAAGGGATAGAAATGTTTCATAATAAAAGCAGCTCTAATTAATCACCATAGTATTTGGACTTTGGAGAGTGTTATTTCAATTCTGTCAGAGCTGTATTTCAAGAGTAATTGAATGATAAAGTATCCCCCACCCGCCCCTTTTACGGATATAACACTGCTCAGCTCAGAGCAGCAGGGAGGTGCCCAGGTAGATTTCAGAGAAGGAGAATCTTCAATTAAGATAAGGGAAAAAGCTGAAAAATCTGTCAAGGGGGCAGAGTTTTCATTGTTCTCACAGTAAGAAGATTTTCCCTTGCTGTTATCTGTCTTGTCAAGCAACCAGATTCCACATCGGAGGTGAGCAGTGCTACACTAGGTAAAAAGGGCGGGAGGGGGATACTTTAGAATTCAATTACTCTTGAACTACAACTCTGACAGTATTGAAATAACACTCTATGGCTCAAATACTATGGAGCTGCTGCTTTTGTGAAACATTATTATCCCTTTAAATTTAGCTAAAGAGCTCCCCAATACCATGTGAAGGTATGGTCTGGCCTGCAAATACACATATGGTCCATTCTATTGAATAGGATTTGCTTAGTGGTATCCAGAGGCACTAGATAATTAGTTCTTGACCAAATAAAACTAAACACAGATATGCACTGCATAAAATATTGGTAAGCATATCAATGACCTGCCTGTCTTAATCTACCTACATCACTTGTGGGCAACTTGTGGCTCTCTAGATTTTATACTGTAACAACCAAAAACTTTAGTACCAGATGAATGTGCACTGCAATCCAATGTGTGACGCTGACTCTCAAGGACGAAAATGCAGAAAACCCATATTATGAAAATATCTACGTTGCATGGTCTGTTCTGCTGGAAAACAAAAAACAATGTTACAACTACTGCTGTGAAGTGCATCAGTCAAAGTTATTACAAATCCAATTTGCAGTTTATGAGTTTGAGATCTAGCTATTTTGCATCCAGGTAGCTCTATTGATTTTACTGTTTGCGAACAGTTGTCACAGACAAAGCATTTCATAAAAGGATGTAGCAAGTAGAATAACTTCAACTAAATCTATAAGATAAAAATAGCAAGTTAACTCAGATATTTGAAGGAAGCATCTCCAGGCATTGACAGCCCCTTTGGGGTACTCGTCAAAAATGTCCTGGAAGGCCGCAAAACTCAAATGTTCATGATTAAGATTTTACTGTTCCTTTAGCCGTTTGAGTGCCAGAGGGGTATGCAACGCATTGCTTAGCCATGCGTTGCATAACCCTCTAATAATCAAACTGTTAAAATATTATTCTACAGGAATGCAAAAGAACCCTGCAGTATGTGTTTTTTCATAAGCGCTGATGTAGTCCAACATCGTCCAAGAAGCCACTGGTTGCCCACTCCTGACCCGACTAGGAGGCCAGTGTACAAGGGAACAGGAGCTGTTCGGGAGCAATCCTCTTACCATAGGGAACGAATGGCAAATCGACAAACTCCAATTAACCTAAATGTTGTTTATCGAATGCTAGGGAAGTATCCAGTGCATCCAATACCGCCTTAGCACGGCTAATTCAGTACCAGCACTATATTCAACACATTGTGTTGCAAAGCGTTGCATTCCTCGATAAACTACACTCTTTGACATTATTTGAAATTATCCATTGTGCTTTCGTTTTGGTTCTTTTACCCAGAATTGGCCAAATTATCTCGGTACATCAGCTTTACGTCACACACAATAACCCGCTCCTTGACCCCTCATAGTGATCTCAGTAAGCCTCTTTCTAAGACCGCGATTGTTAAGCCAATCAGCGATCGGTGACGTCAGTGGGGTGGTGAGATTCTCGCCGTTGGGAGGTGCCGCCATCTTGGGTTCGTTGAATGACTGAGAAGCACCTTCTTTTGGGATTCCTGTGCAAGAAAATTCGGTAAAGGGTAAGTTGGTTCACGAGAGAGTCAACCAAAGGACGTGATATATTTACTTTTAGCGGGGCAATTCAGTGGTCAAATTCCGTTTATAATGGGTAGCTGCATTCATGGGAGACTATTAGGGAACATGTGGCTCTCCAGCTATTGATGTTTTGCGTGTTTTATCAAACCCGGACAAAAGGCCAGCTCAGCGTGATAGGATCTGTGGTTAAACAACTACTAGAGAGCCACGGGTTGCACACCAGTGTGGTATATGTATGCCTCTTTTTGCCATGGTCGCTTTGTTTAACTCTTTGTCGATCCTGAGAGATGTGTGCGATGCTTTGTGCTGTGTACCCCCTCTGGGTTGTATATAGTGGACATATCTCTATCTGAGCTGCTTTTCTTTTTACATTGGACGGACTTATTCTAGGTAATCCACATAAAAATATGTATACTTCGTATGTTAATTGTTTAATTTCTACATATTGACTTTTGTGCATGTTACTTGCATTTTTACTCCATCTTCTGTACTGTGATTTTTTTTTTTTTTTTTTTTTTTTTTTGTAAGTGTGTACTTTAAGATATTCGCACAGATTTATCTAGTGTCTTGCAGCATAGTTTACAGCAGGCGGGCAGTGTGAGGTTTCCTGGCTGTCCTCTAGACTGTAAGCTCTCACGAGCAGGGCCCTCTGATCCTCCTGTTCTACACATCTGATTGTACTATTTAATACCTCTGTATGTCTATTCCCCAATTGTACAGCGCTGCGGAATTAGTTGGCGCTATATAAATAAAGAATAATAATAATAATAATGTTGCTGGATCACAGCTCCCATCATCCTCCGGCAGGTGATGGGATTTGTGGTCCAGCAACTGCTTGAGGGCCTGACATCGCCCATCCCTGGATTTTGGTGTGGAACAGGGGTAGACAATTGTTGGCTCCCTATCTCTTTCGGCCTACCACCCCGACGTCAGGTTTGGGACATGGGAGTTGTAGTCTCCAACACCTGGAGAGCCAAAGGTTGACTGTTTATGGAGCTTTTCTCCTTGTATTTTAACCCTTTGAGTGCCAGAGGGGTATGGAATGCATTCCGTACTCCTCTGCCTCTCAGAGGGTTAAAAAGAGGCCTGCTATTGTCTGTATTCAACATTAGAGCAGTGGTACACCAAAATATAACTATATTTGATTAAAGGCAACATTTTTACAAACCAGATGGTTTTAGGAACAAGCAAAAAAGGCATGAAGGTACAGTAGTGTGTGTGTGTGTGTATAAATAAAATCCAACAGTTTAGGAGCCTGCAATGACATTCTGTGAGTCCTGGCATCCAGGATTTCCACACCTGACTAAAGAATGAATTGTGTGTATGTGGTGAAAAGCAGTAATAAATCGCCCAGAACTCTGTGATTGACTGTGTTTGTAAGATATGCAGTGTTTTAATGCATTACAATTAATGATATTAGATATAGTAATGTCACTCTATAAATGAATATCCGATTATTCCTTATGCTTTTAAATAATGTTCTATATCTCTCGCAATGTCCATATCTGTGTAGTTTTACTGTAATTTATATTTTAAAGTTTCCCAGTTCTGCCCCTTTTCACAAGGTCACTTTTCTTCACACACATATAAAAGTCAGTTGATTGACTGGAACAAATCACAACAGGAGACAATATTTTCTGTCTCTACATAAGAAAAACCCTGCCCCACCACCCTTAACAAAGGAGAGTAGGGTTTTCCTTATGATGACACAATATTGTCCCTTATTGGGATTTGTCCAGACTGACTTTCTGATCTGAAGGGAGAAGAGTGAAGTCAGGAAAAGGGGGCCGGGGGGGGGGGGGCTATAAAATATAATTACAGTATTAAAAACACCTATATGGACTTTGCGAAAGGTACAGAGCATTATTAAAAATTATAAGGAATAATCGGCTATTCATTTATAGTGTGACATTACTATCGCTTTAACATTCGGTCTGTATAAATGAGCCATGCTGAAGACTTTGAGAGAGTTATCTGAATAGATCCTGAACTCTGATGCCTTAAAATTCTCTTCTTCTTTCACAAGTACCTGCGAGTGCCTGTCTTTCTTACTACTACTACTACTACTACTACTACTACATGAACTTCTCTCTGTTGTGCCAAGGCATATATTTGGTACATGAGTGCTTCTGTCTTACTATGTTGATATAATAAAATGCTCCAAGACAGCTGACATTTTGACAATTGCATGTTGTGAAATAAACTCAGTGCTTTTCCATATCAAGAACCTGTGAGTGTCTAGCGTTTGTATTCTTTATATGCCATGTTGTACATTAAGGTATACCAAGGGAATTTAGTTATGTTAACTTGGGGTGGGCACTGAGGGGTAATGCTATGAGGAAGTTTGTCTGGCGATCTGTTATGGAGTCAAGTGTGGAACCCTGAGAAGGTATGATCACGAAGACATCCTAGTCAATGCATATGTCCAGATGTAGCTGAAACAAATACATCACAGTCTTGGCCCTTGTTTGAAGCTTAGTACATCTCCCTGTTGGAGTGCTTAGCATGTACTCTCACCTACATACTTGTTATTTATATTATTTATTAGCTAACTTGCGAGTTTGGTGTAGTGTTTTAAGAGGTCCGGCACTGTAAGGAAGCCATGTATATAGTCTCAGTTAAAGTACATTGCTTGCACTTTTAATCCTTTGAGTGCCTGAGGTGTGTGAATTGTTCACCCTTAGCAGTTTCAGTATTAGTGATTTTATAACAAATGTTCGAACAGCGAAGTTCTGGGCCAAATGCTCCCCCCCCTTTTTTTTTTTTTTTTTTTTTTTTTTTCTCTCTCTCTCTCTCTCTCTCTCTCTCTCATTATAATGAGTATTAAGTGATAAATCTTACTTGTTTGAATTTTAGAAACTGATGAAGATGCCAATGGACAGATTTGAAGCTGGAAACGAACCCATGAAATTCAGGTACTGTCTGCCATAGTCTCTTGGGGTACCTATTTCTTTAGTAGGGGTAGACTGATTTGGTTAGTACTAGAAGGAGTTAAAGGGATAGTAATACTTCGTTTTAACTTCATGTTTTTTTAATGCCTACAAAATATAATAAAGAATGATATAAGCCTTATCGCTCAAACCTTTATGGTTTAAGAGATATTCACAAGAAAAGTTTCCCCCTCCCTCCCCTTTTACCTAGTGTAAGCAATCTCTTCTCGGATGTGGAATGCAGTCCATAGACCAGACAGATAACAGCAGGGAACAATCTTCTTCCTAGGAGAACAATGAAAGCCCTGCCTCCCCCTTGACAAGCTTTTCAGGTTTTTCCTTTATCTTAATTGAAGATTGTCCCTCTCTGCAGTCTACCTGGGCACCTCCCTTCTGATCTGGCTGAACAGTGTTACACTTGGTAAAAGGGGCGGGAGGGGGATACTTCGTCATTGGATTACTCTGGAACTACAACTCTGACAGAATTGAAATAACACTCTTCAAGGCCCAAATACTATGATGATTAATTAGAGCTGCTTTTATTATGAAACATTACTATCCCTTTAAGTCCATGGTTTAACCCAGTGATCTCAAACTGTGGTGGGGAGTGTTGTTCCAGCATCAAACCTTTGTGTTACCATGAATTATGGTCAGAAGTTTGGGAAAGCCTGGTTTAAAGGAATGGTTAGAAATTGTACTCTCTGCAGTGTTTCTACTTTTGATAGAAATATGTTTGGCAGGGAGCCAATATATTGGTATGTCGAAATGCCTATGACAAAGAAAAGGATGTAGAAAGGGCATGTTCAAAAAATTAATTATTCATTAGCACTTTATTTGTCGCAATCATTCAAAGGGTTCCTTTTTTTTATTTAACATTCTACAATTTTTATATCTTTTTGTGCATTCCAGCTGTGCAGTGAAAATGCATATATCAGCAACCTGTGTCTTATAGATTCACATTATAATGGTAGCATCTTAATCCGTCTTTTAAAGGGAAACTCTCACCTCCAGTAAACTGCTTCTTATATGGATCTTCCATGGCAATACATTTTCAATCTTTTATTTTTTATTTATTTTATTATTCATCATTGATGGAGATATCTGCTTTTTAATGCCGTTGTGTGACATCAGTTCAATACAGGCTGCGGTACAGCTCTGTACCATAGCCTCTTCCCTTCCCCAGTAGTGCCTCCTTCCAAGCTCATTCAATGAGAGCCCTCCAGCTCACATGCTGGATTCCTCTGTCATCGGTGGAGGTGGTAACGGGGAACAGCTGGGGAGGGGAAGAGGCTAAGATTGACAGGTTATGGTACAGAGCTTTACAGCAGCCTGTCTTGAACTGACATCACACAACAGCATTAAAATAAGATATTGCCATCAATACTGCATAATAAATATATATATATAATATAAAAAAAAAGGATTGAAAATGTATTGCCATGGAAGATCCATATAAGAAGCAGTTTACTGGAGGTGAGAGTTCCCCTTTAATAATAATTCCACAGTTTCCTAGGGCTGAAAAAATACTATTGGGCTCCCCCCCCATACATAACATTTTCAGTCAGTCTTGGTTTTGTGTCCGTGGGAGAGGACATGATAATTGCCAGCATGACCACAGGATCTCAAACCATGCTCACTGCATATGTTTCCCTATGCTTTGCACACCTCTCTGGTTCTTAACAGGTTAGGTAGTCTCATGCACTTTTCTGACTTCAAGGGATAGTAATACTTCATTTTAACTTTATTTTATTTTGTAGGCATTAAAAAAACATGAAGAATGATATGTCTTATCTCTCAAACCTTTATGGTTTAAGAGATATTCACAAGCAAAGTATCCCCCCCCCGTTCAGCCAGATCAGAAGGGAGATGCCCAGGTAGACTGCAGAGAGGGACAATCTTCAATTAAGATAAAGGAAAAAGCTGAAAAACTTGTCAAGGGGGGAAGGGCTTTCATTGTTTTCATACAAAGAAAATTGTCCCCTTCTGTTATCTGTCCTGTCATACAACCAGACTCACATCTGAGAAGAGATGGCTTACACTAGGAAAAAGGGGCGGGGAGGGGAACTTTGCTTGTGAATATCTTTCAAACCATAAAGGTTTGAGAGATAAGACTTATATCATTCTTCATGTTTTTTTAATGCCTACAAAATAAAGTTAAAACGAAGTATTACTATCCCTTTCAGTTTTTAGAGGCTGTCATGTCTGCTATTGCCACGCGTCATGAGGTCGCACAGGCTTTTGCACCATTCTCATTTAATAATCTTTTTGCCTAGCTGCTACAGTGCAAGAAAGCTGTGTCTAATGTGGAAACTGAGTTAGTAGTGTAATTTGCACCTGCTTGTGGATTGGACTTTAGTACCAGTTAGGTGAAGAGTTAGGGTTAAGAACAAGTGTATTGTGGTGTTACTGGGATTTATTGATGACTTTCTTTAACACAGTAAAGGAAGGACACTTGATTGTGAGGACCGTAATGCCAGTCTCGGCACTTAAGGACAGTGACTGTCCTGACAAGGCATGGAATTCTGGCATGGCAGCGCGGCTGCATTCCGCTCTGGCATCCCAGAATTCAGATCTCTAAAAAAAAAAGTCTCTAGTCCTTACTGGACACTCATGCTCCACATTAGGCAGTCGTTAAAGGGATAGTAATACTTCGTTTTAACTTTATTTTATTTTGTAGGCATTAAAAAAACATGAAGAATGATATAAGTCTTATCTCTCAAACCTTTATGGTTTATGAGATATTCACAAGCAAAGTTTCCCCCTTCCGCCCCTTTTACCTACTGTAAACAATCTCTTCTCAGATGTGGAATGCAGTCCATAGACTGGACAGATAACAGAAGGGGACACTCTTATTCCTTTGAAAACAATGAAATCCCTGCCCCCCTTGACAAGCTTTTCAGGTTTTTCTGTTATCTTAATTGAAGATTGTCCCTCTCTGCAGTCTAACTGGGCAGCTCCCTTCTGCCCTGGCTGAGAAGTGTTACATCAGTAAAAGGGGCGGGAGGGGGACACTTTGCTTGTGAATATCTCTTAAACCATAAAGGTTTGGGAGATAAGACTTATATCATTATTCATGTTTTTTTTAATGCCTACAAAATAAAATAAAGTTAAAACGAAGTATTACTATCCCTTTAAAGGGGAACTTTCACCTGATAAAAAAATGTTTCCCATATGTTCAAACACATAAGCAGTATCAGAAAACGTTATGCTTACATTTTATATTTACATGCTACTAAAGATATTTGATGTCCAAGACGAGCACTTCCGCATTCAGTGGCACAGTGCATCTTCAGCACAGCTCTCAGGACTTCGCAGTGCTATTACAGCCTCCTCCCACCTCCCTCCCAGTTGCCCCAGCGAGCGCGTTCACGTTTCACTTCGGTGTGGTGTGAATGGTTCCTACCGTTACAGCAAGCTACAATTGGCATTATACTGAGGTTGCAACCTCAGTATAATGCCAGTTGTAGCTTGCTGTAACAGTAGGAGCCGTTCACACCACACCGAAGTGAAACGTGAACGTGCTTGCTGGGAGGGAGGTGGGAGGAGGCTGTAATAGCGCTGGGAAGTCCTGAGAGCTGTGCTGAAGATGCACTGTGCCACTGAATGCGGAAGTGCTCTTCTTGGACATCAAATATCTTTAATAGTAGGTGAAAATAAAATGTAAGCATAACGTTTCCTGATACTGCTTATGTGTTTGAACATATGGGAAACATTTTTTTATCAGGTGAAAGTTCCCCTTTAAAGGGATTCTTGTAAAATTAGAACACGCCTTTTTCCATTTCACAGAAACTCTCATCTCCGTTGTATCAGACATTGCCCTTGTCACTTTTTAGGAGCTACCTATATATAATGAGTAGGAAGATTACACTAATTACATTTATGCAGCTAGGAAATATTTTCTTTTGTTTATTTACAAATTCCATCCAGGAATATATTCTCTTTGAAAGGGTATAAATTCATTGTGTCTTATAGGTTTTACCATCCATTTCAATAGTCACCAATAAAGTGTGCATTTTAACCTGTCCTTGAAAGTTTTTTCACAATATATTGATTTCCATCCCTCAGACAATAAAATTGTTTGCCTTTTTGTTTCACTTTTATTCAATGTAAAACTTCACATATAAAATTAATTTCTTTGTAATTTTAGGGGAAGGGGAAACCGGGGCAGGGGCAACTTCTCTGGAAGAGGTGGCCGCGGCATGAAAGGACAGATGCCTTTTGGTCCAGAAAAAATGCAAGACAAACCTCTTAATGGGGTTGTACCTCTAAGGTAACAATGAAGTGTGGTAAATGATAGTGAACCTTGGATTAAAACTGTAATGCTGGTATCTTTATATGCTACTGACTACATTATTAGGAGGTGGTATTTCTTCTTTACAGTAAGCTACACTATAAATATGCCAGTCTCTGGAGATGTTTCTTTCAAAAGATATTAAAAAGATAACTTGGAATATTTCTTCTGTTTTATACGTGAAAAGCGGATTATCAGACACAAGCTTCCCATAGATGGCTAATGCAACAGCCCCACCTGGCTTAAACTCAAGCTAGCAGAAAAATGGCAAGTTCTATTTTAATTACTTTTGAAAGAAGGATCTCCAAGCATTGGCGAGTAACTTTAGTTTAATCTTTAGCAAAAGCCATAATAACATATATATAATTGCTCACAGAGGACTTCAATACAGTAGGGTACATTTTAGTTAACATTTTCATATCTGTCATACAGTGTGGAAAACTGGAACCATGGGAATTGTCGCCTACTCCTGGAGGTGAGGGCACTTCCAGAACAAGGTCTCTGAGAGATATTATTTATATAATTATTATTATAATGGAATAATCTCCCATTAGCGGGCTCCTATTCACTGTCTTCCTTATTCATGGATTGTCCTGTTTACACGTTAATTTCCAGAACCTTAAAACAGTGGAGGTTGAGTTGCTTCTCTAGTCTTTACCTCACTGTAGAACTTCTCTGGAGCTCTTCAGTATATTACAATGGGCATCTGAAGACTGAAGTTAACCTTGAGTGCTGTGGTCCTATATCCCTATTTTACTGGCACCCACTGGAATAGGATGTTTTGCCTGATGTGCATCCTATTCCCTTATTTTCTTCATTATATTGTGTTTATCTTAGCTGCTTTTAACAGTGAGGAATTCTAATCCTCTTCATTGTTGTTAATATATTTGCTCACTTTCTGATTCATTTGTGAGCTTATGTAATACTTTTTATAACATTATCTGAAAATTTCACATGGCCCCTTTTACGGCTGGGCGCCTGTGCTGCGGCCATTTTGGATTTACACATTATGCTTATATGGGACATATCTTCCCTGGGTCATCACTCAAGGCTCAGAGTGGGCTCATTTTCATTCAGGTGACCTGTTATACATAGTGATCACTTCTGGGACTAGCCAAGATTCTGGAGTGTGCTGTTTTTGAGCAGCTGGAGTGCCACATTTTGCTTTCTCTGCACATAAAAACCACAGTTACCAGAATTCCATGTTTCCTTGCTTTTTAGGAGGGAAGGAGGTGATCTTTCAAAAGCCATGTTCCCTTGTAATTATACCTGCTATGTAGAGGGTGGTCTTTCCCTGTTTGCCTGCCATTTTAACCCCTTGCAGGCAGATAAGTACTTTTACATATTTCTCATTACATTTATCTTCTATATTGACCATCTTTTGTCCTCTTTGGGGAGCTTCTTTTGAACATGTCAGAACCCAGAGGACACATTTTGCTTTTGTAACCTGTAACTCTACAGGCGTGCCAGCAGTCAACCGCAAGGTGCACATTTTCAGTGCTCTTTTCTTCTTGGTCCACGCATGTGTGATTGTATGTATATATAAATATATTATGTTTGTGTGTGCATTGATTTTCATGTTCCCCTCTAGAAAATATGCACCTGATACTGGATATCAAGTCTGCTTTTGCATCCCAACTTCAGACATTTAAAGGGATAGTAATACTTCATTTTAACTTTGTTTTATTTTGTAGGCATTAAAAAAACATGAAGAATGATATAAGTCTTATCTCTGAAACCTTTATGGTTTAAGAGATATTCACAAACAAAGTATCCCCCCCCTGTTCGACCAGATCAGAAGGGAGATGCCCAGGTAGACTGCAGAGAGGGACAATCTTCAATTAAGATAATGGAAAAAGCTGAAAAACTTGTCAAGGGGGGAAGGGCTTTCATTGTTTTCATACAAAGATAATTGTCCCCTTCTGTTATCTGTACTGTCATACAACCAGACTCACATCTGAGAAGAGATGGCTTACACTAGGTAAAAGGGGCGGGGAGGGGAACTTTGCTTGTGAATATCTCATAAACCATAAAGGTTTGAGAGATAAGACTTATATCATTCTTCATGTTTTTTTAATGCCTACAAAATAAAATAAAGTTAAAACGAAGTGTTACTATCCCTTTAATTACAAACAAGAAGCTTGAAAAACAAAGGAACTTGAAACAGTCTTGTTAATAATAATGGTTATACTTATTTGCAGACGTGGTATGGGACGAATGCATCCGTATATGGATCCTCGAGGGCGAGGAGGAAGCAGAGGACGACACCCAGGATTTATGCCGCCACCACCACCACCACCTCCTCCGATGGAAATGAGGGACCCTTTCCCACCCCCTCCTCTAAGGTTTAGTAGCAACAACCTTTCCGGTCATTATTTGTAATCTAAGACACAGAAATGCACGTCCGTTTCATATGCTCTGTTTTTAATCCCCTTATTTCAGACGTGGCCATCCACCGCCACCACCTCCAGGCATGATGGGCTTCAGGGGGATGCCTCCTCCTCCTCGTGGTCGTGGAATGCTGCCACCTCCACTTCCTCCTCGTGGTCGTGGAATGCTTCCACCCCCAAGAGGCCACTTTCCTCAGCCAAGAGGGTAAGGCTGTTTTTGTTTGTTTTTTTTATTTATTTATTTTTTATTTGTTATAAAATATATAAAATCTAGCAAATTATGCCATCAGACATAGGTATTTCAGAATGTTTATTAACAATCCTTTTGATTTGAAAAATTGCCAGTTTGACATTAAGCATATGGGTGCCATGTTAATCCTGCATGCAACTATTTCTATATGTGTATTTATATATTTAGCATCCAAATTTATAGTTTGTATTTATTTTTTTCTTACAAAACCAGTTTCCAACCAAGCAAACAATTGTGATTTTATCCTTTTACACAGCTTTCCCAACGGACGTGGTACTGCAGCACATCCTCCGCCACCTGGCCGGGGCCAGAGATGGCCTGCACCGCCAGGTGGCAGACGCTTTTAAAGAGACACACTCTTTACATTGTATAGCAGAGCGCTTTTAACACAGTTTTTAACTGGCCGGAAAGAGACCTTACCCATTTTTTTATTTTTTTTTTTTATTTATTTAACTTTTTTTTTTTTTTTTTTTTTTTTTTTAACTGCCAAAAGAATATTAGTTAAAGTTTGAACATTTTCCAGCAGCCCTCATGCACTAAGTGGCCAAGGCAAATGCTCTATTTTAAACCATCTGTGTTTCCTTGGACATTATTCAAATATATATTACATAACTAATGGACATTGATTGTTGCACAACAAGACTGTTACAAAGAAGGTCAAGCATTAATTTAACCGAATCACAAGTATTTATGGAATTGTGTGCAACGTTTTAAGACTGCTTTGAGTTACATTTTTTTGTAATAATACAATTACACCATTTTATTGCAAACTCTGTAGCCAGTTTTATATATAGTCTGTTATATTTTTGTGCCAGTAAATGCTCTACTTTAAATACTCATTAATTCAAATTTGTAATGTGCTTGCTTCAAGAACTCAAATTTGTTTTAATCTTGGGAAGACCAGCAGTGTGTAAAGCTTGACCTCATTGTTTTGGAATGTTTAGACTGTGGAGATAATATAACTGTAATTTGTACATAACGTTTGTAACACTATTCTAAATATATAATACACTTGTTTATTTTCATTATCTGCATTTTTGCAGCCATAAATTAATTTAGTGCTATCGGTGTTAAGCTGACAAACACTTTTGTGTGTTAGCTAGACCTATTCAACATTGTTTAGTGCATTAGAGTTTAGTTAACATGTTTTATAATGTAAAAAAAAAAATCTATTCTTTAAACAAAAGATGAAAATGTACATTGTATTCACCTGTTGCCAGTACATGTAATTTTTTTTTTAACATTACTGTAACTTTATTATTATTTTAGTCTTGTGCTGAGGGCTGAGTTATGTATGTTACAGGTAAAGGCTTTAAACATTCTCAAAGCCTATAAATAAAACACAGAGATAAGTAAATTAAGGTATGATAAACCAAACATTGGTATCACCACGTTACGTCCAGATAAGTGGTTTGTATTTTACTTACAAGAAATAAAATCTGTTCCTTTCTTTTTGATATCAAAAATTGCTGTATATGCTGTAACAACAATATAAAGTAAATGTATGTACCTGCCTAAAACAGTATTATTTAGAATGGTTTAATACTTTTTTTTTATTATTTCTTCCCCCCGCCCGATATAAATGTGAAACATTTTTGACTTGTGTTTTTTTCACTTTCAGTAACGGTTTTCCAAGTATTAGTTAACATATTTGCATATGTAGAGTGTGTCTTAGTTCTGTGTTGCAGACCCCACTAAAAAATAAATAAAAATTGTAAAACAAGTCATGCAGGCTACAACAGTTTTCACTGAATAATCTATGTATTTGTGGTACCTGTCCATATATGCAAGCGCACACTTCAACTGTGCAAACATATATGCACATATGGTATCCCTTGCAGTTACTTTTTGTACTATGAGACAAAAACAAAAAACAATAATGCCATTGAAGTGTATGGAAACTGGGTTCTGAACTGTATTGTTTAGAAAGAATATCACTTGCCCTGTAATTTTAGGAGTCGAGTGTAAAATTTTAAGAATTAGATTCCTCCACCCCCCACCCCCCACACACACACACACACCCCACCTCCGAGAATTAAAGCCCATGCAGGGTTTTGTTGGGAAAGCATAACTTCTACATTTTGATTTAGTTTTTCGTAATGCAAAACAAATAAAACATGGCTGCCCTGAATTATGGAAAGAAAAAAAAAAATCTTTAGTTTTACTTTTTCAGGCTACAGTTGATTTTTATAAGGCTACTCTGCTTTTGTTTAAAGCTTGTTATCAAGTTTTCAGAATGTAAAAGAATCATGCTATTGTTGTCTTCCGAAGGGTAGCATAGTCACCCTTTGAAGCCTATAGAAGATTGTATGCAGACCATTGAAGAACTTGCAACAGTCCTTTTTTAAAGGTGAGCGTATTTAAAAAAAAAAAAAAAAAAAAAAAAAAAAAAAATTCATCGGATTCTGAGGACAGGTAAGGCTTCAGGACCAAGGACACCTTGATGAAGTTACCTGTTAAAATGGGAAGTATGTACCCGTGTCTCTTCGTCTTTAGTGCAACAAGCAGCCTCTTTCTGTGCTAGCACCTACACATACTTCCCTTCTCCACCTCCCATTTATGCTGTATGCTCTGTTCATTAGATGCATTTTTACATATAACTTGAGAGAGCTTGTACATAGTTTTTTAATATTTCAGTAATGATAAAATTGAAAGGAATTGCATTGAACTCGAGCTTTATACTGATTTCTAAAGAAAAATCTTATTTGGTGATTGTATATAAATGGTATTGAGAGAGAGACAGTCACAGTATAGTTGAGCTTTCCCCCATATGTTCTGATCCATACTTAGTATTTCTGAAAAGCCTTGTCTGTATTCTAGGTTGGGAGGCACTTTGGTGAAATAATCTCCATTTTTGTATGGCATCTATGCACCAACATAAGAGGTCTTCGTGCAAAGGCTCCATAGAATAACATAGTATTAGAAGAGTCTTTCTTACGTTAGATCAGGGGTAGTTCGTTACTGGACCACTCACTGTTGGGGCATACAAGTCCTGTCATCCCCTAACCTGGAAGTCTGTCCAACAATGAACTACCCTTGCCTTAGTACATATTTCCCCAGCACCCCCAGTTTGCTTCGCATTTCATGAAGACTGCTCTAGACTGTAAATGTTTAACCCTGGTCCATCTTGTATAATACCCTGACAACTTCACAAAAAAACAGACTACGCCACCTCCCACTTGAAGTTTATATATAGTTGACTTTACCTGCTGTTTGAAGTAGCACACCCATTGCTGGATTGATTTATTAAAAAAAAAAAAAAAAAAATTGCAAAGAAAAAAGATCTGCCATTCTGGAGCAAACAGCTGAACTATTAGGGGCAATTTAAAATGCCATTAGAGCTAGCTCTAAACTCCTGTTGCCCGTGGGTAAACTTTGTAGATTATGGGGATCTGCAAGCCTGGTTCATTTCAATTATAAGTGAGTGATAGCGGATTCACAAACATGACATCTATAGAGTTGAATACAGAGGAGGGAGCTCTTTCATTTGCTGCTGATGTCACCCAGCCTTGCAGCTCAAAGTCCTCTTCAAGGCTTACCTGTTGGTAATACAGGATTTTAGTGCAATGGGAACTCTATTCCCATAGTCCTAACATTTAAGTGTATAGGATAGACTCTATGCTGCCCTCTTTTAAGTTTGTGGGAACTTTAATTTGTCCTGTAAGATGGATAATTTTCTCCAAAATTGACTTATTTATTACAAAAACCACTTCTTCCATATCTAACAGGGATCTTGAAGGGTCAGTTCCCACGGCTGCAAACAGGCCACAATTTATGGATTTCACTGAAAATGCACAAGCGAGTCATTTTGACTGACTGGGATATTCATATCGTGGCCTGCTTAAAGCCTTTGAGGGCTGAACTTTCACATTGGTGACCTATAAAAAAACTAGCCATGATTGTCTCTGCAAGATGAGCTTAATTTTTACTCTTTGAGGAAGGAATAAAAGGGTTCACAATGCATTGCACATACCACTGGTCTACAAAGGGTTAAGACCAGATGCAACCTTTTTGACCTTGCAGGCTGATACAGCGTTTAAGGAAGTATAAAAACTGAATTTCCTGTTGTTAATTTCATTCTAACAGCCAGAATGCTTTGTATGACCCGTTGGAGCCAGGCAGCTGCCATTTCTAGTCGGTTTGATAGACTGACTAGATTTGTTTTTTTTTTTTTTTTTTTTTTTTTTTTTCTTTCTGTTAATTTGCCTCAGGATTGCTGCCTTTTATCTGCACCATAGGGACAAACAAACAATGTCCATTTATTTTAAGTGGGGCTTTTAACACTTCTAATGCTAGATAGGCTGTCAATGCATTGCAAAGATGTTTGTCTCGTTTAAAGGAGAACTAGTAAAAAAAACATACAGCATTGCCTGTAAAGATTGATTCATATATAGACACCGCAACAGGTCCACATTTTTGAGCACAGACACAGTGACATACATGCTGATAAAGGCACAGACACTGATGGCATGAGAATAAGTGGATCAATTATCAGGCAAATTAAGTGCATCATACGGGATAGCTTCATAAATATCTGAATGCGCCATTCAGTCATATGACTACTACAGTGGTTTTCATCACATAACTCCACCATAGCGAGGGGGTGTTTTCCATCGATTGTAATGGGATTAGTTGGTAGTAAAGAGTTATTTTTGGTGATATGTTGAGTTTGATTTAAAGGGAAAGTAATACTTAAATATTACTAATCCCCATATTGTAGCCATGTTTAATTGTCCCCAGTGTCATCTCTAAAACCTCTATGGTTTGAGAGATAACCATACACAAAGTTCCCTTCCCTGAAGTCAGCTTGTACTGTACTGCAAAGCAAGCACACGTAGAAGACCGTTTCGGTGAAATAATTATTTTTTACTAACGCGATCTTGGCTCTGCTGCAGAGTCGCTAGACTGTCGTATGAAAGGCTTCCCCTGCAGTCAGCTGCAACGCTGACTTCGGGGGGGGGGGGGCAGAAATGACACTGGGGACAATTACATTCTTTTTAACATGGCTACAATATGGGGATTAGTAATATTTAAGTATTACTATCCCTTTAATCTCCATCACAGACTTTATGAAAGAGAGACTGGACAAATCTTAAGAAAAGGATGAATTTTCATAGATTTGGTGTGGACAACAATCAAGACACCCCTATTTTTGCAAAACTTATCACAGCCTTAAAACTCTCAAAGTGACTACTGATGGGAATTTTTTAGACACAGAGGGACAAAGATCTGGGAGTATAATATCATAACCAAGTTTAGCACTATAAACTGTGGCCTGAACCGTGACAAGGAATTTGTTACATTATGTCACACAAACCTAGTCTGGGCCCTTTGGGTGCCAGGGGCCTGCACGGCTTATTGTGATAGGTTCTGTACTCCTTTGGTGCTGGGAGGGTTAACCCATACAGTCTACAGACTTATCCATCTCTGCTTAAAGTCTAAAATTCACTAGAGCATCAAAAAGGAAATAAATCTACAAAGCGACTGCTGGAGCCTGAGGAATGAGTTATAGACAGTACTGATAAGAATATTTACTGGCGGTGGAATTTAAATGTTAAAATAATTAGCATGAATGTTTAACCTCTCATGTATCGTGTATTCAGCCTTCATTCTTATGCCAAAAACCACAGTTTCGAGGGCAAATTCCTCCTGCAGCTCATCTAATTGTGTGTGACTGTCTTAATGGTAAATTTTAGGACAAGTACAAATTCATAACCAAGTTTAACACCCGGAACTGTGGCTTGAATTGTGACAAGGAATTTTCACATTGTCCCACTAAATAAACATAGTTTGGTCCCTTTGGTGCTGCAATGGTTATTGCAAGCGATGGGTTGTGCACCCCTCTGGTGCTTGGAGAGTTAACCCATACATGCCATAGATATCTCTGGCTAAAGACATTCACTGGAGCAAAAAAGGTATTTAGTCTTGTTTACATTTTCTAGTCCACTTCAAAGAGACTTTGCTAGACACTATGGAATGAGTTATGGTCCATACTGCTAAGAATGTCACTGCCAGTGGAATTTAAATGTTAAAATAATGTGCATGCATTTTAAAGTCATGTATTGTGCATTCAGACATCACGCTTGTTATGCCTGAAGAAGAGGCCTAGTTGTCTTGAAAGCTTTCATCCTAGAGCCACTCATGCAATGAAAGTATAATATTCTGTCTACTAGCCTCATAATTATTTAAAAGGTTTTAAAAAAAAAAAAAAAAAAATGGGATTGCGTAGGGTCTATTAACAGCAATTCAATTCCTTGGCTGTGTAGCTATGAGAATTGAGGTCCCTTGACTCAAAATTCCTCTTGGACTCTGGCTTGCCTTTCAGATCACTGTGATTTGTAAGGCTGAATGATGTCATTGTGTCACCTCACACTTATGGGAGATTTTACTCCTCTCTATGTAAGGCCTGTGTCAGTGATTCTGCGATTAATGAACTACTCTAGTGAGGAGAGCAATCTCATATGTGCACAGACCTTAGGCACTGAAGTCACCCAGCAAACCGGAGTACAATTTGGGGAGTTTTCGTATTGGTTCTTGAGACATAGCAAATAATTTAATAGGGTCTTCTATGGACCCTATACTGTCTCTTTACAGAACACTAACAATGAACAGAAGTTGTATCCACTTCCCCTGGACATCATGCTAGTCCCTGGAAAAAGTAAAAAGTCTGTGTTTTACAATCTAGGCTTATGTTTGAATGGCATATATTGACTGTAGATTTGTCCAGGGTAAACAAATTCTTAGAAGTCTTGTTTCAAAATGGGCTGAGAAGGCAACATCCATTCTGAATATGACCAGTGGGCATTACTAATATACAAACTGCCTTATCTTTGATCTCTCATAACAAACCGCTCAAACAAAATTAAACAAATGCTATCTGAATAGAAAGCAAGTTTAGGATTGTGTTTTAGGGATGTAACAAATGTACATGATTAAAGGCATATCAACAAATTTCATATTTGGATGTTTGCATTTCTTAAATGTCGTGAAGATAGGAGGGGTGCACAATGTAGTGCACCCCCCACTGGTGTGTTGAGGTGCTAAACAGCAGAGGTAATGCATGTTTAAAGTGTAAGTAATGGTTCAGTTAAATTTAATTTACAATCTTTCCTTATAGTATACACTGTTGCTCTCCATTGTTGGCAATGTTTTTCTCCGTCGTCCAATGCAGGTTACTGGTAACTTTGGGTAGGCGATCAGCCCCTTTAATAGGCAGGAACGGTTCTGAGAAGTGACTGCTGGGTGGAGCCTACCTCATCTCCTTAGCTTGCAGCTAGCCAATCCCCAACCAGTAAGATTTGTTCCTTGGTCAAGACACAATCAAGAGAACAGTTCTGCTATAGTTTTAGCTTTTTTATTATTATTCTGTGTGATATGGAATACCACCATTAGGCGGATTACCATCACTGGCAATTCCCATCGGCCAAATGTGGATAGCTCAGTTTACCAGGTGCTTTTGTGGACCTAAGCCCTGGGGGGAGAATCTTGGCTGCAAGTTCTTTCCTCAGGAGTTGCCCACTGAGGCTTCTTCTTGATATATGGTAACCTGAAGATTTTTTTTGAGTGGTTTTACTTTTTTGGTATTCTCCTCGTTAACTTTATGTTCAAGGTGCGCGTTTACCGCATAGAAGCCATTGCTCCATTCAGTTCTATGGGACTTTACAGTTTGGGACATATCTCTGCAATCACTCCACGTAGCGAAGTCAGAGATGGCTCATGTTGTGGATTTTCCGTTGCTCTGTCATCCGGTCAAGGTTCTAGGGATGTTGGGGGTTTTAGGGGGCTTCTGGCATTGTTGGGGTACTCTGTCAGAGAAACTACGTTTCCCATGATGCCTGCTTTCGTGCGCTCGTTTCCGATTGGCTTCTGTTGCAGCAGCCATTTTGTGTAATCGCAGATCGAGTATCCTACACAGGGCTTGGACGACTCCTCCTCCTCTGCAGCTTAACCCTTCGCCTACCAGATAAATTTAATTTGGCGTTTCTGGGGTGCTTTTATTTATCATACACACTATTGGCCTCCAGCCATGCACTAGAACCAGTATGGATGCAAGAGTTTAAGGCTACTACCATGGACCTCTGGCCCACCTTAGAACTCCTTCCATCCACTTTACAGGGGGTCTTCCACTTGTGGCAGTCCCCCGATCTATCAGATCTTCCCTGCCTAAACCGCTGGGTGTACCTCCTGTGTATGACTCCTCTGAGGAGGAATTGTTAGTGGACTATGATGATGATGACTGTTCAGTTCTTCCTTCATCTCGGTTTTTTGGAGACCCCTTTGAGGTGGATCCTATCCCTTCGGCTGAAGGCCTAATCAGGGCTGTGTTGTCTGTCCTGAACATTCCCTTGGTGCAGGAGGCATCTTCTGACCCCCTCTGCTATTTTTCAGGAGCCCGTTAGGCCCCATGCTTGCTTTCCACCTAACCCCACCCTTGACCTCTTGGTGTCAGAGGAGTGGAAATTTCCAGACAAGAAACCATCTGTGTCTAGGAAGTTTGCTATCCTTTACCCGTTTTCTGAAATGGCCCTCACTCAGTGGGTTCATCCCCCCAACGTGGATGCCCCAGTGGCTGATGCCTCTGCTCTTAAAGACTGGACTGATGAGATGCTTAAGACTTCTCTCAAGGCTATTTTTGCCACACGGCCTCCAAGAAGGCTCTTCTGTCTTTGCCTTTTCAGGATTCTTCCCTGTTCGGGCCTGAACTCAAGGATCTCATAAATGAGTCCACTGGAGAGAAAAGTTCTCACCTGCCAGTGGTCCTGAGGAAGAAGGCGCCTGTCAAAAGGAATCTGCTTTTTCTTCCCTTTCAGGCAGACCCACTCCAGGCGACCCAGACGGTCCCTCAGGCTCTGCACTCCTCATCCAAGCCTAAACAGCAATGGAGATCCAAGTCCTCTGCAAAGCCCAAGACTTCCATACCTTCTGCATGACTCGCCGAACCTGGGTCCCCACCTGCAGGTAGGTGGCCGCCTACACCACTACCTTTCAGCTTGGCAGGCCTCTGTGGCGGACCCATGGTTTTTACAAGTGGTGGCCTCAGGATACAGGATTCCCTTCAACTCTCTTCCTCCTCCAAGGACCTTTGTTTCTCATTCGCCCTTGGGAGCAGAAAAGAGACACCTTTTCGAGGAAGCTATACAGGCCCTTCTGGACAAGGCGGTCTTGGAGCCAGTTCCCCCTCAGGATAGGGGCTTGGGGTTCTACTCCAACCTCTTTGTGGTTTCCAAGAAGGATGGGGGCTGTTGTCTCATTTTGGATCTGAAGGATCTCAACTACTTTGTGGTCCAGGTCCCAGTACCGCCAGGAGTCTCTGCGCACGGTGATAGCAGCCATGTCTCCTGGGGAATTTCTGGCCTCTCTGGATCTTCAAGATGCCTAACTGCACGTCACCATTCATTCAGAGAGTCGGCAGTATCTCCGCTTTGCCTGCGACCGAGGGCATTTCCAGTTCTCTGCCCTCCCCTTTGGACTGACCACGGCTCCTCAAGTCTTCAACAGAGTCCTAGGAGCATTGATCTCTGTCCTACATCGGGACGGCATCAGTTTGACTCCATACATGGACGACCTCTTTCTGAAGGCCTCGTCTCCAGAACTCCTTCACCAGCAGGTGCAGGACTGGATTCATTCTCTCTTCCAACACGGGTGGATCATCAACTTGGGCAAGTGAGACCATGTTCCTCCCAGAGGATTATCTTCCTGGGCATCATCTTCAACACTCAGAAGGGGGTGGTGTTTCTCACGGACGAAGCGGCTCATCAGATAACACTGATGGTCCAGGCTATCCTGTCTCAGGATCCAGTTCCAGTTGTCATCCTTGGTAGGGAAGTTCATTTCCATCATAGAACCAGTCCTGTTTGTCATGGCTCACACCAGGGAACTTCAGAGCTTTCTAATCCTGGCTTGCAGGAGCCTTCCAGATCTCCTGGAGAGATCTCTATCTCTCCCTCTTCAAGTGGAGCAGAGCCTCTTGTGGTGGCTTAACCTGAACAATCTCCTGAATGGCAGACCCTTTCTGGTGCCCTTCTGGACCACAGTGACGACGAATGCCAGCCTCTCCAGATGGGGAGCTGTGCTGGGGCACTTGAGCATTCAGGGCCGGTGGTCTCAGGAGGAATCTCTCCTTCCCATCAATGTCTTTGGAGCTTCGGGCGATATTTCATGCGCTACATCATTGAACACGGCAAATGGAGGATTGCCCAGTCAGGGTACAGTCGGACAACGCCACAGAGGTAGCCTACATCAACAAGCAAGGCGGCACAAGAAATCTTGCAGCTTGGCTAGAGGTCAAGGCTATTTTATCATGGGCAGAGGAGCATGTCCCTGCCATTTCCGCAGTTCATTTTCCTGACGTAGACAACGTTCTGGCAGACTTCCTCAGTTGGCACACAGTGGACAGCGGAGAGTGGGAGCTACATCCAGAGGTGTTCAACCTTATCATCCAGCAGTGGGGTCTTCCTTGCATAGACCTGATGGCAACCAGGCACAACAGGAAGGTTCCAGCGTTCTGCTCTCGCTGGGTGGCTCTGGCAGTGGATGCCTTGTCGATCCCGTGGACATTTCCTCTGGCATACATCTTTCCTCCTGTTGCACAGAGTACTTCGGAAGCTGAGACTGGAGCGCTGCCCAGTCATTCTGATTGCTCAATTCTGGCCCTGACAGGCTTGGTTTCCGGAGCGTCTGGACTTCTCAGTGTAGGAATCTCTTCTGCTCTCCTCACATCCGGATCTTCTTCTACAGAGTTACCTCTGGAAGGAAGACGTTCATCGTCTGGCTTTGATGGCATGGAGATTGAATACTCAATTTTGAAGAAGGGATTCTCTTCTGGTGTGGTGGCTACTATGCTTAGTGCCCGTAAGCCTATTTCCTCTAAGGCCTACCATCGTGTTTGGTCTACCTTTCTGTCTTGGTGTGGTGACAAAGACCTGTCTCAGGATGGTGTGGATAAGGGTCTCTGTCTTGAGTTCTCTTAAGGTTCAGACTTCTGCGCTCTCTGTCTTCTTTCAGAGGGGTCTTACTATCATTCCTGATGTCAAGGTTTTCTTCCATGGTGTTGCTTATACCCATCCGGTGTTTAAGTTCCCTGCTCTTCAGTGGGATCTTAACCTGGTCTTGGGAGTGCTCCAATGTCTTCCTTTTGAGTCCTTGACTACCATTCCTCTATATATGCTGACGTGGAAGATGACCTTTCTCCTGGCGATTGTTTCTGTTTGCCGAGTTGCGGAGCTGCATGCCCTGTCTTGTAGACCGCCCTTTTTGGTCTTTAACAAGGACAAGGCAGTGCTTCGCACCACACAAGAGTTTCTTCTGAAGGTGGTGTCTGAGTTCCACATCAATCAGGAGATTGTGGTCCCTTCCTTCTGTCCTAACCCTACTTCTGACAAAGAGCGGGATCTTCATCTGTTGTATGTTGTGCGTTGTCTCAAGTTCTATGTGCATCGCACTGAGTTCTTGAGGCAGTCTGACATTCTTTTTGTCATGCCTGAGGGTCCTAGGGCAGGGAAGCCTGCTTCCAAGGTTACCATTGCTTCTTGGATCAAGTCCACGATTTGTAAGGCTTACGAACTTCGGAAGAAGCCTGTTCCCTTCAGGGTCACAGCTCATTCAGCAAGGTCTAATGGGGCTTCTTGGGCCTACACAAACCAGGCCTCAGCTGATCAGTTGTGCAAGGCGGCCACTTGGTCATCCATGAGCACTTTTTCTAAACACTATCTTGTGGATGTGCTGGCATCGGCTGATGCCAGTTTTTGGAGGAAGATCCTGGAGGCAGCCTTGCCTGTCTAGGATCTGTTTAGTCTCTCTGTACTCTTTCACTTTTGAGCCCTGTTGGCTCTGGTGCATTGTGCTGTGTAACAGTTCACGGGGTTTGTTTTACTCCTGTTTAGTGTCCGTTGACACGTTGCGGTTAGTGTTGCGCTATTTATGATCTGTAGGTTCATTGGTAATCTGGGGGCCTGCACCTGGTCCTTGCCTTTCTTCCTGCCCTGGAAAACTCAATGGTTGGACATCCCAAAGTTACCAGTAACCTATATTAGACGACAGAGAAAATAGGATTTTACTCTTACCTGTTAAATCCTTTTCTCTTAGTCCATACAGGTTACTGGTCTCCCAACCTGTCAAGGGACCATGCTTGGAGCTCCTGCGACAGAACGTGGGGGTCCTTTCAGGTTCATGCTCACAGGAATCTTCCTTTACCTTCTTACTACCTTGTCAATAGTTAGTCTGCAAATCTTACTGGTTGGGGATTGGCTAGCTTCAAGCTAAGGAGAGAAGGTAGGCTCCACCCAGCAGTCGCTTCTCAGAATTTTTCCTGCCTATTAAAGGGGCTGATTGCCTACCCAAAGTTACCAGTAACCTGTATGGACTAAGAGAAAAGGATTTAACAGGTAAGACTAAAATGCTATTATTGCTCTATTTTCTTTGAAATTGTATTATAAATTGTTTTCCTCCTGCCCCTTTTACTACAGTCTTCTGTGTTCAGAGCCGAAAGCGGATCACGATTAGTATATTTCGGTATAAGGAAAAACCTGCACTCCTTTGTCGAGGGGGGCAGGGTTTTCTTTATACTGATAGGACAATTGTCCCTCATTGCGATCTGTCTGGTCCGATGACTGGATTTCAGATCTGAGTGGAGATAGCTAACAATATTGAAAATGGGTGGGTGGAGGGCACTTTATAAAATAATTTCAAAATAAATGCAGCGCCAATTATTCTTTATAGTTTTTTGGGCCTTATCGAGCAATATTATCATTCTCTATGATGTTGGTCCAGAGTAATTGAATGATAAAGTTTCCCCCGCCCGTCCCTTTTACCTAGTGTAAGCCTCCTTCCCTCAGCTGTGGAATCTGGTCACTTGACTGGACAACGTGCAGTGAGGGACAGTCTTCTGACTGAGCATAAGGAAAACCCTACCCCCCCCCCCCCCTTGAAGTAGGAAAGCATTTTTCCTCTTCTCTTTTATTTTTCTTTCCTCCCCCTTATGCCAGCAGAAGATTGTTCCTTCCTGTGATCCATCCAGACAGTCTTGCTGTGCAGCTTTACACAGGCAAAAGGGGAGGGAGGGGGACATTTTATAATTTAATTACTCTGTAACTACGCATCGTAGAGAATAACGTTCTACGTGGCCCAAAAACTATAAAGGATAATTGGAGCTGCATTTATTTTGAAACATTACTATACTTTTGATGTGGTGTTTCTCTTATATAATTTAAAAGAGACCAATAGCATAAACATAAGTGGTTATTCATTTTTGTATCTGAAGAACTTAGGTGTTATTAAAACAGCAGTTGGCTATCCTGTTTATCTTAGAACTAGTTCTCACTCCCACAAGAGACACTGGTGCAGAGGCAGTAGAACATGAAAATAATACATGTTGTGACTTGTGTAGTTTGAGGCATTTCACACTAGCAGTGTGTTGTGATCACTATTTTATGCTTTATGCTACAACTTCAACCTTGTTATAAGTGCTAAAGATTTATAGTATTAGGTTTCAGTGGAATTACATTGCTGCTTTTCTCTAGCATCTTTGAGGGATGCAGGGACCATGGGGTTAAACAGAGTGCTTAGAGGAAGCAGGGTACTCTAAGCAAAACTCCTCCCCCTGCATAACTACTTACTTCAGTTTTTAGTGTCGCTTTTTTTTTTTTTTACACTATTATTATTATTATTATTATTATATACACTTTACCTTTCTCTCAAATCTTCTTAGGTCCCTTACGTTGTGAGGAGAGACCTCCTATTTAAAGGGATAGTAATGTTTCACAAAAACAGATCAAATTAATCTTCATAGTATTTGAGCCATAGAGAGTGTTATTTCAATTCTGTCAGTTGTAGTTTGAGTAATTGAATGATAAAGTATCTGCCTCCCACCCCTTTTATCTAGTATAAGCCACTTACCCTCAGAGGTTGCAGCAAGGGACAATCTTCTTACTGTGAGAACAATGAAAGCCCTGTTCCCTTTTCCAGGTTTTTCCCTTATGCTAATTCATAATTCAAAAGCGATCCACCTAGACACTACCTTGCTCAGTGATGTAGCCCTGTTTTGGGCCCGAGTGCCCAACTTTCTGCGGGAGACAGTGTTGGAGATATTAACACCTTAAGGACCCATGATGCTCCTGGACTGTCATGGGTTGGTATACCCTGAAGGACACATGATGGTCCTGGACCGTCATGGAATTCTGGGCTGCACACTGTTCAGGGAGTCCGGAATCGAATGGTGGGGAAAAAAAAGAAAATGCTCCGTGCTCTTTAAGTGACCGCTGTGTGCATGCGCTGCTAGTCCTTAAGGGGTTAAAGTGCCAGTACTGAACAGTTACCATGGAAAGGAGGGTGCATAAAAGACAGCTACATACAATTGCATGCTTCCTGATGTTATCAGACAGATGCAACCTGTTTTTTGAACTGGCATTAACATTTTGAAGTAAGGCAAGAGATACTACTAAGCCTCCAACTGAAATGGAGCTACACCAGTGATGCCAAAAAAGCCTCCAACTAAAATGGAGCTATACCAGTGATGCCAAAAACCCTCCAACTAAAATGGAGCTACACCAGTGATGCCAAAAAACCCCTCCAACTAAAATGGAGCTACACCAGTGATGCCAAAAAAGCCTCCAACTAAAATGGAGCTATACCAGTGATGCCAAAAAACCCCTCCAACTAAAATGGAGCTATACCAGCGATACAAAAAAAAAACCTCCAACTAAAATGGAGCTATACCAGCGATACCAAAAAAACCTCCAACTAAAATGGAGCTACACCAGTGCTGCCAAAAAAGGGTTCTAACTGAAATGGAGCTACAACGGTGATAGTACAGGGCTTACAATTGAAATCTAACTACACTACTGCTGCCGCCACAGAACTTACAATTGAAACTGAGCTTCACAACTGATACCACAAAGCTTACAGTTGAAACAAAACTACATTACTCGTGCAACAGAACTTACAATTGAAATGAAGCTATGCCAGTGATACAGCAGAACTTACAACTGAAATGAAGACATAACACTGATGGACTACAGCAAAGTCCTCTCCGTTTGTGAATGAGGTGAAACAAGCATTCCTTTAAAAGCCTTTGGAGCAAAACCAAACATACTCCTGAACATGAGAACGTTCCGCAGTGTGCAAACTCATGATTCTCTGAATCCTGACAGATATGTAAATAAATGGTTTGCACCGATTCCTAAATGTAATAAGACTGTTCTCAAAATCTTCAGTAAAAGAGCTATGTTTGGCAAAGATTAAAATCGTAACTTCCAACATCTTTGCTGTAGTTCAGTGACACAGCAAACCAACTGTTCAGAATGTACAATTTTAATATTTGCCAAGTAAAGCTCTTGCTTTTACTGAAGATTGAGGACACTGTCTCTGTATTACGTTCAAGCATTGGTGCAAACAATTTAGCTACATTTGAGTATCACCCATAGAGTGAATTTGCCAGCTGAAATAGATTTAGTTTTCCTTACCTGCTGTCTAGTTGCTGCAGACATGAGAGAGCTGGAGCTGCAGTGCTATTAGAGTGGAGTGACATGACATTGCATTACGTGATCCCGTTTAAGGGCTGCAGAAGCTGTGCTTTTTGATGAGCCTAGCGTCCAGAGACTGAACCAGGAAGGTCTTGCCACCTCCAGATGACTAGTGCATGTGGAGTGCACAAAACTGTTTTCCGAGGCCAGCTTTGGTGTCATAATTGCAACACTCTTGCAGTTATGACACCACTTTTAGTCCCTGAGTATTAGTATTTTTTGAACAATTAATTTTATTGGATGTCAGATTTCAAAGCGGGGTACGGATGGAACCCTGGCCATGTGCCACCATAAAGGCCTCTGCATGCCAGTGGTCGCACGTGTGCCATAGGTTTGCAATCACTGACCTTGCAGCTCTGAGGTGAGCAGTGTTACATCAGTAAAAGGGCCGACACTATGATTCAATTACTCTTGAACTACAACCCTGACAGTATTGAAATAACCCTCTCCATTGCCTTAATACTATGAAGATTAATTGGAGCTGCTTTTATTGTGAAACATACTATCCCTTTAACTCTATGATTCCTAGCTTCCTTCCTTTGGAATAGCTTACTGTCTCAATCATTGAGGGCCGAACTCAGCTTTTGGCTGTTAAGGTTGGGGAGAAGCTTTGTATTTAATAGTTGATCGTAGGAAACACACAGGTCTATTTTTATATTATTTGGTTTTAATTATAGAAAAAAAAATGAATTTGATTTATTTCAGCTTCTTTTAATCATGTTTATAGTATTTTATTATATTGTACTATATTATTTCTATAATTACAGCTAAATTTATCTCAGAACAGAGTGCTTTGTGTTTTCCACACAGTGCACTGTGCCTTTCTGAGGCATTGCTGGTTTCCTTCTCCTCAGTTAAATTTGGTGCATAAGTACGTGCACCCAAGTTTCCATTGATTCCAGTAGCTCTGGAAGTTCTCCCATGGCAGCTTATCAGCAACTGTACTTCTAAAAATGGGAATTGTCCAGGTTACCACCCCGAAGGAACAGGGCACTACCTATTGTTGCTAGACTAAGTTTGGCCTTCTGTTTTGAGCTGACGCTGTAAGAGCTGCGTTTTACAATGTGTGATAACATTAACCCCTTCACTAGCAGCTCCTTTGGATATGGTGTTAGTGCTACTATTGGAGCTTTTAATGCAATAAAATTTCAGTCTGCCATTAATCAACCTCTGTGTTCATCCGTTTATGCACACTCAATATTAATGCCTACTGGACTTCAAGTCTCCATTTAGGCTATGGTACATTGGCACACTTTAATACTTCTCATTGTATTAATGAAAGGAAGTTGAACATTATTCCGTTACGGCATAGTAAGTTGACATTGACATTTACTTTATTCCTTGCTTCAGTTGTGGCAGAAAAGGGGGGGGGGGAGAAAAGAGCAACATGTAAAAAATATACAATGCAAAGGTCACACAAAATGTCTGTGTATAATAAATGTATGAACTTAAAGAGGCTAACAGGGCTTCCACTTCTGCAAGGGTTCTTACCAATCCCCCCTCCCCATTCAAGAACCAACGTGGGTAAGTACTTACCAGGTTCTCTTGCCAGATTGATATGATTTGGACTGATGGTTTACAGATGGTTGTGCAACAGTTAAAAGTCCATGAACATAAAATCCTCCAAAAGCTTACTTATTCACCCTCGGATTCATCCGACAATGAAGGTAAATCGGCCAGTGACAGTTCAGAGTCCTTCTTATCCTTTGGAGAGGATACATACCTTTTTCATGACTCAGATTCAGAACCCATGGAATATTTAATTAACCCTTTGAGTGCCAGAGTGGTAAGCAATGCGTTGCATACCACTCTGACACTCAAAGGGATAAAAGGCTGCCCTGTATCTGGTGGAAATTTCTGATGACCAAGCCTCTAAATCCTCTTCCAAGTCTCTTTTTAAATGTAAAAAGAAATATACTGTTATTACCTGTCTGTTATGAATGATCAGATAGTCACGGATGTGTGTGAAAATCCGGATAAAGCTGTGATTATTCCCAAGAAATTTGCAAAGGTATATCCTTTACTAAATGAAAGGTTGACTTTTGGTCCAAACATACCACTGTTCAAGTTCAACTTGCAGCAAAGCTGCTAACTAAAGTATTGCCTTCTTGAACAGGCTGAGGTCTTCTGGACCAGGAGCAATCATTTGAGCTTCCTTTGATTCAGCCTATGTATGTAGAGCTGATGAGGCCTGCCAAGCCCAAATTATTCAAGCTTGCAAATAATGATAACCTTTTCCCTATTCTAGACTACCTCCAAGAGTCCACCTTCTTTATTGGGAAAGATACCTTGGAGATAGCAAAGTTGGCCTTTAACGTTCAGCATCAAACTTTACAGCATGTAGTGTTTTATGGCTAAAATATTGGAATGCAGATTCTGCTTCCAAAAAAGCTCTAATTTCCTTCCTGTTCAAGGTAGTGCTCCTATTTGGGGAACAGTTAGACAAATTTGTCAGCCTTGCCACTGGTAGTAAAAGTATCATTTTGCCTCAGAATAAACTTAACAACTTTGATAACAAGAAAATAACTTTTACTTACAGAGGTAAAACTTTCTCCAGACAAATTGTAATCTTTCATCTGCGGGTTCCATATGTTTTAATTGAGTAAAACCTACTGGAGACAAAACAAAAAAAATTGACCACGGCTTCAGATGCCAGGCCCTCTATAGTATGAGGTTTGGAGTATGGAGTCTCCCTCAAATCCCCCTCTGGGGGGAAGGGCTCTGTCACTTTACACATCAATGGAGGAAGTCAATTTCAGATAAATGTGTTTTACAACTCATTCAAGAAGAGTACAGAATGTCTTTCACAACTTTTCTTCCTTGTTTTTTTCCCCCCATGTCCAGAGTACCAAAAGAAAAGTGGTTATGGGAAGCCTTTCATCAGGCTATCCATCAGTTCCTAGACAATGGTTGGTGTAATGGTTCCAGTGCCAAAAGACCAAATGTTCTAAAGTTTTTTTTTGCCAAATCTTTTTATGGTACCCAAAAAAGACGGAGGTTTCCATCCTATCCTGCCCCTGAAAAACAGCTTATCAAAGTTCTTAGGTTGAAGATGGAGTCTTATCAAGTCAGTGACCGCAGCCATAGAACCAGACGAGTTTCTCACATCTTTGGACATCAAAGATGCCTACCTATGCATCTGTTTGACCCGAACACTGGGTATATTCCAGGTTTGCTTACCAAATCAAATACATTGATGGCTCTGCCTTTCAGTTTCGCCACAGCTCCAAGAGGTTTTACCAAGGTGTTGGCTCCTCTAATGACTCACCTCAGATCCATGGGAGTAAATCTGACTCCTTACCTGGACGATCTGTTTTTAAAGGCTCCATCTGTCAGTCAACTATGAAGAATCACAGTTGGATAATCGACCTGAACAAAGCTCAGCTAGTTCTATCTCAGCAGATTCTGTTTCTAGGCCTGAGATTCAATCCCAACCTTCAAGAGAAGATTTCAGATCAGTTCCTTTCTCTTCCTACAGATGTTTCTGTCAGACACTGCATGAAGATTGTGGGAAAAATGATGGTCACAATAGAAACTTCCTTTTACTCAGTTTCACTTGAAGCCTTTTCAACTGGATCTAATTCGCAATTGATCAAAGTCATCATATGATGACGATATCTCTGTCCATAAGGCAATCTCTCCAGTGGTGGCTAATAAGTTAAAATCTTCTAACAGAAAAACATTTCTGCATACAGAGTTGGATATAATCACAATAGACACCAGTCTGTTCATATTGGGTAGCAGCATGCAAACCTTTCTATTCAAGGTCAGTGGACTCCATTGGAGTCCTCTATTCCCATAAACATCTTGGAGTTACTTGCAATTTTCAATGCACTATTGGCATAGACGGCAGTTCTGAAGAATTTTCCTATTCGGATTCAGTCAGACAATGTCACTACGGTGGCCATACCTAAACCATCAAGGAAGGACAAAAAAAAAATGCTGCCTGGATGGAAGTAAAGAAAATTGTTCTCTGGGGAGAGAACCATGTTCCAGCTTTGTCAACCATTTACATTCCAGGAGCGGATAATTGGGAGGCAGATTACTCAGCCGGCAGCCTATAGACCAGGGGGATGGGAACTAAATCAGGAAATATTCCTTTAGTTTACTCACTAATGGGGAGCTCCAGACATAAACATGATGACATCAAGTATTACTTCCAACATTCTGTACAAGAGCAAGGTATTCACAAGCAACAGCAGTGGTTGCACTAACAATTCCATGGATTTACAGTCTAGTGTATGTCTTCTCTCCATTAGATAGGTTTCCCAGAATTGTCCTCAAATAAAGGAGATGGTACACACCATCTTCATAGCACCATTTTGGCCTCACGGACAGAGCCATGGCACCTACCGCCAATTCCAGACCTAATCTGTCAAGACATAATTTTCCACCACAATTTACACAACCTTGCTTTGATGGTGTTGAACTGGAGATCCAAATCTTGAAAGGACAGAGACTTCAGTTCTCCTGTGATTCAATCTATTCTCAGGGCTCGCAGACCAGTGCCATCTAAACTATATAATCGTGTTTGGAGAATCTTTTTCTCATTCTGTGCCAGGAAAGAGGAAGATCCTCCTTATTCCCATATTGTATCTCTTAGAATTCCTGCAATCAGGTCTAAATAATGGGCTGTGGTTTAACTCCCTGAAAGTCCAGGTTTTGGTTCTCTTTGTACTTTTCCAGAGAAAGATTGCTTCTGTCTGAGAAACAAACTTTCCTTCAAGGGTTCCCCAGAATAATTCCCCCATATAGACATCCCATTCCACCATGGCATTTGAATTTAGTGTTAGAGGTTCTTCAGTCCTCTCCACTTGAACCTTTGTTATCAGCCTCTTTAAGAGACTTAACTTTGAAAACGGTCTTCCTCACAGCAATTGTATCTGCAAGAAGAGCTTCAGAACTTACTGCTTTTTCTTGCATTTCTCCTAACCATATCTTTCATCAAGATAAAGTGGTCTTAAGAACACTTCCAAAGATCCAACCTAAAGTGGTGTCTGCTCTACGCATAAACCAGAAAGTGGTTCTTCCTTCCTTGTGTTCAACATACTTTAGATGTAGGGAGGTGGTTACAACATTATGTCCAAGTCACTCAATCTTTTTAGGCCTTCAGATACTTTGTAATTCCAGAAGGCCATAAAATGGGCAGACCAGCATCTAAGACTGTCCTTGCTTCATGGCTTAGACGATCTTACATACTAGGGTCTGTTCCAGCTCCTTTTGGAATCACAGCTCATTCTACTAGGTCCATCAATCCTTCTTGGGCCTTGAAGAATCAATCTACAGTTGACCAATTGTGCAAGGTAGCTACGTGGTCTTCCATATACTCTTTTACAAAGCTTTACATTTTACAGGCCATTGTCAATTCGTTTTCTTCCCTTTCAGTTGTGTAGGGCGGCTTTGGTATGTCCCCCATGGTCCCTCAATCCCTAAATGACGCTAGAAATTTTTTTTTTTACTTGCCGAAAAATCCTCTCTCTCTTAGTCCATTGAGGGATGCAGGGCTTCCAGCCCACAGAAAACTTGTTGGATGAGGATGTACAGCCTTTTCTGGCGAGTATGTTTTACTGCTTTCCCTTCCTGACTTTGCTAAACTAAAACTGAAGGCAGTTATGTAGGGTAAGAAGTTAGCAGCTAAGAAGTGGAATTTTTTTTTTTTTTGTGCTCCTATCAGCACGCTGCTTAACCCTATGGTCCCTGCATCCCTTAATGGTCTAAGAAAATGATTTATTGGTAAAAAAAAAAAAAATCCAATTTTTCCCAGCAATTGGCACTTTTGTTTATATTTAAAGAATAGGATGCTAGGTTAACCTTCCTACACTGCGGCAGCAGAAAAAATGCAGCAACATCTGTACTTGCCACAAAAAACAGTAGCGCTACATAAGTAGAGCACTCTTGTTTGCTGACACGTGTCTATACATAGGAAACTGCAGACTTCATGCAAAAATAAATAGGTTTGCCTGACATATACCTAGGCAATTCAGTGTGTTAAATTAAGAAGGACTTATTCCTATAGAATATTTTCTCTTTAAATGCTCACCTTGCCACCTACTATAGCATTTTTACTCCATATGACTGAAGTCATCACTCCAAGACGAGCTTCTGAGATTCCATCAGTGACATAAGCTGTATTGGTGACAAGACACTTCTTTCCATATCTATAGTGAGTGTAAATGGACAGCAGGGAAAATGTGAAGATTTTAGTGTTTTGTTCACCCCACAGCAACCGTAACCCTTTAGAGTGCTTGAGGGGTGTGCAAAACATTGATAAGCCACTAAATTAATTCTGCTTGACCAATTTCTGTTGACTACTACATATGAATTCTACGTTTGGACATTACTTTTTGCTGGCCCACAAACTCTTCAGATTACAGTTATTTTAAGAATAATTTAGTGGGAGGAGTTTTGGTTCCTGGGCTCCTGCAACAAAGAATCACGTCTGTCTCCATTAACATGACATCAGTTATTAATTATCACTGGAAGTATAACTTTATAGCATGAGGCGATTTTGATGGTGCTCTCATAGTCAGCAATAAAAGTTGACTATATATATATATATTATATATATATATATATATATATATATATATTATATATATATATTTTTTTTTTTTTTTTAATAATATTATTATTTAAAACCATTTTAAGCAAAGAGAGTGTGGCCTGGCATGCCAGTCAGATACTAACATTCCACTCTGCTCTCACTGTCTGCCACTAGAAGCCTATTTGCATATGCCAACAAACTGACAATCATTCAGTTCATGTCAAGATGGATGCCCCCACGCTGAAGAGAAAACTGTTCAATTTTAAAGCCTAATTCATGTGGGCATTACATTTCACAGAATGGATTTTCTATGGGGTAGGTCACACTCGTTTTCATTGGCAACATTGTAATGCTGCAGCAAAGTCACCCATGTAAAGTAAGTTAAAGGTTATTTTTGGAGATCCAATCCATGCAAAACTAATTCATAGTAAAGATTTTCTCTGCAGGTTAAGTGGGGGTTTATTATTAAGGAGGTGTTAGTGTTTCTTTAACCACTTAAAGGGATAGTAATGTTTCATAATAAAAGCAGCTCTAATTAATCATCATAGTATTTGGGCCTTGGAGAGTGTTATTTCAATTCTGTCAGAGTTGTAGTTCAAGAGTAATTAAATGATAAAGTATCCCCCTCCCGCCTCTTTTACTGATAGAACACTGCTCACGTCAGAGCAGCAGGGAGGTGCCCAGGTAGATTGCAGAGAGGGGCAATCTTCAAGATAAGGGAAAAAAAGCTGAAAAACCTGTCAAGGGGGAATGGTTTTCATTGTTCTCACAGTAAGAAGATTGTCCCCTTCTGTTATCTGTCTGGTCAAGAGACCAGAGTTCACATCTGTGGTGAACAGAATTACACTATCATCAAATTACAACTCTGACAGTATTGAAATAACACTCTCTATATGGCTCAAATACTATGAAGATTAATTGGAGCTGCTGTTTTTGTGAAACATTACTATCCCTGTAAGGACCCATGACATGCCAGAAACATCATGGGTAAACTTGCATTAACACCTTGAGGATGGCCGATCGCGTATGTGGCCGTCACTTAAGAACCACGGACTTTTTTTTTTTTTTTTTTTTCTTTGCTGGTCCTGGCACAGCATGGGTCCTTAATGCAAATCTACCCATGACATGCAGGACCGTTAACGGGTTAAGGACCCTTGACAGTCTTTGCACATCATGGAATTCTTGGGTCCCCGTTTGGCTGTATGCTGTTCGGGGATCCCTGAATCATTTGCGTGGAAAAAAAACCCAAAACGCTGCTGTTAAGAAATCCCAGAAGCTATTTTTGCAGAGAAATAATACATACAGAAGTACACTAAAGCAGATTTTTATTGGGTCGTATGCATTAACCCCTTAAGGACTGGCCATGCATGCAGCGGTCATTTAAGGACCACGGAGTATTTTTTTTTTTAATTGAATCCGATTCTGGACTCCCCTAACGGCGTGTAGCCACGCGGGGAGCCCGGAATTCCATTACGGTCCTGGTACGTCATTGGCCCTTAAAGCAAATACAGCCGTGACGTACCAGGACCGTCAAGGGTCCTTAAGGGGTTAAAGAAGGGAAACCCTTAATTTAGCATGTGTTACCTCTTTGAGTGCCTTGCATACCCCTTTGGCACTCAAAGGGTTAAAGCGGGCCTTTATGAATAAGGTTACAGTAGAAATATCACTTTAGACCTGTTCTACTGGGAATATGCATCATTTTTACTTGCACAAAGGTCTTTTATAAAAACTACACATTTTTTCCTTTTAAGGTTTTGTAATAGTCTTCATAAACACATTCCACGTTGTTTGGAAGAAACAGAAAAGTGAAATAACATAAAATAAGTGCAGTACCCATTTTATTATTGCAGTATTAAATACACAATTATAGAAGGCTTAAGATAGAATTATTAAGGCTGCGTGGTGTCTTCCTTAGACAGCTGGTCCCATACTGGATGTTTGATGTGATCTGGTAATGTCTCTAATGTGGTCTGTAAACAAAAATAAAATAATCATGTTAGGGTGAATCACTTTTCATTCTTTGAAATTCTTAGCAGATTCTGTTCATACTTTTTTCTCCATACCTTTGTTATCTCCAAGGCAACTCCTTCTGGGAGATTACGCTGGATATATTCTAAATAGACATTTGCTGTACTTCCAGTCAAGTGCTTTAACTAAAATAAAATGTAATGGATATGAGGCAGTATCAACTCAGGCATTTCCTTTACAGTTTGCCAATAAAAACATTTAATATAACTATACAGTATATATTATAGAATGTGATATATAAATAGCTTCTACATTAAGGGAGGAATGGATCCCACATTACCCAACAGACTTTTGTGCGGTGTAGGAAATAAGTAAACCAGCTATCACAGGGAGCAAAAAGATATACAAATTCATGTTGATTAAAGAGGGATTTTAAGTCTCCTATGTTAGCTCTCCAGCATCCCCACAGTGCAACTGGTTGATCAGTGCATTTTTGCTGCATTCTTGTATCACAAGTTTCCAGCTACATGTCATGATGAAGGTTTAAAATCACTGTTTTGGGGGCTAGCAATGCTTGTCTTAAGAAAGTTACATTGTTTTACAGTAAGGTTGCAACCTCATCCCTTTAATACTGAACATTAAGAAAAATGCACTACAGAGTGCGTTCATCACATGTTCTGTTTTCCCTGGGAACGCCAGGGAGGTATCCAGTACACTGCAATGTGTTGGATTCCTCTGGCAGTCAGAGTTAAAGAGATGAGGTGGCAGCCTTTTTCAGTCATTTCACTGATATCTTGTATCATATTTATAAATCAACTGCCATCAATTAACCCTTTAAAGATCCTTCTGGTCCTTAAAGCTTTAACAGTGCTTTGTGCATTCTGCGCTTACCTCAAAACACCTGTAATGCGTTCTCATTTCATACTGCACTCTGTGTTTTTTGAAAATGTGCACAGATTTTAGAAGGGTGAAACGTTCTATCTTTTTCTGAGGCTCATGCCTAGTTCAAAGAAAAAAAGGAAATAATATGCATGTTTATTGACCCCATATAAAGCAGACGGGCAGGTGCTACCATTATTTCAAATTGTAGCAGTTAAAGAAGTAACCCTTGTTTAACCCTGTGAGTGCCAGAGCGGTGTGCAACACAATGTGTTAGACAACCCTCTGTCACTCAAAGGGTCAATATATAACATCTTCAATCAGTACTTGATATCATGTCCATGGAGTCCAGCATTTCAAACTGAAGCAAGTAGAGTCCATATAAAGGGGAAGGAACTCTCACCTGTATTAATGTTGCCTTGCTTTGAATGCGCCTTTTTAAAGAATCTGTAATCTTTTTTTTTTCTTTTCTTTTCTAAATATAATGCGCTATTCTCCAAGAGACTGGCTTTTAAATTTAAACCGGTGATGTAACTTCAGGACAGGCTGTGGGTCAACTTTGTCTCACAGCCTGTCAATACTTGTCTGTTCCCCTCCCCAAATAGCACCTCGTTCCAACCTCCTCCGTTGACAGAGGATTTCTCCATGTGAGCTGGAGCGGTCTCATTGGCAAGAGAGAGCTCTAGCTCACATGGAGGAAGCCTCCATCTTCACTGGAGGTTGGAATGCGGCACTACTTGTGGAGGGTAATAGATGAAGATTGACAGGCAGTGGGACAGAGTTGTACCACAGCCTGTTTTGAAGTTACGTCACCGGCTCATTTTTAAAATGGTACATTTTGCCATAGCCTGCATTATATAAATACAAAAAACAAACAGATTACATGTTAACACTATAAGAAGAATACATACAGGTAAACTTTTATAGAAGTGAGAGTTACCCTTTAATGAAGGTGACAATCATAAATACAGTTTGTTTAGGTCTCACAACCAGAATTATAAAAAGGCATACTGTGTAAACCACTTTCCTTACATATATTAAAATCCAGTAATCAATTTTTTTGTCAAAGTTTTCAGAGAAAAAGAAACACACTAAAATGGTGCCCAAGGCACACACTAAAGTGTCACGGCACCCTGACAACAACTAACATAAGTGTGTGTTGTTGGAGCAGTTGTTTGGCCCTAAATACACAGAAATATCAACCCAGTTGTGATTTTGCACTTAAATTGTAATGCTTCATATAAAAATTAATACCTTTTCAAATATTAATCTAGGAATAAGATTAACTGCAATAAGCAAAATATTAGATTGATAGTTTTGAGCTGCCCAGAATGGACATAGGTCAGGTGCTGAGAACTTTCCAGTGAGTAAGATTTGCCGGTGTTATTCTGTGAAGCCAAGTTTATAAACATGTATAAAGAGAGGTTCTAGAAGTGTGGTGGGTGATTTGAGGCCCTCCAATTGTTGACTATAATGGCCATCATTCAGCAGGGAATGAGAAGAGTTGTCTGGCAAGGTCCTTACACTCCCACCACTGTTCTAGAACATTTTAGTTTCATAGAGTAGGTTAAAATAAAAAACACCTTTCACTGAGTAAATTCCCCTGGATTCAATCCAGTAGGAACAAAGAGGTCAGTTCTACACTCTAAAAGCTTAGACGTAACCAAAATAATTGGAAATACTAATTGAAATGCACAATACTTAACCCTTTGAGTGCCAGGGGGTACGCAACGCATTGCAATGAGTTGCGTACCCCTCTGGCATTTAAAGGGTTAAAATGGAAAAAAAATGTTAAAATGGGGATTAAACCTTTGAGTACCAAGCACTCAAAGGGTTAAGCACAATCAAATCAAACCATTTCTTGTACTCCCTTTCAGTGTCAGAGGGGTGTGCACACCACTCTGGTTCACAAAACGTAAAAAAAAAAAAAAAAAAAAACACACACAAAAGTAGCATATTGTGATAAAATTGCTGGTTTTTCTGCAGCTGAATAGTCCTTCTAGTAGTAAAGTTCATCACATGCAGGCCTCATACTTACACCTTTTCTACAGGTATCCCAAGCTGTTCTGCAGCAAGGACAGCAAAATATTCATAACTGTCCAACACTGGTTTATCATGACATTTTGCCAAAACTTCTATTTTCTTATACAAAGTATCTGGTTCATCTGTATTGGTTATCTGTACAAATGAAAATAAACTATTATAAAACATCTGTTTAGCCACTGTGGGTTTTTTTTCCTATTCTTATTGAAGACAATATCACGCGCAATAGCAAAGAAAAAAACTAGTTCTGCACTGGTTAAATGAAATCACAGGAAAGAAGTTACCCTAAGTTGGAGTTAAGTAACATGTGGCCCTGCAGCTCGACTAACTCAAACATCAGCTTGCATACTTCCCAACTGTTAGAACATACTACAGCCACAGCGTGAGGATGCAATTGGAAACAGAATGTCAAGATAACAACCAAAAACAAGGGGAGGTGAAATGGATTTTATTCAGTGTGAAAAAACAAGATTATAGCATTTTTTTTTTTTTTTTTTTTTTTTTTTTTTTTTTTAAGGACCAAGAATAGCCAACCCTGATCTTAAACCATTAAGGATTGGTGACGTTGCAGGATCATCACAATGGCCGTGGTTTTAAAGACCGGAGATGCTCCTGTCATGTCTTTGCACTGTTATCACCCAGCAGGCTGAACAAATGTAAAAAAAAAAAAAAAAAAAGTGCTGTGTTCCTCCAGCATCCCCCACCCCTGGACAGTGCAGTCCTTAAAGGGCTAAAGAGCTATCAACAGAGCATGTGTTCAAGATATCCCAACCGGTGCACAGGTGAACTAATTAGTGGCTAAGCCACTTTAACTGGTCTACCCGTGCTAATTCAGTGACATCCTGAAAACATGCAGTGTTGGTAGCTCTTGAGGAACAAGGTTGGCTACCCTTGGAGTAGACATTCCTGCACGTTGCAGTGCTTCCCTTGATTGTCCAGGATTATCAGTGAGGTAAGATAACCTCTCGAGTTAAAAGAGCAATGGACACTAGCAAAAATCAGCTGAATTTAGTTGTATCTCTTACAAACAAATCATGTAACCATTACTATACAGGACAATTTGTGGTCACATGATTTGTTTGTATTAGGAGATACAACTAAAGCACAATTGACAGTGGCACTCACTAGGCTAAATATCTAATACAAACAATAGGTGCACGTCTCATAAAAAACATGAACTAGAGAGAACGAGATATACCCCAGCCTAGGTTGCTCCTGGCTTTGTAAGATACAGCACACTGAAACAGCAACAGTATTAAAAAACTGAAAAATTTACTGCATCCATGCCTAACATTTTCGGTCCACAGGGGACCTTCCTTTTTTCTTTTTTTGCCCTGAGGAAGGCACCCTGTGGACAGAAAATGTTAAGCATGGATGCAATAAATGTTTCAGTTTTTTGATACAGTTGCTCTTTCAGTGTGCTGTCTCTTACGAAGCCAGGAGCAACCCAGGCTGGGTATATCGGATTATATATATGTATAATGCACACAGAAGAGTATATATAAGGTATATTATCTACACAGTGTGTCGATGAATATACATTATATATACAGTCTTATGTTTACAATGTATAGATTATATATACACTCTTGTGTACAATTAATATAAGTTATCTATAGTCCTGTATGACTAAACCTGAAATGAACCCTTTTAGTGACAAGAGTACTCAATGCATTGTGTACCCCACTGCCAATCAAAGGGTTAAACACAGACAGGCAAAGCCATCCCGCGCTGCTAGTTACAGAATAAAGAGATATTGCAGGACCTGTTTGAGGTTGTCCTTTATGTGCCACTTCATAGCAAATGGTCCTTTGTGGGAATTATCCTGCTTAATAAACATTAATGTACTTATGAACTACAGCCGTCCTTCTTGGCAGATCCACAAATCAATACACATTTCTCAGAACTACCATATGATGGTCTGCCACATCCAACACAGTAGAGGGTTATACAGTTTTGGATGAGTTTTGCCTCCATCGAACAGTATAGCGGGAGGGGGAGTTAAGGTGGTGAAAGAAAGGGGGAGGCAGGGTGAAGTGTGTGAATTAATGTGTTTCTCATCACCCGCCATTTGAATTTTGAAGAACAGATCACATCCACTCAGCTGCGGTGAGGAGAGAGGGATAGGCTGATGACTCCTGTGAAGTGACAGGTGCAGCATGGTTAAATTTGTTGCGAGTGACAGTATCTGCCTTGTTAGTTAGCAGCCTCGTACATGATTAGGGAATGTGAATGCAAGAAGCCCACCCATTTATCCTCCATTCATTCATGACAGGAATAGGGAAGGAGACCCATGAGAGAACCAAAATACTTTTATGACCATACAGATAGGAGCACGGTGTTGGCTGTGCATAAACAAAGGTTGGACATGAGCACCTGTCTGGTCCTTGTGAAGTCATTAACTATTTTAGTGCCAGAGGGTTTCACAATGCATGGCAAAACAATGAGTTATGTCGCTGAAAGGGTTAAAGGAACAATAACTGTGGGCCTTTAAGTGTGTGTGAATAGGGTGCAATGCACTGCAAGCATTATTTTGGGAATGGAAAGATTCCCTGAAAGCATAAAAGTGGTGTCTCACAATGGAAGTGAAAAGAGCAAAGTAAATAAAATGTGTATTCTTAAATGGCTAATACACTTGTGGGATTTGTGTCCAGGCTGAACTGCATCTGATTGGAGATGCACAGGAAGAGCAATGTATAAAGTTTAAATGTGTATTTTAATAGGGCCATGGGGCAAATAAAATGGTCATTACCAAATGGCTGTAAATGAGCTCCTCTCCCCTTTTCCTTCTCAGAAGATGAAATGTCCATGTGAACTGGTGCACTGTGTGTTGCCTGTGCATCTGAGAAGGGAATGAGGCAGAACAGGAGAGGAGCTCATTTACAGACGCTGGGTAGTGAGCTGTACTGTGGCCAGGCAACCACAGACAAGATCCGTTAAACTTAAAAAGCTTGAAAGTGTGAAATTAAGAATTAAAAAGGATGTATTTGAAACAAATATTTAACCCTTTGAGTGCCAGAAGGGGTACGCAACGCATTGCTCTGCAATGTGTTGTATACCCCCTAGAACAGGGCTCAATATTTTCACTTGCCACTAGCCAATGGCGAGCAAAGATTTAGCCCTGGCAAGTAGAAATTCAGCCCTGGTGGGTATGTTTTGGCTTGCAGTGGGGAGTAACTTTTCAGGTCTGGCTAGTAGCAAAGGACTTCAAATTTTAAACCCTGCCCTAGAACTCCAGTGGTTAAAAACTCATAACTTTATAGGAGATGATAGTTCCAGTGTATGCGGGGAGCATTAACAGTTTGACTGTTGGAGGTGTGTGTACCCAAAGCATTGTGGTGCTCAAAGGGTTGTATTCTAATTTTATATATATATAACCCTTTGATTGCCAGAGGGGTACGCAACACATTGCAAACCACTTGTAAGTGGTTCCATTTGGCAAATTCCTGAAGCTGGAAATGCAGCTGGAGAGTATCATGAATTGGTGCAGGTAGCAGTGTCATATCTCTATCTGACTGGACAAAGTCAGATCTTTATTGGTGGCTTCAGAGATCCATCCTGTCATTAGGGAGTCCGATAGCCATTCTGAATTGCTAATAGTCAAGACGGATGCCACCCTAACAGGCTGGGAACCACCTTGAGCCCTCAGACGTTTCAGGTATTTGGACTGAGACAAAGTCTTCTGCCCATCAATATACTGGCACTCCAGATGATTTGCCTAGCTCTGCTGCATTGGTCTCAGCTCATCCAGGGGTCAAGAGTCGAAAGGGCCTCTCCTCTAGTCTTAATGGATTTGCACCAAGACAAAGGCAGGTGTTTTTTTTTTTGTTTTGTTTTTTTTTGTTTTTTTTTTACAGTAAGAGCAGTAAAACTATGGAATTCTTTGCCTCTGGATTTTGTGCTTGCAGGTACTGTAACTGCTTTCAAAAAAGCATTGGATACATATCTAGTACAGAACAATATTGAGAATTATGACAGATGCCTTCAATGCAGATAAGTTGTTGATATGACTGCCATTTGAAGTCTGGAAGGATTTTTTTTTACCCATTTGGGGCTTAATTGGAAATGGTTTCAAAGTTGTTGTTTTTTTTTTGTTTTGTTTTTTTTCTTCTTAACCCCTTAACGACCGGACGTTATGGGACATTTCCGTCCCATAACGTCCGCATAGGGGCACTTGGACGCGCCGGTACACGTGACCTGTCACGTGTATCGGCGCGTCACTATGGGGCTTGAAACAGATCGCTCCGATCTTGGAGCAGTCTATTTCATGCCCCATTTTTACTTACAGCGCTCCCGGTAGAGCGCTGTAAGTAAAAAGTACGTGACGTACCAGGACCGTCAAGGGTCTTTCAAGCAAGTTTACCCTTGACGGTCCTGGTACGTCAAGGGTCCCTAAGGGGTTAAACTTCCCTCTGGATCAACAGGGGTGATTTGGCATGGGCTGCACTTGATGAATGCATGCCTTTTTTCAGCCTCATCAACTATGTTACAATGAATCCAGTTTGACAACGTGACGGCGGTGGAATACATCAACCGCCAAGGAGGGACCAGGAGCACAAGCGCGCGCGCACGCACACGCACACACACACACACACGCACACACACACACACACACACACACACACACACACACACACACACACACACACACACACACACACACACACACACACACACACACACACACACACACACACACACACACACACACACACACACACACACAGAGTCCGAAGTTTGGTTGATTCTCATGTGGGCAGAGGCCCACATTCATGATCTCTCCACCGTTTACATTCCAGGGTTAGACAATGTCCTGGTACACCCTCAGATGCCAAAATCTGTATTCTGATAATTGGGATTTCAATCAGACTTTGTTCTACTTCATAGTCCGCCTGTGGATCTTCCAACTTAGCGTCTTGTTGCCTCTGTTAAACCACAATGCCCACCCGCTATGTTCCACATCCTGGGACCATATGGCTCTTAAGTTGGACACAGTGGTCATTCAGTGGCAGCATCCCCATGGCATACACATTTCCTACATTCTCTCCAATTCCCAGAGTATTGAGGAAAGTCAGGATGAAGCTGGCTCATGTCATTCTGATTGCCCAATTCTTGCCCCATCAGGCCTGGTTTTTGGATTTTCTCGTTTTCTACACAACAGAGCCATTTTGGGTCCCTCTGCTTCCAGACTTCTTGACTCCGGCTCCTTTGTGTCATCCAGAGGGGAGAGGCTGGCTTTGATGGCTGGGCTCTTGAAGCAAGTATCCTATAGAAGAACATTCTCTCAGTCATTGCCACTATGATGAAACCTTACATACCATAAGATATGGCATTTATTTTATAAGTGGTGTGAAAATGGGGAGTTGCAACCATGCCCCTTTTACCTTCCAGTTGTCTTAGCCTTTCTACAGGGTGGTCTTAAGAAAGGTCTCTGTCTTAGCTCTATTAGAGTTAATATTTTGTTTCTGTGCTTTTCCAGAGGAGTATCACCTTACAGCCAGATGCACAGACTTTTGTGCAAAGGGTGGATCATGTTTACCCAGTCTTCCAAGATCCCACTCCTCTCTGGACTTGAAAACAGATTGGGGAATTTCCCAGAAAGCTCCTTTCTAGACTCTGTCTTCCTTTGATTCTTGACTCTTAAGACAGATTTCCTTCTGGCAACTTTGTCTATTCTGGCTGATAAGGACCTTCAGGACTTGTCTGGTAAACCTCATTTTCTGGTCTTTCATTCTGATAGAGTCTGAGAATTCCTATAGAGCTTCTGCCCTAAGTTTTTTTTAGGATTTCACATTAACCAGGAAATTGTTCTCTCTTGTCATTGTTTGGCTCCATCTAACAGGAGCTTCATCTTTTTGGACATAGGTGCTTGAAGTACTACATTCATTGCACACCTTTCCCAAAATAGGGCTCTCTTTTGGCCATTCCAGAGGGCCATCATGCATACCAAGCCACATCTAAGGTGACAGTGTCTTTCTGGATCAAGGTGACGATTCACCAGGTTTGCATTCTCAAGAAGAGGCCTGTGCACTTTAGGATCATGGCTCATTCCACCACAATGCTGGATGCTTCCTGGGCCTTCATGAACCAGGTCTCGTAGGAACAACTGAGTAAGGTGGCGACATGGTCATCCCTTCAACCTTTTGTTAAACACAACCACGTTAATGTTCTGACACCAGTTTTGGACAGAAGGTCCTACAGACCATTTTGCCTGTGCAAAAAAAGTATATTTCTTGTATTTCTTTTGCCAGAAACCTGTTTGCTTCTTGTTCCTTGGTTTGTTGTGTGGGTGTTTATTGACATCTGACATTCAAGTTGTTCCAGTTTTTCTCTCTTAGAGCTGGTCTATGTTTTGTTTTTCATTCTCTCTCTCTCCCCCTGGAATCTTGGTGGATGCTTTGGTATATCCCTATGGTTCCTATGTTCCACACTTGACGAAAGAGAAAAGGGGATTTTGTGTACTTACTGATCAATCTGTTTTTTCTCAGTCCATGTGGAACACAGGCCTTCTCTCCTGGAGAAAAAAAAGTTGTTTGAATTCCGAGCAGTGGGACCATTTGGGTTCCCTGGTTTAGGTGACCCCATTTCTCACCTCAGTTATTTCCTATTTCTTATAACTGAGCTTGACTGGTGGCAGTAAAGTCTAGTTGTGAGGTAGTCTCCGACTTCAGAGAGCCTTTAAAGGCAAGTGCCCTGCTCTCCTGGCAGGAGGCTACTTTACCCCACAGTTCCTGTGTTCCACATGGACTAAGAAGAAAAGGATTTATTGGCAAGTACATAAAAATCCCATTTTTTTTTTTTGTTAGTGTTGCTTTAAAAAGGAACAATAATATTACAGGGGTTATTGTGCCAGGTAAAACAAGGGTACTTCCACTGCTGAGCGATGTTTTATTCAAAAGTTATTGCTGCTCCAACTTGTATTTTTTTGGAGAGCAGTGTTTCCATGGCCTGACATTTTATGATGGTGCAGTAACATTTCTGTAATTTTTAATTAAATTCACCTTTAAATGTAAAGTCATGTATATAACTCACAAACCAGGATAATAAATCATATTCTGAAGCAGTCTGCTCAACACTATTTCTAGAGAAACACAAGGCTTAGTTCACACTGCTCTTTTTAGAGCAGTGTTTTAACACTGCACTAGATGCATGAAATTGTGCCCCATATTTGCAGCTTGGGCTGTTCACACAGTATGTTTTGCCTCACAGCTTGCTTTCTTGTGTTCGGCACAGGAAAGTTTCAGTAGAGCAGATAATTCACACAGATGATTGGGCCATGTTGCTCACATCAACAAGCTAACCAATGACCTATCCATACAGGTATGAGCCAATAACATTTAGCTTATGCCCCCAGCAATAGGATCACTGGAGGAAAGCAGGGTTATTGCAGGTTAGTTTTAGTTTTGAATGGAAAGATTGGCACTGCAGTGCATTCAAATCACCTGTGTAAACCTAGCATAAAACTTGTGCATCAGTACAAGATAGGGGAACTGACATTCAGGTGACAAGTCCCTCACACCCAGGACATTTTCCAGAAAAGTGTGCAACGCATAGCAAAGGAATGTGTTGCACATCCCTCTTTTCCTTTAATAGTTAAAATAGAGTCAAAGCTGGAAAGTTGTGAATGTTAATGTAATGTATACAACTTATTTCACCTTTTCACCATCTGAACTACTGAAGTTGCCAGCTGACAGAAAAGAGGATTCACAGACTTGCAAACAAAACAAAGCCACGGAATCATAAAATACAAACACCACATACTTACCAAGTCTCTAATTTTGGACTGTGCTGCATTTGTAGAAATTCTTGCAGCCTGTGCCTTTAAACATTTCCCATTATTTCTAAACAACAAAAAAATGGTGGCTGTTATATTGTGAGGACTCAAATTCAGCACACTAAGTGATTCCTAAACATATTCCTAAATTATCCCCCTCCCTGCCCACATTTCTTATTTTCGGGTTCTTCTCAGATGAATGGGTGGTTATTTTATCAGCACAAGAGGATCTGTCAAGAACTGATCCACTTGTGCTCAATTGAGAATATATTAAAAACTTGCACTGGGGGATGGGGCACCTTGAGGACAGGTTAAGAAATGTATAAATTTACTTACCGATATTTAGTTCTCTACTGTGTACCTCCAAGGCATTTAAATAATGGGAACGTCTCCGCCCTCCAGCTGGGTAGGACCAATCGTCAATGTTTAAAAAGGTGGATCTAGAATGTACCCTCAGTTTCCTTTTAGCTCAGCTGTAAGACACTAGCAGATCTATATATTAGTAGGGTGGGAATGCCTTGGAGGTACACAGAAGAAAACAAAATATCGGTAAGTACATTTATACGTTTCTTCGGTGTACCTCCAAGGCATTTAAATAATGGGACATAAAAGCAGTTACCCATAAAAGAAGAGGGTGGGACAAGGCATTCTTACCCAGTAATGGTGTACTACAGCCTCCAAGACCTTCCTGCCAAAGCTGGCAGACTGATGCCTGTACGTCCAGGTGATAATGCTTCATGAAAGTGAAGATAGAGGACCATGTGGCCTCCTTACAAATGCCCAAAGTGGAAGCCTGGCCCATTTCGCCCATGATGTGGCCATAGCTCTCGTGGAATGTGCCTTAATGTCAGAGGGTGCTGCATGCCCAGATTCAGTGTAACATTTTTGTATACATGCCTTTATCCATCTAGTGATGGACACTTTTGATACTGCTTTTCCTTTGAGTCTACCTTGGAAATAGATGAACAGATTCAGATGACCTAAATTCTTTAGTTCTCTGGAGATAGGTGGAGCTGCATCTGACTAGATTCAGGTTATGGAGAAGTGCTTCCTTGGGGTTAGCAGGATTTCTACAAAAGGAAGATAAGACTTGGTTAATGTGGAACTCTAAAACAAACTTTGGACGAAGGATGGTGTCACGGACTCAGTAATGACAAGCGGACAAGTACTGTAGGTAACGCACTCTTTATTAGGATATGCACATACGCAAAGAACGGCAACAGCAATAAATACAATATGGCAGATATTACGAAGGCTAGCTGCTGTGGAAGCACCGAGCTGAGCTCGTGAAGACAGGGTGGAGATAAGCTGCCTCAGGTCCGCACCTAAGGATAACACAGGTACTCAACTGTACCGACAAAGTTCAAAGAAGGGCTACAAAGCCCCAGGTCTGCACCTGAACAGCCAAGGATCCAGAAAAGGATACTGTGCTACAGGTCCGCACCTGAACGCCGCAGTAGATGAACCAAGACACGGAGACGTCTGCCGGGACCACCAGGAGTACCCTACCAGTTATCTACTGGAGCGTTGGTATGCTGGGTGCGCAGTGGACAACCCCAGGTAGTGTCAAGGTGGGTAGTCAGACAAACAGGAGACCCACGGAGCAATACTGAAACAGCCGCAAGTCGTACCAAATAGGTAGGACTAGCCAGGGTCATACACAGAGCGGGTAGTCGGACAGAGCCAAAAGGTCAGTACCAGAGACGGATAGTCAGCCAGGCCAAAGGTCATACACAGAGGAGTTAGTCTACCAGAGCCGCAGGTCCACACCAGAAGGAATGTCAGCCAAGGCGGGGTTGTACACAGAGCAGGTAGTCAGACAAACCAAAGGTTGGCACCAGAACGGGTAGTCAGACAAACCAAGATAAGCACAAACCACTAGCCAACTGTACTGGACACCACGAAAGGGCAAGTGAGTTAGTGTCCAGGCAGTTTAAATACTTTAAGCTCCACCCCAAGAAGGTGGAGCACTGTCACTTTAAGGGCTGCACACGTCACTTAAGGAATCCCCCAGTGACGCGCGCCTGACTCAGCAGGCCAGCGGAGGGAGCCAGAGCAATGCAGACTACACGCACAGGCACAGGAAGCTTGCATCCGGAACGCCATGGGGACCGGCTGCCGAACGGGGCACAGAGCAGCCGGTTCCCTAGAAGGTAAGCGTGAACGCTTACAGATGGTTTGACTGAGAACGACTTTATCCGAATGAACGGATAAAAATTGAGCCTTACAAGATAGGGCCTGAAGTTCATTGACCCGCCTGGCGGACGTCACTGCGGTAAGGAAAACAGTTTTCAAAGTCAAGAGATGAAGGCATACGTCGTCAAGGGGTTTGCAAGGTTGAGGTTGAGATAACAGTTTAAGAACCAGATTCAGGTCCCATGGGGCTACTATCTCCCAAATAGTTGGCTTGACTTTAACAATGGCCCTGGTAAAACTCTTTACTAGGTCATGTTCTTCTAGGGGTTTGGTCAGGATAGCTGACAGAGCTGAAAGATGGACTTTCAGGGAGGCCTGCCTGAAAGTCATCTGGCACTCAAAGGGTTAAACTTCCTACAAGGGTGGTACGGAATGCATTGCACAGCATCATCATCAGACCACAGCATCATCAATATCTGCCACGGATACTTTCCTCTGATTACACCACTTTGAAAAGGTAGCCCAGACTCTGCAGTATACTTTAGACAGAGGGTTTCCTTCCTTGAAGGATGGTCTCAATCACAGTGTCTGAAAGTCCATGTCTTCTTAAAGGGATAGTAATGTTTCCTAATAAAAGCAGCTCTAATTAATCATCATAGTATTTGGACTTTGGAGAGTGTTATTTCAATTCTGTCAGAGTTGTGGTTCAAGAGTAATTCAATGACAAAGTGTCCCCCTCCCGCCCCTTTTACTGATGTAACACTTTTCAGCCAGAGCAGAAGGGAGGTGCCCAGGTAGATTGCAGAGAGGGACAATCTTCAATTAAGATAAGGGAAAAACCTGAAAAGCTTGTCAAGGGGGGTAGGGCTTTCATTGTTTTCACTGTAAGAATATTGTCCCCTGCTGTTATCTGTCTGGTCTATGGACTGCATTCCACATCTGAGAAGAGATGGCTTACACTAGGTAAAAGGGGCGGGAGGGGAAAGTTTGCTTGTGAATATATCTCAAACCATAAAGGTTTGATAGATAAGACTTATATCATTCTTCATATTTTTGTAATGCCTACAAAATAAAATAAATTTAAAACTAAGTATTACTATCCCTTTAGAGACCCGCTCAGCCTCCAGGCCATTAGATGTAACATCATGAGGTTGTCGTGTAGGATAGGACCCTGATGCAGAAGATCCCTTCTTAGAGGCAATTCCCATGGATCTTCCACCGACATCTGGACAAGGTGTGAATACCATATCCTCCTTGGCCAGTTGGGGAGCAATTAGAATGGCTTCCACTTGGTCCGTCCGTATCTTCTTCAACACTTGCATGAGAAGGGGAGAAGGAGGAAAGATGTAGACCAGGTTGAATTGCCAGGACATTATCAGGGCATTCTGTCCACGAGAGTGTGGATCCTCCACCTGGAGTAGATGATGTTTGTTTTGTCATTTAAACTGGTTGTCATCAGATCTATCTCTGGATAGCCCCACCTGTTTGTGAGATGTTCGAAAATGTCTTGGTTCAGAGCCCATTCTCCCTGGTCTAGACTGTTCCTGCTGAGGAAGTCTGCTTCAGGATTGCTTTTTCCTGAGATGTGTGACGCAGTTAACTGAAGAAGGTGTCTTACCACCCAAAGGAGGCGAGGCCTTACTTCCTTATTTAGAGTCTGGTGCCCCCAAGGTTATTGATGTACATGGCTGTGGGCATGTTGTCTGTTCGTATGAGAACGTTCTTGTCTTGTAGATACGACTGGAAATGAAGAAGTGCTCGTCTGACAGATCTGGTCTCCAGAATATTGATGTGAAGGGACCTTTCTTTTGCTGTCCATACGCCCTGAGTTGTCCTGGGCCCCAAGACTGCTCCCCAACCGCTGAGACTGGCGTCCGTGTACATGAGCTCCCACTCTGGGACTGTTGGCGACCTTCCCCTTTGAAGGTTTTCTGGGTTCAGCCACCAACTGAGTTCATGGTATTCTCTGGAATGGATTCCCAAGATCTGTTTTCCAATAAGTCAAGAAGTTTGATTGGAGGAAACGACAATATAGTTTTGTCCAGGGAAGGATCTGGGTGGCTGAAGACATTAGATCCAATATTTCCTTAAAGGCCCTTACACACAGGTGGGTTTTTTTTTTTTTGGAAGGACCAAGGTTGCTGACCAGAGTTTGGATATTCTGTCTCTTGATAGTTGTACCAGGGATATTCTGGTGTTTATGCGTAGACCCAGAAAAACTATTTTCTGAGGAGACAGTTGACTTTTGTTGAGGTTGAAAATCCAACCAATCCCTTGCAGGAACTGAAGGATGACTTGCGTGTGGGCTTGGGAGCTTTCGAATGATGGAGCCATGATCAATAGATCGTCTAGGTATGCTAATATGTTGACTTCCTGAGACATGCCAGAGCAGGAGCTAGAATCTTTGTAAAGACTCTGGGAGCTGATGACAGACCAAAGGGAAGGACAGTAAACTGGTAGTGATCCTGATTGACCGCGAAGCTCAGGAATCACCTGTGTGCCAGATGAACTGGGACATGGTAGTAGGTGTCCCTGTGGTCGATGGAGGTTAGGAACATTCCGTTTCACAGAGAGTGCATTACTGACTCCATGAATTCCATCTTGAAGTGGACATGTCTGAGTCGTGTATTTATTTCCTTTAGGTCTAGAATAGTCCTGAAGAGACCTGAGGGTTTGGGGACCAGAAAGAAAGGTGAATACATTTCTGAACCTTTCTCCAGGACTTTCTGATCCAGCAGGTTGCTGACTGAAGACCAAAAGGCCTGCCTGGTGTTCAAGTTGGTCGGTACGCGAAATTTGAAAAATTTCGGAGCAGGAGGGGCAGATAGGAACTCCAGCATGTACCTGTACCCTGTGTCCAGAATCTGGGAGACCCAGGCGTCTGGATGTACCTGGGTCTTCCAGATTGGGAGAAAGGATCCCAGTCTGCCCCCTACTGGGATCCGGTCCAGGGTCCGCTGGGATTCACTGGGTTTCAGGTTTAAACTGAGGCTTGCTGGAATAGTTGCATCTGAAGCCTCCTCTCTGGGAATATCTTCCTTTTTGCTCCTCATGACGACTGGTGTTGTGTCTCCTGTAGTCCCAAAATGCCTGGTTCCAATACCTGGAAGGCAGAAACGGTGGGGAGCCTCTGCGCTTCCTTTCCTGTGGCAAGAACGGGCTTTTGCAACCAGAAGCCTTTTTAATTATGTCATCCAGGTGTTCACCAAAAAGGGAGGATCCTGTGAACGGCAGAGAGATAAGCTTGTTTTTGGAGGTAGTATCTGCTTTCCAAGGCTTTAACCAGAGGGACCTGCGTGCTGAGATGGACAGGGCTCAGGATCTGGCCAGTAGACAAATGATATCCAGAAAGGCATCACAGGAATAATTTGTGGCTTCTTTGATCGTAGCAACCTCTTTTAATAGCTTAGATCTGGAGACATTTGACTCAATTTTGTCTTCCAATTCTGTAAGCCAAATGCGCATGACTTGGGAGACACAGGCTATCTCCGTGACTGCCTTCAGGTTTTTACCAATCACCGAGAATTGTTTCTTAAGTGCTCCCTCCAATTTTTTTTCCATTGGGTCTCTCAATGAAGTACCGTCTTCCATAGGCAAGATAGCATGTTTGGCTAAGTGGGCGATAGAGGCATCAACCTTAGGAGAGGCAGCCCAATGCTGGACATCTTTGTCACTGAAGGGAAACTTTCTTTTGAATTTTCTGGGGACTGCAGATCTTCTAACCCCCAGTTTCCACTCAGAAACAACCAGCTCTGAAATGGATTGATGGACAGGAAGGACAGGGGTGGATTTCTTCTTTTCTAGAAATGCTGTGTCCATTATGTCCATATCTTGTTGGGTTTCTGATAAACCCAGAGACTTCCTAATAAGCATAACAAAGGGATTAATGCAGTCAATATTATAAACCCTTGAATCTTCTACCAGTTCGCCCTCTTCTGATCCCAGTTCCGAACACTGATCATCAAGGGGAGATTCCAGGTCGTATTCCTCACCTGGCAACACAGAGAAGGTGCCTTCACCAAACTCCTTACGCAGCCCTCTTTGGAGCCGGTTCTGCCTGTTGTATGGATCTAAAGGTTTCCTGCATAGATGACCTCATCCAGGACAAGAAGTCCTGGAATTGTCCCAGAATGTCAGTACATGCTGCCTTTTTAAGACAATCTTCACACAGTTTGGAAGTGACAGAGGCTGGGAGCTTAGAGTCACAGCCTGCACAACGCTTATGCTTGGAAGTGGAGTTTTCCTCCTTGCTTGGGGGAATCAGAGGCAGTTTACCCCATCTAAATCTTCCCCCAAAGAGAAGACATGTTCTGGAGCGAAGAAACACCCTGCAACAGAAAGACACAGCCACAAATATGGAAGAAAAGGCATTTATCTACCATACTGCCTTTAAATATACCACCAAATTGGCGTCATTGCCTGTCCCATGAACTCCTAGCGTGAGTCCCGATGTGTCTGAACTGCACAAGCACATTGGGTCTTTCCTGCATTCCAAGCTGGAACACAATGTCCACATCCCCCGGAAGAGGCAGAAGCCTGCGGTTTGGTCTTAAAAGGGCAGCGTGCATAGTGCTACCGATGTGAGGCTTGACTGCAGCAGAAGGAAGATAAGCCTTATCTCCAATGGAGCAACCATGCACCTCAGAGGTGAAGGTAAGTGGGGGGGAGAAATGGCGACATTCACGGTGGCCCAAGCTACAATTTCACACGTCCATCCAGCTGGGTAGGACCAAAAAAAAAAAAAAAAGTACATTCTGGATCCACTGTTTTAAACTTTGTCGATGGGTCCTACCCAGCTGGAGGGCGGAGATGTTCCCATTATTTAAATGCTTTTGATGTACAAAGAAGAAAGCACTTTAAGTTTGACCTGTCACCTGGAATTGTTTACATGTTGGAAAGCTTTATATAAAACTTATGTTGCCCAGACAAAAAGCATATAATCTAGTCTGACATGCTTCAGAGGAGCGGAAAATCCTGCCTTTTTCATTCACTGTCCAGAATAGTATCTGACATACTGTACCTCCCAACATTTCAAATAGACAAAGAGGGACACTTTTGTTTTAGGTGGTGTTGCTGGGGAGTGAGGCTGGCGGGTAGGGCATTACTGAGAATGTTTAGGTTATTTCATGACCCATTGACACCTATTTTTGTAACTGAATAAACGATATAGAACAAGACCAATGTACAGACTAATTTATAAACACATATACTGAAGTTTAACACAAACATTAATGTGAGTTTTATTATTGTGGAGCAATGTGATATACAGATGATGATCTCCTAAAAAGAGGGACAGCAGGGTGGGAAAGAGGTACAGAGGGATTTGGGTTTCAAAGAGGGTCAATTGGAAGGTATACTATGAATGGGCCATAATATAAAAATACAAGAGCAATGAGGATTAATCACAATTAACGGACATTCTCTCTTATCTCAGTATATACAGCGCAAACAAGATTGGCCAAATGCTCTCTGAAAATGACAATTTACACATGCATTAAAACGAAAGTTTAGGATTATATTTTAGAGCTGTAGCATAGGCCATCTGTAAGTATGTGACATTTAACACTGAAAACCAGAAGGGTGCACAGCACATTGCTTACAAATGCACTGTGCACCCCTCTGGCACTCAAAGGGTTAAAAGAGTATCAACCTATTTCTTTTTTGTTGTTCACTTTCATTTAAATACCCTGTACTTCATGACAGGCACTCTAAAAATTCCCCATTTGTTTTCTGAAGTCAAAATCTAGTCTTACATATGCTCAGAAGGAGCAGACATTCCTATTTTTTTCCAGTTACCATTACAATAGCAATCTTTATAGGTGTCTCCAAAGTCATAGTGTTTTATTGTCTGTTAATAAGCCAGAGATAACAACCTTTCAACAGAAGAGCAGTGGGTACTAATGTAAATACATTATCGGCATTATCTCTGCACAAACAATTTACCAAAGTGTAGCTATATAAGATATTCTACACCTGCATTAAAATATGTTTACAATTTGATTTTAGGAACTTAACATAAAATAATTACTTTTTGCAGATGCTAACTAGAAGTACATGTTGTTTAAAAATGATATAACAATTTCATTTTTTGTGGTAGTGTTCCTTTAATAAAATGTATCTTAAAATAGTTAATGGTAGGATTACTCCTAACCTATATTTTTCTATAAGGACAGTAAAACATAGACTCAGAGACAACAATGGCAAAATTAATATATCAGTAATAAAGTGACTGATATTTTTGACCACAGTAAAGGTGGCAATCCATTTAAAAGGCTTAATGCAAAATTTATAATAAAAGTCAATTCTCCAACATATTAGAACTCCCAAGTTAGTAATTGTAAGAATGTCCTAGTTGTGAATGCTAACAGAATATGTGTATGCACATGTTAGGACTTCCGCTCATTCTGTCACAAACATCTAAACTATATGAGATTACAGTCAGATATGGATTATGATACAAATAATGAAGATGCATCCAATGTGATAGAAAACAAAAATACTTACAGCAAGTGATTGTATCTAGGACTAACGGTACAGGTGCAATAGTTAGATGGTGTTGTCAGTAATGTCTGCAATAGATAATGCATATTTGTATAACAGAAATTACAGTAATGCAAACATTTCAAATCTTTCTACCACAAAAAATATGCACATAATACCTTTGGTGTGTATCCATTATTATTTACAACCATTTAAAATAGGCCCTCTCATACTACTCACACCTGGTAGAAGCCACTTATGTGGGGCAGAAAAATATTATTTCTTCTTCAATTTCAAAAGAAAATAGAATATGAAGCTTGTATAAAATCTACTATAAGTTTTTGCGCCCCCCCCCCCAAAAAAAAAAGTATATATTGTAAGATTTATCCTAGTGAGTAAAACATGGATACTCCCACCCACTACATAGATGTTTTATTCAAAAGTTATTCAGACCAAACTTACATGCTTTGTTGCTACAGCATCCCATGGACAGCTATGGTCAGTACTTCAAAAAAAAAACCAAAACAAACACATTTGGGATGCAATAGCCTTTGAATAGAACATTGATCATGAATGAAATCACCCTTGTTTTATTAAACAGGATAAACCCTACAACATATTGTTTAATATTAAGCTATCCCTTTAAGTGCCATTCATTATATAAATTCACATTTTCCTTCGAAATGTACTAACGATTAGGAGACAAACGGAGTAAGCAATGTATAGCAAACCCAGAGTGCCAAAGGAGCAAGCATCACAATGGCATTCAAAGTCTTACAATGCATATACTCAAAGCAAGGTCAAGAAATTAAATGGATGTGACGAATGTTTGCACTTTGTAGAGTAGAGCAATTTGTTACATAAAATACTTCGGGTACGTCAGAGTCCTATTGTTTAGCGGTGGGAAACATGAGTCCTTCGAGAATTTAAGAAAACTACCATCAGGTTATATTGTCTATATCCCATACTCAGCCAGCCAATTGTGTGTTTTGGATGATGAGTGCTGTAGGCACACAGCAGCTGGAGAGCCAAGTGTTGCTAGTCCCTATACCAAAGTTCCCTTGCGTATAACTGTGGCTATGAATGCATCAATGCTTTGTGTTCTGCGAACAAGTTCCAGCATCATACAACGCCCCCATCATTACCCGACAGAGTGGCAAACTCCGGATACCCTGACTTAGAAGGGCAAATACTCCTGGCATGCTCATGTCTTCTGTCTTCATGTACCTCAGCCACTTCCGGCACTTTGGTTTACTATTTCCGGTTCCTTTACCATAGAGTCTATACGGCTAGAAGCACAGGGAGTTTCGACACCCGAAGAAATTGCGAATCAATGTTTTCAAACTGTTGTCCTGGTATAGTTATCACCATACCAGGACAGCTTGGTCGGGAATGATGAGAACTGTAGCCCAGAACAACGGGGGAGTACTCGATTGTCCAGTTTTGCACTTGAGCAGAGGTGGGCACGACGAAGCCGCCAGGCTGGGGAACTAAAAATTACTTTATCCACGGTTGTCTGGGAATGGAATTAATAATCCTTCGTAGCTGCAAGTTCTCGATGTGCACCAACCGAAGAGGCTGCATTCTTCTACTGGGTGGCGGTGGCTCGTTAACAGTCACTGGAATAATGTTTTTGTGTTGCGGTTTGTCATGGGTACAGATGGATTATATACTAAAAGTAGGACGTTGCAGTTTGCAGTCAAATGGCTAGTTTCAGTGCCTTCCTGTGAAAAACCCACACAACCTATTCTTAGGGAATCCTAATTTCGATGGATACAGTTAGTTTGTACATATACCTCTAACAAATTGTTTTTCATTGAAATTCCAATAAGGTGAATGACAAATAACTGCCATGGAGTGTACCTTTTCCTGAGTTGCACTAGCAAATGCTTCTAGTTCTCTATTTATCATTTCTAAAACACGAAAATTAATCTTTTTTTTTTTTCTACAAACAGCTCCCAATAAAAAAATTGCAGTTGAAAAAAAGTATTATATAACACACACACACATACAGACACAGTTCTGAAGTTGGATGAATAGCACTAACAGGAATGATTTATAGTTGCAAAAGTGGTTACTTTTTATTGAATCAACGTTTCGGCCATCTGTGCGGCCTTTCTCAAGATTCAACACTTTCTAAACCTGACAGCCTTTTTGAATCCTACAACCTCCTCTACTCATCACTTAGTCTGTATTCTCCCTCCAGTCCTGTTACAAAGGCTCCCTCAAACCCATGCCCTCTCAAACATGCTTTCTTCACTCATGTATCTACACTGCTGAATGCTTGTGGAGGAAGTCTCACTCTCATGCAGACTTCATCCACTACAAATTCTCCCTGTCCTGTTTAAACACCGCTCTAACCTCCGGCAAACAACGCTATCACTCCTCACTAACCAATACTCAAAAATCAAACCCATGCTGCCTTTTCTCAGTGTTCAATTCTCTTCACCCCTCCCCTCCATCTTTCGCAAGACCCACTCTCACCTCACTAGCGTTTGCAGAATTTTTCAGACGATTGACAAAATACATCAAATAATCCCACCCTTTCCAAAACTGGATCTTCCTGATCCTCCATCCTAGTCATTCGATTCTTTTGCTTTGGTGGTTCCCTTAATCCTACACCATCCCACTCATCCTCTGTCATCCATGTTAGTTCGCATGCTAACTCATGTATTCAACTCCTCCCTGTCCTCTGGCTTCTTTCCCTACTCCTTCAAATATTCAATAGTATCTCCAGTCCTCAAGAAAAGCTCATTAGACCCCCACCTCCTCATCCAAGTACCGCCCCGTATCACTCTTGCCCTTTGGCTCTAAGCTCCTTAAGTGCCTAGTGTACTCTCGTCTACTTTCCTTTCTCAACTTCCTTAACACTCTGGACCCGCTGCAGTCTAGCTTTCAGCCCACTTTCTCTACAGAAACTGCCTTTATGAAAGTAAATGAGCATTTGTCTTTTTTTTTATCCTCCTTGACCTATCCACTGCGTTCAACACAGTCCACCATACCCTTCTCTCTCAGGTTCTCCAAACTCTTGGCATCTGTGGCCTGCACATTCCTGGTTTCTATCCTAGCTCTCTCAACAATTTTTCTCTGTGTCATATGCCAACACCTCCTACCCCCCTCTCAGTAGGTGTACCTCAAGGCTCTGTTCTGGGCTCCCTTCTTCCTCTATACCCTTTCTTTTGGGTAACTAATAAAGTCCTTTGACTTTAACTACCATTTCTATGAAGATCATACACAAATCTATCTCTCCGCACCCTATCACCTGAAATACAGCAGCGGGTCTCAGAATGCCTTACTGTTATATCTTCCTGGAGGCTCATCGTCACTAAAACGTAATATGTCCAAGACTGAGCTACTTATCTTTCCCCCTAAATCCTGCACAATTTCTCAGTTTTCTAAAACTGTCGAGGTATACACAATTTATCCTCTGGACAAGGCATGCTGCCTCTGGGTAACTCTGGACTCTTCTCTTTCCTTCACCACCTATATCAATGAAGAAACAAAAAAATGTTGGTTCTTCGAAGTATAGCAACAATCCACCCATTGCTTTTTTACTCTACAACAGAAACTTTCATGCACTCTCTTATCCTTTCTCACCTGGGTTACTGCAACTCTTTACTTATTGGTCTGCCTGCTAGCCATATCACTCCTCTCCAATTGATTCTTAACTCTGCCACCAGAATAATCTTCCTGTCATTCAAAACAGTACTCAACCCTACACTTTTAAAATCATTGTCATGGCTCCCCATAAGGCAAAGTATTACATTAAAAATCCTCCTTATTACCTTCTATGCTCTCCAACACTCATTCCCACCTTATATATCATCTTTGATATCCTGCCATATACCTGCACATCCTCAATGCACCATGCCTGGTGGACGACTCTCTGCTCCTTTAACCTCTATCACTGCATCATGAATGCTTTTTACCTTGCTCCTTCCTACCTCTGGAACTCCCTATCACCCAGCATTCGCCAAGCCTCAACCCTCAAGAACTTCAAATCCAAGCTAAAAGATCACCTTTTAAATGTAGCACTACCTTAATATGTAAACCTTATCTTAAAGGGATAGTAATACTTTGTTTTATCTTTATTTTATTTTGTAGGCATTAAAAAACATGAACTATATAAGTCTTATCTCTCAAACCTTTATGGTTTAAGAGATATTCACAAGCAAAGTATCCCCCCCCCGTACAGCCAGATCAGGAAGGAGGTGCCCAGGTAGACTGCAGAGAGGGACAATCTTCAATTAAGATAAGGGAAAAAGCTGACAAACTTGTCTAGGCAGGAAGGGCTTTCATTGTTTTCATGCAAAGAAGATTGTCCCCTGCTGTTATCTGTCTGGTCTTACAACCAGATTCACATCTGAGAAGAGATGGCTTATACTAGGAAAAAGGGGCGGGAGGGGGATACTTTGCTTGTGAATATCTCTTAAACCATAAAGGTTTGAGAGAAAAGACTTATATCGTTCTTCATGTTTTTTTTAATGCCTACAAAATAAAAAAAAAGATAAAACGAAGTATTACTATCCCTTTAAATGCACTGTCAAAAATTGCACTTCCTCCTCTACCTGCTTGTATCTGTATGTCACCCATCCTATACTTAGATTGTAAGCTCTACGGGGCAGGGACCTCCTATCCAAATCTATGCTTACCTGATGTTCCCCTTATGATTGTCTATATAACCACTTAATTACAGCACTTATTGTAATCCCTCTATACAAAACGTAAACTGTAAAGTGCCAAGTACACTGGTTGAAGATATATAATTAAAAATATCCATATATACAACATGGCACCCCACTGGTATGAGCTGATATACTATGGGGTGCTAAGGGTTGTCCTTTGTCCTGCACCTGTATATCTACCAAAAAATGGAAAGGTTTGCTATTTTTTATTATCTTTTATACATTTTTTTAATATATATTTTTAATTTTTTATATTTATTTTTCATTAATATATTATTCCATCATTATTACTATTATTATTATATTTTTTTCTTTTTAACATCAATATGGTAATCCTTATTTTGGGTTACTTTCTGTTCGTGTCACAAGTACAATATGCCCCCCAAATTTGCCACATATGTTGGGCCTCCCTTTGTAAGCTTTAACTGCACAAATAGCAAACCTTTTCACTTTTTGGTAGAAATACAGGCGCAGGACAAAGGACAACCCTATACGAAGTCTAGAGGACTTGGAGGATTAAGTCCGATATATGTCCATGCTCTTGATAGCTCCAAATGGTCATAGGTAATGCGGGCTGCGGGGTTACTGTACGGAGGGAGGAGTCAAACAAATCGTACCATGTGACCCAGGCAGATGGAAGGACGCAATGTACGAGTGGAAGTGATTTGTAGTTCCGGTTTCAGACTGCTTTGGGCACAGGGAGCAGTGGAGGCTGGGAAATGCACACAGCGATGTGGCTCAGAAAATGGAAAGGATAAAAATAGGATGCCATAGTGAGTTTTATTCTTAACATTACTCCTGAGGAAGTGACATACTTGAGAGCCACGAAAAGCGTAGAGCTACATCCCCATAGTGGGTAATATATTGATTTACAATTTTGGTGTTAATTAACCCATTATTTTTATTTTCATTTGTATTTTTATTTGTTTTCATTGTTGCCTTTATTGTATCCGGCTGGCTCCAAAAGTGACGGACAGCGCAGGCTCACGGACGTCACTGTGACGAGATGTCCGTGCTTCCTGCTCCTGTGAGCCTCGGAAAAACTGCAAAATCTTTGGAACCTGGTAATATTTCTGGCGACTAGCGCTACTAAGCAGCTAGTTGCCAGATGAAGACTGAATACATGTAAAGTTATTGCAGGGTGGTAGTTCCCCTTTAATGTGTGGTGACACACTGGAAACAACATTCGAAAACTTAAATCAACTTTGATCCAGTGGAGAAGTCATCAGCCTGGAAGTGACATTTATATATTCCAGGAAAGCCAGTCTAACTGAGAGGCAGACGAAACCTCTCTGTCATGTGAGTAGAACCCATTGGGGGGAGAGGGAACTACAAGCTGAATACTCCTTAAATTAATAATACTGCACTTAGAGGACTTGTGGTTGCGCTTTTGTTTCTTTATCAAACCCAGTGGTAGACCTTAGAGGACACAGGTTTCCTGGCTTGGATCATGGTGGAAACCACCTCAGGAGAAAAGCCCTTACTCCTCAATATGGAGGACTCAACAGCTATGCTGTCAACAGCCTCTCTCCATAGGTAACCCCGAAGGAGGAGATCTGGTCTGTGTGGCAGAGGAAATGGATCCTGAGCAGCCAGCAGTTCTGGAAACCAAGGCTGTCTGGTCCAATAAGGTGTGATCAGAATGACCTATGCACGGTCCATCCAAATCTTCCTCAGCACCCTGGGAATGAGTGATAGTGGAGGAAAAATGTAGGCCAGATGAAATCACCATGGAATTGACAGAGCATCCACCACGAACGCCAGAGGATACCTCCAGCAAGAGCAAATGATCTGAACCTTCCAGTTGTACCTGGTGGCCATCAGGTCTATCCAAGGAAGACCCTACTTCTGCACCAACAGGTCGAAAACCTCCGGAAGGAATTCCCACTCTCCGGGGTCCACTGTTTGGCGACTGAGAAAATCTGCCAAGATGTTTTCTACACTTGGAATGTGTGAGGCGGCGATGACAGGAACATGCACCTCTGCCCAGGCTAAAATAGCCTTTACCTCCAACCAAGCAGCCGCGGCCTCACGTTGTCTGACTAGATGCGGACTGCGCATCCCCTTAGATAAGAGGACCAATACCCCAGCGCATGGAGAATCGCCCTGAGTTCCAAGATGTTGATAGGAAGGAGGGTTTCCTCCGTCGACCAATGACCCTGGACACCAAGGTGACCCAGGACGACTCCCCAGCCTAACAGGCTGGCATCCGTCATTACTATGGTCCAGTACGGAATCACAATCGGTTTACCTTTCCTCAGGTTGGAGCTGTCCAACCACCAGCAGAAGTTTAGTCTAGTCTAGAGAGATGATCATGAAGGTCCAGGTTCCCTCAGCAAACCTGAATTGTGACTTTCTAAAGTTCTCTGGTGTGAGCCATGGAGTATAACACCGCCTCCATGGTAGATATTATCTTGCCCACCAGAGAAAAGAACTTCCATGTCGCAGCTGAACACCACTCCAGAGCACGAGACACCTTGGACATGATCTGCTGAACAGAGTCCTCTGTTAGATAGACCATGCCCTGACAAGTGTCGAACCGGAAACCAAGGAAAACCAGGTTCTGAGAAGGGACCGGAGCAGATGTGTCCATATTCAGGATCCAACTGTGTTGAAGGAGGATATGGGCACAGTCTTAGACCTGACGGTCCAGGAAATCCCTGGAGGGAGCCTTCAAGAGAAGGTCATCCATGGATAGAGTCACCTGGATTCCCTTGGTGTGCAGGAAGGCAATCAAGGCCCCTAAGGCCTGTGAGAACACCTGAGGAGCAGTGGTGAGCCCAAAGGGTAGGGCGGCAAACTAGAAGTGCCCCATGTCGAAAGCGAACCTGAGGTACTTCTGACTGTCTGGATGAACTGGAATGTGCAGGTACGCATCCTGCAAATCCGAAGAAGCCAGAAATTCCCCTGGACACATCGTTGCAAAGATAGAGTGCAAAGACTCCATCTTGTAGTGAGTATGGACCACAAATGAATTGAGATCCTTGAAATCCAGGATAGGACAGCACCCGCCATCCTTCTTGGGAACGATGAAGAGGTTGAAATAAAAACCTAAACCTCTCTCTCTGGCTGGAGAACCAGAGCTAGAACTCCCTTGTCCAAAAGAGCCTGAACCACCCCATTAAAAAGACTGAGCTTTTCCTGTCCCTGAGGGGAGCAAGAAGGGAAGAATCTGAAGGGAGGTAAGGATGTGAATGAAATCCTGTAACCTCCTGAGACCACCTGTAATACCCACTCATCCACAACAAAGCCTGTCCAAGTGCTTAAAAAGTGTTGCATGTGACCACCCACAGGTGTATGTGAACCAGGGGTCAGTGAGTCATGCCGAAGCAGGTTTTGTATATTTGGGTTTGGTGGAGGGGTGTTTGGACCTCCACTGCTGCCTGGACTTGGGGGTGATGTGCGGAGTGCTGGCCTGAGGCGCAATCTGGATCAGCCTTTGCGTTTCACTACAAAAAGATGCTGCTTCCTCGTCTGGGTATTGCGTTTAGGAACCTGAGGCAGCAAGGTGTTCTTGCCTCCCGTGGCTTCACTGATGATGTTCTTCAAAACGAGATGTGCCCTGAAAAGGAAGAGAAACCAATTACTTCTGAGAGATTAGGTCCGCATACCAATTCTTGAGCCAGAACATGCTCTTGGCAGCAACAGAGAAGACAGAGGCCTTAGCCTCAAGTCTAACAGCATCAAACAGGGCAAAAGTAATATAGTGCTGAGTCTCAGTGATATTGGTCAAAATGTATAATAGGTCCTCCTGAGGGGGGCACCCTTGCTGACAGCATCAGTCAACTGTTCAGTCCAGACACAATTACTCTATTAACTCGTGCAGAAGCCAAGGTAGGCCTCATGGACGCACCTATGGCAGCAAAGGCAGACTTCAGGATAGCTTCCAGCTTCCTATCTGTTAAATCCTTAAGTACTAAAACATCCGCAATGGGCAAAGCAGTGGATTTAGAAAGCCTAGAAATAGGGGGATCAACCTAAGGAAGTGTAGCCTACTGAGCCAAAGCTGCATCAATGAAGGGGTACAGCTTAGAAAATCTCTTAGAAACAGTGAGATGCTTGTCAGGAGTCTTCCACTCATCCAGGATAATTTGACTCAGAGTGGGATTAGGCAGAAAAACAGTACAGGACTTCTTGCGCCTTGAAAAGACATCAGAAGTAGACAGACTCTACAGGGTTAACAGGAATGTTAAGGGTAGACATAACCGCCTTAATGAGACCCTCAGCAGAGAGTTCAAGGTCAGCCTCAAAGGTGTTGCAATGAAACTGGGAAGAAGCCCCTTCTAAACACACACCATCCTCAGACTCCTCAAATTACTCCCCCTCAAGGAATCGGAGGCTACAAACCCGAAAGAAGTGGGGGGTTTCCAGGATTGGAGAACCCCCTGAAGAGAATGAGGAAACTGTGCCATGGAGGACTTTAAGTCCTTGACCCAGTGTGGCTTTTGTTCATGGCTGGAGGGCCCTGGGGGAGAAGCAAGGGCCACAGCACATGAGGGGCATAAGCGACCTGAGTACTCTCTGGGAAGCCCTGCTTGGCATAAGGAACAATGAGAAAGGGGGAGTTAATGACTCCCTTGAATACTTAGGCCTAGCCTCATGTCCCTTTGGATCTGACATCCTAACAGGAGAAATTGTCTTACAGTAGTAGAGAACCCAAATACTGTCACTCAGATCAAGAAGTTCGCCCCAGAAAGCATAAAAGGTAGTTATCTGGCAGGCTAAAAGTTAACGTGCGGAGGAGAGTAAACCAATCCAAGCCCTGCATAGGATACTCATGTAAGGAGAGAGAGAAAATCCAGAGCCAATCAGAGAATAGCCCGCTAAAACGGGTGTCTATGGGAAATGTAGCTTCCCTTTTAAAGAGTATCAAATGCAGAACTTGAACCCCCAAGACACTGAGGATGGTAACTGGAATGTAGGGCAAGGCAAGACAAGAAGAATGAGCCCTCTCTCAACTCAGTACGTGGAGCGGTTGCTGAGATATGTCCCAAAGCAGCCGGTCATCCACGGTCCTGGGAAGTAACCTTCCCTTAAAGACCACTTTGATGTTATCGACTCGCTGGTACACGTGACCTGTGACGCGTACCGGCACACCGCGCTGGGGACTGAGAGAGACGGCTACAGTCTTGGAGGGCTCAATCTCACTCCCCATTTTTACTTACAGCACTCCTGGAGGAGCGCTGTAAGTAAAATGTACGTGACGTGCTATGACCGTCACTGGTCCTTAGCGCAAAAAACGCATGACGGTCACAGCACAGCATGCAGACGTTAAGGGGTTAATAACCATATATCAGCCCAAAATGCTCCAAAGGACAGAATATAGATAACCCAACATGAGTGCACAAGTTATGCAGAACTCCAGAAAGACCCCTGTGTGGAGGGGAACTCAAAGGGTTGCTCGCCTGTTTTTTGCAGGTCTTCTCTCTTCAGATTTCCATTGAAAAGGAAGGAGCCTCAGAGAGACTCCTTCAGGAGAGAGAAACATGGGTTGCAAGATTATCTGCCAGGGCTGCATAGGATCCACAACAGCACCTGTTAACTGGGCAATCCTCCAGGGGAAGCCGGTAATGGGTAACCCGCCTAATGAGGGAATTGTGACACCCCATATCTAAGAGAAAATAATAAAATAACTAAAAACTAAGCAGAACTGTTCTCAGCCTTCATACAAAGGTGATGGAACAAATCTATCTGGAGAGGGGAGTGGCTAGGTAGCCTGCTATGGAGGAGGGGGAGGCTCCACCCTGTACTTCTTGAAGAATTGTTCCAGCCTACTGGGAGGAGCTGTTGCCTCCCCATGGTACCTGTAAACTATATTGGACGACAGATAAAACTAGATCACCGAGTCTTCTTTATAATGAAAGTAACACAATGAGCTATTTTAAACAACTTACATTTTTGTAGTTCATAAGATATTAACTGTAGAAGGATCCCCCCACCCGTCACTGCTGCAGCTCTGTCTGGTCCGGACGGCTGTGGCAAGAGACAAACCAGTATGCAAAGAAAAATCCTGCCCTTCTTCGTTAAGGAGGGCAGAGTTTTCCGTTATACTTACTGAAGTTTGTCCCTCACTGCATTTGTCTGGACCAGACAGAGCTGCAGCAGTGATGGGTGGGGGTTTCTTCTACAGATAATATCTTATGAAGTACAAAAATATAAGTTGTTTAAAATAGCGCAATGTGTTACTTTTATTATAAAGAATATTCAGTGATCTCATTTTTTTTCTAACATTACTATCCCTTTAATATTTCTGTTACAGGAGCACTTCTTAATGCCGCTTGTGTGCAAGTATGCATTATATACCCAGTGTAAGAGGTATTATCGGCAGTTTGTGGGCTTCTTAGTCTACCAATATTCTTCCTAGTGCAAATGAGGAATTTGTATAGAGGCTCTATGTCAATCAGCTGCTTGTATATCCTCAACACACACTGTCCTTCTCAGAAAGCATTTATTCAATATTGTATGTGTTGTTCCCACTGCTATATTGTTGTCATATATCAGCCCATTCACAGATAATCCTGGACAAAGTATGAGAGCCCTGGAAAAGGCATGGATGTGTGCTCCACCAGAGCTTATGTAATACTAGATTTTAGGCCAGTTCATTGTTTTTGATTAGTGCCCACTACTCTTTCATTCGGAAAGGATGATATCTTATATCAGACCATTTACAAATAATTCTGGACAATTAACTGACGCCTGGAAAAAAGCAAGGAAGTCTCCTCAAAAGGGCAATGGCCTCAAACTTGTTTATGTGGTGGAATCGGATACTTTCCCATGAAAGCCTGAGAAGCAAACGCCATGATTCCTTGCACGCAAGAAACATTTCTAACACAGAGATTAATATGGACAGATGTAAGGTTATGCATCTGGGTTGTAGAAACAAACATGCTACATATACCCTAAATGGGAAACTACATGGGGAATCCTTGTTAGAGAAAGATTTAGGAGCATTGATGGAAATAGACTTCATAGCAGTCTGCAGCATATCTCCCAACATTTCAAATGGCTAAAGAGGGAAACTTGTGTTTTAGGGTGTGTTTTACAGGGGTGTGGCTGGTGGGTGGGGCATTTCAGATCATTTTTAGGTTACTTCATGACCTATTGACACCTATTTATGTAACTGAATAAATGGTTTTTCATAAGACCAAAGTATTTTATTTACACAAACTAATGTATAAACACACGTACTGAAGTTTAACCAATGTTAATGTGAGTTTTATTGCTGTGGAGCAACGTGATACACTCACATACATACCACACAGTCTGATCTCTTAAACAGAGGGACACCAGGATGGGAAAAAGGGACAGAGGGATTTGGGTCTCAAAAAGGGACTGTCCCTCCTAAAGAGGGACACTTGGAAGGTATACTGCAGTGTCACTCAGTGTTACGGTTGGCAAGCAAAACCATGAGTCAGATGGTATAGTTAATAGAACCTTTATTATGAGAATAATGATAGTAATGTAATATATCAATAAACACACAGTGGGTGATAGAAACGGCGAGCACTCTATCAGGAATAGCAGTCTCCCAATCTGTGCACCACAGTTTCCGAGACTAGGCCTCAGCCCACTGGAGTCTCATGGTAAGGTAACGCCCAAGAGATACTGACTGAACCTGCAGTCAGTAGCTAGGAGTCTGCTAGAGCCCCAGGTCAGTACTAGGAAGGATGTCTGAAAAATGGAACCAACAAACTGACCAAACAGACAGAGCCTTCTAGTAAGCACCAGACAGGATAGTCAGATGAGCCAAAGTCATACACGGAGTGGGTAGTCAGCCAGAGCCACAGGTTTGCACCAGAAAGGATATCCACTGAAGCAATGGAATGGTGGATGCACAGTGGATAGAGCCCCAGGTCAACACCAGAGTGGATAGTCAGACAAGCCTAGGTCATACACAGAGCGGGTAGTTAGCCAGAACCACAGGTTTGCACCAGATAGGATATTCACTGGAGTGTATGTATGCTGGATGTGCAGTGGATAGAGCCCCAGGTCAACACCAGAGTGGGTAGTCAGACAAGTCTAGGTCATACACAGAGTGGGTAGTCAACCAGAGCCACAGGTTTGCACCAGAAAGGATATCTGAGCCAAATCGGAACGCCAAGGAGAATAGTCAGACAGAGCCACAGGTCAACACCAGAATGGATGGACAGACAAGCCAGATCATAAACAGGAATCAGGAATACCAGAAAATGAACTGCTCAGAACAACAACGTAAGGGTGACTGAGTCAGGACTCAGTCTGCCCTGTAAACCCCTTCACAAGAAGTAGGTAGGAGGAGCAGCTAGAGGGAGGAAGTAGGTAGGAGGAGACTTCAGGAAACAAACACACATAAAACAGAGGCCTGCGGCATGCTTGAAGCCTCTTGCCTGCAGATGACACGTGGAAAGACGCCGAGCGTCGCTGAAGCAGCGGTGCTGGAAACAAGGTACTGTGACACTCAGCCACTGAAAGAGTCAACAGGGTACTATCATATATAAAAAGGGATATAGCATCACAGGATGAGAATATAATTCTTCATCTATATAAATCCTTGGTAAGTCCTCATCTAAAAAATGCAGTACTGTTTTATGCACCACTTTTTAAAAAAAAATACATAATTCACATGGGAAAAGTGCAGAGACTTGAAAAAACCTGGTAAAAGGATTGGAAGATCTGAGTAATAAAGAGAGACTAGCCAAACCGGGTCTGTTTACATTAGAGAAGAAACATCTACAGAATATAATAATAATAATAATAATTTGTGATTTTTATAGCGCTTTTCTCCCTGTGAGACTCAATATGATTACTCTTTACAAATATATTCAAGGTCAATACAAAGAACTCTCTGGGGAAGTAGTTACTCAATGAGCTGAGCAAAAACAATAGGTCACGGAATAAGAGTAGAGGAAAAGTGCTTTCGACTAAAAGGCAGGGCTTTTTTTTTATAGTAAGTACAGTAAGGTTGTAAAATTCTTTGCCACGGGAAGCCTTGTTTGCAGATATGGTAGATGTTTAAAACATATATTTGATAACTTTCTAGCTCAGATGATTATTGAAAATTATGATAGTTGGTTTCAATGCAGATTGAATGTTGATCCAGGGAAATAGCCGATTGCCTTTTTGAGTCTGGAAGGAATTGTAAGTGGCTTCAATAGGGTTATTTATACATTTTTTTTATAAACATGGTGCAGTTGTTTTTCTACAGAATATGCACTTAAGCCATATTTTGTCATCCTACAACATTTCTACAGATAGCTGACACATTTGAATTAAAATAAAAACAGACAAAAAAAGCTTATTTCCCAGATTGTTTTATTTACAAGACTTTCATTTTCTCAAATACAAAAATGAACAGGATTTTCTCTTGTAAAACTGTATATATGAATCAGACATAATATACTACCCTCTCTTGGTCAAGAAAAGCAGTCAATATTTGTACACAGTGTTATACCAGACGTCATACGTCAACTGTATACAGAAACAGGTTCCACTTGATATACACAGTAGAAAACAGCCCATTTTATTTCTAGGTCAGTATATAAAAAAAGAGAAAAAAACACATTACGGAGGCAGTACAAAGACCAATTAGAGGCCATATAACAACAGAACAATATCATATTTCTGGGCCGTATACACAAAAGAAAACAATATAATTCTGGAGCAAACCAACTGCTACATACTGGGGGGAAGAATTCCCAAATCTCCCATTGATTAAAATGGGGCTTATAGCCCATTAAATGCTAAAGACCTCTGTAAAATTCAAGGTTTTAAAAATACCATTTTATAAAATGTAATTTTTTTTGTATGATTTATTCCAGAATTGGTCTTCTTTTTCTGTTGGGCCTTATATATAAAAGCAAACTGGTGCAAACCACCTTCATCATAGCTGAAAAATAAAAATGGGGCTTTAAAAGCGATGCATTCTAGGGAGATCTCCAACGCAGTTTGAAGCAATACGTTGGAAACCACTCTGAAATGTAAGGGGTACTAAAGTACCATTTAAATGAACAAGAATTTTGCTAAGTTTAATTTCACCTACGGTGAAGTTGGTTTACCACAGAATTGCTCCAGTTTTCTTTTATGCATAAGGTCCCTTGTCTCATAACTTAATTCCATCCAAACTGCTGAACACGTATTGGCTATTGATTGATTCATCTTTTATACAATTTAAAGTCAATAACCTAAAAAATATATACACCTCATTAATGGAAAAATAGAACAGCAGTTAAATACTTATGCGACATAGGTTCAATCTGTCAAAATACATTCTTAGAACTCTCTCTCTCTCTCTCTATATATATATATATATACACAATCTATGACACAGGCTCAGTGTGGTTTGACCAACACCAACAAAATCATCTAAATACCCCTTCCTAATGAGCTAAAAAAATTAAAATTATCTTAATTATGAAAAAAAACAAACATACTTTGTAGTGATTTTCCAGCTAATTAAAATAAGGGTACTCCCACTTCTGGGATACAAGTTGTTTCAATGTTATTTAATTTCAAATCTTGTTAATGTTAATAGTGCAACATGGCGTCTAGACAGTTATTCTATTACATTCCATGGGGGTGGGGGGTGACCCTCTGGCTACAGGCCTCCATAGAAAGTGAAAGTAAAAGCTCCATCACCTTGTGACAGTTTGAACTGTTGTAAAGTTTGAATGGAACAGCTCTCAGCAGGAAAATCAGTACAATATATGGATTTTTCCCATAATTAAATTCACTGCTCCTTTAAGGTGCATTAAAAAAAAATACAACATAACTAAAGGGAATATTTCTCCTCAGACTGAGAGAACTATTTGCCTACCAACATTATATAGTATCTGGAAACATGTACTTTCTTCATTAGTAAACGCTGCTTCTTTATTTAAAGGGATAGTAATACTTAAAATGTAAAAAAAAATATGTTGTAGGGTTTATCCCCCTGAGTAAAACAAGACTACTCCCACTGCTGAAAGGTGTTTCATTCAAAAGTTATTAATTTTCAAAGTTTAATTTTTTAGGTGCAATATCACAGTGGCCCGAAATTGTACAGTGGCGCTGTTGCTACACCATCCTATGGAGATTTATGCCAGAGCTGTCCATAAGATCGTGTAGCAACAGCGCCACTGTACAATTTCAGGCCACTGTGATATTGCACCTAAAAAATTCAACTTTGAAAATTAATAAGTTTTGAATGAAACACCTTTCAGCAGTGGGAGTAGTCTTGTTTTACTCAGGGGGATAAACCCTACAACATTTTTTTTGTACATTTTAAGTATTACTATCCCTTTAACAGTTGGTTGAAATGTGAAAGCTGCAGTACAGGTGGTGTCCATTTTATCTTGTAGCTCTGCTATTTTACGTAAGGTAGTTTGCAAGTGAGTTTGGCAAACCAGCCTTTACTCTAAATATTGCTGAAGTCTGGATAGATGTAACAATCGACAGTGATGTAATTTCTGGCTTTAGAAAGCAGAATGCACCAGGCACAGCGTATTGTAATTGCAGCTACCACATATGAGATGGCTGCCAAGACAAAATGTCTGCCCCCAGAACTATAGCAGTCACAACTTAAACAAGTTAAAATAAAAAAATAACTTTCTGGAGGAAAAAATCCTGTTTTTTTAGAGGCTGCATAATATTGGCTGGTAAATAATGCTTTCTTGGTTTGAGATGATATTTTCCCTTTAAACAACATATTTAAAATACTATGGCACTACATAGAAAAAACACTGCAACCTCATATATAAAAGCCAGTTTAACTTGTTAGAAGAGAAAAAGACTATCCTGGTTACACCTCTTTGGTGCAGAATAGGATTACAAAACCTATTTAACATTATAGGGAGCAGGGTTCTGCACCTTGCAGCCCACAAGCCCCTAAATGGTCTATGACCTACCTGAGAACACTGAAATCACTTTTTCTAAGAGTGTCTGACCAATGTGTACGTCTGTCTAGAGGTACTTAAACATGTTGTACATTCATTAAGTTAAGAAAATGTAGGTAGATCACCTCAAGTCAATATAATTTGATGTCCAAATTCCCTGGATCTAAGGCAAGATATCACAACTCAGTGTCTAAAGATGCTGTCACTTTAAACCCCAGTAATGTTGGTCTCTTGTTCAGCACAGAAAGCTCAGTTGTAGAACCAGTCATTTTGCGCTCAGTCAGAGATGCATTTAAAAACCTGGCCCATCTGGGTTGTGAGGACTGGGCTTTGGTCATCAAAGAAAGGCCGGTATAGGATTGTCCAGCTATAGTTATGAATACAACTAACATTATCCTTAGCCAGCTGAGGATGATGTGAGGATGATGTGAGTTTTAATCCAACAAGAGCTGGATGGCTGCAGGTTGCTGCTCCTTAGTGGTCTGCTCCTTCAAATATACAAAAATGCCCATATGGACACTGTCATAAGCGCAATAGACGATAATGGCTAATTGTTCTGATTTCTGAGAAGCAAATAGCCCGTACCCTAAGCTTACTTTGCACTAGAGATGGAGGCAGTAAGGAAGAAACTACATTGGTAAATGTATAACTGGATTATATGTAATTCCATATAATTCAAGAGACCAAAGTACAAAAATAAAAAAATAATAGTAAATGGGGGGCTTGCTAAAATGGAAAGGAGAACAAATAGGGGTGCCACCTATTCCTCAAAAAATACCGGCCATAGTTGTGGGTTGGTGAGGGCGGAGCCACAAAATGGAGGAGCAGCAAAAGGGAGGAGCCACAAAAGGGGCAGAAGCACTCAATGTTGCATGGTCCTACAAAACTGAGCTTCAGGTTCCTTGTCGGCTGCGTTGTGTACCCCTCTGACACTCAAAGGGTTTACCTTGCCAGCTTTATATAAAACATGCTGTATTCTAATATGATAATGTGCATTCCTCTGAAGAGTTCCTCTTTCCCACCAGGGTTTTTCAAGTTTAGGAGATCGACTGTGTGGGGTGTGTATAAGTGTATCTATGACCTTGCTCAACATCAATAAATCTCACAAACTTCAATAGGTGTTTATAAATTAGTCTGTGTAAATTTGGTCTTACTGGAAATCATTTATCCAGTTACACACACACAGAAGTGTCAATAGGGTATGCAGTAACCTAAGAATTATCTGTAATGCCCCAGCCACACCAACTAAACAAGTGTTCTGACATATGCTAGTGGGAGCAAGGCCCTCAGTCATTAGAAATATCTGTAGATTAGCCAATTTTCAACTTTCCCTCTAATCAATATTATTTAATAATTACATTCTGTGACAGCGATAGTCCCCCCCCACTAGAATCTACTTAAAAACATATGCTTGCTGATTAACCATTTAAGGACCAGCTATTGTGCAACGCATTGCTTCAAACAGCCCTCTGGTCCTTTAACCCTTTGAGTGCCAGAAGTTGCATACCCTACTGGCACTCAAAGGGTTAAGGTTTAATTTACCCTAACCCTTTGAGTGCCAGAGAAGTATTCAATGCAATGCACTGAATACCTCTCTGGCACTCAACGGGTTAATGTACCTCACAACATTTCAGCTATGTGAAATCGTACAGTGTCCCTTATACAATAAAATAGACTAACCATCACAATTATTCAGACTATTAAAGAGCAAACTAGCATTGCAAAACAAGATCTTAAAAGTTAAAATACACAGCATTCATCATGAAACTTAAGAGATACAGTTACAGAACATCCACATTACAGAGGGAATACATTTATCTAGGGCAACAATATTTTGATATAAAAAGACCAGAAAAATAGATTCCTGCATTCAGAACTCCCACTAACTTCAGTCTATAACTATTACTCTGCTTCTGCCCTCCCCGACGGTCATGTGACTATGATGTCAACAAAGGTCCTTTTGCCCACTAGAACCTAACGCTACAATTAGCCCAATCCTTCCCAGGATTATCATGCACTTTCCTCCTCCCTCATTTTTATGGAGCCTCCCGTTTGCGGTCCTCCTTCTCCTGGAGAACTGTGATAATTGCATCCTCTCCCGGTGAGGTTATCCATCACCATGGGCAACAGCTAAGTGACAGCACATTTCAGATCAGATACCACTTGTTTTGTGCTGTGAGCAAGTGCATGCGTTATTCAAACACCGATAGGCAAACTCGGGGATGGCAAACGTGTGGCTTTCCAGCTGTTTGAGTTAAATATTATCAGCAGTAAAACTCTCTCAGGTTGCAGGCCATGCGTAACCCGGACGCACACAAATACCAGCTTATCAATTGCCGGTATAGTAGTTATACCGGCACCGGTTTCAGTGTGCTAATCACCGGCTGTACCGGTAAAATACCGGCCAGTGGCAACCCTAGCAACAAACAATCGAAATCCCTAAAAGGACCAGAGTGGTGTTCAATGCATTGCACACTCTCTGGTCTTTAAAGGGTTAATAGAAGGACAATCTGTATATAAATTCATTGGGAGACATTCCATTTGGAGTATTAAACTCTTCCTATTTTGAAAAGGTGTAGTAAAGGAATAGTAATGTTTCAAAATAAAAGCAGCTCCAATTAATCTTCACAGTATTTGTGCCATGGACAGTTTTATTTCAATACATTCCGAGTTGTAGTACAAGAGTAATTGAATGATAAACTATCTCCCTCCTGCCCCTTTTACTGATCTAACACTGCTCACCTCAGAACAGCAAGACTGACTGGATGGATCGCAGAGAGGGACAATCTTCAATTAGCATAAACCTGAAACACCTTTAAAAGAGGGCAGGGTTTTCATTGTTTTCACAGTAAGAAGACCCTTGATGTGAGCTGTCTGGTCAAAAGACCAGATTCCACATCTGAGGGGACGTGGCCTACACTAGGCAAAATGGGTGGGAGGGGGATACTTTATCATTCAATTACTCTTGTACTACAACTCTGACAGTAATGAAATAAAACTCTTCATGGCCCAAATACTATGAAGATGAATCAGAGCTGCTGTTTTTGTGAAAAATTACTATCCCTTTAATGTTGTAAAACCCCCCCCCAAAAAAACAGCATGTATTTCATAGTAGTATTTTCCTACTTAAAACAACTGTACTTCCACTACATTCAACAACCTTTTTTATCAAAATTCTTCAGTTAGTCACCACTAGTTGGAGCTGATGCTACTGCATTCTATGGAAAACTAGAGTCTGACTACAATCAGGGACCAGAAGTCCTCCAAAGATAGCAGAAAAAAACTACCTTTTGAGGTCTGCCTTGAGCTGTGATAACTTTGTAAGGAAGCACCTCTTAACAGTAGGAGTATACGTTTTACCCTGTAATGTTTTGTATGTGTAGAATGTGATGACACTAATAGGAGCAATCTGCACTGAGATCAGAGCTGGCAGTGTGTTCACTGACGAGTTCATACATTGGCCTCCTTTCTTTTATATGAGGTCCAGTAATCCTGAGATAAAGTCCTCCTGAGTTTAACCCTTGAAGTGCCAGAGGGGTAAGCAAAGAAATGCTTTGCTTACCCCTCTGGCACTTCAATGGATAAAAAAAAGAAAAAGAAAAAGTTTCACAACATGAAAGACCCGTGGTTCTCCAGATGTTGTTAGAATACAACTCATCATCATGAGGCTTCCTACTCATGGTTTAATAGTACACATCCTGCAAACGTACAGTATAGGCACAGCCAAGTAATATTTATTTTCCACATTTTCTTGTAAACATATCTATGCTTACTAAACATTGTTCTGTTACAGATTTCAGCTCATGAAAGTGGAATTAACCTATTAACCATTTGAGTCCCAGCAGGGTGATCAATGCTTTGTTTTACAACGCGATGTTCAATCCTCTGTCTCTCAAAAACGTCAATGATTTTGAAAGATGCTTATGTTAGCCAATTCCTATTTCAAACAAAAGTTTATGAGATTTTACCTGATTTGTTTGTCAGTTTATGCAAATTACACTGTACTAGCTGTCATAAAAGCCAGACACTAGCATTCCACACTGCTCCCCCATACCATCTGTCCCTCCCTCCAGCAAAATACTAACACTCCCCAATGATCTCCCTCCCACTCCCCGACAGCCAAATACTAGCATTCCACACTGCTCTCCCTCCCACTCCCCGACAGCCAAATACTAGCATTCCACACTGCTCTCCCTCCCACTCCCCGACAGCCAAATACTAGCATTCCACACTGCTCTCCCTCCCACTGCTCTGCCTCCCAACTCCCACTCCCCGACAGCCAGTTATAGCTTTTTCACATAAACTGACAATCATGTCAAAATGAATGCTCTTCGAGTGGTGACAATGTAAATGGATGACAGTCCCATTTTAACACTCTGAGAACCAAAACCACATTGATTTGCTTTGCAATGTGTTGCACACCTCTCTGGTACTCAGAGGGTTAACTTACTAGTTAATGCATTGCCTGATGACTAACAACTGATTTTGGTGAGCAGGTTATGTAGCTTCTACTGCCTACCCCTACGTACCCACACAGTAGACTAATGCAAGAGCATCCGATAAACAGAACATCTACAGTCAAGTAGCTGACACACTGAGGCTAATGCACTAGGAAGCAGTGGATCAATTCTGGGGCAAACCAACTGTACCACAAGGGACAACTAAAACTTCCCACTGAATTTACATGTGGATTTTCTCCCCTTGAATCATAGAAAGGTCTCCAGTGTATTGCTTTGCAATGCATTGGGGATCTACTTAGCATTCATGGGGTTAAAAACCCTTTTAAATAAATGGCAATTTTGGGAATGCTTATTGCCCCCTATGGGGCAGTTGGCTTGCTCCAGAAGTGCTCCAGTTCATTTTAGTATATCAGCCACCTTGTGATCACTGAGCTTAATTTACAACAGGTTCTTCCAAATGAAACTGAGAAACACACAATCATTGCTATAACAATAAATTCAAGATCTTCTTAACACCTTTGGATACTAACAATGGCTCCAATGCATTGCTTTGTAATGCGACACAGCCGTCTCTAGCAATCAAGGGATTTATAAGTGCAATTAACCCAATTTGTGGATTTTTAAAAAGTGTGATAAAGAAATGATGAATAATGATTTTTCTTCAAAATAATCAGTATATGAAAAATGAAGCACAGACATATAATTTTATACATACCCAGTTACCACAAGTAAAGACATACTGGCTAAAATACAAAAACAATCATAGGTAAGGATGGGTGAAAGTGCTAATTATCTTTCACAGAATATTTTTCTCGGGAAGAATAACATATTGGGGGAGATTCACTAAGTGGTGATAAAGAGGTGATAAAAAGGTGATAAAGTGGAGATGACTTCTCCAGTTTATCACTTCTCCAATTCCTATGTTATTCTATAGAGCCTATTCATAAATATCTCCAACGGTGAAGAAATCTTAGTGCATAGGGTCCATAGAATAACACAGAAATTGGAGAAGTAATAACTGGAGAAGTCTTCTCCACTTTATCACCTCGATATCACCGCTTAATGAATCTCCCCCCTTCTCTTTTAATGGAAATTCCTGCGGACAGAAAATTCCTTAAAATATCAGCCTTTTCTGTCCCTCCAATGACATTCTTGTGAGAACCTCGTCAATTTCTGACTAGCTCTTTGCTGTCTATGACCGTGAGAATTCCTTTGCAATATTACCACCTGTCACAGTCAGTGTCTAACATATCACACTCACACTCAATGCCACCATCCAGAGAACTAGATAGCACCAATATTCCTTAACCATTTGAGTTGCAATGCGTCGAATACCTCCCTGCACTCAAAGGGTTAAATCAAGCTACTCTAAGCTCGCCATCTTTGCTTGTCTGTCTCTGTATTAGCCAGCAAAAAAAATCAACAGCTTACTCTTTCTATCACTAAGCAGTGTTAATTATTACAGCGAAGTACAGGACAGACAGGTTAGCTTCACAGTCAGAAACTTGCCATTTGCAATAAAGGATAAAGCATAGCACAGCAGCAGGTGCAGCATCAGAGTCCACCACACCACAGTGTTCTTGTCTCTCTTGTTCTTATCTGTGTGGATGTAGAAGTGACACTGTGTGTCATGTTATACCAGTTATCTGTTTGCCTTGTCTTTAATCATTTTGTGAGTCTGTGTAGTTTCTGTCACTCTTAGTCTAGTCCCTGATTAGACTGGATCACATGACTGTCTGACTGTCATTGTCACCTATCAGTCGACAAGTTGCATGTTCTAACCTTCCTTTCCGCCTTCAAATCCACACTGCAATAAACCCACCTATCCAGAGAACAACTGGCTACCAGCAATACTCTTTAAATCAAGCAACTCCAGCTCCCTTTCTTTGCCTGACTGCCTCTACAATAGCTAGTCTCCAATATCAGCATCCTCCCCAAGTACAGACAGACAGCATGTGGAAAACTGACAACCCTTTTAGCAAGGTGGAATCCATGGGTGAAACTTATTGTGTGTGTGTATGGGGGGTTGCATTATTATCATTGATTACAATAAAAGAAAAAAGCAGAACAAAACCTTTTGTTTCTATTAAGGAAATTTCCACCCATGCCTACTTATAAATTCAAAGCAGAAAGGTGGAACAACATGGTAACATGCTACAACCATTTGCTTCTATACCTGGGTAGATGCAAAAAGCCTGATGTACTAAGAATAAGTGCTACTATTCTAGAGCAAGCCAACTGCTCCATAGAGACCACAAAATGTCATGGATTAAAAAGGGGTGTTTAACCTTTTGAATACTAGAGATGTCTCCAATGCATTGCTCCGATAAGGGATTATGATGTCACTGGGCATGAGGTTAGCTGCAGAGCATCAACCAGTGTAGTGTCCTCAAGATTGTCACAGTAGGAATGCTTCCCACCCTACATATTTCACATAGCTTAACCCTTTGCGGGCCAGTGAGGTGTCCAATGCATTGTGTTGCAATGCGTTGGATACCTCTCTGGCACTCATTGGGTTAATGGGAAACGTTAACATGCATATATGATTTCTACAAACTCTTTTATATAACATCAAATTCTATTTACCTTTAAAGCAGAACTACCACCATAGCTAAAGTCTCCTTGTAATAATTAGGCAGATGGCGACTAGCTTAATAAAAGTTATATTACCTCTAAGAACTACACGATTCTAAAGAAAGCCTTTGTCTTCCAAGACCAGGCACCGGAAGGGACTGACGGTGCAGGAGCGCAGACTGCACTAACCTGGCCGTCAATCTCGGAAGATTAAGGATTTCTGTAGAATCGCGTCATTCTGAGAGATAATATAACTATTTTTAAGCTAGTCGTCACCTGCCTAATTATTGCAGGGTGACTTTACCTGTGGTGGTAGTTCCGCTTTAAGTAGTGTAATTTACCATTTAGTACATTTGCCAATTAGCATTACATCCTATGGTTTTTGGCTACTATTCCCTAATAATAGAGTTGCCTGTTTGGTGCTGTTTCCTCGTCATATTTGATTCATCCCCTTGAATATATCCCTCAGGAGTCTGATATGTTACTGTGAAACTACAGAGGTCAGAGCATCACTAATTACATTTGCTGGAGACATCTCATGTATCCAGGGGTTTAACCCTTTGAGTGCCAGAGGGGTGCACAACGCATTGCAAAGCAATGCGTTGCGTACCCCTCTGGCATGCAAAGGGTTAACTAAGTGCTATTACAGTAGAACATTAAGCAGTGATTGGTTGAAAAGAAAGGCACCCAGTCGCCTCATTCCCTAATGGTGTAATTCCCTGCTGGTTTATTGTAATATCAGATCAAAAAGGTACGGGAGTGTTGCAGTTCTGATGCACACCAACAGCACCATAGGACTAGTAAAAATCCCCCAAATTCCCATTGGTTTAAATGGAGCTTTTTAACCCTTGAATGGTAGCGAGGTCTACAATGCATTGGACATCTTTCTAGCATTCAGAGGGTTAAACATTCCATTTGATTCAATTAAAATTTTTGTTGGTTCCTTAACATGAAGTTGGTTTGCTTCAGAATTGGCCCACTCCACTTTTATACATTTTGGCAAGGTTTTCAGTTCATTAAAATCTTAAAGGGATAGTAATGGCTGTTTTTTAACCAAGTGTAATATTGTCGAAATTACAAAATAAATTAATCGATGCAAATCCGGTCTCTCAGACTTGTATAGTTTTAGAGATATAAGCATCTAAATTTCCCCCTCTCTGCCCTTTCACAGACGTCAGCGCTTTAGCTGACAGCATGAGATCCTGGTCCCTGGATCAGCCGGCGGCTCTTCAGCAGAGCCGAAATAGCACTATCTAAATAAGAAATACTTCATTGGAATGGTCTACAAAGGTGCCTGGTTTGCAAGCACACTTTGTAGACCGTTCCAGTGAAGTATTTCTTTTTAGATAGAGCTATTTCGGCTCTACTGAACAGCCGCCGTTGGGTCGCACAACCCGAATCTCATGCTGTCACCTAGAGCACTGACGTCTGTGAAAGGGGTGAGGGGGGGGAACTTTAGATGCTTATATCTCTCAAACTATACAAGTCTGAGAGACCAGACTTGCATCGATTAATTTATTTTGTAATATTTACAATATCACACTTGGTTAAAAACAGCCATTACTATCCCTTTAAAAATACATTACAGCGGTTTCCAACTCTCCTAATCCTTTACACGTCCTGCTCTTAAAAGGGGAGCCACAGTGTCACTGGGGTTTATTGTGCACCCAGACATTACTAGAGTTGGTACCAATACAGGAAAACTAATGTTGAAACAAAACATTCAATCATTTTGGAAGTGTGCACCTGGGTATCTGTGATTGCTTCCATATTTATGAGTCTGTGCATGTATGGAATTGTGAAGTGCAAAGGAAAATTGATAACCCTAGCCCCTTCCAGATCAGCATCTTCCAGAGCATATATTTTAATCCTTTGTGTGCCAGAGGAGTACGTAATGCATTGCTCCATAATGCGTTGCGTACCTCACTGGCACTCCAAGGGGTAAAAAAGGAGTAACATTTTATTATGTAAAGCCAAAAAATGAAAAGCAAACACGCACAATATAGTGTTGCATTTTTCATGTAGAGTCAAATCTTCCAATGCAGGGATATGCTTCATTAAAGGGTTAATACTATCAACCTTTCTCATAATGGTGGAACTGTTACGATGACATTCTATGGAGAATGGAGGCCACCTCTCACTGGATCACATCTCCCATAAAATGCAGTGGAAAAAACATCTGCTCACCAGGTGGCATTACTGCAATCATATAAAAACCACAACCGTTTAATCTGTAATAATTCTGAAATAAAGCATCTACCAGTAGTGGGAGTTTCACATGGTTTACTCAGCAGGAAAAGCCATTTAATATAGGCTTAATTCACAATAAAAGTTTACTGTTCCTTTGAGGCATGGAAACTTCTACCTCAGAGGTGGGCAACCACTGTTGTTGGACTACAACTGCCATCATCCTCCACCAGCTGTTGGTTGGTGGACGATAATGGAATTTTAAGTCCAATAGCAGTTGGAAGGGCTCAATTTGTCCACCCTGCTTTACATATATCTGTAAATAATCCCACATGAACTGTACTTTAGCAACAGGGAGCTATTACTCTGTATAAAGCATTGGAAGTGACAGATTACCTCATAGGAGCAACTTGGCTTGTGGAATATGAAACCCTGATTCCATGAAAACTTGGCTTCCTCATGGGATGTACATAGGTTATTGTTATTAACTATTACATCTAAAATCAATTATCATAGCTCATTAAAATGGACCTCTCAAGCTGAATTAAGTTTCCATACTTGAATAATTCATTCCAACCTGCCTATGTATAATGTTAGCCAATAGACCAGCAGGTACATAGGAGGGATGTTGTATTAAATTGGCACAATAAAGTGTCTGCAAAATTGTTGTGAAGAGCCATAAAGATATATTTAAATGTGACATTTTCACTAAGTACTAACGCCAATCAGTTGTCTTCTTTGCAAAATGAAGTAGAAATTGATGTGGTTCAGATAAGAATTGCATCACAATGTATTTATAAAGAAATGTGCTAACTGCGACACAATAAAGGCAGTTTTAGTGGTGAAATCCTAATGTCAGGTGCAACCTTAATGGAAATGTATAGTGATAGCATATAAGGTCTACATACAGTTCTAGTGTATAAGTTATGTATGTGATAAAAAACCTCTTATGTGAATCTTCTCAGATAGAAACTTGTTTATCTTTATAAATATATTTTAGTAACAGCTCTTAACCCCTTAACAACCGCCAGATTCGGAGGTGGGCAGCTCTAAAGGACCACAGCACATTTTTTGCAATGCATTCTGGGAAGGCAGAGCAGTGTGCAGCCACGCTGCCATCCCAGAATTCCATGACGTGCCAGGACTGAACCTTAATGTCCGGACCAGCGTGACAGTCCTAGTACATCATGTGTCATTAAAGGGTTAAAAATGCACTAAGACTAGTTCTTATACATCCACCTTGTGTCTTATTTATCAAGCTGAAATTAAGCAATTCTAGAATAACCCAGATGCATTCATTTAAATGGGGCTTTTAACCCTTTCTGTAGCATTATAAGGGTTAAAAGCTCCAGTTGAAACAGATAGTATTTTAAGAGACTTTATTTGACCCCTGAGGTACAGCTGGTGTGCTCCAGAATTGCCTCGCTTCAGTTTGATAAATAATATCCATAGTTTAAGATATATGAATACTTTTATTTTTGTAAAGTGCTGTCTCTCTGTGAGTGAGGTAACCAGGTAGATTACTTAGTACCATATGGGATTACAGCAGCACTGCACAATTACATGCTACTGGGAGAGCAATGAACCATTACAGAATCAGGTGAGCTGGTATCTTTCTTTTTAGAAAATCACCCCTGGCAGAACCATATGCTAATTAAGGTCTGTTCTACGCACAGAGCTTAATGATCAAACATTGCAGCTCTCTGAAAGATCACTTTTCAGAAGTAAAGGTATCAGTATCAGAAAAGGGGTTATGAACTCAGAGCTCTTCTCTGTTAGGGGAGAATAAAGCTCAAGCTACCTGCAGTCAAACCCATCATAATGGAAAACAACAGGGTGATAATAACCAGCACAGGTATTGATAAAATCAAATAAAGTCTAGACAATATTAACTACAACAAAAATACATTAAAACAAAATATTCCATCAGAAAAAAATTGAAGGTAGTTCCTTCTAGATGGCACTTAAAGGAGAAGTAAACTTTTTTATGAAACCCTAAATGTTACAGAGCTTTTTCCTGCTGAATAAAACAAGGTCACTCCCACCACTGTCAGTTGTTTTATTCAAAATTTATAACAGGTCAAATAACCAGGAAGTGAATTTACTGCGTTTACTTCCTGATTGTTCTGACAGGAAGTGACTGGGCAGTTTCCATTACATTCTTCTTCTCCAGTAGAATGTAACAGAATAACTATTTTTTAATTTGACCACTAGAGGGCACTGCTAATGTAAAAAAAAACAAACAGGTTTAAGCAGTAATAACTCTGGAAGTATGTATCTATAAGCAGTGGGAGTACTCTTATTTTACTCAACAGGAAACACCCTACAATATATATTTTTTCATTAAAAAAATGTATTGCTCCTTTAAAGAAAAACTGATTGGGAGGAGCCTAGGGCTGGGGGATAGAGGTGTTGAGTCTTTGAGAACTTTATATTTTTTAAGTGTCTGCCTCCCAGGGGGATGGAAGTTTACCCACGGATCCTGTGTTGCCCAATTTGATGAAAGAGAAACAAAAGTATCAATATCTCCTAAACCAATTGTGTATAGCCAGAGGCTCTCCAGCTGTTCTGGACTACAATTCCCATCATCCTGATGGGAACTGTAGTCCTGAACAACTGGAGGGCCTCAGGTTGCCCACGTCTGTCCTAAACAATACAACTGCTGGTGTTCTGGCTAACATGATCCATAAGCAGTTATGACTAAAGTTCTCAAACCTGGAATCTTAATTCAAGGTGACAGATCCACTTTAAAGTTGCAATCCCTGTAAGTGCCAGAAAAAAATTATCTGTAAACAATAAAATCAATGGCTTACTGAAATGTAATAATATTTAAAACAAGCATTTAGAATCTTTTAATATAAATTCGTAGAGACTCAATAGCAGGAGCAACTAACATATTATATAACCAAAATCCAGCATATCAAAACTGAAGTGCAGACCCACAAACTCTTATGGATAATACAGAGATCATAGACTTCTGAAAGTAGCGAAAGGAAAATAAAACCGTCCTATGTCTGAGCCTCTGATCAACATGTAGATAAGTCAGTATCCCTTATATTTCTGAAATGGTGTCGTTCGATATTCTACCTAATAGTTCTTTAAGGTACCTGATAGTTTCTTCAATAAGGTGTCTTCATTCATCAAAAGGTGTTAACCCCTTAAGGGAGGCTTTCTGCTGCCCTAGGCCCAATCAAGATTATACCCCCCCTCTAAATAACACTTTGCCATCCTTACATTATCTCACACCTTTGCAGTCCACTCCCCTTTCCTTAAAGACACAGAAGCATGATGTCAGTGCAAATAACTAGCATCCAAATGGCTAAGAAAGAGTGAGAAAATCTGATCTATGAAGAAAGACCAATAGGATGTTTTCACTTTGAAAAAGAGGTGCTTATGAGGAGGCTATTAGCCCTGAACCACTAATTTTTAAAATTGTGCGTTTTCTTTAGCTATAGGCACAAAATGGCAAAATAGTCCAGACTGCTGCCCCCTGCCAATCTGCTGCCGTAGGCCTAGGCCTAAATATGTCACTGGCCAAAGGGATGTGCATAAGGGGTTAATGGAATACCACATCTTAATCAACAAGATTCAAGTCCTTTAGATATATTAATGATATTGGTTTGTTTGATCATCTGCAGGATGGCTACTTTGAAAACCATAATCATATAAACAGCGACAAAGGATCAGTAAACAAACAGGGCATTACGTATACAAGCAAAGAGAAGTAATTATGGGGCAGATCTACTGCATCTCAAGGAACAAGTAACATTCCAATTGATATAGGCCCCTGCACTTGATACAACTCTAACATTCAAAGGGTTAGAAATTCCTACTTAAATTAACTGGAATTTGTATTCGTCCCCTATGGTGAAGTTTGTTTGCTCCAATTCACTTTTACACATAAGGCCCAGCTTGTAGGATTTTTGTTGTTGAGTACAGTAAGGATTCTCCTACTTCTGGCAATTGCTTTATTCAAAATGTATTACTGTTAAAGCTGTTACAAAGCCTGTTACTATCACATTCAATGAAAAAATGCAGCGAGTGTGGCTCATCTGTCCAATAAAATGCAATAAAATAACTGTCTGGACACCAGGGGCCACTACCACTAAGTTTGATTAAAGAACAAATAAAACACAGTTTGATCCGTGCTGGAACTAACCATCTCCCATCAGTAGGAATATCCTTATTTAACTCAGTAGGAAATGCCCAACAATATATGCTTTTTTCATAATAACAGTTTACTGCTCCTTTAGCCCTTTGCATTTCAGAGCGGTATCCGACGCAATGCAACACAATGCACTGAATACCTCCCTGGCACTCAAAGGATTTACCACCTGAAAGAAAAAATGGATAAAATGCTCTGGTACTCTTGGCTTTTTAAACCACTTGAATTCTACAGAGGTTGAATGCTAGAGAGGTCTAAAACACGTTGGTTTGACGACCCCTCTAGCATTCAAGGCATATTCCACAATGGACAATGAGTATTCGACCTACAGAACGACATCATCTTGGAGCAAGTCTGTATCTTCGTCTTCCAGCAAGAGATCACCATGCATGATGTTTGTCTCTTCCAGGACATCTTCCAAATCCTGGGTGATGTCATCATCAAAGTCTTGCTCCATGCTCCTAATGAGACTCAAGTGGTCGAAAGGCAGGATGTTGTGCTCATCAGGAACAGAAGTCCTCACTATGGTCCTTGCAATGGTGTTTGCCATCTCCACTGCCACTGCAGCTTTATGGGCCTTCTGCCTTTGCTGTTCCTCCTGTTGCCGGTGAGTTTTCATGTGTGCGTTCCGACTTTTGATCTTGATAAATACCCTAAGGTATAATGAACATGAAGACATTATAATATAAATATTTTTGTCCCTAAAGGTGCATAAAGGACTACAAAGTAACTGCTTCTAGACCATGAAATCTGTCTAATACGGAAAGGAATAATTATAAGTAATTTCTTGTGATTCATCATTCATTCACCAGTGAACAAGTACCAGGCAAATCTTTCATTTCCACCTGCCAGTTTCTATCTGATGGGTCCCACACTAATGTATGGAGTGGTTATAATCATATACTGTGTACCGCCATTATGTCAGTAATTATACCATGTTTTTTTCATATCTCCTCACCTAGCATACTTGATGAAGGAAAATACAGGTGATCAATGATAGATAACTCTGGGTATCTAACAGTGATTACTGGTGAAGAGCAGCATATCAGATATGCATACCTCCCAGTCCCTCTTTGACACCCAAATCCCTCTGTCCCTCTTTCCCACCCAGTGTCTCTCTTTTTAATAAATCAGACAGTGTGGTGTGTGTATATAAGTGTATCACATTGCTCCACAGCAATACAACAAAAACATATTAATGTTTGGTTAAACTTCAGGATGTGTTTATACATTAGTCTGTGCAAATAAAATAATGTGATCTTGTTCTAATGTATCCATTTATAATGAGGGTGCCAACAGGTCATGAAATAACCTAAAAATCCTCAGCAATGTCCCATCCACCAGTCATGCTCTCGGCAACACCTCCTAAAACAAAATTGTCCCTCATTGTCCATTTCAAAATGTTGGGATGTATGGATATGCCTCTCTATTTGCCATCTGATGAATTCCAGTCAGTATGGCTCCTCCCATTAGTAATTTACAAAGTTTACAGCCAGTGGCTTTCCAGCTTATGTTGCACTAAAGCTACCATCAACTTCAGATGGCTGCCAGAAAATAATGGAAGTTTTAGGCTAACATGCTTTTATATCCATAACCTTCAAGTCCTAATTCACAATCTGTTTGCATTAAATATGGAAATAAGAAGACATAAGGCATTATCTTACTTGCCGCACACTTTGCACGGGAAGACTGTGGCAGAGTCAATCTCACCACTAGTGGTGCTGTGGGCCGGGGAGCTCTTGATGGAACAGTATCCGCTCTGAGCGCTTGACTTCTGTCTAGCAGTAGCATTGACTGGGAAGACCTTGGCTGGCAAACTTGTTCCTCCGTGAATCCGTGCGTGGCCATTCAGAGCCTGTCTGGAGCAAAATATCTGCAAAGCAAATAAAAGCCATATTTGTACAAAGTAGATTTCTGTTTACAGGCCCGGACTGGCCATCGGGCAGTGGGTGGGCTGGTCCGGGCGTTTAAAAAAAAAAGTAACGAACGCCTGCCTCCCCCGCCCCCCATGGGCTGCTCAAAAAGTAAAAATGGGCTGCTCAGCCTTAAATGCCCGGGCCTTTTTTTTTCTCCCAGTCTGGGGCTGTCTGTTTATCTGGTGCATACACCACACAGCTCATTGTATCCTTTCCTTTTTAAATGCAACAATGGTTATTCAATGCAATTGTGGCAGGTGGAGTAATCCTGAAACCCCATAGGGAACAAATACAATTTGTCAAAATTCCCAATGACATAAATGGGGCTGATAACCCTTGAATGCTAGAGAGATCTCCAACATATTGCGAAGCAAGGCAGTAGAGACCTGTCTTGCATTGAAGGGGTTAAAAGCTCCATTTAAATCTATGGGGATTTTATTTCTCCCCTATGGTGCAATTGGTTTTCTCCAGAATAGCGCCATCTCTTCTTGTAAATCAGTCTCAGTCTGCCTGGCAGTGTCAGTCCCTGAGGTTATGAAAGGCAAACGTTAGAGTTTGTGTATGTACATAAATACACCCAGTGGTGTTCAGTCTCACCATGAAGTGCATGACCTTTAATCTCTTGGATGGTAACGATATCGCCATTGCATTGCCATACAATGAGTTAAAGACATAGCTAGCATCCAAGCAGTTAATAAACCAAGATATTAGTATGGAGGATAATACTGGGGAGTAAAATGGAAGAATGGCTATTTTTAAAACATATACATTTATGTCATCTGTACATAGACTCAGGCATTTAGAACAGTGGTTCTCAGCTAGGGAACTAATTTAATCTGACCCTGTTTTCTTACGAAGACTTGGATCAAAATAATAGTGCTGAGTTTAAAGTAAAGTATATCTTTGTACTGTGAGACCTAGGAATAACTATGTATTTTTACCTTTTCAGTATGCCCTTGACAAATGAACTATGACATGTTATTAACGTGCCCTAAGAACTCCAGACTACATGTTAGGGGTGCCTGGGGCAAAAAGAGGTTGAGAACCACTGAGTGACAGTAACTCAGCGGTTCTCGACCTTTCTTGTGCCGCGACCCTTTGGTAAAATTTCCCAAGTCGTGGCGACCCCTAACAGTAAAATTATTTCCGTTGCTCCTTCATCGCTGTAACTTTGCTACTGTTATGAATCGAAATATAAATATCTGATGGTTTTAGGTGACCCCTGGCAAATCGTCATTCGACCCCCAAAGGGGTCCTGACCCACAGGTTGAGAACCACTGCAGTAACTGAACATGGGATTATGGTAAGTGCTGAGCCCTTGTTTCATACATCCCCCTTTATGATTTTATCCTTATATACTCACAGCTCCACAGTTTCCCATTTCACAGACAAACGATCCAACAGGGGGCCCAAGGTTTGTCACTACAGAAGGTTCCTGGACTGTCCTGTGCAAAATGTCTGGTGGTTTCTGCACCTGTTCACCTTCATCTCTATATTTACTTCCTTCCAGATCTTCTTCTTCCCCCTCTATGTCATCGACGCTTGTCTATGAAAAGAAGAACAGCAGGACAGTGAGTAACACAAACATCTTACAGGGTTATAGAGCACTGGGACTTATGTTAAAATGCAAGCATAGCAATTCAATCAAGTACACATTGGAAACATAAAATCACCGCTGGTTTAAAGGGATAGTATTGTTTCATAATAAAAGCAGCTCTAATTAATCATCATAGTATTTGGACTTTGGAGAGTGTTATTTCAATTATGTCAGAGTTGTAGTTCAAGAGTAATTCAATGACAAAGTATCCCCTTCCCGCTCCTTTTACTGATGTAACACTGCTCAGCCAGAGCAGAAGGGAGGTGCCCAGGTAGACTGCAGAGAGGGACAATCTTCAATTAAGATAAAGGAAAAACCTGAAAAGCTTGTCAAGGGGCAGGAGGGGAAACTTTGCTTATGAATATCTCTCAAACCATAAAGGTTTGAGAGATAAGATTTATATAGTTCTTCATGTATTTTTTAATGCCTACAAAATAAAATAAAGATAAAACAACGTATTACTATCCCTTTAAAGGGGGACTTTAACTCATCGAATGCTAAAGAGGTCTCCAATGCATTGCTTCTCATGTAAACCAGTAGCAAGCAATGCCAATGCTACACAAACTTTCCCTTCTTATACATCTCAGTTAACGTGCACTGCTTAATTATGCATCCACAATGCTAATTCTTCCCATACAGAAATGTGTCTCAGAACTTTTAGTAAGAATTTTATCCTAAAATATAATATTTAAACTTATACTGAATGAAACATCATTTAAGAAGTCTCTTCTGTCCTTTCAAAACATCACTAACTGACAAATGTGAGACAGCGGTCATTAGGATCAAAGCTCTTCCGATTAAAAAATGTTTTCTGGGTACCAAGAGAACTTGTTACATACAGTTCTATAGTGTGAGCTGTAATATCTTTTTAGTGAATCACCTCCCAGTAAAGGGAATATTTCTTTAATTCCACAGAAAAGCCCTATATATCAGGTACACTTTATTTATTGATGATTCCGCCAATTCTGTGACCTTATCGAGAATCACATACCTTAAAATTCCCAGAAAATTATAGAAAGGCGTCAATATGATGTCACAATTGCAATATAAGGTAATGAGAACAATGAATATTCATAGACCAAAGTAATGACATGGCAATGCACTGGAACACCATCTAATGAGAAGCACGTTAATATGTAACACGCACATGTAGAGTAAAAGAAAGAAACAGTATATACAATATTCATATAACCTGTCTACTATGTACAATGTTGTAAATGATTTTTGCAAAATGCTGATCTTTATACTGTAACACAGTATAAATTTCATAATATAACTGCTCCTTTAAATCAGAAATAACCCCTACTAATAATAACCCCTACTTATCTGACTATGGTCAGAAAATTCTAATGGCCCCTATGAATGTTGACTTTGTACCTTTGTTCAAGAGCTACTACCTTTCATCAGTCCTGGATGTCACTTCCATGGAGGCGGACATGACAGTTGTTTTGTTTTTTATAAACTGAAGCAGACTGAGTGCATGAGCCTACTTTAACCAGGACATCATGCCTGTCTGGACGTTAAGGACCGGTGACAATCCTGATTCATAAGGGAATTCTGGGATTGCTGTGCAGCTATACGCCTCAATATGATCCCAGAATGCAGTGCAGAAAAAAAAGTGCCATGGTCCTCTACAGCGTCCCACCCCCAGACCGAGCGGTCCTTAAGGGGTCAAGACGCAGAGTGGTATGCAATGGATTGAGAAGCACACACCCATCTATTCCTTAAGGAGTTAATATTACGAGATGAAGTGGGATGAATTTGCATCCTGTGGTCCTTCTATCAGCTGTCATGTCTGCTTCCATGACATCCCGGATTGATTAGACATGATATATTATGACTGAAAAAACAAGAAAATAATGCAGAGGGGCCATTAGGATTTTCTGGACATAGTAATGTAAGTTGGGTGTTATTATTGGACTTGGCATGGGAACGATTCTGTTAACCATCTGAATGCCAGAGGGGCATGCAACACGTTGCTTTGCAACGGACTAATGGGAAAGAGCAGTTGAAATCGTTGTCGTCCATACGTCTCACACCACCGGTCTATGTTCTTGTGTTTGTTTTCTGAGCGAGCTGAGATTTGTAGCTCTTTGTTCTAGTTGTACAGTAATTTTACCTTCCGCCTCCCATGATGTTGCAGTCTTATAATTTATTTTTGACTAAAAGTGGGATTTTTTTTTTTACCTACACTGAAAGTACATTTCAGAATTTCACATATTTTTTCTCTGTGGTTTATAAGAAGAGGGAGTGAAATTGTAAAGAAATACAGTATATTACTATAAGTTGTTTCATTACAGTCATTCTCATAAGTGAAATCAAATTATCAAAGGGCAGGAAAAATGTAACAGGAAATAAGCAGAACAGCAGCACTCACGTGTTGTCATTGAGTCACAGGTTACAACGCCATGGGCCATTTGCACAGATCCAAAATGGAGCAATTCTGCGGCAAACCAATTGCAGTATAGGGACAAATAAAAATCTCCTGAATTATTTATGGACTTAATTGGATCTTTAAAAGTGTAATTTCAAAATCACCTATATTTAGGTTGATCATTTTTATTTAAAAACAACAGTTTATGAGATATATAGCTTTATTTATTTGTCAGTTACAGCAAATCTAGAAAATGTACCAGCCATATCCTAACATCACACACTACTCTCCCTTCCACCTCTCACTCCCTGCCAGCCAGATCCTAACATTGCACACTACTCTCCCTTCCACCCCTCACTCCCTGCCAGCCATATCCAAACACTGCACACTACTCTCCCTTCCACCTCTCACTCCCTGCCTGCCAGATCCTAACATTGCACACTACTCTCTCTTCCACCTCTCACTCCCTGACAGCCATATCCAAACACTGCACACTACTCTCCCTTCCACCTCTCACTCCCTGCCAGCCAGATCCTAACATTGCACACTACTTTCCCTTCCACCTCTCACTCCCTGACAGCCAGATCCTAACACTGCACACTACTCTCCCTTCCACATCTCACTCCCTGACAGCCATATCCTAACATTGCACACTACTCTACCTTCCACCTCTCACTCCCTGACAGCCATATCCAAACACTGCACACTACTCTCCCTTCCACCTCTCACTCCCTGACAGCCATATCCTAACATTGCACACTACTCTACCTTCCACCTCTCACTCCCTGCCTGCCAGATCCTAACACTGCACACTTCTCCCTTCCACCACTCACTCCCTGCCTGCCAGATCCTAACATCACACACTGCTCTCCCTTCAACCTCTCACTCCCTGCCTGCCAGATCCTAACATCACACACTGCTCTCCCTTCCACCTTCCATTTTCTGCCAGCCAGATACTAACATCACACACTGCTCTCCCTTCCACCTTTCACTCCCTGCCTGCCAGATCCTAACATCACACACTGCTCTCCCTTCCACCTCCCACTCCCTTCCTGCCAGATCCTAACATCACACACTGCTCTCCTTTCCACCTCCCACTCCCAGCCAGACAGATACCAACATTCTACACTTCTCTCCTTTACAACTGCCACTTCCTGCCAGCCAGATACCAACATTTCACACTGCTTTCCCTCCCACTCCCTGCAAGTCAGATACTAACATTACACGCTTCTCTTCTTCCTGCCTGCCATTCCCTGCCAGGCAGATCCTAACATTGCACACTGCTCTCCCTTCCATCTGCCACTCCCTGCCAGCCAAAAACATTCCACCTTATATCCTTCCCACCTGCCACACTCTGCCAGTCAGATATTAACATTATACACTTCTTTCCTTTACAACTGCCACTCCCTGCCAGCCAGATACCAACATTCCACACTGCTCTCCCTCCTACTCCCTACAAGTCAGATACAAACATTCCACACTTCTCTGCTTGCCACCTGTCGCTCCCTGCCAACCAGATCCTAACATTCTACACTTCTCTACTTACCACCTGCCACTCCCTGCCAACCAGATCCTAACATTCTACACTTCTCTACTTCCCACCTGTCACTACCTGACAGCCACATCCTAACATTCTACACTTCTCTACTTCCCACCCGCCACTCCCTGCCAACCAGATACTAACATTCTACACTTCTCTACTTCCCACCCGCCACTCCCTGACAGCCAGATCCTAACATTCTATACTACTATCCTTTACAACTGCCATTTCTGCCAGCCAGATTCCAACATTCTACACTGCTCTCCCACCTGCCACTCTTTGCCAGCCAGATTCTCACAATTGGCATTTCACTCCTGCCCACCTGCCACTCTCTGCCAGTCAGATACCAGCATCCTGCACTGTCCCCCCTCCCACCTGTCATTCTCTTCCAGCTTTCCCTCCATCTACAATTCCGTGCTAGCCAGATACTAACATTCGATACTGTTCTCCCTCCCACCTGCCACTCCCTGCCAGCCAGATACTAACATTCAACATTTTACTCCTTCCAACCTGCCACTTGCTCGATTATATACACTGACAAATAAGTAACGCTAAATATTTCAAAAACAAATGTCTGAAATAAAAAAAAGATTAACATAAATACAGCTCATTCAAAATCATCTATTCATTAAAAGGGAAAGGTCCACTCTAACCGCCTAGCATTCAATGGGATAAAGACCCCATTTAATTAAATGGGTATTTTATTTGCTTCCTGTGGCGCTAGGTTCCCACCTTTTGGTTACATGACAACAGAACACCATTAGCATTGTGAGCAGTGCCACTCTATTTATGCATATTTGTATGCAGTTATGTAGCTTTGCTAAATTACTTAATAAACATTTGAATATGTAACCACAGTTACCTGACAGAATGAGTCATAGTGATGAATCTCACACAAAATGACATATAAATCTGTACATAAACATGTGTGGAATAGAATGTGACCATTTGGATAAATGCACTGGTAATGAGAGTCCAAAGGACTGTCCAATGTCTCACTAGATAAGGTAGTGGATGTTTACTAGAGTATGTACCATCAAAGGACACCCAGAATCAGTCACAATGTAAAGTAGATGTCTGGACATCAGTGATTTACTAGATATCCGGACATCTACTTTACGTTGAGACTAGTAAGCTGTCAGTGGTGTGCCTGTGTTGGCCTCATTTTCATTTTTTCGCCTGTCACTCAACCCTCCACATACTTATACGCCTCTCTTTCACTTCTACTGGTGCGCTATGTGGCATTTCCGTGCCTAATCTGTGTTCCCGTGCTTCATGTCAAAGTGCCTTGATCTTGCTGTTTGGATTGCTTTGATCTGGCTTGTTCAACTACACAGCTTCTCTCTTGTGTTTGACCCAGCTTGTATGACTACCCAGCTGTCTCTAGTGTTCGACCCAGCCTGTACGACCAACCCTGCTGTCTCTATGTGTTTAACCCGGCTTGTATGACTACCCAGCAGCCTCTCTGTGTTCAACCGTGGCTGTACGACTACCCAGCTGTCTCTTGTGTTTGATTTGGCCTGTACATCTACCCAGCTGTCTCTTGTGTTTGATTTGGCCTGTACAATTACCCAGCTGTCTCTTGTGTTCGACCTGGCCTGTACAACTAATCCTGCTGTCTCTCTGTGTTTGAACCAGCCTGTACATCCAGATCCTGGTAGGTGCCTCTTACTAGGACCTGTTACTAGTGGTATCCTCTTGGTCCTAGTTGGGCACTTGAAGTATAGTTGTTGCTTGGAGAGTTGTCTACCTCTGGTGGCCCCACTTGATAACGTCGATCCCCAGCCTTGCACCCTAGCCAGCACTCTCCTCTACAGGAGGGCATACGCTACTACTGCTTGGTCATCCTGAAACATTCACTGGCTTCACTGGTGGGTGTTATCCATCTTTGTGACTGGCACCTTTATGCGGCCGAGTCCGCAGCACGGTCAAGCAGTAGTAGACCACTGTCACCAGCTCCGCTCTCATCTCTCCTTCTAGCATTCACTCTCCTGTAGGACCCTGCTATGTTGTGACATAAGCTTCCAATACCTTATCTAGTGACACAATGAACTTTCATTACCAGTCCATTTATCCAGATGGTCATATTTTATTCCACACACATTTGTGAATAAATATACATCATATTGTCTGTGATACATCACTGTGACTCAATGTGTCAGGTTTTTTTTCAACAGAAACATAGAATTTGATAGCAGATAAGAACCATTTGGCCAGTCTAGTCTGACCATATTTCCTACTGTATAAACCTCAAACCTTATTTAGTCCTTGGTTTTTTCTTATGTTCAGGACAGCCTTATGCCTATCATATGCATGCTTACTTTCCCTCATTGTATTAACTTCTACCACTTCTGCTGGTAGGCTATTCCACTTATCTACTACCCTCTCAGTGAAGTAAAACATTCTTACATTACGTCTAAACCTGTGTCCCTCTAGTTTCTGACGATGGCCTCTTGTCCTAACATTTTTACTCCTTTGAAATGTACTTCTCTCCCGAACTTTGTTAAATCCTTTCATGTATTTGTATGTTTCTGTCATATCCCCTTTCTCTCTTCTCTCAGAATCTTTACACTAGTGCACCTTCTGGAATGTCTACTCTGTGTGTCTGTAAAGGGAGAATTTTTTTTTCTTTTTACACAGAGCACCTTCCAAAATAAAATGATTTCTGTAGAAACACAGATGAGAAGCTTGAGATTGTGCACTGTGTATAACTTCCTCTGTGCTTCATTGCCTTGTGGCAGGCCAGAGAAAGTGGTTTTGGAGGCCAGATGCAACCTGTGGGCAGTATGTTTGACATCCCTGTTCTAGGTCAAAAGAACTAAACCATTTAAATCCATGGAAATTTTCATTTCCCCCAGAGTGTAGTTGGTTTTCCCTAAACGTGCACCTCTTTAACGACCAGCGGTCCTGGGGTGTGTGGTCCTTTAAGGACCAGATAGGGAATTTCAGCCTGCCGCCCCACGTGACTGATCACGTGGGCGGCACGCCAAATGAGGGACTGAAAGAGATCGCTCCGGTCTTGGAGCGATCAAATTCAGTCCCCAGTATTACTCACCACGCTCCTGCAGGAGCGAGGTGAGTAAAAGTATGTGACGTACCAGGACTGTCACTGGTCCTTAAGTGCCGGACCAGCATGACGGTCCGGATACGTCACCGGACGCGAAGGGGTTAAAGAATAAGTCCCACAGTACTGAATTATGTTATTCTCTATAGCTAAGGAGACCAGATATCACTTTAAATGCAGAACACATAAAAATTGCATTCTTCTAGACTGCACAGGAATCAGTGTAATCCTACATTGTATGTTTTTCAGAAACGACCTGCATTTAAAGATTTAAATGGATATCTGATCACCTTATACCCCAGCACTAGACATTACCCTGCTAGTATTTATGCATTTTCACTTCCTGTAGGGAGCAGACTGTGACATCACTTCCTTAACAGTAAAAATCTGTGACATGCCCTGTGATGCATCAAAGGTAAATGCAATGCTGCACCAAAAACTCAGATTACTTGGAAGGTTGTGATTGGCTGTAAACAATAGGGTGCTGGAGAGGTCTCCAACACAAAGTTTTGCAATGCGATGGGACCTCTTTATCATAACCCTGTCAGTGGTACAACAAGTAGTACATTTGAAATATGTAAAAATTTATTTCTTCAAGATGGTGGGATAAAATATACTAGAGATGATATATTAAAGGGATAGTAATACTTTGTTTTATCTTTATTTAATTTTGTAGGCATTAAAAAAACATGAAGAATGATATAAGTCTCATGTCTCTAACCTTTATGGTTTGAGAGGTATTCACAAGCAAAGTTTTCCCTCACTCCAAAACAGTCAAGTCTATCATCTAGCTGTCAGATTTGGAATCCGGTCCATGGACCAGCCGTGGCTCTACAGCAGAGCCGAGATCGCGAGATATAAGAAGACCTACTTCATTCGAATAGTCTACAAAGTGTGTCTGGTTTGCAAGCACACTTTTTAGACCCTTCTAAAGACTCTGCTAAAGAGCCAGCGGTTGATCTGCAGACCGGATTCCAAATCTGACAGCTAGATGGCAGACTTGACAGTTTTGGTCAGTGAGGGGACACTTTGCTTGTGAGTATTTCTCAAACCATAAAGGTTTGAGAGATAAGACTTATATAGTTCTTCATGTTGTTTTAATACCTACAAAATAAAATAAAGATAAAACAAAGTATTACTATCCCTTTAATACATCATCTCTAGTATATTTTATCCCACCATCTTGAAGAAATACATTTTTACTATTTTGAACTGGAGTATTTCTGGGGCAAACCAATGGCAGCAAATGGATCAAGTAAAAAGACTTTGCATTTAAGGGATAACAGATCCATTCAAATCAATAAGAATTTTTATTTCTCCCCATAATGTAATTGGTTTGCTCCACTTGTTACTATAAAGACATGTGCCAATCTTTTTTTGCTTTGCGGAGTCACCTTTTATATCATCACAGACATTACTGGGTTTTGGTCAGTTCCGCTAATCTAATGGTCACTTACTGTGTCATCTTCATTACACTCGGCGAGCCGAGTCCTGTGTCTGTGGCCCAGGTGTAGGATCTTTTTCCAAGTGTAGTAATATTCCACACACTGAGACACCGTCTTTGACTTGATCTGAAATGCAATGAAAAAATATATTGCGGAATGCAAGAAAGTTCCTATAATGGAGAACTCCACAACAAGTAAAAATATACAATGATTCCTGTCACAGAAACCACTGGGCCCCTGGCTCCTGGAGGGGCCTGAGGGCCAGCCTCCTGCCCACAGACTATGGACCTAGCCCTGGAACAGGGTATGGCCTCTCCCTGAGACTAATCTCTGCCCTGTTTTCCCCTTGCCATGGAGGATGTCTGGGCCTGTAACTGTTATCCCAATAACCCCAGAGACTGTGGACATTTCTGGGCCCAGAGAGACTAACAACCATGGACTGCTGGAAATGGGTAGTAAGGGTTAATTATTTGAGTTTAGCCAAAGTTACTTCCAATGTGTATTGTAGCCACTCAAGCCAGTGTATTGTGAACTGTAGTAAGACCCCCTGCCGTGTGTTAATTAATTCAAGCCCTGAAGTCTTTGTGTCCATTGTCTGAGTTCAGCAACCCTTTTGTGTTTGAAATGTAATTATGCCTGAGTCACTGTATCTGCTAGACTATTTGCTGCTGGTTCCTTTTCTTATTTTTGGATTGTATTATCCCTGCCCCTCACCCTATTGTATCTGGTTGGTCCATGTATTTCAATGTAGGTTTTGTGTATAAATGTGTGTGGTTTGTTCCAATAACGGCAGTTGTTATTCTAACCCCAAGACACTGGTGTTGTCTGATGCTTGGGGCAAAGCTTGCTGGTTACCCTGACACTAGTTTTGTCTGGTGATTGGGGTATATTGTGGTATGCTGTTGGATGTCCCTCTGGCTCGTAGAGGAAGAAGGGACCATTGACAGGGACACCAAGGCTGGGTGTCCGCTGGTACCGTCACAATTCCTTTAGACTATACGGCATGAGTCTCAGACTACATTCCCCAAGGGTTAACACAGTGCAGGTTTTTGTGATATCTCAGCTTTTACACATCTAGTTCTAAATCTCTGGGGAACTGATTGACAAAAAAGCAGGCACGTCCCAAAAACTTACACTGTGTCTGTCACCTAGGATTGCAGTTTGAGACCATGTACTATAGGAGCAATATAAAATCCACCAAAGCAGATCATTTTATGCTCCGGAACGTCTGTAGAACAGTGGTTCTGAAAGTCTGGTCCGTGGAACCCCAGTGTTCACTGAAGAAGGGGTTCCACCGAAAACACATAAGCAATGGCGGACAGGCAAACAAGACTACAGCTGCCGAAAATGAGTCTGATGCACTAAGAAAGTGAAGCAATTCTGACTCAAACCAACTGCACCATAATAAGCACAGAACTTCCCATGGAACCAAATGTTTTTTACACCCCTGAACACTGGAAAGATCCCCAACATATTGCTTTGCAATGCAGTGGTGACCTCTGTAGCAGTCAAGCACCATTTAAATAATTTGTAAGTTTATGAACTGTTCTGTGTACTCTATGGTGCAGTTGGTTTGCTCAAGAATTGCACCACTTATTCTTAGTACATAAATTAGTACATCAGCCTCCATGCGTGTGTGGTTCTGTGACTACAAGTGGACAGTAATTGTTACTTTAAATTGATAGTTTAGGACTCCCGGAAGGCTCGAGTGTGAGCTGAAAGGGAGCATGTCAGTGGGAGGGTTTTAAAGGGGAACTATCACCTCTGTACAAGCTTGCCTCTGTGTAATATTCCTATAGTGATAACATGTAATCTGTGTTTTTTATATATAATGCAGGCTATGGCAATATTTACCATTTTAAAAATGAGCTGGGGCCTTACTTCAGGACAGACTGCATGTACAGCTCTGTCCCTCAGCCTGTCAATCTTCGTCTGTTCCCTCCCCGAGTACTGAAGGATGACGGAGGATTTCTCCATGTAAGCTGAACCATTCTCATTGGCAAGAGAGCACTCCAGCTCACATGGCGAAATCCTCAGTCATCGGAGGAGGTTGGAACCATGCACTACTTGTGGAGGGAACAGATTAAGATTGACAGACTGGGGTACAGAGCTGTACCCGCAGTCTATCCTGAACCCCGGCTCCTTTTTAAAATGGTAAATTTTACCATAACCTGCATTATATTAAAAAACACACCGATTACATGTTATCGCTCTAGGAACATTACACAGAGGCAAACTTGTATAGAGCTGATAGTTACCCTTAAAGGGATTACGTTAGGGGTGACGGCAGTATTCGATTCCTACCATGGCTAGGCACCAGCGAATGTTGTTTAATTGACAACAGAAAGTGAATGCAATGTATTATACACTGTGGCCGGCCAACTACAAGGAAACCGTCTCACAACAACCAGAGAGCCACAGGTCACCCACCTATGCAACAGAGTTTCTGAGTAAAACACTTGCTAAAAATAGACAAAAAAAACAAGTTTTTACCATCTTTTGTACATAAAAGAAGTCTTTGTTACAGGTGTTTAATGCCTTGTTAAAATTCTTCTTTTCTGTAGATGTCCACTTGTCTGATCCTGAAATATAAAATCCTGTTAATTAATGGCTGCTCTTATGTTACACAATCACAGTCAAAACACACAGGTGAACATGGAGCTATCCACTATACATCTACATTTATCAGTCAAACCTTTGAATATTAACCCTTTGAGTGCCAGAGGAGTACGCGTACCCCTCTGGCACTCAAAAGGTTAACCGCCTGAGGACCAGAGGGGTACGCAATGCATCACAAAGCGATGTATTGTGCACCCCTCTGGTCTACAAGAGGTTAAAGTGATATTAATGTTTCACAAAAAAAGCATCTCCAATTAATCTTCATGGAGAGTGTTATTTCAATACTGTCAGAGTTGTAGTTCAAGAGTAACTGAATAGTAAAGTATCCCCCTCCCGCACCTTTTACCTAGCGTAACACTGCTCACCTCAGATGTGGAATCTGGTATTGAGACCAGACAGCTCACAACAAGGGACAATCTTCTTATTGTGAGCATAAGGAAAACACTGCCCCCCTGACAGGTTTTTTTCAGGTTTTTCCCTTATGATCACCGACGATTGTCCCTCTCTGCAATCCATACGGACAGCCTTGTTGCTCTGAGGTGAGCGGTGTTACATCAGCAAAAAGGACGGGAGGGGGGATACTTTATCATTCAATTACTCTTGAACTACAACTCTGACAGTATTGAAATAACACTGTCCATGGCCCAAATACTATGAAGATTAATCGAAGATGCTTTTTTGTTTTTAAACAACCTTTAAAAGGGTGTGTAGCATTAAGGTTTGATGACGGTGAGATAAATGTTCTCGTATACACTGTAACTCATATATATAATCTACATGCTGAAATGCTGATGCGGATTGGTAGGTATTAGAGAAACAACACAAAAAATTATAGGTTTTTGAAACATAAATATACAATCAATAGATGATGTTTTGATCTACCTGTCCTGTCTCCCATGGCATTTCAGGAAGGCACAATGCAGGGTAGGTAAGCTGAGATTCTGAATTATTCAGGGGGTTCCTATTAATCTGCTGAATATTGTATCTGCCTCTTTGTAGTGTTTATCAGAGTATTAGGACTTTAAAAATATGCTAAGCTTTGATTCTAAATATTTTTTCAATGTAATACCCTTTTTTAATGTTTGAAAAGCTTTATTGAAAACTTTCAATCTTACAATTACAATGAAGAATAACAGAGGTATGCAGTGGTATACAGTAAATGTGTACAGCTGTGTATAAGAAAAAAAAAGAAAAAACAAACAAAAACAGGTGGATTATTTAATAATGTAATAACCTTTTAACCCTTTGAGTGCCAGCGGGGTATGCAACAAATTGATACCCCTCTAGCACTCAAAGGTATAATATTTAATATATGACATAAATAAGTAATAAAAACAAAATTACAAAAAAGGCTGGAAGATAACTAGACATGACGATTGAAAATAAAGGTTCTAAGTCTCTGTGCCAGAGGGGGTGACCAATGTATTGCATTCTGCAAATACATCATATGAACAGTGCCGCAGATACCATGCCGCAGAATGCGGAAGTGCGCGGCTTGGACATCAAATATCTTAGCAAGGATGTAAAAATAAAAAAAAAAAGAAGTACCTTTCCCAGCACTGTTTAACTGTTTAATGAGTTGGTAAAAAAATGTTCTGAGGTGGAAGTTCCCCTTTAATAACTTTTGAACTACAAAGAAGTAAGTGCTTAGACATAGCACAATATGTTCCTTTTAATATACAGTAGACTTAGGCAACTAATTTTACATAGACATTACTGTAACTTTAAATTTTGCTGTAAACTGGAACTGAACATAGACATTTTACTACCCTGAGAATGTTTACATGGCCTTGAGAATCATGGGAAGGAAGGCTTTATTTCTATGATTATGATTCTTAAGGGTCATGCAAGCATTTTCAAGATTGTAAAATGCCCAGTTTCAGTTCCAGATTACAGCAGAGTTGAAATCCAATAAATAAACAACTATAGCTGACTGATGTATGGGTGACACCTGCCTAGGTAAGTCCTGTTAAAAATATTAAGAGCCACTTAATATATATGGGCACTGTTCCCCTTTAAAATATGAATCGAACCCTTTAGCTGCCTTTAATGCCATCTACATTTCTGCATTTGGCTTATTTAACTCTTTGAGTGCCAGAGGGGTACACAACGCATTGCACTGGCACTCAGAGGGTTAATAATGGTACAGTATAAAAATAAATAAATAAAGTGTAAAAAATAGGGGCAGCTGCAGAACCTCATGTTCAGCACACCTGACACCATTGTCCTCCTTCGGTTTAACACACTGTCATAAAGGCTGATTTAGTAAGTGGGATTGGAGCAATTCTGGAGAAAACCATCATCATACGGGTCAAAATATACTTTCGTATAATTACAATTGATTTTGATGGAGCTTTTAACCCCTTGAATGCTTTGCAATGCATTGGAGAGAAGATCTTTCTAGCATTCAAGGAGTTAAAGTCTCCATTTAAATCAATGGAAAGTTTCCTTTTTCCCCTACGATACAGTGGTCCCAGAATTGCTCCAGTTCTCATAAATCTGCTAGCCTGTTCCTGTTTACCTGGTCTGGACTTCCTGATTAATGTGACTGATAGAAGTCTCAGGATGTACGTTACTTGTTCGCCTTCATAGACTACAGTATGTAAACCAGACATTGCTGTAGTCATTGACCACAGTGCTGTTCTGCTATATCATATTTTCCATAGTGATACTTTTTTGCATACCACAATGTTTCATAACAGTGAAAAGCCAATTCCGTGACCACAAGCACATCGTCAGAAATCAAAGTGTGGAAGTCAGGCTTCTATCACAGCTGATAACCTCTCCACACAATTGGCCATATTTACTAATAGTAGCGGTAGTGGGGTTTTTACATACAAAATAAATTAGCAAATATTTCATCATTTTTATCAGTTCACAGTTGAGACATGAATAGATCTGCAATATAGCTCCATTCAAGCCATCTGGTTTTATTCCAATTTGCCTGTGTTCCTCCTGCTATTTCATCACAGAGGTGAGTGGCAGATGCATAGCTGATGGGCCGCCTATGTCAGCATCAGCCATATGTCAATGGCTGATGCCCATGTGGGTTGCCCATTCATTGGATATTGAGGTCCAGATCTCCAGTGTGTACAATCTACATTGCAGCCCATAGGCAGCAGGGTAAAGGAGCTCTGCTCACCAAACTGCTCTCAATGAATGAATGCAGTTGAGCTTCAGCATGCTGTTTCACACTTAGAAAAATCCTCCAAGGGAACAGCTTAATAGGTTCTCTATTTCCTTGCGACTGCTGATATTGCAAACATGAACGAGGCAATAAACAAAACTGCATATTACAAATTAACAGCTTAACGACGTATGTCATGCCAGGACCGTCACACCAGTGAGGATGCTAAGGACTGGTGATGGTCCCATCATAGAATTCTGGGATAGCAGAGTGGCTGCATGCAGATCTGCAATCCCAGAATTCAATGTATTAAAAAAAATGCCATATTCCTCTAAGACCGCTCCCCCCCGGATCACGCAGTCATGAAGATGTTAAAATTGCTTTATTTGCATCCAAAAAACTTCTTAAAATACAAATGGTGGAAACACTTTTGGCCTGTTTTTGATATTTATAAAATTAAAAAAAAAAAAAAAAGATTTGAATTTACAAAGGCTGTTAAATAAAGTTAACATTATAGCTTAGTCTGATCTTAGTAGAGCTTAGTAAAGTGATTTGCTACTTTTTGCTCTCATTTATTAAACAGAGGTGTGATGGTAAATCTCATCAAACACCGAAATTATTTACTTTTTTCATTTTTTTTTTTTTTTTTAATAAAGTGGTTAGTAAATGTGACCCAATAAGTTTCTGTATCCTTTGCAAGATGTCCTAAGATATTATTAAACTTACTTAAATATCTTATTTAAATATTACTTTCTAAAAATAAGCATATGTACTAACCTTTATTAATATGTATGTGTTTGCGCAGTTCAAGTGCACCAATACATTTCTGAGATGAAAACCACCACTTAAGTTTATAGTAAGGATAGTTGATGGCTGGACAGCCAGCTGTTGGGGACTGCAACTTCCACAAATATCTAGCAATCCTTATTTAAAAGCTCCTATTTAAACGTTTGAGTGCCAGTGAGGTATCCAATACATTGTAATGTGTTGGATAACTCTCTGACACTCATAGGGTTAAATCAATAGCAATCTGCAGAATTTTCATTTCAACCCTATGGTGCAGTTTTTTTTACACTAGAACTGCAATGTTTTAACTTGATGAATAAGGCCTAAATGTGCAATTCCATCAGCTAGAGGTGCAACTGTAGAGCAAACCAAGTGCACCATAGGGGAGAAATACAAATCTCTGAAATGTCCATTCATTTAAAGGGTTAGTAATGGCATATATAAATAAAAAGTATTATTGTAGATATAGAAAAAATAAATACATCAATGCCAGTCCGATCTCTCAAACCTTTATGGTTTGAGAGATATAATGTTTTAAAGTTCCCCGCTCCCTCCCCTTTCCCTGATGACAGCTGTAAAGCCGACAGAAGGAGATCCGTGTCGGCCGACTCGAGGTGGCTCTTCAGGAGAGCCGAGATAGCGCTATGTAGAAAGAAATATTTAACTGGAACGGTCTATAAAGTGTGCCTGGTTTGCAAGCACAGATTGTAGACTGTTCCAATGAAGTATTCCTTTCTACATAGCGCTATCTCGGCTCTGCTGAAGAGCCACCTCGAGTCGGCCGACACGGATCTCCTTCTGTCGGCTTTACATCTGTTATCAAGGAAAGGGGAGGGAGGGGGAACTTTATTAGGACTGGCATTGATGGATTTATTTTTTCTGATTTATTTATATATGCCATTACTAACCCTTTAATTGGGGCTTTTAACTGCTTGAATGCTATAGAGGTCTTCAGTGCATTACTAAGCAATGTACTGGACAACTGTCTAGCATTGAAGGGGTCAAAAACCCCATTTAATTCAATGGGAATTTGCAATTGCCCCTTATGGTGCAGTTGGTTTGCTCCAGAATTGCACCTCTTTAGACTGCTGAGCAAGGCCCATATTTATGGAAGCAAACTGGAGTTATTCTGGACTAAACCAACGTCACCACAGGGTACAAATAAAAATTCTTAAATTCCCATGCACTAGAATAGAATGTTTTAAAGTGGAACTACCACCGCTAAACAACTTGATGTCTAATAATTCCCCATCTGGAGTCTAGCTGCTCAGTAGCGCTAGTCGCCAGAATTATTACCTTATTCAACAGAATTCTCCATTCTTCCTGGGCTGACAGGCAGGACGGAGCGCAGACATCTTTCAATAGTGACGTCTGCACGCCAACGCTGTCAGTCTCTTTTGGAGCTGAATGGCTCCTAGCAACGCCTCCTATAGCTGTCTGGGACTGACAGCGCAGGCGTGCAGACATCACTACTGAAAGATGTCTGCGCTCCGTCCTGCCTGTCAGCCCAGGAAGAATGGAGAATTCTGTTGAATAAGGTAATAATTCTGGCGACTAGCGCTACTGAGCAGCTAGTCGCCAGATGGGGAATTATTAGACATCAAGTTGTTTAGCGGTGGTAGTTCCGCTTTAACCCACTGAATGCTATAGAGGTCTCCAATGTATTGCAAACTCTCTCCAGCATTCAAGGGGTTAAAAGCACACTTTAATTTAACAGTCATTTGTATTCATCCCCTACGCTGTATTTGGTTTACTCCAATATAACTCCAGATCTAAATAGATAAAGGTTATATTTTTGTATCTGTAATTCTACAGCCCCAATAGAGTCCTGAACCTTATTTCTTAATCAGTGGTTCATCCAGTGGCATAACAATAGAGGTCACAGAGGTAGCAAATGCGACCAGGCCCATCACTCCAGGGGCCCGGCTGCCCCTGCCCGGCTCCCACACCAAGCTGAGGTCTGTGCTGAAAGGTCTGTGCTCCCTCTCTGTCTCTGGCATCATCTCCCAGTACTCTGCATTACTGGAGAGAGGACAGCTTGGGAGCTCCGAGCTGCTAATAGAGGTCTGTGCAGAAGGCGGTACAGACCTCTCATGCCACGCCGCTGGACCACCAGGATGGTAGAAGATGGATACTGGGGGTCAAAAGTGCTCCAGGCAGAACTAGTTTAAAGCCTGACCTATTAATGTCTCCTGGCACAGGTTCTAACTAGGCACAAGAGGAAGTACAGAACACTCTGTTAGACTTTACATCGTACCTGCATAATGGTAATTTGCTAGAGGATGATTTTTCAACCTTGGTTTTTTTTTCAAAAGAATCATCTCCAAAGCACTCTGTAAAATATACAAAATATATAAATTAAATGTATACATCAAGAGAAAGTGGAATGAGTGATTACTGGACAAATCAACTACACCATACACATTTCCATAATTTTCCTTGATTTAAATCAGTCTTTTAATGTCATGAATACCAGAGAGGTAACAGGAATCTTTATTTGTTTTCTAGGAAAAGTTGGTTTTCTCCAAAATTACTCCTATTTTCTTTTGTGAATATAGTCTTTAACCCTTTGAGTGCCAGAGGAGTAGCCAACACATTGTAACTTGATGTATTGGATACCTCCCTGGCACTCAAAAGGTTAATAGGAAAAGTAAAAAAAAAAAAGAAGGAAAAGCAAATTTCGGATTTGTAAAATGAGACAGAACATTTTTTTTTTTTTTTTTTGCAAAAAATAGCTAAATGTGACATGTTTTTATTTATCAGGATACTGATGGATTGCCATTAATTACTAGAACTCCACAGATCTTTACATTACTCCACAATTAATAAGAATTATGGGAAACGTGTCACATATTTCAGTCATTCAGTAAGTGATGTGATCCAGACATGGTGTCTGAAGGTATGAAGATATACATGGCTTAAAGTGAAAGATACGTTTCACAAAAAAACAGCTCTGATTAATCTTCATAGTATTTGGGCCATGGAGACTGTTATTTCAATACTGTCAGAGTTGTAGTTCAAGAGTAATTGGATGATAAAATATCCCCCTCCCGCCTTTTTTACCCCTCAGATGTGGAATCTGGTCTTGAGACCAAACAGCTCACAGCAATGGACAATCTTCCTACTGTGATCATAAGGAAAACCCTGCACCCTTGACAGGTTTTTTAGGTTTTTCCTTATACTCACTGAAGATTGTCCCTCTCTACGATCCATCCGGACAGTCTTGCTGCTCCTCTGAGGTGAGCAGTGTTACATAAGTAAAAGAGGAGGGATACTTGATCATTCATTTACTCTTGAACTACAACTCTGACAGTATTGAAATAACACTCTCCATGGTCCAAACAATCAGAGTTTCTTTTTTGTGAAACCATTTAAATGAATAATGTATAATTAGATTTTACTAGGACTATTACAGCTGTGATTAGCCTTTACTGTAGAGGCACAGACATGATAATGTCTGCTGCTAAGAGACAAACTTACAATTGCTCCTTCACAAGAGAGAGAGAGAGAGAGAGAGGGCTATTGTTGCTCCTCTACTGCTGTTCCTCCGCTGGAGGCAAATGTATTTCCATTCCTTCATTAGAGTGACATATCTACTGCTGAGTCTCTATTGGAGGTAAATCTACTGCTGCTTCTCTGTTGGAAATAAATTTACTGCTGCTTTTGTACTGGAGATAAATCTACTGCTGCTTCTCTGTTGGAGACAAATTTATTGACACTCTTACAATAGAAAGACAAATCTGCTGCTCCTCAGTTGGAGACAAATCTGCTGCTGCTCCTCATTTGGAGATAAAGGCAAATCTACTGCTGCTCCTTCATTAGAAATATACATCTACTGCTGCTTATTCACTAGACAGACAACCCAACTGTTGTTCCCCAGAGACAAAGCTACTGCTGCACCTTACTACTGCTCCTTCATCAGGGAGGCAAATCTACTGCTGCCCCTTCATTAAAATAGGCAAACCTATTGTTATTCCTATAGAAACAAACCTACTACAGCTTCTTCACTGAAAAAGCAGATATACCACTGCTCTTTCTTTAGAGAGGAACATACTGCTGGTCTTTCAGTGGAAAGGTAAAATCTACTGCTATTTTTTCTCTAAAGAGGAAACAGCTACTACTGCTCCTTCCCTGGAGAGACAATATTGTACAGCGCTGCAGAATTAGTTGGTACTATATAAATAAAGACTATAAATACTTTTTCTCTAGAGCGGAAGCTACTGCTGCACTAGACAGACAAATCTACTGCTGCCACTTTTCTAGACACAAACCTACTGTTGCCTCTTCACTAAATAGCCAAAACTGCTGCAACCCCTTTGCGATGGAACACATCACTGGGGCTCCTGGAGGGGGCTGAGGGCCAGCCTCCTGCCCACAGACTATGGCCCTGAAATGGGGTATAGCCTCTCCCTAAGACTAATCACTGCCCCGTTTGCCCCTTGTCATAGAAGCCTCCATGCCCTAGGCTCCTGGAGGGGCCTGGGGCCCAGCCCCTGCCCTACAGACTGGCACAGGAACAGGGTAGTATATTTGTTGAGAGAATTATGCTCTGGTCTGATGTTTGTAATTTAATTATGTAGTGATGTAATTATGTATTATGTAATCATGTTTGCTGTTTACAGTTCTTTGTCCCCCCTGTGGAGGCCCCCATTGTATAACTTGTGTATTGTTCCCATTGTGCCTCTTTGTATTATGTGCCCCTCCACCACTGACCCCATTGTCTTCCCATATGTGGTTTGCAGTAACCTGTATCCTACTGTATTCTAATATGTGTGGATAACTTGTTATGTGTGTATAGAAACCCTATGTGTTCTACAATACATCAGTTCTTGTGTTACCCCCTACACTGGTGTTGCCTGGTGCTTGGGGTAAGCTTGCTGTATCCAGAGTGCATTCACCCTACACTGAATGGGTGACTGGGCCTATGATCCTGGTTCCTGGCTGGTGAAATTCCTGAGTGTCGTCCTGGGCTAAAGAAGCACAGTTTTGGTGGAGCTACTCAGGTTGAGTATGGGTATCCGTCACACCCTTCTCTAGAGACAAATCTACTGCTGCTATGACATTAGACTACTGCACCATCCCTAGAGAGCCAAATCTATTGATGCTCCTCAAGTTGAGAGGCAAATATACTGCTGCTCCTAAACTGGATAGCTGTATCCATTGCTGCTCCTTCACCAGAGTGACAAACTTACTGCTGCCCTTTACTGAAGATGAAATATCATGCTGCTGCCCCTTTACTAGACAGCCAAATCTGCTGCTCCTTTACTCAAGAGACAAATCTATTGCATTCCCTTCAGTTGAGAGTTATAATCTACTGCTGCCCATTTACCTAAAAGACAAATCCACTGCTGCTCCTTTGCTAGAGAAGATGCTCCACACTGGTTTAAAGAGCAGCTTACACATGTATTGTATTGTCTGCTTACACAAACTACATGTAATCCTAGCTCCAGCTATCTTACCAACTCTTCAGCTCAATGCAATATAATGATATGGAGGCTTATTTTAAGCTTTGCTGTAGGGCGATTTTCTTTCTGACAGTAAGACGAAGTCTTACTGAAATATTGGTGCTGATGTGAAATAAATAAACAAGGGTATAGTACAAGAGCGGAATATAATGCTCACTAATAAAATTTTTGCACTGCATCTAAGAGATGTATGCGAATAGTGAACTGTTAACCAATATGCATGATTTCATTCTTACCATGACATCACCATTTGACTCAAAGAGAGAATGTAAAGCATATTCCAGGTTGGTTCCTCCTCCTGGCAGCACACTGGAACAGGACATGCTCAAGAAAATGTCCACTGTTAAAAATAAGGAAAATTATAAAAATCTAAAGTTATTAATGTCCATCTCTTTACAGTACAATGCAAGACAATCACAAAAAGCAAACAGAATGAGTGTATGGAAGCTTGTGCCATAATAAACGATGTAGCTCAGGGATGGGCAATCTACGACTACCCTGCTGTTGTTGGCTTACAATTCCCATCCTCCTCAAGCAGCCATTGGCAGATGGATAGTTAAAACTTTCCCACGATGTTGTAACTAATGAACATTTGTTCACTACAATACAGTATACAAACTCATGTACCTCTGTACTATTCTGCATTATATGTGCCCAGTGTTAGAGCTGACAATGTCCATACAAACTCACGTTCCTTCTGTATCATATGAGCCCAGTGTTAATGATGGTAATATTCATACAAACTCATGTTCTTCTGTATGATATTGCTTTATAGGAGCCCAGTGTTAGAGATGACAATGTCCATACAAACTCATGTTATTCTGTATTATATTGCATTATAGGAGCCCAGTGTTAAAGATGGTAATCCATACAAACCAGCATATCTCTGTATCATTGTGCTTTATAGGTGTCCATTGTTACAGCTGACAATGTAGATAAAACTTTAGTGTTAGAGTTTACAATTTTCATACAAACTCATGTTGCTGTATGTTATTATGCTTTTGGTCCTGATAAACCCAACCAGTTGATTTAGAGACGTAGACTTATGCTTAAAATGGTAATTTAGAAATTCTGATTTTGAGACAATTTTAGAGATATGTTTAATGTAATGTGCATATAGCATAATAAAAGTTTTTCATATTGACTCTGTTAGAACTATTTCATCTGCAAATGACAGCCTTTGTTTTTTCAGTTTTGTTGCTGCACAGTTAGGCAAAAAAAACAAACAAAAAACCTCTTGATGCCATTTCCAATTATGCACTGAGTGGGTAAAAGAAAATCCTAACTGATGCCAAAAGGTAGCCAGACATTTCCCTGGATTAACATCCTATCTGCTTTGTAACCAGCTATCATAATTATCTATATTGTTCTGAGCTAAAAACATATTTTCTGAAAATATCTACAGTATCTGAAAACATCTTCCTGGGGTAAAGAATTCCACATCTTTACTGCCCCTACTGTAAAAAAAATCTATGTCTTTGTATTAGTCAAAAACTCCTTTCCTCCGGTCTTAAAGGGATAGTAATGTTTCACAAAAATAGCAGCTCCAATTAATGTTCATAGTATTTGAGCCATAGAGAGTGTTATTTCAATACTGTCAGAGCTGTAGTTCAAGAGTAATTGAATGATAAAGTATCCCCTCCCGCCCCTTTTATCTAGTGTAAGACACCTCCTCTCAGATGTATCTTAGACCAGACAGCTCGCAGCAAGGGACAGTCTTCTTACTGTGAGCATAATGAAAACTCTGCCCCCCTTGGCAGGGTTTTCCCTTATACTAATTGAAGATTGTCCCTCTCTGAGATCCACCTGGACACCACCTTGCTGCTCTGAGGTAAGCAATGTTACATCAGTAAAAAGGGAGGGAGGGGGATAATTTATCATTCAATTACTCCTGAACGACAACTCAGACAGTACTGAAATAACATTTTCCATGGCCCAAATACTATGAAGATTAATTGGACCTGCTTTTATTTTGAAATATTACTATCTCTTTAATGGATGGCACCTTGCTTTTTGCTGACATCTTCTATTTTAGTATCTATTTAGTATTCATACTTGTCTCCCATTGACTTTACATTCTTAGGGGAAAGCATTCCATGACGTAAATTATTAACGATTCAGTAATATTTCATTATGAAAAGGCCTTTTCTGCTGAATATAACAAAGGTACTCGAATGCTAAGCCATGCTTAATTCAAAAATTATTGCAGCTCAAACTGTTTCTTGGAAGATCTGTTACTATGACTTTCTGTAGAGACTAGTCTGAGACTCAAAGCTCACCAACAGACAGCAATAGAAAAAACATTCCAACTGTGGTTACTAACAATGTTATTACAAAGGAAATAGAATGACTTTTGAATGATGCATCACCTAGTAGGAAATACCCCAAAATATCTATATTTTTCCTAATAAAACTTTGCTGATCTTTACACATGCTTCTGATCAATAAAGGGTTAACCAAACATGTAAAGTAACATGGAGAGTGCAGCTTACGTCAGTAAACAATGGCAGAATCAAACAAAGGTAAATGTGCATACTTTTAACCCTTTGAGTACCAGAGAGGTACATAAAGCCCCCCTGGAACTCAAAAGGTTAAGTACTTTTTAAGGATATTCAAATATGATTTCTAAACACATTATAAAACATTTATAAATACATTATAGGTTAGTTCTCCTTTAACTCTCTGCTACATTTACTGTACCTGACAAGTATGATTCATTCATGGTAAGATATCAGTTTATAATGACACAATAAGGAATGGGATATGTGCACTTTGGTAGCTGACCTCTTTGCTGGGACTCTTTGCTTTCCAGATCTGGACATGGTTTCCAAACCAGAGTTGCTTTGTGCTGTTCTGCCTCCAGGGAAGATCGGCTCTGAAGTTCTGGAATATTTGCCTGGAATCTTGACCCAATATTAATCCGTCTGGAAAAAGATAATATTTGAATACATAGATGGTTTATTTTGATAGAGTTTATAAGAATTTACAATATGGATGCTAAATCGCCACACATCACAAATGTGATTTGACTGATATACAATAATAAAAGAATAATTACTATAAAATTCAGAAACAAGAAAGCAGTTATGTTTTCTTTACAAAAGGAAAGCACATTAGTTCCATATGTTACAGATTTTCCAGATTTGCATGGATGAATTTTAACCAACAGTTAAAGGGATAGTAATGTTTCACAAAAACAGCAGCTCCAATTAATCTTCATAGTATTTGAGCCATAGAGAGTGTTATTTCATTACTGTCAGAGTTGTAGTTGAAGAGTAATTAAATGATAAAGTTTCCCCCTCATACCCCTTTCACCTAGTGTAAGCCTCCTCCCCTCAGATGTGGAATCTGGTCACTTGACCAGACAGATCACAGCAAGGAACAATCTTCTTACTGTAAGAACAATGAAAGCCCTGCCCCCATTGACAGGTTTTTTCCTTATCTTAATTGAAGATTGTTTCTCGCTGCAATCCACCTGGACACCACCCTCCTGCTCTGAGCTGAGCAGTTACACCAGTAAAAGGGGCAGGAGGGGGATACTTTATCATTCAGTTACTCTTGAACTACAACTCTGACAATATTGAAATAACACTCTCCATGGTCCAAATACTATGGAGATTAATTGGAGCTGCTTTTATTATGAAACATTACTATCCCTTTAAATAAGCAGTAAACTTTTTAAATGAAAATCTATATTAGATAGGGCTTTTCCTACTAAGTAAAACAAAGGTGGCCTCACTGCAGTCAGTTGCTTTATTCAAAAGTTATAACTGATTAAACTTTCAGGAAGTGAGTAGTAGCATCATTACTTCCTGAAAGTTCAAACTGTCAGGAAATGACTCCGCAGTTACTATCACATGCTATGACAAACTGTTGCAAACTAAATGCACTATAGGAAACAAATAAACATTGCAAATAACGTATGGCCTTTAAATCCCTTGCATGACAGAGATGTCTAAAACACATATATTTTTATATACATTTTTCTGTCTACATCACTTCAACTGATACATAATATCCACCTTCCACCACAAAGTTACTTTCCCAGCAGATGTGCTGTTAGCAGGAATGTACCTTGTGGCCAAGGAAACTGAGTTGACCACATAATAAATCTCCCCATTGTTCAAAGGGGAACTCTACTTATGGTAATAAATGGTACTTAACATGTTTTACAGTAGAAATTACCCTGTAAGGTGTCCTTCATACAGCAGTCAAGTATATTTATTTATTTTGCCTTATATCTGTAGTTGCTTATATCTACAGATCTCCATGTAAGGCCACAATTCATCAAAGTTTGAGAAGAGCAGCAAAACTGTAATTTGCCACAATCATTGACTGATACCTTCTGGTCAGTGATAAGACAGATTTCCTTTTCTTTCTTATATGAAACATGGAAATATGAGAAAAATATAGAGGAAATTCCAGCATACACAAGATGTATCTGTTTGATAGATTGCTATGGTATCCTCCAGCCTGACCCTGGTGGATGGGAATTATGGATCTACCTGTACTCCCCCACTGATGAAAAAGTGAGTATCAGATATCTGGGGGAACTTCTTCTCACTGAGCCCAAGAAGAAGGCTCATGTGCTGCCAGACAGTGGATATCAATAACAGGATTTGTGTCAAAAGGAAGGGGTGGCTTAATTAGGTGTGTGGAGCTTATTCATCTGTGTGTCCTAAAATGGGTGGGAAGTGGTGGAAGAGGGTGAGAAGGAGGAGAAGTGGGAGGAACAGGGTGGGAAGGAGAAGAAGTTCACCCCTGCTGGAGAATCAGCCTCTATCCCTAGAGACACAGAGTCTCCAGGGCAGTTGTGGAGAGTTCACAGGTATATATATGGACATTAATTAATTTGTGAATAGGAGATGCTTATAAAAATCAAAATATTTTTTTTAACACTCAACCATTTGCTGTTTGATGAATAGTGCCCTTAGTTTGTATTTAGTAGTCAGCTCCACACAATAGATAACAGGTTGTTACAGTCTGAAAGAAAAGTCCTAACGAAACAGTCCCCCTCACCATGATTCCGCAGAACTGTTAGGGGAGAATATGGATAGAATTCTGAGCAAAAGTATGCTCAAAGAAAGCTGTGCTCCATATCTGCCAAATGGCTATATGAAATTTATTTTGCAAGACAACACAGCTGCTTTGTTCCATGTGTCCATAATGATATATATATAAATACAAATGAAAGATATGCGACTGGATTTTGTTTCCATGCCTGAAAAACCTGGGGCTGGAAATGGGTGGAGTAATACATGTGGGGAAAGGCCCTGCATGCATTATTTTGCAAACTACACACTACACTCAGGGCAATGCCTGAACATCTGTCTATCTATCTATACAGTTGTATGCAAAGGTTTAGGCTTCCCTGGCCACATTACATGTATTGTTGATTTTCCAAGTGAAAAGAAGTTAAATTAGTCCCGGGACCAGGATCTCCTTCTGTCAGCTAGAGGCTG